>OX465587.1:45027338-47667960 GCA_950022655.1 Alentia gelatinosa | reverse complement strand
CATATTAAGTTACAGAGATGGCTTCGGCACCTCACATTATGTCAATGTGTTCAGTGTAATTAGCGTGTGCACTGGTCTAACGTACCGAAAATGAGATCCAGTGCTGCCCATTCCAAGGGGGAACTTAACGTTGCGGTACAGTCCCCGGTGATATTCTTGGTAACTGCCTGTCGTTTCTATGAATGCGTGTCACATGTAAAGCTTCTGGTCACGATATTGTAGGCAGGCGAAACGATGAATTAACTGATCATTAATACACCAGAGACAACTGGATACAAGATGCAGCCAAAGTAAGCCTCCTCTCACTGTAGAACAGTCATAAGATCAAAGGTCTAGAGTCACAGCGCATACCAGGTGCCTTGACTATATATATTTAACTCGTCTGGATAATTGTTGAGTGTATTATAAGTCTCTGTGCGTGCGCGAGAACCTGATTGTGGACCTATTCTATGGGGAATTAGAGCATGAAGTCTCCGATAGAAATAAGATATAGAGCGTGACATACTCTACTTTAGCCTACTTGCTTTAACAGTTGAACATCAAGGAACCATCATCGTTTACGTCTTAAATTCCATCTTTTTTCTAAATATACTGATCTGCCGTGCTCTATGGTGGGTCCAGTGAAGAGTCCGGCAAACCCAAATTAAAAACCAGTGGCAGACTTCTGGACTATAACTCTGTCTCTGAACATCAAAATCTAATATTATTTAAAAACTGTGACTTAATAATAGGAATAACAGTTTTATAATTATGAATCTGGACATTTACAAGAATACACCAATAATATCTTCACACGCAAAGAAATACTGGAAACCTTACCCTAAAAACTGGTATCACTGAATATATGTATTAGTAATCATACCCAATGAGGAATCCGTGTACATGTAGTTTTGTATCTATAGCATACATATTTTGTATGATAACAAGAGCTGAGCGTGCATTGAAAGCATTATTTATAGCATTATTGGCCTTAAAGAACACACTAGAGGGTGGATGTGTAAAATGATGAATCAACCATACAAATTTTGTTCCAACAATACTTTGAGAAACCAGCTATGATCAAGGCAAACCCCTTAACCAACCCGGATAAGAGTAAATGGATAAGAGTACATTCCCCATGGAAAACCGTTTTTGTAAACTGCCTGCGAGTGCTATGGTTTGCCAGCCAATGAACAAATAACAAACAAATCTGGAAAAAGTACCAGAGGCTTGGGAGCCCTCATAGCCCTCAACAGGATTTTGGGAAGAGGCCTTTTGGGGCCCAGGAGGAGAATTTCCCTTCCTTTATAGAACATCAAATTATCTTAGATAAACGACTTGACGGAATTTGAGCTTTTCCTAGTGATTTCGATGTTGTGTTACAATTTACTGCATTCCGCACACACTTCTCATGAACAAGGGTCACTTATCGGTCAATTTAGCGCAGTTTGCTCTTGAACCTACGAACAACGAATGAAAGGAGACCTCGACAAAGAAAAAAATTATGAAACACTTCAATGAAATTTTAGTTAGACATTCTGTTGAAGGACCGCTGATATGAGGTGAACGTTCCTTGCACTCTCTTTGATTATGAAACGGGTCCCTGTAGTTCAGAAACTCTACCTGAATGGGAGCACAATACTGATAGTGTAAAACCTGATGCAATATTTGGTGATACAGTGGATGAGGACAGTCTGGCAGGTTATTTGCAAACAGGGGAGACTGGGATTTTTCGATGGAAAATAACGGGAGATATTGGGGTACGATCAGGGGGAGAGATGTTGGTGGAGTAAGGTAAGCTGGTGGAGTCTGAACAGGAGGTACTGACGCAGTCTCAGGCTCTTTTATTTCTCTGGTATGTATTAAACTCTTCATGTTTCTCCTTACAATTCCCTGGTCTGTTTGTAAGAGATAAGACCTGGTATTTTGACGTTATTCGGTGCTTCTCTATTTATATTTCTATCCCGTATATATAAATATATATATATATACTTGGTCCCCTTCTTTAAGGGATGGAAGTTGATAAATCTGATTTATATAAGTCCCCTAAGTCTCCATGAGTTCAACATCTCACTTGGTGAGAATCCATTATGAAGGGGTACAGGCCTATTCACTGATAACTCAAGATATGGGTTTATGTTGCTGATAAGTATGTTTTAACTGCACTGCCCTTCTCCATTGGGGATAGGATGTTTTGGTGACAATGCTACGTGCATATGTCCCAAATCTTCAGCAAAGTCTTGGAATTGTTTACAGGCATTTTGTGCATCGTTATCTGACACAATTAAGCGGGCGTTCCGCCAACCGACGAAAACGTTGTACAGTGCCTATAAAGCAGTTGCCGGCAGCTCTGGCTTAGATCTGGTGAGGAACTGCTTGGTGGAATAGCTTGCCATTTGTTCTAGCTGGCTCTTGGTTGTCAGGTGAAATCAGCGGCTGTTGCTGGTTGTTGGCACATCGCCTCGAGGTTGCTAAGTTTTTGCTGGACTTTGCTGGGGCACTGGGCCATCGGCCGGCTGAAAAAGCTGTTCCAGCTTGTTCCACCAGCTAGATTTTTAACCCGGCGTCCCATCCTATTCACATTTTCTCTTCGGCCTGTGGGATTTCTTCCTGCTGATAAAAATTGATCTATTAGTTTTTGCTGGCTGGAACTGTGCAGGCAGCTGATGGTTTTGATGAGAGCATAGCACCCGCTGCGAGTTTTGCCAGGACCCGCGGCGACAGCAAACTACCAACACGGCAATGAGAGGGGGGTCGAACGCACTTCCATGCACTACACCACTCCAGAGATCGAGTGATACAGTGTGCCACTTCCACTTTGACAGTGTTGATGGCACTAGGATTTGTACAGGGCTATGATTCGTAAATTTTCTATTGAATAACTAAAGAACTACTTACGGCAAATAAAGATAAGGGTTGATGTTATGAATATGTATAGCAGACTCTGATGTTAAAATCATGTCCAATCTTTAAAACCTGTCTAAACCTTCTGTCTCTGCTCGTGGGCTAGCAGCTTGCAGGTGTAACCTGTTTATGTTGACTTTGTCTACTGCAGTGAAGTTGAGGTAGCCATCAATGCGGGAGCTGTACTCGCATCAAACCTACCGGCTCTTCACATTTTGCATTGAATACTGCAGTTAACTGAACAATGAAGTGTTGATGTTATGAATGTGTATAGCACATTTTGATGCTAAAATTCTACCCAAAGTACCAAAACTGTCTCAATTGTCTGCCTCCGCTCACAGATTTATGACACACGGTTGTCGCCCGTTCCTTGTTGACCGCATTCATTGAGGTATAGGCGGGGAGCAGCCAACAGGGAAGCATCATAGCTAATGGCTTGCCATGTATTCCAGGAAGAAAAAACTATTTAATCAGCTTTTCCCGGCAGTCCTAAATGATATTGTGTGGACATGATCTAATAAATTTTATGCCAGCACTTATCAGGCTGCTGCCGGCCACTCAGCAAAGGTATAGTCTACTTCAAATGAGGACCCAGTGTCGCTGGGGGCACCTTTTGCAATCTGCCACCGAGCTAGTCGTCACCTGCATCAAGCCAAATCTGCTGGTGATCCCCGTATGGCCCCAGTCAGGGTCAGTGCCTGGTTGGTGGAACAGCCCCTTAAAGTTGTTGTTCCACTAACTAGGCATTCTTTCTGTGAAAACTGTGAAAACAGCATACCTTCTAAAGCGTGAGTGTTGAAAATTGATAAAATTATAATTATATGTGAGTATGAATATTAGAAGTTAAGTTCTACACCAAGACCAGGTTGTGCCAGAAGTGATAAGATGATTCCATCGCATCAGTGGGGCATATCCTGGACTTTTCTTGCGATTGAGTGCGACGAATCCATCGCAATAGGGGGTCATAAACTCTGCAGAGGGGGTGGGGGGTTATGGGGCTATAAAACATGTGCGACAATCGCATCGGGCCTTTACCCGCCAATCGGAATTAAAATGGAGTAGGCTCAAGGTGTCCATGGGGTAGGCTCAAGGCGTCCACGTTTTCGCACTGACATAAAGAAACTCAGAAGGGAAAAGAAGACAGCAAAAAGAGACTACAACACGGCATGCAAAAACACAAACCACAAGGCAATAGAAAAAACAAAAAGCATATACATACAAAAACAAAGCTCCTAAGAGAAGAATACAACAAGGAAACCAAGACAAATAGAAACTGGAAACACTTATAAAAGAAGGAGGAACCAAATCTAACCTCTTCTGGAAAACAAGGAAGAGACTTCTAGGCCAGACGCCCAACAACGGCGACACAATAGACGAACAAGGACAGACTATCCCCGACCCCCAAGAAGCAAAAAACCACATTGCAAACTACTTCCAAAATCTCTACCAAGCCCAAAAAGGTGAACAAAAATATGAAGCCTGGACCAAGTGCATCAAACAGACCAACCATCTTACCACACATGAAACAAAAAACAACCCACAAATAGAACCATTCACAATATGGCCCGGACCAAATCCCAAACGAATTACTCATAGAACTAAACGATTACAACAAAAAGGAAGTCCTAAACCAACTCAACCAAGTGAGTAGAACAGAGAAAATACCCAAACAATGGCAAAAAGGAACCATCACCACTATCTACAAAGGAAAAGGGCCAATGCAAAAACCAAAGAGGAATAACTTTATTTAGCAACATCGGCAAACTATACGTATGGCTAATAAACAATAGAATAAAAAAGACTATAAAAATAACAAACTCCTAACTAGGTGGAAGAGAAGGGGCTGCAACCACTGACCATCTAATAACAATTAAGGACATAATACACACAAACAAATCACAAAACCAACCAACTTACATCACGTTCCTAGTATGTTGGATGTGTGGTTATGTCGAGCTTGCTCATTCCTAGACGTAACAAAAGCCTACGACAAGGCATGGATCGAAGTAATAATGTATATCCTCAACAAAAAAGGAATATAAGGACAAACCTGGAACCTAATAAATAAACTAAACCAAAACCTAACAGCAACAATAAACACAAAACACGGACCCACAAGGGAAATAAAAATACAAGACAAGGCGGAGTACTAGCAGTCACCCAATATGCAGCTTTAATGGATGAAATAAACATACGGATCAGAATCATGGGAACTAACCAACCAGCAAACCAACCAACCAAATAGAATCCTAGATGATATAATAAGAAGGATACTAATAACACCACTCAACCCAAAGAGAAAACCTTTACATAGAAACAAAACTGGATGATCCGGAAACACTGATGACAAAGAAATGCCTCCAACACTACTGGAAAACAAAAAATGGAAGGACGAGAACCATCATATCAGCAAACAGCAATTGGTAAAAATGCACAGAAAAAATAATGACAAACCTAAACATCAAATCAGAAACAGCTAAGCATACCACCAAGAGACAATGGACCGTTATAACAGAGAAAGCCCTAAACGAAAGATGGACAGAAAGAATAAACGCCAAAATAAAAACAAAAAAGAAAACTGCATACCTCACAAACAGAACGAACTGGAAAGATGAAAACAGACCAAACTACATATCCAACCTAACAAGACACGAATCAAGCCAAATATTCAAGATAAGAAACAGAATGCACCCATGCAAGGAAAACTACAAATCAATGCACAAGACCCAAGAGTGTAGGGGTGTGGCCGAGAACAAGAAACAATCCACCACATACTCAACTAATGCATAGAACTACACAAATCAAACCAAACCAAAATATATATTAATGAACTATTCAATAATAATAGCAAAAACAACATAAGACTTAAAGATATAGCGAAGACAGCAATAAAACTAGAACAGAACAAACTGAAAAAAAACAAAAATAACACTGGAGAACAAACCCATACTGAGAAACCAAACAGGACAAAAATAATTAAGCAGACAAATTTTAACATTCCAGCACAGCTCGCGTGCCAGACCGGACACCACTTGAGCGACCTGACAACCCAGGAGTGTGCACAGAGATAAGAAGAAGACGGGAGGCTCAAACGGTACAAGGCTCAAGGCGTCCAATTCCCCCTGAGAACCTCTGTATTACACTTACAGGTCTATGTTACAATTGTTGAGAAAATGGATCATTTTCTATCATATCTATAGTTGTTTCTCAAAGTTTCCATGATGCCTTGAGGCTCTAGACACGGGAGTGCCCTGAGGCATCATTCGCACTAGCAGAGCCTTGGGGCATGGAAAGGGCTTAACTATGTGTTATTTAAAACTAATTAGAAGGTACGGTAGTTTTCCACTGGTGTCTCCTTGCTTCTCAATTCCAATTTCCAGCCATTTTTATCAGTCCTTCTCATTGGTTACCTAACTAAAGAGCATTACACGTTTTGGCAGAGAACAACTGCCCACCCCTGAATTGGGAAAGGGATGTACGACTTTACCTATATAATATGCAACCTTATATTAAAATACCAGAGACCCAGAGAACACACTGACACTCAGTCAGGAACAACCTACAACGTACAAGCAGCCTACAACTAACCAAGGACTTGTCATCAAAGTCCGTGAACTCGCACACAAATAAATGAACCTCATGTACATATTTCCTGTGAAAACCACACAAAGCATGAGTTGCCATTTGGTTATCAACTTGCCTTAGTAGAATGCGATGAGGTGTCATTACTTTGCTCCAAAGTTTGCTTCTGCCATATTGGTACCGCCTCCCTTTGGTTGGTGATGCTGCCAGCTGCGACTGTCAACAGAAATACCGGAAGAGCGGAAGGATGGCCTCACAATGTTATATTTTCGGCAGGAAATGAAGCTTTACCAAACTTTATAGATACTTGTCAGTAGAACTCCCAATCTAATAATAACATGAGCATTAATCTATTTTGATCCCTATTAATACATAGAATGATAAACTTTGGGTGCAGGGAAACTTTCCTCTTATATAATTTCTAAACTGCAAATGCCGGGCCTCCTAGCGGATTGTCGGAGAAGCAGCGTATAATCTACGCTGGTTCCCAGGGTATCCGCTAGGGTGCTGGGCGAAGATATATGTGTGTTAGGTAGTCAGCGGCGTACACAGGCGGGCACCAGCCAACGTGTAATCCACACTGCATTGCTCGAGCAAGGGAAAACAAGCAACGTGCGGTGCAGTGTTTGAAATCTCCTAACATAGTTTGGCTATTATTAGTGCTTTATAGTTACTCTTTGGTTCTGTATGGAGAGTGACGGTTATGTTTCAGCAAGTAGCAGTACTTAGCAGACCACAGTGGATGCAGACCAAGTGTTATCAGTTGAATCCGGTCTATGACTTGTGAAGCATCTGTGCTGTAATCACACAACTCGATCTACCATCTTCTAAGATGACATTCCTCGGAAAAAATGTATGCTACATGGGCCACGTCTCCAGACTTTTATCTCGGAGCTGTAAAGGTAAGTGGAACTGGAAGGGTCGCGAAGAAGGGTAAACGCTTTGGGCCAAGCCCAAATCGAAACAGCTCCCCCAGTTAGTAGGCTATCAATATCAGTTCATCATCTTTCAATCGTTGTCTATGTCTTTGCTGATAAGTAGTTATAGTTTATACTGTAAAAACATTAATTAAGATAACTCATGATTCTGGTAATCCGTAGGGTTTGGAATGGTGTCTTCCGGCATTCTAATAGTTACATTAAATCCACCCCGATGTTGTACTTGTAGGCCCTATTCTGT
Source organism: Alentia gelatinosa (assembly GCA_950022655.1). Classification (NCBI taxonomy): domain Eukaryota; kingdom Metazoa; phylum Annelida; class Polychaeta; order Phyllodocida; family Polynoidae; genus Alentia; species Alentia gelatinosa. Next base: position 47,660,316 of record OX465587.1, on the reverse strand, counting down.
TTGCCAGTACTGCAGTGCAGATGGGCTCATTCGGTTCCTCAAGTATGACAGTTACTTATTATATGTTTGAAATATCCATAGTATGTTTTAACTTTGATAAAACTGCCTTCTATAGTTAAGTATTGAGTCCATTTTGAGCGTGGGTAACAGGTTTGATACCTGTACGCTGCCTTGCCCTTGGCATGAGTAGACTAGGAGTGGTAAAAATCTCGAATATAAACTTCCAGCGTTCTGCAAAACGATGGTATCACGTCACTATCTGCTGCCAACTCTGTGACATTGGTAGAATGCAGAGGTCCAGGGAAACGTTTATAATGTTCTAGGATCTTACATGCAGATCCCTTTTCTTTAACTGGTATATGGGTTATCGTTTGATAACCACCCCCCCCCCCCCCCCCCCCAGGACAGTAGACAGTAACAACCGTCTATAAGGTCGTCCATAACTTGGCATAAGTGTTCAATAAAGTTGACCCACAGCGTCCCTGGGTCTCTGAAGCATGCAGAAAAGGGTCAGTTTATAACATCATAGATTATCAAACGGGCCCCAGAAGCCTTTTATAGACTTGCCCAGCTAATAAAAAAAAACACTGGGACAAATGATATGCTTTTCAGATAAACAAGGTACACATATATTTACCGAGCACGGCTAGAGAACGTTACAAGGTGTAAAAGCCACCGCCGTGAGATGTTAAAGCGACCACGGCGTTGGCCCTCTGCCACGAGCGAGGGTGTTACTATGACTTGCAGGTTGAGTGGTACTTTGACTCCAGGTGGTACTTTGACTGGACACCGTCACCACAGATAGACCGAATCACCTCATTGACCAACATGTGATTGACCTATTGGCTGGGTACTAACTAGGTTACAGAAAATGCCCCATACCATAGACTTTTTAAAACTCAAACCTTTTAATTGTCCCCGATATTTTATGGTAACTACATATTAAATTTATACATCAAATATGGATTATGAAACGAGGTCAGTATTATGGTGGGTGGTTCCTTTGTCTAGAAGGAAGCTTACTCATTCCGCGTACAAAGCTATTATGTAATATTATTAATTAGGCGTATACGGGATATTTATGCGACAGCCGTTTCCCCAAGGAAATACAAAAGGGAACGACTGGACGTCACCTGGTGCACCAGACTTAATTCAAGTTTCGGGCAGGCTGCGTCTTGCTGACACGTCAATTGTGTAGATTCTACGGTTTTGGGGCTGTATCGTACAAGAACAACTTAAAATTCCCTGAAATCCCCGTAGGGCCTATACTTAGCCATGGTTCTAGTTTCTAATGGTCCCTTTGATTTAATGAAAATGGTGAATGTATAAAACAAATTGCGATATAATCGACGATTGTATGTCTTGAGTGCGCATGAGGTGATTGTTTTAAAATTGTTAATGCCCTTATGGTTCCAGTACTAGAAGTTGAGTTCGGGGTACCTACAACTGTTAAATAACTTTGCAAATCACAAGGCATGGCAAAACACACTTCGGTCAAGCCAGTAGAAGCCGAAACAATAAACAAATTGCATTAATCTTATATTTTCCATCGAGATATTTTATGACTAAGGGAAGTTTGACTGGAAGAAAACAGTATTTAATCAGCATAAGTTCTTGATACTGCTACAAAATTAAACGACCTCTCATTAGACGTAAAATTAGAAGCATACGGGCAAATAAAGGAGATTACAGCGATACCCTTGTGCTGTTAGGTAAACGCTACTCAGTGTATACGCAAGATGACCTCAGGCAATAATAGACTTTGGCCTATCGTTCACATGAGGAGAGATTCTCATAGTCGATAACTGTATAGGCAATTTATACCGGCGGAGGGAAAACTGTCTCCTATCCTCATTATTGTATCTGTGGCTGTGCCAGTTTATATAAATCTATATTGAAATGAATAATATCTCAAAGTTTGATCTCGAAAACATTTGAGCAATCGAATCTCCAGCTGTAACACCAGTGGCCTCGATTTTGAAAGGCTTTCGTATTGTGATGATTCTTGGAATGGAGAGGTCAAACAGATGGGACACGTGCTTGACAAGGACCTCAGAAGACCCCGTGTATAGATGACCTCATCTTATCTGGATTCCATGCTTTATCTATATGCATTCCAGAGTATAGATATAAACGCGGGAATTTGGGGTTATCATGTCTATTGTATCGAATATTACCAGACAAATTACCCGTGTCATCCTATTTGAATACCTCTTATTCAGCATCAATGTAAATCGAACAGAGTTTTGAAAAATATTGATTGTGATCAAGGCCCATGTTCCTTGGTAACTGCTTAATTTATCAAGCATCAAGAAAACCCTTTCAGGATGCATAATGCCTGGATTCATAACCGCGGTTCTGACGCATCGCGGTTCGCCGCACTAAGGACGCATCATTTTGCCATTATTACGATGAATTTCTAAAAAGGAATTAATCGTCAGATTTTAATCAAACTTAGACATTTTGTTAAAATCAAGATCTGATTAATGTATATATGAAAAACATCACTGTAAAGGTGATATCCTAACACTCATTGTAAACCCGTCGTCCCCTAGCGACACACTATTTCAATTAATCTCAAAATTACCCGGTCGTCCTCATATGGTTAAATAGTTATCATAGAATAGTTATTTACGCTTAGGATGTTTAATCTATGTCCATATGACCAGACAAAAATACGCAAGTGCGAAAACGATGGATGTTATGATAGACGGAAGTGATTTATTGTGAATCTAGCGCGAGATGGAGTGATTTCGACAGGGCTGTAACAGAGTCAGCAAAGCGCAATTCTAGTCTGAAAATCATTGATCTATCTATAGTTAAGTATTTCCGATTCCAATCAGTATAGGAATAAATGGTGATATTTTGCTGTAGTATTGGCCCATGGTTCAACCATATTGATCGTAAAAGAAATAATTGTCTTGTTCACTGAATTTTAAGAAAGTAACAATGGTTTAATGTGCAGGCGGTGATTGTGTTCTTTCAGGAGCAGGTGCCTCACGCGGACTGAGCTCGCTAGCCATGTTATCAGAGACGCATCAAATGATACGTGAGACTTGTAGGAGTTTCGCCGACACAGAGGTTGCCACCGTCGCCGCTGACCTTGACGCAACGAGCAGATACCCGGCCGAGTTGGTTAGTGTCCATTTTATCACGAGAAACAAACTTTGAGTGATACTTGTGGATAAGAAGTCTCATCTCAAATGATTAAAATTACTCCGGCTTTCTAGCGCATCGTTCTGTACAGCATCTGTAGAAAATGAATGTATTTTCATAAAGAACAATCCACTAATTATGTTCTTTTAGGAGTGTTTAGTTTGCTCCCCAAAATTTACTCTGTCTATGCGTTCGCTGTTAGGTATATCCTTCAACGAAGACAACTATTTGATACAGGTCAACTGAAGGCAAATATGATATCTGTCGCCACTTTTATACTTTCTGTTTCCCCAACGTATGCATTCCTTCCAAAAGTACCAGCTTTCCACACCCAACACCATCATTCAATGCCCGCGATGTATTCTGCCATATACAATACTGAAGCCCATGTAAACAATTCACCTCTACGTGATATTTAGTTTCCGACGGAGCTATAGATAGTATAGAGTGGAGGATGAAGAAACACTCCAATTCTACACCATATCATGTATGTGGTCTAAGACAGAGATAACTGTTTTTCACCCAACTCACACTCACAACACGACCCCATAGGTGAAGAAGCTTGGAGACATGGGCATGATGGCGGTTGATGTTGACCCTGAGGTTGGGGGCACCGGTATGGATTATCTGGCCTACTCTGTCGGAATGGAGGAGATAAGCCGCGGATGTGCGTCACTTGGGGTCATCTGTAGTGTAAACAACGTAAGTATACTTTTTTGTTTTATATATTTTTAAAATCTGGATAACAGTTATTGTGGAGGACATATTTGTGTGTTCTCTTTTGTTTAGATGAAATTGAACAGTTGAAATAGGTTATGGAAGCATGTCTGACATGGAAATATATGCCATTGCTTAGCGCCATCCCGTTAGAGTAGAAATGAATTGACATAATGTATCATATTGATGGCTTACGTTATTTACTGAGGCTTTAGCCGAGGTAAATGACTTTAGCCAACCTCGCCGAGTAATTTCACGATTCTTTCACTGGGAACTTATTTCCCTGTTCCTATATACTTTGATACCATAGTCCTTACTCATCCCCTATCTCCTAATTTTCTTAACTGGCCGTTTACTAGCCTGATAATCCTTTTGATCTCGATGTAAAATTAATACCACCTTTTTTTCTGACTGTATACAATACTACATGTGATTTAGAAAACGTGGCGAAAACACTTCTAACTTGAAAAAAAAACCTTAAAAAAAACAATACTACATCTGAAAAACTCAGGGCTACTGAAAGTTGTTTTGATCTACATTTTTAAAAAAATGATAAAAGGGATGATCTTTTTTACCTCGAATTGGTGGGATAACCATGCCCTACCTTATCGAGTAACTCTTATGTTTTCTTCACGCATCTAAGCTTCGATTTGATTGGTCTAGACGGCGTCACATGGTCAAACTTGGTATGAAAATGCTAGCCTGATTATGAAATCGTCAGACTGGAATAAAAGCTAGTTTCTGCACCTCCATAGAGTGTTCGGTCATAGGTTTATAGGAATGAATCTCGCTCACAATCTACAATTCATATAGTGTATTTCGAAAACTGGTAGGGTGTGAATGAAACCTCTCTAATTTGCTTGCGTTGTGACAGTCTCTATACCTTGGACCAGTTACGGCGTGGGGAACCAAAGAGCAGCTCCAGAAGTGGGTGTCGCCCTTCACCTCCGGCGATCGGGTCGGGTGCTTCGCCCTAAGTGAACCAGGTACTTGTGTTGTACAGTAATATTAGGAAGAACACTGTTTTTATAGTCAACATTTTTATGGGCTAGTATATTATTATTATATGGATGTATGGTAGTAAAAATTGATGTCTGAAGCCTTGGTATATTGAGAAGGCTGCGTAGGCCCTGCTGTGTCTATGCTGATCTTTGTACACTGCAAACAACTTCAATTATTGCGTAAATATTTTACTTTGATCCTAATCAATACTCATGTCAGGAAGGGCAATTGATGTCCTGAAGGAAATACATTCAATGTGATTTTTCAATGATTTTTTCCACGGTCACAAAATTACACCCGCACTTACGATTTTAATGGATCAAGAAACTTTCAAATATTTAATTTGGGCTTCAAGAAACGCCCAAAGAAAAACCCCACATGTTTGCTATATATATTTCTTCACCCATTTCATGTTAGCTATCTCAAGCGCAATAGTCAGTTTAGTTTGAAGTCAGTAACCGTCTCTAATCTCATACTGTAGGTAATGGGAGTGATGCTGGTGCAGCGTCGACGACAGCTAAAGACATGGGTGACCACTGGCTACTGAACGGAACCAAGGCCTGGATCACCAACGGTCATGATGCCTCTGCTACTGTGGTGCGTGTTTCATATAACTTTAGTATTTCAACAAATGTGTTTACAAGGGATACCACTTTTTCCGGCTATAAATATGTTGTTAGGTACACTAAAATTGACTTTAGTCGCCCTATACTTTTACTACGTCGAATATTTTACAAACAGCTATAGTCTCAGTCTTAAGCGTTATGCCATTTTTATTCAAGTTTATCGGTAATAAAGTTATGGAAAATGTACTATTATTTTACATAATTGAAACTGTTAATGATAATCTAGGTTGATGGCTTTTGGGGGTAAAAAAGAAAAAAGTATTCTGGCGCAAAAAATGAATTTCTTTTCCTCTATTGCAGGTATTTGCCACAACGGACAAATCTAAAAAACATAAGGTATGTCTCAAATTTGATTTAGTAGCTAATAGTTTAAGACACAACAGTTAAACATCCATTCAGCGGTCGCATCTTTTGCTGCCGTATATAAATCTATGGAACAATGATGTTATATGATGGGAGATGCATGTGGTGACATCAGCCGATAATAATCGAGCTCGTTCAAGTGGTAGCTGCCGTATAGGGCACATAGGAATTGTGCCATGGAGGCGGCCAACTTGCCCCCCCCCCCCCCCCCCACGCCTTTCAAAATAACAGGTGGCGTGTCCAATTATCAATATATTTTATCAAAGATATTTCTTTTGGCTTGCCATCGAGGATTTTTAGCCTCATCTCATTGTCATCTACAGATTATGACAACAGAAAACAGTAGTTGCCCCCCCCCCCCCCCCCCGACTACAGTGGCGCTATTTAACAAATTCTTGCTGGATGACGGCAGAACTAGCAATCAATCTGTGCCCTATAGAAGACACCTAGTCAAGGAGGAGCAGCAAAGGAGTTCTCCTGGAGGTGGTCCTAGCCTTGAGTCGGAGGGACCTTGGTTTTATGTGAAACCACCTAAGTGGACTGAGCGCCTTCTGTGGTTTGAACCTCCCGACAGACCTTCAGCCCCATGCCGTGGCTGACACCAAGGTGTTCTCCACGTTTTCCCGATCTCTCTGAGGCATCAAATACCACATAATTATATAACATTTCCTCTTCTTTTTTTTCTTACCCCAACAGACATCTCTGATTTATATATGCATGCATGTATGTGTATTAGGTTTGAAGAGGAGAAAGTTAATCTGATATTCCTTGTGGTTCCAGGGCATCAGCGCATTTCTCGTCCCGATGCCGACAGACGGCCTCAGTCTAGGTAAGAAGGAGGACAAGCTGGGAATCCGTGCCTCTAGCACCTGTAACCTCATCTTTGAAGACTGCCGGATTCCAAAAGAAAACATGCTCGGCGAACCAGGTTCAGGCTTTAAGATCGCTATGGTAAGCAGGTTCCAAATAAATATGTCCTTTGAAACGCCAGTATCCCCGATGCACCTCTTTACCAAATATGGCTGAATTCCCATTTTCGGGGGGAATTCTTGTTTTCCTTTTTAGTTTATGGCATTCTTATTTCTTGTGAAAAAGAAAGAGTTATAAATTGATCAAATGAACGGTGGTTCAAACCGGCCCAACCCTATTCCATGGCCAATGACGATGTGTTTTTCTCAATTTTTTCGTTCCGCTGGGGTCCGAAAAAGTACTCCGAGGTTGGAAAAAATTGTTACGTTAGGTGACAGAAGTGCTACAGCTAAGCCTCGTGATTTTGCAATGACGATGTGTTTCCCATGTTTTCACAGTCTCTCCGAAGCAGTACAATCCATGTACAAAATATTTCCTCTTCCTTTTTGTTACCCCAACTGACATCCTTGTCTTAACTATTACAACATTTAAGGACAATGTACCATCACTATATTTGAGTGGAATATCTGTCCGATATCCTCATCTCTACCTCATATACGTAGAAAAACCGAACTCCATCTTACTGCTAAGAAGGATGGCTTATTACACTATTTGTTGTAGAATATTTGTGGTAAATTTTTTCTAATTCACATGGAGCCTGAATATATTTTGCCTGGCTATACGGCACTGAATAAAAGCAGAGCTGATTTTCCTGGGGTCCAACAGGGAGTAAGTGATTTCAGTTTATGGTGGTTAGGCAACATGACATGCCGACCTTTTGGCATTTGCTTGAGTGTCTGTGAGTTCGCCATGGTCACCATGGCCCGTCAGGCAGGTCACCCGTTTAAATTTACCAGAAAGAGAGAACGAGTCAGGTGGGGTGTTTTACATAACCACTAGAAATTTGTCTTTAATATTGGAACGAATGGTTCAAAAGTTACCTTGAATTGATCAAGTGGCAATATCTGAAGTATTTCTTGTGTATTTTATCTCAACAAAATGGCATTTAGGAATACAATGTATGATAATGACCATAAATTTTACTACGCAGAACACGAAAATACGATTCTGCAGAAGATAACTATGATAAGCACTATGGAAAAAATGTCACATTATTCCTCAAGGATACAATATTTCAGGTTATTTCGTTTTGTTTGAATAGGTTTCAGTGCACATGTATCTTATCTTGCTTTGACACTAGTTACAAGCACGGACTTGTATATTTGATATAAAAGTCCGTGTTCTAAGGGACCTTACCTTGAAATGGTGCTCAGTTTGAAAAAAAAAACACTGCTGTTTCTTGAATCAATGATTAAACATATAAATTTAACAATCTGATAAGTTAACTTGATGTAGTCAATTTTTGTGTGTGCAGAAAACGTTAGACGCAGGACGGATCGGTATAGCGAGTCAGGCTCTAGGCATTGGACAGGTAAGTGTTGCCTGTCCCTTTACCATTACTGATACTCACGTTCCTTGTTATTCACTGGATTGAAAAAAAGATTCGAAGGACGAATAATCAGAGTAACAGAGAAATAGGGATTTAGTCTTACCCAGAACAGTCACACTATTTAATTTCTGCAAAGTCACCTCATTATTTTCCCAGCGAATACATTGGGTTCTGGACTTCAATACAAAATGGTATTAATCTGTGATGCTTACTTCACAGGCAGCCATTGACTGTGCGATCGACTATGCTACAAAACGAGAATCCTTCGGGAAGCCCATCTCCAAACTTCAAACAATACAGGTGTGTATTATACAAGGGTCTTTCATCATCATTTGAAGGGGAATATAATGTAATAGTCGCTAGGAAGTAGAATTGTTAAGGTAGTTTCTATATTTACTGAAATATTCATGTGTTAGTTAAAACTGGGGGGATATCGGATGAAATAGGCATAGCATAACAGATGTTCACACAATATTGAAATTCAGTGAGCATTTGTGTTACATTTACCATCTCCATGAGTGGCACTGACTTTTGCTTACATCCTAGGAAGTGTCATTATTTAGGTAAAACATTTATTTGATATGTTATTCCTGTATTTTTGTCATTCTGACAAAGGACAAAGCCCCCAAAAGACCACTAAAACGGAATTTATGACATTATCAAATTTATGGCATAATACATAGCAGACAACTGCAAATAATCACCTGTGAATTGTATTTCTTCATTTATCCGACCTAACAGTTGTATTCCTGACGTTTTAATTCGCAAAACTGTCTTTATTTCATGTCTCTATAGACAATCATAGACTGAGTTATGGTACCTCTGATTGATCTTCTGGGTTTTTTTTAATCAATAAAGGGACAGTACAATCAGTAAATTAACAAGCGTTCATGCATGAATTGCCCTTGGTTAAACACCATACATCATTCATGCACACGAATCTAACTTGTTCCGTAGCTATTTGATTTTAAACAAAGTGCCCCTGTTGACAGTTGAAGCTGGCTGATATGGAAACACGACTAGATAGCGCGAGGCTGCTAACATGGCGGGCGGCTATGCTCAAGGATAATTCCGTACCTTTTACCAAGGTCAGTAGACACAACCCTTTTTTATCTCACATATATAGACTGTTGTTTCTAAAGTAGAAAAGCAAATCACATTGAAACTCAAAATTAATGTTAAAATTATTGAAAATTATGTTCGCTGCGGTCCGAATGGACAGGTTCCATATTACCAGTGAAGTACAATAAGAGGACGGATATCTCAAGGAAATTTAGATTAAAACTGGAAATTGATGAGATTACTTATGCAGTTGATTTTTTTTCTATAGCTAAGATCGATATATGAATACTGCGATAGAGAAAAGAGCTTGCTCCTAACTACATGGAGAAACATTTCAAAGTGTCTCATTCAATGAATCTATAACCGTGCGGTATATCCTGTTGTACTGTCAAAGGTACAAAGAAGGAGGAGATTGCTGAAAAAATAGTAACAACATGAAAGTATTGTTTGAAACTATTCCAATTAAAGATATAATCATATTTTTGCAAGGGGTACGACTCTTTATAAGTTGAAAAATGACTGAAATAAGTCTACAAAAGGGAAAAATAATATCTTTGATGGTTGCTATATACCAACAAGCTCCCCTGGATGTAAAATCACAAACAAAAATATGTCTAATTCATTTCTATTAGGAAGCAGCTATGGCTAAACTAGCGGCATCGGAAGCCGCGACCTTCTGCGCACATCAGGTAAGCTAGTATTCACTATTGATCTAGAATACATGTAATGCAATTCCGCTACAACCTGTACTATTCCAAGCGTGATTAGGAACAAATGATGAATGTCCTTTTTTCCAAGACTTTCATTTACATATAAGACTTTCAAGTCCAGTCTGTGCATGTCAAATATATAAATCATATGTTTAGAAGAACATTTTACTGGTTATATAACAGCAGGAATAAGCTAAATTCAGAATCAATTTGCGGGTGATTGCTTTTGTTGCCCATCATCATTTATAAGAAATACTCTCTTCTATCAGTATTGGAAAATAGAATTATACGAACTAACAAGCGTTCATGACACCATGTCAAACTCGTTCTGAGTTTTGACATGAGAGTGCTCTGCTAGAGCGTGTGTTGCACTTTGTACCGTATTGTAACGCCATCGGATATCTTCCAAATGTAAAACGTGTGGGTAAAAGATCAATGGACAGCCACGTGCGGGCGACGTTTGTAGGCACCCAGCAAAAGCTATATGTTTAAGTTTTCTTTTTGGCCATCGCTCGTTCAACTGCCATGCGACGTCGGCTGTTGAGCATATGCCTGTTCCACCGCACCGATATCGATTGCCGCCCGACAGCCATTGACTGTAAAGCCACAAAAGAGCACCGCACAGGCTTGTTAGTGTTCTGGGTGGAACAGGCCGTTAACATGGATTGCATATACAGAGCTACTGCTTTCTTGATAGACCTTTTCACCCTGAGCACTGCTGGCTAGGGAATGTTCATTGTTTTTTTTGGTTGTTGTTTTTGTTTTTTTTTGGGGGGGGGGGGGGGGGTATTTATTGACGAAACAGCTCATATACGAGATATACGATTTTCAGCTTATCCCGTCATGGAAAAAAAGTATGCAGATACGGTCTTGTCACACCTCAAACGTGGATGATACGATCTTCAACATTACTAGGTAGACATATACACGACACATAGTACTATACATGTTACAATACGGTATAAAGTTCAAATGAATAGCAGAAAGAAGTAAATTAATTGGTTATGGACGAGGAGGGTTTAACAGAAACTTATTTTCTGTTACAGTCAATACAGATTCTAGGCGGGATGGGTTACGTCCGTGACATGCCAGCAGAGCGCCACTACCGGGACGCGCGCATCACCGAGATCTACGAGGGGACGAGTGAGATCCAGAGACTCGTTATAGCGGGCGCCATGATCAAAGAGCTCAACAGCTGAAAGCACATCCAATGACATCACAGTATTATACCCAAATGTTTCTCAGTTATCTTTGTTAAGAGACCAAACTGTACATAAAATCGAATCGTTATAGTATCCGTTTGAATGTGACCAAATGTTAAAAATGTGTGAACATTTGTTGAAATGTTTACATTAATGTGATATTTGCAAAGGGATGAAATTGTGAATGTTGTTTATTAGGAATTCTGGATATTTTTATCGGTATAAATCAGCTGTTCTTGATATATATTCATTTATGAAATGTAAATGTTGTTTTTAATTTGGTTATTTTTATTTGATTATCATAATTTAACCATAAATCATGGTTTAAAACTGCTGTTAGTCCATCCTCGCGAATTACGTACACCGTATCGCGGTATGGTGAATTTGCAGTTTTAACTGGATATAGACCTATAGAATAAGGACGACAAAGTATACCAAATACACTTGCACAGAGTTCTATTGGCTCAACTTTATGTTTTTAAAGAAATTACAATAGCTAATAAGAACCTAATAGAGATAATTTTTTCAATGGTGTTAAATTTTGGAATCTATTGAAGGAGGGAACTCAAAAGGCTACCGCAAAAGATAGATTTAAGACAGCTATGAAGAATGATCTTTTGCAAGTATTCTTACAGGAGGATTATGCTTTTTTCGATTGAATGCTGAAAGTTGTCATTAGATAACATCAACAATACAGTATTATTAGCAGGTGGATGGTTGGTCTTTAGGTTATGCCTATAGCCTACTGTAGTACACTGCTTGTAGAGTCACTAGGCGACCTGACCACATTTTTGCTTTTTACAGCTCACTGAGTACAGATAGGAATATGATTTTTTGACAGTTCAAATTTTTAGTATTTTGACATGGAATTTTAGAAAAAAGAGAGATTTCAGTTGGGGGGGGGGGCATTTGAGTCACAGGTCCGTTTTTAAAAACTCCTTTATGGACATATTTCTACCTGGAAAACTGGTTCAATCATGATGTAATATGCCTCATTTGAAAGAGAATAAAAAACAATAGGTGCTAGGAAGTGGAATTTTCTAAGTAGATTCTATATTTACTGAGATATTCAAGTATTTGTTAAAAGAGGGGGGATTTGTGGTGAAATGGGCATACTCAAACCGTACACAGTCATCTCGACCTCATAGGCATCTCTGACCCCTTTTTGTGCGGTCATCTCTGGCCCCCTCGCAGCCGCATTTCGCACTCCCGCTTTCACGGGTTAAGGATAGGGTCAATGTTAGGGATAGGGTTAGGGATGGGGATTGGGTTAAGGTTTGGGATAGGGTTATCACACATGTTTTGTAAGATATACTTTTGTTTTGTAAGATTCTTTATTGTGGATAATAGACAAATAATATAATACAGCAAAGCTGGGAATCCGTATTTTGGGTAAGTAATCACATTGGAAGACATTCACCGTTTTCGCGCATGAAGGCGTGACCCCTGTCAAAGCGGGGGGGGGGGGGGGGGGGGCGAGGTGCCGATGGGTCCGAAGTGCCGTAGGGGGTCCGAGATGCCCATGGGGCAAAGACATCTGGGAATCACTCAAACAGATGTTTACTCAATATTGATTTGCATTCAGCATTAGTGTAACATTTACCATCTCCATATGTGGCACTGGCAGTTGCTTACACCCTAGGAAGTGTAATTATTAAGGTGAAATGTATATTTGTTGTGCTATTCATGTATTTATGCTAAATCTCATAATGGGAGGGGGGAGGCAGCAGGTGTATGAGAGGATGGTTTATTCAGCATATTTACACAAAAACAGAAGTCAAAATGGTTCATAACTTTGTTGTAGGAATCAGTCAAGACCTAGTCAAATGATATTGTTTTGTAAAATCCTTTGTAATGTCATTTACCACCATATATTGGCTTGACCTACTTTATTGGTGTATATAGGAACAAAGTTTTTGTTGGACCACATGGGCAGGCATGTCTGTGTGCACTCATCCATGAAGGATCACCATGAATCAAAACGTTTCCTATATACTCAGGGAATTGCTGATTGCCAATTGAAATGGCCCTCAGGTATCTAAATATATGTGTGCACTGATCCATGAACTGCATAGTTCACAGAGGAGTAGGGCTTTAAATAGCCAGTCAATGCAGGCCCTTCCCTATTCTATGATGCCCTCCCTCCCTCCCTCCCTCCCTCCCTCCCTGCCTCCCTCCCTCCCTCCCTCCCTCCCTCCCTCCCTCCCTCCCTCCCTCCCTCCCTCCCTCCCTCCCTCCATTCATTAAAATTAAGATATCAAAATATTTTCAGTCAACAATTCAAAACATGTGTTAAGCTACTTGTAGTGAGTTTTAAATTTGTCCACCTCCTTATTTGGCAAAGATTCTATTTGAAAATGCACACTTAGCTCTTGTTTGCAACATTATTATTTGTGGACAGTATTATTCGCAACCCACCGGGACTCATTGCCCCACTCTCAGGTGTCAATAGGATTACTCCAGTTGTCCCCCCACCTCAAGTCGAAGACTGTAATCCCCCCCCCCCCCCCCCCCGGTGAACCGGTGAATGCTGAAATAGACCTGGTTAAGATTTTTAAATATCGTGGCCGAGTTGGATCCTTCGAAGTTGAGAAATACCAGGAGATTTTTGGAGGATAATCTAAAGTGAATGTGGACATCTGAGACAAACTGTTTTATTTGTAATACTTAAATTTTTTTTTTGGGGGGGGGGGGGATTGAATATGTGAAATTGGACCCTGAAGAATAGGACAGAAAAACCCAGGACTTTATTAAGGCTTACCAGCTATCAGTTTCATTAGCATTTCTCTTCACATTATTGATGTTATAGCATTTGAAAATTACGTTTCAAGAGTTACCATGAATGAAACCTTTCCAAGTACCCAATGAACACTTCAACGAAGGTCTCTATTTCAGATTGAAGACTTCATTGTAAATTACGTTTAGAGAGTATGAATAACGCTGCATTTTTCGAATTCATTGTATTGTCACCCTGAAGAAGACCCGTGTTGGGTCGAAACGTCGGTCAGTTTCCAATACAGCAGTCCATAAGGGGCGTCTAAACTGTTCCTCAGGCGTTGTTTCTTGATTCTGAGTTGGTTTTCTTTTCACCTTACATCGACATCAATAATAGTTTGATTGAATTCTAATTGAGTCATTATTTCTCATTTTCTCCTTTTACTTATTGTACTGGTGTATGAATGACTGTTTTGTCTTGTATTGTCCCTGACCTATATGGGAAGGACGTCTATGGACGAGATATTGCGTCTTTGTATGTTTGTTTAAGCGAATAAAAAAAAATTGTATTTACACTAGCATGTGTTGTAGCATGGACTACATTTGTGACATAATCCCCCTTTGGATAATTCTCCTAAATATCTCATGGTCATTGGATATGAGTTCCCAATGCTAAGTCTATGGGGAAAAAATATCAGGGGGTGAGATAAACTGTTATAACCAGACAGACACCCCACAGACGCCTACCAGACACCTCCAGTAGTCTACTGTAGTGGACTGGTGTTTAGACAATTAGACACTAGGCAATACACACAATAAACTAAGAATCAAGATAATCTGGATAGTTGTCCCCACACCACCCAGGCATATTTAATAAGGTGTCCCTCTGAAGTGACCCCCTACACTGGGTTAAATGGCTTTTTGTACTGAAATAACTGTCCGTTAACATGGGTGTCTATCTAAAGTCCATTCTATGACACTTCGAAAGCCATCTCTGATCCAGCAATGATGAGAAACAAGTGTTTTTTTTGGGTAGCCTTATTTAGTTGAAATGTATTTTTGCCAAATCTTCTAGTGGGAAGGGGAGGGGAAGCAGCAGGTGTATGAGAGGGTAGTTTATTAAGCATATTTACATACAAACAGAAGTCAAAATGGTTCATAACTTTGTTCTAGGAATCAGTCGAGACCCAGTCAAATGAAATTGGTTTGTAAAATCATTTGCAATATCATTTACCACCAAATATTGGCTTGACCTACTTTATTGGTGTATATAGGAACAGAGTTTTGTACTCAATTTTGGACCATATGGGCAGGCAGCATGCAGACAGGTCTGTGCACTCATCCATGAAGGATCACCATGAATCAAAACGTTTCCTATATACTCAGGGAATTGCGGATTGCCAATTGAAATCACCCTCAGGTAATCTAAATATATGTGTGCACTGATCCATGAACTGCATAGCCTCCTGCATGGAGTTGTCCCATTACACTCACTGCCATATATAAGGAATAGAGTAGACCCAGTAGCCTATGACTGTCTTCGTAGCAAACCCAGACCTTCACCCTGACCTCCTTACATGATATTTATAGCGCCTTGGGACGGTTCTACAGTCTAGAGTTGACCTAAAATCTAATGGGCCAGAACCACCCTCTTCACAGAAGAGTAGGGCTTTAAATAGCCAGTCAATGCAGGCCCTTCCCTATTCTTCAATGCCCTCCCTAGCTGTGCATTGATCCATGAACTGCTTAGTTCACATAGGGGTAGGGTTTTCAATATCCAATCAATGCAGTCCCTCCCTCCCTCTCTATATTGTGGGGTGCCTGGAAAAGCCTGGAATAATTTTGGGGTGTTTATGTTCGCACTCTGTCTCAAGCTACTTCTTTTGAGTTTAAAATGTGACCACCCACTCTTTTGGCATTTAAAGGCCAAGATTTCTATTTGAAAATGCACATTTCGCTCTTGTTTGAGATGTGATATGGCAAGTGATGAGCGGACAAATATTCAGGGAGGTCTCTGTGCCCCATCTAATGCTATTCAGTGCTATCCTCTAATGGATATGCTCACAAGTGTGACTTGCATTTCGATCTGTTTGGATCGTGAATTCACGTTCAACTGATACAACTTAAAACTAGTAAATTATATTCGCAAAAAAATGAAGTAAATTAGGTTCTAAGATGTATATTGTTTGTAATGATCAGAATCTTGATAAATACCTGTATTGTAAGAAACGCCTTCACCTTGGTAACTTCTTAATATTGGCGTGGAGGGCAGGGGGTGTAATCAGATAAGTATCTCCACACTTCAGATATTTAAGACAAAATTAAGACAAATATAAATCTTAAGCAATTTTATTCAGATGGCTCTTTAGCAATAAACGACCACACTGTCGTGAAGTATATTTGTTTATCTTTTGGTACCCAAAGTAAGATGAATAATACACCACAGGAGTCGCATCACAGAGGCTGATATCCTGACATGGCAGTGATCAGGATTTGATCAGCTGATCGCCAAGTTGTATCAAACCACAATTGTAGAACGAGTCACAAGGCGCAAGACATAATCCTAGCACGTGCAGTTCCTCCGCCTCCCTCATTTAACAGATTCGATTTCAGTTAGTCCAGCAGTTGATAAAGAGCTAAAACACCCTGAACCCAATCCATCTAATTCATTCCAATCTACATAACTTACTTGTGTCATATATAACGTTAACACTGACGACGGAGCTCAGAAAGACACAATAAAAACACATTTCTTCTGATTCACGTCTGAATAAATATACTTCTATATTAAATGCTTAAATACAACAACAAAAGCTTGTCAGTTCTACATAAGATACATATAAACATTTGACACATGATTTAACTTCTCAGTTACCTTTCAACATACAAGGCAAAGTATCAGCACATAAAGGGTATTGTAGATCTGCTTTGTTAAGCACATCATTCTTTGCTATCACATGAAACTACGTTTCTGAGGAAGTCAACAAACAAGGCGGCCCTTATGCTCATGATATCATAGTAAATCTCCTTTCAGGATGTGTATCTTGATTAAATTACATATTAGTTCGACTATCATGATTATCATGGCACAGCAGCTGAAGGGAGAACGATTTCCCTCTGGTCATTCATATACAATAGATATACAGCAAATCTGGAAATCAAATAATCTATTATGGATGTTTAAAATGTCTAAGTATCATCTAGTGAATTTTGACTTTAAAAAGTTTACTATTTTATGGTGGAATGCGTTAAAAGAAAATCTCAATTAAAATACTTATAAACTTGTATATATCAAAATTTTCTTTCCTTGATTGCACCCCCTCTAGCTCTTTTAGTGTCCTAATATCGTAAGGTCTGAAATTTGCAATGATGGAATCTCATGTGTACAACCATTTAGTGTAAATGCTGTGCCTGATAATGCACTTACGTCAATATGTTTCTATTCCAAATATATACTTGTTTATTCTATATCTTGGTCATCAACAATGGTATCATTATTTTAGTATTAATGTTGATATCTAAATCTACAAGTCATATCCTCTTTAATCATACCCAGTACATAATGCCACCCATTTATCGGACTCAGCTTCTTGTCTTTTTTTATGAAACACCATGCTCTATGCCTACCCAGTTTTTGCAATTAGAAACTGATTTGATTTTCAGCTTTCAGACAATTCAAAACATTTTCTTGGCACACTAACAGCATATCGGCGTAACAGTTATGCACCTTTCACATGAAATGTGTATTTTAGTAAGTCTATATTCTTGTAGCTACCTTTACCGATGAGTGAGAGCGACAAACCTATTAAGAAAGTACATGTATATTGCAAAACGGTCTGAGAAGCTAAATTATACACTATTGATTTACTATATTATACACCACGTTTGCAACTACTTTCGGGGTACATCCATACAACATACGAAATTATAATCAAATAGAGCTCGAAAGATAACAGAGTGTATACTTCTCAAAACAGAAACGATAAATCAAGCATTGTGGAAAAATAAATAGGCAACAGGAAACCAGGAAAATGTAGTAAACTATCATAACATTAGATCATTAAATTTCCTTTTGTTCCACTGTCAGTGTGACAAAACCATTAAGAATATGGAGGATATACATTTATCTCACCCCTGGTACCCCCCCCCCCCCCCCCCCCCCAACCCCAATAGACTTACCATTGGGAACTCATACTCAACGTCCATGGAGTATTGTAAAAAAGATACTCGATGGGCCATGACTTCACAAATGTTAGGCAATCCGTCAGTGATAAGGGTGAGATAAAACTGTATCCAATCCGTAGCCACTGAAATACGCCTTTTGTTTTGATATGCTACGTAATCTCACTCAACTTTGCCTCATGAGATTATACGCAAACAAAACTCTTTGCGTATTTTCAACAGCTACAAATCTTGATGCAGTTCATTATTTTTAATAACCGAATATCAATTATGTGCAAAATGTACAGATGGTAAGGACTGCCTCAAATATATTCTATACAGAAATACTTGAATTTTAAGTCTTTGGTACACTCTAATCAAAGAGAAACCATAAGAGAAGATATGGATCTGATTTTACTGGAAATTGCCTATCAAGAAAGTTTCATTTAGATGTCAAAGAACACTATATAATCTGAATCCCACTAAAATATGTCAATAATAACTAATATGATATTTAAACTCAACGCACTGCCATTACCTTACAAAGATGTGTCTCCACGACACTGTTTCGTTTGCAAGTTCTCTCACTCCAGAATGTTTTAATGGTTTTCCTACCGGAATACAATAGAATCATGTAAAATCCACAGACCACATAATAATAATAAGGTAACACAACTGATACTTAGGTATATATTGGCATCACAGGTTCCAAGCGACCGGATAGGTCCATACTACGGTATCCGACTCCTGCGGTAAAAAAGAATCCTGGTTCATCCACCTTTTAAAGAGCATTTTCCAGGAACTGTCAACTGTTCAAAATACTTTACTGTATGTCATTTGATACGCCTTTTTGTAAACAAGAAAAACTACCATCTATGTGTGTACTGTATCAACGACGAGAAGAGTATTTTCAATACATGACTTTTTCCATTTTCTATTGCTGAGTGTGACTCCTACTGCGTGATACTTTATGGGTGATTTCCCTGTTCCCTCACACAATTAAATACACTGTGGTCTTGGTATTGCGGAAAAAAATTATCATGATATGAATACCTATCTAAATTGAGCTTGCTCAATTAATCGAGATAAACGAGACCCAAATAAATTGTTGCAAATTGTGTTTAATTTTGTAAGCATGATTGTTTTCTCCCTTTTATTTTGAGAACGGACATTTGTCAGTTCGTTTCTATGAAGTATCCCTGCAAGGTGTTCTGTCTATGACAGCTGGAGAAATGCATGAATGTATTAATATATTTTTGCTTACGAATAGCAGTATATGTCTTTTTTCTATACCTTTTTTTAGAATAGTTTTGTATAACAATGTGTAAATGACTCCTTATGTAAGTTTAGTCATTGTTAATGACATCTCTGATAACAACAAACAATTGCTTTGGTGTCAGTTGTTTTTGAGGGATCCAATTTCACTGCAATTTAATGAAATTTATATATTAGGCGATTCGATATAGTATAAGGAAATTCTTCTTAAGAAATAAATGACTACCGGTGTATAACACAATATCAGAAAATAGACAAAAAGATCCATGACACTTTTAAGTGCTACTAACCTGCCAGAAAAAATGTGTATATATATATACATTTCAACACAACCAGAATAATTCCCAATTACAGAGTGGAATGTTTTGTAAATGTTTCAATAAATCACATATACCAATATAGAAATATGAAATTCCGGTAATATTCTATCGCATGAATTCAACCGGCCTGTCTTTGATAATTCATTACAACCAAAAACAGTATTTCCAAAATCTGAAAATAAACCATACTTGTAAACAATATCCATTATACAAGATCACGTTTTTCAAAATGCACCTACACAAACACAGAATGGACATATACATTTACATAATATACATGTACTGGCCTCTTGGGAACCTTTTCTTTCACATAACCAAAGAATATTTTTGCATTCTATCGTGATGATAAAATTTAATTCCATACTAGCCTACTAAACCTACAGAAGCAACATCATCAAATATGTATAAATAGACATTGCGATTTGAGGAAATTATGTTATAACTTGAAACATTGTTCGAGTCATACTTGAAAAATAAAATGAAGGACTGGAATGCTAAAGTCATGACTTGAGCGAGACCCCGATTGTTTCCATTACACCTTTTAAGTGGCAGAGAATTTCTGATGGTTTCAAAACAATCCTTTGGAACGTTCTTACATTTACATACTGGCAACATTTTACATCGATAGGTGGTGTCTAGTTTTCGCCTGGGAGTCTCATGAAGTATTATGAAATATCAAGGAACGTAAAGCCAGCATCCATACGTAGTAATCAACTATTTCAGGAAATTGACTCTTGAGAACGCGTGGGTTGTCGATAGTGACAATGGCTGGCAAGAAATAAAACACGGACTTTGTGTCATGACTGCAGTATGTGGGCTTTACATAACATTCTAAAGGCAGGAGTGACAAGTTGACAACGTAACAAGACATCGCCGTCCCGTGAGTATGTGCAGCAACTGTGGAGAAACTGTGTTTGACGTCATGAGTCTGTTCCTACTGGTCCCTTGTTCAATGATTTCTAACTTTTCAAATGCGTATACTTCCGACCGGATAACAAGGCAACACATCAAGCTGTGCTACCTCTGAGTTTGCTGAAAGGAAGAGCAGAGTAAGGAATGCGTCTAGAGCTACATGTTTAATTCTATTTATGAGAGGGATGACAGTTAGGATCTCAAATGGGACATAACTCAGAAAAGAGGACTGGTAATAAAAACAAATGTAGATTGATATTTTATCCTTGACAGAGGAATTTAATATAACAACTTTATTTTAGATATATACCGAATTCAACCCAGGCAATTTTAGACTGGTGTGAATATGATTTTGTTGACATTACAACTAGGGATGTCAGTTGGGATGGGATAAAAAATTGGAAACAGTTTTAATGATGACTTATTTACTTTGATAGAGAGATCGGGAAAACGTGGAAAATACGTCTGTGTCTGGCAAGCAAAGGGAATTTCATATATACTGAAAATTTTAATTGGACTAAATTGTCCATTGGTACTTACTGGCATTTCTCGGCCTTTAGTTTCTATAGGTAACATAATGGCATTCACTGCACACAGAAGACATAGAACGCCATATATGCATACTGTTGCTTGCAGTGATTGCTTGATTAGCACCTGAAAAAGTTAAAATGTTTTCATGTAAGTGGGAGATGATGGGGGGAAAAAAGCAAGATGTGCTTTGGTTCCACACAGGTTGGAAAGACAATATAGATCTGCATCGGAAGTCGTATAAATAGAAAATACTCCACAATTTTGGATGGGCTGCAACTGTCATTAAGGCAAAGCTGAGTGACGATTATGGCACATCCAAATTTGTGGAGTATTGTGAATCTCACGATTCGAGTGTGGTTCTGGAACTATCTCGGCCTTTTCTATGACATTGAATAGCATCACAATATCAGAATGATTAGAATAGACATAGAAAATCCAAATGATGTCATCTCACATTCATTAAGCCATGTCCATGGCGTAGTATTGTCACTTTGCCGTGGGGGGGGGGGGGGGGGTGATCCTTGAGGGTTTTTTTTCTGTTATTCCTATGGCTAAACTTGTACCAGGGGTGAGATAACTGAGTGCAACTTGTTAGATATTCTATGATTAAAGTCACTACAGTTGGCAAGACATTTCTACATGCCCTCCCTCCCTCCATCCCTCCCCGTCCACCTGCTTATTTGGCCTTTTAAAGGCCAATGATTCTATTTGGAAATGCACACTTAGCTCTTGTTACAATACCATCGCATGTAAATCTGTAAAATGAATCTTTGAAAACTATATTACCCTACACTCCCCTGGTCCGGTGATTATATCGTATGAAACTTGTTTATCATATTTATATGCACTTCTTGTCCAATTCGGGACAACGCTGATGACTTTAATGTACCTTGTTATCAACGAACTATCGGTGGAAGAAAAACTGCTCATGGTAGCAGAACTGATGGGAATAGACAAAAAGGGAAAAAAAATGTTGGCAATGTTTTTAACATTTAGAAAGGGGAGGGAGGGGAGGGAGGGGAGGGAGGGGAGGGAGGGGAGGGAGGGCGAGGGCGAGGGCGAGGGCGAGGGCGAGGGAGGGAGGGAGGGGGAGGGAGGGAGGGAGGGAGGGGGGAGGGAGGGGGGAGGGAAGGAGGGAGGGAGTCCATGAATAGGGAAGGGCCTGCATTGATTGGCTATTTAAAGCCCTACTCCTCTGTGAATTCAGTAGTTCATGGATCAGTGCACACATATATTTAGCTACCTGTAGGGGATTCAATTGGCATTCACTAATGCCATACCTATATATAAATCGTTTTGCTTCATGGTATCCTTCATGGATGAGTGCACACGGACCTGTGTGCATGCTCCCTAGCCATGTGGGGGACACAACTTTGTTTCTATGTACACCAATAAAGTAGGTCAAGCCAATATATGGTGGTAAATGACATTACAAAGGATTTTACAAAACAATATCATTTGACTAGGTCTTGCTGATTCCTACAACAAAGTTATGAACCATTTTGACTTCTGTTTATGTGTAAATATGCTGAATAAACCATCCTCTCATATACCTCATACCTCCCCCCTCCTATTATGAGATTTGGCAAAAATACATGAATAGCACATCAAATATACATTTCACCAAAATAATGACACTTCCTAGAGTGTAAGCAACTGTCAGTGCCACTTATGGAGATGGCAAATGCTACACCAATGCTCACTGTAAATCAATATTGAGTAAACATCTGTTTGAGCATGGTCATTTCATTGAAATCCCCCCCCCCCCCACTTTCAACAAATACTTGAATATCTTAGTAAGTATAGAATTTACTTAGAAAATTCCACTTCCTAGCACCTAAATACAGAACCTACCTAGAAAATTTAACTTCCTAGCACCTACTGTTTTTTTATTCTCTTTCAAATGAGGCATATCATATTCTGATTCAACCAGTTTAAGGGGTAGAAATATGTCCATAAAGGAGTTCTTAAAAATGGACCTGTGACTACAAAGGTCCCCCCCCCCCCAACTGAATTCCCCTTTTTTTAAATCCATGCCAAAATACTAAATATTAAAATTGTAAGGCATTGTACCACCATAAAATCTTCTTTCCAAAACAAAAATCATATTCATATCTGTACTTAGTTAGCTATAAAAAGCAAAAATGTGGTCAGGTCATCTAGTGACTTTACAAGCATGTGTACTACAGTAGGCTATAGCCATGACCTAAAGACCAACCGTCCACCTGCTAATAAATGGCATTCTAGATGGATATTTTACAGGCCACTCAAGGACCAAAATGAAAAAAAAAAAAAAAAGGACCAAAATGAAGTCATCGCGCACGATTCTGCTGGACTGTTAGTGCTTCTCAAGGTTAGAATAAGATAATTAGCACTGTAATATAAACATAGTATGAAGAGTGCTCACATTAATGTATGCACGGATTCATAGGAATGTAACTAAATGATGGCAAACTTCAAATACATGGAACAATGTTTAACAAGTCCAAATAATGTTCAGTATGAGCAAAAGTTCAATCCAAGCTGGTCATCTTGGAGAAATAGACAGAGGTCTGTTGTTTTTGGTCGGATATATTTACTCGTTGAATATTTCCGACCAAAATAACCTGAAACAGATTTCATTAAAATTAAAAGACACAAAAAAACCTGATTTCATTGAGGCACACTAACCATGTCTCTACATAGTACTATGATCTTAAACTAGGCTACTGTGAGCAGACTGACTCACCTGTGCAATAAACGGAGTCACCATGGCGCCGATTCGTGCCATGGCGCTACTTGTACCCAGCCCCAAGGACCTCAAGGTGGTGGGATACACCTGGAGGTGAAAGAACACTTTTTACACAGCTGTACATAAATGTCAAAAACTGTTTATGTAGATCATGACTAAGATGTTTCCATCCGAAATTTTCAATCCACATAAAACAAGGACATGTTAATGGGGTGTTCTTAATTCATAGCATGGGGGCACAATGTTTGGAACATGAATGTAAAATTCTTTTAAAAATTGCCCGCCCCCCACAGAAATACACCTAAAAGTCCCATCCCCAATGGGTATACTGATATTCCTACTCCACAGAATAGTTCTATATACTATGACGTATACTGTTCATACACACTGTTTCATCATATAACATAAGAATTTTTTTTTTAATTCTTATCTATTTTGGAGCTATCCACTAGGATTTAAATCAATCCTATATTCTGTAGGCTCCAGGGGCAGGTGTAATAGTTTTTGTGATTTCAATAAATATTTTTACAATGGTACAGGTAGGTAATCAATAAATAAGTTGGTTTAACACGTTTTTTTCAGTAGATCATCTGTGGTTCAACCATATCCAATATTAAATTTTAAAATAAAAGGTAGGAACAAAAGTTGATGTGATATATATGTAGCGGACCACCGGTTCATGGTATGTGTCCTCACAACCGGGCCTAACTTAACCTATCCGGCGGTGTGAGACGAGTTGCTACCCCGTGCTTGTAATCTCCACACGGGTTGGTTTGAGTATTTCCTCGGTAAGTCAGGGAGATGCGGAATCTACAACCTAGCTTAGCCTAGTACACAAAACCAGACTCCAGACACTTTCAGGTATAATATGTTTTAATGAGACCTGTCTCTTTCTATACAGTCGCCTAGCACGGAATGTACTAGGTAGCCCAAGGTGAGAGGATCTGTTCTCTCCACTGCTGAGGCTCCAAATTGTTCACTCAACCAGGAGGAACGCACAAGAAGCCTGTCAACCCGCTGCAGACTTGGCCTATATATACTGACCGAGTTACGTAATGCTTACCTATCCCGGTGGACATTTATTTTGTCTTGAACATCTTATCAATCTATAAATTACTACAATAACGAAACGTCTTAACTTAGTACAACTTCACAATGGAAGATATCATCTACCTATATGCTGATATACAACGCTATTTCAACTCGAAGCTCCGAGGCTTGGTTTCCTAATGATTTTGAAGACAGAATATTGAACAGAAGGCTAAAGTGACGGTTTGAGGTATCTTACACTTTCGGATTGTATCATAAAGGATATAACGTTAAGGCATATTGTATCTTAAAAGTTACCTCAGTGGTGTAGATGTAAATGGAGTTGAAAACACCTGCTGCAAAGGCTCGGACGCCGAAGTTAAAGACGACGAGCCACGTTTTGATAGTGCAGACCTGTAGCAGGAAGAAGAAGAGAGCGGACGCCATAAAGTTAATGGCCAGCGTCCATCGACGCCCCAGCGTGTCGATCGTCAGCAGGTTGAATGGGATGGCTGCAGAGCAAGCAGAGAAGAGCTGATAATGTCAAACATTTCCTGGGGGAGGGGAAGGGGGCGGGGGTAAGGGAATCCATGAATAGGGAAGGGCCTGCATTGATTGTATATTTAAAGGCTTGAAAAAGGCTACCAAAAGCCGAAACGTTGTGAAACCTGTTTGTTCAAATAAAGCCATCACTTGAAACCGACTACGGATTGCTGTGGAGTTGTGCTTGTTCTAAAAACTTCTATGTATATTTAAAGCCCTACTCCTCCGTGAACTAAGCAGTTCATGGATCAATGCACACATATATTTAGCTACCTGAGGGCGATTTCAATTGGGAATTAGCAATGCCCTAACTACATATGAAACAGCCTCATGGTGATAGCTTCATGGATATGTGCATGCAGACTGATCTGCATGTAGCCTGGCCATGTGCTGGGGCAAAACCTTGTTACTTTGTACACCAATAAAGTAGGTCAAGCCAATATCTGGTGGTAAATGATATTGCAAATGATTTTACAAAACAATATCATTTGACTGGGTCTTGACTGATTCCTAAAACAAAGTTATGAACCATTTTGACTTCTGTTTTTGTGTAACTATGCTGAATAAACCATCTAAATACACCTGCTGCCTCCACCCCTCCCATTACATTTCACCTAAGTAATGACACTTCCTTGCAAATAAGCAACTGTCAGTGCCACTTATGGAGATGGTACATGTTACACTAATGCTCAATGTAAACCAATATTGAGTAAACATCTGTTTGAGTATGCCCATTTCACTCCCCAAATCCCCCCTTTTAACAAATACTTGAATATCTCTGTAAATACAGAACCTACCTAGAAAATGTCACTTCCTAGCACCTACTGTTTTTTTATTCTCTTTCAAATGAGGCATATCATATCATGATTGGACCAGTTTTCCAGGTAGAAATATGTCCAGAACGGAGTTTTTTTAAATGGACCTGTGACTCAAAAAGTCCCCCTCAAACTGAAATCTCTTTTTTCTAAAAATCCATGTCGAAATACTATAAATTAAAACTGTCAGATATGGTATGGTCATAAAACCTTCTGACCAAAACGAAAATCATATTCCTATATGTACTTAGTTAGCTATAAAAAGCAAAATTGTGGTCAGGTTGCCTAGTGACTCTACAAGCAGTGCACTACAGTAGGCTATAGCCATAACCTATAGACCAACTGTCCACCTGCTAATAATCTTGCTGGTCAATTACAGACCAAGATATATGAAGAGAAATTATTTATCATGGTAACTTGTGACGTTCTACGGGTGAAGCTGTTGATGTCTATTTCAGTGACAATACTGCTGCCACAGTGGGCAAGGTAGTAACTCAAATTTTTCCCGAACGACCTGAGAGAGATAACGTCAAACTCTGGGAATACGACAAAAAAATATAACACTACTGCTCCACACTAAGTTGAACATTCTGATTCACGCTAAGAGGTGACTAACCAAAGAACTCTCCGAAGGTTGCAATGATCATGGTTTTGTAGTCGTCAATGCCCAGTAGGTGACAGGGGCAGGTGTCGTGTGTGTTCTCAATCATCGAACCTGAAACATAACCCATGAATACGTAATTACAATCATTAGTCATTTTAGTCACAGATAATATTGTGAATATGAGCAAGTAGTCATGTGGCCATGGATCGCTATGAGAAGGCTTTATGGGAAGAAACATTTATATTTACAATATCAAATACACTATACACGCAGTGGTTTATCTCCAAAACACTATAGAGAAACAGGCTTACTGTCTCCGTACGGATAAAATACGCGGTAAAATCGGCGATCAGATCAACCGATGCCGAAGGCAGAGGTTCATCTGATCGCCGATTTTACCAAGTATTTTATCCGTACGGAGACAGTCAGCCTGTTTCTCTATTATTATATACCTTAAAATATCGAATTTTTAACTTTGCTACTGGGGGAATATTTGGATTTTGCCGCCGTACATGCCCCGTACGCCACATACATACCCCGTACGTCACCTAGGTGTCGTACGGGTATAAATACGACATGGGTAGGAGCGGGCAGTATGTGTCGGATATACTACCACAGGTATATAATAATATCTAATATTACTATGGACTTGTTTATAACTGAGCTCCTCATATTACACACCAGTGGTGATAACCCTTCTCAGTCTCTGATGCTTACATCATGGAGAGTGAATTCCATGACCAACCAAAATATGTAAATTATGTTTCACGTAAAGGCAGTCAAAAACAAATCTGCCACTAATACGATTGCAGAAACATACCATTCCTCAGTCATATGCACTTGTATATATATAAACTTCCCTGTGCAAATACGCCATTTCTTTTGAAGAACTGATTAACTGAATTGCCGAATAACAATTCTGTGGAATAATGTATACCATATTCTAGCGGTAATATAAGACGGAAGAGCCGACTTACCACCGTGACAGGTTTCCGGGTAGTCGTGTAGCACTGGGTCTGAGCTGAGCAGCACGATGCCGTAGTAACTGAAGGCAGTGACGAGCCACATGGCCCACAGCTGTATCGTGCTGCGGCCATACTTACTGCATAGCATGTCCTTGAGCTGACCACGCGGAGCCTGCATGTGGCGAGGTGACACAACAGCGCGTTAACATGGCCAATTTTTGACAAGCAATACTATAGAGGAAACGTATGAAAGTGTACAGTCGTATCCTATTGAGTTTGAATAGCATAGTAATTCACAAGCCACGTGAGATTACATAGCGATTCCCATAAATGGTTTATGAAGTTCCCATGAATTAGAATGCACTAATTCTGTCAAGTGAGGAAAGGGGAAGAAAAGGATATCTATTTTAACTGGAATCAAGATATTCCGATTGATGAAAGCCATTAAATTGAACACAGTGCTACTAGTTCCTGTAGAAATCCCACCACAGAATCAGGGAATAGCGCATGATAGAAAGTGAAACCGATTTTACTTTACCTCTGGTCGAGATCCTATTATGGTATATGAATAAATTCCGTACATATATAGTGACTGATATTATTAAGAATATGCATTTTCATGCTCAAGAAGGAATTCCGTACAAGCATAGTGACTGATATTAATAAGAATATGCATTTTCATGCTCAAGAGGTTCCCATAAATCAGAAACTACATCATCTTGAATGACAATCAAGGAAATCGCCTTTGTCGAAACAGTAAGAGGAATACCTTAGTGTATCACAATTACAACGAACAGATATAATAGATATTATCTTAGACATGCTATCAAATTCATTTTAAAATAGATATATTTTTCAAAATAGTTTTTATCAAAACGTTACGTGTCCATGTATCCCCCTCTCTTCAGATGACATATATATTAAATTAATGCAACATCAAGCATACAATGGAATCATTATCAATTACTAATGTTTTAGGCGTATAACATTCTATGCCTTGAGGCATCAACTGGGACTGTCTGAATGATGCCTAAAGGAATCATTGCTCAAAGAATTTCAAAATTTTTTTTAACAAAGAAATATTGGACCAATAAACATACACTTTTCACAGAATGTATTTGATATTTATAATCGAGGATGATAGTCTATTGTACCACGTGATAAAGCAATTGATTCAAGGGCTCAGGTAACAATATGCTCGTCATCTAGCATTATATACGGACACCAGTACCCGTCATTACGGATGCTGCCAAGCCACCGGCGCCCGTCCTTAAAGGGTTCAAAAGGTCGTCGGATGGAGCGACGGAGATGTAGCTCTTGTCGGGTACCAGTAGTTTTTAACACGTAGAGGACCACGGGTGACCTACTCCCTGAGAGCAACTCAGAATTACAGGCAGGGAAACAACAGTTTTGGGTAGGACTGCTGCTCCATCCAAAGACCCTGTCACATTGTAGACTTAAGGTCTCAAAAGGATGAGATTAGTATCCATCAGACTGACATAACCATCTGCTGTTTCAGGTCATACAGAGGCTGTTATTGATGTACAATAGCCGACATAGCAGCCACAGCATTCTGCTATGTTTCCATGAGATACTTGTCCAGCAGTAAGGACTCAGGGGATGACATCCTGTTGAAGACCTTAATCAACGTTGGCACTTGCAACACTGGTGTGCTGTCAGGCCAAGGTAAGTGGTCATGCTTCTTCCTGACAGTGTCTCTTTCTAAAGGGAGTATTCCACCAACCAGACAAAAACGTCGTTCAGCGTTCAAACAACGGTTGCTAGGGTTGCTGGAAAATCCCACACGATGAATTTTTTCGTCTAGCTGGTGGAGCAGGTCCCAATCCCACGCGATGGTCATCTGGCCGACGTTGGCTCTCCTGCCAGACGTTTCAAGACGTCTGTTGGAGGATATTGGGGGTCGTTGGAGTGTCGCTTCACGGTTGCTGAGCATCTGGCAGGAGAGCCAGTTGAAATGCGCTTCCACCAACCAGATATTTTCAGGTGATATCCCAACCGATACTCCAATAAACCTCCAAGAGACAGAATTTGCCCATCTGCCGAAAAAACTGATTGAATAGGGTTTTATCGGCTGGAATTGGGCCTCTGGCCGATACATTCGAAGACTACGACACCCGCCCGTGATCGCTGCCAGGACTTGCGGCGAGGGAACGCCGCCAACATGGTGCGGCCAACCCGGCGATACCCGAAGTCGCGAACGGACATCGAAAATTCCGACACTTTCGGCAGAATTCTAGCACCATAGCCTGCCATACACATTCATAACATCAATCCTTATCTTTATTTACCTTCATTGTTCGATTTAACGTCAAATTCGGCGGTTATTTCACCTTTTCTGACCGTTCCCATACAAATCCTGACACAGCGGCACACTGCTTTGCTCGATACGCGCTTTTGCGGGTTCAGAGCGTTGTAGTGTATCGCCGCACGCCGTGCCGCCTATCGGAGAACTCGATTATTACGTAAAATGCAGCCAACGTCCACCAGTCGGCACCACGGCAGGGGCATCGGCTAGGATCTGCTGGAACTTTGAACCCACCAGATGCTCGTATGGCGACCAAATGAACGTCTGTTGGGGGTTTCGGTGGAGCAGCGACCCATTTTGAGGCCATTTTTCCAGACGTTTCAACCGACGTCGGCTGAAAGGTTGGCTGGAACGTCTGTTGACGTTGAAAAAGTGGTTGTTTGGTGGAATACAGGCTTAATGGTGACCCTGCAACCCATGAAAGGGCTCGGACCACCATATCAGGTCCAGTTTTGTTGTCAACACTGGTGAAATCACACAGCCCATCATGGTACGAGTCAGCAACATAAACCTGGTCATTTTCCCAAGGGAGTTGAGCACACGCCAACTCATCATTGAAGCTTGAATCAGAGTCTGACTGACAAGCAGTCTTACAGGAATGCTTCCCTATTCTGCCGGAGAAGGCCATGTGGAGGTTTTGTTTCTTGACATCAGCTTTCTGAATTTGTCTATTTGTACAATGCTTAGGCCTTGCAGTCAGTTCAGGTAGGTTTGATACTAGTCCCTACAAATCCCCTATTACGGGAGATTTTGTTTTTTCAACCCTGGTCTTTGGCAGTCCGTGTTTGCCTTTGACCTTATACCCTTGCTCATCTGCCATGTTGACGAGCTGCTTGACCTAGATTACATGGGCCGAATTAAAACTAGGTAAATGCAGAGCAAACCCAGTGTGTCAAGACTTAAAAAGCTACTCAGTTGCAGAGAAAGTACCCTGCTTTTAAGAGAAACAAACTTGTTGCTCAAGTAAGATCCTCCTGAAAATTGGTTCACAGTAACTGTCATGTGGCTTAACTGGGAGGAAACCACTTTTGGTACCTGGCAAGAGCTTCATCTCCGTTG
Source organism: Alentia gelatinosa (assembly GCA_950022655.1). Taxonomy (NCBI): domain Eukaryota; kingdom Metazoa; phylum Annelida; class Polychaeta; order Phyllodocida; family Polynoidae; genus Alentia; species Alentia gelatinosa. The sequence goes on along the minus strand of OX465587.1, from coordinate 47,629,133 downwards.
GCCTCCAACTGACCAGTAACAAAAAGTAGTCTTGTTAATAAATATCTAGTAGAAGATTACCCGAAAAAAAAGACCGCGGGAGATACATCTAATTCAATTGGTTAGCGTCTCCAACATCTAATCATCTAATTCAATAGAATGATAAAATGAAAAAGCCTACAATATCATCATTATCAACTCAATTTCATCACTTCCCCTATCTGCTGCCTGTTGTCCTTCACGAGGTAGAATTGAGTGCATGCAGTCCTATAAGTGCCCTTTTATCTGTACAGTACTGTGTACTTGTAGAATATCTCACCTGTTTGGTAGCGACTAATGTGCCCCTTGGCAACTGCTTGCCGTTCCAGCGTGCCGCCTTGTGGAGTATCTGCAGGGCTTCTTCTTTGCGACCTGCCGCCACCAAGTAGCGCGCAGACTCGGGTAAGGCCTGTCGGAAAGAGCAGACGCCAGATTCACAACTCGGCCCACTGTCCCCGTGGTGACGTAATACGATGAGGCCAGTCCTCTATTAAATTCTGACTGAATAGCTTTAATTTCACATCTATTAAAGGTGTATCCATAGCTACCAATAAGAGTGGTGTCGCACATAACTTTAGTACACCTACCCATATACTGAGGATAGTGACGAACATTGGAAGTGCCGAGAGACCAACGAGCCATCGCCAGCCTAATGTTGGAATGACGAAGTAGGCCAGCAACATTTCAAAACAGCTGCCAAGTGCCCAATTAAACTGCAACGTGAAAGAAGGTTTTACAGATCATTAATGATAAATTGGATGTCTACTGGCGACTGCTGTTTGAGATATGACTAGTAAATTGTCAGAGAGGCGCAGTTCATATTTTTTAGATAGAGTAAATTAAGATAGGTTTCATATACGGTATTCCTTTTGAACGTATTGTTTTTTCCTAAACAATTTGGCTTTATTAGGAAAATTTAAGAAACTGAATATTTCATCAGGGATGAAAGTCGGGACAGATGAAAAAAAAGAGGACAATTTAAAACCCTTAAAAAGATTTATTTCATTATTTTTTTAACATAATGGCTATGAATCGATAGCTATATTTGATTTTTCTTGATCATAGTGTTACTTTTAGTATTCAAGGAGAGAGGAGATGCCACTCTAACATTGTGGTGCTGTTGGTAGGTAGGAAATGTCAGAATTTGTCAGCAAACTTACATCCGTGTTTATAATTGTATTCATTAGTTTTTAACCACATGACATATCCTACAGTCGTATTCTATGTTACAATTTAGTATTCTATTTTTTATTTTTTAAGTTCCATTCGGGGTGACGGAATTAGTGATAAACTAACTCAATATAACAAATAAACGAACATGACAGTTGTTAGTAATAGCTACAAGGACAAATAAAGAGTAACACAAACAAAACTAATTGGTGAAACACAGAAATGTACTGTCAACGTTTAAGGCTGAATCTTTAAATGCACTTATTCTTCCTCAAGGCGCTAATGGCGACATTACCATGCTCGAATCCGTGATTCTTCCTAGTAACAGTCTAAATTATATCAATAAAGGTGTTAGTGGTGTTTCATGGGTTCTGTAGGTAAAACAGCAGGCAATTATAATCCACCTTTAACGAGTCCTCTGTGTGAATCTATCTGTCTGTACCACCTAAGAATGCAACATCAGGATTGATCATCTATGAATCTAAATGACTGCCGACACTGAATCAAAAAGGCGAACCAATTAATTTGAAATAGAAACGTCAGTTAAACGAAGGCCACGTTAGCTAAACATCTGAGTTGTAGTTTACTTTAGAGAGGCATTCCTTAACTTTAAGTTAAATTGCGTTAAATGAATAAATCAATAATAAAGAGCAAAACAGAGACAGATTTACAAGCTTTCATTATGTGATATCTTCTGAATGACTAGAGAGGAGAGTATTAGAAATGAAAAAGAAATGTGAGAAATTGAAAAGTAGTCTTACATTCTGAATTATGAGGATTTTGGCGCGACTCTTGGAAGGAAGATACTCCGACATGAGGGTAAACCTGTAGGTAAGCAGAAGATAGAGGGCACTAATATGCATAAGCTTTTTCAGAGTAAGCAAGATTTCTACGTAATCATTGCCTTATCGGGGCCAATATAATTTTGTATGCGTCTTCCTGCCAGTGTATTCAATATTCCCCACTGAAATAAATTTTAATCATTTATTGTCTTTTTTTAAGTTAAATATTTCTATCATTTAAGCTTTATTAATATAGTTGATCATAAGATAAATACACAATATCACTATGATTTTGATTTGCATGGTCGTATTCTCCGAGTAGTTGGCGCGTAATCATTATCCGATCGAATGTGAGAATTTTGCATAGTGTCAACTACGAGGAAAATACGACCATGCAGATAAAATCATAGTAATGTTGTATTAATTCTTTAGCATTCCAAATATATAATTATTAAGGGAAAGACAAAATAGCCGCCGGTTTTCTCACGCACTACTTTGCATGCTAAGGAGTTTTTTCCGTACTCTACAAGCAGCATACGGCTTTCATTGTACTGAGTAGTGAACTGTAGGCTTTATAATTTTAGTAAGGAGACTCCGTATTAGGTGGTTAATAGTCTAGCTATGTTTTATGTAGATTTACCGGGAATCGAGACTGGGCCGCTCAATAGCTGCACGAATATGCCTTAACACCAAGTGGACTGCTGATCACAAGGACTCCACTGGGCTAGTCACATGTGGTCCACTCCTGCCCTCCACCCCTACACTTCAGCATTTCACAGAACCAAATGTACAATGATCAAAGAAAGGACCGGTATATATTGCTTCATTACAGCAATATAGAGAACACTATAGAGAGACATAGCTAGTGTGGCTGAATAGAATCTGTTCTGTGTTGTTTTGTGTCAAATATAATCACCGCGTTCTTCGAACGCGGTGAATATTTCCGACCAAAACAAAAAGGAATAGACTCCATTCAGACACGATCACCATGTTTCCTCACTATGTATCCTTCGTTAATAATATATCATTCTGAAAATACCTTATACACGACAATGTTATTTTATCCTAATTTATGACAATTATTTTAACAGTTTTTCTTTTTAATTTTTTATGTCAGAGCATGCAGTGTACCATGGTAACAGTAGCTAAAGGAGTTTTTAAACCGCGCTATTTCAATGTAGTATCCCAGATTGATAGAGGGCCGCCGCGTTTTCATATTGATTATTGCAGCGTGCCTACATCTAACAATAGATGTAATGATGCCATGCTCAGGCAAACAGCAGGTACTACTCACGACTGGACTGCGCCTCCAAAGCCCGACCCGACGAGGCCGCGCAGGATGATGAGCCAGTAGTAGTTGGGGCTGAAGGCTGTCAACAATCCCATGTAGAAGATCCAGATGGAGGCCAACATCAGAATCTGTCAGTATACAGCAATGCAGGAAACTGTATTTGGTTAGAAAGCTTAGCACATAACTTCTATCTTTTTTTCAAGGTACCATTGGTTAGGAATAAAAGTGTACTTCGCCTCGTATTTTAAATCTAGCATATAACTTCTAGGGTGTATCAAAGGGTACTTTTACATACATGTATGTTGGTTAGCTTTTGCGATATATTAGATAGCATACCAATGGAACAGGAATGTTACTTACGGGTTTCCTTCCATATACATCTGCCCACTTTCCCCACATGGCAGATCCAGAAAACATCCCGATAAACACAACCTGTAAATAACCAAGAGATAAAACGAGATTAAGAGTTATTAATTATAATATGATGCAATTATGAGAACTTACATTATCAGATCACACAGATTTTCAAAAAGATATAAAGTTATTCGATAATGCAAATACATCACGATGATGATTGTAGTAGGGAACTAATAGTTTGGGGCATATATTACATTTATGTAATATGGGATCTGTGTACTCAATCTGGACATTTAAAAAAGAGGGAATTTATGACTATAGAGCACACAGAGAGGACAGCCGAACAGTAGGGGGAGCATGAATTCCTTAACTTTTTATCCTAAACAATTCATAGAAGGTAGAGCGACTCTTGGTCGCACTAAATTTTACAGTTAGCCTCGTCACTTTGCATCTATATGAAAACCTAGTCTTTTATAAGGTATCGATCTGTATGACTGCATAAATATAAACAACAATAAATGATTGCTTCTCCCTTTTTGGACTAGCTGTAACTGTTAGCACCTGCCAACCGGGTATTGATTAGCGGTACATACACGCCATCTGCTGACAACGTTATCATTACAGTACCTTGAGATAGGCATCGATTTACCTAGTTTTTGACAATCAAAAGTCAGTAACAACCTAATAATGATGCAGCTTTTGCTCTGAATTGATAGGGTAAACTGTATATGGACTCAAAACTGGCAATATCCGCTTTACCATATGATTGTTGTTTGAGTAGGGGAGGGCAGGTAATCGTTATACTATGATGTATTGCTGTCCTGTTCGCCGTTCCCCACAACACATATGCGAAGTCAGCACCAGATGGCATTCACCGCAACCAAGCGGAGATTCGGGCATCTTTGGGTTGCTGTGGGGTCAATGCCACACACATAATATATTGTAACTTCTAAGGGGATATACCGATAAAGGTTTTGTAGTTTATGCTTGTATTCATACGTTTCCTGTATTGTATGTGCAGGTTACACTGTGGATTATGCACCGATACTTGTTAAGTGGGAAGATTACTCTGTGCTCTGACTACTTTTATCGGTGGGTTTTGTCGGATTACTATTCTTGACTGGTGTTAAATGTTGTCGGGAGCTTCGTATAATTTCATCTTTAAGATTCGGTAACACCATGATCTGTTGTCCTAAAGTATCAGACATTTGGGCAACTTAACAAAGGGGGTTGATTAAAGCAACAGATATCTGACTGATTGGTAATCATATTCAATATTTGTTTGCTATACGCCACGTATACTAAATCAAACATTAAAAAACCATAAAAGGCTTACACTGAGCCTCTGATTTTCTCATGAACAAATAAATGTGAGATAAGTAAAGATAGACATGCTTACAGTGGTAATGAAGGCGACTTGCCCGTTGGAGAGATTCCACTCACAACGAATGATGGGTCCCAGCACGGCTAACAGAAGCATCTCCAGAGCATCTGTCATCTGCGAGCACAAAAAGGATACAGTAGAACCATATTAAGGTGGGTACATTCTGTTCTGGGTCACACTGGTCCGAGCTGCCGACTGTAACGGGACGAAGTCTTGCAGTCAATTATTTACATTACTATCCACACATACCGATAGTAACACTGGTGGAGAAACCTTAAGACATACCGATAGTAATTGTCTCTAACTTGCAGGGTACCACGTCATCTGTTCCTCTTTCGAATCATACGTTATAAGTATCCCAGCAATAGATAACTAGCATAATACCTAGAAGCAATAAGGATAGTAAGGTTGGTCGAAAAGGAATACGGTATACAGACTATACATAATGACTGTTGTAGTCAGTTACACTGTACAACAAACGACTCTTTCAGGATTCTCTATAGGCCTTCTGAAAATTAAACCATGTCATTATATAATTATATAATGTATATAATTTAGCCAGGGTATAATTCATTCATTGTTATCTTAATTAGTTGTGATATTCTCAAGAAGTTTATATAAAAATGACCCAGAGTATGCTTGTCAACCACAAATATACATATATATGTGTAGCAACAGATTGTTATCTAAATTCTCTGGAAACACGTAGGTGGTAGACAGTGACATTTGTAACCAACCTGAAAGAAAAAGAATAATACACAGAACTCACCGAGAAGAGTCCAGACGTGGCGATCACCTGGAACTGGAACCAGCCGAAGCCAATCTTCTCCACGGCGTCCTCCACGGTGTATGTGAAGTCGTCGCCGTCGGAGTAAGCGCCTCTGGCGGTGGTCGCCGCACTGGCTGCTGTGAGTAGCTCATCCTCGCTCATTTCCGAGTCACCTGTACAAAGGCAAGACCTCATGTTTCCAATACAGCATAAACTCACCGCCTGCGTTATAATGTAATCTGTGGGCGAGGCAGTCACAACTAAATATAGTAGAAGTATTAGCAGAGTGGCTAGGGTGGAATATGTCCCCACCCAACATGTGAACGTTTTTTCTAGAGGAACAGACTGGCCTCGTCCCGCTTACGGTTTAGTGCCAGGTGGATGTAATAGAGATGTTTAAAGCTGATAGACGTGGTGCCGACATCCAACACTTGAGCCTAATCAATAGTATCTATCTCTTTTGTTTGTAACACACAAGCCCTGCTCTGCCTTCCTGTATGCATACGTGCCTATCATGTTTTTATGATGGGTGTTTCCATATAGTGGTCGACTGAAGGGTTTTTTCCAGTTGACCATGACCCTACCCTCCATCCAGGGAGAGAGTGACACAGTCACTTGGATGTGTTGCTTTTATCTGCTCTGACCTTGAAGAAAGTCTAGGAATTTATGTTTTCGGTACTTTCCCTAAATATGATACAGCCAAACTTAAAGATGCCTGAAGAGTCCGATTTGGATGAAACCTTGATCCCCCACCCCTACTGTTTATTTTTTGCGTAATTTACAACCAAGAATGCGTTCGGTTCCTTGTCACGCTTTCTGATCTAAATCATGATGTGAGAGCACCCATAACTATGTGATTGTGTTGTGAAGGGTGGTTGTTATGCTGCACTGTTCTTTATGAGACTGCTCACTAGGAGGTAGCATAGCAACAGTTTGGATCTGACAAGTAATTGTCATTTCAGATAGCATGGGTTGGAGACAAAAGTACATTTTGCCATGTATTTTAAATCTAAAATCATAGAGTTAATTTCTCTGCAGCTTGTTTTATTCTAAGAAACAAGGAATCCCTGAAACAGGTCAATTTGGGACCCTTTTGTGGGATTCGGCCAAATATATATTTGCACTTTGAATATATATATTCAAAGTGCAAATACATGGAAGAAAACGTACAAGCCTTATCTTTCATATAAAGTTTCTTCTATTCTAATTGTCTAATTGAATTTAGTTTGCGCACTCACCTTCTTGGTCGAGAAGAGGAGCCTTTTCCCACTGGCCCGGAATGTGAAAACTTTCTAGGGAAGCACTGTCCTCAGGTCTGGCTCGGTTATCTGCCGACGGAATGCCCATGAAATCATCCATTTCCTCCGCCGTGTCAAAACTACCATCGTCTTCCATAGCAGACATCATCTTGACAGATTACTTTGCCACGGGCCGCAACGTAGCCTAGACCAGTCTGCGATGAAAATGTGCTAGTAAGCTATCTGTAAAAGGTAAACGGTTTCATTTTGGTAATTGGTTTCCAACTTTCAGGGTAATGATTGTTACCAGTAAGTAGGTTTAGTAGCCTGGGGTGAATAATCATACCATACCATTATGTTCACACTTACAGCTGGTACCATTGATGCGAACTTATCATGCATGGTATTATTTCCCTGCTGGCTCGAGTGTGATGCAATATTTGGTTACCCTGTGATATACCTTAATTATCACCCACTAGTATCTGGTGTGCATGCACAAGCATGCACAGTGTTGAGGTCTCCAGTTTGAGAGTGAAAAATTTATCGCTGCTCGATTTCATAGTTTGTTCATGTTCACTTAGCAAATTTAGCCTAATCTCCTTTAGGAGTTTTGGTGCAATTTGCTGAAATAGGCCTCTTTCCGTTGTACGGTCTCGCACCTTATCTGCTTAGTTACGCCATGGATGAAGTCAAACAGCCACCTGGTGACCTATCCATTAGCATTGGATCACTGAGTGTATGGGCGTAATACGTTCATAATACCCATCTACATTATCTCCAGAGAAATAATAACGATTGCATCATATTCCATGGTATTCCAGCTCAAATATGGTATGTCGTACATGCATATTACCTCAATGATACTTTTTATATAGCATAGATAACATAGGATCACCAAAATTGAATACACATTAATACATTGGCAGGCCTAGCTATCATATATGCTTATCTTTCTCCAAGTTAAAACCAAAACAATTATCAACTATAAAGTTTAGATAGTGTAATGGTCAATGCCTTTCCTTGTTCTAACAGTCCAATCTGTCCATAACAAACACTCCTGCAATTACACCCACCATTCACACTCTAGCTGTGAATGTTGTATATCTCTATATGAATGTAGGCAGACTAGGACGTGTTTGTCCAAGTGCCGGCCTGATGAAGGAACTCACCATTAGGTGGCGTTGAATGGAAACACCTGTATCAAGAGTATGTCCAACAGTCTGTGCTAGGTGAAGGGAAGAACATGCCAGAAGCACGTGCGTATTGGGTGGGCAATAATTACGGTATATCACAGGGTAACCAAATATTGCAGCACACTGGCTCCAACCATATGCTGGATCGAGTTTTTAATCCATTCAGTTGACAAACGATATATTCCTGCTTCAATTATAACATATATATGACATAGCAAGCGGAACAAGATTCTGTACTAATCCCGCAGGCATCCCCACAGTGTTATCCGGTAAGAACACCCTATTCGTCCAGTCAGCCTGGAAGTAGGGGGTGCTACGAACTAGCCTCTAGTCGTGTTGCGGCCATCTTGCAGGGCGACCTATGCAATGCTAAACCTATGTGTACATATACAGTTTGAAAGAGGCAATAGCTTATTCCAAAAACGAAGCCTCTACTCATTCCACCAGGGAGAGCATGCGGGATAGAGTTACTTCTATTAAATCTTTATTGCCTTCAATAGTGCACTATCCTTCTTTAAAGGAACGTGAGTATACTAACATAACATATTAAATGGGTATTTGGTACTTACAATGTAATGCTAAACCTATGGTGAATTCAAACGTTCATTCCTGATATCAACTAATGAATGGGGATGTGTTAAGTAGCTCTCAAGCCTTTGGCTCGACAAAACCAGACTAGCAGTTCCAGATCAAATGATTATGTGATGGCCTCAGTTTAGCCTCCGAATGCGATGTCAATAAATCGTTGAAACATCAAATCTCTTTGAGTTGGCATGTTTAAATCATGTCTGGATAATATAAATAACCTTATTTAAACAATTGCATGTGTAAATTACACATTAGGTAGATTAGTACTCCCTTCTGCGGGTGAGCTGGGCTCCGGGATTAGCTTGTCTCACTCAAACGGACAACACACATTTCTAAGACCAGAAAACGATAGCTGGGAAACGACTAAGGCTGAAGGTATGTTCGCTTACACAGGCTTAAAATAAACATTTAATATCTAGAGGGAAAATTTCAGAGCAAAAGTGTCTGTCAACGCGGGGTGTCTGCTTGGGTGGACTGTCCGTTGGGTGGGGAATTAAGCCTGTATTCCACCAAACAACCACCTTTTCAACGTCAACAGACTTTCCAGCCGACCTTTCAGCCGACGTCGGTTGAAATATCTAGAAAAAATGGCCTCAAAATGCTGCTCCACCGAAACCCCCAACAGACACTCATGTGGTCGCCATACGAGCATCTGATGGGTTCAAAGTTCCAGCAGATCCTAGCCGACGCCCCTGCCGTGCCAACTGGTGGACGTTGGCCGCATTTGGACGCTCCGAACCCCCGAAAACATGTATCGAGCGGAGCAGTGTGTCGCTGTGCCGGGATTTGTACGGGAACACTCAGAAAAGGTGAAATAACCACGGAATTTGACGTTAAATCAAACAATGAAGGTAAATAAAGATAAGGATTGATATTATGAATGTGTATGGCACGCTATGGTGCTATAATTCTGCCGAAAGTGTCAGAATTTTCAATGTCCGTTCGCGGCTACGGGTACCACTCGCGCTCTGTTGGCGGTGATTCCTCGACACGGGTCCCGGCAGAGCCCGCGGGCGGGTGTCATACTCTTGAAAGACGCCCCATTCCAGCAGACCAAAACCTAATCAATCAGTTATTTTGGCCTACGCTATAGTTACATCTTGTGGAGGGTTGTTGGGGGTATCGGTTGGGGTATCACCTGAAAATTCTGGTGGGTGGAAACACATTTTTTATCATTTCAACAGACGCCCTGCCCCAGGTCCCAGCAACCCTCGGGCGATGCTCGAGCGATGCGCCAGACACCCCCAACAGACACTCTCAAACCCAGCAACCGAAAGCAGATGTCTGGCAGATGACCATCGGGCGAGATACCAACCTGCTCCACCAACCAGACAAAAACTTAATTTCATGAGAATTTCCAGCAACCCTTGTACGGGCATAGTACAACGTTTTCGTCTGGTTGGTGGAATACAGGCTTTACTGTCCATACACTTACCTATATATATATATATATATATATATATATATATCTTTTGTGCAAACCCCTGGATAAAATATTCAGGCCCTGATCTTCATCCCTGTTTTCGACATGTCTGGTAGCACCGGCAATGCACACCCATAGGCATAGCCAGTGAAACAAGCCCTGTCGGTTTGGGCATGGGACAATTGACCGAAATCACAACTGACACAAGACAAGTGACACACATGAAAACAGTGTGTCAGTTGTCTCACCCTTGTGTCGGACGTTTGCTGTAGCAAAATCTAAAGGTGCCTCATGAAGGAAACAAGCATAATAAGAGTACGGAAATTTGTGAATATATGCACGTCATACATATAGAAAGTTCATCCTAAGGTATCTTTTAATTTGATTATGTTTTTCCATCTGAAAGATCCAATTTTGTGATACAAAATTATCAAAGTTTGAATGACACACGGGCGGCCGGTTCGGCCGTGTATACATCGGGCATATCTCAGGGGGCTCAGGTCATAACATAGAAACACCAGATGAAGACTAATAGATATCTGGATACATGTGCCAAACTGTCATTGAGTACTACAAATGTAACTACCTCTAGTTTCTACAGCTAGTACAGGTACCGTAGTTAGAGTCAAGAGTCTAGACATTCACAAGCCAGTGATCCCAGCTGTCCAGCCCTGTTAGGCTAGGTGTTTATGTACATTGAGAACGATGTACATGGTTGAGGATTACCTGCGTCGATGAATTTCACTTATCCTTGAACATATGCATAATACTGGTTACTTGCGCAGGGAAATCTCTGGATCCTACAACCTTTTCAAACCAAAACAGCCGTATCCCACATCACCACTTGCGCTAGTTGTCATACGCCGCGGAACCAGCGAGGTATTTGGTGTCTCTGGATAAATAGCCCTAAAATTTATTTCAGAAAGCTCTCCAGATGGCAGTCTAGTATATCAGGCACCCTTACGCTGGTTCCCGGGTCATCCGCTAGGGGGCACGGCGGTCAGCTGAGCTGCGACTTTATCGTGCAAGTTGTGACCGATAGAAAATGAAAAAAAGTGCGTTTTCGCGCAAGGTACAGATAGGTTGGCCACCAACCCTGTCTACGGTGGGCTTAGATTGGTTACCCACCCCTGTCTGCGTTGAGCCACAGAGAGAGATGTCTCTATTTACTCTGTGGTTTAACTGCGACTAACGTGCGTAGCAAACGTCTGCTCTGGTGGCCAGTGTAAAGGTACAAAGTGATTGCAAGTTCTGCTATCATCCATCAGGAAATTGTAAGATAGCGCCAATGTATTCGGGGGGAGGGGGGGGGGGGGACCACGACGCTGGAAGCCTGCGCATCTACCGCTCACGTAAGGGCTGACTGGAGATGTGCATGTTTCCAACGTGAGCAACCAGTGTTATCATCACGTAATTGCTCCTGCCATCTGGAAACTCTTTTTTTATTTTTCAATTATTATTGTTGTTATTATTTTATAAATGTAAGTCTCTATGTGACTAATATTTTTGGAATTTTCATGGTAATGTTATCTTTTGGTTTATTTCTATGGCTACGGTTCGTTTGTTGAATGGAACCAAAGAAGTGGAGAGATCAATCTGGGATACTACACTTCCATGACGGAACGTACTATAATTTTGTATATCATTATCTGTGAAGGAGGTGGGGATATTTCTTCTAGTACCGGTATTCCTAGGGAAAGGAGGCAAGTTTTTTTTCCTGAATGGGGCCATTTCTGTTTTGTTGCGGGGGCCCAAGATATTTTGATATTTTCATGGGGAGAGGAGGTAATATTTATCTGTTTAATAGGGGCCGCCCATGAATTATCACTGATGGAAAGGCCTTCTTTTTCATGGGAGGTGACTACTGAAGAATTGTGAATGTGAACCTGCAGTCTGGAACTGATTAAATGTATCCACAGATACTTAATTCCTGCTTAGGGTTTAATGGAGGATATCACTGCATTATAACTTTGTTAATATCATCTCTTTTCTAGTTTTATGATGACATCCTTAGGGATCTAAGATGTATCTATAAAGAAATGATTGACCTGAAATTGTTATCTCCTATTCCACCTGATAATCATCTACCCAAAAAGTGTAGCCTAAATTAGTCAGTGGGTGGTACTTGATGCCATAATCAGCAGGAGGGCAGTAGCCTACCCCCCCCCCCCCCCCCCAATTTTTTTGCCAGCTCAAAAAAGTCAGCAGCTTCAAATTCTACCCAATCAAGTGTAAAAACTGTCTTGACCATCGACAAATTTCTAAGTCTTTTGTTTTTTTAGCATGTAACAATGGCTATGTGTAGACTTTTCACTATGGAAAATGTCAAAGTCTGACTTTTTAGCATGCAATGACAGCTATATGGCCTGACTTCTCACCATGGAAAAATGACAAAGTTAGACTTTTTAGCTTGAAATGATGGCTAAGCCCTGACTTTTCACTGTGGAAAATGTCAAAGTCAGATCTTTTAGCATGCAATGATGGCTAAGTCCTGCATGACTTTTCACCATGGTCATGGAAAAATGGAAAAGTCTGACTTTTTACATATTTTAGCATGCAATGAAGGCTATGAGCTGACTTTTCAGACTTTTTGCTGATTCACGGTAAATCCAGTGGAACAGGCAAATGTCAAAGTCTGATTTTATACCGTATAAGAAAAAGAGTCAGCAATTTTTCAGATCACCCCCACCCCCTCTTTCAAAACGCAGATAGGGCCTACCCGGGTAATCTAGATCTAGGTACCGTATTACGTAATTCAAATATTTCCACATTTGAAACAATGTGGGAATGTTATATATTTATGCTTCCATTCGACCTTGAAGTCAGAAGGCTTAGGCAATCACTGGTGTCTATATCAGTATATGGGAATCGTGCAATGAGAAAGAAGTACATCTAAATAGATGTAGTATAGTAGTAGGCACGTGACCAAAATGATGAATGAAAGTGCTTTATAATCGGTCCTTCCTTGTGGCCACGTTCTGTGACGTCAGGACACACCTTCCCTCTTGTCCAATCACAATGCAGTGATATGTTGTGGCAAGGCTGTGAGCTTGCCATAACCGACAACATGGCGGTGCGAGTTAGACCTTGGTCAGGAGCAGCGCATCGAATCCTACGAAACGATCTAATTTTCAGACATCTATCAGCAGGAAAATGGTCTACATCTTCAGAATTTATCCCCAGTCGACAGAAGGCAACTATTGCCGGCGTTGCAGAGCCTGTGAGCGAGGAGGCTCGTCGAAACCTGGAAGTGATGCGAGATGATTGTGCGAGCTTCAAGAAGCTGGATTTATCATTTAACAACGCAGCGGAGGCATACAAAAGCAAAACCAATGGAGAAATTATTCGCGCATTGCTCGTATTCAATTTGTGCAGTGTCAAACCTTTAGTGGCATATAACAGAGAGGTATGTATATATAAATCTTATTTATTCATTTAGTAGTGTTAACAATGATTTGGCATATATTTCGTCCTCCTCCAAGGTTGTCCGAGGTAGTTATGAGCTTGAACTGTCAAGGCGGCCATGCCTTGGGAGGTGATATAACATTCACAATACACAAACGCAGTATACAAGATGCACGAGACAAGTTGACATAAGAGGGAGCAGGGGCAACCATTCATCAATATCTATAGACTTTTCCTGGACATGAAAAAAAGATCTTTTAAGCCTGAGTTGAATTTTATTTGATACAGTGTGATACTGTCAGTGTCATAAAAGATGAGTCACTGGTGGTAGATCAACTCGGGTATTTTCAGACACAGTTGATCTTGTTTTGGGGTTCAAAACTAGACAGTATACCCGGCCCTGTCCCCAAACATGTAAACCAAAATACTTTACCTAGTTCAAAACAGGCTCAAATTTGCATCAAAATACAGACGATAGAAACTGAAGAAAATAGTCCCTTTATTCAACATACATCTCAAATACAAATGCCCAAGCAAAATTTCCACTGAAATTCTTCAATATCTGATGTCCCTTCAGTCCTTTATCTCACCCCTGGTACAAGTTTAGCCATAGGAACAACATTAGAAAAATATTTATATAGAACGTCCTGACCATGCTGTACAAACCGTAAATTATCATCGAGTTCTGCGACTTGTACAAGCATGGTTGGACGTTATATATTTACTATATACCAAAAAAAATTTAAAAAGTCATTAATTTAATTTTTAACAACCGATATGTTAATGAACGTGTTTGGCAAGGTGGTCCGTATTTTAGTGTACGGACCAGTGGTCCATACAGTATTTTTACGTTATATGTCAAAACGGTACGTATTTACAGTAAATACGGCATGGGTATATAGTAAACTCAATGATCACCCTGGTAAAGTGACAATACTGTGCCATAATCGTCACTCGGCTTCGCCTCGATGACGATTGCGGCACAGCCAAACGAGTGGAGTATTGTCTGTTTATACGATTCTCGATGCAGTTCTATATTTATATAGTACCCCAGTACATATTTTTTTCTGGTTACCAGTCAAAGTACCACCCTGAGGTAAAATACCACCTAAATCGAAGTCAAAGTACCACCCAATGGGTTGCGTTGATATGTACAGTTCTTAGCTATTTCAAGCCTTACAGATTATTATAAGGATGTTGTAATCTATATTTACGTCCTAAAAATGTTTGCGCATTATTGCATTGAAGTAACCCCTCTTGTGATGTTTGTATACATTTTCACTTGATCTGCCATTATTCTATGACATTACTGATAGGTATCATGAAGCTAATGTACACTATAGATATGTTGAAAAAGAATCGTTAACTAAATATCTAAAGTGTGATTTAATGTATTTTAAGCGAGCATATAAATACCACTAAGACATTAGCCATTTCAGTTACATCCAGTACACAGACACTTATTAGAATGTCACAGGGTGTTAGTAACACTGGCTGCACCACTGCAGTGAAGTGTGAAAGCAGCCGTCCATCAGGCCCCAGCAAGCTTGGGTGGTACTTTGACTTCTCACTTGGGTGGTACTTTTACTGATTCCCTGATATCTCGGCCCCTTTGCCACCTCGGACCCCCTATGGCATCACGGCCCCATCTGCATCTCGGGCCCCCCACTTTCACAGCTTTCATGCCTTAATAGACCCTATTGAGGTATCCCAGAATTCAGTCTGTTTACAAGTTCCGGTGTTCGCTGGTTGCCGACGTTGTATGGTGATAGACCCTTGACCCGTAACCCAGAATTAATGCAGTTTAAACGTTTTCAGAAATCTTCAAATTGAAATTCTGATGCCAGATATGGAAATTTCAGCTATTTCTACTTGTAAATCAGAAATTATTTTTAGTTTCTCCAATTATAAATCAGGAAACTGTGGTTCATGCATTCGTAGTGTGGCCAATCTGTTGGGAGCGGAACTTTTACTTATCCGGGGCAATAATAGGGAGTTTAGTAACCTCTGGAGGGTCTATGCGCGAAAAAGGGAAACGGCAAAGACTTGGGTGTCAAATCCTTTAAATTGCCAGTGGAAGCCTGTACAGAAATAGATCAAATTCGTCAGAAGGTAAAGTGCAGACAAGCAAGTTCCTCTGGTTGGTTGCCTCCATTACTGGTCCAGACCAAGTAAATAAAGATGGCATCTGTAAGTCTTGTACTATTATATGCATTAAGGGAGATGAGAAAAATATTCCCACTAACTCGGGGATGGGCTAGTTCCTATTCAATGATGACAAGGCATTTATTTGTGTTTAGTTACCGACATGTTTCGGACTTATTATGTCCTTCTTCAGGGTGTGATATATGCATTAAGTGTGTATATGCCATATGTATGCCTTGCATTGATTCTCTGTGCCTTGTTTATTTATCAATAAAATACTTTGTGTGTTCTACAATGTGTGTTTGTCTATTTCAAATTCAATACAAGTTAAAAGTACCTCATATTTAAAAGTACTTTAGTCAATTAAACTAATGTTACTATCATGTAGAACCCAGTGCACTGGCTAATATACTTTTTGAATTTTGTTCCTACTCCTACTATTAGTTGGGATACCAAAAGTTTAAGATATGAAATTCCTGGATGAAGGGCAACTTCCCCCACTGCTAAAGGTAGAGTGAAACGAGATGACCGCACAAAAAGGGGTCCGTGATGCCGATTGGGCCGAGATGAACGTGTACCCTTTGACTGAGGGTAGTACTTTCTTTAACTTAAGATCTTTATTTGATTCAATTTTATCACTTTGTTCTATCAACAAATTCGATCATGTTTGAACATTTTCACATCGATTTTTCTCAGCGACTCAGCACACATGAAATAAATATTTATTGAATTGTTGTTCAGTCTGGCCTCATGCCTATGTGATAGTGCTTTGACACATTGATAATAGGAGCTTGTTCAATTGCACCAATGGGAAAATATGAGATTTGTGGTAGCAGTCGTAAACCATGAGAGGTTGACGCGTGGTAATACACAAGCGTTAGTAAGTGTACTTGGGTAGTGGTTTTTAGTAGAAACTGAACGAGAGTTAGACTTGTCAATGTTTATGTCACGACGGGAAGGTTGTGTATTACTATGCGAAGTGTTAGCTGAGTGTAGTGAGGAACAGACCTGACCAGAGTGGCATAGACACTAACAAGTCTAACTCGAGTTTGGTTTTATATTTATCCTAACCTGTCTCCATGACTTTATGATATTAGGAAAGTCCAGTGGAAGATCTGTCCGCCTGGACAGAACTGGTTGGAATAAACAACAACAACAACAAAAAAAGACTCCATTCCGTTCATGTTTGACAGCTGTCAGAATTTCTGCTCTGCATCCGGAACTATTTACACAGATGAATAGTTCCTGATCGTTGATTGGTCAATTCTTTTTATTTCTCCAGGTACATGCATTTTACTTTGTCATGGCACGCCACATAAAATTTCCCTATGTTAAATCAATGATTATGCTTTTTTATTAGGGGTAGGATAAATACAGAACTATATTTAAATCATATGGATAAACAATACTCCATGAGTTTGGATGCGCCGTAATCCTCACTCAGCTTCGCCTCAATGACGATTATGATGCATCTAAACTCATGGAATTTTGTTTATTCTACAGTTCAATATCCCTTGACAAGAATTTATCGAAATAGGTCTACTAAACTGAAAAGCCTACATTTTTTATGGTCCCTATCATCCTTCTGGCGGCCCTGGGATGTGAAATGAGAAAGAAAGAAGCTCAAATACACATAATCCTATGCACAATTTACTCACCCTTCCATTATCTGGAATGAAAAAGCTATTAGCCCATTCTTTCTTCTTGCAGTTAATGAAGGTTGCCCGCAAGTTAATGGGAAAGACGTTGTTTGAGAAGTTCATGAAATCAACGTTTTATGGACAGTTCGTGGCTGGCGAAGATACAGATAGGATAAAACCAACTGTTAGCCGAAACAGAATGTTTGGGGTGAAATCCATTCTCGATTACAGCGTCGAGAAGGATATATCGAGAGAGGAAGCACAGACTGCTGAAATGGCGTAAGTAGATATAAAGAACTTATTTTATTGTTTGTATTATAACTATCCAAGCCATACTGCTCTTTGAATACACGTATGTAGTTGGTCATCATTGATATTATCCTGTCATCAGTAATTTAGCCCGGCATTGGTTTTGACCATTTGATGTTGCTGTGTTATATCACTCCGGCGGAGGGCCGGTGTTATAGGACAAATGACCTCGAACGTCAATCGCTACGGGCTCACTAACTGCGGTTTCTTATTGCTCTATGCCTAATAAAAGCACAAAGAACGCCATTTTATTCACTTATTATTCTCTCATTAAGTCTCCGATGTATAGCTCATTAACCACGTGTCACAGTGACCCCAAACATTATTGATATTGCACCACTAGCAGCGGGTATGCACCCTTAGCAGCGGGTAGTATCTCATAGACCTTCAGTCATAGGTATAAGAATATTGACTTTATTTTTGAGACATGTATGGTATATTCTATTCAGTCAGTTTTCTAATCTTGAACATACATGCATCTTTGAGTAGGTCTAACCCTACCATAGGAGTATAGACTGGTTTCTTGTAAGCGATCCACTCACATCTTGTAGCAACCTACCGTAAATTCCCGCATTTAAGATGCGTTTTATACGCGAAACAACCCCCCACCCCCACCCCCGTGCGCCTTATAAGATTCGCCCGAACTCAAGGTGCGTCTTATACGCGGTTTCTTTTAATTATTATAGACCAGTACAACCTTCCAAATCAGGTCCCAGTTGGGTCTTATAGCATTCTCCCAAACTCAGAGTGCGTCCTATACGCGGGAATTTATGGTAGTTCCCCTTCCTCCCCGCTCTCGTCTGACAAGCAGACTGTTTTCGTCCCTACTCACCATGGAGTACCCATCTCTACCCCATCTCCCCATCATGTAACCCAGAAGTACCCGAGGCACTCCTATTTCTGTCCAGCTTCTCGTGAACTGAGGTTGAACTCAATTTAGGACTGGTAGGCACTCCTCCCACTTCCCATCGACAAGAGATAAAAGCATAATATTATGAACACATACACTCATACATAGCTAATAACTTTGAGACAGCGATTTAGCAGCGAAAGTATAATGAAGAAACACCATGCTATGTAGAACACAGAAAATTAAGACTTGCGCGTTCCTTCAATCAGGAGATGGGAAACCAGGATTCTTAAATTTCCCACTTGCACTTAGTAGTTCAAATTCAAAATTGGCAGGTCTCCTTGATTAGAAGGAGATAGTATATTGAAGAAATGAGACGATATTTTGTACCCTAGTCCTTGGTAAGATGTAACATACACGCGAGGGTTTTCTGTTATAGCATAGACTTGTCTATAGTTCTAGATAGCTGTTCAACCCATATATTCATTTGTTATAATACAACCTTAACTGTGTATAGAGACGTCTAATCCATATCCACTAAAGCGACTGTTGGAAATGTGTTTAAATGCCGGTTTCTAGTTTGCCTACACTTCCGTAATCCCAGGGTTGACTGCCAAGAATTTTTTTATTAATAGCGACAAAGTCTATAGATGCACACAACCTAAGATTATGGAAAGACCCTTGATGAATTAAAAGACTTCTCTTCCCAGAACTTTATGGCATTATAATGTAAGCAATACTATTTACTTCAAATAAATTATAAGTTCGTTGTATTTGTGTTGTGGGCGAAGGAAAAAAAATCTGCGAAAGAATTTAATTGCTAATGAGCCATTGATCAGAAGCTTAATCACGCTACTCTCCTCCATAGTTAACGCTTTGTGATTATAGGCTAATTCAGAAGAGCTTTATTTAAGTCTTTTCTTCAATTGTCCCCTAATTGGTATTGATACGTGCACGTGCATGTTACATCGGGTTTACTCTATGACTGATTCGTCTCCTAGCTCTATTATGTGTATTGGAACTGGTCAATCAAATCAAATGCTGCCGGAACGACCTATGTGCAACAGAGATAACAGTTTTCCATTTTTCCACAGACGTTCACTTTTTCATTCTCAGTATATTTCATTTTCTTGGTGTAAGACAAAGAAAGTATTTATTAAGCCTCATTCACACCAATAAAACGGTTATATGAACTTCTCCTCAGACCCTCAGATCCACTCTGTGACCGACACCGACGTATTTTCCACAATTACTCAGTCCCTCTGAGGCAGCAAATTAGATATGAGAAACGAGTCTTTTTTTTCTTATCCTAACAGACATCCCTGGTGTAATGATAAATTTGTTATGATCTTCGAATAGGCCTTTTTCCACTGGCCGGTGTCGCACCTTATCTGCCTAGTTACGGCAGACCCGAAGCCAAACACACACCTGGCAACGTATACTTTAGCATGGTATCACATAGTGAATGAGCGTAATATGTACATAACACACTTGTAGACCATTACCATAAAAATAACTTTGATTGCACTGTATTCTATTTTAGCTCCAATTTAATAGGTCATACATGCATATCACCTCAATGATACTTTAGATATATCTTAGAAAACAGAGGGACACCGAAACTGGTTACCTGGATACATTGGCAGGCATAGCTGTAGTATGCTTATCTTTTCCCTATCTAAAACCAAGATAATTATCAACTATGAAGTTTAGACAGCCCAGACTCGATAATACGATACTCTAGTTTGTTCCAGCAATTTAGTCTGTTTAAAAAAAACCAACTCCTGCAATCACACCCACCGTTCACACTTCAGGTGTGATTGCTATATGTCTCTATATGCATGCCCTCGGACTCGGCCGTGTTTGTCCGAGCGGCCGCGAAACTACACAGTGGGCCGTTAGGCGGCGCTGAACGGCAACACCTGTATTCTAAAGGTATCCGTGTCTTTTGTTTGCACATGATGGTGCCATGCTATTTTAATCGCCATGGTGACTCCAAATCACAATGCATAGATGATCTAGATTATGTGTGGTTCAGTGCCAATACAAACATGTCTGACGTAAAGCGCCACGGGATCACGTCTGGGAAATGACAGCCATACTTTACTCTGGTGCATCCTTGAGCCCGACCCCTCACAGCTTAGCCACTTGACGACATAGATGCACAAGGTGAACTAAGAAAGTTATATTTCCATCACAAATAAGAGTAATACAGTCCCGAACTGATAGTTTTCGGTATTTGCTCCGATTTCACATGCCTCTGTTCTATCTCATATCCACTTTTATTTCCACAAATTGGGTCAATATCGGAATAAATTTGCGCAGTTCTAACAACCTGTTGTAAGTATACGTGCGGGTACGTAAATTATGATTCTGGCTTGGACGTTTCGTAATGAGGGTTTAATGTCAACCTTTAATTCACATAATACCACTTATCCTCTTAGTTCTAATAATATGTTAGATAACCTGACCTAGATAAGTAAAGCACGTGAAAGTGGTAAACCACAAAGGAGTATTTATGGTCATTTTTGCAAGTTATGTAACAGACGATTATTCTGTTAAGAAAAACAACAACATAAACTAATGCTTGTCCCTTTCTTTTTTGCCATCTAAATGGGCCACAGGTTGACTTGTAACCCAATATTCAGATGACTACTTCATTCTTTCTGGCAACTTTAAGAAATTGACCTCATCCATAGTCATCACATCACATATGACACGGCTGGCATGCTTCCCAACCACTGGAACTTGTAAGAGTTACATTATGATGCTAAGCTGAGCAGATAGGAACTGACCTTCCCTGTATAAGATATTGTACAACCAGGCAAAACAAAAATCATTTTCAGGAAATTGCGTCATGGCCCTTCCTTCCTAGTATTGCGACGAGGCTAGGATTCATTACATAGTTATGAAAGAAATAGATCTACTTTATCACATCCATTTGGTTAGGATCCAGCTATCGAATGTGCAGCTTTACAACAAAAAAAGATGAAAATGGTGTAATAATTTATTCACAGACCTGCGCATCCGAAGAGTTGGGTGCCTAGAAGACTTGCTCAAGTCTTTGATTAATTATTCATTGAATGTGTAAGCTTCCCCTAGCAGTTTCAGGAACCAGGGCGAAGGGAGTGGCGTTGGAGGGTTAAGGCTTGTACATGTTTTTTGTACTTGGAAGAACGCCAATTGGTGATTGTCCATGTCGTTAAAATGTTAACTTGAATTTTAAAAATAAATGCTGGCGGCAGGGAAAGGTGGGCAGGACACAGTGACTGACACCAGTCTAGGTGCCTAGCTGTGACTACTGTCATCGCGATGCACGTCAGATAAGTAGAAGTCAGAGTGAACAATTTTGAAAATTTTGCGTATGCTCCTTCTTTGTTTTATTGCGTACGAAATCGTACGTACTTTATGGATGGTCCCTTTTCAATAGTTTTTGGGATGCACTTTTTTTTTTTAATTTTATAAATAATTACACTATTCCTTGGAGGAATCATGAATATTAAGGCATGAACCACCCAAATTCCCAAATTTACTTTGTAACAGATTTTCATATCGGACGGGGCTAGATCTCGATCTGCATCTTAGGAGCAGCAACCGCATTGTGGGGGGGGGGGGGGGGATGTAACAGATTTTTATGAATACACTAAGTCAGAAGGCCCTGAGCTTTCTTGCTCAAAATATACTTCATCGTGTAAGTCGAGTGCAGCATTTTATGCCAGTAAGTTCCATGTAGCCCATTTTACCGAGTCTATTTCCATTCAAGCCCCAGCTTACCAGGGGCTTATCTATAATTATGTCAGTTGTATCAGCGCTGTGACTGTTGAGTGCCATATTAAGATAAGGGGTGTCCACTATCACGACAACACCATAATGCCCTGTTATGACTAGATTATTGCCTGGCTATAAACCCGGTTATCCGTATCCTACCCTGTTTGAGATATATGTATTACTACTGTCTGAGATATGATACTGATAGTAAACAACCGAACCCACTGGTCCATCACTAAATAAAGAACAGGGAAAGGATGGTGCTGTATAGTTGTAAGCGCCTGTGTAAATGCATAGCATCCAAAGAGGAGTTGTTGCTACAAGGTAATATTTGTATGCACGGTGGTAGCTATTTACCATGGCCATTGAAATGATGTAATGGGAATATAATTAGCTCTACACGATATAGGGACCACCCTCATATGGTCAGACCACGCGATATAGCTATGGGTGGGAATATCGTTGTAAGCAGTCAATATATAGTTTGCCTCTTTCTATGTTTGTGTATTGTTTCAACAATACCTACCTCATTTTACAGAAATCCAAATAATAACTGTTTTTTTGCATGTATGGTTAGTAGTAAGATAACTGTTAAATGTCTAGTTTCATAGACAAAACCTCTCAGACACTAATGTAAATGCATCTAGTAGAAGTTAGTTATGTTGCCATAAATCACATATAAAACACTCCGTTTGATACCGGCGCTTTTAGTTTTGGTTGTGGAAACAGGAGAACAAGGACACTGAATGACTTACACACCTCCTGCCAATCTGAAATTCTTTCAAACAGTACAGAAGTCCAAACAACGCCAAGAGAAGTGTCGGTCGATATTTTGCCGCTTACTTGTACACTTCATTCCCCCTTCAAAGATAAAGCTAAAAGACTTGAGTGTTTGCCTTCTTGACTTCGAGAAAGTCACATGGGATTATATCATTGACTTTTTCTAAAGTACATGTATAAATATACAATATTCGATGGTTTCGTGGACAGGTGGCCGTAAATCACGAGAGTTTGACACGTAGCATCAGCGAGTGTGCTACACGTCGAGCTCGATTGGTTTTCAGAGCTGCCTGTCCACAATATCATTGTTTGTTGTATTTATTATCCATCTTCTCCAATGAAATAATTTTCTCTTTAGCACAGAGGGACTATTTTTCCGTATACAATGGTTTTTAGGCCGTATACCACGGATTTGAATTTGTATACAATGGTTATGGTATTTGACAGTTTTTAAACAATGGGTAGTGGTTTTATTCCCAATGTGGATCTTGTATACGATGGAAGTATGGCTAATAAACCATTTAGTACTATTAATTACCTCTGCTGTTCATAAGGAATTCCCAGGAGGAATCGAGTTGACCATTCCCGTTGTTTCCTTTTTTTGTCGGGCAATTTTTATTAGGGAATATTCGTGTTTCACAATCACCGAATTCGGCTATAGAGCCATTCTTCCCTTGCCCCTACTCCTCATTCTAATGTTGGTGTTAAACTGAATGGGCAGCGGGTACCATTTTTGTGTAAGTCATTGGTATGACACAACCGGGGTTTGAACCCATGACCTCCCATGCTCGAGGCGAACACCCCTACCACTTAGCCACTGAGCTTGGTTAAGCTCCTATACTGAGCTCTGCTTTTCGTGTTGACAATTCATTCGAAGGTTTTTTTTACCTTGTTATTTCAAAAGAAGTTATAGGCCAATGTTGAATAAAAACTTTAAAGGCATATCAGACAATTTACCTTGAAATTATCCCATGTCCCCATGTATTCGAATTCGGGGAGTATTTTCGACCAAAATATCTCTGAACAGATTCCATTCAGGTACACTTACCATGTCTCTATATTTTCCCATATATTACCAATATAAATCAGCAAATGTAAATAGGCTTCTTTTACATATTGGGTTGGTGCGAACTGGAAAAAATATCATATTTCATTCATCTAGTATCAGAATACGTCCCACATAACTAATTTTAAGGATAAATGTCCATATTCAAAAATCTCTGTGTGACACCACTATGGATTATCGGATATGCCTTTAAGAATTTGAAACCGGTTTCAAATCATGTGAGAGGTTGTTTCATACGTAAGGAATAATAATTAATAACGGTTTGAATGTCGATTATGGTATCACAGTTTCAATTAATCATGCAATTAAGAATATACATATTTGCGATATGTACTTGCAGTTTTTGATGAAAACCCGTCTACTATCGAAGTTGTTGTCTCATCTCATCACATAAAAAAATAACCCCAGCAAATCACTACGCCCTTACAAGGAGGCGGGCTTCACTTACCACCAGATGGTTTTATTCAGTCAACATACTTTTGCACTTAGTGAATCATTAGTTGCGCGCGGGGTCAATATAGCCGGGCTGGTGTACCATGTACCGTGTATTATAAACGTTATTACAGAGTGTCCTGCTTTAAGAATGGAGGTGGCACTTTTCCGACATTTCTATGGACATACTTGTTTTTATTTCCATTTTATACAATTCTATTTTCTTGTGTAAATCAAGGAAAGTATGAATTGAGTTTCATTTATGTCAGTAAAAAAGGGATTCGAACCTCCACACATACCCTCAGCCCCATTCCATGACCAACACCGATGTGTTTTCTATCTTTATCAGTTTCTCTTGGGCAGCAAATTTCATTAAAAAAATATATGCACTTTTTTCATGATCCTTACTGATATTTCTTGAAGAGACTTGGTAAATTCATTTATTAAGCCTGGACCAATTTATGTGCAGGACTCTGGCTACTGAATGGACACGAATTGATTCTAAAGGTCCCGTAACCGATTGTTGCCTATAGTAGTACAGTAAAACCCCGCTTAAGGGGGCACCCTCCGTTCCGAGCCTACTGTTCCCTTAAGCGGGGTGCCCCCTTAAGCGGGGTGTCCCCTTAAGCGGGGTGTCCCCTTAAGCGGGGTGACCCCTTAAGCGGGGTGTCCCCTTAAGCAGGGTTTTCAGTCTGTTGATTGTTATATAGTAAAGTATACCTATATATATGAAGGAAATGTCGGCAATTAGATAAAAGGTTTATTAGCAGGTGGACGGTTGGTCTTTAGGTTATGGCTATAGCCTACTGTAGTACACATGCTTGTAAACTCACTAGGCAACCTGACCACATTTTTAGTAAATATCATTTACCACCAGATATTGGCTTGACCTACTTTATTGGTGTACATAGGAATAGTTTTTCCCCCCAGTTTGAGGCACATGGTCAGAGGGAAGGTCTGTGTGCACTCATCCATGAAGGTGAAACTGAATAGCGTTTCCTATGTACTAGGTCATTCTTGATTGCCAATTGACCTCCCCCCACAGTTAGCTAAATATATGTGTGCATTGATCCATGAACTGCTTAGTTCATAGGGTAGTAGGGCTTTAAATATCCAATCAATGCAGGCCCTTCCTATTCAGAACAGTTTCACAGTCCCAGATCCTCTTATAATTTTGTACCGTCTCCCTGAGGCCTATTCATATATTACATATTTTTTTCCATAAAAACATTCTCAAGTCGTTGTTGTTGTCACATCTTCTCCCATTTCATCTACGCTTCTGCCTGTACCGGTACTACAACAGATTAAGATAAAGTAACCAGGATAACCTGAAGACACAATAGCAACTTGATTTGAACTGACAGGAAGTTGTCATTAACAAGGTAGCTTCGGCTTTATACAGAGGTGTCTATTGCCACGTCTCAAATACCGATTTATCATTGCAGCAACGACCATGGCTATTTGGAGTATAGTTCGTGTAAGCTTCGTATCAATTTTCATGTAGTATGTTGCGGTTGGGTCACAGAGAAAGGATGACAGGTTATAAGTATTAAGCCTGGTGCTACAAGCTCCCTAGCTCCGTTACTATTTATATTTGAATAACACTAGCTTTTTTTTTATCTCATTGCAGCTCCTGTGTATCCGAAGCTCAACCCAAGGAGTTACAACACAGTAAGTTGTAAACCACCACAGCAGTTTTGATCTATGAATCCATTTTCTTATTACTTGAGAATTTGGCAAGTTTGCTGACATTTTAAGGTGGCTGCAAATAACTAAGCTAGTAAAAATGAAAGCTCAATATCAAAAGACTGGAGATCTAAGATTAGACTATTTCTGATTTTTTTTTTTTAAAGAACAACATTTTACTTACATTGCTATTGCATCCCATACTTAAAACTGTTCGCATAATCTGTTGTTGCATGTCATTTACTATATACCCATGCCGTATATACTGTAAATACGCACTGTTTTGGCATATGACGTAAAAATACTGTACAGACCACTGGTCCGTACACTAAAATACGGACCACCTAGCCATACACATTTATTAAAATTTTGGTTGTTAAGAAAAATGAAATTGATTTTTTTTTAAATTTCGGGTATATAGTAAATATATAACGTCCAACCATGCTTGTACAAACGTCCAACCATGCTTGTACAAGTCACAGAACTCGATGCTAATTTACCGTTTGTACGGAACTCGGCGTAAACGCCTCGGTCTGTACAAACGGTAAATTAGCATCTCATTCTATGACTTGTACAGCATGGTCAGGACGTTCTATATAATTACTAAAATGTTTTTGTTGCACAGATTTCCGAGAAATACTTATGAATAGTCCCTGTAGTGTGCATGAGAAAAACTTAAGCCACTACGAACATGGAGTACATTGTGTCTTTTTTATTTTATTTTTTTTGAGTGGGGGGGGGGGGGGGGTTATCAATAGAGTAGCAACCGTCCTCTCTTTGGTACAGATATACATGTACCTCATTATGAGAGGAAAGTGCGACTTAGCATTACGAAAAATAAAGCTTGCCAAAAACTTTGGAAACATTATCAGTCTCAGAATACTGAAATAATCATCAGTGGGGCAATTTTAGTCACATAATTAACCACAATCCCAACAAAACAAGCCAGAAATCAGAAATAGATGTATTCACCGTCACATTAATCTTATAGCGGACACACTGGGTAAGCATATTGATCTGAATAAAAATAATGAGAGGTGAATATCTGGGGAAATAATTAATAAAATATTTTATGCTGTGCGTTACATTTTGAATTGTGAGGAATATTTTTGAGTGGTATCATCCACTTTCCGTTCAAGTATTCCTTGTTCCCTGCTTCTCTATGTATAATCTGGTTTACTTAGTATTTATGCTCCATGGTCATTGCTCTTGATCAATGCGATTAAGTAAACTGGTAAGGAAATGCTTGTCTGTTGATGATTATACGCAGTATATTTCACATTCAAAACCTCTTTCTTTATATCTCCATTTTTTCACCGAAATCCGTTTTAATTTCCAGTTTATAAAATTATTTTCCTTGTAAAAAGCAAAGATAGAAACTGATATCGCTGAGGATTATCTAAATATCGCCCTAGAACAGATTTTTCAGGCTTATGATGTGAAATGATAAGCAACAATTTTTACAGCACCAAAGCACCATGTGAACTGGATGTGCCCTTTGTACAAGGACTATGGACCTAGGTTGGAGCAACATAGAGACCACAAACAAATGGAATAATTATTCATTGTTAGTTTGTACAACACTTCTTTAAGTGAGACACGTTTGTCTCTTGCTTCTCCCAAAGTTATAACTTGGCTCGACAATACAAGTCAGAACCGGGCATGATATACATTTCTGAGATTAAATTCTTTATTCTGGGAACTTGAGTTTGCATTTTTTTTTTTAAATATGTATTTAAGCTGGGCCGTGTTCGGTCTTGTGACTGGTTCCAATGTACGCAGAGGCTCAAGGTATAACCAGTTACATTCATTCCAGGGTTTCAAGGCATGATTGCAACTTATGTACAGAGGCTACATATTACAAATGAGAAATTGTAATAACGTTGAGCTAATGGGTAAAAAGGGAAAAAAAGGTCTGATGAGTGTGACGATGAATAATGAAATAGAACTGAACGAGAGTTAGCCTGATTAGTTTTTATGCCACGACAGACAGGTCGTGTATTACTACACGAGGCAATAGCCGAGTGTAGTGAGTAGCAGACCTGACCGGAGTGGCTTGAAAACTAGTCAGGCTAACATGAGTTCGGTTCTGTATTTATCCTACCCCTTCTCTACACTTCAGGTGTGAGTTCTATTTTTCGATTATTCTGTATCATGCTAGCAACATCTGAAAGGGCATTTTGAGTGCAACCGGAACTTTTTCGTAGTAGCTGACATCCTGTTCTCTGATTGGTCAACTTTTATTATTACTCTAGTGGCATAAAAAAACACTTTATGTCACAGCATGCCACATAAAATTTGCCTATGTAAAGTCTATGGCGGCTTTTTATTAGGGGTAGGATAAAGAAAGTTATCTTACTTTTTTTGTCGTATTTGTTATGTGAATGGTGCGAACAAGCCACAACACTCTAGTCCCATATAGTACGGATTAAGGACTACAAATATGAGGTGAAATATTATGGAGAAACCAAACAAGAGTTAGTTGTGTTGTTGTTTATCGCACAATGCAGTAATACGCGATCTTGCCGGAGTGCGATGAACAATAACAAGACTGACTTGAGTTTGGTTTAGAATTTATCCTACCCCGCCTGTCTAAATTACTTCTACATTAACAAATGACGTCATTTGTCAAGTGTATCCCACTAGAGCGATATTTTTCATTTTTCTGAACTCCAGACCGAATACAGTGACCCAATGTTAAGCCTATGGAGTTTTTTATTAGGGGTAGGATAATAAAGGTTTATACTTGAAGTACAGGGTGGGCCTTAAAACAGGGATCTGTTGCAGGGATACAAATTGACCCCATTTTCTAAAAAGGTTGCTGAGATTGTAGCCCTAATCATATTTTACTATATAATAAAGATGTATGGAAGACCACATTATATGAAGTGAACCTGTGCCAATAGAAAATGATCTGATTTAACATTTCTTATGTTATCAGGGGTTATTCAGTTGTACAGTGTCGTGATATTACCTAAAGGTTACTTCTTTTTTCTCTAGGCCAATCAACAACTTCTCCACTCTGTAAGAACATGAATTTAACAAAGGGTTAATTAGAAAATGTATAAAAAAGAATCACTAAAATCGCATTTCAATCACATCTTTATTTTCAAAAAATAAATTTAAAAAACCTATTGGTGTGACTGGTAATACTAACGTGATTGTGGTAACACATAATCTGTCCTGTAGTTCCTCAGATTGTAATTGAACAATCTGCTTCTTTTTGACTGTAAATATTTAGCTCCAAGTGGCACAGTTAGTTAACTCGAATTAACACAAATATAAGCTTATAGACGCCAGAAATAAAGGTTTAATTTCGGAATCTTTTTGGGGGGCACATCACACTTAAACAATTCCTTTTCATTTAACTTTATCTTTGATTTTTTGGACTTGTATTGTATTTTTTGTTTGTTTTAGATATAGATATCGGGCTTTTCTATATTTCCAAATTATAAATCTTTCAGACATTGTTCACATTGGTACAGTATTATATTACTGATTATATCTGACCTTTATTTTGATAGATAATCTTGGTCTTTTTATTATCATATAATTAGGTATCCTTTAACAAACATCTTTGTTATTATTAACCATGGAGCTGTGTGGCGTTAAATAATACACTAAACCTAATTAATAGAAGGATGTGTGTCCTGTGGTAGATCTAGAGTAGGAAAAATCTAGAGGACAAAAAATTATAGCATGATGATTATAGCTTACCGTATCTTTATGTGATGTTTCTTAGACGATGTTTATAAACTAAATGTGATCTAACCTTGTGATCTACCACATAGGAAAGGAAATTATCCCATGAATCATTATGACAGTTTTTACACCCACAGAAAGGTATTGTCGCATGTAGCTTATGAAATAAGGAAATCACCAAGGAACCTCGAAAAGTTTTGTCGTCGTGGAAAGTGACCAACCTTCTATGTGTGGCGTTCTTGTTTACAGCGGAGACGAACCGGCGTTACCGAGCTCACCGGGCGTTCGGTGACCGCCGTGATGACGTCATTTCCGCCAGGACGTACTTCTACAAGGACGAGGCTCAATGTGACGAGAACATGAAAAACTTCATCAGCGGGATAGACGCTGTCTCAGGTAAACGCACCACTGACACGGTCAGCACTCTCAGCTCATCTGACACTCGTTCTCCTCTTTTTGCCAGGCCAGTGATCAATCGTCGCTGGCGGAAGATTCTCCTGTTTTCTGGTTATCCACAACCCCCAGATTGTAACAGGATTATTATTCCCTTTGGCAAAATTGTTGGTGGCAGGTAAAATGTGTCGGTATGGTTTCATGGTTGGGCGGGTACAGATAACTATTTCATGCTTTGGTCCACAGTGGTGGTTGGGAGGTAGTTGGATTTAGTGAGTCCCAGAAGATAGAAAACGCGTCTCTTAAGTATATACAGTAAAACCACGCTTAAGCGGGCACCCTTCGTTCCGAGCAAAGTGGCCCCCTTATAAAGCAGGGTATCCCCTTAAGCAGGGTTTTCAGTCTGTTGATGGATATGTTATCTATAGATATATGCAGGTAGCACTATGATATAGAGACACTGATCTAACCGTACAGACAGCCCACAGACGCCCACCTGATGCCTACAGGGGCCTACCTAGGCAGTTGCCTGCTGTCTGATTGTCTAGACACCAGTGTACCAAGTAATCAAGATAATTTGGAGTGTTGTTCCCACACTGTGTCCCGTCAGATTTGATAAGGTGTCCCTCCAAAGTGTCCCGTTAAGGAGGGTCAAGAAGCATTCTGTACCGAAATAACTGTACCCTGAAGCGGGGTCCCCTTAAGTGGGATGCCCCCTTAAGCGGGGTGTCCCAGAAGCGGGGTTTCGCTGTATGCGTTTTTGGTCCATTGCAAGCACCTTCCTTTTTGCTTGCATCACACAGGCTCCCTCATCCTGTTCAAATGGTGTGAGATTTGGGTAAGCGGCAGTGCACCAGTTCTACAGAGAGATGACTTGGACAAAACATGAGTGAGATTCATTACGTCCAAGAGGTCTTATCACACGACCATAAATGGTATTTAGGATTTATCTCAGCAGCAACTCACTTTCTTCACCATTATCCACTAATCAACACCAAAACCCAGAAGGATATATCGCATATCCACACACAAACACGCTCAAGCGGGGCACACGTGGTTGAGACGCCTGTTTTTACATGGCCAATTGCGAAGTTTAGTTGAATTCGGCTTAGCTTACCACAGCTGAATGATTAGCTAGTTCACGTCTTCATGGGGTGGTACTCCTTGATTAAATAATTCCAGACGACCCATCCCCCAACCTAAAAAGAAAACAAATTAAAATTTTTGACAGGATTCCAGCATACGCTTCTGACGTACTTAGCTAGTTGAGCGTGTTATCCGTTTCATCACATCGACAGGACACAACATAGAGCTCGACGGTCATTTATGACATCCTGTTTGTTATGAAACAACGTCTCTTGATAGAACCGAGTATAGAACACGGAGAGGCACAGCTCAAGTGGTCCTGTTGGGACGGATGTTACCAGCTAAATTTGGTTTCGACAGGTTGAAGGTCACCACACTTTCCTGATTACCTCACGTGACTGGGGTTTCGTTGTAAAGGGAACCCAACCAGTGCACATGTCTTCATGATCTTAAAATTACCTCCTCTTCTTTACCGATTGCTCACAGGAACATAAATGTATGTCTGTAGGTGTCATAGGCGCACCCCGAGTGATTATTTTGATTTGCTGTATTCAGCGGTTTTGGGTGCAGTGTCATTCACTGAAATAGATTGAACTTGATGTTATTTTGACCATTGTAATTTTTGGCAGTGGGCCAATTTAGCTAGATAGTGAACACCTGGGCGTGCAATATATTCTGTTTTGTTGGATTGAAGTGTTATCAGTCGCATTCTAAAGTGCCTTTCTAGAGGAAAGTTTGAGTACGACACTCACGTTGGTGTTGATAAATATATTGTAGTGAGTGCTTCCTGTTCATTGAATATTACAATATTGATAGATATTAGAAGGAGCTATTGAGTATCATTGATCTCTGAAGAAAGTCTTGAGTGAAACGGGGGTATCGCGAAGATAGATAAGCTGAACAAATCTAACTCAAAAGTCCAAATATAAATTTCAGAATCTTTTCTTGTGCTGTTTGCAGACACACCAAACTGAAATATTCATAGAAATGTAATGATCCGTAGTCCTGTATAAATACGTTGGTATGTGCGGTACCAATATCCAGCAAATACATGTTTCTACAGTCCATATTGCGAGTTAGGATACACCATCACAGCAACACCACCCTGTAAACAGTGGTACATCTAGGTCAGGTAGATTATTTGTTAGACAGGAAAGGTTTTATAGTTTCGTGCCAGAAGTGGTAGAACATGACTTAAAGCTCAGCGTGATAACTTATTCTGCGTAATAGGATAAAAGCTGGTCCATTGGTCGCGTTCACCCGGTGAGGTTTCAGGACGGCAGCGACCTATGGGTATTATCAGTCATTACATTTAACGATGTCTTTCACACTGCAGTTTCAGATTTAAGGTTTACTCATATCAAAATTGATTTAAAGCACATTTATTTATTAAGACCATGAATGCATTGACAACATATACTGCAGCTTGATGCTCATTTGCTCCTAGTCATTTACTGCTGTGTTCAGCTTGCAAAGTGGCATAACGCAATGTTCAAAGGAATGACCACACAGTGCAATTGACATTGATAAATGTAAATTGTTATATTTATGCTAAAGGTCCTGAGGGTTGTCTGATGTTACGGAAATAGTTAATGTGACCTTATTCAATATCGTTAATATTTGTTGGACTGACTACCAGGAATTAGCCACACTTTGTCTTAGCGATAAGGTTTATTGGTATACAGTAGATAGCCTTTGCTAAGTACATTTGGTACTAGTATATAGAATATCTACAAACAGGGCAGTGAAATATAATGAATAGACTAAGACACTTATGGGTACTAGATTTGGAAAGCACACAAACATGAAAATGTATAGTTAAAATTTGAATCGCCAACGTCCCTTAGAAATTAATAACATTCCCGGAGATATAAATGTATGAGCCATAAGTATAGACACATTATTTGAACACTTTTAAATATTTTCTATGTGTGTCAATCTACAAAAGTTGTTCATCCAGTGCAAATTTATCACATATGGCTCCAGTCATATGACCATATGAGACATAGCGAACACAACACAGGGGGTCAGTGGGACTTCTATACAAAGAGTCGCTAGATATAGACGAAGCACTCCGCAGTTATTTCTGTTATCACCAGACACACACACACACATATATATAGACTTATTTTACCGACCTTTCCGTGACCCCGTCCTACACAGGGATACGGAGGACAAGTTGGTCTAATGACTTTTGTCGGTCGGAAATTGGAGGACAAATTATATAAATATTTTAAAGCACCAGTTCCTCATCAGAAAGAGACGAGACCTAGAAATACGCCTGGTCCAGATTAGGGCTGCGTCATACCTATACCCAGTTATGCGATGCCATATCTATTATTGGCACCTTGCTGGCTGCCTACCACGGTAGATCATCACTCTTTATTTGGTAAATTTATTTCTTCTAAATTAATTTAAACGCTAAAAGTAATAGTGCAATCACGAGAAATGAGGATGGATACTGATTCAGCAGAATTCCATAAATGTTTTTTTTTTTCCTTACCGTTACAGTTTATTATTTCCTTTATTTTTTTCTCAGTCCCGTCTTTCATCCCTGCTTCCCAACTATTACTATGTTGTACATTCAGTAAAACCCGTTTCGAGTTAAAACTTTCTGTGAAAAAGGATTCCCTTCGGAGAAAGCGCCCCTGCCCTCTGAATGAGTTGCCATACAGCTGGGGTCACATTATCCTTCTGCAGTCATCTATTTTTAGACAAAGCCGACACTGCAGCAAGCGCCTAATACCACTATGATAATGAAAATATAAATTGTTCTTCTGTCATAAATAAACGGCCGATTTTCACAATTAAAACATTCTTAGAAAGCTGAGGCCTATCTGTTGGTATATATATGATATACCTGTGTTATGTCTATGATTTCCTGTAATAGATTGAACAGCGGAATTGCTTAGGTAAAAAAAAGCCACAAACATGTTGCCTTCCTGTTTTCACAGTGATTTAATGAGAAATCTATCGAGATGACCTACAGAAATAAACATCTTATCTTCTTAGGTATTCCAAGACGATTAATATGATACCTATATTGCCAGGTTGTGATGGATATTTCTCAGAAATATCCATCACAACCTGGTAATAAAGGTACCATTTTAATTGTCTTGAGATGCCTAAAAGGGTAGGATGTTTATTTCTATGTGTCATCGCCATAGATTTTTCATTAAATCGCTGTGAAAACAGGAAAGTAACATGTTTTAATGTTTTTCATTTAATTAATTCCGATGTTCATTCTACGACAGGAAATTTTATCCATAACACAGATATATCATGTATATCCCAACAGATAGGCCCAAGTACTACCCCATGTATTGTACCTGGGTTAGTTGAGGAGAAGGGGGTTTGTGGATAAATATAATAGGAATAAGGATAAAAAAACTTTTCCCGCTTTCCGGGCAGTCTCCGCTTTCCCGGTGGAGTGCGAGAAATAGTAACGTGCGGCGAAAGGAAAATACTAGCAGTCGCTCAGCCGATAGCACGTCTTTTCACCATAAATATAATAGTAAGCACTCCACTCCTGTGCGACAAATCAAGATGTGCGATGCGACGGACCCGTCGCATCACACATAATTGCACATGTGCGCAAGCCTGGCCCCACTGGAGCGATTGTGTGCGATGTGACAGGCGATGCCCTTTTTATGATCCTCGGCGGCCGTTTATGACTTTTTATTGACTTGCGACAACCGCATCGCACCAGTGGGGTCGGGCCTTTTTCGGCGCATCCAAACAAGCGAGTCCAGTTAGGAATGAATAGTTCGCCATGTTGATATCATTTCTGTTCTCTGAAATCTTGGCTGCTGATTGGTCAGTTGATTAGGATGTCATCTCGTATCATTCTGCCCCGACCATGGCACGGTATTGTCACTTTACATGGCTGATCATTGCGTATAGTTTTTTAATGTTATTCCTATGGCTAAACTTGTACCAGGGGTGAGATAATCAACCAGAAACCTTTGATCTCTACAGAATTACGCCGTCAGTATACAAGGTCT
Source organism: Alentia gelatinosa (assembly GCA_950022655.1). Lineage (NCBI taxonomy): Eukaryota > Metazoa > Annelida > Polychaeta > Phyllodocida > Polynoidae > Alentia > Alentia gelatinosa. The sequence goes on along the minus strand of OX465587.1, from coordinate 47,593,654 downwards.
TCTACTTCATAAATTCCAGCAAGCAACACCATCTTTGCTTCGGCTTGAAAGCTTGTTTATTAGTAACATACTCTAAATTTCCCATACCACCTGCTTATTTGATTCTGTGCTTTTCAGTTATTTCTATTGATAATTATCAGATCGTGTCCAAAGCTAAACCGCCATGTAAAAGAACTCAACCATACTGTATTGTATCATCAAAATTTACCTTTGCTTTAGCTTTGACTAGAGACTTCATGAAATTGTCCATGACTTGACTGGTGTCACTGAAGGCAGCGCTTTAGTGTTGTTTAAACTGTGGGTCATGTTAAGAAACGAACAAATAAACAATAACAAAAACTCATCGCAGCAGTAAGATGGTGTCACTTGCATTTTCATTGTTGCTCTGCCAGTATGGAAATCGTGAAAATTCTGAGTTAAAAGTTAACAGATTTTAGTATCGGGGTTCGCGTTAGAAAATGTTGCTTCTTTTGGAGTCTTAGTTTATTATTTTTGTTGTGATAACAGGTGATTTATGATCTGTTAATTACCAGAACAATTCAAATGGCAGTTAAACCCAACTGCGCACAATTCCCACTATTTTGGCGCTTGTCTCCCAAGACGTTATGGTCAGTTACTGTGGGATTTTCAGTTTGTAGAATCGTGCTTACCCTATACCTCAACATACTATGTATTACTGCTTATATGTATTGCTTGCAAGCAGTAAAGACCTAGATTTACAGAGTACTTATCTTATGACATACTTGCTTCCTGTTCGCAAAACTTGCTACTGAATCTTAAGAACATTCTATGAACAATGAAATATTCATTAGCCTCAGATATTTTATTTAGACAGCAAATCTTTTTTACAAGGGTGGACCTGCATCGATAAATATAATTAGGCTGTAAACAAAGTCACATTGAAAAGAACATTACTATTTGTATCGCGTACCAAAACGTATAACTATTAAGGACTATATGCATTTTGTATAATGTAATTTCTATTGTTTTTGACCAATGTTGCTGAAGTAACATTGCAGCCGTATATTTAACGACGAGGTCCTCTAGCAGTTATTTAAATTCTGAGAATTGCATTCATTTTGAGAAATAAATGAAGATCAAAGTACTCTTTGAAATATCAAGTAGTTCTTATATAATTTCCATTTAGATCTGTATCATAAACGGATAGAACTTCCTCCTCATTGACTTTGAGATTTTCTCTTAATCTATTTAATATCATATTTGTGAAAACATTGAAATTTAAACTGACAGCTTACTGTTCAATACGATCCAAAGACCCCTATCAGAGACCACACGGAATTACCATATTGTAAGTGTTGAGTGATCCTTTCGTGGATGCACCACTTAACGCTTATATTACGTACATACGTCTCCGTTCCTAAACTGACAACTTAATTTGTGAAAGCGCCATCTGTGGGTGAGACGTATCTTCTCGCTCCTCCTCCATGTATCATTTTCCTAAAAGATGTTTCAACGTTCCTTTATATAACAGATTTTCAAAAATTGAATTTTGAAATTGTTTAGAACTTCGGATGATATATTATGTAGTCATATATTTCATCATGAAAATCCTTTGAATTCTGATGTGAATGTTTGATATATTTTGAAATTGTTTTATTTCGACCAATTCAATCTTAGTCCTAACTTAAACTGCCAATCAAAACTGACCGGAAGGCCCACTCTAAATGTTTAACTAATCTGGAGGAGGCTTCACGTGCAGATTTTCAAGATAAAATGTACCTTATAAAAAGTCTCATTTGAGAAATTATGTTTCAGACTTATCGTTGCTACCATTCAAAAATAGTAAAACATTCCGATCTCACGCATATATACTTAAATAGAAGGGCCAATATCCAGTTTGAGAGTGTTTGTTGAGATAGGGGGCTATATAAGTCTTACTAACATTTACAAATTAAATTTCTCCTTACTAATTTCCATTATTTTCTGGAAACTAAATTTCATGGTCAGTTGAGGAGGTTATTGCATATAGCATCATTACAATATACTTTTGAGAAGTGACTAATATTTGTTATACCACTTACTTTGTGCCACCAAATTAGGGGCGACGAATGCGACAGGTTTTGCGGCGATAAAGCTGACCGCCCTTGGCCGACCACAGCTTCTGGTAGGTGATACGGCTTTCCGTTATCAATCTCGATTCTTCAGCTACAAGATGGGGCCACCTGCTCTCTCCACTCCAACCTGTGCCCCCCCATATTAGGGAAAATTCGCGTGACGGGCAAACCAGCCGGAACACATGCACACCACACACTTTCAGATCCATGGAGAACAAGCTAATGAACTCATGTAACTGTATAGGAAGCAGTCTGGCATCAAGTCTGGGGAAATGAATGCTCAAAGGTTTACCTTGTGTGTGACCACCGCATGCCTTTACATTTGAGTCTAGCACTCATTTAGGAGCAATACTCTGTGTGATCATGCACGATTATGGATGCATTACGAGCTGGTTCATTTATGAAGTGTTCTACAAAGAGCCCCGTTATCGATGGGGTTACCTAACTTTCACCAAGGAATGCCACCTACACCTTTTTAATGTAATAACCAGGACACTCATATTACTGAGTGCATTTTTAATACATACCTGCACTGTTTGTAGTTCATCTAATTACTTATTATCATCTCGGTGCCAATTTTCTGCCTGTAACTATTTACAGCAGAAAGGAATCGCAGTCTTGGCGGTTGGGTTCTGCGATGGAACATTGGTTTTGGGGGTCGTATGTTGAGCAGATTACTATGCTAATTTGATACCTCAGTCTTTTGGTGGGAACTGACAAGACTATGTTGCCCAGACCTTGTTGCCAGACGGTTTCCTGTGTTTCAGATGAGATCTCGCCCAGGATTAGAATTATTTTACTGTTGTTGGTGGGATGAGTACACCCTTCTTCTCATGTCAGATGCCTTTGTATTGCCGTGAAAAGCTTTAGCGATTTTGTTGCCAATGTAAAGTATAAATTACCTTAAGCTTAAATAGATCGTTATGATTTAATCATGCCAAGGCAAGTACAAATACACCATACCTTAAACAAACACCAAACACTAAAAAAAATCTCAATTACGAGGGAATTTTTTTTCTTGTTTTTCCTCTCACTTATTTGGGATCTTTTACAGTCAAGGTGTGTTGAGTTTGTTACAGTAGAATATGAAATACCGCTGTACACGAGGAGAAGGGAATCATACCACCAGCCGTTTTCAGACATGGGAGAAAGGGACCATCCCCGTTTATGTTGGTGTCACTCAAGTCTTATCTACACACATTGCTGTCATCTCTGCACATGTCAGTTCCCCGAGTGATACAATGGCAAACGTTGGAACACATGGAGGAGATGTTTATAACTCATTTTCACCTTCGGCTCGTTATTAAGTGATTTTATTTGAAACAACCAGAGCTTTGCATGATGCCACGTAATTATTTTGGCTGTCGTAGGAAATTAGGTTCAGCAGATTGCAATTCATGTGTTCTTGCCATTGGATCATTTTACGGGTACTGTCAACTTCCCAGGTGCTATGGGCTATTTCAGAACAGCTTAACCTCTATGGTAAGCCATCTTAGTGTACCTGGATTGGGGACGAACGATCAACATGAGCACATAAAATGCCTGGCTACCAGCTGCTTCTCGACATTTTAAGTTGCTTAACATTTTGCAGGTCCATAATCTCAGAGACAAGCGTGCAAAGCTAATTTCAAGTTTTTTCTTCAAGGTAGTTATATGTCAGTGAGAAGACTCATACATTATCCCCACGCTTGTTGTAATAAATCTGTACCATGTATGACGATCCTCATACCTGTATTGTGTATTGTAGCTGCAACTCTCAGAAGTGCTGTCCAACCTCCAACGCTTCTACGAAGTGCTGGTGCAGCAAGGCGGTGGAGAAACCCTTGGCCGAGCACAGTTTGAAGGCTACCTGAAGACTCTCAACATAAGCCGTGATGAGCGTAAACAATGGTTCTCCATCTTTGACGTGGGTCAGGATGGGTGAGGATAAATTTTATTTGTGTCAAACCTTGAGCGGCATATTTTTTGTATACTCTCAACCATCTTCCTTGTATCCACAACATAGAGACACTGAAAACGCTCTTTACTATTATTACCTTCCTCTCCTGAGCCTACAAAACCTGGGCCCTGTTTTTCAGTCGGAACGATCTCAAGTTGAGACCGTTAGGAAGGCAAACTGTTTTACAGTTGAGACGATCTCTGGGGATCTCAGCCTGAGACTGAGATGTGACCGTTTCGGGTGATTTTAGTGTTTTTCAGTTGTGATGATCTCAAGGGATCTCAAGTGAAATGATCTCCCAAACGGTCTCAACCTGAGACCAATTGATACTTGTCATAACTTATATTTTTCAGATGCTAAAACTTATTCAAATTGGAAAATATTTGGATTGGAAGTTATGAATAATCTGACATACCTATATCCCAAATTTCATAGTTTTCCTGTGGTTATTAAGACCGTGATAAACATTTGTCTGAAAATCTGAAAAATGCAGGCACTGCACCTCTCAGGCAGCTTGTGGATACCTACTGTAATGCTTGATTTTATTTGAGCAAGGTGAGGTCAAGGTCATTCCATATTTGTAAATAACAACATCCATTCAAAAAGTAAAACATATCTCACTTGAATTCTCAACGAAAAATTATGAAATTTTAGGATTGGATCAAATGTATCTCCATGTATCTACGAAAGTCTAAAGACCCGAGGCCATCTCCTTTGTACCTGAAATAGTTTGAAACCCCAAACCCTCTTCATGATTCTTACCTACCCTCCTTGTATGAACAATTCAGAATATCCCAGACAAACTGTACAAATATACCCATGATCCGTGTATCTGCAACAGCGTGAAGCTCAAGACCATCTGTTTGGTTCTTACGCACCCTCCTTGTACGCCAACAGCTTAGAGCTCAAAGCCATCTGTATGATTCTTACCCGTCCTCTTTGAAACTACAATATTATAAAGTTCAAGCCCATCTATGTGTTTTGTACCCATGTGTGTACAACATTATAAACCATCAATATGGTTCTTAGACGTATGTATCTCTTTTCCTAGACCTCACTGGCATCTCTGGTCCATGCAACTGCAACAGTTTATAGTTCCGGACTATGTTACACTTCTTAGTTGCCCTGTTGGTACCTACAATAGCTTAAACCCTAATTGGTAATTTTAGATTTGGATGCTTCTTGAATAAATGTAAGCGGCTTGGAACAGGCTTAGACCGACCCTTGAGAAATAAACACAAAAACATAAGAATATATCGATAACTCTTCAGTATTTGTGAAATGATTACTCTCCTTCACAGGCTACAACATTTTTGACATTTACTGGGATTTGTTCTTTGACAGTGAGATTGACCTTCTTGACTGGACAAATCTCAGAATGAACATGAAATTGGCCCGCATCCTCCAAGTCCCGAACTTCAAGGTGAGTTCACAAATGAAAGGTTTTTCTAATTCCGTTTAGCATTAGGCACCTGTCACAGATGAACATGGTTTCGTGATGATGATGTTCTCCTTGTGTTTTCCTATAATTTGACCATCTCCATTGAAAATTGAATTTGATGTGTGTGTTCTACTATTTCCTAGACGGGGCAGATGGAGCCGCTTGCCACAGGCTGGACAGACAAGGAGGCCGACCAAATGAGGAACATGCTCAGGCGAATCGACGAAATTGTCCAAGTGAGTCAAGGTTTCATCCGATTGTGACTCGTTAGGCATCTACTTTTTGGCTACAACAAGACTTTGTCACATTTAGGAACTAAGAAAAATATTTTAAGTCCTTACCAATTCATCAAAAAATGAAAAGGGTGTGGGGAGACTCATAGTCGCAACCCCATGTTGAGCTAGTCAGCATGCGGGTTATCCCCCGTAGGTCAACCAAGTACATAGTCCTATGATCTTTAGGGTTTGTTGGATGACAACAAATAAAACGGAATGGCCCGGTTACAAATTACATAATTTTGATTTAATCTTAGCCCTTTCCAGGCGAGCATGTTGTTGGGCTACAGAATGTCCTGGAGTGAGGATGTCCTTCGGCTGTAGGTCAGTAAGGGAAGAGAATGCCTTAAGCCATTCTCTTCCCTTCCATTCTAAAATTGCCCATGACCTCTTGATACAGCCGATGCTGCCTTAAACAATATTTCCAACCTTAGACGCAAAATAGTCTAACCTGGCCCTACACATATATACTTTCCTGGTCGGTAGAGTCCTGCCACCGACCAGGAAGTAGCAAAAACAGGGATGCCAGTTTGTAGGATTTTGCCTACATATAGGATTTTCATTCTAGTCTAAAACATATATGGAAACTTCAAGAAATCGTATATGTTTTAAGAACAATATAGACTCCAGCCTTTCTAAATCTTATATAAACTTGTTATGTAATCTTTCAAAATGTTTAGTTCAGCTACGCCCAGCGCACACAGTTAGAAAGCCTATGAGCCTAGAGCTGTAGGATGGTTGGATTCCTGTAGGAAATCCTCCTACATACAAGGGCTAACCAGAATGCTGACATCTGATTGGCTTAAAATATGTCATGTGAGAATACAGTTATTGGGGCCTTACCAAGTGTAAAAAGAAATCAGAAGAATACCTTATGAACTTTTAAAGATATTTTGAAGAATATAGAACTGAAAATGTGTGGTAATGTATTCCGATGGATTTCTTTGAATAGTTGCCCATTTAGTGCAGAACTACACATAGACCCACCCTCAGAGCAGATATCCAGATATCATATACTGCCAGTCTATATTCAAGGATCTGCTGGGAGAGTGATGGGGATTCCCCTACAGCATATATGTTTTAGGTGAGACATAGACTGGCCTCAGTCCCTATGTAGGATTTTTTCCTCGCCCCAACTGGCATCCCTGCAAAAAGGTGTGTAGCGTTGCGGAGAGGAGGGGGGGGGGGGGCAGTGTTGGGTGCTGGTGAAGTGTGCGCTTGGTCCATATAGTGAGTTTCCTGTGGGGAGTTACATTTTTCATTATATAAATTTTCCACTCTACTTGTGCTTATTATTTAAAAAGCATCAGTGTTTGTCATTCCAAGCTCCAGGGCTGGGTCTCTATATACGTATATATCTATGCCTGTATATCTTTGTGTTTATTATCTGCATGTTTGATATTGAGATTTTCTTCATAATCTCAGATAGTAGTGGTTCTCGATTGTCTTTCAGTATAGCGTAGACAAAGATGTCCGGGTGATGATAGATGCAGAACAAACCTACTTTCAAGTGGCCATCAACCGTCTGGTGATAGAGATGATGCGCAAGTACAATAAGGAGAAGGCCTTTGTCTTCAACACGTACCAGTGTTATTTGAAGGTTCTTATATCTGTTTTAACCATCACGACTTCTACCCTACTTATATTTACTTGTACCTAAACACGTATACTCTAATGAAATTTTGAAGTTCACTTTTTGAAAATCCACATACATAGAAGATATGTGTTCCATATGTTTTGAATTATGAAAAAAGTTGCAGTTATCTAGATAATTTTTTTCATTTCCTTTTATAACGTGAATTTTAAGATGGAAATAAAATCTTTTGAGAGTACATGTTACCTTATAATATTTGCTTTCAGGAAACTATGCAACGGGTTGCGGTTGACCTGGAGCTGTCAAAGAGGGAAGGCTTCCTCTTTGGTGCAAAGCTTGTACGGGGTGCTTATATGGATCAGGTATGTAACCAGGTACCTCTCTAAAGAAATGAGAGAGTGTTATATGAACGATACCTAAATGGTTGATTTTGTCCTGCCTAGTTTTATCTAGATATGAAGCCCAGTGTGGCATAGAAGATCTTTGTCATTAATAAGGTGGTTCATCAAATCCTTTTACACAGAGTTTCACACAGACATCTGAGATCATTTCTTGATGCATGTAGTTCTGTCAGGAAAATAGTATGTCAAACAGCACACTAGGTAAGCACCCCTCCCCCACTTTTTTGCCAGCCCCAAAAAAGTCACCACCTTCAAATTTAACTCAATTGACTTTAATTCTAAATTTTCTCACATAAATAACATACAATATTACTATCAAGTAAGTGTTTTATATTTTTAAATGATAATATAGACCTAAATTGACCCAGTCTCCACATTTTAAGCTTTAGAGTATGTTGTTTGTTATGTCAACATCCGAACATCTCCGACCCCCCTCTCCATTCGCATTTTCCATGAAAAATGGACTTAATTCTAATTTTCTCACATAAATAACATACAATATAATTCTCAAGTTTGAGGTTTATACTTTTGAATGACCTGAATTGACCCGGTCTCCACATTTCAAAGTTTGTGTGCATTGTCTATGCCTGAAATTGTACTATAGTAAACATTTTAGATTAATTGGATAGATTGTTTCATTAGTTCTCAACTGGTAGTTCAAAAGTAATGTGCGTTTATGGATGTAATGAGGTTGGAATGGTAATGTGAGGTTATGGTAATGCGGTAATGAAAAAAGAGGATTAGGATGCAGCATGATTAGAACGGTGTAATAATGCCGTAATGAAGTGGGAACAATAATGTGGTAACAGTAACACAGTAACTGGGTTAGAGTGGTGATGTGGTAACTGGGATAGAATCGTAGCAAGGTTACAACAATGACATGGTAACCTGGTTAGAATGTTCAGGCAGTAACGGTACTACGGTAATAGACCCTATTGAGGTATCCCGTAATCCAGTCTGTTTTGCAAGTTCCGGTTTTCGCTGATTACTGACATTATATGGTGATAGACCCGTGATCCGTAACCCAGAATTAATTCAGTTTAACGGTTTTCAGAAATCCTCAAATTGAAATTCTGATGCCAGAAATGGAAATTTCAGCTATTTCTACATAGAAATCCGAAATTATATTCAGTTTCTCCAGTTATAAACCAGAAAACTGTGGTTCATGTTGTCGTAGTGTGCCAAGTCTATCGGGAGCGGAACTTTGCTTTACCTGGGCGATAATCGGGAGTTTAGTAACCTCTGGAGGCTCTATGGTAAAATGGTAATGGTGAGTGAGAACTGGTGAGTGAGGACTCGCTGCCTCACATCCACAAAGGGAGCAAAGGTGTGATCACTGGAGCATGACGGCCGCAATCACAGCCGCCACGGGCCGTCGCACACGCCCAACCACCCACATCTTAAGAACAATAGGGAGACATAGATATTGGCCCCCATGGTCGCTACAAGCCAACATTGCCATTCTTTCTTCTACACTTCTTTGGTGGTAGTAACCGTTTCAAAGTTAGTGAGGTCTTGCTATTAGTGACACTTAGTTATAACTGTTTGCGAGAGGGTCTACACTCTTGTTCTGATCATAACAACAAGTTTAAAACATATTGTTTTAGATATTATAACATATCAAGTAAAGAAAAATATGCTCCGAACAATTCCATATGTATGTATTAACCATATATCGATTTTCATAAGTCTCTGGTGGTTAACTCCTTTCCGAGAAGCATTATTCTATCTGAACTCAGAATTGGAGGCACTGCATCACTCAGCCCATTTTCACACGGAACCTACTGCAACGCTCGACCTAAGGCTATCACTTCCATGTCTTACAAGCGAGACCTACAGTATTGGCTCCGTAATTCAGCCGTAAATGCACGAAGAGACGTCAAATAAAAACTGAAATGTGGGGAAAAACATGAATGAATTGGAATTATCAAATTATTAATTAGATAATAATTTATTAAATAGTTCGTTTGCTATGCCAGCATAGCAAACAAATCCGGGATCTCAACAGGGATGCCATTTATGAAACAAGAATTTATAGTCTCCGTTGTGAGTGCCGTTGATTGCTCTCGCTGTTGTGATTGCCATTCCCCCCTCCCCCCCCCCCCCAACCTACCAGTGAAACGGGTCCCTGAAATCAACATATAATTAATTTTCAGGAACGCAATCGTGCTAAGGAGCTGGGATACGACGACCCCATCAATCCAGGCTTTGAGGCAACGACGGACATGTACCAGAAAGTGCTGTGTCATGTGATGGAACAGATCCAGCTGCGGGAAAAGGGAAAAATCGCCGTCATGGTCGCCACCCACAATGAGGATAGTGTGCGCTACACTGTGCAGAAGTATGTCTCTGGTCATGTTATAGCCTTCTGAAAGTAGTGCTAGAGTTAACAGGTCCCACAGGTGCGATGCGATCGTCGCACACGAGCGAATGTCCGGCTCCACAGGAGCGATTGTGTGCGATGCGACGAGCGCCGCCGTTTTTTTTACCCTCGCCCGCCGTTTATGATTTTTTTTTATGGACCAGTGAGGCCAGGCCTTGAGGATCTCGAAAAGTTTCATACCAGAGGGAGATTCTGTCAACCTGCTCGAAGCCAGAGGCTGCTTGACTATACTATCCTCACTATACTAATTTTCCATGGAAGAACACAAGTAATTTTTGATATGCTAGAGATGTCGGTAAATTGTTTCCAAAGCTATATTTGCCTTTGTGTCCCATTGTATCTTGTGGATCAAGGGCTATATTCTACCACACCCGACGGAAACACACAGTGGAACTCCTTCCGAAAGTTAGAAGTGAGCCCCTGGCGTTGTTGTATTTATACGTTTGCATTCCTAAGCATTAAGTGGATTACGGCATCTCTTCTATGTGACCTCTATCAACAAATAGGATAGCAAATTGAAAGTATTGATTCAGTAAACTATACTGAATTACATTTTCTCCTATCTCATCATATCTGTGATTTCCATGCCAAATGAAACATACATATATCAAAATGATATTACATGTCCATCTGTATAGTGAAAGACCCTTGTGGGGTATATGTGTTCATGCAATGTAAACCCCCTACATCCTAAAGCCTCAGAAGTAAGGAGCAACTGTATCTCTAAGAAAATAATAGCTCCTACATTTTGGTGACTTGACCTCTAACAGAACAGTGATACTGAAAGGTTGGAAGGTACCAGTCAAACAAACTAAAGAGTTGAGTCTCGAACCAAAATCAAATACGATAACCATTATAAGAAGCCGGCAAAAAAAAAAATCTAGTTCTAACTATTCCATTTAGAAAGTCATTTAACCCGCAATGAATTCAAATCAAGGAATTAGTATCTAAGAACCCGATTTTACCTCTTGTGTGATTACAGTGCTCAGGGAAGAGTTGATGTGTTTAATTTATTGATGTTTGACTTGCAGGATGCAGGAATATGGTATTCACGCGTCAGACAAACTTATCTGTTTCGGACAGCTTCTGGGCATGTGCGACCAAGTCAGCTTCCCACTAGGTAAGGATTCTACTTTATTACCCACCCAATACGGAGTCTCCATACTAAACCTATGTAGCCTACAGATCGCTACTGAGTAGAATACGGACCTCCGGAATCTCCTAGGAGGATACAGATTTTTTAGATAAAAGTAGTCCCCAAACGTCGGTAAAAAAAAATGTAAACATAACTTCTTAACTACATTGAAAAGTTTTCTGACGATCATATTTATTGCTTAAATGTGGGTAATAAATACAATATAACCATGATTTGGATCTGCATGGTCGTATTCTCCTCGAAGTTGACGCTACACATCACACCTCGCTATCGCTCGGAGTATTACTACGCGTCAACTACTTGGAGAATACGACTACGCAGATACAAATCATGGTAATATTGTGTATAGACTGGCCTCAGCCCCTTAGCCGTATCCCATCATTCCCCTGGCCTTCCTCATGCCAAATTCTTGTCACACAGAAGTAGCGGAACTGTTCTTCGAAAAGACACTGAGAACTGAAGGGTTAGACATAGTGAAATTATCTTATAAGATACTTGGTTTTGAACATATGAGTCCATGCTCCCATCAGGAAACTAGTGAGAGAAAAAAAAACCTAAGTATATAAAATGAGCTTAGCAACCTTAATTCATTCCAATATAATGTAACTACCATAAGTGCAATATTGACTGAAAATATATGCCCACTGGAATTGCTCATGCCTTTCTAGAGTCGTGGCGTTTCCGAATTCTGGGAAAGGTTCATTAGTGGGTTTATATCTCAAGTCAATTAAAGGCTACCTTGAATTATTTATATGTATCATGCAATCGAATTATGTTCAATCGAAAAAGGATTAACCAAAAGGTGCAATATTAATATAATATTTTTCCACTGACTTGTTACCTACAATGATTTATCTTTAGTGAGAATTTCCCTCCTTACATGTGGGAAGTAAAAGAACCCTCACCTCTGTAAATATATATTTTAGTTAGTTTGTGGTTCAACGTCCCAGGGACCCCGATGGCATATAGACCAGGTAAATCTATAAGGAAGAAATTTATACCTGAATTCATTTCATAGATTCGATCACCACCTCTGCGGCGCAAAACCAGTGAGAACAAATTAACTTTGAGGAAGTCTAGAAAGGACCTGTAATTGTCGAGCGAACGTGAAATCAAACAAACATTAAAACTCCTTCTTCCATGTGGTTTCTCTTTTTAAACGGTTTTCCTCTGTATGTATTTACAGGTCAGGCTGGCTACTCCGTGTACAAGTACGTGCCCTACGGCCCCGTGGAGGAGGTGCTTCCCTACCTGTCACGACGCGCTGCCGAGAACAGGGGTATCCTCAAGAAGGTCAAGAAGGAGAAGCGACTTCTGTGGGGCGAACTCTTCTACAGGTTGCGCCAAGGACAGTTCCGCTACGTGCCCCCGGAGCAGGAGAGTCCGCTTGACGTACCAATCAAGTAGTTACTCCTTGAAGTTAAAGCTCACTGTACACTCAACTTTCTACATAATTATAGGGTGTTCCTAAAGCTGAAAACCTTCCCGTTCTTAAATCCAACATCTTTTTTTTAACGTTATCGTTGTTGTTTTTAAGACACAGGTTTGTCTCTTTTGTTTTCACCTGAAGGGATACATCTCGTAGAGCAATGGCAGTGACGCTACCTGTCCCATGGTGTCGATGTCTTTCACGCTGAAGAAACCTTGAGCAGAAAGTAATTGTTTTTACCACATAATTATGAACCGGCAACCGGGGATTAACCATCATGAGATTCCTAGTAATGCAGATATTTATATATGTATTCCAACCCCAAATGTTTAAGATTACCAAACGCGATCTCACTGTGGCAGATATGGGGCAAGATATAGCGATACACTCCTTATTTAGCTGCACAAGTGTATGTTCTGGTTTGATGTAGGGTGATTTAAGAGCAGTAATGGATTTCATTGAAGGAGACAATTTGGGGACATGGGGTTCCTTGCTGTAGAAGTTGGAATGCCGGGAAGAAACGTCCAATGTCATCCGCTAAATGATCTCTTTATCAGTAGTCTTGTTGACCACAAACAAGCAAATAAAGATCGAGAGTAAGTGCCGCTCCACTCCACAGCTTATCGCACTTGGTTTATTCTTTTATCCGTGTCATAATACTTTTAATTAGGCTATGAGACCCGAGAGTTGCCCAGGCTGTATGGAAATATGTATAAAATTTGTCATAGTCGATAGTGTCAAATAAGTTTGTCGAAATGAGGCCAAAGAACTAGAGAAAACATTGGTATGGTGTCGCTGTTTGCACATACGTTTTTGTAGGTGGTTTACTTGGAGACTGTTTACAGAATGTAAGTGTGGCATCTGTCCACTACAACACTTAAATCTCAATTATACTTTAACTCATTAAGGTAAGTCTCCTCAAATTTTACTTCATGGTGACTTGAGGACCTACGGTATTTTTGGAGTCCCAACTTGGCATTACAACATTGAAATACACATTTTACTGTGCTATGTAGAGTTTCCATGAATTGAAAGAGTGACCACATCTGCATGTATAATTCCTTAAAATACATCTGATGTCGGTGAGCAATCATTAATCAAGGTTAACTCCGTTAGTCAAAGTGAGAACAAGTGGTCGTAGATTCTGTTCTATTTACACTAGTCTATAAAGCCTGAACTGCGTTTATTAACATCACCCCGTCCAAGGTACACCTTACAGTTCACCCGATACAAATTCCTAATCCAATTATGAGCTATATAGGTAAGATAATCCTACACACACGAAATATGTGAAGAGACTGTAAGCTAGAGTAGTGTCTGAATTGCGATACAAACTTAGTTTATTTTAACTTCGGATGGGAATAATCATTGAACACTCTATTTTTGTAAGGGAAAAAAAGAAGCTTGTGATCACTGGCTTTCTGTCGAGCCATCTTGACCTGAGTTACAATGCGCGAAACGCGTCAGTGCCCTTGTAGTTGTGTGCGCCGAGGAGTCGGCCTTTCATGATACTCAGATGGTAGAGGGATGTGTGATGACAGAGGTGCCGCAGTGCATCTCTGACATTTCATCAAAGTTGATGTTCAGAAGCAGCACTTTGTACTAATGACTTTGGGTAGGTAACTTAGATCTCGATGATTGAAGGGACTTTGTAATTTGCGATGTTTCATTTGTAGAGCTGTGCCAACGATGTCTATAGGTATTAGGGTTGATCTCACTGGCTGGAAAAAGGTTCACGTGGATTTAGACAGTGCCAGTACTCTGTGGTGGGTTCTTTTAAAGTGTCCCAAACTGATTATCCCTTGTTCATGTTTTAACATGGGTAACGATCATAAATCGTTTGAGTACAGCAATGGTGAGACAGGAAATACCGTCTCTCATGCTAAACTAATTTAGAAACATCTATTTTCCTCGTAAGGTACCTGTGAATGTGATACATGTTGAGCAAAACAATATTGCTTGTCTAGTATTATTTCTTGTTTTACTTTATTTTGTTGATGAATACTAGCACGAGTCCCGTCTGCTATGAGCTTATTCATACCACTACGCTATCCCAACAGTTTCGGGGAAACTGAAAAGATCAGATTAGTCACCAGCCTTATATCGGAGAGTAGGTTATTGACTTGTTGATCCTACGAAAGATATAGCTTAAATGGAAAAGGTTACATTGAATCTCACACGCGAGCTTTCCGCTCAGGTAGATTTTGCATTTTGTAACTAATAGTCGCTAAAAAAGGTTTACAAACTTGTAGATAACCTTGCGAAAATGAAAGCTGAACATACTTGTTCTGCTTTTTTTTTAGTTGCGGATAAAAACCTCTATACATTAAAGGCGCTACTTAAAGGGTATCAACAGTTGGACCTGTGGCGACACCTGTATGGTAGTGAGTAGGTGTATTCCAGTTAAACGATGTTACCACGGAGTGATTGTGGGAAATTGAATTCAAGTTTGCCTGTGATGTGCGCGGTATATTTGCTGGAGTGACACCCTATCAACCTCTTTATTGTTGCGCTTCCTGACCCACTTTTAACAAGATGACATAATTATACTCAAATTCTATTGATTAATCAAATCATTAAGAATGATTTATAAATTACAAATCGCCTGTTTTTCAGATGACACAGGGAAACATTTTTCTGTCACGTTTATTCCAAAGTTTAAATTTCTGTGTGTCTGTAATTATTACATTCAGTAGTTTATTAGGTATTTGGTTTTTAGTATATGTACTGTAGGCGGAGTATCTGTATCTGTTTTTGTTTGTTTAAAAAAACCATACTATAGTTACAGCGTGTGTACTACAAATTAAAATTGTTAGCATGTACCTGCTAAACCTTCAAGGTGGAGTTGCGTTTCAAACGATATAATGTGTGTGTCAGAGGGATGGGGTTGTGCCAATGGTAACTGGGATTTGGGTACACCAATACGTTTGTATTTGGTTCAATATTTAAGGATCCTTTTACAATGTAAACATGCTGAAATAAACCTCAGTCATTTTACTTAAATAAGTTTTAATTTCCTCAGTTCATCTTAAAGAAATATACAGGAATTGCTTCGTAGATCTTCCCATGCAGTTGAAGTTACCCTAGCAGGTTCTTTGTTTTGACGCAACATAAATAGAAACTCATGCTACTGATGATGCACGTGTAGATTTACACAATATCATACTTTTAAAGTATTTATGGTGAAGCCTTGAACAGTTTTCAGCCAATGACTCATTATGTTCAGATGCTGCAACCACTACTACTTCCAATATTACATTGTGTATGTTGCTTATGTACACTGGAGGAAAAGGGAAGTGTATGTAAAACTCAAGAGTAATAAAGCTCTACAGTTTCGCCTCAGTTTGCCTTGCTGTTTGGTTCTTTACTGATAATATAGGAATCTTGATTTAGGTAACTACTACGTACTGCGTTTGTATACAAAGTTTTATAAAACTAGCCCGTATTTCTGTGCTGGGACTGACAAATCGTTTCACATAATTAGCACCAGGTGGACTCGTGTAGCGCGAGTCTCTAGATTGGCGGCCGCCACCTGTCTGTCTCCTCGTCTGAAGTACATCCCGTCCTCGCCAGAGCCAGGGCACACAGGCTCCAAGCACCGTACTCCGAAGGCTGTGCGGGCTCTATTTTTTGGGGTTTTTTTTTTTTAAATTTCTTTATTGTTAGCTCTTGCCCTGGTGAGTTTTCAGCTACAACACTGGCAGCAAATATCTTTGGCTCTTCATACATTGAGATAAAAATAATAATAAAAAGAAGAAGAACGTTACACGACATATTAGAAGGGTGTAATATGAGAGATGAAGGAATTGTGGATGTTATGAGTTGAGATGGTATACCAGAAGGTTCTTATCTTTTTAACTCTTTCTGTCGTGACTTCTTAGAGCTCTACACCCCTGTGACTAGAAGGCCTACGACTGGCAGGGTGGAGGTACCTCTAGTTGCAGAATATCAAACATACTTGATATTAAAATCGCAAGAGACTAGACGTACCGTACCTCAGGTACCGCTAGTCGGCGATTGGCGGGAAAATTGCCGTTCGCACTGTGCGATTTGACGGCCTCGTCGCTGGCAAGTAACGCGGTCGCCAAGAAGGGATACCACGCAGGGTACCAAGGTACGCCCAGTCGCAGTGTAGACCAGTGTAGTACTCACTCTTCCAGTTTCCCACTGCATGCATGATTTCAGTGCGATAAGGTCTAAATAAAGTATAGCAAGCCGTTTTACCATTTATGTTCGTTACGAATCACAGTTAGTGATACAATGGCTACATGTAAATAACTTATACAATTGATAAGTTGGTTTTGTCTGGTAGCCCTTGTGACACAAAATTATTTTCTACATAGATACAGTCACTAACTATAATATACAAGTTGTAAGTCCCTGATTTATTATCCCCCTAATGTAAAGTGGCCATACAAGACACATCGGGAGTGTGTATCTACATACCGGAGCAAACTATCAAGAAACGTCATGGAATTTCATATATAGTAAAACCCCGCGCAAGCGGCCACTCTCCGTTCCGGGTCAAAGTGTGCGCTTCCACGGGGTGGTCGCTTACGCGGGGTTTTAAGGTTTACACTAGTTATATAGTGCTGAATTGCCTGTTAGATATAGTTCTATACTACAAGTATCTCCGAGCTCATGCAGTAGTTTTAGCGAAAGGAACGCGGTACGAGGAGCCCTCCCAATTAGGTAACAAGTTTCACTTGTACTATACACCTATAATAATTTGTAAATATTCAATAACTTACCAAAATAAGTCGATGTCAAAGTGAAAATCAAACTTGACTGGTAGTGCGGAAGTTATTTTCTGCTAGGCACTATGCGCATGTGCTATATTTACTCTCCAACCAGAGTCTTGAACACAACTTACTGCAAAACATCCGGGAGGTTACTGCTTGACCTCATTAATGGCTTTATCGAAGTATTCATAGACACAATTTTGTAAATAGAATTCTAACTCTTAAAAAATTCTTTGTTTTGCGAATATTAGTTTCATAATATTATTTATATTTTTTTGTCTATTTCTTTATCCGGATATTGATGTTATTTATCAATTATTTACATGTTTCAGCTGTATTCGTGATGCTTAGCCTGTAGTGCGGCCGATTTTCACCAGATGGCGTTTTCACAGCTTAGATCTAAAATTATCCCAAATTCTTTACTTACTATCGACTTTGTTTACATTTTGTAACAACTGTTTACGTGAGACATTGTGATGTCTGTGACATCGCGTCATAAATAGGTCAGTTGATTTCTAAACCAATCAGATTCAGTGTTGAAAGTATGGTGGTATGGCGCCATACCGGCACAGTATGGTGGTACATCTCAACTACCATTTGCATAGCAACGGTTGGTATTTGGAGTATTTTTAGGCATAGGTATATAGTACAGGTCTTTATTATATACCCGTGCACGAAACTAAGGCCTATACTGTATGTAAGTAATGTTCGGATATCATATGTACATGCACGAAATTCAGTGTACGGGCACCGGGTGCACGAAACATGAAGCAGTCAGCTTGTTCCCGATCCTATATTTCACATAAGAACCAGCGGAAAAAAACTGAATGCAATGCGTTAGTATCGAAATATAAAACATTGAGATGCAAGGTTAGAAATATAAATGAAATCGGCATGCCATAGCAAAGAACTTGGCCACAGCTCCATACACGGCCGACACTAAGCCATTGCAAAATGTAAACAACCGATGACGTCACAACGTCGTCAGGGAGAGTGATAGCTGGGGGTTGTAGCAGAGATTGATAAGCGCAAGCACCACGGAAGTTCTGCTGGGAGAGTGAGCGGTAGCTATGATGTCACACAGTAACTTTTGGACAGGCTTCAGCGACGTTGTCGCGAAAACCACGATTCGAGTACACGATGCTGTGCCCGGCATCTTTGATAATGGCGATTAGGTAAATATTTAACTAATTATAACGATTTGAGGGTATATAATAAAAAGAATACAGTCAAGGCTTCGAGTGACGTTGTTTTATACGCGGTCCTAGGTCCAGTTTTACGTCCTTCGCTCTACGAGCTCAGGACCTAAAACTGGACCTAGGACCGCGTATAAAACAACGTCCACGTAGCCTAAGACAGTATTCTCTAATTATTATATACCCGTGCACGAAACTGACGCCTATACTGTATGTAAGTATTATTCAGATATTATATGTATGTGCACGAAATTCAGTGTACGGGCACCGGGTGCGCGAAACAGGAAGCAGTTAACTTGTTCCCTACCGTATATTGCACGTTAAAACCAGCGTAAATGTGAAGATATCGACCGTAAATACAGACCAAGAAAAACCCAGTATGTGCCATAATAATTCATAGAAAATATAAAGAAATGATAATATGCAGTGGAATTCAATTAATAAACAAACACTTACCTATACAGGCTATGTGAATTCGCTACGAACGGCCGATACGAATTCGCTAGAGTCAACCTGCAAAATGTAAACAAACCGTAAAAATCAAGAAAAAGAAGATATAAATATACAGAAAGATGGTGAAAAATAGCAATAGCAATAAATATAGATATTATATAATGATCTACACCTATATTTAAATTTTAAAATCATTTAAAAAAAAATACGAAACAAAGAGACTAACATTATACTATATGGAACTACGATGACGCGTTGATCTCAATGACGCGTTGACAACGCGTCCTGCTGTAGAAACAATGGACGTTTTTGATATTGTTGCGGCCATCGCCGACGTTGAAAATGTATCAGAAGAAGAAGATAACGAATTAAATGAGGAAAATGTGCAGCCTAACGTTAATGCAAGCATAACGAGTTTGAAGGAATACATTTCAAGTAGACGCAGTATTGAAACAAGGAAGAAAACCGACCGTGATGTAGCGAGTTTTCACAAATATCTTGAAAAGCTGAACGAATTCCGTAGAATTGAGGAAATCGATCCTAAATTGCTCAGTGTTCATTTAGGCAGTTATTTAATCGGAGCAAAAAGGAAAGATGGGACTTGCTTCCAGCCGAATTCGTTAACTGGAATTTATTCCAGTATCAAGAGATACTTAGATGCCCACGACTACACGGAGAATTTAGCGAATTCGGAATTATTCAAGACAACTCGTGAGGTCCTGAGTACGAGAAAAAAGGAACTGAAGTCTGAGGGATACGGAAATCTTCCTAACAAGGTAAATACAATTCAATATAAATGAATAATAACCGCAAAAATAAATATAAATATATTTACCATTTAAATTATACTATATTGAATATAAATGGCTAATAATTTTCTCGTATTTTTTAATATATTTTCAGTGTGATCCCTTATCGTCAGAGGACGAGGAAAGGCTATGGGCGTCGGGCGTATTTGATGGCAATGATCCTAAGGGTTTACGCAACTCGATATGGTATATAACCACGAAGTGTTGCGGAATGAGAGGGCGACAGGAAAGCCGACAACTACAGTGGGGAGATATTACTATAAACACCAGCACAAATGGCGAAAAATTCGCTAGCTTCAACGAGCGAACCACAAAAACTCGCCAAGGCGATATTTCTAATAATCGAGCTTTTGTCCCCAAAATGTGGGAAAATAAGAAGAACCCAGAGAGATGTCCTGTGCGATTAATCGAGAAGTATGAATCACATCGACCTTATGACACTCTAACGGATTCGTCTCCCTTCTACTTGTGTATAAACTACAAACGATTACCATACAGTAAATGCTGGTACACGCGACAGCCCATGGGGAGGAACGAATTGGGTAAAATAATGAAGGAAAGTGCCGATAAATCCGGAATTCGCGGAAAGAAAATTACGAATCATAGTGTTCGTAAAACACTTTGCACGAATTTATTACACGCCGGAGTTCCGCCGACAATGGTGGCCCAATTATCAGGTCATAAAAACGTATCCAGTTTAAATAGTTACTCTGTAGCTTCGGACAACCAGCAGAGGGGAATGTATAATATATTGAATGACATTACGAAGACAATCTCCTTACCTGATGCCGAACGTGTAGAGGTACGTAAATCCCATGTGTTACTGTCATTTATTATTCCTGGGTGACGATAAAAAAGATAATCCAGGGTAAAACACAGTCCTTTCGTATATTTCATACTTCACATTTGAATGTTTTGTTGATTTTGCACATATATAATCCAGTTTCTTCCTATTTTGTTCACTATTTGCGATAGATTCCGGCTTTGACGACTGCTCCAGGTTCTGCGGATGTACATGCTTGTCCAGCGACAACACGAAAACGTCCACCATCATCGACCATAAGTGCGCCAACACCTACGAAACGTCAGTCTGTCGAGGATTCTGAAATGGTAAATATAATATTTTAAATAAAATGTATAACTAGTATAATAAGCAAATACATTGTTATGATACAGTTTAAAAGTTTGTTTTACTTATATATCGTTTCAGGAAGGAGTATTGACCCAAGAAATTCGTGATGATCTACTTCTTGAGGATATGCCTATGCCAGTGGCACGAGAAGAGGAATCGAAAGTTATCGCGGAGTCGAAAAAACGAGATGTAGATCAAAAGCTTCAAGTGTTACAGCAATCCGTGAATAATAATGACTTAATACGAGGAATGTTTGCGGGGGCCACAGTTAAAGATTGCTCTTTCACGTTTAACATTAAACTTTAAGTTAAATGAATCGTATATATCTATTGAAAGTATGAATTTGAATCTAGCTAAAGGTTATGTGCGTCCCTCCCAGATGGACTCGCGAAAATGAAATGCGGGAACGGTGCGTGGATATGTTAGGACAGTATGTAAATAAATACGAATAATGTTGAAATAAAATGGAGTTGTCATTCTTTAAAATGTGGATTAGTGTGATCTATGAGTCTTGTAGAATACATAAATATAAATACATGGTTAAATATATTACTAGAACTTACCTTAATGTCGATTTGGAAATGACTGAAATTTCGCCGCTCTGTCGGGTTCTTCTTCTTCTTCTGCACACGACGTCAAATTTGCACACGGCACGCATCAGAAAAAATATAAATCTAAATCTCCAAACAGATTCTTGGTCAATTTGATTAACGCTATATCAGGATGGTGAGTGAACTTTGTGTTCCGAAGCGTAGCCTCACAGTCATACACTATTAACCTAAGACGAAGAATGTGGTCGGAGAGTGAGAGGTTGATGACGACATAGGCGCAAGCCTCGCTGTCGTATCGATAGCGACGTTGTCGCGAAAACCAGGATTCGAGTACACGATGCTGTGCCCGGAAACTTTGATGATGGCGATTAGGTAAATATTTAACTAATTAAAACGATTTGAGGGTATATAATAAATAGAATACAGTCTAGGCTACGATTGACGTTGTTATGTACGTGGTCCTAGCTCCCGTTGTACGTCCTTCGCTCTACGAGCTCAGGACGTACAACGGGAGCTAGGACCACGTACATAACAACGTCCACGTAGCCTAAGCCTGTATTCTCTAATTATTACCCACCTGATACAGAGTCTCCATACGAAGCCTATGGAGATTACAGATCGCTACTGAGGAGGATACGGAGCTCCGTACCCTCCTAGGAGGATACAGATTTTTGAGATGAAAGTAGTCCCAAACATAACTTCTTAATTACGTTGAAAAGTTTTATAACGATCATATTTATTGCTTAAATCTAAAAATAAGTGAGTAATAAATACAACATTACCATAATTTCGATCTGTGTGGCCGTATTCTCCTTGTAGTTGATGCTACGCAATACTCGTCAACTACGCGGAGAATACGGCCATTCAGATCGAAATCATGGTAATATTGTGTATTTATCAAACGATCCGATCGTGGACCTCGCATCCCCTCGTAGTAATCACATAGGCTTGCCATAGAATTCCCCATTCGTCACGTGTTTGGCCTAGAGAACTTACCCACCACCCCCAGCGAAAGTGGACTGGTCCATGTTGACCAGCCGGCTCCTTTGTACATACAGGGATTGTAGAAAAGTAGATAAGACCGACCTGCTATGCTTCCACGGCCAGTGTGTTTTCTAGAGCTGTCGGTGCACACGTGTATCATAAAGCGGGAGTGAAACAGCTACCGACGAGATAACTCCAGGGGCTGTAGCATCTTGTCGATTGCTACTTCTGCCAGCCGAGAGCGTGAGCTAAGACTTCCTCTCTCTACACGTGATCTGAAATTGATCTGCCTAATAATTGTTAGGGCCTACCTTTATTTCAAAACAAAGCGTTCACGTTTCACTTTGGACTGGACACTTCGTGGTCACAAAATGGTTAAAGGTTTTATCAAAGGCTCGTATAGCTTTGAGGGCCCGGCGGGCAAGGACAGTGGAGGTATCGGAGAGCCCGTAGTGGGACTCCCGGTGAGCGGTCCCAACGCCGTCGACAAGGCCGGGGAGGCCGGCGGAGGTCTCGTGTTTGCCGGGGCCGGAGTCGATGATCACAGCCTCCCCAAGCGACAGGAGTGGAGCCGCGGCATCGAGTTCGTCCTCGCCTGTGTCGGCAACGCTGTCGGCCTCGGCAATATCTGGCGTTTTCCGTATCTATGCTACTCCAGCGGGGGAGGTAAGTTACTTCTTCATCATGCTTGGAAACATGCAGGCGAAACATGTACCGTAGCCGTAGGCCTAAATGTATGTTTATGAATACCGGTATATTTATAAAGTTATTAATGACAATT
This sequence comes from Alentia gelatinosa, assembly GCA_950022655.1. Classification (NCBI taxonomy): domain Eukaryota; kingdom Metazoa; phylum Annelida; class Polychaeta; order Phyllodocida; family Polynoidae; genus Alentia; species Alentia gelatinosa. The sequence goes on along the minus strand of OX465587.1, from coordinate 47,570,313 downwards.
GAATGATCGATTTATAAATGCTTCATAAAGTGTAATTGGTGAATGACTTATCTGGTTTCAAAGAACATGAAAAATATGTTTATATAATCTAATTCTTGACTTCCCCTACGGCAGGATCTCCTCCTTGCCAGGATAGTGGCAGGAGATGGTTTTTTTTCTTTTTGCAAATAACTTGCCACAGGGGTGGGTAGTCTTCCATTATGTGATCATGGTAAGGGATCCTTTTCATGCCCATCTTGCTCATCCAACTCCTGCCTGCCCAACTTGCCCGGCCATCTTGCATGCCCATCTCATCTACCCAACTTGCCTGCAAACTCCCCTGCCCATCCTCAGCCTGGATGCCCATCTTGCTCCCTCAACTAACCCACCTAACCCACCTACGGTAACTCACAGCCCACATCGCCCTCTAATCCTGCCTTACAAAGTTTCCTGCCCAACTTGCCCGCCCATCTGCCTCCTCATCAACCTGCCTACCCATCAACCTGCCCACCCGACTACCTACAGGTCCACCTGTCAACCTGCCCCACACACACATCAACCTGCCTACCCATCAAGGTGTTCAATCTCATTCACATTGTGCAACTGGAGGGCTTGCAATTAGGGGTACCGTACCTAGCTTGAGACTGGGTTAAGTAATTATGGTTTATTTATGTGAACAAACTGCCACTGCAACTAGATGGTCTGCGACTGGCAAGATAGAGGTGCCACTCGTCGGCGACTATAAGTACCAAATATCAAACATGTTTGATAATCAAATGGCTTGCAACTGATTGTACCTGGTATGCCCAGTCACCGACTAGCCGGATGTGCACAGTTCACACTGCATTTTGACTTGCTAGTCGCTCACAGTTATCCTGTACCTAATTTTACCTGCCTGCACATCAACCTGGCTGCCAATCACACTGTGGAAGTAGTGGCCAGGCCGCAGCATGAGCCCTTTACGGGTGTTTGCCAGGTTGAATAAGGTGGGTCGGTGGAAGAGCTCGGACTGACTTGCACATTTTCGCCAGGCCTGCCAACAGGCGCCTGGCAGGTGGACCTGTCCAATGCCTGATGAACGTCTGTTCAAGGTCTATTTGGTGGAATACACCCTTAAAAATGAGATTGCAAATATGTGTAGTGGACAACCTCAGAACAGCTGACTTGGATGCCGGAAGGTGAAGGCTTTGTTGAGAGCAACCAACCTTAAATCATTATTTGATATGCACCTCTAAATGAAAGATAAGAAATTGCATGTATTTTGTGCATCAAGTTTGTATTAATCAGCTCATATAACATAAATATCAGAAAATATAGATGAAGTGAACATTTGACATGGGGAACTTGTGAAGAGTTGCACCAGCAAGACTTTAAATTGTATTCACATATGGCTGGATGAGCAGCAGATCTAACGTCAGTACATGCTCCAGATACAAAATGTGACGACTGCTGGTCACTATTATGCTCAAATCCTGTCTTTTTCCCGCACTGTGACTGGATCGGACCAGGCAAATCAGGAACAGATTAACAAGGTTCTTAGTTCCGATGTCACTAATGAGGTCCAACTATTCCTGAAATGGCAGAGAGCAGTGAATGCAAACTGTAATCTCATTAGAAAAATGACCGTCATTTTTTGCTTTATCTGTTTGAGTCAAAACCATTATATTGGGGGACCACCTATGAAATATGTATCCAAAATCTCCTGTATGGAATGGATAAAAAAAGGGATGCATATACAGTTTATAAAATCTGCCCCCCCCCCCCCCAACTTCCCTCACTATATGAACTTCATGGATGGCCCCTTTCTATCTGTGTATCATGGGAGTTGTGTTTGTGAATGTGCTATACGTGTGCACGGGTGCTTACTACACAATTCAGCTCGGTCCAGATTGTATTTCTGTTAAGATAAAGGGGATAGGGGCTTCTGTTCACTAGAAGGGTTAGTTAGACAATCAGCATCCTCTCAATATCCATCACTACCAGGGTCGAGGCAGGTGCCCAAAGAAGTTGAGGTCACAACCTTCATTAGAATCGATGTGAATATGCGTTTGGTCAACGATAAACAGGAATTGATATAATCTGTTCACAAGAAACGGGAGAGGAGCACATCAATAATTGTAATTCCGTCTGCAGTGACTGTGCTCTAGTCTGTCATGTCAGCTACTGTAGGTGGCAATCAACAGTGTGTACACAGGTGAAGGGGTAGCGATAATGTCCTCACATTAAACCGGCAGTATCCTAACATTATTATTAATTTACGTGTATACCCGCCAACCTAGACTAATGCTGTATAATTATCGCTTATACCTCTTTACAGCCTAAAGGGGCTGTTCCACCAGAAGGCCTACACGAGTCAGAGGTAGCTTGCTAGAGAGTAATCGTGTGCACTTTTGACGCGAAGATTACTCCAGTGGAAGAGCCCCCTATGAACGATGATAGGGACTCTACCATATATTTAATTAGTCAAGCAGATCGTGCAAGATGTAGTACGAATATGTTGTACCTAATAAAAAAATCTCAGAATTTTCTCTCAAGTATTTCACCCGTGCTTGAGCTTTTTCCCCATCAAATAGGCTCCCCATACACACCAATAGGCTACGAAAAAAATCAAACATGTTCGATCTTATCGGGAAGCCTATGATTCGTCTTTTTAATCTTGGCGTGTCGGGAACCAGTCATGTGTATTATACATACAGCCTTACGCCAATTAGTGGTAGCCGGTAGGTTGGCCAGCATGGAGAGGAGAGACCTGAGAGATTGAGGAGATATTTAAGCATCGAAAAGCACTGTAAGATATTGATAATGACTGTGATATTAAAACCATCATATCTATGAGACTTGACTATATTGTATTCGAACTGTTATGTCTGATGGCACAGACTTAAGTCTTAACTGTATACCATTCAAACTGTCATATCTGATGGCACAGAGGTAACTAGATGATATATGCAGCCTGCCATATCTGATGGCACAGACTTGACTGAATAACATTTAAACTACCATATCTGACATGACAGCTCTTACGATATGGTTCATGTAAGTTTCAGACTATGATAACTGACGGGCAGACCATACTATCTATATATGTTCTTTGAACTGGCGTATCTGATAAGACAGACTTCACTGTATGACATTTGAATTGTCATATATAAATGCTGTCTGAAGCCTCTCTTCCCCACTAAACATTGCTTTCTTTGAACAAGCATTCTTTATAATGTAAAATCTAATAATTTCAACTACAAATAGTTTGCTACTTAATCATTATCTGCGATAGATATTCTTTTACTTTAGTTTGATGGTTACTTCAGGAATGTCACGTTCTTCCAATGGAAACTCTTGGTTATGTAATGAAATTACACAATATAGACACACCCAGAAACTGGATGACTTAACTTGATTCTGGGCAATTGAAAAGTACATTTTGAATGGTAGTTTGAGTTTAGGAATCAAGGTTAATGGTTTCAGATGTAGAAGAGGTTATGGTTGGTTGCACAGATCTCCGGATCTCTCAACCAGGACAAGATATATTATTTATTGTGTCTTACAGTTTTGTGACCTAGAACCAAGAATACGATGACAGTTTAACTAGCAACTTGTCACAACAGCCGTGTATTACATTCAGTAATTATTGCATTTATATATGTGAGTATCAATCATCCATGATAAGATACAAAAAATTAATTAATTCGAAATTACTGTATCCCCCAACAACTATTGAATTATAATTATGCAAGACGTGGCTTAATACACATCATCTCAGGCCGGCATTATTATCAATATTAAATGTTATATTCTGGCATGACCTTTTACATTTCTATTGCAGACTCCAGATGTAATTATAGTATAGTTAACTTGTCAAGACATCCCCTCTAAACCGAACTAGACTTATCTTCGTTGTGAAATGATAAGGAGGCGTCAGGGTTTCGTGTATTTATGATATATAATCCCTTTGGTCTATTTATGTTTTATATTCCCTATTCATATAGAAACGGTCGCAGTAAACAACTGAAACACCAAGGACCCAGTTAAATGAACGCTTGCAGTTAAATGAACGCTTGCCAATTAGAGTTATTTGGCTGCCGGACCAAATGGGTCTCATGGAACGTGCGTCCGCGCGTGCGTGCGTAGCGTGCTTCTGCCTTGATCTACTATGGTTTATCTCTAGTAAAATAGATTATGGAGAACAAAACAAAATAAAAAGAGATAAGTTAAAGATACACGTATTACAAATATGAATGTACAAATATAGAGTATCACTAGGATACGCAATGGAAATGGCAACTAATGTAAAATGAGATGAAAGGGAATTAAAAACTTTATATAATGGGAGCCATCATGGTTTATCATTGGTATCCAAAATTGTTGGTGAGCTAAACCAAAACTCACGTACATCGCCTATATTAATGCGAATCTGTTTGCTAATATAACACTTTTGATCTATTGAATGTTTCTTATAACTAGATGCTTGTGTTTGGCACAGCAAATACACCTATGTATCTTATCCAGTAAAGGAGAATAGTCATTTACCCGCTGTGAGGAAAGAAGTACATGTATACAAGAAAATGGTTCAATAGTTTCTATTAACAGTCTTGTACCTGCTGTTTGTTTAAGGTAGCAAGTACATATGTGCCACAGGCCATCGGTGTGCACATACTAGCACCCTACTGACCTACCTTTTTACGGTCCCTTTTTACATACTACCTTATTATATACCACCCTATATATCCACCATTCTACTATCATACGTAGCAACCCAGAATGCTACTACAGACTGAATTAATGTTACTGTGTTTCCTGCTTGTCTGCCATCTTCATCTCATAGATTCGATCACCGTGATAAGACCCTGGTTGTTGCTACAGGGTAAAATATTACCAACTAACCAGGAACTGAACTATATTACACTAAAACTGTGAATAATAGTTTCAGTGTCGCAATGTCATCGACAATAAAATCACCCCAAACAATTTCTTCGCGGCACATTTTGGTGACAGTAATTTCATTAACAGATACTTTTTTGCCGACACTTTTACCAAAAGGTATAGGAAGTGTTGGCCTGCATTGGCTGCGAACCAGGGCTCAGACCAATGTATACGAACAGCGGAGATTACGTCAGTAGTATATATATAATCCACTGACCCACAAGGGTCGCACATTTCCTTTTACTGGAACCTTATTTACAGTAGTAATCTGTAATTCGCACCTACCACCCACACTACGAGTAGCCTGCTTGTTCTCCATTCACATGGCCCGTTGTGCTCGAAATATCATTTTCGAGCATGTAACACGAAATCAGATTGACCCTGTCCGGGTCAGTCCCTGATATATATTAGGAGCCCCCCTCCCTCACTCTGTTTGCTCAGAGAAGTTGAAAAGGAAATATCAAAGAAATCTCGAGCGCATCCCGGAACTTTTAGCTCCTTTTTATCAGACACTCCCTGGCGTGGCCTATTTGTGATGAAGTGCTTGTGGAATTCTTTGCTTTACCAAAGTTTCCTAGTTTGCGCAAACATCTACTTTATTAAAGTCAAACAGACCGCTCCCTCTCCTTTCGTTAAATTGTCTAATACTTCTACCGAAATACTGAAGCGTTTTGTGGGTGACATATAGATCAACTATGATAAATCACTGTGGTACTATTCCGAATTTGAGAAATGGTTTGGTGTTACATCAGTAACATGAGGGGGGGGGGGGGGGGATGGGGTATTGAATGCAGATGATCGGCTTTCAGATGCTAATTATCTGGTATACAAGTGAGATTATGGAAGACCTTCTAGTGTAAAAATAATGTAAGATCAAAGTTATCAAACTATGAATCGTGTCCTGCCTTAATTGTCTGGAAAAGTAGGCGACAAACAGCAATCAAGTCCAGGTCATATAACTACCTCATGCCTTTTGTATTCTTGTGCGATTAGCTTGATAAAGCGATTTAGAGCCTTGGTGCCACCAGAGACAATGACACTTATCTAGGATTATACCTGTTGTAAGTATGTAATCTCTAATTACCAGTTAGGAAATTGTGCTCGGGCTACGCTGTTCCGTCGGAGCCAGTCATGACGACAGCATGCACTGCTCAAATTCTCCCAGTGAGGAGATACCAACCAGGTCTGAGCATCGACGTGTAGAGGGAGGCAGAACTAAACCACAGATACTTACGAAAGAGCTCATCACATTAAAACCATAAATACACAGTCCACCTGTACGCCCTAGTCAAAGCCGCTGTAGCGGGGCCATGCACCTGTAACACACGAACGATGTAATTTGATGACTTTTAATGTGTGTCTTTCCTCAAAACGTTGACTCCCACTATCACGACCGCCTGAGAGAGAGCCAATATGGTCGCATTACCGAGAGTACACTGTGAAAGACCAGATACACCTCCCTTGATATAGTAACGACATGCTGAAAACCTGATCCTCTAAAATTTGCCGTGATATACCTTGTTCGTCATGAGATATCATACCTCCTTTGTCTTTTGATGTTGATACATTTGGGCATGATCTGGGTGACAATGTCGATGGACACTAGTTCATCATCAGAATTGAATTGGTGGATCACTTCGCCTTCTTTCAAATTTGCATCTCTGCAAATTTGCATCTCAGGCCACCATTTGTGTGGCCAACGTGTTGTGTAACAACATATTTATGGTGCGAGTTCGTATCAACTGAAAGGTTTAAATCATTGATGTCCCATGTATACACTCAGGGTCCCCTGGGTCGTTAAACCACAATGAACAAACAAACAATCCTGAATCTGGATAAACATACATTGTATATTGTAACAATAATCTAAGGACTCTTTCGGTTTCCCATCTTGTGGTAGGGCAAATGCAAGAAGATGTTAAGAGGTATTTCTATTGATTAGCACCTCCAGAGTAAATAGTTGTTTATTTGCTGAGTCATAGCTAGATACCGAGACAATGATCACTGAGCTTCAGTTTATATACTATATACACAGACGACATGTAAAAACGCCCTTTGGGTGAATGTTGCCATGTTTACCTGAATTTTAAAAAAAAGAAAAAAAGTTTTAATGCATGAAGCGGCCATGATGCCATATCACTGAAATTATTGACCCTTCATACAACAACAAAAAAAAGATAGACGTGCTGGTGTGCTGCCCAAAAATGTACTATCTTGCATAGGCTATCAGAGGTCAAGTATCACACTTATCTCATACAAGTTTCTCAAGCAGATATATTTGTCATAACGTTGTCAGCAGATCGTATGTCATGTATATTAACGTTTAGTTTTTTACTTTTAGTAATTTCGTTCAGTATCTATGTGTTTAAATCCTAAGTCACGTCCAACCCTTTGAGTCCACTCAACCAACCTCCCCTCACACCTTTTATCTACCTTTTAGATAAATAAAAACAGGTTAGAGTTTCTTGATGGACCAAGCACAGCCAGTTTTATCTAAATATTACTCAAAAACTAACAAAACCTGAACTCACCCTGCGGTTTTGGACGACTCTGGAATAATTGAGTCATGTTTATTCTCCCTACAACATGTGAGGTACACTGCTTGTCAGGCAGCTACTGACACTGACCTAGTGCTAGATCAAGCCTATGACACTAAAACTTATGCATTCTGAAAATTCCCTGTGATGAAACCGCTAAAAGTTGTTGATAGTATAATAATATAACAACTGGAAACTTGGAGATCGGCAAGGGAATTGTTCGATGGTGAAGAGCTGACAGCGCATTCAAGCAGAAGCTGCACCTGAGACACTACATGCCTCGCCTTCTCCATCAATAATCACCTTGGGTAAATTATAAAAGGCCCCTGGCCAAATCGCAAATAATTTGGCGCAAGTGTCGTATCCTTTTTCAATGGTAGAGCAGGGTATTCCCAAAGTGATGCTCGGGATAAGTACTGGATTGGCAATTAGCACTTTCAATGTATTTTTCAGTCATTCGTAGGCCAAAACTTCGGCCCCTTATCCCCCATGCCCCCTAGATAGGCCCCCGCTTATGCATTAGTCACCAGGTAAAGGTTAAAGGACTGGCCCTCCGATTTCCTCTATTTCCGGAAAGATTCAATAGTTCTGTCATCAAAGTAATAAATTAAATTACCAATTTGTTCACACACCCTTACCTCGATAGATAGCAGCAGCTTGATACCGAGATTAAGTCAGCACCGGGCAATTCCCGTCAGTCTAGTGTACTTAGTCTGGGGGCTGTTTAATCTAGGCTCTCACATGTAGACCCTATTCTGTATGCCATAGAGACCCAAGGACGATGTGGATCAAATTATTCAACACTTATGGACCCCTGAGATTAGAGAACAAACTCAAACATTAGTAAAAGATGACCCTTGTATCAGGTACAGAAAATGGTCTTCATGTATGGCCCTAGAATATTAAACAGGCCCCCGCTGGTGTCACACTCAAAACTCGAAGTGAAAATATGTGTTTCTCTAGGCCACCAATTTATGCGCGGTATTAAAGACCTCACAAAATGATAGGGTTTCTGGAGTTGGCTCAAAGCCTCGCAACAGGGAATGCTCATAGCAGTTAACTACTTATTGATGTGAGGAAACATAGAAATGCAAGCTCAGCGTATGGCGTGAAGGCACTCTATATGGGGAAACTGGAAGTAAACTGAGTGGAGCAAAAACAGGTCAAGTGTCTATCTTTAATAGGTTCTCCGCATCCTGGTCCAGAATTCCTGAAAACAGCACTTTTAACAAGAGCCTATTGAAAATGTACATCTGTATGATTATGTACTTATTATACATTATAACATAATTGTTAGAATGTTGGACCATGTAGAGCAAAGGTTGCAAAATCACCCGCTTCACCCCAGAAGTATGCATCGTTTAATTCTGGCTTTCTCTTTCCACAACAGTTTATGTTATATGTCCCCTTTAGCATTAGGAAACATCATGTCAATAATTTCACCGCGTATTTTTGACGTACGATGATAGTAGTATAGAATTACACACCTTTTGTGTCCCATCCATCATAACCTATCAGCGAAAAGCAACACATGAACAGGTAATCTGCCCCAGTCAGTGAATTTTTTTTAGATTAGAAAGAAAGCCCGGCTGAATTCGGAGAAAGACTGGTGATTTTAGGATTTTAGGGAGAGACATTAGCAGGGCGTGTCCATTTTGGGGGATGGCATGGGATGTTGATAGGCCTCATTCTGTCCCAACTTTACAAGAGGAGTGGCAGGTGGATCAATAAACCTACAGGTGAACGGTCTCTGATTGTTGTAAACTCGTTCAACACTAGATCATGATGTGATACATTAGTACACATGCAGGATACTCACCATAGATTTGAGGGGTGGGCTGAGGTGGCAGTCGAAGAACAATAATTGTACTTTTACATACAATTATTATCACCGTAAATGCTATGTTAAGCAGGAAAACGAAGATGAATCAAGTCAACTCTCATGTTGGGAGGTGCGATCAAAACGGTCTTTGTACCGATGTACTACCCAAGTAAAATAAAGTATTTAAAAAATATAAAAAAAACAATAAAAAAAACAACAATAATGGTCTGGAATTTCAATACAGTTTCGAAGGATGATAACATACTCTTTGGCGGCTGTCATGAACATAGTGGGCTTTCCTGTGTTTTTTTAACGTATTGCTTACATATTTCCATATATTTTCCGGAGACCCTAAACCTTAAGAAAGGGGCGATCCTCATAATGGAAGACACTAAGGCAAAACCGAATAATCTCTTTTCCCTATTCTTATAATTTGAGCAGGGAGAAGTCTACCTAGTGTAATGTATTTTACAGAAGGGTGATCCTGTGACATGGGTGTAAAGCTGGATTCAGAGAAGGAATAACGCGGCCCCAGGGCGCCCTTACAGAAACGCTTCCCGCTTGCCTTCATGGTATTTCATTTAAAAATAATTCTATTGTCGCGTATATCCTCCCATAATTGTTACCGCCAGGCTAACCTGTTGTATAATCTGAACTCGTTCTGCTTTTTCCCCCGAACACCGACTTTATGTAAGGGGATTACGCTGTAAAAACTGCCAAGTCATTCTTGTTTGGTATTTTTTTTTACATGTAGTTGTCTACACCACCTCCAGAGACCACCTATGGAGTAGTGAACTGTACGATCGTGGGCCCGTTATGCAAGCATGACTTGCATAGTGGCAGAGACCATTTGCTAGCGGGGATGGCCGGTAGTACCTAGTTGGTGAGGACACATAAATTTACCTAGTTTCCACCAGCACACACGGGAAACTGATTGGCCATTGTCGTAGATGAATAATCCATGATACTGTGATGAATTGTTAAATCAAAGGTGCAGGGCCTGGTCCCACTTCTGCATCCACCTATAACTCGTTCGTCGGAGGGTAATGAAATCAAACAAAGTTTAAAAAAAGCAGCGGCGACCATCGCGTTACAGTATGTTGCAACGGCGATAGCACGGCTATTGACTTTGGTTTACATCAAAGGGTGCCATTTGATTTATCATATTCATTTGATATCAGGGAGGTGTTCTATAGACAACAACGTTTTTTTTCAGTGGTTATGGAAAAAGATTGACTGATTGGGAGACCGTTTTCTTGATCATCATTGCAATACTTTCCATAGACCCGATCACTGTTTTGTTGAAATAATCACTGTTGATTTTACCACCGATAGTGATCATTTGAGAACATTCACTGTAGATGTTACGCCAGTTACCAGCATTGAGGCATGCACACCATCTGGTGAGAGTTGGTTATTTCAACAGCAAAAAGACCTCTCTAAAACAAAAATTTGACTCACAAGAGAAAATTATGAAATATGGGATAAAGGTATGGCATACATCTAGAATCCTTTGCTGCAAATATCTTTTGATTTTGAGAGGTTTTAATATGGATATCAGACCTGTATGACAAGTCTGACCCTGCGATGGCCTCTAAACGGTCACTATAAGCACCAGAAAGGTATAAGAGTGTTGGTGATTTATGAACCATAAATCACACTTCTGCAACTCTCTGCAACTTGATAGTTGTCAGGTAACGAAAGCTGGAAAATGCTGGAAAATGGCTACACGATGATGGAACTTACCACGTTGCACTAGTATGGCCATATTTGGAACTCTGTCTATAAGTGTCCAGATTAAGTCTACTCTCCTCTACAAAACTTGATGGTGACTATATAGGTACAGGGGGATTGGGTGGAACTGCAGCAGGATAAATTGGGACTGACTTCAATAGCAGAGCACTGCCCGTTTTTCTTCAGCCAGGGCATTACGTCAATAAAGACGTGTTTAGAGTGAGCTGCTATTTGGTCAGGTGTGTAGTCACACCTTATCTGACAATATTAACAGGTGTCAGCTCCGAACAAGGTGTGGATACCATAATGGTGAAATTGGTGTTTTGATCCTTCAAAGAGAAATAGTAATTACCCAATTTGTATTTTGTTATCATGAATCAAACTGCAAGATATTCAGTTTCTATAGTATCCAATAGCAATGAATAGTAAATACAATACACAGGGCGGGCACGGTCGAGGGTGAGATTAAACAATGCGCGGCGATCAAGTTGCAGTGAATTACAACAGTGTGGTTGGGGCTATAGCGTGACTTGAAATGCTGAACAGCATTTATTTCATGATCAGTTATGGCAGAGAGGCCTTTCGCATTCTACCTTGACCCCAATTAAAGCAAACAATCATTCAGAGTACCTTCCACAGTGCTCTGTGTCGAGGGTTCAATGGGTTCATATGATCTCTAAGGGCATGTTCCAATGGGCCGGCGATTTTCGACTTAGCCTAGCGCCTGCCAAACATGCTTATAGTGTACAGTGCACCAGCCCAGCTACTAGCCCCAGACTGATAACCAGCGAAAGCTAATTTATTAGGTTTTCCCAGTTTATCGCTGGTTCATAGCTTCCAGTGGGAAGTAATTTGCTCCACAGCCCAAGCCTCTATCCTTGAGCTAACACTGGCGCTGCGCAGATGTCTTTGAAGGGTGTATTCCACTGGACAGGCTGTTTGGCACACAAACACCGTCTTAACGCTAGATAAAGTATTCACCTCTGAGGGGTCTATGGCAAAGGAACCCGGCCCTGTACAGGGCCAGGTACACTGGCTATCTTAACGCCTGTCAGGCTGATATATAGAACATGTTTAGTGGAGCAGAACATTTGCTAACCACCCAAAACCTGCTAAAAGTTGATAAAATAGCCTTTTTGTCTGTTACCCACCAGTGCCACCCGTCAAACTGCTATATGGGCGCCCGGGTTGAATGGCCTCTCTATAAGCATGTATGAAAGACGCCTCGTGAGGTTGAAATCTGGCCTATATTGGGGAATACACCCTTAACCTAGTGAATAAAAATCACGAAGGCACAGATAGTGTGGCTAAACGGAGTCCGCTGCGGAATGTACCAATGGGTTTACTATAAGCATGTTTGGCAGATGCCTAACATAGTCAAAATCCGGCCTTTCTTTAATGACAATAATCACGTAGTACGGAGGTTAGTATTATGTTCATAGTACGCCACTTTAGCGACGAACTGTTTCTGTACGGCTATAGCGTTAATGCGAGACATTCGCCTACAGATATATAATACCAGACAAAGTATCCCCCTGATGGCCAAATCAATTCAGGTGTCACCGTCCTTTACAGCTGAAGATGTAACGGCAACTAATCTTTTCATGTTCGTTACTTTCATGTTTCCTATCTTTCATCTTTCCCTACATTTATTGCGTAAAAGATCTCGCTTTTACAGTTAAAACAAAGTTTGGTTAAACAGCGTTTATTATCATTCATTTTCCCATAAAATCGATATTTGCCGCCTAGATCCAATAGAGATGTTAGATAACAAAGATGCAACCTCTTTAGTATGTCATTAACGATGCTTTTATTGAGGGATGATGAAACGTTGCGCCTTGCCAAAGTAATTTCCTCGTGCAGGTCCGAGTAATATTCTGTGTAGAACACCACGAGCGAACACCACGAAAATACAGATAATGAATTCAGAGTCACAGAGTCCATGTACAATTAATTTTTTAACACTTTCATATCCATAGTCACATACGTATATATGATCCGCAAATGGAGTATTTCAGTCATAATTATAGTAATAAGTCTAGGAATATAGAACTGAAAAGGGACTTAAGGACTATTTTATTTTGATTAAGACCGTCTGTAATAAACATATATTTTGAAGAAACTCACTTATGAGCAAGTGGAATTAAATAGAGATGTTCTTATTTTCTTTCATACTATTTGGTGAACATCTGAACTCACAGTATTTTAATTGGCAGCTACCTATAAAAGTTTTGGACGCATCTGAGTTGTAACTATCATAATAGTCTCCATTATGGAGACGTGGCTATCAATTATTTTGGTGGCTGATGAACAAAATATAGTAAACCTCAGTACATATTTACTCATTACATACGCCCTCCAGAGGTTACTAAACTCCCCATTATCGCCCAGGGTAAATACAAGTTCCCCTCGCTACTGACTGGGTACACCACGACCACATGAACTATAGTTTTCCCATTTATATTTGGAGAACCTGATTATAATTTTGGACTAATATGTAGAAATAGCTGAGATTTCGATTTCTGACATCGGATTTCCAATTTGAACATTTATAAAAACCGTTACACTGAATAATTGTGGGTTACGGTTCAAGGGTCTATCACCATACAATGTCGGCAACCAGCGAACACCGGAACTTGTAAACAGACTGAATTACGGGATACCTCAATAGGGTCTATAAATTGTGTATGTGAATTATCGGCGCAAGAATTTAGAAGAAAGCAACGTGGGAACGTTGTTACAGACAGTTACTGTACACACAACCTTTTTACTGTTTATGAAACAGGTCCTGGGGATCTGTTGAAGATTTTCCACGGTCTGTTTCCTCGTTCACGTTCAGATGAAGAGCGTGATCAGGTGATGGTGTGCTTCAACTCTGACGTCAATTTACAGTCTGTGCATCACACACCGGGGCGTATCCGCATCGCCCCAAGTCCCCGTGCCAACCAATGAACCACTCTCCTACCTCGTGTCATTAACCCAGAACCGTAGCTCAGCCAACACAACAGAGCTTTTAGTCTGCATCTTTCCGCTGTCCTTTATGCTTCAAGGTCAATGGTGAATACAAGAATAAAGCCCCCAGCCACATCTTTATTTAGTGTCACCTAAGTATTCAATGACCACAAGCAGTTTGGTGTATGGAGAATAACAGATATAACTCTTTAGCTGATTAGGCAGTTTCTATCTAAGTTTCAGGGTTGACACAAGGGAGGGGAAAATCAGGGAAAAGTTTCTTTTCTCAATGCTAATGAATTGTCAGGAAATTTGGAAAGTTGTCAAGGAAAACTCACATTTTGAATTTTGTCAAGTAAAATGCGATTTCCAGATCTATGGAAGAACCGTCCAACCCCGACACCTTTAAAATACAATTATAGTGCAGAAAATGAAATAAAGACAATGTTTTGAATGTGAAGGACATTGCTGTGATCTGGCACCATCATCTTGTCTACGGATGTTGGAAAGAAAGGTTTTTTCACAATATACGACATGGTGTTTTGAAAGTCTGATCTTAGAAATCACTAAATAAATGAATGACAAGAAAGACTGTAAGGTTGTTTAACAAAAAGATACATTCCTTTTATATCCCAGGACGAATTGTATTTGTCAGGGAAAAAGTGAGGGAAATGTCAGGGAATTTTGACATCTGAGGTTAGTGGCAACCCTGAGTTTCGCAAATCGGTCGACTAATTTATTGATGTGTAGTCTTTTTTCAAACTTTTATTTAAATACTGACAGCTCTCAACAATGACATTGCTGGTTTCTATGTGCCACCAGTCCATACACAAAACTTGTAAACCTATAATCATGTAGTCTCTCCAAGAGATGGTAACATATTTACAAAAATGGCTCAGCTGCTCCCAGCGTACACAAAGGTCGAAAGACAAGCACCATCAATCCACTGAAATAAGTAATGAGAACAAGCATGGTGAATCTATCACCATTCAAGTTAAGGTAATTTCAAAGATATTTCTCTCTTCTGGTTTTATTTGGCTAGCGTGAGATGGGACTGTGTGGGTATAAATCGTCAGACTTGACTCCCTCAGGCTTAGCAGGCTAGAATAAATGTTGACACGACATAACACAAAATAATATAAATATTTGTGGTTTATGTAGTCAACAAGAAGTTGTTTTTATTTGACGTCGCATTGTTGTGGTTCAGGAAACAAGAGACATGGGGGCAAGATCGCGGTTTAAAGTTCAATTTAAACCCAGCCACCTTATATTCCACACCACTTTAGAATTTGAGCACCACCAGCTGTTCAGTATATGGACAATAAAAGATATTTGTCTGGCTAAATACGCAGTTTCTGTCAAACCAAATTTCACAAATGGCGTTGTCATTATTCAAGCTGTTGACTAATCGTCGGTTGATTTATTTGTTGATGTGTAGATAATAACAGGAGGCATGGTGAACCCTACCAGCCCTAGAGTTGAGGTTATTGCGTGAAGCTTTCCCTCGCTTCTTTTTTGTAGACTAGAATATATGTTGGCATGCAATGCCAAAAACCGCTATAGACCCTATTGAGGTATCCCAGAATTCAGTCTGTTTACAGGTCCCGGTGTGCGTTGGTTACCAACGTTGTATGGTGATAGACCCTTGACCCGTAACCCACAATCATTGCTTTTTAACGGTTTTTATAAGTCTTCAAATGGGAAATCCGATGTCAGGAATGGAATTTTCAGCTATTTCTACATGTAAAGCCAAAATTATATTCAGGTTACTCAAATATAAATGAGAAAACTGTGGTTCATATGATCGTAGTGTGCCCAACCACCCGCGAGCGGAACTTGTATTTACCCTGGGCGATAATCAGGAGACGAGTAACCTCTGGAGGGCGTATAGATATTTGTAGTGTATGCTGTCAGTGAAAAGATATTTCCTTTTTGAGGTTGCATTGGCTTGGGAACACAGGCTTGTCTCGTTACCTATTTTCCGTGCCTCAATTGTGCTTTGCCCACTTTCTTGTGTTTCAATAAGCATAATCTAAGATATGTAAGGTATTTACGCCCTCATCTTGTGGACAGAGCTGTTTACACTGGCTAAAACTAAGATATCTGTTCTCTCGGGATAGATGTGATACAGGATATAGAAGGGTAGCATATATAATCCACTGCCATTATTTCTGCACTGGTATCCATGTTGGAGTTGGGTGTATAATAATGTTGACCTCCAGACTCACCTTGAGTCTCGGCGTCTCTAAAATTATCTGAAAAAGGAATAAGACACAGTTAGGGGAAGGTTGTGTATTATAATTTATATCACCCCTGGTATTTTTTCTCCAGACTTAACATTTGGAGCACGTATCCAATGTCCATGAGATATTTAGGAATAAAATATCTCATGGGGATCTTGTCACAAATGTTAGCCCATTAGTCAATGTGAAGGATGAGATAAATTCAGAAACCTACATTTCCTCGGTGGAAGATCTCACACTTGTAAGAACCGTTGTGTCAATAAAGAAAAAAACAGTTTAGGGTCAGAGCTCGATTCCATCTCATTTGAATCGCTATGCAATTCAAACTCAACGGGATACGATCTCAGACCCTAAACTTTCATAGGTTTCCTCTATAGTACTTTATCCTAATTTGTTGAATCATATAAAGACTCTTCATAGTTAAAAACTTGATCAAGTCTAGGGTCGCGCAATTGATTAGCTAGATAAACGAGAATAAACATATAGTTTAAGCTTATTGGCTGCCTGGGTGATATAGTTTGGGGGAAGGAGGGGCGGTTCAGTACATGCATTGATAAATGGCAACATCAATTAGCTGTCCAGAATAAGGTTTCCACAATAGCGGACTTTCTAGTATACCTTGTTTGCACCGATTAAGCAACCGCTATTTCGATTAGATTTTATAATACACTAAATTGGAATAAAAAATATCTGACCATCTTGTAAGGGATCACAAATAGTATGATCACTCGACGTCCCTACTCCAAATGTTACCCATATCGTGACACATAAATGTCATAGCCCCTTGTTGTTAACTTTGTAATCTTCTCCCCAGAATCAGTATATAAATCAGAACAATACTATGATTCAAATTTATGTCAACAAAGTGAGCAAAGGTGCTGTTTATGCCCGCATTGACTTTATTTCATTTAAGCGTGTTTTACCTACAGGAATCTGCTAATGCCAGTAACTGTAGGGATGGGCGAGCAAAAAATTATTTTTATAAACAAGAATGGAATTACACATTTTCTGAAAGCTCAGATCAACACGAATGCAATTCTGTAATTATTTCTTCTCCATCCTAAAACACCGACTTTTTACAATTTTTTTAAATAAAAAAGAACAGCTGAGTTTCTGCCACACCTTGGGAGTGTATTGGAGGCACTATCCCCGAGGAGAGCGACCACGGGCACCATTGCTCCGCGGGTCTACCGCGTGTGTGTGAGGGAAGGCGGTAGGGGTTATTTTTAGGCTTATTTTTACACAGATCCACACTCACTAAACTCCTTTGCGCAACTCGGCGCTTTTGTTAATATAATTATAGGTTTCAGAATAATGTAGAGAACAAATCTATCTATAAGACCATGGTAGTTTAAAGGAGTAAGCTCTGCAAGGTACCACTGGAAATCCCAATAATATTTTTTTAAATGCTAAAAATGGCACTTTCTCTTCGAATTTTGCACTGGTTGTTTACTCTGGAAGATGATTATGTTCTTAATGACTTGTAATAACTTCTTGATGCTGATTGGCTGATAATTGAACCCAAAATATCATTTGCTGCTGAACGCTTTTCTCCGAAATTCGCGGCGAAAATGGCAACGTGACAGGTGCGAAATATCATATTTATTAAACCGTTCATCATAGGTCTACAAAAACACAAGGAGCGTATTCTATGCATATTTTTACATCTGATATGTACGTTTCATGCTTTTACGAGCAATAAAAATACCCGAAAAGTATTTTTGAATATTGCTTGATTTAATTTAGTGACAGAACCAGTGGCAGCTGCACCGCTGGGCCATGCCCATCGCTAGTAAGTGTGCGTCTCCCCAAGAGCGCAGCCCTGTCTTTTAAGGCAGATCTTGACCTGACTTTCTCCTACTCACAAGTAGCAAACATGTGGATCAAAGCCCAGAGCGAGGATCTGCCCACCTCTCGTTGGCTTTTAGCCAAGGATGATCCGCAGGACCAAACAGGCCACTAGACAAACTCAACCACCACTAGTTCTGAGAGACAAATACTTAGACTGTCTCCTCTCCATCCTCAGCTCCACCATCCCCAGCTACACTCACATAAAATATGGGGTCTCCCTTGGCTTGGGCCCTTAAGACGGGAATGGGCAGTCATAGTATACTCGTATTTACCGTGATGTTTTTAAGTGATGTGCCTAGGCGGAACCGATTTGATTTTAGAATTGTAAAAATACCCACATTCGAAAATAGTTTCTTTGCGAACATCACCGCCTCCGATCTCACCGAAATATGACCCTACAGCTGACAATCAATAGAACTAAACATAGGAATATAATTTCGGTATTGAATTCTGGTCTGTGAATTAAAACTACAAAGTTCGCGGGGTTGTGAAAAAGATACAAGTCGTAATTGCAAAAGAAACACAGACCCACTCGCTTCCCTTCAATTACAGACGTGCCCCTGCCTGACTAGACCTTTGTGTGGTTGTATAATATTTGACATAGACTGTACGTGTTTGTCCTTCAGGCGCCTTCCTGATTCCCTACTTCATCATGCTGCTGTTGTGCGGAATCCCACTTCTCTACATGGAGATTTCCATGGGACAGTCGACACACAGAGGACCTGTTGGTGCACTCCAAAAACTATGCCCTTTCTTCCAAGGTAAGCCACTTGAAGTTGAAAAAGTATGAAACCGTCTTGTTTGTTGATTTGAACTGCCCCTTTAGTTTGTGATGCAGCAGTTACAACGGAATGGTGACCAGTCCAACTTTAATATATACAGGTTTAAGTAGTTTGATTAGTGAATAAAGAGTTGTTCATATTATGCTTCAATAATATCATCTAAGTTTACATATAAAATGTCTATGGTGTAGGTGAACGACTAACTCAATTAATAATTAACCCTGTTTCTGATCCAAAATTAGTAGATTTAAAAAAAAAAGAAAAAGGAGACAATAACTAACAACATAAAGAGTGTTTCTTTACACTATGCCGATTGACCATACATGGAAAAGGTCTCTTGGAGCTTAGTTAACAAATAACGAACCTTCAGAGGATACCAGTCGGCCGAGACACTGCGTGCACAGTCAGAGACCTCTTGTATCCAAAATATGCTAAGCAGTGGACCAGTTTCGTCGAGTACTGTTTATATAGTGTTTACTGCGTCATTTCTTTCGAATCTGTGGTTGCTACACTCCTTAAACCAAAGGCAAAAAAATATTTATATTTTCCCAGCGTCCAACTGCTTCAAAATTACGGAATAGGCAGTGTTTTTAGTTCTCAGGATAGGAATCCGGGAAGACCAATTCAAGATGGGGGATGGAGGAAGGCAGGGCATTATTAGTAGCCTTGTTGACAAGTCACTTTTGAAATCTAGGTGGTTCAGTTGTATATAATGATTGAGATAGGGATGTAGAGATAGCTTATTTACATTTGGGATCATTTCATCAACTGAAGGAATTTCTACTTACAAATGATTTTTCCACAGGCTGGTTTTGCAACTTGTCTGCTTGGTTATACAATACCTGCAGTGAAACTGGCAACATGTTCTTTAGCATTGGGTGACTGAGTATATGAGCGTTATACGTTTATAATACCCATGTATACCATTTCCAGATATAATACAGTAATTGCATCGTATTCTTTTGTATTCCACTTGGTGGGTTAAAAGTGTATATTTTTTCAATGATACTTCAGTTAAGACTATCCAGAAACAATGCACGCGGGTGGTAGAGATACAATGGCACAGACCTGGGCACCATAGGCTTCTATAAAAATAAATTAAACAATTATCAAATGTTAAGCTTAGACAGAGACTCATGAGAATGCTTAAGTCTGTTCCAACAGTCCCAACTTGTGGGAAATAATAGCATTGCGCTCACTCCCACCGTTCACACTCTAGGTGTGAATGCATTGAATTTGCCCCCCCCCCCCCCCCCTCCCGTAATTCAGCGACGCCGTCGAGCCTCAACTGCTTTTGGGAAGGCCGTATACCTGGCTACATCCAACAAGGATAATACTGGATATCCCTACTATGCCTAGACCACAAAACACATCTCTAGAGAGTACCCAGATAGTTTGTTTCTTATTGTCATGCACCAATTTCCATGACCCGCTAATGTATGCACTCGGTCTAAGGATCGATCCGCCTCCAGTAAAGCCTTTTTTGTTTATTGCCCACCATCCTCGCCCAGTATTTACCCATTTGAATAGAAGCATTACGCAGTGTTGATATAGGAGGACGTAATTTCCTTTTGTAAATACCAGATACCATATAGTTTTTGTATCAAGCTCTATCTATCCTATACTGTATTTTATCATCACACACTCCATCCCAACAGAATTTATGACCACAATAATGACCAAAGATAGATGCTAGAAGGAACAAATGTGTGTGTATGCCATGTTGATGATACTATTGATAGGAGCTACAAAACAGGTAGGAGACAAACCTGTCAATTATTCAAGGGTGGATAAGGTTTTATGAAGTACAGGTCAGCTGTTGTGAAATCTCTTGCAAACAGACAACCGACAAAGGTCAGCCATAATACCATAATTTTGTAAAGACAGCTTTAGCGACTGCTGGTATAGACAGATTTAGCGACTGCTGGTATGTAAACATTTTTTTCGGGCATGGAAGGGGGGAGGGGGGGGGTTCACAGGTCCTACCCGACCACAGACCGCCCACGGCAGAAAGAATTTAATCTTATAATACCATAATTTTCGAAAATGGCAAAGTCATGCCATAGTAATTGTAGAGATTCAAAAATAGGAGTCACCGAAATCACTTGTCAGATGGTTTTACATCAACCATAGGGAGACTTTATAACGCACCCCAAAACATGAATTATTAATAACCCATGACTGCGATTGAAGAAACGTAGCCCTGGACCATCCAAAAGTTGTAGAGGTCACAGATGCACATATATGGTCTCCTTAGCATGTTTCTAGTGAACTTGGTTGAAATTTATCATAGACGGATAAGAAAAACTATATCTTTTTTGAAAGCTTGGCTACCTATTATCATGAGCATTATCATAAAAATAGTTGCTTTTCACATTTGAAACAATAATTAAGATGATATAATGCCCAGCACATCAGTCATGTGGGGAGGCCTTATCCTACCCCTAATATAAACGTCATAGGCTTAACATTGACTGACTGTGTTCGGGCAAGTGTGCAGTAAAGTGTTATTTATTGCACGAGTGTAACAAATGAATTATTGGAGACGGTAGGATAAATACTAAACTGAACGAGAGTTAGTAGTGTTAGTGTTTATCGGGGTGGGGAGTTAGCTCAGTAGTTAGAGCACCGGACTTGTGGTCGGGGTTGTAGGAATTTGTGGGTTCAAGTCCCACCCCTAGCAGTGGTAGATTTACTGCTATATCAAAGGCCAATCCTTCTCATACCATGACCATGTGGTGTGGGAAGTAAAAGAACTCTCACCTCGGTAAATGTGTAAGGATGAGATTTCTACCCGAATTCATCATATAGATTCGTTCACCACCCTCGTGGTGTTAAAGAACATTGAGAAAGTCTGGTAATGCCCCAGTCACACTGGCGTAAAAACCGGCGTTTTCCAGTGTACGCACGTCTACGTTCTTCTACGCATTTTGAAACGTTAAAGCAAAGCAAACAAAACCGTTCCAAATACGTAGCTATTACGTGGTCCCCACCAATTCAAATACGTAGAAGAAACGCCAAATTTTATGCCAGTGTGACTGGGGCATAAGGACCTATAATGATTGACTGGACGTTAAATCAAACCAAACAAACATACAAACATACAAGTTTGTGTTTATCACACTCCGGTTAGGTTGGCTTCTCACTATGCTTGGCTAACGCAATAATGTATGCAAGAGATAGCCCGGAAATAGAGGATCACATAGATTTTTGAATTTTGAAAATCGGTCAAATAGTTCAAGAATTATGGAGGAAAGCCTAGTCAAATCAAGGTTGAATTTGAGGAACCCAAACATGTCCTCTGATTGGCTGAAATAATATTTTGGCACTTAAAGTGGCAGAAAAACTCAGCAAATGGATGAACTAAACACTGTGTCAGACAGAGCAGGGGCGTGGAGCAGGGTATAGGCCCAGGCCAATCCTTCTAAAAAAAAAGGTGACAATTAAAAATAAATATATAAAATAGTGTTTATTACAAGAACATTCTTTTAAGATTCCAATCATTATTTCGTAAAAGCACAATAAAAGTGATTGTTTAATAAGATTTGTATAAAATGATAAAAAGTGAAATGGTGACAAGACAAGAATCATGTGATGGCAGTTAAATAGTAAATAAATAAGTGTGATAAAAGTATATGTCGTGATGAGACACAGTTAAATAAGTGTGGTAGAATAATAGAGGGAGTGGGTGGGTGGATAAGAAGATTTGAGAGATGTCCGCCCGAGGAAAATGGTGGAGAACCAGGTCGGGTCACGTGACCAGGTTACCTGTTTAGTGAGGTGGTGGGGAGGGCACTCCGGTATAAATTAAAACCAATTTACAACTAGTTACAATTAAAAACTCTGGAGTGCCAGTAAAATAACGTTTATTACAAGAACATCTTTTAAGATTCCAAGCATTATTTCGTAAAAGCCAAGGATTTTGTAATGACGATGGCTGTGGCTGATGGGACCGGTCTTGTGACATATGCCCGGAAACCCGCATCCCAGGTCCAGGCTCAATGTTGTTTGATAAGATCATCCGGGGCGCCATGATATGATAGATCCCAATTGCCATTAATGCATTCAGTGGATCTTTAGACAGAATAACAGATTGATATAGCCACGTCAAAAATTCTCTTATTTCAATACTCAGTTTGTAAAACTGTATCTTTACCATCACTTACCTTATCCACTGGGACAATTAAAATCTATTCATTAGGATGTTGCATTAAAATCTTCATGTTGCATTAAAATCTTCCCCCACCCGCTTGAAACCGCTGTTTTTTGTCTAAACCATACCATGACAACTTTCGATGAACCCATTTTGTAACATAAAAAAACAGTTTGTCAACAACTTGACACCAAAAGACCCACCATGATTGTGCTGCTGTCACTAGGGTCATCACATAATGACGAAAGCTGATATCATGCCTCAAGCTCACTCAAGCGGTAGTTGCTATTGATACCTCACTTAGCCTTGTCAGTAATTGATTTAGCAAGATCGGTTAGCTATGTAATTCATCCCATCTACACTATCATCTGAACCACCTGTACCACATGTATCAAATTACAGACCCACTAATTAATCATATTATCTACCTATAAAAAATATCGAAATAAGCTTTCTTTCATTAATTCACTCATCCTCTTCATCCAAAACTCCTCAAGTAACGAGGCGAGTATACATGTTTTTAACACAGAAAACAAGGGAAGAAATGTTTCCAAAATGATGTCACGGCTGCTCTGTTTGACCCATTGATGTGCTTGTTCAGGCCACTCATTAAGCAGAACCTCAACACTCAGCCGCGGGTCACTATTGACCTTACCAACTCTTCGTAGTACAAGTCTACATGACGTTCGTCAAGACATGATTTCAAATGTTTATATTCCTTTAAAGGCTGTTTGCGTATTGTAATGGGCGTCTTATAAGAGGCCCATTTGAACTGGTTTAACAGTTATTCTACGCACGTTGACACATGACCTTTAATATTTACAATCATTTGGGTTTCCTGCCACGTCATTTCTCACTCACATGGCACTACACAAATCAATAATCCTATATCCTTTTATAGGCTTTCAAATTAGGTTGTCAGGTTGCCATAACCAAGTTCAAAGGGGCTGCTTTATGCTGGCTATTACCTTGTATGTGTTTCGTAAGATCAGATTATTTCACCTGGCAGTAGGCAAGCGAGTTCACCTTTTTTCTCTTTTTTTATCCCACCAACTGGTCATCCAATGTATTTGTTGCCGTTATAACCAATTAGGACTTTATTGCTTAAGGATATGTAATGATTTTATGATTATACAATGTATTACAATACTTTACATACATGGTGTGTTTACTTGTATAAATAATTGTCTCAGAAGTGGCCCCTATACATCTACAGAGCAACAGACGTTTCTTCGAGGATTTGTTGGGATCTAATGACTGAACTATGAGAAGGCCATATTGACTTATATGCGTATGTGTAATACTTGAAAATTTGTTTACTACTTTTGGATAATTGTTGTTGTTGTATTCAATTGTTTATGTTATATATTTGATATGTTGGTTGTATTCTCCAACTCTATTATTACTCCAACTAATTGAACTTGAAGTGGCAAGAGACATTACATTAAACCATTGCCATTTTTCAATGTATCGTTCGACGAAGTGTTGATTGAAACCATTCCGGATATAAAAGGCTTGGTGTTTGTGTATTTTGTTATTGTTGCTGTATTCTTGACCTGAAAAAGGACTAACCCTACGAAACGTTGGCTAATCTTGTGCAATACAGAAGCTCAAAGTGGGCATCCAAAACTGTCATTAGGTGTGTCTGATTTACATCATTGGGAGTTTATGGGTTCACTGAGTCTTTATTTGTATAAATAATGTATGATCAATTCATTGGTATTGTTTGCCATGGTGACATCCATATACATGTTGGTATGATTCCCTCTATGTTGGTAGGTTGTCTAGTGTGCTAATATAAATGACAAACGGGTTATCATACCAACGCCATGATTACCAATCCAATACAATTACATTGTATATATGATACATACATCCAAGATGATTCTAAATTACCTACGACCTCCTATTAGTGCTGACACTATACACATATACATCTCATCCCATTACCATCTTCACCTATACGTATGGTCTAGTGATACTGATCTGGTGTGCGCTTAGTATACTTACCATGTATCTTTTGAGAAGGACGCTATTTACCAAGTCTCTATGTATGATGTTTAACGAACCACTGGTGGAAGAACTACCCAAGTGGTAGAACCGGCGGGAATGAAATAAAAAAAGTCTATATATCAAGGGAAACTAACAGATATGTCCAAAACATGGTAAATCATACCCTGTTATTGACTTCTTATTCATAAAATGAATCCAGCCCATCACCGAATTAGTGGGGATATGTTTCTACATCTCAGATAGAAGTACCATTAGGACGCCCACTTTCATATTCTGTATTGATAAAACACCAACATCCCGAACTTCCCTCTTCCTCAGGGCAAGTATACAGACTGTGACAGAAAGACTGGAAAGACCTAGATTTTATACTCTACAAGTGCATCAACGAATGCTTCAACGAAATTCATTGTATAAACCTATTGGAAGTGAAGTGTTCAGTTCAAATTTGACCAAATGTGAACCATGAATTTGACAGATAATGCAACAATTGTACATCTGTATATGAATCTTCGATAATTAACAGATTGATATATCAATAACTAGGCATGAGTTAGTGTCCAGAACTTACGATAAAAGAATTGTAGTTATTACTATAGACTTGTGACCTTATATTCCGTAGTAACTTACCGTTGCTAGGTAGACTTGCTCAAGTCCTTGATTATGAACATTATTAAGAAATAAAACCACGCTGCATCATCTGGACTTCCCCTTACAGACACCACAGCAGTCTGATAATAATTAATTATGATTATCGGACGTTAAATCAACCAAACCAAGCCTGACAGGCACGGTGAGGAAAGGTGGGGTAGGTGGAGGGGTAGGCATAAGAGACAGGGACTGAAGCCAGTCTATTGCTAGGGGTGTAGTAACAATATGTTTTATATTTCTAGTGTTTTTTTCGCTATCGATAGTGCTTGTCCCAGTATCATCTTGTGACGAAATTTTGACCAATCATATCGTAGCTTATATGACAGGTGTGAAGAAACTAGCTTTTTTTGTATACAGATTGCAGTTGCTTCCCCTTTCGATCCGAAGTAAACATATCACCATTCTTATCAATATTTGAAGGTATATGATGATAGAGAAACAAGCTACTGGTAAAGAAAAATTCCAAAATTACTCGATGAGGATGCTTAAAGTTACTTTAGGAATCTTTCCGGGAACCACTTTCCTGCTGTGTCTTTTTTCTATTTATCTATATTAGCGCAGAAATTCATCACAAGGATGATCTTCCAATTATATCTTGTTAGGTTACATCTAGATGATAGCATACATCCTTTATATTGCCTGACCATTTCAATACCAAAAACGTAATTCTCTCAAACAATTTTTAGACCGCTGAAAGAAAATGATATTTTCCCATAATTTTTGTCTTGATTGGTGTAAAAGGAGACCGATCGGGCCAACATTGACAAACCACCGTGAAGATGATCTATGAGCGAGTGGGTGCTTCAGTGAGATAGTGCTGGAATGAGTATGAATGAGGTTATATAAAGATGTTATCTGTTGCTAGTTAATAAATACGTAGCGAACTACTTATCGGTTACTCATGCCACTGAGCTACTTTGACAATCTGAGTACCACCCCACTTGTAAGTTGTAGGTCGCAGTACATTCTGAACCCTCAGTTATGGCTTGCAGAGGCAGATGTACCTCTATGGCAAAGTGAATCACAATAAAACGCTACTGTTTTGGTTACCAGGTAGTCAATATTGCTTCACACTCCCAATAATACTGCGCAAGTCGTACAGAAAATGTTTGTAAAGGGTTACATTTACACCATGGTGTTGTTCCCCGTCGGGGTTGTCAGGAAAAGGGATGGAGGTATGTTTCGGGTAATGGTTTCTGAAACTGGGGGAGAGATGAGGGGAGGAATATCAATTTAGAAATTAGGAGCTATATCAAATTTCCCTCTGTTACTTCATTTCATAGATTCAACATTGCCATGGTATATGACATGACTGTTACTACCATGTGAAACCCCTTCAATGCTAAAGCTTTTGTAAATCAGAACTAAGTTTCCGATGAGTGTCTGATGATAGGTGTACTCACAATCTCAACAAGGTCATAGGTTGTCGGTTCTAGATATTATACGATGATTTTGGCAAGGTGTTCCTTCAAAACCAGCTAAGACTGGTCTTCTTAGTTAAGTATTAAGGAGACAGTAATATTGGTGTTTGGATTTTCAACATGTTTCGGTCACTATGGACCTTCATCAAGGATTGGTTTATTATGGATCGTTTGGACATACCGAGACACACTTGGGATCAAGGGATCGCCTTTTTCAGATCCTATAGATTGCGCATGTGAGATGATTAAAACTGATGATACTCTGCATACTCAGACAAAAAAATAAAGTACACGGTTGACCCTGGGGACTGAATTATTCATTATTCTTAAGTCGTTTGATTCAAGATACTTTGATAGGTAGTTAATTAGGTAATTGGTAGGTTCATTGTAATTTCTGGTGGTTGATAATCGTGATTCAGTCACTGTGGTCACTCATTGGTGGTGTTATGAGAGAAAGGACAGATTGTGGCAGTTTGCTGTTTTGGAATTTTCTTTGCTCGTTTCAGTCAATGTGGTATGTGAGTGGCAGTGAGATGGTATTCTCTCATATATCTGTTGCTACACATAGGTGTCCCGGTGGCCGGTGCTTCTGTAACAAGGTTAATTTCCTTTACATTTTGGTTGTAGATACGGGGTCAGTGTTGTTCTTCTCTGTGGTGCTTGTTTCGGTATATGATGGTATAGGGGCAATAATGTGATACGGCCGAATAGAAAATCACTAAGCGCTTTGTTTCCTTGGTCCTGGTTAGGTCGGTCTTGGTTTATGATATAATATAAACAATAGGAAAACAGTGTACATGTGATGCGATCCCACGATAACACTCCTACCCTTTATACATATGTAAGTTATATGCACTTTTGCAAATCCAACTAAAGAACCTACCTAGGACATCTGGATGTTATATTAGATTCAATAAGCTGCTTACAAAAATAAAGGTGAGATATGGTATAACCGTACGAGGAAGGGTAATGCAAAAGGAAAAACCTAATTTCAAAACATAATTTCATAACGATTGTACACATGCCTACGTTTTAGATATTTCTGATTGCTTGGACGGTTATGGCGACCTGCTTATATTTCATGACTTCAAGAGATATTGGAAAATTCTGACATTTCAGGACTGGTGGACCAACACACATCAGCACAAGAGAATATATCTGGAGGGACCCGCCTCTGACGGGTTGACTGTGACTTGACATGTGTCTTGCTCTGGTTACAGGTGCGGGTATGGCGGCGGTGATGCTGTCCTTCTTGCTATGCACCTATTACAACGTGATCCTCACCTGGGCGCTCTACTACCTGGGCCACTGCTTTCAAACCGTGTTGCCCTGGTCCGTCTGCAGCAATGACTGGAACACCGCCCAATGTTTCGACAACTACACCGTGAACGTCACTCGCCCCAACGACTCGGTCTCCCCGAGCCAGGAGTTTTACGAGTAAGTAATCACCTCGTGTCATCTTGTGCTCATTTGCCTCTGTCACACAAAACAAAGATTGAAATAAACCAAAAATACCATAGAAAATACTTTATTATTCTGATAATCTTATCCAGAATGAATTAAACGTGAGAGGGGGTTGGGTGCGAAATCGAATTAAACTCAGTTTGTGAGGCTTTCTATATTCTGTTACGTGCATCTATAGCCTTTAGGACTAGTTCAGTAGTACAAGTATTATACAGAATCATGGGCATGGACACAGATATTGTGAAGAAATCACAACGATTCAAATGAGCCTATTCTTTAGGATAGAGAAGGATTCCCCAACAATTTCAAAGGCCGATTTACGATTTATTACAGCCTTACAAAAAAAGGTTTAGAGACCTTTAACATCTTTGCGTCTCAAAAGGACATAACTAGCTTACTGAGAAGTAAAACTACACAAACAAACAAACTCACATCCTTACAATGCGAAGAGAGTGAATAGTCAAAACCGAGATAAGCTTCAATTTGTGAGGAGACGTACTTTCAGGGGAGGGGGTGGTGACACACTGAAAATGAAAAATGATATCTGATAAAAAGGCTTCCCTGTCAACACTCAGGCCGGACAGTTCTGTTATTGCGTCAAGTTCATGAAATTGATGTCTATCCATATTTCAGCACAGTCAAGGTCTTAACATAATTTCTATTATGTCTTGACGTCATTTCATAATTTCAAAACCGTGGGAGTGGTAAGAATATATACACATCAATATCAGAAATCAATTAATAAAGCCCTGGACAGATCTTTTTAGATGTTATAGGACTCAATAACATGCAAACATTTGGCAGTTTTATTGTTTCTTGCTCAATCGATTTGGAACAATATGACCAACAATTCCAACCTGGGTTCAAGTGCCTTTTGTTTAGATACATCAGCTCAGGTACATCAAAGCATTGTCATTTAGTTGACAGCCATTGATTATATATTAGATTAATAGAATTGATAACGATTTGTAGGTTAATGTATTGATTTCCTGCTCAGACATGTACTGTTGAACTTAAAGCTTATGAAGAATGTTGCTCAGAAGAAATGTTCTGCGTCCGCACTCTTTCATATTAATGCTTTTTTCCTAATTCAAATTACTAATAAACAACGTAACAACAGATAGGCACTCTATAGTGTCTAAGCTCTTAAGAACAAAAATTCACTATCAGTAGTGGTAAGTACCTCGGGTAATTTATTGTACTTGTTTCATAGTACGTACTTTAATATATTTAGAAACAAAGTACAGCGCATAAAAGGTGGTTTATGACAAATAAGTGAACGTTTCGGCTACGGGGGTCTGTCCGTCAGGACATCTGTCACCCTCTGATTTAAATATACATGTGAGAAAGACCTTGAATATGTTTTATTTCATCTTGTTCATCATCGGAATCTGTGACATTCATAGACTGGACCTGCGCATGAAATATACTCATTACCAACTGGGTTATCTACCACCTCCAATCTATTGATTATATCTCTCCACGTTAAATGACCATGGGAATATAAACAACTCAAAATGGAGATCCTACAGATGACTAGTCATGGGCAGCCAGGTTGCTTTCTAGTGTCTCCAGACCTATCGGATCCTTACTACTCTTATAGCCAAGAAACATATGTATTATTGTATACATGTATGCAAATGTCACTCAAATACAACCCTCTCATAGGGGTGTTACATGTATTGTGCACTTCATCGCACTTGCGAAATTTAACTTACTCTGGACGAGGGCAACATCATCGCGGGGGTAAATATTCTGGCTCCTTAGGTGGATATCAAGATCTACTGGCTGGAATTTTGGTGGAGCATGAAATGAACTTTAATAAACTTATCTTTGTACAAGTGAAGTAAGTGAAATAAATGAGTTACTGAAGGACTCTACACCTCGGGATCTGCGAACCCTGGTCTTTGGGATAAGAATAGTGAGATTACTCAAGCCTTTTTGAATCCTTCTCTGGTAGTTTAATATTGCTAAGAAAACAGACGTGCGTATCGCACATGTTATTTATCCTACCCCTAATATAAAATCCCATAGGCTTAACATTGGGTTTCCGTATGCCACGCTGACTGGCATACAGAGTTTTATATGCCACTAGTGGCATACAGCATTGTTATCATGTAATATTCCAAAATCGAGGAGATAGGGTAGGATAAAATCAAAACCTAATTCGTTTTAATCTTGGTCACCACATTCACTCCTGAAGTTTTGGCTCCGGACTTCACTCGGCTTCGCCTCATGAAGTCACTTTGCCAAACTCCAGTCATGGAATATGGTGGACAAGATTAAACCTCATCCAGTTTTACGATAGTACTACATATTTGTGTCTATAAAACATCCTTCACGATCCCATTGGGGTGCTAGAGATATACCCTACAAGTTTGAATGAGAGCGGTGTAGAACCCTCTCCATTGAAAGAGGAATGAAATGCAAAATGAAAGTGCCATACTGATGTAATTTTGGTGATGTAGGACTCGGGTTCCTAGTTTCGTCATAGTCCACTAAAGGAATCCCACAGCGACGCGTTTCCCTCGAGGGTGATCCGTTTCTACTGACAGTGAACTGTTTGCTTGGTCTGTATGCAGATGATTAATCGTTGTGTACTTTGAATATCAACCCGACAAGCAGACAAAAAAAAGGAAATGTGATCTTGATGGATTGAGCAAATGTCGTTCCGTAAATACCTCAAGCCAGTAAAGTGTATCTAGATTTCTAGGCCGAGTAGTGTTCTTCGACAAAAACAGAATATATATGTGGTCATCCTCTTTTTACATGTGAATGTCCTATAGGGCACATAGTGATTGCTAGTTCTGCAATCATTCGCCAGGAAATTGTAAGGTAGCGCCACTGAAGTCGGGGGCAACCGCTGTTATCAGGTGTTATAATCTATAGATGACATTGAGATGAGGCTAAAAATCTTCCATGGCAGGCCCCCAAAAATATTTTTGATAAAATCCATTGATAATTGGTCCTACCACATGGTGTTTTGGATGGCGTCGGGGGCCAATATGGCCGCCACCATAGCATAATAGCTATGTGCTCTATACTGCCAGCACTGGGCAGGGCAGGTGGAGGCGGATTAATATTTGATCTAGTTCACAGCACGATTGCAATTAGTTTTCCTAGCCAAGTCTGATCTGGGGCAAAGTCGGTAGAATGTAATATACATCTAAAAATAAAAAAACGTATTTTATATCAGGTTCCAAAGGTGTCCAAAGGCAATTACAATTGATTCCCAAGTTATTGACCGGCTGGCCTTACATGTGACTGTGCGAAACATTGTTTTAGTCTCAGGTTAGAAAACACTCTGTGGACAGAGATGGCAGTTTTCGTATTTTCCAAGAAAATCCTTACCTTCATGATCAGTTTATCAAAAAAAAAATTCTTGTAGAAAAACGAAGAGAGAATAAATTGGCCCTCATTTATACCAATGAACAGTGGTTCAAACCTTCTCGCACACACCAGCCCTATTTCATGCCCAATAACGATGTGTTTTCCATGTTTTCTCAGTCTCTCTCAGGCAGGAAATTCCACATGAAAAATGTCCTCTATTTTTCATGACCCGCAGACATTAATTGTCTGAGGATACAGATAAAATAAACCCAATATTTTACCATATTAAACTCAATACTCTCCGTATCTATATATGGAATGTGTTTGTGTAAGTATATATTTCCGTATATATCCAGGATTATTTCTGTATATATCTTTGTTTACTTGACACTTGCAATAGACGCCTGAGGTGTTATTAATCAATTGAGTAAGTTATATTGTTTCTTTCTTTCTGGAAGATACCTTTCTCCTAATGATCCCAACTTTCTGTGCCTCCTATCTTGACCCAGACCCTGACTGGTACCTACATTGGCTTGTGCATATACGGTACCGTACATGAACACCACCGATCAGCCCTAATCGATTTTCCCCAAAGATTCCGTTGGAACTCATTCAATTGGTCACTGGAGGCTTTACGTCCCTGATTTTATGGAACCCTGGCGACGATTGCCTATTTCTTGCGTGTAAGAAATGGCCGACTATAATGATATAACTTAATACCAACAATATTAAGTTATTGAACTTGGCAATATTGAGAATCAGTATAGGGAAATTACAAGCAGCCCAGTCACACGGCCAGCCCGGCTGGATGAGATTACCATCCAGTGATACTCATGTGGCTGACGGATTCAGATCAGATCTATGAATCGATGCAAAATAGTGAACGTCTGTCAGCCTTAAGCTGTTTATGCCAATCTCGTTGGCCTACTCTGGCCTTCAATAGGATCTGGGCTACAGATAATCAAAGCTAATCATCTCTATTTGCTATGATTGCATCCAATATCATTTGCGTCTAAATATGATTTGAGTTTACCATATTTCTTATCAAATCTGTATTGTTGTAATAATTGGTTTCTATTATTATAGACCAATGTGAAACTATAACAAGAAACATATTAACCTCCCTTGGTATGTTTTCTATGGGTCAATACTAGAGCTATTGGAGGAAGTACAGTATTATCGTAAAACTGGATGAGGTTTAATCTTGGCCACCGTATTCCACGACTGGAGTTTGGCAAAGTGACTTTATGAGGCGAAGCCGAGTGAAGTCCGGAGCCAAAACTTCAGGAGTGGAATGCGGTGGCCAAGATTAAAACGAATCAGGTTTTGATTTTATCCTACCCTATCTCCTCAATTTTGGAATATTACGTGATAACAATGCTGTATGCCACTAGTGGCATATAAAACTCCGTATGCCAGCCAGCGTGGCATACGGAAACCCAATGTTAAGCCTATGGGATTTTATATTAGGGGTAGGATAAAACACAGGAATAGCTTCTCCGTCCCACCGTCGGACAATTACTCCGAGTAACAAGTAATATATGTATACATGTGTGTGTATATATATATAGATGGTATATTAATATTATGTCCGACAAACTTCGTCTCGTCTTTCTTCATTCAGTATTTATTCATATATATTGTCATGCAATCTTGCAATAGGATACAAAGCCTATTCATAATTGACAGCATACCCCTAAAACCACGTGGATTATTCTCGTTTTATTGATTCCCTAGATTAAACCTTAGGTTGTCTAAGAATAACCTATCGACAAGGTGCATAATGCATTGGCTCTCAACCATATGCTGGAGTGGTCACATTTCTAAATTGGAGATTGATCTCTGGGTCACAATCTAGACCAAATTCCACAGAACATGCTGGGTTCAGGTATGGACTTCGTAGCTCTTAGCTGTAGACAACAATAGTAATGTAGGGATCACGGTTCGATATTTTCTTGTGGTTAAGGCCCGGCCTCCGAGACCTGGTACCTGAGTGGAGGCTGTCCTTTGTTGTTAACTGCAGTAGGCCCCGTGTACTACTGGTTTGGCATTATCTCGGGGTGACTTCTTATGGAGTTGTTTTTCTATACTACCGTAAAACCCCGCTTATAAGCCGATTTTTTTTAGGGATTTCTGACTTGTACTTTTTTTTTTTACCAAAGTTGGGAGTGCTTAAAACCGGTTTCTTTTCAAAAATTGATTTATGAAAAAAAAACCACAAATCAGTACAAATCTATGATACAGTACCAAAAAACAGAGATGTACAAATGTGAATCATTTGATAGTAGTAATCGGTCAGATAGCATGTGATATCCTATATTGGTACAAAACTTATTTCAAGCGTTCATACTCTATACAAACAATTCTACAAAAGGTTATGGGGGGGGGAGGGAATTAGGGACCAGGACTTTTGCCAAAGTCGGGGATCGGCTTATAACCAAATCACTACAAATCTATAATAAATTACCATAAAACAGAGGTATACAAATGTAAATCATATAATAGTAGCGATGTGTCAGAAGCTTGTGATATCCTATATTAGTTCCAGATATTCTACGCCAAATAATTGTATCCAATCATAAGTAACTTGAATAAATCTTAATCCATTGAATTAAAATTTCTGGAGTTTGTTGGTTGTGTGAGATTTCTACCTAGGTATTCTACAAAAAAATTGTAGTTGAGGAGGGGGGAATGGGGGGCCAGGATCCCAAAGAGGGGGGGGGGGGTCGCCTTATACCCGGGGATTTTTCCTAAAGTTTCCTAATGTGGGCCTCTTCTGTGACACCAGTTCATTAAATTGATGAAAATGACTTGTAGAGACTAATACAACAGAACCCCTGGGGTTGTCATCCTTCCAAAGAGTAAAATGGGACCACCCTATGATTCATAGGGTGGGTAAAATGCTCAGAGTTTTGTCAATGGCCCGGTAATTTAATTTTTTTTTAATTAAAAAAGGCAAGTGGGTTATGACCAGCTGGTAAGGGAAGGAGTGGACGGCTACTACAATTGGCTGCATCTTTTAGGTTCAGGTCGTAGGGAATTTGTGTTTGAAGTCTGAACATTCAATTCTGCTCAATGCAAAATGAAAAATAATAAAATGAATAAATAGATAAATTATACAGTGCAGTCTGCAAAGGACTGCTAACAAAAAATGATTCATTAGGTTTTTCTGGTTCAAACACACCGCCCACTCACCAAGGTAAGGCTCCTGCGTTGACTGCTCCCAACGGATATGGTCAGGGATATGGTAGCATCAATGGGTGATCTGAAAAGAGTATTTTATTGACGTTTGGTTACCTACCCATATAAAACGTGTCACTTTTGGTCGGATCCGCTTGGAGTTCCTCCCGCACATAACGACAGAGTGAACCAGACCTAAGCATGGAGACTCAGGGCCACGAGAGTGAGATTCTCGTGTAGTACTTAACTGAATCCTGCTACTCTCTTTTTTGTTTTCTCAACTCAGATGTACTTTTATCCTTAGGATTTATTTCTTGCCATACTGAAAACGTAATATAGAACTTTAGTTTCCGGATCTCCTTGACCTGAGAAAAAGCTACGAGAAGCAGTACCTGTGTCACACCAAATAATACCGACTATAATTTACAAGCACGCCACCTGGTAGGAATCTCAAGGCAGTTTATTTAGGGGGAACTTACACTGGCCACCAGAGCAGACGTTTGCTACGCACGTCTCAAACTGACTTTTCATTTTCTATTGTGAACAACTGTCCCAAACACCCCACTGTCGCCAGGGCCAGGGAGAATCGACGAAGTCGCTAGTATCATACATAAAATACATAGAAGTATGCATCCATTACCGATGATGCTGGATAACAAAGTTCAGTAATAGATAATTGCAATTCTTAGTGATAAATCCTGTATTATGTTATGTGAGTCCATGACGTTGCATTCTGAGGTCACTCACTTTGTCACTGCGGCATTTTGTTACCAGTACAGAGAAAAGCTCTATTGTATAAAATCTGGAAATTTGTTCAATGGACGTAGGTGTTCAAACACACCATGCTAGTTGCAGTACTGTGTATTTATATTGTAGAAAAATTAGACCTCACATATGGTGTCACTCACAAAGTCCTTATGCAAAACAAGCAATGATTCATACAAAGAGAAAAAATTATCCTGTTAAGGAATAACTCGTATAAAGGATGCAGAGAGATACATACAGGAGACAAAGAAAGGACTGGTAGTACATGTATAGATACTAGGACGCATACAAGCGATGAGCATCAAGCATAACCTTCATACATTTTTAGATTATATAAGGTGGCAGTGAGTCACGGTATATTTTATTTTCACTCTACAGCCACGTTACTAAAATATCTGTTCAAAGTTAATTTGCTTTAATTCTTTTTTAAGAGAGGCCCAGTTTGTGTTTTTGTGTTTCAGGTGGGAGGCCTTTCCAAAGTATCTTCCCCTGATAAAGGGTGATCTTCTCTTACTGCTATTTTCACTTTGGTGTGGGTTCTGGTCTGGGGTTTGGAGCCTGGCTTCCTATCAACCACAGGCCTTCCCGGAATATTGCTATACCAGTGTATGTGAGCCAATAGGTGTTTTAACCATCATAGCTTTTCAATGTTAACCCTTTTTAATTAACCACTAATCGGTTGTAGTCAGTTAATTGGACACTAAAACGCATTCTCAAGAATGTGGAAAATTACCTGCAATTTGGCCTCTTGTGTGGCAGTCATAGACACTCACAAAATCGCAATACTCTAGGTTTCTGAGTATTATTGTCTTGACAATAGCAACAGCAGTATTATTGTCAATGTAATTGCATAGCTTGTGTAATTTAAATCATTCGTTGATTAAAGTAATTTTGTACTTTCTCAAAGTGTGGCCGGAAATTTAAATGTTGGTCATAATGACTCCAAGATAGTTAAAGACTGGGACCGTATCGAGTATTTGTTGCCTAATTTACACATTGGGAGCTGCATTCTATCAAATATATCATTGGGAAGGCACCACATGGTCTTACTCTTTGCTACATTAAGCTTTAGTTCAAACCAAAGAAGCAGATTATTTACATTGGACTGGTAGTACAATGTTGCCCGCTATGAGCAGGAAACGAGCATGTTTGAGCACATCTAGGCATCTATTGATGTACAATCAGAAAAGAATAGTCCCTAATATAGACCCTTGGGGCACTCCCATTTTTACAGTCTGAAAATTCGATGTATTACCATTCACTCTCGTGGCTTGCTGTCGATATACGAAATATAATCTGAAAATCTGGACTATTCTACCATTTCCTGTATTCCTTCTGATAATTTTTAGTAGTAAGTCACGTTCGACAGTCACCTTTTGTAGGTCTAGGGAAAGGCAGGGGAATAGTTCATGTTTATCTCAGACTTCATACAGTGATGAAAGTAGATGGACAACGGCTTGACTGGTTTTTCGAGAAACAGTTGTCAGTAATCAACTGAGAGGCTATCTGCCAATGTAGAAGAGCTCTGACATTTTCTTCACTTTCAGCCAGCTGATCGCTCGGCGCCAGGCAGAACAGCCGGCGGCAGGGCTGCTCAAATGCCTCTGAAACACCTATCTGGTGGAATACCCGCTTTATTGTGAATGAAATAAAATGACATGGCAGAGAGATCACAATAATTAGTTTTTCTCCCACTAAAGGCCCGGCCCCACTGGTGCGATGCGATTTTCGCACACGTTTTAGTGCCCATCGGCGGCCTACCGACAGTATCTTATTGCACCAACTGCGATGAATTCATCGCACTCAATCGCACATGGAATTCAGAGTATGCCCCACTGCTGCGATGGATTTGTCGCAATGCTTCTGGCACCATCTATGTATATGCCTAGATGTACAACTTCATTTCTAGTATTATTGGATATACTGACTTAATTATGATTATATAACCTCTCACCCCTCACATTTTACAAGGTATCACACCTAGGCTACGGCCACAACCTGCCTTTTTCATGAGACCTGGCACCCAGGTAGAT
This sequence comes from Alentia gelatinosa, assembly GCA_950022655.1. NCBI lineage: Eukaryota > Metazoa > Annelida > Polychaeta > Phyllodocida > Polynoidae > Alentia > Alentia gelatinosa. Next base: position 47,532,486 of record OX465587.1, on the reverse strand, counting down.
GCTATCAGGTGTCCCCCTCACACCCCCCCCCCCCGCCCTCCCCTCCCCACCCAGCTGTGTGCACTGATCCATAACTTATGAGTTCACAGATGGTAGGGGTTTAAATATCCAATCAATGAAGGCCCTTTCCTATCATCTCCCCCCCCCCCTTCCTCCCTGATTTATCTAATGTTTCTTTATGGTAAATTGCGTGTATTTGCGCTTTGCCGATATACCATCTGTACACTAGAATTGGCAGCCATCTTGATATCCCTTGTTCTATTCATGTAATGACATACCCCGTACGATACCTGCATTGCATACGGCCATAAATGTGGTGTGGGAAGTAAAAGAACTCTTTCCTCGGTAAATGTGAGATTTCTTCCTAAATACATTACATAGATTTGATCACCACCCTTGTGTGAAAGAACCTTGAGAAAGTCTGGTGAGAACCTGTGATGGTTAACAGGACGTTAAATCAAACCGACCAAGCAACGGCCATAAATACGGCCTGGAATGAGAGGTTGGTATGTGAAGGATATAAAGTAATATGATAATAAAAAATGTATACAGACATACTGGATAAGAATATATAGGTTATGATAGAGACCTCACCCGCCATAGAACAGAACTTTGACAGAAACTGAAATGTTACTCAATACACCATGAGACCTCTTGTGTTTAATTGAGGAGACTCCTTTAGCAATCCCCGTGTAATTATATAGAACGACCTGACCACGCTGTACAAGCTACAAAACGAGATGGTAATCTACGGTTCGTATGGTAAGAGGCGTTTACGCCGAGTCCTGTACAAACCGTAAATTATTATCGAGTTTTTGTGGCTTGTACAAGCATGTTAGGCGGTTCCATATTTACTATATACCCGAAATTTACAAAAACAATTCATTTTATTCCGTATTTTGCCGTATGGAGCAGTCTTCCGTACCTCATTTTTACGTTATATAGCGAAACGGTGCGTATATATACAGTATATACGGTATGGGTATATAGTAATACCAGTGAAGTGCATCTCGATGGCAAATAAGTATCCGTGACTTCTGTAACGTGATGAGTTGCTCGTTGCAGGCGGCGCGTGCTCAACCAGACGGATGGCATCCACGACCAGGGCCACATGCGGTGGGAACTGCTGCTCATCCTGCTCGGCGCCTGGATCATCGTCTACCTCGCCCTGTGGAAGGGCGTCAAGATAACCGGCAAGGTAAAGTGTCCGCTTCCCTCAGTCGCCAATGCGACAATACGACCAATACCAAAGATATCATTTGTGCACGCTCAATTCTCGCGTGCCCCGTTAAGAAGTTACTTTGTTTTTTTGTATCTCTTGTATTGGATTTAAACAATGATGCGAAGTACATTTATATTCTCAACCGAAAAAAATCCCAACAAAAACACTTGTATTTGTTTTTCTGTCTTGTTCCTTGTTACACAATACCGTAGGACACTGCATGTATAACATGTTGTGCATTACAAGTGAGGCTAATGTTATTTCCATATTCATTGGAAGTGTGTGGTGAGCTCACTACCACTCTTCTAGCAGGGAAGTAAACCCAAACGCCACGAAAAACCTGCTAATAGTCTGCAAGCTCTGATGATTACAACAAACCTATAATATATGAGGACATTGACACTATCGCTAATATTATTCATGATTCAAAATTGATCAGATAAGTATGATCAAGTATGATAACATTATTAAATTATTATCAAAAGTTACGATTAAGAATGAAGGTTTCCTTCGTGTCAGATGACTTCCATTGTCTCAGCAGAAGTTGGGCTATATCAGAATAACTAAGATATCATAAGTGATTTGATATATCTATGTACATAATCGGATATAGTTGGGTAAAACAAAAAAAGAGAACCGTAAATAAGTTATGTAAAGTTTCACTATTGTAATATGTGCACCATTTGTGACTAGTTGGTGTAACAGTAGACTGGGTCATACCCTGACATAAATAATCTGCCTATGTAGGCTTTTTGAGCGTGGGACATACTCAGATACCCTGGCTAGAGAAGTTAGAGAAGTTATAGAAACTTTCAGCGAACTGCAAAAACTATCCACTTAACTATCTGCTTGCAAATTCCATGATATTGGTGCAGAGAGCCAGTGTCATAGTGTCTGAGAGGAGTTCCTGGCTGACCATGACCAATCACTACAGACTGAATACCGCATTGACCCACTGGTTGTCCCCTGTAGAAGTGGCGGACTGCCAAGTGGGTAACAGGAAATGACCCACTGACTGAATAAAAATCAATCCTCTTGAACGTGATTTCTTGGTATAGTTCCACGCTCATACATCGTTGATGAACATCCCATTTGTTTCTTGTTCTATTGGCAATTTAGGTAAATGTTAATCTCTAAATTCCTTGCTGAATTCCATTAAACGGGTAACGGGACGATCCGGCTAAACCCGTTTTTTGGGTTCACTGCACAATGGAAGCCTGTTTACATTTAAAAGGGTAATTGATTGTAGTTACACATGTAAATGGCATTGCGTAAGAATGCATTGCACTGCAGGTTTAATGTAGTTCCCGCACATTGAAATTCAACAAGTACATTGAGTGTGCGAGTACAATTATCATATTAAACGCGGCCCAACTTCGGATCTTTGTGTTGCTCGCTGTGGCGGGGAACACTATTCAGTTACAATACTAGTCGTGACAGAGTATTCAAGTGAAATATAAGGTGGGCTCATTGTGTATGTGTGGGTGCCAGGTAACGCTTGCCCTTGGTAAAGTATTCACCCCTCATCTCCATTGAGGGATGTTCAAACAGCTGTCCTATGGAAATAGGCGAGGCACTGTGCAGTTAGGGAGCTAGCGAGAGAGACTGAACAAAATAGCTGGATTGAGAAGCAGGGAAGCTCCACTGAAAAAAAACCAACCTAAATCAAATACACAGTTATAAAGTCAGAGCACACTGATTAGTAGCTACGCAAAAGCAAATTGGTATATGATTATTGATAATACATTTGGTTCATAAATGTCAAGTATGTGCAACAACAAATACCGATGATCTCTCGTGCTCAGTGTCATGATATGATATCAGCACGGCTGGTTATACTGGTTATGCAAGTCCGTGTGCAGGTGGTGCTAGTGTCTGTTGTATAGATCCATGAACAATGTATTCTAGAGAATACACCGTCTATGATAGATCGAGGTAACCCCCGCCCCCCCCCCCCCGAACTATTTCAGTACTTCTGTCTTCCTGGGGCCCGTTTAATAATCTAGGATCGTACATGAAGACCCTTTTCTGTACTTCGTACAGAGGTTATCGTTTAATGATATTCAAGTTTGTTTGCAAAAGTGCAGATTCCACCAACATGATGCATATGCAATTTGGTATGTCTTGTTATATCTTACATTGTCACGAAATAACTAATCTCCTTTGCTGCGACACGCTATGTGCAATGATATGTGTACTTTTTCGTAATGTCATGTGTATATTTTGGTGCTCCACCCCTGCGATGCTTCAAGCTCTATTGCCGGCATATTGCAACAAGAACGCGGTGAAGGTGCTTAACCAGACCGATGCATCGCGGCAAATATGCATGCGATTATTCAAAATCTAGCAAAATTTAATAATACAACCATATCGCGACAATTATTGCTATATCTTGTGCGTTGGTGGAACCAGTACTTATGACAGTATTAGCTGTCCATAAGGTCGTCCATAAGTGTTGAATAAAGTTGACTCCCATCGTCCCTAGGTCTCTTTAGCACACAGAAAAGGGTCTAAATGTACGATCATAGATTATCAAACAGGCCCCAGGTGTCCGTGGACATCGAACATGAATTTCGGAAGTAGAAAAGAAACTAACTAGCTATCAGGGATGCAAGTATTGCCATAAATCACGGATATTCGACTTATCAAAATTGTCATTGATTATGAATAAATTCCGCAATATCTACAAGCCAATCCCATACGGCCATACCTCAACCAAACCCCGGCGGCACCAGGCCAGAGAGGCCGCCGAAATATCCCAACTTTCTAATTTCAGAGAGCGGATGAGTCTAAATAATTCTATATATTTGCACATTTTACAACTCTCAGAATGTTTTACTACCTGTCCAAACTCTGCCCAGTCATCTTTCTCTTAGATCTTTTGTTGTTGTCTCTTTTTAACCATAAACTTGCATCTCTATGCCATGGGAAAATCTTTGTTTTTGAAAGACATGGTAGCGCCCTGAGAAGATTCCCTCGCTGATCAAGTAACCACAAGGGGCACAGTAAGGCGATATGTTCTTGGGACATCGCGACTCTTTCTTTAAATCAGCGCCATTTCGTTGCTCTGGCTTAGGTCATGAAGGTGACAGAAATGAAAACACAAAGGAGTTAGCAGACATGTATAGTGGAAGAAGCGTCGAATATCAAGGCCTGAATACTGAGGTCTGTCAGTACAGCTGGACTTTGTTTTGTAAACAGTCCCCAGACAGCGAACAAGGAAAGATCAATAAAGAAAGTGCGTTATCTCTGATGGACCTACATATACAAAAATAATTTCCATTAAACGAAACGGCCCAACTGTTCAGGCGACCAAGAGTTAAGATAACCTTTAAGAGGAAAACGGGATCTGGTGGTTGGCTGAGATACGCCGGAAGATCGAATAAGCTGGTTGGATTTGTCACTGATCCACACGCACCTGTTAGATGCCTGGAGTACGTGTGTATATATGTGTATTATTATTATTAATCTAAATTGATGATGAAAGCTAAGTCTGAAGGGAGCCAAAATAGAAGTTATCAACATCCACATACAAAATAAACTACCTTAAGCAAATCAGCTAATTACTGATATCATATAGATGGAACGAATTATAACAGCAGTGAAGCATAATAAGAGCGCGCCTATGGTAATGACAGAAATTTGAGGTTTAATTAAGTACAATCCCAGAATTGCCGAATTGAGAGTGGTATATTGTAGTTCAGCAATAGTCCAGAAATTTATAGAACTTCGCACCTCAATGTAACTAGACATATCATATGCTAAAATGAAGCTCAAAACTTCCCTGTTCAAGTTCAAGAGGGATAGTTTTGTTTTTGTGGGGGGGGGGGGGGGGGGGTGTAAAACCTTTGTGATTTCGGTTTCCTGAAGTGCCGAAGTGGGTATCGTCAATGATTCCTTCAATGGTAATAACTTTCGAGTCTTTCAGTATCGCCAGGCCTTGATACAATAATGTAGTAATAGGTGTAAACATCTGATAGTTACCTTGTGTAGGTGGACCTGTACATGAAGTACACTTTACACAAATGTCAGAGCATCTTCTAGTACTACCAGTTGACTGAAGTAGGTAGATACCTGGACATATACAATGTCCGTTTTCACATGGATAACGCATGGCATGACGTCCATGGCGCTATGTATAGAACTTCCCTGTATAAATATGCCGATTGTTGTCCATATAGGATCAATATTGATATTTGTATATTTGCTTACAACAGCGGGTCTTCTAACGTGCATGACTTGACCGATATATATATATCTGTGTAAACAATATTTATTGACAATATATCATCACGGATTACCCCGTGCTATTCAAATACTTAGAAGGAAACCCACTCGATGAAAATAACTTGGTCTGCACTCCACCTCGTTTGACCACAGAGTAATTCACTCAGCTTCGCTTCGTGGATTACTCTGTGGTCAAACTCGGTGGAGTACGGACCAAGCTATTTTCATCTCGTGGGTTTCTGATTTTATCTCACCCCGTATAACATTGTTTATTGATGAAATGAATCACCAAATTAGCCATTGAGTATTGGTTACACGAACCTCACGACCGGGGAGTACGAGTTCCTAATGTTAAGCCTATGGAGAAAAATACCGGGGTGAGATAAAAAACATAAACAACCATATACCAGCGTCGATATTTGTTAAAATATGTGTATTGTGATGTGTATTGCAAACAAGTGTGAGAGAATCAAGCAAGTATTAGCTAAAGCGGATCTGTGGAAAAACACATTCAGATATGATGAGTAGATTTACAGACTTGGATTCGCAGACTAAGATGACCGTGGTAGATTCAATTCAACACATAACAAATATTAGATGCCCTTATTACTGGTTCAACAGTTATTTACGAATGATATTGAATTCTACCAAATAACATGTTTTATAGCCGGTTGGCTTCTGGGATATCTGTTATAACTCAACTTTTGTTATTCTCCAATTCAGCTGGGCATTTCCAGTACAAAATACCTTCCAAATTATGCAAATTCCCCTGACAACGGATCAGTCTGCCATCTTGCTGGTGACAACAAAGCGCTGTCAGAGTGTAAAATTGTGAAAAACGTTCCAACTGGAAGGAGATCGTTGCTTCAACAAAAATGCGGTCCCCATGCCTCAGACAGTGTCAATAGCGCCACCTACTTCCGGGCCAGATTGGAGAATGCACAAGGCGTATTGATGAATGTATGTATTCCAACAACTGCCGTGCGTAAACTTATGCAGCCGTATTTATCTCAGTTACTCTTGTAGGTGGTGTACTTTACCGCTGTGTTTCCCTACTTCATCATCGTGGCGCTGCTCGTGAGGGGCCTGACCTTGCCGGGAGCGGATATCGGAGTCGACTTCTTCATCAATCCGCGCTGGGAACTGCTAGCCGACCCCACGGTACGGAAAACCCAAAACATAACTACCTAAGCATAGATAATGTCTAGGAATAAAACAGAAATTGCCTATCTACATCGCAGCTTCACTCATTTAGTATTTAACGGGATAAATTATGATGTATACTCAATTATAGAATGGTATGTAGTCTGCAGTCTTATATCCTTCCGTCGATAACTTTTCACAGTCTTTGAAAACCCGGAGTTTCGTTTATTCTACAAAGGAAACAGACAAATCGGAATTAACATATATCTCACTTCCATTTTTTTTTAAAGAACAAAAAACATTAATGCACAAAGTGTAGATAGTTTATGTAGTTTTGTGCACTGCCGCTTTCATCATTTAATTTGGTAAGTTTCATCATGCCTTTGGAACTAATTCGGCTTTGTTTTGGATTACGTCATTGTCGTCCGTCGTCGAGGGACGCTGATGTCGTCATGACGTCATTGTTTGTTTTCAGGCATAAGACCTTAGCTCTGTCACCTCAGCCGCCTTTGTCAAATGCTCCCACATTGATCAGTTTCTTCTCGAACCCAGATCAAGGATTTATAAACATTTAGGGCGCAGAACATGTGACTGGCATGACAGCTGCTCAGACATTCATAGATTTGCTCGATGATTTTATATTTTCACGAATTGTGTTTATAGATCACTTAAGGAAGAAAACATAATTAAGATTCCAGTAACAATTACCCATTTACAAGCTTTCCCACTTTTCCCGTGTTTTACGAAGGTGGAGGAATTATATTTAAAGATTTACAATTACTACTCCATCAAAAGATCTTTTATTATTTGCAAGTACAGTGATCTAACCATAAAATTTTTTGTAATCCGCACTTGTTAACTCAACATCGATCTTTATCATCCGCAATATTATCATTATGAAGAAAAGTGTGTCCTGCTTGTAAATGGATCAATTGATCGAGGATAACTATATAGGAACCGGAAGGAAATGAGCTGGAACCATGGCACCATGGCCAAACCTCGAAAGAAAGGAAAATATAGTCCATTGTCGGTAATTTCTGTAAACACTGTTTCTCCAACATTCTAAACAATGCCTTTGTTACAAATTCATTGTTTTGAGGGCGCAAGCCCAGCCAAACACTGTCTCGATTTTCGCTCGTTCCTTTTCGGTTTCCTAGTTCAGGTAGTCTGGATTTCACTGACAGGAGCGGCGTGGCCAAAGCAGTGAGTCCACACATGTTTGGTGAATGTTGTGCAGTCCTTATTACAGATCTCAACGTCTCCAGGACATTAGTTGATAAGTGATACGCACAGACCTAACAGTATCCAGCAACGTCATCATTTCTAACAATCAGACTGGTCTTCTTAACATCGGTAGAGTGCTCAGGGCAGTTTTTTGCTTATAGCGAAGCAATTTCATGCTTCAAATTTCCTCAACGCGCGATATACTTCAATTCTGTATAGGGCACTGAGTGATAGCAAGTGCTGCTATCATCCGCCAAGAAATTGAAAGACAACACCACTATAGTCGAAAGGCAACTACTATTATCAGTTGTTATAATCTATAGATGATATTGAGATGAGGCTAAAATTACTCCATGGCAAGCCCCAAAAATATTTTTGATAAATTCCATTGATAATTGGTCCCGCCACCTGGTGTATTAGATGGTGTCGGGGGGGGGGGGGGGTAAAATGGTCGCTCCATAGCACAATAGCTATGTATCCCATAGCATAACAGGATGTCGTACTCTAGACTTATGATATGGAACTTGACTAGAATGAGGCAACTTGATGGTTCATTTATCAGTAATTTGATTTAATACCAAATGGGTTTGGAGGTGAAATTTTATTTACTAGCACTTTTAGAATAATATAGATTGAAATAGTCGAATTATCTTAAAGTTGCCGTTCATGCACTCACGATGGGTCAGGTTCATAGATGTCGATAAATGATAATCTAAATCAGGGGAAAAGGTGACAGGATGATGTATCATATCTGGGGTAAATAGGTACATATCTGGTACGATTTATACAAATTATACACGTTAATATGAAAATGTTTAATATGTACTGAAGAAGAAATTGCAACTTATATTATTATCCATTGACTACGGAGTGGTAAAATGTTCATTGATATAATGCGCGGAGTTTCCATTTGAAATAAGTCCAATTTATTTAATTGAACTTTAAACTACCCAAACAAACAAACAAATTCCATTTGAAAATAGGTTAATTTAGAAATGCGAAATAAACTATAAAAGCGCCATGGTGTGGATTTCCTGAGTGCGTGATGGTACGTCAGAGATGGAACTTCAATCTCAAGTGGTACTCATCGTTCATCCACCATAATAGTTATCGTATACTACCAACATAAAGACCATTGAAATAATAAACAGTCGATCCTCAGACTACCTCTTTGGATTTAGACCATTTAACTGTTAGTAACAGAGCCCACCACCTCAGCTGTGAAAAATGTTTCTGACGATACACAATAGTTTCATAGGTAACTTTGGTCGATTATTGTAGTATATATTTCCGAAGCTCAAGTTTTATTCTTAGTAAGATTTTTTTCTGTTATTCGATTTATAGTTCCACATAGATAATACTGTCCTCAACCCTTTGCTATTGGAATACCTCGTAATTTGCTTGTTTTATAAACTATATTTTCCTATTGAGTTGGTCTTCCAACTAGCTATAGGAAATACAATATACAACCTTTCTTTTCAAATTGATTATTCCTCCTCGCCGATAACTAATAGAATCAAGCAGTTACTGACATTTATCAGACTTTCTCACGTTCATACTTCAAAGCGAAGTTAATTATGTTAAGATCATCCACATCCCCGTAGGTTTCCGGTAGTGTAGGTTTCTTTATTTGATCTGCCCAAACGCAGGTGCTAGAATTTTACCTCAAGTACAATACACTTGCCCGTTGAACCCCAAGTACAGATCCAAGGGTCATGGAATTACACTGTTACCCACTGCGCCGAGTGGTTTCAAGTGATACTATATGCACCTCCTAATGAACCCAGCTACTAAATGTATCCAAAAAGCAGCTATCCCTTAAATCTGTCGAAATATTGGTTGAGGGTGTACTTTATTGTTTGGGGCATCTACTTCATTTGGCATACATTAATCTATTGTGATGAAACCTTATGTCTGGAAATTATTCCATCTCGTACTCATATAATTTCTGCAGTTGATAACTTTGCACATAAACAAACATTATAACCTAATGATGAATTAAGTATTGCATGTAATGTATGATACAGGAATAATTATTTTAGAACTGATTCATTTTAACTAGTTCTATCGTAATATAGATAACCAGTTATAACACAAGAGGTATATACAAATTCCAAACTGAAGCAGTTTGCTTCATTCGCGTAAATAAGAATCCAGGTTTATTGATACAATGGGAATTTATTGTAGAGCTACTTTTCGCTAACTATAAGTGACAAATATTAGGGAGGAATAATTCCTGACCCATGGCAAACTTCTGTCAGATTATGATCTGTTGGTTTTATTTTAAAGTTTATCATTTAATCCTTCATTGAGTTTTTCCCTCACTAGTATAATTTGTAAATCATATTCGTCTAAGCCAAAATATATCATAATTTCCACATCCTCTATGATCTCAGTTTATTAAAGTAGTAATGCTTAAACGTGTATTACTTTTTGCACGGATATTCCGTAATCTTTCAAATAAAGGTTTTCAATGCGGTGTTGTTCTTAAGAACCCTCGCATAGTTCAGATAATCTTAAGTTGAACATTGAATGGGATGTGGAGTTTATGAAATGGCATCCGAATACTGTAACTGACATAGATTTGCAGGAAGGCGAAGAGCTGGGTTTTAGCGGAGAGAGCGAGAAATACTTAGGGCTCCGTTTACATGACAGGTCCTTCTGTGTATAGAAGGATCTCCACTACTACAATACTCTGATGCCCCAAAGACTTCTGTTTAAAACCCTGCGTGAACAAAACCTATTATATTTTATACGGAATAATCAACCACAAGCTTTGCTATTTCCTTTTATTTCGCGGGGGGGGGGGGGGGGGAGGTGAGATGTGGGTGGTTGAAAATCACTGTTAACTGCCAAAATAGAATCGTATTCATTTGTAATAGGTTTTTTTCAAAATATTTTAAGTTTTATTCCTATCTTTTTCCTTTGGACTTATATAAGTGCATTTCAATGCATGTATATTAGTACGAATATAAAAAAGACGAGTTATTATGTTAATGTGAAAACATTGTCTTTGAGTGGCTTCAGTATTATAGTATGGGAAGTTCTTAAGTTCTTGGTAATCGCGCTTTGGGACTTCATGAAAGGCGTCCAGAAGATTGATTTGTGGCCTCCGACGTATATCATCAGTATCCCTTAATGGAGTCTATGCAGACGCCATTAAATTCAGCAGAATTCTATAGCCTCTCATTCTGATTGGACTAAACCTATTTTTAGACCCAATTCTGAATTGAACATCCAAATTCTTCTGATTATTAAGCATATTGGTCAACACATCTTCTTTTTTCTTTTCCGGACCAGTTTCAATTATTTTATGGAACCTTTGAATTATGATCAAATCATGAATCACTTTTACATTTTTAAACCTTAAGAACCCTCATAGATTTAGCATTAGCCTAATTATGGTTTTTTTTCGTCTGTAGATTAACAATCAGTGTTACCATTCTTTGATTAATTACAAGGCAAAGTAAGCAGACAGATTATTCCTGAAAACGTCAAGTCCGGAACGGGAAATGTCGCCGCCGCCCGGGAAAGTGGTCCATCGCCATGTACAGGAAACTGGCGCAGGCTGCGTCTCACTTGCCGTTCCGCACGAGTCCACTCCGCTGCACCGCGTCCGACGCCAGGAGGAGATCAAGCGATTGAACGAATGCAGAACGGCAACTCAGACGACCGCGATCAGTTTGCACTTATTCCACACCTGATATGATCCATAATCACCCTGTAGAAAAGTAACTTTTACAGATTACGTTTCTGCCATTTGCTCTTCCTTTACTCTATAAAATGTATTCTGATATGCGAGGAAAAAATATAATATCTACCCTATTTGTCTGTCCTTTTCGGTTAATCAAATATAAGCCCAATAGGGTGGACAAGGTTATTCTAACAAGTCGCCCGGATTATTACTAAAGTTTGCTAAAATGAGCACGAGGATGCAGGTGTGGAATACAGATGTTGTTACTGCTGTTGATTGACTCTGGACGTTGCCAGCTTGCTTCCCACTAGCGGTGAAAGTGTACCGTCATTTGTCCTCCACAGGATGCTATATATATATATAACTCTAGGTTTGGGTGAACGCCGCCGCCCAGAACTTCAACTCTATTGGTATCGCCTTTGGGTCCATGATCGCTCTGTCCAGCTACAACAAACGCGAGAACAAGATTCTGAAGTCAGTAAAAGTCAGCCAAGAGTAACATTACAGATCATTATCCAATCAACAGATCAATACCAACAAAATTATGTATTGAGCATTTCACTTCTTTTTTTTTTTGTGTACCTACTTATATGTAGAAATACATATTCTGTAACTAAGTGCACTTAAATCATTATACATTATCGCATGTACTCATATACTCATGGGATATCATTATTGGGTAAACATTAGAAACAAATGTGATATAACACTAGATAATATGGATATTTATATCAGGAATCAACAGTTCTTGTGTAATTTGTGATTCTTCTGTCAGGATTCATTGTTTGAGGGAGAAACTTGAAAGAAAGTTTATCCTCTTGATGTTCATAGCTCGTAAATATGATTGGATTTTTCCTACCACCTTTCATCATATCTACTCAGAGTATCAGTTGAAATCTTCGTAAGCTGTGTATCTTGGTCATTTTTAAATCATCAATATACCATCAATGTATCACGGCTTCTTCATGAAAGAAAAAATTAATTCTTCATGATTCGTGTAACAGTCTTTCCTGCGGACTAAAAACCAGTAAATTTCAGTTATGACATTTTTGTTCAGCTCAATGTAAATACTTATTAAAGCATGAGTCAGTATCATAATTATTTATTCGTTTAGTATTTAAGGTGTTGTTATTCACCACACTTAGAGGATACACCATATGTTTTTCAGGGACGTCATGACTATATGCCTTCTTAACTCGGCCACTTCTGTAGTCTGTGGCTTTGCTGTATTCTCCATATTGGGGAACATTGCTCTGAACCAAGGGAAGAATGTCACCGATGTCGTCACAGAAGGTAAAGTTCCCCAAGACATATTTTCATGTCTCTATTGAGGTATTTTCTCTTAAACTGTGTTGCAGGTACATATAAATCAAGTTGTGTCATGGAGTGAGACTAATAATGGTATGACGAATAATTTTAAAAGATTCGTATATGCTTAAATATAAATCCAGGGATTGGCAGTGTTTTGCCATATGAATCTCATTAGTAAATGTATGATTTTGCTATCCAAAAATCAATTAAACGTAGCGTGGAATTGACACGGACCTGGTCAATACTAAATATGTCAAACACATAATGTGACCAAAAGGCTATGCAAATTATGCTAACTAAAACAAGTTTTCAAAAAGACTAATTCCACATATTTAAGCTTTAACTTCAAGACGTGACATTGCAAAGAATTGTGCTACTATTTCGATAATTTTGGAGAGCAGTAATAAAGAGAGAAAGGCTGAATTTGTTGAAATGAATGTCACATAGTACAGTGAAAGTGATTATAACCTATTGCTTGTCTGTAGGTCCAGGGTTAGTGTTCATTGTTTACCCTGAGGCCTTCACATCCATGCCGTATCCTGTTGGACAAATCCTCGCAGTGTGCTTCTTCTTCATGCTGTTCTGCCTCGCCATAGACAGTCAGGTAGGCCGATGATGACCGTGACATAACACCTCTTAAAACAGAATTACCTTATCACTCACTATACGCATTAAAGGTTAGTCTCAAACTGCTGAATTTCTCCTTAATACCCCTAAATTTGGTATTTATAACGTGAGCCTTATCCGAACATTTATCGTAATATTGCCCTAGCAGACTTGAGGTTTTTCTTATTAAAGATCAATGTAAATCCGAAGAGAAAATGGTAGGGGGGCAAGTTAAAATTTGTAATGTAATGTAAATTTGTGAGTATGTCATGATTATAAACATTATGAAGATAAGACTTTGCTCATGGCTTTGATATACATGTATGAGGTAAAATCATTGTAGTGAAAAAAATGAAAAATAACAGACCAGTAATTTCCGTAGAATGGCAAAAAAAATGCAGGAGCATCTGGGGCCTTCGACCCCTGAACTCCTACTGGGGGATTGACTTCTTGATCTCCATGTGAAAGATATTTCGGTTTTTTTTCATACCATAGTCCCATGCCTGTCTTAGGGTAAGGTCCAACAAGATGTAAGTAGAGCTTTGATAATATGGCCGTTGCAATTGAAATATCCCTTCTATACCACAGTTCGCTAACGTGGAGGTGGTCCTGACGACCATAGAGGACCACTTTGGTAAGGCCATCAAACGCTACTTACGCCGCAGAGAAATTCTCGTCCTACTCATCTGCATCGTTGCCTTCTTCCTGGGCTTTCCCAACGTTATGCAGGTGAGTTCATAAGTTTCTCTCCCTTCTCAGCTCCCTAAAAACATCACGGAGGTGTAGTTTCTGATATTACTATATATTACTTATTCACCTGAATACTAATACTACCTAGTGTTTCACATGGAAAATTATAATATCAGCTTTTTAAGTGGAATTTGTTATTCGTATGCGGTCTGTCCAAAAATGTACTCAAGTTTATATTAATTTTTCTTCTTTTTTTCAAATTTATATTCAGATATCAGTTTCATCTACTGCATCCTTTCCAGAAATAAATTGCTGTGAAATAATAGTATCATTTTCCTTTGTAACTTTTAGGGAGGTATATACTTCTTCAAGCTCATCGATTTCTATTCATCTGGTGTGTCGCTCATGTTGGTGGCCTTTTTTGAGGTCATAGCCGTCACCTGGTTTTATGGTAAGTGAAGATACTTAATGTCTACTTATAACACAGTGAATCAAAACCGCAGTGAGCTTTATCATTGAACGCATAAACCAATTTAGGTTCATACACTCACCTGTACGGTCAAATAAACGTTTACAACCAAGAAAATATTAAACTAAGTTTGCTTATTTCATTTGTGAATCACTTTTACACACCTTGACAGTCCTGACCAAACCCACTAATCTTATGATATTCTGTAATGTTTCTCCTTGATTTTGAAATATTGTACTATTAGATTTCATTTGACCTCCGTTTAGGTGCTAATCGTCTTGCTAAAGATGTCGAACTAATGACCGGAAGCCGTCCGTTCCTATTCTTCATTGCCTGTTGGTATGTCGTCTCACCGCTCTTCATCCTCGTAAGTATAGCCAACCTTTTCTACTGTTCATATAGTTGGAAGGTAACATTCATCTAGTCTTGTTCAGTGTTTTGATGATTGTCTGTTCTACTGGTTCGCCTGTAACAAGTTCAGTCTGGACACCTAGATATCTGATATACTAGAAATGGTCTGTGGGCTGTAATTGAATTGGCAGTCTTAAAAACAGTTTCGACCCATTCTTGTTGGCAAACAAAGTAAACGTAGAAATTCTCGTCTTCCTTTCCTTTTACCACGATCATCAGACCATTAGGGAATAATTTTTGTTCCGGATAGTATTGTTGATGATACAATGTCAGAGCGATCAAACTGGATTTGGATAGAACTTTATGGTTAGGAAGATTTAGAACTGCAGTTGAAATATAACAATCATTTTTTCACCTTACTTCCATGCAGGCTCATGTGCATTTCATTGTGCATTGAGATTGGTGAAATTAAAGAAATGTTTGCATTACACATTCTGGTCATATTTATTTCCTGCCGCCATCAATATCAGTACTAAATATAAAATAACCCGATGTGCGAGAAGAAACCTCTGATTTTGGTGTTACGGTTCCTTTATACTATCATACTTTTAAATGAGTAATTGTTTATATCCTGTGCTTTCTCTTGCAGGCCATCATGATTTTCAGCTGGGTTCAGTACAAACCTGTCACCTATGGCAAGTACGTATTCCCTGAGTGGGGCATCGGGCTTGGCTGGGGTCTGGCCTGTTTGTCGTTGGTCTGCATTCCTATTGGAATGATCAAGAGCGTGATCGAGGCACGTGGGCCAAACGTCATCAAGGTAAGATGTTTTATTCTGAACTTGTGTATGAATTAACTAAATCATCTGATCTCGATTTTAGTACTTCATAATGGGATAGTTCTGAGAATTGCCACCAGATGGTGCTACAGTATTATATACCCAATGCATTACAGTTATTACAGGCCTTTCTGTAACAGTTTTAAATCGTGGTCATATCTTTATTCTAAGTATCTTATAAAGATAATTGACATATGTAATGGACGGGAAATAGATTATAAGGTTGCGATGTTTAAAGGTTTTTCAAATCAGGTGCTAAATTTTATAGCATTTTTGTACTCTAGGACAATCTGAGATAATGTGAGTTTGCAGTGACAAAAATTGCCATTTTTCTTAAATACTTAGAATAAAGATAGAAGCTCAAATGAAGGTGTCCCAGAAAGTCCTGTAATAACTCTCATGTAAGGCTGAGACCTTTTTGCGATTTTCATGTCAGGGGTCACTTTTGTTGATTTATTAGGCCGTGCCACTGCGTCAGGTAATGTCAGACAATACTTTAAAACAAACCAAAAAAATGTTCTCTCCTATATAAGAGTTATTACCAAGCAACACCCCACAAGGTGAGAGGTAAAAACTTTTTCCGCAACAGGGAAAAGGAGGAAAAATAAACAAATACTTTAAAACAAATTTGATTGTGATGCTTGCTTTGAGGCAACAATAACTCAGTTATTCTGTAGTAAGTGATTTGTACATTTCAGAAATTCCTGAATTCGTTACGTGCTCAGGCAGATGAACATCAGACCCAGTATGACGAGACTGCGATGGTGGAGAGCAACCTCAACATCAAGTCTAACATCGAGCTCGTCAAACGCAACCCGTCCGCCTGAATCTGCATGCAGCAGCAAAGAAAACCCGGACCTTAAGGCCGGGGGAAAGTTGGCTTTCTGTGAAAGTCCATGATATGTTGCACATTGTTATGCCATATGTATATGTAGATGTTTGCAAGCTGTGGTGATTAACAACACAATGAACCTTTCACCTCATCACATTTTATGTAATCATGCGCTAAAGCTTATATAATTATTGGGTTTAAAATCTAAAACATTATACTCACACACTTACACTAAATATATATTTACCCCCTTGACCATGTGTTTAGATGGTTCTTTGGATAATGAAAACCTGAGAAGTGGGTTTTATGGGTAAAATTATTCCCTTATCAAGGGCTGGGTCCATTCTAACACTTTCCTACATTGTGGTTTGTACATGCTATGCTCTTCAGGAAAAAAGCCTCTTACACCTCTCTTGAAGATGCACCTCAATGTAATTTTTTTACGTATTAACATCTGGGATCAGTTTTTTTAGACGCGATAATCGTTAATAGCGACCGTTTTGTAATTATCATACATTTAGCGATGGTTATCGAACCATTGGGGCCAATGGTGGTTGTATTTATCTTGAAAGCTCAAGATGCCTTGAATAATCGCTATTAGCGGTTATCGCGCCTAAAAAACGGTCCCAGGGCGTTGTGAAATAGAATAGTGATCACGGATGACTGAGTCTGGGAGATGAGCCGGTCGTGGAGGGCAGTGGCTGATATGGCCGATCGACAAGGACTCACTACTTTGCCTGCCCAATGATTGAAATCTGGGGAATGGCATCGCCAGGAGTAGCTATGAGTTCTCCTCCTGGTCATCAGTATCCCGCTTTGAACACTTAGCCGTCTTTTTATTGTTACCACCAATAAAATCACCTATTGGTATGTCCCTTGGCTACTCTATATATAGAGAAAGAAGTATATACTTTATTTTTCAATAGAAAATGATACAAGAAAAAATATTTTGGGCATCAATCGTTCTATTCGCTGCTGGTTTCGTTCGGAGAAATTCAAGTCGCCAAACAGCTTTGAATGCGTACTTACTTATCGTGGAGAACAGTCAACTGACAAAGTATCATGGATTTATTAGTTTCGTTATGGTTGTGGTTGAATAAATAGAGGCAATCTGATTCTGAAGCAAATTAAATCATTTCTATAGATTAGAAGGAACTATACATTTTATGGGCCAAAGTAAAAAAAATATGTATTCATATTCTCATCATTAATTCAGTAGGGAACAGGTGTTTAATTCCATTTGAATTGATGTGCAATACACATGTGTATCAGACAGGTCTTATTCTTATTGTAGTATACACTTCTTTTGTTAATGTGTTATTGTGACGTTATTTTGGGTCAAGTAAGTACGACAGGCCTTGGCCAAAATAGACATTTAAAGCGAGTATTCCACTAGATAGGTGTTGAACAGGCTTTCAGGCGGCCCTGCCGTCGGCCAGCTGGAAGTATACAAATTGTCAGAGCTCTTCCACCGACCCACCTTAATTTTAGCCAGCCGACAACCACCCTGTTCACCGTCCATACACGAACCTAGCATGCACTTCCACTAAGCCGTGCGTCTGGCAGGTGCCGGCAGGGTGATATAACTGCCACACCGTCTGATAGAAGTTGGCTGCATTTCTGTGCTGGACAAGTTCCCCGTCCATTTGATAGGGGGCGTGCCAGAACCCTTTAGTGGCATCTGCCATGTTGGGATTTGTATGTAACAATGAGACCTCATCAAATATCTGCTGAATTCCCTAGTTAACCGAATAATGAAGGTAAATAAAGATAAGTGTTGAAGTTACACATGCGTATAGCATATTCTGGTGCTAAAATTCTGCCCAATCATTAGGATCTGTCCAAACTTTCAGCCTTGCCTCACAGGTTTACATATCATGGGTGTTAGCCGTTCATGCTACCGCGTCCCTGACTGTCTGTTGAGGTTCAGGCGGGGAACAGTCAATGGGGGAGGCATACCCAGGTGAGCAGGCTGTGTATTCCAGCTGGCAAAAGCCAATGAATCAGGCGGCACTATATAATTTTGTGCGGACAGGCACTTGTAATTTTAACTCGGTGGAGATTAGACAGACCCACAATCTTGGAAAGAAGACAGAGGCAACTGAAAAACCAGTTGGTACGTCCAGGCAGACTGCTGTATTAAAGAACTGTAATTCTAACATAGGCCATGAGACCAGGTCAATGGAGCAACAGGGTTTGTGGACATTAAAGGCAGCAGACACTATACAGGCCCCTGCCAGCACTGTACAGGTCACGGCCGGACCACGGTGTGCGCTCTAAGTGAGTGGCAGGTACTGGCGAGGGCAGTGGTCAAAGTGTTATAGGTCATCACCTGCATGTCTGTCAGCAACCTCTGTAGAGGCCCTGGCCTGAGCTAGTGCCTAGTTGGTGGAACACTCGCTTAATGCTTTTATAAAGTTTTGAAATCGAGATAAATGTACCATCTTGAACGTCTATGCGTTTAGAGACGAACGTTTGTTTGATACCCTTTACCTCGGACTCTCTCACCCAGACTATTCACTATGGGGTGAAGATTTACATTCAGTAAGCGTTTAACATTAATCCCAGCACCCTTATACTTTATTTTCTCTATTATATTTGATATGCTGGATTCACTTGATAAACACCATCTCCGTTGTTGAAATGGAATAGCATTACCAAAAAAACACTGTCTTTTAGTCCTCTGTGAATATACGATACGTTCTAATAAATAATAGATCGACCTTGTGTCACAGCTGAACAAAAGAATACAGAAAAAATTGTATCATAGCTTAGGTCTAATGCACGAGGTCAACGATGAATCAATTTCGTTTCACTACTCTCGTTGCTAGATTGTTCTCTATCTAAGTTGAAATGAGGTAAATTTCTTCTCCGTAATTTTAAAAGCCTGATGATATAAGCTGATATACTGTCTTCAGATCATACCTGTACATGACATCAATATATATTTTTGTTGTGTGCTAAATCCATAAAAAAAAATGGACCCCAATGAATGAGCTTAAATTGTAGATAAAATTTTACTGAAATATTTTACCTGCAAAATAACATGCTAAAATACCTTTCACGATTTCGTTTAAGCCGGAGACACACCAAGCGAAAAACACAGTGATTTCGGCAATTATTTCATATTTCACCTGATTACTGCTTCCGAGACGCTAAATCATCGATGGGAAATATTACTCTAAAACAATATCTGACATACACGCCATTTTGTGTTGATGATTTAAGGAAATGTGTCGCTTGATGTGTCCGGCTTTAGATGTGGGAAATTTCTTGTATTTTACGTTATTTTCAATCAACCTGTAACCACTGGTAAATGTAAAACTCGTTGATAAGTGAATGTATGCTGTGTGAGAAGTGCAACCATCCTGTCTATGTCACCACGGACAGGATGACCCTGATGCGACACATTTATTTTTTGGGATTTGTGGAACATAAACCTGTAGCGGAGTCAACACTGTAGTATGGCATTGCTTACCTAGGTGTTACCATCGTCTATGAACTCCATACAGACTTTTCCTGAATCCACTCCACAGTAAACATTCCGGTTATCCGACAACTATCAACATTTCATAGAGGTTTTTAATATTTTTTTCTAAATCTGTAATTGTCATGTTATGTCAAAAACTCCAAAGAATATTAATGAAAACTAGAATGAAACTGTAAGCACAATGATACATAATGAGTGTTTAACAGAGAACGGGCGATGTGCCTACATCCTATAGAGAAGTATTTGTTACTCAAGAAAAGCAATACAATAAGCAACCAAAAGGAATGTCATACGTATATATATGGGTGCGCATTCATACACCTGTAGGGGAAGAATTATTTTGAGCCACATTAGTGGACCTTGGACATGAAGGATTTTGATAGTCCGCACAAAACTGCTTTCTAGATTAACTGATTGAATCAGAAAATGAAGAAAATTTGCGCTACTAGACTAATTAAAGACAATAAACAAAAGGGTTGATGCATGGGTATCTGTAATGATTTAATTGGCAACATCGGTCAAAGAAAATTTACAAGATTATGACAAAACATCACACATCCGAATCAGCCGATGTTTTACTACCAGCCGAGGTCAGTAGATTTACTGGGTAATACCTCGTATATGTAAAGACATTGATATATCGAAGAGATAATGCAATTGAAACTAGAATAATGCTAAAATAACCCGAAAATATATTTTATCTATTAAAAGCATTCAATCTTAGGGGGAAACACTGGCTCTTAATATTCCTTTGCTTTATTTGTATTTTAATGCCATATGAACTAATTTGAATATTATCAATGAATATCCATGGAAATAAAATGTTGCCATAGAACTTCCAGTGTAGTCATTTCTACACTGATTGGTAATTATCAATCAAAACGGCATATTCCTCCCAATTATATTTTTGTGATAGTTATCAGATGTGGTGTGGTTCAAAGAACTGATTCGAGGAGAATTTGAACGCTAGTTAGATCCTAAAGATAAATCTGAACGTGAATCGAGTACGGGTTGCTTTATCTCATTTTTATAACAGCACTATGGGAAGGTAGCTAAGAACGGGGACGTCTGTGTTTTTGAAACTTCTGTGTTTAAAAATCCCTGCGGAACAATGTTCTATATTGTGATACGAACTACTTGATTTTGGAGGAATTAAATGTATTTATTTACAACAAATGGATGTTGGTATTGTTTATTCCGTAGTGCATTGCGTCAACTCCGAGGAGCATACAATCTCAATTTATCCTACTGGTGGCGTGCTGATTTTAGTTCACTTTAGTAATGCACCATTCTTTCATACACACTATCTTTCCGTATGGGCGCTTTATCGCAACCTGGATGATTTTTTTTTCACTCTGGTACCCTCAGATAATGTGAGCCTGAAGTGACAAAAGGTTATTCCAATTTTCTGAAGCATATCCAATAAAGATAGTCACAATTCAAACTATTTAAGAAAGGGCAGTAATAACTTTAATGCATGGGCTATTTATTGCGAGGCTAATACGTTTTTGAGATTTATTTTCATGTCAGGTGTCACTTTTGACGATTCATCATGTCAGGCCACTGTATCAGATGATGTCAGTTTTCAGTAACAAAAAGCTTCCCAATTTTCTGAACTATTAGAATAAAGATAAAAGCACAATTCAAAGCGATCCAGTAAACTTTAATGTAAGGGGCATGTGTCACAAAGCTGAGGCCTTGGATGACAGATTGTATTCTGGACCTAATTAGGCAAAGACAGGAATTTGTAAAACTTCATAAGAGGTGTGGTACTAGTGTTCAATGACGGGATATTGATAAAATCGTATCAATAATAAAATCAGAGTTGAAAAGTCGTTACATTGGGACATTCAGATAGAGGATTAAAGGTCATGTGCAAGGAAATTTTTGCGGAACATAAAAGAGGTGTACAAACCTAAGCTCAGTGCCACTCCCGAAGGACCACTTGACAAGTCTAACCAACCCCTATATGGTCAAGAACTAGCAAACGCGATGAATTCTTTCTATGTGTCAGTTGGCAATACTTGATCATCAATGTGCAAATAAAAAAATTTATATATATCATGGTTGCTCTTGGGAAAGATGATATTATGGACCGTGCTTTATCTCGATTGAACAAGTTGATTGATGAACCTGTTCTCCGTTACCCGAAGGTTGACCTGGGTTACCTGTTGCTAGTCAGTTCTATTAATATCCAATGGCATTGGGACAGTAAACTCTTGTATTTTAAGGAAGACTTTTTTTTGTCCTCATCCATCTATTTCAAATTTTTAATGACCAAAGCTTGGATGGGCAACTGCCGAGGTAGTACCGATCCCGAAGGGGTCATCCCCCCAACAAATGGATATTAGAGACCCATCTCATTGTTGCCGCTACTAGGCAAGCTCCTAGAGCACCTAATTCATAAGGAAGTTAGTAATCATTTAGAAAGTAATGACTTGTTGAATCCAAACCAATTTGGGTTTAGGCCACCATGGAGGACCACAGATGCTATCATAAAATCTGTTCAAGATCTTCATGATAATGGAGATCAGTTATATCTCTCTCCACTTCTTTGTTATTACACATCTGAGACTACTTTGGAAGATCTGTGGGTGTCCAGTGGCAATGAGGGTCCAAGGGGCAGGTCGGCAGATGCACTTTTTTTTTGAATTAAGCCAATGAGTCCGCCTGGGTCTTTTCAAACTGTATTCCCGTCTTCTGTCTCTTTCCAAGTGTGGGGGTTAATGAATCACATCGCATTAGGATTTTGTATATTAGAATTTAGTTTCAACGAACATGATGGTTACTGATCTGAGGCTATTTGGGGAGATTGCAATGAATCAAGGGGCAAAGTGTCTTTCTAGGGATCCAGGGGTGCCCTTGTATATTAAAAATTATATAAGTTATATCAAGGAATTAATTTCAAGGAAGGGGGTCATACAATTGAGGTTTTCTTGGAATAATACAAGGGCTACAACAACAAAGTCCAACCTCAGGGTCCAGAGGGGGAAGCCCCAAAAAGCAATAGCATTTTACCATATTCAAGATTTTGTTGGAAGGGATCCGTCTTTTTAGAGGTGTGGCGGAAGAGGGGCACTTGGGACTACCTTATCTGTATCCCTCAAGTATATGCCCTAGATAGATTACAATATGTATTGTGTCTAAATACCCCATTCTTTTATATTACTGTACCTTTTTAACTATAAAGAATGGGAAAAATTTCAGTAGGAAAAGACCATCCTTGGGAAAATTTCCACGCTATGTGTCTCTATATACATGCTTTTTGTCTCCCCCCAGAGGCCGGCGGGAAGTGCAGTATTTGCTATGACAAAATTCAAACGCCGATATCTTCAGAACGGCGTGGCCGATTATCTTCATATTTGGTACGATTATAGGTCATATATATATACCCTACTCGTGTACAAATTTCATTGCTTAATTCCTATGTCAAACGCATGTGCATAGTGAGAGCTGTGCCAACAGTGAGAGCTAGTCACACCTCAACAGCGAGAGCACTGATGAAACGCGAATTTGGGCTTGCCACTGTTGGTGCCACTGTTGGAGCCACTGTTCCAGTCCTACCTCTCTCTTTGACCCCCCTACTAGTGAAACAGCCCCCTGGTGTTTTTTGTGAGTTGACAAATAACCCTTTTTGTCATATTATTGTTTTGTGTTGTGAGACCTAAAAGCTATGTTGTGAAACCGAAACTAGGGGAATACACACACTGCATTCTACAGCATCATGGTGTCTGTCTTCTTCCTTCCTCACTCCCACAAATAAGACAAAATACAGCACTCAACATGGTGTCAGAAGTAAAACTCATGGACAAGAGGGAGGAGAAGTATTTGGGGATCTGAAGAACCAACCACCAACTGTCAGCTAAGTGAAACTACAGTATCATTTGACTGTGCTGTCCATGTCAAACTGAACTAAACATTCTAAGCCTGTAGTATTGCTATAGTCTGTATCAAGTGCTGCTGGTCATACTCATAGTCAAGTGTATGATATCCTGTCATAAGCCAGTTAGTTCAAGATGCCTAAATACGAAACACCAAAGTCATTTACATTTGACAAGCCAACAGCCTGGCGTGAGTGGAAACAGAGATATGAGAGGTTTAGAAAAATAGAGAAAATAGACAAAGAAGATGGGGACCTCCAGGTTGACTCTTTGATTTATTGCATGGGTCCTGAAGCTGAGAACATTTTTAAGTCCTTCCAGTTTGATGCTAGACCAGCCGCTACGCAAGATGTGCCAAACCCTGTAGACCCGAAAGAGGACTATGACACTGTTATTAAGAAATTTGATGCATATTTTGTGCCTAAGCAAAACACAATTCATGAACGCACAAAATTCTACCAGCGTACCCAGCAGGCTGGTGAGTCAACAGAAGTGTTTGTGCGAAATCTACGTGAGATGTCGGCATACTGCGACTTTGGTGAGAAACAGGATGAACACATCCGTGACCGACTCATCAGTGGTATGCTGGACCGAGAAATGTCAGAAAAGCTTCAACTGGAACAAGACGACCTGTCACTCACCACCGCAGTCACTCGAGTACGCCACTCAGAGTTGGTGAAAAGTCAAAACACGTCAGCCGCAGATGTTACCTTTGTCAAGAAGGATGCTAGTCAAGGTAGGCACCACCACAAGTCGGGCAAGCAGTCATTTAAACGCTATGAAAAGTCAGGTCAAGGTCAAACTTCAAAACAGTCAGGCTCGAAGCCTAAATGTGGTCAGTGTGGCTACATCCATAGATCATCAAACAAAGACGCATGTCCTGCCATTGGTAAAACTTGTCAAAATTGCAAGAGAGTCGGACACTTTGCCTCAGTCTGTAGAAGCAAAGTACAGGAAGTCAGCGAGACAGCAAGTGCGTGTAGTCGTGATCTATTTTTCGGTGCTGTCACTTGTGACGACAGCGACCCAGCGTGGAAAGTCAGCCTAGACATAGTTGGTGATAATTGGGTTACCTTCAAGATTGACTCTGGGGCAGATGTGTCGGTTATGTCTTACACTGATTATCTGCGCCTGAAGCCAAGGCCCAAGCTGAAGGATGTCACTACAAATCTGTCCAGTCCAGGTGGTCCGTTAGACTGTAAAGGGCAGTTCATCGCCACAACCAAGTTCAAGGGTACAAAATACAATTTTCGTATCCTAGTCATCGAAAATGATGTCGAGTGTCTCCTCGGTCGTGGAGTTGCTACGCGGATGGGACTCATCACGCACATTGACTCGGTTGAAAGCATCGGTCGACTGAAGACAGATCCAGTCAAGATTCTGCTTCATGAGGGTGCCGAACCGGTCGCACTTACTGTCGCTCGTAGGATACCATTTCCTCTGATGGGCAAGGTAAAGGAGGAGCTCGATCGTCTTGTCAAGTCCGGTGTCATTCGGGAAATCACCAAGCCAACCCCGTGGTGTGCCCCGATGGTGCCAATCCTGAAGAAGACGGGAAAAGTCAGGTTGTGTGTGGACCTTAAAAAGTTGAACGCAAATGTCAGGCGCGAGAGATTCGTCCTACCGACCCTAGATGACCTGACGTCAAGACTCGCAGGAGCAACAATGTTCTCATCCCTGGATGCTGCCAGTGGTTTCTACCAGATTCCACTTGATGACGAAAGTCAAGAACTGACAACCTTCATCACACCCTTTGGCAGATACTGCTTCCGTCGCCTGCCATTTGGTATTTCCTCAGCACCCGAGATCTTCATGAGGAAGATGCTTGAAGTACTGGACGGTCTTCCTGGTATCTTCGTCTACATGGATGACATCTTGGTGTATGGGAAGGATGCTAAAGAACATGACGTTAGACTTGCATCAGTCTTGGACAGACTGAAGCATATGGGTTTGAAACTCAACAAGGAGAAATGTTCATTCCGACAGACAGAACTGAAGTTTCTCGGACATCATATCTCCAAAGATGGTATTTCCGCAGACAATGACAAGGTCGCCGCTATTCAGAACATGCCCGCTCCAACATCTGTTACCCAACTTCGACAGATATTAGGCATGGTTCACTACCTTGGGTCATATGTTCCTGAGCTTCATGTGATCACAAGACCACTGAATGATCTGCTGAAGTCAGACAGCGTATGGTGTTGGGATAAGCCCCAACAGCAGGCCTTCGAAGAGATAAAGACTCGCATCTCATCAACGCCAATACTAGCCTACTATGATGTCACCAAGCCGACATTTGTGAGTGCTGACGCTAGTTCATATGGACTGGGAGGTGTCCTTCTACAGGAACAGAATCAACAGATGAGGCCTATCGCTTACTGTTCAAGGACATTGACATCAGCCGAACAGCGATACGCTCAAATCGAAAAGGAGTGCCTTGCAAGCGTCTGGGCTTGTGAGAAGTTCGACCGTTATCTGTGTGGCTTGGAAAGCTTCCGTATATTTACTGATCACAAGCCACTAGTTCCCCTTATCAATGATAAGGACTTGGACAATGTCCCACTCCGATGCCAACGTCTTCTCATGAGACTTATGAGATACAACGCCACCGCTAAACACGTACCAGGGAAGGAAATGTATGTGTCTGATGCTTTGTCCCGCAGTCCAGTCAGTCATGATACAAGTACAACTGCAGCTGATGTCGACCTGCATGTACAAGCCGTCGAGAGCACCTTTCCTGCCTCTTCAGAGAAGAAGTGTGACTTAAAGCAAGCCACCCAAGAGGATCCAGTCCTGAGGGCTGCTGCCATGTACACCCTGACAGGATGGCCTAGATACATCAAGGATGTACCTGACAACCTCAAGAGTTTATACTCCCACCGAAGCCTCCTATCCGTTGTTGATGGACTGTTGGTTTACTGCAGCAGGATTGTAGTGCCTGAGTCTATGAGGGCAGAGATCCTGGAACGTATCCACGAAGGACATCAGGGCATTACTAAGTGCCTTGAGAGAGCCCGGTTAGGTGTATGGTGGCCTGGCCAAACTGCGGACATCAAGCGCATCATTGCCAACTGCCAACATTGCAATGAAAGGAGACCAACTCAGAGGCGTGAGCCTCTCATGACTACTCCACTTCCACAGGGACCCTGGCAACGAGTTGCCATGGACTTATGTCAGTTTAAAGGCAAGGACTTCATAGTCATTGTTGATTACTACTCTCGGTGGATCGAAGTTCTTAGCACGGGTTCAACCACTAGCCGAGCAGTCGTCAGTCGTGTCAAGGACTGTTTTGCTCGATTTGGGATTCCAAAAGAAGTGGTCAGCGACAATGGTCCTCAGTTTGTTGCCTCAACTTTTAAGGACTTTGCCGATCAGTACAACTTCAGCCATGTCACTGTTAGTCCCCACCTGCCGTATGCCAATGGGGAAGCTGAACATGCTGTTCAGACAGCAAAGCACCTGTTGGACCAGCCAGATCCATGGTTAGCTCTGCTCACGTACCGTGATACACCAATTGCTGCAACTGGGTGTAGTCCATCCCAGTTGATGATGGGACGCCATCTCAGGACAACTCTTCCAGTATTGCCATCAACACTAGAACCAAGATGGCCTGAACGAGAGACCGTTCTTGAGAAGGATCAAGCTGTGAAAGCAGCTTATGCCAAGAACTACGATGATCACCATGGTGTGAAAGCATTACCACCCTTGCCAATAGGCCAGAAGGTCACCATCAAGACGGACAATGAAAAGGGTTGGTCACAGCATGGTACCGTGAAAACAGCAGCTGACACGCCACGATCGTACATCGTGCAGACACCTTCTGGTGTGAAACGCAGGAATCGTCGCCATCTGCAGCCTGCACCTGCAATGCCTATACCTGATATGAAATCTCAAGATATTCTCCGGGAACCAGAACCTGTCCCTGATGCTTCAGTGACTGAGCCCGTTCCTGAAACACCCCCAGAGAATACTCCAGAGACTGTCAAATTACAGGCCCCAACACCTGTAAAACTGAGACAGTCTACAAGAGTTTCATGCAAACCAAAAAGGCTTATTGAAAACTGCTGAACTTGTTAGATTGTCTTACTAAATGTCCTATATACATATATCTTTAACAAACATTTTCCTTTCAGGATTATGAGAGACTTTTAAAGTGTCATTTCTATTATGAGTAATACTCAAGTGTCCTTTAGTTTCAGAAATCGCAAAGACTTTGCTACAGACAAAGGACTGTCATATATAACGTAGCCTCTAGTTTATTCATTATAAACTGTCTAGTTATATATATATCTAGTATAGATAAAGAAAAGTCAAATAACCAGTATTGTTCCCAACTTGCCAAAGACTTTACAGTATTTTCTATATCTCAAAAGGGGGGAGATGTCATATTATTGTTTTGTGTTGTGAGACCTAAAAGCTATGTTGTGAAACCGAAACTAGGGGAATACACACACTGCATTCTACAGCATCATGGTGTCTGTCTTCTTCCTTCCTCACTCCCACAAATAAGACAAAATACAGCACCCAACACTTTTCACTTTAATGTGAGAGATTCGCTCAAACCCCTATTATCACTCGGCTGTGTGATCTGTGTTTCTACTTGTCTAGTACACTCCCCGCTAAAATTACTATGTAATTTTACAACTTCATAGCACTCAAAATGGTTATACTTGAACGTTCCTGAAACACAAATAAGAGCTAATCACTCTCTAGTAACAAAACCAACTTTTGAACTGGCCTTTCAAGATAGGACACCTTAGCAACACGCCTACGAAACCTGTTTAAAACAGGATCTCTGACTCAAAATTTCACCTTGTGCACAAGTTAGTCTTCTGGGAAGACTTCAACCACTTGTACCAGCTTCCACTAACATTGTGGCAGTTCATCGTCTTTCATGAGGACAATATCATCCACTCTCAAGTTTCTCCTTGGATCATTCCACTTTCTTCTGGACTGGAGATTTGCTAGATAATCCTATCTCCATCTGGACGAAAACTCATTTGCAAGCTACTTAACTCGTTGCAACAAGTATAAATGTCTTCTTTGACAAATTTTCTTGGTGGAGGAAGAATGATGCGCGATTTCATCATAAAGAAAAGGTTCAGGGTTGTAGTATCCTACTATGTATAGTTGTATTTGTAGGTGACTACTCCAGCCACCCTCCTCTTCTATTTACATAACCCTACCAGTGCTGCCACTCTGTGAGCAGCTGGTGTACTACTCACTCTGACCTAGATTCAAATGTAGGGCAACAGGATGTCATGTGACTTCCATCTTGTATCCTCTCAGTCTCACACAGGAATAAACATCTCCAGCATAATCTACAAACATCTGCCAGTCTTATGATTACAGTACAATATCACACTCTACAAGGATGAGTGGTTCTGGATTGTGAGGGTCCCCAAGATTATCAACTGTCAAAGGTCTGCCATTCACAATGGCCATTGCTTCATAGAAAAAAGTTTGTAGTGATGAGTTATCCAGACTTCCATCGAACTGGTGTAGTATAGCATTCAGAACGCTTCGCATGGTCCGAATCTACCTTTCCCACACTCCTCCCATGTGACTAGCATGGAGAATGTTCATGACAAAATTACAGCCTTGCTCTGCAAGATTTATGCATATCTTTTCATCTTTGATTTCTTTCATGGCTCGCTTTGGCTCGTGCTGAGCACCAACAAATTACTGCCTTGATCACATCGCAGCTGCCTGACTGCTTGTTGACTCACAACGACAGGTGAACTTCCAGACATGTCGGCCATCTTGGAATGTCCGAGTATGTGACTGGTGTTTCCTATTAAGTTTGGTATCTGAAGTATCTTAAGTATTTGAGTCTGTACTTCATAAATAACTGTATGTTAATGTTATAAATGTTATATGTATCTTTATGATACCTCATCACAAGTTACTATGTGAAATATAAAAGTTATGAGTAATAATAAACTGTCACATGGGTATGCTGACTTTGCTGTAGCTAGAAATAGTGCCATAGTTCTTTGAATCTCAAAATATAACCAAAATAATGGCAGATTCTACCGGTTATGGGCCCAGATATGCCGGGTTATGCTTTAAAGGTGATGGAGATGAGTATGAACTATGGGAAACTAAGTTTATGGGCTATTTACACCTGCAGAAGCTACATGCAGTTGTGATGAAAGAGGGTGACCTGACTGAGGAAGAAGGTGAGAAGAATGTCTTTGCCGAGCTGATCCAAGTCTTAGATGACACCAGTTTGGCGATAGTCATGAGGGAAGCGAAAGAAGACGGAAGAGCAGCATTGAGGCTCTTAAAAGAACATTAATATGGTTCGGGTAAACCAAGAATTCATACTCTTTATTCTTTGTTGACATCTTTAAAAATGGCAGGAGGCGAATCCACCACTGACTATATTTTGAGGGCAGAAAAAGCCTGGACAGCGCTCAAAAAGCAGGTGAAACATTAAGTGATGGTCTAATTATAGCGATGTTGTTTCATGGTCTTCCTGAATCATTCAAACCGTTTGAGGTGTATGTAACTCAAGAGAGAAAAATTACACTGTTAGTGAATTTAAAAAAGCCTTGAAAGATTTCCAACAACATTCACATGCTGCCACGAGTAGCTCAGTATTAGAGGTTAGTGAGTCTGACAAGAAAAACAGTGAAATTATATGTTTCTTTTGTAAACATAAAGGCCACAAGGCAGCTGAATGTAGAAAAAAGAAAGCTAGGTGGTGTGATTTTTGTAAAAACAAATCTATCAGGACTGACAACGGTACTGAATTTGTGAACAAAGAAGTAAAAGAACTATTTCTAAAGCATAAGATAAAACATGAAAAGTCTGCTCCCTACTCGCCACATCAGAATGGCACAGTGGAAAGACACTGGCGAACCTTATTTGACACTGGTGTTTGATTATAGTCAGGTGTGGATAAGACTTTTGGGCATTATGCAGTTTTGGCAGCCAACTACAGTAGAAATAGGTGATACAATGACAGGTTGAAAGTTACACATGTTGAAGCATTTTGTGGTAAAAGGCCAAATCTTGCAAAACTTCACATCTTTGGTTCTGAGTGTTTTGCGTATTTTGAAAACAAAAAGAAGCTTGACCCATGAAGCCAAAAGGGAATTTTCATGGGCTACGATAAAGAGAGACCAGCCTACCTTGAATACTTTCCAACTCAAGATGTTGTGAAGCCAGTCAGATGTGTGATATTCACAGACAAATTTGTAAAAGATGGTGAAAAATCTAAAGAAATGTGCAATGACTATGATGAGGTAATGCTCCCAAAAAGAAAAGTGTTTGGTGAAAATCAAAGAGGTGAGGCACCTGAGGGAAATGATGAACATGTTATGAATTGTGATGCTGAAAGCCAGGTACCAATTGAAGGTGACAACAACAAAGTTGCAGATGGTGAAAATGTAAACAATGATGACCATGTAAATGCTGAAAAGAGGCATTCGGGTAGAGTCAAGATGAAACCCAAATATTTAAGTGATTATGTTTTGGAAAATGACAGTGGTGATGACAACAGTGATCATGATGAGTTAAATATGTTCACTATTGATTACTTGTGTACAGTATCTGAGATACCTAAGTCATTTAAAGAGGCAATGGCTGCCCCAGATGCAGCATCATGGAAAATAGTGATGGATGATGAGATGCAAGCTCTAAGAGACAGTAACACATTTACTCTGACAATGTTACCAGAAGGTAAGAAAGCAGTGGGGGGTAGATGGGTCTACTGTGTAAAAGAAGCAGGAAACGAGGAGATATTTAAAGCTCAATTTGTAGCCAAGGGCTATAGTCAGAGTTATGGGATAGATTATAATGAAATGTACACTCCAACCATGAAGTTGACTACTATTCGCACATTGATTAATGTAGCTGTACAAAATTACATGTATGTCCATCGAATGGATGTCAAAAGTCAATACCTAAATGCTTACATAGATTGTGACATTTATATGGACCAAGGTGAAGGTTATGAAATTAAGTCAAAGGAAGGAGAGAAACTTGTGTATAAGTTGAACAAATCCTTATACGGATTAAAGCAGAGCGGGAGGAACTGGAATACTCTCTTGAATAATTTCCTTCTTGAAATGGGGTTTACTCGGAGTAAAACTGATCCATGCAGGTATTGCAAGGGGGAAGGTGTTGACGGAGTGTTGATTGTCTCATGGATAGATGATTTGATTGTTGCTTCCTCAAGTGAAATTCTCCTGCATGAAACAAAGAATTCACTGAAATGTAGATTCAAAATGAAGGATCTAGGTTTGATATCTTGTTTTCTTGGTATTGATTTTGAACACAAAATTGATGGTATCGAGATGAACCAAAGGAAGTATCTTTGTAAAGTATTTGAGAAATTTGGAATGTTAGACTTTACACCAAGGGGGACACCTAGTGAACAGAAGTTGGTTTTCACAGATGATGCGGAATTGTTTGATTCTTCACTTTACAGACAGGCCATTGGTAATTTGATATATCTCATGGTCTGTACAAGGCCTGACATTTCTTTTATTGTGTCCAGATTATCACAGTACTGTGAAAAGCCAACAACTGAGCACTGGCCATGTTTTCCGTTATTTGAAGGGAACAACGGAATACAAACTTTCATTTCACAAAGATGATGACGGGTTAAGCCTTACAGGCTACACCGATGCCAATTGGGCAGGTTCTAGTGATAGAAAAAGTACCTCTGGGTACTGTTTTAAGTTGAACAACTGTAGCTCTGTTGTAGCATGGAAGAGCAAGAAACAAACTACTGTGGCTCTCTCCACATGTGAGGCCGAATATGTAGCAGTTGCTGGTGCAACTCAAGAAGCTCTATTTCTGTATCTCTATTTCTGAGCATCTATATCAGAGATAATAGTTGATCCCGTGAAGATGATTACTTTCATAATTTTAAGTGGGGGTGTTGACTCACATTGACAGGCGAACTTCCAGACGTGTCGGCCATCTTGGAACATCCGAGTATGTGACTGGTGTTTCCTATTAAGTTTGGTATCTGAAGTATCTTAAGTATTTGAGTCTGTACTTCATAAATAACTGTATGTAAATGTTATATATGTTATATGTATCTTTATGATACCTCATCACAAGTTACTATTTGAAATATAAATGTTATGAGTAATGATAAACTGTCACATGGGTATGCTGACTTTGCTGTAGCTAGAAATGGCGCCATAGTTCTTTCTATCTCAAAATATAACCGAAATAATGGCAGATTCTACACTGCTCCCTGCAGTGCAACGAAACAGCGTAAAGCGTTGATAAAGGCATCAGTTGTCATATCATCCATCATTTTGATGTGGACAGCTCGTAAGGTCATACAAGTAAAAAGTAGACCGCTTATATTCCTGGCAACCTTCTTTAGTCAGAAAGGGACCAAAAAGGTCTATTCCACAATAAGTGAAGGGCAGAGAAGGCTCCGTTATAGCGTCTGGCAAGTCTGGCATCTTCTGTTCCATTGTGCCACTGTTTTTGTCTCTATCGTGTTGACGGATAGTCCAAACTCTTTAAGGGTGTCTTCGTGGTGTGAGTTGAAGGAACATGCCAGCCCAATCTGATAGTGCATCTCCACAATCAGCAGACTCTCTAGCTCTAGATGATCCTGCTGCAGCTTCTGTGCCATGTTCATCTTCATGTTTCTTTGCCATATCACATGCCCCTGCGATAGGTTCTTGATGAAACCTACACAAGACATTTGCAGAAGGACGTCTTTTCATATGCCTGAGCCTATTTGAGCCTGTTTCTCTGTTATTAGGCAGAGTGGACCTATCTTCTTCAAAGGCTAATGGCATCTCGAAGTGTCCATCTTCTCTTCGATGTATGCCATCATTCACTTTCTCTAGGAATCGTCCATCTTCTTCAGGGCATGAGGTGGAATCCTCACTCTGGGCGTTAAAATCTTTCTCAAATACTCTAATGAATTTCTCAGGACCCAAGACTTCTTTGTTTTTTATGTTATTCACAAACTTGACATCTACCTGTCCTGGGATTTCCAACTCCTGAGGAACCCTGACAGTAGTAATCCTGTGAGATAGTCCTATAGTGTCACCACAGTCCTTGACAGACTCTATACAACCCACAACACTCCAACCTAACACTGTCTCCACAGTGAAAGGCTCATTGCTCTCTCCTGAAATACAACTACGAGGGGCAAGGGCTTGGGGGTAATTGTACCCCATCAGCAAAACAATTTTGAAGGGGGGCACCTTATGCTGAAGACTAGCTAAATGTGGCCAGTGCTGGGCTGTCTGTCTAGGAGGTATATGAGACCTGTTAACAGGAATAAAATCCCGACTGTAAACGATAGGTAACTGTATTTTGACAACGGCCATTCTTACAAACAAACTCAGCCTTCTCCTCCTTTTCCTTAGCTGTAAAGGCAAAGCAAAACTCCATCTTGTGATTGTCCTTCTTACAGAACAAACACTCTCTTTCCTTGCTCTCCCCTGCTGAAACAAGTGTCCTAGCAGATGGGCCTCGTTTCATCTGATCAGTAGTGGAGATAGTCTTCTCCTTTTCCTTGGAAGCAATGTCCTTCAAGGCCTCAAGAGAAGTCACAGGGTCACAGGCTATCTTAGCTTCCTTAGTGATGAAATCAGAAACATCTGCGAAGGTAAGGAATTTCCCTTCCATTCTCGAGGTTGCGACAACTCGGCTCCAGCAAGTGACAACCCACTCAGGTAACTTCTGTAGAAGTTTTTTGTTCTCTCTGATAAATCTATCCCGTATTGTCACCATAACCATAGTTTCACATAATACTAAATAGTCCAGCAGAATCCTGCAAGAAAAAGGGGTTTCACTTCATTTTGGTATAGAAGCATGAAACTTGGTACAATGGTAGAACTTGATGTACTGATGAAAATTAGAGTAGGGGCCAAGCTCAATTTTCAATATGGCTGTGAAATCCAATATAGCCGCCAAGGCTTTCTAAAATGAATAGTAGCTGTATTTTTCCTTGAATGGAGAGTGAAATATTCATCACATATAATATCAATTCATAGTTAAGCAAGTAGAAAATATATATCTATCACTTTGATGCATTTCTAAGCTGTCAGCAATCTTGAAATCCAAAATGGCTTCTAAAATCAGCCCTGAAACATGTGAAATAGCAACTCTGCTGTCATTAAGAATCTGAAGATCGCTGAGTTGAGACATAGCTGTCTTGGTGGTTCTGGAACAGGTAAACGTGAAAGTCCTATAGATGTGGAAATGGCCTCAGCTAGAGCTGCTACATCACTTACCTTACTGGATGCAGCATCAGGGTTCTTGAGTTTGTGATGAGAAGTAATATGACTTACACATATCGACTCCTGCTTCTCTATCATTGGACCTGAGTGCACCCAACGTGCACTAACAGATCCAATACTCTTGCATTCCTCACCATCCCTGTAAGCTTTGGCTTTAGCTTCTTCCATCTTGCAAAGCTTCTGGAGCTTAAGTCTTTCAAGTTCTTTCCGCTTCTTCTCAATAGTATCTTCAGTATCCATTTTTCTTTTAGCCTCTTCTCTCTCCATACATCTCACATGTTCTTGCCATAGGTCCTCTGTCTCTTGAGCCTCTATCTGAGCTGCAAGTTCTGCAGCCCTAGCCTCAGCTTCCAGTGCCCTGGATGAAGCATTGGATCTCACAGATGAAGCACCGGATCGTCGTGACCTACGACTTTTCTGAGACGTACGACTATGGTGTGACAATCTATCATCATCCAACTTCTGCCGATCCTCTTCTGAAGCATGCTTTATGCGGAAGTTGATAGCTGCGACTACCTGTTCTTTATCTTTGCTGGTAGTTTCTACTTCCTTTTTGATCTGTTCAATGCCTTTGTCTTTATCAAAGGCAGCTAGCTTGTTGGCAAGATCTACTAGGGTTTTCCATCTTTTGCTAAGTCTCTCCTTCATAGACTTCAACACATCAAGGGTAGTATTCCACCTGGTGGTCAAGTTCACAGTTGAGGTCTTATGAAGGTCATCACTGAGAACAACTTGGCTTGACAACTTCTGTGTCTGAGCTAAACCGACATGAACAATCACTGTTCAATCCGAGAGAAAATAATGTGATTGCTATCATTGTTTAGATGTGAACCCAAATTCCTGCATCCGAAAGTGCGAAACTGCCAATGAAACAGGGGAAAACCACTAATCAATCCGGTCAGTGAATGTCAAGGATTGCATCAAGACTACGAAATAAAGCTAATTGAAGAAGCTTTGAGAACTTTGATGAAACTTGAAATTTTATGATTAAAAGAAATATTGAATTATTAATGTACTAATAACATGTACCTGTATTTCAGATCCAGTTGATTACTGTTTACTACCATATAAACGTGACTTGTTTCATGTATGATCTGGTACCCAAGTTACAGTAGTTACAGAAGTTTATTGTTCTGATTTAAGGTATCAATCACATTCCTTGAAGGCTTGTAGCACTGCTTTGTCTGGGAGTTGCATGTATGTTAAAGTTAGGTATTTTGATGAGACGTAGGTAAATCATAATTTATCTTGAGCGTTCTTGAACCTGAACAGGGTAAAGCTGATCTGATCAGTAAGGTCAGGTAGTCTCCTATACTTTAATATTTACTTAATTAAACCCCAGTCTGTGGCCTTTCAGGATGGATGGTCCAGCAAAAGCTGACCAGCCAGAGCACAGTTCTCAGGTAGGTGATAGGGATAAAGCTGACCAGCCAGAGCACAGTTCTCAGGTAGGTGATAGGGATGAAGCTGACCAGCCAGAGCACAGTTCTCAGGTAGGTGATAGGGATAAAGCTGACCAGCCAGAGCACAGTTCTCAGGTAGGTGATAGGGATGAAGCTGACCAGCCAGAGCACAGTTCTCAGGTAGGTGATAGGGATGAAGCTGCCAGCACAGAGCTCGGCAGAGGTAAGCGTACTCGCGTACTAACAAAGAAAGCGCAAGAACACAAGGTAGAAGAACTAAAGAAACGCTTTAATAAGGATGTTGCCAGTTTCTACAAGCAGCTGACTATTGAAGAAGGTATACTTGCTGGGTGCTTGACAATAACCAGTTTTCTCTGTTTTTTTGTTTTTAATCAACTTGAACACAGGCCCCATGGCTTAAGGCCTTAAATAATATAGAATAACCTCATTTGGGCTCATAATCTACTCCATATAGGATAATATTCACTTATGTCTTGACTCAATATACTTTTAGGCTCACATCATGGAGCAAGCAGATTTCAAGTAGTGACATGTTCAAACCAAAGTCGTCTAATATGGGCCATAAACATATAATTATCCAAAATATCTTCAAAATTACAATCACTAAACATAGACAAAACATAGATCATAGATCATGACTCACAAAAATAGGAATATTCAGATAGAAGTACACAAAAAATATGCAATATTAATATATCAAAAATAACTCTCACACTAGAGAGATCAAACTGTCAACATGGCTCCTCAGAGCTAACAGGTCAAAGAAGGGGGACCAAAAACAAGTCTAATCTGAGAAGATTACATGAAATTATATCAAACTACCACAGGATTACACTCAAGAGTCAATGAAGGATGTATCCTGGTGTTTTTTGTGAGTTGACAAATAACCCTTTTCACTTTAATATGAGTGTAGCTGCCTGCCCTGGTTTTTAAACAAGTCTTGACTGACAAGTGGTGACATAGTGTTGAAAGTTTTATTTCGTAACTTCATATCGGGTATGTCGTTATGCCGTATCGGTAATGCCGTTATGCCGTATCGGTAATGCCGTAAGAACTAGAATAACAGAAAAAGTTTACATGAGAGTCAAATAACATGCGTGTTGTACACAAACTATAGGCAAACTCTATCTCAGGTAATATAGAATTTAGGTGACACATAATTTGAGTCATAATACCATAACACAAGCAGTGTGTTTAGACTATAGTTAAACTCAATTTAAGGTAGCACAAAATTGAGGTAACAGAACTTTCAGCCATAGTTTCAAAGTATGACATAGTCAATGACTAGTAAATACACATAAATTTAAGTGTTGACATATACCAGGTAATGACAAACACAAAGACTAGTTGTGGCTGACAAATAGCAGCAAATACGTGTCTCAGATCATGAACACACTTTTATGCTGTGTGTGGGACTAGCTTATATGAACACATAGTGAGGCTAGTTTTTATCAATACACAAACAATAACTCTTTAGCACCTTATTTTGAGGGCTTATGCAGTTATGAAACATATCTTGTTAATACAACTAATATCTCACCTTGTGGGCTTATCCAGGAACAGGTACTAAAGTTATGGGGAGGTATTATTACATCATGTTTTTTAGATTTTTAACATGGGATTTCTTTTTGGTTCCCCTAACATTTGGTTTCTAGTGAGGAAGTAGGAATCACTTCCTCACCGAGGCACTCTGGGATACACCAAGATGGTAGCCTCCATGAATGGAGCCACAAGGCAGCAAAGTTTGTTGACATTGCTAATAAATGTAGATCTCAAGGATTTTACCCATCACTAGAACCATAGCACCATTCATTTGGTAAGTCTGAGCATTTAGAGATAGTTAGATAGCCTGTGGACCTTGAAATGAGTTGAAAACGCAACATCAACAAGGGTGAGTGATATTAGGGATATCAATTTCGCCAGCCTTTACAACGAGAGATTCACTCAAATCCCCTATTATCACTAGATGTCAGCAGC
This sequence comes from Alentia gelatinosa, assembly GCA_950022655.1. Classification (NCBI taxonomy): domain Eukaryota; kingdom Metazoa; phylum Annelida; class Polychaeta; order Phyllodocida; family Polynoidae; genus Alentia; species Alentia gelatinosa. The sequence continues at coordinate 47,493,870 of OX465587.1, read as the reverse complement.
AAACCCGCTGCAAGTGTATCGCTGCACAGGGTTTGCTAAATTCCTGTCTCGCTAGTCCCTTCTGGACAGAGACAGTGATTCAGACATTTCCGATCATGACTCAGTCAATACCATTGTTACACCATGACGAACCCATGTGACAGTTCAACGGGAGCTGCTATCCTTCGGTCCAAGGTAGCAACACATTTGTGGGTATCACACATTCAGAACAGATAAACATTTACAGCTACAAATTTTCAAGAGCTCTTCAAAATCTGGTTATATAGGTTCCACCTATGAATTTTGAGCAAAAAATGCTAATTTTAGGGGTTTATCAATTTTCTTTCAAGATAAAGGTACATGAAAGTGGGGTTTCCCTGCTAGATCATTCGTTTTTACATACTCCAATACTGTTTCTGATACTTTAAAAAATATATGGATATGTAAACTACCCTTTGAATTATTGGTCACCGTACGTGGGCATCGATCACAATCTGGGAGAATTGACCATATGGATTTGAAGAATATTTAACTCCAAACAGAATGAATAAAAACATATTTAAAATTTGATGTATAGCATACATTCTATTATTATTGTAGCTACCCCACTACAAAAAGAAATGATACTGCAAATCAAGAAACATTTTGTTACTCCTAGTGTTTCTTGCATACAGGCTACAAATACATCAATAAAAGCATGATGAATGATTAAAATATTTATGATTTATGTATGCAAATTATAAACATAATGTATAAATCACTATATATAATGTATATATAATGCATATATAATCATATTTGTATATGATATGATTTTAGCAGATATAAATATTCATCTAGTTATATTTTCTGTTCCAGGTATGAAAGTAGTGGTGGTGGTGGTGGTGATAGTTCTACAATAGAAGCTAACAGGGCCTTTGCTTGAAAATGGAAAAGCTCCAGTGCAAGATGTTTGCTAAAAATAAATGTATCATTCACACGACAGCAGCGAAAGATAATGAGCCTTTAATCAGTCCTCAAAGCTGCCGAAGAGCTTGATGATGGAGAACTCCCCAAATCTTATATCATAGGAATTGCCAAAGCCTCTTTACCATGAAGAGATATGTAAAGACTCTGAAAAGGAAAGCAACTGAGAGTTTTATTGATGAGGTTGGAAACACTGGTAGTACATAAAAAAAGCCCAGTAGAAGATCATCATAAGAGGGAAGGGTGTATGACCCAATCTGGATTTTTTTGTAGCAAAGTTCAGTTTCAAAAACACTCAAAGACTCTTGAAAAGCTAACTAAAGCTTTTGGAACTAAGAGCAGATCAAACACTACGAGAATGTGCCACAAAAAAGGGAGATGAAAGAAAACATTTTCGCAATAGCAAGTTGAAACCTAGTTGCTGCAGAAGCACACTATCATGTGTCTAGCTACAAGAATTATACAAGGGGCAAGAAAATAGAAATTAAAGTAAAGCTCAGAAAGAAAAAGAGAAAAAATAGATGGTGATGAACTGTATAAAAGGATTGAAGGAAAAGCATATGAAGACCTTTACAGATATATAAGAACTGATATAATTTCTCACAAGAAGATTGTGGCAATCCCTTCCTTCACAAAAATGTTGGAATCCTTTATGCAGTCTGGTGGAGTCTGAATACTTACATGATTCCACAAGGAAACACATTCGTAGGAAACTGGAATCAGAACTTGGAGAATCAGTAGATATATTTCCAGATGACAAGGGAAAATTGTTATTGGTTCCTGAGAGTCTATCCTTCAAAGAACTAGTCTTGGAAAATCAAATGCTTAATCGGGAACTCAAAGTTTGGGAGGCAAAATCAACAAACATCAACAACATTATAGACCAGACTTCATCACATATATGGTTAGATATCAAAGAGGATATGACACCTACTCCCTGCCCATTCCATCCATCTGATGTGACTCCTAGTGAGCACATTGACATACCAAGTGAACTAGAGCAGTTACTTGTTGGGGTTCTCACAGGAGATCCTAAGTCTACAATTCAAACACACAGAATCCGTACTTTGGTCCAGTCATTTAGCCAGGATCTCATATATGCTGTAACATGTGGACAGTACAAACCACCTAAACATCTAGGGCTCCAAAATGCAGTTAAAACACTCACTGGGAATGTTAGGCTTATTCAGACTCTGAACAACCTTGGACATGGTGTTTCTTACTCCCAGCTGGAAGAGAATGATACTTCTCTGTGTCTTCAAAAGTTAGCAGCAGGCTTCAATCATAGACCTGTACTTCCAGGTACCATCAAACCTCATGTCCTCACCATTCTAGCCTGAGATAATATTGATAGACTAGAGGAAACTTTTACAGGAAAGGGTACATCCCATCGTGTCAATGGCCTTGCAGTACAGGGCAATATCTTTGGGCCACACCTCCCCAGAGTTGAACTCCCACATATTGAAAAACTTCAGCAGAGATCAGTCACCATTGAGCACCATCAGCTGGGAGAATATGTAGCTGGTGTCGGTGTGGGCCCACAACCTCTTTCAACCAAAGTCAACCATTTTCAGGAAACCAAACATGCTGCTAAAGGAGCCCACAATAAGAACTTTGTTTGGATGCTTGCATGACAAACAGAATCATAAAATCAGACAATCCCAAGTTGAACTGATTTTAACATTGTCACTAAAGATATTGTTGGATACCTGCCAACCATCAATGCCCCAGCCACTGAGATAACCGCAGTGTTTGAAATCCTGAACCAGTCAGAACTAATAATTCTCTTGTGAATGGGAATATTCCACACCATCTGTAATATGCTAGCAATCTTTGGGAAGAGATTTCAGGATGCAGGTTTAAAGGACATTTGTATAGAAGCTGGAATTGTTGCTGAAGGGTCTGTAAATTGAGTTCCTGATGGTAAACACTATAATCGTGCCATCAGTGTCCACAAGTGCATTTATGAAGCACTAATGACACTGGCATGGGAGGACTTTATGCTGTGGGTGGAAGATAATATTCAGGACAGGAGCATTGTGATTCCATCTATGACACAACAATGGATAACTCTCTGGTTTCTGGATGTCAAACATGGACATGATAGAGGATGTCATACTTAGCTTATTGTGAGCTTCGCGTGAAGGGAATTGGAACTTGCACCTCCATGCCATACAAAGTATGATCCCATGGTGCTTTGCATATGATAGGTTGAACTATGCCAGATACCTGTCCCCATACTTTGCTAAGATGACAAATCTTCCAGAGACAAATACACAAGTGTATGAGGCCTTCAAAACAGGCCAATTCTCAGTGCAGATGTCTAACAACAACCCTTTTGGGCATATTCCTTTAGACCAGACAACTGAGGTAACAGTGAACAAAGATACACAGACTCCTGGAGGCACAGCTTGGTTCAGTCAGAAAGCTGGAGCTATCAAACAGTACTACATAACAGCTGAGTACAGAAGTGCATTGATGGGATAGCTAAGAGACATGGCTCAAGGTAACAGATCAAAAAGGTGGCATACAGAACTCCAGCCGCCAAGAATCCAAAGAGATGAGGTGGATGTGTCTGCAGTCCTTGGTCTCATCAAAGACTGGGTCAACCCATTTGTAGCAAAGCAGGACCTAATTAGCATTTCCAATGCAAAGGCAGCACTCAGAGACATTGCTTCTGACCTATGAGATTGGTATCAAAGCTTATAAATGCATCATTCAAGGATGAGAGGCTAGAGAGAGATCCACCTTGGAAGAAATTTCATGATCCAATGATAACTAACAAGTTAAGGATATTAAGTAATATGTATAAGAAGAAGGAAATGAAATCAAGTGGGAGGATGATGATCTTTAAGGCTGACAGATATCTGTTTGGTCGCATAATAGTGATGGCACAAGGACGCAATCTCCAGATGGAGGATATCTTCTGTCATCCACTTGGACCATTACCTTGGGCCATGTCTACAGCTGACAGCTTGCTGCGAAAAATCAACAAAGCTACTTTAACCACAACTTTTCAGAAGAATGTAACAGTGGCAGAGCAACTCCCAGAAACTCTGCTACAGTAGTTCATGGAATGAACTTAGTACAAAAAGTGAAAGGTGTTCAAGTTACCTTTGGTGATGTTGCCACTACTGTTTTGTCTATGGCACTGAGGGAAGGAGGTCAGAGTGACAGAATCGATGTAGTGTTTGACACTTACAGGGTGAACTCTATCAAAAACAGTGAGAGATCTCTATGAGGTGGAGAGGATAGCCATCAGCTGCATAACATTACAGGCACACAGATTGTGAAACAGTGGCAGAGGTTCCTGAATGCAGTTGATAACAAGACCAGTCTTATTACATTCTTAGTTAGTGAATGGAAGAAACAAGAATACAGAAAGGTTACAGGGAAAGTTTCTATATGCAACTGTGGAAGACAAATGTTACAGGATCACATCTCAGGGTGCAAAGGAGGTGTCTGCTCTACAGTGCCAACAGGAAGAAGCAGATGGACACCTTCTTCTCCATGCTGCTCATGCAGCAAGACAGGCCTATCAGGCTGTAGTGATCTGCTCAGAGGATACAGATGTTTTCATAATGTCCTTGGCATTCCATGACAAGATTGGAATTCCTTTGTTCCAGAAAAGTGGAACTAGAATTCGGACAAGGCTTGTTGATATCATGAAGGTTGCTGCCACTGTTGGCATAGATGTCTGTAGGGCTCTTATTGGGATGCATGCATATACAGGATGTGACACTGTTAGTGCATTTGCAGGCAAATGGAAGGTCAATGCTCTGAAACTTTTGACCACAAACAAGGAAATCAAGGACATATTCCTAGAGGTTGGTCATGTTTGGGAGCTTTCTAGAGAGTTAATGGACAAGCTAGAAGCATTTACTTGTCTTTTTTATGCACCAAAGGTATCATCCACCAAGGTGAATGATCTTAGGCATGACTTATTCTGTACTAAGAAAGGTGAGATTGAGAGCCATCAGCTTGACCCATGCAAAGACTGCTGAGTAAAAATGCACAAAGACCCAACTACTAGGCTGCAATATGGAGACGCTGTCTTGAACAGGATGCAAAGGTACCAAGTCCTGTTGGCGAAGGGTGGAAGATGGAGAAAGATGAAGGAGTTGAACATTTAGTTGTGCACTGGATGGACAGGCAGCCAGCACCTGAGGCAGCCCTGATTTGTTGGCTTGTAACTGTAAGAGGAAGTGTTCACTACCAAAATGTGTGTGATTATCAAATGGAATGAAGTGTACTGATATGTGCTGTGAGAACCAGTTATCCATCGCTGGCTCAGATGATGGGGAAAATGCAGATGAAGCTTCCGAAGAGCTTGAGTATTATTTTGATTATTAGGCTCATAGTGAATTGGTACACCACTTAGCATAAGGAAATATGTTTATTAGCAATATTTGTTCTTAGTTAATGTGGAATGGTATATGTCTGCTTTTATTCTGCTATTCTTTGTCCTACAACATGAAATTAACAGATTGATAACTACCTCGTCTTTGGATTAAGTTGTATAATGTACTAATTTCATTCCTGTCGTTATCAGGCATGTAAATTCTCAAAAGTATACATTATTTTGGAATTAGGCGAAGGAAAACATCATTTCTTTTCATAAACATGCTAACATTATGCTTTTTTTTCATTCCTGCAAAGTACTTTGCAATAGCAACAGGGAAAATATCATTTGGTTGACCAAACTACAGAGCACGTCAAAAATATGGACTTTTTTATTTTCTCACTCATAAAATGCTTGAATGCATCTGAAAAACTCAACAAATTGAGAGATACTTCTCCTGAATCAAAAAGTTTTGGGAATACCTAGATACATCGAAGCATTAAAAACGTTTTTGCATATTTCTACACCGTGCATATATGTCTATCATTCAGCATAGATAATTAAGTCCTATTTGCCATTGTGTATATACTTCATCTATAGACGTATATATATGTGTCCATGTTGCAGTCATATATAAGTCTGGGTGTAAAATTATCTAATTAAGGTCATTTTAGTTTGTGTCATGTATATGCCATTTCAGTTTACATATAATTTCAACATATTTATCATATTTACGCCGTTGTTCTTTTTATTTCATTTTCATTAGTCATCAAAGCCTGTGGTATATGGAATATTCAATGTTAACCCATTCATGCCAGGTGATGCCTTGAGGCATCAACCAGGGCTGGCCAGGTGATGCCTTAAGGCATCATCTGGGGATGGCTGGGTGATGCCTTGAGTCATCATTTACAAAATAATCGTTTTTGTAAATAAAATTGGAAATATTTGCTCAATAAGCATGAAACTTTAACAGTTTGTAGGTATCATATTTAATATTTTTATGCAAAATAAAGAATAGTATTAGCGATCACATGTCATGTCACATGATGCAAAGATCAAAATGTTCACAATAGGCCTATATACCCGGCCTCTAGCAGCATTCACTGGCACTAGTACCTGGCTCCATGCCTGTGCTATTGCCGCGGGTACCAGGTGCGATAGAGTTAAAGTACAAATTTTTATCATAGATAATTTCTAAAACCTGATTCGGTATCAATTGGTTAATTACATGAAATAAACCCAGCATTCTTTTATTTCTTAACCAATATTTAAAGTTGTTTTTTTCAAAACACCATTTCTTTGTGAGGTTTAGGCTAGGTCTGTTTATAATGCACATGCTTACACTTGATGTATCAGGAGACTGTGGCAGGTAAACCTTTTTTTATTTTTTCATCTATATTCATATATATGCCAAACATAAGTAACGTGTATACGACTAGCATATACATATTGCGCATAGTATATTTCTATTCATATATGTTGGGTGGCAAATACAGCCATTACGCTGACAGTATACAAGAAACTCAGTTCTATATGCTGTATCCGCTAGGGCACAATGTAGGTGTATACATCTATAAACATATTAATATTCATTTTATACGTGTGTTTATGCAGTGGCGTTTAGATAAAATATACAATAGAACACAGACACCCTATGTAAGCGACCACCCTGCATAAGTGGACACTTTTGCTCCGAACGGAAATTTTCCCACCTATTAAATGTTTACTTTAACCCAGTGTAAGCGATCACCTCGCATAAGTGGACACTCCGCATGTGTGCGGACACCTCCGCTGGACACTCTAGCCAAAATAGATTAATCTTTTTTTCTGAGTGTGTGTGAGTATATTCATAGAAAATGCATTTGTAGATCAAAGTTTAGTCACTTCATATCCAATTGAGATATTGGAAAATCGATTTCAGATCTACCATCCCCTCTTTCTCTCCTACATATTGGTATACTTACATATTGGCCACGAGGAAACGTGATAACCCCGCGTAAGCGGCCACCCGGTGTAAGCGGCTACTTTGGCCCAGAACAAAGGGTGCCCGCTCATGTGGGGTTTTACTGTATTCATTTTTCACACGGTACACATATAATACCATGTTGAGTGCATCCCTGACATCAGGAGCTTTAATTTGATGCTAAATACAAAGTAAATGAAACGCAGGTGCTGCTGACCAGTTATATTGATCACTTGGATTGGAGACAGAACCTTGACCAATACAAAAATAGCACACCCCCACGGAGCCACCCGTGAGTAGGCGCTCATTGAACCGTAACGGGTGCAGGCGCAAGGGCTTTTACATGCTGGTCTCAGTCGGCAAGAGTGGGGGTTTAAGCAAGTTATAGTCGTAACGGGTGCAGGCATTCTGACCAGGTCGCTGAGTGGAAAGGGAAATTTTTCAAGTTAACCAATGAATAAAATATCCCGAAATGTATCAATAGACCACAGATGATCAGGGAATTTTGACTGCCGACCCGACCCAAACTGACACAAAATGTGCCGTAACTTTTAAAAAATCTAGTGAACTAAGAACCCTAATTCCAATTGTCCCATTTAGGTACATACCTGGAATCGACTGACAAATACTTTATTAAGGCCTAGGGGCATGGGAATGAATTGAAAATAATTGTTTCCCAAGACTGACTGCCTGGAAATCAGGGAAATTTGTCCGCCGGCCCCATCTATTCTAGGACAAAATGTGCCGTAACTTTAAAAAAATCTAGTGCACTTAGGACCCTAATTCCAACTGTCCCATGTAGCTATAAATCTGGAATCGACTGACAAATACTTTATTAAGGCCAAGGGGCATGGAAACAATTTAAGAATCAGGATTTTCTGAATTTTTCCCTTGAAAATCAGGGAATTTTGACTGCCGACCCAACCCAAACTGACCCAAAATGTGCAGTAACTTTAAAAAAATCTATTGCACTTAGGACCCTAATTCCAACTGTCCCATGTAGGTACATACCTGGAATCGACTGACAAATACTTTATTAAGGCCTAGGGGCATGGGAATGAATTGAAAATAATTTTTTCCCAAGACTGACTGCCTGAAAATCAGGGAAATTTGTCTGCCAGCCCCAACTATTCTAACACAAAATGTGCCGTAACTTATTAAGGCCTAGGGGCATGGGAACAATTTAAGAATCTGGATTTTCTGGATTTTCCCCTTGAAAATCAGGGAATTTTGACTGCCAACCCAAACAATTGGCAGAGTTTGGGTGACTTTAGATGGGGGGTGCCACAGAGAAATGACTGATTTTGGGGGGTTCACCTGTGAAAAGTCAAAGTTTCCAAAATGTTCCCTATTGACCAGGCCCTGCTTATGTATTTAGCTGTCTTCCCTAATGTGAAAGCTACTTAGAACAGTTGAAATTATATTCCTAGCCCTTCTGGGAGAGTCCAAACAATTGGCAGAGTTTGGGTGACTTTAGATGATGGCGCCACTGAGAAATGACTGATTTTGGGGGGTTCACCTGTGAAAAGTCAAAGTTTCCAAAATGTTCCCTGTAAACCAGGCCTTGCTTATGTATTTAGCTGTCTACCCCAATGTGAAAGCTACTCAGAATAGTTGAAATTATATTCCTAGCCCTTCTGGGAGAGTCCAAACAATTTGTAGAGTTTTGGTGACTTTAGATGGGGGCGCCACAGAGAAATGACTGATTTTGGGGGGTTCACCTGTGAAAAGTCAAAGTTTCCAAAATGTTCCCTGTCAACCAGGCCTTGCTTATGTATTCAGCTGTCTATCCCAATGTGAAAGCTACTCAGAACAGTTAAAATTATATTCCTAGACCTTCTGGGAGTTTCCAAACAAATGGCAGAGTTTGGGTGACTTTAGCTCATGGTACCCCTCAGAAATCACCCATTTTCAAAAAGTCACCCTTGAAAACTCCAAAATTTGAAAATATTCCCAATCTAACAGGCCTAATCAAACTATTTAGCTGTGTTTCCAATTAGAAAACTACTCAGACTAGTTGGAATTCCAGTTCTATGCCTTCTGATGGTTAAAACTACCTGCTGCTACTGTGGTGCAGCCCTGGTGGCAAAAACGGGAACTCGAGAACAATAGCGAGTCATAGATAGATAAGCCAGCAGGCCTGGGTTGTCAATCCAGGTCATTCAAATCCGTGCTATAATATAAGTTGCAAAAATATCAGCAAAACCCGTACTTCCCTCTCCCTTCATTATTTTGGTCTTGACCTACAGATCAAACCGAAATAGTAACCGAATGCACTAAGTCCTAGTCTCTGTGACGTTTGATGGAATCTAAACGAAATCATTGTAGCTCAACTACAATATTTCACACATTGCTCAACCAAAAATAGAAGTCATGTGACTACCTAGTTTAAAATCAAGCTACTAGGGGGCAGGAAAGTGCATTGCAGCTGTTTGACAGGTACAGGCGGGTCCCTTTAAAGCTAGTTTTAAGCGTTATGTTATTAGGCCAATATTTGGAACAAGCACCTCTGAACTAAGAAACCCAATATATTTCTTTTCTGAGCAAGAAACGTTTATTTTTGTTTAGTCGTTCAGTGAGTGATATATTAATGAAGGACTCAAATACAACCACAAAATGATTTTGGAATCGAAAGGATTGTGGTACACCAAAGTACTATTACACAATAATCCACTATCATACTGCGTGTCCTGCTCTTTATGGTATCTGTCTGACCCATCCAAATGTTGGGATTAACTACCAAATCTGATTGTTTAAAGAACTATTATGATTTATAGACCCTCTCCACACTGGCGCCATCTTGTAATGGCTGCCTATGTATGTCAATCGAAAACGAGATGAGCCCTCTCCACTTGGTCCTGAATATTGATAAAAAAAATACTACTGGTTCTCTAACTTGAAAGATGAAAATCGCTCTCACGTCTTAACTAATCGGCCGATTTGTATAAACAATACATTGACTTGGGCCTATCTGTTGGGGTATACATGATATACCTGTGTTATGGATAAAATTTCCTGCCATAGAATGAAAATCGGATTTGTTCAAATGAAAAACATTAAAACATGTTACTTTCCTGTTTTCACAGTGATTTAATGAAAAATCTATCATGGTGATATATAGAAATAAACATTCCACCCTTTTAGGCATCTCAAGACTATTAAAATGATACCTATATTACCAGGTTGTGAAGGATATTTCCTGAGATAATGGACTATTAAGACAGATAACATAGGTCAGTGGGGGATCATGGGCTGTGGCTGAATTGGGTAATTTAGCAGTTGTTATGCTGATATTAAACACTGAAAAGGAACTTTTAATTTTTGAAAATGAAAACATTGATTTCGATGAAAACACTAGTGTCCCTGCAAAATACTTCAACAATTATTAGTTTCTGTTTTCCACATGTTTTATACAATATGCCACAAATACAATATCAGAAAATCACATTATTTTTACTCTTTGTCATTTGTCAAGATGTTATATTACATCAAGAAATATCCATCACAGCCTGGCAATATAGGTATCATATTAATCGTCTTGGAATACCTAAGAAGATAAGATGTTTATTTCTGTAGGCCATCCTGATAGATTTTTCATTAAATCACTGAAAACAGGAAGGTAACATGTTTGTGTTTTTTTTACCTAAGCAATTCCGATGTTCAAGCTATTACAGGAAATCATAGACATGACACAGGTATATCATATATATACCAACAGATAGGCTGTTTATCTATAACAGAAGAGCGATTTATATTTTCATTATTTTAGTGGTAATAGGCACTCGCTGCAGTGTTGGCCTCCCTCTAACAGCGCTCACCTCATTCTGGAGTATGGAAATTTCGCTGGTGCGTGGCTGGTACTTTATCAAATACATAGAACCAGCGAAACCCGTTGTCACGGCGATCGCCGCTCCACGCTTATGTGCAAGAGGTGAATTCCAAGTGCAAATGTGATTTTACGACTAACAATAAATTACCTTCCCGAGACCTAACCATTCTAGAATTTATCTGATCTAAGGTTCTCTGTGAGATTTGTTAACTTTTCTATATATTTCAGTTCAGAATTATAATATCTAAACATAGTGTTATATTTGTTTTATAAATATAGCTGCATAACAATTATAGTGGACCAATCACTACTGTACACTACCGTGGAATATAGGGTGAGGCCATTTACTCGCCCTAATACCATTGTATAAAGTACATGTAGTATATTTGGTTTAAATGGTTGACCCCGTATTTGTTTTCTGTCCCATTGATACACTGAGTTGGTCATGCTATGTAGAAACTATCTGCAGATGTCAGAGCTATTCACTGGAACGCATGTTATCTGTCCAGGAACAGTGGGTCACCACAAATGAGTCTGTCCTCGTTGACACTAGTCTGAACACCAGAGACCCGATTCTCTAGTTTTGGGTTCATAGCGAAGGGAAGATCACAACAGTGGCACCAATGGCCATACCAACAGTGGCGACAGCAAAGTTGCGTTTCATAAGTTGTGTCGCTGTTGAGGTGGCCCTTCCCTTGGCTATGCCAGCAGAAAGAACAAAATATTTAATAAATCAATATCTATTGAATAATTCAAAATTATTCGTCATGTTTTCCCCCACATTTCAGCTCTTATTTGACGTCTCTACATTCATTTTTGACTGAGTGATGGTGCCCAACACCATCTCTCGTTTGTTAGACATGAAGTGATAGAGCGATAGAGTAGGAAAGCGACCGTGTTGCAGTGCCTGCAGTTCTTGGATTGAACAGTATAATGGTTATCAGAAAGGAGTTCAGCACTTGAGAATTATAAAAATCGATATATGGTTAAAACATATATATATAGAATTAAATATTTTTTATTTTAAATTACTTGAATATGTTATAATATCGGATAAAATGTTTTATAATTGTTGTTATGGTCAGTACGAGAGGGTAGACCCTCTCGTGAACAGTGGCACTAAGAACAAACAGAAATAAACTACTGAAACGGTTACTACCATTGTTGGTGACGCTCATGTTTCAAGTACCGCTTGCTGTTGCGTCCGCCAACTAGTGAAATGCAAACGGCCATTGTGGTGCCACTAGCCGAGATCAACAATGAACGGATTTTCAACTAGTGGAACGAGTCCCTGGTCCTGTGCTCAGGGTAAACTATCAATAACATAAAAGTGGCAATAACATAAAAGTGGTAATGCCTTAACGCAAATAGTGTTATTCACATATATACCTTTATCTTCAAAAATTGCTTACTGCAAATTTTTAAAAAAAATCGAGGAGGAGGCACACCCGCCCATCAAAATACCAGTCCATCTTCGCCAGTGTTCTGGCTTTGTCAATGGCGAGATCTTGACCGGGAAGAGCAGCTGGATGAAACTCCCACTCGGAATGCCCCAGTAATTTTGAGCTTTTCATTTCTTGATTCTGAATGAACTCGGAATTCTGGGAATCAGGTCTCGTCATAGCAAACTAATTTCCTCTTAATTTACAGTGTTGTAGATACGGGTTATGAAAAAGATGTTTGGATAGGTTTTCATTTACTTAACAAGTGCATGAATTACAAGAATTAAGTTTGTTGTTGTTAAACGTCCCAGGGAACCCTGAGGGAATATATATATATAGGGACCATCAAAGATATAAGCTCGTTATTTGTGTACTATTTTCAAGTATGTTATAAACAAGCAAAGATATTTGTTTCTTTGAAAAAGTTGATTATATCTTTTAAGAATCAAAAGAAACTAATTGTTATGTTGCAAATATGAAACTTTATTTTGAACTGTGAACGCTTCAATAACTACTATTTTAAACTTGTACATGAGCACAACGCCCATCTCACTTCTATTAAAATACATGATTATCTGGTTTAGCTGCCCATACAAGACTCAATGTCCTTCTCCTTCGACTTTCTCGACCTGCACTGACATCCATCGGATATTCTCCGACCCATTCTCTGTATGTGACGTGAAATATGGCACATTGACCTTATGGACGTTTTGAAAAGGAAATATGTTAATGTATGGGGGGTAGGGCATGCTTTAATGGAATCCTATCTGTGGGTTCGTTCCTCACTGAATGTCTAAGGTACCGTGTGGTGTACTACAGTAAGAAGATTAATATCAACGAGTAATAATAATAATAGTAAATAATCTAGAAAGCAGTAAGCATCGGTTTCAGGAATACACGCCATTGTATACATTAGGAGCGGGGATGGGTTTCACCGAAGGATGTCATTGCAGTCATTTTAATACTAATAACTAAAGTTTGACTCTACGGTAGTAATGAAGATTACCCATTCTACGAGATTGGTAGTGTTGCACAATACTCAGTCACCTTATTTTGAAAATAAAGTTATTGGAGACACAAAATGGTCATTGCACGCAATAAATATAGATCCGCGGGGCAGGCATACACATTGTTTTAATTTCTAAAAGAAAAGTAAAACCGCCACCAAGATTTACTTATAAATCAATCTATAAAAAAATTAATCCACAAGGAATCGAACGCTCAGTGGATTAATGTAAGTTGAAATGCAAGTATAAATGAGAACTGCAAGTCATGAGATTGAATCATTATGCCAAAGAATTTAATCAAATATTTTTATGGCAAATAAATTCTTAATAACCAAGAATTCCATGAACGGCCCCATAGTAAGTTATTCTGAATAACATCTTGCAGGATTAATACAATGTTACTGAAATAATACTTTGCAATTTCAGCAGTGATTCAGGAAGGCGATGCACACACATCTTCGGCATCTCAAATATGTAATACCGAAAAATATTCGTAGATACAATTACCCTGCTCAAAAATACATAATTTCCGTATCTTTTAAGTTCTACGTAACCCTGAGCAATCCTGGATATAGAAAGACTTACTGCTATGCACCCAGTCTGGCAGTTTTCAAATGAAGAACAAATTTTACAGGAAAATGAAGTAAACGTAAAAGATTGAGAAACTTACAGCTACACTCATATGGAAAAATATATTACATTTATAATGCAACATATTCGTGTAATTTTTCGTCGAGACGGATTTTTGGTGGTAAAAAAACCATATCTTGGATATTTCCCCCTTTATTTCAATGTAACATCTTCCCATCAAATTGAAGTATGTCGTTATTCTGAGATCAAAGTCTGACAACAAAGAAGTTAGAGTAGCGGAACATGAATAGATCTTAGGCACCTCGTTTTAAGCATTTTCTCAAGGACTACTACTTTGAACCTCTCACGAATCGACATAATTGCTATGAGGAACATATACATGCATTATGATGCCCGAATTGGTGTGATTTGGGTGCACCACAAAGATGAGACAAAGACTTTCGAAGTATCGACTTGATTCACCGTGGCGTGATTTGATATTGCATTAAGTTATAAGAGAAACTGCACTGAAGGGTTTACACATACGCCATGCTATATTCACCAGACCAATTCTAATTGGACATAGGACATTAAAATAAGCTGGGTACATAACGATGCTATATTCCAACAAGCTGCTGCCATTGTTGTCATGTGACCTTGGGGTGCTGGTGGCTCCGCCTCTGAGTGAATCACAAGTCGTGGTCGGCGACGCTCTGCTTCAGATATTCTGCGTACAGAGTCTCCTGAAAAAGAGATTCAAAGTTAGTGGTAGAAACGCGTGGATCTCAACTTTATTTAGTCACTTTCTACTAGATAAATTTATTACTAAATAGTGACCTTCTTTATCCTTATTCTTTATCCCCTATAAATAATAGGGTTGGTTTTAAGTTTCATAACATAAGGGATGCGAGTCTCTATACTGCCCTTCTCAGACTATCAAGACTGTTGCTGCTATAGTCTCCTTAATCCAGTTCATCACTATTAATTGGTGTGGGCACAGAAATAAATATTTCCAAGTTCGAAATGTGACATCGTCACACGCTTTGCCCTAGACAAAATCTAAGATGCCTGATTATGAAATGTCTGTTTTTAATTGAGGATTATCAGTAAAACCCATCTCACAACTGCAAACCGGTATGTGTTACATTCAATCTGAAGCAATCGTAGGGGAAAGCTTTGTTGTTCTGTCAGAGTAGAAAAGTAATTTGGAAAAACTCACCTTTTTCCTCCGGACGTGGTTTGTGACGTAGTCTCGGTTCTCCATCATCACTCGTTTTTGTTTGCGTGTCAGTGTTGGCTTTCGCCTGGAGAATATGAAGATAAAGCTCATTGAATCAACTATGTGTATTACGTGGCTAGGCCTAACTGCACTCTATCGCAGCAAAAAAAAAAAAAAAAAAAAAAAAAAAAAAATTGAATCAACTATGTAAGCAGAAAGTAGAAAGCACGGGGAAGAAAGCTCAGTGACTGGGCAGGTAAGATCTTATATGAAAGTCTTCGTGGGGAATATTAAACTTCATAAAAAGATGCAAATATCGACATAACAGTTCTTGTGTCATATTTGCACAGACACTACTGAAAGCAGAACCGGATTCCTATGAGAAGGTATGATAGGGTGGTGGGCGTTTGTTTGTTTTGTTTATTGATAAAATGTATGGAATTCCAGTACGGTGCTGATGGGGTTACAACTTCCGAATACTACACCCACAATAAGCAGTCACCATAAGAGCCTCAAAACTCTCTTGTGGTCTGCTGTAGTAGGTAAAATCTGAAGTCACTTCTCTATTTTAACGACAATTTCTTGGCTATAACAGGATGGCGTGGCGACTTACCGTGACGACAACTTGGCAATGAGGAGTAGAATCAGCGTGGAGAGGGCGAGTACAATCAACACGTACATGTGGTAATCAACCGGTACCACCTTCCACAAGCCTCGCACCGGTGACTGTCAATCAAACACACGTACTACGTTATATACAAGTCTGAGAGGTCCAGCGCACCCATCCACGGACCGCATACATAAATGACCCACATACATAGATGAACAAATGAGTTAGCCAAGAACCCTGATGAAGGCCATAGGCCGAAACTAGTATGTACAAGTTGCTACTCAATAAACAACAACCAACTACCAATGAACTGTCTATACAACGAAGGAACTTTATCAAAAATTATCAAACAGATTTCCACTCACTTATGGTTTGTGGTCTCAATACCTAACATAAATGAACAAAACAACAAGGACCTTGAGGTTATATCTAATCATGACGGATAGTTTCAATTTCGATTAACTGGAGGTAGTAAACAGACACTCAAAGCAATGTGACTATATATCCAGATGCCCACAAAAAATTCACATCCCATTTAATGTTGGTAAAATAACGATTATAAAAGAAAGATCTACGGTTTGTGAGGATCATGTTGAGGGCAGTTGGCACCGGCGTATTTCCGGTTTCTCACCCTCCCTGACAGCTGTTTTAGGTAGGCTGTAAGGACTGTTATTCTGACTGTTATTCTGACTGGTCTCGGCACCACTTTAAGTGTCTAGGAGGACCATTGTGCACAGTGAGATACTCACCAGGTAGACGTGGAGGGTTGACATGCCTTCACGACCGAGCATTGATATCAACATGTCGCGGGAGGCACTGCTGGCCAAGAAGTTGATGAAGAGGACGAGCGGGAGGAAGATGCCCAGGAAGCCGAACATCATGCCCTTTAGGCGTGCTCTCAGGTTGTGGGAGCACGACACCCTGTGCAAGTACAAGAGATCGCGTTAAAACAAAGACAGGTACAAGTCGCCTTTAAAACAGACAAGAAAAGAAGACGAAGTGATGGCTGCTCCCTAAAAAAATAATAAAATAAAACAGACAAGAACAGGGGTGTCAGTTGGGGTCAGGGAACAAAGTGTATTATTTTATGTGAAATTTACTGCCTCAGGGACACTGAGAAAACATAGAAAAAACAACAATGTTGACCATGGAATAGGGCTGTGGATGTTCACACAAGGAATATGATTCCGTGAACTGCATATAGGAGCTGTTGGTGGTATTGAATTGCGGATCAGCTGACAATAAAGAAGTGACTAATATAATATACCCCTGGACCAGCACTGCACGAGCAGTCTGCAAAACCCTGGGCTCGAGCAACGGTACACCTAGGATTACACGTACAACCTCTCGTTTTCGTGATGTGAATTACTGTTCTCATTCAAGATGAGTATAGAAAGGCACCAACCACAACCCAGAATTTTCTTTATTCAGTATAGTTTGATCGACCCTTATCAAGGATGGTACTTAAATTTTTTTCAAACCAATTTTTAAAAAAAACCGTTGCATCAGGCTACGTGTCGGTACCTGGTAGTACCTTCTTCAAGGCCTGCAAGAGCTAGACTGAAATGTTCAGGTTTACTCAGCTTCTAATTCAAGATCTCGTTCCTATCTCAGTCTTTTTTTTAATACACCGTAGCGTTTTAACTGAATTAAGCGAGTACACATCTCTATCACCACTCGTCATACGTAAACTGTCATAGTGTTGACAGTATTGGACATAATCAAACCCAGTAACTTACTTGTCATCCTCAAGCTTCTCGTGGATGAGGTCAGAGATGCTCCGGCAGTCCTTCTCCAACTGGTTCAACGTATTCTGGATGGTTTGGTTGATTGTCTTCTCGACGTCTTTACACACGTCTTCAATCTGGTTTACACACCGGCTTGGCTGATACAGAAAAGTGATGGACAAGTCATTAGTGAGGACATTCACTGCAGTCTTATGATAAACTGGCCATGAAGGTGAGGGACCTTTGAGACTCCTTCCAGGTGTCTCTATGACCTATTTTTAGTGATTCTAATAACAAAATACATAGAAGTCTCTGAATAACAGCACTGTTGGTAAATTACATAGTGGAGTGGAGAATTATAGCAAATTGATGAGGATATATATAGTGGAGGTCAGAGATGTCAGAGAAAAAGGGTGGAAATGTTATTCAGGTGGAATTTACCGCCTCAGAGAGACCAAGAGAACGTGGAAACTATGTCGGTGTTCACCATGGCATTGGGCTATATGGCGAGGTTCCAACTATGCTTTATCTGGTGGACGGAGATAAAAAAAAAAATGTTCACAAACGAATAGCTAATATTCTAAAAATGAAAAGTGGATTTCTATGCAAAAATGGAAAACTGCCATCTCTGGAAGGAGGAAGAGTCCAACGGGAGTGCAAAACGTGTCCAAAACTACCCCCTTGTTAATCGTCTACGGTTCCTATAGCTATGATAAGGATGTGGGAGTTGCCTTACCTTGTTGGGGTTGGGAACGTAGATGGTGGGCATATCGAAGCCAGTTTTGTTCAGTCCTGGTCGCTTGCAAAGCTCTTGGACAATCTGCATCATGACTCGCTAAAGGAGAAAGATAAAATATACATGAACAGGCAATAATCACTAGTGCCAAATCTTCTTGGGATAACATATGTAAATGTTTGGTCAGAGGGATCCGGTTCATCGTTAATGATCCTCGTGTTTAGGTCAGTATGTGACCATGGTTGGCAGACAAATTTGTGTGTTTGGGCAGTTTAGCGTAAAAAATTGTTCAATTAGACTTGGGCAGACCAAGAAACCAATAGTCTCTTTAAACAATGACCGTCTCACACTTTTAGTTTTAGAAATACGTCTTGAGTTGTACCAATGTCAACAAGGTGTTTGTTCTTGTTACATAATTTGTTCAGCAAAGCCCAACGACAACCTAATTACCACCAGGCACATGTTAATGTCTCCGTTTACTCTGTCAAACAGTTATATATACAATAACACTAGCGTATTAGTACTCGAGTTATCAATTAGTGCGTCAGAATTGAGGGTAGAGGCATTTTAGCAATCTGAACACAGAGTAAGGTGGGAAATGACCTTAGTATTAACGATATAAAATTCCTCCGATATAACATTAAGGCCTCAGTAAAAGATAATTATTTTCGGTATATATAACATCCCCCTTCGACTCAGATCACTAATTCTATCCTACTCAAGCTAGCCTTACCTTAGCCGAATATTATTGGTTATTTTCTATATCTATACCTAGATAAATATGTACCTTATGGTAAATTAGAGTTTAACATAACTAAATAGGAGAATTTTGAAGAGGACACTCTTTGCCGTTCACTTAAATTCTGCTTGACTTTCTATACACTATGAGTTTTTATTACACTACACTTTTGGGCCCTGGGGAATTAACCGAGTACTGATAAGCTGCTGTCAGTGTACGAGCCCCTATCTACGTGAATTAGAGATGATCTGCGGAACGGTGCTGGGACGTGGCAAATGGGGGAGTGTACACGGTGACTCACTAAGTGATTAATCTAGTTTTCAACATCAAGACTCTTGGGGTTTGATAGTTTATCTATAAAATGCATCTCTAAAGAAAGAGTTGTCTCATTAATTACGACCTGGTTGATTATAAAGGGTTTTTTTTGGTTTTTTTTGGTTGATTATAAAGGTATGACAAAAACTCACTCGAAGCTAGAGAATGTTTGTCAAACCATTTTATACCCACTGGGGTGTTGGGGTCTAAATCTAAAAAGCTGATTGTGTCTTTCCTTGGAGTAGTCTATTTTTGAAAGTATGCTCTACTTCTTTGTACCTTTTGGCATTTCGGCACGATATACTATACAGGAATAGGCACATTGGATGATTGGCATAATGAGGGGTGCTAAAAATACAACCGCTTTTCTAAAAGTCTAAATGTATCCACCATGTTGATAAGATGGGGAATGACGACGTTATCACTAACTCAAGACCTCCAGCCATACCAGGGAATGTAATATGATATAAAGTTTTATCGTGAAGGCCATGCGACGCCTGTATAAACGTTTCTCGGGTACTTTTTGAACTGTATACAGACCTGCCTGTCGCTTTCATGGCCTGCCTCGTCTGCCTTGCTAAGGTAGAAACGCATACGCTCTGCATGTTTCTCGGTCAGCTTCTCAACCAGGTTCAGCGTCCGCTTGCACAGAGCCTGACCAATGGGGTCAAAGAACACAAAGATCAGGTCGGCAAGGTCACCTGAAATAACATGTCATTTGATTGGTTGATAAAAAAAACTTCCGAGATTATGCGCCCATTACAGCTCAGGAAGACTACCATAGCTGGTGATATCAAAAGGAACGGGGTATAAAAAGGTGTTCTGAATTATGAAATGATATTAGAATACGATAGCATCTGGTTTCATTCAGCTTGCAATGAACGTACTAATATAAGATGCATTAAATCCAATACTGCAGCCATGTTAATTTAGCAAAGATAAGCCGTAGCGATTTTAACCCTGTTCTGACAGTACAGTCCTAAAGCAAAGCTCTCCTAGTTCACAGATGGGGGCCGATGTTATTGCATTAGAGGTATCCATCCACACTCCTTTCTGTGGTAAGTGGCACTGCGCAATAAGTGTCTTATAGTAGCGTACTTACCAAGCCACGATATGGCTTCATTGACATCAAAGGGGTACTTCATGTCGCCATCTACAAGGCCCGGTGTGTCGACAAACGTCACCAGGGTGAATTTCTTCTGCTTGGACGTTGAGATCTCCGTTGTCAAGTAATCGGTGACTCCTGTAGGGAAACGCAAAAAAGACAATATTCACATCTCTTCGCCAGTTATATTGAAGGTTGAAAGTACATATAGTGCTAATTATAAACGAATTCATGGCGGGTCTGGAACACAACATTCATGATTATCTTCGACTGCTAAGAACGAGATTTTCTCTCCTATCCATACTATCAAGCAATCACTGATGTCTTTAGTCATACCGGATGCAACGTAATCTGTATCGTGTAATAATGAGAAGGGATCAATGTCAATTTCTAAATCAGGAATAAAGTTTGTGTGAGTGAAAATCGTTGGAGCCGTCTGTTTATTTTAGTATAATGAAGTTAGAAATGTCTGTGCCTCTTGTATAAATCTGAATCTGTGTTGTAGTTATCACATTAGCCTTTAGTCGGTCTTATTCACATATAAAAGAGAAAATGGTGTGCACGTTTCACGTTTCACTATTCAATTTCCGTTTTAGAATCTTCATACAGAGAACCAGCGTATGGCATGACGTCAGTTTCCATACAGAAACATGAGACACATAGCACTCCGAAGTCTGCTCTGATTAAATTTCAAAACGATGAAACTAAAAATTATCCTTGGGAAAATACATTTGGCCTCATCAAAAGGTTAAATAGAAGACGGGTAGAGCTCCCAGAGACAGTGTTTCTGAGACTTTTTCTCTGTCTTCAAACCCTACTGAACTGACCACCAGTCTACAGTAACAATTTCTTTCTAAATGTGAACTATTTCAAATACTTAGTCCTCCCCCATGGCATATGCTTTGATCACTATGTGAAACTAGAGCTCTTATATTTAACATGAATGTACGTTAAAAGCCGTACGTTTAAAGCCGTATTTTGCTCAGGACTATTGTCGGAGCAGGTGGGATCGGCAATTAGCGAATGCGTGGGTCTCGAGGGGTCACTGGGCATTAAAGTCCTTAAATAATTTTAAACGATAACATCATTTGTTTTATAGACCATTTAAGGAGGAATATTTTGATTTTCACACCTCCCGCTGTAGTGGCGTGTTAGCAGTGGTGGAGCGGCGGAGGGCTGTAACAAGCTATACATGCAGCTGGCATGACTTTCGTGTAGCTTGCCGGTAGAACCTGGAGCCCCAAGGCACTCCCCCCCCCCCCCCCCCCCCCACTACATGTCCATTTCCTATACATCCATGGTATATAATACACGGTATCCGCCTGCTGTTTGGGCTACCGCTAATTGAATGAAAGCTTCACTAGGAAAGGCCACTGGGAGGCTGAAGTTTCCGCCTAGCCTGCCCGACTGGTGGTTTCATGTACTACAGCTTCAGGTTCTCGTCCGGATGGTCTGTAAATTATAGGCTATACAGTTCTTCAAGCCTCATTGTATGGGTTGGTTTTCGTAGGACTAAACTAGTCCAGGTCTTCGTCTAGGGGCCATTAATTTGTAAGTCTACTTGGGCAACACCAAAACACAGAACTCCTCTTTGGAGCTTGTATGGTAGGAATTTCCTCTTCAGAGGAAGAAATTACATTGCCATTAACAGGAGAAATGGCATCCTGTAATTCACTGAGGCAGTCTCAAGCCAGAAAGACCATGCCTGGTACTGGTGCCGCTATGGCTAGGATAAGTCAATGTCCTTGCCCTTGCACTTCGTCTCTGGCGTATGTTGTAGACTCCTGGTAATAAACGACAGGCAGTAATCGCTATTTGTTCAGCCAAACATGACCAAGTCCCACAGGTGGCCATCGGATATGTACTCCACATCTCATGGATTACATATTTGTTACATGAAGATGACAGATAAGCAGGAAACACAGCACCACAAGATTGAACCCCAGATCCTATTATTCGCAGGCCAGCGCACTACCGACTCAGCTCTCCCGCTGCGCTCATGACTATGACAGACCAATACAGTTTGGGAGGTTGCTGAGCAAACTGGGAGTGGTCATTACCTTGAACATGACATTTTGTATCTGGGCAGTAATTTATACAACAAATGTAGCCAATAGATCACTAGCTGAATAAGACGTGCCATGCCATTACACGAGCATGCCATGTTCACGGCGTAGGTTGAGGATAGGACATTCTCACATTCAATGTAGCATCATTGCTGATAGATTGCCAAGGGCAGGTGGGCTAGGCAGGTAGATTATACAGGTGAGCGTGACATACTAAAGAAGCTAGAGTTCAGCCAAATAGATCTCGTGGATAGACTTAATCAGCAAGCAGGCTAGGTGACTTGGGGAGATTACTAGAGGCAATGCTTAGTGAAACGAGTAAGACACTAAGGGCATGCTATGTATGGCCATATGATATACGACGCAGGGTGGGGAGACGATCCTGCGTGGTGTCGGTGGAGACACCACTCACCTGGGCAGGTATGTAGGGACCAGGCAGGTGAAGGGGTGCTGTTCAAGGTGGTCGGTAATGAGAATAATTACACGGGTTGAGTGTGGCACGGAAGCTTCCAGGTGGTGAGATGTTTTCTGATGATGTGGGGCGGTCGGTGACGGAGATGGATGGCTTGCCAATCTACCAGGTTGATTTATACAATAAAGCAATACGTCCAATTTTCAAGGTCTAACAATCTGGCAGTACCCAATAACAGCACCTCTGGGCAAAATATTGATTGATCTTGTATACAAGGCCTGGCTCTCTGATTAGGAGATATTATCCTGTTCTATGTGTGACTATTAGTTGTTCGGAGACAAACGAATCAGTAGTGCCCACTGTGACCACGTCAGGGTTTCCGACAATCTATTAAAACAGTGGGTCATTTTCGTGCATGGAAAATGATAAAAAAAAAATCAAATGCAAACTTTCCAAGCCTGCTCGTTTGTTTTTACGCATTTCCCTGAAACTCTAAAGCACAGCACGATAATTTGCCAGTTTCCTGTTCATGACCAGGAGGGGATGATTAACATTGTGTTGCTTCAGTTTTATAATTCTTCTTTTAGTTGGTTCTGTATCTACGGACAATTTCTGACTGGCGACAATTAACGTCGCCCCGAGTGAAGTAGGCGAGGCCGCAGTCTGGGGTGATGCTTTGATGGCGGTGGATTGTGATTCATGACCATCGGAGAGTGCTGAAAAGCCAGACAAATGTCGTCTGCTAGGTCTAGCACGGCGGGCCCAGAGTAGGAGGCGGATAGTGGAGGGGGGCGGGGGGGTAAAAAGTGGTCGTAATTGCATGAGGGAGGTCTATCAACTACTCTTTTATCTATACGGTAAGGAGAAATCATCTCAACCCGAAAGGGGAGTTCGACACAGGACTACCACATTATCTTAACCATAAAAGATGTTATCCTTTTAGCACAAGTCTTCCCTCTTGAAGCACGTGCTCTAGTCCATGTTCATGTAGGGCGACGCCTATACCATCTTGAAAATATATAAAACAGGTCAGACCACAGGATGTACAATATGAAAAGATTAATAGGTTATATTTTGTGCTATTTTCTTAGTCTGCCGCAGTCTTGGATAGGCCATTAGAACGTCATCTGATCACAAGTCTTACTATAGGGAAGGGGAATTTCACAAGATGAGCTAACAAGAAAATATTGCAAACAAGATGTACCTAGAATAATCACAATATTATTTGTCACTGCAGTCTAAGTCTCAGCTGGAGCAGCGGGAATAAGTTGTCCTTATCAGTATCTCAATATCAAATGTTCGGTCAAGATTTTTCCAATGTTTTGGGTGCATCTGTGATTTTTTAAAACAAATATTATTCAAGAAGGTACTGAATCTGACACTCTTCCTGATCTCGTCTATATGTCACTCTTCCTGATCTTGTCTCTATGTATCATTTACTTCATCTTCCTCATTGAAGTCATTTCTGACTACATAAATCCGCGTCACTACACTAGGTAAAAAAAAACAGCACCTCTCGGAATTCACCACTCCTCCCGCAGCTTGTTCTCAAGTTGGTAAATGCAATATCTTATAACTTATATATAATCCTAATGGCTTTCCCAAGACGTAAATGAAATATCCTCACTGGAAATATAAAATACTATATTTCCCACCTTTCCCATTGTATGGATTTTAATCGATACTTCGGATTTCTTCCATCATGTATAGATTCCACTAATTCTTTCTGCTACATCATTGTAGCTATATTTCGTGAACATTATCTGCCAAAGTGGGTCTATCTCTGGCTTCAAGGTTAAGAACCCAATCTTCCGACATGCGGCGTACCTTGAACAAGACGCAGGTACTGGCCTTCCTCCCGCATGACCGACATCCCAAACTATTCTATGCATGTTCAAAGGAGACCAACGCTCGGGTGCCTGCCAACGAGTTGAAATTCATGCAGAGCTCGGGGTCCTAATTCTGTCCTGGCGCACAGTCACTGCTTCAGGAATGTGAAACCAGGACGAGGCACACTGCACCCACTTAAGGTCCACATTCCAGGATATTCAGTGGAACATGGCAGTCAGGTCAGCTAGCAAGACCCATGGTCAATATCCTCTTAGCCGCTGCTTCGCCCCACGGGTTTGTACAGAGCAAGGGGCTGAAGCCAGAAACTGAGCATAAATAGGCTACTGAAAGACTGATTCAGCAGGGTCGAATTCGTGTTGGGGCATTTTAGGCAGATTACGCTATGCTGGGTCTAGAGTCTAGAGGGCGTACATGTTGAAAAATAATCTATGTGAACTCGTCTCAAAAGGAGGAGTTTAGTGGGAAAGACTACTACATGTTACAAATAAATACAAAAAGGAAAGTTATCATAATTAGCTTTCTTCACTTCTTGGAATTTGAGAAAATAATCCAAGGAATGTGTGACCTTTAGGAGGTTACATATAGAGACGCCTAGTAAATTAAGCTATTTAAAAAATAGGTTTCATCTGAACGGGAACAGCATTTTGTGCCTTTTCACATCTGTTATATTCAAGGAGAACTTCCTCGCAACTCCCAACCTTTAGATGATTGGTATCTAGATAAACTTGACAACTCTGCATCTATATATCCGCAAAATAAAAGCGTATTAGAGAGACCTCTATCAAACATCCTTATGCGGCTGTGGTAATAGTCCATCAGAGCTCGCTATCTTAACACCACTGTTGGCTCCGTTGGCGCTGCGTTAGGATATGGGAGCGTCAGAATGACCTATATTCTGCTCATATTTGTTTATTATGCCCTACAAACTCCTTGGTACTTCCTGGAAAAGGTGCAGACACCCCCCTCCACTCTACATGGGCCTATCTCGTGTTTTTAGACCTCTCAAGATATCATCTGTTTTATTCAGTTCCGAAATGGTTCATTGTATGTGTATACATTATCCGTGCTTCTCTCTGATTCCATAAATAGAATAATTCAGCCTTTCACTAGCAGCAATATGGGGAATATTGTTCGAAACATTTGTCATTATCTTCTACTGATATCTGCAGATTGTAAAAGACGGTGATCATAGAAACTTTTTTGTTTGCAAACCTTTATTCATGACGGGTAGCAGAGTGTTACAATAAGAACGTTATATGCTAAATATTTTCACTTAACCATGTTATTACATATATATATATATTCGGTAAGCATAACTTTCAGAGAATTTGTACCCGTTTATGTATCAACTAAACATGCACGCCCCCGGCAGACTTAATGGCCGCTTCGTGACCCCGCTTTCCGCCCCCGTCCACACATCATGTTCAGCCCGCTGACCTCGGGCGAGAAGTGGAACGGGGCTGCCGAGCGCCGTGCCACGTCCTCAGTAAATAACTCCATGAATACCAGGCTAAATAAGGTCTTGAATAACGAAGTAAATACACTTAAGTCACACAATGAATCATGCCAAAATTATACACAAGGCAAACGCAGTTATCTCTGTAAGTTAAACACAAAGCTGGAAAAGGATTACATGGAAATCACATCGAGTATAACTGTTTTATGAAGAGTTGTATATCGCCCTACAATTATCAATATGCAAAATACACATCAAATTAGTATGGATACGACAAATCTGAAATAAAGTTTCAGACGTCGTGGCAATTCAGGCAATGCAGTCTTCTTGGGCTTTGTATGTTGTCTTAATGTCTAAAACAATACATTTTCAGAGATTTAACCCTAAAACCATTGGAACTCTCTACATACGTATATGATATATGTATAATATGCACAAGAGAAAATAAATACGGCGACATTAATACACACATTTGTCTTTGAATATAAAAGAAAGATAATATTACATACCTATACGGTGACTTTAAACTATACATTTATTTATCTAACGGTTATCATTCCATCAACATTACATCGAGAGAGTTGACGAAATAAAAACAACGAGAATTATATACACAATATAATCATACTTAAAAAGGAGTTATAGAAACATATATACATGTATTGCTTTTCCCCCATATTATATTAACGTGATTTTGGGTAATTATCTTATCAGTAACGATTTAGAGTAATAGATGTCACTAGAAGATCCTCATGAATGAAAAGAAATTATTTTCCATAAATTAAAAAATATATTAACTAATATGCTTCCACTTATCTTGACTCTTGTCTGCTTTATGAGAAAACATATATTGACCTTCAGGAAGAGGATTGATTTAAGATCGATGGATGAACATTCATACATTTAGGTGTGCTCTTCATTCTTGGTCTTCTTTTGAACTGGAAAATCTGTAAAGCTTGCAAAGTCAGCCTCCGGAAAGTGGCGACGCCTGGCAGCTGAAGTTCAGCCCTTCACTTGGCAGCTCCCACTGCGATACAGGGAAGCAGTCAGGTGAAGGAGCTGAACCGCAGCCGCGACTCACGACCACTCCCATTGGTTGACGTGCCCACCAACCACCACTCGCCTTACAATATGTCCTTGGTTCCTCCTCCAGAACGTCACGTCCTCGTCGTCTTGACGGTTAATTCACGTCGATGTGTTTGTTGGCTGTTGTAGCATGTTCATCTTCCTGGATGATGATAATCATAATCCTGTTCCATATTTGAGATGATTTCTCCGTTTGTAATCTATTCCTCGGTGACTCGCCATTTAGACATGGAGACGGAATAAATACCGGGACCTGTCAACAACACCCATATCCTGTGTGTGGTTGGGGTAGCGGTCATGTGAAACTCCAGGGAGTGTTACAGATGGAGTGATCAGGCAGCGTTTCATCAACCTGAAGTCTCGTGTCACTGCGCACCGGGCGAGACTCGACGAGATCTCAGACAGCCTTCACATCTGCCTATTAATGAAGTAAACTCCATCGTGCAATATTCCTCACACGACCGATTGTACCGCGACCACACATGAATATTAGATCTAACATCGTAGTTATATAAGTATTTATACCTTTAATGTGGATGCATTATTATCTTAAGACAGAAATGCCCCGAACAAGACTAAAATCCTAGGCATCGACAAGCCTGTAAAAACATAGGCATATACAGATATCTACACGTGTGTTATATGTCTATGCTGCAATCTCAAGAGGATGGTATAAAAGATCACCATTCTGAATTGTAATCCACTCAAGAATAAAGTGGAAATTATGTATATTTTGAGTATGTGAGGCTGGGGTAGTTAGTGTGTGGCAATGTTAATAGAAAAGCGTGCAAGATCAACTAGACCAACTGGGATCGGATACAGTAAAAAAGAGACCTGTGCATGGTTATTCAAACTTCTTAGAAAAAAAAAGAAAAAAAAGGTTAGTTAACGTGGATAAAATGATTGACAAAGAAGTAGAAATTTGGGAAAAGCGAAGGGGAAATTCTTGGGCCTGGTTATAGCAACAGGAAAACGGCGGCCTGACACTGTAAATGCGGGCAACTGGCGTCCAACTCTCTGAACGAGAAAGATCGGATCTGGCAGTGTGAACAGAGCACGAACACAATATACCTGCACGTAATGACCTCCAAACCGAGTGTCCGCCTGCGTCTCTGAGAAACTGGAGATCAATGCGTGCAAGTTCCGGCTGTCACTGCAGGTACCGGGAACGAGGGGCACTACGCTTCCGGTCCGCACTCTATGGTCGGCCGGCATACGTCATAGCCCCGGGGCTGGCCACGTCCAACGCCTGAGGGTCGACACCATTTTTATGTAGGCCCCACGGAGTCTGTCTAACTGGGAGGGGGCGGGGCTGCCAGTGCGTAGTTGGAGGGAGGTGCACTTACCTTTGTGTGGCTAAGCTATAATGTCCCTAGGCTCTCCCACTGACCAAACCACCATTCCTACACGACAATAATGACTGAAAAAAGTCTGAAATCACCTTTTATTTAAAATAAATTAAAAATATATTTTGAATTGAGACCATTCATCAAGATACCACACTGACAGCCTCATACGTCTATCATACGCTGGAATAGGGCCTGAGTGCAGTGTGCACAACGAGTCAGTGACTGGATCCGACGCGACCTATGTTGGCAACAACAAATGGATTCTTAGATAACTTTCAGGGAACCCCCAACCAATAACCCCCCCCCCCCCCCCCCACCACCACACGTTATTAAAGAATTGGTATGAACCCATATACATGTATTAGGTGCAATACTACGTCCGTTGGTTAACGGTGAAGTGTCCAAGGTACGTCATGCAAATGGGTGTTGGAGATCTATACCTGCTTGGATACCAGCTTTGTGTCCTTGTTTTACAGTGACGGGACCTCTGGTGACCCCGCGCCTAGACAGAGGTCACGCCGGCTATCAGACGGGCTTATCCCGGATTATAACCTGCTTATACGACCCGAGCACACCCACGGATCACACAGGCGACAGGTACGAGCAGCCAACGTCCAGCCGACGTTAATCAGGTCCTTGTACGTCTCTTATACAGGTGTGTGCACAAACGCCCACGTGATGTGTAGCGTCACATTCTGATGCAGGCTGTGCACCAAGACGTGTACAACTATACAACAGAATACGGGCCTTATGGGTGGTATGTAAATGGAGATGTTCTGCACTAGTTCAGATGTAGGCCTGTAAATGGGCATCCTCGAAGTACTGGTAATTATGGGTACATATATATGTGCCCATATGCTTCTCTAGATATACAATCGTGTATATCATGGACGAGGCTGAAATAGGTCTATCTCCCGCTCGATGTAAAAATAATAAAAAAAAAAGAAAGATAATAGATTTACAATCGTGATTGGACAATGACACAATATGCAATACACCCATATACATGTATATGTAAATCTTTACACATGGGATGAAGTTATTCTCGATTTTCTTGTTGTTGGGAGTATCTCCAATATATACCTCTGAGGTGTGAAAAGAGCCATTTGTTGGGGTTGACATGTTGACCAGAGGCCATATAAAGGCTCCGTTATATCATATACGTGTACAATGTGTTGGAGGGAGTTGGATTGGTTTGGTAAACAGGATCGAGTTGTCAGTACCGGGTTAGGTTTGTCCAAGAAGTAGACCAACAGGCCTTGGCGTTGTCAGTCCACGTGTTCCGTTACTAATCACTGACCAGGTGCTACACAGGTACGATTCAGCTAAAGCATGCAAAGAAAATACCTGATACAGGTAACACAACCACTGACCATGGACAGGAAAAGCCCCTGGCAGAATTCCGAGAGCTAAAGCACAACAAATTAAACAAAAAACATAAACGTTTGCAAAGCGTAGAACTTAGGCACGACTGGTAATCTTAAATAAAGGGTGAGGGGGGGGGGGGGGGGGGGGTGGCTGATTGAGATAATATTCTAGGAAATAGTGGTTAGGCCTGTGTCCGGTCCCATACAATTTTCGACTATCTTGGAGAAACAGCCCAATAGGTTGCATACATAAGACATGCTCTCGGACCAGATAATAATGGATTAAATGAGCTGAATTGAGAATTGCCTTTCCTTATTTATCAACGTCTGTCAAGGATTAAGCAGTTTTGTGGAAGGCAATAGCGGCAAAACGTATGCCCCGAACCTATAACGTGTATCCTGGTAATAAATGGAAATACGGCCACCCTTCTATCTGCGCCTATTTTCCGACACCAGCCTGGACCTCTTCTCGGCGCCGCCCCCTCCTTTCCCCGCCCCTTGGTGCCCCGCCCCCCTCCCCCACCTTCAGCTCCGGCACACCAAGCTCCCCGCCCCGTCTCTCGGTCTCGTCTCCCGCAGGTCTTCACCGGCAACTGCAATGCAGTACCGGCCGGCGCGCAGGCGCGCAGACACCACGTGATCGGGCAATCACGTTGTTGGGACGTGGCCTGGCGGCGGTCAGTGCCATTTTTACATGGCCGCGTTTTAAGAAGGCCCGTATGCTGCCCCTGCTGCCCTCAGTGGTACTGACAACAAGGACCTCGGCCACAGGTCCGTGCGTTGAAGGGCTTTCTTTATATACAGCGTTGTGGTTAGCACCTCCTCTATTGAACTATCGACAGGATGGACGCATTACTGTTTCCAGTACTTCTACAATGCCCCCGGATTGGATAAAGACCACATGACGCGTTTTACATGGGAATCTGTAAATAGATGGAGGTATATAGAACGAGCTTCTGGTTATTGTATCAACATGGGGAATAGTCAATAAAACCGATACTCCGATTGTCTATTGTGGTATAATCTACAAAAACAAACAAACAACATGTTTTCCAACACTGGAAACTAACATTTCCCAGTGAATGTAAAATACAAACCGTACTCGACAACTATTGTACGCAAAATAGCGGAAATAACGAGAAAACAGCCAAAGCTATTTTTGTTTACTGGATTGTTTAACCTATCAGGGGACACTGAGGACGCAGAGAGACCATGTCAAGGACGGTTCAGCTTTTCCTACTGGTTTTACACGACAGTGGTGGGTGGTGATCGAATCTATGGGATGAACTCAGGTAAAACCTTCCACCCGTACACATTTACCAAGGCGAGAGGGTTTTTTCCCACCCCACACCACATAGACTTGATATGAGAAGGACTTTCCTTTGATATAGCAGTATGGAGAACACTGCTGGGGATGACTGAGAAAAGTAACTGTTATTCGATTGAGGAGGGATCAGGATGGCGTTCTGTTCAATCTGCCCCACCCTGAAGGCACGTGATAATGTGGTCCTTACTTGGTATTAAAGAAAGGCATCTACCACAATGACTGGCCCACCTGGGCATCACTGGCGCACCTAACAAACCAGAGGTCTTCAGAATCAAATATACCGTTCACGTGTTTCCCATCACATCAATCAAACAAATAGCAGGCTCGGGTACAAGGTGGCCGCACGCTGCCGGCCGCTGACCCGACCGCCTGGATACAACCCAGTGAGGCGTCATCGGGGGAGGGGGACGGGGAATCCCCGGCCTCAGTCTGGATCTGACGGGTCGTCACTCAGGTGTGACCACCGTTATGGCAGGCCGAACTCACCAAAAATGACATGCTCGGCCACAGGTTGGACCACCAAATGTAAACGCTAGTATCAAAGCAATCTAAAATGCAAAACGGGTGATCTCCCCCATCCCTCTTCTTGCTTAAAAATGTGACCAAATGTAGTAACTGCGTAGAAACTAGCTCAACATGCCTGTACCGGCATGGAATGCACTGAACAAGACAGGTGCCCGGCTGAAATGTCCGGTATCTAGGTGGGCTTTCCGAGAACCAGTCGAGCTAAACAAAGAAGGGCGGATGGAAGAGGGTGGGCGGTGTACAAGGTGGGTGGGAGGATGGTGGTGGTGGCGGCGGCGGAGGCGTCAGTTATGAGTCACCTTCTTCATTCAGAGAACTACGTGATCCGGTCAGGGCAGCGGATTCCTCCTCCTCCTCTTTCCACACCACCATCACCACCACCGGCACCACCAAGACGACCCCACCACGACCACAGGCATGCCGGTCAGTCGTGCACAGCGTGCCCGCACCCGATCCCCGGTCTGCATCTATTCTATACCCGAGCTTGGGTGGCCTCTGCACCAGAACGGCCATTGTGTGGGTCTGCCGAACTATTACTGGGTCCTATACCAATGGCAGGAGGGCCCGTCCATAGAGACAGGGGCAAGGTCTATTACAAAAGCTCACCTGGCGATAACCAATGACAGGAGTACTGGGTATAACCCCCCAAGGTAGAGTCAAAAGTCATGGAAAAGTAATAAAGCAATGATCAAGCTCTATATCTAACTGACGTAACAGGTAATTGATGGTGGTAATGGAATACCATGCACATCAAATCATGTTGGAACTCCTTATTGCACGGCAGGGGTCATTGAATTATAATGATTAAAGTCTATAAGAGTGTCTTCTCCAATGATGCCCACGGCGCACTATCTCTACATTACCCCAAGCTTCATATCACACAACGACAGGGTTTATCAGCAAAGACTGGCTTCATTGTGTCCCATACTATGCCGGCTCTGATAAACATTCATACAGCAGGGCAATGGGGTTCACTCGGACATTAACATTCCTTAACATATCAAGATGACCACGTCATTTTTTACCAGTGACTCAGAAATTGTTTGCACGACATCGGCACCCCATAAGCCACAGACATCTGTCTGGCTTATGACATCATGGCCACTCTTCAAGCACACTCATCCTGTTTATAAATAGATAAGGCGACCAGGGATACGCTTTGGAGAGCGAAGGGGCCAGACAAAGCAGGTCTCATGTACGTTTCTCTATCAGATCGGCTTGGGTTTTGCGCAGGCCCTGATGGGTAAATTATAAGAAGTAGTTCACCCATGGCGAGTATCCATAGGCGGTGCCTGTCCTAGTTACTGGGCGCTGGCTCCAGTCTCTCTCCTAGCACGCCATAAATTCCCGTGAGTACCTGCTATGAACCGGTTAAGGTCGGATGCTGACCCAACAAAACAGTTCAACTTAAAATGACGGAAAAATGAAAAGAGGGACCACACGCAAAACAAAACAAAAATCTCTTGAAAAAAAAACAAACCTGATGCACAACAGAAGAGTTGTCCTCACTTCCTCACCAGTGGCTATCGGGAGGGGGGAAAAAAGAGAGTGGCCAGTAAAAAGGTATAAGGTGGTACGCGTCAGCGCCTGGCCTATTTTATCGCCTCCAAGCCGAGCGCCCGAAAGCGACCAAGTACTAATTAGTACAGACAAGTCCTTTTCGCCTTTTTGTTTTGGTTTTCGTCCTGTTTGGGCTGCAGGCTCTCATCAAGTTGCACGACCACGTTTGTGGTACAACCTCTTTGCAGCCCGGTTGGAAGGCCAACAAGAGGTGCTTTGATGCACTGCTGTAAGCTGGTTTTTGCAGGAGCCATGTCACAGGGGAATATGGCGGGACTTTATAGTATCAGCAATACAGGCTAACGTACTGTGACTGGCGCTTCTACAACCCCCTACACCTCCACCACTGTGAGTCCACAAAGCAGTGTGGGAGCTGAGACATGTAGCCACACGTGCACGTTATGTCAAATTGTGTAACTGGAATGCCTGTAGCTGAGCAGTGGTCAAGGTGTGGCTACATGCATGGTGACGTGCCAGTGATGGTTATACGTGTATCATTACACACCATTATGTGTGTCCTTAGAGTTGCTCTTAATACTGCAATACAACAATGACACTACTTATTGAATACGAACATCTAATACTTATTGTCCACACACATGCATTGGGTTGTATACGACCATACCTTTTAGTTGCAGTTGTACCGATCTGAAGCTTATATTCGCACCACCATATTTGGTGGCTGTACTAGAGGATAAAACACAGGTGTAAGGCGAATATTAACATGAAACAAACAAGTAATGAACTAGCAGTCAATCTAAGTTAGAAAAATGACCAGCAATACATAAGTACAGGTTATTCCATAAATGCAAGTCACTCACTGATACATAGGCGTGCTCTGTTATTGCTGGTAATAACTGTCACGACTTTCTTTTCACGCGAACTACTAAGGGAATTCCCGTTCTTACTCATAAAAATCAACCTGAGGAAACACTGAGGAATGTCTCGGCAGTGAAAAAGAAGGCGGAATATAGGTCGTCTTTGTTGTGGTGCACTGAGGTACCGGACGTCCTGAACCCACCCGGCATGACAGGATCCTGACCCCGAGGACCAAGGATCCAAAAACCAGCGTCAGTTACCACTGTGCCCCCTGTCCTGACAAGGGACCCTCTCAAAATAGACATCGAATGCAAAGGTCACGATATTAGTTACTGTCCGCGGTTCTTTCACAGAAGAAATAAGGAGATAATTTTAGAATTCAGGACCCTGTCCACGAAAAGGTTCTTGCCCTGAGTTCCTGCGTATCTCTTCTCCAGATTAACGTACCTACCTATGTACCTTCAGAACTACAATGGACATTAAATCCAGACACTGGGATCAGGGAGAGCTGTCACAGCCCTGTGATCAGGTGTGGACGTATGTGACAAAGCGCCCTCCTGTGGAGCACATTATAATCGCCTCGTATGGATAACTCCTGATGTGATCTGTGCGCATTATCCAGGATCCGGATAGGACTGGTGCGGACGGTCGCCCATTGTTGGAAGTTATATAACAGCCGGCTGCAGGGCCCCGGGCTCTATTTATACAGGCCCTGGGTGGTTACATGTGGATCCAGGCAGACGACAATGACGACGCCGCGTCCCGCCGCCGCCACAACCATCACCACTACCGCGACGATACGCCGGCGCCGAATAATCAGTCCCCGAATAAAGAGACGGTACAGGACTGAGTCAGAAGACAAGGCGATCCCGGGCCGGCCGGTGGCTGCGTGTGTATGTGCGTGTGTGCCAGAGACGGTGAGTGAGAGAGGCGGGGAGAAAGTGAAGGGGCAGACCGGCGCACCTCTCCTATATAGTAAGTGAGGAGTGGAGGAGTCAGTGCACGTCACCACTGCGAATGGGGAGGAGGGGGAAGTGGGGGAGTGGGGAGGGAAGCGGTGATGGCCAAGTCTGGAAGCGGAACTGACAAAGGCTGCCCCCAACCCCCCTCCCACTTTCGCACGGCTAACCGAATGACTAAACGGTATGTATGTGTCGGCGAGGGGGGCGGGGGGTGGGCGGGTTATGAACTGGCGTGACATGGCCTCTATACCCATGGAGATTCACTGGGTACCAGCGTGACCGGTATTGAAGGGCTTATGGTGCCGGTCACCGGTGTTCAAGAACGCAAAAATGTGGGGGTTGGGGAGGGTGAAGGGGTAACTGCGTCGTGGACAGCTGGAATACCGCGGGAGGGGGAAGGGTTGGTGGATCTACCGGAATCGGGACGAGAGGTCATGTCCTCTGGTCACACTGATAAAATACGTATATTTTTAGTTCAGTTTTTAACTAAACAATAGGTAGAGACGTGTGAATATATACGTATATATGTACAAGTATATTACATGTACATACTACATGTGTGTATATGAATAAAGGCACTTACAATTTGAATTATCTTGATAAGATACCTAGGCATTATATTAATGTATAGTTACCTGCAATGTGTTGCTCGCGATCTTTATCTAATAAGTCGTTTTGCGCACTGCAAATGCGGATACAACATTGTCAATTTTGAAGTGCAGCTCCACACTGTCGTGTGCCACAAAATCACGACGTCTTACCTCACCCTCAACGGCCGTCTCCGGGAGTTTACCCCCGAACCCCTACCGCTCTATCCGGCCTGACTTTACCCCTCCCCCCTTTCACCTGTGAGAAACAACCGCAATTTCAACGTGGGGTTTTGGAAATGTTAGCAATCAACTAAAATATGTCCGGAAAATTAAATCTAAATGAAATCATTTTCGGTAAATTTACAGCTCTCTGACAAGTACTGACGTCTACAAGACTATTGTCTAAGTGAAGTTTCCGTTCTTCACCCACGTATACCAGGCATGATGGTCTGTGTGAAGGGAAGGGAGGGGGAAGTAGGAAGACCACAAAGTATCCAGCGAAAAATAGTGGAAGTCCTTACACAAAAGGCTTAACAACTACGAGTTACATCACTTTCTAAAGACATGTAAACACCCCAGCAGAGTTCACTAGGGACACAGCATAGGCGTTTCATGAACTTATAGCCGTCACACCGACACATGCATTGTTCATGTTAAGTACACGCTCGAATCAGGCAGGAATTTCTATCGTTCGGACTGGCGTGTTATGTTCTCCTGGCGTCACATACCACACTGTCAGGAGAATTTAATTTGTAATAACTAGGCAGATAAATACAATCATTGTATCATAATATTCTAGTAGCATAGTTTTTGTGTCTTCGGGAGTCATGATTTCTGAGCTCTGACGTCAATGCCGAGGTCCAAAATAAATCAACTGACATAATCAATATCATTACGAATAATTCAGTCCACAGACTTTATCTCTATAAAGAAAAAAAAATTAAACTAAGTGACTAAGTCAGAGGGCGCAAAATTACATTTCTGTTGAGCTCAAATTGAGTCTTGCAAATTACCTTAGTGAAATTTGTCACCTAATGTAATGCTCAGCCTGAAGAATAAAATGAAGAAACTACCACGAGCATATTAAAAGGCAATTCACATATATGTGTGAAGATGGTATACTTACAAGAAAGCTAAACTCTGTGTGGTTTTTATTGTAGGCATGTATACATATGTATTAACACTACCTCATAGCTCAAATCCATACACTGCATAGCAGGAGCTATATGATGTCCCAATAGTGAATAATAGCACAGACTTGTACATAATAGTCCGCGATAACAGCAAAGGGAAAAACAAGATGTCGGAATTGGACAAAACAGGATGATCGCTGATCCAAAAACAATAGTTTTCCTGCCTCAAAGTAGCACAGCAATAGAGGTGTGACGAAGCATTGGCAGATTCAGGTCTACAATGATGCATAAATCTCGCCACCCCTGTGGTTACCCTGTGGTTACCCTGGTCTACCCTCCCACCCCTTCGCTTATGGACACACAGACATGTACACAGGTTCGGGTCACGAGTGGCGCTATTAATACACGCAGTGGGAATGTGGCACAATAACTGTGCGACATTCTTTTCACCCAACCACCTTCCAGGAGCGTGTCCAGAAGGAGTGGCAGGGGGCAGTTGTCAAGGGACGGCCAACAAGGAGACTGATTTCCGGTTTGTGGACCCCCTCCCATCCCCTCTAGTTCACACATTTCAAGTTGCTCTAACCCCACCCCTCACCAAATACACACAATATTCACCCCTGGCCTGTTGATGCAAATTGCAAAGACCTTTCAAACAGAGGTTCTCTTTGAAGTAGACGTGCTTTCAACACAGAAAACTCATATAAAGTGCAGTTTTCCTTAAACATAGCGGAACACGTTCGTCTGTGAATCTCACATGAATGTGTGGTCCATATGGTCAGCCCGTTGGCGTGCCTTACGATGGCGGGATACAGGTATAAAAACTCCTAAAATAACAATCTGCCTTCATTACGTTACTTTGCTGAGGGTTGGATACTTCGGATTGGCTTTAATACAGATATCAGTCTACCCCAAGTTGCTATTGTCATGAGGTTCTCCAATCAATTCACAGACAAATGTTCCTTTTTTTTAAAAGACTAATTTGCAGCGTATCACCAACATCTATGCTCATTCTTGCACTTTGAAGGCACAATGTCCATCATATTAGCTGACATATATCCTGTATCTGCTTTGATAGTTCTCACACAAAGTAGGCTACTGTGCTATAAGGCATAATCCCAAAAAAGGTAAAACCAATCCTATAAAAGTATTCATTTCATCGTTGTCTTATCCAATTAAAGGTGAACCTGCGTAACGCCTCTTCCAAGAACAAAGAATGCACGTTAAATTCTCATCATTATGTGCAGAGAAATCCTACGAGGGTAATTCTGCTGGGCTGCTCTTTCGCCAACAGCCGCAACTTCCGGGAAACATTGTGGCTGAAACCTGGCATTAACCGCAGGTCCTCAGTACAGCTTGCCGAGTGGTTCCCTGTCCACCAGGATACACAGCGTGTCTGAATGGAACAAAGGGACCCTGAACCAGACGACCGTGTGTGCACGGCAACAATGACGATATCTCTGTCGGTTCTACCACAGCCCACCCACCAGAAGTATCAGAATAGACCGAAGCGTGTGTAAGTAAGTGTGAGAGTAGTTACAATGCGGTGTACATTGGGGAGGCATGATCTAACACCAGGACGGGCCTTGCTCGGTGTTGTTTCCCAGGAATCCTGGTGGTTAGTGTTTATTAGCACCAGTCAATAAATGACTCGTGGTAAGGTCTATGGCTCGATTAGCCACCAGGCTTATTAGTTTTCTGCTTACGGTCTTAGTCACACCCTACGTTGTTTATGTCCCTACGGACACAGTCTGGAAGGCCCTTCCTATTGATGCATTTCTCGCACATAAATAGAGTACCCAGAAAAGAGCATCAATGCAATGCCGCATTCGAACGCAGACCCGATGACGTCATCGGAAGAAGGGGAATCCCCGAACACTGTCTGCCGGTGCCTCGTCCCGCTGTCGGTCATCTCTGCGGTCATCGCCAAGGATCGGTCGTCGTCAATCATAATCTGTTTTTCCCTCCCCCCGCTCCAGCATCGCGAACTGCCTCTCTCGAGCCCCGTCGTGTGCATAAACAAGACGTTTTAACAGCGACCCCATAAAGCTCCACGTGTGCCGTCATCGCTGCACATCCGGTTTACCCGGTGCACTACCAAATGACAAAGAGAAGTAAATCGTGGGGTAATTCTAATGACTGACTGCACTCCTGAAGGACCTACTAGGTATTTTTTTGCAAATGGAATTCATGCATTAGTCCTGGCATGTTTCATTCAACTGTTGTATACTGATGTCGGAATTTATCACTGTACTGCAATACCTGACTTATGTAATCTCTCTATACATGTACATATAATCTCCCCCGGGAACTGGATTGAAAAGCCAGTGACACTCTATGAGTTATCAACCATTATATATATATTGGGTCTTCTCTCGAGGAAACCTATCCGCCAACTCATTTCAGTGTCACTACTCCCATTAATATACAATATTTAGTGGTAGTATTAGCCTCAACTCAAAGTAGCATACAACTTGAATCAATAACATCAATAACAATATTAATATCTATTGATTACGACTATTATCAATCCAATCAGTATCTCTAAATTCTCAATGAAGCCCAGCGTAAATCACACCTAATCATGACAACGGATGACAAAAGGTAAACCATTAACATTTTTTAACTATGAAATGCAGTACACAAAAGATGGCCACGTTGCCCAACAGTATTAACCTCACTTGTTCCCAAGATCTAAATACTTTCGAAGCATATATTTTACACACTCCATACACTGATGCTAAGAAGGCAGTCACACAGCTCCTACTCTCTGTCAGGTCGCAAATCAAGGCCACAGAAAGGTCACCTTTGCCCGCTCCCGTCCAGCCTGTTCGTCGTGCTACATCAGACTCGTCACCCGTCTAAGTCGTCAGTCTATCAAGATAGGCAATATCACACGCATCTGGGCCTCACGTCTGGAAAATACCACCTCCTCACACCCCCACCACACACACACACACACACACCCTACCATCACCCCCTTTCCCTGTCTGCTGGTTGCCGGCGTCCTCTTCATTCCTCCCGTGTCACCGCCGGTACCACCACCCCCAGACTAATGACGATCGATAATCACGTGACGACTCCGTCGGTCGCCATGGAAACCAGTTGTTTGTTGCCGCCCTCTTTGCTCCTGGTTGCCGTGCCGACGCTCCGCTGGTGACTTCAGGGCAAGGACGAAGCCGAGGCCGGGTAAGGTAGACGTGGACGTAACGTAGACGCGACGTCGCCAAGGAAACTGACCAGACAGCTCTTTACCAGGCAGCTTGTGCTGAACGTGTACCAACCTACCTGATAACGGGCCGCCGGGTCTAAGCTCTGACGTCCCTACAGATCTGCTCCTCCTGGATTGCCTTTGTGGGTCATGGTAACCTGACGTCATATAGTCTGACGTCGCCGTAACTCTTCATAATGCAATATTGCCGCAGGACGCGGCTCTGATGGAAACCATTTATCATGTGGGGCATTTAGGACGTCATCCTCCCTTTCAGGATGTTACAGACTACTACTTCCGGTACACCAAATAGTTACATGACCGGCTCCAACTGGTGTCAGTTTTCTCACGGTGTAAAGATGTTAATACAATACTGAATACATTGATTTCTAAATTGATATTAAGGCCTTGAAAAATATGTAAATATATATGTGGAATATATGTAATACCATCTATAGTACCATCTATGCCGTGGTCGCGAGGTTAGCTTGCAGCAATAATTACTGCTATGGCAACATGCTTATCACCAAAGAATCGTGTTGGTATCTGCAATGAGGTCAAGGACGGGTACAGTAGAGACATTTGGCGGCTGGATTACATGTCCAGTCTTCGTGCTGGGTTTCCCTGGGATGCCGGTCGTTAGGGGTGATATGCCCGTAAACGTGCCCGATTTAGT
Organism: Alentia gelatinosa; assembly: GCA_950022655.1. Classification (NCBI taxonomy): domain Eukaryota; kingdom Metazoa; phylum Annelida; class Polychaeta; order Phyllodocida; family Polynoidae; genus Alentia; species Alentia gelatinosa. The sequence goes on along the minus strand of OX465587.1, from coordinate 47,452,931 downwards.
TGTACAGTTTACACCCGATACTGCATACCCGCTTTCTCGGTCATTAACAATGACCTTCAAAGTTCCCTTACAGAATTCACCACCATAGTTGCATCAGTTTTACTTCCTGAATGTGGGGGATATTTGATCTGGAAGCACATATATCGTTTTGCAGTCTTTGTTCGTTGTACTTCTGAAAACCAACGATCGTGCCCAAGAAGATTGCATTACCAAAGAGGACTAAATTTAGTGAGGCGTCGGACTATGTCTTTAACAATGAACTGTGTCACTGCACCGCTTACCTCCGATCTGCCGCAGCGGCTCGAAGTGTGGGTACAAGTGTAACGTGGCATTTCCCTAAAACAAAATGAAAACAAAAGTCTAATCATTCACTCATAACCATTTAACAACTTATTTAATGGTGCTAATGATAACTTCGATGAGTGAAGAAATATCAACTCCAGTTACATGTTGTTGGTATTACATCAAGGTATTCTAGCTCATAATACTTTGGAAAACTAATTTTTTCCTTAAGTTGAACATATATGTACATAGAACAGTGCCACAGCATATTCACATCAAATTGGAGCAGTAATAAAAAGATATAATGAGATATTAGTTTCTCATACTCTCTATTATATCTCTCACCGTTTTAACTGTAAAGTGACTGGTGAGTTCCAAGTGATTCACAAGCGGTGAATGCTCATGGATATTTATAATATGTACAACGGCTGAAAGATTGCACTACTGGCGTGGATTAACCAATGGTTGTCAGATTTAGAAGCGTGAATCCCTCCCCCTGACCCAACAGCAGACAGACTCCCGTATCTCTGGTGTTTCTAAGATTTCCAAGGGCATTTGTAGGTCAGTAGCAGAAGGCGAGTCAGGGATGGGTCAGGGATGGAGGCAGGAAGTACCAGACCACCCAGTCCTGCTGCTGTTGGGATTATGAACTATCATCCTTGATCTATGCGAGATACTTAAGTACAGACAGATGAAGATTTATCATCACAACAAGAAATACATTTTGTAAAGTGTAATTTTCAACTCAAGGCCAATATCGGACAACAATTCGCGGGGGTGATAAAGAAGAATGACTTTATCTATATGACTTCATCTATTTTGAATGAGAGTGACGACTTTTGTCCAGAGGCTGGTGGTGTGGTGTGACTGCTGGGGAATCGGTAAAACATATCACTGTCAACGTATACATACCGTCAGTGACTCCCTCTTACGGCCGCTTGTGACAAAGGTGAATCCCTGCGTCTCTATGGCCACGCCCGTCCTTTGCACATGCTCCTCCAGGTACCTACCGATAGACCACATCGCCTTGATAATTAACATCTCTTACGATCAAGATCTAAACTAACGTAAATGTGCACAAAACTCATGGTGAATTTTATATTCTGCAATTAACTATCGTAAAAGAAGGCTCCTCCCCGGTCGATACACAACCATAAAGCTGTCCTTCATATCTTTTCTTCAAAGCCCCAAAGTATTTTTACGTTTTATGTTTTCCTGATCATTTACATACAGACTATTTTAAATACGCTACAATGCGCACCGAGTTATTTATGTGACACCTCCCCCACCCCAACTCCCCACAAAAATAAGAATTATGCGGTTTGGTATGAATGTATTAAAACATGCACGTTTTAACTATATATAAATATGCACGTTTCAACTATCTCCAAGGTTTTAAGAACCGCATACTTAGGCTGTTGAAGCTATGACTCACCAGTTGATAAAACTACTTTTTCCGGCGGAGTGATTTCCTATCAGAAGCACGGTGATCTTTTTGCGCGGTGCCAGCAGATGAAGGTCAAGGTCGCCCGCCGTCTTGACTAAACCTGCCCGAGGAAAAGAGGTCAGATGATTAGAATATGGAGCGCACTTCCAATACATTGGACTCGGTTATGAACAATCTCCGTCACAGCAAATAATCCCTATGGCTTATGACAATGCTTTCAGCAAGGTTGGTGGGAACATCAATGTCCAGCTTTTTCTTTTCTTCAAAGCGTTTGTGGCTCAACTCCAAACAATACATGTTCTATTAATTTCTAATAACTCACGGGTAAATTCGGAGAGGAGATTAATGCGAAGAAAAGTCCCGTATTGGACTCTGATTGCGTACACATTTATTTTCCCGGTGTCTTTGTTATCAACGATCCACCATATGCTAGACGTTTTATTGTGTGACGTTACAGAATTGAATAATTGAAGATATCAAACGCATCCTTTCCCTAATACAGCAATGTAAATGGGTAAATTATTTTTATCCTGGTTAGCTCCAAATGACAAGCGCCAACTTCCTTGGGATGGCAGAATACAAAACGACATTTCAAAGGAAAACATTCTGAGCATATTTCAAGGAAAAGAGGACAGGCATTTTGTATTCAAGTGCTGAGGTATTTATATCACAACAGACGAATCACACAGAAAAAGTGATACTATATAGAAGACCGACAGAGATTCTACTTAGGCCCTCTGTCACCTGACCACTACTGCCCCGTTTCCCCCAACGACTACAGTGGCCACATCTATTTTAGGATCCGAGTGACACCCACGTGACACCAACGTGACAACCGCCGGTATATTTAGTAAGACCAGATCACGTGCTCTCTGCCCAATGGACGCCACGCCAGATGGCATTAGGTGGGAAAGTCGTCTGCGTATAAATAGCGCTCTGTTTATAAGCCAAGCGTGCCCACTAGTGCCACCTGGGGAGACGAGGAGAAACAGCAGAGGCAGGATTAGGTAGGAGAGGGTGCGGTGAGGGTGCGGTGAGGGTGGGCCTGCGGGAATCCCATGTGTGGGAGTAACCCGCTTATTGGTTTGTCTCTCCTGGCATTAACTGTATGTACAGCGCCGAGCTTTCCTTCTATCTATATAACAAACAGGAAATAGTTATTAGAGAGGAGGAGGGTTTACATGGCTAGGGTGCCTTCGGATTACATACTAAGGCAATAGAATTAATCGTCCAAATTTCTGCGTTGCTTGCTTAATATAGATTTGTAGGACGGACACACGGACCAAGTGCTTTTGAGAAATTGTGGAATGTTTCAGTGTACATAAAAACCAATATGGTGGGAAACAGTGAATGCAAAACAACCAAATTATGGCATATAGATCAGAATACGAGTTGTACAGGATAGACCAGAACCAGCACATCATTTTAATATGTTTGGCGATATCTGATGATATACACATTTAGCAGTAACTAAATTCAAACAGCTGCACGCACCCTACATACATACAATTATGAAGTAAATAGGTTGTCTATAAAGGCAAGACTGTATTGTCTACCTCCAGCTAGATGAATTGTGAAATAGACCATAGGGCTTTCAGGTTTCCCCATATTCGTGTCACAAAACGGTTACGTTAGTTGATTTCAATATTCGTGTAATAAAAAAATGTTTACAAACATATCACAGCATGGCGGCTACATATTAGACTAGCTCAAAACTGTGATGTTCATGTTGTGGGGGGGGGGGGGGGGTGCAATACAACTAAGTATTTTACACTATGCGTATTGGTGGGTTATACACACTCTGATAATGCACCATACATGCTTACATTGCACTGGACTTGCGCGGCTACTTGCGTAGCGAAGAGGGTCATGTAATGTTTCTGACACATGGACCTCTGCGATAACTGCTTACATCACCTATACAAAGGTGTGTTATTGGAACGCGCTCAGTGCACTACCCTTTGACCCGGTCATGGCTACCTTGTACCCTGTTACTAAGACCACTTTCCATATCCTACTCGACATCCACTGGAGTGTGACGTCATGTGAGTCTCCCTCCCCCACCTGTCAGCGTGTACGTGGCGATAGTGTTTGGGTGTTTTAGAAACAGGCAACAGTGTGAGTGAGTTGAAGACGGAGCGTTGATTAGACATAATGTAAGGGATGCTGGTATAAAGAGCTAATACCCGAGGTATTTAGATAACAATCGTTCACATACCATTCTGTGATGTCTGAGGGTGTTAGGAGACAGAACCATTACAAAATAGGTGTCAGCCCGAGCGCGTGTGTGTAGGTGCACCGATCCCGATAAACAATGTCACTTCTATCAGTTTAAACTGTAACGTTAACAATTTTGGGTCTAACAATGTCTGCATTCCTCATATACATACTTTATGTCAGTGTTCGGTGAGTTTCGTTTCCGAACGCAGCCATGGCCCCATCTGACCCAGGCAACTGTGACCTGTTGGACAGGGGTCGTGTGACGTAATAGCCACCATGTATTGACGTCAGCAGGCCTTGGATACTGCTGCTGCGGGACCTGCTGCTGGGCAGTTTCCAAGAAGTCGCCGGCAGTACCAGCCGTATACCGTACCTGGTTCCACTTAAAGGGTTACGTCACACCTTGATACCAGACAGGGCTGGGGCAGTGTGATATGTCTGCCGTAACCTATGTTCCAGCAACCAAAGCTAGTCTGCCACGTCCACTGCTTTCGTTTAAATTTTTGTTTCTTATTGCCTTTTATTCTTTCCTATAAGACGCCCTGGGTCCCGTAACAGGTTCTCAGAATCCAGGAGTGGAACGTTGAAAAGAAACCAGCTGGTGCCGACTCAAAACCTACTAGTGCTTCGCGGCATGTGTCACCTGTCAGGAACCAGCGAAAGCAGATTCTAAATGCAACTGCCGATAGCGTTGCAAACCTAAGCTGATGGCAATTTGTCTAAAATTGAAATTATATATTTTGTAAACTAATATGTTTCTGCCTACAATGAATGCGATGACACTGCTAAATGGGAAATGTAAATGATAATTACAAGGGAGAGAAAACGGATCTTGAACAGGATAAATGTATGTAATTTCTGTACCATGTCATCATTTGCGTCAAAACAAAGATGGATGGGGTATATTGTGACTCTCCATGTAAAAGAGATCTCAAAGGGGTAATGAAGAATCATTTGAATCTTAACTGATAACGTCACACATCCGTCACTGGCTATGGTGACGTAAAACACGAATGACCATAGGAACCCGTATCTGCATTTGCACGGTTCTCCGACTGCGGCTCCTGAATCCCCAGTGGGACTGCTCAATAGTTATACAACTCTCTAGATAAGCATCGACTTTGTTAATCCGTACATCCAAAGGCCTTCCTGATTGGTACTTTAAATACAGGCATAGCAATGAACTTTGACCATGTAAGGCAACAACTAGAATCTTATAAAGTCCGTCTGTACCCACCAACAATGGCGGTACGTCTGGTTTCTCGCGGTATCCAGGTTCAATGAGAATTCAAGCTTACAGACAAGTAGACAAGAGTATCCCAGTACTGTAATATAAACACATTCCAGTTAGTCCCCTCGTCCCATCCAGCCTACTAATGGCTGTCCTGGCCTTTTGGGAGCTAGTGCTTGGCATGGACTCCCATCAAGTGCAGGCTGGTCGAGTGCAGGCGGGGTACTAGCAACGAGACGCTGAGTTCGGGCGGTACTCCGTATCACGGTTCATCGGATGCTGACCGACATTGGACACGCCTGTTCTGTGACTTCAACCTTCATAAGTGGGTTAAAAACATCAGAAGTAACGCTTCCATCCTTCCTCCTTCATAAAAATACGCTGAGTTGATCAGAACGGTAACCACGTACCCAATGGAATAATGAAAACGTCATGCAAAAGTGCATTACCCCAACGAGTTAACTAGGCAAAAGCGACTCCATATGTCTAAGGTCTATAATACTTACATTACTAAGGGTTTTCGGGTAGTTGGCGGTAATGATGAGCGAATGCGGGTCGAGTTATATTTACGCCTCCCCTAGATCAGCGCTTCCGTAATTAACGGTGCTTGACCGTTACCAGGCAGTGGCCTATAAAGGGAAAGGCTTGCCCTAGTCGGTGTGTTACGCAACACGTATACAAAGCGGGGTGGTAGAGGAGGCACGCCTCACATCTGTAGGGTTCACCGCACGCACCCGTTATCGGGTTGCGGATTAGTCAAGTCTTCTGCAGTTCGGAGGTGCGTACCCGGTCTCTAAGGGGTAGTCTGGAGCTGGGTGTGTGGGTGTGTGGGTGTGTGGGTGTGTGGGTGTGTGGGTGGAGGATGTGTCTGGTATGCCTGCTGCGGGTATTTGCAAGTCATTATATCACCATGGAGACCGATACTCCCTCCCCTACTCCCTCCCAAATGCCTACACACGGTCAAGGGAAGAGAGGAACCAAGGATTGGTTGGTTGGTTGGTTTGACTTAACGTCCAGTTAACCATTATATGTTCTTCCCAGACACTTTCAAGGTTCCTTTACACCACAAGGGGGGTTATCAAATCGATGTGATAAACTAAGGTAGAAATCTCACCCTACACATTTATCGAGGTGAAAGTTCTGGTGGTGATAAGTGATATGGTGAAAAGAAGAGCTACATCCATGTCGGTCCATATTTCTGGAGATGACTAAGTCATCAACATTATATGCTATGTAGTTTTTTCACAATCTGCCTAAAACAGTGAGGCCTAAGTTGAATAAAAGGAATTTAATATAATTCCTCTTATCTGTTCTGACATTCCTCTTTATAGGAAAACAATAACAGAGTAGTTTCAGGCAAACATAATTATTATAGGCCCAATATTACAACCACAGACACAGGGTACACGTTTAAGCACCACCCCGACCACACAGCTCCCCTCGTAAACGAGACAAGCTGCCCTTGCCACAAACATTCTACTCCCCGCAGCTCTAGGCCCATAGTAGACGTGGAGCTTGACCTCAGTGACCCAGACACCAGCCGCTGACCAGACAGTAGCCGGCACCACCCACCTCTCTACCGTTCGACGGGCGCCAAGGCTCCTCCAATTATTTTTTGTTTTTAAACTGAAATTCATCTTTATTTTGCTCCGTTATTATCGTCATGAATGTAAGGACCTGGCGTTACCAGCGCATCAATGCTGTAGTCACATGACACGAATACACAGGTACCCTTCCCCTCCCTCTTTTTTCAGCGGGTAGGTCGCCTACTTGTTTCCGGTGAGGGAAAGGTAGAACACATCTAACTGAAATCACCACGGACGGAGAGTTAAGTGAAGTGGGGCTTTTCAGTGCACCTTGCTCATATCCAGCGCCGGCATGCCGGTACCAGCGCCAGTACCCACCAGACGGCGCCTCGAACACATGCCAGCTTCCGCTGGTCACCGCTGCCCTCCCCAACTCGCATGCCTCGCACACGGGCCGAGTTACGGTATCACATCTAAATACCGGTGGTATCTAATAGATGGATCGTAGCTGGGTGGAGAGCAGAGTACGAGTCTAGACGGGGAAGTACACCTCGAACCTGCAACGCACATACGATCGAGGCGCTTAACAGTCAACCGGGTCGTTCTCCACGAACACTCGTAGAGGGCAGATCCGTTATGTTCAGAACCTGGGACGTTATCGAAGGAGGATGTGCCCGAATAGCGCGCTGGGCGGTTGGGTGGGTGGGAGGGGGAGGCCGGCGCCGCCTGGCGAGAGTGTACCGGGTAACCGGCGGCGTGACCCCGCCGACCTCAAATCACGTCCCGTCCTCCCGTCCACCCCTCACATGGACCACTTGGTATGTGTGGAGTTGGGGTTCAGGTTTTCACTATTGCTGTATTTCTTTTAGGTGTGGTTGCTGCCGTTGGGGGACCTGCAAGAACGGACAAGCTGGGCCAACGACACACCAGCATTGTTGTTCAACCTACCATACATTTTTCCCATGTGAAGAGTTGGGTTTTATAGCGTTTTGTGATGTAGCAACGGCCACGCTGATTACAAAACGCATGAGACAGACGCGTTGTATCTGTGTAGACCCGCTGTACAGTCGATTAACCTCCCATTCCCCGAGGCCGTCGTACCACTGCCCGCCTGGCCCGGTTATCACAGCAACTAGGGTCATCAAAGGTGAACGTTCCAATCACTTCCACTCGCTATAGACACTATTCACCCAACATATTTCCTTTCTCTATTTAATCTCAAAAGAAAATCATCGTAAACCTTAGCCTTTTTAAATGACACGTTTAAAGGGCTCTCCAACCTAGCGTGTTAGGAATTCCTTGCCCGAGAATGAGGATACAAATATCGAGGCCAATGAAAGAACATGGTTCTTGTATCCTCTATGGTATGACTTCTTCAACATATCCAATCAACGTGGCACACACTACAAGGGCATATTATATTTCTGAACTGCGTGAGTAAATCCAACACTATGCGTACGTACCTCAACAACAAAATCGATAATCGCACCATTCCAACCTGCGTATTTTTCTCCAAAGGCATTCTCTACGGACCAATATTTGGTCCAAGGAGCACATATTATATAGAACGAGCTCCTCTCACCCAGAGAGCCATACGGCACTAGACAGCCGCTGCACCATGGAAGGACCAAGTGGATGGCTCATATGTGAAGGATCAAGTGAGAGAGAATGAGGTCCTACCAAGTAGAAAGCAATCTTACACAGGGTGCCATTAGAGTACGCACTGGGCTGTACAGAGCAGAGAAGTCCGCAGTGTGAGGCAGGCGTCTGGGCCCCGGCGTCCCGTCGGGTCCTGTGTCTGGCCACGCCCGCAGTACGGGGGCTCCTCCATGTCTGTGTGTGTGAGTGAGGAGTATGGCAGCGCGCTGCACCACTCCACCGTCTCTAAGGCGCAATGTGCCAGCAGGCGGCAGGTCGTCGAGCTGCAGCAGTGCGGACGTGGAGTAGCAGCGGCGCGTACAGTGAGTTGTCGGCCCCTTGTCTCCCGGGTCCGGCGCGGTCGTCTGGCCGGCCGCCGGCTAATAATGTATGAGTCGGCAACGCGACAGCCGGTGCGACGGTCGGCACCGGTGTGCGGTCCGTGTTATAATGCCAGGCCGATGGTAACCAGCCGACTTCCTCCCCTCCCTCCTGACCCGTCTGGTTCCGTGGGTCACCCACTCCCCTCCACAGTGAATAATCCCCTCCCTCCCCCTCCCCACCTCTACCCACCCACTCCACATCCCCGACGTCTACCGGCTCGGAACACTTCCTGCACACACCCTCCTGGACCCCCCTTGTACACCACCTTCCCCATCCCCCACCACTACCTATCCCTCAGTTGTCACCGATGCTCCTGTCCATTTAGCTTTGGGTCAACACTGTGTGTGGTGAATTGTGGAGGTGGGATTCCTGACATATTTCAGGACCCTGCCCGTATTGCCTGGACGATACTACCCCGGTCCCTAGTGAGCTGAAAGGGCAGTAAGAACTGGGTATGCCGAATGAGTGGATTATATTGGTGATAATAGACGGTTCACGAGAATAGGCTATCCTAGATGAGGCAGGGTGTGTATGGTGCAGGCGTCGATAGATTAATGCAGTGGGGTAAATAACAGGGTACGGGTCAGGACGTGTTGCAGGGGTAGCTGTCTGGGTTACCGCCTATCACACAAGTTAGGGGGAGGTGATATTGACGAGTCTGCAGGAGATCGATCGACGTCAGTGGCGAGGTGTTATACGGAAACATATGCGTCTGAGCTTACAGTTGTCCATTTTACACCCCCAACCCACTGACGACGCTTAATGAACGTCTCCAACGCATTGACTGAAAAAAGCTGACAAACATGCTAAACATGCACTGAGTTGGGATATAGAACATTTGTACTTGGTGCCCTCTGACGAAGCATATAATGTACCTACTCCTCTCTAACCTTCACACCTGTGAATTATTGACTCAGTGACTTAGCACTAACACATTATAAGCATGACTTGCACGTGAGTGATGTAGCCAACCATCTACCCGACTACTAACATCCTTCCGCTTAAATACCTGCTGTGACTAAAAACCACCCCTCCCCCGATAACCCAGTTTTAAAAGCTTTGATTCTTACATTCCCGTCCACCAAGAAAATCACCCCTGACAATGAATTAAAATGACGATCTTTAAATAGCGGAAGATCGTAACAGCAAGTCAACTTCGCTGTCAATCCTCCAATAACGACAACCCCCGCCCCCCAAACACACACACATCCCATGGCCCATAAACATGATACCCCCTGGTTTGCTATCCTACCCCATCATTTACTACCGTTTTGCACCACCTCTCGTATTCACTGCTGCTTCATGCACAAAGCTCTAGCAACCGCCGCACTGGTAAGCCCAGACTAGCCGCCGGTAACCAGACTGACAGAGACCGTGGAGGAGCGAGGTGGAGGCCGTGTGGAGGGGGAGGTAGTGGGGGTGGGGGTGCCGAAGGTACGCAGGAGGTGGTGAGTAGCTAGCAGGTTGTCAGGAACCAGTGGTGGCACGCGGTGGGACGGGGGCATGGAGGGGGTGGTGGGCGGGAGGTGGTGGAGGAGCACCGGGGGTGGGGGACCTACACCACACCGCCGGCAGTCTGGGGTGTGGAGAGGGAGCTGGCACTGGCTGCAGATGTTGACAAGCCTTCTTGTTGGCCACGGCTTCCAGAAGCCACAATGCGCTCTCTGCATGTACATGCACACACACAGCACTCGCGCGCGCCACACTGTCATCTGTACTCGGGGTGCTGTCAACGAGACGGCCTGTGAACTGTACTAACACACAATTACGTGACGCCTGCCCAGTTGTACAGCTGACGTGTCGAGGCGCATTGACTGCCGGCGCCCGGTCGAAACGAAACAACTGCCACACAGCCTGAAATGGAAGCCATCTCCGAAGCCACATGAAAATCCTAAGGCGTACCATTATTGCATGGACTGCCACGCTGGATGAAGTCTTGAACCATGTTGTCAGTAATAGCGAAATCCATGTTGTCATTTGGCAAGAACCAGCAAAGTGTATGTAAGGCCAGAGAAAAGGTGCTGTATTTCGCATGCTGTAGTTACAAATTATAAGTGAATCCCTTCGCTATTTTCTTTTTCTCTAGGCACAGATAAATGTACACAAAGATATCTGATTTTACGAGCACAACATGGTGAAAGTACGTTTACTTTAATCATAAGGTCTTTCTCGATAGAAGTTGTTTAACTTTCGCACATAACACTGTTAACTACCTGGTGAATTTGCTTAATGCTGAGTTGATCCTTTAAAGTCCGTGAAAGAATAGATTGAAACTTTTCTGAACAAAAGCCCTTTACCAAAATAGATCTCAACAACTGTTTGGAGATAAACAGAAAATTAATTGATACCGCTGTGCAAATTTGTGCAGCATTGTGCGGTGACTCTGATCTGGACTTAGTTTAAAACTAGCTGGCCGGGTGCTATGAATGTAACAGATCATGCAGTCTAAAAGTGAGTTTCAGCAATGTTTTAATTATTACACCTGACGGTCAATGGAGTCTCCAACTATTAGGATTAGTTGAGAGGCATCTGGTGCTTAACCCGTCTCCATGAGTTTATCATGTAGAACTGTGAAACATATGTTCACATTTCCCCGTAACCAGTGGAATATTGTGCCATTTATCAATTTAAATAACAGCTTAGGCACACCCTTCAATTACATGTATCTATGTATGAGGAACGAGTATAGAGAATACTGTACTCGTTGATATGAGCAAGTTGTATGCTATTGTTGTATGCTATTGCATAATAACATTTGCACTATTATTACCCATCAGCAGATGGCGGTGGATAGGTGGCGATCTCGTGAGCAGGTGTAAGTCGAAGCAGCAGTTGTTCAGCCGCCAGCTTGCCAGCTACCACCGCTACTACCAATGGGCCAACAGTGAACCAACCAGGGTGGTGGTGCTGGGGTTGGTTGGTGGCACCGGCACCATCGGATCCGCCTCCACCGCCACCGCAGCGAGCAGTCCAAGAACCACTGCAATGCAGACAGACTGTGCTGGGAGGCGCTGGCCGGGAAGGAGGCCGGCACCGGCACCGGCGCCTACCGACGCCGCCGCTGCCTCCCCCGGCGACCGACCAGCCTGCCAGCCTTGTGTAGTACTTAACGGGTTATCCCCCTCCCTCCTTTATCCACCCCCACCCATACTTCCGCGCCCTGTCATCTACCAAGAAGTCAACCAGAATTGCAGTAACACTTCGGAGGAAGAAATCATACCTCTCAATCCACCAACTGTCAGCTGCCAAGGCGGATGACATTTCGAAATTCCACCTTCTGCTCTCATTCTCCACCTAAGATTCACATCTGTATACCCAACCCCTCCCATGCCTCTGGACATTCCTCCAGTCACTGGTACATTGCTGCGTAAAAATCTTTATATTATTCACGAGGGGTCATGAGGCACAGAGGGCTTCTATATGTACTAGGCATGGGTTGGGGGGATGGTATGGGGGGGGGGGGGGGGTGTTTATCGGCGCCTGAGCCGTACAATATCCGGGGAGAAGCACCAAGGAGACGCAAGCATGTCCGCACTCGACAAGGGGACTCGTGGTTCCATGATATCGCTCACACACAAGACGCAACGCATAGTGAAAGTAACACGGACACTTGGGACTCTTGCCCCCTGCCTGGTTACACAGAGGTGAGGCCGCACCTGCGCCAAGCCGCCGGCCTCTGAGGGCCTTACGCAACACCGGACCCTGGAGAATCTCCATCCAGGGCCTGCGTGGTCGACACGTGGAGGAGAATGTGGCTACGACAAGGTACAGCGCACCTCCAACATGAAGCTTTGACTACAGAGGTACAGTGACCGTAACCTTTGACAGACATGACTGTCACCAGGTGACTGACCGGATGAGGAGCCTATTTTCCTGTCAAGGGAGATCACGTATATCAGAGTGCGTCATGCACGCTGCAACCTGATAACGAAAAGCCCATTCTCAGGTGCATCATTTCATTTTCAGGTGCAGTAACGATTACCTAAGCTGATCCTTTTCTTAATACCATTTCTTTCAATTTTCAAGCAATGAACTTTTTTTGTGGAGTCTATTTTATAAATATAATTTTTACGGTAATCCAGTCTATGTTGCTAAAGATTATATTCCACGGTATAGCATGGCAGTGTGTTACATGTTCTGTCATCGATTACAAATACCCACGTTTTAGGCATAAAAGCGGTGGAGGTGGAAGAGGCCATATTGCAGCATGGGTATCTCTACAATTATTAGCCCAACTACAATGTAGGGGGGTCACTCTCCTAGTCCAGCAGTCTTCTCTAATGAGTGTTAATATGTTCGCCTAGACAAGGAATGTGCTGGGAGAGGACGCAGGAAGAATGAGAGAAGAACTATGCTGGTACCGGCGCGTCATACACACGCAATTAACACTGCTTGTTTGTTGTAAACCTTACACAGACAGTTTGTTGAACAAATGTTCAAGTGACGGATTCTAGAGTTATTTCAATGCATTGAATACTGGTAGACATTATTTATAACGACTACATTGAAGCACGAACTGGCCACAAAATACAAAACAAATATACTTTACATAATATCAAGAATAATCTATTCAATGTACCTTATCTAAACTAAGTGAACATCTCAGAAGTCGCAGACGAATGGTAAAAATGCCCCTTCTCTCTTCTGTTGCTCTCAGTTTTAATTCCATACGAGTTCAGATACATGTATTTACAAAGGTGTCTGGGTCAAGGAACCGACTGCCACTGATACTACCACTGACGACAAAGCAAATATATAAGGAGACAGAGGTTCCAACCCATAGCCTCATAACGTGATATAGACTTTCTCCGGTCCTTGATAATGAAGTCATTAAATGCTTACAGGATACTACAACACCATAAAGTGCCGTTTTGGAAACATCCATTAGCTTCCAACACTGCAATTGTGACTAAGTTTATTATGTAGATGGTTGCAAATTGAAAAATAAAATGACGCCTCGCTGCCAGTGAAATTCTATCAGTGAAACATGTTGGTAGTTATCTAGTGTATCTCTGAGCGACATTTAAATACATGGCAGTAAGAGGCCGCTGATTGCCAGCGGGTCGGGAACTTTGATCGGGAACCAGCCGACCGTATTAGGTCACATTCTGATCATACCGGAAGTGACGCCCATCTATTTACATCTGAAACAGATGACACGCAAAATGTCACCAGACAAAGAAACAGGCCAACATATAAATGTATAGTTCTTGCAATGGCATTTGTGTCCTTCCTCTTCGTAACAATTCCTACCAATGGACAACATCAGCTGTTCTTAAAATGCACTCGTAGTAAATGAAATGTACTATTATATCCATGGAAGAGGTGGGGCTCTAACGGTCTTTAACCAGGATTTAAGTCTGCCCACTTATTCAATCATCAAAACTATGAGATTGACTTAAAAATTGTTATTTGCTGAGTGGTTCTCGCATGCCATTAACAAGATGTTCAAAAGTTAACCCCTCTCCACAATTGGCTGAATGAGTCAAGGTCAAGACTTATAATTATTCCAGTAAAGTAAAAAAAGAGATATGACTTAGTGTATTCATACATACTTCATCGAACACCCTTAAACATACGGGGTTCAAAACGCAGTACAGTGAACTAAATCAAATCTGCACCGCTTGACCGTCTGTAAAAACACAGAACCATGTAAAGAAAAGAAGATATCATTTAGTCGCTTCTTTGTGGGATTCTGGGCCCTTACTACTGTTGCTTCGTTGGTGATAAAAGCTTTGCAGAATCACAACTAGTTGTTCTCAGGAAACCACCTAACGATTGTTGTACAGCGATCTTGACAGTATGACAAAGCTGACCACAGACCGTCAATAGGTCTCTTTCATACCGCAAAACGAAGGTTTCATATAGCCAGTCAGAACTGGATCGAAGCTGCATGATGATGATTGTAACCAAAACAAATGGTAAGCTAATTCAGGCTGCACAGAGGGTAAGTGTCTTCAGCTTTTTACTACTATAAGAAATTTGGCTACAATAAAGGTTTCTACAAAAAAGGTTTCTTCTAGAATTTGCAGATACGCTGCCATCCTTGCTGAAAAAGCTACCAAGGACTTTCGAATTAATGGTGTCTGGAGGATGTCGTTAATGTAGACACCCAGTGGTTGTTCCTCATGAAATACCATAAACATATTATCAATTGTATGCGTAATTACCACGTTTTAGCAGTGGACTTCAGTAAATTTATTTTAGTCAGGGGCTGATGCCTATACGGTATCCAGGGGACCGCAAAGGCCTCCTGATATGTGAAGGACAACGCCCCTCCTGGGGGTCCAGGGGGTGAAGGCCCCGGACACCTTTGAATTTTGACATTTCAATAGCACTTCAGTAGGGTGGATGGAAGGGGTTTCATTTTGAACTAAAAATGATAAGATACAAAATTCAAAAATACTTGATTGTCCCGTTTCGTGAGAAAGCACTAGAAAACCAATGGGCTATGTGGAATGGCCTAAATGCGTGTCTCATTGTAAATCCTACCACACCAACAATCGATACTAGAAATACGAAACATTGTATGAGGTCTTCGCTTGCTGCTTCTGGTCATCAAAACCTTAAAATCCTAAGCTAAATGATGATTTATCTCGAATCTGAACTGAGAATAAGGTGGTCATATTCTTAGCCGTCATAAATATAGCTCGACTCTTGGCAATCAAAAGCGCTAATTTCTCGAGGAAACATCAGGATTAGGTTACAGACCAAAAAGTCCTATTCTGTAACTATGTTAAAAGATACATGATAGCAAATGCATGCAGGGTCATAGTCGTGCAGGCTCTATAGTAGCCGTGGAGTAAGATGGGGTAGGGATCTGCAGGTTTCCGTTAGTCTCATATCGCATGTCTTTACATGGCACTTAAAGCCACGTTGCCTTTTCATCATCAATTTGTCAGGTTCTAATAGCTCTGACACAGCCGTAGGAATAACTGGCTTTATTATCAGGTTTACCATTTAATTGATCTCTAGATTTAAGTGATTATAGTTCAACATATGTATCATAATAATTTACATATCTTTTAGTTTCGCTTTACTCAGTCAGCCTGAGCCTGCCACCTTTACTAGTAACACAAGCTGCGTCAGTGCATACTTTCATAGAGTCCATTGACTCCCTTCATGATATACTGCTATACAGACGGACAACACCCCAGATACAACACAATGCCCTGGAAGACAACCTGATATCCAGGGCAAACATAGATGTAGAGAGAAATCAAGAAGACTGTATCTAGAGGTTACGGGCCATCCAGAAAGTGTGTATGCAGAATTTCTGAAATTCTTTAACCCCACCTATCCCCCTCAGTGCGTACATGGTTGGCCCGTTACTGAATAGAAGAATTTATCAGGGTTATTATCAATGTCACAGACAGGATAAATTAGCAACGCGCCAATTCATCTGTCGGTTATCTATGCTTGATCAGTGGTAAGGGCTGCTGGTACCTGCTGCTATCTTACATTTGCTCGGCAACCATATAACCAAACCGGAAATGAGCTGACGTAGCTAAGTATAATAATCAATGCTATTGAATTTCTATCATGTACTCAGAATAGCACTTCAGCAGAAACATTAATTTTCGCTTGAAATCTGGCTCTTTTACATGCCTTTAGGATATTCATAAACCATGGCCAAATAATGTCTTGTGTCTAAGACTACACGACATCGGACCACCTTTGCCCGACGGATCGGTTGGGTCGGTGAGAACCCGTGTCATTCGGGCCGATGAATGCACTTCACCGACCTGATTTTATGGCCTTTCCCGACGTGTCAGGCATTACTAGGGTAGTCCCAAACATTACGGTTGTCGATATACGTAATTTCACCGACTGTTGTGGATTCTGAGCAGGTTATATACTATTGCCCTTTAAAGGGTTAAATAGTGATGCTATTCATCCCCAAGTCCGATTTACAAGTGCATAATATCGATTTGTAGGTAAGACAAAGGCGATTTTATAGCGGAATACCGTTTTCTGATATATCATTTAGAATAGACTACCTCCTACCAGTAACACAATCAAGCCAAGCTCTTAATTTCTTGCCTAATTGAGAGTTATCCTGGATTTATCTTTTGTTTGAGTAGTTTAATGCCCAATTTGTTCAACTAGACTTTTCCGGATTTAAAGATTAAAGGAGTAATCTCTCTTTTAGTTGGACCATTTATACGATTGCCAATAATTCCGAATATTGTGTGACTAATGAAGACTTGCAGAGACCCGTCATGCTATAATGTGAAGCTTGACATATTGCTAACTCACCTGTCGCAGTGTTGGCAAACCCAATACCGGTGTGGAGAGAAATACCAAGACATGGTGACCAAGCAGTATCGCTGTTGCCTGGCTTGCCTGACGGTTATTTTCCGAATGCCCCCCCCCCCCCCCCCCACACCCAACCCAACACACACACAAGTCTGGTCTCGACCTGACACAGCCTACAATCTCCAAGCGCATTATAGAAGACGCCCAAACCACAGGCATCAATGGTGGATTGGTAACTGCATGGAGTAGTGGGCCGCTGTTGTCCAGGTAGTGGTGTGGGTGCTGTAGTAGGGACTCAGTGGGCCGCTGGTTACTGGCAACACAGAATGTGAGCTAGGGCCTTTTTCTATCGGCAAGAAGCCAAAACTATCCTCATCGATAACTGGTGCGTTATCCTACTGAACTCTATATCGACTGGAAGCCTGCCAGCAAGAAGCCTACACAGGTCAATACCAAGTATTTGGAGTTCATAATGCAGGGATGTCAGTTGGGGTCAGGAAAAAAAGTGGAAATATTTTTAATGTGA
Source organism: Alentia gelatinosa (assembly GCA_950022655.1). Taxonomy (NCBI): domain Eukaryota; kingdom Metazoa; phylum Annelida; class Polychaeta; order Phyllodocida; family Polynoidae; genus Alentia; species Alentia gelatinosa. The sequence goes on along the minus strand of OX465587.1, from coordinate 47,435,418 downwards.
ATATTTCTGCCTCAATGAGACAGAAAACTTGGATAGTATGCCCTTGTTGTCTATGGCATGTGGCTGAGGGTCTGTCAGGAGGTTCAAACCACTGTTCTATTGGCGTAAATGAGGCTAAATCAATATTATGTTTGTTTTACAATAGGAAAAGCAATTACATAAACTGAATATGGAAAAGTGGATTTCCACGGAAAAGTGGAAAACTGACATCTCTGATAATGACATGTATACTATATATATCTCAATTTCGTACATATTTTTGTTTTAACTAAATAAATATCAACAGAGTACCTGATACAAGGCGGACCGATTAAAAGACTGGAGTCCTGATCTGTAATCCACTGTCAACACTAATTAACAGGACATGTCAATGCCTGTATGGTCTGAGGATTTGGCTTTATCTCTACACAGCAGGGACGGATTATTCAATTTTACCTGAAAGCATAACCCAGGGGCCATCCATAAAGTACGAACGCAAAATTACTGGAAGAAAGGCTTGTGGGCTGCCTTTTCATCCGTTCAACTCTTCATTACCCAAGCTTATATCAATATGTAAGCCAGATTCCATGCAGTTCTTTTAGTGAAAATCTATAACTTCTAACCTAGGCGAATAGTTGTTTAATCCGTCAAGAAACAAAACTTGATAAAAATAACATCTAACCCTAATCTGTTATTGGTATATATTAAACATATAATAATATCTCCCGTCAACAAAATAACAGTCCATTGCTCCAGAGTCAGACGATATCATTTTCGCTATATTGTTTACAAGTATCTCTGAACTAATTGTATTCTTTTTAGACAAGTTAAACGACTGTATATATGTAGGCTCGCTTTCAGGGAAAGATATAGTTGAAATTTGGGGCTCGCTTTCAGGGAAAGATATAGTTGAAATTACTAAGTTATCATCTGAAACAGCAGTTTTTGATTTGTACATTATTTATAATTACAGTACATGTATATTCTTAGATCAAATATGAACGCTCATTGGGTATGTATAGCAGAGCTACATTACTGACAAAGCCAATACATACTCTGGGCACACCAGGGTTCATTATCATACTACAACATCCATAGATTACCGACACCAACACAATCACCATGGCCAAATATACACTAGGTGTGAATGGAGGTTTACTGCTACGACAGCGCAGTCTAAAAAAAACTCGAGTGCACAATCTTTAATGACGTCATCGTGCTAGTAGTGTATACGCCCAGTGTGCAGCCGCACAGCGCTCAGAACACCAATATAAGTGGGTTCAGTGTGGCTCCACCCTCCAGTAGGTCACCACCACCGGTAAAACCAGTATGGAAGGACACACCACCAACACCCAGACCGGCTGCTACTTCCTGTATTTAAGTCAGTGCATAAAGGTCACTTATGGGGTCCCCAAATGGTCCCCGATATATATTCTGACAGTCGTAAATAAATAGAATACTGCACGGAACAACGGCATATTTTGAGAGTAGACGATATTGAAATTCCCAGACACCTTTAAACACCATGATAGAATGGGTAGATGTTGCACGTAGAGAGAATTGCTCTATCAGTATGACATTGGTGTCTCATTGTATCCGACGACCAGGACTGGCCTGGGTTGGACTCCAGGGTGGGAAGGTGGATTTAACTAGGTTAGGACTCCCCGTCTTGACTATTTTCTCTAAAATTTCACCGCCCCAAACTATAATATATGTTTTGTCAGAGAGCGCCCCCGCCCCCAAACTTTCAAATCCTAGATCTGGTGCTCCCCATAATTAGTATTCATATTCGACTTAATGAGTCTGTTGTACATTTAAGTGGTGTATTGAACAACTTGTTTAACTCCGGTGAACATTTTAGCTAAAGCAGTAAAGGCCGAGCAACTTTGTTAGTTGTTTATGGCATTAATCTATTATGCCTTTTCATTGCAAAAAGATTGCATTTAATTCGTTTATAAACATGAGTTTGCCCAGTACTTGATTGAGACTAAGTGACAATTGCAAGGAGACCTGCCCAATCTCAAAGTACCCTCTCGAGATGTAGACAACAAATGGCTACAAAGGGCACCAAGCGAAGTCCTATCATGTCCATATAGGGTAGACAGTATGAATGAGGACCACAGGAGCCAATCAGAATCACCAGGCCCTGCTCACTGCCCCAAGCGCATACTACCCACTGATGTTTGAACTTTTCAGTCCAGATAAAATGGTGTCATGTGTTCTATGCTGAATCATGTTGTGTGCCTTGTGGTGGAGATTAATCAGTCTGCCCCCACCCCCATGGCGCACCTGGGGGTCGGTATGCAGCATACCTACCGGTGCAAATCTATCATTAATATAACGGGTCGAGGAAGCTTTGATGGCTTTATTAGCACTCCGAGATCAGACATTGCCAATGGCAGACATGACCATTGTATCGGCGCCAATTTGACCTCCATTAGTCTGTGCTATATGTAGTAGTAACTATTATAGAGAGACTCAGCTTGCTAGATTCAGGAGTTTATATATTATACGGATTTACCTATACATGTATATCGATTACATAATTCTTTATTTCAAATATAGATATCAAAATAGCCGAAATATTTGTCTTCGTTCAATTCTGTATCAGTTTGATATATATGTAGGGGACCACCCATAAATCATGTACGCAATATTTCTGAAAAAGTAACCACACCCCCTCTCAATTTTGTACGCAATATAAAAAAAGTCATCAACAAAATGTCCATAATTGTTGAGCGCCCCCCCCCCCCCCTCGGGTGCGTACGTACTTTATGAAAAGTCCCTAGATAAGTTATGTTAGATTGATTAACAGCCGACAAGATTATTATATAACCAATGATCACATGATAAGTACTTATCATACTCTATAGCTTAGACACTGTGGTGCAACACATGCCTTGTACAGTGTCCTACTTACAGCCCGCCTATAAATCATATTAATAGAAATACAGTGGAGTGTGGGCGTGGGTGTGACTTAAAATCAATAAGTCTAGTTAGGTAAATTCGTAATTTTAAAAACGTATCAACCTTACAACTAAATAACCATGGATGTTCAAAACAAAATATGTTTGTTTTGATTTGGTTGATTTAATGTCCAATAATTGTAAATGACTATTAGACAGTTTGGTTTGGAGAGTCTTTGGACATAAAGCGCCTATGTACAATCATGTTCTTCAAGAGCCTCCATGGTGACTGGTGAGCCTTAGCTCGATCACAGATTAGCATATTATCCAACAAGGCGACGAACAGCCCCCCCCCCCCCCCTCCAACTCCACCTCCATGCACCAAGTGCAAGCTCCCCCCACCAGCTACACACAGTCCCCCACTCCCACACCCTCCATTAAACGCCTCTGCCATACACATACCAGCTCTCCATGCTTCGCCGATCCAAGGACACACAAACGGACGCAGGCACACAAAGCTCGCCTTGCCCTATGACCAGGGGACTGACCCAGCCATGGTACGCCCAACTGCTGTCTCTGCCTTGATCAGACCAAAAATACCCACACCGGTTAGGGCCCTGCCGGGTGTGGACATGCAACTGCGTCGGATTCGAGGCCGTTAATCGCCAAGGTGTAAAAGATGAAATATTAGGGGTAAAGAGATGAGTTGAGAATGGGTTAAAAAATAAAAGTTGGAGGAGGGGTGTAGCCTGTAGGCTAATTAAAGTTCATTTTTAGATTTAGGAAAACGTGGCTAGTACACTTCTGTCATCAACCGATGCTACCTTGAAAATGACAATTACTTATCAAATCCAAACCGTTGCTATGCGATCTCCAAGAGTGCGGTGTCACAAAGAACACCGTGCATAACAACCACCCTTCACAATCGTGACATCACACTATTGTGGGCGCCCTCTGTGGCTATATTTAGACAAATGGGCGTACTTGCTAACCCTGTAGTTTACAGGTTAGGGGAACTGTCAGGAATAAGAAAAAAAAAAAAAAAAAAAAAAAAAAAAAAAAAAAAATAAATAAAGTTCATTTTTAGGTGACTAAGTTTTATTCATTGAAGACTACATCATTTTTATTAGTACATCGTTGTTTGAAAAATCCTATATGAACTGTGAAGTATTTGCTTATGGGCATTTTAATCATATCTTCCATGAACAATTAACAATCGGTGGTTCTGGATTCAGTGGGCCCTTACCCCCACATATGCGATCTTCAATGGTGAATCATACAAGCTTTTAAATGCAAATGAGGCATGAAGTGTGTCCAGTGGAAATTTTGACACAAAAGTACTTTTGATGTGGGGACATGTCACCATTCCAACTTGCACTTGTAAGAAGTGGCTTGTTTCAGGGAACATTGGGTGCTCCAGTACGACCGTTGACAAATTTCTCATACCAGACATGGGCGGCCTCAGAGACTACCGGTGTCTGAGCTGGGTCTGGGGCAGCCATGGCTCCCGTCGCTCCAGTCCAAGTCGACACGTCATACCCCCATATAAAAATAGTTTCTCTTCCCAATCATCCTCGGAAACCTAGATCGAGTGACAAAAGAAACTGGGAAACAACGTTTAATGAAGCTCACTGCTGGTTAGGTTGCCGGGAAGTGGACAGGAAGAGTTTTGTTTTATGTCCAGGGCACCTCCCCCCTTGGCTGACTGAATCACGATTTAGCCGCATGATGGCCCCGGCCGGTGCAGACGTCATGGGTGTGCCGGCCGTCTCAAAACGAAAAAGTAACAGTTTCTGAATAACCAAACCCATTGAAAGACCGAGAACATATTACAATCTACCTACATGCCAAAAATCATCATTTTTCTTTCCGGTCCTGATATCTTTTTTCTTAGAAATAATTGCGCAGGTTGGGCTGGGCTGAATAGCCGGAATTCTTGTGATGTAATGCCACGGTCCCAACCAACCCAGACAGACCTGAACCGGTTTCAGGAGAGGAAAGGAAAACAGTGTCATAAGCAGAATTTTGCGCCCAATATGGACTCTTACCATTTTCAGGGTCTGTGTAGAGCGAGTGACATTCTTTGAGAATCCTCTCGTTGATGCTGAGAGTTGCAGAGTCGGCTGCATTGGCGGAGGCTCTCTGCCTGACCTTCCCAGACATTTTATCTTCTCGAATGTCACGATGCAAAGTGGTGACGTTGAAGGGCAACCTTCGGAATCGGAACTCGCTGTAACCGACGGCCGCCGATTTGACCTTCTTTGGCCACCTCTCACTTTTCTTCTCCCCTAGATGGAATTGGACTGGTCTAACAAACCTGAAAAAGGCATCAGTCGCCAGAAATATTGGTAGTTGTTGAGGGAATGGTGCCGGCTGTCGCTATGACAGGAAGCCGTCTTATGTACCGTCTCCCTTACGAGCTCCGTTATACAGCAGCGCCATCTAGGCCCGTCAGCTGATAGCCTTTCACCGGCGAAACTGTTCCAGATTGAGACAGTAATCAAGCAAAAGGCTAGATTTGACATGTATTTGAATCGTTCATCAGGCTTTCGATTATTGAAACAATAAGAAAAGAGACTTAAGTTTCTCATTTAAATTCTGTCAATTGTGACTAAGGAAGGAGCTTCGTCCAATCAGAAGTGAGTATTGATGCCTGTCAAACAGGACAGACATGGCTTCCCTCGTCGCGGATTATGGGACTTCCTCGGGTTCAGATAGTGATACAGAAGAAAGTACTAAAAAGTCAGACGTGTAAGTACAATTTCTGAAATCCTCGTACAATAATGTATTAGGACACACATTTTGTTTTCCAATGTGTTCCTACTAGAACCCTCAATTCAGCATAGATTTGGATATGCGTTTTTCGGGTTTCAAACCTGCCGCACAAGTCTGCTCCACATCCCTTGAACCTGCAGTTCCTTTGGCCTAGATTCATGAGATGTTGTCGGGGTTAAATATTTATAAACTTTCTCAAATTATAGTCACCACATTGTATTTAATCAGTACCTAGGTGTTATACAACATACATATTATCATTACAGTCGATTTCAAAAGGAAACGTCTCGCGATAGGCCTCTTGGCATTTCCCTTGTGAAGTCGCTAATTCACCTATTATCGCCCACGTAATTCTTATTGTTGACAACATGAAATTCAACCAATCTTCTATATGAACGATGGGCGTCATGTTATTTCTGGTGGATATGATAATAAAATGTCTTATCGTTCATTAGATACACTATGACATACATTTCTAAACCTGAGAATGATTCTGTTTTCACGTCCATCCATGGTTTGGTAGACAGAACGATTGCAACCAGATGATTTCGGCTGGGTATGGCGCTGTGTAGGGAGTCTAAATTCAAGATCTAGATCTAGTCAAAACACCGTCCCTCATTGTGCAACTCTGCTGTCACCACTACTGACACATCACATCCAAACCAATATATACCCAGTGACCGTGTCCACTTAGGATAACTACTTGATTTACACAGAGAATCATCCTGCTTATTCGACTTCTATTGCATCTAGGCCCACCTAGACAACATCCATATATATGTGGTTTCATTAGTGGCAGTGGTAAATAGTTCTACAACGGTTATAGTTAGATTGTCGTCTTAATATAGCCATCCAGGAGTAAATTGAAAAAAAGTTCAAACATTTAAAGTTGTATACCCTAATTCGTTGTTATTAAAGTTCAATCCCCTGACAAAGCGTCACACCCCAGGAAGTGCCTCAAATCCAAGACCCTAAGCTTCGTCACCAGCATGCTTGGGACACTAGGCTTTGTAAATTTGATGCTTCTCTTCGTTTTCACAACATAACGCGATGACCACTTTGGACATTATGCATCATGTTTATGACCTGATAGCATGTAAAAACCGATCTAGTGACCGCCACCTTGTTAGCTACAAGGGTATCTGGACGCCCCGCTTTGTAGCCAGCACGCCTTGGTTTTCAGCAGGTGACAGACAGACTATGCTTTTTTCTTAATCTATGTTAGAACTTTGTCAATAATTGACTTAGGAACTCCGAATAAACATCAATAGATGGCTAAATCTGTGCGAAAAACAGTACATAGGTTTATATTTTGATCCACGATAGGCAATATATGATTATTTGTCATTGTTTGTTACATGGTTCACAGCAATTGCGAGAATGTCACCTCCCGAAAACCAAGGAATACTGGACGCCCCGCTCGGTAGTCTACACGCTTCAGACACCCCGCTTCGTAAATTGGGCGCCCCGCTTGGTTTTCGAGAGGTGACATAATGCACTCGTGATGAACGGCGTAACAAACAATGACAAATAATCATATATTGTTTGTTACATGGTTCACAGCAATTGCAAGAATGTCACCTCCCAAAAACCAAGGAATACTGGACACCCCACTCGGTAGTCTACACGCTTCAGTCACCCCGCTTCGTAAATTGGGCACCCCGCTTGGTTTTCGAGAGGTGACATACTTGCACTCGCAATGAACAGCGTAACAAGCAATGACAAATAATAATATATTGCCTATCGTGAATCAAAATTTAAACCCACAAACTATTTTCAGCACAGCTCTAGCTATTTATTGATGTTTATTTGAAGTTCCTATGTCAATTATTGACAAAGCTCCGATATATTTTTGAAAAAAGCATAGAGTCCGTCCGTCACCCGCTGAAAAACGAGGCGTGCTGGTTACAAAGCGGGGCGTCCAGAGACCAAACCAAGCGGGGCCTCCAATTTAAGAAGCAGGGCATCCAAAGCGTGCTGGCTACTGAGCGTGGCGTCCAGTATTCCTCCAGTTTACCAGGGTATGCCTGGAGGTGTCAAGGGTTTATTTTGCATTGGTGTGACACTCATGCCATGTGCATTCTTTGTCAAGTACCTTTTTTTGGGTTTACTGTACGAGGCTGAAATGTCTGCCTCCAGGAAGATGCTACCTTGAAGTGAGAGCGCAAACCATTCTCTACCATCGCCGTAACCATGGCGTGCTCATAACTGTGACATCACTGTAAGTGTGGCAACAGCTGTGACTACAAAATCCTGTATCCCAGTGATCTGAGAGAGGTGGCAACCGTCAACAAATTGGGGTTTGCCGTGTGTGTCCAGGAGTGGCCACTATATAAACAAGTGAATCTTGTTGTAGGGGATTTTGAGCAAGGTTTCGCTGCAAAGCAGCTCATCGGGCATCATAAGATAATAAATAAAAAAATAAAAGAAATATGTGCATCTGTGGCCATTGAATAGATATTCAGTGGGGGGCTTTTTCAAGGTCTCCGTGTAGTTCACGGAGTTGGGGCGCGCCATGGGATCTACCTCAGAGCATTCTGTTTGTAGATTGACATCGGATCCATCGTTGGGTGTTCGGGTAACAAGGACATTTTTTGGACGAGGCAAATGGGGACATCCACGTGGGGTCCGAGATCTATTGATAGATTGGAGCATCTATCAGGTTGAGACCTAAAAAAAAAAAACAAGTACCTTTTTTTCAGGATGCATCCTTTGTATTAAAGGAAACCTTATAATAACGGAAGATAAGTTTATTTCAGATGATAGAGGTAGACTCTTCACTTTCGTCACGTCATGTTTTGTGTCTGACTTACATTCTTAGATAATCATAGATCTATTTATTTAATAAGTTGGAATTTTGGGATACCGTTATAGCTGCGGGGGTGACAGAGTTCAGGGAAATCCCAAGAATTAGTTATTTCTATAAAACACAGAAATATTGTCATAATTATGTCAAATTCTTAATAAAATCTGTATATATGTTAATCCCATATTCTATCCAGACCCCCCTTTTATATGTAAATACGTGCATTACTACATCCATGACTTTCATGGGTATTCCCGACAAGCTGCCCATAGAGAGCCAAAAGTGGCCCCGCTGAATTCACAGGTGCCAGTGCTCAAAACAGCATTTCCGGAGATAGACGCTCAGTATTTTGACTATATAGGTTACAGATTAAATGTGTCATTCTCCAATCTTTGAATTGCATATTTTTGATGCACATAACAACTGTCATCTTAGCTTCGAAACAAACTTATTCAGAGACGATTGCAGTAAAGTACACTTCAGTAGTAGCAAACAAGGCCAAAAACAAAATTCTCTCCTTGAACCCCCATAGCTTTAGCACTAAGCCTTGTTTTTACTGGCCTCCGGAATTAGTGTTTTGAGCACGGGTATCGTTTTAGCGGGTTTACTTTGGTTTCCCAATAGATAATGCATGGATGTGGATCCCTGAAACCATTGGTCAGTTACGATACAATACAAATTGATAGCTTACACCATGGATCAGCTCCATATTACACTCTCCCATGCTGTTATTTGGTATAACATCAATAGGGCATAAGAGGTAGGGATCTGATTGGAGAGTACATACTCTGGGGCACCAGTCTCACTCACCAAGGGATGCAGTTATAATTTTGTGTTTCCATTGAGCTTGTTCATGGGGGGGGGGGGGGGGGGGAGGGGGGAGGGGTGCGTCTGATGAAATCAAAGGGTTATGTAATTCCTGGAAGTTAACTTATTGGACAAAACAGAGGTAGCTATTGACTTATTGAAGATTCAGGTTTTACAGTACATATAGATATGTCTATTGGAAAAGGTAATTATATTTTGGTATGTGAATAATACAAAGAAATCGCCCACATTCTGCAAAGCATTATTTTTCTCTATTTAAACTATACCTTGTTATTTGCTTAGTACGAGGCTAGGTGTCAATTCAATGGCAGCTACCGCTTGAATGACCATAGTGACAGCAGCGTTATCGTGGTGATTTGCCTAGTGTCAATTGTTGACAAAACGGTTTGTGAGTAACAAATTGGGTTTGTCAGGTGTTGTCAGGGTGTGGGCATGACAACAGCGGCAGTTTCATCCTAGGGAATCCTCAGGCTGCACTGATGTTGGTGGATTAAAATGATAAGTTATCATATTATTCCAGAATCCAAACTAGCGGCCCTGTTAACAAGTTGTGGCAGGTTAATAAACCCAGTTTGTGCTCCTTGGTGGAGTAGGGTAAAGTGGCTTTATCTGGGGTGGAAAATACGGTTTCTCCCATTTTATCTAGGTTTGCACACCAGGTGTGTGTGAACCGATGTCAATATTAACAAGGTGTAATGAAATACGAACGGTTCTGCCAAGTCCAGTTGAGGTGGCAGTTGAAAAAAATATACCTTGTTATTTGGTCATCTTTTAAAAATTGCTTTCCCTATTTTCATAATTTAACCTTTGTGTTGTAGAAGTCAGTTATAATCATTTATGATTTTTTTCAATTTTGGAACACGATATAAACTAGATTATTTACCGAACCGATGTTTCAGCTAACACATAGAGTAAGTATCATAGTTTTAGATACATGCTGGTTTGAGGTTGTACATTAATTAAATCTTTTTGATTTCAGGAAACCAGAACGGGAGGTGGCTGGCATCAATTTACTCGAGTCCCAAGGAGATGATGGCAAGGATGATTCAGACAGTGACGATAACGTAAAGAGCACTAAGAGTGCCAGTCGGAGTACTGAGACAGCACTGCCCGCCGTTGTGAACTCACCTTTGCCTAACCCACTCGCTGCATCCTCTAAATTACCGTCCCCAGCATTAGGGTATGACCATCGCCCTGAAACTTCAGTCTTTGTTACCGCCTTCCATCGCGCCGCAGAGGCCAAATCCTCCATACTAGAGCAACATGTGAAAATGACGGATTCTGACCTCCCTGCAGAAGTCGGTGGGAAAAAGATATGCTGGAACTTTCGCAAAGGCAAATGCCGGTTTGGTCATAAGTGTAAATATTCTCACGGTGCAGAAATAAGGGGTAATACCGGATTACTGAAAGTTAATGGAGAAGACACTGAAGCAAATGCTACTTCATCGTTAACACATCCAGGAAATACCCATCAGTTACCACCCCAGCATGCTGGTGTGCATCCTTCAGGACATAACCAATTCCAAGCGCACCATGGTAATATGGCCTACCAACCCCAGGGACCTGGATACCGTCAGCCGTGGCCTCATGGTAAAGCGGACGGATTACCTGACGAAGACGACTATCTGTCCAACGCCAAACGGAAGAAACGAGCTGGTGTTACAGACACACTCGTACCTCCCAAACGAGCTATGCGCGAACTAGATAGGTTTAGGCAGGAAGAACGGCCATGGACAGTACCTAAATAATGCCAAGCTACATCTGTGTGTCTCTGAATGTGTGTTTGGATTTGCGATAAAAAAAAAACCCGTATATTTGGATGGAGTATATTGAGTTCCTGTTCTACAGATTTTATGGATAAAGTTGTTTCGGTTTCCTAGTGTTCTTAAAGGAACCTTCATATTGAAGCCTACTATCACGTTGTATCAGCTGGAGATCTTTTCATAATATCCTGAAAAGAAGCATTTTTCTTTAATCTTGAGTATCCACAGTCTTCTCATAGTTTTCATAACTTACCATGACTCTATCTAAGAGCTCTATTGAATTTAAGATTCAAAGACGATCTCATTTGAACTGTCCATTAACAATATATGAATGTCTTTCAGTCTCATATGAATGTTTACTGGAGATATATTAACAATATCAATCTAGAAATGAACTTTACAGATTATATTTTGAAATGACTAACCGTCACTTTTAGAACATAAGATGTAGATAAGGTATTGCTGGTATAAAATAATTGTGATATTCAGACACTTGAGGCAAAATACAGTTCTGATGTTTGAAATATAATTCATTGGTTAACAGGTGTAAAGTTTGCTAATTGAGTTTTCTGTAACATTGAGTTTAACATAAGGATTACGATGCAGTACTTTTTAAACCTAGTTGATGGAACAATCAATGTTTTATTTATGGTGCGATACAGTGTTTCATTCACTGACAGTATGTGTATTCGTGTCGTCATTTTGCTCACTTCCTGCTAGACAAATACACTGTTTTTTAACTCTTCGGTAAATAGGGCAATTACCAAAATTATCCGACGTATTCAAGGCATTAGAGAGTTTGTGTGTATGGTCAATAAGTATTTTTCAGTCCAGCCTTGTTACTCAGAATGCTTAGTGGTTTTGCAGTAGTCTTCCATAGCCCGCAATATACACAAGGAGGTACACTTTTCTCGTCACATGTAGGTAACTGTTATACGTAATCCAAAGGACAGCGGGCGATCTCTAAAACATCACCGTCCATGGTCAGTAGATTATCTCTTAATTTATATTGAAGCCGGTAAGTTTCGAAAAATTCCATGACACCAATAATGCTAAATGATTACTTTTATCCGGGTTCAACACTTATTATTTTATTCACTTTATTTAGTCACCTTTTCGATCTATCACAACTTTTATCAGGACAAGTAATGCTGCAGCAACACTGTATGAGCTTATTCTGAGCACAAAAGCATGGTACTCCCATTTTAGATGTCGCAATGATCCCAGTTCAAGATGGTCCATATAGCTAGACCGTAATCTCAAGAAAATGGATTTTAGTTCAAGGCATAGCTGCATCCAAACGATTTTCTCCGACAGTGTAACAAACCTACTGTAACAGGCTGTCAAACGAAGAAATTAAATGTATATTTTTACAAATGAGGTAAATGACACAGTCCCAGTTATATATAGACTAACACGGTACCTAATGTTCATTTTGAGTATGACGAGGCAGAAGATGCTTATTTTGGTATGCATTTGTTAAGCCTCTGTTCCCCTCAATAATAAGTTGATAACTTGTGATAGAACCAGAGAGTAACCCTACACACACAGGTCCTTGTCCAGTTCTGTTTATTACCCAGCTCTGCGTTACACTGTATCCTCCTCCTCCAGGCGATCTTGTCATCTGACCTAGTACAAAAATGGATTATCCAGCTGTAAATCAAAAGTGACCCCACCCATCAGCATGCCTGGTCGGGGCAATCAGGTTAAGCCATAGAGATATACTGGTATCTATACCTTAAGACATTTACAAATACATGCTGTTCTATTATCCATAATATTGTAGCAGTCGCCGGGTTGTGTTTGTCGTATAGTCTGTCCTAACTTTGGAAGATTGTATAGATTGTTCCGGTAGTTAGGTGGCTACCCTGTGAGTATTTCACACCACAGGTTGGTTAGATAGCAATACGGGAAAGTTGGACTCAGTTAACCGAAGTTAAATATCCAAAACTCGACCACCTAGAGGGTACGTAAGATTGCACCGCAAGGGACATCCCAGGTAGTCCCTTATTCACATAAGGAACGCAACAAGTAACCTGCCTATCTGCTGCTGACCCAGCTTTTTATACTAGCCTGAATGTGTAATAGGGGCAAACACATGGCGCTTCCGTGCACAAGCCTACCTGAACCACTGCAGGGACTGGCACACCGCATCCCCTAATGTAGAAAGAACTAACTTGATACCCGCGACCTCTACACTATTACACCATGACACAAGAACAACACGGCCAAACACAATCATGTTAAGAGCTCTTTCTCTGATCAGGGGAATTTTGGAACAAGATAGACGATCACTCTCATATAGATACACCGCTTTTTATTTTGTATTCAAGTATGGAACAGAGGTATTATTGGATGGATGTTGGACAAAACAATCGGTAGATCGATTCTGGTGACAAGAAATGTATAGTTTAGCTCATTTTATGTTACACTGTCCTTAGATACGATTTACCAATGAAACCAATCTAATGACATTTCGGTATAGTAATTATATCCATGATGTCTTGTGATTTTTTGATTTGATATATATTTACCCCAAAAAATGTACACCTTTTCAACACTACATGCAAAGGTAATATATCAACTGAAAGACATAGTTTTTGCGATAAAGTCACCATATCATCACCTTAGACACAGAAAAGTAACAACTGCAAAAGATTAACCTATAACGGATGCATTGTTTGTATAATGAGGCAGGAATGGGTAGCATAATGTAACTTCTCGAGGTAACCAAAGCCACGGTTGTAGTCGTTGGGGTTTAAAGGACCTGGTTATGGATAGACTTTATGCCCTGGTTTGAAGGGGCAAAACTGTTCGGCAATTCACAACTGTAATATGGCTGCGGACGTTCTCACATTTTGTTCCAGTGACTAGCCCTATGTATGTTAAACAGGTCTCGTACGGGATTTTAATTCTCACTAAACGAAGATCGTGTTAATCATTAAAATGATAATGCGTTCCCTCTAGTCGTAGTCTCCGCAAGATACTTTTAAATAGTTGACCTAAAGTAATACTCAGAGCGATAACGAGGAGTATTGCGTATTGTCAACTACAAGGAGGAAACGGCCACACACATCAAAGCCATGGTAATGCTGTATTTATTACTCACGTTTCGATTAATTACTAAGAAAAAATCTTCTAAATAATTAGAAATTCGACGCAATCGTCGTGCATTATTTATATAAAATAGTTCCTATAGCGCCCGTTAGGTGGCAGAAAAAGCCATATTCTACTGAGTAGATTCTGGTTTTCTGGAATCTACTCAGTAGCGTTCTGTAGACTATACGTTAAGTGTGTAAACTCCGTATTAGGTGGGTAATAAAAGCCGAGACTACGAGCAAAGGAAACCAAATCGTATTTCTTAAATTCGTAAGGCAGGATACATTCAGGTCTATAATCAATACATAGATTGGGTCATCCAATTTGTCTTCCCTGTGTTAAATATACTGTTAACTTGTGTGTCATAATAGGATTTTCAGTTGTTTGTAAATGCTATGTATGTTTTGATTAATATGATGCTTATGTATGTGTATTGCAGTGATATGACTGCCTGATGAGAGACGAGGTGTGCTTGTATGTGTAATGTTATTGAAGTTATTCCATTGTCAATGTACATAAGGCAGCTTTCTTCATTTTATTTTGTCCATAGTTCTTTTAAACTAATTGTATAAAAAAAGGATTATAGCTGATATTGCCGACTGATCATTTACTCAACTGGTTACTGATTAGATTAGGATGAATCCTAATCAAATTGAAAAGGAAATGCAAAAGGATTGTTGATCTTGTTACAGTAAAAACATAATTGAAAGAAATGTTCAACTTCGGCGTAGTTTCATTCTTTTATGTAATTTTTCAGTGATATGAACGAAGCGAAGAAGACAAAATCATATTGTTTAAAGCAGTTTGACTACATTGCTGTATTCAAATAGTTTCTAGCTATTACGATCATTCCATTAGTGTGTTTTTACAGCACAGTTTTCAAAACTGCGCTGTAATTACGTCAGGCCTGGGGTGTCATCTTCAATATATCACCTTTAATGTGTTAGATTTTATCGTAAAACTGGATGAGGTTTAATCTTGGCCACTGTATTCCACGACTGGAGTTTGGCAAAGTGGCTTCATGAGGCGAAGCCGAGTGAAGTCAGAAGCCAAAACTTCAGGAGTGGTATGCGGTGGCCAAGATTAAAACGAATCAGGTTTTGATTTTATCCTACCCTATCTCCTCGATTTTGGAATATTACGTGATAACAATGCTGTATGCCACTAGTGGCATATAAAACTCTGTATGCCAGTCAGCGTGGCATACGGAAACCCAATGTTAAGCCTATGGGATTTTATATTATGGGTAGGATAATATATTAAATCTGCAAAGATTATAAGTACACCGAAGGTATAGAGAATAGAACAAAGGAATAGACATGAGGCCGTGGCAGCAAATATCAAAAAGGATCGCAGATAATTGATAGGTAATGTGTCCTTCCCACTTAAAGTGCCTGCCAATAAAGTGGTGTCGCCAGACATCCAAACTCCAAAACTCAAGTGTGGGAATTGACCTACCAACAGGGCTTGACTAACGAGTGCTGTCAGGTGCATATACAGAGATGCACACATACATAGACACATCTATACACAATCTTACAGAGAGATATACAGACAGAAACTCACTGTCATATATGCAAACAGACATATGAAGAAAGATACTCACACACCCAGGCATATATACACAGAAACATTCATACTGGTGGTCATACATATAGAAATATAGACAGTCCGGCACACAGTTATACACACGGACATAGTTAGAGACACGCTTACACCAGTAATGATATACAGGGACAGATATAGAGATGGAATTACAAAGAACTTTTAATCTATCGCGACTGGGGTGAAGGAGAATTTTTCTTTTCTGCTGCACTGTTCTGTTTACAACGGATATTCATTTGCCACTTGTTTATGATGAATACATCCAGATTGATATATTCTTTGAAAGGCGAACTGATAGATAATTCCAATCACTCTTGGGTTCGAACCCCCATGCTCCGAACCTATTTACTGATGCAGTGGCTTTTAAGGTTCAGCTCATACAGAGTGAATTTAGATCGATCACCCTTTTCAATTTTATCCCAGAGTGGCCTACAGCTTATAAAGACCTCTCGCTTACCCAGAAATTGTCAATGAAAATAGATTTATTGAGATTCAAAACGAAATATTCGCGGATAATATTTCTCGGAATTGCGATCGATGTTCTGAAATACGTTCAGCTGGGTGCGAAAGGAGGGCATGGAACTGTCTTAGTCATCCGAATTTAGGTATACTAAATCTCAGGGCAGCCAAGACGTCCAGAAAACGAAGACAGTCCTCAATAAAGGTCAATTAAAATTGCCAATCACGTTCATACCATCTATATTGTGCATTTAATTCATTGCCAGAATAATAATTTCCTTCATTGTACATTTGCGATAATCATTTCTCATGTCGGTCCATCCAATTTATTTTTAACTTTTATGAGTTTTTTTAATGCATAGCAGCGTTTATTACATGAAAAGTACAGTGACGATTAAATGACATTAGTCTACGAAACGATTATAAATATTCAACTGTGTTTTTTAAGCAGGAAAAAATACAAGTCAGCTGCATATTTTGATGGATAGAATCCTTACCGGCTGTATAGAAAAATAGGATTAACATGCCGAGAATGAAGAGATGGGGCTAGATGACGGATGTTTCCGTATAAAAAGATCCCAAACACCTCTTAGAGAATTTATCAATGCTTTTATTGACCAATTTCATGTATTCATATTAATCTCAACTCAGTGTTTTAAAACTCATTTCAGTCATTTATGGCCGTCCCATGGATGTTTAAATTCTTGTTGTTTTTAAATTATTTTTATCGTCATCGTCATCATCGTTATTAGTATTATCATTATTATTAATATTATTATAAAGGGTTGCGTTACAGCAGGGCTCCATTTTAATTGATTATGTATAACGAATACTTTTTATCAATAATTCTCTGGGGATGGGGAATATTGAATCAAGTTTGAAGTACTAATTGAATAAATATAATGAAAGCTACCCAAACTGAAGGAGGGTTAAGGAGTGGGTGAACACTTGAGTAGATCACCCTTTCCGAACTAGTGATATGTCCAGTTGTATACGCAGTTCTTGAATAGTAGAGTTGATTCTACACATTGTGTACAGTGCCGTCCAATGCTGCATATGTATCTTTGTAATGTGTGGTTTTCAGATGCGTACTATTTCCCTGGTTTAGAAATTTACGAGTGTTATTCATTCCACTAGGGACTTTATCTTCTTTGACAAAAGCATAATCATATATGTTTAGGCGAGTGTTTTACCTTCAGGTAGGGCCAGAAAATAGTTGCCTAACCCTGTTGAAATTGTGATTTCTAAGATAGGGTGCGGGAGGTGTGCAGTTGACAAATCTTCGGTATGATAAACATTTATATGATTGGCTTTCCTGGAAATGGTGGTGGTATGGCCGTGAGTCATTGGCAAGATTCCGTCACATTTGCCCACCTGTCTGAGTCACTCACCATGCAGGGACTGAGCAGATCGCTCTGGTCTCCACCGGTTGGGTGGATCCCATATGCCACGTCAGCGGCTCGCAGCAAAATATATCTTATTTTATTTAGAGTACCAATTTAGGATAAAACAGTCTTTCTGCATTACTGGTGGGTCCATTATTATAACTACTACGAGAGTTATGCGGTTAGAACCCAGTACCATATGGGAGGCTGGTTCTTTGATGCTGTCATCCAGCAGATAATATAACGGGTTTGCCAAGTGAACGAAAATATTAGGAAGTATACCGTTTGAGTTTATTTCGTAGATGAAAGGCAAGTTCCTGATTGCTACAATTAAATCGTTTATGTCACTTCTTAATTGCTACTCCTAGATTTCTTGCGACAGGAACAAAGCCCAGGTACAGCGAATGATACCAATGTGAAAAGGAGGTTTTGTTCCTGATATTCCATTATCTAGATTTCTGCAAATCAAATATTTTCTGAGAAACTGAATAGAGGGAAACTATGTTCCGGTGAGCAAAAGTTCAGTTACAAGGCGAGAACCGGAAAAATTACTGGCCATGGCATCAGCCGCGGGCAGTCATTTTCCCGGTCCTCACTGAGTAACTTTGACTTTGGCTTACCAGTACTTGGTTTCCCTATCCTATACACCTTCGAAAATCGATAAAAATGGTTATATCTTTACCTATGATAGCCCCATGAAAAATGGCCACCCTTATTGTGTAACTGCAATAGCTATGTTTTCGTCCCGGCGTTCTTTATATAACGTGGTCAGCCCGGGACGAAAACATTGCCCTCACTACATAACTCATAATTACTGCACGCCCAGCAGCAGTAGGTAATTATAGTGTTCGGAAATGGGTATATAGGAATGGTCAAATTGTACTGTGCCCAGCTTAGTTGTTGCAACTTAACTTGTACCCATATTGGCGATGTTATAAAGATACTAAAAACAGACATGACATTGAAGAGAAAAAAGTCATCTTCAGTTACGAATTGCCATCCTAGTCATCGGTGTCCCCTCTGCTGATTAAGTACAACTTTTTTGGGGGCTTATTCAGGGTTGCCAGTTGGGGTCAGAAAAGAACATTGGAATATTTTTCATTGAAATACAAGGTTTACCAATTACATATACAGTGGGGAATCAAGGGAAAGCTCACGTTTTATACATTGGTCAGTGGGGAATCATGGGCTGTGGCTGAGTTGGGTAATCTGGCAGTTGCTAGATCAATATTACAAGAGGAATTATTTTACTATTAAAAAAATTGAAAACATGAATTTCAATGGAAATTGAAAACTGGCTTCCCTGCTTATTTGATGGACTCCTGACCTTAGGTGTGCTGGATAAAAGACAACGATTCTTGCTTCCCAGAAACCATGTTTATTTAATTCTGTATGGTTTAACTAGACTTCCATGCGCTATCTCTTGTACACATTGGCTGATATCAAAACATCCTGCAGTATGTAGTTTCTCTCTGCAAGATTTAGGTAAATTCTCAATTAAGATTTGATCATGCCAATTCTTTTATAATTTCTTCAGGATGTGTATAAAAACCGGACACATCAAGTCAGGCCATGACCTACACGTACTTTTGATTACATCTGGACTAGACACCACATTTACATAAAAAAAGCATTGATTAAGTCAAATATGAGGAAATAGAATATATCCATTAGAATAGCAATATATCGACATTCTTTACTCATGTAAATATTTGCTTTATAGAGCAAGATAGCAAGCGATTATCAAATCAATTTAATTTCAATTGTTATAGTTCTAAGCAAGAATACATAGTTGAAATTCATAGCCAATATTCACAAACCAACTTTATATCGCGAGATCTCAAATATTACGTTCCTTCCTTCTGTTACTTGCTTCCTCTCTTCCCTCACCTCCACCGAACATTTCATTAAAAAGAGTTAATATGAGAACTGGTGATGTTATCACTTCCGGTCAGTCAAATGACCTCAAGTCGTTAGACAGGAAGCGATGAGTCACCTCCTAAGACATAGCTGCCGAGGGCTTGGTGAGTTTACAAGCGTTTTACTTTATGGCTTTTTAACTCAAAAAGAGTACAGTTTTACTATACACTCCCCTCCTACTTGGGATAGTTGGGGCAAAGCCGCGGAGCCTAGCTTCCTCCATGATTCTTTAGAACATCAATTTCTTTTAATATCAAATCATCAGGATGTTTTTTTACCATAACCGATTCACCTCCACAATCTACAAATACCCCTCGTTTATTTCTACCAGAACTTCTGCAATCTCCATTTACACTTCTGCCAAATAATTCACTTTTAGCATTAAAAGTACACAAGGATTTGCAAAATGGAAGCTCATGGCACATCAAGCAAGTTTCATGCAGTATATTGCCGGAATAAATGCCACAAGTTATATCCAAATGCCACAAGTCATATCTGAATACTTCACAATTCAAGTACATGAGAAACAGTAAGCAAGAATGTAATTTCCTATTGAGAACAAGAAAGTTCACCTGATAACCTTTTAAAGGTTGTCACTCTAACGATCCGCGATATGACATTTGTCGCCTCCCAGAACGCACGCGCATATACAACCTCTGCGATTTGTATGCTACAAAAAGGAAGTTATTTATTTTGTTTGACCAAGCAGCTTGCGTGAAATGGTCCCAACTGACAACGATACTAGACTCCGGGCTAGAATCCCTACACCTTATCCCAAGTTATAATAACCAGGACACTGGCCCCGTAAATACAAGAAGGGCAATAATCACAAAAAATAAACACAAACTAGTATTCTTAAAATAACCTCCTCCATAATACAACCAGCACTCTTTGGCATATGCGATTTCCAAGGATTTTTGGAACCGCCGAGATCATTTGGCATGATTCTATCACAATGTATTCACATTCATTCGCCCCTACAGGCAAGCTGATAATGCGTATCAATTCAGTATGGCTTTTGTGTAAAAGGCTTATGAGAAATATGGGGAGGGACGCCACATTCACTGACACTGGAAAACCGGAGCCAATTTCACCCTCCTTATCGTTCACCAGATCCTTCTCATGAATAACCAGACTACCAAGCTGTACAATAATATTAACCGGGATATTTTTCATCATCCCAATCCAGCTGGACACAATCCGAATCATCTTAAACTTTAGCAGAAATTAAGGGCTTATAAACTTCATAAAGGGAGTTCGATCTTTAAGCTGAGCTTGACAAAGCAATCAACCCAGGTTTTTCAGACAACTTCACTTATGTCTCTGATATTGTCCCGACAAGTCTTAGCTTTAGTTGGATGGCCTGAGATTCTCAACACGAAGCACTCGTATAAAGTGAACCCTCTTTGGGCCAGCACTACTTTCAGACACCCTCTCTTTAGGGAGGGACCTATTTAGTGTCACTGCTAAGAACTAGCAAACGTCAGTATATTCTAATCGTGATGGCAACGGATAGCCTAGTTGTTTTGTGAATATTGCTTACGACTGAATTCTGAAGTGAAAAGCAGGATAGAAGAAAATGCAGGCAAAGAATTGTTTTAGCTACTATTGAATTCGATGACAAAGCTTATCGTTAGGTTGAATATACAGGATAGAAAATCTCCTTCAGAACTAAATTCTACGGAACAATCAAAGGAATATTAGCCTCACAACCTACACAGTAATTGGTTCAGATATGGTACAAATACTCCAAAATGAGTGTCAGAATTTGTAGATGTAATACATCATATCAAGTATATGAAGCTACCTTGCACAGAAAAGTGGTTGTTGGTATAGATTTTTACAAAGAGGTACAAAAAGATATATAGCTATTAAATTACAACTGTCTCCGCGATGCCACAGGAAGTCCAGGCGACATACTGCCATCCCTGTTAAGAAATGTTTACACATTGTGTGTCAGCATTTCTACAATTCGGGATTATGGAAAATGATCAATTATATTCCATCAGAAAGGTCTGAAAAATATATCTCTGTAGTGCTGCCATTTCTATGCCTAAGTCCGTGTTGTATCTTTTAAACATGAAGGAGCCTCTACATCAAAATGTTAATCTTCTCAGACAACCATTTCAAACAAATATATGGCACAAACCTATATCACACATTCTAAGGGCCAAGAAATAGCATTAACGGCACACAATAACAAGCTATTATCAAATTAATCCTTCTAAAAGTTCATGGGGTTATCTATGTTTCCTTTCCTATAGGGTAACAATTTAATTTCTCGTTTTGACATTCCTCAGGTTAGTACCTTAATTGCAAGCATTTCCATTTGGAATTTACTAAAAAGGCCTCCCTGATTTTAAGCGTTGCATATGTTCATTTGTGCGGCTCTGAATGACTCTGAAGCAGTGATCTAAACAGACGTAAGCTTTGACTCGGGAAGTCTAGAGGTTTCCTCGCTCTGCCTGATCAGCCTCAATGGCTTCAAACAGCGACTTAAAGTTCCCTGCTCCAAATCCCTGCAAATAATAGAGAAAACATCAATGATATATGACTGGTCGGTCAGACTACGTATATATTAAAGATTTACTCGTAAAGAATGTATTCCTATTACTTCTAAATGTGTTCAACATAGTAAGATAATAAAATATTTGGAGGTATCGTAACAAATTCACAGTTAAAAACAAGAGCTAAGAGCGCATTTTAAAATAGAAATATTGGCCTTTAAAGGCCAAATTAGCAGGTGGACGCATTTAAAACTCAATACAAGGGCCACCAATAATCAATTACTATGAGATCAAGGAAGCCCCTAAAAAGTTGGCAGGAATTGGAGATATAGGGGAGGAGGAAAGGGAGGTGTTGGGTTACCATAGGAGAAACTTAACTCCAGTGGAAGATCTGTCCCCTTGGACAGAACTGGCTGAATACAATAAAAAAAAATTTTTTAAACTTGCACAAGTTTTTTGCATATCTTACAAGTCTTTGATTACTGGGCCTGTCAGGTATTTGGGGAAGTTCATAAGATAGTTTGTCTTTTTTAAATCAAATAGAAATAGGGAGGGAGGGAGGGAGGGAGGGAGGGAGGGAGGGAGGGAGGGAGGGAGGGAGGGAGGGAGGGAGGGAGGGAGGGAGGGAGGGAGGGAGGGAGGGAGGGAGGGAGGGAGGGAGGGAGGGAGGGAGGGAGGGAGGGAGGGAGGGAGGGAGGGAGGGAGGGAGGGAGGGAGGGAGGGAGGGAGGGAGGGAGGGAGGGAGGGAGGGAGGGAGGGAAGGCATCCATAAATAGGGAAGGGCCTGCATTGATTGGATACTTAAAGCCCTACTCCTCTGTGAACTCAGCAGGTCATGGCTCAATGCACACATATATTTAGCTCCCTGTAGGGGATTTGAATTGGCATTCAGCATTGGGAACGTTTTCAAATAGCTTCATGGTGATAGCTTCATGGATGAGTGCACACAGACCTGCCTGGTAAATGATATTGCAAATAATCTTACAAACCAATATCATTTGACTGGGTCTTGACTGATTTCTAGAACAAATTTATGAACCATTTTAACTTCTATTTGTGTGTAAATATCCTGAATAAACCATCCACTCATACACCTGCTGCCTCCCCCCTCACATTATGAGATTTAGAAGAAATACATGAATAACACATCAAATATGTATTTTACCTAAATAATGACACTTCCTAGGGTGTAAGCAACTGTCAGTGCCACTTGTGGAGAAGTTAGATGTTACACTAATGCTCACTATAAATCAATATTGAGTAAACATCTGTTTGAGTATGCGAATTTCACCCCAAACCCCCCCCCCCCCCCCCCCACACTTTTAACAAATACTGGAATATCTCAGCAAACATAGAATCTACCTAGAAAATTCCACTTCCTAGTACCTACTGTTTTTTGTTCTCTTTCAAATGAGGCATATTATATTATGATTGAACCAGTTTTACAGGTAGAAATATGTCCATAAAGGAGTTCTTAAAAATGGACCTGTGACTCATAAAGCCCCCCCCCAACTGAGATCTCTTTTTTTCTGAAAATCCATGTCAAAATACTAAATACTAAAACTGTCAGATATTGTATGGCCATAAAACCTTCTGTCCAAAACAGAAACCATATTCCTATCTGTACTTAGTGAGCTATAAAAAGCGAAAATGTGGCCAGGTTGCCTAGTGAGTTTACAAGCATGTGTACTACAGTAGGCTATAGCCATAACCTAAAGACCAACCGTCCACCTGCTAATAAGTATAAGGAATTAACAGCATATGATCGAACAGACGGTATCCTATTAAATGAATGGTATTATAACTCAACACATTTCGCAAATCATCCTCTTAAATACTGCACAAATCTACAGCCAAAGTGCCATCAAAGTAAACTTACTCCTCTAATTTCCAACTGTTATACTTTTGGCCCTCATATCTATTCAATTTTACTTTTTGATTTCTTTTCCTAAATTGTTAGAAATTCACTTAATATAAAGCTCTATCAGCTTGGTTATTTTATATGCCTTTTCAATGCAATGCTCATTCTTATACTTCATGAGGAAGGAACTTACGCTGTGGTTGTTTCGTTGAATCACTTCCAGGAAAAGGGTTGGTCGGTCCTGCATGTTCTTGGAGAAAATCTGCAGCAGGTATCCATCATCATCAAAGTCCACCAAAATGTGCAGCTTCTCGATCTGAAATTAAAGTTTATATTTCACGATTAATAACCGAATATCAACGTAGCATTCCATGTCTATAGACGTATATTTATTTTGGTATCTGTTGAATTACCACTTTTTTCCTGACATTATGATGTAGCCTTTTATAAAAATTAATCAATGAATGAAAATGACCAATAGATACACGTTTTTTACATTTTTAACTGGGCTAACCAGTAGAAACTATATCATGGTCAAATGCATTTCACGCATTACGTTGTTAACACAACTGCAGGCATTACGGTATTTGTTACGACTGTTTTGTGAACTTACGACATCCATGTCCTCCTTGATGTTAACCTTGGACGTCTTCAGTCGTTCACGAAGGTTGGTGTAGTAACGCTTGGGGATTTCCAAGAAGTACTGGCCACGTGCCTTGAGGTTCGTGATCTGTAGTAGAGCAAAGGGCATTGACATCATCATCTCTCATCTTACAGACAATTTCACGACTTAACAAAATATATAAAAATAATCACGAATCCTCCCTTCAAAGGGGTGTATATTGAGGTGAGTGATAAAAAGCTTAATTACGAGTAAAGCAAGGACTTTATTTCCAGTTCATATACAAAGAGATTTTCAGCTCTTGATCCAGATTGACCACAAAGCTCATCATGGGAGGATTGATGAAGGGACCTCTGATTGAGTAGGTGTCAATGTCAACACGGACTTGGATGACCTATATAGGTTCGTGATGTTAATAAGAGTCACAAGGCTATTACTCATTAACAAGGCCATAGTCATTATTTGATGGATTTGGTCAAATTTGAGAAAGATGTAACGCAGAAACTGAAAGGTAGACATCTCAGCCTCGTACACAAAACAGAAACTGAAAGGTCAGTGACATTTAGTTTATAGTCAGCAAATTGTCAGTTAACACTCTACAACCAGTCAACAGTCAAAAACGCGTAGTGTGGCAAGACCTGTTTCAACAGGCCGGTGTGACACCTTATCTGCTTGGTTATACAATGCCTGCAGCCAAAGAAACACCTGACAAAGTATTCTTTAGCATTGGGTGACTGGGTGTTTGAGAGGAATATGATTATAATGCCCGTTTAGGTTATGTCCAGAGTAAATACAGGGACTGCATTGTATGCTATGTTATTCCAGCTTTTTGGTGCGTTAACCGTGTATATCGCCTCTGTAATACTTCAGATACGGTTAAGACAACACAGACCAATGCAAACGGGTGGTAGATATACACTAACACAGACCCGATAACCATAGGCCTATCTTCCTCGATGGAAAAACAAAACAATTATCAACTGTTAAGTTTAAACAGTCGAGACTCGTTTTTAGAGTGCTCTCGTTTGTCCCAACAGTCCTGTCTTCTGGGAAATAATAGCCTTGCGCTCACACCCACCGTTCATACTTTAGGTGTGAATGCATTGAATTTGCTTGGGATGAACAAGAAAAGTGGCTGTAGTGGGACTTTAACTCACAAAGCCTCATGACCTTGAGATTACGAGTCCAGTGCTCTATACCACTGAGCTAACTCCCCAACCCCTGACAATTGGTCAACGATTATGTAAGTCAGATACCTGTCAATTGAAAAGTCAAGCCAGGAATTTTTCCTGCAGAGATTTGGTGTTAGTCCCAGTCTTACCAAACTGAGGCTCTATATGGAGGATGTTGACCTGGTGAATCACACATCTTCCCAATTTTAGGGGTCCTGGATACCAAATCCATAGGTAATGTGGGAACTGAGCTCCACTCGATGAAGTATAGACAGATGAAGTTTATACTCACAGCAGTTATAATATCCGGTGTGTTCATGGCAATGTGTTGCACCCCAGCTCCGCCATTGTAGTCTACATACTCCTGGATCTGACTCTTGCGCTTGCCGGGGGCTGGCTCGTTGATCGGCATCTTAATGGTCTCCTCGTAATTGGTGACGACGATGGAGCGCAGGGCCGAGTACTCGGTGTGGATCTGAGAATCGTCCACTGACCAGAACCGATGGAACATCAAGTTCTTCTCATACCTGAATGACACGCATACACAGAAATAATTTGATGCTGATGCATTGTGATTTAAAGTACCAGTTTTCCCTGTTCGAAAGACATAAATCTGACTGAAAATAAGACTATATCAGTCTATAAGTTTGTTCAGTTTGCATTCCGTAAAAGGGTTATGGAGGATAAAATCTCCAAATATATTCTTTATATGAAACTGCTATTTGTGAGACCTGAGATCTCTCGCTATGGGATATGAGCGGCAAGTGGGCAACCTAAACCATTATATAAAGTATTGGCGACTGTTTCAATAGAGCGAGTGTAGCCTTTAGGTCGTCTTCCTATCCATTCATAAGATCAGTCGTCGACAATCGTTCGTTCAAATCGCCTACGCGAGGGTCTACAATATAGTTTTGATAGAAAATAAGATCCATAATCAAAATTTCCCTAACCGACGTAAAATTTTAGGAAATATTAGCAGACTAGAAAAATTGAAGGTGTACCATTCAGCGATGCCGTTCATCTCGAGGTTTGGCTGGTTTCCAACGAGGTGATCAATGAATTCTAGGTTGATCTTCGGCCTGAAATCAATTAAAAGATCATGATCCACAGTGCCTTTTATGTCATACATGTATTTTTGATGAATAAATGAGAATAAGCTTCTTTAATGAAAAGTGCGACATTGTTTTGTATGCAGTTGGTAAATTATACCAGAATTCAATATTCTGTGGGGAGCGGTCATTATTTATGGCGGGGGTGGGGCAGATAACGAGTAAGGTACTGTGACGCCTGGCAGCGACACTACTGAGTGCAGACCCACCTTACCAAGACAATAGCTACCTGAGGTCAAAGTATGGCATGTCGGCAGACGGCATCCTTAAAAAAGGTTACTGACTCTCTTTTGATAAAAAGGGAGGAGGCAATACATCTTGTAGTAGTTTCTCTAATTACTAAGATGGTCCCAAGGCAGCAGGTACAACTAGGTGGTACCCCATGTTCGCTTTATAAACTCCATGTTGTCAGACACATGGTCCACTTTAATGAGGGTGAACATGTCATCCACATCCACCACTCCAAGTTTCCTGTTTACACACCAGAATCATCTTCTCTCATTTACTTCGTACTATACATACATATGTTTTTATGGATATATACATGTACATGTATATATAATTAATAGTTGTTTTATACACACCAAGAACATCCCATTTTTGGGTTATTCAAGAATTTTCTTAAGAAAACCCTGAATCCTCCCCTCCATAAGTATTGAACCTTCCCTTAAGTGATTTTCTTTCTTTAATATTTACCAAAACGTATCTCTCGCTGGTAGAGTTTTTTCAGATACTATATTCTTAGTTGATAATTAACCGTATAGCTTTAAGAGGGACCTAAAACAGGCTAGAGATTATTATGATGTCCTAAATGGTTGATACTTTCATCAATACCTTATATCTCATCGTATTGTAAATAATAAACCCACAATTTTGAATAGGTAATTATAGTTCCTACGGCGAGTAAGAACTCGATATCATATATAGCTAACTTATAGCATTCACTGCTGGAGAGCTCTACCCATGGCACAACTTGTGTAAAAAGAAATTGAGAGTACATACAGCTTTTCCAGTATGGGGTCGGTGAACTTGGGTTTGATGAAGCCCGGCAGGAACCAGCCATCATAGTTCTTGCGGTCGATGAACGTGTGAGTCGTCTCACCATACGTCTTGATGCTCGCATACTTTATGGTACCATGTTCGTCCTTCTCCTCCCATGGTTCTCTGACACTCTCCGCTCCGCGCTCAACAGCCCGCTGTGTGAAACAGGAGAATAGTATCATAAGGAGACTTAGTTAGTGTGGCTGAATGGAATCTGTTGTTTTGTCTCAGAAATAGAAAAGGGAGAGCTGTAATTCACAAACTCGTTATTGTTTGTTTGTTTGTTTGTTTGGGTAGTTTAACGTCCAATTTGTTAAATTAGACTTACTTTGGATTTGATATCTATCTATGAGATGAATGTAGGAAGAAATCCCACCCCTACACATTTACCGAGGTGAGAGTTCTTTTACTTCCCACACCACAAAGACATGGTATGAGAAGGATTGGCCTTTGATATGTCTCCTTGTTATCATATACCTGGAAGTCATTAAAAACGCCATTTTACAACAAGTTAGAATCTAAAATAATTTGCGGTTTACATTAGACCCACAAATTCTGCTGTTTTAAAACCCTGTAAACATCCATCCCCTTACGCAGAATATCTCATACTGAAAGAGTCCATAAAGTCCAATGCACATCTACCGATTTCGAAACATCTATGTACCTTTGTAGGCGACAAAGGAATGGTACTTCGTCTCTTGAACGGTACTTTGACCCTTGCCTAGCTGCCCCACAGCTACCGACAAGGGCCGACTCCGTTAGGATGCCTCGCCTGAGATAAAGTACCGTTCCTTTGTCGCCGACAAAAGTACATCGATGTTCCGAAATCGGTAGATGTGCATTGGATTTAAATTTACCGTGTGGATATACATAAACCGGTGATTCCACCAGCCTGACGTGAATTGGACGCTGTTGAGACAAGGTCAGGCATCTTCAAATCAAGCTCAGCCATGCTAACCCAGCACACATCTCGCTCATGTGCTCATTCAAAACATGAAACAAAATGGTTCATCGCTCGGCGCGTCTCTATTTTTATCTTACCCCAGATATTTTTTCTCCATAGACATAACATTGGAAACTCGTATCTAACACCCATGAGATATTTAGGAAAAATATCCAATGGGGGATAATGTCACAAATGCTAGCCCGTTAGTCAGTGTGAAGGGTGAGATAAATTCAGAAACCCATTCAAGTTTAGGGTCAGAGCTCGATCCCATCTCATTTGAATCACATAGAAATTCACGCTGCTTCGCCTTGTGAATTACTACGCGATTCAAACTCAATGGGATATGAGCTCAGACCCTAAACTTTCATGGGTTTCCTCTATAGTACCTCATCAGAGTGTCAGCTTGGTGGTCATATCTCACCTTGTAAATTGCCTCAATGTCCTCCACGTCAAACGCCACGTCCTTCACAGCGTCCCCGTGTTTGGCGACGTAGTCACCGATTTCTGATACAGATAAGCACACTCATCCTATACATTATACTTCACAACTTTTGGGTTTTATATCAAAGGAACTGCCCAGGTTATATCACTACGAGGATTGAGAGAATTAGAATGTGAAACAATCTGTGACGTGTGGGATCTCTTTGTGGCATTCCTCTACGCTGATGTAATATATATGCTGAGGTTAATAAAAGACGAGCGTGAATTACGAAGATACAAATTCATAGTGAATATACTCAAATAACCATAAAATGTAAAACAAACAATGAAGTATCATTGACACGTCAAAGTAAAAGTCCAGGGGTTTCCATGATTATACAAACCGACCATCTCTTATTTCAATGATGCAATATTAGGAAGGTAAGTCTAATAAACACTTCCAATTATGTGTTGTTACTACGGAAGCCGAAGTCTGCTTGTCTGTACCAAAGCTGTAATACTAATATTGTCTTAGTTGCATAAATAAGATGTCTGATGTCTTCCGGCCACTCTTAGACAACTCGGCTATGAAGTATATTATTTCTAACGCACTGGCCTAACGCAACATTACACCTTTGAAGTGGTATGATGTCAAGGCAAGAAGCAGCCTTTTTATATCACTAATACTACAGATGTAAAGTTATTTCGATGAAGACAAATCCTATAAAATAACACCTTTTTAACATCCCCCCTTTTCCCCCCGTGCAAATATCAAATAAAATAAATGAATTCAGATTAACATCTGCCTTAATTAGAAATTTCCCAACTCGAAAAGAATATGACATAGTTCCCGACTCTTATGGTAAAGAAAACGTCAAGTGATACCCAATTCTATGTATCAGAGTCCCACTCAACAAACCGTGACGATGAACTTAGCGGGAGAGTGCCTTAACTTGTTTGCCGGGAGGATGAGGTCACGCCTCAACAACGGAGACTACACGTGCAGGGCGAGTGAGAACACACGCATGGCAGCCAAGAACAAATCTCAGGACAACTATGACAATATTAACAGCTTACGCCTTCTCAACTCGGCAGCTTTCCCACGTCAAGTCCTCACATGACCCAGTGATGGCTCCCACACCTAATTTTATATATTGCATTCTATCTCATGGACTACATATAAATGTGTCAGCAGAGAAAGGTAATTTAACAAAGATGCCAGTGAGGTCTAGAAAAGAAACCGTAAAATATTTCCGTTCTGATTATATCCAATATATACTGTATCTCTAACATGATCAAGACTTTTTATAAGACACTCACAAAACCCGGAAGCCCAAAAAACTGACATCCCTGGGTCGAGAAATGTTATTGGTATTATAGTTAAATGTTAAAAGATAATACTTTACCTTTAGGTGTGAATGGTTCTAACTGGGATTGGAATACGTAAATAATCTGAAATGAAAATAATTCATTTTATTTTACATTGGAACAAATTATCTTAAACTGCAACAGGCTATACATCGCCAGGTCCAAACAAAACACCTGCAATTATTGTACATGTACGTCTACAAGTTCGTAACAACGCTGACATGTTTACTTTCTAAAGAGACATTCTACATATCACTTCTTTAGAAAAGAAAAAAAGAAAACATTTAATCCATATTGCTGGCACAAAAAATTTGGTTTTTTAATCACTAACAGAAAATGGGACCTTCACGACCGTGCTTTATCTAAACATACTTTAAATAATCGTTTACAAATTACACGTGAGGGTCTTCGAAACGGTATGCATGTACAAAAAATCCGTGTGAATTAGAAAACAAGCTGCATTTACGTACTTTGTTCTGTTTGACGGCATGGGAGACGACTTGCCGACTGCCCGTCTCCAAACCCTTATAGGCGAATGGCTCAAACCCGAACCGCGTGCAGTAGTAAGACGCCGCCTGACATGGAGAAACGAGGTTATTTTCTACCACGAGAGACACAAGAGACAGAGACACAAATAATGTCTAACAGTTTTGCAACAGGACCCTGGTCAAAACGACACTCTTCTAATTACAATTTCGGCGAGTGAGAGGGGTCCTATCCCCTTTTCTTATTTCTTTTTTAATACATTATGTTACAATACGAAATACTATCACTTTATATCTGGTTCCTTAGAAATCATCAATTCTTATAATTTGAAGTTACAATTTAGTATTCAACATCACCGACTGTTTGTCTCCTCACGTTTTCACGTGGATAACGGGGGAATAGACCTCGACCGGCCATCACCCCGAGCACAGTAACTGTGTTTACTATATACCCATGCCGTATATACTGTAAATACGCACCGTTTCGGCATATGACGTAAAAATACTGTACGGACCGCCGGTCCGTACACTAAAATACTGACCACCATGCCATACACGTTTATTAACATATCGGCTGTTAAAAATTAAATTAATGATTTTTTTAAAAATTTCGGGTATATAGTAAATATATAACGTCCAACCATGCTTGTACAAGTCACAGAACTCGATGATAATTTACGGTTTGTACGGAACTCGGCATAAATGCCTCGTTTCGTACAAACCATAAATTATCATCTCGCTCTGTGACTTGTACAGCATGGTCAGGACGTTCTATATAATTCCTCATAGCATAATTCAGTCAAACTGACTAGACCTTTTTGCATTAAGTGATTTGCGAAAAAGATATATAAATATATACATGTACATGCATATTTAGCTTTGCTCAGGTAGCACTACAGGTTGGGCCGAGGTAGACTTCCTTGTCTCTTTTTTGCTCATCTGGCAGCAGACGCAGTTCTACCACGTCAAGCTGTCGGTGTTATAACTGACGTGTTCTAGGTCCCCGCTGTAAAGTACTGGTCCTTCCCGGTGTTAGATTACAACTTCCACTAGCGTGTTAGATTACAACTTGTACTAGGGTGCACTGCGTACCTACTCCCTGCTTCCTCAATCACAGGCCCTTAACTAGAACTCCTTCTTCTTTATTCAAAGACAACACTGATTAATCTCGTGGCTTCATATAATGTCCAATGAGGAATTTCTTTAATATCCTCTTCTTATCAAATTCACTAAGCTTATATATGCCTTTTTTAAGCGAGTACCATTGCATTCGTTCAGTTATAGATTTAGTTTCGTAATCCTAGTTAAGTTTTTTATGTAATAGTAATGGTTTGTTGTTCCCCGCCCCCTAAAAAAGGGAAATTGATACTAACAAAAGTTCTAATGATTGTTTAATGCGTAAACCATGCAGGATAGCTTTGAGAGAAAAATCCGCATATAAATAGACTGCATTGCGTATGACGCGTTCAGCTTGCTCTTACAACCAAAACTTGCCTTACTGTAAAAGAGTTCAAATCCAAAACAAAAAAACAGTTATATGAAAACATGAACATCATTCATTTATCACTTTCCACCTCATATTCTCACATAAGGTAATATTACACTATTGAATCCTTTGATACTAATGTACGATGAATGTAACATTGATCTTTGCTACCACCATTATTGTATCTGAAAAACTCGCCATGCGAGAGATTGCAATTTGAAAAAAAGGAAAAGTAGCTAAAGCTTTCATTTCCGCATGACAATAACAATTGTGATATGAACCACAAGAAATAAAAATATAACCAGAAACTGATTCAGTTCATAAAATGGCAGTTACCGTATACATTGTTTAAAAGTAATATGACGCTTCTCTAAATTAATTTCCATAGGACTAAAAATAGGGGAATTAATATAGCCTAATCTGTACAAGGCCAGCTTAGCTTAGTGTAACAGCTGTTTGCCAAATTATGCTCTTATATCACTGAAGTACACATAACATATCAAATACTGTGAACAATTAGAATAATGTGGAGCACGTCGGAGAGTCGGTCAGGTTATGTTCATATCCCAGGTATGTTATTCTGGATGCGAACTCTCTTGGATATTCACCCCACTAAGCTTAATATGTAGGAGACCGGTCCCACCACTAATGATTATGTCTACCACAGAATTATTTCTCGTTTGGTAAAGAAAGTGTATCATCGTTTTTATTACATGCTTCCCAACTAGTAGTATAAAAGTGAAATACCGAAAAAAAAAAGGAGAAGAAAACGAGTCTGTTATGTGACCATATTGAAAACATCGGAAATTGAATCTAACACATCGTACATAAATAAATTGTGTTCCACTTTGCTACTCCTGTCAAGATTATCGAGAGAAAAAACAAATAACTGAATCTCTCTTCAAGCCATTACGACAGCGAGTTTACCAAGGCCAGATTCAATTGGGCGTTTTGAAGGCCACCACGAAAAAATATATTTTCGGAAGTAAAGATAAAAAGGCAATTTATATCCCCAAGTATAGAATTCCATCTAGAAAATTATCAAGTTTCTATTTACATCATATCTTAAAATATGATGACATGTACTAGTGGGAAAATTTGTTGTGAATAGTAATGATAACCTCTCAAGCCTTATTCATAAAAATCCGATTGACAAAATTCATACTACAAGTACCTCATACAAAATGATAACGCATCAATACGATATGATAATAGCTTGGCATAACACATGGATGAACAAAATACTGTGCATTTCATGTGTCGCATATTTGACCTTGTTAGTATGAGCAGTATTTATATAATCTAACCTACTACAAGCTCTCCTTACGACTGCTATGTGGCTTTGCCCCGAACCCCTGCCTCACTCTGTAATGCGACACTCGAGTTGCTAGTCTCAGTTATATACTGAGCGGCCCCAGCTTTGCCCAGTATATCTGCACCAAAGCTCCAGTACAACACTTGAGCAACAAAAGGACGCAAAAGAGCTCTTATCCATGTAAATACATACATTTGGGATGTCGGTTGAAAAACGGAAGAAATAATTTTTATGTGGAATTTGCTGCTTCTGAAACACATCGGTGTTGGACATGGGATGGAGTTGGGGGTTTGTGGGGAGGTTGAAATTAATGTTTTATTGGCATGAATGAGGCTCAATTCATACTGAATCTATTTTACCCAAGAAAAGAAATTTATAAACTGGAGTTGGAAACAAACAAAAATCATGTAAAGGTAGAAAACTACCATGTCTGATCCATATATTTATCACTGGTTTCTTTATTGTTACTGTAGTTATTTCATGTATGGCATTAAATACCCAGTTTCAATGACTGAGATAATATTAACATTGAAAAAAAGAAAACAAAAGGATAGACTTAAAGGCGTTTTAATGTTAAGTATAGACAACGAGTATCTCTATACTCGTTGGTATAGACAAGTAATGCATAATTGCCAAAACAATATAAGGCTAAAACAAACACATGATTTGTGTTAGATGTCTTTGGTTGAATCAACTCTTTGAAAACAAGGCGGTCTTGGTGTTTATTTATCATCTGCATGAATCTGGAAATACTTAAATATTCAACTCGAGAAAAGGAGAATGGAAAAGTTAAATTCGTTTCGATGTCAGTCTGAAAACATGCAGGATTATTTCTATGCGACGAGTTCCCTCTCCGGTGGTCGTTGTATACTCATGCCACATTAGATTGCAGTGAGAGGAGTTTCATAAAGGTGTTGATACAGCACGCACAAGGGTCACGGCTAGGTCAACAAGGACCCTTATATACTGTCGACGTGTCGCCAGCTGGCGGTAAATACGCCCGCTGCTACCAGCCAGTCATTACAGTCATATATTTTATTTGACTCACCTACAAAATGCCTCTTACCGTCTAGAAGTTGAATAAGAATATTCATAGGAAACAGCAGATGACCGCTATTGGACACTACCATATGCGGGTGGGGATGGTCACCGTTCTAATTATAAAGCAGTCACAATCTTAATATTTTAGACCTACCTGATTTCTATAACCAAGTTCTGCTCCTCCACACTAGTGGTAAGAAAAGTAGGGATTCTCTAATCAAGTTCCCCATTGAGTTTAGCTATCAAACATCAATTTAACTACCCTTCAGCTTACACTGACTAATGGCGACGTCATCAGAATCTAGCTAACAAAATCTTCACCACAGAGGGCCAAATCAAAGCAGTAATAACCGCCAAACTACAGCACTGCTTTGCGAGACGGACATTCAGGCTACGAAAGCCCAAGCCACCAACAGCAGCCACCTAACCATCAAGGCACACACCATCACTCTGTCACACATTTACTTATAGCCACATCTGTGTGCCATTACAAGAATTGTATGTCCCTGACATATGGTATTATGTATATAGTAAGACTACTCCTGTTAACCATTGATTTGTTTGTTTGTTTGTTTAGTTTAATGTCCAATATGTTCTATTAGACTTACTCTAGGTTTGACCGAATCTATGAAATGGATTTAGGTAGAAACCTCACCCCTACACATTTACCATGGTTAGAGTTCTTTTACTTCCCACACCACATAGACATGGTATGAGGAGGATTGGCATTTGATAGAGCAGTAAATCTACCACTGCAGGGGGTGAAGGAGAAAATTGGCTGCAGTGGAACTCAAACCCACAAAGTCCGACAACCTTGGGATTATGAGTTCAGCGCTCTTTACCACTGAGTGAACTCCCCATCCCGGTCACTTTCGTTATTCTTGCATGCAAGCATATCCGGTCTGCACCATGCAGAGGCAAGGGGACCAAGAGGGTGAAGGGATTAATCATTGTTGTCCACCCCAGTAGACCATTTAACTGTTGAATAGCAAGGAGACCAGATGTCCTCACCCTCAATACAGACTACTTGGGTCCAAAAGGAGGATGGCCAACTTAGCAAGATCCTGATATCCTTATTTCTGCTATGTTTATATCTGAGACATTTTTCTCATCTGTAACTGTGCGCATACCTATGTTATCCAGTAAAGCATCGAAGACAAATAAGATGGATCTTTTTATCTATGAGTGACACTAAAAGTCTGGTTATAAACTTTTATGGGGAGGTGATATTCTCCTATTAGACCCTTCAACAGGACAACTACATAGAGGGGATAAATATCAAATACATACAGGGATGTTAAGCATGATCTGTGGTGCACTGCTACACATGCCAAACCGGTTTTACTCAATAAGTTTTAGAATCTGAAATATCATAAAGTACCAGTCGCCATACTACACCGATCTATATAGTTCAGTAGCACAGTTTTTTTAATATACATTAAAAAAAAGTCTATTTTAACGAATAGATTAGGTCTTTCTGTAAGGGAAACTTAAGTAGAATACACAAACTTTGTTACTTCCCTTTTAGAGCAAATCGCTAGGAAACAAACTAGACCACAGCACTTTATAAAAAGAGAAGTGTTCTAGGTAGTTTCCCAGCGATTTCAACTATTTTGTAAACTAACAATATGAAGGGCACCTTGAAATGAAGTGTACCCGTTAAACACGCCCCCCCCCCCCCCAAAAAAAAAGAGAAAAACAAAAAAAACACACACACACAAAAACAACCACCACCACCCAGTCCCACACTGATTACTAATCTCACACACTAGGGGTAGGGGTGTTATATTACACGTTATCTGGAATCCATGTCAACACAACATTCAGTACTTTACATTTTTCTGTGCCACCGGTATATCGCCTGACCTCCTAGTTCTTATCAATGCAGGTCGAGAAGCTTTGCACTGCACCTTACCACTGAAAACTGATTTCTATAGACAGATTCAGTGTTGCAGACTTGACTCTCTCTTCTCTCTATATGTATTTGTGTACATGTCTAATCTATCCCCATGATAAGGCATGGCGATAACAGATCTTTTTAAGCAAAACAAAATAAAATTCAACTGACATATTGTATAGGAATACGCTTATCATCACATGTATGGGGCGTGCGCTTATGTGTGAGGGATATATGGTGTCGTGTCTGGTTTGCAATAGGCATGGTGTGAAATGATTCATTAAATGTTATTTACAAAGGAACATACTCTTCAGCTGGTTGAGGAAATATACAAGGCAGGACTGCCAACCATGAAACGTCTAAATTAGTTATGACTGGGACTGAAATCTGTAATCGAATCTGCAGGGGAGGGGGGGGGGAGGGGAGGGGAGGGGAGGGGAGGGGAGGGGAGGGGAGGGGAGGGGAGGGGAGGGGAGGGGAGGGGAGGGGAGGGGAGGGGAGGGGAGGGGAGGGGAGGGGAGGGGAGGGGACACCTGCTAGAGTGTAAGCAACTGTCAGTGCCACTGACAGTGGAGATGGTAAATGTTACACCAATGCTCACTGTAAATCAATATTGAGTAAACATCTGTTTGAGCATGCCCCTTTCACTGAAAATCCCCCCTCCCCCACTTTCAACAAATACTTGAATATCTCTGTAAGTGTAGAATTTACTTAGAAAATTCCACTTCCTAGCACCTACTGTTTTTTTTATTCATATATTCATATTCTGATTCAACCAGTTTAAAGGGTAGAAATATTTCCATAAAGGAGTTCTTCAAAATTGACCTGTGACTACAAAGGTCCTCCCCAAACTGAATTCTCTTTTTTTTTAAATCCATGCCAAAATACTAAATATCAAAACTGTAAGGCATTGTACCACCATAAAACCTTTCCAAAACAGAAATCATATTCCTATCTGTACTTAGTTAGCTATAAAAAGCAAAAATGTGGTCAAGGTCATCTAGTGACTTTACAAGCATGTGAACTACAGTAGGCTATAGCCATAACCCAAAGACCAGCCGTCCACCATAATCTAATTATTTCCTATTTTCAAGAATAGCTGGAGATGTTTTCTGTAATATTTAGGTAATCTGTTCAAATGTCGCAGTCTTGTCAAAGGTAAGATTCCCTTTCACACTGATTCCTTGATTAACGTGAGAATTTGTTTTCAAATTGTAAATGTGTATAACAGATGGGTATTGCCGTAATACGTATTCTGGCGTTGAAGAGTGTCGAAATGCGTAAAATTTACGAAAAAATGTGTAATACTTGGCAGCCCCGTACATATCACAAAGTTTTTACTTCACTTCACTACCTTCCCATACAGAGTTAATAATTGTCACAGACTTCCATTAAATATGGGTTCCAGAGAAGATGTTTTTCCATTTCCATGCCAGAGTGCAATACTGTCTACCTACAGTTAGAATCCCTCTATTAATTTTCTACAGAAGGTAACCTAAGAGCAAGTAACGTTTGATATAATTGAATATAGGTTCTCAAATATATTTTCACAGATTCAGTCTTTTTCAAAATGTGAAAATCTATATCACGTGCTAGTTACAGCGAATGAAGCCGAATACCTAGCGATCTGCAGCATTTGCTATGCTGTTTTAATTGAGCGTGGCCAACCTTGCAACAGCAAATTAGTAGACTTTCGTGGTTTCCTTCGCACAATCGATTTCTGCTCTCCTGACCCACCTCTACAATGGCATAGGAACCCAGGTTCACAAGCCTTTATCTCACAGGTCCACAGCAGTATCGAGCGGCCATGTCAGTTCGCAATACTGTTGTCACGTACGCCAGAAAGTTATCGCCGTCGAATCGTGGATTTGACAGATCTAATAGTATATACAGTGTTAAACTACTGGGATATTAACAGTGAACTCATAGCTGCACATTTGACGGCAAACTGTCACTTTTGTAACACTGCGCTTTCCAGTAAAGACAGAGATAACTTTAGTATCTAGCGTACTTAGTGTGTTAGCGCTGGCGATTAACAGCCCATGTCACTCGATGTCACTCACCTGTTTAGCGTTGCCGACCCAGAAGGTGATGTGGGCAAACCCAACGAACCGTCCTGATTCGGGCTGCAAATAATAAAATGTCATCTTAAAAAAAGACATAGATATCGTGAGAACTAGGTGACTAGATATCGATCAATAGTTTGACGAAACTTCTTTAACTCGGACGATCTCAATGACAAGGGTAAAATAACTACACTGCTGACTACGAATGCAATTAAATATATGAAATATTACTCATATGCTTATCACTCTTATAATTCAATGGCAGCATTACAAATAAAACACAGATTAGATTCGAATATTAGAACCATAATATGAAACGGCAGTATATTTTGACCATAACCCAGGATATCCTATTTCATGTGGAATTTCCTGCCTCAGAGAAATTGAGAAAACACATAATTATTCTCCATGGAATGGGGATGGGGCAGTTTGAACCACTGTTTACGGGCATAAATAAGGCTCAATTTAGTTTCTGTCTTTTACACATGTAAAAGGAATTTGATGAACTGAAAATGAAAACAAGGATTTCCTTCAATATTGGAAAAAATCTACATTGCATGTTATTTATTTTAGCCATATCTACTTTCCGAATCCGCTGGATTATTTGTCTAAAACTAGGAGACATTTACTTTCATGTGAAGCATTGATTTGGTCATATATGCTTTTCTAAAATGGGTCGACTTTGCAGGTCGAGTTCTCCAAAACTGGTTGAGGTCTCCTGACAACTACCGAGTCGAGTTCGTTTTGGGTCGAGATCTCCAGTAATCTAGTCTGAGAGACTGTCTTGCGGTGTCCGTCAGACAATCAGAGCCTCTCGGACCACAGTAATCATTCAGTCAGACAGGTCAATGATAACTGACCAGGGACCTGTTTCAGTA
Organism: Alentia gelatinosa; assembly: GCA_950022655.1. Taxonomy (NCBI): domain Eukaryota; kingdom Metazoa; phylum Annelida; class Polychaeta; order Phyllodocida; family Polynoidae; genus Alentia; species Alentia gelatinosa. The sequence goes on along the minus strand of OX465587.1, from coordinate 47,395,679 downwards.
GTCTCGTGACATTAGGCTTAAACAGACATCAACAGCGGCACCAACAGTGCAAGCAACAGCAGAAAAAGACTAGCCAATATCTAAAGATAGAAGTGGCCAATCTTCTTCATATTTGGAACGATTATATATTATATGTATCCCCTACTCATGTTGAAGTGTCATTTCTTAAGTCCTACGAGAAGTGAGTGAAACTCCGTGTGTCATCGACTGCAATCTTGTGATCTGTCCGTATGGTGTCAGAGACACCACCTAGACATGTCACAAAACTACTGAAACAGGTCCCTGGTGACCCTGTAGCATTTAGGGAATAACCTAGGTTCTGTTAATTAATCCTCAAGACTAGTCGGGTGTATTAACAGAACCTAATCGCTGTAGTTCATCTTTAGTAGTACAACTGGAGTCTTCTTGCCATTGTTGTTACAGCTTTACAAGAACTATAGAAGGGTGCTGGAGAGACACTAGCTACGAGAATGAAAAATTGAATTTCATATCTATGATTAGAATAATATATGCAAAAGATAGCCTGGAAGGAGAGGATTGTCAGAATTGTAATAAATATATTGACTCATTACCCCTATACTATATTCACATAAAAGCCCTGAACCTCAGCTTTCAGGAGGTATATTTTGATAGTAAATGTGATGATCGGGCGCTTGTGGAGAACCATTTGAAGAGTAATTATTGATAAATGTACTGTTTTCGCACAGTGTCACGTGTGTGACGGCCACCGCACGCGTTGCTAGACACACCCAACTGGAATTTTAAAACTTATCTTAATAGCCTGGTGAATGTATGAACAATTAAATCTTCTGATAACTTTCTGAGGGATATTGTTCCCTTGCAATCATCGATATTTTGTAGGGTAGGGACAACATTTGTTCAGTATTCCAAGGGTGGGGGAGGGGCCAACGCGTGTGTGGTTGCAAAAACTGAATCCCTCCCTATTTTTATTTTAGTCCCATCATGGACACTATAGAACAATGTCAATGCTGATAAACGGACCATTTAGGACCTAGGGAATTGTGCGTTTTATGGCACATGGACTAAGCTGTCTATATATTCGGTTATTCGCTACGCAACAGGCAGACATTCGTCTCCACGGGCCCAGGCAACATATGCCGCAAATGCCGAGACGACAGCGCCAAGATTGAGTAGACTCACGTGATACGAGGTCTAATCTCCAAGCAGAGCTTGCATACACCTCTAATGGCTCTATTCTACAACGGCAACGAGTATTTTCATTGGAGAGTGCTGCAAACGATACAACAGCACTGAACCAAGGTCACTCCCACGTGTCGTCAAAGCGGCGCTGTTTTAGGTCAGAAATCACTGAAAATCAACTCACCTTCTCCCCCTTGTCTGTGTATGACGTCTGTAAAATAAGTTGTACATAGTTAGAAACGTGCAACTGTTTAGAAAGCGAAGGAAATTCGGCGGTTTTGAGAGAGTCACAACACTCACCATCTTGTTCCTGCGCCGACGATGGTCCGACTGCTTGCTTCGCTGGGTGCAACCTTAGTTTTGATTGGATAACATCTGGGGGCGCTGTCCGCCATCAACCAATCAGAAAGGACTATTTATGGGAGAGAGGGACGAGACTCGTCGTAAATCGTGAATGAACACTGAGGTTAACTTAGACTTGCTCAAGTCTTTGATTATGATTATTGACATTACTATTAGGAAATATAGGAAATAATACTACTTTACAACATGTGGATTAATATGCTTATTTGATTTCCCTCCCCCCTACAAGTCTAGCCCAATGACCAATCATCCTCTTTTTAATTATAATTGAAATTGGGTACGGTATCTACCAGTTTCACCATACACCATGGCATTACATGAATTATTGCGTATGTAGGCCTATACTGTATACAGATCATGTACTTTAGAAACCTTCGACCAGTGTAGTTTATCACAAACTTCGATATGTTTCTCATACCCCCACACTTCACAACCATATAAGAGAATGGGGACAACCATTGCATCAAACAATTCGAGTGTGATGTCAAGGGGGAGGTGTAACTTTCTTGATTTAGCTATAAGAGCAAACATAGCTTTACTTGCCTATGCTTCTAGGTCTATAATACATTCTTTGAATGATCCATTTTGTGAGAACGTCACCCCTACTTACTTAAATGTATTGACTATTTCTATTTTTTCACCCTTATAATGGAAGTGGTACTTATTTTGGTTTTTCACATTTTCACCAAACACTGTGATTTTAGTCTTGGAACAGTTAACATCTAGTCTCCAGGGGCCTGTTTTTCAGACAGCGACATCTTTATTTGTAGTGATCACAAAAGAGTGACCAGTCGGGCGACCAAACCAATGATCATGACCAAAAAGTGTTCCTCAGACCCGGTCACTGTTCAGCTGCTATGATCACTGTTGGTCCAAGGTCCATTCAAAAACAAAAGCATGTCTCACATGAATATTACTCAACAGAATATTGTGAAACTTGGGAATTAGATAAAACAGATATAGATAATTCATCGCAGTAAATATTGTTTCATTTGATACAGTGGAAGTGTATAAAATTAAATATGCCACCATAACTCTGGAACCCAAAACAGTTACCACAACAGTTTACCCCTCTAAATGGTCGCACATGTTATGACGTCTTATCTCTGGAACCCAAAGGTCTCCAAACGGTCACTAACTGGTCACGACTAAAAAACAGGCCCCAGGTATCACAATACTGTTGCACATGATCTAATGCCTTTTGTAGCAGTAGCGGGCTATTTGCCATTATCAGGGTGTCATCTGCATACATGAGGACTAGAAGTTTTACATAGTTGTTAAGGTCATCTGAGTATAGATCAATGAATTCACAATTTTTCTAGTAGGAATTCCTCAATGTCATTCATGAAGAGCGAGAAAAGGAGCAGTGACAAGTTTTCCCCTTGCCTAACTCCAGCTAGGCTTACAAAGAAATCTGAGTGTTTCCCATTCATGGAGATACAGGATTTGACCTCTTTGTACATGTTCTTGATGACTTTTACTATTTTGCCATTAACCCTTTAAAGACGGGTGCCTGCGGCCGAGGTACCCCCTTAAGGACGGGTGCTGATGGCACCTTATACTGCTAGGGGATGAGCACTTACTCGCCAAAACCCATAATTTGAGTGTTTAATCATGTGATATGATATATAATCTTAAATATATATTTTGTTCAGAATATAAATACTTTCTGTGGTGTTAGACCTGCATTCTGTGAAATTTCATCAATACTGCTCCATTATTTCTTTGTTAAAAACAAATTTGTATATTTTTGAGAAATGATGCCTCAAGGCATCATTCGCCCTAAAAGGGTTAATACCAAGTTTCTGTAGTTTGTACCAGAGTGCCTTCCTCCATACACAGTCAAATACCTTCCGGTAATCTATAAAGGCACAAAATATTTTTTTCTTGTTATCCTTCAATATTTCAGTGACAAACTTAAGTAGGTATACATGGTCAATAGTTGAGTACCCTTTTCTGAAGCCTGTTTGGTTTTCATTTATAATATTATTAGTGTCACAGAATTCTGTTAGTCTCCTGTTCAAAACTGAAGTAAAAAGTTTGCCCATACAGCTCAGTAATGTAATACCTCGGTAGTTCCCTGGGTCTTCTTTACTTCCTTTCATCTTATAAATTGGTATAATCATACCAGTAGTCCAGTCTTTAGGGAGTTCACCTGTCTCGAGGATCTTGTTAAACAGTACCATGTACATTAGTAAAAGCATATCAGAGCTGGCTTTGATGTACTCATTTATCACCTTATCTACACCGGCTGCCTTGTTGTTTTTAAGCCCATTTATACATTTCTTTATTTCTGTGGCTGTAAATACTCTATCTAGGGAACTAGTGTCAAGAGTTAAGTGGTCTTCTACTATACATGCTGGGTCTTCCTGATCATTCACTCCAGCAGCTAGGTCTTTGAAATACTCAAACAGTTTATCCATTTTGTGGTGTATTTGGGTGAAAGATGGCTTCAGTTAACTCTGATTATACAGACAACAACAACCTGTAACTGCTCTTATGGATCGCCGACTCCATGTGCTGCTCAGCGTTTTATTTCAGGTCTCACTACACAGAGTATCTATTTTGAGGTCTCACAACACAGAGTATATATATATAACACTCCTCCCTTTTTAGTTGTTTCTTTGTATACCTTTACAACTCAAATAATGAGCAATACTCTGTTACAGTAGGTATAGTTAAAACTTCATGAATAGCTTGCTTTTGCGTTCACTGATAGTCACAGAAACTATATTTGTAGATACACACAATGTTAACTACATTGACTCAATGTTTCTTTATCTGACTCATAACCATACTCAACATTTTATAAATTCAGTTTCTCTGGTGGTCTACTTAGTCTGGTTGACTTTCGAATAGTGGGAGTCAAAACTGGAGCTGTCTTTTGAGTTGTTTTGTTTGGTGTAGGAGGCAGAAGATTAGGTGTAGGAGGCACATCGCTGTCTTGCTGATTAGCCTTATGGTCAGTTGATGAAATACTGGGGGTAGGCATGGCAGCAGGGCCTCTGGCCATCGGTGGTGGGTGTGCAATGGAAGTAGGCACTGGAGTAGCATCCACATCGTTGCTGTTCTCACGATAATGTGGCTCCGTAGGTACTCGGGCACAAATGTGGTCAATGTGCCTTTTCCACAGTCGTCCATCCTCGAGATGTACTGTATAGGTAACAGGACCTAATTTCGATTCTAATACTCCGGGCATCCATTTGGGCATACCAGCAAAGTTCACTACCCATACTGCATCTCCAACATAGAATTCACGCTTGGTGGACTGGTGATTCTTAATTGCAGCTGATTGTCTCTCTAACACCTTTGCTGATACTGAGGGCCTCAGTACATCTAGTAAGAAACGTGGCTTTCGTTTCATCAAAAGTTCAGCTGGTGTTTGTCCAGTGGTGGTCTGTGGTGTGACTCTATACCTTGCTAGAAAACGATATACTCTAGCCTCAAGTTCTTCTCCCAGTGTTTTTCTTAGTCCCTCCTTGAGCGTCTGCACAGCTCTCTCGGCCAAACCATTACTTGCCGGGTGATATGGTGATGTACATACATGTTTGATAGCATTCTGTTTGCAGAAGTCTTTAAATTCTGAACTGGTGAAACAGGTACCATTATCGCTGACAAGCATCACCGGAAGACCATGAGTGGCAAAAGTCTGTCTTAATTTGTTGATAGTTGCTTTCGAAGTGGAGGTATTCAGCACATGTGCATCAATGTATTTGGAATGTGCATCCACAATTACCAAAATCATTTTTCCTTCAAAAGGACCTGCATAGTCCACATGGACTCTATGCCATGGTTTTCCTGGCCACTCCCATGGATGTAGTTGGGAAGGTGGTGGAGACTTTGATTGTATTTGGCATTGCTGACATTCTTTCACTTTTCGTTCAATCTCAGCATCAATCCCTGGCCACCATACATAGCTGCGAGCCAAAGATTTCATTCTTACAATTCCTGGATGTGATTCATGTAATTCCTCGAGAACCCTGTCGCGTGCTTGAGGCGGAATAATAACTCTAGCGCCCCACAACAGGCACCCTTGTTCCGAAGATAGTTCTTCCCTCCTGCGATAGTAAGGAGATATCTCTTCCCTTACTTCGTAAGGCCAACCTTGTACAACATGCTGGTGTACTGATGACAGGATTGGGTCTTTAGCAGTCCAGGCAGCTACCTGTGGGGCAGTCACCATGCTAGATCCCAGGACCTCGAAAGAGAGTATGATCTCCGCAGGCACAGGTACCGATGATGGCGGCATGGCTACCGGTAAACGACTAAGTCCATCAGCATTTCCGTGGTACTTGCCTGGCTTGTACTCTAGTTTATATTGGTAATTTGACATAACAATGACCAACGTTGCAGCCTTGCCGTTGACATCGGGCTGATAAGTTTGTCTTCCTTGAGTGGACCCAACAGCGGTTTATGGTCTGTTTCAATGACAAACTCTCGTCCATAGATGTACTTATGGAATTTGCTTACCCCAAAGATGATAGCAAGTCCCTCGCGTTCAATTTGGGCATAGTTCTTCTCCGCCGGCGCCAGAGATCTGGATGCAAACGCAATAGGTTTGTCTGAACCATCAGACATTCGATGAGAGAGTACCGCACCTACACCATATGGCGATGCATCACAGCCCAAAACCAGGGGCAATGACGGATTGTACGGCACCAGAACCTGCGACGAAAGCAGCAGTTGTTTCGATTTGATGAAAGCTTGTTCTTGGTCTGGTCCCCATTTCCAGATAAATTCCTTCTGTAATATTTGGTTCAGGGGTGCGAGTGTGGAACTAAGATCCCTAAGGAACTTGTGATAATAGTTCACCATCCCCAGGTAACTGCGGAGTTCACTCACATTGGTAGGTCTCGGAGCCTTCTGTAGTGCTTCTACCTTTTCTGTAGTCGGGTGGATTCCTTGAGCATCCAGCTTGTGACCTAGATAGACAATGGAATCTCGGAGAAAAACACACTTCTCACCTCTTAGGCGAAGCCCTGCCTGCTGCAGTCGACCCAGTACAGTCGTCAAGTTTTGATGTGCCTCCTCCCTTGTCCTGCCCGACACCAAAATATCATCCAGATAGACCGTCACCATGGGTATACCCTGCAATAATTGTTCCAGGATTCTCTGAAAGATACCTGGTGCTGAAGATACCCCAAAACACAGACGCGTATACTGGAATAAACCTTTGGTTGTATTGATTGTAGTGAGCTCACGAGATTCCTCACTCAGGACTACTTGTTGGTATGCATGACTAAGATCCAGTTTAGAAAAACACACACCTCCAGCTAGTTTCTGATACAAGTCATCAATGTTGGGAATTGGATACTTATCAACCTTAGCAGCTTTGTTTACAGTTAGTTTGTAGTCCCCACATATACGCACTTCCCCATTTGGTTTCAAAATTGGGACAATAGGTGCATGCCAATCTGCAAATTCAACCTTTTTGATAACACCATCACATCCAAGACGATCTAACTCAGCTTCAACTTTGCTTTTGAATGACCAAGGTAGAGGCCTAGCTCGGAATTGTTGTGGTTTAGCATCACGGTCAATGTACAGTTTCGCTTCATAACCTTTCAACTTACCAAGGCCTGGTTTGAATAGTTCTGGAAACAACTTCTTGTAGTCTACCTCAGAGAGTACATGCACAGATGACCAATCTAGACGTAACTGTTCAATCCAATCACGACCTAGTAGACATGGTCCATACCCTTCAACCACCAATGCATCAAGTTGTAATGACTGACCTGCATGCTGTACATTCAATGTCACACGACCAAGTGGAAGAAGACTTGCACCTGAAAACATCTTAAGTACAGGTAAGTTAGTTTTACATAACACCAGATCAGGATTACTCTTCTTGACATTTTCAAATTGAACACCATTCAAAATTGTTACCCCAGAACCTGTATCAATTTCCATGTTCGTAGAAACACCATTTAGATCTACACATACCGTATACGGTTTGACCTTTTTACTACCAGCTGTGTGATATAGGTTATACTGATACTCGACATCATCATCTGGCTGCGATGCCATTGCACCCTGTTCAGCCTGAACAAAGTTAGTTCCAGATTGCTGACACACATTACGAAAATGATTGAAACGAGAACATTTATGGCATTTCTTTCCCCATGCGGGACAGTCATTCGCTCTTTTCTGATGAGGAGTGCCCCCACAGCCAGGACACGATGTCTTCTTGTTAGAGGTTGTTTCTTTTGACCTTGGTGTATACTGTCTATTTTTACCTCGTCCCCTTGACATGTGAGGCCTTGACGTCACTTTGTTGACCTTCGACTCAGCCGTCGCTGCAGTAGTAGTTGTCGCAGTAGGCATGGATTGGGCCATCACTTTACCTTGCCTACTTGTAGATTCCACAGTACGTGCAAACTTCATAAGAGCTGTCAGCTGCATATCTGGCTCAGTAAGTCCTTTTTGGCGAACCTTCTCCACCTGGCACTTCTGAATAATCTGCGATTTGATTTCAGCTTCCACATCATGAAACTCACAGTTTTTGGATAGACTGATAAGTCTGGTATGAAACTGATCAATAGTCTCATTTGCTTCTTGGTATGCTTGCCTAAACAGATAAACTTCATACTCCTTGTTACGCTTTGGTGCAAAGTAATCAGTGAGTCTAGTTCTTGCAGTGGCAAACATTGTAGTTTCATCAATGCCTAGGGATGTGGCAACATCCAATGCATCATCTGCCAAATGCAGTATCAATACTGATGTCTTTTTGTTTTCATCAGTGATACCCTTGTACATCAGGAAATGAGGAAATTTTAAGAGCCATCTTTCCCACCGCTTAGCCGCGGACTCTAGAGGTTGTAATTGGAATGGCAGTAGAACAAAGTCACTCATTTTTGCTTAATGCACAAGTCACTCAAGAATGTCCAAACAATTTAGATTTGAGAGTACTGACAGTGATGACCAGTTTACCACAACACACAAGTTGGCTAGATCTACTTGGCTAGATCCAGAGTGTGACAGTCTGAAGTGGTAAATAAACTGTAGTTGAGTAAGTGACCAGATGAGTATCACAGATTGAGTTACTCAAACTGCATTTCTGTCTCAATACAAATATGATGGTTCACACAATGTCTCAAAAGTTCTGCCAGAATTATGGGTTTGTCCTACCTATTTTCCTTCCATTTGGTACTGCTGACACAAACTAATACATTACCTCTGCTTGGGAGCACATGCTGAGCAGTCTGCAGTGGTTGTCAAGAGTTTGCCAAATTTATCTTCTTATTCCCCCATTGCCAGAGAAAACAGTCAAAATTTGAAGTCCATGTAGGTTCATTTAAGTCCTCGTCGCCATTTATGTGGTGTATTTGGGTGAAAGATGGCTTCAGTTAACTCTGATTATACAGACAACAACAACCTGTAACTGCTCTTATGGATCGCCGACTCCATGTGCTGCTCAGCGTTTTATTTCAGGTCTCACTACACAGAGTATCTATTTTAAGGTCTCACAACACAGAGTATATATATATAACACATTTCTATTGGTATCTCCCTTATTTTTATGTCCTTGCAGCATTTTCCAGTACTCTTTTGGTTTTTGATTTTTGAGTGATCGTAACTTTTCAGTAAATACCTTTCTTTCCCTAACCCTTGATTTTTGTAGCTCTTTCTTATAAGCTCTGCTTTTACAGACAAGTTCCTTATGTGATTCATTATTTTTAAGTTTGTTATGGTTTGATTTGGCTTTGTGATAATCCTTGCGTTTGATCTTACATTCTGAGTTTAAACCTTTAATGGTATTCTTATTATTAGTTTTCTTTTTCACTGGGGGAAAGGTAAACAGAGCACTATCAATGAGAATGCTATTCATTTTTGCAGTTAATTCTTGAAGTGTCATACTAGCACTATTTGTCTTCATTTCATACAGACAGTTCTTGTCTATATTCTCAAGAAATTCACTGCTCCTTTCCTGCCTCCATTTACCAGCTATGACTGAATTGGTGTTTACTTGATCAAGTTCCCCAGTGTTTCTAATTTTGCCATGTTCACTGTTTGTGATTTTTTCAGTACTAGTAAGGGAGCCAGTTATATCAAAACTTATCCTGCTGTATTTATCTAAGAACAGCGGATCAAAATCATGTATCACAAAGTTATCACTTCTACTAAGTATAGATGGTGACCAACTACATAGTCTACTACAGTGCCATGTGTGGTTGTGGCCTTACCTTCCTTATCCAATCCACACCTACCATTGAGTATACAGATGCAACTATTTTTACATAGGGTTAAAAACTCTCTACCATAATTACCATTGTCCTTTGATTTGTCTACATTATTCATATGTATTTCTATACCAAGGTCTAACATCTTTTTGGTATATCAGCATTCTCAAGAATGTATTTATCAATTATTGTTATAACAGGCTTTGTTGAAGTATGTGCATTGAAATCTCCATACATTACAAACTCAAACTCATCCTGGTCATAATTTAGGAGAGTGTCTGATACTTCCTGAAATAGATCAATATTTAAGTACCTAGTATTTACTGGTGGTACATAGGCAACCGAGAATAGAATGTCCTATTTATAACCTAATAAGTCCTTGCTAATTTGGATAGTAAGAAGGGCATCACAATTGTTATGCCTTTCTTTACCATACTTTACCATTGTATCCTTTATAGCTAACATTACTCCTCCTGATCTATGTCTAGCTACTTTAAACCTATTTTTGAAAAATGCATAGAAACCATATTTTTGGAATATAGATGTCATTTTAGGGACATCAATATTGTAACGATCGCTCATGTTTGTTTGTTTGGGTAGTTTAACGTCCAATTTGTTCAATTAGACTTTCGCTCATGTGGAATGACAAGAACACAGAGAATTAAAGTTCAAAACGTTCAACACGTTATATCTTAACAATAAACATGTACAATGAATCATCCAGACATGGTAGAGTGTGCTGTGTCTAAGCCAGAGTCTAAGCCAGTGACCTCACTCAATGAGCTGGTACACCAGACTGACTGAGAGGAGAGCGGTTGTCCTTTACATAGGCAGGGAGTGACGTCAGAAGCGGGAGTCGCAGCGCCCCCTTCAGGGAAGTCGGGCTCTCCATCCCACTCTGCTCTCCCTGCTCACCCCGCAAACTCTGTGTGCTCTCCTCAGCCTCTCCGGGCTCCCTAGGAGTGCTGTAAGCCTCCATCTTGGCCCAGAGGACCGCGCAGTTCTCTCCGTTATCACTACAATATCATCACATTTTGTTTCACATAGACATATGATGGCTGACTCTAAGCAGCTGTCTTTAAATTCTGGCCTACATATTTTAGACCTGAGACCACATACATTGTAACATAGTACTTTGACAGTTTGCTGTGTGTGTGATAAAACATTGTTTACTTTTGTACATTCAGATCTTTTAGTTTTAGCACCATCTGAATTGACTGTTGTTTGAGTTTGATAGTTTGATTGACTAGATGTGCCGTATTTTGTGTCAGCACTGTGACTAGCACTATCGGACACTGCCTGACACTTACGAGGCAGAGTGTACATTTGTCCATGGGGTTGCCCAGTCTCCTGGTTATGTCCATTTAATAAGTTCATCAGGTATGTCAGGGCTTGTGGCAGCCAGGTGGGGTATAATGTATTAGCCCTGGTGTGTCCATGTTCCTTGTGCTGCTGCCTGTTGTTTTCAGGTGAGAGTGAGCTTGGCACAATCAGATATGGTGTTGTTGTTACCTGTATCGGCGACATAGATTGTTGGCGAACTGTTGGCTGATATGGCCCTAACATTTTGCTGCCGTTGTCTGTTGGACCACAGGTGGCTGGTGTGGGGGTGTTTGTGATTGTCATTGCTGACTCTGGGTGTGGACCTAGAGAGATCTGGCGTTGCCCTGACATCTCGTTCATCACATGAGTGCCTAATGGCATTGGATATGGCTTGCATCCCTTGGGATTGGTGTGGGTCTCTAGGTGTCAAATGTTGTCCCAGTGTTGCTGCCATCGAGCGTGGGTATACTGGTAACTGGTATAAGTCTGGCTGTGCCCACATTGGGTAGGGGCCTATGGGTTTTGTATGAGTACTTAGGCTGTCTGTTGGTGGGTATGGTCTGCCCACATCTGGCATCTGGCATAGGTGTTGGTTGGTTGGTTGGTAGGTTGGTTTGATTTAACGTCCAGTTAACCATTGCAGGTTCTCACCAGACTTTCTCAAGGTTTTTTTTACACCACAAGGGTGGTGATCGAATCTATGATATGAAATTAGGTAGAAACCTCACCCCTACACATTTACCGAGGTGAGAGTTCTTTTACTTCCCACACCACATAGACATGGTATGAGAAGGATTGGCCTTTGATATAGCAGTAAATCTACCACTGCTGGGGGTGAAGGAGAAAAGTGGCTGCAGTGCGACCCGAATCAACAAAGTCTGACAACCTTGATAATACAAGTCCAGTGCTCTTTACCACTGAGCTAACTCCCCACCCCGGTCGCTTTTGTTATGCTTGCGTGCAAGCATATCCGGTCTGCACCATGAGGAGGCGAGGCGACCAAGAGGGCAAACAGATTGTAGGTTGTATAATTGTCCTTGCCACTGGGGGTATGAGCCAATTGGCACTTGGTGTGAGACCAATGTTTCTGGGTATGATGTCACTGGCATGGGGTATTGGGCCTGTGACACTGGGTATGTAGGATTTGGTGTACTTTGCCATGTTGTTGGACTTTCATTTGTCTGCCTGGTTTGCCATCCGTGATAGAATTCATTTGGCTGTGAGTTACCCCTCTTTTTACTATGTCTTTGGTTGGTACCCCAGTTGTTAGCATACAATTCTGGGATGTCTGTGTTTGATGTGTACCACTGTGAACTTGGTTTCTGTTTTGTAGCCCATTTGTCATATTTGTGACATGTCTCCCTCCATTGGTAGGTCTTCTGTGGCTGTCGAAAGTTGCTGTTGGCCCATCGATCCTCTTTCCTACAGGGGTTATCACTGGGTCGAGGTTTCCCTAGGTTATCACAGGTAGGTGAGTTTGGTGCCTGACTGCCAGTAGGTTACTGGATGTTTGCAATGAGTTGTAGCTTTATATTTTCAGCTACCTGCCTGAGTCCCACTGGTCTAAGATGCAGACCTGACTTGTTCAGTACATTTGAGACATCCCTGAATGTTTGATTGTGCTGTAGGACTGTCACTCTGTCAGTTGTCAGAGTCTCTAAATGGGTATTTATTGCATCAATCTTGCTGTTCAGCATGGTTTTGTCTGTCCTATATATCAAGCCAGATAGGATCACTGATGCAGTTGACCTCTGTTGAACATCCTCTATGTTTGGCTTTTATCATGCATATCTCCTCCATCACTTGCTGCTCCATGTTCTTCCACTCTTTAGATGTGTCATTTTTAGGTACTGCCTGTTCAGAGAGCCTCTAGTGGAACAAGTGTTCTGCTGACTTAAATTTGAGGTTGGAATATATCATGGCACAGGGAAGAAAGCTGATAGGGGATCCCACCATCCCCTGAAGTAATGGGTATGTTTTTCTTCTGATTGTTGTGTTGTGTTTGCAGTGCTATCACTTTTAGATGGGGGCTTAGGTTTACTCCCCAATTGGGTACCTTTGCTGTCAATTCCCCTCTGAGCTGGGCTATTTTAACATTGGCTTTGTTCAGTTGTTGTAACCTCCTGGAGGTCTTTCTGGCACCGAATGAGGTCACCGTTTCTGTCATCAGGAGTCAAGTTATCCATTACTTGACTAACACTAAAGCGGGTTATAGTTTCGTTTTTCTGTTCCCTTTTTTTAATTCTTGACTCTCCTGCCTGGTATTGTGCATCTGTATTCACAACCTCATCTTGTTGTACTTTGTCATTGACCACTGAGTCAGCAGTTGTGTCTAAGTTTTTCATCTGACTTAAGGGCTAGATCCACCAAGCGAAATTAGGGCCGGCCGATGTCCGTGCGGGTGGAATATGGACGTCGGCTGCTCCCGCCTCTGGTCGGCCCTAGCCGGTTGAAATAATCGCCTTGGTGGATTAGCAAATCATGTCCACTCGGCTAGGGCCGGCCGTATTCGCCTCTCGTCTGTCTTAATCACCTCTCCCATTTCCCTGTCGTCCCTAGCCGGCCGGGCATCGTCCGGACATCGTCCGGTCGTGGCCTCACCTAAATGTCACTGTTCTGCTGATCCACCGAATATTAAAATCTGTAGCCGTGTGGAGTCGGCTGGAAACTCCCTAGCCAACCCTAGCTGACACAAAGCTGATTCATTAGGTTTTTTTAAAAGCTTTGCCGGGCCCCGCGGCGAGGGATCGCCGCCAACACTGCGTGGCCGACACGGTGATACCCAAAGCTGCGAACGGACATCGAAAACTCCGACACTATCGTCAGAATTCTAGCCCCATAGCGTGCCATACACACTCTTAACATTAATCCTTATCTTTATTTACCTTCATTGTTCGATTTAACGTGGATTTCCGCGGTTTTTTGACAATCTCTGACCGTTCCCGTACAAATCCAGACACGCCGACACACTGCTCCGCTCGATACACGGCTTTCGCGGGTTCAGAGCGTCGAAGTGTATCGCCGCATGCGGCGCCGCGTATCGGGGAACTTGATTACTACGTAAAATACCATGCGCGCCGCCTATCGAATCAATGGAGAACTCGGCTGGCTCGTCCCCGCGAGCGCCGTTTGGACGTCGGCCGGCTGGAAATAAGTATTTTGGTGGACCAGCATGGAGAATTTAGAGAATTCGAGATGGCCGGACGGCCGGCCTAGCCAAATATCGTCGGCTGAGGCCGGCCGGCCGTCTCTGAGCGTTGATTTTGGTGGATCTAGCCCTTTAGTTCAATGCTACAGACTGAGTCATTTCCCCCCTTGTTCACTCTTTGTGTCTGGGGTACAGCTCCTTGCTCCCTTATTACATAACAGTGTTTTTTTTAAAAATCTTTTCTGTCTCTTGGGTAGGAGTCTCTGTGGTTTTCCCTGAGCTAGCTTGGATACCCAACAGTGCATCCTTCACGGGGGAGAGTACTTTCCCCAGCCAGGATTCTGTTTCAGTTTTTAATTCCTGCTTTTCCTTTATTTTTTCTTACCCATGAAGCGAAATCCATTTCTCTTTCATAACATTGGTGCCAACCCTTCAGTCCAATCCCAATAACTATATCAAGTTGGTCTTTGACTATTTGAAAGTGTGATAATTCTAATGAGCTCAATCAAGAGAATGTTCTTACATTCATACATCTTTTGAAATATCAATTAACAGTTAAATATATCTTGCAGGCATTTTTCTGATTACCAATTGCCACACCCAGGAAAGGATATCCCAAAATTTGGCACCAGAGCACAGGAAAAGCCTTGTCTTGGCAGGTAAAATGCCATCACATGAATGCAGTCTATTACAAATGGTAGGTGAATGTTCACCTAGCTTTTGTTACCATTTACAATCAAACCAATACTGCCAACTGGATTGATAAAGATTAAAATCTAATCATCCAGTTTTTGTCAGATCACTGCAAACAGTGACCACACAATATCAGTTGGCAAAATATCATATGTTTTCGGTCTGTGTATTATAAACATGTGTAGCAAAGGGCAGAATATGCCATAGAAAAAGGTGTTGCAAAGTTTAGAAAATCACTGGTTCTGATACCAGTTACTACATGGGCAGAATGTAGGTTTTGCTGTTTTCTTAGGATGTGTTGACAGTTGCATGATATTTTGATAATTATGTTGAATTTGTGGTGATGAAGGATATCTGCTAGCAAGATAAGGGTCATGAATAAGCAATTGAAGGTATTATCTCTTGGGTAACATTACTGCGGTGATTTGGGAGTTTCTTGAGTGAATTCCATCAAAATACATATTCATCACAGCAACTGTCATTTTCCTTACATTTTCTTCAGGCAGCTGTTGTTTCATCAGGGTTTATTTGTTGAAAATATGTACCTTTATTGTGACATTACAGATCACTCAGGATATAAATGACAATACAAAGACCTGCATTAACCCTGTAATAGTCTCTGCCTCAACAGGCCAACAATTTTGCAACTAACTTGCTACTAAATTAAAGGTTATCCATGGTAGTATTGTCCGATTTTGTTGAAAAATATCAGAATTTTATTGTTGACATTGAGACTATGACATTGATATTTAGCTTATGAAACTTTACATATGTATCCTTCATTGTGTTCAATATGAAACCCATACTTCTAATAGCTACTGATATATTCACAATCTAGATAAAAATAGTATGTAGGCATGTGTTCTATATTGATTCAAGGGAAAATACTGAATTGTTTCTATGTCAACAGTCTGAAATATGTGGTTGCCTTGGCAACTGATACATAAACATATCCAGAAATTAGGTAAAAGAATTATATTTGACCTCGGATATAGTGACCTTGATGTTGACCCAAGGTCATATATATTTGCATAATTAAAGACCCTGGTGTGGTATAAGATATGAAATAAGATATAAATACATCATAATGGCTCAGAGTAGGGAGCACACATGTCTGTAGAATGGGATCTCTTCAATTTTAGTGACCTTAATCTTTGACCTAACAATATTATTAGGAAACGTCCTTACTGTGGACGAAACGGTTCATGTTCGAGGTCAGTTGCCGATTTCATACTGCCTGACGCCATAGGCAGAAGGCAGTATAAAATCGGCAACTGAACAAGAACGAGAAGCGTTTTGTCCACAGTAAGGACGTTTGCTTTATTATTATATACCTTAAATCTATGAAGAAACACCATTTTAATGACTTATTAAGTCACACTCACAGTGGGCACTTCCACTAAAACTATTCCTAGAATCAAAATCAGCTTTGATAACCATTGTGGCGGGCCAGAAAAATCCTAAATTTTGAAATCTGTTCCTCTACTACAGGTAGAGAGCATGCTAAGCCCCAGGTGGTGACCTCGCTCAGAGAACTGGTACACCGAATGCCCATCATCCCCCGGAACAGGTAAAGCGGGGGAGCCGTAAAGCAGGGGAACGTTAAGCTTGGGACCCACCCGTAAATGGGAGCTGTGATACGGGGGACTGGCCTCCAGAGGAAATTCCGGTGGACCCCCCCCCCCCCACACACACACACACACACACACACCCGTCCTAGCCCTTATGTCCGCTACAATACCTAGCGCAGGGCAGTAACAGTGGGTTCCCAAAAAATGTAAATTATCTATTATAGATAGGGTTGCTTTTGTCAAATAAAGCGTACCCACGATGTATTTAGAGGTTATCACAATAGTTTTAGACGGCTTTATGATATACAATAACTGCAAATGTTGGCGTTTTGTGAGCAGTTATATATTCACCAATGAAACACTCCACTTGTACACAGAATGCCCTTTTATCATCCATTGAAAATGTATGGGGAGTCAGTTAACCACGAACCATTTATATAAAACTTGTTAGATACCAAAACTGTGGTATGCGGCCTCAAAACTACCGTATACTGGAAAAATAGTCCCTTTGTGTTACAGAGCAAATAAATATTCCCTGTTGTTATATCCTTCAATATGACAATTACTGGGTTTAATCTATTCGAAAAGATGGAGAATAGATACAACAAACGATGGTTATATGGACAGGCGGCTCTGTAAACCACTCGACCTTGACGTCGTGATACACTCGCTAGCACTCGAATATTAATAGACGTCAACCTCTCGTGGATTACGACCGCCTGTCCACAAAACCATCGATCATTGTCTATCTATTAACTATTGGACGGAACCTAAGCTAGGCTATGTGTGAAAGAGTGATCCTTCCACAGAATAACTCTTGCTGGAATGTGTCGGGAAAATATAGAAAATAGGACTGCATGTTCTGCTGAAATTATTACGATGTTTATTCGTTTGATACAGACTATAAAGTAGGTAGCAAAACAGTAATTGTGTAAACAGTCCAATCACATAGGCATACCCTTAAATCGGGTCACTGATTTCCACGGTAATTTATAATACAGATAAATACGTACTCATGAAAAGTATATCAATACCAATATTTGATGATATGATTAGTTTCTAGGACATGATTTAAATGAATTTAATTATGTTGACAATAAACATTACAGAAATTCTGGATGTTCACACATCCATGTATGCATAAGTGTTTATGTTAATTGTTAAATGTATTGGCAGGCATACCGTATTGTTCCATTTTACGGCTTATGTCAACAATGTACATTATGTCTTGCTCGATCTACTTGTGCAATTATTTCTTTTTCCAAGATCCCATCATGCCACAACATGGTGGAGAATCTTGCTGTGAGATAAGTCAGACACTCGGTTCTCATGACGTCACGAGACCAAATGTCGGCTGCGACGCCGTTCGACTGCGCGCGAGACTGACGTCTCACTTCCGGCCAAACCTGCCTCTCGACATAGGCAAATATATCCCCCTGGAACGCAGAGTCTATCAGCATGCGGGACTGGAGTCTTTTCTCTGCGTACTGGGTCACTTTACGTTCCTTAACTGTCCGCCCAACATACCTTCTGGTATTGTGCTTAAAGTGTGGCCAAAGTTTCATGCCGAGCCCAGGGTCATAGCGGACCATACTTCTAATATTGTCAATAGCATACAATTCTACACGGTCATTAAGACACCGATCTGCACGCAATAGTTGTTGGACAATCTCCGACATATACTTCGGGGTTAAACTTTTGATATCCTTAACGGGTAGATTTTGAGGATTTCCTAGATTTACACTGCTTCTTGATGTTCTGTCTCCTTTGAGGACATCAACCAACTCTTGTAGTGAGTCGACACAGAATGGTGTAACGAGTGTATCCCCAATCTCATCAGCATCTCGGCTACAGTTACTTCTTCCCAGTTCTTCGTATAGTTTGTATAGATTCACTGGAATAGAAAGTACCGTTGAAAAAAACACAAAAAACCACAACATCAAAGGGCACACCGTGTACTTAGAATAATCACAAAACCAAATTACCACAAAACCTCAACCTCATCCTTTTCCTAGTTTAACTCTTTTGCAGGTAGAAAGTGTTCCATATTTTCTTCATTCGTACATTGTATACATATGATGGAAGGGATTTCCAATGTTTAAGAATTTTCAATTGCGCAAAAAGCTCGAGCACATATATATATCACATATAAACGTTAATTCTCCAGTACAAGCCAAATAGAAATTTTTCCAATTAGAACTATGATGATTTAGTTCCGGCATGTTATGATGAATTTACCGGTACATTGTATATGGCTATATACAAGATGAGATAAATGGCACCAGAATAATAGCACTGAGTGTTTGATTGTAAACAAGTTTATTTTAACAAACTTGACTTAACCCTTTAATGACGGAGGTCTGTGGCAGAGCCCTGTTGGTTGGGGCGGGTACTTTGGATTGGCATAACTCCAGGGGACCTGCCAAATTTGGTCTAAACCCATATTCCATTATTTGATCACGTGATATAAAACATCATTCTTATCTATATTATTTGGTTTACCAAATAATATCAAATACTGTATCATAGATATATTCTCTGAAAGTTTCAGATATATTGACCAAGAATGAAATGTTAAATAGTACTAAATTTCATAAATAATGCCTCAAGGCATTATCCGGTCTCCGCGGGGGAATGCCTCAAGGCATTATCCGGTCTATGCTGGGGAATGGCTCAAGGCATTATCCACCCTGAAAGGGTTAATTGTCGATACTGCCGTATCTGATGAGACAGATGTTGCAAGAAACTATGACATTGAAACTATCACATGAGATAAATGTTACAAGTGAATAAATTATATATGTAGCATTGCAACCGCCGTGCCTGATGTGACAGATATTGCAAGTAACTTTATCTCATCTCTGATACCCCCTTTGTTTGTTTGTCTGTTTGGGTAGTTTAACGTCCAATTTGTACAATTAGACTTACTTTGGATTTGACCAAATCTATGAGATGAAAGTAGGTAAAAACCCCACCCCTACACATTTACCGAGGTGAGAGTTTATTTACTTCCCACACCACATAGACATGGTATGAGAAGGATTGGCCTTTGATATAGCAGTAAAACTACCACTGCTGGGGGTGAAGGAGAAAAGTGGCTGCAGTGGTCCAAAGTCCAGTGCTCTTTACCACTGAGGTAACACTCCACCCTGGTCGCTTTTGTTATGCTTGCATGCAAGCATATCTGGTCTGCACCACATCACAGTGTCTGTTAGAGACACTGTGATGTGTCAGCCTTGAGTGGTCAATCGTGTCAGCTCACTTCTTGCCAGACCTGTGTTGTTTGGTTTCTAACCAACCAGTGGTACGATAGTGTGGAGTTCGTTATTTTGGGTATAGCTATGACAGCTCTGCCATTTCTTTTGTGTGTATTCTCTGGGCATTGGCAGAAGGCCAATGTGCGAAACGGCTTCTGCACTGAGAGCCTTCATAGCTGTCTGGTCTGCAGCATCCTTGCCTTCTCTGCCTAGGTGGCTGGGTAGCCAAAAGAAGACTACTTCTTTATCCCTTTCTTTTAGTTCTGCATAGGATTCTCTCATGGCTTGTCTCACAGAGTTCCTTAAATCATGCTGACATAAAGTCTGCAAGCAAGACCTGCATTCAGAGAAGATGATGTGCTGTGATGAGCCTGACACCTTTATCCATTCCAAAGCACTAATGAGAGCATGTACTTCAGGGGAGAAAATGCTACTTTGGGCATGTAGTGCACCTCTACGGTTCCCATAAGGGTGTAGGCAGCAAAGCCTACACAGTTTCCATCTTTGGAGCCATCTGTGTATACCTCTACCAAATTTTTGGGAGTGACTACGAATGGCTACTAGCTCTTTCCCATATGTGTTTGACAGGGTGTCAATTTTTGACATTTTACAGAGGTCAAATAGGACATTAGGATCTACTTGCGTCCATGGAGGTTTCTCTTCCTTTACCTTGTGTGTTAGTAAACAAACTTCTCAAATGAGGGTTCTGAGCACTACTGAAAAGGGTATTGACACATCATTCTTTCTGTTAGAGACACTGTGATTGTTTCTAAAGACTGTGTCATGTGCTGGATTTCTTTTGTTAGCCTTTACTTTAAAGGCATACTGGAGAGACAGCTTCTCATGCTGCAGATCACGCTGAAGAATCCCTGTCTCTACATGAAGGCTTACAGCTGGTGAGGATCAGAATGCACCAAGGCACAGGGGCAGTCCCTTGTTCAAGACTAAGTTTTCAGTTCTTGTGGTGTGCGGTCTATGGACCGTGCCTTCTCCGTCCACTGGCAGTCTTTGAAGGAGGTGTCCCGGAAGCCAGGGAGTTGTTTGGAGTTTAGTTCAGGATGCTGCTGTAGATACCCGATAACTGCTTCTTTTCCATCTTCAGAGAAGTTTTTAGTACTTTGTGGTCCTCGGCGGCAACATGGACGTGGTTGGGTCAGTGCCTCGTCTGTCTCTGATGACTCTGTATCTGCAGTGGGTGCTAATTCCTGGTCTTCTGATCCAGGATCATGCAGGCGTGCAATAGACTCAACAGCAGTATCAGTCACAGGTGTATCTGGTGGAACATCTGGTGCATCAGCAGGCAGATCATCTGTTTCAGCAGTAGCGGTAGTAGTAATATCAGTAGAAGGACCCCTTCTCTGCTTCTGCTTCTTTGGAGGTATTTTCGTGGACCAGGTAGAGAGTGGTGCTCTTCAGCTGCTCGAAGTGGAATAAAGACCTGTCTGCCATGCCCTTATGTAGACCAAGACAGGTCTAATCCAGCCTAGATAGGACTTTGCAGCAGATGCATACACTATCAAGCCATAATCCACATGCGATTGGATGTAGGTCTTGTACAGGATGAGAAATATCTCCCTGTCAACACCCCAATCAACGTGGGATAACATTTTCAAGAGATTCATAGCTGTCTGGCATTTATTCCTGAGGTATTCCACATGGGGTTTGAAGGAAAAGATTTGAATCATAATATGAATCCGGTGGCAGATCCACTGGGGAAACATTAATTTAGCAGTAATTATTTTCATTTTTCACAAAGAAAAAGAACTTGGTATTGTTAAAATGAAAACAAGGATTTCCTTGGAAACAAGATAAACTGACATCCCTGTAAGGGAAAAAGAGTGGACTTCAGTTTAGAAATTTATTAACAAAAAAACATTGTATCATCAGCATCAGTGAGTACCATCAGTATCAGTGTTAATAAATAATAATCACATGTCTATCACTTTCACAAGGCAACAAAAGCGCATCCAAAATGTAATGAAGGTACATGTAAGAAGTTCATAGACATTATCACATAGTTCCTTTATCTATGGCATCACTACCCTTTCTGCTTGGGGGTGTGGGGCTTAGGATACCACTATAATCATATAGTGATGAAAATGACTGGGATTCAACCATCTGGGTGAATGCTATATCATCCGACGGTGATTGCCTCTGTGTGGATGTGGACAGCTGCGGATCGGTGGAGGCAGATTGCTGTTGTATGAATGTGGGTGTGGACAGCAGGCACGATGGGGTAGGAGTTGGTGGCAGTGGACAGGCAATGTCCATAGTCTGGAACTGCTGCTGCACGCCTATCTTGGGAGGGCCACATGGCTGGCTGGGATGTAACATATGCAGGCCACTGTGATGGAGGTGGCTGCCATTGATGTGTAAACTCTTGAGACTGCTGCACTCCCTGGAACCACAGCCACGGTCGTCGTGGATCCACATCATCAACTGCTACTGCCAGCCTCCCTGCTGCCAACTCATCGTTGTTGGTGGCCTGACATTCCTGAAGAACACTGACACCCCGCCTTTGTGTAGTTGGCTCAGAATATTGTCTATGTACACCATCAAACCACAACTTGGACCGTGAACTACCAGCTTGGGCTTGACAACTTCCTTCATGAATGTCTGGAGCATATTCATGAGTGTGCCAGGATCAGCCCCCTGCCCAAGCCATGCCATCTTATATTCACCAAACGCGGACGCAAGTCGACGGGAACAAATCCCACCCTATCTAAAGGGCTGATTCCACCAACAGGATGGATTTGCAGTGGTATGTCTTGCTATGTCATCTAGTGTCTTACAGTGTCGCGATGTGTCGTACCTCAGTTGTCTCAAAACGTAGCTGTGCGGTGTTGGGTGTATGTTTTGGTGTTCCACTACCGCGACACCTCAAGACACATCGCGACAAATAGGCACACGATCATTCAAACCTAGCCCAATGTAACAAGACAAACAAATCGGGCTGAATCTTGCTATATTGTGTGTGTTGGTGGAATCACCACTTTAACTAGACCTACCAGGCCTTAGGTCGTCTTGAACATCAAACGAAAATTGACAGGTTTCATTACCCCATTGGGCGTGTATTGGCCATTACGAACTTGACACATTGTAAGTCGCCAGGCTTCCCAACGGGTCCGGACGTTTGTTTGTTGGTTTGATTTAACATCCAGTTAACCATTGCAGGTTCTCACCAGACTTTCTCAAGGTTCTTTTACACCACAAGTGTGGTGATATAAATCTATGTAATGAATTTAGGTAGAAATCCCACCCCTACACATTTACCAAGGTGAGAGTTCTTTTACTTCCCACACCACATAGACATGGTATGAGAAGGATTGGCCTTTGATATAGCAGTAAAACTACCACTGCTGGGGGTGAAGGAGAAAAGTGGCTGCAGTGGTCCAAAGTCCATTGCTCTTTACCACTGAGGTAACACTCCACCCTGGTCGCTTTTGTTATGCTTGCATGCAAGCATAACAAAAGTGCACACATGTGGTTTTGGATTCTGAAAACTTGAATATATTTTCAAGATAACAGATTTCCAGGTTGTTGAGCATAAAATTTGTTGTAGTTTTTCTGTTCCACAGTGGCCATCAGGCTGGGTTTGTAGCAGATAACAAAGTCATTGACAACAATCAACACCATTCTGGAGGGTTTCACTAATCTGATTGATTTTGTTGCCAAGCTGTGTCACTGAGAGGACACAGCCTTGGGGCACACCCATCTCCCTATGACTGTGTGGCACTCAAATGTATATTGAAGAATCTGTTGCTGCGAAATCCCTTCACAAAGAATGGTAATCTGCCACAAAATCCCATTTTGTGTATATCTTGGAGGATACCATATTTCCATGTTGTATCATAGGCTTTTCAAGATCAAAGAAAACAGCTATAACAAGCTTCGTTTTGGTGAATCTCTCAGATGTAGCTCTCTAATCGAACAAGATGATCTGTGGTGCTATTTCCTTTGTGCAATCCTGACTAGTATCGAGTCGGAACATTTTGGGATTCCAAGAACCATACCACATTATCGTTTACCATCTCTATAGTCTTGGCCAAGCAAATGGTCATAGCTATGGGTCTGTTGTTTTTGTAATTGGTACAATAGTTGCCCCAGGCCAGGATGGTGGATCATCTCCTGTTGTCCAGGGAGCTGAGACCATTTGAAGGGTGAAGTGTTTTTCAGTTGTGACAACCTCTAGGGATCTCAGGCCGGGGCTGAGATGTGACCATTTGGGGTGATTTGTGTTTTTCACAAGTTAAATGATCTCAAAAATGGTCATGACCTAAGACCAGTTGATACTTGTCATAACTTTTTTTTCAGGTGCTAAAACTTATTAAAATTAGAAAATATTTAGAGTGAATGGTACTCATAATCTGACATACCTATATCCCAAATTTCATAGTTTTCCTGTGTTTATTAAGACCATGATAAACATTTGTCTGGAAATCTGGAAAATGCAGGCACTGCACCACTCAGGCAGCTTGTGTATCCCTACTGTGATGCTCGATTTTATTTGAGCGGGGTGAGGTCAAGTTCATTCCATATTTGTAAATAGCACCAACACCCATTCAAAAAGTAAAACATGTCTCACTTATTAAATACTCAACAGAAAATAATGAAATTTTAGGATTGGATCAAATGGACATGGACAATTATTCTGTGTAAATATGGTCTAATTGGAATAAAGTATAAATGTCTCAAATCAATCATTTCTGATTGCAGAATCTTGTACCTGGCAGGAAATGATCCCAAGCTGAGATCGTTTTAGCTGAGATCCGCTGTATAGACTTGTCTGATAAACACTTTCCACCGTTGATCTGAAATTCGGTCTCAGGATCGCTGATCAATCTCAGGTTGAGATCGTCTTGACTGACAAACACCCCCTCCCCTCCCCCCACGGGTTTCATTTCTTAAGCCTGCTCACACCAGCTAAAGTTGTTCCAGTATTCCCTAACATTATCTATCTGTGCTATGGCCTGAGAGAGTGCTGGTTTTAGGGTGTGCTTCGGCCAGGTGGTGGAGGGACGTCCGCGCTTCTAGAGCTGGATCGCCAGAATGCCCCTCAGACGCTCTGGCACCGTCTTTATATAGGCGCCTATGATGTCATCTGTTTTGGTTTCGCGAACTCTCGCAGCCCCTGAGACCGAGGTCCCACTGAGGCACATACTCCGGTGGATCGTGTCCATTGGAGGACCATACTCCAGGGCAGTCCCACACCCACCGGAAGCCCACACTCTGGTATAAGTCAGCCTCTCCCGGAGCCTACTCCGGCATACCATGTGCATCCACCAGAGGACCTGATGGCACTGGAAGCATTTGTGACTACCCCTTGAGGAGCCCGTGCCAAAGGCCCCCGGGCCGTCCAGCAGGACACCCGCCAACACCTGCCGTACCAGCCTGGCCAAACACACCCCAAGGTTTGTTTTTTTGTTTGGGTAGTTTAACGTCCAATTTGTTCAATTAGACTTAAAAGGAAGGTGTACGCCTGGCGCTTGGACCAGCCAATCACAGAGCAGCAGAGGTTGAAGTGTGCCATATATTCGTCTAAGTTAGACAAACCGTCAAATTTTCCCTGCATCACTATTGGCTTGCTGGTAACTGCGTTGGTTTTACCCCACATCACTCCCTCCCCGGAGGAGGGGCTTGCTGCTCAGGCCCGAGGGTGCGCCTCTCCAAATATCCACCAACTCTGCGGGGATAGCGCCCCACCCTCCTCCTTCTAGGCCAGAGGACTCAGGAGACCTGATGAAGGGGTATTCCCTAGTGCTAACTGTCTGTTCTATGGCCCGAGGGAGTGCTGGTTTTAGGGATGTCTGCGCTTCTAGAGCTGGATCGCCAGAATCCCCCTCAGATGGTCTGGCGCCCTCTTTATATAGGTGCCCGTGACGTCATCTGTTTTGGTCTCGCGAACTTATTTTACACACAAAGTGGGGTTTAGTTAGGTCTATCATTGAATATAACTTGTCACTGAATTTTGACCAATCAGAGCCATTGTCTGTTTTCAATTCATGTTGCCCCATTGGATTGTTACTCACAGGAGACTGGGAGAACCTTGAAAATAGCAACAAGTTGAGGCTGAGGGTATGTGTTTGTGTGTGTGGGTGGGGGGTGGGGGGTGGGGGGCTGGGGGGCTGGTGAGTGGGGGTTTCAAGGCATCAGGGGAGAGATTTCAATTTTTACTTGGATATATGTGGGGATGTTCAGTGTTGGAAAGAAGGACTTGGGTTGACTTTTCAGGCCATTATCATTCAGGGAAAAACATCCCTTATTCACTGAAAACGAAAATATGGATTTCAATGGAAACATTGAAAACTGGCACCCCTGGTCATTATAGGTATGACCTATCCCGCGATCTATTGACGATTAAATAACTGGTTACACTGTTGTAATAAAGTGTGTTGATAAGCGTGATTCTTTATCAAGAGGGACCTGCCAGAAGCCCAAGTGAGCATCGAGCTTGCTGAACATTTGCGATTCCTTGTTTACAAGTTTCTCATTGATGGTGGCCATTAGTTTGAATATAAATTGAACCGCTTTGTTAAGGGTAGTTGGTTGCAGCATACCCACATGTTCCTATTACCCTGACTTTCCAAAAAGTTCTGTGTTCCCTGCATAGTGGATGTGCCATTCATCTGGCTGTGTACTGCTACAGAAACAGGACGAAGTTAGATCATGTAGGGTGTTTCTAAAAAGCAATTCTATGCAATGCTGCCATGCAGAACCATAGGTTACTGTGATGGAATCTGTTAGGTTGTCATTGAATCGCTATTTTCGTTTTCTATCTAATTTAAGAAAATATCGTACTTGTACTGTATTTCTGTTGTTATTCTATTGTTGTCCTAAGGCGTTTGGGGATTTTCCTTGAATTTATGGTGAAATATATATTCCTGAGTCAGTGTTCACATTCCATATACTACTTACTTTAAAAAATAGGCCCAAAATATGCAGGAGCTGTACATAGTATACGTTCATAAGGGCTTGATTACAGGATACATTCACAAACTCTAGACAATCACCAATCTTCAACATTATAGAACAAGTTGAAGTATACAAGAAGGAGTGGTTTAATTCTCCGTTCCTATACCTTTGAGGTCCAATGCTATTCTAAAGGCAGATGGCGTTAATACCTGCTCACCATGGGCCGCTCTGGACCCGTTGATTTGTGCACAATCAACAAACCCTGCCAAGCTTGGCCCGCGGAATAGCATAGTGTCTATTGCAGGCCTTCCAATGCCCCGCTTCCTCAATATAGGTTTTTTTTAATAAGTTTTAATAGGTTTTTAGGGTTACCATATTCAGCATAATAAGAGTCCAAATATAGGGAATCGTTTATTTTCAGTTCTTGGTTTCTAAAAAAATGTACCTAGATCAAGTACTAAATTGCAGGACGTCAGGATGTCTGGCTCATCAGGTTATACCCAGCAAGTATGCATATGCATGTTGAGTTTCCAACAGGCAAGCCAGCCTGGCAAGAAGACACACCAACTGTTGATTCTTAAACACTTTTATCATCTCTTAAATAAACCGATAATGTGGATATCTTGTCATTTGACGATCTAATTTGTGTCAAGTTGTCGAGTTTGTATGGCAGTGAACATATAGGTTTTTATAGGTTATATAGGTTCTTTTGAAAAAAAATAAAGGCTCATAAATCAAAATATAGGTTTCTATAGGTTTTATAGGTTTCACTGCGAGGCCTGCTATTGTCTTGGTGTGTATGTGAATATTTCTTTGTTAAAACTGACTTGAAAGTTGATCTTATAGTATTGTTTAGAATTTTGTGTTGTCTTGAACGACATCTTTTCGTTCGTGATATGTGCAATTTAAAATATCCAATAAGGAAACGTCCCTTACCTTTCAGATGAAAATTTGATGCAATGATTGAATTATTACAGCATTTTCCACTAAAAAAGGTGACACTTTTGTCCAATAGTTTGCTTTAACGCGATGTCACAAAATCTTCAAGATGACTTATCGACTTATCGCGACATTTCAGCTATATAAGCGATGTAGCATAAATCCTGACTCCATTCAGGCGTAAGACATTCATGTGGATAAAGGCCCAAGCATAAGCGACAGATGCACTCAATTGGGGATAGAGGCTGAAGCAAAAAAGAAGACTAGCTCTGCAGTGGAATGATATAATAACGTTAAGTGTTACATACCTGCTCCATAAAGGCTCCAGACGATTATCAGAAGGCTGCAGCTACACATCAGTACCCTCAATGGCCAAGCCATCCCTCCCGAGGAAATATCTGGGACTAATGTATTACACTCTTTGTCTGATGAAGAAAGGTAACTGTTGGGTAACCTAATTTGGCTACACTCCTGTACTTCAGATTCTGACTCACACATCGTAAAATAATCCCTTTGAATTTCTATTGTTTCCCCTTGAAGGTCCTCTATATCACAAGACATATCGGATCCATCCTGGTGATCTGGAGATGGTTTCTCTGACTTTGAAGACTTCATAGATATCAGGTTAACGTTAAAGTTCAGGTGTTGAATTTCACATTCTTGAGACTTGTTTGTATATACATGTAGAGATTGTTTTCTCTCTTTTTCTGGAAGTGATGAAGCTATGAGTGCATCAACGTCAAGAGTTGGACCCTGCATGAGTTTGGCTTTTTTATATTTAATTTCTTCAGATACATTCCTGGACAGGCAAGAATCGGTCTGTTGAACCAAAGTATTCTCATTTGGAATAACAAGTAAGCTGGCTTGTGTTTCAAATCTACTGGACAAAGTGTTATCTTTGGATTCCCAAAATAGCTTGCTGTCGTGAGTTAAACGACTTATGGTTGAATTCGTACCAAATCTCACCATATTTAATGAATTAGGCTCTAAACATGAATCTAAACATGAAAAACTGTCGTTATTACGCTGAAGGTCTAGGCAATATTCACTGGGATCGTGTACTCTGACTGACAATTCATCATGCATTACTTGGTAATGAAAACAATACCCATGATATAAACCTCGTATATCAAGTCTGAGTATGTTTATAGGTGAAGTTTTGGTTACATGAATCTCATCTGAATGCTGGTCCTTTATTTGACAGTAGGGATATTTATATGTAGAAACTGAGCTCATATTTCGCACTCTCTTATTTAAGATTGTGATAACTTCTTTACAGTATCCCCAGGTTTTATCTCGTCCAATGTCAGACTTCGGTGAAGTTCCCATCATGTTGCCGGACTTGACGTCTTGAAGTTCATTTTTTGCAGTCAAAGCTATTGCATAAGGTTCAGTTGAATCAGATTGGGATAAATGACATATTTTAAGGTCATATAACCCACCATGTAGATTTACCAGTGAAAGTAAACAGTTCGAGATTTTGATATCTTTCATCAAAAGCCTAGTACTAGTAGTAGAACTATTCTGCACAAGATCTAGATCAAGTAGTACCAACCTTATGTTGAACATCAAGCTAAGGTTATAAATTTCTTGTAATTGCATTGGGTATGGGGTAAATGCATGCAAAAAGCATAAAAGTTCATTTGAAAATATGTACTTAATTCCGACCCTGAGCCTGACGCGCCAGTTCATTGTCACTGTAGGAAATGTATGATATTGTGCACCATGTTTTGCCACTTTTGGTGCTATAAAAAACGCCGAACCATTCACCGCAGAGGTAAAAGGGGGATAGATAAGACTTGATATTCCTACAATGGTATTATCATTTCGTTTGCACTGATTTTCAAATTCGCGTTCGTACCTGCTCATGTTCAACCGCAGAAGTGTGCTGGTTGCGACAAAGTGCCATACGAATATTACGACGGCAAGTCTTCCATAAATCTGTATGTCCATGTTTTGCAACTTTCCTCAACTCACAACTAGTTTCCGCTTCCGTAGTGACGCAGTGTCATGACAACAAAACCTTGACTACTGGATGAACAAACATACATTGTGACGTCACATATCTTCAGTATGTTTTACAGTCCCCTAGCAGATCTCTTGTGGCGCTTCGGTTTACTATCAGCAAAGCTCAGAATCTATGCTTACAGAGTTGTATGTTTTAAGATTAGTATCAGAAATTTCCTATAAATTGTTTATTCATCTAAACATAAAAAAAACCACATATAAAAAGTAAACACGTGACAAAAAACAAACAAACATAAAACTCACGTAACCATAGCAACGATCTTGGTTGCTGCTCAACATGCTCGAGCCCACACTGCACCGCTAGAGCAACATACTGAAAACTCGTTTTGCGATAAACTGGAGCGGTGCAGTGTGGCTCGAGCCTCGAGGTTAAAAAAGACTGGTCACGGTCAGTGCAGCCAAAGAACTGTAACCCGTATAGTTCTTTGGTGCAGCAAAGCATGTCTCATTTGGGATAGTTATTAACATAGTCTCAATAGAGTTGTACTGAGTCTAGTTGCAGCTCTATGTTATTACGTAGTCCAACCACAGTGGTACAACGCTGTGTATGTGTCCGCTAACACTCCCTACAGACACTGACAGTGAGAAACGAGTCGCACTACGTCTGAGCCTCTGACTAATTCGGGAAGGATCTGTCGTATCTACCGCCGTTTATAGCCTTAGCGGAGGCGATTGAATTAGTACAGACAGAAACGCGAGACGCCCGCCCGCGCTCGGAGTCGAGATACATGGGATTTGTAACACCTTCTAAGTTCTACAGTTCTAGATTCTAGACCATTCATCCTCTATCACAACTGGCATTTCTGACAAAACGAATACCTGAACAATTCTGGGCCCTGTTTTTCAGTCACGACAATCGTTAATGACGTTATGAACGACATGTTTTTGCTGTGAGTGTGCTATACGCCTATAGTCGCGACATTTTAGCTGGCCGGACAATTATCGCCGCTCTACGACACGTAGGGCGGTGTGAGGTGTGCTATACGGCATATAGCCTATGATCCATGGGGGCCGCCATGACGCCCCCCGAGTAGGTGTTCGTCACTAAAGGAGGTGAAAAAATAGCTGTTCTTCACTAATGGAGGTGCAAAAGAAGTGAGTGATAATTGGGAAATGTCACTTTTCTTGCCTTGCTCATATATGTAAATAAAGTGTTCCATGTGAAAAACATCATGTCATGGGTTACATCATTATGTCATCCCATTCTGGAATCGGTGTAGAGAGTCAAAGGAACCTTGGTAAAACATTGAAAGGAAGCTGAATTTCGTAAGAACAAAGAGCCAGAGTATAGGTTTTGTCCCCCGACCACCTAGTGACTGCTTCGTGAACTAACAATGGCTCTGTCCCCTATACTATAGTCACGACATATGTAAGGTCACGTAAGTAAATTTGTCTCCCAAACTGGGCCCTGTTTTTTAGTCACGACATTTGTGAGTGTCGCAGGCCTACTATCCCACAGCCGATCTACGACCTTTTTGGACGACAAAAGATGGCCGGTGTGCTATAGACAGTGTCGTAGTGCGCACGGGAGATCGCCGCTAAAAGCTTCTCAAGTATAGAACTGTCTTAGGTTCTATAAAACCTCACTGTGCGTATATAGAGGATTTTTCCACTTCCCGACAGAATTAACGCAAGTAAGGGATACATATAACCTATAATCATACCAAATATGGAGAAGATCGGCTGCACCGTTCCGAAGATATCGGCGTTTGAATTTTGTCTGCTCTAGTGGCCAGTACACCCTCCCACCTCCCGGTGCGCAGTGAATGTTGAGGTCGCTGCATAAATTAGGGTCACGTGAGTGTAGGGCTACACTGGCCACCAGAGCAGAGATTGCTATGACAAAATTGAAACGCTGATACCTTCGGAACGGTCCAGCCGATCTTCTTCATATTTGGTACAATTATAGATTATATGTATCCCTTACTCGTGTTAAAATTTCATTGCTTAATTCCTAGGGAAGTGAAGTTCCGCATTCGGTATATGTCCATAGATGTCTTAGGCCTACGACAGTTTGGGAGTCAAATTTACCCACGTGACCTTCGATGTGTCGTGACTATAGCACACCTCACACTGCCCTATGTGTCGTAGAGCGGCGATTATTGTCTGACCCCCTAAACTATCGCGGCTATAGTACACTGACAGCAAAAACATGTTGCCCGTAACGATGGTCTTCACTAAAAAACAGGGCCCATGTTCCCAGTGCCGTTCACGCTTGACTGCACCTTCAAATGAAACGCACACTGCTGCTGTGCTGCCACTGTTTGAAACAACGCGACCTATCACTTGTAGTGAAATGGCCCCCTGACCTCAGATTGCAGAAGATGGGATGTCCAACACCATCATCATGCACATTCTACATTCCAACAGAGCTGTACACCAACTGTCATCAGTCCTGTCAGTGGATTAGCAATCCTTGTAGTAAACCTGACCACAGCCTACAGCGATATGATGTCCTGCACCATCATCATGAATATCTTAACTGAGTGTGCTAACTGAGGTTCTTCTGAACAAGTTCATCAACATTCTTACAAAATCATCATGGGTGCTGTGTGATCCCATGGACCATCTTATTATCTGCCTGTTACCTTGTTGTGGGGTGATCGAGGAAGTGTCTTATATAGATACCAAAGAACCAGAACCCCTGGAAAGCCCACTCACGGCCATTCAGCGTTGTGCCTATGGGAGGAACTCTTGGCTAGCCTTGTTTCAAAATACAGGGGAGGTGATCTTCCAGTTACCCATTCGCCACATGTAAACGGTGGTGCGGGTACATCCCGCCTAGACACCTAGCGGATACCCCGGGTACCAGGGTACATTATTAACAGATCTAGTCAGACATGTTAGAAGGATGAACCGGATGTTTTGCTCCCCTGTAGGACTCAGCGCATGTGCGCTTCTAGTTCAGAGGGCTCTACAGTGAGTGGGCTTTCCAGGGGCTCTAGTTCTAGTTTATATAATCGAATTTTAATCCTTATCTAATAATTAGTATACCTTATGATACTTAAGGTTGTTGTCTATTATAATGCATCTATCATTTTCATATTATAAACTTGTTTGGTTGATTGCAAATGATGTATTGCTACAAACTTAAATATTTGAAGGTCCTCATATCTTGTATGGACCTTATGTAAAGCATATACTTACATATTTCTTTTTGGAACCAGCACCACCTAAAAAAGGTCTTTTTGTACTGTGATTACTGTTGTGTCTATGTATACATCTCTGAATTAAAAAGTGTAATAATTGTTTGTCACATAAAACGAAGATTATTGATTGTGTTTTTTAGCTCAAAATGTGAGACATTGTTTTTGCTTGAGGACAAGCAGAGTTTAAGGAGGGGAAAGTGTAACAGAAATGACTTGCGATAGTGACTCCCCCTCATCCCCTCTCCATATATGGGCATGCCCACTCAGTGCTACCCTCTACAACCCCTATATAGGGGCATCCTGAATCATTTCTGACTAGCATGGTCACAAGTCACAGGTATTGGTACAACAGAAAACGTTCTGATTTGTGCCAGTACTACAGACTTGTGACCTCTCCCCCTCTGATTTCTATAGGTTAGTGTGCTGGTTCCATTATCAATGCTATAACTGACCTATTATCACCGCTTTTATTGTCATTTGAATACAGAGATCCATATTAATATATTCATGTGTTTTGTTCCTTTGTCTCCTCTGTACAGATCAGGATCGAAACCCAAACTATTGTCTAAACTGTTCTAGACTTATTTCAGCAGCTACCATTATATATCCCCTTCCCAAAACCTGTTCTGTTACATTCCCATGTGGTATATAGACTAAAACCCTGGTTAAGGGGTCATCCTCCATTCCGGGCAAACTGTCCCCTTAAGCGAGGTGTCCCAGAGGCGGGGTTCTACTGTTGTAATTCCCGACCTAAGAAAATATGTTTTGCATTTCAAATCGTGTTTATATCTTTATTCAAACCAAAATTAGGGTATTTCATAGAATTCAAGCTGCCATATTGGATTTACACAAATGAATATGAACACAAATGTATATATATGAATTCCCCACCTCAGAAAAGTTATGTTTAGCATCTTAAATCATGTTTATATCTTTATTCAAACCCAAATTGTGGTTTTTCCACACAATTCAGGCAGCCATATTGAATTTACGCTAGTTTACTCAAAAGATATTATTTTAATTGTGATTTGTATGAATTCAGCACCTCAGAAAACATATACACGTTTTGCATTTTAAATCATTTTTCTACCTCAATTCAAACCAGAATTGTGAAATTTCATATAATTGGGGTGGCCATATTTGAATTATGCTAATTTGACCTACTTCCACCAAATGGATTAATTTCGATTTTCATTCTGGCAATATGTATGGTCTGAGGTGAATGCCACTGGAATTAAATCTATTGCTTTTTGTGGCCGATCAAACCTTATTTTGACTGGACTATTGGTAAACTGTCAGCCTTGTCGAAATCAACCCATACACTTGTGATGAACAAGGCTGATCTTTCATATTAACACGGACCTTCCAAGTCTGTGATATCAAAGACCGAGTCTACTCACTTTCGCTTGAACGAAATTAAACTCTAATAATGTAAATCGTCGCTCAAGGTGGGCGGGGTATAAAGTATGGTGGAAGGTTTGTGTTATTATGTTGTGTCCTCAACTGTAGTTTTGAATGTATCTTGTGTTTGTTGAATTAAAAGAAAAGAAAAAATGTCGCCTGGATTGAAAGAGGGCCAATACTATATTTTCAAACAATGAAGGAAGCAGCAAATAGTACGTTCTTAGCCTTTATCAACTTCTTTCATATCTCTCGTCAAATTACAAAAGAAAAGACAGACGAAATAAAGAGTTGAAGTCATTCTGTTTTATTCCCGTTTGACATGACAAGAGACGTCATGGCCGGCTGACCGAGTGGCATATCGATGCTAGTCGTAGTGGTCGGCGCACTCGAACCGGCTTCATGGAGAGTACAACATCACCAACAAAATGTAACCGTTTTACATGACTATTACTAGGATCCACTGGGCGACCGCACAAGGAACGACTACCAAACCAATGAAATAGGACTCTTATTTTGGTATCATTTCCATCATGTTCACTCGTCTGTATTTAAAAAAAAGGTATATGCTCTGATCCAACAACTCCGTTTTGGCTATGGTCACAGTGCTTAGGTGTGTACACAGTGATACCATCTAGAGACAGTAGCTGAATTCACTGCTTTTAATTATAGCCTCGTAACAGTTAAGTGAGAACAATGTATGCATGAACTCGTACTGTAAGGACAGATAATTATATGATTTTCAGTAGGGCGAGCCGTTCTTCACTATTAGGATCTTCAACCATGAGCAAAGCTTCCAAATATGCTTCCTGTGCAATGATGCGTGTTACTACTAACTGGTCTGATCCGCCCATCTGTTTCAGTCCCTTGGCAATGAAAGAACTACAAAGCAAAGTAATGCTCTGTTATTATCACATATGTAGATAATGTTGTAACTATAGAAACATTAAAGCTTGCATTTTATAAGAAATTTCAATCCAATACTAACCCCCCACAAAGATATATTGGAATCACTGTGTTCCAACGCCGGTTCTATTTTCAAAGGAACTATTTTCAGTATATTGAGAGTTCAGACAGGTTTAAAGCTACATAAATCATGAGAATCCTTTCATGATTCAAAGTCTTTGATCCCAATTGGAGATTAAGGTGGGCACTATGCCCTAGTCTAGTCTACATGATAATCCAGCAGATGAGGCCGAGTGGAGGCGGGATGTGAGAAGACAGGCGGGGCGCGCCCGCAGGCTGAACAGCACAGCGCGGACGGGACAGGAGAACGAGTTCAATACACAATGACTACGTCATCATCTAAACTCCCCTCCTCTGTGTCACCTGGACCAATCCTACAAATATGTCAGACCGTCTTTTTAGAAATTATTTCGCTGGGGAAAACAAAATATAATAGTCCTCAATTGTAAGACCTGCGTAAGCATGCTTAAGATTGTCTGTTAGAGAAGTGATACACGTGCTGCACAAAAAGGAACCACTGTCATCATGATAGAACAGCTTCAATTCGCTGCTTACAAGACGTTAAGTGATTGTCAATAAAACAACAGAATCAAGAGATTCCTAATCTGTAACCATTTAGAGGTGTCTGATTCCGGCTTAATCTCTTTGAAGTGTTATTACTCCGAACATCTCAAATACAGAACGATTTTCGTTAACACATGATTGGTTTTTGTCTGTCAATGGTTTCCATGTACTCAAGCCGCTTCAAAACTTGTCAGGATATCTACCATGGAAATTTCATTTCCCTCCTGAACTAGACATTCAATTTAAAAGTAATTACATCAGATGGTAGTAACACCAAACGCATCGCCTTGTTTCTTTTTCAAGCCGATTAACGTATTTTGTTATTGCACAATTGAGATAATAAGTGGTCATTTAATATCATACACCACTGAACTGGCATTCATGTTGCCATAAATAATTTATAATTTTGTTCATCGCATCACACCTTGTATTTTCAGGACATCTCGTGATATATTCTATATAGCATTTAATTGTAGCACTACTCAAATTTGACAATTCATAATCTGTGGATAAAGAAGACAATTTTACTCAACAAATACATGTAACAAGGGACACCTTTTTATGCTTCTTGAAAGGGGAATCTCAGGAGGATCTTTTTCAATGGGTGCACGTTTCACTAAAGGGCAAAATTGAGGATAACCTTGATTAATAACCTCGAAATAAATAACGGAATTGTGCCCTATGATGACATGTACACTTTTCATTCCTAAACTACCTAAGATATGGCCAATAATGAAAACTTTAAGGAGAGTTCTGATCACGACCCTCTATCTGAGGACGTGTGTTAAGCCACGATTTGAAAGGGTTCAAATGTATACAATTGATATATCAACACACAGAGAGGTTTAATAGACGGGCTATATATACGAAGTTGGGAACTCTAGAACAGATTGTCCCCCAACTCACTATTAGTACACGTCTTTTCGGTGATTTCCCAGAGAGCCTCCATTGCGCAGGCGCGCGGTGGTGGGGAGGGGTTGTGTGGGTGTCATGCGCAGTGGATGCGCAGTGAGCGCCGTCCACTCGGCGTACAAAGGTCCTGAGTTTAAGATATCTGCAGTTTAGGTGTAAAGGTAGGCGTGTGGATGGCCTGTGGTTAGCGCCTGTCGACAGGAGAACGCCAAGGTCACCGGCAAGGTCGCCACCCCAGTACTCCTGATGAATAATAATCAACTCTTAATGAGTTACACATCATCAAGACCAGCTTTTGGGGTTTCTTATAACCATCACTTTATCGTTGCATACAAAAATAAGGAATTTTTATTACTCATTAAGAGTTAATAGGTTTTTGTTATACCACTACCCTTCTTCTGCCTTTAACAAGGAGAATGAAGATAGACATTATCAAGGCTATGTAGCTTGGTTCATTCATGTTGAAGTTGTGTGTATACTTTGAGCATAAAGTAAAAGGATGCGGTTGTTTACTTCCAGCCTACACGGCATCTATAACTTTGTTTAAAAACATAAAATACGTACTACCCACGCTATCACTCCATCGTCCGTACATACAGAAAATATATTTCATACACTTAATTTTACAATGAATAGAGGAGTGGAACGGGCATCGAGCCGAGTCCTTCCATATATAACATTTGAGCTCTGTTCATAAAAATGACTGCGAAATATAATTCAAATATAGCTTCTTAAGTCAGAGATCATAATGCCTTTCCTATGCGTTTTACCTACAACCAAATTCACAAAACATGAAAATACGAACATTGCGTTGGTAAAAGCTATTCGAGGAATTATGATTTAGTCTGTTACGTACAAACGATAAAAATGGACATTCTGTTTCCAGCAAATGTCTATTCGTTAATCTCAGGTAAGAATACACATTTAAAGGTAAAGATTTGTTAAATATCAAAAAACTATTGTGATGTGCCTTATGATATCATTTGCTTTGACCTATTACTGATAATAAGTTTACCTTTGTAGAATTCTACAGGTAGGTAAGGGCCTGTATTTTTTGTACGTGGGAATCCAAGTCCTTACAGTAATTTGCTCAAACTTCATAGCAGAGAATTCAGGAGTAACTGCCGATCACAGTTGTCTCAAAGATAATGCTGTTTGCATTGTCCCTACTCGCTAACATGGGCAGTCTAATTACAATTCCAAGCTAAGTGCCCGTTGACTAATGTAACTTCATATACTTCTTATAATTGAAGGATCTGCCAGTTATATAACTGGGTAGCTGCAGAGTGAAATTAAGTTTAGTAGTTTATCAGGTGGGGAAGGGGAGCACTGACCCTCTATTTACTACCATAATATATATGAGTAGTTACATTGTCTACATTGTACTTCTGAAATACATCATATGTTCAGTAAGAGAACTAGACTTCCAACTCTCACAAAAAATGGCCAACGACTCCCAAATACTGATGCTGTACCTAGATAAACATAATGAAAAAATTATTTTCTTAAGTTAATGCTGGAAAGAAATGTACATCCATTACTATAATAACCACTCGGCATTTAAAACACTGATCTATAACAACTCCTATTCTATTTTCATAAAAACGTCTGAGTATAAGACTTCTGAGCAGTGTCTTGGACGTAACAATCACGTCAAACAATATTTTCCGAATACATCAACGTCTAGTGGTTCTCGCACCATAAGTTCATGTTCTTCTAGTAGGCCTAACATGAGAACCCTGCGGGGGTCAATACGGTACACTTTGTATCAATTGCAGTAGTGACGCTTCGTTCTGTAACACCTATAAGAACAAATAGTAAACGAGGAATTAGTTGTAAATGTAATAACGGTAAGAGTCATACTAGAACTGCTCTGCATTAAAACGAACCATCTACACCATGCATCTGTCAAAGATATATTTGTATTCATATATTCATTATACAATTTGAATAGGTTCAGGACCACAATTATACTACGGACTTGTGCATGGCATCAGTTCAGCGAACAAGACCCAAATAGTTCCATAAGAGACACTGTTTCAGAAATACAGCTACGTTTTCTTTGCTCATATTTAAATTAATGAATCACATTTCAGTATATTTATTACATTATCACCCTCAATAACAGCCCTTTCACTAATTCAAGACATCAACCTTTAAGACTTTCTCTGTCCTGCACTCTAACAAAGCCATTATCTCGTCAAGAGTTATTGTCCGCCTCTGTATGTCTAACAATTAACCAACAGTAGACCGATAGAATAATAACATGTACACGTCTTGACCTGAAAGGTGAGCACCACACACATAACGGTAATAACTTAATCACTTCATAGTATACACAGGAGAGAACAGTACGATTCATGTAGGCACTCCAAAGCGCCATGAGCCAATCACATTGGAGCTTACAAAAAGGCCCTATGTATACAGAATAACAAAATGCACGCTCTGGACAGAGAACTTGTAGTTTCCCGCTTCTGAAACCACAATACGTGATATACTAGAACCCCATAAATATCTGTTCCTAAAAGCAAGTTTCCAAGAACCCAGTAAAAACGAAAGGGTGACTCTCGAAGCACGCATGGCTGAGAATGAAGTACATTTACCATGTCGCGACACGCCCACCAAACCGTCTGTACATCTAAGGGGCGAGGGATGGGGGAGGGGGGACAGGAGAAACAATAATGATAAAACGCCTGCGTACAGGAGCGCTGCACCACCAGCCACACGTTCACGTCACTCGTGCACACTCACACACACACACTCCGTAACAACAAGTCTCAGTGCGTGACACGATGTTACGTGTCCAGGTCACCGTCCGGCGGGGTGGCCGTGCCCGGTGACACGTCCTCCGTCGACTTTTTACTGCTCTTAGAGTTCTTCCTCTTGATGCTCCCGACTCGGTGCTTGGAGAGGTTGGCTGAGCTGTGGCGGATGCGCGCGCCGTTGGCACAGCTGACGGCCAGGTCGGCCGAGTCTTTGTCGGTGGGAGAGTGGAGGCTTCCCATGGAGATACTGGACATGCTCGAATCCCAGTTGAAGTTGGAGGCGATGCCGAGGGAGCTCGGGTAAGGATTTTGTACGTCGAGATCGTCGCCCGGCAGGCACGTCTCCACCATCGCCTCCAGGCAGTTGACAAACAGCTCAGCGTTGTCCTGATTCTGACAGGTCTAAAACAAAACACAATATGGGCATTTCAATATCAGCTTCACCTCATCTATGACTGACAATCCTACATGATCAAAACTCGTCGAATCTAGGTAATCACCCGATTTGTTAATTACTGGTAAGTGCAGATGGGGAATTGTTGTCCATACTTAATTCGTAAAATAAGCTGATTATCTTGTTTTAAAAAACGTGACATACTAGGTAAAACTATGGTAAATTATGCAACATGATACAGATATAACGCACAAAGTATGGAAACAAGAGCCAAGTGTGCATTTTAAAGATAGAAATATTGGCCTTTAAAGCAGGTTTGGTTTGTTTTTTTCTGGTTTGATTTAATGTCCAGTCAACAATTATAGGTCCTTACCAGACTTTCTCAAGGTTCTTCTACACCACGAGGGTGGTGATCGAATCTATGTGATGAATTTAGGTGGAAATCTCACCCTACACATTTACCGAGGTGAGAATTCTTTTACTTCTTACACCACATAGACATGGTATGAAAAGGATTGGCCTTTGATATAGCAGTAAATCTACCACTGCTGGGGGTGGGACTCAAACCCACCAAGTCCTACAACCTTGGGGTTACAAGTCTGGTGCTTTAACCACCCACTCCCAAATCAGCAGATGGACGCATTGAAAACTCAATACAGCTCAAAGGTCTGCCAGTAATCAATTACTATGATAACAAGGAATCCCACCTGGAAGGAGGGAAGGAAGGAAGGAAGGAAGGAAGGAAGGGAGGGAGGGAGGGAGGGAGGGAGGGAGGGAGGGAGGGAGGGAGGGAGGGAGGGAGGGAGGGAGGGAGGGAGGGAGGGAGGGAGGGAGGGAGGGAGGGAGGGAGGGAGGGAGGGAGGGAGGGAGGGAATCCATGAATAGGGAAGGGCCTGCATTGATTGGATATCTAAAGGCCTACTCCTCTGTGAACTCAGTAGTTCATGGATCAGTGCACACATATATTTAGCTACATTAGGGCGATTTCAATTGGCAATCAACAATGCCCTACAAACTTTTTGCATTGAGTAATGGTGACACCTTCATGGATGAGTGCACACATACCTGATCCTCTGACCATGTGGCTCAAACTGGGGAAGGGTCTTGACTGATTCAAAGAAAAAAGTTATGAACCATTTTGACTTCTATTTGTGTGTAAATATGCTGAATAAACCATCCACTTACATACCTGCTGCCTCCCTCCCCCCTCCCATTATTGGATTTGTCAAAAATATATGAATAGCACATCAAATATACATTTTACCTAAATAGTGACCCTTTCTATTGTGTAAGCAACTGTCAGTGCCACTAATGGAGATGTTAAACTAATACTGAATGTAAATCAATACTGAGGAAAAATCTGCTTGAGTAGGCTCATTTCACCCAAAATCCCCGTCCCCCACTTTTAACAAATACTTAAATATCTCCGTAAATATAGAATCTACCTAGAAATTTCCACTTCCTAGCACCTACTGTCTTTTATTCTCTTTCAAATGAGGCATGTCATATTATGATTCAACCAGTTTAAGGGGTAGAAATATGTCCATAAATGAGTTCTTAAAAATGGACCTGTGACTACAAAAGTCCCCCCCCCCCCAACTGAATTCACTTCTCTTTTCAAATCCATGCCAAAAATACTTAATACTAAAACTGTCAGATATTGTATGGCCATAAAACCTTCTGTCAAAACAGAAACCATATTCCTATCTCTACTTAGTGAGCTATAAAAAGCAAAAATGTGGTCAGGTCATCTAGTGACTTTACAAGCATGTGTCCTACAGTAGGCTATTGCCATAACCTAAAGACCAACCGTCCACCTGCTAATAAGTCTAATTGAACAACCCAAATAACCTTTTTTTTTTTACTTCAGTGCTCGAAGGAGGAAATCATGAAGGTTCATATTGGCCGAAACGCTGTTACTCATAAATTATTGTCTGTAAATCAACAATTACTAAAATCAAAATTTCACCTTAAATATTTGTGCCAGAGTTGAAGATCATCTGTTACAACTATTTTGCATTGATCATCATTAGACACATTTGAGGTATAAAACTGCTTGTATATTTAGACTTTTCCTCGTTTCCTTAAATGTAGGATTTTGGGGTATATTTCTCCTAACCGTAATATTACCTTGCGACACGATGAGTGTCAGGTTAGTGGTTACATGTAGTAGACCTACCTTGGTAAATGGTCCGGCAAAGCGCCACAAGCCACCAAACCCAATACCTGCAAAATCAACCAGAACTCAGTTAATATTCTTGATATCAAATAACGCATCACAGAGTAGGTTAACCAATCTACTTTGAACGTGTAATAACGTAAAATATACATAATTTCATGAGACATGACTTATAAATCACATGATATATCAGAAAGGGAATAAAGTGTTTATTGTTGAAACTATGGAGTGGATAACCGATTGTACAGTGTTCTAGAGTAAGACGAGACTTCAACCACGATAATATATCATGATATAAGTGTGACGCCGTAGCTTCTTCCATACTGTATAATAACTTCAAGCTTTGGAGGTTTGGTTCTGCATTTACATGTAAAATACTTTGGTTATTGAAGCTTGTTGGCAATACTGAGTTGTTTCTCTTGGCATTGGGAACTGAGCGTCATTAAACTGGTGTTTAAAGGCTGAGTGCACCGACGTACTTTGAAGGTAGGAGAGCTGCTGCTGCGAGGCGTCCTCGCAGGCAATCATGTTCTGAATGATGCTCTGCACCGCGTTGAGGATGGCTTGGTCGTGACAGAGAGACAACACCGAGTTTATCTTGGCGTCCAACAGGCTATGGCTGTAACAACAAACACGTTTCAATTGAGTTTCCATATCAAAACATGAGCTCTAATTTCTCAATATTCAAAGGTGATTAACGTATTATTATTATTATTGTTATTATTATTGTTATTGTTATTGTTATTATTATTATTATTATTATTATTATTATTATTATTATTATTATTATTATTATTATCGTTAATGTACTCCACTGTTTAAACGCGAAATCACCACAGATTACGTAAACTTTATTCAAATCATTCCCTGATGAAGGTCTCGCGTGACCGAAACATGTTGGAAATTTTGAGGAATATCTTGCTATTATCATTTTATTCAAATCACCTGTTCTCATTTAATGCAGGTTACGCTTAAGTGTTAACTTACATGACTGGGAACACCTTGGGGAAAACGACGGATGCCTCGGCCAGATATTCGTAGAGAATTCTAGCTTCGTTCTCATCCGTAGTATTCCGCACAAGAGTGGCCTGGAAGAAAAACAAATTAATCTTTAAGTAAATGAATAGAAACACATCTTCATGGCTAACCGGTTGGCTACAGTTAATCGTTGTTGAAGTTTGACAATAAATGGTAAAAGATACTTCTACAAAGGGTGACGTGATGCTTACACGTTACAAAATACATGTATATATAGGTCATTCTTCAATGTTATCTAATAGGAAGATCATTCTTTACTGTTACATTGAGTTACGGAATATCCAATAGAAAATAGGACTGGAGACTGGATTATGATATATTATTGACATGGTTTTCGCTATCGTTTGTATTCCTTATGCAGGAGGGTATAAAGCAGTGTGACTGACCAGGACTGTGAGAAGCAGAGCTTGAGTCGGGTAGTCTGTTAGGACGTCAGGGTCGAGCAAGATGCTGTTTTCATTGGATACGGAGCCTCTAGCACTTCGCTCGCTACATGGTGACGGCACATTCACGGGACTGGGACCTGTGACCAGGTGGGAACAGTAAATAGTCGTAAAGCAAATGATACTCGGACGCTCTGAGCAAGACTAAAGAAGAAACCAACAAGTTTTGGTCAAAGTCATCTTTCTCCACGAG
This sequence comes from Alentia gelatinosa, assembly GCA_950022655.1. Lineage (NCBI taxonomy): Eukaryota > Metazoa > Annelida > Polychaeta > Phyllodocida > Polynoidae > Alentia > Alentia gelatinosa. The sequence continues at coordinate 47,352,100 of OX465587.1, read as the reverse complement.
TTTGACGTGGAGTGATATGAACAAGGCGTCAGCCGACTGAATATCACATAGCATCCAAATGAGTTGGAGAACGCCTTCTTTGACCAAAACAAGTTGCTTTCTGATCTATCTCACCCCTGTACACACTAAAAGAATGGACAACACACAGGGTATAGACCATGGAGAACGGACTGCAATACTTGTAGGGGCATGGAGAGCGAGTTTTCAATGTTAATTCTATATGACAAAAATACCAGAGGTGAGATAAAAAAAACAGATCAGAACCAGTTTTCAGAAGTCTTATCTCAAGAGACAAGGCAAATCGAGACAATATGTCGGTTCTAGATTTCAAACACAACAGCTGGAGCCGAGATAGAACAAAATATGCTCCAAGGACATTACGTACAGGTATGGTCCTGTCTCGTCTCTAAGGCTTTAAAATCAGTTTTACTTTAGCATATCCAGACGTCTTCTTCTATCAAATGAGTCAATATCGCTACAAGAGTTATTGATCATGACTGGATCATTGAACAAAAACCCTCTCATTTTAATGTGATTTAGACGCTTTATGATTAATAGGGAATACCAAGTCTTATATGAATTTTACCGTTGTCCAGGTTGCTGTATACATGTACTTTAAAAAGACTATCAAAGAACAACTTTTAATATTTTAGATTTGCTTAACTGACCAAATTCACTCAAAAGAAAAAAGAAAAATTCATAATCGGTTAGATACATTAATCTAAGATGAAACTGAGATTTTGGCTCCGAGTTGAGGTGTGACCTCTTCAATATCTAATTTATTTTTAACGTAAGTTCTATTGAATATTGTAGGTTGAAGAAGTAGGGAATAACAGCACGGGAGATGTAATCTCAATCCAGGTCGTACCTTTAGAAGGAGGGCCACTGACGTCGATACTCTTCTGAGTCTTTGGGGTGGGCATAGAGCTGCTGCGCTGAGTCTTAAGAGGCGGTCGTGAGTTGGGCTCCAGGTCCAAGGACCGCCAAGTTTTAGGACTATTCGCCTGAAAATACGAGTGAATACTCTTAGAAATGAATTCACAACGGTGACGAAATGACTTACCAAGGTGCCAACGAAATAACTAGACTGAAAGATCTAAATTGAAATAACAAAGTTAAGAACATATACCCAAATAACATGGGCCCTCCAGGGCAAACTAACTGGACATGTGAACCAGTGAGCAAAATTAACTGCGTTGAAGCTATAATTGGGGTGGATGTAATGATAATAATAAAGAGACGACTTAAATACCGAGAAGTGTACATGAAAGGAACTTGGGGGTTGTGCGAATCACCATACAAGATCCAGATAAAATCACCAATTCATAAAAATCCACTGACACAACAAGAGCACCAGACCGACCAAGACGGCTCGAGTGAACGAATACACCAAACCAAAGTGTACATAATAAGTGAGCGGCAAGAACGCACGGCGGTATAATAATGAGAATAATAACACAGCAACGTCAGCGTCTGCGCTCACTACAGAGAAATGCGATGAAGCCGAGTAAGTCAAGTGGACGCGGCCCCAGCGGGTGGGCTGCATGGGAGCCGAGACTGGTACGGTTTGCGACCAGCTCGTCAAACTGGAGGTGGTGGTGGTGGTGGTGGTGTTCCTGGGGTATGTCAGTGCATGAGTGAAAAGTGAAAAGGGGTGAACCTACATCATCGCCTACCTGCACCTGTGTGAGGTGCGACGTCGTGGTGCTGGTGGTGGTGGTGGTGGTGGTAGTGGTGTTGGGCGCGGACGAGCCTGTATTCGGCTTGCGGGCAGCGACCAGGGCCGTCTGGTCAAGCGCGTCCCAGGTGTTCTGGCGCCGCGTGGTGGGCGTGGTGACGGCGGGCAGCGTGCCCTGCTGCTGGGGCTGCAGCCCGCCCGGCGAGGAGCCCGCCGACGACCCGCCCCCGGGGCTGGGCGGCGGCAGGCCGATGGTGGGCACGCCCAGCGCCATGTGCGGCGGGGCGTGCGGCGCCGACGGCGACACGGGAGCTGTGGCCGCGGACGTCGAGATGTGAGGCACCTGTGAGCAAACACACGTTATCTGTTAGGTATACGGAAATTCGATACCGTGTAAGTTCGGTACCGGTGAATTCGTACCACAATGGTCCCAGGCACGCCTGCCCGTGTGGCGGTCAGGTCGGCCGGCCCGACCGACGGTATAGAGTTAGGGATAGGATTAGGTTAAGGTTAGGAATAGGGCTAGGGTTTAGGTTCAGGCATAGTTAAGGTCGGGTTAGGGCTAAGTCAGGGTTGGCTGACCGGGCCCCGGCTGGTACCGAACTCACCCGTTTCGCGGACCGAAACTGTCGCTATAGCAAACTGACTGTCGAACCTGCTCCGCGTCAGCAAACTCCCATCACGACAGCATCTAACGCTTTTCAACGTTATGCTAAATGAGTGTTTGAACATGAAAACGAGTCGTGCACTGCGCTATTTGTCCGCTTGTTATACGGTGAAGATTCACTGCCGCGCGAAATGGGTTGCGGTGATCTCACTACCCTGCGATCTCGGTAAAGGTGAACCCGGTCCGCCCGGCCGTGTGGTTGTCGAGTTGCCCATGTGTGTCCAACACGGGAGTCGAATCCCATAAGGTTATAGTAGGGTTAGGGTTAGTGAAGGGTTTGGGCAGAAGCGAGTTCATCCGTTTCGCGGACCAAGTCCACTGAGGTAGCGATGCCACTGGTTTTTGTCTATTTTTTATGTCTAGAATAGCTTACCCATCCTGCACTGATCCCCAATACATTCACCACTATGCCTCCCTTCTCTATGCCTAACCGGCCACGTATCAAATTATTCGAGTCGGATTTTCTTAGCGTGTAAATATCAACTATACAAGAGCCATGGACTAACGAATTAAGGGTGTGGGTGGCGGTGACTAAGACGGGCTGTGCATGAGTTACCTGTGGCGAGATGGTGCCCCCGTGTGGACCGTGTGGTGAGTGCTGCGCCGCCAGGTCGCTACTGATACTGTCAGACGACGTGGATTCGGAGATGGTCTGCGCCAAACGGTGCTTGAGGTGACACCGACTGCGGACCTCTTCCGACACTGACACCAGCGCCGCTAGGTAAGGCACCGATTGTGGCGTTACCTCAAATTTGTCGCTGTAAAAGAGTATTACAGATCAATCAGACCTCTAGTTTGTTGTTGTAAATGAGCATTACCAGACCCATTGCATCTCAAATTTGTTACTGTAAATATCTGGGTTTAATTAATCATATTTTAAGTGTGTCTCAGGAAACTTGGATATCAGTTGCATAATATCCCACTTTTGCTGCTGTGGGTTATATTTTTAAAAAAACCCACCAAAACCCGAATGTGTAATCACAATTTGTTCACTCTGCATTTCCCAGATACTAGCATGGGTCAACTGTGCATTGTGACGAGGAGAGTACTGACCGTTTGGATGACTTGGCGACTATGGACAGCAGCATGTTCAGAACACGGATTGTCCTCGACACCGTGTTGGTCTGCGGGTGACGGAAACCTGTAAAAAGCGTCCAACCAACAAGTGAGCATCCCACCACTCTTTCTGCGTGCACATGGTTAAGGCAGGTCTGTGCACCAGCTCTGTGCTATACACAAGTAACGCCTCATACAGATATGGCCGAGTCGGAAAGGCTATTCCAGCAGCAGTGTACAAATGTACTTGCAAAACAATCTTGTAACAGAGAACCTACTAGGTAGACACTTACAAATGTAATCACGTAGAGAATCTCAGCTCAAAAGCACACAACTTGGCCACGCATATGTAACGTGAACTAGAATTACCATCAAATAAATGACAAGTAAAAATTCTCCCCATAAGTTAACTTAATAATCTATTTTATAAACCACTGCGACAGTTGAGTTCCGGTCGGTATTGGTGTCTTGACCATTGAGGAATATAGTTATTCCTCTGTTTGCAACAAACTTCACATTATCATAAAATCACCTTTGAAATTGTGTTTGTTTGGGTAGTTTAACGTCCAATTAGTTCCATTAGACTTTAAAACCTTTGAAAAACAGTTAATGAACTTCAATTTATAAAATTACGAGAAAGTAGTGTAATACCTTTCAGTAGATGTCCGACCATGGCAAAGTTGAAATTAGTTTTAAAGCTTAAGCCCATTGAATGGTCGAGCTGTTTGAAGTGCCACTCTAAGGGTTCGCGTGTCTCCATCATCATCTTCTCAAGGCTCTGTAAAGCGACACCAGGCACACGTAAATGTCAACTATATCACCTGTTAGTCAACTGTAGCGACATCAAGAATAATTCTAATTCTAATTTTCCGAGCAAACACAATAGTAGCAATATAGTGTTTCTTTTCTATACCTTTTTGATCTAGTCTCGGAAATCTAGGGACTTGAGAATTAATTTTTTTTTTTTTTTCAGTTTTTATTTATCCTGGAGGATCTACATAGGGAGCTAGTCCCTGTTTTCAGTAGGCTCCAGTGGCCATATAATAATTTCAGTCCAATTGATCTCATATATAAATTAATCTATCTAATATTCATAATGCGAAATAAGGCGAATATAGGATTGATTTGACTCCTACGCTGAATGTGTAGATTTAGTTATCGTGCAGATCAATAGAGCAGAAAACACTGACACCCACCTGGTCCTCAAATAAACCCATATTGTCGAGCGTGTGTAGATTCTGTTCCAGCAGCGCGAGCCCCGAAGCGTAGAGTGACACCTCGTCGAGCTGGAGCACCGAGATGGCCACCCAGAAGAGGTGGCGGTGTATCGGCGAGTCCGGCCGGAGTAGAGGTTGTAGGCGGGTGAGGCACATGACGATGGCCTCTATCAGTGTCAGGTCCGTGTACGACTCGAGCGCCTTGACGAGGATCCGCAACAGCTGCTTGATCTCAGAGTCAGTCACCGACTTGGAGATGCAGCCGTAAACAATGATCGCTCTTGGTTGTAGCGCCGGGTTATACTGAAAGGCAAATCTGAAAGGCAAAGTTGTCAATGAGACAAATGTATGGTTGTCAGACTTAAAACTGATTATCAATCACTCTATCCAATTCATTTTTAATTTAAACTGTTAATTTTAGCTATGAAAAAAAAGTAACATTCTCTCCTTTAATACGGGCGCATATGTTGAGAGAGCATAAAGCAACGATGCCTTTAACCGTTAACAGATCGTGATCCCTTATGGCATTCCCAGATGAAATGGGACGTGATTCCTTAAACCATAACTGCAAAAAATGCATGTATTCAGTAACCCAATTTAGAAACTTATCAAATACACTTGAGAATAGTATGTACCTTTTGGCAAGGTCTGTCCATTGTTGTAACCATTCGCAGTCTTTCATGTCTTTCATGCACGCCTGAAAGAGAGACAAACATAGACTAAAATAACTGGAAATGTTCGAATGTTATCTTGATCAGTAAGTATAAGTTTAGTTATCAGAGATTGTAATTGTTGAAATTCGACATAAACTACATGCAATTGTTTTTCATATCTACTGCTCCTTTGTAAATATTACACTTGGAAACTGATCTGAATGGTATTGTGCACTTGATATGCTACTGTAATCGGGATTTATTGACGCAAAAATAGCAGATCCATCTGGTATTAGGTGACGTGATGTACAATAAATTGGTCCAAAGATGAGATACAAATGCAGGATAACTATAGTTGCAGGTCATTCTGCCAACCACTATATCATAATAATCTTTCATTATCCACATACGTCTCCATACTAAACCTATAGAGACTACATATAGCTACTGAGTATAAAACGGAAATATTCATTCTCCTAGGAGAATATGGGGGGAAAAAGTCCCGAGTTTGGAAAGCAGCGCGTGAGAAGATCAGCGGCCATTTTGTCTTGCCTTTGATAACTTATATTTGGAATGCTGAATAAGAAATACATTACCGTGAGTTTGATCTTCATGGTCGCATTCTCCTTGTAGTTACTTCTACTCAACATCCTCGCATTTGCTGGGATAGTACTACGCGTCATTTACACGGAGAATACGACCACGCAGATCAAAATCATGGTAATATTGCATATATAGTCCCACGCACTGTCGTGAACAATTGTAAATCTAAACAGATTATCGTCTGAAGGTTCACTTTCATTCGCTCTATTTTGCAGCAGTGATTTCTGCGGATTACATACCTCCATGATTTCTAGGAGCGCGTCTGTGATGACTTCCAAGTTCTGTAGCGACATACGCTCTTGTTCGGGTGGCGTGTAGGCGAAGGAGCGGTCACCAGGTCGGTAAGAGGACCGGAAGGCCGACACTGCAGCTGACTTCACCTTACTGATGCCGAACAACTGGTAGAACTTGGGAAGTGAAAACTCAGTCAGACTGAGCTTTAGCACCTTGATTGTTTCTACACATTGGAAAGAGAAATAAAAACAACGAGTTATAACTAGTTTTTAGATATAAATCAAGGATGTGATATTTTGACATTATGTGGTTACCCAGTACACGGACTTGGATAGAGTATAGGTCCGTGCCCAGTATAACTATTTAGTCGAAGGATAACTTAAGTCACTAGCCTTTTGTCATGTTGAATGAAACTTAATAGGACCAGGTAATGAATATACACATGTACATGTAAACATGAAATTCAGTAAATGCGAAAATTTTGCAGGCCTAGGCACAAACCACTAAAGAGCAAACAATATGGTAAAAGAACTGGTCACTACTCACCACTAAAATTGAGTTGGGAGCAGGTGCAAAGTGAGTGTATGATATTGATGACGAGTCCATGAGTTGATGCACGCAGTGACAGCGGTCCAGTCGACACGAGTAACGTCACCACGTGGAACAGGAACGGCAGATGACTTGCCACTGTGTATAGAGGACAACGATTCATAAGCAAATGCATATAACGTGAAAGCCCTGCAGACTCCAATATCTATGTCGACCAACAAAGACTGACAAATTTAACGAGTACACTTTAGAATTATACAAAGAATTCTTCGACGATTTACCTTTAAGTGTCCGTTGTGAATAGGCCTAAACCTGCGCTAAGGTACGCCATTATACACCGTGGTGTTTCATGTTGAAAAAGAGAGTTTAGTGAAACATGTATACTTTTTACCCATATGTTTTTTTACCGGTAAGCGAACCTTATACGCTCCTCGCATATTTTCGCTAGTGACATCGCCTTTCTCGGAGTAAGGGGAACCTGTATATACTCACCATCGAGGGAGTTGTTGAAGGACAACATGAGGAGGTAGCGGGCCAGGATGGCGATGTCGTCCCACATTAAGTGTTGCTCCAGGGTGGGAGTGGGCGACATGCACGTCCGATCTATCAGCTGTCAGCACATAAATAGGCATGTCTCACTCTAATATTCACAACCGCACCTCCAGAATAAAAGATCCTGTGGCTTTAAGTCACACGACACTATATTACTGACTCATGACCCCTACGTGGTGTATACATGGTTTTTACTTTATTAATATCACCAAACGATTTTAGTGAATTACTTACTACTTTCAGTCCTCCCCGTTATCTATGGCGTTTATACTTGTACGGCTATAAGCAATGGTGAGATATTAAAAGGGAAATTCTCTTAGCCTGTCTTCTGCTTTAATAATAATAAAACAAAAATATGGAAAAACAGCAGACTATGGGGAGTGTTGTGTGTAGATGGTGCAGTAAGGCATCGCGATTTTAACGTTTAGATATCTGCCTGAAAAGGCCAGCGAGGACACTCACCCGGCAGAGGCGACCGATGACTTTACGGGACACAAGCTGCACGTTGGCGGAGGCGAGCGCCACCGCCGTGTCGGCCATGATCTCCGCCTGTATGGACCCCAGCCCGCCCGTCACGCTCCGCTGAAAGCAGAGAAATCCGGCAATTAACTAACCGTCATGCATGAGAACAAGAAACGCGAATGTGATGTCAACTTTGGAAAGGTGAACTGTAATATCTACAGGGATGTCAACTCGGGCCATAAAAAAATACAGGAAGTATTTTTCATGTGGAATTTACTGCCTCTGTTAGACTGAGAGAACATGGAAAACATATCATGGAATTGGGTAGGGTGGGTGGGAAGGTTTGAACAAATTTAATCTCTCCTTTGTTTGACACAAGAAATGCAATAATTTTATAAACTGAGAATGAAAACAAGGATTTCCCTGGAAAAAAGGGAAACTGCCATCTCTGTGAAAAAGCTTTAAAAAAATTCACAAGCCTGCACATACCAGAAATAATATTCCCAAAAGAACCCTTTAAAATATGTTTTTTTTAATCTAGATATTAATATGGCATGTTGAACAAATACAGTTAGAGACAATCTAGAAAACCGGACCCACCCAGCAGTTTTGAATGTACAGTGAATATTTACTAAAAGAATAAGATTTGCAGCAGTAGGCCATAGATCGATGACGATATACATGTGATGCATATGCATGTAATATAGCACGTAAATCGTTTCATACAATACTTATTTAGCAATGCATCATCGTGGCACACATTACGTTGGTACATGCAGCATGCCCACCTTGATAAAGCTGTCGAGCACCATGTCGAGTAGGTCCGACACCTGGCCGATGTTTCCCCAGATCTTAGCTTGGATAGAGGGGTACATCTCCTCTTCTTCGATCGTCATCGTGATTAACTTGTCCAGGATCAGGGCGACTTTCTGACGTTTGTTCTCGTCTGTGTGTTTGCAAAACCTGACAGTAACAAAAACAGCAATGTGAGTAGTCATGATGCTGCTACTTGTTTGTCCATGACATTAACTCTGGAGAAGACGTTTTATTAACTTGATTATATTTGATGGCGGAAATAATTGATTAGTTGTGACAGCACATAACGCCTGTCTGATATAGTGCCGCAGCCTAATCAAATACAAGCATTCAAGAAATGGCTGTGAGGTGGTAATTTCTGAGTAATCTTCTAGTTTAAAATGGATGTTGAGGTCACATAACGCATATTTTAGTTATCGAAACAAAGGTTTTTATAGAGGAAACCTATGAAAATTTAGGGTCTGAGCTCGTATTCCATTGAGCTTGAATCGCATAGTAATTCTCAAAGCAAGGTCGCGTGAATTACCTAGGGATTCAAATGAGATGGGATCGAGCTCTGACCCTAAACTTGAATGGGTTTCTGAATCTATCTCACGCCTCTCATTGACTAATAGGCTAACATTTGTGACACAATCCCCAAATGGATATTTTTCCTAAATATCTCACGGGCGTTGGATACGAGTTCCCAACGTCAAGTCTATGGGGAAAAATACCAGGGGTGAGATAAAGAGCTAGAACCTGTCAAAAACGGTTTTACAATATCTTACTTCTTACTTCGAATAAATGATATCATGCTTTAAACAGAGACCGTACCTGGTGAGATTAGGAAGCCAGGGCGTCATGTACTCGAGACACAGATGTTTCATCTCGATGTTTGAGTTACGGAAGCCTTGAATGCATTCCTCGAGGAACTCGAGCGTCAAGTGCGGCTCGTTGACGGCCAGTCGCTCGCTGATGGACTTGATGAAGATGGTGTTGTTGGATGGGATACAGAGTCCTGGAGAGAACGAGCGTTTAATTAGCCTGCATGATTAGCTCTACTATAAAGAGTACGGCTATGTTACCATTAACAATGAAACTCCTACCCCTAACTTGTGTCGGGTGGTGTCTTTTTTTTCTTTTCTTAAAAGAATTTGAATGTATCTCTCTATTAGTCGAGTTTTTCCAGATATGGTAACGCTGTAAACCCTGATGAAGGCAGCTTCTAGCAGCCGAAACTAGTAGGTATCACACAGCATCTCACCAACTAGGGAACTGTATGTATTGAAAGGTTTAACAATTAAAAAAGTTCTGACAACCAACAACATATGCTGGACGTTTGGTCGGTTTGTGGTATTCCTCCCAACATCTTTTCCAGATATACTTCTCGATCATATCATATGTATACGTTACTACTAATGTATAACAAGTATGAAGTAAAGCCTGTCGAACTGATGCTCTCGGCGAAAGAATGGATATCCCACTCAAGATTTCTAAACAATGATCACTTTTTGATAATTCCCTAGTTTATTTGTTTTGGTAGTTTAACGTCAAATTCCCTAGAGCCAACGTTTCGACACATCGGTGGCTTCTTCGGGGCAGGATTGAATACAACACGAAGCAACAAGGGTAATCTAATTAATTAACTGAAGAGAGCGTGCCCTACCTGCAGTCTCTAGAAGTTGTCCCTCTATTTTGAGGTCGAATGTTTGTGTGAGGGCGCACAGCAGGTTGTAGGCAGCTGAGCGGAGGCTGGGGTCGGAGCTGCCCAAGTTGAGCAGTGCTACGTTTAGCAGCGTACCCGGCACGTCCTTCGGCCGGATCTTAGTGTGCACCGTCACCGAGTCCTGAGTAAAACAACCTCATCATAATTCAACCATCGTGAGTTTTTGTAACGGGCGAAACTACTGGTGGGTATATAGAGGCCAACCAGAAAGGTCAAAGCTACAATTTAATCTACAGGCAGAAGTTGGAAAGTAATAGTGTGGCCATCTTTATTAACACATATGGATAAGAATATGGTCACTATGAGATGCAAAATGAATATAAATTGATATTATCCACTACACTATGATAGTGTCGTGAACGGATTAACTTGTAGCTAAACAGTTTCTTGACCATCTTGTCCCACTTTTCCACGTCTTTCCCCGAGGTGTTCATGACATTCCCCAACAAGGTTTTGTTACTGATCTGGGTGTTTACCGCTGCATCTGCCAGATCTTTTGACAGCTTGAGTCTGAAGGCTTCCCTCCTACTCTTAACAATGGCTGTCTTAGCGTAAAACAATAGTTTTATTCCATCAGCCATCCCTGTATTCTAGGACCAGAAAGAAGGGCACTAGGTGAGGGGGAACTTGTAATTTGTGACGAAAAGGTGAATCTTAGGCCACTAAAAAAACAAACTTGTTTCTCATCACCAAGCCATGAAAAATATGACGAGTGCGTTTTTTTGGTTTTTTTTTTGCTATATCAAAGATGGCAGACATACAGTAAAACCCCACATAAGCGGACACCGTCCGATCCAGGCCAAAGTGGCTGCTTACGTGGGGTGGCTGCTTACGCGGGGTTTCCAGATTTTTACTGGCTATACATTTAATGCATCCCTGACATCAGGAGCTTTAATTTGATACTAAATACACACACCTTTCATAATTTATATCATAGTTCATCTATTTAAAAAAAATCAAAAAAAAAATCTTCTAAAATCGTTTTTTTTTGTGATGCGCGCGGTGATGAGAAACAAGTTTCTTTTAAGAGTGGCCTTACTATCCAAAAGGGTTTGATGGTGGACCGTACTGTATCCTCCAAGCGAATCATTTCCCAATGAAAAAATTAAAGAGAAGAGGAGTAATGGAGTGAGCACTGACCGGCTGTGAGAGCTCCCAGCGCGTTCGGATATGGATGATGGCCTGCACGATGCTGTCGCAGTCATTGTGGATGAAGGAGAGTGGACCGCTCTCGTTGGAGATGGTGAGTGTGAACTGGTTGTCGTCCACTAGACACACCTCCTCGATCTCTGACGCGTAATACACGTCGTTCAGCAGCACCGAGTGTCCCAGCACTTTACTTTTCTCTGACGACGTCACTTGGATGGCGTTTGGACCCACCTGAAATAGTCAATAGCTCATATATCACCAAGATACCCAGCGTGGAAAAAATACCACCAAGATGGACATGCACCAAATCATAAAACATAGTTCTTGTCGTCCAGAATCAGCCCACCTCCCTTTATTTTTACTCTTCTCTTTTCACGCTACGTAAATGTTATTTCTACAGCTTTTCAAAGGGAAAATCTCCAAGTTGTACTCACCTTTATGGCGACCTTTGTGTCCTTGTGAGAGAGTTTGAGCGCATTGTTAAAGACCTTTAAGTCCTCCTCCAGAGACAACGTGGCGCCGGGCAGTTTCTGCTGGTCCACGTCGATAAATTCGTTTAACTTGGCCGGGTGGTCGATGAATATCAACTTCCTATTATTCTGCCAATCAATGAAGTAAACACCAGAAGTTATAACATCGCAAAATCAATGTGGACAATCCCATAGTATATGGTACAGAGCTCTCTAACCCAGCCTTAATAATTCCTGTTGGAAGACAAGTGCATGGAAATCACAGCAATACGTATGGTGGTCGTACAGGTCTCTACAACGACAGTAATTCTGCTTTTCGGAGTAAAGCTTGTGGGTTTTAACCGTTTAGCCGTAGTAACGGCTAGGGTTATATCACGACAAACTCAACTGAACCCAGGACCTGTGATCTGCAAGTGGGAATTGCAGCCTAGCCAAATTTGGAGTGATGATATGTTTTTATAGAGCTGCCACACAGGTTATCAACTTAACGTTGGATGTAGACTACTGACTTCTGTATGGCTACTAACCCTGACTGATATCTACATAGATGAATATTTAGAATTTCTTGCATACAGGTTGTTATGAGTGTAAGGCGATAAAACTGATAGCACAAGAGAACGAAAAAAGAAAACGTGACCAATCCTAAGAGTAAACCTCTATGAAACTACGATTGGAAAACAGAACTTACTCTGAGTGGATTAAGGATGCGGTCGTGGTACTTCGTATATTCGCGCACCCAAGAGTTACAGTTGTAAATGTAAGCCTGCACGATGTTCTGGTAAACAACTTCCGGCATGACAACGAACCACTTGGAGAGGAAGTCCGTTCGGAAGCGATTGTCTGCGCATGTGTGTGTAAAGTCGATAACTAACTCAAACGGTTTGTGGTAGAACGGCTTCAGTGTCAGCAGCACGTGGTAGATGAGCAGGTCTGCATTGATCTCCCCTACTCTGAAACACAAAACAAAAACCCAAAAGGTTATTAGTACTTTCATTAGTAAACATGAACGTCAATTTCCTTAACTTTACACAGATTGGCGAAATAAGGACCTGGCTTTACTACTGTTACGCAAGGCACAATTGAAGGCAGAGAAGAATCGTGAAAGACGTGGCTGTGCGTGTTCTTTATGAGCTAGCGCTTAAAACATGATACAATTAATTTCACACCTAACGTTCTTTTGGTGATCTAGACCTCTTTAACGTCATTGAACAAACTTGATTGCTCTCCCGTGTGAAAATAGAAAAACATAATCTTGGAATTCATGTATTATGCTATCAATTAGGCGTAGCTACAAACACTTAAGTAGAAAAGACTCACTTGTATCGGCGGGCGACGTAATAGAAGACTGGGTTGCCAGCTTTGCTGGTTCCAGCCTGGTAGAAGATGTTGAGGGACTTTAGAGACTTGAACTCGTCCTTTTCGTGCACGTTATGTTTTAACATGATCTCTTCAAACTTTGTGCTTGTCATATCCATGCTGCTCCATCTACAACAAACAATGTGGTGAAGGGAGTCAGGTCAAACCCCTCTGTAAGATACACGGGAGTAGTCACACACCTTCACATATAGACTTGCTCAAGTCATTGATTATGAACATTCATCAAATGATGAAAGAAAATCGGAATACAATTCATTATAGCATGTGTCCTTCTCTGACTGGCCCATGAATCAACAACTTGTCCACTCTGACCAGAATCTCCTGTGTATGACCCCCAAGCCACCCCCTGTAACCCTATACCTCCCTCTACCCCTCCCCCTCCCCTCCTCCAGTTCCCTGGCCGCCTGTGTTGTCATAGCAATATATTTCGCCTACTCCTGACTCTGTCTCGATTGAGATCAAAGTGATAGGGTATCAATCTCCCAGCAGATATCCTGCTTGGGGAGTGTGGCGCAAAATTGCGCCAGTCTACGCGGCCGTTTACAGATGAGACCAGTCCCTGTGTCACTCAGAAGGGGTGGAGGGGTAGGGTACAGGGACTGAGGCCAGTCTACTTCACATACTGAGATATACATGTAGATTGGTTTATTAGGCCTGCCACTCCGCTCTGGGGAAAAACGTACTTAAAAACACTTCTAAGTAAATTATCAGTCATACATAAACATATATCTATTCTCATTAAACGTGGTCTTACTCCACAAATAGGTCTTAAATCATTGCATATTGACACGTACTGAGAATCGAGTGGTCGGTGTTCTGGAGGGCCCAGGTATGCCAGTAACGTCGCCATTTTGTCAAACGGCCTCCGCCCTACTGCCTTATGATCTCTGCAACAAAGAAGAGTGCACTCACCATCTTAGAGCAGACACAATACAAATAATTGATTACTGACTGTAGAAACAGTGATTAACATTTATCAAAACAAATTATACAAATCTTGTTTTGAATTTATAGGAAAATCCTAGACTTAGATATTTTTACGCGTACTCCATTGGGTACTCCTTTAATGTTCTTAAGTGTTCATTGCTTCCAGTCTTGCAACATTCATCATGTGTTTTGTTATAAATGGGTTACTTTCTCGAAAAAAAAATCAAACATTAAAATACTTGTCATGGTACATATGTGCATAATAAACACAGACGTGTATACACGTACAATACCTGTGAGCAATCACATGGTCATTAACGGGACGGACCTAAATGACATGCAAGTCATGATCAATAGCTATATGTATCCTGGATAAAATTCTTCCCGGTGATTTGCGCGTTCCCCGTGGGGTGTACGCATATTTCAAAGAAAAAATGATATGTATCCTGTATCCTGTTATGGTGCGTTATACCAGAGAGACTGGAGATAAGTTGAGGTGTTTGTAGAAGACGACGCTCGTACCTGCTGGAGGAGAGATAGTCGCCGATCTTCTCCTGGTTCATCCACAGTAGGCGGTGTAAGGCCAGCACGTTGGCGTCACTGATGAACGACAAACTGTGGTTGGATGTGTCCAGCGTCTCACAGTCAGAGGCGATCTCATTGAAGAATCTGCAAAGGCAAAGCATTCCCTTGTTCCTCAATGTCTGTTTATCACTGACCTTTATACTAAGACTTGCCATCCATGGTCGTGCCTGTACGGTTCTTACAAACGTAGAATCAACCGGTGCCATTTATAATCCGCTCCTATTTAAAGGATACAATTATTTTAGCTATCAAACATGTATCTAAGTTACCTCATTATAAAAAAGTATTATAGTTGACAATATTCACTGTTAATCACGCTTTAAATATGCTGATCTACGAGAGACTGGACATACTAGCGTGGGGAATGAGAAATATCTCCATCGGCAGATGAGTAGAACTAACGCGTACCTTCGCCCCGCTTCAAAGTTGGTTTTGAGGAAATCGTTGAAGGGTCGCATGTGCTGCTCCTTGGTAAAGAGGACGTGGTTGGCGATGTTCTGCATGACTTTGCACATGAGTGTCAGTCCTCGTTTCATGCGCATTGTCGGCTGCTGCTCGATGATTCCTGACTCACACGGCGACACTGGTACGAGCACAAATACGTAACCATCATGAGTGTTTTACAGTTAGATAAAACCTTTGAGATGACGACGGCAATTACCTGGCTGGTTTGAGGGAGACACTTGACCAACCTGCCTATACAAAAGTGAAATACTCAGACAAAGTTCGAAGTAAACCAACGGACTTAGCTGAAGTCCGTGGTAAAACGTTTGCGAATTTCTGCAGAAGAATCAGTTTTGATGGGATAGCCTTCACCCGACATGCAAATAACCTCCACATTTTATCAAGATATTAATTTAAATGGTTTAACTCAGATAACTACATATTTGGACAAATACTATATCCTGTATCATTTTTATTTGTCATTTTCTTCATACGGTTGTTAAGATAAGTTTACATAAAATACTAAATACATCACAGACAACCTTCAGAGGACAGTGAATCGATCAATCAGATGTGCACTGAAACGGAAGTCGGTAGGCTAGCATACCTATAGCAGGATTGATGAATCGTAGGAAGATTACAGTTCCGATGACAGTCCAAACAGCTTCCACTGTACTCTGCTGAAAACGCTGTGTCACGACTTGATAAAGACAGTGGCACATACTCCGCAGCTTGGGAGGAAACCTGCCATAAACAGACACGTTTTAATATACATCTTGAATTTATAAAACAAGAGCTAAGTGTGCGGCTTGGAATAGAATCATCGGCCTCCAAAGGCCAAATTTGGAGATGGTCGCATTTCAAACTGAATACAAGTGCAAGTCTAAGCCTAAGTTATGGCGCTATCTGGTGTTAGTTGGCCATACTACAGGCTCCATGTTCAAAGAGAAGCCGAGCTCCAACCAGATATTTAGTGTTCTTTTGAGGATAAAGGTATGGGGCATGTACCCCAACTGTTAACACATACTTGACTATATCTGTAAATATAGAATCTACCTAGAAAATTCTACTTCCTAGCAACAACTGTTTTTCATTCTCTTTCAAATGAGGCATATTATATTATGATTTGTTATGTTTTAGGGGCAGAAATATGGGGTACTACAGAAGGCTCTAGCCATAATCTATAAGACCAACCGTCAATTTGTAATTGTCCGATATGCCCTTAATGCCATGTTAACAGGGTTAAATTCATGGAGAGCACCTAACATTATGATCATATCATCAACTACACTTCTCGGTTTGTCAATAGTCTGTTATGCCCAAACGTCACAAGTAATGTTTACATTATCGGACGAGGCTAGATCTCCATCTGTATCTTAGGAGCGGCAACCGCGTTATGAATCGCTGTCAGTCCAGCGGTTCTATTTATTAAAAATTAAAAATGAATAAATAATTTTTTTTTTAAATAATGTCTAAATTCCACAGGATATGAGCAAAAGTCACCTGACCTTTAGTGATATGAATACATCGGCTCAAACTTAAGTTACATGTCAGGCATATATTTTATGTCATGGCCACACATAACTATGCCCCCCTCATACTCATCGAACACATCATGCCCATCCTTCAATCTTCATGTTCAGCCTTGAAGTCACACTTACCGTTGTGATGAGGCCCCAATCGCATTGAAGACCTTCTGAGTCAAGATCATGAGGTTTTTGCGGTTGTCTTCGATATTTTCTCCCATTTCGACTCTGTAATCAATATATTTCTTTTCTTATTGAGGCCATGCTCACTGAAATTCTACAAATCACTTTATACAAACTGTAGTTGCAGCATAATGCCAAATGTAATATTCATCGGAAAAGCTCAGATCCATGTACTTTTAACCAAGCCGTTCATGAATTAGATATCCTAAAACCAATAAAGTGAATTATATATTTCACCATTAAGAGCCTAAGATTTTCGAGAATTGTGGAAGCGATTTGAATCTGGCGTCCTTTAACATTTAAAGAAACTAATGAAGACCATTGGATCAATACTTGTTAGATATTAGCACCAGTCTAACGGACATTATAATGAAATTCCGTCCTGGGGTTCTAGGGGATATCTTCTTTTAATGCTTTAGTTTTTCAGCTGTCCTTTGTGATGTATAGCCATGTCTCTAAATGACACCTATTTGAAGAAACACAAAGCTTTAGTGAATTGGTACAAACCTAGCTGGGTCAACCTCATAGGAGACCCCCTTTTTGTCGCCTTCAAACATGTCCATTATAAGTGGGTTGAGCAGCTCCCGCAGGTATCCTTGCCCGTAAATTTTGAAGCAGAATGCCATGATTTTGCTCGCAAGGCTGTTCCCTCGGAACAACGTTTGCATACAGTCAGCAATCTCCACCTGTGAAAATAACTCTCCTTGTTTGAACCATCTCACAGAAATCACTTATTGAATTATGGCTTAGAAATAAGATGAAGCGATGTCTGTTACCTATGCTGATGCTACCTTGAATGACAGTAAAAGTACTGTACCTAATTACCTTAACCTTGTATACTGGTGGGTGTGACATCACATCCTGATGTCACACCTGCCCTCCCTGTGTTGTCAGGCTAAATGCCTGGGAACCACACGCATAGCCAACAAGATAGATTGTGGATTATGTGAAAAGTGCTTATGGTTTACATTACTGATAACACAGTATGGTAATATTATCTGAATCAAAGAATGGAAGATAATTCCGCTGAGTCATTATTAGAAAAACATACGCACAGATTTTAAACTGAAGAATTAGGCGGACTAGTCTATACATGTGTATTTAGAATTAGAGTGAATCGCTACCTCACAATTCTTCTATCTAACCTGCTTAATTTCTAAAAGTGACAGGTAATGTGTACTTACTTCTTTTGAGAACATATTCCATAGTAATTGATATAATAAATGCTTGGCATCAAACAATGTTACGAAGACTCGCGCAAGTTCATCCTGTCAAAGAAAAGAGAAGTCATATAACAACATTTTTAGAAATATGCAGTTACATGTATACCCAACACCATATGCAACGTCGTACTTGCTTCTTTGTAAACTGACCCAGAAATAAGCAGTTTCCATAGTTTTGAATAAGGCATCATACACACGTTAATAGTCACAGGCGCTACATTCCATGTTTATATTACACAGTAGTGAGAGAAGGAGAGAGAGGTTTAAATGTGAGTACTTTCTCTCTGATGTAATAGTAGTAGTAGTTTCTGTAAGATTGCGATGGTGAGGCTTGTACTGTTTAGTGGCGTGTCTGGAGATGGTGAAACACATGGGAGGCATTCCTTGCTAGTTCATTGGACGAATACATGGGAGCAGCACTTGCAGCTTGAGCACTTGCAACACAGAGCACGTGCACATCCGCCAAAAGAATAGTTCATTGTCAATGTCATGTATGCCTTACTGTGGAAGCTTCACCTCAGTGTTAACTTGAATACATAAAGATGCGTTATTTGTCTTTGGTCAGAGTAGGTATTTATATACAAGTATCTAATCAGCATCCTAATTTTACCAATTTAATCTTGCGTGTTCGCAGTTAACTATGAATTAATATATTTCCAGCTCTTAATACTAGACAGATTTTTATAATTATGCAAAAGGGAATAACAACTACAGATAAATTCGTACACAGCGTTTTTTTTTTATTATCCATGAGCTATGGATTTTTTCATGGATTAGATAAAGTAGGTATCATTGTGAAGAAAGCGATAACTCTACATCTTACTTTAGTCAGCAGTTGTACTTCGCCGAAACAAAGACACGAATATGTTTCTCCAATAATTAAATCTACTTTCCCTTCAATGCATTTCTAGAGTTTCAAACTTAACCTTGAACTTATTCTAACCACTCGGAGAAAAGGAAAGGTGAACTTGACGATGACTAAAGCCAACTCTCCACATGGCCATGCGTGTACACAATGACAAGATATCTAGATAATAAATAGCGAGGAGAAAAGAAGTCAACCCCTCCCAAGTCAACTCATTGTGAATGGAAATAAGAGTATGGTAGAAGACGGATTAGGATCTAGGTACTAAGGACATGGTGACGTATGACAAGACAGTAGGGTGCAGACATAAACAGGCTACATACACAATGACAGAGACAGAATAGAGACAGTGTGATGTACGATCAAGACACAAAGACATAGACGAGACACAGACACACGGGGAAAGCAACTAGAACTTGCAAGTTAACCGTCATTGATGATTAAATGTCAACGAGAAGAAAAGCGCATTCTCAAAAAAGAGGATCTCGGAGTTGGAGGTGAGCGAGTTGCTGGGCCCGGCTCAAATGCCCTGTTCCCTGCTTACCATACACTATGCTGAGCAGACTTCAACATGAGCTTACTTTTAGACCTGAACTGAGGTAGCAACCTCACAAACGCATAGTAAACATATCACGGTGCGCTATTGTGCCTAAATACTGGAGTTGTGTTATTACGCTTGGTAGATTAACCATGGAGCCTATGTAGAATTCATAAGTTTTCTGATTTACCCAACAGAATCCATTACATCGTGAATTAATCAAGTCTGTATCCACGATAGTGCATGGTATTCTTTGAGAGAGCTTGATCTTATAGCAAATATTCAAATGATACTCAATATTAAATAGCGATTAACGCATTGACATTTCATGGTCGTTTACATCAACATATAAATCCAACCGAACCCAAATACTTTAAAGCGTAGAAAATGCAACTTTAAATTGTTTATTTGAATTAGTACAAATATACTTTTGTTATTAACCAATCAGCCTTGGATTATTTACGACGTTTGAAAATAACATAAAATCAGCAGAACGAAAAAGACAACAAATGAATCCTTCGTATACAACAGAAATAGGAGGGCTTTCTTCATGTGAGTCTAACACTTTGCGCTAAGATCAAGCTTCGTGCCAGACCATCTGCCCCATAGTCAGACTCCCGTCTACGAGCCCTGGTCCGATTTCTAAGGCCATTAAATGTAAAGGCTAAAATAGACGTAATGATATAATATATACATATACAGATAATAATAACAAAGAGTGCCCAGAGTTAGAGAGACAGAGACAGAGAGGGAGAGAGAGAGAGAGCGCTGGCAAAGCAGCGGCTGGTACCTCCTCACTGTGTTTGGCAATGAGGTCTATGGATGGAGGCCCTAAAGAGTCCACACTCGGCTGAAAGATGGAGAGACAACGAGAAAACAACAAGGGTAAGAACTGAGGCTGACGATAACGTGTGGTGGTGGGGCACAGTGGCTGGGGTGTTCATGGACATGTGTTTTCTGCCACCAGGGATGCAAGTATCGATTCACATATAGATCGATTAGACATATAATCGATTGAATAGAATAATCCACTTACGGCGATATTTAATCAAACAAAACACGCCCACAATCTTTTTGTGTTTTGCATTTCAGGTTGTAGTGTAATGCGTTTTGATTCATTTTATAAATAATACACTGGATGCGGGACTTCACGGCGATACGCACCACACGCATGGTTATATTTTCTCATAAGGTATAAATTTCTATGAATCTATCATATATGAAAAATGATACTCTTTTCAGTGAGAACTCATTCTAACAAAATGTATGGGTCTTTACCCTACGTTGAAAATTTACCACTAAATTTCTCATGAATATGTACAAAAACTCTCCAAATCAAAAAGTAAATAAACCATAATTTTCCAATTACGTTTTTCAGGAAATACTTATGGATGAGAATGTATGTACGGAACCTAATATAAAGACATCTAGTTCAAATCAGCAATAAACGAACAGCATCAAATTATCAAACTCATTAGAATACCCAGACCCTGGTGTCGCCCCCTGATGGCAGTTTGTGTGGCGTGTGTGTATAGTAGCTGATAAGTGACGTCACGGGTCAGAACGTCATCACTCCTATTCTCTGTACTCCCACACGTCATTCATGCACTAGTTTTTTTCCCAGAAATTTCTCTCTGGGTGTAAAAGTTTGGAGTTAACTATCTTTAATACTATTTTTATTTTACATTGATCGTGAGGATAAAGAAAGTGATTCTCATGAGTGATCAGATTGAGGAGGATGTGTTCATATTGATATCAATAGTTTTCTTGTTAATGAACATATGACAATCATTAACTGTAATATTCGTAGCATATTACATTCTATTATATCAAATTACGCTATAACCATTTTTGTGCTAACAGAAATTTAAATAGACAAGTCTACAGATATTATATTTACAAAAAGGACAATGGTTATGAAATCAGAGATGCCAGTGGGGCTCAGGAACAAAGGTTTTTACTTGTAATACATAAAGGCATCCGGAGATAATGATATCTATTAAAAAAAAGACAGCCTTGAAAAATTCTTGAGCGACCACTGCAATTCGAATATCACCATAGCCCTATATGCCCATTTAGCCCAGTGAACATATGGGCATACTTTCGAATTTACAATCCCATTGAGAATAAGTATCATAAAAACATTTTGTTGGCTCCGTAATTTCACAAGTCGAAGACGAGTGATAGTACGAAGCCAACAAAATGAGTGACATAAATAAACTCAAAGTCAAACAAGTGGCGTCTAGATTTTATCATACCCCGTTTCCACATTTTTCAGCATTAGAAAGTAGCAACATAAACAACACTTTATGTCACACCCATGACATAAACAAATCCCATGTTAAGCCTATGGCGTTTTTTATTAGGGGTAGGATAAACACATCTACACTGCCAAGAATCGTGTCGAACAAGCATCCAACCTATCATTGTTTAGAATAGAAACCTGCCATCGGTCTAGTCTATAACTGACTGCAGTTCATTTTAAAAACTGCTGTTATGGACTCTTGAACGCAATAACCCATGAACACCAAAGTACATGACCTCAGAAGAAATGAATGTGGAGGACTCTGCGATGTGCGACAAGCCTATAATACAATATGGCGGTAATATCATAGAGCACCGCAGACCACGACAAAGAAGAACCGACTCTAAAATCCCTGCTTTGATATAGCAAAGTAGAAGCTCGTAAAACGAGGGAATAACCTGCCGACTGGCATCTCTGTTTCTCTTTCAAAGAACTGAGAAAAAATGAAGGAAAGTCAAAAAGATTCTTCAGAATTCAGTACAGTACAGAACAAATTCGGAATAATATATGGGTACCTTTAGAAGACATGGCGGAGATAATGCCATTAAAAGTAAACTAATCAAAGATTTGAAGGTCCAGAAGAACTCGTTATTTCTAAACTAAATTGACGGAGAGAGTATGGAGGCTTACCATGTGATGTGTGGCGACCACACTGGCGAGGGCCATGGCGATGGGAAGCTCTCCCTTGTCGCCGATCATGGTGACGAGCTCGACGAGCCGCTCGAAGCGGTCGGCGAGCGCCGTCTCGGCGAGCGTCTCGAACTCTGTGCCCTGCTGGAGGATCTTGGTGAGCACCTCCATGAAGGCCGCCCGCGTCTGCGGGTCGCGGTGGTAGCCCAGATCTAGTGACACAACACAGGCCGTCAAAGTTAGCAACGCCCACCACTGCCAGCCCCGTCCAACACAAACTCTGCTACTTCAAGGTGCTTGTGTCTACCGAGTCAGGAGAGTTTTTTTTCTCGGGATTACATAGTAACCACTTGTATATATGTATTTATCTCACACCTGGTATTTTCCCCTATAGATTTAGCATTGGGAACTTGTATCCAACGCCCGTTGAGTATTTAGCAAAAATACTCAATGGGGGATTATATCAAAAAGGTCAATTAATGTGGATTGTGAGATAAAGTCAGAAAACTATTCAAGTTTAGGGTCAGAGGTCAATCCAATCTCCTTTGAATCGTCCCTTAATTCAAACTCGATGGGATACGAGCTCTGACCCTAAACTTGAATAGGTTTCCTCTATCATATTAACTCCAGGTAGTTATACAGAAGTCCTAACAGTAAAATGTTATTAATGGAATCGTGTTTTAAGATAACGACTCCCCATTATCTTCATTATCTCCCAATCCCCACCTCACATCAAAAAGATTCTTACTTGGGTACGGCTTACTGTGATAAAAAGCTGAAGAAGAATGTTCATAGAGTATGACTCGAAGTATAGTTACATTTTGCCGGTAGCTTCTTATACTGGACTACAGACCCAAGAAACTCACCGATGGAATGCATGAGTCCGCTGTCAATGTTGGCGTTCAGGAGGTTAGACATGGCGAGGATTGTACAGTTACGTAGTGCACTCAGGTTAGATGAGGTCCGCTTCCGACCCCCCTCTGGAACACACTTCTCCTCTGTCGCCTCTTCTGAACAGTCATTCAGTAAGTTCATAAATAACGTAAAATACCTGAAATCAAAAGCAAATATGCAATTGTAGTGCCTTCTCACAATATCGCAATTTGCAGTCGACAGTTAAAAATCATGTAACAGAGAGTAGTGAATTTATGCCGTCAACATTTCTTCTTGCTCAGTGACAGGAATGAAAAGCGTCCCGCCCCTTGTTACTAAATCACGTACGTGTACGTTTCGTATTCTCCATTCACAGTATTCTACCCTGTTTTGAAAAAAAGTGTGTTTGTAATATATGTTTTCAAATTATATATTTAGCAAATCTAATAAATCTAATTCTTCATTCTTTCCAATACTATAAATGAAAAAATAGAAGTGTTATATGTTGATCCAGGCACTATGTCAGGCTCGTGGTTTAAAAAAAATCTAACTAATTTTCAGAATAATGTGCGAAAATAGTTTACACCACTAAACTTACTTTAAAAATAGTTGTGACTTAGCTTCCATGAGGTCGCCGCGGTCGCTCTCTTCTGGTTGCAATGGAAGGCCGGCAAGTAATGCTGCTACTGCTTCCATGCTCGCTTGGTCCAAATCCCTAAAAGATGTAAATTAGTCTTAACTCCTGTCAAGCTGAGGGATGCCAGTTGGGGTAAAAAAAAAACATGGAAAATTTGTTAACCATGGTTAAAAGGAATTCCTATCATCTGAATCAATTGGGTTGTTGGCATGTTGATAAAGAACATAAACCCAATGAAGATAGAGATAATATGATAATTAAAAAAAATAATTTTAGAATAGAGAATTTTCCTGAAAACGGTCCACCACCACCCTTTCAAGATATAGAATCCCCCTTTTAAAAAAAACCTTTTATGCCGCGATGGTCCACTTACGTTTACAGCATTGGTTCCCCCCATTGGGAAATGACCCGCACACGCGGTACGCTGGTTACCTGGGTACACAGGCAGAAACCGGCCAGCTGGGGAATTTTGACCAATCAGAGCCATGGACTGCTTCCATGGCACATCCATGTCTGCTGCTCCATGTGGCATGGGGAAACCTGGAAAACGTGCCCCTCTGGGCAGCGGGGTGAGGCTGAGGGACTGTGGGAAGGTCCACTGTTCAGTCAGTGGGGAGAGAGGGCGTATAGGGTAAGCTTTTTATATTTGCATGGGTCTGTGGGGAGGTTCAGCTGGGATCTGACTGACTTGTTAGTAGTTGTTAGCTTAATTTTGAACTATTTGGTAAATTATGATATTCTTACAATATTACGTACAATGATCATATGTAACTACATGAAATATCTATACCCTCGGATGCAATTGCATTTATGGGTATTGACCTGATTTACCAATATGTTCTCGTTTGAATAGCTTCCTGTAAAGCAGAATTCATACTGAACGATTCTTGTACGTCTCGTGGTATCTCACGGCGACAATGTTACTTACGATTCTGTACCGGTACATAATTGCTCAGTATGACACTCTAAATTTCTGGGTCACTATTTATGTTCCACCCCCCCCCCCCCACCCCCACCCCCCGGTCGAGAGGGACAATCGTCACCGACAAATGACCCTCTCCAAGGTACAAAATATCACCACCCGCAGTGAGGCGACGGACAGGAATCACAGGGACATTTATCGCACGTCGAGAACCCAACTTTAGGGTGTGTTGCTGTTTGATACTCTTGGAAGTACATTATGTTAGGCAAGTGCTGTTACCTGGAGACGAGTGTGACGTCACCTTGCACGTTCAGCTGGTGGGAATTCCCCATAATCCAGTCCGTGAGGTACTCCACCAGTTTGTTTCGGAACTTCATCTCCTGTCGGAATGTCAGGTCGTCCCGTCGGTTCATCATCTGTGCAACACATTCAGGAAAGTAAATTTCACTGCTGGGATAGGGCAATTATTTCGCCTCGACACCTAGTTAATTGAAATGAAAAGTAACCGGAGGTATCTATTCTATATCAGTCAACAATACGTATATGTCTATTCCAAATAGTTTCTGTAACCTCTGTCACGACTTTCTCGGTAGAGTGCATATTGAAACCCTAAAATATATTCCTGCTGAGATATTTTACCTCAGAGGGAGCCAAAAAGAGCAAACTGAAATGACGGGATACTAGTTCACAAAAGTACATTCTGTCAGCCACAATAATAGAGATTTCAACATTATGGTATGTGAGATTGGGAATTGAGCCTAGGTTTGGGTCACATTCCATAATCTCCAATTGTACCGTACTTAGATCATATTAAGACATATTTCCTAACCACACAAAGTCAACAGTCTGAGCACCCTTAGCCAGAAGTGTTCAGTATCTCGGTTGGAGACAGTTATACTTTGATTCCTTATTAGTCTTTGTTATAGAAATCATTACTCAAACATAAACAGCAATAGCTGATAATGACGTTTTCGTCTAAACCCTTCGGAAGTAAATACATGAACATGTCTTCATTTTCTATGTAATACTATAGAGGAAACCCATGACAGTTTAGGGTCTGAGCTTGTATCTCATCGAGTTTGAATCACGTAGTAATTCACAAGGCGAAGCCGCGTGAATTGCTATGTGATTTAAATGAGATGGGATCGAGCTCTGACCCTAAACTTGAATGAGTTTCTGAATTTATCTCACCCTTAATATTGACTAATGGGCTAATGTTTGTGACATTATCCCCCATTGGATATTTTTCCTAAATATCTAATGGGTGTTAGATACGAGTTTCCAATGTTAAGTCTATGGAGAAAAAATATCTGGGGTGAAATAAAAGCTTATAGCGGGCAATGAATTACTTACAGCTTCAACGAGTTGGCACAGCTTGGTTTTGATTTGTATGGCATGGATGCTGGTGTCAAGGTGCCGCACATATCTGCAAGAAAACACGCCAACTGGGATGCTCACTCCAGACATATGGACTCTGCCGCCATTTAGGTATAAACTTAACCATGAATATGACAAATATGTAGAATACCAGATACAACAGGTTTGGAATCATCCACATGGGATTAGACGAAAAGGAATATTGTATGTACAATTACCGAATTCGGCGAAACAGCCGTTCTTTCACTCGTGTTATTCATAAATCATTAATTGGCTTAATGTATTTGTATTAAGCGTCGGAGCACTTTAAGCGATATTGAGGGATTTTTAAGGGATTCATTGATCAGCAGATTATCACAGTTCACTTCAAACTTAAGTTTCCCCCCCCTCCCCAATCCGTCTTGAAAGACTCAAGCCTTCATACACCACATAGTTACACATATATCGAACGACAAAAATATACCGTCGTAGATGTTTTTTTTAAATGCCACAGTACCTTACAATAGCCAGCATGAGAGATTCTATGCTGGTATGGCCTAGATGGTCACACGGTTGTTCCAGCTTGTTCTCCAAGATATTCTTCATTATAAAGATTATGTTTTCTACAAACTGTGTATTCATGTCAGTGACCATCACCTGAAAAAAGGGAGAGAACAGTTCAACAATTGTATGATAATATACTGAAGACTTTCTGTTGGACAGAGCTGTAGATTATGCTTTCAAGGGTGAGGTTTTTGACGCCAATACTATGCTGATATCGCCTAGCGATTACTTTCCCAAACTGTACTCCCCCACCGAGTGGCAGAGAATTGAACAATGATTTTAGAAGTTAGGGACGCCTCGGACACTCTCAACCAACTATAAACGACCTCCTATATATGTTAGGCATAATGACTGAACTATCCCACAAACACCGACCATATCGTTACATCAACTAATATATCGATTTTTAACATTCAATTATTATTCAGTTTTCTGAACCTTCCTCTGAGATCGATAGCTTATCTGGTTTGTACTTTTAAGTACGTGGCCTCATGACTAGTTGCGAAATAGTGAAATATTCCCACTAACCTGGCCTGACGAGTCAAAGAATTTATCGACACAGATTTTTATCTGGTCAAAGAGGATTGGGTATATAGCGCTGTTTAGTTCGTGGCCCACCAACTCCTTCACGTGCTTCTGAATTTGCGGGCCGAACTTCTCATTGTTACAGATCAGCAGTTTTAATAGATTTCCAATAAACCTGAAAAGAGACAGAATCGTAGGTCAATGAGGCGTTAAACTGTGGTCGTAAAAACTACCGGCTCCTGGGTCACTCATTCTACCAGTCCAAATAACTAGTGTGAAAAACACATAACATATAGAGTACACATGGATTAACTAGTTTCTAGACGGATTCATGACAAATAACTTTGGTTAAACCTTTCCGGACGGGTAGAGCCGTGTGGTTGGGACGGTTAATAGTGTAAGTGCAAAGTGTTAGGAAATGGGCCAGTTGTCGTCCGATCTCATATTCGTCCATAATTCATCTCGTAATACGACAAAGCCATTTAAAAATATTTTTTTGGAAACATAAAACGATATAAAATATCACGTGATAAATTCATATTATCACAATAGCCCTGCGGAGGCGCATTCACCTGCGGGTGCACTGACACTAAATACACAGCCGTACTTGTGTGACTCTGCTGCAAGGGCTGGTGCGATAGGATAAGACTTATATAGTGACAGAAACTTGCATATTTAAAGGTTCAGTTTCATAAAGGGAGAGCTTTGAGTACTTACTGTGTGACTGGGCAGTACTGCGGGTCACCACAACTTGGCAAAACGCTGGTCTTCCGTGATGTGTCACTAACCCCCGACATGGTTAAGCTTCAAAAATAGAATTGATTTATGTATTTTAAATTCCATTTATCATACCTAAAGTCATTCTGGAGCGGACATTATTAGACACGTACTGGACAGTTGTTTGCTACTCATAACAAAACGTCATTATGGTTCAGTAATTGATTCATTCACATTTATTCCACAAGTAAATTAACAAAAAAATTCCACATGTAAAGTAAATTATTACCGGTGGACACATCAGCCTTAGCCTTAAAGGTATTAGTTATTTCAATAACAAATAGGTACTCACGTGGGTTTGTTCGTTTTGTTTTGCAAGCACACACTGCCAAGTGCACATAAGAACCCTGTCATATTCGCCCATTCGTTTACCTGGTCCTGCAAAACGTGGTATATAATCAGCGAGTTATATTGGTAGATGTCAGGTGTATGTAAGTACATGTATATTGATAGGTAGGTAAGAACAAGTATATTGGTAGGGTGTAGGTGACTATATTGGTAGGTAGTTAGGTATAGGTAAGTATATGGATATAGCTCAGGGGCCCATAGATAACACATGCCAAAGCAGCCAAGATCTTGAGGAGACACATGCTGGACCAAGAGTCTTCCTTTCATGGAACCTTCCATGAGAGACATATTAAAGAGGTTATTCCACCCAGCCTTTGTCAATTTGTGGGCAATAAGGTGCCTCCAAGTAAAAACCTTACAATTGAACAGCTCCTGCAGTGCAAATGCTACGCAAGATACAAGGAAGGACCAGCAACTAACTAGTCTTCCGTGATGTGGCACTAACATTTGAACACTTGGAAAACGCCAAACCCCATCTACATGGGAATGTCAGTATATGCCAAGACCAGGATGAGGATGGTGGTGAAAATGCTTCACGAACATGGCCTTGGCATTTCATATGCCAGAGTACTGGAAATATTTGTGCAGCTAAGAGACGCAAGTACAGAAAGGATGGGGCAGTCTGTCCACAAGTTCTGAGCAGGGGGTTATTCACCACAACAGCCATTGACAACATCGACTACAACCCTACAACCAGCATCTCAGCTTTATAACACCCGACCAAAGACAGCTAGGACGAATACCGTGAATCTCTGAGCCTTGGTGAGGAAGAAGTGAAGATAATTCCAGAACTTCCCGACTCCTTCACCAATACATTCCCTGGAGCCCGTTTAACAATCTAGGGTCGTACATGTAGACTCTTTTCAGTATGCCATAGAGACTCAGAGACGATGTGGGTCAACTTCATTCAACACCTATGGAGCACCTTATGGACGGCTAATACTGTCTTAGCCAACAGACTTAAATACTATCAAACAAGAACCCTTGTACGAGGTACAGAAAGGGTTCTTTATGTACGATCCTAGATTATTAAACGGGTCCCAACCTTCGTCACCAAGAAAGGCCCTTCTCCACAGAACAAAGATGTGCAGATAGATCCAGAAACTTCAGTGTTAGAATCACAATTGGCACTGGAGTATAAATGGTGGTAAAAGTCAGTGTGACTGAAGAAACATATGGGGTAGTGAACATCCCCTGGTCGACCAACCATGTCTCCCAGATGAAAGGCCCTGAAGCTGAGGTTAGCATGATATAGAACAAATAGATATATTTTGCTTGCTAAGCCCTCTGATATTGAGTAATAGGTTGCTAGGTATGTGTCTGGCGACTCACCTCGAGCTCGTGATCTGTGCTCTGATGAGAGGTGCGCCGTTTGTTCACGGTTCGATGGAGCGTGTCGCCGATGACGCCATCCTCCAGCTTCGTCTTGGGGTAGTTCACTAGACTGCGCGTGCTGTTGTCCCAGTTGCGGAACGTCTCCTCCCACGCCTGCGTGTTGCCGGAGGTCGGGTGGTCAATCTTCCGGAGAAGCGCCATGATGCGCTTCTGTAGCACCGCCCGACCTACAGATTAAACAGGTGTCTTAACAGGTTACTTTAAATGATGAGAAGGTATCAAAAAATGAAGATGATTCTTGCATGTTATTTTTTAAGGTTAAAACTTTTAGTTAGAATCAGTTCCACTTTGGTGTTACAGCCTGGTGTGACATTCATTAGGATTACATTAAAGTACAAAATGTTGTACCCTACAAAGAGGCATCTCGACATGACCACACCGACATCTTGATATTTACTTGTACCGATCAGTCGGATTTTTTTCCTGATTTTCAAATGGAATTCCTGGTGATTTATAAGCTTAATCATATCGTGATGGTACTGGTATGCTGCTGACTTTTTGTATATTTGGGTACTTTAACGTCCAATATAATCTATTAAACTTACTTTGGTTTTGATGGTGATCGAATCTTTAACATGAATTTGGGTAGGAGTCTCACCCCTTCACATTTACCAAGGTGGGAGTTCTTCACACCACATAGATATGGTATGAGAAGGATTGACCTTTGGTAAAACACTTTCAATACTTTTTCACTTCTGTTGACTGGTTAACAATGTCAATACCTTGTCATTTCATCTGCATTTCGACACAAATTGATGGCTCTGACTGAGAGAGTATGATAAATATAAATTTACAGCGCCCTCTTACTTAACGACCAGTTTATTGATAAATCATCTCTCGGATGTAAGTGCAAATGTGCCTGTGCCGCATAGTTGTATAGTGAACAATCTATTGTAAAATGAGTCCGAAATGAAGTAAAAAAAAAAATATTACCCTTTGCCTTACCTTTGTTTATGATAATTGATTTATGTATTATATGCGTGTCCACTGTATGCCTGAAAATCCAGGATATATGGATTTAATACCTCATGATTGTTTCTTTTACCAAATGTAGATACCAAAGTGTTCATGAAGGGCTGGCGGCTGTTGGTGGGAGGATGGTTACTTGCCTGTTGTGAGCACAGTGCTGGCTGCAGCCAGTTCGGCATACACGTTGTAGTTGGGTAGAATCTGCGTCACAGCCAGTTCGTCAGTTCCACAGCGGATGTCGGCTTCCTCACAGAGCAGGTGGAAGCACGACATGGCCGTAAGCACTGCCTCTATGTCGATGCTCCACAGATACATGAAGAATACCACCTGGAAGTCAACACAAGGCCAAGTCAGTAAAATTACACTCACATATATACACAAGGCAACACATTCCTTACCTCCTCTAGAACTTGTATTTATCAGAAATAGTTATCCTTAAACAGGGATATAAGTTATGGTTAGAAAAAAGACAATAGGAAATAAAATCCACTTACTCTTCCATGCTCGTTTCCGCACTACTTCTCTCAGTAATTCACTCCTTATTCCCCTCCTTGACTCATTAACCACTCCCTCCCTTCACTAGCTCTCTTAATTTTGAACTGACAGTGTATGTCACAGTTTTTAGATGATTTAACTGTCGGGGGCGAACGGGGGAGACAACTGACCTCTAGTTTGATGTGTGCTTGTCGACAGATGCGGATATTGCTGCCCACGTAGGCGTAGTCTTTGTGTTTTTGAAGGAAGTTGTTGCGGCAGATGAGGATTTCACGCAGCCACTTGAGGATTTCTGTGTAGTTGAGGATCTGGTGCTGGATTAACTTCTGTGATATGGAGAACAGCACCTGGGAACTGTAACAAACACCCCACTGTGTTACCGCATCTTTATTCCAAAAGTGGTTGCTTTAGGAATAACCACAAATGACGAAAAACAAGAGCTTCGTTTGCATTGTGAAATAGCAACATTGGCAGGTGGACATGTTCAATACTGAGTCAAACATTCTTTTTCCCAAAATACTTTGAGAAACCAGGTATGTTCAAGGTGAACCCATGAAGCCACATGTATGAAAATATATATGCTGGTAAACTGCAAGTGTTGCACAATACCAGCCAATAAGCAAATAATAAGGTCTTTGAAAAAGTGCCAGAGACTTAGAAGGCTTCATAGGCCCTTATACCAAGTGAATTTCTTGCTAATTCCAAGCTAAAATGGTCTTTATACTGTCAACATATATGCAGGGATTAAAGTCAGGAAGGAATGAAGGAGGGAAGGTATGAACAAGTGATGGAAACAAGGAGTGAAGAAGTGATGGAAGGAAGGAGTGAAGGAGGGATTGAAGGGAGGAAGCTAGGGAGGGAGGGAAGGAAGGAAGGAGGGAGGGAGGGAGGGAGGGAGGGAGGGAGGGAGGGAGGGAGGGAGGGAGGGAGGGAGGGAGGGAGGGAGGGAGGGAGGGAGGGAGGGAGGGAGGGAGGGAGGGAGGGAGGGAGGGAGGGAGGGAGGGAGGGAGGGAGGGAGGGAGGGAGGGAGGAAGGGAGGAAGGGAGGAAGGAAGGAAGGAAGGAAGGAAGGAAGGAAGGAAGGAAGGAAGGAAGGAAGGAAGGAAGGAAGGAAGGAAGGAAGGAAGGAAGGAAGGAAGGGGGACATAAATGGCCTGAGTAAGGCACGTTGTCTCCCTGCCCTGGCCACCATACAGGATGCCTGTGCACCAGCCGGAGGGGTAGGGTCAGTGGAGGGTCAGGCAGAAAACAGGGACTGAACCATCGTTGTTTGGATACGTTGTCTCCCTGCCCTGGCCACCATACAGGATGCCTGTGCACCAGCCGGAGGGGTAGGGTCAGTGGAGGGTCAGGCAGAAAACAGGGACTGAAGTCTAATGTTCAGTCATCCACGAAGGGGGAAAGGCCTTCGTTGTTTGGATACTTAAAGCCCCACTCTCCAAGCAGATCTTTCATGGCACTAGCGCTTACTAATCTCTGCTTCAACCCAACACTTCAGATTCAAAACAGGGTAACTGTCAAAAGTTATGAAACCCAAACAACTCATGTATCATGAGTTGAGAAATACTGCAATTGTTAAATGAGTTTCACAGACAATACAGCGGTCTCTTTTTCAGCTCTAAACCACTTTATACTGTGAATCCACAGTTGATCAGACGGCCCTTTCAAATGATATTGCAAATACTTTTACAAACCAATATCATTTGACTTTGTCTTGATTGATTCCTAGAACATAGTTATGAACCATTCTGATTTCTTTTTGTGTGCTGAATATGCTGAAGAAACCATCCAACTTTTGCCTCCCCCACCATCCTCACATTATAGGATTTGGCATAAATACATGAATAGCACATTAAATATACATTTCACTTGAATGATGACACTTCCTAGTATGTGAGAAAGTCGTAGTGCCACTTAAAGAGATGGTAAATGTAATACCAATGCACAATGTAAATCAATATGTGTGGACATTTGTAGCATACCTACTCCTCCCCCATGCCCCGCCCCTTTTAACAAATACAAGAATATATCAGTAAATATAGACTTTGCAGAAAAGATCCCATTTTCTAGCAACTACTACCTTCTATTCTCCTTCAAATGAGTAATACTAGATCATGACTGGACCAGTTTTAGGGATCGCAATATTTCCATAAAGGAATTCTTAAAAATTATCCTGTGACAAACCGTACAGCGCCTAAACCACCAAATCTGTAGTACTATTTCACAGCATTCATGATAAATGTCAGCAGCGTCATTCAGTAAACCATTCTCAACCTTAGGCAGGGAATTTCTCTCCCAAAATCTTGTAATCACTGCGACAATGCTGAACGATACTGAGCCACCAAAGCGGCTGTATACCAGTATCTTCCACCTGCTCGTGCCTTGCAGATGTCTACAGGAGACTTAGACAAGTCTACAGTTTTTAACATAGACTGCCACCTCAATTGCCTAGTCCTCTCCCCTTGCGGTTCTGCGATGTTGGAAAACACGCAAAACACTATCAACACAGTTCAAATCTGAAACTACGGTTATAAATGTGCACAGAACCGGTGCATGTCAATGCCAAAAATGACTCCCCTCAACAAGCTATCGTGTCATATGACTTAGGGGCGGAATTCTTTGTTTCTCTTCCCTTAAATCCGTCAATTATCTGTATTTTTGTGGAACGTTTCGAAACACTGCCAGCTTGTTTCCTGGAAGTTGCCTACCTGGCGACGGGAAAATCTCTGTTGATATCCAACTGACCAGCAACAAGCAATAGACTATTTACATCAGTCGATAGATTGTGTATCATTTATCGATTGCATCTTTCTACGACTGCGAGCATACATGACAATATCTGCAATTATTCAAAGGAGACTATAGCACCATGTAAAACCAATCAAAAAGACAGATGGACAAATCCCAGACTTAAAGCAGTTAAGTTGAGTTCACCTTCACATCAATTTGCCATAATTAAAGGTTCGATGGTATTACCTTACATCCCAGAAGGTGTTGATTGGAGCTTCAGGGTTCCACAATTCTATAATTTCCGGTTGGTGCAAACACAGCAAAGCCTAAAAATAGAGAAAAGTTATTTGTAACAGTGAAAGATATTTCACACATTTTTTACGTGACTGAAATGTAGTAATATAATTTCTGGTAACTAGAATGCTGGTACAAGAGGTACTTAATAGAGCTTATTACTACTTTTATTGATATTAGCCTAAAACGTTAAGTCGGTGTAATGACAGGCATAACCACAACTCAAACATAACGTGGCAAGCCGCTTATAAGTAAAGTTACAAATCACTTATGAAATAAATCAGAGAACTAATCAGAGTTCAGGATTTGAATATGGTGTCTTACCTCCATGGCTTCTTGGGCAACGTCGGGCATCATTTGTTGGTGCACCAATGACACGAGTCCGTTAATAAGCTCGAGCGTGCTGCTCTGGATTTCGTGACCAGCTTTGCCAGGATTCTGCAGATATAACAGATGAAGTTTTTTTGGTTACCTGAATTTAGTTATCATATTCAAAACAAAATACACCTGGAAACCAGTAATATTTCTATAATTTCTCATCTGTACTTTTGTTTACAGACCCTACGACATCGTCAGTATGTAGAAGTAATGGAATGAAAGGAAGAAAGCCCAACTACACAAGTCACAAACTCAGTCTGAAATATTCTATCTTTGAATTATCAAGGTGAAACATAAGCATTATCTTTTAACCATATGAATATAAAGAAATCACAAAATTCACGCGATAGACATTATGGATGGTACTTATTATACTCATTTCGTAACAGCGTACGTACGTGTAACATAAGAATCGGGTCTGCGTGGATGAGCCGCACAATCCATAGAAGTAGATACTTGTAACTAGGAACCTCTTCTGTCGACTTTTCCTTGAAATTCAGACCCTTCACTTTCCCTTTCAAGGTCAGGCTCTGCGAGCAAAGGAGAAATATGGTTACTAAGGGCTAGGTTAAAATTGTTCAGTTCATGCTTTCTACAAATCAACCTGAAAAAGACTAAAGACTACAGTGAATTTTCTGGAAAATAATTACGATGTGGATAAAGATTTCTATACAAATAAAAGTATGTACTAATGACTAATATTCGGAGAACAAATATAGAAATTCCATTGTAATATACAGCAGTGTGTGCATGTTACACATGTTGAAAAACTATTTGGTGAAAGCTATCACTAAGATGAACAAAATTATCAACAAATTAAATCCTACGAGATATCAATAACTGGATGCATACACACCACAGTCACAACATAAAACTAGACTCGTGTGATTCAAATATCTATCTAATCATTCGATAAGAATGATATGGCGACCTAATAGACACAGACATATATGTTGATATTAAGCTTGATTCTTTGGTGTGTATCAACAGCATACAGTGACAAAAAGTAAGAAAGATTGTGCATCAAATTGTGCCTCAGCAGAGCAACACCACGCGTGCCTTAAACAAGCCGCAGCCTGAGCTTCCCGTTTCTACACAATTTGGAATATAATTTTCTTCAGAGCGTAAGATGAACTTATGAATCCGTAATTTATTTAACAAAGCAATGGTAGTTTTATTTGACCAAAGATGCTATTTCAGGAACGTCTGCCATAGAAATTGCGATATGGGCTGTAGTATAGAGTTATCAAGTCAGACCATGAATGATACTTTCATAAGGACTTGTAAGGAGTTATTAGCCGTGCCAACAGATGAAATAAAAGTTATTTTCTGCCTTATGAAAATAGCATGACCTTTTCTCCACCGTTTCTAGATATCATAAGATATTTTATCAAATGTGGAACCATACTGTTCAGGACAGGTCAACGCTTTATTTTTATTTTCCCCACTTTTTACAAATACTTGAATATGAATATCTCTGTAAATATAGAATCTGCCTAGGAAATTCCACTTCCTAGAACCTTCTGTTTTTTTTATTCTCTTTCAAGTGAAGCATATCATATTATGATTGAACCAGTTTAAGGGGTAGAACTATGTCCATAAAGGAGTTCTTAAAAATCGACATATGACTCAAAAAGTCCCCCCAAACTGAATTTTTTTTTCTCTAAAAACTCATATAAAAATACTTAGAACTAAAACTTTAAGATATTGTATGGCCATAAAACCTTCTGTCCAAAACAGAAATCATATTCCTATCTGTACTTAGTTAGCTATAAAAGGCAAAAATGTGGTGAGGTCACCTAGTGACTCTCACAGGCTGGTGTACTACAGTAGGCTATAGCCATAACCTAAAGACCAACCGTCCACCCGCTAATAATCACCTCCAACCCATTCCTTGGGTATATATTGAAACCAATCCTCGGACTGAATATGACCCAGCATAAATAAACGTTTAAAGAAAAAAAAATTCACACCGGGTGATGCCTCAAGGTATCATCCGGGGATGGCCGGGTGATGCCTTGAGGCATCATTCACACAATAAACATATGCTCAATAAACATAAAACTTTCACAGTATGTAGGTATAACATCATATTCAATATTTCTAGGTAAATTAAGGAATAGATCTAAGGATAACGTGTCGTGTCACATGATCCCAAGATAAAATTATCACGATTAGGCCTTTATACCCGGCCTCTAGCGGTATACCCCGGCACCAATACCCGGCTTCATACCTGTGCTACTGCCGTAGGCGCGATAGGGTTAAGTGAGGTTTACAGAATGGCTATGAAAGCATTTACAAAAGAAAATTTTAAGTTACTGCTCTAAGCATCATCTTGTATGTAAATCCACCGCATGCGGCCACCAAACTGCCTCTTTGAGTGGCCGGGCGAAGTGATAACCCGCTGATGATAGTTATATACTAACAAGGAGGGTGAATACTTATAGGCATTAACCGATGTGGGCCAGCTGTGAACCCCAAATCCCGAAGAGTGAATCGCCCGTGGTAAATATAAAGAAAGAATGTCATGCGTCACGAACGATGTGTGGCCTATCTAACACCACCAAACACCATTATGTCATTATTCTACACGATTTTCAAAATATCATTGACCTGACATTTCTTAAATCCAAGACGGCATCACATTTGAAATAGAAACAGCGGAGAGGAGTTCGTATTCTGATAACTAAACGCACAATACAGCAGCCCATGAATTGTTCTAAAAGACGGCGAAACAGATCGCCAGGCCGACTACTTAGAAACCATTACAAGACTGTCACAATGAAAGTGCAAAGAATAATGTGAGACTTATCAATGGAAAAAAAACTTCTCTTAATGAAAGTCGGAGGAGTTCTGGACTACTTTCTAAAAAGATACCACCAGGGGGAGAGGGAAAACGCTGAACAGTGAGAAGAATGGGGCCAGGATAGTATAAATGGAAATGGCATAGGACCATTGGAGGAGTTTCGTATATTTGGAGATTTATAGGCATAGGTGCCAGATCGAGTGAGTGAATAAGAGCGTAAAGCCGTGAGCGACTGTTAAATAATAAGCCAGTGGAGTAGCAATAATAGAGAAACAAAAAGGTTGAGGTGAAAGCGATGGTGTGTGTTCCGATTAGATAAGCAGAGCTGTCATTGGGTGAGACAACAACCTTCAAAGTGCAACCAATGCTATATCACAAAGGACGGTACCTGCCAGTGTTTGCATCATAGCTTCATAGCAATGTGCGCCTCTGTTAGACTAGCTGTAACCTGTTTTTAGTCGCTCAATTTCATGAAAGTATTGTTGGGTTATTGAGGGAGGTAGGGGCGGGAGTAACCGAAGAAAGCACAAAGGGCCCACTGTCAGTACCCCCTGGTGATATTTTCTTATTCTAAATTAATCAGGAGGGGAGACGGGGCCCCTGCCTGCTAGGCGGTTCGGGAGTGTGGCGGCCTGCGGGGACCGGGCCCCCGCTGTGGGCGTGTAGCGCGCGGCTGCGGCACCATTTACTTACTACCTGGCTGAGCCGCAGCGGAGCATGGCTCATCTGCGTCACTTTGTTGAGTGTGTCCGTGAAGAGTCCGCGTAGCTCAGATGCCTTCCCATACATGATCTCTATGTTGGGCCACCAAGGTAGGCGGGACTGAGAGAGGGAAGATAATCAAGCAAGCTTTTAGTATCAGTCACTTAGAATCCTATTGCGTATCATTACACAGGACTTCATCAATACATAATGTATCACCAATATCATATAATCACTACATAACTTTATGTAGCCAACATTATGTTATCATGACACTGCATATCTAACTTGGAATAACGTTATTATTACAAGACGTATCTAACTTAGACATTACATTTCATGCTCAGAACTATGTGGTTATTACACTGCATATCTGAATAAGAATGATACCATTACAGTGTAAACACAACCAAAATATGTATTCATTTACATTTCAATCACATTCAGGGGCATCTGAATAGTATTTTGTCTGAACCCCAGAGAGACCAGACGAAGAACGGCCACACACTTCACCACAAATATGTGTGACAAAACAAAATTCATCTGCTTCGGTAAGAAGGTGAGCTTCCACTCTACGTACCTGGGTAATGATGCGATGCAGCACGTTGACCAATACAAAGTGGAAAGTGGACGGGGATTGCTGGCTTAAACATATTTTAAGTAAGTCATTGTTGTGAGGGGTGATGCGGAAACACGACAGGAAACAGTCGATCATTAAGTCGACATCCTGACTGATGCAGTTTGGACCCCGTGAGAACTGCTTGTTCGGGTTAAAGAGCAGCGCCTGCATAGAAGAAGGACATAAGATAGTGGTCAATACTTGTTTAGGTATGCTTACTGAAAACCAAACGATTTAGCTGAGAGGCTCACCTAGAGAACTAAGCTTAGAGGCTTGTCGCAGGAGGGAGACACTAGAATTTTAAATATGATTTTATTAGAGAATATTTAACTAGCCAACCAGTTTTCAGGTTGGGGAGCGAACTAGAGTGACGAAAGGGCCCAGTCTCACCGTGACCTCCAGGTCACGCGGGATGAATAGAAAAACAAAGCAACTGATATTCATAAATATTAACTTTTGGATAAGGTGTTGGCAGAGACTTTGCATGAGATTAAGAACACAATATGTGATAGCACTGACAATGTACTCTGGGCACAATGTCCATGGTGATAGTATGTTTGCCGAGATACCCACCTTGAGGTCTTGGACGACTGACTGGACGAGGAGGAAGAGGACGTTGGTTCTGTCGGTGATGTTGATGTAGGTGGAGGCCTTACACAGCTTGACGCACGTAACGGCCGCGCCGTCAGTCAGGTGTTTGTGAGAACCGTGATGACCTGTCAGTGCCTTCTTCAGGTCATCGATGAATTGTTTCTGTAAACACAATCATCCCCCCCCCCATTGAATGTCGTTTGCAGAAATACAAATGTTTATGAATAGGAGGCAGAGATCATCTGAATGCCACCGATACAGAAAACAATATTTTGGGTCTATAGGTGCCAGAATTATCATCTCAATTAATCCTTTTGCTGGCAAACCTTGCCATCTCTTCTTGAAATATCAAGGTAAAGATCGCATTAATACTGATGTTCTGTTTCTTATCTCAGGTTATTTGACCTC
This sequence comes from Alentia gelatinosa, assembly GCA_950022655.1. Lineage (NCBI taxonomy): Eukaryota > Metazoa > Annelida > Polychaeta > Phyllodocida > Polynoidae > Alentia > Alentia gelatinosa. The sequence continues at coordinate 47,312,298 of OX465587.1, read as the reverse complement.
AAGAGGAGCCTTTGTGTGACATAACAATCAGGGATACATCTTAGAACATACCCATTCCAAGGTAGTAGCAGCGTAGAAACGCGTACTTTACCATAAAACATCAGACGGCTTCTGGTCCACATATATGCCACAGGAAAGACATTTATTGCGTTATATACCACTATTTTCAAAGGTGGCTGCTTGAGTTCCATTTATAAAGTATAGGTTTTAAGATACGACGAGCGCTCCAGAGACCACCCTTAAAGAAGAGTTTACTGTACATGTATAATTGTACAGGTTTACGTTTGAAGCCGCAACAAGTACATGTATTTACCTTTTTCAGGTGTTGTTGAGAGCAAGGAGCTCCGGTGTCAGCATTTGTGATTTCTTCCAAAATTTTCTGCAATGAAGATATATTTTCGTCAAACTTTCAGAGAGTAGCAGCATTGACGAGATGGGAGAAATGTGGTGTGCTGAATATCAATGTTGTGTTATACGGTAAGAAATATTTACTTATAAAATCGTGATGGTTGGCATCACAATGGCAAATAAAAGTGTTTTCTTTTAAATCACCTTGAAAACATAACTCTTTTATCAACCGGTTTTAAGGCTTTTGTACAACATGATTGGCTGCATATGCGTTTAGATATTCTCATGAAAAATGTTGGTTTTTTTTCTGTTCTGTATATTTGTGCATAGAATATACGTACCGGACATAATACAAGTAGCATCATCTGTAGTGGCCACACTGCAGCTTTCCGTTTGTTCGTTTCGGCGAAGCTGTTGAACAGCTCAAACAACTTGTCGCAGCAGTCTGAAACCAATACAAAATTTACAGCAAACATGATAGTCTGAATGAATCCTAGTATCCAACAATGAGCTACTGGCTCCGTAAAAAATACCTTAGAAATCCGTATGCGTGACTCCTTTAATCTAGTTTTATTCATAAAATATTCATATCTTATATAAAACAATTTTTACAAGCTATTCTGTATTTAATTCTATAATTCAAGATGTTGTATCTATTTCTACTAAAACAATATATTTTCAGGAGCAATCCAACTGTACAGTAATTTGAAAGTGGTACTTCAGTACTGACCCGCCAACTCGTCATTAGGCTTCTTCTGCAGCTCAGTGAACTCCTCCGGGTAGTGGTCCATCCAATTCCATATTGCCTGCAATAGTCCGTTAACTATATGAATAAAAGCAACTCAAGCATGGTATAAAAATAAAAGTTGACTACAGGTGTAGGCATTCAATGTAAAAACATTGCTTTAATACTTACTCGTATTACTCATTATTCAATTGTAAGGAATACATGACGTTTACGACATATGAACGTAAATCTAATGTTTCCTATAACCAATGAAGTCATGTAAATAATGTTGCCAAACCGCAGTGAAAAACATATTGTACACTACAAAAACTTTTCAATGTGACATTATCTATATATGTACAGATCCCAAGTTTATATCACTGAAGTTGAGATATGTATGTTACAAGAATATCTTATTATAGTCTTAATAAGGCTCTATGATATGACGCAAGGTTCCCATAGTTACCTTTTCTAAACTTGTGGCCAGCACAAGATGCACATTCTTTTTGAGGAAGCGAAACTTCTGCACAGTTTCCGCGTGAGAAAGAACTATAAAGAAAACAATGCCTGGTAAATTATCAGCTGAAATTCAACAAACTTAAAATAAAAACCCATATCATATACAATTTTCAAACATGCATTCCATTCTGATCCTTTACGTTTGTCTGATATGGCAAGCTTTATTTTCCGATTATAGTTCACAATTGCAAAATATTTTGCTTGGTAACAGAATTTACTCACAATTCGGAAGTAAACAGAGTTCGTGTGATTCACAAGTCATCTAATGTTATAGAAGCCTGAGGAGGTTACTCTATATCACTCTAGCGCTGAAAGCATTAAGCGATTTATCTTCTGGTATTATATCTTTGGTCAGTCTTCCCAACGATTCTCTTCTGGTAGGTATGCAGGTTTTCACAAGGATTTCGAAATGAACCAATGGCAAACGACCATACTAATGCTTCCTAGTTCTTAGCCTAATACCGACATTTGTACAGGCTTCAATACCAGCCCCTTTACATTCCTGGTGAGAAAATGTATCACTAAATGGGTGTGTGCCTTTGTGCGCTTCTACACAGTATCCACCAATCAACAATATGCTGTTTGTACGTGCAATGCCTGTCTAGATTCTCTGAGCTGTGATAGACCTGTGATTAGGCTACAATTTAATGCCGTTGTTGGAGAAGGACAAAACTGACCATTGAGGAGTTTAGTAAGTCGGCTGCAGTCAACGTTGATGTGTTGAATGAGTTCCAGATCTGTGTAGTCTGTCTGCTCCTCGTTGGACGTGGGTAAGACTGTGAGTCTACAAAGAACATCAACTCACATGAGAGCAGGCCGACTACTATATGTAGGACATCAGTCATAACACAAGTATTAACCAATACATATTTTCAATAAATACAATATTAATATTTCTACTCTGGGAGTAACATTAATTCTAAAAAAGTTCAAATGATACATACAGTATGAGGTGGCAATCCTCAGGATGAAATGCTCTATGAATCGTGATAAAAACAGGGAGAGTACCGTACAAGCCATCCCACATTCACACGAAAAAATATATGACATTTTCATAAAGCTGACGGTGAATTTCTAAAAAAGGTTCATTTTGGTCACAAAACATTCTTAACATTCATATATAATATTAGCTTCGTCCTATTGTCTGTTAGAGCTCACTGATGGTATCTCGCTGCATGACTTACCTGGCAGAGATGCGGTTAAAGACTGCGGTAAAGTTGTTGAGACTGAGAGCGAAGAGCACCTTGGAAGCGAGGTGCTTCAGTTGCACAACGAGGTGGTTATCTGAAGGGATGTTTAGAAACTGGGGAGGGGAAAATAAGAAATTGTCAGATACACATTTATAACTGGTCCTATGGTTATAGAATTCATGTCGTCGACAATAAATACAACACAAATCCATATCAAACGTCTATTTATCTTATGACCATGCTCTTATGCGGCTATTCCACCAGGGTAAACGATCTAAGTTGATCCTGGCCAACTTGTTGATTCACTAGGTTGAGATTAATCTTGTGAGCATGGCTTGTTTGATCACTGAAATAGACCACCGTGAGTGATGATAGGGGCGCCGCACAAAGGGGTCATAAATGCACTTAAGACATCCCATCATTGATTCGTAAATAAAGATATCTTGAGTGTTTTAGGCTTTGATATAATAATCTAGGTTGCTAATTTAGTGTCCCAAGCTTACATTTGATGATGCAAGTAAACGGTCGTAGTTATACATACCTTACATATTTCTGGCAGCAGAAGTTTGACATACATGGCCTCGTCTAATCGGGAGGTATCTTTGGGTTGCTGGAGTAACAAAAGAAAACGCTTTGGCTGTAACTATTAATCAGGACATAATTGTCAACGAAGCATGGCAATGGTCACAGTCTGGTCTTGGTTCATCTTTTACCAGGTGAATATGGATTACTATTATATACCTTATGACCCACACATACTGCCCGCGGCTACCCATGACGTATATAAAACCGTACGTCACAGTGTGACGTACGGGGTATGTGATCACGTGACTAGCTAAAGTTTTGTCATTTTTAGGTATATAATGATACGAAAACGGGCTGACCGTCTTAGTACGTCAAAATACTTGGTAAAATTATTGATTAGATACATCCCGATGCCAAAGGCAGAGGGATGTATCTGATTAATAATTTTACCGCGTATTTTTGACATACGAAGATAGTATGCCAGTTTCCGTGTAGTATCGATGATTAATTAGGCATCCTTTCTCTTTTTTTTAATAGGTTTCTCAAAGAGTATTGTATATTACATAATTCGTTTCTCATATTTCTTCTATGATTGAGTATAAACCAGTTTTATTGGTATACACATATGGTCATTGGGATACTTTGGTCATGAATCATTTGCCATATAGATTATCTACATACACACATTATGAAAAGACTAAACCGGTTACGTACCCCATTAAGAACCTGTTCTAGTGTATCAAGTATAATCAGCTGGGACTCGTAGAAGTTGCGCTCTGCTTCAGGGCCATAGATACGCTGTAAATATGAAAGTAACAAATTTGTTAATAGTGTTGAAGTAGAGAAGGTTCAACTCGACGATCTTCTATACAAGAACATGACAAGCTCTGAAATTGTGACTCTTAAAGCTATCAACATATATCACAGATTCTCATCGACCCAATCGCCGATTATAATCGGGAACTGTAGGGAATAGTGATGTCGCCCTCTGGGGATACCCATCTCTCAACTATCATAATTCTTTAAAAAAAATTTTTTTTTATCATAATTCATCGGGAAAAGCTGTGGTCAGGAAGAGTCGGCATGTTGATGTCTTATAGGCTTTATGACAGTCTTGCTATATCTGGTATCAGTTGATGTCAGAATATTTGTTTGTTTGTGGTTTAACGTCCCAGGGGACCCTGAGGGTATATAGGGACTATCAACATTGACATCTTTTTATTGCAATACAGGATTTACGTATTACAAAGACATTACAGTGGGGAATCAAGGGAAAGCTCAAGTTTTTACATGGGTCAGTGGGGAGGTTCAGTGGGGGGTCATAGACTGTGGTTGAATTGATTTATCCTTACGAGCAATGATTCTGTTCCTATGTGACCATGTGGCTTCAGGGAATCTCATAGGATATGAGACTGACATTGACCTCATTACACTACACCGCGGTTTATGTTCTGGACATCAACTTGTGAAAAAAAACCTCACCCAGGCAATAACGATATTCACAGATAAATCTGTATTTCTCACATTCAATCGTGAAAAGAACCTGTCTTCGCAACCGTTTTAGCCACGTTTCTATTGGTATTTTTAAAAAGTTTTTATTCGTAGTATCTACATGGATTCTACCAATCTGACCAAGGAACAATCTTTATCTCAGATTCTCTCTTGAATAATGAATGTATTTGGTTTGTGTATGATAATGTACACAAGGTCATCCAAGCCCGTGGTATGAAGAAACAAACAATCTGCTGGAGGAGTGCAAAGTAATACAAGATGCAGTTTCAATGGGTAAAAAAAGTCAGATAGCATTATTCTCCGCCAATAACTTACAGCCACTGCATACGCCGTAAACAGCAGAACATGTATTCTCTACTGTTAATCTACTTAAGAATGTGTCCACCTTCAACATATTATAGGGGTAATAATCTTAAATTTTCAACATTTTGAGGTACATGCTAATATGGAAACTAGTCCAGAATAGACGAATTGGGTGCATTACGCGGTGAGCTAACATCCAACTCTTCGTGTAAATATTTTATTTGATCACCCTAACTAAGGCTTTAAAACTTGTTTGAGTTAGTGGTGCAGGCCGAATTGAATATCCAAAATATAGCCAAGATATAGAACACATTTCAACTTATCAGACCATGTCATGCCACCCGTAGTTTGTTCTTTCAGATATTTATAGAAAAATATAAGTTTCCTTTATGGTTTAAAACCACTTCCCGGTATCTCAAATCAAAGTATATATTTCACTTCATATCACTTTACAATAATATAGGACGAGTTAATAATATACAGCCGGACTCCTCGATGCTCCCACTTGATTGAAAAAAAAAAAATAAAAAAATAACACTTCAGATCATTTTGTAAGATGAATATCAAAGCTGCATACATCTAGTATTTGCCAATGCAGCCTTCATATTTTTGATAAGTGGGGAACCGTAATATCTATCACATAGTAAGTTAAGTGAATTTTGCATCTGAGTTAAGCCACAGATTTGCCATCCAAGTCCGTGGTTATGCTAAGACTGTTTTTAAGTTAAGTTGCGGTTATCAAATAAGTATAAATAATGACCTTAGAAGAATTCCCTGAGAAAACTTACGTACAACCATAATGTAGAGATTAAGAGGACGTGGCAATAACACCTCTATGGCAACCAGGAAAAGGAAATCATAACCATAATGTAGAATTGTAGAATCCGACCAAAACACAATGGAATTCACATTCAGAGCGGTTACGTTACGGCAGATTATGCATGCTGCCCGGATGCAGGAACCCGGATATGCCATCTGAAATGGCGTGCTGAGCGCCAGGTACACAAGGCAGGCCAGGCTGCTGAGCAGTCATATGTCCTGAGCCTGCACTGCATGCTCTGCAAAATCTCACCTCTGGACTAGGCCATGATTGTACTTTTATTATCAAAGTGAAGTGGTCAAGTACAACTCAAACAACTGCCCAAGTTTGGTTTGGTGATTGGCTTTATTAATGCAGCAGGGTACAACGTTTCGGCGTGGAGTTGCCTTTGTCAAGTCATTTTATTAACAAATAGGAGCAAAATAGAGCTACTATATTTTATCTGGATGCAGTGTGGCAAGTGCAACAACACGTCACTTGTAGGGGTCTTCATCACTGTATGGGTCCAGAGAAGTGGACTGACTTGTACTCTGATGGGTCGGTTTGAGGTGTGCACCTTGTGCAACCTTGGTGTCAGTTAAGCACTTTATCATCTTTAACCACGGCTACCATCTCGTTGTCTCCACCCATTTACGGAAAGAGCACAGACTTAACCATGTATCATGTAAGCCAGGTCATGAACAAGTCGAGGTGAATTCACCATTCAGGCGAAGTTTCTCATTTCGATAAATCATAATGTCATTAAAATCGGTTTACAGTGATTTTCATTTGGTAACTCCAATATGCACATGCTAGAAAAAGGTTGTTGAAGGAATATCCACATGTATGATATTGTACGATTTAATCACCTACCATAGGTAACCTTTTAAACAAGAATTCCTAACCACATTGGCAATTGATCTCGTAATGCACAGAGTATTGTGTATCAAGATGCGTTACACTTAATTTCGAGCTCGCCTGATATTTTTATCTAAAAGAGCGAGTACTGTTCTGCGCATTAATCTGGCGGGCGCGCCTCTAGGCAGAGTGGCACAGGTAATCGGCTGCAGGCAGGCCTGGTGAGCTTGGCGCGTTTACCTATCCTTGTGTCTTCAGTCTAAAACAGACTATTCACCGGCCGTTGGCCCAATTAGAGGACGAACCGCTGGACCCTAATTAGCAAAGTTACACTAATTGTTCATTTAGGAATGTCATGTCACACAAAATACAAGTCTTCAGCCCATCACTAATGACACAGGCTGCTTGCCTTCTTAACCACAACCTTCCTCTCCCCTTCTGTGATTTTTTTGTTTCGCTTTTTTAAGGAGCTTCGTTAACTTTATCTCACTCTCAGACCTTAATTTTATTGTTACAATATTTCCTGACGAAGACCGTTTGAAACATTCAAGGGTTATCCGAAATGACATAGTATGAGGATAGGCCAGAATGAGAAGTTTCATATCTCAAATGTTTCTCTAATACTGGTAAAGAAGTACATGTATATATCCTTTTACACCAAAATTGTAGTTTCCTTTCTATGAAGAGCCTATTGTATTTGTGTGTTGCTTATCAAAATGGTGAGTTTTGAATGGAATCATGACATTTCTGTCAATTAAACAGAAAATAACCCGCCCAGTATATAAACAGAGGGGCGGCCACACACTGGGTCAGTCGTCTGCTAGGCTTCGGCCATACCACAACAAGGAATTGGGCTTGAGCGGCCAATACTGTAGCTCGTATATTACTAATAAAGTTTCGTCAATGGTTGTGCACTGGAATTCGTGTGTCCGAGTCTTCCGTTACAATATTGATGACTCGTAATCGGGATCCCTCCAGTGATCATTTACACCCACTATATAATCTATTGTATTTTAGACATGGCTCCCACCTACTACGACGTACGCCAACGCGCTACGATAGACCTCCCGACGCGCTACGATGTCGGCGACGCGCATCGCGATCATCAGGGATATCGAGAGGTCCCCATCATAAAAACCTGTCTAATTGCGCTCCCCACATCACCGAGCTCTCTGATAGGCTACCGAAAATCATGTTGTAGACAGAATGTAGAATGTCGTAGACACCCTACTATGCAGATTTTTTAATGGAACCTTTCAGCGTGTTGCAGAGCGCCCCAACAAAACCTTACTTATTGACGCCAGACTCCACGATTGGCGGGAGCATAATCTTAGAAGGTGGACACGCCCTTTTATCATATATAAAGTGACAGATTCAGAACTCTAAGCTGATTTTTATATTTCATGTTTAATTATTGTCTTTCATTTAAAACAAACACCCTAAAATCAACTGTTAAAGAGGAGGTTTATAAGACCACGGCAAGTGGCAGGATAAATACGTTCAATTACAGAATATCAATTATATATATATTATGATAAACTATTTTTATTCGTAAGATGTATGTGCTACAAAAAAATGTGTAACTCACTATTACGACAACTTGTCTGACTTGTATTCTTCTCACTCTCCCCAGCAGTGTTTAACATTGTTTGGTTTTGTGATGCAAGCTAAAGCAAATTGTCTGAGAGTGTCAGGCAGTGTTCTGTGAAAATTGCCTATAAGGACACCAAATTGACGATAACTGATAATATCAATTTCTCCCTCCTGATCATCGAGAAAAGCATTCCCATTTCCATTCTTAGCTGCCGAAAAAGGTGACTTCTTTCTTTACTTCATTTTCCCCCCCTTGTTAAGTACACTTGATAGCGGATTGACTAAACACAAAATAGTTGCAGATTGATTCTCAAGCAAATTGCTGTGAACAACCTATACCAATCTGCCTAAACTCTACATTCAGCCCCATGGGGGCATAAGTGTGTAATCTTTGCGTCCAGTTGAATCCAAATGAGTGACAGAAGACTGGTTCCCTGCCTAATCTTATATCTCGGCCAAAAAAGGGCTCTATTTTGTATTTGGTAGGCGAGAAAATCAGTTGTATATGACTGAGATCTTAGCCCCTTTATTCATCCTCTGTATTGAACCACGCTTGAAGAAACAACCATTATGTATTAACTCTGATGAATAAAGAAAGATTTTAAAAAATAAATAAATAAATAAATAAATAATAGGACAGGTATGGCACAATTTGAAGTGACCTTGAACGTACACTGCTTCCATGGTAATTTCCAGCGGAGGGAAGAACCAGCTAAATTTCGATGGGCCCCTTAGCCAACGGCAAACCAGCGAAGGAACCAGTGTAATAGACACCTTTGCTATTTGACAGGGAATCAGCTCAATACTTTCCCACAATGGAGTATGATATCTAGCCTAATATGTGAGTTTGTTTGTTTCGGTAGTTTAACGTCCAATTTGTTATATTAGACTTACTTTGGGTTTGACTGAATCTATGCAATGAATTTAGGTCGAAATCTCACCCCTACACATTTACTGAGGCGAGATTTATTTTACTTCCCACACCACATAGACATGGCATGAGAAGGATTGGCCTTTGATATAGCAGTAAATCTACCACTGCTAGCGGGGAAGGGTAAAGGTGGCTGCAGTGACTGCAGTGGTACTCAAATCCACACAGTCGGACAACCTATGGGTAGGCCAGGTTTCAAGGCTAGTCCCGTAGGTGTTGTCCGAATCAGGGTGGGCATACACAACATCTATGATGTGACATCATCTGAAACCCATGTGGCAGGTTGAGTTGAAGTGTAAGAAAAAATCGACTTTGTTCTTTTACCTGCATATTTTGCTCAAGGAACTTGTATGTAAAACATCTATTTTTTCATAAAATGTAGGCCTAACACCATAATTAGTATTTCTATTCAGATGAAAATAATATCCAGGGTTATGTATCATATCACATGATTAAACAGTCAAATTTTGGGTTTTGACGATTATGTGCTCGTCCCCTAGTGGTATAAAATGCCACCAGCACCCGTCCTTAAGGGGGTAGCTCGGCCGTAGGCGCCCGTCCTTAAAGGGTTAAGGGACAAAGACCCCAACAATCAACCCAACTGCACCAGACCCAATGAAACTTAAAGAAAGCCGAAACTGTGAACCATTTGAATAAACAAAAATGACTGAGCACTCTCCAAATATAACATAAGGCTCACCTCCTCCCATTAAAGTGAGAAATCCCATTTTCACCACTGTGTCAAGTAAACAAATCTCTTACACAGTACAAACTCGCACTTTTGGAGCACCATACAGGTATAGTGACACACATGGTAAACCATACTCACACTGAGGCGCACACCTCAGGAACCAGTGACATCACACACTGGCGGGAGTCACAGAACCATTCAAAACTTTCCTTAGAACCGCAATAGGGAGTTGACCAATGAAATCAATCAAACCAGGATAGTAAGGACCGCTAAGAGCACCCGATTATTCCAGCTCATGTAGCGGCGAGGAGTGATTTTCTTTGGAGATTATCTAAATGGGCATATCAAATCCACATGAAGTATTAAATCAATGGCTCTCTGAATTCGGACTGAACTTTCATGATCAGACTATGATCATAGTTCCCAACAGGAATAGCCTTCTATATCTCTTATATCATATCGCATATACCTGCATTCACGAGTATATTCCAGACCAGAAATAGTGTTCTCTTATGAAATCCACACTTGGATTAATCCATTTTAGTTACACTGTGATAGCCTGGGGATTACCTAAAACATCTGTTAAGATGACCCACTGGTCACTAGTCTTGAGAAAGTATCTTTGGTGATGGAGAAATAATACGTGTCTATGAAGCGCATGTCCAATACAGCGGGTGATCTTTTTGGAAGTCTATACAATATTAGCTGACATAAATATGTACACGTTTTCTCATACTTGTAGCTTCAAGATTAAATAATTGTTTTCACATATTCCATGTTGGCAGACAATGTCACCATACTATGTATTTTTTTCATCCGCTACCAGAGGAAGTACAGAAAACGTTGCCCATTCTACCCGAAAAGTGCGTTTCTGTGGTTGCATAGTTAAGTATAGTTAACCACGTGCCTAGTCAGACAAGCACCTTCGGCCCATCAGCTTTTGTGGTAATCAACTTTTTTTTCAATTGTTCTCTGTTTTTCTTAAGCACCACATGATTCCTTACTCCAAATGTTAATTTTTAAAAAACAACAAAGAGAAATAAGATAAGATTTCAAAGAGAAACTAACAACACACAAATATTAGTCTCAGTGTTACCCAACATTATATATGTATAGTTGTTTGTGGTTACATATTCGTTATCATAAAGAAACTAGACTCACCATGGAATCCACAGACTGCAGGGTTTTGGTAAGTCCATTGATGACGATAAAAAATTTGTGCTTGCTAACGTTAATTAAACATTCCTTGTTTTGTTCCACATTTTGTATAGACTGTGTTGTGTGGAGACCGGTTCTCACAGGTAACTGGAAAGGGAAAACAAGGAAAGATCCGAATTAATGCCAAGTAAGTAAATATACACTATAAACAAATATCATAAAATGTTCCTGATCTTGATATCATCAACAAGAGAACTTACTTCATTTACAAATATCAAATAGTTTGCACTACACGATCATCTTCTTCTAATATCTGACAAGTGAGGCTGAATAAGTTGTCATAATTCCCAGAGGTACAAACATCTACATTTTTTAGTTACATTAAACAGCCACATTACGAAACACTTACATTATAGAATATTTTCCACAGCTTGATTTCATAACTGGTCATAAAGATCTATCATATCTATTAACATGGATGAAAGTCGGAACTGAGGAAAAGATCGGAAATTTAAAACGCTTATAAAAAAGAATGATTTACATGTATATTTTAACAATGGTCGTGTTGCCGTTGTATATGAAATATCTTGAATTCCTCTATTAACATCAGTTGATCCACGTGATGGGTACTACCTAGTAAGTTCAACAACACATTGGAGTTCCAAACTTGATAAATCATAATAGAGGAAGTGCTCGGATAAGTCAATTTTAACGGATTCCAGCAAAATGCTGAAGCACACAAAAGGGACCAGTCAGGGAGGTCAAAGCTGAGAATCAGTGTAATCATGTTTTTATTTATTCCATCGAGTCAATATAAAGGAATTTACATATCAGAATAAAGCGCGCCGTGGCTATGGCGTTATTTGAGAATCGAGTGTTCACAATCTCATGGCATTATCATTGCATCAGCAGGTCGTTTGTCTCTATTTTTCGCCTCGTCTACTGAGCCGTTTAGGTATCTAGAAAGAGCAGGATTGGTTGGATCACATCAATGGGGATAGTGTGGAGGGTTGTGTCTGAGGCAGCCACTAACACGACTGGACTATATTTTCGCAAAATATGGATATTTTCTATGAAAGCTGGATGATACTCTTTTACTGGGGGATATGTGATGTCTCTTGAATAAGTTTGCACTGGAACTATTTTATACAAATAAAGGTGTACTATATCTTATTTCGATGCTAAAAATGCCACAGTATCCATTTTCAAGATATCTTTCTCCTTGAGGGAGACAGATTTTACCCTGTCTTCTATTCTAATCCCACGGATGTCAACAATTATTTACAATATACATCCTCTCATCCACTACACTGCAAAGGGGGTATACCTCTCAGCCAATCCTTTCCTTTCTATCCACTTTCCATCCAATATTCAACATTCTCAAATGTGTAGTCAGCAATACAAACTCGCATACTATCTTCTTCCATACGCACATAGACTATATCGCAGAGTCGACCAATCGTGGCAATGTGGAACCAAACAAATTCATGTGACATGCTTGTCCAGGCGAAGATTGACTGTCAGCCACATGGAAACACCAAACACCTTCTAGCCGCAGTAGGCATAAATGCGGTATCTAGCATGATGGTCAGCCTGATGAGTCGATAATGGTGAAACCTTAACCCTCATCGCACATAAAAGTCTAAACTATGTCTTCAGTGCCATACCTTTATTCTAAACCCACGCATGCCATCTAAACCATCAACAGACTAATCTCTGGTAGATAACAACGTTAGTGTCTCTCGGCTACCCCTGGAGACACTTGGGAGAGTTGGTGCGACACCACTTCATGATGTCACACCAGAAGTGCACTATGGTTACGGTGGTCAGTTGACGTAGCCTCGTCTCAGTCTTGATATCTATTTCAGTAGATTAAACGTCCAGAGGACTTGAATTGGCTTGCTGGCTTTTCATAGCTATGGCCCTGATGTCGTGTCCTCTCGGCCTATATGCAGAAATTCCAGAGGTCTTGAACCAACTGGTGACGAAAGAACAGAAGCAGGCTTTGTCAGTGAATCATGACTGTTTTGATCACTGGAATCTACCTTGATAGTGCTTTCTGGCATGGTCTCCAATACCTCGTCAGCCCTTATGACAGAACAGAACCATACGTTTTTTTATGACTTGAATGGCTTCCGATGGGGACACGTGAATGTCATAGGTGATCTTGATACTTAGTGATATATCTCTGCACTGAATGCCAGATACTCACTCGTGAAAGGTGCCCCCCCCCCCCCCCGCGAGTTGCTCTGCTTCCATCCATAAACATTCTCCTCATTTAAATTCAAGTGTTTGTGTATGTGAAAGAATCTCCAAGGTAAAATGAGCTGAAGGTTAGGGGCAGGGGGATATGATCATATTATAATATAACTCGTTTAAATTCTAAGGATATTTTAAGGGAACAGCGCACCTATCTCAGTGTCTGTCCACATGCCGGTACCAGCCCCTCCGCTTACTCCTTAAGATGCGAATGATGACATGTATACTTGAACCTGGCTAGCTTGGTGATCTTAACCTAAAGGATGAGTCACTCACTCATAAGATATGTCTCCTTCTGTTCCTCTACCCTGCTGTGGTTCTCCTTGTAGCCCTGGTCTGGCACCCACTCCCTACGAGGTGCTCTCACCATGGGGAATAACTGTGGTCATCTATTCATCTAAGATAGTATCAGGGGGACACCATGCAGCCTGTCTGCTATACTGTCCGCTATGCACATGGAACCGGTAATCTAATTGGAAATGCATATTCCCAACAGACACAACCTTCCTGGATGGGACGCCCATCAAGGCTGCTCCCAGTGGCAATTAAGTTCTTGCGGAAGGCCGGCTTATAACTGGCATGTCCATATACTTCTCGCATCTTAATGCATTAGCCTCGCAGATGAGATACCCAGACTGTGGTCACAGCCGGCACCTCCCATGGAGAATACTGAAACACAGGACACTTTCATTTATGAATCGCGGCCTTCGCTCCTCTCCCATTGTTCACTCAAGCTCTAGCTATAATCGTGCCCAGTGTTTCTATAAAATGATATCAATTATCACAATTACAAATTTAAAAAAATAGAAAGATATCAATAACTTCCTAGCGTTTCTGATCAACTATATCAAAACAAAAAGAACTAATATATATGGACAGATTCCTTAAAACTATGAGTTCACTTCGTCATTTTTGTTGTGCGGTACAGTCATTAGTTTTAGGTTTGATCTTAGACACAGGGATGCCAATTAAGGTTAGCAAAAATGTGAAACTACAATTCATGTGGAATTTCATGGAGTAGGGCTGAGACTATATGGGAAGGTATACTGTCTTATTGGCGTTATCGACGCTCAATTAATATCATCTTTGTTTTACATATTAAAGGAAAAGAAATCATATATATACAGAAAATGAAAACGTTGACTTTCACGAACAAAATGGAAACCCGTAGACATTATCATAGTCACTGTGACAATGGTTATGACTCATTCTTAAAGTGAGTATTCCACCAGCCATACACATGCCTCAGTCTGTGTCCGTATGGGGGTTGCTGGCAGACCTTATGGGCTGCTGGCAAACGACCTACACAAGGGAAGAACACTGACACTGCCCTTGCCTGCCTATCACTACGGGCTGAAACAATGCACCGACACCAGCCAGAACGTCGGCGGTGGCCTGTGTAGTGCAGGCCAGCTGCAATGTTCACAAACCCTGCTGCTCCACTGAGCCGGTCTCACAGCTGGCATTAAAATTACAAGTGCCTGTCCATACAGAATTATAAAGTGCTGCCTGCAAAGCATCACTAATATAAACTGATTCATTAGCTTTTGCTGGCTGGAATACATGGCCTACTCACCCAGGTATGCCTTCCCTGTTGACTCAACGGATGAAGTCAGCAAGTACTGGTGAACCTGTGAACTGCAAACCCATGATCACAGACAGAAAGTTTGGATGGTTCCGAAATGACGGACACTATTTTAGTGCTATGCTCATTCATAACATCAAAATTCATCTAAATTTACCTTAATTAGTTGGTCAACTGCAGTATTCAGTGGATATTTGACAACCTAAAGTGGTGATTCCACCAACACACACGATATAGCAAGATTCAGCCCGATTTGGTTGTCTTGCTAGATCAGGCTAGGATTGAATGGTCGCGTGCCTATTTGTCGTGATGTGTCTTGAGATGTCGTGGTGGTGGAGCAACAAAACATACACACAACATTGCGCGCCACATTTTGAGACAACAGAGGTATGACACATCGCAACACAGTAAGACACTACAAGACATACCAAGATATAGCATGGCAAATCCTTCCCGTTGGTGGAATCAGCCCTTTATCCAAACTGCATTTGATGCACCCCCTATCAAATTAATGGGGGACAAGTGTGTAACAAAGTAATGTGGCTAACTTCAAGAGAGTGTGGCAGTGCAATCACTAAGCGGTCACTAGGTGCTTGCAAGGGCACCATGTTGGCTAGTGGGTTGGTGGAAGAGCTCAGACTGCTCAGACATTTTAGCTAGGCCAGTCGGCCAGCACCTTGCAGGTCTACCAGCCGAAAGGGCTGTTCAAGGCCTAGTTAGTGGAACACTAGGTTAAGGCCGATAAATATCTACCGTTTTGCTCCATTTCACAATGATCTGACCTATAATTGGCTACATATACTAATTCTTCCATGCAAAATAATGCTAATATATCATCACCGATAAATTCCATTCAATCCTATGGTATGTAAGGTGCGCATATCACACAGGAGAAAACATCGATGGTACAACAGCCTGATTACTATTGGCCCGACGGGATCCAGTCCTAATATTGCAGCCAGGCAATTGGTCACTTCTGACAAGCATAAATACCCGATTGTTATTTAGTTGAGGGGTGAGGCCATAAGATCGAGGCTGCTGATTGTATCTATTGACCTGATTGAAGCAGATCTCACTAGAGGTCAGGTACAATCAGATTGATGTAGATGAGTGGCTTATTGTGGATTCGCCCATGGGCTACGTGGCTTATAACCGGTTCCTGTTGCCTAGACATGAAGGAGCAGCAGATCAGACAGATTAATGATTACATGCACTGTCTACATATTATTTTCTAAAAGTAATAGTCAACTATCATATTTAAATGCCAGACAACTGATACCGTAGCTTAGCCCCGTAGAGTGAATGATTTACAGTATATATCCTAGCACGTGCATCCTGCAAGAACCGTTTATAATCCTGTCTACATACAATATGCTCCTATGCCCAATAGGAGGGTATATCAATACGTAACAAACAATAACACTGACTGCCCAAGTAACAACTACAGTACCGTACACTACTGTATGCCCTAGTAGGTTACTGTATACCTGACAATTACAAGTCAACAACAATAATCAGTTTCTAATGGTTTGCTTAGCTTTCGAATATTAACAAATAAGACATTAACCCCACTTCTTACTGGTTGCTTTGTTCTACCATTAGAAGTGTGTTGTTACACTGAACACGAAAATCGCACATTTGAAGTCTGGTCAACAGCGGTTTGGCCATCTTGTCATCTTGCCTGTCACCAGCTTTGTCAAAATTAAAAACAGAGCTTCGTCCTCATCGCGTTGTTGACAACTGAAGACTGGCGATGTTTGACAAGTTTGCAATGGTTCTCAACTAATTCTTTATAAACAGAGAAATCAGTATATAGATATGAAATCAGGAATTGACAGAAATTGTGGTATTACGGTTGGTAGAACTGGGAAGACTGATAATTTCATATTTAATGTACACCGCCGCCACCACACTGACATCATTGAATGGTGTAGGCGGTAGCCAAAGAGCCTTTCGTCTCGCCTGCCAAAGCCAAGTACGTTGTGGCTTCATCGATGTCACAAAAATCATCAGTCATAGATATAAGATGTTATCAAATATGGCCAGGGAGGTTAGTTGATCCTACACTAAGTATTTTCTGCTTGTCAAACACCTGGGCCACATAAACACATGCGGAACGATAAGTTCATTCACAAAAATGTCTGAATGAAGCAGAGGACGAGCGCCCGATCAGCTGGCCCACATTCGACCCTTCTCCACGCCCAGATTTCGATCGACAGCCAGAAATTTCACACGTACCTGCGAATCAAACCTTGTTATAAGCGACTGAACCCAACCACCCGGCTTTTGGGTGGCCATATCGGGCAAAATCCTCCAAAATGTGGAAGGTCTCGGAGCTTAGGCCGTCGCCGCCATCATCCGCAGTTTCGTATTATTTTCATTGGGCGTGCGCATGCGTATATAAAATTATTCACCATATATGGGCAAAGCTATTTTTCTCCCTATACCCACAGATGTTGCAGTGCTGATGAATATTGGATTATAAATGCGAATGAGATATACCTTGTGATATAACCTTGTAGGTCTATTCCTAAATAACACTGATAACATTAAGTAGTGAGAGGGTGAATCTAGATTTACACTTTTACTGACGATGTCGTAGATTTGACACGCCCTCCCCGCCACATAAAGCGTGAACTGCTAATCTCGATTCCTAGGCGGCTAGGGCTAGGCCAACAAACCGAGTGGCTATACGCTATACCATACTATTCTTGCCAGAGTAATTCATTTATACGTCAATATCCAAAGTAGACATACCAGTATCGTTGTTTATACTATTCTCAAGAAAAGCAGTGGCCCTGTACTTGACAGTGATTACCTAGCCTATATTGATACAATATCTGAAATGGTGTGGAAAGTGGGAGGGGGTGGGCGCCGGGGGATGGCAAGTAGCCCATGCTGTAAATTTACTGGATACCTCTACAATATTCCTACAGAGTCTAAGCACTGTCTGGTGTGGACATAGAAAAAGGGGGTAGACACTCTCGACAGGGGCTCCCTCAAGCTTCGGGAAACATTGTTGGGATGGATCTTGTTAAAAGCATATCTTCCAGTAGGCCTTATTGAGGCCTCAGATTGCTCTAGTGGCGCCATCTGGGAGAATATCCAAGATTGCTTGTGATTGCGGAGTTTGCCTTAGAACTGATAGATACGGTAATAGAAGAGGCTTTTACCTAGGAAATGTTTGTGATTTGATTGCTGAATAACTCCTCGTTGTTTAGATATGTTGAAATTCAAACGTTCTATGGAATATTCCGAAGACGTGGATTGCAGAATTTTGAGGGAAAAGGGATAAATCTGAAAGATGTTAAATTCAATTTAATAACTTAATAGGTATCAAATTTATTCAAAATAAAACAGAATCCATTGGGATTATATTTATGACAAAGTGCCTTTGCAATCGGGCGAATGAGTGCGCGGGCAACCAGAAAACAGAGGCACTTGTTTTGTCGGCGGAGACCAGCAGGAAAACCGCTGTAGCCAGTGTGGGCTCTTCCCCCTAGACCCCCGGGCGGCCCCTTAGCAGGGGGCTCAGCAGGGGAAAGCCCGCTGCAGGATCTGCCCCCTGCTCTCTCTCTCTCTCCCCCCCCCCCCCCCCCCCCCCCACCTCCGGGGTGGTCCGAGCTTTGGTGAGGGTGTCTGCAGAGGCGAGCCCGCGCGGTTGTACTGAGGAGTTCTGATGCACCCTCTCTGTCCCTTCACTCTAAAGTCAGTTAAAATAAAAGATATGACTGTAGGATAACCTTTTCCCCTAATTAAAAATAATATTCCTAGCTCTACCTACCCAACTTGACTCATTTCCAATTTCCTATCGCCTGATGGTGTTGAATATAATTACCAAGTAAACTCTCAAATATACAAATGTATTGACAAATTACAAAGCCAATTTTAGCTCTCAGCTGGGGCCAGATATTCTGTTGGGATAGATGAAAATGCAAGAGCTTAGAACGGCTCATGGACTGCCAACACCTATGAGGCTTCACAACCATTGGCACCTTTTCCTGATTTTGTTATTTGTTTATTGGCTGGTACATGGGAACACAAACATGCATTTAGTGTATGCATTATTATACAGGTGGGTTCGGAGTTGGTGAATATACCGGTACCTGGTTTCTCAAAGTTTATAAGTTGGATTCAATATTCAGCTAGCACATCTACCTGCTGGTTTGGTCTTAAAAGATAATAATGCTATTTTCGATGCACACCAAGCTCGTTATCATCTTAATCCCAAGATAAAAATATATATAGAAGTTATACATTCATCTTTATAAGTTGTAGATTCAACTTCTTGGCTGGTTGATCAGTTGGGTGGGGTATTGAGAGCTCCGATAGGATTATGAAAGAGGGAATGGACACAGAAACATGCTAGGCTATAGGATACTGTATTCTGATAGTGGAGGAGTGATGAGTATCACATGTACTGATTTGATACCGAAAGCTATGATTTCTTCTAATGTTATAGACTAATAAGTAGGGGGTCAAAGAAATGTAGACTGGGGCAGTACAGCCGTAAGGAAGAGCAAAGGGTTAGGAAGGAATAGAGAGGTAACCTGACTACAAAAACCTCGCTTAATTTTGATTTGGACAAACACGTGTCACTAGCTACATCCTTTTTTTTAAAGTTGCACACATTCATGTTATTGCAAAACTTGCATCAAACAACAACCGTTATGTTTCTCACTATGATTTTGTTTCCTTTATTTCTTCATTGATTACAATAAATAAAACATTCTAGATCTAATATGTTACAACGGAGAATTTAACAATATAAACAAAACTAGACATCATATGAACTAGAAAACTGGAACGAATAAGCTGATTGGTGATTTATTTGGTTAGCTCTTATCGCCTTCATACTACACTGCGTGTGAATCTACGACCCTTATGTGTATGGATGCCTTCTTCCTACAACCCTGATACAACCTGCTTCGAAAATAAGAATAACAATAGATAATAACAACATCGACGCCGGTACGCGGTCCATACGCATTTAGCGACGAGAAACAGAATGTCGTTTCAGAATTCACTTCTGAGGGAATGTGTCTACAATCGTTTTTTGATAAGCTTCTCGAGTTTCTTAATGCGGCTGGATTCCTGTTCCGGTGCTCCTGACGGTGCTGCCCCCTGCTGGGCTTGACCGACACCAGACGGGTTTCTGGCGCGGTACATCTCCACCATTGGGTCCCGCTCCGATCGTTTAAGACCCTGCATGGGAAACACAGTAAAATTACAGTATGAGTGCCACATGGGACTGGAGTTTGATCAGCTCGAAGTCTAAGTGATACACTAAGCTTCATTACTCATGTTGCGAATCAACTTGCATCAGTTCAAACACTGTACCGTTTTACAAAAATGTAGAAGATCTGATTCTTTTTGGAGAATCTAATGTACCCTTTCCGATAATTTTCTGATAACAAAAATATGAATCAACTCACCTTCATGTCGAGAACCTTCTGGAACTCTGAGCTGTTAGACTCGGCCAGAAGTTTAATGTAGTTGTCCACGAAGGCTTGTGGCGGCTCATGTGGCGACATCACCACCTTGAGGATCATCTCTCCCCGTGTCATGCCCTTAACTACTATCTTTGTGTAACTGAAATCAATAAACATATTTTCCATCAATTTTCATTTCTCAAATATAACAGTTAAATCATTTAGAAGTAACCCTAACGGTCTTAGTTATATCAACTTAATACTGCTCACATGAAATTTTTTTCCTTCAATTTTCCTTCATTGGCATTCAGGTAATCGTATACAATATATTTCTTTTGTTACGTATCAATTTGTTCGCTTACCAATAAAGGGTGGCAACCTGTCAGCATTGGGTATTCCGATTGCTGGTTTTCTTCAAGTGCCATCTCATAATGAAAGTTAACAAGCATTTTGGCCTCCTTCACTTACTTTCCAAAGGTACAATTCACCATTTCACATATGTCATATATTACCCATTAACAATAGTAGCAATGATAGTGGTAGTAGTACATCTAATACTATACATTAAAGCAAATAAGTGATCCAGTTATACAATTGTAGGTATACTTTCATTCATGATAGTCTTGGTTAGCGATTTGAACATCTTGATTGTTGGAGTGTTACGTACTATTGGCCTTAGTTCATTCCACTCTTTTCCTCCTATGTATTCCACACTTCTCATATAACTCTGACAATTAGGTTGACATAATTTTAAGACAGGTGCCTCATATAAGCGGGTATTTACCACATTAACATCAGTATATTCCGGGCATCTTGATCTTATATAAATTCATTGTCTGGCGGAAACACTTGAACAACCTCATTATTACATTTGATTAAAACAAAAATGAATAAGAAACATAAAGATTGCCTTCCTCATGAATAGTATTATAAACTAGAAATATTATGTATATTTATATTTGATACATCTGTATACGGAGATATTACATGAGGTGTACAGGGTGTCCAGCTGTGTGCTTCAGTCAATAGTGAGTATTCCACCAAAAAAGGGGTTGGATAGGTGTTCAGTAGGCCTTTCAGCAGGTCCGCCTGTTGACTGACCTGGCGAAAATGTGTATGTCAGTCGAGCCCTTCCACCGACCCATCTCATTCTAGCCGGCAGGCCGACATAAGTTCAGCGATCTTTCCTAATCTCTCTTATACTTCACGTACTATGACAGTCTATCATACATAGATCTGACAAAATTACCTACTAATCGGCTATGTAGTTTAGGCCTGAAAAAAAAAGATAAAAACGGCATGTTGCGCTATGCCGTAAGCTTGCACGCACAATTACCGCATAGTAGTGGTATCAGGTGGCAAAATATCTTGGGTCTTACGGCATATCACAAAACGCGTATTCCAAACAGTAGCCCTCCAGGCCATATATATACACCCTTAGAATATATTTTTATGGTTTTACGTCCTGCCAAACATTACAGGTCCTTTCCAGACTGCCTAAAGGCTCAGCTTTTCTCTCTGGTCATTTCCACTAATAGGTTGAAATATCACCCCTACACATTTACCAAAGTGAGGGGTCCTCCACTTCTTACACTACATAGAAATGATATGAAAAGAACTAGTCCTTAGAGCGAAGTACAACTTGTGTTTTTCACAAATAGATAAGGTTACTGACCTTCCCGGGGCTTTCCTGGCGACTTGAGAGCCCAGTGAGGGCAGGTCAAGCAGTACTGTTTTGAGGGAGTGCGTGTCAAGCAGCAGCTGTTCCGCGCCTACCGTGCTGATCGGCTTACACTTGTGTAGAGCGTTGATGAACTTTGGGATGAATGACCTGCCGCATTAAATAAAGGGGTAAAGCCAACTACAACGAGCAGTAATAGGGTGGGGGGGGGGGGATTGACTGGTCATTTAATCCGATAATTGTTATGAACACCTAGGTCGGCAAATACTTGCCCCGATGCCGCAATGGTGGCAAAGGTGTACATGTATTTACAAATCCGGGAGTGAGTAACAATTATCAGATTCAATGCCTGGACGGTTTCCCCTTATTATACACCTTCAAATATTTTAGATTAATAAGAAATTGCCTGTAATCGGCATTAGAAGTACAATTTGGACACACAGATCTGGGCTTTACATAATTTTTACGATAGAGGTCAGTAAGTATATGTGCAATGTGCACAGATATATGATAACGGCGTTAAATCAATACCAGCAGGATAACTGGGTGGGGGGTGGGGGGGTATCATAATAACTACTAGTTCACATAAAGCGTTGTTGTCATACGTGATGTTTAGATTTAGATCACAGTGTCGGGAGACTCACGTGGTGACCCTAATGCAGTATTTGCAGGAGAATGCTAAGTTAATTAGACCTTAGTGTTTGATAACCTGACTGTGTCATGTGGGACATATGAGAGGAATTGTTGGGATACTCACGTGGCGAACTTGATGCAGAACTGGGTGAAGTATTTACGGGAGGAGGCCAGGTTGTCCCTGATGACTGGCAGGTTTTGTTTGAGATGAGAGGTGATGGCCGACACATACCCACTCTGGTCGCCCACCGACTCCACGGTCTGCCACGGCAGCTGAAAACCCAACAATCCACAGTGATGGTCTATTGAGCATTTAGGCAAACACAGTCATTTTTAATGTAGCCAGGTATTTAATTCTGTGCATCTAAAGAGCATCATCTGTAAAAAAAAACAATAATTGGGCTATGACTTATTACTAAATTTTACCAGTGCAACTGATTGACTGTTGGACAACAAACTTACACACTGCAATGCTTGAGTAACATACAGGATGGGTTTTGCTGACAGGCCAGAGCGGTGCAGTGTATCACATTGGTGCTAAAACAGCCATGTCGTCACCCCCCAAACATAATCAAAGGCAAAAATACATGAATGTCATATCAAATATAGGTTTTACCTAAATAATTCTACTTCCTAGGATGTAAGTAACTGTCAGTGCCACTTATGGAGATGGTAAATGTTACACCAATGCTCACTGTAAATCAATATTGTGTGAAGATCTGATTTAAGATGCATGAATATCTCTGGAAATTTAGTAAGAAAAGTCCAGTTTCCACCAACTACTACTTGTTTTCTTTCAAAGAAGGCTTTTTACTTTATGATTGAACCACTTTTATTATTAGAAATATATCCATGAAGGAAAAACTTGCGACTCAAAAAGTACTCCCTAAACCGAGATCACTTAAAACAAATCGATATCAAAATACTAACTATTAAAACTGTAAGATATTGTATTGTCATAAAACCTTCTGTCCATAACAGAAACAAGAGCTAAATGTGCATTTAGAAAATAGAAATATTGGTCTTCAAAGACCAAATTAGCAGGTGGACGCATTTAAAGCTCAATAAGGTTCAAAGGTCTACCAGTAATTAATTAGTATGATAACAAGGAAGCCCCTAGGCCAGGAGGGAGGGGAAGGGAGGGGAGGGATGGGGAGGGGAGGGGAGGGGAGGGAGGGAGGGTGGGAGGGAGGGAGGGAGGGAGGGAGGGAGGGAGGGAGGGAGGGAGGGAGGGAGGGAGGGAGGGAGGGAGGGAGGGAGGGAGGGAGGGAGGGAGGGAGGGAGGGAGGGAGGGAGGGAGGGAGGGAGGGAGGGAGGGAGGGATAGGGAAGGGCCTGCATTGATTGGATATTCTAAGCCCTACTCTTCTGTGAACTCAGCAGGTCATGGCTCAATGCACATATAAATTTAGCTCCCTGAGGGCAATTTTGTTTGGCAATCAACAATTCTCTGAGTACATAGGAAACGTTTTCAGATAGCTTCATGGTGATAGCTTCATGGATGAGTGCACACAGACCTGCCTGCATGCTCCCTAGCCATGTGGGGGACAAAACTTTGTTTCTATATACACCAATAAAGTAGGTCAAGCCAATATCTGGTGGTAAATGATATTACAAATAATTTTACAAACCAATATCATTTGACTGGGTCTTGACTGATTCCTACAACAAAGTTATGAACCATTTTGACTTCTATTTGTGTGTAAATATCCTGAATAAACTATCCACTCATACACCTGCTGCCTCCCCCCCCCCTTACATTGTGAGATTTAGAAGAAATACATGAATAGCACATCAAATATGTATTTTACCTAAATAATGACACTTCTTAGTGTGTAAGCAACTGTCAGTGACATGTGTGGAGATGGTAAATGTTACACTAATGCTCACTATAAATCAATATTGAGTAAACATCTGTTTGAGCATGCCCATTTCACTGAAAATCCCCCCCCCCCCCACTTTCAACAAATACTTGAATATCTCTGTAAATATAGAATCTACTTAGAAAATTCCACTTCCTAGCACCTACTGTTTTTTACTCTCTTTCAAATGAGGCATATCATATTATGATTCAACCAGTTTAAGTGGTAGAAATATGTCCATAAAGGAGTTCTTAAAAATCGATCTGTGACTACCAAAGTCCCCCCCCCAAACTGAATTCAGTTTTTTTTCAAATTCATTCCAAAATACTAAATTTTAAAAACTGTGAGGCATTATACCACCATAAAACCTTCTGTCCAAAACAGAAATCATATTCCTATCTGTACTTAGTGAGCTATAAAAAGCAAAATTATGGTCAGGTCACCTAATGACTTTACAAGCATGTGTACTACAGTAGGCTATAGCCATAACCTAAAGACCAACCGTCCACCTGCTAATAATATTCCTATCTGTACTTAGTTGGCTATAAAAAGCCAAAATGTGGTCAGCTCACTTCGTGAGCCCCAAGCAGGTGTACTACAAACTGAACGTTTAATAAAAAAGAAGGAAAGGCGATTAGGTGTTATGATAAACAGAGAACAAAACAAACAGAGTTTTCTCACCTTACTCATAGCCGTTAGTGCAGGATCGCAGGCACCCTCTAGGTCTTGCACTAATAACTGAATGCAGTTTGAAATCACGCTGTAACAGATAATTGAAAAACATATTAAAAAAATGAACTGACAATCACTTTTGTTCACATATACATTTTCATATATAACTGTATCAGAGTAACTTCGCACCTCATAACGCCGAGAATATAATTATGCTTTACAAGGAACGGGTGCCTTTCTTTCTTTACATCGCAACTAAACATGAGAATGCATAAATGCTTTAAGAGAGCACTAGCAAAAGTCTGTTCCTTTGTTTATTACATCATTATAACCTACCAATTGGAACGCTGAGATGCACTTTGCTTTACTAAAGTGACTTTATCTCGCACACTGATGGGGCAGAGAACCTACTTGTGGAACATATCCTGCTCTGCACTGAGGTCAATCTTGGCAGCGAGCTCGGGATCCACCTTCTCCTTGAGTTTGTCCTCCAGCTGCTGGGCAGTCTCCATGCAGTACTCAGACGTGCACAGGATGGCGCAGATACGACACTGCTCCTCCTCTGTCAGCTTGGTCACGTCACCGCCCTCCTTCAGGATGCTCTGGATCAGGCCCGTTGCTGACGTCAGTGACGTCAAGGACGCCACATTTACGTCAATCTTTGTTGCAACTCTTTAAAATAGAATCAATGGATTTATTAGGTAATAGTGAAATTTACACCGATAGCATATCAATTAAAATCATTATCAACTCAATTGAAGGTCAGGTTCATGGATAAAAGAAAAGCCTTTACATTAATCTGTTAAATTTAACCCTAAACAAGAGCAAAGTGTACATTTTAAAGTAGAATTATTGGCCATTAAAAGGCCAAATCAACGGATGGACACCTTTAGAACTCAATACAAGCAGCTTAAGACATGTTAACATGGGTCAGGGGGTCCAGAATGTCATATGCAAATGATGTTTTCTTGCACTCTCCAATCACATTCTCCTACTAAGGAGGAACCAAAAGCCAGTTGGCAGAGTATTTATATAGAACTGCATCGAGAACTGTATAAATACACATTACTCCATGAGTTTGGCTGGGCCGCAATCATCATCAAGGCAAAGCCGAGTGATGATTACAGCCCATTCAAACGAGTGGAGTGTTGTGTATTTTACGATTCGAGTGTGGTTCTAGATTTATCTTACCCCTTTCACTGACATTAAATAGTATCACAATATAGGAATAATTCAAATTACTTCCCAAATCAAGTTGGTTAATAGCTTTGACCTCATCTCATATCCACTCTGCCGCGGACGTGGCGTCGTATTGTCACTTTAGCGGGGTAATCTTTGGGTATTCTTTTTTAACGTTATTACTATGGCTAAACTTGTACCATGGGTTAGACAAAGACCATGATTGGTGGGCATTTGGAGGATCCCCTATTTCACTTGCAGTAGCGAGTGCAATCCAACCGCCTATTAAACATATCATAACTATTGTCACTATGTACCCGAATTCAAAACTAGAGCACATGATTCTGATATTCATTTTGCTAACTGACCAATAATCTGCAGTATGCTATGTCAAATAATGTCATGAACTTGCCTTGTTCTTTTTAAAGATAGCCGATGATAGAACATGATTGGGAATAAATCTGACTTTGTTTGTCTGTAAATATGCTAGATAAACTTGCCACTTATTCACCTGCTGGCAGTGTCAGTGGCACTTATGGAGATGGTATATGTAACACAAATGCTCAGTGTAAAACGATATTGTGTGATCATATATATTTTAGTATGGCTATTTCACCCAAACTCGCCCCCCCCCCCCCCCCCCACACACACTTTTAGAAATACATGAATATCTCTGTGAATACAGAATCTACTTAGAAAATTCCACTTTCTAGCAACTACTTTTTTTATTCTCTTTCAGATGAGGCATATTATATTATGATTGAACCAGTTTTAGGGGTAGAAATATGTTCATAAAGGAGTTCTTATAAATGGACCTGTTACTCAAAAAGCCCCTCCCCCCCCCCTCAACCTAAATCTCCCTTTTTTTAAAAATCCATATGAAAATACGAAATACTAAAAGTGTAAGTTGTTGTATAGACATAGAACCTTGTCCAGATCAGAAATCATATTCCGCTCTGTATTTCACTAGCTATGAAAAGCAATAATGTGGTCAGGTCATCTAGTGACTCTACAAGCAGGTGTACTAGGGTAGCCTATAGCCATAACCAATAAGACCAACTATCCACCCGCTAATAATAGGAGTAGGTAGATATCATTCATTTGAAGCAGCCTGAGAATTAAAACTATGACAAATGGCAGTGAGGCATACAGGAAAAGCCTGACAATTTCTGAAACCTTCTTATCCCCTCTTATTGTCTCTGATATGATGGACATTTAATATACAATAAAACTGGTATATCTTGATCGTGAAACCATAGTTACCTGGAGTTCCCGAACACGAATGGGGTGTCCATATCATCTTACTAATCATGAATAATTTGATATTTCTTACTTGGGCAGATTATTCATAAGCAGCTTGATCGCATAGTCCTTTAGGTACTTCTGGAAGGTACGGGTGAGCTCTAGCATGGGTTGTCCAGTGGACAGCTGGGAGCACTGAACCATGCACTTCTTGTAGTAGACAAACAGGTCAGCACAACTGGGCAGGATGTTGGACGTCTCCTCGGCAGCCACTCGGGGCATGCCGTGTACTTTAACCTCCTCCACGAAGCGGTCAATTAACTCGGCAAGGTTCCTATAACACATCGTATTCACTGAGTAACTGGTGAGTCTGTGGTGTGTAGGAGGTCAGTGTACTAAATCTACTCATTACCAAAGGTGGTTCTCACCAAATGATAGTGACGGAACGACATAATAACAAAGCAAAAGTGATTGGTTAATATTTCCACCATATAACTGGGATTTATCAATCATTTAAAGATTTTGTTAATTACAACTAGTACCGCTGATGGGGGGCCTTGGTGTAATGGTAGGTGCTTTCTAGATGAGCCCTGTGTAACAAAAGTCCAGTAAAATGTTAACTAGGCTCACGAGTTGACAGATTCGCCTTACCTGTCCTGTGAATTGATGTAGACGTTAAGGTGCGCCTCGAAACAGCGAGATATGACTCCAATGAACGGCGACAATGTAGGCTGAGGCGGCTGCTGCTGAGACTAAACCAAACACAACTGAATTAGAATGATCTTTCTTTTAAATACCCTCTCAAATGATAATGGGACGGTATATGAATCTACAGTATGTTATAAATGTTGCAGACTCGCGTGACATTTGAGAACACTTGTATTCCATTTTGTTCCCAAACCGCCAGCAAAAATAGATAAGAACTTTGTTACTATTTTCTTTCTATTTATCATTTATTTTACGGTTGCCTTATACTTCAAACAACAGGCTTTCTTTGGATGACTATTACATTTTCCATAATTACCGACAACTGAAAACAAAACAAGTTCTCGTGTTATTTGAGATTGCAGAGCTACATGCCTAGATATTTTGTATGCCAAGGCACAACATATTACATGTACTACAATTCGATTTTGAAAAAAAAAAAAATTGTGGCACCGTGTCTTGGTCAAATATATTTTTTTTTCCAGAAAATAATGTAACGTGCCTCCAATGTCAAAAGGAAAGCGTACTTATAAGTTAATATTTTGACACTCATTTTCCTAACCATTCTACATCTTTGGATCTCCATTAGTATACTTACTAGGGACGTCATATGACATAGCATATTTTACTTAAAACTAGCCAATCAGTGTTTCACTATTCAAGACCTATTTGATGCAAAATCCTAGTTATATAATCAAGATATCTTCTAATAAACACAACGCGCTTAACTCTACGAATATAAAGGTTGTTATCTTTCGTAGGCCAACCTGTTTTTCCATGGTTTGTTCCTCTTCCATGTCAGCCTCGAATGGGTTGGTTGATTCTTCGGCGAATGGGTTAGATGGGGATAGAGGTGTGATTGCTGGGGATATGATTGGCTTGGGGATAAAGTAATACATCAGACTTAATCATGAACTTATCAATGATAGGAAATCTACCTAGAAAGGGTGTGAGAGAATTGCAGTGTGATCATACTGTAAAGCCTGACATATATTAAGTTTGCAGAGACGATATAAGATAGTACCATTTTCGTTTTGTGTACAAGTATACAATCTATCAACTGTTGAGCAACACTTTACTTTATATAACGTACACTTTCTACTTAAATACCGACTTTAATTCTTACGAAACACCTTTCATTGATAGTAATGAACATAACGATTATTAGAAATGTAGGCATTTGCAAGAAATACTGCTTTCACTCTTCTATTAAGTTACCAAAAGTGAATAAACATCATTTATTGTAGATCTCTGATAGCTCATAAACTAGAATGGATTTCCTGGTACTGTTAGATGTATTCGTTTTGCTGTCGATGATCACAATATTGTACTTAATGCTATCTTTGCAACTAACGAAGCAAACGTGCAGTAGTCTTTAGAGTTATCTAATTCCATGCAGCTTTATAGCATTATGGTGGTAAATAGGTGATTTTTGATGATTACCTTATCTGGTTGTAAAGTTCTGCCTGTAAACCGCTTTGCACATAATGTCTCAAAGTTTGTTGTTCGCTGGATCGCAAATAACAATAACTTCACCTCGATTTCGCTGACTCTCTTGGACATAATTTTTGTCAGCTCTTTCCTGAAAATGACGGAAGTATATTGGTTTGGGAGTGTAAACGATAAATGTATTAAAAAAAGAGAACTTTAGAACAGAATCTGAATGTAAAGTGGTATGTGAAGATACATATTAAGAAAATTCTACATTATGTTTCTATGATGAGGGGAAGGTGGGTATACTAGACGTAACGCAGGAGAAGATTGTCAACATGATATTCAGAACTTTAAACAACTTTTTGGTAAAGACCTGTCTGTCTAATCACATTACTCATATTGACTATCTGCTGAAAACTATCTGAAACACATATATGATCTAGATTCCATGTTCCTTATTCATGAAGTAGCATTTGCCAACTATTATTTTCAAGGAGACATTCAGCTAACCTTGTGATTTCACAGAACTCGACACAGATCCGCTCGCTGACCTCCCAGGAGGGAGGGAACATGCGTCCAAACTTTTCCTCAAACTCCAGCAAGGTGCGTTTTATCCACGCGTAGCGCCTGTCAATCTTGTCCAGCCACGCCACCTAATACAAACAAAAAGGAGTCAATTATAGATGCCATCGACCGGCAGGCTTTATACTACAACGCTATTATATGGAGACAGCCAATACACATAAACCTGTCAGAGGGATGCCTCTGTGGTCTTGAAAATAAAGAGAAAGAATGGAAATGTAAACATCCTATTCAGAATATACATGCTTTTCTATCAGAGCAGTATTTAGAAATATTTAAGATTTATTTAAGAAATATGTTTATGGTTGAGATCACATATTACTAGATATACGAGAATTCCAAACGCACTTATTTTTAACTGAGAAAAAAACTAATCAATCTAAGGTATTATGACTTAGGTTATGCTCTCTACACAAAATAATCAACATTGATCCAACACAAGATTCACGAATTTTCGGAAGATTAGAAGTAAGTGTCATATACTCCCTAAGCGTAAGTCAAAACTTAAAAAAATGTTTGACATCCTTTCATCACTATCGGGCTATGAACTTCAGTTAAATCTTCAATTTCTTGTTTCTGTTGTACCAAGATATAACTTAAAGTGATAGTAAAGAGCCACTTTGATTATCGCTGCCTGTTCCTAGTCTTTTAAGAGCCTGTTCCATCATAAGAGTACTTTCTAGCAGGAACCACTCAGCAAAAGGCGTTGAAAGTCGAAGACTGGTACTTGAGTATGGTGATTCACGACATGGTCCATATGGGAGATAGATCCTTTGAATGGGAAGTAACTTACGTCTTGGTCCTCAGCGAACAGAACAAGGTACTCAGAAAGTTGTAGCTTGACGAACCAGGAGAGCAGGTCCCTTTTCACCTTTGGATCAAGGATGTTGACCACAAAGCAGGCCTCTGCCAACTGTGCCTGGCTTCCCGGCCCATACTGAAAATTAATGAAATTTCTTACAGACAAACATATCTACAATTAAATGAAAGACTCCAAATACTATTCTTCAGTAATGGATATGTGTACGCTATGTACTACTCTTCAATAATGGATATGTGTATACCTGACATGGTGTATTATTACAATACATGTGTGAGGAATGCTTGGATTGTGTGATCTTGTCAAAGTAACCCGTATTTCTCTTAAACTTAATTAAATAGTGATGTAATTGAGATAAACTATACAAACGTTCCCAATATCTTAATGTTAATTAAGACACTGCTTGATGATATATTTGTTGTAACGTATAATCTCTTGTAATTCTCGGTTACCAGACGTTGTGAATGGGTTGCTAATGGTAGCAAAGTGTCATACGTTAGCAAATATGGGCATCTAGAGCGCTATCTGGAAAAAACATTAGCACGACACTCTAGCTAACTGAGCTATAACCAGCCACCTCGTAGAAACTGTATTAACAAAAAAATCATTAAACAGTGAAAAATGATGGCCTAATATTACTTCGTTTTAAATAAAGCCGCAGGTTAAGAGTTTTTCAGGACAGCTGTACCTTGGCTCCCGCTCCTTGAAATGCTTCTTCAAAGTCGGACTTGATTTGTTGAGCCAATTCAGCTTTTATGTCTGTCACTCTATAGGAAAATAAAAACGTTTTTACAACATCCATAACAAATTACGATTAAGATATAAATAGTCTCTGGAAAGATACTTTACTTAACATTATTTAGCTAGTTAGAAAGTGGTTGTGCTATTCAAAATAGTCGTAATATTCAGGGTGTACCGGGGGGGGGGGGGGGGGGGGTACGTGTCCCGGTGTGCTGCGATAGTTTGTTACTCTGCAATAAACCATTATCATCGCCCACTCAATACGCGCATGCGTCTTGACACAGTCTTCATTTCAGCTAGCACGGACTATTGGACGTACACCTATTTTGATGTGATTTTAATGTAAACAAGAGCTAAGAGTGCATTTTGAAATAGAAATATTGGCCTGTATAGGCCAAATTAGCAGGTGGACGTATTTAACACTCAATATAAGGTCTGCCAATAATCAATTATAATGATAACAAGGAAGGCCCCTGGGAGTTGGCAGGAAGTGGAGGTATAGGGGAGGGAGTCAAGCCGGCCACCCCGTGAAAAATGAGGCATTTTTTCTAAGTGTAGAGGGTGCTCTGTTTGGCAAGGTTCTACTGTAGCACAAAAAATGAAATATGAAACATTACAATCAAACACATTTTACACATTCGCGATTAAAGAAGTTAGAAGGGGCCCTCACATTTTGAAAGTGTTTAATGAATGCTTAATTTGAGAATCTTATTCAATTTTTTTTCTTCTTTTTTTTTTCTTCTTATTCAACGTAAAGATCCGCTTCTGTGGAGGCTTATCCACTGAAGAAGACATTCAAGTCACTGTCTCCACTGTATACCTACTTGTCAGAAAGCTGCTTAATCTGGGGAATGCCCATGTACTTCTCAAAGTGGTCGAGGACGTTCACTACACCCTCCAACAGGTTGGCCACGTCTCCATAACGGCGAGATCGTGTCAAAGTCCTGAAAGGCAAGATATCATTTCGACTGAATCAAATAAATGGGTACCTTTTGTGATCAGCACATCATGTCCTTTGAATATGCAACTCTGTGATGTATAATATCGCTAATAACGGCAATGTGGATAAGAGATGCCAAACTCAGAGGAAAATAAGACATTTGTATCTACCCCATGGTGAGTGGATAAAAGCAATTTAGTAATAGACTACGTATAACTTCACAGGAAGGCTAGGCGGATCAAGCTAAAAGTTTTTATAATTCTGTTAGTAAAGGAACAAATTCATACAAAAATCCTTACGAATATATATGAGATGATAGAAGGACAATCACCTTTGGTATTGTAATGCGTGACTGCCCATGTGGGAATTTTGTATCAGGCGGGAACTGCACTAGCTGTTTATCGCAGCAGTTACATGTGGCTGTTTTGAATGTTTTGCTTCGAATGTTAATTGAGGACTATACATACACGAGCGTGTCTACACCACTGACGAGCATGTGCAGGTGGTTGAGGGTGGTGATGGAGGTTGTAAGATGGCGCTTGGCGTGGTCCAGTTGCTTGATGTCACGCGTGATCTCCTTCACCTACAGACACGTAAAGGGTAACAATTGATTACACCTATATGTTTTTGGTATCCCCTTCAAATCAGTATATATTGAGTATATTTTACACATGGTCACTTTCGTACCTCCTTTTTCCCAATCAATAATCTAGTGTTAAATTTTTTTTTAACTCCTTTATATTATTGATTTACATTTAATGTGATAACAACCTGTTTATGTCAACCTACTAGGCCTGGCTTCATAGGCCAAACATCTACATTGTGACGCATTCTTTAGCATTAGAGGACTGTGTGTATGAGCGTAGTTGCTGTTTTGCCGTTCAGCATAGCCTAGCATTGTGCAGTTTAGTTAGGCCGTCGCTCTGACAAAAATTGATTAGCGTGGCCTCTGTCCTTTGTCATTTCAATGGGTTCACACTTAGTAGGAGTTCTTATAATGAACCTGTGACTCAAGATATCCCCCACCCCCCAATGAAATCTCTTCTTCTTTTAAGTCCATGTGAAATACTAAATACTAAAACTGTAAAATATTGTAGAGCCATACAACCTTCAGTCCAAAACAAAAGTCACATTTCTCTCTGTACTTTATTAGATACAAGGAGCAAAAATGTGGTCAGGTCACCTAGTGACTCTACAAGTAGGTGTACTACAGGAGACAATAGCCATAACCGATAAGACCAAACGTTCACCCGCTAACAACATCAGCTGTTTCCCGTCAGTTGTGAAATATACTGGTTTGAAAGCAGATTAGAGTGCAGTTTTATAAACTGACATGATATATTTACCATTTGCTCTGATTTCTCTGCCTTGTCCTTAATGTCTCTAATCTTGGTGAAGAGCTGCATGATGGCTTCTTGTGCTTCTATGAGGGCTGTGCGTCCATCTTCTCCGACGTTCGTCTGTCCTCGCACCACGTGACGAATGTCGTCATCCAAGCGCCTGATAGCAACACACTCAACGTTATTGTATATATTACATCAGTTAAATCTAGGATTAGAGGATAAATGGATATAAAGAGGTCAAATCAGAATTCTCATGAAAAATCTAAATGTTATATATAAAAACAAATTTAATCGTTTGATAATCAATCGTGGTATGCATTGTTCATGTTTTATCTTACATGGCATAACATGTGTATCGATGATTTCTGTCATATAAAAGAATTCTATGACTGACGACCAAAATCCAATTACTTTTGACAAATTTTCATATTCCAGGACGTTTCCATAACCATTTTCATTTTCGGGTTTTCCAGTCTCTGTGGGAACTCTGAAGAGATTACTTACTAATGGCTGCATAAGTAAATTTAGTTTTTGAAATATCTGTTAGACTGATTCCTGCAATGCCACTGGAGTACTTGCACCTCTGATAATAATTTGTTCATGATATTCCTATTTTGGAATTGCCGAAATTGAGATGTAATGGAGTTGGTTATATTATATTTTCTTCTCACTCTTCTACACACTATATCTGATGAAGGACAAATGTTTGATACGTCTGCATGACTGCTGATTTGTTATGTAAAAAGGATGCCAAATAGTTATTAAATCTTAAGACACAAGGTTTAAGGTTTCTTCGGAATTATCATCCACGCCATGACTATAAACCTCGTCAAAAATCCATAATATTAATGTCTCTATGAAAGTTGATTCTAAATAAAACATTTTAATAAAACTTACATTACAGGCCTAAGGCACCCACCTAATTTTGACTCTAATCCGATTTACGACATCATCTATGTTGGCTAGCGACTGCTCTGTAGGAAATAGCGTGTTTATATAGTCCACTGCATTGAAGTCGGGTCTGTCGAGAGGATCAGTGCTTGGTATTACCTGGACAAAATATATAGGACATGATTTGTTATACAGGAGCATATCCATAATATGGTTTGTAACAGTGTATATATTATCATATACTTGTAGTAGAAATTATAGGAAGCCATAAAGACTATAGGGGTTCGAGGCTCGATTTTCGTTTTTAGCCTCATTTGCTAATATTGAATTGTAGTTGTACTACTATCATCTCTGAATAAGTCTTCTCAAAGCTACAATGGCAGTTGCTAAGTGTATCAAAAATATGCATTTCAAAGATTGAAGAATGACACATATAATCTCGAACCTATATTGTCAAGTACTGAGTGTCTATCTCTAGAAATGGTGTTTTGTTAATGGGTATCAGCGGTTCCACTTTGGCTGCCTATACAAATGACGAGAACAAGTGAAGTATGGTTCAATAAAAGGTTTATCTCTGAACATAAGCCAGGCAGCACCTATATGAAACAGCTCCAGCAAGAGCAGAGGGTACCAACCAAGTGGGTAGCAGTGAGCCATCCCAGAGGAGGTGCGAGCAGAGCCTAATGACCAACTAAAATCTGGAAGGTTATCCAGAGCTATTCATAGCAAACCCCTGCGAGACCCTCTTATATAACTTCCAGGACCGGTGTGACAACTGGTGGGGAGCATCCTGAGGCCAAAAACCTCCTGATGTCTCTGGAGCCCTTCAGATACTCTGCATCCTCCATAGCTTTGGAGGCACCTCCGGCGACCTGCTACATATACTGCCTGCTCCCAACCATTCCTGTACATCACCTGTACTGGCCTCAAGGGTGATGTTTCCACATCAAAAGGCAATCCGGCAGGGGGCTCACACAGTAAAAGGCTGAAGGCGTCAACTTTTGGCTCATATCACCCTGGGCTCAAGGCGTCTAGAAGAGACTAGAAGAACCCTATCGGGAATTGGATGGATCGAGCTTTTTACAGTTTAAGCTCACTGTCAGCAAAAAAGACATGGACACCTTGAGCCCACTCACTGGACACCTTGAGCCTATTCGCTGGACTCATTGAGTCCACTATTTGGACGCTTTGAGTCTCCACCCATTTTGGGAACATTTTCGGGAATTTTTGGGGTGATTGATAGGGTATTGGAGTAATAGAAAAATGGACACCTAGGAGTAGCCAGCCCTGGCCATTGTAGATCAATTGTTAAATTGATAGTAATTCAGACGACTGGCACCACCTTGCGTATACCATATGTACTCACATACCTACAACCCATTGACCTCAGCTACTGGGACTGTCTGGACGTTTTTTTTACCTCACCCACCCACCGCTAGGGTTTTATCAATTTATATAATTGTTTTATCCTTACTATGTGATATCATATCATATCATATCTTTCATATCTTAACACTCCCTACTGTGTAGGGCCACAAACTCTTAAAATCTGGTATCTTTTATTTCTGTCTACGTATAAGATTTTATGTCTGAAATAAAGATTTTATGTGGTAGTACAGTCTCTATCTTAATTATAGAAGAACTGGGCATCCTTGCCGTTTCAGATCAAATGCTTATGTGATGGCCTCAGTTTAGACTTTGAATGTGATGTCAACAAATTATCAAAACAACTAATTTTCTTCAAGATGGCATGTTTAATTCATGTCTAGATAATGAAATAAACTTTATTTCTACCATTGGATAGTGTATTCCACATTAGAAAGTAGATTAGTAGAGCTTTCTACCATTTTACATTCTGACTGCAATTTGTTGTCACCAGCAAGACAGCGGACTGACCCGCTGTCAGGGGAATTTGGAGGGTGTTTTGAACTAGAAGTGCCCAGATGACCTGGAGAATTTAAAAACCGAGTTCAATTACCGCAGAATATCAGGGGTAGGCTCAAGATGTCCACAGGGTAGACTCAAGGCATCCGAATGGGGCCACCTGGCCCCTGGTGAAACAATGTTTTCCAATTTTTAACTCGAGAAACTGAGTTTAATTTGGCTTGTACATATATGTAGAAATATATGAAATTTCGATTTCTGCCATCAGACTTCTGATTTGAAGTTATATAAAAACCACACTGTGACGTACGGGGTATTTCATCACGTGACCAGGTAAAATTTCACCATTTTTAGGTATATAATAATACCTAAATACTGCATCGGGATGTATGTGATCAACAATTTCACTGCATATTTTTAACGTACGAAGAGAGTAATCCAGTTTCCGTATAATATCTTACAGTTTTGTGATATGTCACACCTCTGTTGTCGCAAAACATAGCGATGCGTGCGATGTCGGGTGTATGTTTTGGTGCTCTACCACCAAGACACCTCAAGACACATCTAGACAAATAGGCATATGATTTTTCGAACCTATCCCGATTTAGCAAGACACCCAAATCATGGCTAATCTCGCTAGATCTTGTGTGTTGGTGGAATCACCACTTAATTTGATCACTTGTGCACCTTCATAGATTTCTGGGTTACTCAAGCAAGCTAGGGTGTTGTTTGCGAGCAGTGCTAGTTGGGTTTTGTGGGTTCTGTGTTATTTTGCTTTGGTTGGTAGTGTTTTCAGTTGCGTTTTTTAGGGTTTCTTCTATTTGATGGGTTTTATGGCTTTTAATTTTTAGAGTTATGGTGGCGTTTGTGAAGACTTGGTTGATGTAGATTTATTATTTTTCTGCTTGATGTATTACATTACATTGGGTGAGTATGTAATGGGTTGTTTCCATCTTAACCCGTGCTCCACTGCAGCTGATCCTGTGGAGATTGGTAGCAATCATTTGGTTGCTGGCCACTCGGCACCTAGTCGCCGATATTGGAGCTGCAGTGGAGCTACAGTCGACACTCAAACTCCTAGCGGTCTCCTATTGTCCCCTATGCTCCCCGCATGGTCGCACATGAGGCAAGAACAATCGGAGAACGGGTGGAGATTGGGTGAAGATTGTTCGGAGACCAACAATCGGCGCAATGAAGCACCACATTTAAGGCCACACATGGATTTGTGTTTCTCCTTGGTTTGGTACATCCTATTGCGGAGTTTGAATATTTGGCTTGCCTGTTTTTTGGATAGTTTATTAAGGTAGTCTGGTCTTCGGGTCTTTTTCCCAGTCACTGAGTCAGTTCTATTCATGAGGTATTTCTATTTGGTATTTGTGGGGATCTCTTCGCTGGTTTTTATGTTG
The DNA here is from genome assembly GCA_950022655.1 of Alentia gelatinosa. Lineage (NCBI taxonomy): Eukaryota > Metazoa > Annelida > Polychaeta > Phyllodocida > Polynoidae > Alentia > Alentia gelatinosa. The sequence goes on along the minus strand of OX465587.1, from coordinate 47,273,854 downwards.
TTAATCCATTGTTGGTGTATTACTTGTTTTGGATATGACCCAAGGGTTATGTCTTAACAACGACGAGAACCTGCTAACATCAGATCCTGTAAACAGACTGAAATATGGTCTACGGTACAGTACGAAGGAATAACCCTTATTATCGCTCAACACACATGACCAAAACAACACATTTCACTAATGAAATTAGGCATACCGATTCACTTTGGGTACAAACTAGACGATTTAACGTATTTCTATGAGTCTGCAAATGTTGGATATGGATGAACAACTTGGAAGGTCAAAAGGCAGTGTCTACAAAAAGGGAAACCCAATACTTATGTTTAGGACGTCATTCCCACATCGGCCAGAACTGCATCACTAAATTTACTATCAACGGGGTAGAAATGATTTAAATACCTGGTCTATAGCTTCTTGAACTTCTGGTGAAAAAGCCAACACTGCATTCAGATGCTCGTCATCGATAACATCATCCTCATCAATGTTCGCCATCGTCGTTAATATAAGTGGGGGTGTGTCGGTCTGCCTGTGTGTCTGTCTGTCGATCGCTGAAAAACGGTAGATGGCTCTCGCGTCGACCCTCGTGCCACACTGCGCCGCTCCGGTTTATTGTGCCGCAAAACGAGTTTCTGTAGGTTGCTCTAGCGGTGCAGTGTGCCCTCGTGCGCCTTCAAACACTCTTCTCCCATATATTTCGCGGCTCTAGCGCTTGCTGCGGCCGCAGGAAGTAGAGCGTAGGATATCTGCTAGGAGAGTGCCTCAGCTGGGAACCAGTCGACTTACGATGTGTAGCGCTGTTGTGTGTCCCGCGGCCTGTTTGTTTTGTTTTGAAATTTCGAGTGACAGTTCATATCGGACAAGGAAGGTGTATTACGGATCATCTCAAATGAGAGTGCATGAACTGCTTTGATATTGGTGAGGCTTTCACAAGTTTGTGCTTGAGAAGAAGTATCTTGTTAATATTACCGACGATCAGTGACACTGTACAGCACGGAGAGTGAAGCCGGTCTCAGAGAAACCCCATTGCGAAATACTTTCATGAAATTGCAATATCTTAGATCGTCTAAACGGTAAGGCATTACCCTTCTAAATCTAAGCTATATCCTTTGATTGCAGTATCAATGAGTTTTTGCTTTGGGGTGTCACGCTACTCCACTGACGCGCAGAACAGTGTGACGATGGGGCCAGTGTATTGAGTCTGTGAGTAAGTGTGACCCTACTGTGAACTGTGCGTACCATGTATGTACGCTATTTAAAAGGACTCTGCCCTCATTTCATTTGAGCCTTAGATTAAGGGCACATCTTCATTGAAGGGTGAAGAACTGCTCTATATATATCGGTGACGGAAGGAAATTAGATGTTGTTTTAATACTAGATTATGGGGGTTGTTGTAGGGAGCCTCCAGAGGTTACTAAACTCCCGATTATCGACCGGGTAATAAGGCAAAGTTCCGCTCCCGGTTGACTGGCCACACTACGACAACATGACCCACAGTTTTCTGATTTATGATTCAAGAAACTGAATATAATTTCGGATTTCCATGTAGAAATAGCTGAAATTTCCATTTCTGACATCAGAATTTCAATGTGAAGGTTTCTGAAAACCGTTAAACTGCATTTATTGTGGGTTACGGGTAAAGGGTCTATCACGATACAAAGTCGGTAACCAGCGAAAACCGGTCGTGTGATAAACAACAATACGACTAACTCTTGTTTGGTTTCTCCATAGTACAAAGGGTGCTGTGGATATAGGAGAGTGGGGTATGGGTTTAGGAGGGTGTGGGTGTAAGACAGTGAGGTGTGGGGGTAGGTCAGAGTGGGATATGGTGTAGGATAGAGTGAGGGGTGGGTGTAGGTCAGTGGCATGTGGGTGTTGGACAGAGTGAGGTGTGGGTATAAGACAGAGTGGGGTGTAATTAATAGGACAGAGTCGAGTTTGGGTATAGGACAGAGTTGGGTGTGGGTGTAGAAGAGGGTGGGATGTGGGTGTAAGACAGAGTAGGGTGTGGCTAAAGGACAGAATGGGGTGCAGGTGTAGGACAGTGAGATGGGGTGTAGGACAGCGTGGGGTGATGTTATAGGACGGAGTGTGGTGTAGGTGTAGGACAGAGTGGGGTGTGAGTGTAGGAAAGAGTGAGGTGTGGGTGTAGGACAGAGTGGGATGTGGTGTAGGACAGAGTGGAGTGTAGAACAGAATGAGGTGTTGGTAAAGGACAGAGTGGGGTGTAGGTATAGGACAGTTGTATGTGTATATAGGACAGAGTGGGGTTTGGGTGTAAGACAAAGTGGGTTGTGGGTTCAGGACAGAACTTTGTGTGGCTAAAAGACAGAATGGGGTGTGGGCATAGGACAGACGATGGTGGGGTATAGGATGCCCATAGACTTCATTGTTCACAACGTCCAGAAACAACCAGTACTCAGGAGTACTAGTTAAGAGGTGCACTCTCCCAGCATGGATCTAGCACTATACATCCTGCTGCTGCCCTGCAAAAGGTCTGCTTGGAGACTGGTCGTACCCAATAGTGGGTATATTGATATAGCTGTAGATTTACTGCTATATCAAAGGCCAATCCTTCTCATACCAGGTCTATATTGTGTGGGAAGTAAAAAGAACTCTCACTTCAGTAAATGTGTAGGTGTGAGATTTCTACCTAAATTCATTAAATAGATTCGATCACCACCCTTGTGGTGTTAAAGAACCTTGAAAAGTCTGGTAAGAACCTGTAATGGTTAACAGGACGTTAAATCAAACCAACCAACCAACCAACTAACCACAGTGCATTTGTCATACATTAGTAGTTGATCCTTTAGTGTGAGGTAGGTTCTCTTCTCCCAGTATAGATGCCGTAAAGGTTGCTGTGGAGTGTAACCTAGCCATCCGATTGTGCGGTAGGATTTTACTTCAGTGCAGACTGCATTGTCATCTTGTGCTTTAGAGATTTGATGCAGCCTGACCTCTATTCCTAGGAGGTACTTCACTGTGCAAGTAGCAAACTCCTCAACTTCTATGTGGTGTGGCAAGTAAAAGAACTATCACCTCCTGAAATGTGTAGGGGTGAGATTGTTACCTACATTCATCTCATAGATTCGGTCAAACCCAAAGTAAGTCTAATTGAACAAATTGGACGTTAAACTAAACAAACAAACAAACAAACCCTTTGTGTAGCCATATTGTACTGTGTTGATATGTTTAATTTATAACATTTAAACAGTACATAACATTGAGAGATGAAGTGTGCCTCTAATTCTGTGAGAATCCTTACATGGTGCTTCTTTTTAGCTTCCATTGGCAAGACAAGCTTTTCATGATTTTCTGGGAATCAGTACCCATAAGTGTGCAGAGTGTTGCAGCAACTAGATGTTTCCCTTCTGGGTTTGCAGAGCCATGCTCCTGTACTAGTTGCTTATGGAGCTGTGTTGTAGTGTAGTAATAGACCCAACTACCCTCAAAGACCTTCCATTCAGCCACATCGCCCTGAAATACAATAGGTGATGGTGCTGGGAGGCGGTATGTAGCCATTTTGTCCCTGTGTGCTGATATTGATGCTTAAAGATGAATTGACTTGTGTTTGTGTTGTTATATTAGAGTGTATTTGTAGCCTGAATCTTTTCCCCAGTTTCCATATACTACTCCCATCGATATTCGGCCTAGGGTTGTTTAGACAGGAATTATGGCTTTTACTGATGCAATCAAGTTACGCTGGTTCCCAGGGTATCCGCTAGGGGCTCGGCGGAGATATACCTGTTAGTAGCCAGCGGGGTACACAGGCGGGCACCAGCCAAATTACAAGCTTGGACTTCAATGTTCAATAGTTTCCAGCAGGTTCCAGGGTTTACAATGGTCTATAATACTCCCAATCAGAGTTTTCAAACCACTTGCTTCTCTAGTCCTTTGTTCTCAGTCTGTGGGTATGAGTAGGACTGAGCAGTACCCAAGCTCTCCTCTCTGTTAAGAATCCTGAGCAGATGGGCTCTGTATTATTTTTCCAGGAAAATCTTGAGTCCCTAACCGGCAGGGATTCTTGGTGTTTAGGGAGTTGCATAAAACCCTAAAAACATACTCTTCAAGTGCTCACTTTCCCAATTTAGTTTTCTTTCTGTCCGTCTCATGGAACAAAAATTGATGGGGGAAGTGTTAACCTTTATTGTCAGTGACGAGTGATTCTTGTATCACTGCAGCGACCCTATTAGCTAGTCTCATGGTGTTGACACTGTCTGTATTTTAGCTTAGGTTTTCCATGCGGACTGGGTTGTTAGGTTGTCGGTACCGCGTGGTTCTCTCACTCTCTGGGATTATCTCTTTTATGTGAAACCTCTCCACTTTTCTCATTGTCTCCCTCTGTATCTTTCTCTACATCATCATTTTATAAGTCTTCTGTCAATTGTGCGGTTGCGATTAGAGTCCCACATGAAGAATTTCCAGATTTATGGAAATTTCGGCAGAACATCCAAGATGGCCACTCCCCACATGTTGGTATATGGTAAAATCATTGATAAATCAATCATTCCATATCTTTATGTTCCTCTTGCACATATTTGAGGTGATTCATATAGGTTTCTTCTTGGTAATAACCATTCTGAAAGGGTCATAGTGCTCTGTTATGGTCAATTTTCAAAATGGCCGCCACCCGGCTCCTGGGACCCAAACTCATGCTTGTTTCATTAAATGCACGATACTGCTGAAATTTGAGCTATATCTGCCCCACTATGTAAAGGTGCTTTACATAATTTCTGACAAAATTATAAAGCTTCGTTTCAAATCAGCTGAGAGAAATGGCAATTATAAAAAAAAAAGGAAAATGATCCCTTAAGGCATCATTTGCTCTAGCCACGGGAGTGCCCTGAGGCATCATTTGATCTAGCCATAGGAGTGCCTTGAGGCATCAATGGTAAGGAAAGGGTTAAACTTGAGTGGACGGATAAATCCTAACTCCCTGTTCCTTGTGGTCTGATTTTCCTTGGAGGGGGAGAATTTGGATTGCCCATGGCAGTAGGCCTGTGTGATAGAGATACGGGTTGGTAGACACACGGTGAGTTAAAGTGTGACAGTGTGAGTGTATGGAAAGAGAGTGTAGACAGCAAGCGTTCAGTGTGGCAGCCCATACACGTGAGGCCGGGCACTACAGTAAAACCCCTCTTCCGGGACACCCCGCTTAAGGGAACACCCCGCTTCAGGGGACAATTTGCTCGGAACGGAAATTTTTCCCTCTATTAAGAGTTTATTTTAACCCCGCTTAAGAGGACACCCCGCTTTAGGGGACAGTTTTTCGGTACAGAAATGCTTAAAAACCCTGCTTAAGGGGACAGTTTGGAGGGCTATCATATCAAAAACACTGAAAATCCAAGTTTCTGGTGACCGTTTGTACTGGACAGACAGTTGTCGCAACCAGAACAATAGACTGAGCATTCCCAGGCGGGCTCGGGCGGCCGGAGTATGTTTTTTCAAGGTAATAACCACATCTCTAGAGGCTCTGGGCGGGCGACTGTGAGTGGATATTAGTATGAGCGACTTTTGCACCCGTTGAAGGTAGGGGGTTAGAGGCCCGCTTACAGGTTAGCGTAGGGCGACACAGGGAGGGCTGGGGGCTTTGAAGGTGCGGTATTCAGTGAGCCGTCGCGGCTCACGGCGGCTCACGGTCATAGGGCTGCTGACTTCGGGGGGTGGGGGTGGGGGGGGGGGGCATTGAACGGGGGTGTAAAAAGGAGCAAATTTCACAAGGAAGGCATATCCATCTTCAACCTCTTTTATCTATTTATTCTTAATTTTTTTACATTTATATTCGTTTTTATTCATTTATATTGTATGATTTATATTTATTTGCTTATTTATTAATAAACCTTTTAACCTAATAACCATCATTTCCTTCATTTATGTAGGTATTCGCTATTATATAACCCACTGGCATCCTGAAAACCCCGCTTAAGGGGACACCCCGCTTAAGGGGACACCCCGCTTAAGGGGGCACTTGGCCCGGAACGGAGGGTTTCCCCTTAAGAGGGGTTTTACTGTATTAACAAATGTGACTTACTGAATTCATGCCTTTTGACTGTAGATATTGTCAACACGCAAACTCTCTGATCATTGATACTTTTTATTCTTTTCCATAGAAAGAGGAATATCAGAATATGCAGAAACCTAGGCTTATGATTCACAGAACGCCGTCGTTCAGCTTAGCCTATCCTCCTACGAATTAAAGTTTACACAAATCTGTATAGTTCATAGAAGAGAGAATCAACGGTAGAAGATGGCAGAACGCAAAGAAAGCGCCCCTAAGTCATGCTGTAGGCACATGCGGAATTTCTTTTCCCTTACGCCGAAGGGGGCAGAGCCAGTCAACTACACCATCCTGTTCACTGTCGTCATTGCACTGGTAGGTTCCTTCTTGACATAAACAGCAAATTATATCATTGGTATATCGTTGACTGTTGAACTAAAAGGATCCAGATATTTGTATATGCGATTAACTTATCCCAACATGCAGATTGTATGGATATCTAAGTGTTTGTCAATGTCCATAATCCTTTAATTGACATGTCTATAAAATAGAGGTTCATAGTTCCTATTGAATTTTGCAGCATCACATAGCTCACTGTTAATTTCTGTGCTGATCTCGTGCTATGCATGAAGTAAATTTTGTCTTATTCAATATCTCGAGTTGAATGACGAAGTAAAAGATAAAGACGACCTGTCCCAACAGTGATTTACAATACTTATTTGATATTATCCTTGTCGTATTTCAGTTTGGGAGCGCATACTCGATCACATTTCTCTTCCCGTTCCTGCCAGACATGGTGTTGGTAAGAATTTATTGTTTTATATGTGCCGTATGATAACATTAGTAAACCTAGCGTTTAAAATTATTAGAAATAGGTTTATGTAGAAAATAATGTATTTGATACCATAATACGCACAAACCGTAAGAAGGCTGTACATGGACGTCATTCGTGTTTTTGTAGGTGTTTGGCTATGCAGAGGAAGATAAAGGTTACTACGCAGGGTACATTGCTTCAGGTATGTTTGCTGGCCGAGTCTTTGGCAGGTAAGTTTCACTACAGCACTACTGAAAACCCTACATATTGGATTTAATTGGTTAATGGCTTTATTCCAATTATGTTAGATTTTATTAAGATATGAGAGTCAAACATCAAGGAGATGAATTCATAAATCCGATAATCTTTTCAAAAGCTCTTGATTTGTGAAAGCCTTTATATTTAAGAAGCGGCTTAAATTTGTTTCAATTTGACAGAATTTCCTCAATCATATACGAATTTAAATGCCTTTTTTTTAAATGCAACATAACTTAAAGTAGTATGTAGATAAAATAAAAATGGATGGACGAGAAGGAAATTAATAAATTTGTTTGGGTCTAGATCTAAAGAAATGAGTTCACATTAACATGGATTGGTCCATGACATTAAATAATGCATTAGTGAACTCTTTGTTGACTTTTGATTGATGCGTGGTTTGCAGTTTTTTCTGGGGTTGGATGTCGGATCGTTTCGGAAGGAGGCCCATAATGTTACTCACTACAATAGCTGTTGGCCTTACCAATATAGCATTTGGATTTTCACATAACCTCTACATGGCAGTCGCCACTCGCTTTGTGAATGGCATTTTCAATGGTAAGTCTAGCATAGCATCTCACCACAGGAACTTAGCATTAGTCGATTCTCACAATCCTTTCACAAAGCAGCTTCGATTCTAAACATTTTAAGACAAAAATACTATATTTTCATTTTAAGAAGTATCCGGTCTAGATATAATCCAGAAATTCATGTTTTGGGAGTAGTAAATCTAAACTGTTAGGTACGCTAACCAAGCAACATGCACAAGTACAGCTTCATTTTGTTTCTATTCTCTGAAATTAGCAACCTTTTAGTTACTTCAATTGTCTGCTATCATGTAGATACCTTTTTGCTAATGTTAATCTTAGAAGTATATCACCAATTACCATATACAAATTGATTATCTAATATGATTAGCCTTGCTGTATTTACAGGTCTGGTCGGGACCTCCAAAACCATTCTGTACGAGATCTCAGACAACACCAACCAAGCCGTAGGAATGTCAGCTATCGCAATGGCTTGGGGCAGTGGAGTAGTGCTCGGACCTTTGATATCTGGTCAGTACATAAGAGAGTCATCCAACCCTCCTATTTGAGCTTACAACTGTGGCATACGTAACACAGGTTCCATTGATGCAAGCTATAATTGAAATATATGCACAACCCCACGGCTGTCCCTTTTTTTAAGGTTAAAAGTCTGCTGTCTTGGAATATATATCTGCTGACTTAATAAAAGATCAAGGATTTGAGTAATAAATCATATATGCAGCATAGCCTGCCATACTGAAGGGTGATGATGCGGGTGCGTCTGAGGTTGAGTTTGAGTATGTATCTGAAGATTTCAGAGTGAAGCTTGAGGTGAAAATGTTTGAGGTTGAAGTTGAAGATAGGATTATGTATTTGTATCAGGGTGAGGATTTTTGCTTCACGAGGTAAACCCTGCCGCTCACAACCACGTGTTGAGATGCAGACAGGTTAGTTGCAAATCATGGACATCTGATGATGTTTGATACAATGGATCTGTCGCAACGGTCACAGTTTCATTTACAACCATGGCCCCACTGTTGCTTATATAGAACTGCATCAAGAACCTTATAAATACAAAATACTTAACAAGTTTAGATGGACCCCAATCGCCACGAGGCGAAGCCGAGTGACGATTACGACCCATCCAAACGAGTGGAGAATTTGTATTTTGCGATTCGAGATATCAGAATAATTCAAATTACTTCGCAAATCCAGTTTGTTAATAGCATATGATGTCATCTCTGATTCACTCCGCCACGACCGTGGCATACTATTGTCACATTACCAGGGTGATTGTTGAGCTAAACTTGTGCCAGGGGTGATATAAAGCTGTGTCCAACACGAGAAACATGGCCGTCCTTGTTCTTCTTTGTTTTTTATTACCTTGAGTTGCGATTTTTTGCATGCCATGGTATTGCTTTCGGACTAGGGAAGATTACAATTGATAAATGTTGCTTATGTTCCTTAAGGTTTTCTCGCACAGCCTGCTAAAAAGTACCCTGCCGTTTTCCCTGAGGGAAGCCTGTTCCACACCTTCCCCTTTCTCCTGCCGTCCATCATCGCCTTCTTTATGTGTGTCATTGGCTTCTTTGCTGTGTTATGGAAGCTACCAGAAACACTCGCTCGGAAAAGGTTAGTCCCTGAAATTTCAAAAGACTGAAATTTCAAAAGAAGTGGAGGGAGCAGAGAATGCTTTAAGAGATTGGTTCTGGAACATATTTATGTTGAAGGGAACGGTCGGTTAAGTAACCTAACATTTGTTCAATAGTCTTTGCTATGGTTAAAGCTATGCTTGATTCTGAGATTTCTAATATGAATTTCTATTGCTTGTTCACCTGTTTGGTCATTTTCCATTGTTTAAACAGCCATTATTTAGATATGTTTAAGGAAGACGATACAAAAAACATGGTGGAGCCGGTGTGTTCCAAACTAAACCATGTTGTTGAAATCATTGATCTACTATAATGGAAGACCTTTTCACGTCTATCAATTTGATTATAAATGTGATTCGATATTCTGTTATTTCCTACAGTGGCGAGAGTAAGGAAGCGAATGAAGTTGCTGAGTCACTGCTCGAGCGTACTCAAGAGTCTCAGTCTGTTGTCTCGAAGCCTGCTGAAGAACCTCATGTGGGAAGTGTCTCTGTGGAGGTGACCACAGCAAAATCTAAGGCTGCCTCATGTTTAGATATTCACCAACAGGATTTGAATACAGAATCTCATCATCCTGAGGAGTGTGCTTGTACACTGCACAAGAGGAAGTTCTCCAAGAGTCTTAATTATCTACATGCTAGTGCCATGTATGAAGACGCTAGTGATATATATGGACTGGGGCAACCTCTCACTGCCTCCCAACACATTCTTAGACAGTCTCAACATTCTTTAAAACACCCCACAATAACAATATCTTTGTCCAATGGTTCACTCAAACCAAGCAACGGCACAGCAGACGCTAGTAGTTGCCGTATGACTGTCGTGAAAACCCTTTCAAACAGTAGTGGATCTGTAGCAGAAGCTCAAGAAAGTAAAGCCGTCTGCTTAGATGACGGTCATTCTAAAATAGAATTGGAGACCCCTCCTGGTGATGAGACATCTCAAAGAAACTGTTGTTATGGAGTCAAGAAGATGACATTATGTCGCTTACTAAGGTAAGGAAGTGTATCATTGATTTATCCTGTGAGAAAATGAAATCTTGATTTGATTTATAGTAAAACCTGATATAAAAATAACCTTTAGCTATACCATTATTTCTAGATAGCAAACCTGACCCGTTACTATTAAAGATGTATCACAGAGAGGTTATTCACAGCGTTTGAATTAATCTATTTTTCTTCTACTTTATTTAAGTATACAACCTTTGACAATTAGATTTAGAAATGGTGTTGGCATGCAGTCTACATATTGTATTATACATATATGATAGGCTACATCTATAGCATGATATGCCTCGTCTCCACTAATATATTATATTGTAGTACAGAAATAATGAGTTTATGAGGATTTATTCCACCATAAACAGTTAAGCTTGAGGCATGATTTTCCTAGCAAATAACAAGGTTGTATTCTGATATATATCAACAATTGGTGGTGAAAAGTTGAATTGTGCTTTTTCAGGAGGCGTGATGTGCTGGTCAGTGTGATGCTATATTCCACCCTGTCCTTTGCCGTTGTGGGATTTGAAGAACTCTTTATTGTGTGGGCATCGACTGAAACACGTCTTGGTGAGATTTTCACTAAAAATTACCTTCAAGACACCTTTCATACAGATCCAGTTAATACTGGATATGACTTAGGATTTGCCTATGTCTAAAACAGCATCAATCATAGCAACCTGAAGTATCATGCTTATAATTTCTCAAATAATTTGACCCCACTATTTCTGTTCGTTCTTAATTCCAATTCCCATCAGGCAATTTCGAAATATTGAGGTATCTTTGTCGGCGACAAATTTAAGGAACTTTGTCTCCGGCAAGGCATCCTAAAGGAGTCAGCCTTAGTCGGTATATGTGGCACCCGTTAATCATGACATGCCTGAAATTAGTGAATGCCTCCGCCCCGTAGAGATATTCTTTTGTCGTCTAAAATTTATTGGCCAGGGAACCAATTGTTCAGTATTCAAACGATATGTGTAATAAGGCCATTACATACTGTACAATTTCAGCAACAAAGGAACACTTGTAACCTCAGGCAAGGCATTGTAGCAGAGTCGGTCAATGTGGCACCCCCCTCCAGACGTTTGCCTAAGATTAGAAAATGCCCCCTGTGGAGATGTTTCATTGTCACCGACAAATTGCAGTCGGATGTTCCGATATCAGCCCCGATAAAAAATAGAACATTTTCCTTCCCGTTGTCGCCGACAATGAAATTTAAGAGATACCCCCCATGGTGCGTACCAATACCGGCACGTGATTAGCATACTAAGTCGCTGGGTGAGGAGTTGTTCGGGGTGCCACACACAGATACGTGGTCAGATGCGGTCCCTCACCGATTAGTGCCCCCAGTTGACTAACCAAGTTGACCAACGACTAGACTCGTAAAACAGTCGGTGGGGTAGAAAATCCTTATACTAACGCACAGTGTGGACAGATTTCTTTAGGATTAATTCCTTCACCCCCTTTCTGGTATCACGATATGGTGGTCGACACTCTGTGCTAATTCACCTGAGACACGTTAAGTAGCCTACGATTAATCGGTAGAAACAGAATCGTACAGTCTGTCTTCCACTTTAGGCTTTGCTCTCCAATCAGGGAAGTGACAATCACATATGAACACTGTACATACTTGCTGAAAGTTTCATTGGTTGTATTTCCACCTATTATCATCCATGATGAAAGGTATCACTTAGTTTCCATAGAAAGAGAGTGAGAGTTGGTGACATGATCATAAGTAAGACAGTCACACATAGAATTCCTTAACGATTTTTAGCTAACCGTCGTAACTTTGGGCAATCTTATTACTCGGATTGTACCGACAAGATCTAGTTTGACTAAGAATTAACTTTGTTAAAATAAATGGAAAATGATCATAATCCTAACTGAAATACACCGTACACAATGTCAAGCAATTCATTTGTAAAATATACTCTCTACTGCTAAGTAACTCCTAATCCACACTTTTCAGGTGTTTGTGCTCTTAATGAAACCAGGCCATTGTATTCGATTTTTTTTTGATTTTTTTTTTTGTGGTTGGCTGTGGTTAGAAGTGTTTATGCCACGTATCATTAATCTAAAAAAATTGTATTAGATTTGTGCTGCTATATTGCGTAGCATTAAGTAGTGTTCCTAGTTACATCCTTCACCTGTATGAACCCATTTACTCAGGTGGCCTAGGTCTAAGCGCTGGTAAAATTGGAGCTGCAGTCGGCGGGTCGTCCACAGGTCTTCTCTTGATACAAATCTTTATCTACCCTAAGCTAGTTAATAAGTTTGGTACTACAAGGGTGAGTATGCACTATTATGACTGTACCTAGCAAAAATTTAATAATCAGATTAAGATCTATAACTTTGGATAAGAGTGTCGGCCTCCAATTTGCAGTAAGAAATATAAGATGTACATAGAACCGCATAGATAAAATGACCCTGGTATTTATCGTTAAGCTGTAAAACTCTGTCAATATCAAGCCTCATACCATTTTCTATGAAAGAAATATACTTTATGTATTGATCTGTCCCGCCTGGAATATCCTAGAAATTAACATGTTTGTTTGCATCATTTCTGGAAAGAAAAGTATCAAAACTCCACTAATTTCTAAATGAGAACAAAATAGAACGAAGTTAATCGCCCAAAGATGGAATGCGCGCAGGCTGTTGATGGGTTTTATTCTTAAGAGCTTAGAACAGCTAGTCTATAAATAGAACCTTAGACTTTATCCATGCTAAGATGCCACGTATAAAATAAGCGTGGTGAAGGAGTATGCCGTCTATAACAAACCTTGCATGTTTTAGGTGATGCAGACCTGCTTGATATACCTCATCGTTGTGACATGTATCATACCATGCCTGAGATTTCTCGATAATGAGTAAGTTCATTTCTACCCACAACTTCATCATTTCTGTTCACTGAAAATTATAGTAAATTAATTCTTAACAGTGCAAATTACATTGTATAGACTGTTTGTCTGTGTGTCAATGAGGTTCAGATAAGTTCACAATATATTGACTACACTGCGTGTCTTGTGTCGTCAGATCCGTTGCGCTGTGGGTGCTGATGCTGACTATGATAGGGTTGCAGAAACTCGCTGTCACATCCTGCTTCTCCTCTGCCTGCATCTTCGTCAACAACTCGGTCCTTCCATGTGATGCTGGGTCTGTCAATGGTATCGGCATGACCGCTTCTGCACTTCTCCGGTGAGTTCTCTTGTGGTTCTTGGCCTTTTGACGTCAACGATCTGGTATAGCCACTTCTTGCCTGATAACATCAAAGTCATGAAGGTCCTGGAAGACACCAATTAGGGACGTTAAAACGTTCCAGAAATGGAGAGCCTGGCCAAAACATATTTTTAGTGAATACTCAATTTATGGCAGCTGCTCTAATGGAGCTCTACAGTATTCTTTTTTCCGTCACTACTTACAAACCACTTTTCTATCCCTTGATTTCTTGCCTCCCAGACATATCCCAAGCTGCGCTTGTACCACGGTGTCTATAACCCTATTACCCTCTACATCTCAAAATAAGAGTAACAGAAAGTTTGAGAATCCTAGGTCGATTAACCTACAGGCCCAAAGGTCCCCCAGCCCTCTTTACGCCTCTGCCAGTGAGTGATTCCCCAATGTATCTACCGTAACGCAACGTGATTCCCTTATTATGTGCCTATTCTTAATTATAGATTACCAGCTTAAGAGTAATGCGTCTTTTTGTTATTGCACAAAAGAACCTACATGTATATGAGAAATAGGAGTCTTGATTTAAGTAATTGAAGTATATGGACTAGTTGAAGTTCTAATAGGGACAGAACTGAATGATACTGGATGTAACTTTGGGAGACATTTAATGACTAGACATGGTTAAAGCAATGCGAAGACACGGTTTCAGGCCTTTGCACTTATTGTTGACAACATTTCCTATTTGTTTGCAGCACCGCGGCGCCCTGTATAGCCGGCAGCATGTTCGCCTGGTCGATCACAGAGGGCGTTACGATTGGGTTCCCATTAGATGTCAACATGGCGTTCATCTTTTTGTCTATCGTGATGCTTGGAATCGCAATCTGCAGTGCCTTCCTGCCGAAAAGTCTAGAGAAACAGAAGAAGCCTCAGGACGTATGAGAAATGACCCTATGAATTCAGACACTTGTGTATTCATGGATTTTTTTTTATTGGGAAACATGAGGATGAACAATCTCATGCACAGATTACTTATCAAAATGCATTTCCCAACAAATTCTCTGCAAGTTCGTTCCAAAGGGAACGATACTCTGGAAAGTTGTCATGGTTGAGAGTTGATATGTACAGGGTATTTGTTTCTATGCATTTAACCTGACCCCATATACTAGGATATTTACCAGTGCGCAGGGCGATAATTAGAAGAATAGGTTAGTTTATAGAAGTGAGTTTATAGGTTAGACAAAGGGTAAGTAAAAGTGAAAGGTCAATAAGAGGACTAAGACATCGACCTAGCTCCAAGGTGTTAGTGCATTTACAGTTTATAGAATTTACTTTGTGTTATTATAAATAGTGTTCACGACGATATTGAAAGTGGATTCTTTCACCTATTTTGTCTCTGGGTAGGAAGATTTCTATATGTATCATAAGTAATGTGATAACACTTCCTGGCCTTAAATACAGGTTGGTCCTCTTGGACCAATCTGCTTTTGAACCGTTATCACAATATGCCTTCAGAGGCTGTGATATACATTGTAGTATTGTTGTTCAACTTTTACATAGGAAAGACTTAGATAATTTTTGTAGTATCAAACTCCGGAGAACAAGCGATCTCATTTATTAGGTCATCTTCGGTTTATGTGTATACATATTTTTGTATAGATAGTCATTCATGCTTTAATTGTCTGATTTTGTGAGATGATATGTCTGCTATGACTCCACATCATGCATATAAGAAAAGTGGATTTCGGTGAAGAAAATGACTGTTATATTTTACTCAGGATATCATATGTTGATGAAACAAAGTACATGTAGTCATTTACAGTGAAACCCCGGGAGGAGTGGTGGGTGGGGGGGGGGGGGGGGGGGGGGGGGGGTTGGTTGAGGGTTGGGGGGGGGGGGGGGGGTTGGAGCGAGGTGTGAAAGCATGAGTTCACCTGGATGCCTACCTGGGACTGTGAAACTGTTCATTGAAGTATGTTGGGTGCTGTAAATATTAATCTATTTATTAGCAGGTGGACGGTTGGTCTTTAGGTTATGGCTATAGCCTACTGTAGTACACATGCTTGTAGAGTCACTAGATGACCTGACCACATTTTTGATTTTTATAGCTCACTATGTCTACCACAGCGATATCTCGAGATGCATTGCGGTAAATATGCATGCAAATATTCAAAACCTAGCAAGATTTAAGGGCCGATTCTACCAACACACACGATGTAGCAAGATTCGGCCAGATTTGGTTGTCTTGCTAGATCGGGCTAGGATTGAATCATCGCGTGCCTATTTGTCGCGATGTGTCTTGAGGTGTCTTGGTGGTGGAGCACCAAAATATACATCCGACACCACTCGCCTTTGTTTTGAGACAAGTGAGGTACGATACATCGCGACACAGTAAGACACTACAAGACATACCAAGATATACCACGGCAAATCCATCCTGTTGGTGGAATCGGCCCTTTAGCAAGACTACCAGATTGTGACTAATCTTGCTATATCTTGTGTATTGGGGGAACCAGCACTTTAATGAGGCCTTTCGTTTGTGCAGTGGATGGCCTGCCACCAGAAAGCCCACCTGACACTGACACTGACCAACTGGTCTGCACTGCCTTCCTGCCACTGACCTTCATGACAGGCCTGTTTGACAGCAACATTTCTGCTACCGGTCTGCCTGACAGTGACCTGCCTTCCAGCAGCTTGCCTGACAGTGTCTTGTTTTTTCAGTAGACTGCCAACAACCTGTCAGCAAATAGCCTGTCCACAGCCTACCTCTTAATTGTTTGCCTATTGGCAGATGGCCTGCCAGCAATCTGCATGTCAGTGGACTTCCTGGTGATAGTCCACCTGTCAGTGACCTGGCTGCCAGCAGCCCATCAGTAGTTGGCCTATCAGTATCCTGCCTGTCAGTAAACTGCCAGTCAGTGTCCTGTCTCATGGCGGCTTGCTTGCTTGTCAGCATCATGTATTCGGTGGTGTATCTTTCAGTGGCCTGCGCTTTATCAGACAGCTTGATTGTCAGAGGATGGCCTTCTACTTGCCTACCTCTCACTCTTTTAGTGGATGGACTGTCAGTGGACGTCGTATCAGTGACCCACCTAACTGTTGGCAGCCTATAGAGTGTGCTCCACCGGGATGACCGTGATTTTGCCACCGTCAGTCTTATGCCAAACATGTTTACAGCGTATAAACCATATGCCTGTTCCCATGGCTGATTTTGCATGGCAGTCGTTTGGTTTCCGTTTGCAGGCACCAAACAAAAGTTACCTTTTAAGGTTTTATCGGTCATTGGTCATTCCTCCGCCAAGCAGCCTATGGTGTTGAGCATGTGACCTGCTCCACCGCACCTGTTTCTACATATCTGCCTGACAGCTTTTAACATGGCAGCCGTGCGGTGGCGCAAAGTCGCCTCAGTGGAACACACCCTTGTCACTGCCCTGCCTGCCTATCCGCTGGCAGTTTGCCTGTCATGAGAGTGCCTGTTTGCCTTTTAAAGACGGGTGCCCGCAGCTGAGCTATCCCCATAAGGACGGGTGCTGGTGGCAGTGAATACCCCAAGGAGACAGACACTTAGCTCCCAAAACTCATAACTCGAGTGTAATCCTGCGATATAATACATAATCCTGAATAGTTTATTTCCTTTGGATAAAAAAATACTAAATATGATGTCTTACCTACATACTGTGAAGATGTATTGAATATTGCTTTATTATTTCCTTTTTTCAAAACAATTTTGTAAATATTGGGAAAATGATGTCTCAGGGAATCTTGTGTCCTTAGTGCGGTAATGCCTGGAGGCATCACGCGTCAAAAGCACAGCGATACCTCGAGGCATCATGCGTCCTGAAAGAGTTAAGGGCCTGTCCATCAGCAGCCTCTATCAGACGGCCAGTCAATGGATGACCTGTCAATGGATGTGCCACTAAACTGCATGTCAGTAGAGTGCCTGTCAGAATGTAAACAGGGGTGCAAGTATGCTGACAAAAGAAGTATCCCAAATTTAATGTATAATCATAAAAATATGGTGCCAAATCTATAGGGGACAGAGCCATTGTTAGTTCACCAGACAGTCACTAGGTGCTCGGGGGACAAACCTGGGCCCTGTTTTTCAGTCACGACAATCGTTATTACCGATACCCTAAGATCGTACAGCGAATGTACGCCACTTTGGAAGACAAAAGCTGGTGGGTGTTCTATAGTCACGATCGTAGTGCGCCACGGGAGATCGCCGCGAAAAAGGTCGGCCGTACGACAAGTTGAGAATTGTCTTAGGCTCTCTCAAGGAACCAGCTAACTGTTTTGGTTATATTGGCGAATCTAATAGACCGATCTTCTTCATATTTGGTACGTTTGTAGATTATATGTATACCTTACTCGTATTAAAGTTTCATTGCTTAACTCCTACGGGAAGTGAATTTCCGCATTCGGTATGACATGTCAATAGTTGTCTTGTACAGAGGCCCACACTGCCCCGCTCGATCTAGCTACGAGAAACTTTTGCAGAGCGGCGCAGTGTATCGCCGCTGTTGACACACAAACTCCGGTACACTGGCCACCAGTGCAGACAAAAGTCGAACGCTAATATTGTCAGAACAAATCTTCCGAGCTTCTTCATATTTGGTACGATTATAGGTTATGGGTATCCCTTACTCGTGTGAAAGTTTCATCACTTAATTCCAACGGGAAGTAAAGTTTTGCATTTGGTACGACATGTCCATAGATGTCTTAGACTTACGACACTCTGGGCTACAGTTTCCGCTCCATTAGCCACCAACTGTCGTGACTATAGCACACCTCACACCGCCCTACGTGTCGTACACCAGCGATGTGTCGCCCATCACCGATTATGTCACGTCTATAGGACACACAAACCTGGACGATGTCATTATCAACGATTGTCGTCACTGAAAAACAGGGCCCTGTATTCTGGCTCTTTGTTGTTACAAAATTCAACTGCCTTTCAATATTTTACCATGTTCCCTTGACTCTCTACACCCATCCCAAACAGGATGACATAATGATTAAGCCCAAGACATGATATTTTCCATATGGAACACTTTATATAAATGTGTGAGCAAGGCTAAAGTTGTGACATTTCCCAATTATCACTCACTTCTTTTCCACCTCCTTTAGTGAAGAACACCTACTTTTTCACCTCCATTAGTGAAGAACACCTACTCGGGGGGCGTCATGGCAGCACCCATGGATCATAGGCTATATGCCGTATACCAGTGTCGGCGGCTATCAGCCGGAACCGGTGGGGAGGCAAGGCACTTCCGAAGTACAAGCAGCCATCAGCATGGTTGAGCAGGCCCTCATATAGGTACCAGCCACAGACCGTCATTTGGGAGCTACGAAATGCTCCAATGGCTGTGTGAATCATCGCCACAGTGCCATCAGATGCTGATTCCTTTTCTTGACGACACAGACCTGGACAGGTCGTAAAGGTTTTATTAAAATTGAACTCTATGTGGTGGTTCGCCATCATTACTTTTGTAGGGGGTAAACTTTATCCATAATATGTACATGGAGTGCTAGTGTATTTATCTCTATAGTTGTAGTGGTCCCACTGCGGCATCACCATCTTATTTGCAAAGAGGTTGCCGCTAGCTATATATCTACTCGGGATGGCGCCACATTTCATTAACATAACTTGTAGTGACCAGTAGACCATTGCATACTTCTACCAGAGACCCAACGAATCGTGACTCCCCTGACCAGAAATACTTCTTGACGTGTCATATCACAGCTGAACGATCTCGCCGGGAAACTGACAGTCTGCCAATTCTTTATGTTCTCCTGATATTTTACATGTGCTGTTGACCTTCAGGCAAGTCAGGGTCGTAAACTGGAAAAATTACATGAGGAGCACATCTCGGCAACTAAACATCTTGCCTTTCTCATTAGACGTCCAATCCCAAGACTATTCCTGACTGGCTCAGGAATAAAGTTTGTGTTAGTGAAAATCTTCGGAGTCATCTGATTTATTTGAGTATAATGGAGTAAGTCGTTCTTTTACCAGTTGGATTAATCCCAAGACTAGTATATGGGTCTCATAGCTAATGTTACACATAGGAACATATAAAATTGGAAAGTAGATAAAACTAACCCATTGCATGTTATTTGTTCAGAGTCTGTTTATTTCATAACTTTTTTTTACAATTATTACTGTGATCTCAACACCACATGCTTTGTATACAGATGGTAATTTCTGTAGGCCAAGTTAATCTTATCATATGAACATAAATCATGTTATCAAATTTTCATCTTCCCAAAATGTTTGAGCATGGGAAGATGTCATGCATACTACCAGAAAGAATTATCCGTGATGTAATAAATAGTATTTTATTCATGTAAATAGATGTTGACTAACTTGATGTTGCTTAGTTTTGTTCATGTTATGCCTATGAGGTATAATAAAACTTGATGTACTGCCACATCGTATATAATTTTGGAAAATTTACATGTTGCTTATATTACTTTCAGAAAATCATGTATACATTCCTACAAATGCTACTTCTAAACTACACCCACTTTGTACCCGTGTTCCTAGTGGAGTCGATGACCCATTGCACGTCTATCAATTCGCTGCAGGTAGCAAAACTTTTCCTTGGACAAAAAAAGTCCAGCAGATATAATTCGATATGCTTCACTGATCATGTTGGGAAATATATATACGTATAGAAATTTGCCAATAGTCAAAAAATGATAATGGAAAACCCCATTTGATATCAGCGTTCCAAAATAAATGATTTCAAAACTAGAAAAGAACTATGCCAAGTCAGAAATAGCCAAACCTAATATACTAGATATTTTTCATTCTCTACATTACAGATCAATATGGTATAAGCCAAGCCTTCATGACATATCTGGGTACACGGATAGCATCCTGACAATTACTATAGATCAGAATTAAAATAGCACACATGCAGCTGCAATACCTGATCTTTGAGTAAATAATAACCACTGGAAGCTTCCCTGGCTTCATATACAAATACTGAATCTCAAGTAATTTCTCTGGAATGTACCATGACTTAAAAATATTACTTCAGCACTGATGAAGGCCACACCCCGTGGCTGAAACGTATTCATTTAGGCAAATGGATCTTAAGTTATCAACAATGGACTGAGTATAAAAAACAAGTGTCGATAAAAGCAATGACGTCAACATGATGTTAGATGTGTGGTTCGGTGGTCATTTCCCTAAACAGGTTCTTAGAAGTCCTCTGCACTTTAGTCAACAGAAATATCTAGACATCCGCTAAGCGACTTTAATGAACAGAGTACTGCTTTTACCAAAATATTTGCTGTTCGAAATTTTGCCCATCAATAAAATCGGCGTCTCTCTTTTGAATTAAAATTTACATCTAAAGACCTTGAATACAAAAACATTCAATACTGTGCCATACAACCTTATAGGCCATTTGTTGAGAAGGGATTTCATTTGCGTAGTTTTATTTGTATGTTAACTTTTATTTTAGTATAGATAATGTGAGACACTAATTCGTTTATTATTTCTTGGCCACATCACTGACAGGTCTTGAATATTAGCAGGTTTAAAGAAGATTTTTCTCTTCCGTCTTTTCAATTGAATTTAAAAAAATGATATACAGATGGGTTGTATTTATTTCATACTCTTTTAATTGGGGATGCAGGATACGAAGAACTTTGTCCACGTCTGTCGTCTGCTTCATTTAATTCAAACGATAGGATCGCCATAAGAACACTCAGTCTCGATGCCTAAGTTGTAGCTGTTGCCCTTTCCACCTTTTGCGGAGCTCGTTACAATTCTGAACCAGCCACTCTCCCCCTGCCAGAGAATAGAGAGAATATATAGTAGGCACAAGTACATGTATTCTGAATAGATCTACTACGGTATAATGTATTAGAATATAAATTGTGTTGAGCTTATAATTCCCTTTCATATTTATTAATTTCCGATATCATAGCATACTTTGGTCTATGATTGATTAAAATCTCGTTTCTTTTTGTGCATCGTTTATTTATAATGCATACAATTCACTGTGTAATCGCTATCACGGAATATCTGAAACAAACCAGTGAACTTACCCATGGTGTTCCCCATGAGTTACGCACGACCCAGAATTCTTCTCCTGATTTGTTATCAACACCCCAACCTGCTACCGACACTATGTGGTTGATCTGCAACATTTCAATAAGATGGGTTCATATATATACGTCAATGGTTGGCTATGCTACAATTTACTGCTTCGATCAAATATTCACTTTTACCATCTTTTACAATTCGATGCGACACTAGAATATATCTTTACTATATTATAATCAAGAATTTAAAGAGATCAACTGATTTTCTGGTTACCGTGCAAATAACTGAAATGCTCTTGTTTTAGCAGTAAACTGTTTTACAATGATGATAATAAAATGCATATTAATCATCATAATACACATTCAGTCAACTTACAGTGACATCATTAATACTTCTTAGGGTCATGGTAAACCCTGGGTTTGAATATGTAACTTACGAGTCATTTCCAATAAATAAAGTACAATGTACCAATAAACAGTAGTCAACATTTCAGTTTCCTCGTGTTAAGTAGAGAAACTTAGCAAAAACAAGGAGGAATACATCTTTCAAAAAAGCAAAACCCGCAAGCTATCTGGATGGCATATCACTAGTAACATGAAAAGGAGGCAACTGAGGTGCTACTTTTCTAGTTGTAATCGGCCGAGGAACAAGTATCCATTTTACACTATAGAAAGGTGAGTCAGGGATATAGGAAGTGACACAGGTAGATAGGGAAGCAGCCAGAGGGCGCATGGGTCAAAGCGTCATGTTTATTAGGAAAATGCTAGACTTACTCCAATGTCCTTTTCATATTCTTCAAAGACACCTCCTGTGTATTTTTCAAGAGTCGGTGTTGCCATAATACCACAACTATGAACATGCAAAATAACAATGTTAAAAGGTGCACACAAAGAAAGAAAAGTTACTGGAGAAACAATGACTAATACTGACAGAACAGATCAGCAGAAAATCAACCGCCGACCATTGTGATTGGGTTTTTTTGGCATGGGAGACTTTGCACTGGCCTGTTTGTTATGTTCAGTTGACTTACAAATGTGAAGAGTTTATATTCGGCATATACTCCGCCTGCATATTTCTCGAATGCGGACGTGACATCGACACCACAACTGCGAGCACAGGGGAAAAAAGAATATCATATATGCATCATGCTACTGCGTATCTCCGTATATAGTGCGTTTAAAGTGCCATTACTGTCAAAGTGTCGTAAGCGTCAAGTTACAAGACATTGAAATGAATATCTTAAACATGAAAGGAATCATTCAATATTCCTACAACAAAGTGCTATGAATCAATTTACAGATCTAACATGATTTATGGTGTTTGAAGTTTAGAAAGAATTATATTAGATATACGAAGGTCAAATATAGTATCGGATATATAGTCCCGCATGTTTTGAGACGCGTACTTACGCAATAGGTCCGTTCTTGTAAATCTCTGCCATCATTTTGGTGCGGCCGGTCACCCGCCCGTAGTCACCCACCTTCCACTTTTTATAAGTTTTGAGAGGTGAACAAGCGCCTCCCGGGACGCACGTCCCACACTGGTTCATTTTGTCACAATCTGTACAAATAAAATAGCATCATCTTAGTAAATACAGGAAAAATAGAATAATTGAAGCCACAAAATGTGTGTCCATTATGAATGCAATTTTAGTAAGGTTTTGTATTATTTTGAAATACATGTCAAATCTGATCCCTGATGAAGGTATAATTAAATACCGAAACATGTCGGAAATACACCATACTCCAACCGCCTCATTATTATTTCCCAAAGAAGAATAGTCAAGACCGGTTTAGAGGGAATATCTTGTCGAATTAATTATTGATATACATGTACATGAATATCGTACATGAATATCGTCTTCTTGTATGAAGTAATTGATGGAAGCGATTCTCTGTCAATTGTTTTGATTTGTGCCAGGGTTGTGGTTCATTTCATGGGTACCATGAACAGTCTTATTATTTAATCTAGAAGTTACAGTGATGTTTGTGAATTGATACTGACGGTAGTACCGATGTGTCACTACTATAACCAGTAGAACCCGAGAGTATTACAATGTATACGAAAACTGGCGTATTACTTTCATAGCAAGAAATACGCGGGAGACTTGTTCATCAGATATAATCCCGAGAGGCAAAAAGATACCGTAACAAATTTACCAAGTTTTTTTTACATACGCCTGTTTTCGTATTATCTTTACTAACTTAAAATAAGCAAAATTTTACCTATACACCTAATGACATACCGCCAACCCCACCAAATGTACGTATACAAAAATGATATGGGAAGGAGCGGCTGGTATACAGTAGAACCCCGCATAAGCGGACCCTACCTTTCCGGGTCAAAGTGTCTGCTTACGCGGGATGACAGCTTAAACTGGGTCATCTATATTATTTTTGATTGGTGTGAGTGTGTGGCAGGTCGATCACTTCCACACACTCCTATTGTCTCACCTGTGTAGGCTTCCACTGATATTCTTTTTTATTTTTGTGTTTTATCATAAGGAGAAAACACTGTTTTATATCTATTGTTTACCGTGTCATTGATAACAAATCTTATGGGTTGGCCCATATTCTACTACTCTGGGAGTTTTTTTGGGAGAAATTCCATTGCTTTTTGTACTACTAATTTGTTACTGAACTATCAAAAGAATCTTGATTATTTATAATGCAACATAGTTCAATTCTTCTGCAAGACATGGTTTAGAACTTATAAAGGCCAAATGTGGATAAATCGCGAAAGCAATTGGATAAGAAAAGAGACATTTAGACTTTCATACATTTTAAGTAGTACATTTGCTTGTACAGTTTATAAAGATACATTGTCTATTTTTCTCATTATTCCGATACCGTAGCTCGTGTTGTCAATATTGCCATGTCTTTCAGAAAATGCATTATGTTTCATCTGCAGAGTAGATACGTTATGAAGCACGTACTCTGATCCTTGGCTTGGTAGTTGTTGCAGGTCTCATCAGGAATACCATCTGTGTGGGCGTATGAGAAGACGCCCAATGCACCGCCCCCCTCACATGATCCCGCGCCGCCACAGTCAATCACGTTCTGCACTGACAGGTAGGCGGATGGCCATGCTCCCCGTCTCTTGATATTGATACGGTCCGCCAACGCGCTGGTCGATCCCATAGCCCAGCATGACCCGCAATCTACACACAGACGGGAATTGTTTTAGTTTTTAAACAGTTAAGGCTATTGATGCAGTCAATCAATTTTTAACACTCAAGTGAATGATAACCACATCCGAAATTTCGATCATTGACTAAAGATATAGACTTTATATTATCTAATGGTTAATATCAACCAGTTCTCGAATATTTGACATTGCCACCTCCTTCCACAATTATTGAATGTATGAGTTCAACAAAGAGAACATACTGGAAAGGAGTATGCTATATTACTCAATAGAAATGTTTTTGATCTACAAAGAGTGGATTCTTGATGCAAGGAGATTTTAACCTATGATTTGGTAACGTTCTGAAGTATTGATGATTCAGTTTGATAGTTATTCTCAGAATCGTCCTTTTTTATCAAGAGAGTCAATATGTAACGACGTCATTTTAAACACAGTCAGGTGATGAAATAAATAATTTATGATAAATACACCCTGTTTGGCAGCTTTGGTTGATTTAATAGTTATGGACTCTTTATATCTATGCTATCGTTTTTATGTTACCATGTATACTCACACTGTGGTATGTGTTGATTACGCGTCGTACTAGCATAGTTCACTCCGCTGACATTTCTCCAGTCCCATGCTTTTGGAAGATCACTCTCCTTTAGAATTTCGTGTGGTCTTGGATATGTTCTATTTAGATAAAATGAAGAAGTATGCGTCGAGAAAACGTTATAACTAAGCTCAAGTTCAAAAGTAAGGGGTGCTGTAAGGGTTATCACTATATATGCACATGCCACAGAGTGTTACAGAGTTACTGACCTCTGCTGTAGAATTTTCGAAGTACCACACACTTTGAAAAGGGTACACGTCACAATCACCCCTCCCCAAAATGGCCCACGTCAGATCCTCGCCGCCAACACCCGTTATGGGGTCAGTAGCATGAACATGTCAAAGACCTGGGCTCGGTAGTCAGTTTTCTAGAGCTTCTGGATTTTGGACCTGAAAACTTGGCCAGTATAACCAGATTAGCCAGAACATCTTACATACTAAAACTGTGCTTATAGGCGATAGAAAACCAAAATAAAAGCAGATTAAAAGGAAACACATAGATCTAACTGTAAATAATTATTTTCATTCAACATAGCTGCATCTGTGTGGTGGGTCACTGCAATAACAGGTGTCAGTGTTGCGCCGCGGGACCATTGTGACTGAGAGATTGTGGGGAGGAGTGATTGTGACCCATATTCTTCGAAAATGTTAGACCCTTTGAACCAAGCAGCCACCTCTCAGCGGCTCTCCACTTCTATTCAGTTTGTTGATGTCCTATACATGACTCACGCAATCATGAGTAGACCTTTAACCATCCTGTTACACTTTCACCGGCACTCCTGCTAATCGTATTCTACAAACATCCTGTTATTACTTCATCAATAGCCAGTATACCCGGCCCTGTCCCCAAACAGGGCCGGGTGCCGACTCCATACACCCCAACCCTGCCTTGTCATTCCAGACTGGCCGCAGTCTGACATATATGAAAAA
Organism: Alentia gelatinosa; assembly: GCA_950022655.1. Classification (NCBI taxonomy): domain Eukaryota; kingdom Metazoa; phylum Annelida; class Polychaeta; order Phyllodocida; family Polynoidae; genus Alentia; species Alentia gelatinosa. Next base: position 47,247,715 of record OX465587.1, on the reverse strand, counting down.
AAAAATGAATCGATAAATATATACTCATTTGTCTTCGCCAACCTTCAAAATAGCTGTCCCTTACTTTATAAATGTGTTTTAGAAGTAGTTTTCCGTTAGATCTTCGCTGGTTCTTGAATTCTGCCATTTTGTTCAGTCTTCCTCGCTGGTTCCCTAACTGCAAAGGGCCTCGCCTAATAACATAGGACAGCCGTTCACCCCTGAATAGAGATCAGGGGTGAATACTTTACCTACTTCATCAACAGCTCTCATGTCAACTGAGTCACCTGTAAAGCTGAAAAGGGATGCCTTAGCCAAAAGGGTAGCGTATCCCTGGCAATGAGTGAGGCTGTGACTCTCCCAGGTCAGGTCTAGCACCTTTTTAGCTACAAGATATTTCTTATTTGTAGTTTCTATGTCAATTCTAGACAGAGTTCTGATATAAAATTAAAGAAGTGGTGTGACAAAACATAATGTCCACTGGTTGATTCCTAGTCGTAGCGTAGCGTCCAGTATTCATTTAGGCCTATAGATCATAGGGGGGTCAGGACACCTGGCCTAAATCTCAACTGGCGCAGGACAATTGGCCTACGTGAAAACTGTGTGCCAGTCGTCTCACCCTTGACTCAGGCGTTTTATATGGCAGAATCTAAAGGTGTCTCACAAAGGAAACAAGCATAAGGAGACTATTTTGAAATTTGAGAGTATTTTGGTGAATATTTTGTTGAATTTTGGAGAAATTTGGTGAATGTGCATGTCAAATATATAGAGATGTTAACATGAAATATCTTTTAATTTAATTATGTTCATCTGTCAGAAAAATCTCATTTTGTGTTGTTTGTCTTCATTTTGTCTTTGTGTTATACATTGGCGGCCGTAATGCGGTGCCGTGCCGTGGGAGCGGGACAACTGGCCTAAATCTCAACTCGCCCCAGACAAGTGGCCTGCACGAAAAGAGTGGGCCAGTTGTCTCCCCCTTGACTCGGGCGTTTAATATGGCAAAATCTATCACCTATTTCTAAGTGATTGTTTATTATATCCATTATTTTTTCTTCACAAAAATAAGATAGTTGTTTTGTCTTTATCCTGTTCGATCGTATGATTTACCTATCATCGCCCATGTCGCAATATGGAATTTGCTGAATATTTCATGTATATTCACAAATGAATTGGCATAAAAACACCAGATAGCTAAAACAGTCAGTAAGTTTATATTTTGATCTACCGAAGTTAACTTCTGTTAATTTCCCGTTTTTTTTTTTATGGAGATTGCCATGAACGTAGAACAACATTTGTGCCAGATGTTTCAGTAGGTAGGCCAGTTATCCGACGTCAGAGTGGGCCAGTTGAGTTTTAGGCCAGTTGTCGATACACCGGGTTACGGGTATACACTTTGATTTACCGAAGGTAACCTATGTTAATTTCCCGCTTTTAGGGAGTGTACCGCAAGAGCAACATTTGTGCCAGATGTCTCAGTAGATGGGCCATTCGAGATTTAGGCAAGTTGTTTGACTTTCGACCATAGCATACATATGGTAGTAGGAATACAAGTCACCACCACCCGCGCTACGATCACCCAGTCACAATCTCCCGTCGACGCAACACTGACTCCAGGCATCCTTTCTCCACGCTTGTACCCAAAAACACGCGGCTGCGGACGGGTAGACCATGGCAACTCCGGGGATCCTCTTTCCCCCACTAGTACCCATGCATACAAGAACTTTAAATTGTATACGAGGAAAAGATTACAAAACTCTATCCCATAGCTGAAAACAAATGGTGACACCATTATCCTATACTTAATCTTCATAAATTGTCAAATATACATGTATTAATTTTCATAAGACTTTCATGGTGCCCCAGTTTTTTTTGTAGTAAGGCCTCACCCGGCTGGGTGAGACCAGACTGCTACCGACTCGCTGGCAGGCTTTCACAGGGGCCATTGACACTACTCGCCTGCCGCATACGGGCGGGTGTATACGGCCAAGCCCTGTCGGGGGAGAACATGACCGAATGATTGTGGGGCGGGTGATAGTGACGGTTTCATAGTGACGCTTAAGGGGGTATTCCACCAACAAGACAAAAACGTTGTACAGCGCCCGTATGGCGGTTGCTGGGGTTGCTGGCATATCTGCTCAATTTTAAATTATCTGTCGGGTTGGTGGAAGCACACACCAGACGTTTCAGCAGGCGTCGGCTTTCCTGCCAGACATTTCAAGACGTCTGTTGGAGGATATTGGGGGTCGTTGGAGTGTCGCTTCACGGTTGCTGAGCGTCTGGCAGAAGAGCCAGTTGAGATGCGCTTCCACCAACTAGATTTTTTCAGGCGATATCCCAACGGATACTCCAATAAACCTCCAAGAGACAGAATTTGCCCATCTGGCGAAAAACTGATCGATTAGAATTTTATCGGCTGGAATTGAGGAATGTACGACGATTCGCACTGAAAACCGATTCGCACTGCTACTCGGATGATTCGCACTAGCCGATTCGCTAAAAAATCGAAATAAGTCTTACTACCTCTTGATAATGATAAAATAGTATAACACTTTGCCAGACCTTCACCAGTAGATTAATTCACTCATAGTTACTTGGAATTACCTAATTATTGTCAGTTCTTGCACATTCGCGATTAGAATGGTAGCGATGCTTTGCGCAAAATGTAAACAAAAAAACTTGGGTTTGACAATCTGTACTGCTAACCTCAAAACTTGGGAATTACTTAACGTAAAGAGTCCATATAAAAAGCATTAGATAGCTAAATGCGTGTAGAACACAATGCAGAAGTTTATTTTTTTATTTGCGAAAGGGAACATACCAGAATTTGCTGATATCTGTCACGCTGTTCGCCGCATTTTATATGTATGCCTATTTCAATGTCCTATGTCCCAATGGATGCCGACAGCCGCCAAAAAGAACGTAAACCAAGTCTCTAGACATCTTGTGTCATATTTATGTAAATACTGGACATAGAAACTCCAGAAAAGGACTGCCGTTTTTCGTTAGTGCGAAACATCGCGGTTTGTTATTGTTTTGATTTCGAGTGCGAATCGGTTTGTTTATAGTGCGAATCGTCGGGTGCGAATGGGCTGCCAGTGCGAATCGTCTGATACCCGAATTGAGCATCTGGTCGGGTAGCGGTACCGGGTAGTAGTAGTACTAGTAGTAGTAGTAGTACTAGTACTAGTAGTAGGATACTGCACTAATCAAACTTTCAATAAAGAAGTATTTGTAGGATTATGCTGCAACAGAATAGCCATTAATTTCTCATAGTTGCACTTTACCAACAAGGGCACAGGCACTGCTTTGAACCTCTACCTTGTTAAAGGCAAGAAAAACAACAGAAAGGCCAGTGACTGGCAGTGTTGGTACTCAACTTAACCACTCCGTGACTCAGCGTCACTCTCCCAAGTTTCAATCTCCCTGCATTCCTGTTTTTATTAAGGAAATAACTTACCTAATGCCAGTAATATTCTTATCATAGGACGGATCGTAGCATGCCTTTTTCGTGAAGAACCTTTTTCCTGTATAACTACAGTTGGTCAATGTAAAATATAGTAAACAGCAAGCTGAGAACAATAACACACGCCTGTACGTCGCCATTTTGGTCAGTGAATGGTGATCACATGATTTTTCCGACCGGTACCGCTGCCTTTATATTGGACAGGGAACCAGTCAAGGCTGCCCAGTGCGCCTCAAGCGGCTGTGAGAGAGACTAATTCCGGAAGTTACTCGAGGCATGCAGTGTGAGTAGCAGGCAGACAACAGGCCGGAGCGGTGCAGTTCTTGACACTGAGAGATGTATGGGATTGTAATTCGCATACTGATAAACTGAGAAAAACTTCACAAATACCCATGGATGGCACATATTACACAAGTAAAATGGCCGAAGTCAGCAGATGATGTCAGAAGATGGAAGCGTCTAGTTAAACGTAAAGTAAGAGGAGCGGTGGACTTTCCGATCAAGGCTCTGTTCAAAACATTTTGAGAGGGAACAGATTTAACCCTTGGGCTGTGGCTACTGACTGCAGTGTACTTTCCATGGACCAAATGGCAGAGACAAGATCCTATCAGACTATCAGACGAAATCTAGCTCTAGCAAGTTCCACAAAAACTGCTGGCAGTGACACCAACTTTTTTCGTAAGCTCTATCCTCTCTTGTCTCAACTTTCACTTATTCATATTCATAAACAAATCATGTTATATCTATTGTTGTGTTAAGCGAAATTAGTATGACCAGGAAATCATGACAACTTGAAATATGTATTTGGTAGTCCGTAAGACCGTAGAAAACAAGAAGGCGTGTGAACGTTCATTTACACGTATTATCGCTCAGAAATGATCAGAGAACTCACCACCAGGGAGGGTTCATGGACGCCTTGAGCCCGGGACAATTTGAGCCTTTCTGTGGATGCCTTGAGCCTACCCTGTGCCAGGCTGTGGACGCCTTGAGCCTACCCCATTTTGGTTTCCTTGAGCCTCTAGATGTAAAACACTTTGAAAAGTGCACTGATACTGGTTTATAGTCATATAATATATACTCAACCCTAACCCTTACCCAACGCTTTTCTAACCCTAACCCGCTAATCAGAACTAAAATAGGGTAGGCTCAAGGCGTCCACGTTTTCGCGCTGACAGGAGGCTCAAACGGTAAAAGGCTCAAGGAGTCCAATTCCCCCAGGCCAGGAAGGATATCCCGCAGAGAACCGGCACAAGAAAAACCCGCTTCCGTTGTAATAGTTTAGTGGTGATTCCACCAACACACATGATCTAGCGAGATTATAGCCACGATTTGGGTGTCTTGCTAAAGAATTAAGTGCTGATTCCACCTACGAATGTGCGACCCGTCAATTCGCGCTACCGAAAATGACAGCCCGTCAACTCTGAGCGACGGCCCGACAAGGACGTGCCGACAATTGCGGGGGTCGACCCGTCAACTCTGATCGCCGGGGAGAGGGGCGATGTTTTGCCGGGTGGTGTTTCCCAGTGGGGGGGGGGGGGGGGGGGGGTAGATAAAATTTTGGAATTTAGTTTGGGTGAAATAAACAATATTTCTATATACCCATTATTGAACTAACTAGAGTTACATACCGCTGCTGGGGGGTGCATTGAAAATAAGTTATGTGTCGAAGTTGACGTTTTCGTCCCGCTCTCATGTTTTCATCCCGCTCTGATCACGTGATACAATACAGCCATTTGCTTCGGAAGTGTTTCAGGTAAAGAATTAAGCATTTTTATCGATATTTGAAGGTATATTGGAATAGGGAAACCAAGTACTGGTAAGCAAAAGTCTAAGTTACTCGGTAATTTTTCCAAAAAATAATTTTAGGAATCGGGAAACCAAGTACCGGTAAGCAAAAGTCAAAGTTACTCTGTAAGGTTTGGCAAAATTACTGCCCGCGGCTGACGCCTTGGGCAGTAATTTTTCCAAGCCTTACCTCGTATCGGTCGCGCGAAAATAATGCGTTGACGGGCCATCGTTGTCGGGCTCAGCTTTTTTATAAATCCTTACAAAAATATCGGACCGTGATTACGGGCGGGCGGGCCGTGATTACTCGCAGGCCGGGCCGAAGCTACTGTGCCGATATTACTCCGGACCGTTTCTACCTGCTACCACCAAAACATACACGGCTACGTTTTGCAACAACAGTGGTATGATATATCGCGACACTGAGATATTACAAGATATATCACAACAAATCCATCATGTTGGTGGAATCAGCCCTTTATGAGGTTTTGTCCATTAACTGGTAGGTCAAACTCCCGCTATTTGCGAGAGGGGTGCCCTATTGTACAATAAAAACTTTTATTATCACTAAATCTCATTCAAATTAGGTAATATCCTGTTTAGACAGTCTATCAGGCCATCACTCGTTCAGTGAGTTTTCCATCAGTTACTGAGTAATTAGGCATTTCTGCAGGCCAGCCGGCCAGCCTGCTGGAAATGTGCAAATTTCCCCCAGCTCTTCCACCAACCCACCTCATTATACCCAGCTGACGACCACATGGAACCTGTACACTGCCCGGCAGGCACCCAGTGACCACTTCTACTGAGCTGAGCAGTGGACGTTGGCAGCATTATCATGCTTTGCTCATTTCCTGTTCATTTGATTGGGAGTGCGTCAAATACACCTCCATACACTCAACAGCTCTGGCTGCGCTAAACCCAATGTGCGAGCAAGGCAGTGTGCCAACATATTGGGATTTGTAAGGGAATGATGACAGCTTAATTTTCTACTACATACTGTGTATAAGATGTATAACTTCATGAATAAAGAAGGTAAATAAAGATAAGGGTTGATGTTATGAATGTGTATAGCACACTCAGTCACCACTCTCTGGTTAGTGGCTCAAGGGTATTGCCCAGGATCCCTGACCGCATCCATTGAGGTGGGTGTTGTCAACGCTGATGTCGGCAAAGTTCATGGCGTCGAATACTGCCAGCTGGCCAGGTGGTAAAAAGCTATTGAATCAGCTTTTGGCCGGCAATACTTTGTAGGTGACATTGTACACTTTAGTGTGGACAGGCACTGATAACCTAATGCTGCCTGGCTGGCGTGGTGGAGGAGCAGGGCAAATGGGCTGTAGGGCAGTCCAGTGTCCCTCGGACTGCTGCTGGCTGGCGGCACTATCTTCTACCTGGGATGAAGACCCAGCATTGCAGGCTGGGAGTCTGGCACTGCTGGAGACACCTTTGGAGGTCTTCCACCAAGCAGATTCATATTTGTCGCGATGTGTCTGGAGGTGTCGTGGTGGTGGAGCACCAAAATAGACACACAACATTGTGTGCTATGTAAAGCAACAATGGGGGTACGACACATTGTGACTCTGTGAGATAAAACAAGATATACCAAGATATACCACGGCAAATCTATCATGTTGGTGGAACCAGCCCTTTATGGTCATATGACCAGATCAAGACCAAATCAAGGGGTGATGAAGGGGTGAAGCTAGACTTGCTCAAGTCTTTGATTATGAACAGTCATTAAATGATTGAAGAAAATCAGAATAAAGTTCATTATGATATGTTTCCTTCCCTGATTGGCCCATGAATCAGAGACTTGTCTTCTAGAGACAAACCTCCTGTAAAAGCGAGGAGGGGTGAGGTGGGTTGAGGGGTAGCCATAGGATGCAGGGACTGGAGCCAGTCTAGGGTGAAGCTTGAAGTAGAAAGGCCTAAAACTAAGTTTTATTAGACAGAGAAGCCCGATTTGGAGAGTAACTAAATTGAGAGAGGCATTACCAAATCAAATCCAGCATCTAGGTTCCCTCGATAACTATAAAAAGATGATTTTAATGCGAATTAAACTTTATCCTCCATCCACATCCCTCACCTCTTACTACTCACCCATCCCCAATTAACTCCACAGCATAGAACCTGCTACGGTGTATTTAGGTGTTCTGATATTGAAAGTTATTGATTTAGAATACGTGGCGAATACCACTTCTCTTTCCAACCGATGCGGTTGGAGAAAAAACGCAAACAACTGATATAGAATGTTCACGGATTCCCCCTTATTGCTCATATAAAAAAACAACTCAGAAAAAATCTGCGTTGGAGATCGAGCAATAGAATAATTTTTAAAAATGAAAAATTTCAAACTGTTGTCTAAATCATTATAATAATCATAATTCAAAAAAGATTATGTAAACATTTTGTAATGACTATAATTACCATACGTCTAATGACTATAACGATCATAATTACAGAAGACAGTCTGGTGATTATCAAGTAGAACTATTAAAGTGAATAATTTTTGGATTGCCTTTTAGTGTTAGGAAACTCGACCGATGTATCGCTGTCAGTTATCAAATTTTGTACATTTGTGCTCTAATGAAATTATACTGTACGTACTGGTGTATATTTGTAACACCCGTCTGTCTGCATGCCTAAATACCCTCTAAGTGAGAATGCCAGTGTGGGTACCGTTCAGCCTGGATGCCGGTTGCGCTGGGGGGGGGGGGGGGGGGGGGGAATGGACAGCTGAGAATTTGACCCATTGGCAAGAATGTTGTTTTAAGTATTATTGTTATATTATATTTCTTTATTTTCAGATGGTTCGCTAAGGATGAGCGATCGAGAAAAAACCCAAGCTGTGAAACCAGTATCTGCCAACCAGATAAATGGACCTTGCTTTTCTGAGATCAGTGAAATGCTAATAGTACAGGGTAGACAACAGTCAGAACTTTCTTCATGTGGTACTTGTATCGAAGGATTCGCAACCGGTCACCAATTAGAACATCATATTATCTCATCCCATAGGATATTTATGTTGAATGGAAACATCTGTGTGAAAGAAGAGGACATTTCTAAACTTGCTAGTCTGTCTTCATACATCAGGACTGTAAAAACGCCACATAGGGCATGGCAAGTTAATCAAATGATAGTTGGTCGGACACACTCTTCTGAAAATCATGCTATTCAAAATCAAGGAAAGGAAGATGAGAAGAATTTTAGTATAATTTGTGAAAGAGGAATCAATGTCATGCATAATGGAAATGGCCACTTGAAAGACCAAAAAGAACCATCAAAAGGAGACAGATTCCCAGAACTGAAGAAGAAACTCTCAGAAATAATCCACTTTTCAGAAGACAAGAATAAACATCAAGGAAGAGTTTTGAAGTGTGAAGAGTTCAATGCCAAACTAGATGAAGGCAATAGCAAAGATATGTCCCTGCCGCCAGTTGTATTCGTTTGTCCCCAGTGTAGAGAAGAATATACATCGCTTCGAGAAATACGATTTCATGTCCGATTTCATGGAGTTGTTTTGTGTGTAGAGTGTGGAACATACTGTGTCACTATTTCTGGTCTAATGGAACACTCAGCCCTGAAAATACATGATGATTTACACCCATGCTATCAATGTGGGCTAGGGTTACAGACGAAAGAAGAACTTATGGAACATTCAGTGTTACACGGGCTATCATTCTCCATCAATTCAGACAAGTTCAACCGTGAAAATTATGAGTTCTTTGAATTCCTTAAGATCATGTTAAGTGAAGACTTGGAACGGATGAACATAACTCCCATTGATAAAGAAACTGAATCTGTAGAGAGTATCCAGAATAAAAGTCAACTCATTTTGAAAGGGAACGAAGGCGCATATCCGAATCCATCTCTAACTAAAAGAATATCAGTTTGCCTTGTGTGCAGAGAAGTATGCATTGGGGAAGAATCGTACAAAAAACACATTGCCAGACAGCATTGCACAGCAGTTACACCTAGCCGGGAAAAGATGTTCACTTGTATCGTTTGCAAAGCCCTATTCAAAAGTGAAGCACTAATGGTAGACCACAAGAGAAAAAGTCACGAGTCGGCCAAAAATCATACATATGTTGAATGTTATCCATACAAATGTAGAGAATGCCACAAACGATTTACCACAGCAGGTTCACTCAAGAGACACTTAAATCTCCATGAGGATTTTCCATGTAAACTTTGCCATAAGGCATTCTGCTCTCAATCGGAACTTGATGAGCATATAGGCAATATGCATTTAACTCAAAACCTGCCGAAAGCGAAGAGAATTAAGCGTAAATATACATATATTCTGTGTGAAATCTGTGGTCATAAATGTATATCTCAGTCAGCGCTGGCTGAGCATAAGGCAACACACATTGAAGAAAGGAAGTTTGCATGTGGGCTGTGTGATAAAAGATTCAAGACAATAAGTCGTTGTAAACAACACATAAGACAAATACATTCTGATCGGAAGCGTTTCCAATGTGAAAAATGCCCAAAGGCGTTCAAAAGCATCTCTGATCTCAATTTGCACATGAGGTTTCATAATAACATTCGCCCTCATCCCTGTCAGACTTGTGGTAAAGCTTTCCACACTCGCCAAAATATGAAAGTCCATCAACAGAGATGCAAGGGAAAGTCTGATGAAACAGTAGACAATAAGATAGAGGATATCACAGCATAGGCTATGCTGTTTAAGTAGATACTACATTCGCATTTGTATGAAGTTGTAATGAAGTTTATAAAATCAAGTTCTTGAAATGCAAGGGTTTTCTCTTTTCTCATTTTCTGAAATATTTTTGTGGGTGTTATTGATCACTATTTCTGTCCAAATGGTATAATGAAGGAGACACCGGCTATAGGATAAAAAGGTTTATCAGATAATCAATTCTAAGCAAATACATGGAAAATAAATACAAAGTGAATATAAAATTAGTATAAAAGTTTGCTGGCAAAACAGGTGTCTCACGCCTAAAAAAGCAACAGACATAAAGCAATCGTACCTAGCGTGTGATCGGTGGATGTTGTTGCTAGAGCGTCCTCGCGCGGGCCCCGGCAGCTCGGGTTTGTTGATTATGTGCTAATCACCGCGTCTCTTGCGGTTCCGGGTGGCCCACAGTGAGTTGCTTTTCAGCCCCATTGATTTTCACACTGGCTGAAGGCAAGAGGTCCTCGAACAGGTTAACGCTGGATGGAACTCTTAATAGAGCCAAAGACTTCCGTTCCAAGCTAATTTCCCCCTTAGACGGGGTGTCCCCGGAAGCAGGGTGTCCCAGAAGCAGGGTTTTATTGTATTTCATATTATACATACACTGAAAATCGATCTGTTTTTTCTACCTCTATATCTTCAAAGAAAAATCTCGTACATTGAAAACGTTTTAAGAAATAAGGAGAAACCAGCGGCCACTAGAGCAGTTTTTCACTCAACCAGAGGAAAGTAATTTATATACAAAAAGTAAAATGAATCAAATCCACTTATTATGAGTCACATTTAAACATAAAATGTGTAAGTCTGACAACTAGCTAGATTTCATTAGCAGACATCTGCAATTTAAATGACTTAGTATATTTAGACGACCAATTAATAAGATCAGTTATGTAAGTTAAAGACATGATGTGTAACATTAATTAGATGCATAAAGAGTCAGAATATAACTTCAAACTGCTCTGATATTCATCACGTTTGAAATGTCAAGATAAGATGTCATGATTATCTAAATCTAACCATATAGATGACATCAGAGAATATAATGCTAAAACCCGATCTTCAGCCGATGCTGCCTTTAGAATGAGAATCCTATCTTTGTGGAACAACTTGCTTTACGGTCTTGACACGAGTCTGTAGATGTGATCAAAGTAACCACCTTAGATCAAGGTATTGGGATTTACTCTCATTTCTGAGTCAATGAAGCATTATCATCACAATCAAAACATAGGAAAACGCATTTGGGTTCATGAGTGTTGTTCGTGAGGTACAATTATTCAGAGATTGCATCTTTCCACTTTTCTATAGAAAGCCATATTTTCATATCCAATGTGTCAAATTCCTGTTCTTTGTGTAAAAGAGAGTTGATATTTATTGAGCCTCATTTCCGCCAATTAAACTGGTTTGGGGCTTCCCATAGGACCTCGACCCCATGCCATGGCCGACACTGACGTGTCCACGTTTTCTAAGTCACTCTGAAGCAGCAAATTTCACATGAACAATATTTCCAGTTTAGGATTTAGGAAGGAGATTGGACACTCTAACCCAACTCCCCAAGTGTTTGAACTTGTGTATATGGATGGGCCCCTTTATAATCATTGCAAAGATAGAGGGAATTAAGAAAGTACTCTAACAGGGATGCAAGTTTTCTAAAATTTCATATACACCAGCAGCACTTGCAGTGATAAAATATTTATCGATTCGTGGCCATCTGTTCCAGTCATTTTCTGCTCTAATTAATTTCATTGTATGCCTAATATAGTATACTAGCGGCCGGTATCGGAGGCAAAGTCCGGCATGCTGAACCAGCACGCTCTGGTTCTCTGGAGGAAATGCGCGCCCTAGAATGGTTTGCAAGGAGTAGTCCTTTTCAAATTATAAATGGAATACAATTTACATGTTTCTTTAAGAGAAGAATTTTTCGATTGTCAGAGATTGTAATTTTCCTCTTTTCCAAGGAAATCCTTGTTTTCATTTTCAGTTTATAAAATTATTTTTTCTTGTATAAAACAAAAAGAGGACAGATTGGGCCTTATTCACACCAATAAAACAGTGGTTCTTACTCACTGTGGGGGCTACTTTCTTCGTAGCCCTGGGGCAGCAGGGAGATAATACAGCGTAGTAATCAGTCAAGTGGTTCCTTCACACACCTCGGCATCATTCGATGGCCAATAACGATGTGTTTTCCATATTTTCCTAGTCTCTCTGAGCCAGTAATTCCTTTTTTTCATTAGCGCAACTGGCATCCTTGGATTGTTTAGGATATCTTAATCAATACCTGACTAGGCTGATTCTTTAGATGCCATTACTTCCGATTCTAAGCTTACAAACCAGACCTGTATATGTATATTCTGGACAGGCTTATATTCTATGCCAGGCATATATCATCACAATTTAAGAAAAGGGAGTTTCCAACGAAGAAAAAAGAGAAACAACAGCTAGAACTGCTCGTTATTGTCTGTATTTATAATCAAACAATAGTCCATTTCATTCGACTTCTTTGTTTCATCACTCATTCAACATAAAAACACTCATTTTACATTATTTCTTCTTGTTTTCACCTTTTATCTTTTATGATTAAACAACAGCCACATCAAACAATAGCTCCAATAGTTGTACAACCATGTTACCATACAATCAGATAGATAGAGTTGATTATCTATCAGTCACGTTCTTTTACACCAGCAGACAAAGCATTCGGTTTCTATGACCGTAGTGTGCTAACTTGTGCTGTTTCACATTAAGCACCGAACACAAGGACTCCGCCTCATCTATTAGTCTCAGCCAAGTTATATACTCCCATTCAACAGAGATGACAAGATATCCACTTTTCCAACGAAATCCACTTTTTCATTTTGATTATATACAATTCTTTTTCTTTATGTAAAACAAATATAATGTAGATTGAGCTTCATTCACGGCAATAGAACAGTGGGTTGAACCATCACAGACACTCGGTGACATATCATGGCCAACACAGGCGTGTTTATTGTGTTTTCTCAGTCTGAGAGGCGGGAACTTCCACATGTACACAGTTTCCACTTTTCTCACTCCAACTGACTTCCCTGATTTAGAAATATATTCATTACTAACTTCTGACCGAGAGAATCAACTTTTTTATGAGGAGTTTCCTATTCTTCAAGCCCCATAATCATTTAACACCACCTCACGATGACGCAGTTACCCTAAAACCCTCTTCCTTCTACCTGCAACCACCAAGGAGGTACACGTCGTGTCATTAACACACATAAGCGCACATAACTTGTTAGCACCAATCAACTTATCTTCTAACAAATTAGGAAACAATAAGATTTCCCATTCAGCACCTTTGGCGATACACATGGCAAAAGACCATAAATCTTGGCCACCTACCTGACTAGCTATCTGCTTATCTATACCCCCCCCCCCCCCTGCAACGTCAACCAGACCGTGTCCGTTACCACTCTTGATGATTAGATGATACCAAAGATGGTTGAATCATATGTAAACCACTTATAACCCATACTAAAAACGCTACCTATGTAGTTACTACAAAAAATACATGAACTTCATGAATAAAATAGTAAAATCAACAACATGATGATTGCCCTATTACATCAGTTGAAGTTGATGGTTCCTATCAATGATCAGTAAGATATTGATTCTCTATAAACTGAACCAGTAATTATCACATGATTTCTGAGTGATCAGCTGAAGTTCAGTTCAATAGTTGGTAGCTGATTAACACTGAGATTGGCGAGGAGTGAGTGATAGGTAGACGCCGTTTTCAGCACGCATGACTGCTGACAGGATGTGACGTACAGGGGGCGCGTCCTGTGCCACGGACAGCTCAAACCTGTCACATACAAAGAATTATTAGAAATTGCCACATACAAAGACAGCTATATGAGAATGCCACAGCAAAAAAGTCACATATATGGTAGATTTTATACAGAAATTTTGTAGATATATTCTTTTATCAATATCTAAGTTGGCTGTAGAGAGTGTTCTTTCTAGAATCCTTTCAAAGTTGATAATCGTTTGACACTTCATAGTGCTACTACACTTGGACTTTTCCATAGAGGCATAATGTCTGGTTTGAAGTATATCTTAATGTGGGGGGAAGAGCTCGCATGGTCTGCTGGGGTGGACAGCAATCACCAATCTGTTCACCCTCTTGGTCGCCTTGCCCCCTCGTGGTGCAGACTGGATATGCTTGCATGCAAGCATAACTAAAGTGACGGCGTGGGGAGTTAGCTCAGTGGTAAAGAGCACTGGACTTGTAATCAAAAAGGTTGTTAGACTTTGTTGATTAGAGTCCCACTGTAACTGCTTTTCTCCCTCACCCCCAACAGTAGTCGATTTACTGCTATATCAAACGCCAATCCTTCTCATACCATATCTATGTGGAGTGGGAAGTAAAAGAACTCTCACCTTGGTAAATGTGTAGGGGTGAGATTTCTACCTACATTCATCTCATAGATTCGGTCAAAACCAAAATAAGTCTAATTGAACAAATTGGATGTTAAACTACTCAAACAAACAAACAAAAGCTTGCACACTGGGTGCTGGTAGTCTCCTTTTGAACTGGTACATTTCTTACGATTAAGAATGTGTTACATGAAACTGTTTCTAAACCATGGATCTAAAAAACTAAGTTACTAGCATATAATTAAGTCTAGTTTAAAATAACCCCCTTAAATATTGACTAACTCATTAAATATTGGGGTTAGTTTGATGTAATTTCATTAAGAATTGTATGACCTGGCCATCTCTTACATGATTTTGAATAAGCTATTTTTATGTAGGTAACTTGGAGCCATCTGACGTCAGGATTTACTTTTTTTAACTGTTAATTTCAAGATAGCATCGGTTGGGACATAAAGTGCATTTCACCTCGTCGTTTTAATCTTTATGCCGTTCACATATGGACATTTTAGACGTTATATGGTGTTCATTGGAAATAATTTTCATGTTCCACAAATATTCTGCATCATATTCTTATCAGCTTTCACTCAAAAGGTGGATCCTTTTGAGTGTACAAGTATTATACTTAGAAACATTAGAACCAGAACATACCTATGTAGAATTCTTCCAACTACTATCTTTAACTCGTGCATTGCAAAGGTTTGGCCGATACAGTTCCTTGAGAAAAGAGATAAAAACAGGTTAGTATTGATAAATACACACTTGAATTTATTTTGTAATCATCTGATTTATTTAAGGTGTTTTGCCACGTCTCATTGATCTATAAATAATAACAGGTCACTTGGTATTTCCATTTTAGTCACTGGTACCTTTCTAGAACGAAGGAAGTATGATCAACCAAATACAACAATGCTCACAGGCAGCCAGAGTTCTGACATAAAGAGTTATATGCGTTCAAACACGCAAGTCGGGAATGTATTAGGGGAGGTCTTTCCCTTAAATCTGCTCAGAGGGTCTACGTATTTTCGTTCTTTGGAAATACTACAACTTGTAAATGTAGTGCATATAGATTAATTTCATGTTTTTAATTAGTCCGAGTACTTAATCATGTCCTATATGATATCGCACACTTCCTTCATAAAAGAAACCTGTTCATTTTGCTTTTAAAAAGACATATAGCTCTCCCCTAAAGTATTCGTAGAACATCTGGCATAAAAACAAGCATGTGTTTACCTTGGTCCAGCAGAAAAGGGTACGAACGCATGGGAGTCCATTTCAGCCATATTGGTTGAAGTAAACCGATCAGGATCAAACGTCTGGAGGGTAAACAAATTGAAGATATTTTCAATCTTGTATTCTTTAAATCCATGTCTGCTCCTTTTAATTTCTTTATCTTTTCAAAACTTACTAACATCAATTTAACAAGCGACACGTTGTAACTATTCAACTTAATACTAGTGCCCGACTATCTTAAGGCTTTCGCACAGTTTTAACCAGGAAAGTATGGTTTATCTGATAACACCGCTATTTGCAAAATGATATACACATTATTTAAGTTCATAAACAATTGAAGTACATGTATTCAGTGATGGGGTCTTCAATTGCCCCCCTCCGAAAACTAGCCCTTACCATACAGGGATGGCATGTCGGTCTGGGCAGAAACCTGAAATACCTACATCCTGTTTATCAATATATGCACGATCTGATCATGGGATAGTTCTGAATCAAATATACTCCTAGATAAAGTTACAAGGTGGCACTGACGGGTAATTGGATAATTTATCCTTGGGGTGCCTCTCCCTTTCAGGATTTGGATACACCAACTTATCTCAGACAAGTAGAAATCCTGAAAGATTAACACTGAAAATCTTTTTTGAAAGATGAATGGTGTCCCTAATCATATGCTATTACATTAGAATATTACCTATAGTTCGTAATCCGTGTAAAAATGTTAGTAACGCATATATATATTACGTGAAAATACGATGTCATTACATTCAATATAGAGGGGTGTGACCCACCTGCGAGTCTGTCCACACAGTTGGGTTGTGATGCAGCACATAGAGATGCATATCGATGATGCTCCCCTTGGGCAGGAAGTAGCCATCAACGGTGAGGTCGTCAGTCAGCTGACGCTGTATGAAAGGCACCGGCGTGTGGATGCGCATGGCCTCTTTGATGCATCTGGTGAGGTACGGCAGCTGTGACAGGTCCTCCCTATTTTAAATACGTGTAGAAGGCAATCCGTTCACGAGTCCCAGAATATTTTGGGTGATTTTGGATGATTGAGGAAGGTTAATTGTGTTCTACTCCTTCATTCTATCTGGGTCAAATCCCGTGCTGGTTTTAACCTCGGAAATGTGGGAAACCTGAATTACAAGTCAAAATAAAAGAATAGCCTCCATAAATGGTACAAAAATGCCTATAATTTGTTAATTGCTGTAATGTTAAGGCGTGTGACACCTCAAAATGACCGTCTTAATGGGTGCTAATAGTTGCCAACCTACTAACAATGTAATCGTGAGGTATAATAAAGCATCTGACCAGTTTATGTGATCTTTTTCTCGTCCTTTAAGCAAATCATCCACCTCCTCTTGACACAATCGTTGATGTGTTGGTTCTACGGCAAGGGAATAGAGTGTCCACATTATGGCACTTGCTGTCGTGTCATGACCTGTAATGCAAATGAATACACTTAAAATAAATGCACAATGTAATCCCCATCAGCAATTGTATATTTATGCGAGAATGCTCGTTTAGGAGGTGTTTTTTTTTGTGGTTAAACATCCGAGTGCTCCCTGAGAGTATATAGGGACCATCAAAGATTGAAACTTTTTACTTTTGTAGACATATTTCAATTAATTCGTTTCAATGTTTTCAAATATTTTATATATAAACAAAAAAATTAAATATATAAAAACTCAATGAGATTTGTCTCTTTCGAAAAGCTGATTATATTTTCTGTACCCTTTGACATTTCAGAAGGATATGCTTTAGTTATAAAGCTTTGCTTCTGATTGGTTTGTGGAAAGAAACGTCTATTCTAAAACGTAAAAATTAAAGGTTAGAATGACCTTCGAAAAGGAATGTATCCGCCTCATCCCTGATTTCCTGGTCTGTAAGCCCTCGACCTTCATTATCTCGGGCGGTGAGCAGTACGTCTATGAAGTCCACATACCGTTTCTCAGAGGCCTGCCTACCTTTTTCCGCCTGATGTTGAAGAGGGTATACCACAGAACGTTAGAAACTTTGAGCGAAATCATTGCGGAGTTATGTATATGTAAAGTCCAGAGTTGTGTCCTTCTCTAACCCAACCAAATCAACCTCCTGTCTGGTAGAAATGAAAGAACTATAATTATGGTACGTTCAAAAACCGGGTGTCAGCGTCAGTGGCACCCTCTCGCTGAGGTTATGCTCTCAGAAGCCCGGTTGTATAATTCCACTTGAAATAACATATTTACTTCAGTATAAATACATATTCTTCAATATGCTTCTAAAATAAAGGCCAACCACGGACCCTATGTGGAAATAGCTAAAACGATCACTTTTCAAAACACTTGTCAGTGGCTGAATGGATTGGCTGTATGGTCAGTTCACTATTTGGTGCTGATGATCTTATCAATTGCTAATGGCAACAGCGGCTGCGCATCATAGAGAATGAGAAGAAATAAAATGCATGTTAACAATGAAAGCATAGAAAGATAATGCATAACGAAAATATCAGTGAAAGCTTCCTATATACCAGCGCCTTCTGTCGAGCTGCAATGACGTCAGATGAGACGCTGTGCACGTAGTCGCAGTTGCGTCGAAAGCGCCGCCCTGACGGCGTCAGATTGAAGTAGATGAAGTCGTTGTACAGCCAGGGACTCCTGCAAATGAAGGAAAGAGACACAGATAGTCATGTCCAATCTTCTTAAAAACATAACCTCTTTCTTTATATCACAGGATTGGGCGGGTTAAATGTATCATTTGAAAATCACTTATGAAAACTACTACAGGACGATAAGATTGGAACAAACAGACATTTTTTTTTCAGTTGGGAAAGCCCTGTTGTTTGTTTTGTTGAGACAACAACACGGCAGTGATATTCCTGACGTTTCAGTCTTGTAAGACATTTACAATAATGCCTTTTAGGATAATCATCTTAATCACTTACAACAGGCGTCTGGTCAATGCTGTGGTCATTTCCCCAACTGCTTTCACGTATGGATGACTCGAGCTGCAGAAACAGAATCATGAATTATATATATAAGCTTTTATTGACGTTCTGAAATTTACAAATCTTCTAATAGTATGCTCGTCCCTAGAAGCCATGACGGATTCAATGTAGCAGAACTTTGTAATTTTCTACTGTAGAAATATAGAAGTTTGTAATAAAACCTTTAATAACTACCCTTCTTTGCCACCTACCATATACTTTGGTATGCTATTTCTACAGGCATGCTCTGGCTGATGCTGGATAGAAAGATAGTACAGTACTTAGAAGGAAACCCAAGAGTTGAAAATAGCTTGGTCTGTACTCCACCGAGTTTGATTCCAGAGTAATTCACAAAGCGAAGCTGAGTGAATTACTCTGCGGTCAAATGAGGTGTGGTGCGGACCAAGTTATTTTCATCGAGTGGGTTTCTGATTTTATTTTTACACAAACTTCACAGCCATGGAGTACGAGTTCCTAATGTTAAGCCTATGGAGAAAAATACCGGGGTGAGATAAATACATTTACTGTATAACGCTATGAGTAGTATTAACTTGCCCACTGCCCCGCGCCCTCATTCAAGCAGGTTAATATTTACAAAAGCATAAATGGTAGGGGACCATTGATGAACTTCTAGTTTCTCGGTTGATGGAAGAAATTTGGATATCAGTATGGATTCATATGAAAGGTACATTGGCGTTTGCAAAATACAACAAAAATGCAATAATAGACAAAGGTTTGACTTGCCCTTGTGACTGTATATGGGTTTCCTGGCTGAAGGCACATCGCAACAGAGCGTCTAAGGTCACGAGGGATACATTTTCAGCCGCATCCCATGACTGTTTCCTGCTTGCAAATCCAGCCATCTTATCCTGTGTAAATATATATCAAATAAAATAACATACATAACGGACAACTTCATAAATCCTATTATGCATAGCTCATGTACGAGTCCAAAAAGGTACTAACGCGGAGCAACTGATACATGTTATTGCGAAAAATATGGAGATTGAAAATTGCTAATCCAGTTTGGATCATCCAGTCTCAATCTATTTTCACCTTTGTGGGAATCTATTTGCCCACTCACCAATCTACCTGCCTTCTGATCCTCCATGAGCTTTTCCACCCAACCTGCTCATCCATCATCTTGCCTTCCCACGAGCATGTCCACCCACCATCCTGTCGACCAGCCCAAATACATACCCACAAACCTGCCCAGCAATCACCTTACTTGCCCAATGACCTGACTGGCCTTTAACCTACCTACCCAGCAATCTACCTACCTGCCAACCTACCCACCCATCAAACTGTCCAGCTACCAAGATGTCTACCCACAGCCCTCCCGACTCATCAGCTTGTCCACCAACTAACCTGACAACCTAACAACTTGTCCACCCGCCAGGTTGTGCTTCTACTAACCTGCCTACCCATCAACCACTTTCATCCTACCCCTAATAAAAAACGCTATAGGCTTAACATGGGATTTGTTTATGTCACGGGTAGTGACATAAAGTGTTGTTTATGCCACTACTTTCTAATACTGAAAAAATGTGGAAACGGGGTATTGAGCCAACAAAATGCGTGGCATAAATAAACTCAAACTCGTGACATCTCTTGATATTATCAAATATATGGAGTCCGAATGGATAACATGAAACTGTGAATTGTTTTTTGAGTCTACTTGTCAAGTTTAGGAGTTGTTTTGATTTTTCATATGTTTGACACTTATTATTTTTCCGAAGGTAGCTTCAAAAAGTTTTACGATAGGGAAATTCAATCGATTAGATGAAACGATAGTAAAGAAATGTGACAATACTAACGAGCATTATATCAACAGCTTCGTTGCTGACGGTCACATAGGGACGCAGGATATCAAAGTGGAATGCTGGAGTCAGTAAGCGTCGGTTCCGTGCCCACCTCCGGTCAGACGATAACAAAAGACCGTCACCCAACCACGGTCTGATAAAGCGATAGGCGCCATCGAAAATAGGCTTCGGTTCTGGAAGGAGCAGATATTATCTATATTGGCCAATCTTTATTGCATCACTGTCTGACATTTTCTATTGTAATAGAGTTATGGAAACTAGTCTGAAGTGATGATATCCCCACACCATCATCTCAAAAGGCGGGCACCATTTACTGTGGTACCCATATATATCTGTAGAGTGTATGTCTAGGCTTAAACTAATGTAAAATGAAACTTTTGTTGCTGCTAGAAGTGACAGGTCGGTTTTATAGGCTCCACTCTAATGGTTATCTAACAGTGAGATAGAAAGGTGGACGACTTTTATTTATTGTACTAACACTGCCAATGTATGAACCAAATATTAAGTACAAGTAATTTCTTTTTTTAAATATGCAAGTACAAGTACTGTTTAAGGAGTCCACACCTGTAAATTTTCATGCAGCCCAAGTAGTTAAGCATTTGCTTAGACTTACCAGCCTTGATGGGTGAGGGGCATCAGAGAGTGACCTTGTTTATGAATCACTTAATTTCTTAATTCTTATTTATCTGTTGTTTTTACCTGATGTCTTGAGAACCACTTTCATTGTCTCAGGGTGGACCAGGGCGACACTGCAGTTGAAAGGTCCGTACCAAAAACAGCCGATGCGCGGGCTATCAGCTACCAACTGACGCATGAACGCCAAACCTTCATCACCCGGACCAGGGAACTGGGAAGTAAATATTATTCAACCCATGACATACTAGAAAATTGGAGCTGAACACAAAGATATTAATGTTAAAGTGATTATAATGCATCCACCGTATTGCAGTATTGGCTGTCTCACACTTAGATGCAATGGACAATGAATGAACACATTTTTCTGGGTTGGTTGTTGGATATAATACTACAACTAATTTTGGATGAGGTTTCATCTGGTGTACGTGATTATATCAGAAAATATGTTCCAAGTGTATTTTTTTCTTGATTCATCTGTCACAGTTAGAATGTCATATCATAGAGTTATTTACAAACTCTTTCCTGGGTGCATTTTCTTACCCGGTCTCCCGGGGGTGCGGGTAGTTAATACCTGAGTAGATGATATGTCAAGAAAAAGTTGATTATTAGGGATGTGTGCTCTTTGGGCCAAGTAATCTCTGCAAATGGTTTGTGATAGACAGAAATCATAAAGCCACATGAGGATGCTTTCTTTTATCATTATGACCCCATGACTTCTGTCATCGCCTTAGATTTGCTAAATAATAAAAACAATTACATAAAATCCCTATGCCTCTCTAAAATGGAGGCAAGTAAATACGACATTTTCCTTGTTATCTAGGGCGAAAGGAATATTTTACTGAAATGTATAAATATAGCCCGAATTACATCTATATGTACCACGATATATAAAGCATCTATATACTATAACTGCAGTGGAAGATCTCTCTCGGGAAAGAACGGCTTTTTGAATGAATAAAATATAAAGAAGAAAACAAACTGTGATCACCTCGTGAAGATGGCCAAGGAGCCAGTGTGTTTTTCCCTGTGGTATTTTCATGAGGCAGCCAACCATCCATCGCCATGATATCCAGACCTGAACAACTCTCCAAGTGATCCAGGCAGCAAGGCTAGTCAAGAGTGAAGCCGTAATGATACCGACGGACATATCCATGATGATAAATAAGGATCTATACACTGAAATTTAGAGCGATAGAAACCGGACTTAGTTACATTATACACAAATCGAAACTAAAACCACGTCAATACATCAATTTATTCAGATAACTGTTTTAAAGTGATCAGCTAGGTCTATATTCCCTAATCGCCTTAGTTATCGTTCAATCGCCAGCAGGGTTTCCCAAGTTCAAACTCCAACAACTAACTAAACAAGAGCTATGTGTGCATAGTCAAATAGAATCATTGGCCTTTAAAAGGCGAAATAAGCAGGTGGACGCATTTAAAATTGTTGAATGAAAATATTTTGATATCTTAATTCTAATGAATGAATGATTGAATGATTGAATGAATAAATGAATGAATGAATGAATGGAGGGAGGGAGGGAGGGAGGGAGGGAGGGAGGGAGGGAGGGAGGGAGGGAGGGAGGGAGGGAGGGAAGGCATCCATGAATAGGGAAGGGCTTGCATTGATTGGATATTTAAAGCCCTACTCCTCTGTGAACTCAGCAGGTCATGGCTCAATGCACACATATATTCAGCTACCTGAGGCCAATTTCAATTGGCAATTAGCAATTCTCTGAGTACATAGGAAACGTTTTCAGATAGCTTCATGGATGAGTGCACACAGACCTGTCTGCATGCTCCCTAGCCATGTGGGGGACAAAATTTGTTTCTATGTACTGTAGGTAAACGAGGCTTATCTTCCACTGCGTCTCAAACCCACCGCTAAGAAATTTCCAACCACGGAGAATTTACACGCTCCATTGGAACGAAAAACTTCAACTATTTGTTTCTATGTACACCAATAAAGTAGGTCAAGCCAATATCTGGTGGTAAATGATATTGCAAATAATTTTACAAACCAATATCATTTGACTGGGTCTTGACTGATTCCTAGAACAAAGGTATGAACCATTTTGACTTCAATTTGTGTAAATATCCTGAATAAACCATCCACTCATACACGTGCTGCCTCCCCCCCCCCCCTCACATTATGAAATTTAGACGAAATACATTAATAGCACATCAAATATGTATTTCACCTAAATAATGACACTTCCTAGGGTGTAAGCAACTGTCAGTGCTACTTATGGAGATGGTAAATGTTACTCTAATGCTGAATGCAAATCAATATTGAGTAAACATCTGTTTGAGTGATTCCCAGATGTCTTTGCCCCTTGGGCATCTCGGACCCCCTACGGCACTTTGGACCCATTGGCACCTCCCCCCCCCCCCCCCCGCTTTGACAGGGGTCACTTCAAAAATATACAAATTAGTTTTTAACAAGGAAATAATGGAGCAATATTAATCAAATTTTCACAGAATGTAGGTCTAACATCATAAATAGTATTTGTATTAAGAAACAATTAAATATTTAAGATTATATATTGTATCACCTGTTTAAACACTCAAATTATGGGTTTTAACGACTAAGTGCTCGTCCCCTAGCGGTATAAAGTGCCACCAGCACCCGTCCTTTAGGGGGTACTTCGGCCGCAGGCAGCTGTCCTTAAAGGGTTAACAAATACTTGAATATCTCAGCAAATATAGAATCTACCTAGAAAATTCCACTTTCTAGCACCTACTGTTTTTTATTCTCTTTCAAAAGAGGCATATTATATTATGATTGAACCAGTTTTACAGGTAGAAATATGTCAATAAAGAAGTTCTTAAAAATGGACCTGTGACTCATAAAGTCCCCCCCCAACTGAAATCTCTCTTTTTTGAAAATCCATGTCAAAATACTAAATACAAAAACTGTCAGATATTGTATGGCCATAAAACCTTCTGTCCAAAACAGAAACCATATTCCTATCTCTACTTAGTGAGCTATAAAAAGCAAAAATGTGGTCAGGACATCTAGTGACTCTACAAGCATGTGTACTACAGTAGGCTATAACCATAACCTAAAGACCAACCGTCCACCTGCTAATAAAGTAGGTCAAGCCAATATCTGGTGGTAAATGATATTGCACTGCACCTTGTTTGACCACAGAGTAATTCACTCAGCTTCGCTTTGTGAATTATTCTGCAGTCAAACTTGGTGGAGTACGGATAAAGCTATTTTCATCTCGTGTGTTTCCTTCTAAGCACCTTCTCTTTAAAAGAAAAAAAGAGTATTCAGTGGCCTAGGTGTCCAAGAAGGATGCAAATACAACTCAGGAAATGCATGTGTGTTAAATGGACTACCAGTATCAGTCTTGATTTGTTTGACCACGGACTTCTATTACATGGATTGGCAACCGCCCGCCTGTGGCCCGTATGTGTTGGACTCGGCATTGTCTTCAGGGTTCTCTCTGTAGCCAGAAGGGGGCGCTACAGTCGCCGACGTGTTGCCGTTTTTTCACACCAGGCGGCGCCACGTTCGCGCACGCGGAAATAGGTGTCAGGGGCTTATATCACTCACTTTCACACCTCCCCTACCTGGGGTCATCTAAAGTCACCAAAACTCTGCCATTAGTTTGGAAAAACCCAGAGGGGCTAGGAATATAATTTTAACTGTTCTGAATAGGTATTATATTGGGGAAGACAGCTAAATACTTTTGAAAGGCCTGATTGAGTGGGAACATTTTTAAAACTTTAACTTTTCACCGGTGAACCCTCCAAAATCAGTCATTTCTCAGTGGCGCCGTCATCCAAAGTCATTGAAACTCTGCCACTAGTTTGGAAAAACCTAGAAGAGCTAGGGATATAATTTTAACTGTTCTGTGTAGGTATTATATCGGGGAAGACAGCTAAATACTTTAGAAAGTCCTGATTGAGGGGGAACATTTTTGAAACTTTAACTTTTCACCGGTGAACCCTCCAAAATCAGTCATTTCTCAGTGGCACCATCATCTAAAGTCACCCAAACTCTGCCGTACGTTTGGAAAAACCCAGAAGGGTTAGGAATATAATTTAAACTGTTCTGAATAGGTATTATATTGGGGAACACAGCTAAATACTTAAGAATGGCCTCATTGAGTGGGAACATTTTTGAAACTTTGACTTTTCACTTGAAAATCTGTCAAAATCAGTCATTTCTCGGTGGCGACGTCATCTAAAGTGACCCAAACTCTGCCGCTAGTTTGGAAAAACCCAGAAGGGCTAGGAATATAATTTAAACTGTTCTGAATAGGTATTATATTGGGGAAGACAGCTAAATACTTTAGAAAGGCTTGGTTGAGTGGGAACATTTTTGAAACTTTGACTTTTCACCGGTGAACCTGTCAAAATCAGTCATTTCTCGGTGGCGCCGTCATCTAAAGTCACCCAAACTCTGCCGTTAGTTTGGAAAAACCCAGAAGGGCTAGGAATATAACTTTAACTGTTCTGAATAGGTATTATATTGGGGAAGACAGCTAAATACTTAAGAATGGCCTCATTGAGTGGGAACATTTTTGAAACTTTGACTTTCACTTGGAAATCTGTCAAAATCAGTCATATCTCGGTGGCGACGTCATCTAAAGTGACCCAAACTCTGCCGCTAGTTTGGAAAAACCTAGAAGAGCTAGGAATATAATTCTTACTGTTCTGAGTAGGTACTATATTGGGGAAGACAGCTAAATACTTTAGAAAGGCCTGATTGAGTGGGAACATTTTTGAAACTTTAACTTTTCACCGGTGAACCCTCCAAAATCAGTCATTTCTCAGTGGCACCATCATCTAAAGTCACCCAAACTCTGCCATAAGTTTGGAAAAACTCAGAAGGGCTAGGAATATAATTTTAACTGTTCTGAATAGGTATTATATTGGGGAAGACAGCTAAATACTTTAGAAAGGCCTTATCCAGTGGAAATATTTTTGAAACTTTGACTTTTCACTGGTGAACCCCACAAAATCAGTCATTTTTCAGTGGCGCCATCATCTAAAGTCACCCGAACTCTGCCATTAGTTTGGAAAAACCCAGAAGGGCTAGGAATATAATTTAAACTGTTCTGAATAGGTATTATATTGAAGAACACAGCTAAATACTTAAGAATGGCCTCATTGAGTGGGAATATTTTTGAAACTTTGACTTTTCACTTGAAAACCTGTCAAAATCAGTCATTTCTCGGTGGCGACGTCATCTAAAGTGACCCAAACTCTGCCGCTAGTTTGGAAAAACCCAGAAGGGCTAGGAATATAATTTAAACTGTTCTGAATAGGTATTATATTGGGGAAGACAGCTAAATACTTTAGAAAGGCTTGGTTGAGTGGGAACATTTTTGAAACTTTGACTTTTCACTTGAAAACCTGTCAAAATCAGTCATTTCTCGGTGGTGCCGTCATCTAAAGTCACCCAAACTCTGTCATTAGTTTGAAAAAACCCAGAAGGGCTAGGAATATAACTTTAACTGTTCTGAATAGGTATTATATTGGGGAAGACAGCTAAATACTTAAGAATGGCCTCATTGAGTGGGAACATTTTTGAAACTTTGACTTTTCACTTGAAAATCTGTCAAAATCAGTCATTTCTCGGTGGTGCCGTCATCTAAAGTCACCCAAACTCTGCCGCTAGTTTGGAAAAACCCAGAAGGGCTAGGAATATAACTTTAACAGTTCTGAATAGGTATTATATTGGGGAAGACAGCTAAATACTTAAGAATGGCCTCATTGAGTGGGAACATTTTTGAAACTTTGACTTTTCACTTGAAAATCTGTCAAAATCAGTCATTTCTCGGTGGCGACGTCATCTAAAGTGACCCAAACTCTGCCGTTAGTTTGGAAAAACCCAGAAGGGCTAGGAATATAACTTTAACTGTTCTGAATAGGTATTATATTGGGGAAGACAGCTAAATACTTTAGAAAGGCCTCATTGAGTGGGAACATTTTTGAAATTTTGACTTTTCACCGGTGAACCTGTCAAAATCAGTCATTTCTCGGTGGCGCCGTCATCTAAAGTGACCCAAACTCTGCCGTTAGTTTGGAAAAACCCAGAAGGGCTAGGAATATAATTTAAACTGTTCTGAATAGGTATTATATTGGGGAAGACAGCTAAATACTTTAGAAAGGCTTGGTTGAGTGGGAACATTTTTGAAACTTTGACTTTTCACCGGTGAACCTGTCAAAATCAGTCATTTCTCGGTGGTGCCGTCATCTAAAGTGACCCAAACTCTGCCGTTAGTTTGGAAAAACCCAGAAGGGCTAGGAATATAATTTAAACTGTTCTGAATAGGTATTATATTGGGGAAGACAGCTAAATACTTAAGAATGGCCTCATTGAGTGGGAACATTTTTGAAACTTTGACTTTTCACTTGAAAATCTGTCAAAATCAGTCATTTCTCGGTGGCGACGTCATCTAAAGTCACCCAAACTCTGCCGCTAGTTTGGAAAAACCCAGAAGGGCTAGGAATATAATTTAAACTGTTCTGAATAGGTATTATATTGGGGAAGACAGCTAAATACTTTAGAAAGGCCTCATTGAGTGGGAACATTTTTGAAACTTTGACTTTTCACCGGTGAACCTGTCAAAATCAGTCATTTCTCGGTGGTGCCGTCATCTAAAGTGACCCAAACTCTGCCATTAGTTTGGAAAAACCCAGAAGGGCTAGGAATATAATTTAAACTGTTCTGAATAGGTATTATATTGGGGAAGACAGCTAAATACTTTAGAAAGGCTTGGTTGAGTGGGAACATTTTTGAAACTTTGACTTTTCACCGGTGAACCTGTCAAAATCAGTCATTTCTCGGTGGCGCCGTCATCTAAAGTCACCCAAACTCTGCCGTTAGTTTGGAAAAACCCAGAAGGGCTAGGAATATAACTTTAACTGTTCTGAATAGGTATTATATTGGGGAAGACAGCTAAATACTTAAGAATGGCCTCATTGAGTGGGAACATTTTTGAAACTTTGACTTTCACTTGGAAATCTGTCAAAATCAGTCATATCTCGGTGGCGACGTCATCTAAAGTGACCCAAACTCTGCCGCTAGTTTGGAAAAACCTAGAAGAGCTAGGAATATAATTCTTACTGTTCTGAGTAGGTACTATATTGGGGAAGACAGCTAAATACTTTAGAAAGGCCTGATTGAGTGGGAACATTTTTGAAACTTTAACTTTTCACCGGTGAACCCTCCAAAATCAGTCATTTCTCAGTGGCACCATCATCTAAAGTCACCCAAACTCTGCCATAAGTTTGGAAAAACTCAGAAGGGCTAGGAATATAATTTTAACTGTTCTGAATAGGTATTATATTGGGGAAGATAGCTAAATACTTTAGAAAGGCCTTATCCAGTGGAAATATTTTTGAAACTTTGACTTTTCACTGGTGAACCCCACAAAATCAGTCATTTTTCAGTGGCGCCATCATCTAAAGTCACCCGAACTCTGCCATTAGTTTGGAAAAACCCAGAAGGGCTAGGAATATAATTTAAACTGTTCTGAATAGGTATTATATTGAAGAACACAGCTAAATACTTAAGAATGGCCTCATTGAGTGGGAATATTTTTGAAACTTTGACTTTTCACTTGAAAACCTGTCAAAATCAGTCATTTCTCGGTGGCGACGTCATCTAAAGTGACCCAAACTCTGCCGCTAGTTTGGAAAAACCCAGAAGGGCTAGGAATATAATTTAAACTGTTCTGAATAGGTATTATATTGGGGAAGACAGCTAAATACTTTAGAAAGGCTTGGTTGAGTGGGAACATTTTTGAAACTTTGACTTTTCACTTGAAAACCTGTCAAAATCAGTCATTTCTCGGTGGTGCCGTCATCTAAAGTCACCCAAACTCTGCCGTTAGTTTGAAAAAACCCAGAAGGGCTAGGAATATAACTTTAACTGTTCTGATTAGGTATTATATTGGGGAAGACAGCTAAATACTTAAGAATGGCCTCATTGAGTGGGAACATTTTTGAAACTTTGACTTTTCACTTGAAAATCTGTCAAAATCAGTCATTTCTCGGTGGTGCCGTCATCTAAAGTCACCCAAACTCTGCCGCTAGTTTGGAAAAACCCAGAAGGGCTAGGAATATAACTTTAACAGTTCTGAATAGGTATTATATTGGGGAAGACAGCTAAATACTTAAGAATGGCCTCATTGAGTGGGAACATTTTTGAAACTTTGACTTTTCACTTGAAAATCTGTCAAAATCAGTCATTTCTCGGTGGCGACGTCATCTAAAGTGACCCAAACTCTGCCGCTAGTTTGGAAAAACCCAGAAGGGCTAGGAATATAATTTAAACTGTTCTGAATAGGTATTATATTGGGGAAGACAGCTAAATACTTTAGAAAGGCCTCATTGAGTGGGAACATTTTTGAAACTTTGACTTTTCACCGGTGAACCTGTCAAAATCAGTCATTTCTCGGTGGTGCCGTCATCTAAAGTGACCCAAACTCTGCCATTAGTTTGGAAAAACCCAGAAGGGCTAGGAATATAATTTAAACTGTTCTGAATAGGTATTATATTGGGGAAGACAGCTAAATACTTAAGAATGGCCTCATTGAGTGGGAACATTTTTGAAACTTTGACTTTTCACTTGAAAATCTGTCAAAATCAGTCATTTCTCGGTGGCGACGTCATCTAAAGTGACCCAAACTCTGCCGTTAGTTTGGAAAAACCCAGAAGGGCTAGGAATATAATTTAAACTGTTCTGAATAGGTATTATATTGGGGAAGACAGCTAAATACTTTAGAAAGGCTTGGTTGAGTGGGAACATTTTTGAAACTTTGACTTTTCACCGGTGAACCTGTCAAAATCAGTCATTTCTCGGTGGCGCCGTCATCTAAAGTCACCCAAACTCTGCCGTTAGTTTGGAAAAACCCAGAAGGGCTAGGAATATAATTTAAACTGTTCTGAATAGGTATTATATTGGGGAAGACAGCTAAATACTTTAGAAAGGCTTGGTTGAGTGGGAACATTTTTGAAACTTTGACTTTTCAACGGTGAACCTGTCAAAATCAGTCATTTCTCGGTGGTGCCGTCATCTAAAGTGACCCAAACTCTGCCGTTAGTTTGGAAAAACCCAGAAGGGCTAGGAATATAATTTAAACTGTTCTGAATAGGTATTATATTGGGGAAGACAGCTAAATACTTAAGAATGGCCTCATTGAGTGGGAACATTTTTGAAACTTTGACTTTTCACTTGAAAATCTGTCAAAATCAGTCATTTCTCGGTGGCGACGTCATCTAAAGTCACCCAAACTCTGCCGCTAGTTTGGAAAAACCCAGAAGGGCTAGGAATATAATTTAAACTGTTCTGAATAGGTATTATATTGGGGAAGACAGCTAAATACTTAAGAATGGCCTCATTGAGTGGAAACATTTTTGAAACTTTGACTTTTCACTTGAAAATCTGTCAAAATCAGTCATTTCTCGGTGGCGACGTCATCTAAAGTGACCCAAACTCTGCCGTTAGTTTGGAAAAACCCAGAAGGGCTAGGAATATAATTTAAACTGTTCTGAATAGGTATTATATTGGGGAAGACAGCTAAATACTTTAGAAAGGCTTGGTTAAGTGGGAACATTTTTGAAACTTTGACTTTTCACCGGTGAACCTGTCAAAATCAGTCATTTCTCGGTGGCGCCGTCATCTAAAGTGACCCAAACTCTGCCGTTAGTTTGGAAAAACCCAGAAGTGCTAGGAATATAATTTAAACTGTTCTGAATAGGTATTATATTGGGGAAGACAGCTAAATACTTAAGAATGGCCTCATTGAGTGGGAACATTTTTGAAACTTTGACTTTTCACTTGAAAATCTGTCAAAATCAGTCATTTCTCGGTGGCGACGTCATCTAAAGTGACCCAAACTCTGCCATTAGTTTGGAAAACCCCAGAAGGGCTAGGAATATAATTTAAACTGTTCTGAATAGGTATTATATTGGGGAAGACAGCTAAATACTTTAGAAAGGCCTCATTGAGTGGGAACATTTTTGAAACTTTGACTTTTCACCGGTGAACCTGTCAAAATCAGTCATTTCTCGGTGGCGCCGTCATCTAAAGTGACCCAAACTCTGCCGTTAGTTTGGAAAAACCCAGAAGGGCTAGGAATATAATTTTAACTGTTCTGAATAGGTATTATATTGGGGAAGACAGCTAAATACTTTAGAAAGGCCTGATTGAGTGGGAACATTTTTGAAACTTTGACTTTTCACTTGAAAACCTGTCAAAATCAGTCATTTTACTGTGGCGCCATCATCTAAAGTGACCCAAACTCTGCCGTTAGTTTGGAAAAACCCAGAAGGGCTAGGAATATAATTTAAACTATTCTGAATAGGTATTATATTGGGGAAGACAGCTAAATACTTTAGAAAGGCTTGGTTGAGTGGGAACATTTTTGAAACTTTGACTTTTCACTTGAAAACCTGTCAAAATCAGTCATTTCTCGGTGGCGCCGTCATCTAAAGTGACCCAAACTCTGCCGTTAGTTTGGAAAAACCCAGAAGGGCTAGGAATATAACTTTAACTGTTCTGAATAGGTATTATATTGGGGAAGACAGCTAAATACTTAAGAATGGCCTCATTGAGTGGGAACATTTTTGAAACTTTGACTTTTCACTTGAAAACCTGTCAAAATCAGTCATTTTACTGTGGCGCCATCATCTAAAGTGACCCAAACTCTGCCGTTAGTTTGGAAAAACCCAGAAGGGCTAGGAATATAATTTAAACTATTCTGAATAGGTATTATATTGGGGAAGACAGCTAAATACTTTAGAAAGGCTTGGTTGAGTGGGAACATTTTTGAAACTTTGACTTTTCACTTGAAAACCTGTCAAAATCAGTCATTTCTCGGTGGCACCGTCATCTAAAGTGACCCAAACTCTGCCGTTAGTTTGGAAAAACCCAGAAGGGCTAGGAATATAACTTTAACTGTTCTGAATAGGTATTATATTGGGGAAGACAGCTAAATACTTAAGAATGGCCTCATTGAGTGGGAACATTTTTGAAACTTTGACTTTTCACTTGAAAATCTGTCAAAATCAGTCATTTCTCGGTGGCGACGTCATCTAAAGTGACCCAAACTCTGCCGCTAGTTTGGAAAAACCTAGAAGAGCTAGGAATATAATTTTAACTGTTCTGAGTAGGTACTATATTGGGGAAGACAGCTAAATACTTTAGAAAGGCCTGATTGACTGGGAACATTTTTGAAACTTTGACATTTCACCGGTGAACACCTCAAAATCAGTCAAAACTTAGTGGCGCCGTCATTTAAAGTCACCCAAACTCTGCCATAAGTTTGGAAAAACCCAGAAGTGCTAGGAATATAACTTTAACTGTTCTGAATAGGTATTATATTGGGAAAGACAGCTAAATACTTTAGAAAGGCCTCATTGAGTGGGAACATTTTTTAATCTTTGACTTTTCACTTGAAAACCTGTCAAAATCAGTCATTTCTCGGTGGCGCCGTCATCTAAAGTCACCCAAACTCACCCACATCCTACATCCCCACATCTCCACATCCACACATCCCTACATCCTACTTTCCCACATCCATACATCCCCACATCCCTAAATCACTACATCCCTTCATCCTACATCCCTACATCCTACATCCCCACATCCCTAAATCACTACATCCCAATATCCCTACATCATTACATCCATACATCCCCACATCCTACTTCCCACATCCCGACGTCCCTACATCCCACCATCTCCACATCTATACATCCGACACCTCCACATCCATACATCCTATATCCCTACATCCTACATCTCCACATCCATATATCCATACATGTGGGGATGTAGGATGTGGGGATGTAGGGATGTGGGAAAGTAGGATGTAGGGATGTAGGATAAATGGATGTGGAGATGTGGGGATGTAGGATGTCGGGATGTGGGGATGTAGGCTGTATGGATGTGGGGATGTAGGATGTAGGAATGTAGGATGTAGGGTAGTATAGTGGAGGGGCAGTATGATGGAGGGGCAGCATGGTGGAAGGGCAGCATGGTAGAGGGGCAGTATGGTGGAGAGGTAGCATGGTGGAGGGGCAGTATGGTGGAGGGGCAGTGTAGTAGAGGGGCAGTATAGTAGAGGGGACAGTATGGTGGAGGGGTAGTATGGTTGAGGGACAGTATGGTGGAGGGGCAGTATGGTGGAGGGGCAGTGTAGTAGAGGGGCAGTATAGTAGAGGGGACAGTATGGTGGAGGGGTAGTATGGTTGAGGGACAGTATGGTGGAGGGGCAGTATGGTGGAGGGGTTGTATGGTAGAGGGTTAGTATGGTGGAGAGACAGTATGGTGGAGGGACAGTATGGTGGAGGGTAAGTATAGTGGAGGGGCAGTATGGTGGAGGGACAGTATGGTGGAGGGACAGTATGGTGGAGGGGCAGTATGGTTGAGGGACAGTATTGTTGAGGGACAGTATTGTTGAGCGACAGTATGTGTCAAGAATGCTAGTTCATAAATTTACCACTAGGGAACCAAAAGTTGTGCTTCATTGACACTAGGGGCGCCACTAGAAGTCTGGTAGTTCCACAAAACGCCACTAGGAGATGTTGAATGCAGCCGAGTCGGACACATCACAGAACAAACACAGAGATAAGCCAGGTTTCCTATCCATAGAGTATAGGTCCGTGGTTTGACTCTCCTCCCCCCCCCCCCCCCCCCACAATCTGAATTTTTTTGTCCAAAACGGGAATAACTGTATTTGCAGACAATCTCATCAAATGAATTTGACTTGACAATCTCTACTATAGGATACCAAGAGTATTCATCTATGATGGCAAACAGATCTCCACAAAACGTATCTAGGACTCAGAGAGACCTGGAGACAGGAGTTCCAGTATGTTGGACCTGTGCCAGAGTGTATGCTGGCCCCCTCTACAGCTTTTAAGTTACACAATGAAGTGAAGATGTTTTTCCTTTTCTTCTTGTTCTATTTTTCTTTTCACTGTTGTTCTTGTTGTTGAAGAAATACTCTGTCAATAAGAATATATGATATTGATTAAGTTACAAACTTGTGCTTTATAACAACAGTTGGCTAGACCATGGAAACCAGCCTTATGAAAAGGTTGAGGTCTATATAAGCCCCTTTATTGAGTAACAATATACATCCATGTGTAGTATACGGACTGATTGTAAAACAGTGAACTCAATAAAGAAATGATACAAAAACAAAACAATAAACGTTTTGGCATCAGTTCAAAACGCCTGTACACCCTACCATAAACCCTCATATTAACTACATTTAAATATCCTTGCTCTAACACAAGCACTCACCTGTATCGGCAGCATGGCTTCAGTACCATAAGCACAGAGTGACTGTAGAACCCCCCCCCCCCCCCTCCCCAAAAAAAACAAACCCCAAAAAACAAAAAAACTTAATGAATGAATGAATGAATTGAATGACTGAATGAAGGAATGAAGGAATTGAATGAATGATTAAAATAAATATGGATCACTTCATCATGTTCATGGAGCAATTAAACCTGTCGGTAATGAATTGTCATATTTCACAATACAACTTTGGAGGCAATTTTGGTCAAATATGGTTATTTTGAAAAGAAATTGAAATTTGTTTGTTTGCATAGACCAATTCTACAGGAATTTCAAGGATTTAACAGGAATTTTTCTAAGATTTAAATGGATTTTGAAGGTTTTGATCAAAATATCTAATAAACACATAGAAATCAAGAGGAATGGTAAGATCACTGGTATTGCTTATAAACAATCACATTTTGAAATGAACTAATCGATACTCAGTCAAGAATCATTGGTGATATCTTGGTGAGGTATTAAATGAACTCTGAACTGAGAATGCACAGTAGACTTTAACTCTTGCAATTGCGCTCCTTTGCCAAGGATTTCTGGGTTTCTTCCGAACATGGGACTATACTTTAAACTGCAAGTAACTCACCTCGCATTCACCTGATAAAGGTAATAGTAACTTCCTCACTGTGGTCCAATGATGAGAGCGACCACTCCAGTGAAAACCTCGGTTAACGATGAACCTACTTGGAGATCAACAGCACAGTATTGCATATCAGAGGTACCAGTCAGAGTGAATACAAGAAAAAAACAAAACACCGGATAGTCTCTTCCAAAGACCGCTTGGAGGTGCACACGCCACACTGCGCCGCTCCGGTTTATTGTGCCCCAAAACCTACGAGTTTCTGTAGGTTGCTCTAGCGGTGCAGTGTGGCGCACACGCCAGAAACGACGCCGTCTGGTGAATATTGG
Source organism: Alentia gelatinosa (assembly GCA_950022655.1). Lineage (NCBI taxonomy): Eukaryota > Metazoa > Annelida > Polychaeta > Phyllodocida > Polynoidae > Alentia > Alentia gelatinosa. The sequence continues at coordinate 47,212,483 of OX465587.1, read as the reverse complement.
CAGTACGACAGGCCAGTTCTTTGCGTTAAATTAGATTTAGCAGATGTCTATGATTCAGCTTTGTGCAAATTATATAAAAAATGTTCTGCAATATGATACAAGATATTTTCCAACATGATTTTTTTTCTGAATTTTGCCAAGGGAGGAAAGTGGTGACACTCGATCCTATTTAGGTTCTTTGTGGTAAATGATCGCTCCCACGTTGACTCAGAAGGAGGCCGAGCACATGTTAGGGTTGAACGATAATAGAGGATATACACAACCAAAACTTTACGATGGCACGGCGAGAGAAGAAGGTAAGCTCACTTATACATTTAGCTCAGTACTTTTATTTATCAAAAAGTATTTAGATATCGTGGTACTAGCAGTGTGTAACGACGGATGTAAGGTGTAACGAAGGAGGTTTAGTACATGCCGGATGTTCACAGTATTTTGTCACTGCTGCGGCGAGCACATGCAGCTAGTACCATCTATACCACTGGTCGTCCATTGCTGGTTGCAAAGCTGTTTCACAGTCGATATAAATGGTAATAAACACCACATACTTTCAAAGGTAAATGTTGTACGTGTAAATAAAATGAAAATGGCCCATTTTTAATTGTCACACATTCACTGATTGACAATGCTCATGGTTGACAATTGGATATAAAAGTGCTTCTATAGGACTTGTGAGTCTTCCCGATGATTCCTAAGCCCTGAATCAGGCCCCTACACTGCTAGTACGTGCTACAGTACACATAGGGTCACAGGGGTATAGGTTCGCCAGTAGAACCAGCCCTGCTACAACAGATGTCTATTTTACCTACACATGCACGTGCAATGTGAATATGCCTTTGTTCTTGACATATCGATTCGATTATATCATAAACGTAAAAAATGTAAATTAGGTTAGGTGTTACTCACACAAATCCAGACTCGTTCTGTTTCAGTGGCCAGTGTGCCATAGTCAGACGAGTCCGACCCAATACTCTATTATTACATACCTATGGCTGAACGTCTGTGAAATACTTATATAGAACTGCATCGAGAATCGTATAAATAGACCGTCTATTTTACGATTCGAGTGCGGTTCTGGATTTATCTCACCCCTTTCTATGATGATAGATACTATCAGAATAGCTCGAATATAGCTAGAAAATCTATGTGGCGTCATCTCACATTCACTACGCCACGGCCGTGGCGTAGTATTGCCACTTTACGGGGGTGATCGTTGAGTATTTTTTCCTAATGTTATTTCTATGGCGAAGCTTGTACCAGGGGTGAGATAATACCTGCGAATGCTGGACGATAAGCTTTGGAGCCGGCACGCCTCGCTTTTCCGCGCGTGAGCGGCGGACCATACGCTTTTTCGCCTGTGGACGATACGATTTTTTTCCGAATTTATGTCAGAACTCCATGAGGAATTGCATTAGGGACTTGAAATAAAGACAGACCTGTAGCTAAGAGGATTTGAAATGTAAATCTTTTTCCAGTTCTTTGATTTTATCACAATTTTGTAGCATTATTTACTTACTTTCTTTGATGCTGTTGTGTCACTGTTCTTCGCGAGAGGGTCTTCCCTCTCGCTTCTGTGGCCACCGCACCTGTTCGGGTGATTTAACCCACTTTCCCTAGGAATTTAGTCATGAAACTTTTACCCAAGGTAGGAGCATATATAACCTTTAATTGTTGTAAATTTGAAGAAGATTGGCCTTTCCGATCGGCCGATATCCAGGTTTGCATTTGAAACATCGGACGAATAAGATTCGCTTCAAAATAAGTTGCCTGAGAGATTCCATTGGGATTAAGCTATGAAACTTTTACACAAGTAAGGGATACATATAACCTATAATCCTACCAAATATGAAGAAGATCAGACGCTCCCACCCAGAGATATTCATGTTTGAATTTTGTCATACCAAAGGCAAAGGCTGCTCTGCTGGCCAGTGTAGACCTACTCAAGCAGCTGCAGGGGCGATACACTGCACCGCTCCGTAAAACTTTCCCGTCGGTAGATCGAGCGGGTGATTTCACTCACTTCTGATAAGAATTAAGACATGAAACTTTAACATAAGTTAGGGATATATGTAACCTATATTCGTTTCAAATATGAAGAAGATTGGCCTCTCCGAACCACCGAAATTCGAAAACAAAGCGTATCGTCCGAGGCGGCCACCGCGGCAACCCCCGAAAACAAATCGTATCGTCCAATCCACGAAGCTTATCGTCCCAAGCGTAAAGGCTACCAAGCGTATGATCCAAGTACCATACCTGCTACTAGGGGTGTAGTATAAATAATGTTCGGGCGCGCCCGTAGTGAATATTCGGGCGCACTGTGCCCTAAGTGAATGTCTCAGGTCAAAATCTACATAAATAAATATATAAAATTATGCTTTTCTTGATATTTAGGTATGTAATAATAAGAAAACGTAGTGACTGAGCCTGTAGGGATGCCAATCTCGGCCTTTTGATGCCATAAATACGTCCCTCTGCCTGCAGCATTGGGACATATTTATGGGATCAAAAGACCTCGAATGGCCAACCCTTCGGGCTCAGTAACCACGTTTTCTCTTATTATTGTTTGACTGCAAGTACTCCTCCTTGTCTTATACTGTCTTGTATTTAAATTTCTCTTGTGGGTCCGTGTTTATTGTTTATTGTTGCGTTTAGGGTTTTGGTATAGTTTTTTTATTCAGTTGAAATTATAGGATTACACAATCACCCATGTGGACGTTCTTCCTCGCATAAACCAATGTAGAACAACACAAATTGTCCAGAAACTTGTTTGTTTATTATTACATATTGGTCCCTCTTTTACAAGTTTTAGGGGAAAAGGGGGCAAAGCTGAATCTTCTGTTCACATAAAGGTGACTAATGTTGTATTTGTATCTACATGCTTAGACTTTTTATAGGAGGGTAGGGGGAGTTTAGTCACCTTTATGTGAACAGAAAATTCAGCTTTGCCCCCTTTTTCCCTAGAAGAGGGACCAATATGTATAGAAGGACAAAAGGAATAGAAGGACAAACCTGGAGCCTAATAAACAAACTACACCAAAAACCTAACAGCAACAATAACCACTAAACACGGACCCACAAGAGAAATTCAAATACAAGACAGTATAAGACAAGGAGGAGTACTTGCAGTCACACAATATGCAGTCCTAATAGGTGAAATAAACAAGACAATAGAAAACCTACACCCAGAAAACAAAACAGAAACGAATGCACCAAAATACCTATTATGGGTAGACGATGTAACCATAATAACAAAGAACCCTATCCAGCACCAAAAACGCCTTAACATAACAAACAAAATTGCAAATAGACAAAGAATCCAATTCAGGGAAAATAAATGTAAGACCATACTAATAGGGAAAGGAACCAAACCAAATATTAAAATAAGCAATATGACGCTAGATTATACAAATACCTAGGTGAAACCATAAACCAGAAAGGAAATATGGACGACGACCTCCAAGAAACCAGGAAAAAGGTGGAAGCAGCATTCCAGACAATAATTCAAATAGCCAAAGACCAGGAATTTAAAGGAATCAAAATGGAAATAATCTGGAAACTAATAGAAACCTTTATAAACCCAATCATAATGTAGGGATCAGAAACTAACAGAATCCTAGACAATTTAATAAAAAGGATACTTATCACACCACACACTCCCCCTAGAGAAAACCTCTATATAGAAAACAAACTGGAAGACCCAGAAACACTAATTACAATAAAATGGCTACAGCACTACTGAAAAACAAAAAATGGCAAGACCAAACCTGCAAACCAGAAAACAGTAACTGAAAAAACACCTGAAAAAACCCTGTTAGACCCAAACATAAAACCAGAAAAAAAAAAATTTGTTTCCTACCACAGAATCGCTAGTCGAGTCCACTGGAATGAGAAAAATACAACATACAGAAACAACAAACAATACCACCAAGAGATAGTGGGCCGCCCTAACAGAAAAGGCCCTATATAAGAGATGGATAGAAAAAATAAGTACCATGATGAAAACTGCATACTCAGCAACAGAACAAACTGGAAGGACAAAAACAGACTGAACCACATAACCAACTTAACAAGGCAGGAAGCAAGCCAAATATTCAAAATAAGGAACAAAATGCATCCATGCAAGGAAAACTACAAATCAATGCACCTAACAGAAGAATGTAGGGGGTGTGTCCTGGAACCAGAAACAATCAACCATATGCTTTACCAATGTACAGGACTACACAAAACAAGGCAAACCAAAATCTACATAAGGAACTTTTCAATAATAACAAAGATAACAAAAAATAAAGGACCTAGCAAAAACAGCAATAAAACTAAAGAAATAAACTCCTAACAGAACAAATAAAAAAAACAAAAATATAACTAGAAACTAAAACCCTAACTGAACAAATAGAGAAACAAAAATGAATAAAACAAACAAACCTTAACATTTCAGCACAGCTCGCATGCCAAACAGGACACTGCTTGAGCGACCTGGTGATCCAGGAGTGTGCACAGAGATAAGAAAAATGAAGAGGGTTTCCCTATTTGTATATCCGATGTTCTTGCCTTATAATCACAGAAGTTCCGGCATTCCAATGCTTTATAATCCTGACTTCGATGGATGAGATACTGTCATAACATAAAACGTATGCATCCAAAATATAAATACAATACTTTGATTTATTTATTTCAGCACCAGAAAGGAGCAGCCACTGCATATATCACACGAAACCAAGCTCTCAAGAAGCTACAGCTTTCTTTAGCAGATTTCAGGTAACATATTTGTTTTATCTAGATCGGAACAAATTGTTATGTTAATCCAGAAAGTGGATTACATGCAAAGAAAATGGCAGAGGAATGAGATAAAGGGTGTGCTCCACCGGGCCTACAGTATGGCATATAAAATGTGCTGCATGGCGACCAGACGACGCAGTGCAGTAGCTTTACGGTCTGCCCATATTAATTTAAGTATAGAAACCAGCGTGGTAGAGAGGTACATACTCCCTGGCAGCGCCACATGGCGATAAAGTGGCAAACCCTAATCAACTCGGTTTCACCAGTTGCCAGCAGCGGCCAGGTCGATGGGTTTGTCCACGATAAGTGACAGCTATGAGGCGCTTTTTTGATACCACACTGCTGGCCCGATACAGCGTGCCTCTAATGATCAAAACAAATTGTATCATGTTCTCCTGGTATAAAAAACCTCTAGCACCTTCAAGACTAGAAAGGGTGTTCCACCAGATAGGTGTTGAACAGTCATTTAAATGGTCCTGCCGCTGGCTGATCTGCCCAAAGAAATCCACCTCCAGAATACATATTATGTTATAATCCTTTGAATATTAAACACATTTTGATGGATTGTGTTGAATTTACTTTGATTTAAAAACAACTCTACCAGGTAGGTGATCTACCTAGTCTTTTCCAAACTGTTAAGAATAACATAATCATTTTTTTTTTTTAAAGCAGCCGGACTCTGTACACTTGAATGTTATATTTCAACAGACTCTAATTAACCTGTCTCTCTAAAATACTAATCTATTTCTTCTAAATCTCTTCATTCTGAACTATATTCTACATCACGAATGTACCCTCTCTTGGTGACATGGCATAACATCACCCCTCACTAAAATATCGATAGCAGCAGCTATCATAGTAGCTATACGTCTGTCCAACAACGATATAGCTTAAGGTACTGTGTATTCCTATAAGGACTTGCTTTTTTTAAAAATTTATATTTCCCTGAATATTTTTTCATTGTGGAGGGCATGTTGTAATGATTTATATCATGTATTTCTAGACTGGTTCTGATGCATTCAACATTTCTTTCTTTTTGCAGGCGACTATGTATTCTCAAAGGCATTTACCCCACAGAACCAAGACACAAGAAGAAAGTTGGCAAGGGGAGTACTGAAGCCAAAACATACTACCATGTAAAAGACATACAGTTCCTGCTCCACGAGCCAATCATCAACAAGTTCAGAGGTTTTAAAGTGAGTTATATTCTTCTATTATGAACATTTTTCAAATGAACTCGTGTTTTAGCGTTAGAAATCATCAATATAGTAGTATACTTTATCTGAGTGCTACACATTATACGTTATACAGATGACTTTAATGAGGACATTAGTTTTTGTCATGATTAACCTATTCTATCATGACACCTCGGATACCTGTACGACCTTTTAGCAGCCCTCCCATTTGTATCTTATATTCTACATACGTATTTATCTCCTCTTTTTGATGTCACAAAAGGTTTTTCAGTTGAAGACTATATGTTACCCCAAAATTCACCAGTTTACGTTACAAAAAAAAGGGAGAAAAACTGTTAACAGATTTTCCAACATTAAATCACATATATCACTCGTTGTCTAGATATTTATCCGGAAACTGAAGCGTGCGATCGCGAAGGGTGATGAAGGAAGAGCAGAGCAGATACGTCACAACAAACCAAAGTATAAACTAGACCACATAATAAAGGAGCGCTACCCGACATTCATCGATGCTCTGCGTGATATTGAAGACTGCTTGGCGATGGTTTTGTTGTTCAGCAATTTCCCGAAGTCGAATAAGACGCACGCAGAAAACATCCACATGTGCCAACGCTTATCTGGTGAGTAGGAGCCATTTCAAAACACTCTGATCACCAGAACCTCACTATGAAGTTCTCTATAGCATAGAGTCATCATGGACAGTGTAACTGTATTCTGTCCGTGGTATTATGCAATAGACATCTTTGTCTTTGGCCATCGTGTGCACAATGCGCCACTCCGCTTTATCGCTCTGCAAAACCTGTCTTTGCAATTATAGATTCTTTACAATCTTAGGATTTTGACTTATTTATTTTTAGGATTTTAAGATTATACGTCCGCGCCTCTTCTCAGTAGTCCCATCATGTATAACTACCTCAGCAGAACATAGTTCTTTATTATAGTACGTATCCAGTTTCTTTCCCATTAAGAATTGTCAATTTGATAAATGATCACCTCTAGCCTCGTCAACTATTCAGTATTATGCGAGAAATTGGTCAAGCTTTGTTCCCCTTAGCACATCCTGAACGTCATGAAACCTACTGAAAAAATGTCTATCAGGAGTCGTACGTTTATGCCATTATTTTTCTGTTCATGTTGCAGTGGAGTTCATGCACTATGTCATTGCGTCCAACTCTCTACGAAAGGTGTTTGTATCAATCAAAGGAATCTATTATCAGGTGGAGATAATGGGTCAAACCATCACGTGGGTTGTGCCCCATAAGTTTGGCCACCAGGTGAGGATCTCTAACATGTTTTTCAGTGTTTCTTGCAGGGATGCAAGTTTTCTGACAAATGACGGTATACCAGCAACGCTATATATATATATATATATCGTTTCATAGCCATTATGTTCTAAAATAATGTTATCAATGATTCCTTTTTCTAATTTAAAAACAATTCTGATGTTTTTTCCTCAGACCCCTCTTTCATCCCTGATCTTAAGAAGTTATGTACAATACTAGATTTGCATTTAGATAAAGTATACTTCCCACTTCATACTCTGTATAGTAGTTAGTTAAAGGTAAAAAATTGCTGATATTTGCTGCACCATTTATGCAAGTCATATATGCCGCCACCTTATCGTGTACCGCACTGATCCCTTTGAAGCTTTAACAATCGGAATCATATTCAGATGATGTACACCATTGTTCACGTGCCGGAAGTAGACTTAGATAGTTGTTCCAGTGTGACCCGTACAGGGATACAATCTATTAGTGGTTCTGCGGTGTGAAAGAGGTAACCCCAAATATTTCTTTGAAAATACCACCCATAACAGGCTGCTTTTGAATTTATCGTAATTCTTCTTTTCATAAAAATCCTGCAGCATCCGTCAGATGTTGACTATCGGATCATGTCTACGTTCGTGGAGTTCTACATCACTCTTCTCGGGTTTGTGAACTACAGACTCTACCACAACTTAGACCTCTTCTATCCTCCAAAGGTACTAAAAATATTCCTGTCTTCTGTACAGCCAACGTTTTCTTCCAAGTATTTGATGTAGCTAGTCTCTGAATACGTATGTACACTTTTCGATAAAAATGCTTATTTTCATGTACCGGGGTATTAAAAGAATGCGTTAACATCCCATTAGAGAACATTCCTTTAAGACTTCTTGATGTTTACTCAGAACTGTGTGATTTAGAAGTTGATAACTATCTATGGAGAACCGAGTTTGACGTTATGACGACATTAATGTATTAAGGTTAATGTAGATATTGATAAACCGTTCGTCCTGTTACAGTTGGCGTTGGACCTTGATATGTCTGAAGAGGAACGAGGTGCCGCCTCGCTAGCCGAGAGACACGAAGAGGTAAGAATCAAATTCAGAGATATCTTCTGAAGAGGATATCTAATCTAGACAAAATGCATATCTTATTGATCAACTGTGTACCACTAAAAAAATGATTGATGATTTGATAGAAGTTAATTCTATGCCCTTAAAGGGGATATCAATTGCCCTTAAAGGGGATATCAATTTTTTTTCTTAATGTCGCCGATCGGAGGAACCTAACCCACACTTATAGATGTTACACATTGCTCTGGGAAAGTGTATGTATCATGTATCTATAATTCTACCTATGAATAATGAATTTAATGGCGGCAATATTTGATGGGTTTCTTGTGCCATGTATGTAGGCCCTCTGGCTAATGTACCATACAACCCGTTTCAGCGCCTGGGTTCCTTGACACAGACCTTAAAGACAACTGTTGACGCACCAGTAGACGAGGCTGTTATAGACGAGTTCCCAACTACTGTAAGTCTTACCGTAACTTTATATGACCAATATTACATCATTACGTTCATTTTCAATACCTTCATACTTTCATACCTTTCCTTCAGCCTAATGCAATACTTTTGTACCAAAATAGATGCAATCGAATGATTAGTCCTATTGCATTCCTACCTAATCACCATACATGTATTTGGATTCTTGTGATATATGACGTGCATGATATGGGAAAACAGGCCAAGAATTCTAAACTTCCTAGATTACTGTGACACCGTGTATAGAGTGTGGGACATAGGATTCCCAATTGAATTGAGGTCCCCTCTGAAATAAAATGTGGACCAAATTGTATATATCTGTTTTCTTTCTTTCGTCAAGTCTGATGATATGCAAAAGGCTAAGGAGGAAGCTGATGAACTGAAGAAGTTCATGGCGCTCTTCAAGGGACTTAAATTCTTCCTGAACAGAGAAGTACCACGAGACTCGCTGACTTTCGTCATCAGGTAAAATGCCAAAGACCCCCCTCAATTATGTGAAAATTTGCAATATTTGTATGTGCTATGTTAATCATATTTCTTGTGAATAAAAAGGAATGGTGTTGGATACAAAACTACATTTTATGTAATAATACTGGTGGTCTCTTCCTATGGTTTTCCACCTGAGACAACTATTAACAACCGTAGATGGCAGTATTGCATAATTCTTAACGTGATACCAAGAAGGCCGTGCAAGTTGCACTATCTGACCCCTCTTGTCGCATGTCTGTAGGGCGTTTGGAGGTCAGGTGTCCTGGCACCAGACACAGGCTATCGGATCGACGTTCGAGGAGACAGATGAGACCATCACACATCAGATCATCGACCGACCCAGCCATAGCAAACAGTTCCTCTCCAGGTATATACAATATTCCACATGTACTTCTATTGTTTTAGATAGTTCTACGTTCTGCTTTAATTTCCGACGATAAATTGCTAATGGTTAGGTGAGTGCCACTTCTAGACTGTCAACGCCATTCAGCGTTACTCGCATTTTCCGAAATATTATCGAATTATTTTAATTCGCAGAAACTCGAGTGCAAACGAAGTTTTAGATATTATTATGTAAAAATAGGCTAACTATCATCTCGTGCAAGTAGTCAACTCTGCTGGCCTTGATACTCTATGTAATACTAATACAAGTCACTTATTCTCTAATTTAGACAAAGCGTAATTGTAGTTTGTGTAGATTTATAATTACTTTGCCACATGACAAACCCTTTCGTGGAAATCACTTGGGTCCCTGAGAGAGTGTGACTATATTGACATAAATGCATAACGCTCACGTCCTCGCGGTGTGCAGGTACTACGTGCAGCCGCAGTGGGTGTTTGACTGTGTGAATGCGCGCCGTCTCCTGCCAGTGGAGGACTACTTCCCTGACGCCGAGCTGCCGCCACATCTCTCACCGTTTGTCGAGGAGAAAGAAGGCGACTACATCCCTCCAGAGCGCCAGCCTGCAGCTGACAAGGGTGAGTCACCTCTTTGATGTGCACTGTTCGGCAAAATATACATATTTTACATTGGATCTATGCGTTATGTTTGTAGTTTTACTAGCTGTTGGGTGTTATACGATGGAGTGATATGTGACCCTTGCGGTAGGCTATGCGTGTTCGTGTGGCAGTCTTTATGCACAGGACATTCATATATTTTGAAGTAAAAGTGGAGCACTTAAATCAACATCTCTTTGCCGTTTTCCAATGCTCTAAACAGATGGAAAAGATATTCGCGAGTGCAATAAGGGACACTGTCACTCTACATATCGCAAACACTTGTATGATGCATTGTAGCACCAGTCCCATCAACACTGCAGCTCTCATCCTGTAGTCACAGACCTCAGCGGCGCGAGGGAATATTCGTTACCGACACCCCTGCCCACACACACATGTAGAGTTGAGAAACTTAATGAATTTATTAAACGCGACGAGGACTATTCCTTCCTGATGATAACAATTCTGACTGATTATGTGTCCCAACAACATAAGGATTGGTGTCTTGCGCTCATTTAAAAGAAAAAAAGTTCTATGAAGATGGAATATGTGGATAAGCCTTTTGTGTACATTCATGTAAATGACTGGCAACAATGCGCCAGACAACTTTCCTTTGTTCTTGTTTCCTAGATTCACCCGTCCCTCAAAAATACGATGCTCTTTAAGAGCTGTTTCTAGCTCCCTGTGTGGTCTAAGACACCATTAAAAGATGAGTCGAACATGACCAACCAACCAACCATTCATAGAGTTGTTACGAATTTGTAATAAAAGATGCTCCGGCTGATAAAAATACATTAGGAAATGAGTATAGATGATGTAGCAGTGCCTTCTAGGATTACACATTCCTTTTAGCCTATTTTGCGCTTGATGTGGTAAATCATCAAATTTTGTGCTGTTTTTACAGATGAAGTTAAGAGTGAGGAGGAGGAAGAGGACGAAGATGAAGATGAGGATGAGAAGGAAGAAGAAGAAGAGGAGGAGGAGGACGACGACGACGAAGATGAAGAGTCAGGTAATGAAAGAGACAATGTTGGTGAACAGAGATATAATGTTGTATATTCCACATAACTGTTGAACTTTTTCGCAGAACTTGTATTGTGTTCCCATTGTCTTTACCAACCGAGATTAGGTGATATAGAACTTGTGGAAGGAAGTTTGCCTCAGTTGTGTGGGAGTTCTGCAATGAGGAATATGAAAAGAGAAAAGATTGTTATCGTTACAGCTATGTGTAAGAAGGAGATGCTCTTTTACTGCTACTTTTGAATTATTTCCATGCAGATGAGGATGATCAGGATGAAAACAAAAAAGCAAAGAAACGGACATTTGATGAGATCAAGTCACCAAAAGAGGAACGTCGAGTAAGTCTGTTCTCCGTTATCAGCACAGGTAGAAATTGAAGTTGAATCAGTAACGCGGATTTAGTAGTGCATTTGATGCACATTTACTACTCAAGTTCTGACTTAAGAAATATAGGCTTTATAGACTCCATGCATAAGGGTACATGACAACTATTGTACATGACAAAAGTGGGAGGAGCGGTGCCTCCGTTTCACTGACATCTTTAGGATTGTGTGAAAGGCCAAGCTGGTAATTCCTTTTATGTATTAATTGAGACATAAATGAGGATTGATGTTAGGACAAAGCTCCTAAATGACCGACGTTTTGGGACTGCTATAAAAGAGAATGTGGGTTAGGTTTATGGAGCTTCAATGGTTCTTTGAATAATGATAATATACGAGCTCCTTTTGCTGCGGTAAGGCTGTTAAGACTTTCGTTTCTTGTGTGTACAGAAGAGGATGTCTGTGGAGAAGGGTCAGATACGGAAGATGAACGCAGGACAGCGCCGCCAGCAGGAGGAGAACGAGGAGCGACGTCTGGCGGAAATGATGATCCCCAAGAAGAAACGCCGTCTCTATAACAAGATCATGTACTCCCAGAAGAAGACCAGACAAGAGGTGAGTTACCAGCGCTGTCCTTATCCGCCGGCTCTTGGATTTGTAAGGCAAACCAACCAACCATCACCAGCATTGCTCTCGAGTTGTCAACGCGGCCAGTGTGGAAGAAAATGTAACAAATCCGTTATAGTTTGGATAGTTGATCAGTGGATTGAACATGAGCTGCGTGTACCTTGTTCAGTTTATGCGTTTTAGTTTCTCTCGTGAATTAAGTACAGTAGAATCCCACCTAACGTAAGCGTAAGTGTAAGCGTAAGCGGACACCCTGCGTTAACGAACACTTTTGATCGGAACGGAATCGTTTCCTCTTTTAGATGTTTATTTCAACCCCGTGTAAGTGGACACCCCATGTAGGCAGACACTTATTTCGTTACGAAAATTTATTTGTCACCTCTGAGGGACACCCTATCAAATATGGCTTAGGGTGAGCCGCCAGGAACCAAGCTCGGGTTGGTGTGTATTCATAGAAAATATTTTAATAACTTCGGATCCAAACAAGATATCAGAAAACAGGTTTTAGATCTACCATTGCTTCTGTCTCCCACACATATCAATATATAAAACTTGTATGATGGACTGGGAGAAACTTGCACCCCCCCCCCCCCCCCCCCTTTGCGTAAACGGACACTTGGGCCCGGAATGAACGGCTTACGCGGGGTTCTAATGTACTCTGTTTGGTTGAGATTTTCATACACAACTGCTGTGCCTAACCCTACTGAATAAGTAGATACTTGATGGAACCTCTATTTTCTTCTTCCAGGCACAAAAATTGAGAGAAAAGCGAGAGGCATACGATAAACAGCAGAAGCAAATAAAGAAGAAACAAAAACGAAAGCAGTCTCAAGAAGCATGACGTGCTTGATGACGCAAAGATCGCCTGTTCAAGACTTTGATTAAATACATAATGTATGTACAAGAATATAATTGTACGTGTTATCTACATGAAGATTTTAAGAAATAGGTGTACAGTTATGAAACAGAATACAATTGAACGTACCATTTATGGGATTGGTCAATAAAGAAGTTAAGACAGTACATTTTGACTTGTTTAATTCTTTTTACCAATTAACAGTAGGACAATGATATCGAGTCCACATTTATTTTTCATATACACTACTGTGCAAATAAACCGTCTATTTTGGGAATTACGTTACAATGAATTACACACTCTAGCCTTTAGGTTAGTAAAAGAGGATTCGCTAGTGGTAGATAAAGAGTGTAAACGTTCCTTAAAAATGCGAGTTTCAACGGTGCATATCAGGACAAGATCAGATAATACAAAACAAACATAGACAGGTAAAAGACTGAACAATCTTTATTCTCTTGTAGCGGTGGGGATGTTGATTAGTACACAGATCTATAGTGCGTGCGTATACTTCCGTACGCAACCCACTGAATCAAACAGATGACATGAGAAAGCATTCATGGATTACTGTAATCATTTTGCAACTATTTTAAGCAAAACTAGTTGCAACGGTTAATTCCGGAATGACACATCCAGGTTTTTAAACATTAGTAAACAATGACCTTTATGACATCTGTAGTATACTTAATTGAATTTCCAGGGTTAAATAAAGACCACACTTATTTGTTGATACATTTTGTACATATGGTTTGTTTCGGTTCAACATGAAAAAAACCCCACACTTTTTACAATGTGAAAACTTGTCAGATAACGGCTTCAGATTATAAAAGTATCACATACCATACACAATTGACGGTTTAAAGTCGACGAGCTTGAATAAAATGCATTTAATCAGATCTTCCTTTCAAATAATGCTGAAGAGATGCTTTTAAATGTATATTCACATATTGATCTAAGAACGTTCAAAACATTTTTGAACTGACACAAGTTTCCCTATGTCCAAAGGGACAACTAATTATATTCACAACATAAAAGTCCCAGGAACAAAATTCACATCTATTTAAGCCTCAAAGCTATGAGGTGTTAAGGGGCAAACCAAAATGTGACCAACAGGGTAGTAGCGTGGCGGTACCTTGATCGAGGTTGTACACACAAAACAAAAACAATCTGTGAAAGAGGGACTTATTACACACGCAATACCTATATTTGTGTATTGTGTAATCATCCAACCTCATCCACAGGCTGAGCACCAAAAACCAGTGAGAGGTAGGACGGGAACTGGTCCATTTTAACATTGTTAGATTCTTTTTGTGTATGATTGTGCTCATAATGTGAATTCACCAGCTTGACTCTATAGCACCACGAACATGAAAACCGTGAATGAATAAACACAGGACAGTAGCATGTTTTACAATAACAGTACAGGTGGCTGGGGAGTGAACGGAGGCTGGTTACCTCGCCACTTCGCCAAACGGTTCTTGAAATCATCCTTGATATGATGCACCATAATAAGATTAATAATATTCTCAAATGTGGTGTCCTTCATATGAATCGTACATGGCTACAGATGTGTTTTCGTTATCCGTTTACTAGGAGTGGCGTTTACAAAATAATTCGTAGGGTTAAGGAAATGATAGAAAGATTGAACTATTGCCATTTAAAAATGAACAGGTCTTGCAGTTTCACTCATCGTTTGAGGTTTTAGCATTTTGTACTTTCAGGGGGAGCCTACTGTGACAGTCAAATATCAGGGTAATTCACCGATGAAGGCCATCTTAAAATGGAACTGGTTTTGATCACATAATACCTGTATAATGAGATGACAGCAACATTAAACAACAGGGCCCATGTTTTCTCTGGGCAGAAGCGCTAGACTGTGGATTTCAGTCACCCACTTATGTAAAAGTATCGTGCATAGACACAGAAAATGGGTAATTAAAACCATATCCTCGGTGATCAAGCAGGGAAACAGATTGGCGAGTTAAGGCTTTTACTATATCGCTGACAACAATGGCTCGATTTATTTCCTGTTTGGGGTGAAGCTGTCAAGATTCGCTACATATATCATTGGTTAGTGTAAATGTCCGTGGTTAAAACGATATGATAATTGCGAGGGCTAATCTTTTAGAAATGCATATAGAAAGAAGTGTTTTGTCACGGGGCGTTGCAAGGTTCGAGCTCCTTTCCCCACCACGTAGCGACCATACATATAGAAAGAAGTACTCAAAACATACAGTGTATCAGTTCCCCTTGCAATAATATTTCCACAGAGAAGATCATCTGCGGAGAAAATCAATGACGCGAAGGCCACTAACCATGTAGGCATAATAACAAGGCCACCTGACTATTTGCACAAAACAGCTAGTATCCTGCATCTGCACAAAACCGCATATAAAACGGACATCATGTCACACAGCACTAGAAGACATGTCGACCATTTTATAAACCAAGTGCTGAATTCAAATTACACATTACTTGAACGTCACTAAAAGTAAAGGATAGGAACATTTATAGCACAACCATTAAATCCAGTAAAGTTCGACTTTAGTTTTTGATTAACACTATGTGAGATTCAGAAAGGGTGTAGGCATACGCTATAGATGGCCGATTGTGGATATTTTCTCTCGAGTTCTTACGTACACCTTTGCTACTATAGCGCCGATAAACAATATTCGACATATAAGTAGCAAGGACTGTTTAACAATCCCACATCACATCAAACTAGGTTAAAAAAACAACAATCTCTGAGCATGAATATCTGAGGCACACACAGTATGAAGAATCATACAAAATCATTCAGTATTTACAACTACAGAAGGCCACCGTTGTTGAAATACTTCTTCAGAGAAAAAAACAAAGAAATAACTGGAAAACAAGCGCGCTGTTATAACTTGAAAAAGGTAAAAGAACGATATTGCACATGACGCATTAATCATAATTCTTAATATCTTTATCGTGAACCAGCTCGACAGAAAAGCATGATATGTAACGTTACTTACTAACATTTTTACATTAAAAAACACATGTAAAGGTTGCATAACACTGATAACTTTTGTAAAAACAATTAATAAATAAGCAGAGTTTATATAAACATGGGTTCTTTAAGATGGTTTCCCAGGTGATGTTCATAAGATTTTCAAAATCATATAAAAAATCAAAATCATATTTACACTAATCAGTTTTAAGATTAATTTAAAAACCGAAGTTACAAACCCGGTTGTCTGTTTTTAAGAGAGGGTAGATGTAATACTCAGGACAAATGGTGTTTGGGTGCAAATTTACATTTAACACTATTCATTTGTAGTAGTTAGAATGGCAATGCTATACCAAATGATGCAATAATTTAATCAAATAAGCTGTCAGAAAATACTTGCTTTTCAATGGAATAAAATCATATACATGTACATGTACCTATATCTTGTAAATTATAGCAACTTTCCATGTGGTTTTTTTTGGTCAACCTTGATAAAGTCCATGTAATGGACGAAACGTCGGTTCCTAATAAACGCCAAATAATGATCAGATTCACATGATAGTTATGCTATTTCTCACTAAACAATTTTTTCAACAAAAACATTGTCTTCTTGAGAATACGTTGACACCATCTATCAAAGTACATGCATACACACCTACCGAACAGGTGCTGATTAACATGCACTTCTAATGTGTATATGCTCTGGATCTTTATTTTATTTCACTGTTATCCATTTACGATATTGCTTAGCAGATCTTTTGTCATAAAAAAGAAGCAACTATCAGTATCTAAAGTTTAACTTATTAACACTAGGCAGCCACCTCAATTTAAAGAATTTGCTGTCACTCACAAATATTTGCCAGAAAATGGACATAGAAATAACACTTAAAATTGTTGTGGCGACAATGGTAGAAACAGATCATTACATGAATGGAAATATCGACCTTTATAACATGTATACACATAATTTGTGTAGCCTGCATAACCGTTATCAGAATACAGTCCAACCATTCTTTGAACGCTGCAGCTCACATACGAAAAAGCAAAATCTGTTACACAAATAGGATGTTTGTCAATCTTTGCATTGTTAGTGTTTCCTACAATATATGGGCGCTACACTTTCAGTATAAATCAGTTATTCAATACCCTACCTTAAGTGGTTTAATGATTGGTTATTTAGTTGTATGTCCAAAAGACTCGTTTTGAGTCAGATTCCTCCATTTCTAAAATATCCTTTAAAAGTCAACTGCTTCCTGCATTTTCTTTGTCTTTCTTTATGCCACCCAAAGACAACTTCAGGAGTTTTCGAAATATGACGATTTCTTTGACAATACATGTATAAAGAGGTTGCATTGAGTTATCCACTTTTGGCACCCCATGGTTGAATGACTTTATTACTTATGCTAACACTAATAGGTCGATATATGTCTTTCAGCCTCCGCACTGACTCTTTTTTATGTCAAAAATAACGGAGTATTCCAAACTATCCCTATTTCATTTCAAGTGATATGATAGGTATTTCATTTAACAATTTAATGTTGTCCCCTTGATTCATCTCCATCAGACTATGCGTGTTTATACATGTAGAAGTATGCGTGTATGTATGCGTGTGTGCGGAGTGCATGTATGTACGTGTAGAGATATATAGTTAATTTACAGGTATATAAATAATGGACACTGTGGAATTTTGGGTTGTTTTTTTTTTTTACAAAAGAATAGGAAAAAATGATAAATATGTAAATTTAACTATAACGAATTATCAACGTACATTAAATAAAATACAAATCTTTTTATATTTGATTAAGTGGTATTTTTAGAACATCGCAGCAATAGCTACATTGATGAGGATAGTAGCACTTTATACTAAAACCTCAAAGTATTCCATACCCTTTGGTATGTACAGATCTAGCACCAGCTGTGTGACACTTAACAAAATATTTCAAATAGGTAATAACTCAATTGAATACAACAACAGTAACCTACTCGCGTTATTCTGAAACAATGATTCTAAAACAGCAGCAATATATGTATAATATACTATACCACATATTCATACAAGCAACAGTGGAGAGGTGGTTAGATTAAGAATAAGAGATAGGTTTCATTTCTTCCTTATTTGAAACAATATATTTCCACCATTAGATAATGTGCAAATCTTATTCTATAAGACATTCGTTTGTTGCTAGGTACGAGCACTTCAGTGGACAGTGTTTGGGGCCTCCATGGAAGCTCATGACATAACAGGGATGGTTTGTTGAGACTACACCAATCAGCGGTCTGTAGCAGGGATGCTGTGTCCATTGTCTGAGGTTGTGAGATGAGCTGTGCTGATTTCAGACAGTGAATCCCTGAACTGTGTATGGGACCCTGATAAAGAACAGCCCTGATTGTCATTACCAGAGGCTGAGTGACTCTCTTGGGTGTTGTCAAAATCTTGCCCACTAATCTCCTTTGCGAGGAGAGTAGAGCGCCTATCGAAAACCGAATTCAAATTTGTCTGATTATCGAAAGTTTGTGGCCCGCCAGAAGATCTACATGGTGAAGTTACGCTCGTGTCTTCCACCACTGTTGCAGTGCCAGCGGGAATACTGTCTGTTGACATGACATCCTCAGCATCTTCTTGGTCTTCCCCAAGACTGTCTTCGCAAACATCATCTGACATGTTCGAGGAGATCTTCAGTGAGTCATCTGCCTCATCGCCCGACTCCGAGACGAGGAGATTCTGGAGTGAATCGGTGTCGCAGCTCCGTTCATCGTCCATGCTTCCAGTGGAGACCGGTGACGTGGGCGACATGGGAGACTCCACGTTCTCACTATCAACATGCACCAACACGACCTCCTCCTTGTAGCTCCTTCTCCTGTGCTTCATAGCAGCCACGCGCTCTTTTAGCGTACGCTCTGTCTCAGGATCGCTTTCACAATCGGCGTCTCCAGACTCCTCATCTGACAGCGAGGAAATATTCTGAGCAATCTTCTTCTGTAACGAGCTTTTCCTGATGGACTTCACAGGTGAATCAGGCTCGGAGTCACTGACAGGCAGAGCCTCAAGAGAGTCAAGGTCACTTTGTCCTTCAAGGCCATGCTCGAATATTCTACGGCCCTTACGTTCAAGTTCACTGTTAGGGGTGCCTACGCTGAAATCGCTACTAGGTGTTCCTATATCCCTATGCGGTGTTGTGAGATGGTGTCCAGCAAAGAAATCACTTTCTGGAGTTTCTATACCACTGGCTGGTGTGTCTAGGCTACCTGGTGTACCCAAATGGTGTCCCGCGAAAAAGTCGCTGGCAGGTGTACCTATACCATCACTTGCTGGTGTGCCAATATTGTGTCCAGCATAGAATTCACATGCTTGAGCTACATCATTATGACTGATATCACTTGCTGGGGTATCAACACTGTGACCCTCGAAGAAAATCCCATCTGAGTGGATACAATCAGTATCACTTGCAGGTGTGTCTAGTTCTGCTAGATTCTGAAGGTCATGACCTGCAAAAAAGTCACTTGCTGGGGTTCCAACACTTAAAGGTGAATCAACACTTCCTGGTGTGCAAAGATGATGACCAGCAAAGAAATCACTGCCTGGCGTGCTGACTCTGCTGCTGTCACTTGCTGGAGATTGTATAAGGGCAGCTACGCGATCGTAAAGCGGTCGATCGTCTGGCAAGTCTTCTACATCCAACCTCTGGTTTTCTTGTTCAACATCACTTAAACTTTCAGGGTCAAGGTCATTATCACTGAGATCTCCCTCATCATCGGCATCTGCCTCAAGGTCAGCTTTACGCGGGATACTCCTCCCGGGTGTCCTCTCTGAAGAAACCCTCTGGGATGTTGCATATGGTGCTTTATCGCGGTCTGATTCGGGGGTCTCTAGCGAGTCATCACTGAGG
This sequence comes from Alentia gelatinosa, assembly GCA_950022655.1. NCBI lineage: Eukaryota > Metazoa > Annelida > Polychaeta > Phyllodocida > Polynoidae > Alentia > Alentia gelatinosa. The sequence goes on along the minus strand of OX465587.1, from coordinate 47,192,542 downwards.
GCGTCGCTGTCTTCATGGCCGATGGAAATCCTCTCGGCCCTTTTCTGTGCCTTCAGTGTGCAATTCTCCACCTCCAGGTCCAGCTCATCACTCTCCACTACTCCATCAATGTTCATCTCCTGATCGCCTTCGAACAGGAGCTCATCTTCGGATGAATCATTGTAGTCAGGGAGTTCTGGCTGTTCATAGATTGGCGGCAGCTCTGAACCCTTTTGTTTGAATTCCTTCGATCTCCCACTCGGTTCCTCCCCTTCACTGTCATCATCTTCATTTTCTGAATCACTACTGTAGGACTGCCGTCGGTCTCGGATGAGACCGGTGCAATAAAGGGTGATGAGGGTGAGGAAACCAAGGAACAACCACTCCCTGTAGTTATTATATTTATTGAGCATGTAGTAATAGCCCACGAGAGTTTCCTCTAAGACCCAGATTATTCCACGGAAGACCAACTTGACACAATACACAAGACCATCAACATTAATCCGAACCAAACCCATGATGGCACTCAGAATACCGTACAAGAATGAGAAGATGATATACAGGAGGTTGTAGATATGCATAGATGTCACATATACGAAGTTCCAGAGGTACATTCCAAGATCAGTGAAGAACTTTACGAAGACATTTCCAAGAACTCCACCCCATTTAGCAAGCGTCTGACCAAGGGAATACAACCACTTTAATCCAAATTGGTTTATGCCATAGTAGAGACCTTTAGAACCGTTGACAATGATATAATGTCCCCAAGTGTAGATGAATGTTGTTACTGAGATAGTAGTTGTTGTGACACACTCTACAGTTATCAATCCCCATTTGCAGATGAACGCGTAGGCTGTGCATAAAGATTCCCAAATGAAGATACATCCAGACACGAAGCTATCGTAGACGTAGATGACACTTTCAGATCCCATTTGCCAGAAATTACCAGCTCCGACAACACTCCAATGGCTGATAAACTGAGCGCTGAGGCAGGTCCACTCCCACGTCTTTGTCACAGCAATGTAGGTATAATTGGCAGCCGCCATGGACCCATGGTAAGTCTTGTTAGCGAGGAATGCAGTCCCATCCATGAGCATTGCACTGCCACTGTATGAGCCGGTTAGAAGCCCCCATACACACATCCTTGTGACACGGACCAGGTGAATTGCAGCATGATACGACCCTACAGCTAGGTTGACCATCAGATACTTGGTCCCTTCAAACAGGTATATTGCTCCTTCTTTAGCGCCATAAGACCCATACTCAAAGGCCACCATCGCGCCTTCTATTGTGTAATTGGCAGCTTTTGCTGCCCCGCAGGCGGTGTAGTTGGCACTCACTGCTAATCCATGGTATACGTTCTCCGCACATACTTTAGTCCCGTATAGTAAATATTTCCCACACACTTGAGTAGCATACAGAGCATAGTCGCTACCTATCAAAGTAACCTCCCAAAGCTGCTCCCCACAGATCTTTATCCCCACCCACGCATACTCCGAGCTGACCTTCGTCCCCTGCCAGGCATATTCGCCACCGACTTTTGTATAGTATAAAGCACTGGTCATAATTTGTAATAGGAGTTGGCCCACCCAGCACCAAAATGCTTGAACAGCCTCGACCTTCCACCGGGCTCCCTCATAGTCGCCAAGATACAGATCCAAGAGAATGATCATTCCAATCAACAGCCACACACAGATAAACACCAGCAGGCTACCGTATTTGATTTTCTGAGCTCTCGTCAACTTGGCATTCCTGATCCTCCTGTAGGTGTCTATAGTTTTGTTTCTTGCGCTTGTGTATTTGTTACATACTGCGTCTCTTGTATTAATATATTTGGTTTTGACAGCTGTGTATGCATTGATGGTGGCTTGCTTTGTTATATCATACCTCGTCTTCACTGCAGTGTATGTATTGGTGACACGCCTAACTACCCCATCCTTGAAGTTGATAACACCTTCTTTGACCTGATTGACCTTGGACACGATGGCATCACGAGTGTCAGTCACACGGGTGACAACAGCTGTGGTGGTGTTGTTAACGCGTGTCGTTACAGCGTTGGTTGCATTGTCAATACGTGATGTTATAGCATTTTTCGTGTTATCGACCTTGGTGTAGATGGCGGTTTTCGTGTTGTCAATCCTGTTGCGTATGGCAGTCTTTGTATCTTCCACCTTCTGGTTCACCTTCTGCTTTACATAATTCACCGGCCGGGAAAATATTGCCCCCATCTTGACTCCGTGTCTGTTTTGATTTACAATGCTGTGGTTCCTTTTTCTGGAGCTTGCGTCTTTAAACTTTTTCCTTGGGCCTATATGGAAAAGAAATTTAAAGAATATTTTTAGATCATATCTATTTGATTACATTCCATAATGTGTGAAGACACCAATAAGTACATTTCAAAATGGGCTCACAAGTCCGACATAATTTGTTAATTGCTTTTTAGTATTCATATGCATACATATATAATATGTATATTTCTCAAACGTAGACCTCATATAAGACAAGACATACTAGTACCTAATTATTCGTCTTATGTTATAACTTATGATATCGAAATAGAACTAAGTACCGGTATCTTTATCTATGCTATTATAAAAAGTGAGAAATTAATCATACCATTGTCAAGAACACTTTCACGGACATGCCCTTCAATTGAATTCACAGGATCATCTGAAAAGAGAAACGATCATTGTTCAAAATTCACTATCAATCTTAAGTTTCATAATTAATGAATGTTCACCTCTGTGAACGTCAGGCCCTGATTTCTAATCAGAACTAATCCTATGGCTTAAGTGCTAATTCCACCAACACACAAGATGTAGCGAGATTAGTCCCGATTTGGTTGTCTTGCTAAATTGGGCTAGGTTTGAATAATCGCGTGCCTATTTGTCGCGATGTTTCTTGAGGTGTCGCGGCGGTAGAGCACCTAAACATAACCCTACACCGCCAACTATGTTTTGTGACATGATATAGCCCGACACTGTAAGATGTAACAAGATAGGCCTAATTCAAGACGGGTATCAGACCATTCGCACTGGCAGCCCATTCGCACCCGACGTTTCGCACTGTAAACAAGCCCATTCGCACTGGAAATCAAAACAATAACAAACCACGATGTTTGCACTTCGCACCCAAAGGAGTGACCATATCAATTACAATAACTAATTATCTGACTGTTTCCGACATGTATTTAGTTAATTGCCAGTTCTTTTCTGGAGTTTCTACGTCCAGTATTCATAGTCGTGGGCGACCCTAACAGTACGTTCCCGTATTAGGGTCGTGGATCACTCCATAAGCAAATTCTGGGGTTTTTTGCGAACCAACTTGGTTCGCAGTCTAGCGTTTTTAGATATATACATCCAATGATAAAAACCACCGGAATCGATAGTTCACATATTTCTCTTGCTTCTGATAAATCTTGATCAGAAAATAACTTCAAGATACTAAGATATCTGGACTTGAAAATGATAAAAGGTTGTCAGAGTGACTGTCCCAGTGAGGCAGTCGCCATTTTGGTATCCCAGGAAGGTCAAGGTCAGATACCAGAATGAGGCCAAAACAGCCATGTGTTCAATTTTCAAATACCAACCGATATTGTGAGAGTTGGGATGTGGTTATTATGAACAATACGCTCATGATAGTGTTATCAACTGGTATAATTCCATTTGAAGAGGTAAATAAAACAGATGATATCATATCCTGGCCAAAATATTATACAAAATCGAACTTTGATGACTTTGACAGGTGTTTGGGTGATAATAGGGGCCGCAAATACATGACAATTTCATATGGTTCAGTTTGTATAATTAACCATCGAAATGTGTGTGTATTATTTAGATTTACATTCTAAGTGCATCAAATAATCCTATACCGAGATTAGGTATGTGTATCTGCAAGAAAATGTAGAGAAACTCATTCTGACAGGAGTTTGTTTGGGAAACCTCATTTTGGATTATGACTAGATGTAAACAATGGCGGACTGCTGAAGGCAGGAGGAGATCGATTCACAGAGTAAAACAAGTTGATCTGGATTGTTGTAGGGGTGGCACAACATATAGAATGTGGTATTGGGTACATATAAGTAGATACTTTGTGTCTACCGTCCAGCAGGACGATATTACAAGACAAAATATGTTTATTCACCTGGAAAACCCAAACCCCAGAAATCTCCTATGCAGTGGTGTCCGACCCTAATACAGCGTATAGGGTCGGACTCGTCTGACTAAGTATTCACAGAAATATGACCTGAGATGTCCAGAGATTTTAAAGCAAGTCCCTCTGCACATCTCAGATCATAACTTCGCAACTAATTGACGTAGAGACTTGCGGTAAAGATCAGCTAATAGCTAAAGCCATGCAGATTACCACCTGTAAGTTATTTTTTGATTACCGAAAGGGAAAACATGAATGTTTGCCGATTTCCGCCACATAATTCGCCGCGAGCGCGAAAACGGCCGATGTCACGCTCGAAACCCACTCGAGCTTTGAGGTAAACAGTCAATGGCACTGACACTGAGTTTGTTATATGGGCCGTTCCCATTCTAATCGAGCAATAACTGGCAATAATCTAGGTTATTTCAAGTAATTGCCAGTAAAATAAGTCTACTGTGAAAGTTTTGTAATAATATATTTTGTTATCAAGGAATGGAACACTTAGTACGAATCATCGTACATTCATCAAGACGTACCACCGCAAATCCATTGTGCAGGTGGAACCAGCCCTTTAGTTACTAATCAATGATCATCAACTACCCATTACACAGTAGAACCCTGTGTGAGGGGCTGCCCGCCGTTCCGAGCTGAGTTCTCCTATGACAGGGCTAAAATCAAACATCTAAGATGTCTATGGTACTTATGTCCCTTAACCGGAGTTCTACTGTACATCCCCAGTCTGTAAGTCAGATCCACAATCACAGGTTCCACACTACACCTATATTGCTGATTCCACCGACATGATATAGCGAGATTGGTCACGATCAGGCTAGGTCTGAATAATCGTGTGCCTATTTGTCGCGATGTGTCTTGAGGTGTCGCGGTGGTGGAGCACCAAAACATATACCCGACAAATCATAGACGTTTTGTGGTGACTACCATTTCGCGGTGGCGATTAGACTATTTGCGGTGGATATTTTGCATTGAACATGCAGACGATTTGCTGTGATCTTTTCATGGCTCGAGATGCGCCAGAGGTCGGCCCTCGCCTGGCGGACGGCGGGTGATGGGGTGCGAAACCCTAACCCTAACCCTAACTGCAAAACATCCACTACGGCCCCTGGGGAATGTCACGGCAAAACGTCCAAACCCATCGCAAATCACTGTAAGACACTACAAGACATACCATGGCAATTAAATCCATCGTGTTGGGGGAACTACCACCACACATAGTTTGACTCATACCCCTACTCGCCCTAGTCCCTACGAGTACGACATTATCAATGTGCAACCCGCCAGTGACTATCATCATTGTCAATTAAGGAGCTCTTCTTGAATGTTGGAGAAGTAGCTCTTACTTTGCTGACCTTATCTTGATGAGTATATGGTAACATCTGTGATCCTTAACCTTATCTATATTTAAGATTGGTACAGTATCAGTTACGACTTATTATGCCATTTCTGGCAAGTATTGCCTCTACTCTGGTACCGTAATGAGAACAACAGTGCCGTGTAGGCCTATCTTATCTATTCTTTGTCAGGAAGTCCAAATACCTAACATAAACATACATTCGATAACCCTGTAAGATTGCGAGTGACTTGTTCGTCAGGTGATGCGATTCAAGTTAACACTACTGTCAAGAAGAAACTCTGTGATGTCAACACTACACAAGCTATACCTCGACGCCTTCTGTCAAACTCACCAAATGTTAACTGAAGCCACTCCCTCTCGACACACACTCAACCGAAAACACACGGATCACGCGTCTACTCCAAACGCTGTTTCGTATTGGTAGCAAGGTGGAAGATTCACCATTTTTTCCCCTCTAGGAAGCTGATATCTTCCTTGAAGGAGAAACTACTGCACAATTTTCAGGGGCCCAGACGCAATCATTTCTAGCAGTTCCAAAACAGGAGCATAAGCGACTGCAGCGCCATCTACTTCCACACGTCCACAGGGAGCATGCATTAAAACTCAACAAGCACCTGCTCTTGAGTGACGCTGGTTCCCGGGTGATCCGCTAGATGTCTCGGCGGATACGTAGTCGCGTCAGGCTTGAGTAAGCGGAGGAGTGGTCAACCGCGACGATCTGCGTGACCTGTAGGAGGCTATCCATAAAGTAAATATATACGCAGAATTTTATTTATTTATTACCCCACCCCCTCCCAATCTTGTACGCAATGGAACAAAAAAGAAAGACGGAGCATATATGCAAAATTTCCAAAATCTATGACCTCACCCACCCCCTAATCCAGTATTTTAGTCCTCGGTTAGGCTATTATTGTTACGGTAGTATGGCATCATGATATCCAAGATTGTTTCAAGGGGGTTGGGGTGGTGTTTACACACCGTAGAGTGCCTTTGATTTATTTGTGCAATTCAACGTCAAATTTGTTCAATTAGACTTAACTGCCTGGGAAGATTATAGGGGGTCTTGTGGTAAAGTGCCTATTTGGGGCGGGGTCCGGGAGGCAAAGTTCCCTAAAGTGGTTGGCTTTTATAGGTTAGATAGTCAGGTGACAGATGTTTCATTGAATGACCATGTAAAAAGGGCGTTGGGAGGAATATGTCTTTTTTTTTCTTTCAAGATTTTATATAGAATTAACTAATTATATATTTCATACAGTTGCTCCAGTGAAGTGCGATTGTCTAACACGAGCTCAGTCAACAAGGAAATGCGGAGATTCGGAAATAGATGGAAAATATGGAAGGCATGATTTCAAGAGTACCGGTATACAAAACATTGGTTTAGGAGGCTGTTACCTAAATGATACAAAGTAGGATGATTATGAATTTTGGATTTCTTAAACTAGACTATATATCTAAATACTATTTATCATTATTCATTTAAGCCATGTACTATAGAAGGCATTTCTTTAATTCAGCCTTTGTCACGACATGTTGCAAGTAGGACGTACAGTATCTCATTCCAAAGATTTATCCCCCAGTATTGGGGCGACTTAGGATATGTATTACTACGAAACCTCCTCTCAACAAACAGTTCAATTTAGCTTGGTGTAATCTTTAGAGAATTTATATACATTATGGCGTGCAGTTACAATTTATACTGGTCTTCTAAATATTCAGTTTGGCATTCTTTTTTTTTGTAAGATTCTTCATTGTGGATAGAAGACAAGTACAGGCAATACAACAATTTTAACTTCAATGAAATATCATAACCCCAATAAAGCAGTGAGGCATCAGCCATTCTTAGTCTGTTTTGCATTGCCTAACCAGCAAAACTGACATTAAAGTCCCATTCATGATAAAGTCATTTTAGTCAAACACAACCTAAAGAAGAAACAGTGGATCATATAAGCATAATCTATAAGGTAAGTTACATACACACTGTGTTATAGAGTCACTACAATTTTCATCATGATTTCATGAGTTGACGACAAAGACACTTAGGATACTAAAAGCCATTGATGATTGGAATTTGTGACTTCAAAATTGATTGACACAGAGCCTTGAATTCTTTGAAAGTAGGTGTTTTGCATGTGATGGGTGTCATGTTGTTCCAGACTTTAGCTCCATTATACATCACTGACCTGCGATAAGCTTCACAATTTGGTCTGTGAGACAATAATATAGGTCCATCATTTATCGTTGTTGCAACATTAGCATTTACACATGAGATATGATCCTGTGCCTTTTGATACATGAACTTTAAAAGATGAGAATTTCTTCTGTCACTAAGTATATAGAGGGAGTTTAGCTGAAACATGTACCATAACAGTTAGTGTTCTGTGATACAATTTTAGACATATCTTTATACAAGGATTCAGTAGTCTTTGGAGTTTATCAAGATACAATTGTGTACAGTTCATATACATACTCCCCATTATCAAAACATGGAAGTATGCCTGCTTTGTAAACATCTAATGCAGCCTTATTTGTAAGATCATTTTCACAAGTTGATAAGGATGATAGGAAACATTTTTTATCAGGTTTGTAAAGTGGGCTTTGTAGTCCAGTGTGGGATTCTAAATTATACCTAAATAATTATAAGTAAGGACTTTTTGCAATTTAGTCCCATTTATATAGAAATCAGGTTCTTTCCTTTGCTTTTTTTTCCAGCCTGATTTGAATATCATGACTTTTGTTTTATTTATATACATTGATAGCTTATTTAGTAAACACCAGGTCTCCAAATTATCTCTGCAGGTGTTTACACATGACCTCCATATCTTGACCAGAAAAATACAAGACAGTATTATCAGCATAAAGACTGACTTTACAATGTGATAGACATTTAGTCATATCATTGATGTATATGAGGAACAGCAATGGTCCAAAGATTGACCCTTGGGAGACACCACAGCATACTAGGCCCAATAAAGAGAGCATTCCATTGACCTTTAGTGCCCGTTTCCTACCACTCAAATAGTTTTCCATCCAAGTAGGGTTCTTTTGTATTATACCATAATTATGTTGCTTTTGTAATAAAATTGAATGATTATCAGTATCAAAGGCCTTTTAAAGGTCAATGAAAACAGCTGCAGTCTCATTGCCACCATTTCTCTCACTCAAGATATTATCAGTTAGAACTACAATAGCTTTAATGGTGGACAAACCCTTTCTAAATCCAAACTGATCACTTACAAGTATTTCCTGGCTATCGAAAAGGTCAGACAGTCTAGAATGAACAATCTTTTATAGTAACTTGATTGGTAGAGGAATTAAGGATATAGGCCTAAGATTACTAACCTGGTATGGATTGCCTCCCTTGGGTATAGGTACAACCTGAGAAGTTTTCAAACAATAAGGGATTATTCCTGTTATGAAAGACGTATTAAACATGTGAGACAGAATATCAGGAATTACCATAAAAGCATCTTTTAATATATGTGAGTTAACCCCTTCAACCAAGGCCTGTTTATCAATATTGATATTCTTTACAAATTTCAAAACTTCGTTAGTATCAGTGGTAAAGCTTTCCTTCAATGGGTCACAAGGTTTATCATAAGGATTCCAGGGCACATTTGTGTTATCAGCAAGACTTGGCCCAACATTAAAAATGTAATCATTGATATAAGTAGACAAATGCTCATTATCAACAGGAATTAGATTTTCATCCTTTAACTTGATATCATTAAGGTGTGAGTTAGAGGCTGATCATTTGTACTTTGTTGATGGTTCTCCAAAACCTCTTGTGACCATTCCTATTTTGATTGAGTTGGGTGGAAATATAGACTTGCCTAGAGGACTTTATCAACTTGTTTGCATTATTACGAGCTTTATGTGCCTTAGCCCAATCTTCAGTTTTACCTGTCCTTTTAGCCTTGGTTAACAAATAATTCTTGTCTCTTATTATCTCTAAGACCTCACCTATAATCCATGGGTCACTGACTTTTCTAGCCATTTTTGCTCAACAGTTTTCAGGTCAAAGTATTTACCCCAATCAGCATTTAGTAAGTATGATTTTAGTTCATTGGGCTTGTATTTTATTTATGATCTACCCCGAACTATCTTCTTAGGAATATTTTGTATACCTTTTTTCCTAATCAAAAATATTGATTGGTGGTCACTGAGGGCTTGCACATTGACTCCAGACGAAAGAACATCATTCAACAAGGTAAATACAAGATCAATAATTGTGTTGTTGGCTGAGAAACGGGTAACATCTTTGATAAATTTAGTCATGTCATGCTGTTCCATATGGTCTATATATATTAATGAGTACAGTTTTCTTTGCATGCTCTATATCAATCAAAACCACTTGGGCTTCAATATGTCTAGTGCTCATACTGAGATTATCAAAAATAATGGCATCATGCCAAATACTCTTTTTAACATAAACACGAAGCCCACCTCCTGTTTTGCGTTTCTTGTCTTTTTGTTTTCTTTCCAGCATCTATCTAATCTATATTGGATATAATCATTAAGTTGGTAGCTGGTTGATGAGTTATTTTTAGTGAGCCATGTCTCAGGGAAAGAAATTACATCCCATTATTTCTCAATATATTCGACAGTAATTGAGTCTAACTTTGATTTTAAACTGCGAACATTACTATGTGTAAACTTAGGCCTTTGTTTTTTAAATTTCAGTCTCATCATATAGATATTCCATTACCATAGCTTAGATCAAACATAACTTGTTATAGAAAGTGGCCTTGGACTCAATTTCAAGTGTTTTCAAACTTGTAGTATAGTGACAGTTGTCAAAGATTACATGCAAGATATCAGAGTGATCCATGAAAAAACAAATTCTAATTCTAAAAAAGCAGCAACTAGCTGCATTAACATGTAAACAAAAGGGTGTAGGGTAGATATTGGCATTGACAGCCATCTTCTACACATAAAAAATATATATGTGAGGATGGGGAAAAAAAGAAAAGGGTCCTAGTAAACTTTAAAGTATATAGCATATATATAAACTTACTTTACCAGGTTAAGTACAAACTTTGAGTTAAAGGAAGATGATTAAGGTCACAACGTATGTTACATTCATTATCAAAGTAGGATAACACATTGATGTTGAATTCAATGACCCTCACAGAGTGCTACAGTCATAGGCATAATGAAGGAAAATTGACACAAAGAGTCAATTTAGTTGGATTCATCTTGCCTTAGCTTTGATTGCACTTGCTCAAGAAGTAGTCCTAGCTTATTTCCAGTGACAGTATCATGTTTGATTTAGTTTTTTTCTCCTAGATGATAGCCACAACCCCAAAAGTGATCTTTTGTAGCTTCAAATAAGCGGCTATTCCACCATAAAGGCTCTCCGCAGGTGATTTTTTATCCTCCAGCCGACGTTTGCTTCTCCGAGGTGTTCCACCAAATCTACCCACAGACAACCAACAGGCGCACACACACTGCCCGGTGGGCGCCCCAAGAGCGGGTCCACCTAGCGCTGTGTTGATGATGTGTGTTACGGTATATGCGGGCAACATGGACCCCGGGAGAGCTCTCGGCGTATCTCTTGGGGTCTCTCGGCACCCCTACCGGCCAGCCAGCCTGCACTGCAAAAGGTTGGAAACCAATAGTCTTTGGGCACACACACACATACTTTATGAAGTTATATGCGTTTGAATTTTGTCATACCAAATATTGCTTTGGTGGCCAGTGTACCCCTACCATCACGTGATCTAATTTATGTGGCGACCTTGACATCGACTGCGCTTACTTCACTCTCCCAGCAGAGATTCTGCGCGCTATACAGCGAAAGATCTGTTAAGAGAGTGTGTGTATGATATCTGATTGATAGCTCAATGTTTCATATTCAAACCCCGATATATTAAGAACGACACTGCCGTTCTTCTTCATATTTGGTACGATTATAGGTTATATGTATCCTTTACTCGTATTAAAATTTCATTGCTTAATTCGTAGGGGAAGCACAGAAAATACATAGTGACGTATTATAGAACCTAAGACAGTTCTATACTTGTCTTAACTTCCGATTCATCTTGCCAAGATAGTTCGATTCAACTTACGACCGTGTCTATAGCACACCCGCCATCTTGTGTCTTGAAAACATGCGTAAAATCTTGATCCGATCTCAGCCGATCGTAGACTTGCGATGTCGTGACTAAAAAACAGGGCCCTGATTTCTCTAATACCTTTGAGGGTATGGGGAAGAGACTAATGGGATGCCAGTATCTTTTTTACCTTTTCATCGGTACCGTATTACCATTACTTGCTTCCAGATTCTGACAATGTGCCTTTGGTAATAATGCATTGACACAGACGACTATATTTGTTTTAATGAAATATAGGAGTCCTTCACGACCCGGGCTGAGACATTTTGAATGTCCGAGGATTTGCGTATTCTAATTCCTTTCAGATGCTTTATCAATTCCTCTATTTCAATCTGATCAAAGTATCATCTGGGTAAATATAACAAGTGATTCAAGTCCCTTTACCAGGTCGTCTACTAGTTCTGTGTCACACTCAACGGAAAGGTCTCTACTTATATTGCTAAAGTTGCTATCGATATTCTCAGCTCAGATATCAATGTGGATTTCATTGTTTTCTTGATCTATCAGTCTACCTGAATAGGGTGAGGGTATTCTCCTCTAAAAGTCGTGAGGTATATCTTTTCACACATTCAACTGTGCAACACAGTATTTCCCTTTAGTTTTATTTTCCTTCATAATTCTTATTTAGTTTTGTAGTTGCTCATGATTACAATTTTCTTTAAGTCCCATTGTGATTTGGTTTGTTATTAATCTTTGATATAACGGATTGCAAATTTTCCAATAAAATCGTTGTTTTTATTTCTAGTTTGTAAAACTTTTTATGGAAAAGTAATAGAGAATAAATTGAGTCTCATTCATACCAATAACTAGTGTTTCAAACTTCCATCCCAATGGCAGGGATATCAGTTGAGTTCAGGGGAAAAAGTAGAAACATTTTTCATATGGATTTTCTGCCTCAGGGAGACCGGGAAAACTCGGATAAGATGTCCTTGTCGGCCATGGCATTGGGCTGAGGGTCTGTGGAGAGGTTGAAACCACTTTTTTTTATTGGCGTAAATCAATAATATCTTTGTTTGACACTTGGAAAAGCAATTACATTTCCTGAATATGAAAAAGTGGATTTCCAAGGAAAAATGGAAGACTGACATCTCTGCAATGGCCATAACAATGCGTTTTTCACATATTCTCGTTCTCTCTGGGGCAGAAAATTCCACATAAAAAATATTTCTACTTTCTACCATGACCTAAACTGTCATTCCTGATAATGTTTATTCACAACCCAAGGCTCCTTTTGTCTTTTAAACTTCATATTATTTATTGCAGGGATGCCAGTGGTGGTCAAGAAAAATTCCTATGTGGGGACTGAGGCCGGTCTATGTATCACCTAAAACGCACATGGTGTATGGGGAATCCCTATCACTCTCCTAGCAGATCCTTGGGCATGGACTGGCAGTATAGGATAGCTAGATATCTGCTATGAGAGTGGGTATTTCTTTGTTTGGGTAGTTTAACGTCCAATTTGTTCAATTAGACTTACTTTGGTTTTCTTTACTCAAATTTGCATATCCTGTTGGAATAACAAGCTATGCTGCCTGGTTAATCCAGGCATCTTACTTTTCTCAATCATATCTTATCGAAAATCTTACATTCCCTAAGGAAGTCAAGAATTTCTTTCTTGCCAGTGTTATGGAAAACACTGCACATTGTTGTCGCATTCTTCAGGAATTTCTTCCTGCTCCCTTTGGTGGCCTGACAATGTAGCATGAGATGTTTTACACTCAGCGGAGTGTTGCATGTCTGGCACACAGGTGCTACTTCACCTCTTAGGTGCCCATGTGTCAGTTTGGTGTGACCGGTCCGCAGACGGGTCAGTTTCACCTGTTCAGTTCGTGTCAGGTTGTCTTTCCTAAAGTTTTGGCTAGTAGCCACTACAATTTCTCGTAGTTTGTTGTCTCTGGTGCAGTTCCAGAGTTTCTGCCAAGCTTTGTGAATGTGCTCCTTGGCCATTGGTTTCAGGTCTGTATGTGGAACTGTGTGGGCTCCAACTTCTCTGCTCAATCCATTTTTGGCTGCTTGGTCTGCAGCTTCATTTCCTTCAATTCCGATATGACCTGGCAGCCAACACATGGCCACCTCTTTGCCATGTTCTCTCTTTAGTTCTGTGTATGACAGTTTGATGTCTCTGATGACAGCATTCTTGGGATCATGCTGTCCAATGGATTGTAGACAAGATTTAGAGTCTGAGAAGACTATAAATTTCTTGTGTTGTGACATTTTCATCCAAGTCAAGGCATGCAATATAGCATTGGCCTCAGCTGTGAAAATGCTGCTCTTGCCATGGAGGGCTTTCTTCAGGTCGCCGTATGGTGTATGGATTCCATAACCAACAGGGTTACCCTCTTTTGAGCCATCGGTATATACCGGTACACGGTCTCTGAAACGTTTCCTCATGGTCTCATAGTCCTTGAGAAAGACAGTTTCAGGGGTGTCACCCTTCTTGTTTTTAATAGTTTGGGAAAAACTATTCGATTCCTCCATTTGTCCGGGGACAAATTTATGGAAAAATGAAATTTTTTTCATTTTTCCATAAATTTGTCCCCGGACAAATGGAGGAATCGAATAGTTTTTCCCAAACTATAAATACTCACTACAGTACCACACTAGCCCTACCTACAATACGTTTCCCCACATGGCACATAAACCCAATCAGTACCACAAGTCATGGTACCGGCCACGTTCCCAGATGTGGGACTAATTCACCAAAAGAAGTCCACATCAAAACACATCATTAACCTAATGACACCTGACAAGAATTCTGTAACGATTCGAAACCACAAGCCTTACAGCCCAGGGGCGGAAATACAGTCGGAGGAACCATTACTCCGACCTGCAAGGATTTCACATTAAAATCTCTGCCCACCGCCCCCCGTTAATGACCGGTCCAACTCAGACCGAATGACCGCTCCGCCACACGACAGCGAGCGCAAGCCGAACCCTGCCGACCTCACTCGGGTCGCGAGGCACACAGCAAAAAGCGTCATTAGCAACCAATGAGAACGGACGACGGCACGCGCCATCGACCAATCAGAAGCGGGCACAGGGAACAAAGAACCAGGGCGAAAACGTGCTGGGGAAACACTTGTGGTAGTGTGACCAATAGGTTAACTCTGCGTCTTTCCACAACCTTCTTGTTTTTTGCCAGGTCAAAGAGGATTGAGGGCGTTTCCTGATCCCATGGAGGGGGTTTCAGGTGGCCTCTCACCTCTAATTCTCTTCATTGGGATGCCGGGTACTCTTCAAAGAAAATCATTTAAGAAAGATTACCAAACACAATTAGCTCTATATTCTGCAGAATATCTTTACAAGTTCATTAGGCATTCCTCTGATATTTTCTTTTAGACTTGGTAATGCTTTAATAACTCTATTCTCACATGACATATTTTAAGCCAATTAGATGTCAGTATTCAAGTTTGCCCTTATCCGTAGGAGCATTTCCTGCAGGAATCATACCATCCTACAGCTATAGGTTGGAGCACTGGGATCCATAGGCCCCCTAACTGAGTGTGCTGGGGGTAGCTGAATTCAGAATTCTGAAAGATTACAGAACAACATATAGATTTTAAGCAACCTGGAGGTTGTTCTCAAAAGATACAATTTCTTGAAATTTTAATATCTTTGAGACTAAAATGAAAATCCTACAAGTAGGCAAGATCCTACAAGCTGGCATCCCTGTTATTGGACACATTGTATGATGTTATGTGTTCCAGACTAGTTTTGCAAAGTACGGAGGGGTTATCTGTTTCCCAAAATTTCACCCAATTCCTGATATCCAATAAGTCATATAGGCTGTTTTGACTATATTATCTATATGTAAGACCTTTAAACACTGTTGTTCATGTTGCCTACACATTTTGTTTACGTTGGGCATAACAAACATATGGTTGCTCAAACGATGCCAATCTGTACCCGAGTAAATATGAAGACAATTGGTGTATAAGTATACCACCATATTCATTACATTGCGTTACTTTTGAACTCATTATCTTTTGTATATATAAAGCTAGTAAATTCTTCATATCAACTTCTCCTCTTTCGTGTAAATTATGTTCAGGTCACCCATAATCCACTTTTCAAATCGAATGTAGCGTGGGTTGTTTAATATCAAATCTATTATTTCATAAATGTTCTCGCTAGAAGCGTTGGTTTTTTAACAGGTTACTATCACCGTCTTACGCATACCAAGTTTAGCAATCTTAATGGTTAAGTATTCAAAGACTGCTGTAATGGCGCTGAGGTCACATATTGATAATTCATGTTATCACATGAATTCAAAGTATACCACCATATTCATTACATTGCGTTACTTTTGAACTCATTATCTTTTGTATATATAAAGCTAGTAAATTCTTCATATCAACTTCTCCTCTTTCGTGTAAATTATGTTCAGGTCACCCATAATCCACTTTTCAAATCGAATGTAGCGTGGGTTGTTTAATATCAAATCTATTATTTCATAAATGTTCTCGCTAGAAGCGTTGGTTTTTTAAAAGGTTACTATCACCATCTTAGGCATACCAAGTTTAGTAATCTTAATGGTTAAGTATTCAAAGACTGCTGTAATGGCGCTGAGGTCACATATTGATAATTCATGTTATCACATAAATTCAAAGTGTTTTGGCCATTTTACTATCATGTTGTTTATATTAGTTTTTTTCTCGCCAAATTTCATTAAACCTATTGTTGTCTTGTAGAAACAATGTCTTCACCTTGTATAGTTTAGGGGATAAATTCCTTTTCTTCCCACCTGGGTGCGCCCCTGACTTGTAATCCGTTTAGAGTATTTTTTTTCTTTCCAGATCTCTGACAGCACTGAACCAGATGACCTCCACAAAAAGGGCATCATTGACTTCAAAACCTAGAGCGCCGGGTCCCAGTAGTAGAGACATGGACTGAGAGCGGGGTCTTGAAACTGAGGATTCTACTGTACACTACACTTGTAAAGAAATATTTCCATACACCAATTCATTCACGCTGTTGAAGAGATGTACAAATCAATCAACCAGGAATTATAGATACTTGACTAATACAACTTTTATTTACAATATCAGGAAAACTAGTTTACCTCACGTTTTCTTCTTCTTCTTTTTCAATTTATTAGTAACCTTAGAATCTTGAGATATGGATTTGTCTCCGGATACTGTTTCCTCTACATTCTTATCATCATCTTCTGATGACACTTTCTCCTTTTTCTTTTTTCTTTTCTTGACTTTCTTGACTATATTTTTATCCACGGTATTCCCACCATCTGCTATTGGCAGAGGTGACGTTTCAGTGGCAGGGATAAGATGTCTGCTCTGTGCTAGGATAGCGTCCCCGGATACAGCACACGCTTCAAACCGCTCTTCATCAGAGCTGCAAGAGGATTCGAAGAAAAATACAGAATACAAGAGGCTGCAGGATATGTTTAACCTAGAGGAATACTTAAGACAGGAAACGAACGAATCACGTCAACAGGGGGCAGTTTTGTATGCTCGGTCGGCTCCATACTCACAATATGAGCAGACCCGACATTATTAAAGCTATTCAGATAAATTAACACGTTTCTACAACTTTTTCAGAAGAAATAACAAATAAGAGATGTCACGACCGGTCCACTAATGGACCCAGGATGTAAAAGCGGAGTGTTTCCCTCAAAGCTGACACATCTAATTTCATGGTCTGATTGTATTGCTCCCAAACTGTCAAAAAAATTTGTCACTAAAGTCTTTTAAAAATAAATAAATTATCGATTAAAAATACGATTCTTATTGGAAAAGCGGCTACATACAATATAAATCTAGGAACTATTTTCTGTTGTGGGCAGTAATACAACACACGACCAATGTGAAAAGGCGCGGACATATGATCTTAAAATCTCAAAATTGTAAAGATGCTGTACTTGCAAAGACGGAGCGGTGCGGTATGATATAATAACATACCTCACAAGACTATAGACTGCCAAATTATGAGGCCAATAGTGAATAATCACCCTGCTCGTAACCACTTCATAGATATCCTTACCAACAGCTAATGCGTTCTTTTAAATCCAATACATATCATGATAATATTTGAAATCTGTAATATTAATTGTTTTGGAAGGACATTCTAAATACACAAAAATGGAAAATAATAGGGATAAATTGTTTTATCTTTGCTAGATATGTTATTTTTCAAAGATACCTGTCACTGCTAGAGCTTTGTCTTCTTGGACGTTTTTGCACGATTTCCGTAACCTGACAACCTGGTATTGAAGTTGTGAAGAGTTTGAATTCTGCAAAACAATTGCACTTTAATATACTAATGACAATATTGGTCTTAAACTATTGATTTGAAATTTTAGTGAAATAAAACAATATCTTTCATAGTTTTTGGTGGATTTTGATGATACCGAGGTACCGATGTATTCCTTTTCATTTAACTGACCAAACAGATACATGCGGAATGGTGCTTCTGACTCAATTTTGTAGATAGCTTTCATGGAAACAGGGCTAAACCTCAAACGTAATATAACTTACCTGAGTCCTTGTTGTTAATGATAACAGTGCTTTCCGTTTCCGATGAAGCCCGGGAGGAATCAGGAAGAATCACAATCGAACTGCAAGAATAGAAGATACTAAACTATGGAATTTACACACTAATAGGACAACAATAGATTAATCTACGACTACGATTACGACTAATCTTGCCATTTCCATTGTTCCAAATGATACTATAAAAGCAAAATCTAGAGTCCTTTGAATTACCTCTCTATAGCAGCTGATAACTTCTTGGCAACATGCTCCCTAAACTCTGGTGTAGTTTTGAATTGGTTTTCCTCTTCACGTGTCTTCTCTGAAGGTCTGTGAAATGAAGGTAAAGAAAGTATGAATAGTTTTCCTGGCGAAATTTAATAGCTTTTTCAATAGAGGTATCTTGTTTTATTATCTACCTAATATGGAGTTTCCATACTAATCCTATGGAGCTTATAGATCGCTACTGAGTAGAATATGGAAAGCCTAATTTCTACTCAGAAGAATACGGAAAAATAGTTTCCTGCGAGCTATATCACGACTATCGAAAGCTGGACTACCTGGAGTTCTGATAGACCTGGAGTTCTGATGGCGCCAGGGCTATACTCCTCAGACCCTCCCAACTGCCAATATTGGCAATCACACCTCGGCGACTGGCCACCCGGAGGTTGTGAAGGACGATGTCTTAAAGGAGCTCAGTCGTGGTGCCCTCCTTGGTTCCTTTTGGGCCTCCCATTTTATCAAGTGGAGCAAGACAATCCCATTGATGAAGCACATGAAGGATGACTCAGGCAGCGCGCTTTATAAGTTAGAAAGAACTTTGACCACCACTTGCGCCACAGCTATGTTAACATACTTTATAGAGCATCCAACTGACTTCATAAGTTCTTCATATATGGTACTACGTGTACTTTGATAGAACCCTGGTATTCTCTTATTGTCTTTAATGAATTTTTCTCTGCCAATTTCTCATGCTGAGTTAATTACCAGGTTTTTGATCAGCATGGTTCTCACCTCCTTGTTGTTAACACTAGGTAATACTCCTCGCTGTCACTTGGAATATCACTATACACATGCAGATTAAAATGATAGTAGTGCATTTCATCGTAGAATCTGAGTGTACTTTATCTACTCTTTCATGCTTACTCCCTCATCAGAGGTAGAATACTTAAGTCGGGTGGCTACAGCCCATCTACTTCCAGATTTGTAAAATCCAGCTCCACAGTATCTCCATTTTATGTTTCCACGCAATATATGTTATGTACATTTACATGCTATACATTCTCCCCCGAATGCAAGATTCTCTAATGTCAACAGTAATAAGAAAAACACACTAACCTCAAAGATGGTTTAATCGGTTCATGCTTTTTCCTTTTTGTGTCCTTTTTAATTGAAATATTGGAAATCTTTGGTGATGATAGTTGTTGATCTGTAAATACATACATTTCAGCCATAACCAAAAGGAATTTTAATGAAGCTCATATTTATCAATGAGACACAGTAAGATAACCGTTGATAATGATGTTACTCTGAATATGATTGATACCAAGGTGCATATTTATCAATTCTGAATTGGTATCAGGTAGAACTAAATGAGACAAGACCACAAGCATCAAGACCCTCATCACTGAACCACTTCCTAATATCTTATTCAAGTCAATGTGCAAAAATAGGCCCGATAAGCTGTTCCTGCCAACAGCTGTTGGCAAGGCAATGGAACTTCAATCTATGTTCTTAGTCTATAAGTGGTTTAACCCAGGGAACTCTGAGGGTATATAGGGACCATCAGAGATTTGAGCTCTCCACATTTATAGACTTATTTCAGTCAATTCTCATGTTCTCAGATGGGTTATCTGAATTACATGGATAACATATTGTGAGATGAGATCATATAATACCAAAACTGTTCATTCAATGGTATCTTTGAAGATGTACAGTAATATGAAAAACGAGGCATGCAGAATACCTAGACTATACCACAAATTGACCACGCACATAGAATATATATTAATGAACACTCATGATAGGTATATATGCAAAACATGTGATGGTGGAGAGATTCTTTTTTATTGCAGAGATAAAAAAATAGTACAACTGCGCAAACCATATCTCAATAACTATGTAAAAAGACCCAGTGTGTACAGACTAGTCACTCTTTTGAAGTCTGACAAAGAAGAAATCATATTTAGCGTCAGTCAATTTCTAAGAAGGGCATTGCCTATCCTCTAAAAGAGGGGGGTGGGGGTCAACAACTTTATTCATGGTATGCTGTATTTGTATTTTGCTTCTTTGCTTTTATTTGATGAATTTGCTGTAAAATTGTTGTAATTTACTATGTAACCTCCATACTGTATGAAACAGTCTGAGTTAAATAAATTAAACTAAATTGAATTGTTTGTTTTTTTCATTTTGCTACCCACGCATGCGCTCACAGAGCGGCCACCATCGACCCTCCAGACATTAATAAACTCTGTAATATCGCCCCGGTGTGATGCGAAAATTGCTTACCCTGTGAAAAACTTGTTTTATCGCCCACTAGTATCTTGTGCGCATGCGCGAACATGCGCAGTGTTGAAGTCCATGATTGGAGAGTGAAAAATTCATTGGTGCTCGATTCCCTAGATTATCACGATTTATCATTATCTCTGGTAGGAGTTGTAGTGCAATTTGCCGAAATTAATAATGTCATAATGAACGCAATAACATAATTTTACGTCATTTAAGAGCCTATTATAAGAGAAATAAAACATATTTCTAACTAACTTCTATAGTGTAAAACTAGTACTTCCAATAGTTTGTGAAATCTGACCAGAAGAGCGTGTCCAGACGCATGCACATAAAGAGTGGGCAATAAAACAAGTTTTTCGCAGGGTAACCAATTTTCGCATCACATGGGGTAAGTAAAGGTTCCATTCTCGACTGACAGGCCACACTACAACCGCATGAACTGGTTTTCCAATTTATAATTTGAGAAACTAAATACAATTTCGGATATACATGTAGAAATTGCTGAAATTTTTATTTCTGGCATCAGATTTCTAATTTGAAGGTTTCTGAAAACTGTTTAACTACAATAATTATGTGTTGAGGGTCAAGGATCTATCACCATACAACGTCGGCAACCAGCGAACACCGGAGCCTGTAAACAGACTGAATTGATAATTATCCGAATACTTACCTTGGTATAAGTATGAAGAAGATTTAGGGTTCTTGCGAAGCCTAGGGACACTTTCGAAGTGTCCTAGGGTAACAGGGTACCTCAAAAGGGTCTATACTGGTTCCAGGCAGCTCTGAGCCTGCCTCAATCACCAGCTTCCAACAGGCCCACCCTGAGCAGTGAACACGCCATCTGGTAAAAGCCGGCCACACTATAGGTTTCTTATAGACACCAATAGATAAGCACTTACCTGCTTCAGATGGCCTTCCCTTAGAAATTAGCATGGTACATGACATAGTATTTTTTTTTAGCATTTCTTATTTGTACATGTTCCCATCTATCATAATCCAGAATTATTTGAAGATACCAATAGAACATCAGCGTCATTCGTTGGGTCAGCCTGGAAGTAGGTGGCGGTACAAACCGGCCTCTATTCGCCGATCCGGCTGATACCCTCCAAATTATGCAAATTCACCTGACAACGGATCGCGTCCGCCATCTTGCTGGTGAATACAAAGCGCTGTCAGACTATAAAATGGCAAAAAAATATACTAATCCACCCTTTTCTTTGCATCCTGTAAATGGATTAGTTGAAATAGGATTATTTACATCATTCAGACATAATTTAAACGTGCCAAGTCGAAGAAATCGGTTGTTTCGACGATTTGTTGACATCGCATTTATCGTCTAAATTTAAGCAGTTACATATTTATTTGATCTGAAATTGCGAGGGAAGTCTGATTTTATGAGGAGAAATTCCTCAGAAGTACTTAAAACATCCTCACACTTTAAAAAGTATCATAAATGGACGTCCAAACGGCTCATAGGCTTAGCACTGCGGAGGTGTGTCTCCAAAATGGCCGTCAAGGCGGTTCGTAGCGCCACCTACTTCCAGGCCGGATTGGAGAATTCGTGGTGCGGCTTCACGGCCATCTTAGCAAAGCACCTACGCAGTGCTAAGCCTATGGCGAATACAATCGTTCTTTTCTGATAGTTTTTGATATGTTTGAGATCTGATAACATGGAAAGAATGTACATTAGAACGTAGGAAATTTTATTTTTTCACCATTTTACACTTCGACAGCGATTTGTTGTCACCAGCAAGATGGCGGATATGTCCATTGTTAAGGGAATTCAGAGGGTATTTCAAACCGGAAGTCGACAGATGACTTGGATCAATTTAGCAACAAAGTCAAAATATTACAGTTTCCCATAGACACCAATAGTTAAGCACTTGGCTAGGTTCCGCCTGTGTATAGGCCCCTACTCAGGCTACTACTGGGTACTAACAAGTAACATTTTCAGATAGCCTTAATTAATTCCCATAAAAGTTAGCATGGTAACATGCTATTTTTTTTTAAATTTCCTATTTGCTGAGACAGAACTTATATCATCCAGAGTTATTTGCAAAAATCTTTCGAATTTTAAGAAATGCGATCTCGCAACAGGGCGATAATGAAACATTTTGTCAATTATGAGGAAAGAAACCATTCAATTTCAATTAAATTCTTTGAGAGATCTTTTTCATATAAATAGTAAGTAGTACGCACATGATACTGCTACATCTCGGAGCTTTTCAAGGTTTTCATCCTCCGAACTGTCGCTGCTGCTACTCGAATTGTTTTTGCACGCTTTCATGGAAGCGGCCATTTTGTTGTAGGTAAAAGATTCACCACATTGATAGGAAACTGAAACGGATCACGACAGAGACGTACATCAATCTATTTAAGAATTTTTTTTTACTCTGAAATTGACTGAGCTTTATTCGTCTATGAAAGTTTGCTATGCCACTGGTGGAATTAGGATCAACCACAACTATGGTTGCATGTATCTGATGTAGGCCTACTATTGTTACACTTACAGCTCATAATGGGTTAATTTTACCTTACCCTTTTCGATCAATGTGCAGTCAATTAGTTAAACAGTTTACTTCCAGATGATACAAATTGCTGCTATTAGATTCCGTGTCTAGATCTAGATAATCTAGATCAAAGAATTAGTCCACATATATCTAGATCTAGATCTAGATCTATATGGCAATAGATCTGGTCCTATCTGTCTGTGGAAAACTATTCAAAAATCAAATATGATAATGGAACCATCTCATAGGGATTATTAGTAGAATTATAACGTGTTCAACAATGGGATTCAATATTTTTTTAATCTAATGATCCTTTCCAAATGGTGATAGGACGTTTCCGTTTCAAGCAAACATTGATTCTATTTTGCCACCAGGTGGAAACACTCCCCGATGTAAATAGGTCGCGAGTATTGAAGCTGAACTCTTTTATTGTGGAATTGTTATAATAAAAGGGAATCATATTACAATTATACTCATGTTTTTGTTTTAAACTCTACCGCACCATATTGTTGACATGATTGTTTTTATGGTTCAGAGTTTGTTTGGATGCCAGTTCATGCGAATCACTACGCGCCAAAATAAGGTCACGTGAGCAAACGGAAGCCAGTGCCCACCGCGGCTGAAATTAGGTTTTGATTTTTAGGGCCAGCAATTACAGCATCATAACCGATGCAGTCGACAAACGAATTGCGTCTCACTGGAGATTCTGGGGCAGGGAATGTCTGTGCATCTTAGTGGATTTCTGCGGAGGTTTCTCAGAGTACTCAGAGTGTGTTGACCACTGTTTCTGGCCGAAGCTCCCCCTCGTGTGTTGCTGACGGAAACAAGCCGGCTTGGGCCGACTGTCGTAATCGTCTGGACAGCCGTCAACATGGCTCAATATGCAGGGCTCAGTCGAGCCCAGCTGAGCTATGACTACCTACACACAAACTCGTAAGTCCCAGATTCCAGTCTTAGGAACCCTCTAGTAATGGTTCTTTGGTTAATGTGATACTAGCATTGATTAGATGTGTGATGTGTATACGGTACACTTTCGCGGTATAGATCCTCGTTGCCGACTGCAAACCTGGGAGTCCATGACAGTATCTACCTTGGCCTGAGTTCGGGGTATCGCAGATGGATAACTGAGAAATGTTGTCACTAAAAAAGATAACCCAAACCATCCTAATACAAAGTATTAAATGCTGACTATCTCGCAAGTAAAGTTTTTGTTCGTGGATGAGGGAATCTTGTGTAAACGATGAATGATAAACAAACTCCCACAAGGCCCATAATCCATATTTTCATTTTATCAATTTATTGAAATACCATTATAATTACATACCAGCTGTCAATCATTATATTGTGGATTCATCCCCAATTTAGGATGTATACACATTTCAGGGACTGCACAGCATATTGCAATTTATTATACCATAACATGTCACTTTATGACACAATTAAATATACCATAGAAAATAACAAATTTCTTTTAGTACATCCTAGGTTTGTGATTTATATTCATTCTCCGAGTCATCTGGGCACTTCTGGTTTAAAATACCCTCCAAATTCCCCTGACAACGGGTCAATCTGCCATCTTGCTGGTGATAACAAATCGCTGTCAGAGTGTAAAATGGTTGAAAACTCTACTAATCTACTTTCTAATGTGCATTTTACACATGCAATGGTTTAAATAAGCTTATTTACATTATCCAGACATGATTTAAACGTGCCAACTCGAAGAGAATTGTTGTTTCAACTATTTGTTGACATCACATTCGGAGGCTAAACTGAGGCCATCACATTATCCTTTGATATGGGACTGCAAGGGTGGGCTGGTTTTGTTGAGCAAAAGGCTTGTGAGCTACTTAACACATCCCCACACATTAGTTAATACCAGGAATGAACGTTTGATTTCGCCATAGGCTTAGCATTGCATTGGACACCTTGCAAGATGGCCGGGCCACGAATAGAGGCGAGTTCGTAGCGCCACCTACTTCCAGGCTGACTCAATGAATAAGCTCTGACATCTGTAAATATCTAGTATTGATGGAATGAAATAGAAAATCTAAAGGGCCCCACCCTGATATTGGTGTAAGCTTTTCGATATATCTAAACGTAATATTGGCCTATCCTACCTCATACCTTAGCCTTGTTAAGAACAGGGCATAATATACAAATACAGGTTATGATCACTTTTTACGGTTCCCAACAGCCCCTTGGTGAAACACCAACACCTGTTATTGCCTACATCAGGGGATTTTCAAATGATTCCTGCCAAATGTGTTAAGAGAATATACCTGTTTACAGATAGATCTCTGTGATTTTTTCTTTTACTGTGGGTTTCTGTAATTTATAAGCACAATTTTCAGTAAGTAATAAATATATATATCCACCCCTCATCCTGTTGTGACTCAGCAGCAGGGCTGGTTCTCCTGGCTAAGTTTTTAGGTATTACGGAAGAAATCAATAGGATTTGGTCAAAGTTGTCATTCTCCATGAGGTTGAAGTTTATAAAGTAGCTAACTTTATGTATTTTCCAGTAGGCAAAGCAGGTAATTTAAATTATTAACAAAATGTGCAGGGCAAAACAAGTTTTTTATGGGGTGATATTGTAAATCGATTTACATAAATTCTTAATCGTCCGTTCCGTTCTATATTATCTTATATTATATTCATTTAGGCGTAGTTAATTTGGGCAGTAAATATTGGAACTAGGTGTCATGCTACTCCGGCTATCTTAATAAGTCTTATGAATTTTAGAGTTGGTCGCACTTTTACTTGATCAGTTATAACATTTTGCTAATAAAACCTTTTGACTTAAGCGTTAGATCTAGAGATGAACAAGAAGAGGTGTAAAGGTATTGAGAATCATACCAGAAATTATTAAAAAAATGGACGGTGACGACCAATTTTTCCCGACCCAATTCATAATTCATAGATGGCCTCATTAATAGAGAACGTTTGTACATAGTGCACCTGGCGCACACAATTTGTCAGGGGTCATTCAGTCATGTCTATTTTCGCATATATAATATTGATATATAATTATATAATTTTGTTAGCATCATATAAAAAGAATATTTCGTATAATAAGAATAGATAGATAAAACATTACAATTGCAGTTCAATTTTCGGATAAATGAGTGTGTCTAACACAGGGCATATTTAATTCATGTAGTAAGAGGATTTAAATGCTGGTAATGCAGATTGTATTAAACTGACAAGCCCATTGGTACACCAGATCCCTTACGGTTGCACTACTGGCCAAAGCCACACGATATGGATATGATGTAAAATGCAATTTTTTTTGCATTAACTGATAATTCCACTTTGTGCTCAGTAGAACCCCAATTTGCACCCACCACTGCATGTGTGGGATAGGTTAGCTGACACGGGTAACCATTCACTTGGAAAAAGATATTGAATCATGTTAGGTTGTCCATCAGATGTTTATTCTATTTTTTTTGTTAAGCGGAAGTGATTTATAAAGCTGTATGTTTGACCGATATATCAATGTATATGAAGAAGAATAATTAACATCAATGATGATTATAATTTAATGTATCTTTTCCAGCTCCGGTCCTGTGATTTGTTTCAATTTACTTATCTATACTCCTAAATATTGTAAGGAGGTAGTCACTATAACCATAATACACCTCTTCTCCCCTTCACTATATAGTAACCTTTGAAAGAAGAATATTTTTTTTTATCGTAGCTACAGGAATTCTAATGACTGATAATTCTTGATATATTACGGGTACAGATTTCTTTTTCTAGACAATTGAATTGACTGAATTGCTGATATTTCTTGATATATTACGGGTACAGATTTCTTTTTCTAGACAATTGAATTGCTGATATCTCTGATAAATCTAGTATCTAAAAAACGCGAGAAAATGCCTCCATTTTCTGCCTAATAGAAATGAATCCCTCGTGACACTTGCCAAATTATTCATGAATTGTTTCTTTTTCCCCCTGTGTGTGCCTATTATGTTGGGATCTCTGAATATAGGGAACATTAGTCTTTTACGACCAGGCGATCCAATTGGTGCTGAACCTTCTAGAGGCCTTGGACTATTTTCTCTACAGGATCCTAATTACCACCTAGTCATAATTCAGAAGTCCCTCAAGCTATCTCTATGCCTTATTTATACATAATCATGCCTAGATATGTCAATGATGGTATATGCTTCAATTCTACTGGACAATACAGCTACAGACAAGCCAAATCAAGTCCACACTGCCCATTCATTTTGATTCATTGACAGGAAGAAGAGGAAGTTGATATTTCTGTTTTTCTTAAAGAAGACATTAATCTGAAAAATAGATATCAATCAACTTTTTAGTCTTTTGAACTAACTTAGAATATCGCTCCAGATTCAAGGAATGATGTAAAGAGCCAGTACTTGCCAAGAACTATGATTTGGCTTTGCACAGTTCAGGGCTATCTACGTCTTATGAGATTAGTCTTTTCATAATCTAATTTGGCCTTGGGTTAAATTTTCATCAAAAGGTATCCCTCACGGGTAATAAATTTCTGCATCAATGGCATCTGATCTCCGTTTGGAATAGCTTCTCTTCAAGGATGAATGTATTGTTTCAGTTGTTCTCAGTAGTCTGATGTAGCGATGAAAGACGAGGTATTACTACGTTAATCCAGCAATACGCCAGTCAATATTGTGCAATAGAAACTGGATACTGGCTGAAGGTTTCTAGTAAGTCTTATAAGATAAAGTGTAAACTAAAGATTTTTCTCTAGTCTCACAATGCAAATGATATTACAACTGTCACTGGGTCCTGAAATCGGATAAGTCCTTTATACTACCCTATATCAGAACAAACTATTATCATTATATACCTGTGTGCCAATGTCCAGAATACTACCCGCTGTCACGGGTGCAGAAATATGGTCCAGTGCCAGCATGGACATGTGATAGACTGTGAAACGACAAATTTGTAAGTGCTCAAAATGGCTTTTTTGATAATTTCAAGGTATATGATAATAAGCAAATGTCATGACTAGACGAAACGCTTCTCGTTCTCGGCCAGTCTTTGATTTTGTACGGCCTGATGCTGCAGGTGGAAGGCCATATGAAGAACAGTTTTGTCCACAGTAAGGGCGTAATAGTATATGTTCCACACCTAAAGGTCCATTACGTTATTTACAGATTGGGAACATGTAACTAAATTTGAGGAATACTTTGAAGTTAGTACAAGGGGAACAGTACTACTTGCTTCTCTGGAAATAAAACTGATATATATTTAAAAGAAGTATAAATTATTGCCTTGGAGATGGGAGATATCTCCCTGGGTGACTACATCCTTAACTCTAAATAAATTAGTCTTGAACATGCGGTCATCTTTATTTACGTTTCATTTCCTGACTTTTCTCCAACATAAATGTGAAGCAATTCATGCAAGATAGTTCTATGCTCACATTCGGTACGGGAAAATACAGACGTGTATGCAATGTATTGTATTTTTCAACCAACAAAATACCCGATAATCATAATTCACAGATTTTTAGCCCACCATGCCTCTGTTGGGAGGTTCGTGGAATTCGATGAAATCAAGCTACTCACTAGTTACTAGATAATGTTACTGGAGTATCGGGGTAGTAGCGATAAGTTAAAAGTCAAGGGCTGGGTCCACGGCTGTCTTATTTAGTTAAGCCAACAGTTGACCTAGATTAGACGATGAACGCTAAACTTGCGGGAAGTGATGTAAACCTACTTCTTTGCTGTGATGTACTATTCTCACTGAAGTATTGTGAAAGCACTGTACGGATATGCAAAATGGAAACGTGAAAATGTGTATATAAAAACTACCGATACTTTCTTTAGTAACAATAGCCTAGCTTTGAAACGTTGCAAGGACAGACAGAATATACAATGTATTGCTCGTTCTGTCTCTTTTTTCAGGGATGGTATCTTTCCATCTTTTCCCATGGAATCCACGTTTTTATTTTATGTATACAAGATTGTATTCCCTTTTGTAAAACAGATGCGATTAATTCAATATTATTCACGACAATAAAACAATAGTTTGAACCTTCCTACGGACCCTCGGACCCATGCTGTGGCTGACAAGGACTCGTTTTCTGGTTTTCTGGATCTCGATAGTGTAGCAAATCCACATTTTCTCATTATTGCTGCAGTTGTACAAGGTAAACATGAAGAAAAAATGTATAGAAGGCCTAAATGAGAAAGCTAGGAATAAATAGAATGTTTGTCTTTGGGTGTGGAATTACAAACGTGAACAATTAAAAGGTTTGATTTTTCCAGTCGTCATGTCATTTGCTGCAACAAACTTTGTACCCAGCCAACCAGTCTGCACCTGCCGATACAGGGTCAAAATATGTAAATCACTGAAGTGATTGGTTATGGTAAGCCGCGCAATCATCCAGAACACTAGGACACCGGTCCTTTACACCTTACCAATGTCACAGAGTTAGCACGCATTCACTGAATGGTTAGTATTTCTAACAAGCTGGAAGTCTCCTCACTCTATGTAGCATGCCCCGCGCAAAAAGATGTATCTTACTGAATACTATGTACAAATAAAGTTCTTGCTGAAGTTTTACTTGCAAAGGGGTAAAGAATTTATATCAATTCGGCTTCAGTGTATTTACTCAATACTGCTGACGTAATGGACTCTGAGAAGCAGGCTTGGTGGAATCCATATCGTTGGTGTGCAGGGAGAGGGATGCCCAGTCTTCCCTTTGTATCTGTAATGTGTATGCATCAATAAAAGCATTAGCAATCCAGTGGTTGTCTTATTTATCGTCATTTTTGTTGTTGACACATGTATTGTTTGATTTCTTCCATATTCAAAATAGAATTCTTGTAAGGCTGGAGATTTATACGACAGGCCATCCTTTCAATGCAATTTCTGTTTTCTTTCAGAACGACCCACGAATTTCTCTTTGGAGGCCTTGCCGAACTTGTCGACAATGCCAGGTACACATGAGAGGACCTTCTTCATCGACCTAAAACTTTGACTCTCAAGTCATATGAGTCATTTGGGTTAAATGTTAAACTCAAAAGTAATGATTAGAGTAGTAGTTATATGGAAGTAATTTTAGTCAATTTCGTGATGAGGTTGGTATGTGATAAGGTAAGTTGTAATACCGGTAAGTAACTGGAATGTAGGCATGGGCCATATCATTCCATTTTCCTTAGTTTTCTTCGAGAAATTGGGAATTGCCTTTGTACCTTGGATATACTGTGTTTAACCAGGATACGATGTTCATAGTTAATGGTCCTGATGAGGCAATCTTACGACAATGGAATGAGACCAGTCTAAAGAAGCCTATCCATCTCAGCCAAATAGCACCAATGGCTTCGAGGGTCAGCTCTTAGTGGCATTAAATCCCAGGTGTAATCAGGGTAACAAGTCGTACATTGCTAGGAATTGATTGGCAACCATCCTATCGCCTGACCTTTAGCCCTATTAAATGCAGGTAATAATAGGAAATTGTTGCATAATCAAATGACATCTATACAAGATTGCTTGAATGAAAAAAGGCATTTGAAACATTTTGCACACAAATAGAAGTTTTAGTACTTGTTATGAGCTGTACAGATTTTTAAGATAAGTCTACCACCACTATGACAACAGTATTTGTCAGTATTATATTTATCGAAAATGAGAAGTATATACCGCGAAAGTCTAATTGAACAAATTGGACGTTAAACTACCCAAGCAAACAAATATACAGTCTTTTAAGTGGGAAGACTGAAGACGTTATATGAAGAACTGGACCATATCCCTTTAGGTTTTAGAAACCAGGACTAGAAGCAGGAAACCAGCTGAATATATGCCGGGGTTGTAATTGATTTAGAAAATAAACTAAATGGAAGGAATAGTTTGGTTGGTTCGTAAGTCTCCTTTATCTAGTTTAGACTCGATGCTGTCTTTGTTTGCCAGCATAATTTGTTTTTGGAAAGTCCAGAAATCACTTCTCGTACTGCAATTGTATATTTTGGACATCTTACACCGTAGAGAAAAGAGGGTTAGATACCAGCTAACCTTTGCAGTCTTAAAGCATCTTGAAAATTGGCATTTACTGAACTTGATTATTACCTCTTAAATGCCACCCAATATGTTATTCAAAAGCACATATCAGCTACACTTAAATCGTAAACCTATTGTAGTCAATATCCCTATGTATGCTCACATACGCCTTAATGTTGAAAATTTGATACTGGCCCATTGATTCCTTGCTCATTCTAAGATATTTTATCAGGACTAAATGCCTCGTCCCCGACCCCTATGTATCCCCTTCTTGTCCCCATCTGAAACCAAGATTGTCCTTAAGAGACAGCAGAGATACCCTATCTTAGAGGCCAATGGTGGCGATGATTTGCAAAAGGGTAGGGTTGTGGCTGATTCTTAAGTCAAGAGACCCATTAATAGCAATAATATTTGAAACTACACCCATGTATCTATGATAAAAACAAGAATGATTTAATATGAAAGGAGAGGGGCCTGTAGATAACCAGAATATTTGAACCATGCAACCACGCTTGAACAATGTGCTAATCTTGCACAAAACAACAGTCCTGCATTCACTTCTGTTGCTCTCACTCTTTGTGAAAAGATGGAGCTGAATAGTTGTGACACCAGACTGCAATTTTTGACGAAATACTGCATTGCCAAGCAACGGCCGCAAAGTAGCACTGAAAGGTAAAACATTCATTGCTATAATAAGCCCCAATATAACAGCTTGGGGACACGTCCATGTACATTTCAGCATGCAAGAGGCTAGCCTGTGTAAGACGCATCAGCAGTGTTTCACAACAAGTGTCCATAATGTTCTATTGACAGCACAGTTTCTTTTGGTCAGTAGCCTCTGAGAGAAAGACATTTTGTAATTGGTTGCTCTTTTTAATAAATTTAAACTTTGGAAAAACCTACTACATTCAACGGAGTTTGCTGCAGTTATGAAACAGACTAGAAACGTTCGTCTTGGGTGATGCAACCACACAAAACGCATTCTCAGTCTATATTGCTTTCAAAGATGTCCGTTGATTTTCCTCTCTTTCAGACCTGTTCTAGACAGTATGGTCATTGTTTATGTTATATTGGTCATACATCTTTTTGAAAGGAATAGAAACAAAAAAAATGAAACAAGCTAAGGGGGACATACTGGTTGTTTGCAAGCCGGCAGCAAAAGCTGAGAACCAGCAAGCCGCCATTTTGCCAGCTGAATGCAGGGAAATGCAGGAATCCTGGCCGAAATAAGGTGGACCTTTGGAGTCCCATTTTGAGTCCTTGGTGAGTAGCACTGGTACTACAGTTGAGTAGCAGGCTTGTGTATGCTGCCAACTTGTATGACATTGCTTCTAGTAGTGGTTGAGAAGGTCATTTACACTGGCCACCAGAGCAAATACTAGCCTGGAAGCCTGACCTATGTACTCACATATTGGGCCAGGTTGGTACTGCCATTTTTAAAGTAATTTGTGGGATTACCCTTTGCTGATTCCCTGGCTAATACAATAGGTTTCTTTGGTGTTTTCATTCCCAAATTCAAATATGTAGACACCATTTCTTTTTCGTGCAATCCGCTTGGTTGTGATATGAAACATGTGTCATGGGCATCACATGTGTGGGATGTTTAGGAAAAAATGCATCAATGACTGAAATTGCTATCAGATGATAGCTGTCGTACAGACTGCTTGGAAGACTCTTGGTGAAAAATAGTAATACAAGTGTACTGTCAGTTTTTGAAGCATTCTAATAAGTTATCTCTTGTATTTTGAAAGGTTGCTATTAGTTGTCATTCATTTTAAACGCATGTAAATAGGTTATTTGGGGTGATCTCGAGAAGAAGAGAGGCCTGATTTGCAAAGATCAAGGTGGCACAGGGTATCCCTTTACCTGTCCTTTTAGTTGGACATGGAACCAGTCTAAGCAAATGCTTGATACACTACTTTAGCTCTCGTGGGATTAAATCTGGCCGCAAAATTTCCACTGTCAGGCTGTCCTCCCTCTCCACCATTGTTTCCATGTCCACTTCACTTACCCTTTCCCCTTCACTCTACCTTAGCAACTTGACAGGGGCTTACCAGAAGAAGCTTATAATATGTTGTAATACATTTCATCCGGATTTAGTTAAATCATTTAATGAATGTTCATGAAGACTAGAGCAAGTCTACAGTCAAACCACAATCAAATGTCATTTCATACACTTGGAACCCCTTTTTATGTGCAGCTCCTATAGAACTGCGCATATAACTTGCTTGGGGACAAGTTAAGGAGGGGGAAAGCAAACTTCCTAGAGCATTGGTGTCTATGGGAGGCTGAAAAGCTGTTCCTCTATGAGAGAGGCAGCATTTCCTCTCGCATCTTTATGATCATTCTTCCCTGCTGAGAGGTTAGTGCCTTCCCGTGCCTCCCCCACAAACTATCTTCTGGAGGTGTCAGTCTGCTACCTCACTATATTATTATGCAACAGCTTAAGCTTGACCCTCTATCGGCTGGGAGAGTGTATTTGCAGGGGCACCTTCATTTGTGAGGGCCTCCATTTGAGGGGTTGGATATATGGCATTATGTAATATGGGGTAGGTGCAAGAGATCACCCCAATTCCTGGTCCCCTCGATCTATCCAAGTCTGTGTAATCCACAGTCACACATCCCACCGTTACTAAATGATAACATGTATCCTAGCGAAGAGGAGTTACTCTTCGGCGACACCATATCATTATTAGCAGGTGGACGGTTGGTCTTTAGGTTATGGCTATGGCCTACTGTAGTACAACTGCTTGTAGAGTCACTAAGTGACCTGACCACATTTTTGCCTTTTATAGCTAACTAAGTACAGATAGGAATATCATTTATGTTTTGGACAGAAGGTTTTGTGGTGGTACAATGCCTTACAGTTTTGATATTTAGTATTTTGGTATGGATTTAAAAAAAATAGTGAATTCAGTTTGGGGGGGGTTTCTGTAGTCACAGGTCCATTTTAAGAACTCCTTTATGCACATATTTCTACCCGTAAACTGGTTTAATCATAATATAATATGCCTCATTTGAAAGAGAATAAAAAACAGTAGGTGCTAGGAAGTGGAATTTTCTAGGTGGATTCTATATTTACTGAGATATTCAAGTATTTGTTAAAAGTTGGGGGGATTTTCAGTGAAATTGGCATACTCAAACACATGTTAACTCAATATTGATTTACATTCAGCATTAGTGTAGCATTTACCATCACCATATGTGGCACTGACAGTTGCTTACACCCTAGAAAGTGTCATTATTAAGGTGAAATGTATATTTGTTGTGCTATTCATGTATTTTTGCCAAATCTCATAATGGAAGGGGGGAGGCAGAAGGTGTATGAGAAGATATTTTATTCATCATATTTACACACAAACAGAGGTCAAAATGGTTCATTACTTTGTTTAGGAATCAGTCAAGACCCAGTCAAATGATATTGTTCTGTAAAATCACTTGTAATGTTATTTACCACCAGATATTGGCTTGACCTACTTTACTATTGTATATAGGAGCAAAGTTTTTGTTTGACCACATGGGCAGGCATCATGCAGACAGGTCTGTGTACACTAATCCATGAGGCAAATTGCCAATTGAATCCCCTACAGGTAGCTAAATATATGTGTGCACTGATCCATGAAGTACTGTGTTCACAGAGGAATAGGCCTTTAATTAGCCAATCAATGCAGGTCCTTCCCTATTCATGGATTCCCTCCCTCCCTCCCTCCCTCCCTCCCTCCCTCCCTCCCTCCCTCCCTCCCTCCCTCCCTCCCTCCCTCCCTCCCTCCCTCCCTCCCTCCCTCCCTCCCTCCCTCCCTCCCTCCCTCCCTCCCTCCCTCCCTCCCTCCCTCCCTCCCTCCCTCCCTCCCTCCCTCCCTCCCTCCCTCCCTCCCTCCCACACTCCCTCCCTCCCACACTCCCTCCCTCCCACACTCCCTCCCTCCCACACTCCCTCCCTCCCTCCCTCCCTCCCACACTCCCTCCCTCCCACACTCCCTCCCTCCCACACTCCCTCCCTCACACACTACCTCCCTCACACACTCCCTCCCTCCCTCCCTCCCTCCCTCCCTCCCTCCCTCCCTCCCTCCCTCCCTCCCTCCCTCCCCCCCCTCCCTCCCTCCCCCCCTCCCTCCCTCCCTCCCTCCCTCCCTCCCTCCCTCCCTCCCTTCATTAGAATTAAGATATCAAAATATTTTCAATCAATAATTTTAAACTTGTGTTAAACTACTTGTAGTGAGTTTTAAATGCGTCCACCTGCTTATTTGGCCTTTTAAAGGCCAATTATTCTATTTGAAAATGCACAATTAGCTCTTGTTTAATACCAGAAGTGACATGCCTGATAGCAGCCTCTCCCACCCCCAGCTTCTTCCCACTTTAGGAGGTTAGGGTAGGTTGAGGGGTAGAGGAAATGCCCTCTATACCCCCTACCCTACCTACCACCCTACTTACCACCCTGCTACATACCTACCTACCATCCTACCTCCTTGCCCAACCTACCACGCTACCCTACCCTACCTTACCCTACCCTTTCCTATCCTACCCTACCTACCACCCTACAAACCTACCTACTGCTTATTACTAACCTACCACCCTACCTCCATACCCGACCTACCACCCTACCTACCCTACTCACCTTTCCTAGCTATCGCCCTACCACCCTACCCAACTCATCCTATCTAATTTACCAAACCTACCTGCCACCATACCTACCCTACCCTATTCACCAACCTCCAAATCTACCCTGCCTGACTGGCATCCCTGTCTACCCTACCTAGCACTCTACCAACCCACCCTACATACACTATCCAACTAATCACCCTATCAACCTAACCTACCTACCTACCTACCTACCTACCTACCTACCTACCTACCTACCTACCTACCTACCTACCTACCTACCTACCTACCTACCTACCTACCTACCTACCTACCTACCTACCTACCTACCTACCTACCTACCTACCTACCTACCTACCTACCTACCTACCTACCTACCTACCTACCTACCTACCTACCTACCTACCTACCTACCTACCTACCTACCTACCTACCTACCTACCTTGCCCTACTCTATCTACCTTGCCCTACTCTATCTACCACCTTACTGGGGTGGACAGCAATTATTAATCTGTTCACCCTCTTGGTCGCCTTTCCTCTTCATGGTGCAGACCAGATATGCTTGAGTGCAAGCATAACAAAAGCGTCTGGGGTGGGGAGTTAGCTCAGTGGTAGATAGCACTGGACCTGTAATCCCAAGGTTGTCAGACTTTGTAGATTTGTGTCCCACTGCAGCCACTTTTCTCCTTCACCCCCCAGCAGTGGTAGATTTACTGCTATATACCATGTCTGTGTGGTGTGGGAATAAGAGAACTCTCACCTCTGTAAATGTGTAGGGTGAGATTTCTACCTACATTAATCTCATAGATTTGGTCAAACCCAAAGTAAGTCTAATTGAACAAATTGGATGTTAAACTACCCAAACAAACAACAAACACACCTTACTAAGTTATCCATCTCACCCTACCTACTTACTACTCTACCTTCACTACTCTACTTACCATCCATCTAATTGAACAAATAAAACTTTAAACTACCTAAACTACCACCCTCTAACCCAACCTACCACCCTCTATACCCTACCTTACCCACCTTGCTCCACCCTTTCTTAGAGAGCATTCATTATCTATGGCAGAGGGGGTGTGGGTTATGCTCGGCGAATCCTCCAAAATGAATTCCCGCCCCCCCTATTTGGAAATACCTCCAATACCTCCAAATGGAATGCCTCCCCTCAGAAATACCTCAAAATAAAACACACACGCCCCCCCCCCCCCCCCCGATAAATACCCTGTTATACATCCCCCCCCCCTAGGCAATAGCCTTAAATTGATTCTTTCTCATATACACATGTATATGTATTCATGTATAGTAAAGTTAAGTAAATAAATAAAGCCATGTGAGTTCTATAATCAAATCCTCTAGTGCACTGCTATCCCGCCCTTGAGAAATGTGGCTCGCTAATGATGGTTTAAGAGCAATGACTGCAAACTGGGTATTATAGTTATTGGGTTAGATATCCACCATCTAGGAAGTGAACCCTTAGCCTGTCAGGACATGCTGGCACGAGAGCTTATGTACCTGCTGCTCTGAGATCTATCTTAATATGGTGTTGTATTGAGACAGTGGAGGCACCAAAAAGACAACTTTTATGTGCTAAGCTACATTGCATGTCAATCACCTGACATTGACCATTAAGCTGAGTATAGATTCTAATACAGTGGAGCTGCACCGCATAAGGTCATGGAACAATCTCTTAAGAGCGGTATTGCCTTTGATGGTCTTAGCATATTCATGCACAACCTAAAACTCTGAAATCATTACAGATTTCTCGTGCAAATAATAGTCCTGGTTTATTTTTCATATATTTCTAAGTAATTAAAAGATTGTGAATACTAGATCGTAGTAGTTTTGACATGATTATTGATAGTTCCCTGGTATTTTGGTGTCAAACATACAGATCTCTGGAAGGTAACACTTTCACATTGCAGCTTAGCAAGTCTGCTGCTTTCTAATGTGAAAAAAATTCAATAAAGTGTGATTCATATAGAGAGACTCATGTACTTGAGACTGGTGTACTTTACATCTTTTCCCCAGTCTCTGATAATTTTCCGTCTGTCCAAAAGTCTCAGAGCAGAATACTGAAATTGAGCTTTCCTATTCTTGAAAGAAAATGGTGGATCAGATTCATATGGAAGGACACACCAAGTACATAGTCTCAGATATGCTCCCTTTCACAAGGTACATAGTGTCTGACTTTTTTCCATGTGAATGCCTTGATTGAGATTCAAGTGCCTGTGGCTAGCACCCAGTACAGGGTACTTAGTCATTGGTGCAGAGACTTTTTCCATGTGAATGTGTATGAGATCACACCAATGAGACTAGGGGACCCTCATTACTAGAGGGAGGTATGCCAGTCTCACAAAAATCCAGGATTAAAGCAAAACACATTTTAACTTTCATAACATTGATGCCAACCTTTCACTCAAATCCCAATAACTATATTAAGTTGGTATTTGAAAGTATGACAATTCTGATGAGCTCAACCCAGAGAATGTTCTCGCATTGATATATCTTTTGAAATGTCAAAATACAGTTAAATATTCTGCAGACATATTTGGGATTACTGTTTGCCACACCCAGGAAAGGATTTCCCAATATTTGGCACCAGAGCACAGGAAAAGCCTTGTCTTGGCAAGTAGAATGCCATCACATGAATGCAGTTTATGACAGATGGTAGGTGAATGTTCACCTAGCTTTTGTTACCATTGACAATCAATCCAATACTGGCAACTGAATTAATGAAGATCAAACCAGCTTTTGTAAGATCCCTGCAAACAGTGACCACACAATGTTAGTTGGGACTATCTTTCCTCATATATGTTGTTGGTCTGTGTACTATAAACATGTGTAGCAGAGGCCAGATACCCATAATTATCACAGAAATGTCATAGAAGAAGGCGTTGCCAAGGTAAGGAAATCACTGGTTCTGGTAAATTATTTGTTGAATTTACAGTGATGAAGGATATCTGCTAGCAAAATAAGGGTCATGAATAAGCAATTGAAGCTATTATCTCTTGGGTAACATTACTGCAGTGATTTGGAAGTTTGTTGAATGAATTTCATCAAAATGGTCATTCATCACAGCAACTGTCATTTAGCTGTTGTTTTATCAGGGTTTATCAGGAAAATATGTACCTTTATGGTAACATTACAGACCACTTGGGACATAAAAGACAATACAAGGATAATCTCTGCAATAATCTCTGCCTTAATAGGCCAACAATTTTGCTTCTAACTTTAGTAAGATGATCGTTGAAAAACATTTCAATGAACATTATCTCAGAAAAGCTCTTGCATGGCAGATTACAAGAAGTCTGAATATGATTAACCCCCACTCCACAGACATGGCACTGCCAGGTTTTACAGTAAGTCACTTATCATCTTCTCTGCCACAATCACCATACTTATATATATGTAAATTTCTCAATTCTGCTAGAAGAGATCAGACACTGTTGGCCTCTAAATTGTATAGATTATCCAAAATACACAGTTCTAGATCCTCTTATGTGAATGAATCGCAAAGATGTAAATCATTGAAATTGACCCCCCCCCCCCTGCCAGGCAAATACCGCAGAATGAAATGCCCCCCCCCCCCCCCCGCAAATACCGCAATGTGAAATTTCCCCCCCCCTCCCACACACACACACACAAATATCTCTAAATAAATTGCCCTTCCCCCCCCCCAGGCAAATACCTCTAAATAATTTGCCCCCCTAGTCAAATACCCTCATATATCCCCCCACTGCCATAAATAATGAACGGTCCCTTACCCAGTGATACAAGGATTTTGCTTATATATAAGAGTTGATTTCTGTTCAAAAAGTATATAAAAGTTTCAAATTTTTTAAGAATGAATTTTGAGGATATTATAGATTCTAGGACACCTCAAATCTGAATATTAAATAAATTTGTTCTGTAATATTTCAAAAATCTTAAGTCAGTCACCTCCAGGACACTAAGTTAGAGTGCCTATAAACCCAGTGCTCTAAGCTAGAGCTGTTGAATGGTGGGATTC
The DNA here is from genome assembly GCA_950022655.1 of Alentia gelatinosa. NCBI lineage: Eukaryota > Metazoa > Annelida > Polychaeta > Phyllodocida > Polynoidae > Alentia > Alentia gelatinosa. The sequence goes on along the minus strand of OX465587.1, from coordinate 47,152,808 downwards.
CTGTTGGCACACTCCTAGCAGATATCCTGCGCTCCACTTCCTTCAGCTGCTCGTATCTTTGCACCGACCTCCTTGTTTGGGACAAAATCTGCCCCATCTGCCAGTTTTTCAAATATCCTAAATTCTGAGTGCTTTATGGGGTATTTTGTATTCCACTTGTAAATGCCGGACATGTTTGTCAACATAACACATGTGCTCACTCGAAGGGGCAGTTTATTCAAATATGGATCAACATCATAAAGTATTTTAACCCTTTAAGGACGGGTGCCTGTTGCTGAGCTAGTCCCGTAAGGACGGGTGCTAGTGTAAGTTTGTCCTGCGAGATGCCACATTATAGTCTACATTCATAATTCAAATTTGTGATGATTTAATATAATACATAATCATAAATGTTTTATTTCTTTTGATTAGAAATACTAAATATAATGGCATGTCTACATTTTGTGAAGATATCATGAAAATTGCTCTTTATTTGTTAAAGCATTTTTGCAAATATTAGAACAATGATGCCTCATGATACCTCAGGGCATCATGCGTTTTTAGTGCGGTGATGCCTACAGGCATCATGTGTCTTTAGTGCAGTGATGCCTCGAGGCATCATGCGTCCTTAAAGGGTTAAAGCTGAACAAGAATCATTGAATTGTCTGTGAAGCTCTTTTAACAAGGGTAGCGGTCCACTACTTGCCTGTAGGTACCCAACCTCGTACACAGGCGAGAACCAGCCTATCTAGGTCGATGTTTCGCTGGTTCTCCGGGTACAAGGTATACACCCAGATACCAGCCATGGTTGTTATGTCGCACGTGTAGCTGTTATCAAACACTACAGAACTTGTTTGAAGGAATTTCATACAATATATGCATTGTATGTGCATCAGATCATGTCTATTGTAAGCAAACATGGAAGTACATTTCATAAATATGTCTTCACCTCAGTAAATGTGTAGGGATGAGATTTCTACCTCAATTCATTACATAGATTCGATCACTACCCTTGTGGTGTAAAAGAACCTTGAGAAAGCCTGGGGAGAACCTGCAATGGTTAACTGGACGTTAAATCAAACCAACAAACATATATATGTCTGAGTGACTGCAGTACCTCTCTTGGTGCAGCCCCAGGTGATCACAGCTAGTGACAGGGCAGGGAAGTAGATCTAGGTGACCACAGCCACGACCGTTACTAGGTCATGGTGGGAACCAAACTGTCAGTTCAGACTGGTTTGCCAAATCTAAAAGTGTTACAGCACTAGAACTATCACTCATATGCAAGATTACACTATATTTCTTCTTTCTTAGTAGCATACCTTAGTCCCATATGCAGTAGAACAAGAAGTTCAAGATGTTATCAACCAACAATCATGCTTTCAGGTGACAGTTGAATGTTTACTTCAAATCCTAAAACAATTGTAAGCTAACCATGTCATTTACAAAGCAATTAAAGAGTTACCACTGGAGTACTTTACAAGAATTAGAAATCAAATTTACAAATCTTCCAGGGAAAGTGCTAGATAAACTCTAGACAGTGAGGGACTATATTGTATATTGGGTAGTTCTACATCATGGTAGACTCGTGAAAAGCTGCAGATGTATGATTTTAAAATCCTAAGTTTGTGAAGAGTCTATCATTGCAGAGGCAGGTTTTGCAGCACAATAAACCTGTGGCTAAGGTGACCTAGATATTGGCCAAACATCTTTATAGGGTGGAGAGGCACAGCAAAACCCGACTTAAGGGGCCGCTTTGCTCGGAATGGAGGGTGTCCTCTTAAGCGGGGTTTTACTGTACCTCTCTACCCTATAAAGATGTTTGGCCAACTCTTCCGCGTATCTATGAAGCAAGCCTCTTTTTAGGCCTAGTGGAAGGTTTATTTGATAAATAGGTTTTAGGTAATAAGATATTTGTCTAGAATACAATTACTATAAAATGAAGTGGAAATACCTTACATAACCACTGATTTCGTTGAAGTGGACAGGATAACAATCTTAGTATGTCAGTCCAAATTCTGATTACTGTTAAACTCCCATTGCTCTATGAATAATGAAAAATTGTCTTTTGACCTTTGAAAATGAAATATCATTTGACTCGACCACAAGCATACATGGCATGCCTATATATAGCATGTAATATATTCTACTATGGTTAGGAATCCCCTCATTGCAGCCATGCTGATAAAATGAAAACCAGGATGTTAGGAATGGCGGATAATTCTTCCTCATTCTATTGCTAAACAACATCAATACAGTCTGTCAGTCTGACTTTAGAGTCAGTAAAAGAAGTTTGCTTATTGATTTTACACTCCAGTTTGGAGTTGTTATTTTTATTCTAAATGTTATTACAAAATGTAATTTTTTTTTAAAACAGAAATGTTATTTCTGACATTTAATAAATGCAATTGGAGCTCTTCCTTATCGGATACTTTATTATCCTGATGTTTTGTACTCGATTTTTGTCTTTATTCTGTATAACGTGAGGGTCACTAACATAGACGTGTGTTATGTTGTTTTATTTAATAAATATACTTCAGCAAACGAGCTTCTGTTTGTTGAAGATTTATTAGCCAAGAGACACATAAGATGCGTTGACTGCCAACAACTAATTGACATATACATCCTATAGGATGTCAGTTTGTTGTATTTTGCCTATATGGAGGATTTTCATTTTACTTTAGAAGAGATGAAAATATAAAGAAATTTCACAAGTTCTGAGAACAAAATAGACTCCAGGTTACCTCAAATCTAAATCTTAGATAAGCTTGTTCTGTAGTCTTTCAAAATTCTAGATTAAGTTACCCCACCAGTACACTCAGGTAAAGGACCTATGAATCCCAGTGCTCCAACCTAGAGCTGTAGGATGGTGGGATTCCTTTAGGAAATGCTCACATGGACAAAGGCAAACTAGAATACTGACATCTGATTGCCTTAAAATATGTCATCTGAGAATGGTTTTCTTTGAAGAATACCCTAATTACTGCAGAACTACAGAAAGACCCTCTCTTTTAGCAGATAATCAGATATCCTATACTGCTACTCAATGCTCAAGGATCTGCTAGGAGAGTGATAGGAATTCCCCTACACAACATGCATTTTAGGTGATACATAGACTGGCCACAGTCTCCATGCAGGATCTTTTCCTCACCCCAACTGGCAGCCCTGAGTCTAGTATCTTAATATATAGGTTATCAGTTATAATTTGTCAGAGCATTTTGCATGATTATGGCAGGATGTTAGTGTGCTTTTCACTTTGAGAAAAATGCCAAGGTTGTTGGACTTTTCTCCTTCATCCTATATCTAAGGTCAGTCGTTCAGATACCATGTCTCTGTGGTGTGGGAACTAACAGAACTCTCACCTGTAAATGTATAGGGCTGAGATTTCTACCTAGATTAATCTCATAGATTGAATAACCGCCTAACCAAAAAGTAAGTCTCATAGAACAAATTGAACGTTAAATCAAACAAACTATGGAAACCTGATACTGGCCCCCTTCATCGGAGATTAGTATCTTCACAAATGAGCCTAATGCTTCTCTGCATTCTCTGGCCTCGATGAAGGTCAAACACAGAAAGTTCATAATTTATGGTTCAAAGCCCTGTTTGCAGGATATCAGGCAATCGTACACAACCTTGAAGAGAGAGCTTAGCATAAAGGTGGTCTTATTCTGGCTACCTAGACCATCCAGTTAAGAAAGCACTGGGCATGCAATATAGTGCTCATGCAATTCATCCTATGGATCTAAAACCAATAATTAAAGGAGACAACCTGGCCGGATCGGAACAGGTGAAACTGGCCCATTTAGAGAATGGTCACACCAGACTGACACATAGGCACCTATTTAGAGGTGAATAGGTACCCATGTCCCACAGATGCAACAGAGATTTGAGAATTGAACATCATTGTCAGGTAACAGAAATGCAGGGAGAAATTCATGAAGATTTCAAAATCACTTCGTTGTGCCTTCCAAAGCACTGGTGGAAAAGACTTGAATTTCAAAGAGAATCAAAAGATACTCGATCGAATTTAAACACAAAACCTATCTTTGAAATATAGTAAGGTGTTGGAAGTGGAATGCTAAGCTGAATGGCCATAAATCAACCCAATCAGCCCTCTACCGTGCGCCAACAATGTAACCATAGTTGTCACCATAGAACACCTGTCGCTCTCTCCATTTACAATGTATTTTAAAACAGTGACAGGAAAGAAATTTTAACCTCAGGAAATCCAGGATTTTCTATAAGAAAGGTATATCAGAAGAAAATGTATTGTGATTAGATGTGACTTTCCTAGCTCCTTCAAGGAGAACTTGAAAATTATTCTGAAACCCCATGATCGTAGAGATTACAAACAATGAATTCAGGAAAGGATCTGCGGTAAAATCAGCCAAACTTTGCAATGGGCACATAATGAATGCTGCCTGTACCGCATGATAAGTATGTAGTTTTTCCATAGTATAATGTACCAGCTTCACATATATGTAATCATTTATTACCCAATAGCTCAAATGTCTATAAGTGTGAATAAACAAACTTGCTGATACTGATGATTTTATTTGAATTTCAAATGTCCTTATTGTATATATGCAGTTGCACTGCTTCAATAATCATATCCTCCATGGGGCATTTAAAATGACAGATAGTGCAGACGGGAAGACATGATGGTAGCATGGTGGTATACTTTTGGATGGATAATGCTTTCGAAACTTTGCATTTGACACAAGTCGGCGTAGTTGAATAATTCAGCGTCAGTAAACAAGAGCTGGGAAATGGGCCATCAATTAAGAAGGAACTGCATCGAGATCCATAGCCACTGAGAATATGCCATAAAATTTGGTTTCAGAGTAATCTCACAAGGTAAATTTGAGTGAGATTATGTAGCAGACCAAGTGGCCAGTGGCCATGGATCAATTGTGGTTCATATCTTATCGTACCCCTACCATTGACTGATTGACTAGCATTTGTGACGTAATCACAAGTTGAGTATTTTTTGCATTATTTTCCATTGTATAAAAAAAAAACATTGAAAATGTATGGACTCAGTAAACCACGAGCCATTATATAAAACCTGTCAGTTACCATAATTGTGGTATACAGGTTCAAATCCTCGAATATCTAGATTTTATTTTTTATAGAAAAAGGAAAAGGAGTTGTGACAGTGCATATACAGTAAAACCCCGCGTAAGCGGACCTCGTCCGTTCCTGGTCAAAGTGACCGCTTACGCAGGGTATCCGCTTACGCGGGGTAACCGCTTACACGGGGTTGAAATAAACATCTAATAGAGGGAGCCGTTCCGAGCAAAGGTGTCTGTTAACGCGGGGTGATCGCATACGCGGGGGGGGGGGGGGGGGGGGGGGCGTTAGACGGGGTTCTACTGTACATATACAAGTATTTTCAAATATTCATACAAAATTGAAGTGTGTATGTGCTGCCATCTATGTTTTTAATGTAGTATACAGCCAGGTTACCCAAAATCATTTATCATAGGTTTAGTATTGAATTTTACTGGTTTGTGATTGCAGATTGTGTTGATATAAGGAATAGATGTTATTTCTATCTTTGGTGAATGGGCGTGGATTTGCAATAGTGACCCACTTTGCAGGGAACTAAACATCCAGTGTTCTCTTTAAGACGTTGGCGCTGGCATTCTGCTGACCGTTATAAAACATTTAAATGTGAATTATGAATGCAAGCAGGACGCTGTACTATATACGGACGTGGTCCAAGCTCATTATGATAAGTGTCAACTAAGATGTATAACATCAATTACAGTAAATGGGTTCGTCTCTCCTTAAAAGTTATACAATTATTATTTTAAAACGTAAACTTTATGCTCTGTTTCTTTCACCATGCTCATTCTGCAGCTGCTGGAATCTTCTGAATTTCCTCTTTTTCTCTAATGTTTCAGAGATGCATCGGCAACGAAGCTCAACATATATACTGGTGAGTAGCATCTTAAAGTCATGAAGAATGTCATTCCAGAAGTCTCAGAATATGAAATTCTAGTTTACTGGTAAAACTTATAACAAGGAAGCGAATAAGTAGTCATTCTAAACCTTAGATTATCAGGATAAAGCTAACGCGAGGGTCGCACCACCTTTTGTTTCAAAAAGAGCACCATTTAGCAGAAAAATAAATCATTGTAGAACCATACAGAGTTTCCCTGTAGCAATTACATAACATCACCTTTGGCATGATTTTTTTCAGTGGCGGACCCCAGTCTACGGGGTGGGTTCATGCTGTGTTTCCTGGATGACGGGGAAGGTATGATGCCAGGTACGTAAAATCTGTTTGCAGCTATTTATATCCGGGTATGCTTTAAGTTTACTATTCTCAAGTGAAAATATTTTTCTGGGTTCCTTCAAAGCATATCATTCTATCACAAGTACTCTGAGAGTGCCTAGTTAGCTGGAGAGAATGTTTGTCCATCATTTATCAAAGTAAATAACTCAGATAACTGTACACATATTATGTTCTTTATTCGACTTACAGCTTTGTGATTTCCTATAGCGTTGTCACCATTATTGGAATTTAGTCTTTAGTCAAGTTAAATCCTGATATGCCATATTATGTTCGTAATGATTATTTATCAGGTCTTTATATTGGTCATGTAAACAGACGTCGGATGAAGTGATACCACCTTCGACCAGTGCTTTCATATTTTCCAGACACTATTGCCCTCATATGAATGAATAAAACTTCTTGCTTTTATTAACCCGTCCCTGTGATCGTCTGTTTTTTCCAATAACTTAAGATTCAGTAGAGTGTAAGATATTCAACAGGGCGTTGATCGTTTTTCATGCTGACGTTACAAAGTTCTGGTTGGCTTCATCAAGAACCGTTATCATAAAAAAATGTAGATTATCAAGTTGATGCAACTATTAATGACAGTTATGTGGGTTTTTTTTAAAAATCTAAACGAAATTGTTCATTTAGTCCAATTTAGGGGATGGAATAAATTCAGAACCATTTTCACAACAGTATATTTGGGAATTATGCCACTTGCTATATGATATGACTTGGCATACCGTTTGTTAAGGCTGCTGCTCGGTCAGTCATGGCTCAGTTTGGCCTCACCTCTATTGGGAATCAAAGCACTCATGGAGTGAATGGTGGGTGTGATGGCAAGGCTGTTTCTTTTTTTGTACAATATGACTGCTGGGACAAAAAATAGTTGTAATTTCGAGAATTTGCCATCTAGTGGATAGCTGTTTCGATTTTACATAATCGTCCAATATTAGACGGTTATCGACTATGAATTAAACTTTAAGTGGTCATCTCGAGAGCGATAATTTCAAACATACCCCTTCCTTACACTGGTCTCAGTCCTTGTATCCTACCCACCTTCCACTGACCCTACTATAAATACACTCACACCACACATCCATGCGGTCAGACACACTGCCCTCCTACCCACATCACTGCACCGTCACCACCACTGTTGCCGACTCCCACTGAATGAAAATTGCCACCACCACCGCACTTAGAAAATTTGAGGCCAGTGTGTGCTGGGGTCCATCAAATATTCAGGCACCATGAATAATTGTCCGCGGCCTCATGTTTTGCACGTGGCGTGCCACCCGCGAGTAGGTGTTTATTGAACCGTAACGGGTGCAGGCACGCAAGATATGGGGGCTTTCACATGTCCATGCAGTCAGACACGCTGCCCTCCCACCCACACCACTGCATCCTTACCACCACTGTTTCCGACTTCTACTGACTGCCTATCGCCACCGCCACCGCACTGGGAAAACTTGAGGCCAGCGTGTGCCGGGGTTAATCAAATATTCAGGAATCGTGAATAATTGACCGCAGCCTCACGTTTTGCACAGGGCGGGCCACCCAAGAGTAGAATTTCATTTAACCGTAACGGATGCAGGTGCACAAGACACACTCCCCTGCTACCCACACTGCACTTTGATGTGTGAGTTGGGCATTTATTTTACATTGCGCCTCTGACTATGTTCTGCTTGCTGGTGCCCCATTTAACGTTATTATTGGTGCATACATAGAACATGTCAGGGCCATGTCTGGCCACCCGCGGCTAGGCATTCATAATTGTCCGCGGCCTCATGTTTTGTACGTGGCGTGCCACCCGCGAGTAGGCGTTTATTGAACCGTAACGGGTGTAGGTGCGTAAGATACGGGGGCTTTCACATGTCCACGCGGTCAGACATGCTCCCCTCCCACCCACACTACTGCACCCTGACCAGTTATATTGGTCAAGGTTCTCCAAGTGAATATCAGTGGCGGTAGAGTAATTTTTTTTATGGATGTTATTTATAGTCCTTGTTACCGACGTAACTCCAGAGTGTGCCCGGGTAGGCGTTCAACCATAACGGCTGCAGACGTGGGCGTGTTAATTGAATACTCAAGAATCGTGAAATATTATCCTTGTTGCCAGAGTATACAGTGGAGAGGGAACCTTGACCAATACAAAATAGCACACAGCCACACCGCCAGACACAGCCCACACCCGTTATGGTTCAATGAAAGCCTACTTGCGGGTGGCGCGCCCCATGCAAAATGTGAGATTTTATGTTATTTATAATCCTTGTTGCTGACATATACAGTGGAGAGGGAACCTTGACCAATACAAAAATAGCACACCCCCACGGCGCCAGACACGACCCGGACATGTTGGGTAGGAGAGGGGATCTAGACTAGTGTCAGGAAGGGGTATGATTATTCATGATTTAATATTAAATTTATCTTCTTCTTTTTTTTTTCTTTTTTTTTCTTCTTGATTTCTTAAAACGTTTATACATAACTTGCTAAATTCGAAAGTATGGCAACGCCATAACAGCCATTTATTCTGGTTATATACCTGAAATTGATGACAAAACGCCATTCTGTTCACATACAAAGTCATTGGTTCATAGTCATTCACTACAGGCGCAGGGCACCCGAACATTACTTACACTGCACCCCTATTATCGGGTAGTATTTCATAGACATTTGGCTGTAGGTATATAATAATAAACCCTACATTTTTCCTGCAGCTTCTGCGGAGGACATAATCAAATTTGGTAAATCAATCAAGAAATCCACTGACTCACAACTTATTGGAATGTACGGCAACGGTCTCAAATCGTAAGTATACTTATATGTATTTCATCAGCTAGTTGTATGTATTGCTGATATGGTTAGTTCCTTTAGAGAACTTTTAGGAATGGGAAATTTCCGTAACATGTGCTTACAATCTGTGCATATTAAGCTTGAAATTATCATTTGGAGTGTTATGTTCGTGGATATCTGCCAATCATTTTAGAGTAACTTGCATATAGGGGCATGAAGTATGTACGCAGAATTTCTGATTTTGTTTTACCCCACCCACTGCCAATCTTGTACGCAATAGAACAAAGAAGGAACATACACACAATTTTCAAAATTTTTGACACCCACCCCCCTGAGTGCATACGTACTTTATGGATGGCCGGCTATGTGAATCAAAGATAAAGTAGGACGTCTCTAAAGAAGCTTCTAATTCAAGATTAGATATTAGACCTTGTACTTCTCCATTGCAGTGGCTCAATGCGAATAGGTAACGACTTAGTCGTGTTCACGAAGCGTGGGCCACAGATGACCTGCGTCTTCCTGTCACGAACATTCCACGAGCAAGAGGAAATTGACGAGGTAAGTTTACCATACGTCCAGCACAGAAACCCCATAGAGTTTTTAATTAATATACATATGTATTATGCAGCTGATCAAAATTCAATGATAGCCTTGTATTGCATGGAGCATTTTGGTGCTTTCAAAAACTATCTTTTGGGATATAAGATTTTGATACACTACTTGTCGTTGCAATCATAGGGTTATATCCCGTTTTGTATTTTGGGAACAATTACTGCTGAAACGCCTCAGCTTTTATATCATCACAGTAAGACCAACTTGTCTTTGAAATTTTCGATATATAAGATGGACAAGTCTTTTGTTATCGGCTAATATCCAGAATGTCTTGTGTGAATCAAAAGTGGCTATTAATTGATTTGTATTCCACTTTTTCACTCACTCGCACTTTGGTCGTTTTTTTTTCAGATTATAGTTCCCATACCTGTATTTGAAACGACGACAAAGAAACCATTCACAAGAAGTGCAGAACAAGCAAAAAAGGTGAGTTTGATATTGATAATGCAAGTTTAATCATCGATATCAATATTGTTTATTCTAGTTGAATCATGGCTAAGTAGAAAGCTGACTCACATAAGTTCCATTACTTAACAGGGTGTTCTTTTCGCCGGTTGTCTTCCATCTAACCATTTCATAGCATGAAACGTAAAAAAAACAAAAACATACCCACCTTTAAGCCTGAAGTTGCACCCAGGGACAATGAAAAATCCACACACTTATATGATAGGTCCATTAAGAGAATGCTCAATGAACAAATGGCAATCCATATTCAATCAATCGTGAATGGGAAGAGAAACTGTGGAGGTCTAGTCCGTAGTGAACAAGTGAAGTTGACCCTTTTAGAAATAGGGCACTCCTGAGAAAAACCACCATTGTGTTAAACACAACATATGCCTATATATATATATATATATATATAACGGTACAGCACATCGTGCTGGACTATCAAACCGGACAATGAAGTAGAACAAAATACCTAAAGAATATTAAAAACATGAAACTGGAGAAAGTTATAATCAGTATTTTGAAAGAGACATCTTTGTGATATTTTATAAAATTGTTGAAAAATTATAAAGATTTGACTGAAATAAGTATAAAAGTGCATACTCTCCGGGTTCCCCGCGACGTTAAACCATAGATAAACTTCTACAGTCCTAAGTGTTAGAAATGGATTCAGTCAATGGGAATTACATCGTTTTATTTTACCTCCTTCCAGCATGCAATGGAGCTGAGTATCATATTGCGTTACTCGCCCTTCAAGACGGAAGCGGCTCTCATGCGGGAGTTCGACAAGATTGAGGGAAACTCTGGCACACTTGTGATCATCTATAATATGAAGTTGTTGGACAGCGGAGAATCGGAATTGGATGTGAAATCAGACCCAGTAGATATTCTCCTCACAAACCCGCAAGGTGGCGATTACGACACAGATGAAGGGTAAGTGGGCGATAGCCACACATCCTGATGTAATTCTCTAATAATTCTTCACTAAAGAGCCATACCGATGTATGAACTAGTACTATGCTATTCTGTAATACTTTAGACTGGTATTAACCTATCCTATATTATTCTGTTATTCAAAAACCAAATTTTTTGCAATTGAGTTCCTTTCTATTCATATTCATACACGTTCTCCTGGTGTACCTCTTCAATGTTTCCCATTCACCACCGGATATTGCTGTTATCCCAACTAACCTCTACCTGTAGAACCCGATGTGTATACTGGTAAACAAAAGGAAATCTGAACCTTAATTGAAGAACTAGTACCCCTAGAACATACAGCTATATGTAGATAATGGAAACTATGTAGCTTGTAGGTGAGTACATACATATCTTGCCACAAAAACAGGAACAGGGAATGCTAACCATTACCACATACATATACTAGGAGATAATGGTAAACCAGTGCCCTGTAAGCATAGAACCAGTATCTCTCTCACACATAGATGCTAGTAGGAAATCGTAAAACTGTACCCTGTAATTATGCATGTCTACACACGATTATATACTCTCAAGAATTTTTTATCAAGATGTTTTTATTCAACAATCCAAAAAGCATGCGTACTCACATCTTACGATATAATCTTCCGTACAACATATGAACATGCGTGCATAAAATATACAAGGTGAGGCATGTTTAATGGTGATAGACACAAGAATACCCCTGCGTAATTCATTGGAGATATAGTAGACGGCTTTTAAGAAGCACATTTGACCTGCAATTGGTTAAGTAAATCTGACATTGCTTCTGATCACTGGTTGAATCGTTACCACCTCCACACAGCCTTATGCCTGAGAGGAAGTCCTTCCGCGCCTACACAGCCATCTTGTATGTAGAGCCGCGCATGCGCATCTACATTCAGGGGAAGAAGGTGCGAACGAAGCGTCTAGCGAACTGTCTCTACAAACCGCGCATCTACAAGTACACGAGTAACCGGTTCAGGACGCGATCAGAGCAGGAGGTGCGGCGAGCGCAGGACGAGGCTCGCGCTGCTGAGAACCGGGCTAAGGAGGCCCAGAGCAAAGCCATGTACGTGACCGTTTCAAATCTATTCTCCACATTTTGTCCCCTTCAATTGTATATATAATGCTTGCATTAGCATAGCTTTTTGGAGCTACTTCCGGGGGCTAGAAGGAGCCATTCATGTGGCCGTTTTTACAACTTTTTTTCCGCATCGGTGGCTTTGTAGTAGTGATGCCATAACTAAACATAGTGTCTGAAATCTGATAATATAATGTTGCATTGGGACAATAAACTATTGGTAGTGTACATATAATTACAAACCGGACAAGATTTATTGGAGTATGTCATATGTATGATTGCTCTCGCTTTGTGTACTTTATAAACAGATCCCGAAACTCCTTTACCTCATTTGAATCTTCATCATTTATTGTTTGCTGCAACTATGCTAATCATTGGTTGTTAGGGTTGATATAATGTCGCGCATACCATTTCTTTACAGGAACCTTGAATCAAAATACGGAACAAAAGGAACCAAAGAACAACGGGTAATTATAATTCATATTAGATATAGATTTTAATGATGCCGTTCGCATTTGCCAGTACTTGATTTATATCATACTCGAAGTAGAATTAGAATAAAATGTCAAAGTGAGTATATTCATATGACTGTATGTCTTTTTTTCAAATTTTAGGCGGAATTGCGGAAAGCACAGGCAGCAGCTGTAGACATACGGCGAGAGGCACAGCTGAAAAAGCAAATAGCAGAACGAAAAGTCCGGTACGTATACCTAATACTGGAAATATGGAAAGTATGGAAATATTACCACTATCAAGTGATGTTAAAGGTGCCATCTGTCAAGGAAAGTAGACTATGAATATTTTGTCTGATGCCAATATGTCCAGATTTATTGACTGTATTACAGAGATTGCAGGTTTCTAATCTCATCAAAATCCACTTTTTTATTTCCAGTTTATGGAATTTTCCTTGCACGGATGTCAGTTTTCCGTGTTTCCACGGAAATCCGTGTTTTCATTTTTAAAATATGAAATTATTTTGCCTTGTGTAAAATCAATATAATAACTGCTATTTGCCATAAACAATATTTCCGTGTTTTTTTCTAACTTCAACTGACATCCCTGTCCTTGTGTAAAACAAAGATAATATTGATTGAGCCTCATCTCAGAACCTCATCAGGCCCTCTGTGGTTGACACTGACATGTTTTCTACGTTTTGCTGTCTGTGAGGCAGCATATTTCACATAAGAAATATTTCCACCCCAACTATGGCTAATTATTCAAAAGAAAATTGTATTTGATTATTTAGACTAAGGGCTTCGGTAGTCAGTCGGTATGGACTGCCCTTATAGAATTCATAGTAAAACCTAATACATTCGACCTGAAAACCTCATTTCTTCCAAAAATATATTTAATATAAGAAGCTTGTTGATATGATTATGTTTTTATCAAACAGATAACTATGTATTCGTAGTTTAAACTTGTGTCAAAGCCACTGTTGGTGTCGATGTAAATATACGTATAACACAGACTATCCATTTTTGTGCTTGTTGACGTAGGTCGTTACGAGACCCAAAGTCGCTAAGTTTCATCTTCGGGATGAACATTGACAATCGGTCACAGGACGGCATGTTCGTGTACAACTGTAACCGACTCATCAAAATGTACCAGAAGGTCGGGCCACAGGCTGACGGCGGCGTCTTCTGCTCTGGTGTTGTAGGTTAGTCTCAGTCTCGCTTACTGCACGGGGTTCTCTCGTCGTGTCGATATAGTGAAACTCGTGCTTAGACCACGTATTCTCACCTCGGTAAATGTGTAGCTGTGAGATCCCTACCTGATTTGATCACCCTCGTGGTGTAAAAGAAAGTCTGGTAAGGACTCATAATGGTTGACTGGATGTTAAAATAAACCAAACAAACAAACAAAAAGACCAGATATTGATGAATAGTAAAGGGGCCTTCATATAGAGCGTCAAAGCTGAATGATACCAGGACACAAGTTACAGTTGCATTTTTCTTCCCGTGGTGGGAGGTATTTATGGTTTACCACCATGTTAATCTTCTGCTCTGCTATTGTTTATAAGTGAAGCATTCTGAACTGAAGAAGAAAACTGAGGAAGTTCTATATTTGTTGTTGGAAAATAGCATTTCTGATATGTAACATATTGTTATCATTTAACTTTACAGTGGGTGATTTAATGAAAAAGCAATCGCTAAGACCTAAACCGTCTTTGCTTATTCCCTGTGATAGGTATTGTCGATGTCCCTTACTTGGTCCTGGAACCTACCCATAACAAGCAGGACTTCGCGGACTCTAAAGAGTACCGCCATCTACAAAAGGCAATGGGTGAACACATGGTCCAATACTGGAAGGACGTAGGCATCGCACAACAAGGTGTAACCAAGTTCTGGGAGAACTTCGGCTACATTAGTCCTAACTGGAAGGATCCGCCGTCACAAGATCCTAAGTACATCCGCAAACGTGCCATGCAACTTCAAGTTACGCTACAGTGTGGTGAGTGGCTGCTTCTGTTTCTAGATTGAGAACGCGTGTATGGAGAGAGTAGAGGGAAACGTTAGGTTAATCGTGAAGAATTATGATAAAGGTGTAGGTGTTAGCAGGGATACAATATCTCAGTTTGTGTCGTGTTATCCGGATTTTCAATAGCCTGCTGCATCACACTTTGTTAAATGCATAGTTATACTTCTTATAAAGAGGAATAGTCCCACTTAGTACTCATTAGCACCCTCTTCCCCTACCCGTCCTAATGTTGTTATATCGATCTAAAGCTACACGGTTAAACAGGAATCGGAACCGATTACCTACCCTACCCTAGGGCACCCGAGAGCCGCCTGAAAGTACCACATTACGTGTGTCACTCCTCTGGGGCTGGGATTGAAACATATGCTGAAGATCAGTGTATCTTTACGATATACAAAATATTAATGTTGTCAGATTATTTTTAGACTTCATTGAAATGTATTTTGTTTGTGTATATGGAATCTATAGTTTAAGTATCATAAGGGTGTTTGTGATATAATAGTAGTTTTTTTGTTTTTTTTAAATGAACGACAGTAAATGACATCCCATAAAAATGAGGACTATCTCACACTCTTCCATTTTAACTTGTCCAGCTTTAGGAAAAGTATATAAGAGTTTCCATGGTTAATGCAAGGATGTCAGAGTTCAGGGAAATCCCTGAAATCAGGATTTTTCTAGAACACACAAATATTGTCCTCACTACTCAAAAACCTCAATAGAACCTGTGTATGTCAACCCCATATTGTTTCAAGTACCTCACACACCCGATTTCCCTTTAAATATGTGCATTATTACTTCCATGATTTTCAGGGTTTTCCCTGAGAAGCTTCCCATTGATAATGCCAGGATGAAAATCCCTGAAATCCCTGAAACCCTTGTACTGTTACCATGCAAACCACTTTGAATGCATAGCTAATACCAGGAACCAGCTCAATATTACAATCTCCCATGCATATATTTGGCTTAAAATCAATAGAACATAGATGGTAGGACTCTGCTTGGAGATCCCAGGCTGTAGTACCAGTTCTAATCACCAGGGGATACAGCCTTACTCGTTTGAGTTCCCAGTAAGCATTGTAGTCTGGTGGGGGAAGGGGGGGGGGGGGTGAGTTTGTCCCAGCAAATAACTTCAGGGATTTTTCTCAAGGGCTGCTGACATCCCTGTTAATGACAAATGGTATTCGATTAGTAATTTAGTAAAATTAAAATCCAATAAAAGAATAATTTCTGAGATATGGACATTTCTCTTTCGCGTTTTAGGGATTCTGGATTGGGTAGTGCATATATTCTCGTAAATTGTTCGTTAATTCTAAAATATTTTAGTGTTACAAAGGGATTATGAAATCCAGAAAGAATTGAAAAAAGGATAAAACCCTTGGCACTGCTATGTAGGGTGTCAGTTGCTGCCTCTGGTCTTTACGAAAATTGTTCCGTCTATTGCAGACCTTTGTTTGAAGTGGCGAATGTTGCCGTTCTCAAATTCAAACGTTGGTCGGACATTTGCGGACGAATGGATTTGCTCCAACAACACAGACCCCTCCCACAACAGGTGAGTGTTACCATTACTTCTCTGTAACTACCTTGGTCCATAGCCATGCAACTTCTAAACCCCTCATTTTGCTTCCTCCCTCAAACGACGATGATGGCCATGGGTATGGTGAACTATAGACGACAGTCCTCTGAATTGTTCTGAAATCAGAAATTCAAGAAAAGTAGATAAAATGAAGCCGTTCTCAATAATATCAGTTACAAGTTATATTAGCTGTCACGACTACATGTTAATGTGATGGTGGAGCGTACATGGATATTAATTGATGAGCCTGATTTTAAACACTTGTACAATTGTTCCTTCAGATGTTCATCAGCAGAGCAAAAGCTCAATATTCCAGAAGGTATGCTGAGAAAAGAAGTCAAGACAAAGGAACAAAAAAAGGCAGCATTAGCAGAAGTATGTATCATGTTCAATTTCCTCTCCTTTCGTCGTCAGTGTTGTTCAAATTGGTATTATATCATGATTTAACATAACGATAGAAAAAAATACAATTTCCACGTAACCATATTGAAAGGCTTACGATGCCTAAGATGTTTTGTGTTTATTTTTACCAGGAAATAAGGAAGAAACAAGAGCAGTTGGAAAAGATGCAGAAGACAAAAGTCATTACATCAACGCGACAATTACGTGAAGAATTTGACCACGTAGATGACGATTCAGATTCGGTATGTAAAAGCCAAGATACTGCTGAGGTTACTACTACTACTACTACTACTACTACTACTAGTTCATTGCCTAACTTCCTTGGCTTTGTTCATATTCAAATACATGTATACATAAAATCCGCATTAACCGTAAATAAGCTTTTTTTTTCTAATAAAAAGGTCGATCTAGTTACCTTCACCAACTTTGTCTTATAGGTTATGGCTATAGCCTACTGTAGTACAACTGCTTGTAGATCCGATCACCATCAAACCCAAAGTAAGTCTAGTAGAACATATTGGACGTTAAACTACCTAAACAACCAACGAAAACATGTTCACAGTACATGTATATTGATTTACCCCGAACGAGCATTGGTATTACACCTACCATTTCCATAAGTGCCACTGACAGTTGCATACACCCTAGGAAGTATCATTATTCAGTTGAAACATGGTAACATATGGTATTGGCTTATAAAATTATTTGCAATATCATCTACGACGAGATATTTTGTCCCCCATTTTGATGCATATAGGCAGGGAACATGCAGGCAGGTTCCAGTTCCCGTTTGCATTGATCCATGAAATCGTTACCATCAGGCAACCGACAACCAATCAAGATAATCTGGAGTGTTTTCCCCAGGCCCCTGATGTAGGTTGTCCGCTTACACGGGGTTAAAATAAAATATAATAGGAAAATTTCCGTCCGAGCGAATTTGTCTGTTAATGCGGGGTGCCTGCTTACCCAGGTACCCCGATAGGCGGGGTTCTACTGTATGTTAGAAAAGTATGCATTTACATGTATTATTATCATCAATTTACAGGCAGATGAGGAATCATTGAGACGACTAGCTAAACCTAGATCTTCGCTATCGCGGAGACACTCGGAACCCGAGAAGCGCCATGTACCCGGGATGAGAACGCCGATGAGAGACGACGTCATTCCCCGCCGGCCGTCAGGCTCGGACATCCCGCGGCGCACGCCGGGAGGAGAGACGCCGCTCCGAGCTGCGGGCGCCGAGACGCCGCGCCGGACGCCGGGAAGTGAGACGCCGCGCCGTACGCCGGGAAGTGAGACGCCGCGCCGGACGCCGGGCAGCGAGACGCCGAGAAGAACGCCGGGAAGTGAGACGCCGCACAGGACGCCGGGAAGTGAGACGCCGAGAAGAACGCCGGGCAGCGAGACGCCCTGTCGAGCCGTGGCCACATCCTCTAAGCCGGCTGGGAGCATGTCCCCTACACCCACCAGGGTACGACTCAGCTGTTATATGTACTTCCTCTACACGTTGAGCTGAAAAGAAAACATAAGACTAATACTCAGAATGAGTAATATACCATTGTCAGGAATTATTTATTCGGATCCCCCAAACAGTCCTTCTTTAGAACATCCTTGCTGTAATCTGGAAGGCTTTTGTTAGTTTCCGACTGCCCTATTTTTCTGAAGTTATACGCCTGTGTTGAAGTTTGTAAGATTAAAGGAGGACTTTTGCTAAACTTTCACATATATATTTTTGTCGCACTAATATTCGTAGTCTGCAGTTTGACAAAAATGGGTTACTTTTATTGATTATGTGGACTAGTATCTGTGCACATGTTTTTAATAGCTATGGGCTGCTAGTCCATATACCTCATAAACCATTTAAAAGAGCAGCCAGACTCAGTATACATGTACTTATTGTTTAACAACTGTATGCTTCCTAATTGGCCGACACATCAGTGACGAATCAATCGCAAAGAAATTGGATTGCACTGTTTTAGGCGCGTATTCAAGAAACGTATCAAGAAGTTTCAATATACGGTGTCTTTTGGCACACACTAAGCTCTTTCTCACTGTGGCTGATCCCCTAGGTAATCACGGTAACACGAGTCAGTACGTCAGAGCGGAAAGCATCCAAACGGCGAGTCCAACGAAAATCAGAGAGCGACGAAGAACCTCCATTAGTCGAGCATGTAGAGGAAGAGCCACCAGCAAAGAAGAAGGCTCCAACACCAACTATACAAAAAAGCAAACAGGTATTTCAACGCTCACTTAAAGTTAAAGTATTTCATCATCAGTAAATTGAGCATTTCCGGTTACCGCCATTTTCTATATGACGACTTGTTTCGTATATAAATTTAGATTTAGAAGACGTGACAATAACACCTCTAACACAAGCCGATGCTACCTTGAAAATGACAGTTTCCTGTCAAAAAAAAAAGTATGTAAATTTTATTCTCTGCTACAACTCTGCTAACTTTATTTGAATACAATGATTATTTTATTTCGTAGAAACCGACAAAAGCCCCGGCGACACCTTCCAGCGCCTCGTTGAGAAGTAACCGGTCAGCTCTTGGATCTCTCGGGAAACGGCTGCGGGGGAAAGTAGACTCGTCCGAGTCAGGGTCTGACATCGGCGAAGAGCGGTCGTCACGGGCCCGCTCTGCGCGCGCACCTGCCACCCGCGGCCAGGTCGCCAACAAGAAGGATAAAGAGGTAAATAAAGTTCCCGCCAACTTATATTTTGTTATTTCGGAAGGTCCATTCTGTTAAAGATTATATAATTTAAGGACAAATTATCACATAAGAAGAACATGTAAATATCTTACCTAGAGTAATGTGTTTCATTTATACATTCATTGTAATTACCATAAGTTTTATTTATGTAATACGAATTTTGTAACCTTAGATTATGTAAAGGATATTATTATGGAAAAAAATGGTCAAATGTGGCTTGTTTCATTCATTCATATTCCCAAACTCACAAGTATGAAGCTTGATGCTATAACGATGTTAGATTAGATAAGAATGGACACTAACTCAAAGCATAATGAATAAAAACAAACTGAAGATGTTTTACCAAACACTGGCCTACTGATATTCGGTAAAGAGGGTGAAGTGAGATCTTGTTATAAAAGATTGCTTAGCCGTACATGGTCCATGATTAATGACCTCCTCTGTTCGCAGGGTGATGGAAGTCCCGTCATGGGCGAGAGCGACGATGAAGATAATGAAGCAGGCATGGAAACGGCAGAGCCAGAAACTTCCAGTAAGTATAAAATCTGCCATAGTCGACAGGGTTAAATTCGAAAAGAAAATGAATCAAGATATGCCCATATTAAGAAATGCCTTCTTATGGAAACCCGTCGATCACATTGTAAATTAAGTTCCTCATACTTACTGGTGAGTAAGAGTTCTCTTTCTGGACAATTATATAGTTTGAAGTGGTAACAGCATGGCGTGTAAACGAGCATTTTCTAAATAGTTCATGTTCGGGTTCTGTTGGTTTTGATTGTTTGCCTGTTTTTATTTTAATTTCAACAAATTCACCTCAAGGGTGGTCTTCCGTTTGTAGATTATGTGGGTTATATCTAGATTTTTTTCTGTAGGTATCGATAACGAAATAGATATCATCATGTACACTGATAGTATATATAGTACTATATAAAACTAAAGGGAAAAAGTAAAGCAAAGTTCATTAATGGTCATTATTGCAAGTAATGCAAAACACAGAATTTTGATAATAATGATATATCCCACCACTGTACAGAATTGATATAATGAGTAAATGGAAGTGATAGGATGTGACCCCCAATATTTATTTGATAATGAGTATTTTGTGCCTCTCGCTTCGTTTGTGATGTTTGATCTTTTTCTATACCTTAGCCAAAGACATAGATATTACATAAAGATTACATGGTGTCAAAAAGATCACCCTGTAATTAGTCTGGAGTTTTTAATTCTTCGGTTAAAGTTTTCTTTACTTGAGATTTTTTATTTCAGTGTCTAGACCATTCCATAGTTTGTAGCCCCGATATTTGAGAGATTTTCTTATTAATTAAGTTCTTGAATTGTATTACAGCAGGCGTTGGGACCAGGGTAGAAGCCAAAGTACAAAACAAATGGTGAGTTCAGCTATTCTTATTTCAATTGATACTATAGACAGTAATGAGATGTGTCTCCTATGCTATCTATAGCTTTTCACTTTTGCTACTGGGGTCCACTCGTGGAGGCAAATACCAAGAAGTTTACAACGTTTTCACATCGTTTGAGACACTTTGGTAGAAATATAACAATGACAGTCTGGTTGGGTCTGAAACATATTTTATTTTCTATTATTTATGTTGGGTCACGTGTAATATGACTGATGACAGATGATAGGCCCAGAATAAAAAAAAACCCCACCAAAACGGAGCTTCTGAAATAGTTCACGCAAATGCCACCAGGGTAGAGCAGGAGCAACAGCGGCGTAATTCCCGCCCGATACACTAGATGGCAGTCAATGCGCCTGGTTTCCCCCTGAATTGAGATGAATGAATCTTCTAGATAAGTCACTGGTGTCGATAGAATGGTTAGCATGAAATGCACCTTTACCTGTGTAATGAAGGAGACACTGTTTTAAAGAGGATCTCCCACCTCTACTGTCGCTGCTTCAACGTCGCTGCATCTGATACTGACACAGTTTACTCGGTGTCACTCTATTTTATGGTTTCATGAGAGTCAGAACCGAGTGGTTTGTAGTACAAGTGCATGTGGTTCAAGAGCGAATCCGTAAAACACTCATGAAGTTGACATAACAACCACTTTAGCACTACCGTTCAGTACTAGATCGTTATGACCAATAAAGTTACTTTCTGTTGTCAATATGTTTTTTAATGGTGTGCGGACTATTTTAACCTTCTATGAGAAATAGGATGTTGTATCTTTCGTAAGAAATTGATTATGCTACTAAGGTGCTTTGTCATCATACCTGTATGGATTGTCTGAACAATGTACCGTAACATGCGACAACTTGTTCTTCTTAGTAGATACATGGACCAGGAAGTGGTCTTAATGTCACTCATGCATATAGTCCTTATTGCCATCTACCTTCATTGCTCAAGCCCGCGAACGGGTAATATTTCATGTCTTGGCATTGACCTGCACTAACAACACCGATTAGCGTTAAATCGATCAGGACTTGTCTTCAGTAAGTCAGCCTCTAACAGGCTTTAAATGAAAGACTAGGTGCAGAATGGATGCTGGAGTAATAGAACGTTTTTATGAATTGTGACAGAATTTGAGTTGGATCATTAAGAGAGGCAGTTAGGAAGAGACGCAGTGGTTTAGAATAGCACGGAGAGTATTTAGTAGTAAGGCAATATAGAAAGACATGGTTAGTGTGTCTGAATGGAATCTGTTCAGAGATATTTTGGTCAGAAATACTCACCTCATTCTTCGAATTCGGTGAGTATTTCTGACCAAAATATCTCTGAACAGATTCCATTCAGACACACTCACTATGTCTTTTTATTATAATATACCTAGAAATCATTAAGAATACCATTCTACAACTCACTAAATAGGAGAATGAGTGGTCACGTGGTACAGCGGGTAGTATTATATATATTACGCCACAGTGTGGACGAATGAAATCATTACTACTGGGGCATAAACCTGAGACATTCGTGCACCGGTATATAATAATATACCTGTGGCCAGCACCAGTCAGGTAGTCACATCTCTATCACCGAACTGAACAGAAGTCCTCAGATAGGGGACACATATTTATTATCGATCCAAAACAAAGTCTCAATTGAAAACGAATTTGGCCACAGTTAACCGCTACACATTGTTTCCAAGCTGTCAGGACCCATCACCGCTGATTACGGATCCATTGATTACGGGCCTCAAGGCCATAGATAACGGGAAAATACACTCCCAGACACATATAATCTCTTTGTGCATATACAGTAGTAAGGGGGCATGGTCCGTTCTGGCCAAAATGTCTGTTTACGCGGGGTGTCCTTTAAGTGTGGTTTTAGCGTACAGCAAAAGATAGAGTCCTTTTTGATAGAGTATATGATATGGCAATTCCTGGTTTCAATTTATTTGTAAAGATGGATCATAAATGCAACAAACATTGATTTTATGGACAGGCCACTGAAGGTCTACTTAGTAACTTTGTAATACACATAAATTGTTCGTGGTAACATAGTTACCACAATTAATAGCAAGTCTGTAGTTGCTGGGTCCCATGTTCCTGGACATTAAGACACTGCGATCAGATGGTGATATTGTTAACAATGAAAATCATACCCTAGGCAGAAAAAAAATATCACTAGGCTGATGTCTGATGAGTCATACAAAAGGATATCTTCAATTTTCCTCCCTAGCCTAGTTTTTGTTTAATATCAGAGTTGTCCAACACAGTCCGTTCTCTGGAAAGAGAAGAATGTTGATTCTTTTCACAATGGTTGCTTGAAGACTCCAGGATATGGCTGGTGTGATGAGACTGCACCCCGGTTAAATTGAGGATAGCTCTAGCCAATCGGTGTTTTGTAACTTCACCTCGAATGAAGTGATTGAAGAATTGAGCTTAGAATCTAACTCGCTTAGCGTATACCGCACTGGAAATAATCAGGACATAATCGTTATACTCTATACCCTAGGTATATAAATGTCTAAGTTTTAAACACACACAAATCCGTGCGTTTGATTTTTTTTTTAAATCCATGTTGGAACAAATTGTTTTAGTCCACACATGTATGACAAGATGTTACCGGAGGTTTCTAGGTCAACTCATTTGTATTGCCTCAAAGTACTCAAGTGCCAGTAGGTAGGGACACTGTAACCATCAGCCTGATATTTATGTTATGGAGCAGACGTCGCCTTGTCTTTATCTGATATTTATGTTATGGTTCATTTCCAACCATACAGTCAGTTACTATAAGGAAAGAGGATTAAAATGCCAATAAAGACATATGTACTGGTTTCAGCTCTATTATGATGTAAGTTTTCTCTGATATACAGTTTCAGTAAATTGCTTTTGGAGTGCTCTCTTCTCAGGCTCAGATTTATAGCCAATACATCCATCTAAGATAACTCCAAATAATCTTTCTACCTACCTACAAGTTGTTCTGAAAGGTTAACCACAATAGAGATTGTATGGTTAAGTCAGATCAAGACGTTTAGGGATAATATGTGTATACCCGTATCGACCAATGAATCTGTGAGTCAAGACAATTTCTCATAATTCTACAAAAAAAAGTATCTGGAGACTGAATATCCTGTTTCACTGATACCCGCAGCCTCAAGTTTTCTCCCCCGAAAGCCTCCAAACTTCAGTTAGCAAGTGTTGTGTGTTAGTTTCGATGATGACTCGACCCTTCATTGGGAGGTAGATTCCACCCACCTCCTTCACCTCACCCCTATCACCCTTATCACCCAGCAATGGCAGACTCGTCGTGCAGATAAGTCCCACCAGGGGGCAGCACTGGCCTCGGTCGCGTGACAAGCGGCGATCTGTGAATGACTGATCTCTATGTCGATCATAACTCGTGTGTCGGGCAGCGGACGAGGCCTGGCCGGGCGGTGCGGGGAGGTGTTAGCGGTCCGCACCCCGGTCCCCGCCCCGCCCCCCGGATCCATCTGGCCGTCCACACCTCGCCGTTAATCACATCATCCCAACCCCTACACCAGGTGGCGCCATGACGGCGACCCCTGTGACCGCCGAGCGGTACTCGGTGTGCGCCGTATCGGGTAGCGTAGCGTGCCGGGAGGAAATTGCCTCGGCCAGAAATAATTTGCTGCTTCCTAAGAAGGAGAATATGATAATACAAGAAAGAAGTGAAACAAGAAGAAATGATAATATAATAGGCCGAAAATGGAGGGCGGAAATTGTGTATCACGTACCAGAGTTCAGAACCTGCGCGGTAGAGGGGTTTTCAACTATGATACAAATGATGTTTCAAAGGAAACATGAACTGCTTTAGGCTACGGAGTTCAATAAAGCATACTAGCAGGTTGTTTTACCAATACTATCCAAACTTTCCACATCTAAGGTAACAAGCAATGTAAGTTTTTGAAAACGTCAAGTAAAGGGACCTACTTCATCAAGGTATTTAAAAAAATGTAATACAAAAGAAATGAATTATTGTTCAACAATATTATTATCTACCTATTACGAACCTATCACTACAAGCATATATATTCTAGACATCGCTACCGAGGAGATTACGATTGTCGTAATCTCTTTGGAGATTACGGAAAAAAGAGTCCCTACCATGCAAAGTAGTGCGTGATAAGATATGCGGCCATTTTTCTTTCCTATGATAACTTGAATTTGCTATGCTAAATAATAGATATATTGCCATGTCTTTGATCTGTGTGGTCGTATTCTTCTCATATTTGATGCTATGCAATATCTTAGGATTCGTTCGTTTGTCACAGCGCATTATATTCATGAAGAATAAGTCAACACAGGTCATGGTGATCTTGTATTTATCACCAGTTTTCCATGCAGCATGATGCGTATACTAACACTGGTAAATGATAATGTGTCGGTTTGTTTTTGATATATTTCCTCGTGAATCGTGACGACATAGATTTTGTGATAATTTTATTCATTTTCTGGCTCTCCGTGTTACATTTTATTTGTTCATCACCTGATGACACGAGTTTTACGCCCAGGACTCGTCTGTGCGGCCCCAAGGAACGCATTAAATTCAGCGTCTTGGTTACAGAGCGTTCACGTTACTGGGACCCAAAAGTCGTCTGCTCTCTCTCTGGTTGCTGATTCCGGCGAACGCCGCGAGGCGGTTCGCTTTCCTCTACATTGTAGGTACGCCGGCAAAGTAGTGGAAGTCAACACGGCGACAAACCAGTGGAAAGTGAAGTTTGAGAAGTACCCCAAAGAGAAATACGACAAGTGGTGAGAGCATAAATATAGGTTTCCCCATCCGCTTGCCGTCTCGCGTTAAGTTGTGTTTTACCACCAACTCCCTCTATCATATTCCGGCCGGCCAATATGCGTCTCGTCATATCCACGTATTCAGTTAGGCGACAAATTACTTAGCAGAAAACCTTCCAAAACTTGCACTTGCAAAGAGTGACAACATATTTAGTGTAGGATTTCACCCATGTTCCACATACTGGAAACCCAACACGATACAATTGGTCATCACGTAAGTTAAGAAATCATCCCTTATCGGTCACTGTGTATGTTGGCGGTAAAATGGCAAGTCGTGTTAAGGCAAAGGAAACGGAACTGCCATAGAGGTCCCATGCATGTAACTGTTGTGATAGATGAGCGTGTATATAAAATGTACTTGTTTTTCCTATGTCTATGTTAACAGTTCATTAGAATGAGTGTCTCTTTCTTCATCCGGTACCGACCTAATTGTACATAAAGCCCTTTCCCTTCCATTTGTCGCACTTTTATTCTGAGATATCGAATAGGTGAGACATGGCATATGTGGTTTCATTGGCAGCTATCGAATTGTATATTCTGAGATATCAGTCTCGCTTGTAACATTGGATTAATTGTTAGCATCTCTCAGTTCCACTTGCAAGATGCAGTCAGCCATTTATATTTCTCAGTCCGCATTGTAAAACGAAGTTGATAATCAAGTCCCTCTGTCCTTGACCATAAGGTATATTCGGTCATCCACGTCTCTGTCCTACCATGTCCTGCCAGTAAGATGCAATCAGTGATTCACGTCTTGCAGTCCTGCATTTAAGATGCAGTCAATTATTCATGCCCCTCAGTCCGTTGTGTAAGATGCAGTCTGTCATCTTTACTCCTCAGTCCTTTCTGTAAGATCCAGTTTATCATTTCCACTCCTCGGTCCTTTTTATAAGACACAGTATATCGTTTCCATCCCTCAGTCCTTTGTGTAAGATGCTGTCTGTCATTTCCATCCCTCAGTCTCGCGTGTAAGATGCAGTCTATTATGTGTGTCCCTCTGTCCTGTGTGTAAGATATGGTCATAATTCACATCCATCAGTCATGTTTGGGGGATGCAGCATCAATCATTCAGGTCCATATTTCCGACTGTGAGATACAGAGAAAATACATTGGCCTGCCTGTAAGATGCAGGGTTAGTCTACTCTCGTTTTATAAGCTCATTGCCCAGTGCCCGTCTACATTCTTCAAAACACCAACTAAATTTCATATAGACCAACAAGCCACCAAAGTTTCTGCTAGACCCACTAACTGCCCAATTCAACACATGTCCATGAAAGTCACCACTAGATCCAGCCGCTGTTTTAGACACCGGTATGTTCACTATTCATTCAACTGATTTGCATTGAATCCGTGTCAGCACTAGACCCACTGTCCACTGTCTTGGACGAAATTAGTAGATCGGATTTAGACAGTGTGGCATTTTGGTAGTAGCCATGAAAACCGGCCATGTACTGTTGGGGTCAAATGTTTTTTTAAACACCTGATTTCCCCATCTGAGACATGCTCGTTATTAGAAAAGAATACCTTGTTATAACTTCAGTTCAGGTCAACTTCTGAAATCCCGCCATGGCAGATAGTCTATAGGCTCTAAGACCAGGTTGGTTAATAAACGTTTACTCCCCCTACAACTAACTACGAAGAACAGTATCTGTTGAGGTAAACTCTAGGAGAATTATGATTCTACATCATGCCAACAAAGACTATCTCCGCCCAGTGCGGTCGACCGTCATCACTAGGTTCAATATTTTGTCTACGCATCTCTCAATTTTTATGTAGTAATACAGATAGCATTGTTCTTTTTCTATTTACCTTTTTTGTTTAATATCCTAGGTAGGACTGCATGTAGCCTTTGCAATTCTATTAGGGGGTGTTCCTGGAGAACTTCAGGAAGTAGGAATGTCACATAATTCACAAATATTTCATATTTTCATCCCGCACTTTTCACGCGACGTATTTTCGGAAGCATGACATATTTCTTTTACAGAAATCGACATTTGGGCAGATATTTGATTAAGCACACTTTAATGGGAATATACTTTGTATATCAGGTAGTGCCATCAAGATGTTTCCTGATATTAGATTTGCTTTGTTCATAGTATGGTTATAAAATGTTTATATAATCATGTATACGGTGTTTTTAGCATCGTATCTATCAAATCTTATCGATTTCATCTTTAAGGGGGTAGATCTTTATCATGATAAATCCCCTTATACTTTTCAAGAGCTACGTAATGAAATACATGTCATGTCTGAACTAGTGAGAATTATGAAGCAAGCCTTGCTATGTGTTTTGTTCCTTATTATCTATTTGTAGATCTGCGTGTGTCATGTTAAATAGATTCACTGTTTTATAAAGCAGGTGACAATTAAATAAAGTAGGAGCACAGGTATAGCTACAATGATTACCAGATATTTAGGGAAGTATAGTATCTAATTAGAATCAAAGCCGCGACGTTTTAGTGGTGGAGTCTCTCACTAGGAGGCGTCACTGAGGCAGACTCGGTGCTAAGACGAAGATCACTGAGGATAGCCGGGAACCTTCTAACAGTCAGACTGTGTAGGCTTAGTCAGAGGTTGTTTCGCGCAGATGTTTCCAAATTGCGAGCTTAAGATGGGAAGCAGGGACGGTTTGGTGAAGGGTCGCGAAGCTAAAGATAGATCATGATTGAATTTGAAAAAAGGAGGAAACTACATTCAACCGTCCATGTTAAGTCTTCTGGATATGTCAGTGATGTATGAATAGTTCCGATATCTACTTTCTTCGGCTGGGTTAGCCATTTCAGCGTAGTGTGTGTTTGGAGTGGTTTCTCAATATCGTAACTCGATTTGTGTCCCTCTACCACTATATCCTCATATCACATCAGCTACCTACCCTGCATCTCGCCGTGAGATTCGGACGCCCTGTAGCCTCAGGTCTCCGGTAAAGTCCATTATTTGCTTGTTATCTAATGATGAAATGATCTGCAGTGGTACGTAGCTAGGGACCTTAAACATGTACCGGGCTTTGTCGTAACCTAGTCGGTCAGCCTCAGCCTTGTGCGCCCGTGAGGTGTGCGGGGTCGTGTGTGCTGCGCCTCTTCCCGCCTGCTGCCGGGAAGACCAGCAGTAGAGTCCGGTGCTTGCAGTAGACGCTCTAGCTTGTAGACTCACATTTTCAAAATAAGAGAAATACATCAATTTGTACTGTAGTGGAAATGAGAAGATTATGAACTAAAGATCAGTATCTCCATATCTCCCTGCCACTGAAATCTCGCTTAACAATCATGAGTTGATAGGCATTCATGTCTTAAGCCTTCTTCGGTATGTGAAATGATACGACAGCATTATATAAACTGCATATACAAGATTTAACAAATAAAATCTCAAAACATCCTTACAACCCGCCCCGCCCCCTTCCACCACCCCCTTTGTAATATTACAGACATAGAGGACTGAGGCGGGCAGCAAGTACATTGATGTGTAATTCTGGATGGTGCTCCTGATGTCATGTGCAGTGCACGCTTTATATCGATGGCGAATTGCGCGATCTGACGATAATATACGGAGATCGCAACATGGATTTCCTCATATTAAAGCTGAGGGAACCGACCATATGACGAAGCGTTTTCACATGCCACCCAAGCAAATAAAACTAGTCCGGGTCAGTGTTCCATCTATATCGCTATCCAGTATGACTGCAGAATTTCTGTAACTGGAATCCTTTGCCTCATCTATTTCTATCCGATGTATCCGATTATTTTCTTGATTTCTAAGCGTTTAAAATGGACCAATGAATAAAAGGTTTGGACATACTTAATTCTAATATAGTGGCGGAATCATGGCCGGAAGTGAGGCGGTGTCTTCAGTCTTTATGTTCACGGGCACAGAGGCCCAACTGGTGTCCAGTACAAATGCTCACCTCAAATACTAGGATGGACACAAGGCACCATTCACAGCATTTAGAATGTGCCCTTCATATCCTCCACATGGGGAAAATATCTCCAAATGGGGTAAACTACAATATCTCTTAAGTTATAGTATTTGCTCTTAGAGACGGACAAATTGAGGCATTAAAAGGAACAAATCAATTAACTGATGCCGCGGTCAACTCAATCCAATAAATTAGGGGTCATAAAAATAGTTGGAGATTCGGAATACGATGTGGTTTTGCTACCGGACGGTGCCCAGCCAGTAATGACGTAGTGTGACGTCAGATGGTTACCTCAGGGATCTAAGGTGGCTTGTTTGATGTGTGTCATTGAGACGCCGACTAGAGGGTTGAGGTGAGACGGTTGGTTAATTAGTGTATCACAGGTGAGACACAGGCGAGTGGACAGGTGTGTCGGCAGCCAGGTGAACAACGTCGCCCTCTATTTAGGACATACCTTCATCATCCTCTGAGGCACGGGTGAGATCTAGACCAACCGCCTTTGTCCCAGCTTTCCTCATTGGTCCAGTGTTATTCATTAGATGTATCATTAAGTCGAATCTTAAGATCAAAGACAAACGCCTTGAAGCAAATCCCTTCGAACAATATAATTTAGACACAAAAACAGCGACCCCTTCCCCTCCTTTAACTGTCAGCTAAATCACAAACTGGCACGGATGAAACTTTACCCTTACTACTGTTAGAATGCGATGAAATGCAAGGAAGGGTAACAAAGTTTCTCTTGCATGTTTCGGCTTTATAAATCACTTTTACCCAATAATTCATTGTACAAAATAACTTTATGTTAATATATCGCTATTTCAGATGTGCTATTTGCTGAAAGTGAATTGCATATAATGTGCATGCACATTTATTGTAAATATCGTAATGGAAGCCCAGGGAGGTGAGGTTGAGGGACTGAAATCGATGGCAGTTGGTTGAGATAAGCGTGGGTTAGCTGGCCACTTGCTGTGGGGATCGAGTCGTTCCGGCCATGAGTGTCAGATCAGAATCGCGACGTGGTGCCGGGAAGACGGGCGTCTCTTGTGAAACGCCGCTCCAGCGTCTGCTGTGCGCGGGTCTCCCGCCCGGCGGGCTCCGCGGCCCGGCGCGGGCGGCGAGCAGGCAGTCGCCGGCACTCAGCCTGTCTCAGCCAGACCCATCAACAACCCCCGCCTCCCCCGCCTTAACCCGCTCAATCCCCGCCTACCTGACGGGGCGCCGGGAGACCTCCGGGTCCCGGCCTGGTCCCCGGCCCGGACAATAATGGCTCATGGGCTCCCGTCAGACAGAGCGGGGATTTACTGCGAAGCCGGCCGGTCAAGTAAATGGGAGGTAATTCTGAGTTCCGTGGGGCTGGGCTCCGGCATCATTTTGTGAGATTTTTAAGAAGGAGGAAACGATGAGGCCCGAGAAGCGGTCGGTCGGCCCAGGCCCGGCTCCTGGGTCTGGGGAGGTGTCAAGCCGAGCGGCGGCAAGACGGAAGGCAGATGCTGCCCATCTCCCCATCCCTCCCGCCGCCGCCGCCGCCGCCGCCGCTGCTGGATCTCAAACCTACTTGTCCACCGGGGGGAGCTACGGTGGCGCTCAGAGACTCGTTCGTCTTAGGGAAAGGGCCTACATCCACCAACGTTGGTCCGCTCTGCCCTGCCTCTCCGCGGCCTGCCTTCCATGGCGCGCCGCCCGCCGACCTCTGCTGGTCCAGGTCCTTATTCAGTGGCGACCGCGTACAATCACCCTCATCCCTCCGCGAGCCGCTCATTGTGCGCGCCGCTTGCGTTGTGCCGGAAGTCACTCATCACCTGTCGCCTACTCCTCATCTGCCTTACCCTCATCCCCCCAACGGACCCTCATTCCAACAGCTACCACACGTTTTGCTAGCCCTTTATCCCTGCAACCCTTCATCCCTAACCCTAGCCCTCTTCTCCAAGTGTACCCCTTGCCCCTTGCCTGCCTGCCTGCCATTCCGTGACTACTCCCTCATCCGGTTACCATGCCGCTTGGCCAATTACCTTCAGTCATCAGGCCCTCATCAATTAAACAGCCCTTCATCTCGACATGAACCCCACTTCCCTATGCCTAGCACTTAAGCCTCACCTTGATTTATCGTCCAAATGCCTGCCTGACATCCAATTTCTAGACCCTCATCCAGTTTCCACTGATCCTGATCGGTGCTGTATTGTCTGATCATATTACGGCCCGCACAAGATCTGCTGTCAGATCCCCTGATGTTGGCATCAGTAGTTCAGAGATGACAGATTTCCGCTTTTCCGGGAAATCCACTATTTATTTTTCAGTATATCAAATTATTTTTTCCTATTGTTAAACAAATATGATATATACTTTCAGCCGCATTCACATCAATAGAACATGGTTTTGGACCTCTCAGCAAACCCCCATGTCATGGTCAACACGGACGTGTTTCCATGAGTCTCGGTCTCTTTGAAGCAGTAAATTCCACATGAAAAATGCCTCCACATTTCTCCCTGATCCCAACTGACATCCCTGCTAGTCTAGTCGGTGTCAGGCTTCTACGTTCAGTACTTCGAAAAAAAAGAGGTGTAAGGGTCATCCCTAATCTACGAACGTCAAATTTCTGAAAAGTTTGACCCCACCCTCTTTATCTCCACCGCAATGGACTAAAGAAGGGATGTAGGCAGAATTTAGGTCACAGGTCGGGTCGTGCAAAACGTCCCTGACTATTACTGATCGGGGAATGGGGATAAAGACATAAACAAAATACATGCTAGTGGCGAGAGTCATCACATCTAGGTTGTACTACGGTAGGCATCCTTTGTCCTATACTCTGCGTTATGTTTCTTGAAGTTATAATTACAGCAACTACGCCTCGCATTACATGTTTAGAAACAATATGCACATTACATAAAACAAAGTAAACGGGATAGTGAGACAAGGGAATACCTGAAATCCACTTGCATATAACTTGACTAGTAATCTCAGAAATTGCTTTGTAAGGTAGGACCATATGTATTACACCTTATCAACACTGACCCACTTTTATTTTTATTTTTATTATATAGAGCGGTGTATATTGAATATTTCATTACTATAAATCATCTTGCCGACTTGGTATGGTTCTTGCTACATCATGATTCAACACGGTGCAGTTACTGATCCACTTATTTCATTTACAACCATTGGAGGGATATTAGTTTGTCAAATTTTGCTTGAATGTCGGATTTTAGTCTAAAAAGGGCATATTAAGAAATGGCTTATTTTCTGAGAATATTATAGGCTACAGGTTTCCTAAAACCGATAATGGAGATTAACTTCAGTTAGGTCCTGCACATTCAGCGATAAGATTACTATCCAGTGCTTCAATCTCTGTATGGTGGTTGGATTTCTGCTAGAATCTCTCCTGCAACCAAGATTCAAGCAGTAGCGATATTAGTGACATCTGATTGGATTAAAATCAAAATATATTATGTGATGGTGACAGCTATTGTTGCGTTACCAAATATAAAAATCATAGAATAAACTAATGAACTTTTAAAGATGTTTTGCGGAATATGCAACTAATAATGCGTGGTAATCGTTTCTGAATGACTTTCTCACTCTTCTAGCCCTGCTTGTATCTCTGCACCGACCTGTCAGTTTGGGTGCACCCCTCTCATAAGATCTCACACTCTCTAAGTGGTATTATGTACTCTCACTACGCTCTATGGGAGAAGAATTCTTAACGAACTAGGCTTAGAGCCTTGGCAATCCACTGACCTGCCTCCCGTGCTAAAGACGTACATCAATGGAACCCAAAGATTCCTATAATCTCAATGATGCCACCTAGCGGAAATACTGTGTGCCAGTGGATTATCAAGGTTCTAAGCCTAGTTCGTTAATGCTTCTTTTATATAGAGCGTAGTGAGAACCTTTTACAGAATACCTCTTAGAGAATAAGATCTTATAAGAGGGGTGCACTGGGCAACATCTGCCCCATGCGCCAGTTTTTCATATATCCTAAATTCGAAGGACTTTATATTTCATTTGTTGGTACGACGTGGCTAGAACACCTCTACTACAAGCCGATGTAAAAAAAAAATAATAATAAAAGAAAATATATATATATATATTTTATTTGTGAAAAGTGGATGCACATGGTATATGGTAAATGATATACATGTACACCCATTCCTGTTATTTGTGTAATCAAATCAGGCATAGTCTCTGGGAGTACTTTCCTCAGTGGAAAGTACTTCATGTGTTGTTGGGTTTTGTTTTGCCAACAACACCCATGTGCTCCTTCGAATGCGCAGTCTAATCAACTGTGATTCACATTATACATTGGTTTACAGCTAAAAAGGAAACAACTGAATAGACTGTGAAGCTCATTTAGCAAATCCAGTATTTCCTAACTCATAATATGAGTATTTTGAGTTTCATAATTTGACAGTTACCCTTTTTTTAAATCCGAAATGTAGTTTCTCTATGTAACGTCACTGGGTTGAGGCAGAGATTAATAAGTGCCAGCGCTACGAAAAATCTGCTGGAAGAGTGACTTACTTTGAACAAGATATCTCATTAATTCTATACTTTTTTGAGTTAGTTGATTCAGATACACATAGTGCTTAGGGAAATAATTATTTAATGGTAAATATTTTGGCCAGAGTTGCTAGTACTTAGCACCTCATCAAATATACATGCTGATTTGTGAAGTGCCACATGGAACTTTTCACTTTATCAGATTACAGTACATTGGCGAACCTCACAATGGCAGCAAGCTGGTGTGACCGATTTGGGAGGAGAGGATAATGACAAAAAAAAATAGCAACTCGCATTTCTGGGAACCTAAGATGGCCTGGCTGTATATAAAAACCGCGTGTGAAATGACCCCGGGCAGTAAATTGAATGTCAGCGGCAGTAAATGAACAGTGCAGTGTTCTGTGATTGGTTTGCCCGTTCAGCCCCGTTGGCGGTCGGACTCAGCACGGTTTTGTTGTCGGTGTTTGTGGTAGCGGGCTCAGGCGCGGCTTCGCTGACTTGATGCCCCGTGCGGTGAACAGATTACATTATGGTCCCAGCTTCCCGCCACTCTCAACAATTACACAGCAGGGCAGGTGCTGCCATCTAGCGGCTGTACTGCCTGTGAGGCCGTCTGGGCCCCGGATGGTGTGAGCTCTCTGCTGGCTGTTTGAGGAAAGTATCGACTCCCGCCGAGTGCCACGGGGATAAAGTGTCCTGATGAAACAATAAAAGAGTACCCCGCCCCTTGCCACACCCCTACACCTCCTGATATCCATAACTGATACAAAAACCCACGACCTTGACCCGTGCGCCGCGACCCGACAGTTTCATTAGACAACACGAGCCCTCCTGCCGGTCCCCGGCTACTAGCGGCGGCTGATTTTTGCGTTTTCGTTCACGTCATGGACGTCTGGTGGCGACCCCTGGCGGGCGGACGTCTTCGTAAACGTGATAATAGCGGGGTGGACGTCCCCGCTTCTACAAACACCCGCAGTGCGGCGCTGCTGTCTCATAATGGCGGCCACCAAGACGCGAGGAAACTATGGTAACACGAGCTGCTGCCACCTGACGGGCGCGAGGTGCGAACAGTTGGCGGCGTCCACCGGGCGTTGCTGGCAGCGACGTGCAGATCACCGCCCTGAATCAATGAAACCTCCCCTTCCCCGGCCGAGTAGAGTCACGTGAAGAGGTGTGGTCCGCGTGAACGTTTTACACTCTTATTATGTGATATGTCAGAAGTGAACAGCTGAGAGGTCCGGTCCCGCGTCCAAGGCGAATTTCACCTGGAATATGGACGATTAGTTACGTCGCCTAGATGAAGAGTGCCCATTAGATC
The DNA here is from genome assembly GCA_950022655.1 of Alentia gelatinosa. Taxonomy (NCBI): domain Eukaryota; kingdom Metazoa; phylum Annelida; class Polychaeta; order Phyllodocida; family Polynoidae; genus Alentia; species Alentia gelatinosa. Next base: position 47,117,549 of record OX465587.1, on the reverse strand, counting down.
CGTAACCAACCACAGGACACGCATAGGGCTGTCGTTAAAGTGCTAGATTCAGAACAGCTGATAGTTTTTCTGTGTAGTGATAAGAGGCTAATTGAGGTTTCACGAGAAGGATGTTCGGGAAAGAATTGGATTTGTGATTTCTTCAGTAGGTATGTATATCTATAGGGGGAAAGCTTAGAGGAAAACTTGTGATAGCAGCAAAAACAAGAGGCCTGACAGAGGCTAAGTTTGGGCTTTTGGAGTAAGGACTAGGGTTGTGGAATGGAATGAAATGGCCATGTTGGTAGAGTTTTACATTAGCTGGTAGAGATAGGCTGAATTACAAGTTCCATTTTTCCAACATTGATGAATGAAAAATAAATACAGATTCATTTGTTCTCATCTTTATTGGTCGATGCCATTCAAATACATAAACATTCTTTATGCACAAATGGGTCTAGCATTGAAGACGCATCTATTTTGATGGTATGTCTTGATCTCCATGTACATGTCATACATTCTCCCGGGGTATATTAGACTGGTAAGAGGAAAGAGGTTGGTGTCAGAAATTGCTTACTGTTTTAGAAACAACGTCAGACAATAAGTTGAAGAAAAATATCAAAGGACAAAACAGTTACACAAGACTTCGCAAATTTACGCATTCACAAAATCTATACGGGTGTGTAATATGACCTAGTCATGGTAAGATGCTATTTCGACAGGGAGCTCTAAGAGCTTGGAGTTCGAGCAACGATTTCCAGACACACCATTGTTGATTTGCCTGTCTTATCATTCTGTGCTCACAGTAACACAATTCAATTGTCCTTCACACTCAGTGAGATTCAAAGACTAAGGGTTCATCTAATAACTTAGAAGGGAAAGTCAGCAACGTGTCAAAAAAAGAGATAACACCCAAAATATAAGTCTTTACCATTTTAGGGATACCTCGGAGCAGGGGGGACATCTTTTGAAGTGTAGAATGCAGGGTAGAGGTTGGACTGACCGTGGCCGAGGTCGCGGCAGGTGGCACGTGACACTAACACGTGTTTCTCGGACGCTTCCAAGAGCAAAGTCGTCTGCTTTTTGCGGTCACGTGACTGCCGGAACACGACAAGATGAAAGCGTTTGGAGTCGTCCTTTGAGGACGGCGGGTAATCCGGGCCCCTAGTCGAGTAGTTATAGTCCGTCCACAGCTTGCTGGCGAGCCTGACCGCTGAATCCGCCCCTGACTCTCCCTTCTCACGGAGATTTTGACGTGGGTTAATTGTGTAGTAGTAACGACAGGTTGAACATGTCAATGCGTCGACCGTGTGTAAACCTAAGCGATGAGACGTTAGATCGTCTATAAGCAGCCTACAGTTCGAAACCATCATTATTATCAAAACTCGTGTTGGTATACAACCATCATCACGACAGTTATCTATGTGAGACAATCTTTTAGCTAAGCATTTGTTTGGTGTGGATTTAAACAAAAGAATATATACTTCCGCATTATCAATCAGCTCGTTTGTTATGTCTTTGACTATCGGTGTCATATTTTCTCGTTGAACCAGTTGTTATTGTGGTCAGGATTAATTTTCTACCTCTGGACGTTTTGAATAGTAACACCGTCTACTTTATAACGACGCTATACTGTTATACACATGCAGGGTCGAAGACTGAATAGCCTTTGCCAACCATTGCTGGATAAACTATAAATGAGGGACGCCATTTAATGCTTCAGACACTCCCCTCTTTCAGAAGTCAGGCACTCCTGAGCTACTCATCAGAAACACTACGACATATCTCAGAGCTCTGCATGCTGAAATATACATTTGGCGTGTGGCACGCCAAACTTAGCCACTAAACCTTAGCAGTGGGGTGATAATAGAATGTAAGAATAGGAAAGCAGAAATCAGGTTGTAGTCATTGATACTATAGTCAGCGAAGGGTGCATCCCATAATTAACAACTATTAGAAGTCTTACAGCTGCAATCGAATAGATACACAAATATACTTTATATTATTCATTTCGTTACTCATTCGTTTCAGAGCTAGAATTACATGTGTGAGCTTCCGATAAGATTTTACCAAGAAAACCCAAGACTATTAATTTTATGAGGGTACAATTATACCACCTTGTTATTCTCCAGGATCTTCCCGGGGGGAAAGTAAGCCCTCAGTGAAAACGTTCAAAGGGACACGGGAATTATTACACCGGAAATTTGTATTTCTTATGGGAATACGGTTATTTCATCGTGAGGTTATTTTATCATGACCCCTCCTACCACATCCATCCCCGACCCTTAGCGCTATTAGTGAGGTATCGGAAGGAGCGCGGGCGGGAGGCTGCAGCAGATCTGAGGATCGAGGCGGGTAAGTGTAAATGATAACACTGATGTGTCCAGGGGCGATAATTAATAGTTTCGAAGTGGCCAATGGCAGTCTGTGATCTCAGTCCGCCAATACTCGTGGCCAAATGGGAAGGAATGAATGACACAAAGAGCATTCAATTCTCCTAACTTGCCTTTTCCCGTTGAAAATATCTCTTGAACAGAGATGCCAGTTTACCGGTTATTTCCAGTTTATTTTTGTGTGAGACTCTGGGAGCCCATCAACATAATAGAGATAACCAGTGGAGATAGGAATTATACGAAATGTTTTCCACTTTGTCTTCAAACCTCTCCGCGTAGTGTGGATGAGCAATTGGGATGAATTCCTCATCAGGGAAAATTAGCTTTTTAGTTATAACTTTCGGTGTTGTATTGGATCATGCCGTTCTGCGGTTGAACCTGTTGTTATTGTACTTATTATTCATTTCCTACCTCCGGACACGAATAATGACACCGTCTGCCTTCACTTCCAGTTAGCAGAGCTGCACCATGAAACAGTCCTGTAGCTCGCTACAAATGTTAAGTGTACCAAGTATCTTGATTCATTATAGAACAATAGTTGGAGATCTGACTCCTTGTTGCAGCCAAGACGTTGCAGACGGCGCTGTGAGCGTGCACACGCCTCCAGCTGTCAGGAGATGCCTGGCGCCGCCCGAGACAATGGCAGAGATGCCGGGGCCGGGCGGGGACGGATCCTTACGCTACACGTTCCTCGAGCCCGCTCACTTAGACCAGAGCGAGCTCACGTTTTCCAAGGAGGCAGAGGACCTGATTTTAGCCGGGTTCCCACCACATCTACTCACTGTTTACAGGTAGACTGTTGTGATAACCGTTCATCGGATTTACCGTTACCAAGTTACCGTTACCTTGTTACTGATAACATTGTTACAGTTATACGGTTACCCTGACTGAGCCCTTGTAGCTGACTGAAGTTGTTTCTATTTTGCAGTTCTTGACGAATCACCCATCCTATGGTCATTTAAATCACTGATAAAAGTATGAAATGGGGAACAGAATGATGGAGTTGTATGAAATCGAACATGTAACCTAAAACATCGTGAGGATTTACATGTCAAAACCCATACATTACCAAACAAATTCACGTACATCTGAAAGGTTTCTGTAAGATCATTATCAACTACAGCCTGATAGGATTCCTAAAGTCATCGATATGAGGTTCATCATGCCTGACTTGAATGCTGTTTGTTTCTATCCCCATTAGATGTAGTTTCTATAATCTGTATTACCGTCAATTCCCGCGTATACGACGCGTCCTATACGCAAGCCAAACCCCTGCTGCATCTTATAGGATTCGCCCAAACTCGGGGTGCGTCTTATACGCGGGTTTATTCCCTATGGCAATTGAGAATTTCGAGGAGTACCATGAGAAATGCCTTCAAATCAAAGGATACCCGGGTTATATATAATTGTAATGTTGGATTATGATATTACTGCATAATAATACATATATAGGAGGGTTTGAGGCCGGGCTGCATCGTAGGAGGCTGAAACCACATTTTCCCAATGGAAATGACGGGGGCGGGGGGGGGGGGGGGAGGGGGGGGCTTGGGTGCATTTTAAAGAAATTTCCCAGTGAAGGGTGCATCCCATAATTAACAACTATTAGAAGTCTTACAGCTGCGATCGAATAGATACACAAATATACTTTATACGATTTGTTTCGTTACTCATTCATTTCAGAGCTGAGTCATTGATAGTTGCTCATTGATAGTTGCTCATACTGAGTCATTGGTAGTTGCTAATATTGAGTCAGGCATAATGACTCACACCTGAATCCTACCTGAGTCAGACATGGTCTATCCTAACTGAGTCATGGACGCTTATATCTGAGTCAGACGTAGTAACTGATATCTGAGCCAAGCAACAGCACCATCTTGAGAGGTCACCATTATTTACGGCTGAAGTAGTTGCTCCAACGTCAGTCAGATGAAGCAATTCATATGCAAGCCAGACATACCTGAATCAAGCTTTGTAGCTCACACTAAAGTCTAACATTGTTTCTCATACTTGGCATGTCATCGTCATGTGAGGTTAATTGCTGTCATAACTTATTGGCCAACAGAAACCTCACTGACTATTTGAATTGGGTCAAAAGTTGTTTAGTGGTAACCACCAACCACAATTAGGTAGCGTTTTGTCGGTGGAATGTTTCCACTCACCAACTGGCTGCATAGAGGCTGTCCATGAAGGATGTCATGCTATTTTTTTTTACAATTTTGGCTTACTCCCTTCCCCTTGTCATATTTCTGTCATATACCCTTATCATTCATTGTTTTGATGAGCCCCCACCCCACCCCCACCTCCAGCTACATGACGTCATTTATCGACTGCTTATTATTGGTGTGACCTTGAGGATTACTGACGACTTCAAAGAGTTTTACATCTTATCAGTTGGTTAATGATGTTTTTTTATTTGGGAAGTTTAACGTCCTATTTGTTCAAGGAGACTTACTTTGGCGGTGATGATGTTGGTCGGTGGTACCATATTGAAGAAATAGACAAACAGAAATCGTTCCCAACATCTCTGCATCGTTTGGCGCAGTAGGATGATCTTGTATTGATAATTCCCGGCCTAATCACTTGTCTAGGAGTCAAACGTCGTAACTCGCACCTGATTCAGATATAATCCCTCGTACCTAAGTCATATGTAGTCACTCATAACACCTACAGTTTAGATACCCTTGTCGTGAGAGAACAGAGCAGACATCCCACTTCTCACCCCCTGACGCGCACTTTCTCGGCGTCCAAGGCAAGTTCTGTTTGTGTAGTGGTGTAATGCACACCTGGTAATGAGGGGTGTGTGTGAGTAAGGCTCTGTCAGTTGAGGCTCAGGTGTCTGGGTTCACTCCGCTAATAGCATGGGTCGGGGTGGGTGTGTGTGATGCGTGTGGTCTCTGGTAGATGCGCTTTTTATATGTGCAGCGGTGACTACGTCTGAACCTTCTCAACTGTATCATCTTACTCTATTATCACCATCCTCTATGACCGGCTTTAGATTAAATGTTACATAGATATAAACTCCATTGCCCTAGTATAGTTGGTAGTCTCACTATATGGACGTTTCTTTGCTAGGGTTAGCAGCTGATCTATACCTTGAATAATTTCAATATGAGGTCATTGCCTTACTGCAGTGAGGACATGGAGATGGACTGTGTTGTCTTCTAAGGGACCGCTTCTGTTGATACCTGACGACCCGGAATAATCAGGCATTGGGCACCGGGGCGTGGTTACATAAATAAAGAGATGAAGTGGGGCAGCACCATATTTACAGGTACACCTGCAGGATAGACCCAGTTGTTTTTTTGTATAATACTGGTTGTAAAGTAGATTTGGTGTCAACTGAAGTGTGAAAATTTGTGTCGACGATCACTCACCACCACAGAAATGTCCAGCATTTATTTTTCGTTCTATGAATAGAATATCTCAAATATAGATTTGACACCAATTAGATTAAATGTGTAATGCAGGCATTCAATGATTATGCATGTAGTTACATGCAAAAGTATGGCGATATCATATTTGCAAATAGATTGTCCATGTGCCTTTATAGAGGGTACGTATGATGATATCTATATGTTACATAGCAAGTGATGGTCGGCTAACATGATTATTAGGGCACAGAGTCAATATTTACCCTCTCATGTTAGGTGTTTGGGGTTAGGTAGGCTTGGACCTTGGACCTTGGCCAGGTATGGACAGTCAAGGGTGGTCCGAGATAAAAATGGCACCTAAACCCTTGCTGGCTCAAACACAGGTGAGAAATACCTATATTTAGGTATCCGTGGTCGCAAACGCATGGTCGGGGCTGAGGCAGGGGCCAGGCCCTGGGCAGACAGTAATAGAAAAGTGTCAGTTTTCATGTAATTGAGGCATACAGTTGGCGTTTGGCTCTGACCTTCTTCATCACGTCCCCAGCCCCCCTCTAATCTAACCCCCCGCCCTAATTGACAACGACGCCCCTGGCCGGCCTCCCCTCTTATCAACCCTGTCTCTCTCTTATATGTGTATGGTGCAGCTTTTATCGACAATACCCCCGACTAAAGACTATTTGTAGACAAAAACAAGACCTAGTTAATTGATGTAGAGGGTTTAGACGAGAAATGTGGCTGTGGTCGTGTTTGTGGTGGGTGAGGTGACGAGGCGCGTGGAATCCGATCCGGATGATTGCAGAGGGCGCAGAATTAACGGCACGGTCAAGGGCGATATTAGGGGGTTCACGGGAGAGGGCGGCACATACATGGGATATTAGCATACAGATAGTCCGCAAAGGATTAGGGTGTGATCATTGCTCCTCTGTTTCTCCAGCTTTTTGTCAAAGGTGTAAAAGACGGAAAATGGCGGCTTGACAAACTAGTTGTTGGAGGGAAAAGCTGAAACTATAACAACTAGTGGTGGATCAGGCAAATATTCACAAGAAGCAAACGAATAAAGTAATTTGCACATTCTGTTTATGAACAAATGATACAAGATAGGTTACACTGAAACGCATATATTAGAGACAATTAAGAGTTCGCTCTTGTTGAATTTTACATTGGATCCTAAAAGTGGGAACTTTCTGACTGGAAATGATTTACAGGAATTGCAGCCTGTCTCCCTCTATTGACCATACGCCTTATGCAGGTAGGGTCAATAGCCGATACCTGATGTGTTTGGTTCTGTTTTAAAATCATTAATTACAGTGATAATTTGATGAGTGGTTTGTTTATTTCTTCGCAACAATAATGTGCATGTTTATTTTCTTTCTGCAGGTATTCACAACATCCAATTTTTATACATCTTTTTATGTTCCTTTTTACAACGGTGGCTGTATGATGGTGGTCAAAAACAACTGTTTTCTGTTTGAGATTATGTAGTCCGTATTGTATAAATGTTTGTTTTATTTTTACAGGTTTGACCAGAGCAGCACCTCCATTAAAGTCACGAAGGTGAGGAGACTAATATAAATCTAACACCACACCAGTCGTTCGGGATATTAAGAGAAGTGGTTCATCTCACAGAAAACTATATAGATTGTAGTAGAACTTCTATTTTCAATGTCACCCACAGATACTGAATATAAAAGCCAGTTGCAGTGATATAAACTTTGTACGCCTTTAAAGGAGGATAGCATATGTGTTCTATCTTTAGCGACTAGTACACCCACTCTTCACCTGTTTTTTGCATAAGGAATCTGTAGTTTTTTTTTGTAACAGTTTCTTTATTGAGTCTGAATCATATACATAATACATTTATTATAAAAGTAAGTACACGTTTAGGACTTGACTCAATAAAAGGGGCAAACGCCTCAATTCGTAGCAAATTGATTTTCATGGCGCAGCCATACAAAGATATCCCATATATATTATATATATATATATATATATATCATTGTGACATGTGTTACATTCAACATATTTTGATAAATTTTTACAACAGCATACTAGTGTCTCAGAGATTATAACATCTTTTACAGCTTGTAGCCAAAAAAACCCTGGCAGTTACAGATACGGTGTATCTAATAAGTTTTTCATCATTCTCCCTTTTGTGAGGGATTTAAACATTGGATACGATTCGGTGTTTCTGACCATAGGCGTTTGTTTATTCCACAAATTACTTCCGTAATAATGCACAGATTCATATAGCTTGAACAATTTGGTTTCGACTTGAATGAAAGTCGAAACCAAATTGTTCAATCTATATATATTTGAGTATGACTGACTAAGGGAGCCTTGAGTAACTGACACTGGTGCAGGTGTCAAACATCCAGGCATCCTGACACACCCTGCAATATTGATAAACATCAAAACCGTTGATATCAATGCGCCTTTGTAAATGAAATTCATCAAATGTATTCTTTATGCGAGTCCATACTCGTGAACATTCTAATTTCAACAAAGTGTTTTACCGCACTTCAGGAGATGTTTTAGTCATCAGCAACTGACGGCAACTTTCAATATTCTAAATCTATATCAATAGCTTAAAGGGGATTTATTCAAATAAAGTTTAATGCATCTTGTCATTTTAGAGAATCTGTTTGAAAGTAGACTCTATCAGATTGAAATAAGTCATTTGTTTTGATAAAAAATATTGGAATTATTATATCATGTTCTCCAAAAATATACGATGGATCATCTGTAACTATATTGCTGTTCTAAAATAAACCACAATACGATAAGGCATCATGGCTTCAGATTAGTTAGCAAGCTGTCTAGCTATAATATCCCCCTTCTCCAATCTGTTAGTATTGTTTAAAACTTCCCAGAAGTGCTATCCAATTTCAGGCTGTCCGATGAAAAATGGCACGGGTCGGGAAGATGGCGGGCGGAGCGTGAATATTTTAATAAAGATGCTATTTGTCATTGGCGGTCGCCCGCCCAGTGCTCTGGTACAAAGCAAACATTGGTTTTTGTCTGAGGGCCTACCCGCGGGGCATGCGGAGGTGATGGGACGGGTGTCCGGACCTGCGCTTTTGTTTGCAGACAGGACCCCCTTCCCCCTCCTACTGACCCGCGCGCTATCACGGTAGGCTGCACTTTGATAGCGATCCCACAGTTGGAGAGTGGTATATCACCATCCCGTACGCAGGACGACATTGTATGAGCGGAATACAATAGATAATGTGCGCATAATTAAGTTAAGTCCTCTTGTCAGTGATGATAATAGCGGGATGATTTTGGAAAATGAACCAGTGAATGGGAAAGGACTTTCTAATGTAGAAAAATCTTAGATATTCAGATTATGATACTTAAAACTATATGGAATAGGATACAGCAAGCATTATAACATTTATCATTTACCAAGTCTATTGTATTATACGGAATTAGTTTCAAAGGGGATATTGCAGATGACCCAAAACGCACCGAATGATGCCCCTAACATTAGATTTAAGTGAAATATGAAAATCATGGGTTCGCCGCATCCTAGAAACACTGTGAAAACAAGCCACACTGAACATTATTTCACAGCGAATACCTGGTTTTATCATCATTTCTCCAAGCTATTTACAAGTAAGCTCGCATTTGACACCCCTCCCAGGCCTCACGATTGGAAAATGTATACTGAAAGTCTTTATCCAGGAAGTGTTTCGATTCATTGGCTTCCCTTGAAAATGCTTACCACTGTTGCTTTCAGTCGACTGACCAGTCGGTAGCGGAGTCAACAGTAGGAGCGCCACACTCGCCAGCCTCGGTCTCGTCTCACGACGCCGCAAATGAGACGCCGTCATCCTCAACGCCCGCCGCTGGGGGCGCCACCAGCGCCCAACTCAGTGAGGATATCGCCAACGGCTACAGGTGAGGAACTCCAACATGTTTTATAGCCATTCCACCCACATGGAGTCTCACTGTATGTTCATGCTGATTTATACTACAACTTTCTTTATCTTATGATCGAAGGGCATAAAAGAGTCCCCTTTTCTTTCACATGGTTTTTACGTTTACTGCCTCTTAAGGACGAGGGTACAGTACAAATATATACATATTATGTTAGATGAATGTGTGACATGAATAGTGATTTCATTCCACCAGAGGTGTGGTAAAGGTCCTTGACACTGAATCTACGTCAATAAACCTACAGTTGTTGAGGTTTACTGACTTTTATGGTTCTTATGGGTAAAAAGCTCACAACTTATATTGGTTTGGATTCTCCCTCATTCATCCGTAAGCATCAGGAGAAAACTATCTAGTTATTTGTGATGAGCACCTCCCAAAAACATTGACATTCTTAGACGCAAACATTTGGATAAACTCTACGTTATATTTCCTTTGTTTTCTTACCAAATTTAGATTATGTCTAATATCCAAAAACAAATGGTTGTTTAATGAGTACCTATGACCAGGGGATTGATAGTAACTCACGGGAGAGAAACGTAGAGCCTTAGGGCTGCGGTCGCGTTATAGGGGTCAAACAAGATGGGGCCTGTTGCTATTAATTAACGCTTGCTGTCTGAATGTTCGCGCTGGCGTTTCGTGACCTGGGTCAGCGCCGTCCAGACCTGGTCCGCCACTAAAACATCTGTCACCAGCGACTACGAAACGGAACTAATGTCTCCTCCTGTCATGCCACTCTGACCCGTGGTTAAGATCAGTGTCGTGTTTGATGGGTGATGTCCTCGAACCCTACAGGCACAGTCCTGATAGATCTTGGATAGGCATCGATATGCCAGATGTGTGGTTTCTTTTGTATTAAGCCGGTATATTTCCTTTAAAATTTTAGAGGGCAAAGGTCTCATTGATGTTTCGTTCACTCAATTGTTTTTGAGTGTTTGTTTTTAAAACTCAATACTACAAACTTCAAGTTTCATGGTTGTCTTTGCATATAGCAGTGTATTTTCTATACATGTATACATTTGTGTTTTTATATAAAACTATATTTTTTCAAATGCGTTTAATCCTATAGGATTCATTGAGAGAATTAATACTGATGCTCAGCAGAGGAAAAAGAGTCAGTGGGAGTTGTGTAAAGGGCGAAGGGGTGTAGTTCAGGGTCCCCCCAGGTTGTTAATGCACTTGACACGTCGTTGCCATGACGTCCTGAGGTCGGCGCCGTGTGGCCGGCGCCATTAGCGTCGGGCGTCGCGTCCCTCGTCACTTCCTGTCGCACAGAGAGCGACGTTCCCGCTATTAAACCCCGCGACGTGTAGCAGTGCTGCCCCCTAGTGAGAAGCCATCGCCTCAATGCCGCTCAGAGAGCGCTTTGCTGTCGCCGGCCCGCCGGAATCAGCGCGCGCAGCGGCACTTCCGGTGATGGCGGCGACGAGTCGGCGACCTCCCACGAGGTGTCGCGTCATTATCGGGCTCGGGGAGGGGGCACGGGGCTCAATTCGCTTCAGAAATCTCTGACTTTTTCCCTATCTTCTTTCCACTGCATTTCTTTCTACATTTCTGTTTTTTTATGTCGCTATGTAGAGACTGGGATATTTCTAAAGTTACATTCTATTTGTAAGATAAACACGTTGTATTTGTCCAGCAAAATCATGCTGATGTAACCGTTCAGATCATTAGAAAGGATTAAATGGCATCACCACAAGTCTAATAGAACATATTGGACGTTAAACTAAACAAACAAACAAACAAACCTGCCTAATGGTCGGTGGCCTTGGGTGCGGTGCCGGCATGCACACTCAGTCATGGCCTTCCCGCGGATATTCAATCTGGTTTGGGGTGGTTGGACTCGCTGCACTAAGGCACATAGTGTAGTAATATACTTGGAAAATGTGTGTAAGGTCCATTATATTTTCAAATCATCATACTCTACAGGAAATATGACAATTCAGAACGTGCAAGGCTAGGGTCTCAGTTTTGGCATATGCTCCAGACTGGTGAAGGAGTGAGTAGTTGAGGGAAAGTGTCATTTTCTGTCTACTACGGGCTGCCTGCTCTGAGCTGGAGGAGGAGTGAGTAGTACAGGGAAAGTGTCATTTTCCGTGTACGACGCGCCGCCTGCTCCAAGCTGGAGGAGGAGTGAGTAGTACAGGGAAAGTGTTCTTTTCTGTCTACTACATGCCGCCTGCTCCAAGCTGGAGGAGGAATGAGTAGTACAGGGAAAGTGTTCTTTTCTCTCTACTACATGCTGCCTGCTCCAAGCTTGTGGACCAGTGAGTAGTGTGGAATATCAGTGATGTCGAGTCTGAATGGTTTATATCATACTGTAATGTCCCCATTTGATCTTTAAACTTTTTTTTTTTTCGTTCATGACCTTGTTGAAAGTGTCCATTAAGTTTAATTGAACATATGCGACGTTAAACTACCCAAACAAACAATGTCCATAAAGAGCCCTCTATAGTAGTGTGGGAAAATATTACAGCACCACCATAAAGATTATGTTATTAATGGTTTATGTATACAAGAGCAAAACAATAGATATATGTATTGATTGTTTATAGGACGTGTTTGCGGTATTTCTTGCCGCCCCAGTGGATGATGGACAAGGAGGCTGTGTCCGCTCTCTCTGTGCAGGAACTGGCCGCCTTCCCACTCGACGACTTCTTTGACCACTACGAGAAAGGACTCAGGAAGGTGGGTCACACAGGCTTTCCCTTTTCAATTTACTTTTAATGATGTGACGATGGTTGTTCCGATATTTTTCATTTATAGAGTAGACTCTCTGACGATACTATTAAATTAGATGTTTTTCCTTTGGCTTACTGATTAATTATTTTCATATAATATTTTCTTACTTTTATTTGATGAAATGATACAAGTTTACCGCACTCTTGCATTATGAATGGAAACGACAGTTGCTCCTAGTTTTGATAGTACATTATTCTTACTCGCCGTAGGAACTACTTTCTCCGTAGTCCTATGGCATCAGGGAGATCTATACCGCGTAGTAATCAGTCCCGCGCGTATACCCAAGGAGTACGGACGTGTTTGAGCGACAGAGCGACATAAAGGTAAATATCCCTTTTTACTACCGCTATTTAGCGGATTTTGATAATTATAATACACCTGGTTGTTTACTGCAATTGGTATTTCACCCTGCGGGGAATTCTGAATACCATATTTACCAAAAAACTTACCTTTTTTCACTTTTGGTACTTTGCAGTTTAAACTCCGGGACTCCGGGCTCCGGCCGTTACGGAGGATATAAGCACACTCGCTCTCGATACAAGTACTACTTAACCGACAGCGAATCTTCTAAGATTGGAGTCTGCATACACTACTATGGCAACCCCAAAGACTTTAGAAGAACAAACAGAAATACTAGAGAAAATATTAAGTCAGAATGAAGAAGAAATTCCGTGTGCACAGAAGGAGCCTTCCAAGATGGCCGCTTCATCAAAACAAACAAAGAAGTCGCGTAGAGCTCCGCACCCAATATCGGACTCTGACGATCCCCTTGACGAAGAAGAATTACTTCTCATCAAGAAGAGACGCCTAGAACGCAAACGGAAAAAGACGTCTACTATTACCTCAAGTAGCACTTATCCAAATTCCGGAGCAGATTCGCTAGGAATTCAAATGAATGTTGATGCGACCGTAATGGCGTCCCCTCTATACCAGGGCGGCTTTGACCCGGAAATATGGAATTTCCAGGCAAACCAACAACAATCCACAGCACAAGCAAACGATCTGGACCTGTTCTTATGCTCAGATAAAGACGATACCCAAATGAGCACAATTGAGGAAAATATTCCGGCAGTTTTGAACAAACCGGAAGTGGATAACCCGGAAAAAGACAAAGAAAAACCTAAGCCATTTGCAACAGCAAAGCAAGGAACCATCATGGCGGCCGCATTAACCGCCCATGAAGAAGTCCACAAAATTCCGGCGTCAGCGCCGCTGAATGAGGAACTAGCCAATGTATTCGATTCATTCCTTAATAAGACTACGGATATGAAGATGGGGAAGACATTAATTGAGAAATACCCACCACCAGAGAATCTGAAGAATATGAGGGTACCCCTCATGGAGGATACATTGAGGAACAACAAAGAAATTGATAATTCGATTAAGAAGTCGGACCAACAAATGGTTTTCGCGAGTCAAGCCATGATGGCCGCTTTCACGGCTCTCAGCCCGATGATACAGCTCGCTTTCACACGTGGCGAGGACGATGCGGAGCTTAATAAGGCAGCACAAGGAAGTGTCGATGCAATGCGCTTAGCTTTCTACGCAAACACAGCTATGGTGCGAAGAAGACGAGAGGCCTTTAGAGGGAAATTAACAAAAGAATATGCCGATACTATTATAACTGCAAAAATCGACAATGAGTTCCTCTTTGGTGAAGCCGCTCAGGAATCCCTCAAAGAGGTCGATAAAGGAGGGAAACTCTTCAAAAAGATCCTCACGAAACCGGAAAACAAGGAAAAGTCAAAGAGACAATCCCCGGCAAAACAGACCAGACGCTTCCACCCACAGATGGGGTTTCGGCAGCAGAATCGATTCCAGGGTCCGAGACCACAGTTCAACTACGGTCAGCAATTCAACAACGTGAGGCCGTGGTTCCCCAACGGCCCAAACAACTACAACAACGGTTATCGTCAACAAAAACCGCAACAGCAGCAGAACAACCAGAAGAAAAAATAAGTCAGGTTGGTCTGGATAATATGTCAAATGTTTGTAATTTGAAAAATTCTCCAGAAGATTTCCGTGCAGGTCAAACAAAAGATTCCTTAGGTAATTGGAAAGATTTAACCAAAGACACCTGGGTATGTAACATGGTTAAAGGAGTAAAAATACCTTTCTTAGAAAAACCCGTGCAAAAGAGTATCCCCTCACCATACAGGCTATCCTCAGACGATAAGCCAAAGGTGGACGCAGAATTATCAAAAATGTTAGAGAAAGGAGTAATTGAAAAGGCTGAAAAATCAACTGATCAATGGGTATCAAATATCTTTACGAGACCTAAACCTCAGGGAAAGATACGTGTTATTTTAGATCTAACTGAACTCAACAAACTAATTGAATATCAGCATTTCAAAATGTCGTCGTTGAATACTGCTATTGAAATGACACAGAAGCATCACTACATGGCATCAGTAGATTTAAAAGATGCATATTACTCAATAAGCATCTGTAAAGCACACAGAAAGTACTTAAGGTTCTATTGGAAAGATCAATTATTCCAATTCACGGCTTTACCAAATGGGTTAGCATGCGCACCCAGAATTTTCACGAAAGTGTTGACACCTGTCTACGGGGAAATGAGAAAAAGGGGAGTTCAGTGTTTCGGATACATAGATGACTCTTTTGTAATGGCTGAAACACCTGAAAAATGTTCTGAAGCGGTAAAAACCCTAGCAGAAACATTAGATAGTCTCGGTTTTGTGATACATCCTGAAAAATCAGTTTTCAAACCCTCCAAAAAACTTTTGTTCTTAGGATTCATAATTGATTCTATGTCCATGACGTTGACTCTAAATGATGAAAAGGTTCAAAAATTCAAAGAATTCTCAGAACGCTGCAAAAATCGCAATCCATTACTATAAGACAATGCGCTGGAATGGTAGGGTTAATGATAGCCTATTCCCCAGGAGTCGATTACGGACTCGCGCACCTAAAACGCCTAGAAAGAGACAAAAATTTTGCTTTAGCCCAAAACAAGGGAAATTTTGACGCACAAATGAAGATATCAAAAGAAGGTATCATTGATATACAATGGTGGACGCACCATATATCAAAAGCAGAAAGAAAAATCAGACAAGATCACAGCGATCTTACCATGTCAACCGACGCCAGTTTGGACGGTTGGGGGGCCCACTGTGAAGGTATATCAATTGGTGGCCGCTGGGAAGAAATAGAAAAAGAGCATATAAACGTCTTAGAATTAAGAGCGATTTATTTGGCACTGACGAGTTTTTGCAAAGAAAAGAATAAAACAATTCATGTCCAGACAGATAATACGACAGCACTGTGCTACGTATCTAAGATGGGTGGAGTGAGATCCCCCTCTTGCGATTTAATCGCCAAAATGATCTGGAATTGGGCTGAATCCATGAAAAATTGGATAACAATTTCCTTTTTGCCAGGTAAACTCAATTGCCTCGCGGATGAAGCTTCGAGAAAATTTAAAGACAACCTTGAATGGTCACTTTCGGATAAACTCTTCCAAAAAATCGTAGATACTTTCGGAGAACCTAAAATTGATCTGTTTGCATCATTTAGAAACAACAAATGCCCAACTTACGCTTCATGGAAGCCCGATCCACATAGCACATATGTGGATGCGTTTTCATTTTCCTGGAGAGATTTAAATGTTTACGCATTTCCTCCTTGCAGCCTAATACTCAGGGTCCTGCGAAAGGTGAGAGAAGAAAAACCACAAAGATGCGTGATAGTCACTCCAGATTGGCCATCGGCAGTGTGGTATGCGACATTACTGCAACAGACAAGAGCAGTAAAGATGGTAGGCAGAAAGATTAGCAACCTCTTCCTCCCGAAATCACAAAGACAAAACTTTCCAAAGGGAATAAGTCTTCGTTTTTCTTTGATTTAGAAAATAATTTGGTACAAACTCAGGGGTGTGATAGACAAACAGCAAAATTCCTTATGGAATCGTGGCAACAGAACACTAAAAGAACATACGAAACATATATCTCTAAGTGGAAAACATTTTGCATTATAAACAAAATTGATCAAAAATCGCCCACAGTATTCCAAGTATGTAAATATCTGAAATCGCTTTCCGAAAAAGGATATTCATACGGTTCCATAAACGCAGCAAGATGCGCACTCTCAATTTCCTTACCAAGAAGAACAAATGGCGAGACCATGGGTAAAGATTTCTGGGTTAGCAGAGCTGTAAAATCAGCCTACCTCAGAAATCCCCCACATCCCAAATATTCTGAATTTTGGGATGTGGGGATAGTACTAACTTTATTCAAAAAATGGGGTAAAAACAAAAATTTGACACTAGAATATCTTACAAAGAAAATCGTTGTCTTATTTCTTTTGATTTCGGGTCAAAGAGGCCAGGCTATTCCTGCATTGTCCCTAGATGAACTCACCTACACAGATGAAAACCAAGCGCGATTTGTTCTAACGTCTTTAATGAAGACGGCAAGAACAGGCACATCGCTCCAAACGATTCTTTTAGAACCGTTCGATAAAGATAAACGGTTATGTATTGTCAGAACACTGAAACATTATATAACAAGAACAGCAGAAATCAGAAAATCGCAGAAACTGGTACTTTCGTACAGAAAGCCCTACGCACCAATTCATCGAGATACGGTATCTCGATATGTGACTCAGGTATTAAAACTCGCAGGTATTGATACCAATAAGTACGCACCACACTCTACAAGAGGTGCAGGCACCTCTACGGGTGCAAGGTTAGGGGTTGACACAAATAACCTCTTAAACTATGGTACTTGGAAAAACGAATCAACAATGGCCAAACATTACCGTAAACCATTGGAGAAAAAGAAAACACAAACAGTCGCAGAAGCGATTTTAGAAGATAATATTTAATCAGAGACATTAATATTAAGTGATATTATATGTACATTGTTCCAAATGAACAATAACATAGGTTACGGGTGCTATGATTGTGATAATAATCTTAAGATGTATTTAATCACATTTATCCACACTTTTCAAAAAACACTTTCCAAACAAAAAAGTGTTCTTTGTGATATATAAGCTGACCTATTCAATAGGACTGTGCTCCAGCTTATATAATATATTTTTTCATATAATAATGTGATATTGTTCATCATACTGCAGCTACACCTACGGGTGATTACTCATGTCAAAGATAAAAATCGCACATTTAGAAAATGTCGATTTTTTCTACACAGCGATTTACCTATATATATTTTTTATATATATATTCACGTTTTTACTAAAAAATACCGAAAAATAAAGGTATTTTCCAGTGATACACAATTGAAGACAATTGTCCTCATATGTAAACTGTCTGATACGTTACTTGTACCGATAACAAGATGTTGAATAAAACTACCAGATGGAAATCACGGTTATGTTTTATTTTATAAAGAGAATATCATATAATAACAAACAAAATAAAGAAACAAAGGAAAAAATTTATCTCTTGGCTTTAAAAATCTCCCTGATGCCATAGGACTACGGAGAAAGTAGTTCCTACGGCGAGTAAGAATAGGTAATTATACGAATACTTACCTTGGTAAAAGTATGAAGGAGAATTAATGTTCTTGCGAAGCCTAGGAACTCTTTCGGAGTGTCCTAGGGTACCAGGGACCCGCCTTCCATCCCCAACAAAATTTTATGAAATAAAGCCACCTATGAGGAAATATTTAAAAAATATATAAATATAATCACGGGTATGTTTCTTCTATTTGAGATAAATTTATTCCAATTAAAATTAGGTATTCGCGCTCTCACGACTGATTACTACGCGGTATAGATCTCCCTGGTACCCTAGGACACTCCGAAAGAGTTCCTAGGCTTCGCAAGAACATTAATTCTCCTTCATACTTTTACCAAGGTAAGTATTCGTATAATTACCTATTCATTATACTAAGCATTAAATGGAAACCCCGTTGGCGAGTATGATGCTGTTATGACTTGAGCAGACCAGATGGTTATCTGATTGCTACACATCACTGACATCGTGACGTGAGAGCCTAAGAAAGTGTTGAAAGCGTGGTTGGGGAGGTTATTACAACGGAGTTTGTGAAGTATGGTGCAGGGACTCGTAGGCCCACGGTTGGTTACTTGTCTTCCCTGCTACGTTAAAGTGCCTGGCTTTCATCTCCCGCCACGTAGATATTAGACAACAATGGCAGGATTATATTTTAGGGTCATTGTAGAGAAAAACGTACCATGGCCAAATTCTCGACCTTCCTACTTTCTACAGAAGCTCATAGTATTTGTATTTACCTGACGTTTAGAGTTATATTTGGTGTTCATAGACAGGCAACATTATAATACAACAGAATATATATATTATAAGGTATTTCTTGCCACACCTTCGGCTTTTGAGTCATTGAACCCTGTAAAAACATGTAAATTAACCTTTTTTTATCTAGAAACAATAAATCAACATCTTACCTTATAAGTCGATGTATCACTTAATACCAACCAAATAAGTATTTGACCCACCCATTACGGAGTCTCTGATCTAATCATATGGGAAACCTACAGATCGCTACTGAGTAGAATACGGAAAGCTGTATTCTACTCAGTTGAATATGGCTTTTTCTGTCACCTACCGACCACTATAGGAACTATTCTACATGCACAATGGACCGTGTTTACGTTGACTTTCTAATCGTTTATATGATTTTCTTTCTTATCATTAGTCAAAAGGTGTGATAGTTATAATTCTGAATTTCATCTGCGTGGTCATATAGAGAAACAGGCTTACTGTCTCCGTACGGATAAAATACGCGGTAAAATCGGCGATCAGATGAACCGATGCCGGAGGCAGAGGTTCATCTGATCGCCGATTTTACCAAGTATTTTATCCGTACGGAGACAGTCAGCCTGTTTCTCTATTATTATATACCTTAAAATATCGAAATTTTAACTTTGCTACTGGGGGAATATTTGGATTTTGTTGCCGTACATACCCCGTACGCCACATACATACCCCGTACGCCACCTAGGTGTCGTACGGGTATAAATACGACATGGGTAGGAGCGGGCAGTATGTGTAGGATATACTACCACAGGTATATAATAATATTCTCCTCGTGGTTAACACTACACATTACTATATACCCATGCCGTATATACTGTAAATACGCACCGTTTCGGCATATAACGTAAAAATACTGTACGGACCGCCGGTCCGTACACTAAAAAACGGACCACCTAGCCATACAAATTTATTAAAATTTTGGTTATTAAGAAAAATGAAATTGATTTTTTTTAAAAATTTATAAAGTAACCAAACTCGATGCTAATTTACCGTTTGTACGGAACTCGGCGTAAACGCCTCGGTCCGTACAAACGGTAAATTAGCATCTCGTTCTGTGACTTGTGCAGCATGGTCAGGACGTGCTATATAAATACTCGCTGTCGCTCGGACTTTTATTACGTCAACTACGCGGAGAATACGACCAGGCAGATCAAAATTATGGTAATATCGTGAATATATCAAAATACAAGACTTTTTTTTGTTTATCTAGAAATGACAGGCACACGATTCTCAAATTAAATGTTTTGTTATAGTGAAATACAGTAGAACCTAAAATTAAACGATTTGTAGAAAGGGTCCTAGCGCCGCTTAGGTGACACTCCGCTTAGGAAAACACTTTGCTCCAGGATGGAGGGTATCCCCCTTAAGCTGGGTTCAACTTTTTGAGCATTCCAATCCGTACTTTGCTGAGTTTGACCTAACTTTGGCGTACGTCCTATACATGATAACCCCACTAATGTATGAGGCCCCTTATTTCTGCCCCTTACTCAAGGCTTGCCTACGCCGTCTAGGCTTAGAGACGAGTCCACGTTCTAAACTACGTTAGGACATTGATTTCGGGTGTAGCTTAGAGCGCTATTGAGACAGGGCCTATTACCCTGTCCTCTGCTGCCTAATCTTCCCACCCCCTGTGGCGGGGACCGGGCTCGCAGCCGGCCCCGGATTTAAGCGAGGCAGTGAGGGTGCGCTGACTGCACCGCCCACCCTGAACCCGAGGTACGCAAAGGCCAGATTGCCTCGGCTCAGGTGAGAAAAGTCTGTGTCACCTCCTGAAGGCATTGGGGGGAAGAGGGAGCTGGGGAAGGGGAGTTGCGTGGTGTGGGGAGAAGGAGGCCCCACTGTGAACATTGTACATAGTGGAGAGGGTGTTGGGCGCAGACACTTGGTTGTATGAGCTGTTAATGTCTCTCATCCCCTCACCCAGCTCCTGATGTTCTTTCCACCCCACGCCCGTCCCCGCCCTTTGCCCGCCCACCCCGGCCTGTCGGTCCACGCTCGTCTCAGCCCTAGCCGCCCCTGCCAGCCTGCCTGCCCCTGCCAGCCGGCTCCACCTGCCGTTTAATCTGCACAAATCTTATGTCTGCCGGCAGCCTCCTCCCTACACTTCTGTAGCCATAACATACCTACCAAAGAGTACAGAATGTCTAAAGAAAAAAAGAAAAAAAAAGAATGTCTACTTTGGCCACCGCTTACCGATCTGACCAGTTACGCTCCCATACCGCTCACATCTCTTACCTGCATCCTACTTCTTTCTGCTTACCGCTCTGCCTGTCCTACCGGCCCCGTCCTACTTTCCCGGTCCTGTCATCGATCAGTACTTTCCTTCATCAAGATTCCGCTTCCTGGTCCCGTCTTTCCTCGAACTTTTAATGTCTCGTTCCACTCCCCACCCACGTTCACGTCTCTGTGCTTCATCCTTGCCTCCCTCTTCCCCTCAGGCCGAGGGGGCACGCCTCAGTCTCCAAAGCACACATATACACAAAAAGCACATAGTTTCCCGCCCCTTCCCCAACAACATCTCGCAATGCTCGCCCACGATGGTACTTAGTTTAGTTACATTAGTTTGCCACCTTTGAAAGGCCGGCGCTAAGTACAGGTGTGGGTGTGGCAGAGGTAGTAAGGAGGGCCTGGGTATGCAACTAGCGCCTGCGGGGATGGAGGTAGGGTGGGCAGAGGGAAGGGCGGGAGGTCACCAGTTCTCTTGTCATCATGATCGCTCCTGTATTCTGTTTTATATGGGGGGAATACAAGGCGAGAAATTTAGAACGGCGAGGTTCCCTCCACGAAAAGTTGAAGTAAGAGTACCAGAGTTTTGAAAGTTTAGATTGTAAAATGTAGGCGCAGAGTTTTGGGAGTATGTATATATACTTTGATTCAAAGATAGAATAAAGGCAGTATGTGCCAATTGATGGACTGGGATCTCTCACTTCACAGGTAAAGCTCTGCTGAGAGCTCTGTCCCTGTCCCATACAGAGTCTCATCTGGCGTCTTTCCTCATGTGTTTCACCCCCGTCTCGTCGAGTGTAACACCCCACGTCTCCCTCGCATCTCCTCATGGTTCAGCCTGTGTCTCATCTGCTTTTCTCGACCGACGTCCCATCCGCGTATCACCCCACGTCTTAAATATCTACCCATGTCTTCGCCTGCCTCTTGCCTCCTGCATCACACCCCGTGTTTCACCCTGCATCTTTACCTGCATCTTAACCCATATGTTTCACCTTGCTTCTCACTTTTATCTCGCTCCATAGACTTAACATTGGGAACTCGTATCCAACGCCCATGATATATTTAGGAAAAATATCCAATAGGGGATTATGTCACAAATGTTAGCCCATTAGTCAATTTGAAAGGTGAGATAGATTTAGAAACCCTTTCAAGTTTAGGGTCAGAGCTCGATCCCATCTCGTTTAAATCCTACCCTCATCTTAACCCACGTCTCAGCCTGCTTCTCACCAGGGTCCCATCCGGCGTCTAGTAACCAGGCGCGCGAGCGTCCGTGTAACGACCTCCTTAGCGCCCCGTGGTCACGTGGTCACGGCTCTTGTTACCCCTATCGCGTCGCTTTGATATTCAGTGTCCGCCATCCTAATGTTTTCACCGGGTTTAACAAACGTCACAAACATTAGCACAACACAATAAAAGACTCATAACGGTCGTCGTCCTCAGCAAAAATAGCACTGGATAGCTCTATACGGATAAACGGGGTAATTTCTGTACCATGCCTCCCTCCATACCCACTTTCCCCGTATTCAGATTGATGCTGTTATCTACAGAAAGTGGTCCGACCATCAGTGGCTTCCCATTCAGAACGGCTCAATTTATCAAATTGAGAAATGAAATGTATTCAACGAGGGATACTTGAGAGTGGGTTTATTTAGGGAGAGGTGGGATGCTATCAGTGAGGATGGCTCGGGCGTAAGGTAATAGAACAAGGCGGCCAGCCGACACGTAACAGACGGTATCTACAGCGGGCTCGGGGTACTCTCAGTTATTAAGTGGGATGCTTTTGGATTGACTGAAATTATTCTTCTCGCCGAGGAATCTCTGCTATTAATGAATGTTGACAGACATTCTTTTATGAAGTGTCTTCTCTAATAAATGTAGGAATGATAAATGCCACATTCTGAGTAGTAATCCAGGACAAACTTTCATCTCGAAAGTGCCTCTTGATTATTTCGATCTAAGTTTTCTACGTGAAATATACAATATCACGTTCATGTATATATTTAAATAATGGTAAATTTAATTGACGTTTATTTTCCCGAACATACGGTGGTGCGTGTTTAGTAACGCCCTAGACAGGATGGTCTATGTTGGCGTTATGGTATGTTTGCGTTAAATTGCCCAAACAAACAAGCAAACCTCAACGTCGGTATATATACGCAGTCCTGTCTAGGGTACAGAGTTTGTGCCCATAGTCAGTAGTCACTTACCACGACTCTTCATTTCACAGATCAAACGCGATTCCGTAATTGCTCAATTGCGGCCCGCGCCGCTTTACGCCATATGGCCTTGCCGTTTCCTCATCTAATCCTCATTGAATCTCTCTGGCGTTGATACGATCCTCTCTATTGTCGCCTTGCGTCTTGAAGTCGGTCAACGACTTGACAGTCTCCCCTGTCGTGTTCACACTACGCTCGGCGCCGACTGTCTCCCCATAGTGTCATCGCGACCGGCGAGATCTCCGCTGATATGGTCTCATCAAATAATATCACATACCAGACATTTGATACACCCTTTGAAATGTTCATAGACGCCTGACCCGCCAGAGACTTGAGATATTGCACAGATAAAGGGAGAATAATTTAGATATCAAACTGTCAACTCGGCGCTGAGTATGATGTCATTGACAGCTAAGTCTGTCGGAGGTAGCGCCTCTAAAATGTAATGTGGTGTCGTAATGTGAGGATACCCTCTTTGCAGTCCTGTGATCTTTAATAAAACATGTGGAGCCCACTAATAATTCCTGCTCGTTCGATTTATTAGCTCGCTCTCTATCATTCCCCCCAAATAATCAAACCTCTATGATTGTTTATAGAATAATTGAAAACACTGAAAAGAATTGACTGAAATTAATCTACGAAAGAGAACAGTTTAAATCGTTGATGGTCCTCATATACCCTCAAGGTCCCCTGGGACGTTAGACCACAAACAAACAAACCCATTGGATAATATGAGTTGTTGACTGAAAAAATATTGCTAACAGGGATTTCTATAAAACACAAAAAACCTGTCCTTGGTATTTTAAAGTATTAATCAAATCTGTGTATGTTAAGCCCATATTATTTCCAGAACCCCGTGTACCTGACCTCCCTGTATTGCAAATGTGTGCATTTTTACTTCCATGATCTCCAAGATGTTCCTGACAAACTACCCAAAGATAATGCATGGATGAAAATCCCTGAAATCCCTGAAACCATTATGCAGATACGATACAAACCACTTTGAATGAATAGCTGTCACCAGGAACCAGCTTCATACTACACTCTCCCATGTAGATATCAATGGGTAATACGAGATAAGGTTCTGGTTAGAGAGCTCATACACTGTAGTACCAGTCCTACTCACCATGGAACAGAGTTATCATCATTTTTAAGTTCTCAGTAAGCTCATTGAAGTATGAGGGACATTTATCTAAATGAACATGATCTTTCCCTAGAACGTATTCTTTGTAAAGTTGACAAGCTGTCCATTTGCTGTAGAATGCCTATGAATAGACTGTATCCCACTCCTGACCTGTTTTATCATTTATTCCTCCATACCTGTTTTATCATTTATTCCTCCATATCCCCATAAGACCTAATGTAAGCCACACGATGCTTGCTCCATCCCGTTCTGCTAAACCAACATTTCTTCAAAGTCCAGAGATGGCATTTTTCCTATTTTTCAAGAAAACCCTTGTTTTAATTCTCCACTCAGGAAATTCATTTTTCCTGCGTAAAAGAAAAGATGGAATAAATTTGTCCTCATGCACAATAATAAACAGTGGTGCAAACCTCCCATAACCCCAGCCCCATCCCATGGCCAATAATGATGTGTTTTCCATGTTTTCTCAGTCTCTCTGAGGCAGTAAACTTCACATGAAAAGTATTTGCTCTTTTTTCGTGACCCTAACTGACATCCTTGAAGGTCAAAACACGACGAAAGTTAATATACCAATGTTTTTTTTGTGTAATAGGATGAGGAGAACGGCTCCTAATCGGATTAGAATATATTGTTGTATTGAGAATTCAAGGATTATAAAAATACCCTCCAGCGAAGCTTGGAGGTGATGGGTTTCAGTCGGGGTTATGGCTGAAGAATACTAGCCATTTGCTTATCCCATGAAAGGGACAATATCAAACAAAGATAGATACTACATTTAATTCATTTATCGAATCATGCAGTTTAATGAGATAGTTTAGTTTCTGTGCTGCAGCAGTCGCGGGGAGATACTTCATACCTTTTACGAATCATGTTCTAGGTAACAAATTAATAAAGAAAAATCAATATACATGTACATGTATTTTTAGATTTAGTAGCAGAGAAGTCAATCAGTATCTTTTTGAAAGTAAATAGATTAGTATGCTGTTAAAACAATATTCTCATACACAGCGCTATGGTGGGATGAGCAGGATACACCGCTTTAGTAAACGGCGTGCTCAGTACTAATATTTGCTGTAGAGGTGGTTAACATGTTTTGATGAGAGAGTGCAGGCTGGTGGATGCTGTAGGGACGCTGTAGGGACGCCTGGTGAAAGGGGTCGGGGTCGGAGAAGATACAGACACCTCACCGTGAAATCAAACCAGTCAGGCCGCCCTCTTGTATTGCTTCAAGGAATTTGTATTAGAGCCCACAGAAGAGGAGGTCTACATTTTTAGGTCGTGTTGGCGACTTAAAGTGGCCTTTGTGCCGGACTCACTTAAACCCGCGCGGTGAAAAGAAAACACGGGCAGAGGACGTCACAATGAGCGGGCGGGTCAGCGTCTCACAATGACCTCGGGACCTGCGCGCAATCCGCACATTGCCGCAACGTCGTCCACGTGGTGTCTTTACGTTAACCTGAACGTCAGAAGATGTAGCCGTAACGTAACCAGACTAGAGATTTACGGCCGCACTTTGAGTATCTGTGACGTGTCCGCTACGTCATCGATGACCTCATGTGACGTCATCGCCATGTCAACATTAAACCCCGTTGACAAAGGGCGCCCCGCGCCCCGCGCCCTGGAGCCCAGTGTTCTAATTACAGGTGTGTCGTCAGGGAGGGTTGTTTGAGGCGGAAGACAAAAGAGCTGTGAGTAGGGGACACAGGGACGGCACAGATACCCATCTTACCTATCTGTTACATGCATCTTGACACTGGCCACCTACTACTTAACGGGGTTTTAGTGTCAGTCATAAATCTACCGACTTCTTTCTGTGGAGCTTGATGTACTGGTCGGCTGTTAAGTAAACATCCTGGTGTTATCTGTGAGGGGCGGTGCCAGTTGATTATTGCTGAGTAGGTAAAGTAGATGTGAGCCAACTGTTTTTACCAATAATGTCTAAATATATTTAAATCTCTTTTTAGAAATACAAAAGTACCAAGGTCTCCTTTCAATTTTAAGAACTTATATTTGTTCAAAACCGAAACTAATTTTTCGACGAAGAATTGTGTTTTGATATTCTTTTTGTATGTCCACTTTTTGGAAATCACAAAGTGAACGCTGAATTTAAGCTCATATAATATACAAAAGTAACTACATTACTTCCCTAGAAAATTTTATATGGTGTTTCATGCTACTCTGTTATAATTATGGGAGAACTGTCCATTGTGGCAGAACTGGTGGTTACTTTTTTTTTCATATTTGTAGATATATAGATTTTTTTCTTTGTCCATGTACTTCTAACTGTCACTAATCCTATAATGCCTAGTACGCGATTCTTATTTTGAATTTAAGTTTCTGGTCCCCAAGCAAATTTTTGCACGTTGCCTTACACATAGACACGTTGCCTTACATATAGACTTATATAATAAGTATCATGAATATCTTCATGATACTTTCATAACTTGCCTATGAATGGGAAAATTATGAATATATTATCCTGTACAACAGAATAAAATCAACAGTTTAAACAAGTCCGTATTACGAAATAAACTATCTGTACATTTCCCCCCTAGTACTCTCTATTCATAGAGCTGTTGCAATAGTCTCACTGTGGCCTACTGGGTATGTGATCACGTGACTAAAATTTTACCATTTTTTGATGTACATCAATACCAAAATAGGTGAACTCTCTTCGCACGTCAAAATATTTTATATCGGGAATACCTGGTCAATAATTTTATCGCGTATTTTGAGATACGAAGACAGCAAGCTACTTTCTATATACAATATGAAACCTCCAAACTATAACCATCGGGATTACAGTGAATAACCCAGTTATGAGAGATGGCAGTTTTCCTTTTATCCAATGAAAACCTTATGCACATTTTTAGTTAATAAGATCCTTTTGTTCCTGTGTAAAACAAAGAGAGAATATATTGGGGCTCTTTCACTCCCAAGAAAAACAGTGGGTCAAACCTCCCTATACACCCCACCTCCTGTTACGGCCAATAACGATGTATTTTCCATGTTTTCGCAGTCTTTTTGAGGCAGCAAACTCCACATGGAAAATATTTCCTCCCTTTTTTCCTGACTAACTGACATTCCGGAGCTGTTGACGGACATGTAAATTCTGATTGAGGCAGACGTGTCTTCTTGTGTATTGGGAGTGATGCTATATTGCATGTAATTAAAGGTGCTGCCACCTGGTACCGAGTTTGTACATGGCACATGGCCATTCCACCTGTTTCAATCTTACAAACAACTCTGAATGGCGAGTAATGATTTCACACCCACCATCCCAATCTTATCATATCTTCACAATGCCGTACTTTTTCTTCTAATGATAAAATACACATCTGTTTGAGTGAATGATTTTATGAACTGCGGCTATTAGCTAAGTTATTATTGCAGCAATCTATAATTAACAGACGGTGACTAGTCTTTTTCGGGTAGATTAAACATATGTAAATCTATTGAAAGAAACGAGTTTGCCGCTCTAGCACAACATCTTCAATTTGCTATATGACAAATACAGCAGTCACTCTTTATCCTGCCTGGACCCGCCCATCCAAAGGAGATGAATAATGTATCGACAGCCCTGATGACGCTCACACTTTCCCCTAACAAAAGGTGACACAATTAAAAGAAGCCAACAAATTGGCAACCCGTTGGATGTGAGGTGAAATATGTTAAAAAGATTGTGAGTGGCAGTGTAAGTGACACTGGTTGGGTGCCGCGGGCGGCGGTCGGCGGGTGGCGGAGAGGAGGAGGGGGGTCGGGCAGGCTCTGATGAGGGCTACTCTGGTGTCCTGCCCTGCCCTCTAATCGTGCCGCACGGTCTTCAATCTTGGCTTGTGGCCGGCATTGTGGTGGACATTGTCCGGTGACCATTACCCCCGACGTCCCTTCTCATCTCCTGCCCCGTCACTCAGAGCCTGCCGCGCCGCCGCCACAAGGGGCGAGTCGGCGAGCTGGCAGTGGGGTGTGGGAACACGGACCATGGGAACTGGTCCTGCCTTACGGCTGGTGACCTGGTGGATACGGCGTCCTACACAAGCAAGTTTACTCGCTTCTGTGGCACCTGAATAGTGACTGGGTCCGACCCAGAGCAGATCGACTTCATTTAGGACTGGGTGGTGTTACAACAGGATAGCGGTTATTAGAATCGAGACTGGACAAGTCAATGCAGTCCGTTATGGTTCTGATGTCTAAAGATGACTCGCTCTGTCTCATTTCCACTTCCTCGGCCTTGTGTTAAAGCAAACACGTTGGAAATCGTTATATCTCCTGCCTCTAAGTGCCGAGTAGCATTAGCTTTATCTCCACGTATCCGCTGATCTGTCATAAGCCTGAATTGATGCCCCTTCAGGTGGTCGGGCCCGATCGAAGCCTAGGTTGGGCACATGACCTACACCTTTGTGCCTTACATAACTCAGAATATTTTTAAAAGACTATTGTTCCTAAAGGACTTTTAATATCCCATATTTCCAAAAGACTATGTTAAATAGACAATAAAAGGGGATATAATGCTTGTGGTCATACTTCATGACGGAAAATGTGGTTAAATAGAAAGAGAACAAAAGGAAACACTAGACTATTCAAGTCATAACCCTTTCAAGATGCATGATACCTGGAAGCATCATTTCTCCAATATTCACAAACTTGTTTTAGTAAAAAATAAAAAAAATAGAGCAATATTCATGAAATGTTAACAGAATGTAGATGTACATTATATTTAGTATTTCTATTCAAAAGAAATAATATATATAGGTATAATCATGTATTCTCACGCGTAATTACAGACTGAGTAGTAACGAGGTTATGTGCCCGTCCCCCAACGGGACAAACCGGAACCAGCAGCCGTCCTTACGGGAGTAGCTCGGCCACAGGCACTCGTCCTTAAAGGGTTATCGTACATTGATAAATGCATGCAGTTCTTTATATGTATGTTTGTTATCGCTCTGTTTAACATAGTTGTAATTTTCTTGCAGCTGGTGTCGAGTTTCCAACTTGAGGCGACGGCCAAGCAGCAGGAGGCGGAGCAGGCGCGCACCAAGCTGTCCTCCGTGCGTAAGATGATCGCTAAGCTGCTCAAGTCCATCAACGAGGTGAGCTGCTCACTGCTACTGTCTTCTCTCGTGCGCCTGCTACCGCGAACACTGTATACAGTGTCTCAATTCTCTACGGCGCTTCTGTGAAATGAATTGTACCTAGCTCACACAGCAGCAAATCGGCAATTTATGTTTTGCACACATTGCGTTTTCATTTTTGAAATAAGTCTAATTGAACAAATTGGACGTTAAACTACCCAAACAAACAAACAAACAAATCATTTTTGAAATTTTTGCGTTTCATTTGATATGTTAGTTGATGTCGTCTGTTATTTCAATCCAGCTTCCGTTCCATAGATATTTTCAGTCACTGGTCCTGATAAGACAGGAAGCAACGTTTTGCTGTGCTTGTGAACAAAGTTACTTTTATTCAAGGACAACACTAAATAACATTGAACATCAGTTTGCACCACACATTTTATTTACTAATGTTCGGCTAGATACTAGAATCAGGAATTACAGTAAAGAGAGTGTGCCGAGTGTTTCAAACGGATTAGAACCCTCCCTTGCACACGTGGTCACAACACCAGCCTATATTGTTGACAGTCATGTGATCATCGTGAACTTTGATCTCTTAGGCTTGGAATGGTCTGTGAACAGTATTGTTGTTGTCATGATATTAATTTTTGATACCATGAAATGTTCGGACGTACTGTCAAATCTTCCTATGGAAAAGCAATGTAAAGTTTGGTTGAATTTTCGAACAGCTAGCTTGAGATCAATACACAGTCCCATTCCTCCAGTCTCTTGCTCCGGCACTACCTATTTGCATATGTTTATAGTTTCCTTGACAGGGATGCAAGTGACGGAATTCAGACATTTCACATACATCGGTAACACTCGCAGTGTTAATATCTATATCATTCATAGCTATTTGTTTCGAAAATAATGTCATTAGTGATTTTTTTTTTTACAAGTGTTTTATATTTCCGATTTTTTTCATCCACCCTGACGTTCATCCGTCTCTGAGGTGTCATGACTGTTTGGCTGTGCCCAGATAATATAGAAAATACACATGTAAAATCTTTACGCCTCTATAAACATATGTTGTTTCGTTCACATCTATAAGCAATCGTGTCCAAGGGGATATAGATCAATCAATTTAAGTACGTATTATCAACGTATTATCAATCTGGACATGAATTGCACATACTCTAAATTCTTGTAATTCATACAGAAAAGGGATAAGATTTAATGATCAAAGAAATACCTTACCAACATGGAAAGCACGCTTGGAGGCTACCATGGTGAAACTAAATCATAATTAAGTATACAATATTGTTTAATACATTCTATGTATCAAGCACAGCAAGACACAACCGGTAAAGTGTTGACTGAAGCAACAAAGTCAGAGAGAGTCTGGAAATAGAAACTGACGATCGGGTAGAGGCGCCCTTTTCTTTCAAAGCTTAACGCAATGTGGCCAACCCTTCTGTTTGACGGCCTGGAGTCGCGCGCCACCTGCTGATACCACTCGCATCTGTAACGTCTGGGTCCAGGTCCTCAGCAGTGTGAGTAGTGTCCCCGGTGAATGGTGCGGATATTGGCGGCCACATAGGTGTGGGAGTTGTCAGGTAGGGCCGACGGCCTCACTCAACTCTCAATGAACCGTGCCACTCGTCACAAGTGGGAATTAATAATTACGTCCGGAGAAGTACTCTCTCTGTCCTCCGGCTCCCCACTCCTCACACACGGGAGCATTGACTCTGAACGCGCTATCCACTTGTGACGGATTGACTCGCATTCTGGCCGGTCACAAGGAAGGTAAGGGGGTGTGCATAACACACTCCCATTGAATACTCCGCCCAGGCTGTCTGTCGATCTGATATCACTCGAGCCACGTTCATCCACTGTGTCGTCCCACCTCTCCAGTGGTGTACAGTCTTTATCTCAGAAACGTATCACCGGGGTCCTGTTGTCGCTAGACACATAAAATGTCATGGGTCACGTTTTATTTGTAAAAACCTACTATTTAGTAATGACAGTCGTTGTGTTTTCTATCCTTTATGTTTTCTTAAGGACGTTAAACAACAAAAACACACTGAATTGTAAAATTGAATTTGTATTATGAACATGTGTTTTAGGATTACTATGTCTGGCAGCAATACTCCTCCCTTCCCCTAATCAACCAACCCGAAGCTGCCCAAGAGTAGAGTACACGTTGTTCGCGTCTCCTCTGACTTTGAATACGAAGACTCGTAAAAGTTCGCACATTGAGAGAGTGGGAGAAAATCAACTGACACTGTAGGTTTGAGGAAGGGTGTGGTAGTTTGTGTGGAGTTGTCACTGGGTCCAGGTCACCTGCGGGGAGGTAGTAGGGTGGGTGGAGGCAGGCGGGACAGGTGAGAGAATCAGCCGGTGTACGTGTGAAGAGAGTGTAGAAGGGGGTCGAGACCACCAGGTAACAGGTGTTACATCCACAGGTAGTCGCCCCTGACGTCATCTTGGATCACAGTCCGGATACACAGAGGGCACGATCCAGAAAAAAGCTGGTCGAGAGGGTACTTAGAGTATGCCTCCCTCACACCCACCGTAACCTTACAATGAACCGCAGAACCAGGGCTTGTATACAGTCAGGTGAACCGACGATACCGAATGAACAGTGTATGGTATAGATTTCCTTCAAAATTTAAATCCACAAACCCTCCTGTTTGAGTATATGCCACTAGAAAATAAAAGCTATTCTTTTTTCACTTACTTACGTTTGTAGGTATTATGCTGTATAAACATGATATAATGGGAAGAACACAAAAATGAAGCATATAAAGTTGTAAGAAAAAGTAAAAACAGAGACGTATATTGGAACATAATGCGGTCCAGAAATGGTGTTAAAGAAGCATACTTAAAAAAGGGAAGTCGAACTTGAAATAAAGCCCCAGGAAAAGAGTTGTTGATTAATCCGATATTGATAGTGATGATAAATTTTATGAATGATTTGTCATATCTTTTATGTGACTTCTTTATTCGTTATATATATAAGATTAAAGGACTTTCCCATATGCAGATATATTACATCGGTGATACTATGCAGGGTGATATTGCATTAGATAATATCATGATGCAGAGAATGACTATTAATCCAACGTAGACAACAAAACTGGGGATTCCCTCCATGCTGGTATACACGAGAACAAAAAACAGTGTCACTGCATTGTCATGGTAGTCTAATGACCACACGCCCTGTGACATGATGGGAGGACGAGTCTTGGGATTAAATCTCTAAACATGACTTGACCTTTTCACACACGGCCAGGAGACAACACCTGCTTTAGACCCTTAATCTGCACACCTTAATCAGCCAGGATCATTGGCCCTGAATGGCGACCAGCGGGGGAAGGCAGGCGCCCCTGATGCCCGCCTAATCAGATAATGACAGCCTGCCGCCAGGGGGAATCACGGGTGGCCGTCTTACAGCAACCTGGGCTGGTGATTGTCACCCTGCGCAGGTCGCTGTGTGCTGACAATAGGACGGGGGACACGGTGAATAGGATGGGGAGCTGGCTAAGTAGCGGACCTCCAGCGGCGACCCGACTGGTTCCCGGCCTGCACCGTGCGGGCAGCGGGCAGGGGGCGGGCGGCGCGGGGAGGGGCAGCGCTCACTAGAACAGCAGGGGGAAAGACGTGAAATCGACGTAACAGCTTAACAACGGCACGCTTACTGCTGTCAGCGACGTCTACCGACAGTGAGAGCATTCCATCGAGAACAACTGTTGGATTCTACGTTCCATTTTAGTGATGTGACAATAACTGAAACCAGAATGCATGTATGATACTTTTATGTACATCTGTTTTGTGATTGCACCGCGGGCAATGGCCATCTATACTATGGTCAAAATGAACATAAATTTTTATAGAGCTAATAGTCTGTACCCTGTATAAGAAAGGAGACCATGTATCTGACTCTACCAGAGTTAAATGTTCAATATAGTCGCCTTTAAGAAAAGCAGTATATATACCAGGAATAATATTTTTGATTTCAATAAACTTTTCATATGTGAGATCCAGTTATTATCCTCTTGGGCTTAAGCAGGGTACCCTTACATGGTGTTAAGTCAATCATCGGATATAGGAAATCGTTCCGAGCAAAAATGCCCCCCTTACACGAGGGTTCCCCTTGTTGTATTTCTGGATTCCCCAAACCTGTCTCTGTTACGAATTTTCAACGGCTCAAGAACATATGTTGACAACTTGGATGTCTCTTTACATACATTATTCATTCTTAAACGCGCCGCCGCATTTCAATCTAAGTAGGTTCACAGGCCTGGCTGTTCAAGTGAGTCTGTGTCCGGATCGGACTTACCAAGACTGACTTCTCTTGACGGCCACCGGAGGGCGTTCCTGGTTACGTCACACCCGGCGCATGCGCGGTGTAGGGCGGGCTGGGAGGCGCTCATTAAGACGCTCAATAGCGCCGTAACAATGGTCGCGTAGGGGCGGGGCTGGAAGGTGGAGGTTAATGCAGGGGCACAGAGGACAGTAAGAGTGTTAGGGCGTGGATAGTGAAGGGAGGGCGTAAAGCTGGCTGCCTGAACAGGGTCCACAGTCAGAACAGTGATATTTTTTGTCAGTTACGGATGAAGTCTGTCGAGGATGAGGTTTTGGGTGACTTTTGTTCGTCCTAAAATGTCTGTTGGTTATTCAGTCACGTAATGGTGCGGTTAGGAGTTACGACAAGCTCGGTGTGCGAGCGTAGAGAGAGTTGTGAGGGATTACAGGGTGTGGACAGGTATGTCTTCCTCACTTATAGCTGATGAGACCGTGTGTTAAACACGAATAGTTTTATGTTCGGGGTGGTGCACGATTAGTTGCCCTTCCGCAAGGTGTGCAAGTTATTATTTTAGATGAACTCATATAGATTACATGAGTATCTGAAAAACTCAGACTTACTGAGAGATGCTTTTGCTAAATTTAAAAAAAAAAAAAAAAAAAATAGATGGTAAACAGAGTGTGAAGGCTTTGCGGTTATTTTTTAGATATTGATGGTGTCCATGTCGAAAGATTATGTGATAATATTAGAGTCCAAACAGTTGACAAAATCCGGTAATCTTATCTTTGTACAAATTGGGAGTCGAACTCGTGTAGTTCCTCTCACTGAGGCCTGTATTAGTTGTTCTCCCGACGGTATACTACAAAGAGGAAACAGAATTGTCTACATATCTTTTCTCTAGAGGTATATCCTGTTGTGAATCTTGAAGGTTGTAAATGTTAATCCGTACTTTGTTAAATTGAATAAAGATAAGTCACAGAATCATACAATATGAGCTAACAGCAGACAGTTATTGCACTGGCAGATAAATCTGCATATCTCGTTTTAAAATCTGTTCTTTCGTGTTTTCTAAGAATAATTGTACTTGTGCAATTAGATTGAACAATTTAATTTCATAAACAAAATGATGTATAAGAGTTATGCACATTCCGTCGGGTGGGTGTGATGGTAATTACGTCTCATTTTGCTGTAAAGCGGCGACAAAATGCTCAACTCAGCCAACCGCCGTGACCAGCCGTACTTCACCACGTGACCCCACGCGAGACCCGCGTGCGAGATTTGGCACTGTCGCCAAGCACACTTTGAGACCACCCCTCAGACAGGAAACGCAGCACGCTCGTCGTGTGGAGGTGCTGGCTGACGGTTGTGGCGGCATTCTGATGCCCTTTGACCCGGGAGTTCTGTGTAGATTTTCTTCGGGAGAGGAAGGAACGCTGAGGGCGTCATTTTGGTGATGGGATGCTGTAAAACAATCAGCACCAAGTAAAAGGTGTGCCTCGACATATTTACCCCAGTCCGACACTTCACCGTCCCATTTGTCCTTGGCAAGTCTGCGGAACGCTGATGGATTCAAAGATGTCAGTTTACCTCTTTTCCAAGGAAATACTTTCATTTTCAGTTTATAGAATTCTTTATTCTTGAGTAAAACAGAAACAGAATAAATTGGACCTTACTCACACCAATAGATAATGGTTCAAACCTAGCCCATGTCAGCGCCCTATTCCATGGCCAACATCAATGTGTTTCATGTTTTCGCAGTCTCTCTGAGGCAGTAAATTTCACATGAAAAATATTTCCTCCTTTGTTTTCCTGACCTTAACTGACATTCCTGTGGATTATAAGGATGTTTTTATTCATATCATTTTTGTTAGTGGCTGGTGACCATGGCAATGTTGCCAGTAAAACCTCAGGTACTTTCGCATGCAGTCTTTTAAAATCCTCATCCTAAAAGGGCTTCATTTTAGTACTGATTTATTGCGGGGCTTTACCTTCTAGTGTTGTTTCAGAATATTAAAGATGATATTATAGAAAAATACCTACAAGTTTCAGTAAAGTTTTTTTTAAAGTAGATACATGTACATATATTTGAGGCCATTAGACACCTCACTTACCTGAGGACAGTCTTCCTCTCAACGTAATCTGACGCCAATACAAGTGCCCCTACAGCTGGCGCCAATCAGATATATAGGTCACCCTTATATAATAGCAGAGATGTGAGCTTGCCACTTCACCATGGAAATCCATTTCTCCATTTTCAGTATGTCTTTTTTCTAGTGGAAAACAAAGATAATATCAACCGAACCTCGTTAATGTCATGCTAGTAAAATATTAGTTTGAACACCCCCACCCCTCCCTCCGACCGCCAACCCCTGGCAATGGCTGACACCAACGTGTTACCACATTTTCTTGGGGGCAGCAAATTCCACATCGAAAAAATGTCCACCTTTTTTCGTGACCCCATCTGACATCCTTGTGGTAGGGAAGAATCATTCTGGTATTTTCCTCGTGGTGTTCATAGAGCCTACGAAAGTTCTCTTAGATAATGACCTACAACTACTGTCACGTCTCTAGTGAGACATGTGAGTAGCTCAAGACGCAGTTGGCGGTTTGCAGCAGGCAAAGTGAGCCGTAGCGGACTATAAAAAGAGGAGATAGCAGTCTACTTAGGATTAATGAAAACACAAAACGATATACAATAACCTAT
Organism: Alentia gelatinosa; assembly: GCA_950022655.1. Classification (NCBI taxonomy): domain Eukaryota; kingdom Metazoa; phylum Annelida; class Polychaeta; order Phyllodocida; family Polynoidae; genus Alentia; species Alentia gelatinosa. Next base: position 47,081,198 of record OX465587.1, on the reverse strand, counting down.
GGACTATTCACGAAACCTGGGAATCCTCTTTTTTTTTTTAATCTATTCTTAGTTTTGGTACATGCGTGATATATTTGCTTCATGTGGAACCTACTGCTGGTTGACGGTGGTTGAATATTGAGATATAGATCGCTGGTAACCAGTAGTAGTTTGTTACTGTTGCTCGCTGGTTGGCGGATGGGACGCACGCTTCACTGCATCGAGGAAGAAAAATTACCGAATTTTACCCGTTTTCCACATTTCCCTTCGGATTTTCTGTTGTTCATTATAGTGATGGTTCTGTCCTTAAACTGAAACAGACAATACTTGGACACACCGATATAAGCTAATATGGATTAGCATTTTCATTATTATTACCTGCCAGCTAAACTTGCCCCAAGTTGGTCATTCATCAAGAGTTCCACAAAGCTGTGGCTGTCCGGCGTTTGCAGCGCCCGTTCCCACCTCAGACTGTGGTAACTTCAGAACCCCCGCCATGGCGGCGATCTATGGGCGTGCAAGTGGCGTGGCGTGTTATTTATTAGGAGGTAGTTTCGGACAGGTGAAGTCGGCGATGCTTGTGGTCTGGCCTTGGGTCTTAACCACCTCGCACGGTATAGAACGAACGAGCAGCTCACTGTCAGCATCCCCAGACATGGGCCACTAATGAGTAATAACATGCTGACTGCCATATGGAACTCCATTAACTTTTACTCTGCAGGAGGGTCTTTATTGAATTTTTCCCCATTTCTAGGTTCACCCACTCAATTTGTCGTGATTTATTAGGGGGGGGGGGGGGGGTTGCAAAAGAATAATTCATAACACGGGTCTTTATTGAATATAGTTATCTATGCGTATGTCCTGTTATCTTATACATGTACGTTGATTAAAATCTGTAAAAGAGTTTAAATTCTGTTCTTGGTTGAATCCGTGTAACCATTTATGTCGGAATAGATCATTCGAGAATAAACTATGCATCTGGGGAGATATATGAACATGATATTGTAGGCGGGATATACATGGACTGCAAGAAAATGTTGCTTGTGCCAGAGGGAGACCAGCATGACGTGAATGAATGTTCCCGGATTTACAAACTACACACTGGATTAAGACTAATCCGTAGTAATCTCCCCGTACTATGGTCACTCGCCGCTTTGGCCTCAACTGAATCACTTCTGTTCCTGTTGTCAGGATTTACGTCGGAAAGTTACAGGCTACTTTGACCCCGCCTCCACCCTCGACTCAATTCTACGAGAAGTGATCTGTTTATGATCAGCAAACTAGAGATCCCATTTATCTGCACACAAACCACATTTAATTGAGTGTAAAACTTGAGTCTTACACAGTAAATTATGAAATTTGTAAAGTTTGTTGGTAAATTGGGTTCACACCATCGCAACTGGCAGGATCACTTCTCGGCCAGAAATCTGTATTACTTACTTACTTACTTACTTAATAACTTACTTAATAACTTACTTAATAACTTACTTAATTACTTACTTAATTACTTACTGGCTGACTCTGTAAAAGTCTACCTGGATGGTAGCTGGTTCGACTGCTTGGTTGACTATCTGCTGCATTTGATATCTAAGAAATTATATCCAGTCGCATTCGATTAACATATCAATGGATCTGAGTAGGTTTTTTCCTTGAAATCTTAATGACGAAGAGAATTTTTCGTTGACAACAATCGATGAACCAAACTAAGTACTAAAGTGGAGAATATTTTGGCAACTCGTAGAATTTTTAGCTCAGGACTTCGTGTTTCGTATTACAATCAACATATTGCGTGACTCAATTCCATTTTATTTTAATTATTTGTGTGGAATTTCTTTTAGAATCCATTAGTGACGTTCTTGCCGATGTCAAGTTGTCATTTCTACGCTTTTTATTCTTAAGGCTCACTAGATATTCCGATAGATTTCACCTATTTTAAATTGGGTTTGGTAAAAAATATAAAGAAGCTGATCTAGTTTCTACACACAGACGACCATAGGGGTATTACACGTGTAACACTAGGACAGTTATTCCCTCTCATGTCAGTGTGCTGTGACAACTAGCGGAATATAGTGCGCTACGGGCGCCGTAAATTGGCGAGGCATTAATACTCACATTGTCAGTAAATCTGCACACAGTGGGGCCGGCGCGGGACGTGTTCCTATTTGTAGAGAGTGGGCCGCGGACAAAGTTAAATGTCTCTAGGTGTAATCGACACGACCACAATCAATCAACCGCCTGACGGCAACAGATTCAGTAGCGGGAGACCTGAATGTGATTGTGGCGAACTCGGCTGGGAAAGTCGTCTGCTCTGACTGAGACGCCGTAACAGATGCCGCCCGCCGTGCTGCCCTCTGTCCGCAAAGGGCGTGAAATTCATTCTGAGATGGTTTCGTATTTCTAACCAGTTGCAGCCACCATCTTCTGAACTAAAACGCTTAAAATAGACTATTTTGTACTATTCAAAACAACCTTCCTAAGCCCGGACAACATATGTGCACATAAGGCAGAATTTAAAATGTGGATCCATTTATAACTAACATAAAACGTAGGTATAAGAAGTTTTTAAGAATACAATGTTCAGCCGTCGGTGTGGGTATACACTCTAAATTGGTGTTGTACCTTCTGTGTGGCATTACTTGTGATCCACGAGGGGGCGGTGACGTCATTGTCAAATGATACGCATGCGGGGTGGCATGTCGGGCCAAGATCTGAAGGAGGTGTCTCTTCATTGTTGTCACGATATAAATTATATGTTATTCAATTGTAACCCTTTCTCCTCAAGTATCCAAAGTGATATTACCAATTCAGCTATTAACACATAGTAACTCAATTCAATGAAGAATAACATCAATCCGTATAAGCCTACACGCATTTATGTCAATGTCCTCTCCTGGAAACAATATTTTCGGAAAGTCTTAAATCTTTGAGGAATACAGTTTTAACGGGAGGGAGGTGTACTTGATTGTGTGGTCTTGGTGGAGAGCCCCTGTGGAGTCCGGACTGTAGGTGGTTTGTGAGAAACGTCTGATATAAAATCAATTAGTAACCGGAGGTGACTTATCCTACCTCAGATCACCGTCCCCTGCTCATACATCTCACCCGGCTGGGTCTAAAAACGCCGAGGAATTCGCCGCGTGTTGTAGTTATGCATTCATTAGACTCGCCTCCTGTGTTGCCCGATTCGCATCGCCCGGCGCCCACCCTGAGTCCCGTGACACGGACGCGGCGTGGGGCCCCGTCGTGGTGCGACTAACCATCGAGGTCTCTTTATAATCTCTGCTTGCCTATTTTCCGTATGGTAATACCCGGAAAAGGTTTCTAACGTATCCTGTCCATATTGCTTTTATCAGTGTGTAGGGAGGGGCATATCAGAAGTTATCCTACCCCTAATAAAAAACGCCATAGGCTTAACATGGGATTTGTTTATGTCACTGGTGTGACATAAAGTGTTGTTTATGCCACTACTTTCTGATACTGAAAAGATATGGAAACGGGGTAGGATAAAATCTAGACACCACTCGGTTAAGTTTGAGCTTATCCATGCCACTCATTTTGTTGGCTCCGTAATGTCACTCGTCTTCGACTCGTGAAATTATGGAGCCAAAAAAATGCGTGGCATAAATAAACTCAGACTCAAACTCGTGACGTCTCTTGATATTACCTATTGTAGAGCTGATTCAGCATGATCGGGAAACCGATAGTGTAGACAAGATAACGCCAGTTAACGATGTGGTGACATAGTCCAGTTCATTTGACAACTAACGGAACTCATAAATGGTTGATAATTAAGAAGCTGCCCAATGTGAATGTATTTGATGGTCGATGTGACTGGAACTTAATGTCGATGCCTTGCTTACGTTTTTTTAAATGAAATTGGTTCACGGTCCACAAAAAACCAGACAAGCTGATTTGGGTATTCAAACTTTATTGTGGGATTCATTTAACATCGAGATGGGAAGGGGGAATTTTATAAATGATTTGCAACGTTTCGTCCTTATTGATAGGACTTCATCAGGCAATTTTTTTTTTTTTAAATGAATGAAGAATACAGCCTGTTCATTTATGTGAGCTCTTTAATGAAATATAGCCTGCTCATTTGTACATTAGCTTTTCATTCCCATGAATTATACACGATCTTTTTATAAAGCCCACCCAGTTATATGGACACACTATGATATCATGAATATACATGTCTCTAGTTTTATTATTAATTGTTTGGAGTCTGTTGAGGACTCGCAGATGATATCGTGATATCGAGCACTCTATCAAAAGCCACAAAAACAAAGCATATGGTCGGGAGCGCCGGCTCGTGCACAAAGACAAATATTTGGATGGCACCCGATCTATTGGCCCTGCCCACGACCTAATGACTCAGCGGACTCCGATCCCCACACCCTCAGGCAAAGAGGTCATTGCATCCACCACTGATCCACCAGTCGGGACTCCGCGACCACGCCTGAAGCGCCCTCTGTGGCCAGCGTGTGCAGTCAGCGCGCAATGATTTGTGGGAGACGCGCAGGGCAGGTCGGGTAATTAAACGGTCATGTGGGAGTGCGGTGGCGCGCGCCCTCGGGCGGCAAAATGGGTTGATATGGCATATGGCGGCAGTGAGAGGGCGGCGCCATTTTGGTTTTTTGGTGGGATCCGAGGTCAGGGTTTGGTGGAACAAACTCTAAATATTTCTGGTTGGAGAGGTTACACACATCCTTTGTTTTAGCGGCCACTTTGCAGGACGAGCACAGAAAAGTGGAGTGAGAACTGCTGAAAACCCGACTGTAGGCTCTCACTCCACTACTTTATATAACCTTTAGATCAAAGATTCAGTCTCCCTGTGGCATTGCTCTAATACACGTTACTCTGAATGTTATAAAACACTATCTTCAATTTATTAGGATGAATGTACCGTGCTGATAGGATCTGGGGTCTTAGAACACCACATAGTATCAACTAAAATCTCTTATGTCTAAAAAAAGACTACAGGATAGTGTACATGTATACTTTCAAACCGGGAAGAAGTAGATAATAATATCTCTAATATCGCAAAAAGAAAAAAAACAAGATACTGTATTTATTAGGATGAATGCACCGTTCTGATAGAATTGAGCTCTTAGAACACCACATAGTATCCACTGAAATCTCTAATATCGCAAAAAAAATTTAAAAAACAAGAAAGTGTATTTATTATGATTAATGTACCGTTCTGATAGAATCTGGGGTCTTAGAACACCACATAGTATCAACTAAAATCTCTTATGTCTAAAAAAAAACTACAGGTTAGTGTACATGTATACTTCCAAACCGGGAAGAAGTAGATCTCGCTGTGTCACTGGAAAGGCCAGACAGACTGGGAGGTCTCGTCTTTGAGTCAAATAAATGACTCTGAGGTGATTCTAAGGGGGGCGGGGATGTGGATGGAGATATGGTGAATTGTGTCTCATTAAAGATAGTCATACCTCCCGCCTTAGTGCAATGTCTGCTTGACGTTTGTCTGGTAGGAAGGTAAGTATTTAGAAAGTCAGGAAGCCACCAGAAACATAAACTTACAGGCGTTTTATAAGTTGTAGCCCAGGTTGTGAATGATAAAGGATAGAGGGAGGTTAAGCTGAGTTTTCACACAGTAAAGTATTGTTGTCGGCCAAATGTTCGTTAAGCCTATAAGATATCAACATCGCCGATCAATTGGGATCGGATTGTGCAAGGTCGCATAACACAGATCATCTTGGACGTTGTGACTCGGGGTAAAGATGTCGATGTCTGTCAGCTTTTACTGATCGAGTTAAGCCGACTGCAGATGACCCTGTGCCCAGTCCGACCACCTGACAGCACCAGACGCCACTTACTCCGCCTAACGACCATTTACTCAACCAACGGCCATTTAGTGATCGAGTGGTTCCCCGTACAGCCCTTCAGTCGTACACCTATATGGAGGACGGGGCCCGGGATGGCTGTAGTCTCCACTTTTATCACAACTACACGTTTCTATAGCAACATAATGGTGGCCGATACTGCAAATAAGCCGTGCTGCCCCCCCCCCCCCTCCCCAAACAACCTCAGTAGCTGATTCCTTGTAGGATCTAGTTGTCAGAGGTGACCATGAAGGAGAAGGGATGGAAGTTGAATTGCCTATGACTACAGCTTCGTAAAAAAAAAAGGATAATTCTGCTAGTAACTGACAACACCATTGTACATATAAAGTGTTATGTATGTTTCTTGTGCCAATATTCTGAGTTTCTCCACATTTACCTAGCTTATTCAATGAATTACAACAAATCTACATTGATAGTTGTAGAACATCCACATCAAAGGCTGAATACCGGAAGTGCATATTGTTAGAGGGGTAGTGGGATATCGTTGGTTCCGGTTTATTTTCTGCGAAATAAATGGCGAAAACATAGCCTCTTTTCGTGGTGTTAATAAAAATTGCGGTAAATGAGTTCCAGATGTTAGCCGGAACCTAATGACAAAAATACAAGAGAAGAAGGGTGTAAAGAAGAAGGTAAATGGGTTAGGCGAGTAATAAAACAGCGTTGGTCGATCTATGTATGTGCCGCCCTCCTCTGACGCTCTCCTGGTAACGCCACGGCATTAACACTACAACAAAGTCTGGAGGGCCATTTTTAGGAGCGATTTACTCTCAAATAAAAACAGGAGTGATTGTTTTAGGACATCCTGAGGTAGAACATAGCGGTGGGTGGTGTCTGTGCTCTCATTGCACCCATGTCTGTAGGTGTGTGACTGGGCGTCCAGGTGTAGGTGTGGTTGTCGGAGGATACACCCTGCGGCCACGCCCACTGCCCGCCTCACACCTGGTACAGTTATATACCACACCCAGCAACGACTCACCCGCCACCTGATGGCATTGACTGAACTAACACTTCGAGGGGAAAAAACACAACATATTAGCACCCCAAAGAAGAGTGCAGACAGGCGACAGAGGAGGAGCCTGTAAATCTAGGACTTCCTTGCCATGCGCTAGATTCCTAAAGAAACCATCCTGGAGTCATTAAATAGAATTGCCATCCAGAAAGAGAAATAAGGATATATCATTGTTTTATGTTTCATGAAAGGCGGGTTATCTAGGAATAGAATTGGTATTCGACGATTTGATCGGAAAGTATTTAATTAGGAAGCTGGGTCAGTGGTTGTAAGCACTTACTGCTCGAATCCACATCTCGGCTGTAGTAGTACAAGACGGCAAACACACAATGCCCATCTCAAACGAACTCATCTAAAAATAAAATGATAATGAGAAAATAGGGACTGATGGGGGTTGCTGCATTGTCCTGCTTTTCAAGGCAATTCATGTTATTGTGACTCAGTTTCCTTGTCTTATTCGTTAACTTCACACCTGACACTCCCTAGGATTACTAGTTTCGCTAAATGCTGCTTTTAAATATACCCACGGGCCGTTTTCCGACCACACGTTACCTGATATATTCGATATATATAAGAGAATGTGCTCGGTACCCATATTATAGGAGCAAGTGCTCTGTAAAGTATATAGACTTGACCACATTGGTGCCACGTCTTCTTGACCACAGTCTGGTGATCAGCCTCCCCCACGCCACACACGGTACCTGCCTGGTCGTGATTTAGACACCTCCCCTGTTCACCAGCACGCCTACCTGGATTCCCTCCCCTTAAACCCACACATATAGTTAACGGGGTGTCACATGCCGGAAACAATGAAGTGGAATCGGTCTGTCCTGCCTCGTGTCCGCTCAAACCACATCAGAGAGGACATCAACGACAGGCGCCAGGAAGCACTGCTCATTGCGGATTCAGCGTTTTATTTCCTGTTATTTCCTGAGGCGCTCTTGGTGGTTTCTTTGTGTTTAACATTTTATTTCGGCTTTAATTGTTTCGTCCCGTTTTATGACAGTGGGGCAACTGGTGCTTTAAGAAAGGAAGACATTGCCCTTGGCTTTACTTGATAGAGATCTTATACGGATCTCCACATTTATACTGATGTCATCGGGTTTTAAGGCCCAAACCCATTCAGCGATAAACTTTCGCATCAATCGTTGTGGAGGTATCAAAGTAGATGGCAACGGAAAAGTTCTAAATGACCCACCATACAGCATGCCGAAACGAGAAGTCCACATAGATTAAAGTTAAACTGATAGATACATGTATATCGCAAGTGCGTTCACTGCTCAAAGTTTATCTCACCCCAGATATTTTTTCTCCATAGACTTAACATTGGAAACTCGTATCTAACACCCATTAGATATTTAGGAAAAATATCCAATGGGGGATAATGTCACAAATGTTAGCCCATTAGTCAATATTAAGGGTGAGATAAATTCAGAAACCCATTCAAGTTTAGGGTCAGAGCTCGATCCCATCTCATTTGAATCACATAGCAATTCACGCGGCTTCGCCTTGTGAATTACTACGTGATTCAAACTCGATTGGATACGAGCTCAGACCCTAAACTTTCATGGGTTTCCTCTTTAGTACGTAGTAAACGTTATGGGGGAGTGGGGGTGGAGAGTTGGTAGATAAAGCAGGCGGTTGTCCCCGAGGTTCGCCTCGTATTCTCTCCACTTTCCACACTACCATGCTGTCATCTGGACCTAATTCTTACTCAACTCCTGAAAAAAAAAACCTTTCAAATAATACATCTTAAATGTAAGGCTGCAGCAAACTGACCAGCGCCGGTTTTAACAACATACCTTTTGAAAGTTGTCTTCGGTCCAATTGAAACCCTCTTCAGATAATAAAACTTGCTTTGGGCAGTTTGGCGGAATACTAAATTGCCATATATAAAAGTATGTTAAGTCATTCCTGGCGGCAGAAATTGAACTCAGACGAAAGCTGGTATCACCTCTTTCTTCAAGAATCCCTTCAGATCTCACTTCACCGTAAGATTACCATTCAATTTGCAGCGTTGAAACAAAAAGACATCGATCCACATCAAATACAAATTTTGACAGGTATCGTTTGTCAGCGATATCCACCTTTACAAACCGTCATTCCCGTTCAATAGTCTACCTACAAAGACACTTTCTAATTAGATTAACCCTCAAAGGAAGTAATCAAATCTCACACTTCCCATTCCTTCTCATCTTTTTTTTACACGCATTACAAATTAACCCAATCAGGACACATTTATACATACCAGAATTTACACCTTGCTTTCTGAGACATTCAAGGGAAGGTCCTCCGTTTTGCTACTGCTTGATTTCGATTAGAGTGGAGGGGGAATCCGGGAGATGCTAAGACAATAGGAGACGGAGGGTACTCGGAGGCGTCGCTCATTACGCCCTGTTGTCTCGGCCGAGGTGTCAAGTGGCGGCTATTGTTTTACCTGATCAAAGGTCACCTTGAAGTCGACGCAACCTGTAATCATTGTCCAGTAACTGTCACACCTGGGCCGCATTTGAGGGCGATATTGTGTTTGACGGGAGTTTTTCATCTAGATGTTTTAGATAAATTGGTACACATTTTCTGCACTTTAATCTAGGCGAAGTTTATTTGAAACAAAAGACGTCACGTGAATGATGCCATTTTTCAGTCTCTGATAATAGTAAAGACAACAACACGGGTAAAATGCAATGGAGGAGATCCGATGGTATAATAGATCGGACGCATTTGCATAGATCCTGTAAATGAAAATTACTACATTTTCCCCAACCGTCTAGAGAGAATAATGGTCTTCATTTGAGTAATGGGTATTGCATTTGGAGGACATTCTTGTCGGTCGGATTACAATAAGACAAATACCCGGCCTTCAATAACCCTTCTCCGGTGCCTACCTTGTTCTACACAGTCAATGATAATAGATTTCCTCAAAATGAAACAGTATAGTTGCAACTTTGAATCATCAATATGATAAGGATAATTGCGATTATAAGGATTTTATACAAATAAACAGTGGTGCCAATATACTAAGACCTCAATATAAAATCCCTGAGTATATTTCGGGAATACTAAAAGGATAACAATATCTTTATTTAAAAGAAAACCTCACTTTTGAAGATGACAACAGACTATGATCTTGGGTGCAGGTGGCTGTCGTATTTCTCTCCTGCCCTCCTTGCTGCCCTTGGACGCGCAGTCATAGATCGTCACCCACCTGCCGACCAGCGGCCGCACAGTGCCCCTCACAAAGACGCCCCGCGTGGTCGTGCAGACTTGATTAGCTCTCACCGTCTCCTCTCTTCACCTGCCCCTTTGTTTCTTTCACTTTGACCCGTTTTGATTGTCTCATACCGCAGAGCTGAGGAGGGAAAGTAACGAGTTTGTTTGTGGGTAATGACCACGTAGGGAATTGTATCTCAGTGACTTGTGCCGTGTCGAGTGTCTCAGTGTTCTCCCTCACTGTACTGTTTGATTTCACAGTGGTGGTTTGCGTGTCTATTGTTATGTACCCAGTTATGTTCTGGATGTATAACAAAGGCGTTGGAGGCACTTATCTATTGTGCAACGTCACAAGCCGTACTTTATCCGGTTACCGTTGTTTTATAGTTGTTAAAAGTGAGGCATAGACGTGACGGGATGTCCGGATCATTAAAATGCATCTTATTAGCCCAACAGGTGCTTCAAGAGAAACCGATGATAATTTAAGCTAGTACAATACAAGTTTTATTTGAAAAGGAAGTGTGCGACTTTGTATTTACACGTGTACGAAGGACAAACGTAAATGTTTGGTAGTCCATTTAAGATGATTCTAAAATTTGAAGTGATATCAGTTCCATCCCCGGTACAGTCCATCGTCCTTCTATACGAATACACCAGAAGGTCACATCCTATTTATTATCCGTCAACCAGTGTGCTCTAAGGTAGATTTTGCATTCGAGCAAGGTACTTTGGTATACCAACAATAACCGGGAGCCAGTAAATCGTTGGTGACCATTGGTCACTATCTGATTTCTATGGCTAGATAACAGGATTCAACAGAAACGTAAAGCAAATGTCTGCTTCCCGTCCCCGATTCATACAAATTATATGTATCAGTTTGTATTCTGTATTCATGTTTTAATCTACGTGTACAATCCTTATAACCACCGTAACAATTTGATGGATGGTACCGCGTTAATAAAATAGAGGGGTTATATAATTATCCTTATGTGCATGAGGTATTCTTCTCCCGACAAGGCCCTGCACCCACCATCGGCGATTCTGGCCCCGATAGGAATGATTGTGACTGGTACAATAGGGACAGGTTGACTGCGCCTTTCACCTGGCGCTGACGTTCACCTGCAAAGAACTTTATCTCACCCCTGGTATTTTTGTCCCATAGGGTTAGGAAGTCGTTTTCTATGCCCCTAGGAGTATTGCAGTCCGTTCTCTATGGTCTATATCCTGTGTGTCATCCATTCTTCTAGTGTGTACAGGGGGGAGATAAATACAGCAAGCAACTTGTTTTGGTCAAAGAAGTCTTTCTCCAACTCATTTGAATGCTCAGTGATATTCACTCGGCTGTCCCCTCGTTCATATCACTCCACATCAAACTCGTAGAGAATGGCGACTCGGACCAAAACTTGTTGGTTTCTTATTTACTCTTCTACACCTGGCAGAGGCAGTGTCAAACGTCACTAGCGAGTTTCAGTTGTAGAAGCTCCAGTTAACGTCGATACGTTCGCAGGGAGCGTAGAGTTACTCAGTGTAGGGTATGCTACGTCCCACCTGAGCCCTGTTTAAAGTTACCTACACTTGGCACATCTCTATGTGCAGGAGTCAGTCAGACCAGACGTGAACTGTCTTTCTACATCGAGAGTTGAAGGGTGATGGATTAAATTGTATAAACCCAGCGCATGTACTTTCTTAATAACTACACCCTCGTTATGGAGACTTCGACAGTAACTTTGCTGATTTAACACGAGAAGGCAGTAGCGTGGACCTGCTGGAAGCCTGAAGTAATCCGGAGCCTCCCTATAGAAAATGATTATTAGATATGTAAAGACAAAGTTATGTGACTTTGATCTACTTAAGATATCGGGAAACTGTTTTCAAAGCTATTCTTTCCCTGGTGTTCCCTTTAATCCGGTGTATGATGCGTCTAGATTCACAAGCTTTAACATTGTGAGATAAACTATGTGTTTGTTCTGTTTAGCTTCGCTTCTTCCGGAAGCTAAAGGGAACCTCTTACATTGTGTTCTTATCTCCTTTTATTTTATATATTACCCCATAGCTCCAGAGCGACTGCTACTCCGTATATTACATAGGTTAAAATATCTTTGAAATGTCATAAGAACAATATTGGATGTGGAGTAGACATTCCAGTCTGATGCAAACGCCTTCTGATTTTCACTTAACTGGAATACTCATATATACACTATCTTTAATATAGAAATGCCTGAAGGCATAAAGTCATCCTCTGTACAAAAATGCCTGAAGGCATTATGAATGCCTGAGGGCATCATACCATCCTTGTCCTTAGTACAGTGATGCTTGAAGGCAACATGTTGTCCTTATACAGGGAATCCCGAAGGCAGCATGGCATCCTAAGTACAGGAACGACTCTAAGTAACATGTCATCCTTACTAAGGGAATGCCTCCATCCTGAAGTAAGACCAGGAACCAGCTTCATGCAACACTCTCCCATGTAAATATTTGGTTTAAAGTTAATAGGATACAAAAGCTAGGATTCTGGTTGGAGAGCGCATGCTTTCCATACAGAGAATTTAGTACCAGTCCCATTCATCAGCGGTCACAGCAGTAAATCTGTAATATTGTACTGTATTCCAAAAGAGTAATGATTTTTGAAACTAAAAAAAACAAGTATTTCTCGGACCATATGAAATCAATGAGTAAGTATGTAAAACCCCTAAATCTCCTTTTTCTTGAATATTTATAGGCTATCTCTATATAATATATGGTAGTTTTATAACTTTATGTTTAATGCTTAACAGTTTATGAATGGTGTAGGAGGGGAGGGGGCGTCCTTACCACCTATGACTTCAGGGATGTTTTTTGAAGGGCTGCTGACATCTTTTTACGATAGATGCTCCACCATAGAGGCAAATCCTGTCACAAGAAGATACTTGGACATAGGAAGTGTCATAACTAGTGAGACTCGCCTTTTCATCATCATTTGAGAGAATTTATATTAATAAATCACATACGAATAAAAAGTTATGTACTAGAGCTGAACAACCGAGGAGCATTTACTGGAGCAGCAGCTGTCACCTGTTGCCAGCTGCAGGCTAACGCCACAATTTAGCCTTATATCGCGACCGAGGTAAATCTGTCAGTCAATTTCAAATGTATACACACAGCTCAACGTCCGCTGTCATGCTAATATCACTCTCTTTTTTGAGGAACTATCAACTGAAAAAGATACATGTAATAACACCGCAACGGCTTGTTAGCTGTGTTAACAGCTTCATTTCCTTCATTCCCGTTCCGTTGCATGTTGCATATATCATGTGTGATTTGTATCAGGCGGCTGACGACCTCCTTGTTTTTGGATAAATATTCAAGACTATTTTTCTCCTCGCTGTCACTAACTCAGTTATCTATGCATTCAAAGTGTACTTTGAATATATAACGTACATTTCTGAGTTTTTTGTTTGTGACAAACAACTTCTACGTAGACAGAGAGTTGGCTAAATATTTGGGAGAATTGTTCTAACAACTTCAGCACGAGATGGTGTGCTGGTGTTGTGTTCCATCCTGATACAGACTGTTTTTTCACCGCGGATAACGTACATGCAATGATTATATAGAACAACATACAATTCTGTACATGATACAATACGAGATGGGGAATTGAAATCTTTTAGGGAACGAGGCCTCATTATAAGTTCCGTAAACAACATCAATTCCCATCGAGTAGTAGGCATGTTAGGTTGTTCTATATCTATTATATACCCGAAGTTGATAAAATCTTACCATATATTGGAATAAAAGACATGTCAACGTGAAAGTGTACTCTGCCAATGTTTCAGCGAGTTCAGTATAGCAGTGCACTGCAGTACAGAATTTATACTGCATAGGGAGCAGCAGTATTTATTGACATGAATTTTCTAATACACACAATATACATATGTATTTGTAGTGACTTGCAATGACAGTTAAACTGTCTATACATATCTAATATCTTGTCAGATCTTTAACCAGTACCAATATGCATTTGTCGAAGCATTCTATAATCTAATGTAAAATACCCATAGATGTCTCTTACCATATCTAATAACATAGACACACCCAGTAAGTTCATCCATTGTATATGATGCATTTAATAACAGTGATACTCGTTTTTGCTTTCTAGGAGTTTGATATCGACCCGGAATCCGACACAGACCAAGTGGACGAACTACTCGCCGCTTGTGTCCGGCAAGCCCTGCAGCAGTCACAGTGACCCCGGCTGGAACCGGCCGACCAGACGAATGCCGCCCCTATGACGTCAGTGGCGTCGTCTTCGCCGCCGTCGGTTCCGGTTACTGGCACCTCCTCCAGTTCCATCACGCCCGGCACCAGCGCCACATCCGCCCCCACCTCAGTCCCAGCAGCCCCCGCATCGCTGGTCACCACGCCCGCGGCCCAGTCCCAGCCTGCCGCTCTCCAGTCACCAGCAACGGAACCCAGCGGTGACCTTGGGATGGAGGACAGCTGATCTTGACAAGGATATAGTCAATAACAAGTCTTTGTTCTTGTTCATTAGGATAACAATACCCAGTGAATAACGTATGGTAGTCGCCCATAGATTTAAGTCTCCCCTAGGTGGGATGTTCCCGGCCCTCCTGTCTTATGCCTAAAGGTTGCTGGGCACCAGCGGGAGGCGGCGGACAAGGTGAAGGTCAAATGTTCGGGTTGCTTATTTCTTCGTCCGTATTTCGTCCAAAATCTCTGCGTTGAGTTTATCATAACCAGCGTAACGTTATTAAGGATATCACGGACTTAGATACGGGATGGGGTAACATCAAAGTCTGGCGTCGTGATGGTCAGAAGGAACACATGTGTGCAGTGACGGAGTCAGCGGCAGAGCGAACCAAGTGACGTGATACCGCAAAACAAGTTGGCACAAGACTTGTGCCAAAGGCTCCGACGATAGACAAGAAACAATAGATTTTCTAATCAGAAGCAATGCATTTATCCAAGTTTGAAAAGGGAAGTGTTAACCACCAGATGATTAGTTGTTAGTAGACAGTAGAGTGCGATGTACATGTCTGTAGCGTAGTAGAAGACAGTGGGAGGCAGTGAGCACCCCTCTGTGTGCACCTGGGGGTGGGGGTCGCAGAGGAACATCAGGTTGTATAGGAAAGGGAACGGAGGTTACCTAAAGAGTTCTGGGGCCCGTTTCATATTCCAGGATCGTACATGAAGACCCTTTTCTGCACCCTATACAAGGGTTATCATTTAATGATAACTAAGTCTGTTTGCTAAGACAGTATTAGTCATCCATAAGGTCGTCCGTGCGTGTTGATTAAAATTGATCCACATCGTCCCTGGGTTTCTATGGCTTATAGAAAATGGTCTACATGTGCGATCTTAGATTAAGAAACGGGCCCCTGATCCTTCGATAAGTGGCGTTTGGGTTCCATGTCTCAAGCTCTTATGAGACCACCCCATAAACAGGTACCATGGGCTCAAATCGGGGGTTCCCATAATGGGGCCAATCATCAGGATTAGGTAACTGATATAAGCAAACTAGCCCACTTGATTTGCGGACAGACACTACTATCTAACTCCACCGTTTTTTCCTCCCTACCACCTACATGCCTACTTACCTTACCGACAGTACAACTGCTCTCAAACTTTTTTAAGATGCAACACAACCAATCAGTGAGGATCATGTCCCCAAAACACGAGGATGGGACTGTATCTATGGATCATAAAGGGTTTTTAGTTGGTCTCTAACCCAAACATGTAAGTGTTTCACCTCGATAGATATTCATAGAGAAGACAGTATTTTGTCCAATAGGAGGGAGGGGGTACCACCGAATAACTAGATACATACACCAACGGAATGAGTAAGAGGGTAAACAATTACACTGACTAAACCGCAATATTGCAACCGTTTACATTAACAGAGTTCTCAATATTAAACAAATAGTAGATTCGGTATATGTGAGACTCATTGGTGTGTACGTGAAAAAAAACCAACGTTTTAATCTTTTCATTCTGGTAAGTTGTAGGTATTTAATTACGTTAGGGCGTATCGTGCAGTTGATAAAAGGATAACAGTATATAATAATAGATATACTTATGTTTTAGGAAAAGGAATGTATAAAACGTAGTGTAATTCATTACATTGAGAAAATGAAAGAATATTTTACTCTATTTGGGTAGAGAACCTCTAAGGATATATATATATGTATCTCGATTATGATATAATATATGCCTTTGGGAGGGATATGGATACTACAGTGGGGAAATAAATGAAAATCACGATTGAATGTCCCTACACTATGTGTAGTCGTAGCGTGTTTGTGGCTGTTTGTCCTAATGTACATTTTCTGCGATTCATTACTTGTTATTGGAGAGAAAGAAACGCTAATTAACGAAAGTAGAGATTATTTTGATAAGTGTACTTGTAATGATAATAATAGACATTTATTCAATTTCTCCTCCCTTTGCTAATGTAGCTATAACAAATATTCAAGTATGTAAAAATTCAAAGTGTTTATTTTATATCGGATATATTCTGTTTTAATTGTTGTGATGATTATATCATTTCTTCTATTGTCCTATAGAGATACATAGGTTTCTTTAATACTGTTCCCATCTCCACATGTCTACTGCCATGTCAGCCTGTATCGGTAATCAAGGACTCGTAGGGCACTGCTGTACTCTAGTGTCCTTCTTAAAGTAGAGTAGTAGATCATATTACATGCGTGCATTCGTTACAGGTTCTCTGTGTAATATATATACACATGCACTTTTAAATCAGTTGTATGTTTGAAAAAAGAAAATCACCTCTACGCCGAACTTGAAGGAAGCAATGTAACTTCAGTTCTTGTGTGTCTGTGTGTATAAGGCCCGGACCGATCTCGGCCATGTGTATACGTGAGATGCTGATAAAGACTATTATATAGCATGTGTTTTATGAGATACTGTAATGTCATTGGCCTGGTGGAAGGGGGTATGGGGCAACGCCGAACGTGTGTCACAAGGCGGCGTTTCTGCTGGGATGCCCGCTGGTAGCTGTGTGTCGTAGCAGTTGCTGTGAGTATATCCGGCCTCCCTAACCATACTTGGGCTAGGGAGGGTTCCGGTAGTGCAGTTACCAGGTGTGTCCGCCCGATACCGCTGTTTCGTCTATCAAAACTATTTTAGCTCAATAAAGACTTTAAAAATCGACTACTGTTTAAAGTGTTTATCTTTCCGGGTTCCAACAGCACCTGAAAAAGCTGAAAATTCTGGACAACTATATCAACCTTAAAATCTCATGGGAAAATTATGTAATATTAAGGTTCTCTAAAATAGCGTGGAAGTTTTGTATTGGACCTTGCAAATTGACCTCGTAGCTTAAAACAACAGACAGGCATAGATGTACGGTCACCTGCTTCCTATAGTATATTTATTGGAAAACACCAGGCGTTTCTTTCAAAATCTGTTTTCTCACTCATTCCTTTTAATATAATTTAGTCCGCTTGTGTACAAGATCAATGCGTGATGGTAAACGCCAATGACCTTTATTTCAAGTGATAGATTTAAAAATGGTGGAAACAAAAGTACAACAGAGTGTATAGAAACAGCAGATTAAGTGTAACTGTAAAAAAAAGACAAAGATTGTGCATCACGGAAGTACAAAAAATAAGAGACCGATCCTCATTTGTTGATACTACATAACAGAACTTTGGCCTCGACAACAAAACAAATGACAGCTGCCATCCGCTATGACAGCTGTCCACCGATTGGTCGATCGGGGTCACATGGTAAAAGACTTTAAAAAGGGGTAGCAATTCAAACTGCCACCCACTTCGAGGTAGCTGCTTTCCCAGTGTAGGTCATAGTTTATCCGAATCTGAGTTCTATATATCAGATATATAGGACTCAGATTCGGATAAACTATTATCTAGATAATGAAGTAATAGAAACATGAAATAATGAATTATTTATAAGTATATTTTTGTATGCAAAGATTAAGTGGCAAACAGGGTTGATGGTTTATCGCACTGTATCGTTGAACAAGCGAATCCATTCCTAATTTTTGAGGAAAAAAAAGAATCCGGGGCTATTTGATTAGCATGTGGAAAAACTATTGAAATTAATTGGCAACAAATGTTATATTTTCAGAAAACTAAGGAAGTATATGAATAAAAGTACAGCACTGAAGGGCACAAAAACATGTTTGCTCCCGGTCGCAGACCGCTGCTCATTTCTACAAGAAGGCTCTTCAAAAGGGATTATAAACAGATTGGATTGAGGTCTTCGCACTGCAATTAGCCGAGAATCATATTTATCAAGGGGATAGACTGATTGCTACGGATAAGCTAAGTACTAGATAAATGTGGGATAGTTAAACTAGGAGAAGAATTCTATTGATGGGAATAATTAGGGGGCTGTTTACTATATTAGAAATCAAAGAAGCAGATGCTTTGAAGGAAGGAATGCGAACTATTTCTCAAGGTCGAAGTTATGTATATATACCAAGACCAAGGAACACATTTTTTTTAGAGAATCTGCTGTGTATTGTGACTTAAGTCTTTGGAATTCTCTGCCCAATGTGTTACAAAAAGAGGATTCTAAATCAATATTAAAAAAGGGAGTAATAAACAGGCTAACATGAAGTTTAAGATACGAAAAGATTGGGAACACGGTTCTTACCACTGTTCCACATGCATTGCAATATAATCACTTTATATACATATGTCAGGATCTTGCAACAACATAACGTGAGCTTTCTATAAAGGGATGGTGAATGGTAAAATGGAGCTAGAAATTATTTCTAGAACTATACGGAGCCTATTTATATCAAAATGTTTATCCAAGATAATAAGACATATTATATAGCCGGAATACAAGGTATCATTGTAATTATATTTAGAAGTTTATTTGTTGACCGTGGACATGTTGGTCCTCCTTATTACCTGGAAGAACGATTGCACCAATCGAATGGAATAAATATTTGCTTAAAATTTATAAGAATATATGATTATGGTGAAGTTTGAATGTGTCTATTATAGACTATCTGTGAACTATGATTATGCTTTGGAATTGAAAGCAATCAAATGTGTCAAAATCTGTAAGGTGACTTGAAAAATACTGAGCAAAGGAGTTTTTGTTTTCTTTTATGAAATCTGTAACATTCTTTTGTAACTCCGTAGATAGACAGATAAAAAGAAAGCATAAAAAGCAGATATCCTCTAAATGTGTTCCATGATTGACACTACCTGGGAACATGGCATCCTGAGGAGCATTCAGCAACGAAGTTTTGAGAAGATTGGCTGGGTTCATTAAACCTTTTTTCAATTATCTTTCCCTGAGCAACAGAACATTCAATGTTTGCCTTGGAACAGCATTGTCCAAGAAAGTAGAATAAGAAGTAAGTGTCCCTCAAGGTTGCGTCCTCTCTGTTATCCTATTTGGGATAAAAATCAATGAAATTGTGAAACAACTCAAGATAAATGTGAATGGCTGACTCTGAAGATAACTTTGTCATCTGCTGCAATGGCAGATTCATGCACACAGTAGAAAGAAAATTGAAGCAAACTCTAGACGAACTTCATGTTTCAAAAGACAAAAATGGCTTCAAGCTCTGAAAAATCATGACATGTGCTGTTAGCATCTGTTTTAGATAAGGATGCATCAACAAACCTTCCCTTAGCCTCCAAAACAAGGACCTGACAGTCCAGCAGGAAGTCAAATTCCCCAGACTGTTGTTTGCCAGGATACTGTCCTTCAAACCAGACGTTGGTTATCTTAGAAGAAAGTTTAAAAAAAACCTTGAATCGCCTGAAGGTTCTCAGTCACCCTGAATGAGAGACAAACACTGAAACACTGCTAACACTCCTACTACAAGGTGTACATCTTATCATGACTGGACTATGTATAGAGACAAGTCAAATGCCATAATAGCCTTCCCTGTCACAGTACCAACTCAGCAGGCATTCCAATGAAGAGCATCTGAGCTGAGGGACCACTTGAAACCCCTACATGGGATAAAAAAAACACCATCCTACCAGGTCTAGCAAAGAATAAGGAAATTGACATCATGTGAACTGTTTTTCTCAAGTGATACTAGACAATGAGGAATAGTGTCAAATACCATGTACATGTACTAGTATACACCAATGGCTCAAAAGAAAGTAACCATATTGGAATTCACACCCCATATGGTAACCTTAAGAAGCCCTCCATAGCAAAAGCAGCATCATCACTGCTGAGGCCAATGTAAAATTGCAGGCCTTGACCAGGAAGAAGGTGTCACAATACAAGAAATTCATAGTCTTCTCAGACTCTAAATCTTGTCTATAAGCCATTCGGCATCATGATCCAAAGGATACTGTCATCAAGCAGCCTTATACAGAATTCAAGAAAGAACATGGTAAAGAGGTAGCCAACACAAAGCATATTGAAATTGAGGGAAATGAAGCGGCAATTATTCAGCCAATAAAGCAGAATAGTTAGAGCCTACATAGTCCCACATAGAGACCTGAAACCAATGGCCAAGGAGCACATTCAGACTTGGCAAAAAGTCTGGAACTGGACAAGAGATGACAAACTACAAGAAATTCTGGTATCTACTAACCAAACCGATCACAACAAACTTACACATGGGCACCTCCTAAGAGGTGAAATAGGGCCTGTGTGACAGACAAGCAACAGTCCCTTGAGTGTAAAACATCTCATGCTACATTGTCAGGCCATAAAGAAGAGCAGAGAGAAATTCCTTAAAAATGCAATGTTTTCCATAACACTGGGAAGAGAAATTCTTGACTTCCTCAGGGAGTGTATTATTATCTCTAAGGTATGATCGAGAAGAGTAAGCTGCCTAGATCAACTAAGCAGCATAACCTGCTATTCCAACAGGATAAATATTTAAGTAAAGCAAACCAAAGTACGTTTGGACAAATTGAACGTGAAACTACACATACATACAAACAAATATTAAACTTTGAATTCAGAAGAACAAAGCCTGAATCAACAGAAAGAGGATTGCCAACTGATAAAGTTACACAGGCATACTAGTTATGATGATTATAAGCAGATTCTATTAGAGCCTTGAACCCTTTCTTTTCTTCAAAGATTAGTAGAATTCGTGGACAATGCAGGCACGAGCATTTTCCGCTATTCCGCAAATTGCCAGGTTGTGGTTTGTTCATGAATCAACCAGAGCCATTTTTTAGATCAGTGTAATTCTAGTGAGGAATGACAGCTTTCCACATTTATACCAATAAACCAATGGTTTAAACCTCCACGCAGACTCTAGATGCCCCACACCATAGTTGACACTGATGCTTTGCCACCTTTTCTTGGTCTTTCTCAGATATCAAATTCCATGTGCAAAATATTTCTGATATCCCATAAGGGGAGGGTGTAGTGTTCTCTGGATCCCAGTTCAGATTGCTTAATTGCTTACATTTGAATTCATGAAATTAAAACAGAAACCCAGAAAGTGCCTTTGAAAAGTTCAAATTTCAGGGGCTTCCGTAGACACACACCCACACTCTCTTCCTCTCTCTCTCCCGCTCTCTCTTTCTCTCTCTCCACACACAAACACACACACACACACACACACACACACACACACACACACACACACACACACACACACACACACACACACACACACACACACACACACACACACACAGAATCGTCCCCTGGGCCCTACTGTGGGCTTTATTGCAGCCGCCAGATGTTGACAAACTTTCTGATTAAAAAAAACAAAGAATTACCAATCTCATGCCTGATAAAGACAATTATATATTAAAGCGAACGTGGTGTGGCTAGGACAACTATAAGGGGTTATCGGAGGCCATATTTCTAGATTTGTACTATGTAATTCACCATTTGTTATACTTTGAAATTTTGGCAAACAGCCTGGAGAAGTCATGGAAACTAGTATCAAGAGTTTTCTTGAAACCCTGTCCTTTGATGTTGTCGATGCACACACTAGAGTGAACTGTGTCCTATTGTACTAGACCCTATTGATTAGTATTGTTTTGTATTCTGTTGAATTTGTATATATTGTATACATGATGAATTGAAGGAGATGATAATTAGATGAAAAAATAGTGGACATTGCATCATTTCGCTGTAGCATGACCCTGGTTGTTGGTATGATGCAATACACTAGCATCCATCCAATTTTGCATAATTTTCATCGGCCAGCCTTCGCAGTAAACCCACTGGACAAAGGTATCATGTATCGGCATTTATCTTTCCGATGCGTTCAGATCATCGGGCCGGTATAAATTGGTGCTTATTCATCATGGTACGTGCTTAGAGACATTGTATACGTGCCAACCCTGTGCCATTGGTAAGGTCCAAAGGACCAGTGCCTGAGTATCTTATAGGATTGCCCATGACCAGCACTACAGACCGAATATCCTCATTGACGCACTGATGCTTGACATATTTGGGCCTGACAAAGGTGGCAAACGACCCACAGTCTGGATAGAACCCAAACTCAAATTGGTAATCTTTCTTTATTTCACGCTCCTTCTTCAGTGATGAACATCCAATTTGTTCCTAATTAAAGGGTCAATGTCTGTCCTTAATAGGCAACGCCACCAAAGACGTACGTTAATTATCTACACATATTTTTAATTATGTCTCAACTACCACAATCAATGCTCACCCCTAATTCTCGATGTTCTGGCCTATTTCACTGTTGGTCAGTTACCACTACCATTTATAGGCACCGGATCTCAACTCCACGACTGACGTCCAGAATAGGTGAACACTGCAACAATCAGGCGACTGTGAACAACGCTACCAATAGACTACATATACCAACAACATCTCACACAAAAGGCATTTTAGAATCAGTCCCAACAAGTTTCTCGACTGCGAAATAAAACAATTAGAGGCTCTCTTGAGACATTTCAATCTTAGTAACCGTTTTAATCTTGGTTCAATCCCATAAAGGTTGTCCGGGTCGGTCCGGAACGCGGTAGACACCCGGGGGGAGATAGTGTCGGTCGTACAGCCCCATTATGACTGAGGAATTTATGAACGCCCCACCACCAACGCCGTCTCCACGCTAACCCTTGCCGCTATTTTCTTTTTCTCTTCACCTGCTGCTGTCAGGCCGTCCTCCCAACAATCATAGGCTCAATAAAAGCCGCACCGATTGCCTAACTTTTGTTGCAGCCCCGTCTCTTACTCGCTGGCTGGCGCTCTATAGGCGTTGTGTGGCTGAGGGTCTTGACGCTCTACTTATGTGAAGCCGTTTTCCCATCTGGTCAATATACTAAGAGTTATATCTGACTCTAAAGTAAAACTATCCTTTAATATTCATTCGTTGTTTATCTAGAATTAGATGACGATGTAGGACATTGTACTTTTATTCAAGCTAGTGAATGATAAACAATCGGTGGTTAGAGGATTGTGTTTTCGTTCTCATCTTCATATGACAGCCATTACCCACAATCTATTTTCAATCTCTTTATTGATCAGTTTAAGCTTACATGTTGATATATATCGTCTTGTACAGTATGGTTTCAATATGTGCATGTCTCGTTCTTATGCATCAGTATAATATCGTACCGCAGTTTTTGTTGAATTACTGTCAATAAAGCGGCTCCGGATCTCAGTAATGTGTACTGCTTTTCATGATCTAGCCAATAATGTAGGACACCAACCTAATAGAATTGTATCATGCTTTCTTGAAATAAAATACTTAAATACAAAATACAATTTGAAATATGATTATTTTAACAAATCTCGTGTGCAATAGATTAACAAAGATTAAGTGGTAAAACGGCTTGCCATGCGGACCCCATTGATCTCGACGAGGGGCCAGGTTAGGGGACAAAGAGCCCGCTGGGTGCGGAGTCCATGAAGCTTTGGCGAATAATGAAGACGGCAACCAGCTCCAGACGGACGCCGCAAAATGTCTGTCATAAATTGAGGGTCTTTTCTGTGCAGAGCTTGCTGTAAATTGGCCGTAGACTTGTTGTAGGGTGGTCAGGGTTTACGACGGGGTGTTAGAGGGGGCTATGGCTAATCAAGGCTTTGTGGGGTAGAGCAGCGCACCCCAAATATATCCCATACCCATAGTCCTCTGTACTACCCGCCTTTACTGTTCTGTCCTGTTACCACAACCCCACAACAATCCTTAATCACCTACATCTACTTTTAAAATGTCGGACGTCTTAACAAACCTTGTCCAATGGCTTTTAGAAAGGTCAAATCGAGGGACAGTTGCAGACGAGGACGAACATCTCCGGTATCACACAGACATAGACTCCCTCATCATACAATTTCATCCAGTTACAAATCCCCCACAACTATCCTTGAAGAATATCCTCTTTCTAAATACCTTAGTTCATTTGTAGTATGATGCCTACATATTAGCCTTTATCTGACACCGCCCGTTGCACAACAAGAAGATGTCTATCAGTGGGGTTGTTTCGACAAAGATATTCTAGATAATACCAGGCTGATGTGGTAATCTCAGCCATATTCCCCAGGTCATAATTTCACAGATAACGAAGGACATCCATTCACAGTGTTTATTAGGATTATTATTTGTGCTTGTGTCTGACACTGTTTCCCACAGAGTCAGTTTATTTCTTGAGCCGCTGGCTATTAACTGAAAGCCCCTCATTAAATATTCAATTTAGACCAACATATACCACAAGATGGCCACAGGAGTGGTCACTAAGAAGGCGGGCCCTCTATGACAATCCCTGATATTTTCTCATATAGACAGGTATTGCCTTTTGATGACAACATATATTCTGTTTCTCTAACGCCCTGCGGTCATATTCTGGAGCGTCTGACACATCATAAGAGCATTGTAATACATTGTTCGACATAGTGATACGCTTTTTCCATATTCATGAGGAATTATAGTCCAGCCGATTTCTTTTTATTCAAGTTAAAAATGGATTTAGAACAATCGCCCCTCAGTGGACTCTCTTCCTTGCACCGATCCAACAAGAATATATGGATGCTCGAGTTTACATACAAAGATGACCTCCATAAACGGCATTCTTGTACGTTTCTACTGAAGAATATGTAAGTACCTGAGGTAGGAAATTATTCAATATCAATTTCCTGTGATTATATATACATGTGCATGTACATACTTATACATACTATATGTAATTCACCCTTTCATCAAGCTGCTTTATTGATCGCCCCTAGGTCTTTAAAGGCCAAAGGGATTTCAATTTACTTGTTTTTGTCATGTATGGATTAAGAGCCAAACGTTTCCCATATTTTGCTAACTATGCACATCATTTCTCTGTCTGAAATTTTTAAAGTTTGGTTGATATTTTCCATGCAATAAAACTTCAATTACGTTTAATGATTGCTCCGACAGTAGTAGATATCATTATTACTAACCCGTTAAACCTAAATATTCCTCAGTGCATGTTTACAAAACCACCTCTTTTTATCTATATGAGTGTCATTCTCTCACTTGCTTGTCTCAAATCCTCTGTTGCAGTTTGAGACTGAGAGTAGACGATAGAGGCACACATGTATTTCTATCATGCTAAATTTGCAGTTAATTGTATATGGTGCCAAAGATACCTTTTCTCTGATATCCCAATAAACAAGGTACATGTATACAGTACACATGGTAGACAACATAATATATACAGTTATTCCAATCAAATATGTCCCCATCAATAGTATCATGCCCCATACGGAGAAAGAGTAGGTTCACAATAAATGATTGGTATAGAATTTTTTATGACGCGATCTTACAAGTATATATGTAGGTGTTAAGTGCGACGCTTTTGTATATCTAGGTTCATGTATATCTTTTAGGCATATAACTACACAGTATTGAATAAGATCATCTTGTAATTTACTTTATATATTTACAAAACCCCATAGGCCTTATCACAAGGTGATGGTCCCTAGATGTTCGGAAAATGAAGATATCCATTACTATAAAAGGTATAAAGGTCTCTTGGCTAACGTGCCAATATACTGTTGGTAGAGTTGCAACTAACCTTACAAGTACAGTGTCGAATAGCATTTCATAGCTCTCTTGTTATCTTTACAGTTAACTCTTATGAGGCCTGGTACCCACGAACCACGACGCAAAATTCAGACCTCCCAATGCATCCCAACGCCCATTCAATTCAATACAATTGTGCGTCGCAGAGTCGGCGTGCATCGGAAGTCCTGTGCGTTCGGCCCTTTAGGGAATATGTATAGGTAGGGGTTGATAATGAATCGGGGTTTTCACTAAAATCTATATATTACCGGTTGATTAGTCTAATTAGCTATATATCACACATGTCTGTAATCTATATATTACAGGATTCATGTGGGCAGAATATTGACAAAAACACGATTACATATGAATAAAATTTTATTAACACATCAATTATTGGGCAGTTACAAGAAGAAACGTCGCTAAATATCTCGTCCTCAGATGTCGACATGTACACTCACAACCATCCACGGCCAACGTTACACAAATAAACAAATAAATACCTGCAAAGGACACGCGTCCTATGTACATTATGCCCGTAGCACCAGAAACATCCATGTTGTTTACACAATAGACACACACAAGTTCAAAATTATATTTTCAGACGTTTTCACGTTTTCATGTTTCCATTACCTATCAAATAAATGTACAAGAAAACTATCAGAATAGTCAGTCTTGATCGCTTCTATAGACCAAGCACTTGTTTTTATATAGGGTATTATGTTACTACCTATTTCACTTCCCGACCCATGGTTTATCCCAGGGAACATTGTAATGCTGTGGTACTGGGAACTTGTATAGCTAATGTCTTCATGAATGAGATGGACACATTTAAACTGTTCTTATCATCTTTAGACATTCACAGATATTGTTTTTTTGTATCATAAAAAAAGGGAAACATGAGCTTAAAAATGTATATTACCTGTCGTTAATATGATGAGACCTTTGATGTGATTCATTTAAAGGCTTCCATTTACTAGTCTAAATTTGGAGCCAATCTTAATCGGACCCTGCTTGGGCTCTGCTTGAGACCAGTGCCCAACCTAAGTCCCGACTGGGGCCCAACCACGTGAAGAGGTATCGGGTTCCCTATACACAGGTCGGGCGCCGGAACATGTGAGTTGTTACAGATCGGGACCCGAGCAGCGCCCAACCAAGGGCCCAATGGGTGATGGGCTCCGAATCTGTGTAAATGGAATGATCATTTAATTCAACTGATATCAGAGACGACGTAGCATACACACAACTGGGTAATTATATGTAGGACATATGCGACCTTTTAAACCTGCTTTCGGGTCATGCAGAAATTAGTCCGGTTTATATACCTTCAAATTACCCTCATGAGTTACGTAAATATCCTTTCAGTGGGAATAGTGCCTCTTTACAAAAAGGGAAAAAACGGTATTTCCACCTAGCATGACGTCACACTGTGTAACGGACTTGTTAAAGAGACTGGTTTTGACAAGATGGTCGACGATTTTTCACACCCGAGATTCACTTGTATCTCGTGGGCACGCGAGAGCGCCGCCATGACACCCTGGTGGGGTTGTGTTTAGGAGAACAAAAAGTCAACGGCGTCCCAGCAAGACGCCATTCACTTGTTTCCCGCGCGCGGCCCCTGTGTCTAAATGTCGTCTGCTTAGAGCCTTTTGTTTCCTGCGCGGCGCGGAGGGACACAACCAGCGGGTGGCGATCACGAGGCCGGACGCTGGGACCGACCTCTTGACTCTTGTCCTGCGTCCTTCTCGCCCAGTAGACTAGTTTGTCGGGTTCTTTTGTTCGAGAATCCGGACTCCTGTAGGGCTGCAAAGTTATGCTGCGGTCAGATTTCGACCATTTAAGGAGGCTTGATCGCATTGCTACGGGTTCATAATGAGACAAGCAAGGTCTAGGTCTAAATGAAGGCGGTGGGATCAAACGGGTACCATAGATAGCTGCTCAAGGGAGACGTGGGAAGGTGGACAATCCGGGCTGCCACTTTCACCTACTGGTCCGCCATAGCCGTAAAAAAGATACCCACCGTCCTCACTGCGCATGTGATACGCTATTTTCCACATTCATGAATATTGATAGATCGAGATTAATGGCATAAGAGACAGCCTTGGAGCGTAATTCGAGTGTCAAGCTAATGACATTACATTTCTTGACAATAAGAAGAGAAAATAATCAATTGAAAGGAAATATAGAAAAACTAAAGGAAATATAGACAGAAGTGGATAACTGTTGAAGGTCATAATAATATCTTTGTATGAACTTAAACAAAATAGGAATAAACAGACATTACTGTATCTTTGAGATATCCGGACTTTCCCAACTCTTGGTATTATCTAGCGCGTTATGGGGCATGCTAAGGACATGGACTAAACTTTACCCGTTTTGTACACAATTATACCTATTTACACTGACAACTTTACACCATCGTATATCTGAATATTATTCACAGGAAGAAGCCAACGGCGCAGGCGCTGAAAGAATTGCAGATGACGTCTACCACAACATGACGTCATTCTACGACATGACGTCACTGTCACTAGTCCATGGCTAGATTACGTCAGTAACCGATCACAACACCAAGAAAACAAACAGCTGTAGCCTTGAATTGAATCCTCTCTGCGTCCCAGATTACCAAATGTCATTTACTATGTACATTGTTGAAAATTGCATTTTCCCAAGAGTCTTTCTTTTGCTCTGGGGAAAAATGCTTGCTGAACAAGTCTGTAATCATTTAATTTAATTACTGCAGTAAAAGTACACGCGTCAGCTGCACTTGATGACACGTCGCGTCCTCTACAGTTTGACTGTGTCTAAAGAGCATGACTACAACGATGAAGTCACTTGTCATGACGTCACGCCATGGGACCTGGGAAGTGCGTCGTTGTTGCTATGTTCATGACGGACATGTTACTAGGGAGATGACTGGGATACGACGTCTGGTTTGACTGCATATACGTGCACGACGGAAGTGAAGTATGCGCTTGTGGTGGCTGCGCAGAGAGACCGTATGCACTTCCGTTTCCAGACGATGAAGCCAGTGCGCATGCGTTGTTTTGTCCAGCCAGCTGGCACGCCTGCATCGACGGCGTCACGTGCGGTAGACTCAGACCGGAACCGGAAGAAGGCGGTTGCATTGCCATCTGCATGGCGGCCATGTTTGCGGCCATGTTGGGTGTGTGATGCGGATAGTACACCTGGTCACAGGGCGGTGTGGAGCCTTGGCCGTAGTGGGCGGCAGCGGCGGCGGCGGCAGCGGCGGCGTTGTGGCCGAGCGGTGGGTACTGGCAGGGCGGGGAGAGGCCGAGCGGCGTGCGGGACCCAGGCGACTTGAGGCGGCCTGAGCCTGGCTGCGACAGCGATGACCGACTCTTAGTTAGTGCCTGGAATAAATGTAATGGGAAAACGTTAGAACATGCATATATAAACGAAAACATTACCAACTGCAGGAGAGGTTATTTTGATTGTTCTATATCAAAGGCTTTAGAGACTATAACAGCATGAGTTTGGTGAAGCAGAGCTGTCTTTGTAAATTGCTGTGATGTTAACTTGTCATGTGCTGTTTACCATCATAGGGTTTAAATGAAAAGACTTAATCCTCATTGAGATATCTTGCTGAGGGGTTGATGTGTGACACTCACCTGACATGAGGGCAGGTCGTCGCCGTCCTTGTGGTCGGACTCGGGAGACTCTGGAGGCTCCACCTTGGGCGGTGGCAGCACTCGGGATGAGGCAGACGGTCCTCCAGTGGCGGCAGGCGGCGGCAGGTCCGACGCCTCCGATCGCACAGAATCCAGTGACTTCAAGCGCTTCTTTTCATCTGGAGATGAGAACAACATATATAATTCCATGGTTTACACTCTTAGTTTAACATTTCGACCAAATTATCATTTTTAATTCGACACTATGCTGTAGAGTATATGGATGACATTTTGGCTATTCGATAGAAAAGGGATCATAAATTCATTTTTCCAACGGTCCATCTGCTCTTTTTCTTCATGCATTATGCTCAAACACAGCACTTCAAGCTCTTGGCAAATCAATATACATGTAGGTCTACATTCAGTATCTGTTAATACAGGTCCAGCTTGGCCCGTTCTCAATAGAGGTAAAGAGATAATAATGACTAGGTGTGTATTAATATATCAAGGTTTTCAGAAACATATTCAGAAACACCAGTATTCAAGGTATCTCTTCCATCGTCCGTATACATGTATTTGGTTGATGTTATTTCGGGAATGTAGTATACAGGCCCCTAGGTGTCATAAAATGTGACGGACTTTGTTGTTTGAGGCTTAGAATTTCTCTCACTATAAAACACACACTCCAATCCAGGGCATGTGGCACACCTAACATAAAGCACGAGAATCCCTTCTGTGACGGGGATGCGGCGAGAATCCCTGTGGCCCGGAGATCAAAAGTCAGAAGTCACAATTAGGCAGCTGAAGGTGGCCATCTGGTGGCCAGTGTGTGGTCGGGGCACGGGACGTTAAAGGGTGCTTTATGATGTCCATGTGGGGTCGTATCAGGGGGCCACCAACACCCCTACACCCTACTCACACCTCCCTACCACCGACACCGCTCCCCCACCACTCCCACTTGATCACTAATCAATGCTGCCGCCCCTCCAGGCGCATTCATTTTTAATCCGACGGCGCTGATCCGCGGGATTAACGGCAGTCCGGCCGCGCTGAAGGGTTCTCACATGGACCGTAAACACTGGCGGCCACGCGCTGCCGTCAAAGCAGGGCGGCGTCAGGGGTGAACCAGAGAGGGTTTTTACTGCCCGGCGACACGGGGAAAACTGCCGGTGCGGGAAGAGGTGGACAGGTTAGGGGCGCAGAAAGCTGGGTGTCCACTCCTGGGCGGCAGGGGAGAGTAGGGGCTGTAGCCTCGGATGGAAGGCTCCCATGAGACAGGAGGGGAGAGCTACCATGAGGAGCAGCTGAGGAAATGATGATTCAATTGCCACCCAACTGCCTTATTTCAGTTGCCATTGCAGGAAATGACTTTCACATAAAGGTGCATGTATTCTTCTCGAATCGAAAATGTCTCCTGTCATTACATATGTCAACTACGAAAGGAGTTCTGACACAGTACGACACAGAATTTTTCAACATCCCGAAACAGCGACGATGCGGTAATTCAGTTTCATTCTATGAAACCGAATTATTCAACTTTCTAACAAGGCTATGATGTAGGAACTTTGATTCATAGCCATGTCGGAGCCATACCACAAGCGGTGGGTGCCTGGTTTAATACACGAGTCTACTAGGAGGATTTCACGGTGTAGAGAGTCGCACCATGCTCACTCAGTCTGGTAACCAACAGGGAGCAGTTTTATGTCAGGGCTGAGGCATGTTGGGATAGGCGGACTGGAGAGAACCAGGGGATGTAGCCACAAATTCAACCCATCAACGGAGACCAGAACGGCACGGGCTTGACCATCGATCAAATCTAATTAGTCCCTAATCCGTGCTTTTCTATATCGGCTCGATTAGGCCCTGGAGAGGAAACAGTAAATTCAGCACCATCCTTCCCTGTCACTCCCCTCACACAACCCTGAGCCCCAGCCATCCCAGTGCTCACTCGATAACCCCCTTGCTTCTTACAGAACAGATTGTGATACTGACGCTTCAGCTTTCCTCCATACTATTAACAAACCTCACATTACCCAAACCACAGTCAACATTTACTTCCAGCGCATAGTGTACCTCCACTCAGAATTTTCTAGCCGGGACCTTCCCATCAGCCTCTATCCCAGCCTTGACACAGGTATATTACTTTCGCCACACTTTACAACCAATGCCAGCCCCTGCTGTACAAGCCGTCACCGACCTTTACCAGCACTACTTGTATTCTCTTCCCCAACCCTTATAACACCCCTTTCCCCTCCCACTTCTGCACCCCCCCCCCCTTCCTACCCGACTGAACAACTATAGCTCGGTTCTCTTTAAACGCCGTCGTCTCCATGGTGCTCGGGGTGTCGGCTCTTGCCGAGTTGTCAAGGCACTATTACCCGATCATCCGACGCTACGCAAGCCGTACGTCATTTCCGGTGGGCGCGGGGCGGGGCGCGACCCTCGCACCTCGGTGCATTTGTTTATCCGTCGGCGGGCGCGTCGCTCGGATCCGTTCCGCTAATCCCATTACGGGCTTTTCCGTCCCGGTGATTAGGTTCCAGGTGGATCTTAGCGCGCAGAACGGGGCGGAGCGGGATAATTAGAAACGCGATGGCGGGCGGTGCGGTGGAAACCCGAGCCTCGCTTTGAGGAGGCGGCGTCTGAAGCTGGGATTGGGGAGAGACGCAGGCATCTCGACTGACACCTGCGCACGCACTATTGACCACACGCCTCTTATTTTCTTCTGTGAGATCCCAAAATTACCCGGAATTACCGCGAGTCACTGAGAATTAACCGGGTTCAACATGCTCTCATCAGGGTCCTCTTTCCATAAGCCGGCTAAGAACACTTCCCTGGGAATCGCTCTTTATTAAAGCACCCCAATAACGTCGATACTGTATGCGTTTACAACATTGCACAATTCTGAATTCTTATTCCAGGCATCCTATATGGTGACATACTTGGTGAGAAGTATATTTGTGGTTAATAATCTGAAACGTTTGCCATTATTCTACACAATTGGAGCGACTAGAACACTATCCTGCAATAAGTATTTTGCGTCTGGTTTAGAAATATAGATTGTAGACCGTACCAGCTACAAGAACTAAACTATATTGTGTTTAAATAACGTACGGCGAAAAAGGCTCCAACATGCGCAATGTTGTCTTGATTACATTCACCGGATTTGACCCTGTCTGTTTTTGTCCCATTGCATTAAAATACTTGGGATGTGAGGAGTAGAATTATAAGCTACCATGGTTTAACATTGAATGAAGTTATCAACCATGATATATAAATGAAAATCCGATCATTTTCCAGCCAGAAATAAGGTGAAAATGTCACTGCTAGATTGTCACGACGTATTGAGGTTTGCCCCATGTCAGCCGTCTGTCCTCGCCCCCATATGCCTCCACCCTGCCTCCAGGATACAATAGAGTCAGAGCTTGGACCTTACAATTATCTTACTGCTCAGTCCTTGCCAATAACACATAACAGCCCCTCACCATCCATTCTGGTCAAGCCAGGCCTGGCCTATTGCTATTTCATCATCTACTTCCCTATCCTCTCCTTGGACTCCAGCAAACCACCCTCTTGTGGTGGTGGCGCACTTTCCTCCATACACAAGCCGCGATCTGTCATCGCCCAGAAGGGGAGGAGGGCGGGGAGACAGGCAGACTAGTCTTATCATGCGGAGGCACGCGACATGCCAGCCGACGGTCCGGCAGCCATATTTTTTAACGGATAACAATTAACACCTAGTAGGGTCCGGGGCCGGGCGCCGGGCGCAGTCTGTTCTGGGGGGCGGGCCGGTAACGGTGGACCGGCATGGACGCCCAGTCCGGTCCAATCAGCCAAGTGTCTCGTCTTGAGACGTGGGGCCCGCGTCTCACCGAACGCGCACCGGCTTTAATTGCTTTGTTATGCAAGCCGACTGACAGTGACGTAGTGACTTTCGGTCCGGGCCTCCACCGCCGCCGACGCAAGGAGGCAGTGCGCATGCGTCAAAGGCGATATCGGTTTCCGGCTATGAGACGCTAGGGAGCCCGAAAGGCATTATGTGAAGGTCTCTTGACTCTGCACCTTGGCCTGGTTGGGTAATCCGGCAACAGGCCTTTGTCTCCACTTCAAGCAGCCCCGACTACACCTCACCCCATTACACCTCAACTCACCCTCAGTGAGATACACGACCCTTTCTCAAGATAGAATACCTTGTATCTGCTCGTTTTTCGTCCTTCGTCCTTTTTACAAATGCTCATCTTTTTATACATCATTTCAACAGTATTCACGTTTAGTATCATTCTGGCGGGTTCACACCATGAAAATCTTGCTAAGCTTTCAGGCTTCAATACTATGATCTTTTCTGTGGTCTCCTCTCCTCAGATGATTTCATTTGAAACTATTGATTTGAACCTCTACCGTGAAAACCAATCTCCCCGAGGAAGTCCTGCCACTGAAGTTCCTTTAAGCTTCCTGAGACCGGTTCATCCACAGCACACGAAACCCTGCAACCTTCACGCATGCTGAGATCCAACCACTACACATGCGCCCTGATGACGGTCTCCACGAGAGTTCATCCGGGCCCTTGACGTGACCCTCTCACTCACGCCCCCTCCCCTCATCCTGCAGCCTGTCAGCCCGCGTTCCCGCCGCCATATTCTATCGCTTCTTGCTAATGGCGGCCGTATCGTCGCCCCCCCTGGCGGGGACAGCGCACATTAAGCGGCTAATTGGGGCTGTCGGCGCTAGTTCCTGCAATGCGTGCCGGTTCTTTTGGGAACAAGCAGCGATGCACGCCCCAATTAAAGTCCTATTAGAAATATGCATCGTGGTTTCAGCAACGTCCCCGAGGGTGACTTATACTGGTTCTCGACTTGATTTGCTCTGAGTTACTCTCAAATCCTCTGCGAGCAGTTCATGAATTGAGGAACAGATTGAGTGAATGAGTGGACCTTTCTCTTTACTTTAGTTAATGTATATTACGAGTCATCTTAAGGGTAGCTTTATTTCTCTAAATTTTCATGGAATAGTTTGAAAAATATACTAAGTGGGGAAAGTTGATCTTATCACGGCTTGAATATTCGCTGAACACGTATTTTCCCAGACTTTAAAATGCATTAGTTTTTTTTTATGGTATTCCTTCCAAGCATTTTGCAAAACGCTTCCTCATATTCCTTGTATATTACCCGAATTATTTACTTACAGGAAGATAAATAGATCGCATGATGGAATGGGCCATTTATTGCTATATCACAATATAGGTTAGATATCTATAACAGGTGATACTCCCGGAAGTGGGATGGATGGAAGTAACGACGAAAAATAGTATGCCTTTAGAAAGTTCGGAATAACCAGGGACAATCTCCTATTTCCATATACTACTCGCTATCTAGGAGCTGCTCAGGCTGTTCGGAGCGGGTCGGAATTTAGCCGCTGGCGGTCAGCTGCTCAGCGCGGTGATTAACGATGTAGAGTGGGATTAAACAGATCCACCACGACCCTTGTGTTTTCCCCACCATGACCCTATTGTATCCCCGACATGCTGACCACGGCCCACCGCACCCCCGGGGACCCTCCCCCGCCCGTCTCCCGGACCACGGACTCGGGAGTCCGTGTCCACCACCGCTCAGCGCCGGTAATAAACCTTCCCCTGACGGTCAAATACAATTACCAACTGCTCCCTGACGTCGCAGTGATGGATGAAGTCGCGGAGAATGTGACGTGTGTGAAGTGCTGACGTAATATGTTACCATGGAGATGGGGAACGGTCACCAAGGGCCCAGCCTAAGGTACAACTGTTACCCTCTCGAGGCGACACTAAATGGTATCACGTTCTTAATTTCTAACTCTATTATCACCCTTTTTGATCCTAATATCAATATTTCTACAATTGTCAGACTACAAGTATTTCAGAAGAATCAAAACCGTATTGTGATTTAAAGACTAATAGCTGGATAATAACGACAGTAGCCTGTAGACCAAAGATACTCTTTGGAACGGATCTTGCTTCTATAATCTAGTGCTGGATTCTATAATCTAGTGAAACACAGTTAATACATGTATATTTGTTGTCTGAATCACGATTCTCGACCTTTAAAGAACGATGACTGAACGTAACAGCGGAAAGCTGAGCAGCTCTGAGCAGCTCAGAGCGTAACTCAGCTCTTAATACCCATCTCCCAATCCATGCCGGCTTTATTTACTGCTCGTTGACTGATCACTGCACAGACCCGGCGTGGCCCCGACAAGCAGGTAGTACTTGAAAGCCTGCAGGTCCGAGGGTAATCTTTTTGACTAGGCCGGGTTAATCTGCGCTCACTGGCCCGCAGTTAATCTGACCTGCCCTGGGCTAATCCGGACTCGTCTGTTTTAACCCGGGGCCTGTCAGCGCCGGCCGCGCGGGTAGGACGAGACGCGAGCTGAGGATCGCGATGAGCTGCTATCTGCTACTCAGCAGATCCCACATTGAGTGAATGGGAGAGCAATTGCTCCTGGAGCACGAGCTATACCAGAAAAAAGGGATCCAATTCCCTGCCTCCCCAATTCCCGCCAAATTGCTGACGTGCCGAGGGTTCATATTCATGCATGATTAAGGAGTACGCTGTAGAGCAATTATTTATATATATGCATTGAATTTCAGTATATGAATTGTATATTTTCATACCGACCGGATCATGATATGAATAAACATTGATTAAAGCACATATTTATGCAGTGAGATGAGTATATAACTTAAGATTATTATTGCCATTGCTTACCTTTCTCCTCGCTGTGGTCGGACGACGACTCAAGGCTACTCAATGGTCGCTTCATGTGCAGTCGATGTTCCCTATGTGGTAGAATAGATACATAAGTTATAGTTATCTTCAACTTCAAAATGTATTCTTCAAAGATTATTAATAAGTTCATTCCCAAAATACAGAATAATGATTGGTCATTGTGGTAATTTTGCTCAGGTAATTAGTAAATTTAATTGATGCTACTGCCAATTTGTGGGTTGAGACTGGAGGGGCTTTACGAACAGGCATGGGAAATGTCAGCCTTAGCACCTTCAGGGGAGAGTATCAATGCCCGAGGCGAAATAGTCCCTGCTGACAGCTACCGGAAGTGTCTTCAGACGCAGGGTGCGCGCGCCGACAGCGGCCCTTATTGCTAATAGGGGGCGCCACGCTTCACAACGCCCCCTAATGGGCTACTCCTGTAACCAGGTAAGGGCATCATTCCCACAATAAGGTCAAGGTCAGGGATGACGGAGTCAAAGGTCAAAGGGGCTGAGTATGATCATTTGGCGCTACCGTCGTTTGGTCAAAATTTCCACCTGACCTTATGCCGAGTACCAGATATGCATTGAGTACGGTAGTACTATATTTGAAATAATTAAGTATTGGCCAATGTTTGATATCTCAATTTTTAACGGGGGATATGTCTATATACCTAAGTTATAGACTACATGCACGAGTAAACAACTTTATAAGAAGGAACAGGGCAGAACAGTCTATATGACAGTGACTATAGACAAAGCAAACTGAAGTAAAGACAAGGATGCTCACATGTTAGTGTTGGAATGAAGCCCGTGCCGACCGCCACCGCCGGGGCTGTTGGGCAAAACACAAAACATGTAGAGCACCCATACACAGTAGAAACCCCAACACACAAACAACTACACCACCAGGTTTTAATGTTAGCCAGGGTTCCACGCCAAAAACAGCTTACTTCTAAGTACAAAAAGAGGAGCATGGTATTAAGAGAAAACAAAACAGAGACTAGGTGTATGAATAGATAGAACAGTATTAAAAAAAAGTATGAACGTAAATAATCATAAATCAAGCATTGATTGAAATAAATCAGAGAAAGTTAAGATATAT
Source organism: Alentia gelatinosa (assembly GCA_950022655.1). Lineage (NCBI taxonomy): Eukaryota > Metazoa > Annelida > Polychaeta > Phyllodocida > Polynoidae > Alentia > Alentia gelatinosa. The sequence continues at coordinate 47,043,720 of OX465587.1, read as the reverse complement.
AGCACAGGAATTTACTCCAAACTATGTGCTTTCAATGCAATTAAATGTTTATTTTCAATCTGTGATTATCTGGAATATCACGTACCTTCGGCCCATGCCATTGTCTCGAAAACCTTTAGCGAATGGGTTGTTATCAATCTTCAGTTGTGTAATCTGTAAACAATGAAAATAACCATTTATCAACACATTTTAATGCTTACATCATAAAAAGAAACGGTTTATCAAAATAAAGATAAGAGTTGGTTGCAGAAAAATAAGCAGTGCTATCAATGAGCCGAACTGAGCATGTCATCAGCATCAGTACGCGTCTCTGAGGAACGCTCGACACAGCCGCTGATCTGAGTGGGCGATAATTGAGGCTGAGACGAGGGTCACTGCCGGAAATCGGTTGCAGCCCGAGGCCACACACTCAATGAACCCTGCAGTCGACCCTGACCGCCTCTCTCCACCCCCACGACATCTTCCTGTCTATCTCCCATAGCACCCTCACCCTCCAATTAGCGGATAAGCAGGGTATTTTCGTTCAATGAATTTCCACAGGACATTCATCAAATCTTAACAACAATCTGAAAACCAAATCCTTTACCAATATGATATTGTAAATTAAAGGAAAAATACACAAACTTTTAGATAGGAACTATGATGAATTGAATATCACGTTTATGATGCTGGAGTTTCGTTGGATGTGAAAGTGCTCGTGTGTGTGTATGGACCTAAGACGCTGGGAGAGTCTCAGTGTGTGGGCCCAGCAGGCCTTCATTAGGCATGGGTGACACACAGAGACTGGAGTAAGCTGTTAGAGACTGGGCGGCATTAAAACGCGAACAGGTGGGTGGGAGGCGAGTGTGTGGTATTGGTTGTGTGTGTGTGGGAGGGTGGGTGTTATATAATGCGGTGTGTGAGATGAGCTACTCTGTTGTGGGAGTCGAGAGCAGAATATCTAACAGTCACCAGTTCATGTCAGTACCATGTGCTGCCACCAAGGGGCGCCACTGGTGAGTTGCTCGCCAACTGTCGTACAAAGAGCTGAACACTGAACAATCATTGTACTTTCTGTGATCATCCTCTGTACTGTTCTCCCCACTGCCTTTGTTTTTAGGTACAAGACTCTATCAATATGCAACCTTCTCTTAGTTTATGTTGACATATAGTAGATAAGTGTAAAACCAATTATGCAACAGGCAGATATCAATCTAGACATTTTTCGAAAAGTCTATGATACGCGTAGAGTACAGTTTGTATTTTTAGTCGTGTTGATGTGGGTTTTTTTCCCATTCTGGCTTGTGATAAACGACATACACTCCCTGTACAGTTCTATGTATGAATACAGTACTCACTTGTTCGTTCTGGTAGGCAGTGACACCTATGAAGGCCGTCTCGTCGAAGGCGTACGTGTTGAAGGAGTTCCATCTCATGGTGAAGATGTCGTTGGCCTGCACGACGTGCACTCGCGGCTGGTACTTGTGCATCGAGTTCAAGATGATCTGCTGGCGGGAACAAGAGTCGTCCGGTGACACCATTGTCAAAACAATACCACATGGCTCAAATAACTACGTAACATATTCTGAGATTATCTGTTCAGACATCCTAGCAAAACATCGAGGACATCCCTAGGCATTGCGAGGTTCAGCGCTGTAATTAATTACAGCCTAATAGCTGTTCGGATTGTGCATGAAAAAGAGATTTAATTATATAGTGGAGGACATCAGGCGGTAGTTCAGGCAAGGGCAGAGAGAGTAAACTCGTATATACCCGGGGATGTGGGACTTTCTGTAGCGTGGCATGGATTATAAGGAGACTATAGAGCGAACAAATAGGACTAGGTCAGGGGATTGAAAAAAGACAATCGGGTGGGGGAGAAGAGGGGAGGGGGGATTCCTCAGCACAGAGAGACCTGATTAAATAGGCTTTGGAAGAGAGACTTGGGAAAGGGAAACAGGTCTCGAGGGAAGGCAGCGCGGTAGACCAGCCCGGAAACTGGGAAGCCATGCCGGCACACGCCGCTCCCCACGCGGGGAAATGTGAGCCGCGCGGGCCGTGATCGGGGCGGCGAGACCGCGAGGCCGGCGACGACCGGCGCGGACAGCGGGCGGCGGGCCTTCACACGCCGGGCGTTGATCCTCACACGCCCCGATATCCCGCCCGATCCCTCGACGACCGCGGCCCGAGTCCACCTCCTCTCTCTCTCTCGCACACACACTACACGGTCCTCCCTCCCCTAGAGCCCACCCGCCGCCCGCCTGTATAATGGAGCCTCGTATAGTATAGAGCTGTCAGGCCTCGTCTCCCCCTGCTCCTGTACCCCCTCTCCGCCCTCCCAAACCCACGGCCGGCCGGCGGCACGTGGATTAGTGGCTCAGGGAGGAGGGGTCCTACAGGCTAGTCTGCTTTTCACTCAGTCACCACATATATAGCTAAGGGGGCTAACATATACAATTCTACTGTTCATGAAATTTAGCCAAAGCTGTGGCGCGATACGATTATTTTGAAAGAAAAGGTCAGTGATAATCTACTTTTCATAGTTGGTGATTGAAAAGGCTCGGAGGTTGTTCTTTTTCAATTCAGCCCAGCTTACGTAGAGAACAGAGCCGCAACAACATGTCGATCTGGATCTAAGAGGTGAAATCCACCCTCCATACCCTCACCCTGCACCCTCATTCCACACCCCCTTATCCCATACCCCCTCACCCACAACCCATCACGCTACACCCTCTCCGGGGGACCCGACCAAATCCTCGTCTAAACATGGCCCATCCCGCCGCCTATCCTACAGCCTCAATATCAATTTGTTGGCGAATCTGCCAAATCCGGAAGTGATCCCCACCACGCCCACTGTCGGGGAGATGAGATGACGCTTTCTTTGTGTGAGACATGGAGAGTTTGGTGGACGGGGGCGCGTGTTCGTGTGTGTTTGTGTGCGTAGGGTATAGCGGGGTAGGAGGGGTGGTTGGCGTCTGATGGTCTAGTCTTTGCAGACAAATTCTACCCTCTGACCTATCTGTTCACACTGTCTTCGGGGTTGGGTGAACCATCTTTCCAGAACCCCACTCCCGTTACAGATCGTGGAAGTGTTTTAAAGGTGATACGTCGACTGAATCTGTGTATCTGATTCAGTATCGATAAATATCATCATCTCTTCTAGTGATATTACACCTACACACAACACATATACCATATGCAATATACATTGATATAATGATTTAAAAAAACCCACTTTCCCCCAATTGCAGTATCGCACTACTCTTACCATAACGGCATAGTAACATACCCACTCTGAGTGTAGCTGCTATTGAGGTCAATTATGCTTTTTTTTTTAGTAAACAATTACAATGAAAAAAGATCCAAACTTAACCCATATCACTATCTAGCAAAGATCGCTGATAGAGAATGTGGGTAGGGTATCAGGACACTATGCTATATCGCCAGTGTGCTACGTTTCTCGCGAGGTAAACAGTGGAGACTACGCCATGTTACGTAAATCCCCAATTTTCACTGCGTGGTTTCCGCAGTGGCGATCACGTAGCGCAGTGTTTTGTAGTTGTAAGTAGTATATGAACTCGGCTCTTTTCTTATGGCTCTCTAGCCAAGGCCTCTTTCTCTGCACGTTGTTCGGGTCAAGCCGCAGGCTACAGAGTACGTCGTGATTGTTATTCTCAGAGGGTGGAACAGAAACGTGGATCAGTGAAGGCGGGATACTGGAACACGAGAGGACGGCAGCGCCCTCCGGCTACGGACTCCGGAACCAGAGGGAGGCAGAGACGTGGTCAGGGGTCGAGCCACTCGCTGCCGTCCGGTCGGTCATTAATCTTTAAGCCCACTGTGGCCATCGGGGACCAGTGGCGGGGCGTTTGACGACCCTTGCGTCTGATGAGCACGGACATTGCCCGCCCGCCCCGTCCGCCAGGTGTCAGGCCGAGCGGCGCGCGCACCGGGAAATGGTGTCCATCCGTCAGCGGTGGCTGGTTCCCTGCGTGCCGTCAGCCGGCAGGCTGGGCACCGGCGGCACAGGAGGGAGGCGCGCGCCGGTCATCAGCGGGCGGCACCTGGCGCCGACAACGCCGCGTGTCGGGACGCGGCGGAACCAGATTAAACAAGACGCGTGCGAGTAGCGTCACGCAGCCTCCCTTGGGGGTAGTGCTGTCCGCCGCCCGCTGCTATTTACGATCAAAGCCAGGGCCTATTACCCAAGACCGACCGGTTTAATTACCGTATAACATTACCGTAATTACCGTATAACATTACCCATTCACTTTAATAAAGCGGAGACCGAGCGATCATGATAGGGTTATGGCTGGGAGACCCCGCCTCCACTCATCCACCCACCCACCACTGCCTTTCCATCTCCCTACTCCCGCCCACCAGGTACCAGCAATGTTATGAAGGACGCTGGAATATTCTATGCAGCATTCCTTCCCATACTGCCCAGCGCGCTTCTAGGTGCGGTGTTACCTAAAAGGGCATGTGCATCCCAATACTGCTCCCATACCAATACATAGCTGTAAGGTATTTTTTCATGTAGGCAAAAACTAAAGATATTGAATCATTAACTCGGGCAAAAAGAGACACTGTAAAATATTTTCTGGCTTAAACATCTTAATCCATTTATACATCGTCGTATAGGAAAAACTGCGACGTTTTTGTGTGTGATTAAGTGCAGTGTTACTAAGGCATAACGAGGACGCTGGCCTCCATCCTCATTAGGTTAATTAAGTTGTGTTAACGACGGTGCATCTAGAGGACCCTAATAACGGCTCTGGAGCTGCTTCCTGAGTTCATGGGTAAAAAACTTCCCCCCATTAACGGCAAGTCGGATTCGCTCTTCCCTCGTTTCCGTTTAAAAACTGAATATTTTTGTAACTCACATTTGAAACGCTTTAAAACACAACGTAGATTGATGAGGTACTCCAGTTTACATTTGTAACTTTGTCAGCTTGACTAACTTTACACATATCTGAGGGGGGCATTCATAAAAGGGTTACAATGATTGTTTTGCAACAATTAGGATTCAAATGCATTACCACTAACAACTACTACATGTACCTCTGTTGTGATCTGGCTTTGTATCCTTATGAAAATTCTTGATGTTACACTACAAATTTGAACTTGCAAAAGATATATAATCTTATAGAGGTTTCATATCGCATTATCTATCTTTCCACGCACGGTTGTAATATGAACCATTCGAAAAACATTGGCGATGACTACTCACGTGTCCGTTCTGGTCCAGGTTGTTGTTGGTGAGTTTAAGCTTGTGGAAACACACGGGCTGCTTCATCCAGTGGGCGCCTGAGGCGGGCGAGTCAGGGTGGATGTACAGTCGCCCGGGCATGTGCGGCTCCGCCTTGCCCGTGACCACCCACTCCGAGTTGTGATACTTGTAACGGCAGTCGTCCAGAGGCACGATGTCCATCAGCAGAATGTACTTGGCGTGGGGGTCCAGGCCCTCCAGTGACACCTTGAACGTCGGGAACATCCGTCTAGAGACCAGCGAAAATGAGACTTTAGATACACAATTCATGAATTAAAAAATCTCACATGCTACGACATGTTGCAGGTTGAATGTACTATATCATTTGTGCAATCAATATCTACACAGAGCTAGTCTTATATAGTTATGTGTTCCACAGTTTGAAAATTTATAAGAAAATGTATCTGATTTACAAAGTGATATTGCATGAGCTTTGGGCATTTGTACAGGTAAATGAAGAAATACACACACATGTATAAGTGTATCGTACAACAGATATATCGTCAATTATATCGTCTTATCTTCCTAAACTACAGCTTCAATGGAACCCAATGAAAAGATGGCCTCATGACCTAATGAAAACTAGAGTGGCTGGCACGATGAAGAAAACGTTGTAAATACAGAAAAGAATAGTTTATACAATATTGCCTTACTTAGGGTGCTACCTCTGCGTCATCCGAAGATGAAGACATTTGCGTTCGACTAAGTCATACTATTGTTCATAGCCTGTGGACCTGTGTTTGTCATCGAAATGCACTGAACTGTAATAAATTGACGACGTTCTGCTCTTACTGAAGACGCAAGCTTGCATCATTGTGGGTATCTTTCATGTGGTGAGCATCGGACAAAGCAGGAGCCTCAGCGCGCCGATCTCAAATGTCGTCTGCGTTTTGTGAATGTCACTAATTCCGCCAGGCGTAACACCAGCCTATTCTGATAGCAGGACATCCTCTAGAGTATAACTAATAAAGAGATCTCCGCAACTAAGACTCAAATTCTTGTTAATCTTATGTAATGCTGACAATCTTGCTAGATTCTATACGCCTACTTTAATCCAAGAGGCGGTTTGGTGTGAAGTACTAATTGCGGTCAACCCGACAGGAAACCAGCTAACCACCATTGTGTTCCAAGTTCCGTACTGGCCTAAGGAATGAACTGAAATAGGACCAGCTTAATGTTAATACTGATTCAAAGCGGTAGTAGCCAGCGCTTCTCTACGAAATGAGATACATTGACATTGAGATACAAATTGTTATTCCAGTGAAATTGAAAATTGAGAACATAACCACAATCACTCCTATACTTTGATAAGTTCAGATGAACATATTTGATGAGGTGTCCTTCCACAAGATTAGATTATATGTATATGTGGTTATATTTCTGTAAACTAGCTGTTTTTGAATTTTGAGAGTGAACTCTGATAGAGTTCCTGTGAAACACAATTTCGAGCAAAATGTTTATGGTAAAAGACTAAACCCGCCTTGTCACCTGCAGCCTTGTTATTGTGCTATATGTCCCGTGAAGTTCCCCCATCCTAAAGTGATTCGCCACCCGCCATAAACTACTAAGATTTACTACGTCAGGTGAATTCATAGATGTGGGCATTGTGTGGGTGGAGGATTGGTGCGGTGGCGAAGGACATAAAACTTCAATTATCTCTACCTTGTTGGTGACTAAAAGAGCAGATATGTTTACTCTCACGAAAAGCGTTCATACATACAGGTCCAAGTGTGCACGCAGGCGGGAACGATACCCACCCACTGCTGCTCAGGTGGATGTTCGCGGAGTGACCTTCTTTGACCTTGTTGGGCCTTGGCAGCCAAGAGGCCTTGTGAAGTGTGCTACTCGGTACGAACCTTTGTATCACCCAGGTGGGTAGAGGTGTGGTACCGCGTAAATCCCTGGTATTAGTGTTGCCAGGTAAAGGTGTGTTTTCACCTACAACTGGAGGGGGATTCCGACAAACACACACACTCTACTGTCCTCGTTCCTGCACTAACTACCCGCGACCCGCACACTTATACCACTATACAAGTGTAATCCAACTCCATATACAAATGTACACCTATCGTGTCGATGGTGTGCCGTCTGGCATGTTGCGTGTGATATGCCGCACAGAATACGTGTGATACAGGTGCCAACAGCATGTGGTCATTGACACACCGCTGTGACGAGACGGACACATTCCCATAAACGATCGTTATGCTTTATTATAGGGTTCACCGCAAGAGGTGATTCTATATAGACTAGTTTTTAGGACTGAAAATTCATCTCCTAGGTTAGAGCGTCACAGGTCATACTAGCTCATGCCTCACAGGTGTTTTATATGTCGATATAAAGCATTATCGCTGGTAATATGGAACTGAGTTGAACCACAATGCTACAGTCACAATCCATAAATCAGTATGCAAAGTAATATCTGCATCCTTTAAGAACTTGGTGTATACATACATGTACGCATACATATACATACTTCAGGACACAATACGAAGACAAATTGAGATCATGGACATATTACTAAGAGGGGAAGGTCTGGAACACATTTTAGCAGCCCTGTTCTTTTTGTGCTCTCTACCTTTTATGCAGGTATTGACAAAGTTCGACTGAAAATAGACGGAGATCTTCTTAAGGTACACACCGCATGAAATGCAAAAGCACACAATTTTATTCACAAGGCAGTTTCATCATAGCCTTTCCGTCTTTAAAGGAGTTTTAAAGACATCCATCTTGCAAGTCGACCATCTCCTGCCCACCCCGTGCCATCTCGTCACCAACGAGAGGTCAGGGCGCCATTTTTCAGCCGGTCGTCACGTGACCATCCGTTTTCCGCGGGTCCCCGGATGAGGCTGGTTCCCGCGTCCGTGTAAATGACTTCATCCGGGGCCCTCCTCCGGGGCCCGCAACATGCATACTCAATCAGCCGGCTGGCCGCTCGCTAAATGGGCCAATAAATATTTCAGGGACGCAGACTGAGGGGCTGACTAAGCTCTCGCCGGTTCCCATCCGTCTCTGTTCTCTGGTTCGCCGCCCGTCCACTCACCACCCACTTCCCTCTACAGTCTACCCACCGCCCGCTGGTCATTGCACGCCACCCACTTCTCTCTGTTGTCAATAGTATGCGCCGTAGTTGATGCACCTTGTCTGCTCCTCTCTTTTCTCTGCCAGCTATATTCGTTCCCGTCTTTCTCTGCTCTCCTAGACGTAGAGTAGTCTCTCAGGGGTGGGGGAACGCAGCCATGGCATGGAACGAGCTAAATGAAGCCCAGCCGACGCCCAATTACGCGTGAGGGGACCGTGAAAGCCGCGCGATCATAACGCCATCAGCGCTTAATCCCGCTTTAATTAGCAACATTGATTCAGCCTCGGGGCGCCATGCGTAAACTACGGCACGGGACGGGACGGGACGCTGTACGGTACATGAGACGGTACAAGGGACGGAACGCTGGGTGGACACAGGGCGGTATACAGATGGGGACGCTGGACTCTGTGAAGATGGGTTGAACGCAGTAAATGACGCAAAACGGCAGGTATACCTGGACAATGCAGAATGTGGGCTAGGATTTTATTTTGCGAATCTTGATGTAAATTATGTACTACTAAATACATTATGCCATTGACTAGTGCCAAATCATCTACATATCATGATATATTCATATCTGTTTTCAATTTCTTGCACTCAGAAGACATGTAGTAAACTGATCGGAAATGGAGATAATCTATTATCTGTGAATACCAGAAACTCTCCCAGAAAAGTTTCTCGTATAAAGAAGCAAGATTGTATTTTTACAGTGTGAGACGAGGCTGCTACCGCGACTATTGAGCAAGATTGCAAGAAGCAAGATTGTGTTGTTGACAAATACCCATTGCGGTGAATAAAATCGCATTCGGTATATTTTTCAAAGAAAAATAGAGTGAGTGGTACTGAGACATGAGGGGCAGGCTTTTTAGAGGTAATTCGTTCAGTATGCGCACACAAGAAAGAGTAGGGCGGATGGTGTGTAGGCATTCCTCCAGTATTTTAGTTAGACGGCTGAAAGAGATAGCGGTTCGTCGAGAGGTAAGTGAATAAAAAGCGCGCTCAGCACGACTGAGTAGAGTGTTCATCCTGGTGCTAGTCGACGCACGGCCGACTTGATACCCGGGGTGTAGGCGGCGACAGGACGGAGTGAGACCCGGCGCCACCGTCCGTCGCCCGCCGCGTCAAGCCCGGCGCCTCCCCCGCCACCGCTTAGCGACAAACTGTATAAGGAGGCACCTCCAGGAACGCCCCGCACCGTCCCCGGCGGTCTGTCAGCCACACACCTCGGCGTCCGTCTTCACAAGTCGGCTGGCCTCGGTTTCCGCACCCTCCCTCCCTGCCCCCTGCCCTCCTCCCCAACGCCCAGCGAACTACAATAATATACCTCCATCCAGCCTCTCACACACTGGTCGGCTAGACTATACTACTCACGGCAACTCACCCATCCCCTGTCCTCCCCCTAAACACCCAGTGAACTACTTCCATCCAGCCGTTGTCACACTGGTCGGATATAGTATACTGCTCACGTCAACCCACCCATCGCCTGCCCTCCTCCTCATCACCAAGTGTACAACCACCCCCAGCCTCTCACACTCTGGTCGGCTAGCTTTAAAAACTATGCTATTCGCACCAACCCACCTACCCACTGGGTTTCTCGGTATTGTTGACTAAGATACAACCACACACAAAACATGATATGTCATCTGTATTCTTGCTCAGTAGAGAAACCATAAGGTCAAATGAAAATAAAGGGGAACAATTTTGAGGAATAAAAAGAAATTGATGAATAGTGTAAACGACTGGCGATATACGGGTCTGTCATCGGGGGATGCAATTGCATTTCTTACTGGACATCCGCAAGGGAAAGTCAGTGCTATGAGGAGAGCTACATTGGTGTATGGTGTTTTCGGTGAAGGTTTTAATTTGGAAACTTCCCCAATTTTGTCTATATATTGTATGGTCAATTTGAAAAGAATATATGGTCTTCATAAAACAGCCGCACCTTATAGAATAGTTGGAGGACGGTTAAAGATCTATGTAAATTTTCTCAGACTTTATCAAATAATGATATTAGATTTCAGCGACTATAAGGAGGGGGGGGGGCAGTGATGTGCATCATCGGCGGCAGTTGATCCTCGCTGGGGCTCACCACCAGGAGGCAGTCCACGAGTAGAATCGCGCATCCACTTAACGGTTCCTCCCCCTGGCGGGCAGTGCCTACCTCAAGGACGGTTTGATCTCCAGCCCGGCGGGCAAGCGACCCGTCTTCGCCCGCCATCACAATCATCTCTCCGGGTACCCTGACCTGCCCTCCGTAAGGATTATCCGCCATTAACAGTCCCCACCGCCGCGACCCCTAGCGGCGCAGTGTTCGCACATGCGCAGTGAGGATTGATATGTGGTCTTCCGGGAGGAGAGTGGTTTATCTGATCAGGGATAGCCGGGGGTGGGGGAGGGGGCATTAATACTCGGCCCCGAGGGTTGGTGGGTTAACGGGGGTAGCTCTAATGGCTTTACCTGTCCGACCTTAAAGGGATCTACTTAAGGAAATACGTTAATAATTGACTCGGTGTTGTAACGCAGGCATGTGCCCCCACAGCCCGGTGTTTTATTCTAATGCGTCTTAATCACCGGCAGCGGGGAGGTATGGATCAGAGTAGGCCTTCCCTGTCCTCCCCGGAAATTCTGTAGTTATTCAATGGTTTGCCGGATGGTCGTATGAGCTAGGGGATAGAGTGGGATACACAACCGAGAGTATTCAGTGCCTTGGTCGATGTGACAACTCCATATACTACTATGTGTCAATAACACATCAAACTGCTCACTCCTCTTCCATGTACAGTCAGTCCTTTAGGGTAACGAATTACGAAGAAAGTTGCACATCCCTAAAATTAAAATGAATGATTTTCTCTGGGCCCTATGGAACTTGGCCTGGAATTGATATATATTTTCCATTAATAGTGCTATATATGTATACAGATCATGTACATGTTCGGAATTGCAGTTGTGCAAGATGTGTCATCATGCTCTTGAAATTCGACTTACATCAGGCAAAATGTAAACTTTTGTTGCGAGTTTTGGGAGTGTGTATTAGTTTACACAACTCTTACTGGACGGAGGGTGGGGGCAGTAGGAGTAGTGTGGGTGTCAGAACGTGTGGTAGACAATAGACGCACGCCGTAACGCAAGTGGTCAGTCCCCACGGCCGATTAGAGCATTACCGATAATTGTCCAACAGATGTGTCGTTACGTGCCCCACAGTCACGTAGCGCGCCTTGCGGGCGCCACGCCACCGAGCGGCCCGGCGTCTCACCTCAACGCCCGCCAGCCACACTTCCTCCCACATCTGTTCCCGGCGTCTGTTCCCGCGCGCGGGGCAACCAGCGAAAACACAGAAAAAACTCCATACCGCCCGTCCGTAATCCTCAAACCCTGCCCCATTGTGTACCGTTGTCCATCTCTTTGTTTTTTCATGGGCTCTTGCTTAAATGATATCAGTTTGGTCAGTGTGGGAATTACAGATCGCAGTTCTAATGAATCACCCGTCTGGACGGCCAGCCACCCCCTCCCCCACAACAGGTTCCATTCATGGGAATAACAGGACATTATGGCAGTAAACGCCAGAACAAACTCGCCCACGCTGTGAGCACGGACACAGCGCGGCCAGCAGTGCGGGATTCCCACGGGCCGCCCACCGTCCGCCTCCCGCCTCCCGGCCCGGCCGACGTGGTGCCGCACCCGGCAAAACTTTCATCTATTGTGCCCACCAAGCGGCGGCTACACAATACAAATGTAAACTAATTAGCGCAAATATGCGGCGCCGCTTAGTGCCTTGAGTATACACAGTGGACATGAAAGGGCCGGGTGGTGGGCGGCGGGCGGCTGGGGACGGGCTACGTGAAATTGCGAGGAAATATCCTACAATATACATGTATACGTATAGTAGGAACACGTATAGTGTGCAGGGTGTGGCAAGAAGAAATCGGTACAGACTTGAAACAGAGGCCTTCTTTAGGCATGTGGCGTCTGGCAGGCGGAACATCACGGACGGCGGGCGTTCGGGAAGACAGAGCCAACGACCCGCCACCCGTTGTCCCTAATCCCGTAACGAGCGGCCCGGTAAAGCCGTAGTCAAACACTCGGCCCGGGGGGCCGGGTATTAGCGTGTTGATGCGCGGGGCGGCGCCGGCCCCCGCCACCCCTCGCTCCGGTCACAGTTTGCCGTCAGTAGGCCGCCCTCAGGCCCCGCGTGACGAGCGAGGATTATCTCGCAGTCTCAGTAACTGCCTCACATTCATACAGTCAACGAGTATCAACCCTACCGCCAAGCCTAGGTCCACAGGACCAATAAGGCTAAACTGTACCGTCTATACATCTAAGTCGGCCTAAAGAGAATGGTATACACTCTTTCAAAGTGCAAGCAAAGTAATGCCGTGATATCTAGTAAACCAATACTTAACCGCCTTGCCACTTACAGGCTTACTTGGTCTACTTCAAATTACCATTAAACAGCCCAAATATGAGAGAAAAGTATAGCATTTTTCATGATATAAATCGTATCTCAACCCTTGCTTCAAAGTATGCCCTTTGACCTGCTGCCTTTATATCATGGATATTTTCTTAAGAGTTGTTGGAGCAATTTCGTGGTGGATTTATCCATGAGCCTCTCAATGAATACGCATATAGGGAGACAGGATTTGAGGTGGTAGTAGAGATTTGTCCACTAGTCTATCCCGATCCCGTTAGCCATTGGCCTCCACATCTAAATGGAGTGTAAGACTTAGCACGACCAGCTCACACCCAACCCGACTACTCCACCGAGCAACTCACTGTGAACTTATAAGGGAAAACGTCGGGCGGCGTCACCATGGCAACGATTTAATCCACACAGGGCGCCCCTTTGCAGGAACAATGGTGATCAATGGACTCCTGGGCGTCCCGGTGCATGATGGGGAACGGCGCCCGACTGTCATCCGCGTGAAATATGAATTTAAGACACGATTACCGAACGGTTGGGGCACGGGAAGAATTGGTCGTGGAGAGGGTGTGTGGAGGCGGGGGTGGGTTAGTAGACAAAAGACAAGGGGCTTGTTTATGCATCATAGGATTAGGACCCTGGCGAGTTTATTAACTTCTCTTGTGAAAGAGTGGCTTATAATGAGTGGGTGCAGGCACCCAATGGGAGAATGGTGGCCAGCGACCGGCAGAGCTCTCATTTAATGTGAGAAGCAGCATGGTGCGCCTAATAGGTTTGCGGGGTCGTCTTCTATTTATTTGTTATTTTTTCTCTGACGAGGGATTTTGGAGATGTTGAAGTCGCTTAAATTTCGCTTGACTAGGCGAAACTACAGTGTGGAGTGAATCACTGCATGGGAGCTAAGAGGGTGCAGCTCTCTCTCTCCTCTCTCTCTCTCTCTCTCTCTCTCTCTCTCTCTCTCTCTCTCTCTCGTCTCGTTCGGCTGACTAATACACAAACTAAACCTGCCTAAATGAATGTGTTTCCAATTGCATGTATATAAATATATTCTGGACAGAAACTGGCCTAAATATAATCTCGAAGTCCTGTATTTTCTCCTTGTTATCATTCGAGAATACCAATTTTGGATTTTACCGAAAGGAAATTCAAAGTAAGCCCACATATACCCCTTACCTGTAAAAATATCTTCAAATAGTTTCCCTCGTATTGTGGAAAAACATTTTATGAAAGTGAATTAATCTATGCCCAATATAGGATATATTTATATCTATATTCCCAATGCCTATAAAAGGGAAGGCCATTATAGGTCATTATCAATACTAGGTGTTCAGATAGAGGCCCGAGGTTTTGCGTACTCATAGTGATTCCTCTATCTCCCCTTTGATTTTGATACCAAAAGCCGTGCTTGCCACATATCGCCATGCATATAAAGTGGCTCGGGTAGATTGGGAGAAGAGGCACTCGAGTGGTATTTGTTTGTTACGTATTAACAAGTAATTGAACACAGGTAAGTCACACGTCATCACTTATTTGGACACGTAAAAATCACACATCACTGTGATTATCCTTGTTGATTTAAGTCGCCTTTGATATCGAGATAAAAGAGTCTTCAACGTTAGATTACCACACTTATGTTAAGGGTTGTTTGTCCAGAGACCGGTTACAATTGAGGAGATAACGTTGTACCCATAAGAGCCAGCAGAGTGCGCTGTGGACTGCTCATATATCACAAGCAACAGCTTCCACATATATATTAGTATATATATATATATATATATATATATATATATATATATATATATATATATATATATATATATATATTTGCATTACATGGACGTGTAAATAATAACTATCACATAATCAGTAATCACATGTGTAAATTATCAAATAGACTTTGTAATTTGGAAATCACCCCGCCAACAATTTCCATCGAAAATGTTTTTGATGTGATAGCACGCATTACCATCATCATATATTTCCACTGTTGCACCATCCGCTTATCTAGCATGTATACAGGCACAGCCTATCATGTTTTCATAGATTGATATAGACTATTGTGAATGTTATCGCCAATATCAACATATTCAGGAACAGGACCATCGTTGTGTACATGTATATATCACACTACACAAAAACCAGTATATATGATACATACAAATATATAGGGTAGCAGTATAACTGTTGGGATCGACCAGAACGGGCTGTTATGTGGCAGCCGGTGACATGACTCAGTACGTTGGGCCCTGTGCCACAAATCCCGCCTGTCCGTCCCTGCCCGCTAACATATGCTCTGCGGCAGCCCATGAAAATTACATGAGGATAAAGAGAAAGCCCCAGGTCTGCCGTCGGGCCCCGGCCACTCGGCGTCTCGGCGCCGCCAACTGGTGCCCGGCCCAGTCCACCGTCTCTCCAGGTCCCTTGCCCGGTGACAGTGTGCTGGAAGGACCGACAACAGGGCGCTGCACAGCCCTGCCCTGCTCAGCGACTGACGAGCCCCATTCTACCCTCGATCTAGGCACTAGACTGTGTGCCATGTCATACTACATATAGACAGTGGTCATACGACAATCCTATTTAGTTATGCAGGACCTATAACATGTTTACATGTACGTTGTTTTCTAAATATCACCATAATGTCGGCTATTGCTTATAAAAGATCACGGGGCACAGAAATATCAAACATGGCGGATCATGGCGGATTTATTAGGTTGTCTATACTCTTGAATTATCCGCGACGTCAATGTGAGGGACGCGACACAGACGTGCATATGTCCCTGTTTTGTCGCGTCATGTTGTGCTCTGTCGCATCATCGGAGTTTGTGACGCAGTTTGAATAGCGGTACCGTCCCAAGATCTATATAACGGTCCATCTCTATAACGGAGTTAGATGCCGGCAGGTGTATATCACCATCCAAGCACTGGCGGTACCGAAAGGGGTGGCATAGGGGAGGGGTGGGTTGTTGACTTTGAGTGACGCCCTTACGTCGTGACATAACTGGAGGGGGTATTAATGACCAAAGCCTGTCCAACCCTCAGTGCAAGCAGGGTGAACGGATACAGGTAAAACTAGCCGAGTACAAACACTTGACCACAGCGTTGATTTCTATCCCATTATAGCTTAGGGCGGCCGCCTCACAGAGGACTAGAAAGAAGCGATGTGAGAGAAAAGGCTTGTTCAAACATTTGTGGACGTATTTGAGGATTTGTTCGTGTGTGTCGTTTTAACCATGAACAAACTGAATTAAATCCAGGACAAATAGGAGTAAGCGTGAATACTGGCACGTGCTACCCAATACTAAGGAAATAAATTTTCACTTGGTATTCTTATAGGAAAAAAACAACTATGGCTGTTGGAACATCAAATGGACAAATGAAGACCATGTACATTTCTATATTCAATATTTTTACCGTATATTAAAGATATGCACTTGAAATACGCGTGCGTGTAATTAAAAAAATCATACTTTAGGGGACAGAAATACATGTACATGTAGCTAATATTGATAATGCATGATGTACATAATCCCTAATGGTAAATCTATGCCTTTTTCATGTAAGGTCAACATTCATTGAAATGATTCTTTCAGTGTCATTCTTCTGTTACAAAGCCTGCACTCCCCAGTTACCTTATTCAGGCGGACACCACAGTCTACCATCCTGCTCTTTCCTTTGTTACCCCGCACGCATGAACCCCCTGGGTGGCCGGCTCACACCTTCGGTCCACTCATTATCGCCCACCGGAGGTCAGGGTTAGACATAAAGGCCAATGAGTCGCCAATCAGCGATAATAAAAACGCTCGTGGCTTTGATGTTAACCCCTGTTAGTCCTACACCAGCGCAACCCTTATCCTCCATTTCCTACCCGACCTGTCTCCGACGAGAGGGGGAAAAATCCGGCAGGTGGACAGCGGCAAGATGGAGGGAGATAAATTCACCTTTTGAAGACGTGTGGAAGAACGTCACGTTTTTGCAAACTGCCGAAAGCCAAGATCAGGATACCAGCGATTGTCACCTTAAGGACACGTTGCCCTTCACTCTCGAAATGCTAGATATCACATATTAATCAGAAACTAGAAACCCTATAGATTGAACACTTTTCTACAGAGATAATACGTGTATATACAGTGTGTGTTGCTGGCTATGCTTAGTTAGAAACACGCCCTACACCTGTCACCAGCAACCCTCGGTTAAATGCAGTCATAGTCACTTGATGCCTACAACACACTGTCTATTGCCCTTTCCATTTCTCGTGTTTTTCTGTCTTTAGCTATGGTGCATGCTCGCGAGTGTAAACCCTCCATCGATAGTGCATAGCAAGCAGCAGATCGTAGCGGACTTCCTGGTAGTAGTCGACGCACCTGTCGGCGAATGTCATTTCAATATAAATTTACCTGTAGATCACCCAGATATAATCTGCAAACCTATAGGATGATTTGGCCGATTTAACAATAGTGCAGTTATAAAAATACCAGATAATAGAATTTAAAACAAGGTTGATGGGGTGTTTACTCTCAGAATCCAAAAAAATCTCAAAATATAAGAAATAGCCTACTTATTTCCCATTCAAAAAGGTAAAGCTAGAGGGAGTCACTCAGGACACCTAGCCCACCTATAACCGCTGTGTATTGCATCAGTCAGTGCCCCTCTGTCGATGGAGGCGGTGGGTAAGTTTGGTCTAAAAAGAGAGGGGGCGAGTATAGGTGTGAAGGAGTGCGTAATTTAGTGTGCTTTGAACAGATGGCACACAATGTCGCAAACTGGGCTAAGGCCCCAGGGAAAAGACAGTCCCCACGTGCATGACTGAGCATGGAATGACTTACGCTACAGCAGTTTTATTTGTGTTACGATGGCGGCCCTTCAACAGTAGACGCCCAAAATACCGCTACACATAAACCCGCACACGCCCATGTTTCTACATACATGAAGTGTGCAAACGACCATGCATTACTTTTTTTTTTTTCACCAGGTGATCATCTCCATGTTGTTTTCTTCCTTTGAGATAAAACAGATAAAAGGATCTTTACCATATCCACAACTATATATAATACGCATGGCTACAAATTTAGAATGTCAGAAGATGCTGACATGATGATATGTAGAAAAGGAAAAATATCCTCTGACAGCAATTACAGTAATTACTGGGCTTAGCCACCATACGCCTCCTTTTGTTCTAGTACTCTCTATTCACAATAGACAATCCACTTGTCCCCGTGTCTCTGTTACGGTTCTGTGGTCACTCTAAATGTCCGTCATCTGTCTGGATGATACTGGCGGTATGTTTAATTTCTCATAAAAGTTGTTCATGTTAGTTGTAGAACAGACATGCGTGTGACGCAAGGACAAGATGGCAATGGGTCAGTTCGCTTCAGGCTCCCCTTATACACCCTACCCATGCGTATTGACCGGTAGGGGTGGGGGTAACCAGTATATATGTGAGTATAGTTACATGCATGTGGGATCGGGTAGCGGTGAGGTAGTTTGCAGGGGGTTCCTCTCCCGTGGGCACTGACCACTGGTCATGGTGATCCCTGAAGGGGTGGATTAACAGGGGGTCTGTCCAAAACAAAGAGGATGCCCTGGGATGACACGCCCCCCCCCCCCCCCCCCCCCGGGGGTTATCATTCAGGTAAGTTCGGGGTCATAAGCAGCCCAAGTGAGAGTATACCCTATTCCAAACTGCCTGCTCTATCTACTACAATTTTGATAAAAGTAAGGTAAGCTAGTTCATGCCATAAAATGGGGAAAATCCTGTAACCTTATTGGCAAATATACACTCATAAATAGCGGTGATGGCATTTGAGGTTTAGCGCCGTAAAATCTATATCCCGGGTGACATTATTTATAAGATAAAGTGTTTTCCGTGATTCTACATTCTACACTTTCCCTATGAGTCCATTTTTACTAAATCTATGCAAGCCACATAAACTCAACCACATCAGACTCAAGCCCAAACTGGATGTTACAAATCACGCCTCATCTGGATGGAGTCAATCGCTCTGGTGTGTGGATGATGGGGATTGTGACCACAATAATATATTCTGTGGTGTGTGTGGCGGACAGACTTAGTGTCAGTCGCCACAGTATGTGGTCCACCTGTCAGCTGATTAACACGGACCTACACCTCCCTGTCCCCCGTGTATATAGAATAAAGACGTACCTAATCACACGCTACATTAACCCCCTGTCTCCCAATCCCTGCTGGTGACGACAGCGACGAGTAAACCCAACAACACATGTACAGGGACGGGTTAATCGGGTGTGGATATTTGGATATATTTAGGGCCGTGTCTATAGGTATGGCTACCTATAGACACTGTAGAATGCTGCAACAATGGTGCCCTTTTTGAACAACATGTGTATATATATTTCAACAACATGTACCTGTATATATATATATATATATATATATATATATATATATATATATATATATATATATATATATATATATATATATGTATATTCGCTAGTGAGAATAGAAACTTCTGACAATAAACTAAAGGACATGTTAACAGGGATATGTATGGTAGATAAGTGTGTACATGTATGGTCGAAAATCACGAAATTGCAGCAAATGGGCTATATTTTGAATATCTTAAAAAATCTTTCTTGGAAAATAGTTTCAATGGTTTTCACACATCTAGGGCATTGTAGGGCACAGTCCAGGACCTTAAAACCACACCTAAGTCCAATATTTATACAAAATATCGCTAAAAATGTGAGGGCATCAAGTTACGACACCAGCATAAAATCGGGCATAAAATAAAATTAAAAATTGCCAGAAGGCAATGAGTTTCACTGTTTTTAATAGCTCACATATATATGCATCTTCCCACCATAAAAGGATAGGCCTATATAGCTTCCTTCATACTGAACTCAATTTGTGCTATTTTGGTGTAGTTTAGGCAGTCACGTTACGACACCCACTAAACTATTAATAGTTCCGGTTCCCTATGATATTAGTAATAGTTTTTGGGGGGTATCAAAGGGTAGATATATAGCTACACAATGGCGAAAAAATGAAGTCTCTATCTTTATTAGAACAAAAATTATCAGCCCCAACGTATTTTTTCGTCACGTTACGACACCGTCACGTTACGACACCGTCACGTAACGACACCGTCATGTTATGACCCGCAGTGGGTCACGTAGGGTCAGGAAAAAGGTAAAAATTGTGGTTATGTGTTGGGTGCATATGTACCGATGAAATGGCGAAAGAATTAAGTCATTATCTTTATTAGAAAAAATGTTATGAGGCCCTACAGATTTTTGCGTCACGTTACGACCCCCGTCACGTTACGACCCCCGTCACGTTACGACCCCCCCCCCCCCTCCGTGGATATAAGACCAGGGAAAGCAAAAAAAAAAAGAAATTCATTTTCTAGTTATGTTTTTATTTATACATACTGTGAAGCTGTATCATAACATGAGAGGGACAAAAAGTGTTTCCATAGCAACCAATCGTGGGGGGGGGGGGGGGGGGTCGTAACGTGACGTTTTTTGTTTCATATTAGCCCTGTGCTAATGCTAATTATGGTAGTTAGCGTTCCCAATTTGGCACACGAGTCTTTCAATATATAGAGATGATATTTGCAAAAGGAATTAATGATCCTCTCAGATTTGATTTTTTGGGCAGTTGCTGCAAGTTCGTGATTTTCGACCGTATATAAAATATAGTGATAACTTCCTCAACAGTTTCCATGTATTTTCTTTAACAGACGGTTCGTTCACACTTACGAGTTGTAGCCATATGTTCTGTATAGACTATACGCCGGACTCTATAGACCTGGGGCCGGTAGACGGACGGCTGTGTCCAGGCTAAGACTAATCGCAGCGCCGATGTGCCGGGATCCCGGGGTAATGCGTGCCCCGATAGCCGTCCCGGCGGCCCGAGTGTCCGGGCGGGCAGTGCAGCCGGACGGACGGTCAGAAGAACGGGACATCCGTGCCTCAAACCGGTCTGAGCCCAACCCGAAAGAATCGTGCCCACATATCAGGATTTATGTAGTATAGCCTCAGCGTCTACCGCATGTACGTCCATCATAGCACCATTATTTTCAGCATTTTACATTGGGACGAGAGTTTAGACAGAATATATAGCACTGTTACTACTTTCCCATATAACCAGGAATTTCCATGCTTTATATAATGGGCATATTGACATTGGTATCATATTTCATGCACCATGAGAATAGATATATTCCTAAAGTCATCTGACATTCTTGAAGTATTTTCACTTTAAATCATATTAACGTCTTAAATATTCGAAATGTGTATTAGGGGATTGGCAGAATGCTTTTCATTAAAGATCATCTGATGGTTCCAGTATTGCTCATTTCTATGAATTTGAATTTGAAATACGTTGTCACTGACAGTTTCTGTATCGCAGATATTCTCCCAAGCTCATTCCAATACACACCTCGGAATGTTTAATGCTGAGCGTTTAGTGTCACAAGCACCTGTCAACAACATTACCAGCTCATACACGCATGCGTACTACACGCGGCTGGGGGAGACGGAAACCTCCATTAGGCTCATCAATGGTAAAACAGGGATCATTAACTGAGCAAACGGCGGGCGTGGTGGGGAGGCTGATCCGGGGCCGTGTGAGTCACCGCCGGACGCCAAACGCACCTAAGCCCGACCAAATTGGTGCGGAAGCCGCCAGCCCTCCGCTGAGCCCACGCATGCGTAGATTCTGTGTCCTTACCACGACTAACGACGCTTGCGCAGATAACGCCGGCGCAAATGGGGCAATGACCAGGGAAGCCGGGGAGGTCGGGGTAGGGCAGGGATGAAAGCATCAAGACAGGAGGGCGATATAGTCATACGTCATAACACGCCCCTTCCCACAATGTCGTCTGCGCTACAGTTTCCATGGAAACTTTATTTTCTCTGACTACTTTTATCTTTATTGACATGTATGGGGGGCGCATTCACTGTTGTATTGGGATACCTCTTGTTGGTGTATGATGTTCAATACCTCAAAAGTAATACATGCATTCTTTAGCCTATTACAATGTAATAAGCATACCCTTTGGCTACAATGAAAGCAGTTCGTCTAAGTTGGTGCACAGTAGGATTGTGAGCAGGTAGCTGTGGTCATGTCTAATTTCCCAGTCTACTCTACTGGTCCCTGGACTCCGTTATGTAAATCTCCCCTGTGTGATTCATAGACACCTGAACTCCATTCCCTCTGGTAGCGCCAGTGGAAAACCAACACGTTCATATACTACTCACTTCGCTGGACAAGCGCGGAACCTGCAAAGTTTGGCTTAACTTCTTCAAAAGACCTACTCTTGTAAAAATTTATCTCATATGTATGAATGAATATATGATTCAAATCTTGCGAATGATCTATTCGTCAGGAAGTCTTGATTAGCAGTCTATAAAATATCTGTGCAATAAGTTATACAAACAGAACTATTTATAGTGAAGACAACCTTGCTGAAATCAAGACATGTGACACCTAGATAGTTTCCATTTAGTCATTGTAATTTGGACGCGTAAAGAGTTCCCGTGGGCAATGTTGCGTTTCTTTGTGATATATTAAGCTGGAAAGAAGTTTGGATATACGTGCCCATACATGTATATATCTACATACCTGTACATAGGCCTATATATAACACGAAATAACGCATTATATACTAGGTTTTATAGATTTAAAGTTCTTCCTGTGTCCGCTTAGCATTTCTACATCACCCAATGTAGTATATAAGGGGGGGGGGGGTATAGTAAAAACAAGGTACTCACCGTCCTGTCTTGGTGATTATCATCTCGGTACCGAGTGCGTGGAACTTGAGCCACAGGTCGCGCGTCTCCAGGTTGATCTTAATGTTCTTGTCCCGCTGCTCGCGCTGTGGTGGAGGCAGCATGCGTTTCGGGTCGTGCCCCATGTGGAAACCCCCGAACTGCTGTGACTGGCCTGAGGACGAGGTGGAGAAGAGAGCACGGTTAGAACGGTACAGGCGCCTGGAGGCGGGGACATGGTCGTCGGGGTCGTCGTCATCGTCGGGGAACGCAGGGCCGATGCCCGGTAGGGACGGCGAGGGGCCCGTGACAGCCAGCACGGCTCGGTAGGCGGGGTGCGGGCGAACGGCCAGCCCTGGCGGAAGCATGTCCAGCATGCCCAGTGACATGATGGCTGGGCTCGGAATAGAAAGGTACCGGGTGGGACTAAAGGGCGTGGGTGTATTGCAACGGGAGTTGAGTGGGAGGGTCACCGGGAGAGTTGCCGTATACTTGGGACTTTCGTCATCGTACAAACCCCTCCTTGTTCCGTTATCCTATCACTCTGTAAGACTAGATTGCTACAATAATCCTATTGACACACCGGACTTTTAAACACAACCCTGGAGTCGCCGTATTGCTTTTGTAGTCGTTACATCCTACTTGTACTCAGTACTGGTTCTATCGTCCTGATGTTTTGTGTGTGGCGTTAATGGAGTAGTAAGTGTAACGGTGATGGCACTCGGCGAAGGAAACAGCGGAGTGACGGGTACGTGCCAAGTCCTGCAGATACGCAGGGACGCAGGAACGGACGCCCCTCCTGGTAACGCGTCCTGTGTCAACTGCCGCCAGCATCTACTGAGCATTTCCCCGACGTCCGGCGCCCACATCAGAGCGTCGGGCGGCGGGCGGCGGGTCGAGGGCCATGTTTATGTGGCTGACGACTCTATTACCGCGGGCGGTCGTGCTGCCGAATCCCCCACACTGCCCGACGTCCCCCGCTTCCTCCGCCCGCTGCCCGCCACCTCTTCACCGGCCCCCAGATTGGGTGCGCGGCGGGCGGCCGGGCCCATAAGCCCCGGGGATCACGGCCGACGCCGACGGGCCTCCCGTCGGCTCATTTATTCACATAAATTGCGGCGCGTAATCTCAGCCAGATCCCAAGAATTAGGCCGGACAGGAAAAATTGAATACTCGTCTTATAGTGACTGCGGTTTGGCTGAGGGTGAGGGGTGGGGTGAAATGGGGGTGCAAACTACTGACTGCCCGCAGACGGGTAACGGCCGGAGGGGGATAACGCGAGTAAAGGGGCGTAGAAAACACAGTTCTGTAGGTCAGAAAAGGAAGAGGCCGAGCGTGGGGATATTGGCACTATGAGATGGCAGGGTGAATTGAGGATATGTATATGGGGGGGGGGGGGGGGGGACGCCAATACTAGATACACCGCAAACCACACAGAGAAAACCTCTACTTGGCCTGCAGATCAAATCTAACATTAGCAGAGGCAGACAATAACAAAAAGCCTTCTGCCTTAATTCAATGGGCCGTGGTATCTAAGCTGCTTCGAATCTCCCCAATATAGGATCTTATAGGCTCTAGAGTAAAACGCATCGGCGTCGGTTGGCCATTCAGAAATAGAGGCAGTTATATTCCTAATACTGCGTATGTGTGTCTTCACCAGAGATAGTAGAGTATTAATTGTAACTCTATATATAGATCTTTGGAGAAAACTAGATAGAGCTGCACTGGCTCAGTCATTTTGGGGATTTGTATTTATTGTCACCATGCAGGGTGGAACGATTTTACAGACCAGCCCTTCGAAGGCTTTAAGTTAGAATTAATAGTACTTCCAGTTGTTATTTTGTTTTCACCCATCCCGCGTGCATGCGTTGGTTGCCATGTGGGTCAAGGGGAAATTGATTCAGTTTATCCTAGTCTATTCAGTCTCTCTTGCAATTATTCTACCCCATCTCGCTATAGCCAGAACTTCTTTCCTACCTTCCCGACTCTAGTAAAACCACCTGTAGCCGCCGCTACCTGTCGGTAGACATCAAAGCTAGGGTAGGATCATAAACCCCCTTCGCGCCTCACGCCAAGGTGTGCGTTACACCGACTCCTCTTTCATCTTTATCTCACAAATCTTGCCTTTTCAATTTGGCCTCCGCGACCTGATGCCCAAAAAGTGGCCCCGTCCCGCCCTTTCCGCCTGCTCTGCTCCACCCGCCCTTCCACGCCCGTCCTGCCCGCCCCGCCCCGTCTCTCCCGCCTTACCCGTCTCGCCCATCCCAGTACTGGATGCACGACAGGCTAGGAGTGAATAAATAGAAAATTCAGGGGCTATCACTAAGGGAAATTGTAATAATTCTAATTTACTAAAATTTATTTACAACCCGATTAGCCTCTTGCATTACAAGGGATAGTCTGCTTGTGCATGCACAACACTGCATAAAAGTTTACACTTCCATATGATTTCAAACAATAAAAGGGCAATGTCACCAAGTGAGCATTTAAACATTGGGTTTGATTTGCATTATGCTACAACCTTACGATACAACCATTCGATATATACATGTGAATATATAGTGTTATTCATCGTCTCTGTGTTTGATATAAACATCATGTTTTGCTGTGGGGAGGTGGGGTGGAGGCTTATACTGACAAGTCCAAGTGCAGATGCGTCTGCTTGAAAATACAGTGAAGGTGGCTTTAAATATATACGACCATGCTTTCCCATTGGGACAGAGGTAAACCACTTCATTGGAGAGGACTCAAACTATGCGAACTAGCTTGAGTTTCCTGCACAGATAAGAACATCAGTCCCGTTTCTGAACCGTAAGACTTCATGGTAATAATCGAATACACCAAATACATCTATAGATATCATCGTGTTAGATATACGGAGCAAGGGGTAACTAGTGCAGTAGTGCTTATACGGATTGAGAAGGAAACTCGCGCCTTGGCCGTGCTACTGCTGCGTTTTAGTAGCATCCTACATGCCACAGCTACAATATGTCGCTGTAATACGAATCGCACAGTTGATACGGCGCAATAACTTCACATCTAAATAGCAGCTAAGCAAACGATTTCCGGGTACCCGTATTCAGACATTATCTGTGCTTCCATTTCTGTTGGGTTGTCGGAGGAGAGGGAAAGACCAGAAGTTGTCGGGGGGAGGGGGGGGGGGGGGGGTCACATCTCTGCACAGGTAAGGGACGTTTGTGCTCATGGTATAGAGTACACGGCAAACCTTCTTTAACCGTTTGTATAACCCGAAGACGCGTGGGTAACTAACCCCGGTTGAGCGCGCGGTTACGCCACGTGAAATTCGAACCCTAGCCTGGAGCGATCATTACCAATCATTTCTGTTTACATGCGCCCACCACCCCGGGGGACTCCGCGACGCCCACAGCTATGGCGACCGCCCAGCGGCTATGCATAATTCACCGCCCGGACCCTCGACGGGGCCGGCAGCCCGCCTGCGGGGGTAGGGAGGTGGGGGAGAGCCGGGAATTAGCGGGTTCATCTCCGCCACGTGCCGACAGGGGCGGGCCGCCGGTCGGACCGCCTGATAGCGGTGAGCAGGGCCAGCGAAAGGAGGAAACGCAATGAGTACGCGCCAGATACCAGCAGGGGAATTTGTCGTCTGTCGCAGGTGTAATCAGTGAACGAGGAGTTGGGATTCTAATGAAGGGGTGCGGGGCGTATATGTGGGTTAATGGAGTTGGTAAATGTGTGAGTGTTTTTCAGTCAGCTGTCAAATGATTCTTGATTTTACCACAGTTGTGTGTCGATTAAAGGGTTGCTGATACAGCGGAACATCTGCGAGCGTTTCTGCTAACTCCGGATAATCGTTCCAAAATATATTAGCTGGATTTGACCTTTAAAGCTTATGATATCCTATTAGTATGGAATTATGGAAAGATAAATCCAGAGATTTGAAAAACTTCTGACAAAAAAAGAAACCTATTTTTTTCATTTAATTGCGAATGTATACTATATAAGCAGTGCAATTGCAGTTCCAGGCATATGGGCATTAGAATATACATAATAGGCAACGATAGACTATGCAACTCGATAGATTGATTAATTAAGAAAACAGAGTAGAGTAGTTGATCTATACAAAGCACACATTACCTGATAAAGCCATCGATTCGTAATCCCAAGAGCCATAGCCTCTCGTTCCTAAGCACAGACAAGACACAGAGCACTTAGAAGAATGAGGATAATAAGCATTGGCACATTGCACCATTCCGCACGCCATATAAACACACAGGTTTCAATGCACATGCATTTATACAATTACTACACCAAATTTTAACAAAATCAAACTCACTGCGAAACTAATGTAGCACGAACATACTTTATATATCCAGTCAAATTACTTAAACTATGATAATTTAACTTTTCATCAAGGTCGAATATACATCTATAGGCTACTTATAAAGAGGATAAATCAAATTACCTATAAAGAATAATAACAATACTTATTGATGAATAAGTAACACATGTGTTCAGTGAACAAGGAATAAAAATATATTTA
This sequence comes from Alentia gelatinosa, assembly GCA_950022655.1. Taxonomy (NCBI): domain Eukaryota; kingdom Metazoa; phylum Annelida; class Polychaeta; order Phyllodocida; family Polynoidae; genus Alentia; species Alentia gelatinosa. The sequence goes on along the minus strand of OX465587.1, from coordinate 47,016,704 downwards.
TACCATTTATAAAATATAGTATGTACACAAAGCTGCTGTTAATTTGTTACTGATATCGTTTTTCAGTGTTTTTTCGTGTATGTGCTCGAAGTATGCATGTGTTGGAAAGAATAGTGTGTAAATATAGAGGTATTTTTCTACAGTGGAAAACCATCACCATAAGTATGTTCACAGTTGTATCGTGATGATCTATACATTTATATGCATATAAACTACATATACGTCTCTGAATGGTTGTATACATGTACATGTAACTAGACGACTGTGCTCATGAACGCAAACCCCGTATGTGAATGTATGTAAATATGCAACTATTGAAATTTACTCCTATTCTCCATTGGTGCTCTAAACATGATAATACGGCCCCGTTAACTTGATGTTGTTAAATGTATAAATCATTGTTGTGTTAAAAGTTGAGAAACAGATAAATTGAAACATTTACTTAAAGCATAAGCTAGTCTTTGCACCCGTGTGAAGTTGTGATATTTACGTCTTGGAATGTGTTGCCATGATGCCAGGCATGAATCTGTGTAACTATGGTTATGTGTGTAAAGCGATACAAACATACACGTGTACATGCAAGTGGATCCAGTGAGCTCAACCAGGACGTGTATACATGTACATATAAAAAAACCTCACCTGAGTTGGTTGTGTGGCCAAGTTAATGAATAAAAACTTACCTGCAAGAGACATAGGGTCGTGCGCCGGGTGCATGGGGAAGCCGGTGAAAGGGAAGGTCTGCGGGGCGGCCGACATGAGCCCGTGAGACAGTCCAGGGAAGGAACGTGCCCGCTGGCCGAGAAGATCGTCCTCGAACATGGTCGTACCTGAGGAGGAGGCGGGCAGCAGAGAGAGCATCAGTGGGCTGTGGTCACCTAGTGTCTACCTGGTCACCGAGCAGTGGGCATCAGAGAGGGAGAGTGTCTGTTATAGTGCCACGCTCTGAGATACAGCAGGACTGCTACACTGGTAGCAGTATGTACACACGAAGAGTTTAACAAGGGATAGGAAACTGATCCTCCCGTGTGGATTAGAGTTGATGCTGGTTGGTTGTCCTATGTGGTGGTAATGTTGGCTTGAGGTCAAGGGTTTACTAGCCCAAGATACAAGTCTGTCGTGTTGAACGCTATGATATGTAATAACCAAAGAATCCCTCGTGTTCCCGAGGATTGGTGATAATGACGTGCGGTGTGGAGCGCAGGTGATGGTTGTGACGCCAGTGGAGGTGGCGTGTGGAGGCAGGTATCGCCGTGGAGAAGTACTCCTGTATCTGTGATTGTGGGAGTGGCTGAGCGCCGTGTGATTCTCCCAGCTCCGTGTGCCACGTCTTATTGTAGCCCGTGTGACTGCCGGCTGCTGTGAGGCGGGTCGAGGTGTAATGACCAACGCCAGCATCAAGTGGACATTTGTAGGCAGGCGGACCTCCTCAGACCAGCGGGGCCACAGGTTGTTAGACGGTCACTCCGGCTCCTCCTCCCGTCAGTCTGCATCGCCGCCCCCTGGGCCACGCCCTCATATGGACGGGGCGCCGGGGGCCCGTGCGCGCGGGGGGGGTTTGATGTCAGCCCCGACGCGCGCCACCCTGTCGCCGCGCGCGCCTATTGGCTGAGACAGGGTGTCAATCAAGACGCCCGGGGCGGGGCTTAAGGTGCGGGCGGTAACACAGCTAGCGCCCTATGCACACTTGATGTGGGAGAGTGGGTGGGTGGTTTCTCGGGCTGGTGGGTTGGGAGGGAAGTATGAAGCTCGCATGAAGGAATGAGGGACAAGTGCAACGTCCTCAGGACCCGGAGACGCTCTCACCCGAGGGCGAGGTATTACGGAAAGGGTATCCACCTCACATCACTTCCAACCTGGAAACCACCCTGTCCAACCCCCAGCCTATACCTATCTCCGTCATATAACCCCAGTCCAAATTGAAAACTAAAACAGATGTCAGCAATCAACATGCCTGCCTGGCACAGTCAGTGATTTCTCGTTGGTTGGGTGCCCGTATTCTGGCCTTGCAGTAGACCTCGGAACACACAAATCACTATGTTTATGTCGCGCTCCTGACAACGACAGACCATTTGTAGCGTCTTTCCATTAAAACCTAGAAAGTTCCCCCATCCACGGAATATATAAATACATTTGTACATCGTCCTTTTGAAGTAGGATCAATGACCACCCAAGATCTATACACTGCCTAGTTTGATTGAATAGACACTTAAGAGTCGAAATCCTACTTCTTGCTATTTATTTGAATAGTTTGTCCAGTGTATCTCCAATTAGTCATGCTTTTAAAAAGAGGTGGCTCTTAGTTAATGTAAACAGAACACAAATAACCTGTGGGTCTTAATTGTCTAGGTTTTCACCTTGGATGTCTAATTGTTTATTAAGTTTCATTGACTTTGACGCCTTTTTCGGAACTCGGGTGAGAATAACCGGACGAGCAGACGACTTTTGGCAAGTTTTGACAATACGTTTCCCGCCGAACCCCACTCTTGTCCACACATCGCCTTTGACCCTCTCTTTCCTGCCACCTTTACCATCTCCTTTCAAGAACCTGGCCTACATCGGTATGTGCCAGTCATCGTGGGAAACCACGCCCACCCACGCTGCCCCTGACCCGAAGCCCCGCCCATAGGCGTTTTGATTGACAGCTCTGTGGTAATCTACCCCCGACGGTGGAGGCGGCGTTATTAACTCACCATTTACCAAACAAAAAAGCGACTCTCTTAAAGGTTGCCAATTTGTAGGGCCAACACAAGCTAGGGTTAATCCCGTGAGCGGGAGAGAGGGATCTCATTTGTGTCCGGCGGTAAAACGCGGAAGACACAACCCGCCTCTGAGAATTATGGGCGATTGTTTGATTTCGAGTGAAATTAATGCGCCGTGCTCTAAGTGGATTTACGAACTCGAAGATGAGAGAGGGGACAGAGGGTGGATCGTTAAAGGGGTATATTAACATGGCTCTTTTTTGTCCGCAATTTTTGTCAACTGCCCTCGATCAAAACGTTACTAGGATGTACAGGCTTTTAGTTCATTGTAGTTGCTTGTTAATAGACATACACTGAAAATAACCGGATTCGGAGGCAGAGTGTTTGATACTATTTAGATAGATTCAAATTCGTCATTAATGGATAACACTGTATATATTTACTTCTACTTTGAAGTCTCGATGCTGTCATATCATATGCTACTTGAGGAGATATATACTAATATAGGCATACATATAATATCGCAGGCCATATCATATGCAACTGAAAATCACTATGAATATATCACAAAAACATGTAATCGGTGTTGATCTACACTTATAAACAAATATGGTAATTGAAGTAATTCCGGAAATATGCAGTAGGCATGAATGTAAATCCTGAAATTATAAACTCATGAAATCTCAATCACTTTATCTTCTAGAAATAAATATGGTAGTTAGCTACAAATATCACATCATCCTTATATCTGTTCACATTGTAACGGATGAAGCTAAGTTACACTAGTAAAGAATTCTTCTGCAGAATTCTTTTCATATTTCCCCTTTTTTGTGGTGTTTCATTCATGATGGTGAATTAATTTTCCAATAGCAGTTCTCATCATACTGGTAAATAAGATGCTTTTGTGGCTTTTGGGTGAAGGGGACAGTATGCCTCTCTAACTCAACAAAAGAAAATCAGACCAGCATTTGGCTCACCACTCTGCTGCCCCCGTGTGGACAACTGGGGAAGCGCCATCTACGGAGGGTTTCCCGGAAACCCTGCTCTTTCTTCTGTGTGGAAGATTGCTTTATGGTTTGGTTATTGGGAGTGTTAGGTGGGTGTCTATTCACCAGCACACAGCTCACATCTTTCGGGGTTAGATTTAAAAAAAAACGACCTGTAGCCAAATAAAGGCACTCCTTACCCCAGCATGGAGGGGTGAGACACAACAAAGAGGCCGAATTAACCCTGAGAGGTTGTGGTTCTGAGGAGAGCGTACAGGAGCTGCAGTGATGGCAAAGGGATCTCGCTGATAGTGAAATGCGTTAAATTTGACAAATATGGATCAGTATACAGACACACATGTCTACCAAAATACAGGACATTATAGGCCTTTGAACAAGAGTAATCTGTTAGATAATTAAACAACTGCAAGATATTATGCTCTTTCGGAATATACATACGTGTGTATCCGTAGATGTAGGCATACGTACAAATACAGAATTTGAAATATTAAATCCACACGTTTTCTCCACTTTAACCTCCCCCCCCCCAAATACATATATAATCAGCCCATAGAGAATTTCCAAAGAGAAATAAATATAATATGTAGTCAACATTTCCATTTATAACAAATGATTCCTAATCATGGCAAGATTCTCAATCCACATGTTAGAGTAAAATTCCTGTGTAAAAACAACCTAGGCTGGTGTGAAGTAGCATGTCATCTATATGAAATTGCAAAGATATCTACGTTATATCTTTAGTAACTAAGTATATATATATATATATATATATATATATATATATATATATATATAATTCATATAATAAAACTTACGATAATACGTCATATCTATACGTGGGACGCGTACATCTACCACCGCGTCGATTATATGTATGACATGAATAAATTAACAAGGTACTGGATACTCATTCCATTTAGAGCAGGGACAAAACATTTGATTGATTCGTCATTTATTTTAAATCCATAATTTCAATTGACATCAAATTAGGTAGAGTGCTGGAGCGAGGATGAAAGCTGAGTTCACCAACGAGGTGTAAAGGCGGTGACGGTAGTCTGAATGGCCGGGTCCACCTCGGCCTGCTGCCGGCCAACAGGTCTGCACGGGCCGGTCTCCCTAACATGTCACTTCCATGCACCCGTGTCTCACCTTGCGGTACCTGTGGCTGTTGTATTCCACGTGCGATTGTTGAAAACCTTCGGTTCTATCAAAATAAGGATCATATTAAAGAAGTGGGGTCGGGATGCTTGTTGCCTGACCGTTGGTAAAATATTTGATATAACCATCTCGAAAGATCACTCAAATGGACATATCGTCTTCTTTGTTGAAATTGAAAATATCAATCCAGATTCCCGGACGTTAAACAATATAAACATAGAGACTAGAGGCTGTATAGAAGTATATATATATATATATATATATATATATATATATATATATATATATATATATATATATATATATATATATATATTATACATACAATACATAAATGCGTGAAAACGAAGAGGTATCAATTGACTTAATGTTGGTAAACATCACGAATAATAACTTCACACGCAAAGTAAGAGCGGATTACAGCAAGTACAGACATCACATTGTCTCACGGGCAGACAGGGCGCACTGTTAGACGCATCCACGCCGTATAATTCTCCTCTTCGAGTTGGTGGCGCGTTTCTGGTCACGCGCACATTAATCCCCGTAATCCCGTTTGTAATTCCCTCTAGTGTTTAGACAAGGACACTTTGATCTACGAGAATATACCGTTCTGGACGGAACGTGCGCCGGAGAAACACAGCGTGGACGCCAGTCTCAGGCAGCAGGCATGTGAAAAGAGACAACATCGGCGGAGAAAGAAGCATCAGGGACGCCAGACGGACGCAGCACAGGCGCCAAAAGGTGCAGTGCGGATGTCGGACTGACGCTGGACAGACGGGCTTATTTTTTTATGAAAGCCAATATTTTCTATACACTCTACAAAGGGGCGGATGGTCGCACTTTATGCACAACTACACGGAGACGCGCCCTCACCATCCGTCAGACAAGAAGGCACACAACTGCATGGATTCACATTTAACAACATGAACTAACTAACTCGGCGACATACCTGAGTTCTGTGACCACATAGGAGCGCTGTAGGTTGAGGTGATTGTGTCGTGGGGATACAGTTCGGGTCGTGGGGCCGTGTCGAGCGCCGAACCCGGGTCTGAGGACGGATGGCGGCCGGCGTCCTGGTCGCGCGGGGCTGCGTAGTGAGGGCAGAGACGGAAAGAGCAAGAATGAGCAGCTCAGTGGGCGGGCGTTAGCACGATCCCCGTCCGCCTCCCGCCCACTCCCGGGGCGGGGTAGACGGAGAGCGGTAGGGATCATTCACAGCCACTTAAATACCAGTCCGAGCTAACATGAGGAGTATTTTAGATGATATAATATGTTCTTGTCTCCAATTCTCTCTGTCATTCCATCTCATCTCTGTCTGTTACTCGTTCACCCTGTCTGTCTCTCTCTGTCTCTGTCTCTGTCTGTCTGTCTGTCTGTCTGTCTGTCTGTCTCTGTCTCTCTCTTTCGTCTTCTACTTCCTATATCTCTCTAATCAATATCTATTTTGAATTTTTTGTTGTTGAAAAAACACCTATAGATTTGCACAAATAAACTTATTTTCATCGTCATTTACATCGTTGGCTCTATAATTCAGCTATTTTCGAAATAAATATCACATCTTTTTTTTAGATAAGCCAGTTAGTGCATTTGACCAGAAAAATATACAGGTTATTTTTTGTACACCTAACATACTCTAATATGGTTCTGATTATCAAAGGAATGCTCATATTTATTCAACTGTAGTCCCCTCCCCCGATATGCACCCACGAAGCGGAATGTGCATCAAGATTGGTAGATGAAATCCATTTTATATCCCATACATGTTCAAATCTGTATATTTATACTTTGGAATTGAATTGATATACATGTATGAAATAATGTACATTAAACATATGATGTGTTTCCTTCTGTTTGTGAGGTTCCATGCACTAGTACATGCAACACAATCGCTACAGTTGCCAGTTTAATCATACATAAACTTTTCCATAAACATAGCTTTCTGCGATAATGAAACCATTGTTTTGTGCGTTGTAATACAAATTAATGTTCATTTGGCGGGCACTTTCCTATTTCCTTTGAACAGTTCCTACACATAATTACAGAGCGTCGAGAGAGCTTTCAAGAGCAACGGCCACAGCTCCTCCTTTTATGATATTTACCGTTCTCAAAGAGCGAATCAAAGCATCAAGTCAGGTTACTGACTTTCACCTACACTATCAACACTTCTCCCACATCACAGGATCGCAATCTAGCCAACCAACAATATGCTTAAAATCAGTTATCGCCAATATCTCTTTGGTCACCAGTGAACAGGGAGGAGGCAGACGACCTTTTCCTTGTATGATACCATCTCCGTCCCCGTCTTTTTACGGGCGAAATTAGCGCCGTTTGTTTGGCTGTTAATTGTTGACTCCTTGACTCCACACAATGACGCATTCGACTCGATGATAAATTAAAGACGACTCCTCGGCCTACTAATTACCAAATTACAGACCAAATGTATACTGCTAAAATGTAAGGCTTAGAATTGGTCATTATGATGATGATTATGATACTAACTGGTGCCTGAATATATATATATATATATATATATATATATATATATATATATATATATATATATATATATATATATATATATATAATATTGACCTCTTTACATAATGAAGTAAGACAAGGCTTATATATATATATATACACACACAAACATACATGTATGCATACATATATACACACATACACCTATGCATAAATCGGTGCTTGATTATATACAAATATAACTTTATATATTTGTGTCTATGTGATTTGGTGAATTGTCCACAAATTTTCAAGACGGTGACCCTCAGATTTTCCCTCGAAAGAGTCTAGAGGTGACTTCGAACGAGAAATGGTATAACAGACGGTATTTTGGCCCCTCCCTGCAACATCAAAGCAATAATTACCTCCATAGACGACGGCGTTCCACGAGGTGTAAATTGGTAACGAATAGAGAAGCTAAGATAGACGCCAAACAGACGGCCAAACCCATCGTCTTCAAAGGCAATTCTGGGCGAGATCCCGAGCCCCCAAAACAGATTTCAATTCCCACTGGCGCCAGAAAAGTGTCATCACATTCTCACTCCCAGTACAGAGCATAGTCCCCAAACCTGAGGGTGTGTGTGTTGTGAGGTAAATGGTTTTTGAAACATTTACTCTGTACTATATTTGAGAAACCACGACCATAATCGAGCAAGGAATCCCAGTCTGATTTCCAACAAATCAACTTTTCGAAGATATCTTTTTTTACAAACCTACAAAGGCTGCCCCATAGGCCCACATATACATTTCTTGTACACACGTAGTTGAGAAATATCCCATAGAATATTGTTGAACATCTTATTAACTACATGTATAAAATGACAATGACTTATGCACCACCACCCATCCCTTATATTAGTATTTACCTGTCTTACGCTTCTCTCTTTTGTATTTCGGCCATGAAATAATTAACTTCAGATCAAAGTGCAATCTCTCAAAATAATGTTCATTTAGTGCCTTCTATGATATTCAGTTCATAGAGAGAGTGGTAGTTATTATAATAGAGCAATGCAGATTGTAGGGCGGTATGAGTTTGTTATGCCACACGGCATTTAAACGCTAAATAAGACTCCATTGTCATATTGGCGTAACACCGCCATTGCCAGGATCTATAATCAGACCGGTTGTTACCATGGACAAAGCCCAATCACAATCAGAGATTATTTCATTGCTACGAACAATTACTCCGACTGGGCCTCGACGCATTGCGCATGCGTGCAAGCCATGGACGCATTGGTTACAAATTATCACAGGAGGTGAGAAAGTTATCAACGCTGTCACGTGATCCACAGAAGGTGCCGGGCGCGGGGGAGGAGTAGTTGGAAGAGGGGCGGGGGAGGGCGAGGGGGTGTGGGTGTCTGCAGCTTCCTGGTTAACGCACTGTCCTATACTCATATGAAAATTAACACAGATTCGCTTTAGAAAATGCCATTATAGTGCAAATCGATGAACTGAAGTCAACTAGGATTTTAAAGATATTACTGCAGGCGATTAGTCTCCCTGTCAATAAAGAATGTATTTATATATCAAAATGTGATTTTAGTTCAAATGATTTGATAGTATTTTCAATAAAGAACCAATCTCTTTTGAAGAACATTTAATGTAGCAACATCAACTGTGATGTATATAAAGGAACATATATGCACATATGTTAATGGTGGTAGTCTGAAATTGAGAAGGAGCGCATGGTTTAGACTCACACGCACCTTTCAATATTTTTCACATGACATTTGATATGCTGTCCCTTTATCTTTAATGAATCTCGCTAAGTATCCCCGGGGTGGCTATCCGTATAAATGTATATACATACATTTGTCACACGTATGCTGTAGATGATTGCACGAAGCTCTAGAAAACTAATATGATTGTATTCATCCGTATCTATACACCCACATGCAAGCACACACATATGAAGATATGATTTGGATAAAAGAATGGAAAGATCCTTAAAATAGGGGAAGGCTGGTGAACAAAAACAAAATCATTTGACAACTATATCACTATTTTAACAGAACCTATAAGGGTTAACAGAACAACTATAAACAGTGAAATACACAAAGGTGCTCATCGGCTTTCCTCCTGCCATACCGCTCAGGTGTCTTCAAATCTGACTTGGTAACGGGAGGTTTCATCTACCCTCCCCCCCCCCCCCACCCACCAATACCCTAACAGTGAAAGCTGTCCGCAAGTCACGTGGGTGATCACGCGTTTATAATTATGAGTCATTCTGGCCGGGCGTCCAGAGGCGACACCTGTGTGTGTATCGTGAGAGGGGAGCAGGAGTTGGCCGCGCCGAGTTCCCGCCCAAACCGCACACCTTCAAAGTGGTCCCGACCGTCGGCGGGGCGGCGAAAAGTCGTCTGCTTTGCAAGGAGGAGTGGAAGCGGACACTTCGGATGGTTCCTGGCTCTCACCCCATGTTGTAGGGAGTGGCACTTCGGCGACAAATCGGGCGGGGAGTCTACGGAGACTTGGAGTCGGGAAAACTGACGCTCCTAAGTGAAAAAACGTTTCAGGTCGGACCGAGATGGAGACCGGCGGGGTAGAGGCGCCAGGCAACGTATGGCGAGGTGTGGCATCTCACTTCTTGCGTCACGTGTGCCGCTCGAGAGTGGCTAAGTAGCTACGGATCGGCGCGAGAGTAAATCCACAGCAACCACTCTTTTTGTAAACTACTGCTTCGCACTCATTCTCTCTTATCTAATTAGTTTCACGATAGACACACACACATACGCATACATATATATATATATATATATATATATATATATATATATATATATATATATATATATATATAGACAATTGTTTTAAAACGCGCAATTTTCTTTCTGTGGCTATAGATTTATAGGACTTTGCTGTTAGTCTATATATTCCGGATATTTTGCGTCAATACAGGCACTATAGAGGAAACCTATGATAGTTTAGGATCTGAGCTCGTATCTCATCGAGTTTGAATCACATAGTAATTCACAAGGCGAAGCCGCGTGAATTATGTAGAGATTCAAACAAGATGGGATCGAGCTCTGACCGTAAACTTGAATGGGTTTCTGAATTTATCTCAACCATCACATTGACTAATGGGCTAACATTTGTGACATAATCCCCCATTGGATATTTTTTCTAAATATCTAATGGCCGTTAGATACGAGTTCCCAATGATAAGTCTATGGAGAAAAATACCGGGGTGAGATAAAGCTGCTTATTATTTGTGCGAGCTTCGTACAGGAATCACTAAACTGTGGAAATACTCACTACGCGGAGGCACTTGAGGATCCAGAGTTCCTTTGAGCGCGGGAAGTAACCCGGAAAAGACGATCGAATCTCCGCGAAATTTCTCAGCAGACGAAGGAACACAGTCGCCTGCGTTTGCCTCTAATCACACTCCCACACTCGGCGCGTCTCTCTTCTCTCTTGACTTCCCACAGAAAGAAGCCGAAAGGAAATCGCTGCTGGTGGCCTGCGATCGGTGTGATCTGTGGTGTGGCGAATTACAGATGTCTCCGGGACCCAGCGCCCGCCTTTCCTCCCTCCTCTCGTCCACCCGATGTCGCTGCCAGTGTAATGAGGCTTCGACAATGGCCTGTGGGTGAGAGTGTAAAGACTGTGGAGAATAACCGGGGATTGATGGGACACGAGTGAGGACGGGACGGCTAGACGTGTCCTTTGTCTCATCTCTCACTGCTGTCTAAATCTCTCCTTTGGTGAGTTGTTGCCCTCTATACCAATGAGCTTCTCCTTGTGATTTTACCAATGAGCGTCAGGTCAGAATAGCTGACTAATGCACCATTGACTGGCGCACAGTTGTGTCACCGAAAAAGTAACGGACATCGAAGAGAAAAAAACTAAAGCTATGTTCTTTAAAAAAAAGTTTTAGGAAATTTTTGTCATAAGAGAAAGCACGAGGTGTGTTTCAGAAGAAAAAGTAGAATCGGGTTAAAGGGAAAAGGTTTCTGTGTGTATTTTTGGCAGGGAAAACTAGGTTCATGATATAGGTTGTATAAGATGAAATATAGTTTATGATGCATACCCCTAAGGAAAAGCTTCCGGATATATCTTAAAGGAGAAAGTGCATTTGGAATACATAAGGGATTCGAAAAGGTAGCATCATGATGTATATTTGATTAAAGAAAAGGTGAGCTTTGTACATATGATAGATGACCTAGCACTATTAGCATTAATATTCAGTCAGAGGAAGTTTATTTAAGGACAAAGGCAATATTCTTACTTGCAGAACTTATTTTTATAGAAAGAGACTGTACACGCCTTTTATTATTCATATTTATTTCCAATGTATGATATTTCTGGCCAAGTGAGATAAACGAAATCGAAATTTATATAAGTTAATAGAACTCGGCTAAATGAAGACTGTACATCTTGAGTTTTCCAGCCTGTGTATGATGAATAAATCACAATCCAAAAATCTCCATGCGGCAAAACACAAATGTGTCTTTTAACTCGATAACATATGTAATAACGAAAAATACATGATTATTGGTTTTAAGAGGTGTTATGCCACACGAATCATGTAAAGCAATGTCATTGGTCTAAATACAGACGCTGGGCGTAGGCCACGTCTAACATTGCATGAATAGATGGGTAGTGCCGACTGGGTAGCAGCGGCACGATGGACAGCCGGAAGTAGAGGGCGCTGTGGGAGCCAGCAGGCTGAACCAGTCGATCATCGGCGCAGCGCGCAGGCGCGAGGATTAAAATGATAGATGGCGGGCGAGGTGCGACATTAAGGCGCGCGCGCATTAAGACTGGGTACCAGCGGCCCCGCGTGTCGGCAACCAGCCGAAATGTAATCATCCCGGCCGACAAATGGACCGCCGGTTCAGGGCCCGACGCCAGGTGGCGCCGCGCGGGCAGTGTTCCTGTCCCCGAGGTCCGCCATAACGTAATAGTCACGTGATGGACACGTGATGGCGGCCGTAAAAAGGACGCGTTCCGGTAAAAGACGGGGAGATGGGTCTGGAGAGGACTGGGAGTGTGACTGAAATACCCAGAGACCGCTGGAGTTATAGGTGTGCACTTGCGTATATATATATATATATATATATATATATATATATATATATATATATATATATGTCTGTATTTTCTATTTACCGATGAACGTGTCACAGAAGGATTGTTATATCCAAGATGCATATAATTCATGATTTGAAGGAGGAACAGACGACGTTCTACAGTGTATACTATATATATATTTATTCCAGATGGAATCATACAGCAGATGTTAGTAGGGTAATACCGGCTGAAATGTCTGTTGATCGTTGCAGTTCAGTATCCTTATATCAAGAGTCTACGGCTTTGTTTGCAACTGGCCTGTTTGGCCTCGTTTGAGGAGGGACACCCTGAGATGCATCAAGTCCGCGTCATGGTTGCGGGCACAGAGGGGAAACCTACACACAAGCGCTTACAGAAAATTAGATGATAGGGCTAGCTTACAGTTACAGTGCGGGTAGTATTGTGTGGGAGATTCTATCTGCAGGATTATCATGTAGCTTTGTCAGGCATCACTTGCCGTATTTGTCTATGGTAGGGGTAGAGTCTGGGCATGAATTTGGAATAGATTACATATTATCGTAAAACTGGATGAGTTTTAATCTTGGCCACTGTATGCCACGACTGGAGTTTGGCAAAGTGACTTCATGAGGCGAAGCCAAGTGAAGTCCGGAGTCAAAACTCCAGGAATGGCATGCGGTGGCCAAGATTAAAACGAATCAGGTTTTGATTTTATCCTACCCCGTCTCCTCGATTTTGTAATATTACATGATAAAAATTCTGTATGCCACTAGTGGCATATAAAACTCCGTATGCCAGTCAGCGTGGCATACGGAATCTCGATGTTAAGCCTATGGGATTTTATATTAGGGGTAGGATAAAGAATAATATCCCCTTCTGTGCCTTTCCATTGAACATGACATAAATATGAAATATGAGCTAAATGGTTGTGTAACAGACATACATTTTATACAGGGTTGCATCGTCTTAAGCCTATGAGACACCGACCCGACGGATCCGTGGATCCAGGTATCGGGTCGATGTACGCACTTCACCGACCCGATTTAATTACCTTTCCCGACGCGTCGGGCATTATTACCATGTCAGATATGGCCGACTCTCACAGACCTTCTATAATCGGATCGCAATTTATAGAACTGAAATCCATTTTCTGATATTTTAAATAGAATAGAAGTTATCAAAGTTTGCATTATGTCTACATCGTCCATCTACCCGGCACGGGGCCCAGCCAGGCCCGGCACCCGGCCGCTTCCTTTGATCTTATCCCGGGTAACTTACGAGGTTATAAAAGGAGTAAGTGTGATCGCGAATAGTGTAGATGTCGATGTCTTATAGGTATAAGACATCGAAATTTTATCCCCGGACTCTCACCCAGCCGATGGTCGGGATGAATCGGGAACAAATGTCGGTGTCTTATTGGCTTTACATAATCCTTGATATGATATATTCCGTGGTTGCTTAACCATTCATGAATACCTATCATCGTATCTGATAGATGATATTTCATAATTTATATCGATACCAATAAATATGTATAGATTAAATATTATATCAAGATTAATAACTGTTATGTAATAGTTCTTATCCTACCCCTCATATAAATCTCCATAGACTTGACATGGTGTGACTGTATGCCACAGTTATGGCATAAAATATTTTTATGCCACTGGTGACATATGAAGTTCAAAACATGTAACAGGGTAGGATAAAATCTAAACATCACTCAATTTCATATAATTGTTAATATGCCATTCATTGTCTTCTGCTACAAATATCACTCAGCTCCGCTTCGTGATATCATGCCGCGAAGACAACTCATGCCATATAAACAATCATATGAAATTTCGTGATGTTTCATGATAATATTGGTTTATATAGACAGAGTTATTACTAATGTAGGGGTCATATGTAACGAGTGGTGGTTTGTTTCTTCCACACTAGAGGATGTTGTGTAGTAGTTAGGGTAGAGCCCAATCAATGAAGTGCCATGGGTTCGCCTTCATTACATAATCCACCAGGACCCCGTTGCTCCACGTTTACGACAGAGTTGCGGATCGCAAAATAGCGCTGTAGGTTAAATACAGCCTTGTTTTATATTTTAAATAACGATCCATGGTGGCACTACCAACCCCTGCCCCTTGTTCTTCTACCTATAGGAAATAGCAATCCACACCACCAGGGGTCAGGCCAGTTTTAACTGTAATGCCATCTATATTTAATTAAAGAACTGATCAATCTTTCCCTGTCTGATTCAATATGTGCCCCTGAATTGTTGTATCGCTATCGCATTGTAAAAATTAGCGATACCGCTTAAATATAACGATACGATCCGATATTACAGTAGTTACGCTTTTTCAGTCATATCGTTAAAGTAATTGTAAAAATAAAATTGCGATCCGATTATAGCTAGCGATAACACAAAAAGTGGAGAAACGGGGCCCATGTCCGCAATAGGTAGGCAGGTCATTTGCTACGGTCCTTCTGTGAAGAAGGAACCTCTTGGGATCTCACTTTTAGTCTTCCCTACCCTCTTGGAGGTTTTAACTTTGGCTAACTTTGACTTTCGTGAGAATACCAATCGCATAGAAGCCCAGGTCTCTGCTAAGCAACCCTCTCCTAAAATTGTTTGGCAGAATGTATCTGCTGACAGATTGTATTCCCCACCCGCTTATATGGGGCACAGTGGAGTAGTAAAAGATGGATCAACACCATCCGTAACAGGTCGGGATGTATCCCAGTTGATGCCATCAGCTGAGGGTGATTCTTTCCAGCCCAAGGAATCCTGGCAACGAAGTCTTGCTGAAAGCCGGTGGATTCCCAGGTAAATGCCGATCGTGTATTCAATCTGTCGATGGTGGCAACTGGCTCTGACCCAGTTATGAGACACGATGATGCAAGCCTTTTGGCAAAGAAATATGTGAGAACACTAGTTTGTCAGATTTTGTGAGGAGGTACAGTGCAATGGTTGGAGTAAGAATGACGCACTCCCATACCTCAAGAGGGCATAAGGAGAGGCCATCCTCCATGCTTACCACCATTCTGGGGAGGCAGGATGGGATAAGTTCGTAGAAGTGGTATCCTATTACTATCAACAGCTTGTGGTGCTGAATCAGCGTTTGAAATTGTTCTAAGACTGGGCACAAGGAAAGGAACTGTCTCCTAGTGCTTACGGGTTAGCTCTACAACAACTGTGGATGGAGATGTACTTAGGTACTCGGTTGGATTCTCCTGCACTGCATGCGGACCTGCGAACACAGTTTGTCAAGGGTTTACGGGATGTCAACACCCAAAAAGAACTAGTCTCCAAGTTTTGTTTGTTTGTTTGGGTGATTTTACGTCCAGTCAACCGTTGCAGGTCCTTTCCAGACTTCCTTATTGTTTACAATCATGGATTCTGCCAATCATTTTCAAGTTTGTTTGTTTGTATACTAACTCAACTTTGGTCTACTTGTAGCAGTGGGACCCTATGCCTATTTTATAGTGCTGCCTCACTGAAGGGCTGTGCTGCAGACCATTGACACAACACTCCGCCGGTCACATTATACTGACAATGGCAAACCAGTCGCTGCAACATACCAATCGGGTGAAGCTGCTCCCTGTAATTGGCTACAGGTCAAGCCGGCTGACAGTTTTGGCCAACCTCCCGTACCAGACTGGATTTCCAAGTGCTCCTTGGAGGAGCAAGGGGAGTTCTGATAAAACTTTCCCTTCTAATATACTTTTTAGAGCTTTTCGATGATCTTCGTTTCCCTGAGAAACACCAGGATTTCTTTCTTATCAGTGTTTTGAAATACATTGTGCATAGACGTTGTACCTTTCAGATACTGGTCCCTAGACCTTTTTGTTGCCTGACAAGATAACATGAGATGGTTTACTGAGAGAACCATGTGGCATTGCTGGCACATAGATTGTAATTTGCCTCGCATGAGGTGCCCATGTGTTAGCTTTGAGTGGCCTATCAATAGACGGGTCAATCGTGTCACCTCACTTCTTGTAAGACCTGTGAACTGGTATGATTGTGTGGAGTTTGTTGTTTTGGGTAGAACTCCAATGGCTCTGCCATTTCTTTTGTGTGTATTCTCTGGGCATAGGCAGAAGGTCAGTGTGTGGAAGAGTTCCTGCACCTGGTCTGAGACCGAGAGCCTTCTTAGCTGCCTGGTCTGCAGCTTCATTGCCTTCTATGCCTATGTGGGTGGGTAGCCAATAGAAGACTGCCTCTTTGTCTCTTTCTTTTAGTTCTGCATAGGATTATTTTATGGCTTGTATCACAGGGTTTCTTGGATCATGGGCCTGCAAGCAAGACCTGGAGTCAGAGAAGATGATGTACTGTGATGAGCCTGACACCTTCATCCATTCCAAAGCGCTCATGAGGGCGTGTGCTTCAGCGGTGAAGATGCTACTTTGGGCATGTAGTGCACCTCTACGATTCCCATAAGGGGTTATACCCTTGGCAAGACTCTCATGCAAGTATTGGGGATAGTGGACTTCTATGAATAAAAATGTGCCCTGTTCAGCCAATATAACAGTAAGACTGGTGGGCAAAACAACCGCTGAGTTAAGGGTGTAGGTTCTACCAGTTATGAAGAAGAATCCAAGCTCAAAGAGATGCCTGACAGCGATGTGTAAAACTTAAATTCTGCTTGCTTGATGGTAGTAGAATGTTTTATTCTTCCTTAGTGTCACCTCCAGTCACCCATGATGGGTACAGTACAGACTGCTGATTGGAATACAGTGATCAGGCATCTATAGAGAGGACTGAATCCAAGAATATTCAAAGAAAAATGAAACTTTGAAAAAAAGTAGAGAGAGAGCAACTAAATAAATAGATAGTCAGGAATAACGATATAGAACTTTGAGTAATATCAATATTACCTTACACATTTATATCAGATAAATAATCAAGACATAACAATCATGGAAGCAAAGAAACATACCACAAGGTATTGCAATCCTTATATTGGTGCTAAACAGAATTGTTCATATGAAGACATGTAAAATCTGAAATGGCCGATGTAAACTGAAATACAGGCTTGCTACCAAAAACGATGATAAAGAGAAAGAGAAGATTTTATAGAATGAAGTGGTGAAAACACAAAAAACCAGACACAGCTTTTTTCATTTATTTTGTTGTATTGCAACCAAGATGGCAGTTTGTGGTAATATACAGTATCAGCGGGGTACACGACGTTTCGTGCTGTCTATAGCACTTCTTCAGGTGATTTTATTGAATAGATTAAGTGTATAAATTGTAAAACTCAGTCATGTGTAACCAACAATGGATTTCACTCTGTATGGTTCCCCAAAAGTAGAGGTACAAAACCGGGGTGTTATATATTACCATATGTGTTTATCCTGGGTAATAGTAATTCTAACTATTGCTATTGAATAACAACATGGACAACATTAGTATACATGACAGAGAAATCGAACTTTCTATGTTTGCCAATGACATGACGGCAAGATGACCAATCTCTGAACTACCTACTAGACCAAATTAATAGGTTTCGAAGATATTCAGGACTGAAAATTAATAGGGACAAATCTAGCGTTATGAAAATAAGTAACCAGATAGATGTTTGTAACCAGGTGCAAATTCTTGGTATTGTCATCCGTAACAAAATGACGGAAGAGCGAACCTACTCACTTAACTTTAAGGACAAACAAACAAAGTTTCACATATTTGTAAAACCTGGATCAACATGACCTTCAATCATAGACTTTAGGTCTCCATGAATTAGCAAATGTTGATACCTGTATGTATGGTTATATTCTAACAAAATATCCCCACTTACTGAATATACCCTACTCTCTCTTCCACTCAGATCTCCTAAAACTATGGCATCAATTGTACTATTACACCCCTGCCACCGAGGCGAGTAAACAAAATGAGGCCCCATGGAAAAAGAGACTCATAACTGTTAAGAAAAATCCTCTAAATTCTTTGTCTTAGAAAAAACAGGTATATGCCGTACTAGGGATATCATAGACAACGGAAAACCTTTAGACATAAATGGAATTAAAAACAAATTTCAAGTTAAGGGAACCTTCTTTGACCTTTGGGGTTTAAGGAGGACTATACCCTGGATACCTTCCATGTCTTTTGAGGACACCTGATTTAATCGGATGAGTATTATACTGAAAAATAAGGAAATGAAAAAGACATTGACATCCTACAATGTACAAATAAAAACTATAACTTTCTCATTTCCAACCTCACTGGTACCCCACAGCTCATCAATCATTGATCATTGAATGGAATAGATAGTTATTGAACATCTAGTACATTCCCTACACTATTCGTTGTTCTGGATTGTGTATCAAAATGGGGTGAGATAGGGACTCTCCCATTGGAGAAATTAACAGAAAGGTTTTGCATGTTTTTCTTGTTCGCAATTGGCCAGAGGTTGCAAGCTCTGTACCATTTAAAGACTTTTTACATGGTCGGGAGGACCAATGATTGTACTGTTACATATTCTATTAAGCTTAAGGCAAATGAACTGGTAAAGAATCCCCTCGTATTGAAGTTTATGAATTGAAAACTATCTGTTTATGCTCATTTAAAGAGGTTTATAAGGGAGCGTTCATTATTTATGGCAGGGGGTGTGTGGGATTTGCTCGGCGAATCCTCCAAAATGAAGTCCATACGCTAAGCTACATTGCACGGCGTTCACCTGTCATTGACCATTGAGCTGGGTATAGATACTAATACAGTAGAGCTGCACCGCACTTGGTCACAAAAGATCGTGAATAATAGACTGCACTAGTTTTGACACCATTGTTGATGGTTCTCTGGTATTTTGGTGTCAAACATACAAAACTGGTGTACTTTACATTTTTTCCGAAGTCTCCGATAATTTTTTTCTCTGTCCAAAGAGTAGAATATTGGGCACCTGGGGCCTGATTTTTGATACTTTTGTATTGTTCGATATATCTAAATACTTCACCTAAAATATATAAGCATGTTTGGTTTCAAATGAAAGCTGAGACAGATGCATGTATATGACGAACCTTCTACGCAAGGTTTTACGGTAACATTACAAAGAAGTTAGCACCATGATATAGTATTTTTTTTAGCATTTCTCATTTGTATATATGTTCCCTACTATCATAATCCAGAATCATTTGAAGATAGCATTGGAACATTAATGTCATCTGGCCACAAAATTGAACTATTGCAGTTTCCCATGGACACCAATAGTTAAGCACTTACCTTCTTCATATGGCCTTCCCATAGAAGTTAGCACCGTGGCATACCTTTTTTATTTTCTATTTGCTTATATATGAAACTTATATATTCCAGAGATATTAGCAAAAATCAATAGATTTTATGAATCACCCAAATATCAACATTTGTCTTTAATTATCTCCCAATTTTAAGATACTTTAATGTCCGAGGAGAGGTTTTAATGATTTGATTTATCGTGGGGAAGGACAGTTGTAACCCAAAATCCACAACGTCTCGTCCATTTTGGTTTAATAATCTATCGTTGGGGAAGGATACCTCATGAAAAGTGTCCTGGGGCCTCTGTAAAGTGTCTTAGCACACAACATCGTGGGTGATTTATGGTAACAAAGAAAAGCTTGTTTATTGATCTAAACTACTGTAAATGGGTTTATTATGATTCAAATTCAAACTGGAGGTGTTAGATAGAGATCTACTGAAACATGTAGTCAGATTCATTTAGGGGGCCCTCCCACCTACTATGATAATCTCTACGATTAAACCTTTGGCCTCGTCGCTAACAAACCGAAAACAATCGTCGGGAACCTAATTGTAGCCCGTTTCAGTACGTCGTAGTAGGTGGGAGGGCCCCTTTATATTAATGAATGAAGAAATAAGTTCTATAGGGCGCCACCTGCAGTGACTACAAAACCTCGTCCAAGTACCCCAAAAACTGTCTTTCTGGCCGTTTTTATCCTCGGAATCCCTCGAATGAGACTATCAATGAGGCTTTCTCTCTTTGTGGACGATAGGGATAATTAATCGTGATTGACGAGTACTCACCGATATTGTCATCTGATTATGATGTTATTTAAAAAAAAGTTGGAAAATAATTTAAAAGTCAATAAAAATACCTGTAATTGTACTTGTATTTTCTATGCCTTTAATCGAGACTACTAGATTGAAGTTCCCATGATGATTCAAAAGTTTTATATATGTTTTAGCATCTGTGACCTTGACCTTGACCTTAACGTACATTTAGAGAGCAAATATGTCCTTTTTTCATCGAAATAAGTGTTCATAAATCAGTTTGAATATACACTAGGCTATCAAACGTTTTATCTGATTGATATTAAAACGTGTACATGTATTGATCTCTATAAATACAAGGGCGATACAGGATTTTGAGCTGTACTTCCAGGGGCGTCAGAACATTTTGAAAGTGGGGGGGCGAACTGAAAAATTGCTGACTTTTTTCTTGGTATTGAGTCTGACTTTGAGATTGACCTGTCCCATTGGATTTACCGTAAGTCATCGAAAAATCTGAGAAAAGTCAGATCGTTACAGTTAGGTCAAGTCAGACTTTGACACTTTCCAACAGTGAAAAGTCAGGGCTTAGCCATTATTGTTAATTGCTGTCCACCCTAGTGTCGCCTCGCCTCCTCGTGGTGCAGACTGGATATGCTTGCATGTAAGCATAACAAAAGCGACCGGGGTAGGGAGTTAGCTCAGTGGTAAAGAGGTTGTCAGACTATGTTGATTCGGGTACCACTGCAGCCACTTTTCTCCTTCACCCCCAGCAGTGGTAGATTTACTGCTATATCAAAGACCAATCCTTCTCATACCATGTCTATGTGGTGTGGGAAGTAAAAGAACTCTCACCTAAATGTGTAGGGGTGAGGTTTCCACCTAAATTCATTTCATAGATTTGATCACCACCCTTGTGGTGTAAAAGAACCTCGAGAAAGTCTGGTGAGAACCTGCAATGGTTAACTGGACTTAAATCAAACCAACCAACCATAGCCATTATTGCACGCTAAAGAGTCACACTTTGATATCTTACCACGGGAAAAAATCAGGGCTTAACCCTAATTGCATGCTAAAGAATCAGACTTTGATATTTTACCACGGTGAAAAGTCAGGGCTTAGCCACCATTGCATAGTAAAAGGTCAGACTCTGACATATTTCCATGGTGAAAAGTGAGGGCTTAGCCATCATTGCAAGCTAAAGAGTCATACTTTGATCATTTTCCACTGTGGAAAGTCAGGGCTTAGCCATCTTTGCACTGTAAAAGGTCAGACTTCGATATTTTACCATGGTGAAAAGTCATGTCCTAGCCATCATTGCACACTAAAGAGTCAGACTTTGATATTTTACCATGGTGAAAAGTCAGGGTTTAGCTATCTATGCACAGTAAAAGGTCAGACTCTGACATATTTCCATGGTGAAAAGTCAGGGCTTAGCCATCATTGCACGCTAAAGAGTCAGACTTTTATATTTTACCACGGTGAAAAGTCCGGGCTTAGCCATCATTGAATGGTAAAAGGTCAGACTTTGACATATTTCCATGGTGAAAAGTCAGGGCTTAGCCATCTTTGCACGCTAAAGAGTCAGACTTTGACACTTTTCCATGGTGAAAAGTCAGGGATTAGTCTGACTTGGATATTTGACCATGGTGAAAAGTCAGGGTTTAGCCCTAATTGCACGCTAAAGAGTCAGACTTTGACACTTTTCCATGGTGAAAAGTCAGGGATTAGTCTGACTTTGATATTTGACCACGGTGAAAAGTCAGGGTTTAGCCCTAATTGCACGCTAAAGAGTCAGACTTTGACACTTTTCCATGGTTAAAAGTCATAACTTATCCATCATTGCATAGTAAAAGGTCAGACTGTGACCTTATTTTCATGGTGAAAAGTCTGGGCTTAGCCATCATTGCATGCTAAAGAGTCAGATTTTGATATATTACCGCTGTGAAAAGTCAGAGTTTAGCCCTAATTGCACGCTAAATAGTTAGACTTTGATATTTTACCACAGTGAAAAGTCAGGGTTTAGCCATCATTGTACGCTAAAGAGTCAGACTTTGACACTTTGCTATGGTGAAAAGTCAGAGTTTAGCCCTAATTGCACGCTAAATAGTTAGACTTTGACATTTTACCACAGTGAAAAGTCAGGGTTTAGCCATCATTGTACACTAAAGAGTCAGACTTTGACACTTTGCTATGGTGAAAAGTCAGAGTTTATCCCTAATTGTACGCTAAATAGTTAGACTGTGATATTTTACCACAGTGAAAAGTCAGGGTTTAGCCATCATTGTACGCTAAAGAGTCAGACTTTGACACTTTTCCATGGTGAAAAATCACGACAGTTTTTACACTTGGTTCAGTTAAATTTGAAGGTGCTGACTTTTTTTTTTGGGTGGCAAAAAAGTGGGGGGGCAACCGCCCCCCCTGCCCCCCCTATTCTGACGCCACTGTGACATCACATCAGCAATTATTATACAAGAAATAGCTAGCTTGTGCTGGTAGAGTAGGGATGATAAATAACAAATGTCTGAAAAAGATTTTCTTACATCTGCTACATGAGAATCTTTGACATTGACATTGCCATAATATATGAAACTTTCTTTTGTCAGGAAAAAGTGTGTTCATTGATCTGTGTAACAGACACGAGGCTTTTGATTTGATACCAGCTGTCCCCATTTGCCCATTCAAGGGTGAAGAAGCACAGGATTATTATCCTTTCAGCAATATTGTCACTGTCTCATTCTGAAAATGTAAAAATGTAAGGAAAATGAAAGAATCTCTACCAGTATATTGTACAAATCTTTTTTCCCTTACCTCAGTGTGCATATATTGAGTAGGAATGTAAAGAGTATGTTGAAGTTACAATGTGTAGGGAGAAAAGCACTGTTATTGACAGCTTTGTTGGAGAAATATCTCCTTTTCCTGGGTTAAAAGGGCATATAGAATTCTATATATGGAAAAGTTGGGATTATTGAAAAACTCAGAAAGAAAATTCACCGTTAAGCACAGTTAAAAAGACTATCACAATGAACAGTAACAAAATCAGGAAGGTTGATAAGAAAAGCGATTTAGAATGTCTGAGTTCTCAAAGGTTAAGAATGTTGTTCATCACCTAATATCAATGATTCTAGCACTGGCTGCTATTCCTTTACCTTTGGATTGTCCCCTTACTGTGGATCCCATGGCTGCTAACCAGATTGAAACATCTGACATTGCTTCTGGCCATTGTATTGGGGATCACATTAAGAACTAGAAACAGACTTAGCAGACAGAGTTTCAGAGACTGATTCTTACCCTGATGGCTTATGCAAAGTAGCAGGTCTTTCTACAGGTCTTGCTTGCAATAACTATGACGAAAATACCGGAACCTTATCTGGACTGGGAACACTATATGATACTTTTGAGAATTGCTATCAAAATGTTGGAATCAATGACACCATCCCTATTCACAGTGCCCGTCCCTCGAGTCAAAAACATAAGCATGAAAGAAAAAATCTTTTCAACCTGGCGATCTTCCAACCAGAGGTAAGCAAAATGCTCAAGTCTTGAGGTCTCTCCGTCAAGAGATCTGCCGATGCATTCTCTAAAGACCCTGTAGATCTGGTTTTAGAGCAAACTGTATATGCAGATGCAGCCTTGGAATTCACAGGGATACTTGTATTTACAATCTACAATTGCAAGGAAAAGATGACTGGTAACAAAGACTGTGACAAGTGCTGTCATCAGTCCTTTGCTATGACATACTGTTGCAGCATTGAGTCAACAAAAGAAAGTATAATTGAACAAATTGGACGTTAAACTACCCAAATACAATCAACAAATGAGTTAGCCTCAGATAGAATCAAATGAGACAATAAAGAGCTAGAGAAGATTCATCTAGGAATCCAAGCCTACTATGAACCCCTTTGCTCAGAGGTCACCTCTACTGTATAAGCACTGGCAAGGATTTATCAGCTTCAATAAAGATAGATCTGTGACAATGCACAGAAAAAGGTAAGAAGTGGTGTACAGAATTCCGATAAGGGCCCTTGTTTGGGACCAACAGATTTAAAAATCCAATTCCAAGAAAGAAGGTGCAGAATTTCTTAGCAAATGTCACAAAAGTGCAGCTGAAAGACAAAGACAAGAAACTGATACAAATAGGGGATATCAGAGATCTGTTTAGAACACTGCTTTATCCTACCCCTAATAAAAAACGCTGTAGGCTTAACATTGGGTCACTGATTTGGGTGAGCATGCAGTAAAGTATTATTTATTGCACGAGGGTAATAGAAAAATTAACCAATATGCAACCAGAAGATGAAAAACGTTCTGTTTGCCATTTATACTGATTTATTAAACCAGACCCATCCTAAACGCTATTATCATATTAAGAATAAATATACACTAAATAGAAATAGAGCTATAATTGTGTTAATTGACATTTTGACATCTTGTTGAGACTTGGTCAGAGACAAAACATACCCGTGGCGCCATCTTTGTTGACACTGTCAAACTAAGACAATCTGACACCTGTGTAATACTTCACATCAGAATGATTTTAAATCAGAATAAAACCTGTTCTAACCCTGCTATGAAAGATCCTCTCATGATGCACATGTTGGCACATTTTCTATTACTGGTCCAGAAAATGCAAAGGTATCTTCAGAATGCCCTCAACTTTTTGAGTTTAAAAATATCACTCTTGGATTTCTTTGGAAAGGAATGGGGGAAAGATAAATACTCTGAAGTCACGGCAGGACACAAACTTGTCTATACACATGATGAGAACTGTTAATTGTTTCAGGTGAGGATGATCACATCACAAAGGAAACAGTTGATGAACTAAGATGCTTATCTAGTTTGGCATCTAAAGCACATGAACTCAATATACCTCAATAGTAAAGTATGCATAAGAGTAAATTATACAGATATTGTGATTGTACTTCTTGTGCATACATCAACATTATCCAGTATTCATATCTGTATGTACACAGGACATTGAGCAAACATTGAATCATCTGACGAATCTAAAAATGAATTCGAATAAATATGAATAAATTACCCTATTTTAATCTTCCTCATAAGACATCCAGATATGAAGATTAAAGGATGTAGCATTAACGAGAAAGTTATTTCAGATACTCATCAATTATGCTCTGTGTTATACCTTAAAGACTGCACAAGCTAGCTATTTCTTATACTATGATTGTTGATGAGATGTACAGCTCAAAATACTGTACCATTCTAATATTTATAGAGGTCAAGGTCAAATCACGTTTAATGCATGTACACATTCTAATATCAGTCTGCTCAAACATTTGAATATTAGTATGCTCAAACATTTAATAGCCTAGTGTCTCAAACTTTAGAAGCATATTTTGATGAGAAACAACATATTGCCTCTCTAAAATGTAGGTTAAGGTAAAGGTCAAGGTTGCAGATGCTAAAACATATATAAATCTTTTAAATTTCTGTGGGAATTTCAGTCAGTAGTCTCCATTAGAGGCATGGAAAATATAAGGTAATTGTAGGTATTTTTTCTATTGATTTTTAAATTATTTTCCAACATTTTGTAAACATCAATTTACAGGCTGAACCCATGAGCTGCGTCAAGGGTGAGATGGGTTTTTGAAATCAGTATCATTTTCTGCTTTAGAAACAACCATCAGACCTTTTGTACTCATTCACGACAAAATCACCACCTCATCTCCTGGACTATTATTCCTAGCATCATCTGTGCAGGGCGCATTATGTCTAGTATTGAAATATATTACTCAATAGAACATTACTCTGATTGGACCAGGAGAAATAAATTAGATCATATCATATCATACAGCATAATATATATGGTCTGAAATATTGCAAAGAACGACTCATTATCAAGCGTAGACTAAAAAACTTAGAATAAAAACAGTATGTCGTAAGCGAACGAGCTTTTGACGATATGAGAACCTTATAGATATCGTAGCTGGTGTAGCATAAGAAATCATTTATTTTGGAAATGTCGTCCATTTGGCGTCCAGAGAGACTAATCTAGAGGTGATGTAGCTGATGTCAAACTCGTTTTTCATGCACTAAATCTAATTTTGATTAAAAGATGTTATAAAACAGGTAATTCTATCCATATATGCTACATGTATACCAAATTTCATTATTTGTTTTTATGATTAAATCGTTTTTGAAAAAAGTTTGACCATTCATACTGATTTACAGGGATTGCTTGTCTCAGACATACCACTTGCATCGCCTGATATGAAAAGTGTAACTAGTAAATTGTGTGTAATGTTAGATTTACTCAAGTCTTTGATTATGAACATTCATGAAGAAGACTAACTACTTTCAGGCCCTATGTCACCAATCACCAAGGAGGAAGGTTTGGGTAATTGGAGGGGTACATGGACTGAAGCCAATCCACTTTTACGTGTTTAATGCATGCAAGGGGAGACTCAATATATGGGTTGACTGCCAAGTAGAGAATAGCTCATTAGGCAGAAGTAAGGTAGGCTGAATCACCACTGTACTTGGCAGCCCTTGCATAATGAAGAGAGGTTGAGAGAAAGGAGAATGATTGTCTCAGAAAACATTTATTTAGCATTTAAAATCATGTTTGTACCCTTTTTCAAACCCAGAGTGGGATATTCTATAGATTTCAGGAAGCCATATCGGATTTACATTAATATACTTGAAAGATATGACTTCCTTGGTTATTTGTATGATTTTTCCAACCCAGAAAACATGCTCAGCATTTCAAATTGTGTTTCTTCCCACTGATACCCATCAACATCAATGTTTGGGGACTTAGCAAATCACTAGCCATTGTGTCAGCTACCATAATCATGCTATACAGATTCAAGTCCATGGTATGCGGCCTCAAGGTCATTGTACATGGGGACATAGTCCCCTCGTGCTATAGAGCAAAAGAATAGTCTCTTGATGTTGCAATTGCTGGGGTTGATTTCCAGGAGAAGATGGATAATGAAAAAAAAACCCGATGGTTTTGTGAACAGACGGTTTTCTAAACCACTCGAGGTTGACATCATAACACGCTAGCAAATCACTACAAGTCCACCCTCTTGTTGTTTATGGTGGTCTGCCCACAAAACTATCAATTATTGTCTATTGTCACAGTGACCTTCCATAAATTATGTCACACCTGGGGGGGGGGGGGGGGGGGGGGTAGATCGAACAGTGTGACACAGTCTAAAAATCACAGGGAGGGTATGCATCCTGATCATTAGACTAAATACCACAGCCAGGAGGAATGCAGTCGTCCCATAGCCTTTTGGGAAAGGGATTGTGTGGGAGCACTGGTTTGCCAGTTTCTGTGAGGATATCCAGTGCAATGGTTGGAATAAGGCCGATGCACTGCTATATCTCAAGCGAGCGTTACGGGATGGACAAGGAGAGGCCGCACTCCGTGCTTATCGCCGTTCCGGTGAAACGGGTTGGGATGCACTGGTGGAGGTGTCTTTTTGTTACTGTGGCCAGTTGGTAATGCTGAACTCACGTTTTACTTTCCTAAAGATAATACAGGGTAAGAATGAGACTGCTCAATCCTTTGGATTGGCTCTTCAACAATTGTTGATGGAAGTCTATTTGGGAATAGGATTGGACTTGCCAGCATTGCATGAAGACATACAAATTCTGTTTGTCAAAGGGGTCTGCGATGAGGATATCAGTATGGAAGTAGTCTCCAATTGTGGACACCTGTGAACAAAGGTATGTGCTGTTCGGTAAGTACAGCAACCCCGGGAAGCTCCTTCCTAGGATTAACACGGTGGAATCTTCTTGGGAATAGGAAGATTTTGAGGCATACAAGATGCCGGAATTGGAAGTAGAGGATAAACTCTCTGCAGTACGATCCATGGTGCTCGGAAGGGGAGGATTCTGTGGTAGAGGATATGGTTGTGGTAGATCCACTAAGCCTGGGAAGTTTCAACCATGTTCCCCCTGAGGTAGAGGAAAAACGTAAAACTTTGGACTCTGGAAACTCTATTCTCCGAGGAACAAAGGTTGTTGGCTCACATCAACAAGCACTTGACCCAGGTGGAGAAAAAACACTTCCCGTGCTACTGGCATCATCTGTTGAGTCAGGAAACTAGAAAGGGCTTTGGGGAGTGGCTACACTGCAGCCTGGGCAAACGTTTGCCGAAGTACACAGACCAGGGAAATGGTGGAATTGGAGGAGACTCCAGTTCTGACCAAAGAGGGGGAAGTACAAAATCAGGTCGCTACGATCTCTTCTATGTACCCTCTACCTGGATACAATGGCTTCCCCAGCGTGGATAGGATCTCGGAACCCTTGATGGGATTTCCTGGTTTATCAGACAGCCATACGTCACCTTTTGGTGGAGGACGTTGGTCTGTACCAATTAGAATCCTGGGAAGGAAAGTAGAGTTGTTGCTAGATACTGAGGCTAGTTGCTCGGTACTGAACAATGAGCTTTACATATCTCTTGGATTCACGCAGGAATGTCACATTCAGGGGGCCAGTGCAAGAGCTGTCAACAGCACTCAGTTGAGTGTTATGGTAGTGTGATCACTCCTATCTCAGTAGGAAACACTCAATTTGTATGGATTCCCATAATCAGTGAGTATATCGAGGAGAGCGGAATGCTTGGTGTAGATTTCCATAATCTCTATGGGAGAACTTTGGATCTACAAGATGGCACACTCCAGCTCAAATATCCTGAGCTCATGGAGGTGGAATGTTGCTGCCGGTATCCTTTGCCTAAGGGTTAGTTCATTTTAAATACTGACGCTAGCAATGAGAGTATCGGAGCAACTCTGTCTCAAATACAGGATGGTGTAGAGGTTCCGATAGCTTTTGCCAGTAACAGTCTGTGCCAAAGTCAAAGGAACTACTGTACCACTAAGAGGGAACTCTTAGCCATAGTGGTGGACATAAAGAAATATCAACACTTTTTAGTAGGTGGAGATCTTATTCTGTGTACAAACCACTCATCTCTCAAATGGCTCTTTAACTTTAGAGACGCCAAGGGAATGATTAGACACTGGCTGGCAGCACTTTCCAAATCCGGATTGAAGAACTGCCAGATAGAACACCGGGCTAGTAAGTCCCACATTAATGCTGACTATCTCTCCCAAAAACCAATACCCAAATGTGGGCAGCTAGATTGTCAAGACTGTGGGCAACATAAAGCAGTAATTGCCGCCTTGCACTCCTCACGGCAGTCAACTCCACGGAACTATCAGTGGACTCTGGAGCAGATCAGGGAAAGTCAACAGGCTGACCTGGATCTGTCCCAGCTCTGTAAACTGGTAGCAAATGGACTACACAGGCCCACATGATCTGAGCTCTCGATTGAAAATCGGCAGTTCCAGACTCTCTGCAGTCAGTGGAAGGAGTTGGAAACTCGAGATAGTATACTTTACTGTTGGAGAACTACTCTGTGACTGCTTTAGCATACTTTGCAGTTAGTAGTGCCATGGGAGTTACGTTCCGGATTGATGACCCTGTGCCATGAACACATGAGTGCTGCTCAATTGGGATGGATAAAGACTGTTGCCTATATAAGGCAGCATTACTACTGGCCCAGAATGAGTAGTAACGTAAAGAGTTGTTTCATCTGTGGCAAAGTCAAACCCGGCATAGGGCTGGGCAAGATGCCGCTACAACAGGAGCTCTTTGGAGTCAGGTTTGCCAGAATCCCCCTAGATATCATCTCTGATAACAAAGAGTCTGATGACGGTAACATTTGCATGATGGTGGTGATGGGCTACTACATAAAATATGTGCAAATCTATCCCATGAAGAAATACAAACAGCGACGTGTGCCAAGGCTTTAGTGAAAAACTGGATGTACAAGTGTACTACATTCCGCCCAGGGATGGGAATTTGAATCTCAAATCTGGCAGGAAATGTGTAGGATACTTGAAATTAAAAAGACACATACGAACTCATACTGTCCGCAATCAGACAGCATGGTGGAGAGGTTCAACTGGACATTAATTCAGTATCTCTAGACCCTGGTTGATGAACATCCGAAGAATTGGGGTGACCTAGCACCTTATATAGTGCATGCCTATAATGGGACGGTACATTCCAGCAAGGAATGTTCACCTAATCTACTCGTCTTCGGGGGGGAGATAGTGATGCCCGCAGATATAGTTTATAGGGTTCCCGGAATGTCCACTGACATTCTGTGTCCTATAGGATTTGTGGAACTGCTTAGAGTTTTGTAGAAGCTTATCACTTCGCAAGACTGGGCCTGGAGAAAGTTGCGGTATGGCAGAAAGCTGGCCGCGATGTCAGACTGAAGCCACATAGGTTCCAGGTTGGGGATAGAATGGTATGTTACCATACACCTTTGGTAATTGTTAAACTTGCTCCCAACTGGGATGGGCCATTAAGAATTGTGCAAGTACTGTAGAAATGACCATAGTCATAGAGGATGAGTGGTCCCGCAAGCGTTAGAAATCCCATGTGTCCTGACTGAGAGCATGGGAGGGTAAATGCAAAGCCCCTGGCTTTGAAGTTACACAACCCACACTGTGGCAGGATGTGCCACTGATCGCAAGATTGGCCCACCTGCTGTCAGTGTAATGATCCGTTCTGCTAGATTGATCAAGCCTCCTATATCTTGTAGCCTGAAGCATGACTGTACGAGGAGATCCCTGGGGATGAAAAATTCAGGTGGAGCTTGGAGAAGGGTTTCCCCAAAGATCAGAATCTCTGTTGGGAGGGTGGGTGTGACCAAATCAATTCACATGTAACAGCTGACTTTTTACTTCTTCATGTATGCGGCATTGAGAAGTTCACTCGGAGAGTGTCTAAACACCTTTGATTGGCTTGAGGAGTTGACCTTCTTTGATCTGGATCAATCTTCGAGTATATAAGACCCTGTAACAGCAGGGTTGTTCACTCTGAGTTGGGTGTGGTGTCCAGTGCCACCAGAGTTGGTCTCGCTGCCTCAGCCTGGCTGAGAGGGGTGCCTGAGCAACCAAAGCTGCTGAGGCTGCGGCCACTGGGATGGCGTCTGGTCCTCCTGCCAAACCCGCCAAAGTCCTTCTTTTTTATCTCTCTCATTAATTCTCTGTCCTAAATTTTAGATCATCTATGGTTTAATCTTGTGAACACCAGGAGGCAGGAGAGTTGACCAAGAACTGCGTAATTTTTACCAGGAAGTCCCCCAGCAGCAAAATGGTTGCAAGGTTCACCCCTCAGTAAAAACTGGGAGGGGTAGTGTAGGGGTCGGGTCAGTCAAGTGGTGGTTCTTTTGCTCTTTGTAGAGGGCGTGGGATGTCAGTCCCTGCTGTGTATTGATTTGGGTGAACCAGCGCATGCAAGTGTTACGGGGTCACCCGGATTATGTAACTCGGCTTGTATGTAAGACGGATTCGCAGTAGGTTGGCTTCTCCTACGTATAAAACGAATTTAGGCTGAACTCATGTCTTAAATACCGCTTGAATGTATTATATCTGTTACCTACATATATACTGCTAATGCAATATGGTGTTTATGGTATTGTTTGTTTGTCTACCAATGTTATGAACCACTATTAGATTGATTTATACACTGCAGATGATATTATGTCACTTGTTTCAACTTCTCTTATGGGTATAATGCAAGTCTAGACGTCTCTATTAACTGGGCGTATTCATATCACATCTCTCCATACACTGTATGAAGAAATAAATTGTGACCTTAGTAGTCGAAACTATCATCCAGAAAATTATCTATTGTATGGTAAATATGATGATGACTTCCCCTGGACCGGGCAAAATCTTGTGATTAGCATTAAGGAAAGGTACAACTTGTACTTTGCCATGTTTGAGCAGTGAATTATGTTGGATTGTACCAAACTTTGTGACTGTGGTTCCCAACAGAGGAAGATGATATACGGTAATATTACTCGTATTGTCTTCATACTAGTGCTAGGTTAAATATTTTTGTTTTTGTTTTTTGACAATTTTTATTAGGGCTAGTAGTAGTTACATTTCACCGCACTTGTGCCGTTCTTCCATTCGGGCCCTTCCAGTTGAAGGTCCACTAAAGACTTTACACCAAATGTCAAGGTCCATTGAGTTATACATCGATTCTAAGTAAGGGAATACAAAGTAGATAGGTGATAACGGAATACAAAGTAGATAGGTGATAATGGGATGAGATGAGATGAGTGATTGTTTCTTACATCAGTGACCAAATGTATAAATTGGTAAACGGTCTAAGTACATGATAGTAAAGTCGCTGATCTATCCAATTACTCCAATAGTCATAATATTTATTGTGGTAAAAACTATGAGTATGTACTATAGTTAGATGTCAATACACTGTTAATATCTTCAAGCTATTATTATCCCATGTGCGGCTAATATTACGAAAACATGCATAATAACTAATTCACCCTCATATAGTTTTCCTTTATCTAAATGATGTTCCTTTGTACACTCTAGGCATAGTCGTAGTCACAATCTAGGCCAGTAGTCATAATATAGAGTAGCATACTATTACGAAATCAGTACACTGTTATTTTCTTCCACTTAATCCACTTAATATAAACTGAATTAACTATTTCACCTTCCTATAGTGTTCTTTATGGTTAGAGGATGATACCTTATACATTCTAGGCATAGTCGTAGTCACAATCTAGGCCGGTGTATACTTTTACCTGTAAGTACTACAAAGTAAATAACATATCCAGTCGTAGTCACAATCTGGATTTAAGTTAAGTAATAAACTTTCACATAAGATAATCTTCTGCCCAGTCGTAATCATAATCTGGGTTTTGATTATACAGTATTCAACCACTTAGCCTTAGTTAAACCATAGTTATGAGGCCATTATTCATAGTTATCTTGATAGAGGCAGTTGGGATAATCTAGCTTAGTATTAAGTTTAAATACTTTTAAGTCTTTAGAATGTGTGTAATAGGGTTTTAATTTATTCCAAATTTTTATACCTCTATAATAAAACGATTTTTCAAATACCAAGTTCTTTGATATTGGTAATATTAATCTTAGACCAACTTGCCTTCTAGTAGGGATATCCCTTCTGTCCAACATCTCTGGGATTTGTTTGAGAGTATATGGGTAATGAAGGAGATGTAGTTTTCTTCTTTCAGAAAGATATAAGAGATTAGCCTTATTATGAAGTTCAATGGTCGTAAAGTTTTGATTTGGACCCAGTTTAACTCTATACACTGATCTAAGGGCCCGGTTTTGGAGCATTTGTAACTCATGCGATCCTTGATTAGTCAATGGGTTATATATACGTAGTCGCAATAATCAAAGTAGGGAAGGATTTTGGGTTTTGTAAATTCTTAAGGCAGTATCCGTGTTTATTAGGTGTCTTATTTTATTTAGTAGGAAAATTTTATCAGATGTTCTATTTATGATGGAGCGCCTATGTTCATAATACTTTAGTTTATGGTCGATGAGAAGCCCGAAATAGTTATAGTTAGTAACATTTTCCAATGGTATGTTATTTACCTGTATCGGTTCATCGTTTAAGCTATTATCTATTTGTCGGTTCTGATTGAACTCAAGGATTTTTGTTTTCTTTTCATTTAGCGTTAGTAGGTTTTCTGAGCACCATTGAAATGCTTTAGGCATTACAATACGCATGTCCTCTTGGTTTGCAGTAGTTATGGCTGTATCGTCAGCATACAAAGTTATAATACAAGGTCAATATTTTAGGTAATTGGTTAAACTGTTGATATACGTCAGGAAGAGGGTTGATCCCAATACTGATCCTTGCGGGATACCATAGGTAATTTCTTACGGTTTAGAGACATTATTTCCCACTATGGATCTTTGTACTCTAGATGATAAGAAGTAGTTTTTAAACCATAGGCAGCTATTGTCTGATAATCCTAGTTGGTGGAGTTTATAAATTAGTAATGGATGGGATACAGTGTCAAATGCCTTTTTAAAGTCCAGAAAGGCTGTGATAGGTTTTTTGTTGTTATTGATATTTCTGTATATATGTGTTAAAAAGTTATTGGTAGCTGTAGTAGTAGAACGTTTACCTCTGAATCCATGTTGTGTGTTTGATAGGAGATTATTGTCTTCGAGAAAATCTTTTAATCTTTTGTTTATGACTTTTTCAAATAATTTACTGGGGAGTGGGAGAAGGCTTATAGGCCTGAAATTACTCACTAATTTAGGGTTTCCTTTCTTAGGAATTGGCATTAAGCGGTTACCTTCCAGTCAGTTGGAAATACTAAGTGTCTTATTGAAGAATTGAAAATTATTTGTAGTTTATCAAGGTTTGACAAGAATGATATCTTTAATATATATGATTTAATGTTTAAAACGGATGATGCTTTATTAAAGTTAGTTTCCTTTATGGCTCTTACTATTTCGTCGATAGTTATATCTTCACTAAGTATATCTGTACAATCTGGCAAATCTATGTAAGGGGGCAACAGTATGTCGATTTCTGGTAGTTTTTGTTGTTTTTGACCAATAGTAGCAAAATAGTGGTTAATATGGTTAGCTATTAGATCACTGGGTACAGGCTCTCTAGATTCCTCATCAATCATATCTCCTATTGGGGGTGGTTCTTCCTTGGGAATTACTTTTCTTATACCTCTCCAGAAGGATTTCGCATCTCCGTTATTATGTATTAAGAGATTATCAATTAAATTTTGTTTGCTTAGTCTTATCATTGCTTGTGTCCTATTGCGGTGATATTTTGCTATTCACCAATCATCTAAACTATTTGAATAGTGGCTTTCTTGAAATAGCAGTCTCTATTTTTCATTGAGGTTAGGATGCCATTGTTCAGCCATTTTGGTTTGTGTAAGCTAGCATAGAAAGTGATCATAGGTGCAGAGGCGTTAAGGGCAGTCGTTATATACTTTAGCATTGTGCCCCACAATTCATCTGGATGTAGTTCTGTTTTAAAGTTTTCCCAATTAGAGTTTTTTAGTAAGTTTATAAATCCTTGATGGTCAAAATTTTTGTAAGTACAAGCTCTTACTTTTTCTTTAGGAATTTTGTTCCTTTTCGCCTTAACTATAGCATACACTGCTAAATGATCTTTTATAATAAAATCTAAAACTCCCGATTCAGCAATATTATTGACATTCGTATATATGTGATCTATTAGGGTACAAGAGGTTTCAGTATATCTAGTTGGAACAGTAATCAGTTGTCTTAGGCTATTTTGCACACAAAATTTATCAGTAAAGTGTTTTTTGCTTTTTTTGTCTAATACATCAATGTTAATATCACCCATAATAATAATTGATCTTCTTTGTGTAACACTGTTAACTAATTCAGTCAGCTTTTCATACATTTGTGTAGGCGTAGTAGTGGGAGCTTTGTACGCATTAACTATTAAGTATTTCGTTTCACCTATACAAATTTCAATAGTGCACAACTCGTATAGTGGGGTAATAATACAATAATCATTTATTTGTTCATACGATATTCCGTTCTTATGTAGATTAACAAGCCTCCTCCTTTCTTATTAACATGGGGCCTTCGATCCAGTCTTAACATTTGGTAACCTTGCATGGATACTGTTGCATTGGGTTTTCTCGGATCTAACCATGTCTCGGATATAGCAATGAGATATTCGACATTGTTACTATTATTCTAGAGTTGTCCCTTGTGAACCGCAGTTTTTTTAATGATGGTTAAAACTATGCAGGATATAAAGTACATTGGTGAAATGCAAAGGACTTGGTATTGTGCATCTTAATATAAGGTCACTTCTCACGAAACAT
This sequence comes from Alentia gelatinosa, assembly GCA_950022655.1. Classification (NCBI taxonomy): domain Eukaryota; kingdom Metazoa; phylum Annelida; class Polychaeta; order Phyllodocida; family Polynoidae; genus Alentia; species Alentia gelatinosa. The sequence goes on along the minus strand of OX465587.1, from coordinate 46,980,646 downwards.
CGACAAAAACCCGTTTTTACATTCAATGACCTATAGTTATGACAAATGTGTAGATATTTCAATTCTATTACCGTGGGTAGATGCAGGTGGTTCATAGCTTTCAGGGGAATCCTACTTTTACATATCTATCTTCAGTAGTTTTTACTCAAGCTAGGCTGAAATGCACTGGAAATGAAGTGAAGCCATCTCTTCGACATTTTTCCAGTGACAATTTTACTATGATATAAAATATTCATGTAATATATGGATATCCAATTTTGAAGACCGATATCTCAACATGTGAAACAGCATAGAAAATTTGTATCTCTCAAATAGTAGTCAACCTATCCTTGATGAAAAGCGTAAGTGTCTGGTTTGGGGAAGAAAAGCATGAAGCCGTGTCTTCGACCTTTCCACACATAAAACTTCACTGAATATTAGTGAAAGATTTTCCATTTGGTATAAATTGGAGTTGTGTAGCCTAGAGTAGTTGTAAATTTTTTACCCTCCTATACATATCCTGAAAAATATTCAACAGTGAATGTTAAATGAAGCCGTCTCTTCACTGAGGCCGTCTCTTCGACTTTGACTGCTCCTACAAAAAGCAATGCAGTGGCGCCATCTACTGTTTCGGGAGGAAACAAACTTGTTTGATGACGTAGGGGAGCGTTCCGGCGGACTGCGGCTGGCCGTGTGTACGACGTCGTGAGTATATTTTCCTAATAATTTAATGTCATCTATGAAAATATACTATTCTCACTCTTATCTTCCTTTCTTATAAGGTCAGGAACATAATTGCATACATAGTACAGTGACGGTTTCATGTTTTCTTGTATTAATATGGAAGTGTAGTACACGCATGAGCGATATTAGAGAAGATTTCTCCAAAGTTTTGGCGTCTCCTACTTCATCTCTCAGTACAGGTTGAATCAAAGAGACGGCTTCAAAATTCGAACATATGGCTTCACATTCAACGTACATGTTTAATTTTTATTATATGGGTCTTTCAATGTCAGAACTTTCTAGTTCTTTTTCCCAATCTTAGGTATGGTATATTCAAATGTATTACGACGTAATTTCATGACAGCTACACAATAGTATGACCACATAATTCATGAAATTCAGTCACAGTAGTTCTTTTTCATTAGATTTCTTCATATATTGTGCACATCAACACCATATCTAATTGATTTCAACGCCATAATAAGTAAGTATATTATAAACAAAATTATTATAAGAAATTTTAGAAATATTTAAATTGGTAACCAGTTGTTATGCACGTCGAAGGTTCGGCCTCAGTAATCGAAGAGACGGCTTCACTAGTTATGGTCTTTCACATAGCGTCAAATATTGTCAGGTACTTAAATATATAAGAATATATAATGAACTTTCTCTCGTATCATGTGTACACATCTAGTGTATGTAGTTCCACATGTATAGTATAAAAATTTTGGGTGGTTTCTTATGGAGTACTGGACTTATAGCATAACGTTCGGACATTTTAACACAGAAATAAATGGCAGTATAGCTACCTATATTTTCATGTACAAACCTAAGATGGTTTAACATCATATTTAATGTATGGGGCCCGCAAAATAATATCATATGTATTATTATGTAGTGTTTCAACCGTCGAAGAGACGGCCTCTAAGGTTGAAGAGACGGCCGCAATGTATTACCAAGCAAGATTTTAGCACTAAATTAGTATAATTATCCCATGTAACACTTTCAATAATTACTTCTGTATCTTCTTTAATAAAAGTAGCTGAGATATTACCCTGGTAACTGATCTAGGTGGCCATTGAGTATATCGAAGATACGACCTCAGCTCCATTTATAATTTCTTATAACAATTCTTTACAGTGCCTGATAACATCAGAGCAGAAGGCCGAGGCCCGGGAACATGCCAGGCAGAGCTACGCCTGGAGAAAGGAGGATGACGCCTTCTTGCAAAGGCAGGCAGAAAAGTCAGAAGTAAGTTTGCATTTCTTTGTACATTATTACAAGTAAATATCACAATTTCTTCATGAAGGGTATAAATAATATTTTGTCTTAACTCAAGGTGACACATTTAAATATTCACATTGATTTGCAAATATTTATACACAGAGGTTACTAGTGGTTCACAGTATGTGGGTCTCAATATAAGTAATAATCTTTTCAATGTATTGAATATTTATATATATATTCTCAGGAATACAGACATACACTTGCTGCCCCCAAGAACAAGCAGACGATGTGGGCGGGAGATTACAAAGCCTTCCGGCGCATAAGGAATGCTGCGCAGAGGAAGCGCCGTGCAAAACAGAAAGCAGACACAGAACACAGAAGGTATGCTAAATAATATAGCCAGCATACATGCATAAATATAAACCTAAGTCCGATACATGGCCCGTATGCCACATACACACCCCATACGTCACCTAGGTGTTGTACGGATATAAATATGACATGGGTAGGAGTAGGCCTTATATACTGCCACAGGTAATAATAAGGGATACTGAATAGAAAATCATATTAATTATCAATGCTCAATCACTTTATAAATGTGTTTGTTTCAAATTAGTCCCAATCGGGGTGGCGGTATAAAGATACCCTACCTTGATTTGGTGGAAAAAACTGTCTCACACTGGCACCTTGCCAGGAGATTGCTACCTGCCCAAAACAAAACATAACCCCACTATTGATTGGATCACAGACCGTTCCCGCCAAGTCGGAGGACCCTAGACCAGTCATAATAGAGGGCAAGGGTCAAAACCACGTTTTACCCAATGAAAATCCGTGTTCCAAACGCCTTGACACAGTCCGACACCCGGGCTGGTCCCGCGTGCACCGCGTTAGATCACTTGCTCAGTAGTCGCTGTCAAAGCCACGTCCGCATACTTTATAAATGTGTGCCCGAATCATCTTAGTAAATGGAAATATTACATTTTGAATATCTCTTCTTTCAGTTGCGGGTCTGTCCATGAGAACCCGGACGAAGCGGGCTCCTGAGAGTGGGCCGTCAGAGGGACTGCCGCCGCGGAAGAAGGCCCAGCAAAACAAAGATGCCACCTCTGAAAAGTAAGAAATCCTTAGAATTATTTATAATTTGTGTGTTTTGTATTTTTTCATATTTGAAATGTTGCACTTGTTTTGCATTCTGAATGTTCCCTTCATCGTTTCCAGGGCTTGTTCGTATGCACTACGTTCCCGGGAGAGTACCCCCCAAGGAGAGTCCAGGCAGGACCTCACACAATACTACCTCCGCCGGTTAAGAACTGCAGTGGAGGCGTCAACAGAGGAGGAGGACAACTGAATAACTAAGCCTATATATAACTCTATATTTAACATATTTAACATATTTATTCATGCCTCTCATCTTTTCTTTTCTCCCCAGCGCATGCAGCCCTCTCCTTGTTAAATTGGCAGCCTTTAGCAAGGACCCTACAGTCAGGAAAATAAGGAGGGCCCTCAAGGAGAAAGATGACACCATAGCGCATCTTCGAAAATCCACCCACAAGGCAGCACGTCTAACATCGGATCATCCCCTTCCTGCCGTTGATTCACCAATTACCATTCTACAAACTAAGCTGAATGTCACACCAACGCAAGACAGGATAAAAGCCTTACTCCCTTACACAGAGAGCGTGCATAGGATCCAAAATGCTCCATTGTCTGTGAAGAAGGTACTCTTCCACAAGAAACCAGCCGCAAAATGTTCTGGTCTACAGCATTCCATTCAGAAGACAGTGGGCCTTTCAAGGGATTTCATCTTCGCTGCAAAGAAAAAAGGCAAAGCTAGGGTCACTGCCTTGAAGAAAAGATTGTTGAAAATACAAGAGTTCATGAGAAGGTCTGACAACTCCGTCACGATGCCCGGAAAAAGAAACCATGTACACGGCCACTGTAAACATGGCCTCACCGACACTCTTATAAATCTTCACAAGAAGTTTGCAGCTGAAAACCCCCACCTCCGCATATCTCTAGCGTCCTTCTGCAAGGCAAGACCCGTTGATGTTAAGCTGATCCAATTCACGACACGCTGACAGTGTCTGTGCACGGTCCACGCAAACATTGTCCTGAAGGTGAAAGGAAACAAGGTATTGCCATCCTCAACTGAGCAGCTTCTGGCCCTCACTGAGAAATAAGGGCATCTTTGGAAACAGCAGCACCCACCATAAGCTATCACTCTTGGCTGAAGAAGGATGTTCCATTCAAAGGGAATATGATAAAGAAAACAATGCTGAGTTCTCGGCAGAACTCATTTCTGAAATGCCCTCTTTCCGAGGACACTGCTTCCGGATCGGAGAACAGTTTGCACAACTCCAGCACCTCAAGGAACGGCTGGTTCCTGAAGTGGAGGCTATTGTTCAAATGGACTATGCCGAAAATTGGGCATGCAAGGAGATGTATGCCATGGCCGCCTCCTTTTATGACTGCAACCAAATAACGGTTCATCCGATGGTTATGCATCATAGGACAGATGCAGGTATGGCCCTCCTTACCACCAGCTTTGTGGGTGTTACAGATGTCGGATCGCATGCTGTGCCCACCACTTTCACATTCATAAAGTCTCTATTTGCCGTGGTTAAAGAGAAGATCTCATCTTTGGAACTCATCCACTTTGTGTCTGACTTGCCGTCATCACAGTATCGCAATAAGAAGATCTGCGGTCTCGTGACGAGATTCAAGAAGTTATTCAATGTAAGTGCCTCATGGTCGTGGCTGGAAAGCGGCCACGGCAAAGGTCCATGCGACGGCTTAGGCTGAGGCGTGAAGAAAAAGGCTGACAACCTCGTGAAGCGTGGGGAACACATAGACAATGCAGCTCAGTTTCTCCAGGCTGTGCGGAAGTGGGAAACGCGTTTCCATTTTCTATCTAATTCCTCTGAAGAAATAAAGTCATCCACCAAGGAGATTGAGAAGTGGAATCTCACAGCGGTCCATGGCATCATGAAGGCTCATGCCCTGGTCCCTGTGGGAAAAGAACTTTAGATGCGAGCCACTTCATGTTTTCATGAGTGTTGTTTTTCATCTGGAATTTTTAAGCCAACTTGTCCAGGCTGGATGGCAACCAAGCTTCGAAGGAAGGTGAAGTTTGTTTCTCCACTTGATCCGGATGATGTACCACTTTCCACATGCAGCCTTCCACCTGTAGTGGCACCAGCTTCCCCTTCTCCTTCTTCGCGGCCTGCTGTGTCTGTCGAGGCACCCAGTTCTCCATCTTCACGGCCTGCTGTGTCTGTCGAGGCACCCAGTTCTCCTTCTTCGTGGCCTGCTGTGTCTGTCGAGGCACCAAGTTCTCCATCTTCGCCGCCTGCTGTGTCTGTTGAGGCACCTAGTTCTTCTTCTACGCCGCCTGATGTGTCTGTCGAGGCACCTAGTTCTCCTTCTTCGCAGCCTGCTGTGTCTGTCGAGGCACCAAGTTCTCCTTCTTCGTGGCCTGCTGTGTCTGTCGAGGCACCCAGTTCTCCTTCTTCGCGGCCTGCTGTGTCTGTCGAGGCACCAAGTTCTCCATCTTTGCCGCCTGCTGTGTCTGTTGAGGCACCCAGCTCTTCTTCTTCGCCGCCTGACTTTTTTCTGTAGGCCATCACAGAGTGGCTGTCTATGGAGGCAAATGGTATATTGCTAAAGTTCTGAAAGTGAAGAACCATGGACTGCAGGTTTCTTATATGACACCGTATAGGAGGAAGTGGAAGTGGGGGCTGAGGGATATAGGGTATGTAAAATTCAGTAATGTGTTGGGAAGGGTTTCACCACTGACCAGTAAAAGGAAGAGCTTGTTACTAGATTTGTCAGAAGAGGAGAAGGAAGATATTAATAGAAAGTTTAAGTCTAGATTATAGTTTGGGTTATAACAACTTTGATGTAAATATTTGCATATTACAAGTTTCATATGAGAGGTGGAAAAGCATGAGATGATGCACTACTAGAGTATTTTTTGTACTGTGCTAGAATTTATGAATGATTCTCTTTGATAAATGTTACTTCTTGAAGCCGTATCATCGATGAAACCATATCTTCGCCAATGAGAAAAGTGTAGACTATTGTTACACGTTCAATATGAGAGGTGGAAAAGCATGAGATGATGCACTGCCTGAGTATTTTGTATACTGTGCTAGATTTCATGGATGGTTCTCTTTGATAAATGCCATTAATGCTACTTCTTGAAGCCGTATCTTCGCCGTTGAAAATGAATTATAAAATGAATACCAGGGTAGAAGTATAGCTAAGAAAAATGATGAATTTACATGATTATGTACAACACTAGATATAATAACTTTCCAGGCCAGCATAAGCTTATAATATTCTTCATTTAAATATCTTGAGGCCGTCTCTTCGATGAGGCCGTCTCTTCGCAATACATCTGATGCAGTAGATGTTAGGGAAAATTCAGTTATAGTTGATAAAACATGTTCTTGTAATTACTCTGCGGAAGATATTTCTTATAAAAAACAAGAAATAGCGTAGAAGAAGATTTAACTAACATGTAAGAGATGCTTTAATAGGAAGAATTATATATTTTCCTCGAAAAGATAAAAGAATTATGATGTCGATATAGGGCAAGAGATACTAGATAAACAAAAAAAGTTGATATTGGATGATATTTTGAAGTAACTTAAGAGCGACTACAAAATAAATGTGATGGATAATCATGAACTTATTTATTGTTGCAGTTCAATTTTTCACTTAAATAAGGCTCTTTGAGGCCGTATCTTCGATTTTTTAGACATGCTGTGTATGTGAAATTAATGGTAATGTGATTCTTTATTGTTTGGCTATTTCATGGGAAAGGATTACAATTATAAATTCTTGGGGTCCATTGCTAGTAATTTTATTTTTTATTTAAGTAGAGGTAATGGAATGAAGTCACTTTAAAACAAGAGTGGAATTTTGGAAAATACTTTTAACTTTTGTGTGCGCCTTTAGGCAGGTTGTAATAGATAATGCTTTTGAAAATTGAAATTATTATATGCTGCACATATGTGCATATATCAAACATACAAAAAATAATGAAACATAGAGGTATATTACGTGGTGTTATACTTAAGGAATGCAAGTAGGGGTCGAAGAGACGGCCTCATGATAATATTTAACTCAGATTCCACCCTTTGCTGTTTTCACAATTGTCATAGTTAGTGGGCCCAATTTCATATGATAACTCCTCTATATCTTTACTTTCAAATACATAAGTAGATAAAACATAAAAAGAAAATTATAAAAAATGTTTTTTTGTTGACATTTCGTGACCATATAGAGTCTTCGTAATAAATACAAACGATAGACTTGAAATGAAAGATACAACTTGGCTTAAAGAAGAAGATCCTTTAAATCTATATCAGATACCAAGCTGGAAAAGCGCCCCGCTGAAAAGGAACCAAAGAAAGGGGGAGAGATTTTAACCTTGATTAGGAACGACATTAGTTTTGATGATACTATTTTAATAGATTTAACACGAGCACTAAAAATTTAGAATTACAAGTAATTCTTTTCAAAAGTGAAAGATATAAACTTCTTGTTCTGCTAAATACCTACAGACCCCCGGATGGGGACAAAACAATCTTTATTAATACTTTAATAAATGTAAAAAGCCTAAACTGGAATGAATACGATAATCTTTTCTCAACGACATCCAAATAGAATTTTATATTTTATAAACTGAATCTTTTTCTAGACGATAAGTGTCCTCTAAAGCGAATAACAACCAGAACATCAAACGAACCATGGATGAGTGGTGACCTGGCACTTGAAATTAAGACCCAAAAAATACTAACAAAAGCAAAAAAGTGGCTCTTAAGAAGACTGGAATATCGCAAGAGTAGCTAGAAACAGATCTGACAAAATGATTAAGGAGGCCAGGCAAAATTTTATCCTAATCCAAATTGACTCTACGGGCACTGATGCTGAACAATTCTGGAGGGAAATAAACTCTATTATCCCGGGCACAAAAAATAAGATTACCCCTGACATTCAATTAAAAATGAAGATGGACTGTTGATTGATTCTAGGGATGTACCAAACCATATGAACACTTTTTTTCACTTGTGTAGGCCCGTTACTCGCTAAGGATAACTATACCCCTTGGATCCCCCATTATGAAAATCTTCATCATCATATGGGTGACATTGTAATGGATGAGAGTGATGCTATAAAACTCCTATAGGTTATTAAAACGAAAAAACCCTCAGGTCATAATCACATAAGGACAGAAGTCCTTAGGGATTACCTTATTCTTATCTGTGATAGATTTACCTTGTTATGTAACCAGATGTTCTCTACGGGAGAAATGCCATTGAGTTGGAAGGCAGCAACTGTGACACCTATTCATAAGGAGGGGAGTACATTTGAAGTAATTAACTATAGACCTATTTCTGTATTGCAAACTCAAAATAAAATAATCGAACAAATTATCAGTGACCAATTTATACAACATCTAGATGAACATGAGGTACTTACTGATAATCAAGATGGATTCAGGAATAAACGATCCACGCTAGATACTATCACAAATTTCACATCAGAAGGGAAATCAGTATAGGGAATATCACAGCTGCTATTTTCATTGATCTACGCAAAGCTTTTGACACCTTCGATCACCCCATCCTACTAAAAAAACTAGAATTGTAAGGAATTGTGGGAAAAACCTAATATCATTTGAAAATCATCTTCTGGATAGGAAACAGAAAATCGAAGTTAATAATAGTATATCGGATGAGGATGGGGTGGTTTGTAGTGTCCCCCATGGCTCCAATCTTGGACCGACCCTAATTCTAACTTAGGTAAATGATGTTTTGAAATGCGTAAAGGATGTTAATATTCGTTTGTATGCTGACCGAAAATTAATTTTACAAAAACTCTCTCAAAACTTTAAAATTGGTAAGGAAATGGTTGCATGTATTGACAGTTATCTGAGTAATAGATCTCAACGTACTAGAGTGGGCAGTACCCTGTCCTCTAGTACACAGAGTCATATGGGAGTCCCACAAGGAAGCATCTTAGGTCCACTGTTATTTAACTGTTTTATAAATGATATTAAGGATATTCCTCTTGCATGTAAACATATTTTTTATGCGGACGACCTTGTGTTATATAGTAGTGATAAAAATATTGAAAACTGTTTACATCGCTTACAAAGGGACGCGGATTTAGTACATGAATGGTGTGTTGAAAACTCAATGTTGATTAACGCAAAGAAGACAAAACTATGCATATTCGGATCTCAAACTCAACTAAACAAACAAGAACATTTGATCTCTAGAAATAGTATTATTATCGATAACTCTGTAATTCCCTTGTGCAGTTCTTTCAAATATCTAGGAATCATTCTGGACAACACTCTATCCTGGTCCAACATGATAAATGATACCATCAAAAAGGTCAGCCAGCGCACTTTCCAATTGGCAAGAATTCGCAAATATGTTAGTAAGGCGGTAAGTATAAAAATCTATAAAATGATGATAGCCCCCATTTTTGACTACTCGGGATATTTTGTATCGGGAGCCTCAAAATTATTACTAGAGAAATTGCAAAAGCTACAAAACAGGGCATTGAGAGTATGCACCCGGTCGCGTGTAACAAACCACAGTATCAAAAGGTTACATGACATATGTTCTGTAGACTTTCTCGAAGATAGGAGGAAGTATCTTAAATATGTTTTTATGAAGCGATACTGTCGTAACATTATCCCTTCAGTAGAACCACATACTCGAACACAGCAGAAAAGACAGTTGTACCTAAAAAGACCTTGGACGAGTCATTTCAAGAGAAACCCCTTATATGAGGGTATGTTTCTCTGGAATGACTTGTCAATAGAGGTACAAAGTTGTGAGAAAATGTCTCTATACAAGAAACTAGTTAAGTTGAAAATTGCCCAGTGGACTATGACTGTATAACTGTATAACTATGGATCATTATGGTTGTCTTACTCATCACATCCCATTTCATCTCATCACACTTGACTCGTATATGACATAAAATTGTCTACCTAATTACTGGCGATTGTTCGATATGGTTCCTATGTAATCACATATCCTATCGAGGTATTTAGTGGACACACAAAACCTGCCGTCAGGCAGAATGTCTTTGTAAACGCCTTTTCATTGCAAATTAAAAAAAAAAAAAAAAAAAAATACAGTGCTTTATGGACGTTGGAATAATGCTGACACGGTCAAGAATCAGTTGCAACAGGACCTTAATATCTTCTGTTTATGGTGTGATCAAAACAAATAAACAATAAATTCTAGTAAAACCAAATTGATGACCTTTGGATCCCGACAAAGGTGTAAACGCTTAGGCCCTTTTGATATTTACATTGACAATCACAAATTACAGAAAGTTAATTCAATAAAACTTATCTTTCAACCTTCATGTAAAAGATCTAATTGGACGTGTGGCCTTTTGCACCTACCAGCTCAGCAAAATTAGACCATTCCTTACTGAAAAGGCAGCATTGGATGTATTTAAGGCAACCGTCGCTCCCGATTACGACTATGGCTATGACTATGGCGACTAAAAGCACACTACAGAACCAGTACTCAAAATTTACATGTGAGGGCAAAAATCTGTTTTTAAAAGATTAGAGAACCTCCCATTTATCTAACTGTGGTGGTCGCCGGCTTTATATAGCTGTGCGGAAGAGTCTACCTTTGGAAAGTCTAGTTCCCGGCTATATCCCACCCTACATACAATTACGTAAGTCGGTTTGGGATTTTCTGCATTTAAGGTATGAGCTAACCTAGTCACACAGAACATAACTCCACAACTCGAATAAACAACAGGTTGTTTATAGCTACTTCCTGGAGTAATCCTGGATCACTCCCAAAGTACAGTACCCTGGCACTATGTACCAGATAATGCTGGGGAGCTTCCTCAAGAGGTTGCGGGTTGTCTCCGATCTCGTAGAGCAACATTCCCATATGCTTTAGACATCGAATGTCCTGCCTATGGCGCTCGCATCTCAACTCTGCTGAGGACTGGTTTCCCAGATGGTGAACGACTCCTTGTCGGACACGACTTTCCAGGACGCTTCCCCCTACATGACTATATGGTTACTAGATCCAAAAAAGGCAAGTACATTGACTCTAGAATCCTCCCAACCAGATTACACAAGGCCCCTGTTTTAAAAACCTTTACTCCAAACTGTGCTACCTACGAAAAGAATGTAGAATTTTACGGAGGTACACACTGGAATAACTTATCTTCACTTGTGAGATAGACTCCAGACCTGAAAACCTTTAAAAAAACCCTGACCAAAACGATTCTAATGGAATCAATACCCCCAGTATGTCCCTTTAAGTCATGGTATATTTATATCTCTCACCTATGTATAAGCAAATTTATTTATAATTGAAGGCTACCCTATAGTATGAAGCGTATCTGTACTTGATGTAATCTACTGTGATGATGGTCTTGATGTAGTAGAAGCTAGATTTAGAATGGAATCAGACCTAATCAGTATTAAGGACTGGTCAGATAAGAATAAACTTCACATTAACTGCAAAAAAACGAAAATAATGTGGATCGGTAACCAACATAGCTTAGATAAAAGTCAACTAATACATTATGCAGACACTGAACTATTAGCAGTTAAAGTCTATAGATAATAATCTGACATTTAATGACCATTTTGAAAAGGTATCCAGGCAATTTAACTTTAAACTATACAAACTGCGAAAGATTCGGTACATGTTAAATGTTGAAACGAGCTTGAAAATCATGAAACACATGCTGATACCGGTCATAGAGTATGCAGATGTGATTCATTATTATATGAGTAAACAATCGATAACTAAATTACAAATTTCCGTAAACAAATCAATGAGAATAGTAATTGGTGTTAAAAAGCCATGGGACATCCATTGTGAAAGACTACATGAGTTATGCAAAGTGAGATCGCTAAATATAAGAAGGGCCACTCATCTAATTTCTTTAATCCAATGGTTGGCAACAGATCCGGGTCATGTTCAGACACTCACCACTTGATATAGGCAAGACGTACTGGGGTAAATTACCACTTGAAGTGCAACAGATGACTCCTGGAGATCAGTTTAAAATGAAAGTAAAGGAAATCCTCCCAAAATTATTGAATCCATAAGACCTAGACTGAATGAGATCAAAAGATCCAGGGATGTGACAGATCAAAAGATCGCTTGTATGTGTACATCTAGTCCTTGTGTGTCAGGTTGCCTTGTCTTTTGTGTATTGTTCTGTACTGTATTACTTGCGACTTCGTTATGGAAGATCACCAACCTAAGTGGGCGAATAACGCTGTCGTAAATTTTGTTGACTGAATAATAAAAAAAAAATTGTTGTACCTTCAAATCAAACTGGTTTGTAGGCATCACGAAAACCAGCCTGATGATGCCCTTTATTGGTTTTCTTTTAAAAGCTGTTATCCGGAAGACTGCTCTATAAATGATGAACCAATAAAAGACTGAAAAAAAGAAGAAATTAATCAGTGACAGACTGCAGGTTCTTCACACCCTGATTCTTCAGTGGTTACCTCCCATAAAAAAGAAGGCATTTCCATCAGCGATGATAATTTCTACCTTAACCCTATCCACACATATAGGAACCCCACCAGTTTGTCTATTCGAAATATATACTAAACTGTAGCTTAGGAAGGGATTATCGTCAGGTTTCTCTTTGAGAGAAATTATGCTCCCCCAACCAATTTAGTGAATGCTGAGCAGTTGTCGGATGGAAATAGTCTGGTATGGGGTTGATGATTATGCAAAAGGATAAATCCCTAAATGCCACCACCTGCCCAACTTCCGCACAGTGCCCATTTTGTGGGCAGATTGAACTCATAAATGTGTTTTATCACATACATGGAGGAGGACAATGTGGAGTACCACCATGAAGAAGATGTTGAGTTTTGTAGTAACTCACCAGAGTTTGATCAAAAGTTCAACACTGCGTATGATTGGCTGGTTTAAGATAACAATTACTACAGTAAAGTATGGTAAAGTATCAATAGCTTTTCAGTTATCTAGGAAATCACTTTTGTCTCATGTAATATCTCCCTATAAACTAATGGTGTATTACAGTAGCTTTGTCAAAGATGTTATAACTGTTATGTTATGCCATCTTACATAAGGAAGAATATGATGATAGGGGGTGTTTTGGGAAGTGTGACATAATATTTTGGGAGATTGGTATGAAATGTGTGAGGAAGTGTGACAGGGGGTGTGTGGGATCCTAAAAATGCCCTAAAAAGTGTGACATCATTTCTGGACAGCCCCATACATGTAGATTACGACCCTATCGATTATAACATATCAATTGCTAATCATACCCTTCAGCAAGTTTACTTGTATTCTTTGTCTGTCGTTGTCTATCATACACATTACATCTACTCATTACAATAGGAGTTTTCTTGAAAATCATCTTTGTGATCTAATCTCTCATCCAAGGGCGGTACTGGGTAGGGATATCCAAACTCTTCAATAGGTCCCTATGCAATGTAGCAATCTGAAAACACAGGGACTTTAGCAACGTGTAACGGTACATTTGAGTCAAAAGCAATGGTGTCATTTGTTGGTTATCATTCTATTCTCGCCTGACTCGCCCACCAGAAGGCAACACCCTCCCGCGCGGGGCCGACGTTCGAGGTGCGAAAAGCGCGGGAAAACAGCTGACGGCTAGCTGATGAAGCAGCCAAGTTCCGGTTTATCAGCAGACACCGGCATTCATCTGCACATGCGCGATAAGCGTTGAGCAGACGACATCTTGAACGGGATCTTAAATACACTCGTCACTTCCCGAAGTGTGACGTCATTTCTGGCAAAAAATACGCTCGATGAGGCCTGCGAACCAACTGAGCGGAAATGATGTAAATGGAACGTGTTTTATATTGCAAATCGTCAGGCGTTCGAATAGCGACAATATCGACCCCTTCGGCGAAGGAAAGGGCGATTTGTGCAGATCGTGATAATGCGACAAAGCCATATATAACGAACTGTTCAGATAAACGCAGAATAATGTTGCACCTTATATGCTGATGCGTCAGCCAAAGATTTCTTTAAGCAATTATCTCGTGAAATAATTCCCCATACCCTAACCGAAGTACATACATGTACAATGGCACAAATAGGTCTATATTTTGGTAATTTCAGTAAGAGTCCAGGGCATTTACTCCAAAACACATAAATAAATGTGTCTTTTTACCTGGTGGTACAAAATATCATGTCAATGAATGGTCAAAAATAACAACTGACAGGTATGTTATTGACAGTATTTCTGGTGCCTCAATTGAATTTGATGAATTGCCTGTACAACATGACAAACCTAGACCATTTATGCTGTCAAAAGAGTCTAGAAAGAACTTGACTGTAGTCATAGATGAACTTCTGACAAAAGGCATTATTGAAAAATGTTCAAAAAATGATGACCAGTATATCTCAAATGTATTTTTGAGACCCAAACCAAATGGTAAATTCAGAATGATTTTGGATCTTTCTGTATTGAATGATTCTGTGACCTACAAGCACTTCAAAATGGAAGATTTAAAAACAGCTACTGAAATGGTCCATGAAGGGGTTTTCATGGGGTCTCTAGACTTGTCAGATGCCTACTATTCTATTCCCATTTGTAGAGAGGATAGGAAATTTCTCAGGTTTGAGTGGAAAGGACAAAGTTTTCAGTATACTTGTCTTCCAATGGTTTGGCACAGGCTCCAAGACTGTTCACAAGAGTGTTGAAAGTGGTGTTTGCACATCTCCAAAGAATGGGTCATTCAGTATTTGGCTACATTGACTACACATTTATCATGGCAGAAACGGTTGAAAAATGTACAGAAACCATTCAGGCCCTTCTGAAACTTCTGGTGAAATTGGGTTTCAAAGTACATGAAACCAAAAGTGTCATAATACCAACAAAAAAGCTCACTTTTTTGGGATATGTGATAGACACAGACCACATGACAGTCTCCTGCATCCAGGCTGACAAACAAATTATCCACATACTGTAGTTGGCATCCAGATCCAGGTGCCACATACATTGATGCTTTCTCATTCAAATGGACTAATGGCTTCTATGCTTTTCCACCATTCAGATTGACGCTCAGAGTCCTTCAAAAAGCCAGGAAGGACGGGGCAGAGGGCATCCTGGTCGCGCCGTCATGGGATGCTCAACCTTGGGCAGGCCTCCTGAAGAGAACAGCCAGGAAGAGCCTGGACTTGGGAAAAGTCAAGCTAAAAAATCCAGTGACAGGAGACTGATGGCCCCTTCACCTTGTCGCATGGGTGATCTAGACAGAGCGCTAAAAGTGCAGGGTTTAAGTACAGGAGTTGTGGAAATGTATATGATGTCTTGGAGGAATTCCACAAAGAAACAATACAATGTGTATTTGAAAAAATGGACTATTTTTTGTGTAGAAAATAAGGTTAAACCGAACAAGCCTTCAGTATTTCAAATTATGGAGTTTCTAACTATGTTGCACAAGAAAGGTTTCAGTTATTCTGCTGTGAATACAGCAAGGAGTGCACTCTCAAATTATATGGATAAGATAGATGGCTAGACTGTGGGGAAACACAACATGGTGGTTAGACTGTTAAAAGGGATTTATAACACTAAACCTCCTAAGGCAAGATATCAGCATACTTGGGATGTGAACACGGTGTTAAATTTAAAGTGTTACTGTGAAACAACTAAAGAAAGAAGAGGAGATCATGAGGAGTTATGGATCACTTTGGGTAAGGACCCTCACCCAGCCAGTAAAGATACCATAGCAAGGTGGATAAAGACCACGATGAAAGAGGCAGGGATAAATACACAGGTATTCAAGGCACACTCGACCAGGGGAGCAGCAACTTATAAAGCTGCCCTAAAAGATCTTCCTATGCAGACCATTCTGAAAAAAACAAGATGGACGAATGCAAATATGTTTGCAAGATTCTACAACCGAAAGATAACATCCGACGAAACTGCATTCCAAAATACAATTCTTCAAACAGAGAAAGATGACTAGACGACCGGCTGCAAACTTTCTCTGTTGGAGCACAGGTAATGTCAAAGTCTCTGTCCGTATCTGAACGACTGGAAACAAGCTAAAGACTTCTAGGGTTAAACGAGACTTACCTTGGTTAAGGTGAAGTTTGGCCAGAAGTCTATGCTGTTGTAGGTCTTCAGATTGATCAACAGTCCCACCCATAACTATTGGTCCCTACCCTGAGTAACTGTTGATGTGGGGTAGTTTACCAGTGCTCCATTGGATGTTAAACATTGCTGGTACCTGGCGACCGCCATATCTCTGTTGATCAATCTGAAGACCTACAACAGCATAGACTTCTGGCCAAACTTTACCTTAACCAAGGTAAGTCTCGTATTTTTTTTAACCTTAGAATTTGCATCAGCGCAAAATGTCAAGTTTGAGAAGTATCAGTTTCGCCAGGCCGTTCAGCAAACAGGTGAAACTGTGGATCAGTTCTGCACATGACTACACAAGATGGCAAAGCACTGCGGTTTTGAAGATGATGAAGCTATCAAAGCCGAAATGAAGTCGCAGCTGATCCAGAAGTGCCTGAACGATAAAGTTTGTGAGAAGGGTCTCACGAACATCAACATCACTCTAGACAACCTGAAGCTTTACGCTTGTGGAATCGAGTTGAAGGCAGTTCAGCGTAAAGTTATGGCTGCGACCCTACAGACCGCCCCTGCGCAGCTGCAAGTCAACAAAGTGAATTATACAAACAGGAACAAGTCTTGTGGTAAAAGTAGTGGTAAATCCCAGAGTTAAATCCCTCTGCTTGCCCAGGTTGTGGCAGTAACACCCATTAGAACTGCGCTCGTGACTGTCCAGTCTGGGGCAAAGCATGTAATAAATGTCACCGAGATAACCATATTTCCAAAGTGTGCAGGCAAGCAAATACAAATTATGTGGAGTCCCGTACTAAACCTGTGTCTAGTAAACCAGACCAGTATAAGTTATTCAGTACTAGAGCCACACATACCTCCTCAGTAAAACCATATTGTATTTCTTGTAGTATTAATAATAAAAAGGTGACCTTTGAAATCGATACAGGTGCACTGCCACTATTATTAACTCAGAGACATGATTACTAGTTACTAATTTAAATTGTTAATTTATGTTTTGTTTATATTGGATGGCGGCCGAGTTGGCCGAAGCCACCCATTGTTCTTATTTCTCGGATACTTATGTATTAGTTGATACCAAACATGTGACCAAATACTTAACCTCAATCAGTCAGGATTTCACTCTGATATATTACCTAGATGTGTACATTCAGCAGCAGCATTCAGATTGGGAAATTGAACTTCTATTTACAAATGTCTTGTCTAATTGATCAGCACTCTATAGACGCACAATCCAGATCGTGGGCCGGTGTCTGCCGCTGGTCAAACCACGTCTTTGATCAGGTCGAGGCCGACTGCCTCTACTGGTCGGACTACGGCCATATTCAGGACGAGCGGGTATGGGCACACATGGAGAAACATGACAACAACAAGGGGAGGCTACACTCGCCTCCGCGCAAGGAAGTAACCCCAGGTATATATTTGTTAGTGTTAGTGCGTCTGGATCGGGGCCCGGATCGAGTTCCCCACAGCCTAAACATTCCGGCATGGGTCCGGTACCTCTCCGGTATACCTGGAAAGGAGGAGTATGGAGGAGTATTAGTCAGGTATGGCTTCTCCCTGGGATACCTCGGCCCTGTGAGCGATACCCACGGGATACCCAACCACCCGAGTGCCTCCAGGTATCCCGACCAGATCTACAAATTCATTGAAAAGGAGCGGAACCATTCAAACCTCCTGGGACCATTCAACCACGCCCCCTTTGCTCTGTGGTGTCACATGTTGCCCCTCATGTCATGTGAAAAGAGGGGGACCACCGACCGTCGACATGACGTACCCATGGGATAAAAGCATCAATGCCTACATCATTAAGAACTCTGTCTACGGCAGGAGAGAGAGCACAGGCTCCCTACCGTCAACTGCTTTGTCAGCTGCCTCGTGGACTCGGGGCTGGGGAGCTACATGTCCAGCAACGATATCTCTAGCGCATATAAGAACTTCCACTGCAACCCGTTGGACTGGCCGTTGCTCTGCTTCATGTGGGAGGGCGGATACTACTGTTATACGGCCCTGCCGTTTGGTGCCTGTGCCTCCTCGTACCACATGCAGTGCGTCGCCAAGACCATCGTACAGATCCTTGGGTCCAAGGGAGTCGATGCTGCCATGTACCTGGACGATCTGATCATACTGTCCCCGGATCGAGCAAAGGCAGCCTCGGATTTTGCCATCGCCCGCGACCTGTTCAGGGAACTCGGCCTCCCCGAGGCCTGAGAGAAAGCACAGAGCCCAAGCCTTGTCGCTATGTGGCTTGGCATAGTGATCGATGCACCTAATATGACTCTCACAATCCCCGAGGACAAACACCAGGGACCTGGGGTCTGTTTAACATCAAACGAACGAGAGTTTGAAAGCTCGTACGGGGGTCGTCCAGCCAGTCTCGTTCAACAAGTCCCTTGCTCGTCCAGGGACGAGCCCTGTCGTCCACACTGTCCTAGGTCGTCTCAAACTCTCGCAAACGGACGACAGCCCAAAGGGGTGTCTTAAGCCCATAAGACAGCGACATTTTCCACAGATTCTCACCGATCCAAACACCGATTATAATCGGGAACAAGAATGTCGCTGTCTTATTCCCTTTGCAATGCTTCCCGATCACACCTTTTCATTTTATGACCTTGTACAGCGACCCGATTGAGATCAAAGAGAGCCGCCGGGAGCCGTGTGCGGTCCATAACTATCAAAAATGTCACTAACTATCAAAAATGACTTGGTTTGAGACTTATGGACATTTGTCATTTCCATAACTATCAAAATGTCCATAACTATAAAAAAATGTACATAATTATCAAAACGTGCTTAAACAAATGTGTTGCCGCATTCGCGTTACATTGCGTTACTTAGCGTTACATCCTAACTGAGTCATGCTACCTAAAGCCTATGAGACACCGAAAATTGTTCCCGATTCATCCCAACCATCGACTCGGTGAGAGTCGGGAATCAAATTTCAGTGTCTATAGGGGAGCGTCCACTAACCAAGACAAGGCTACAACAATGGCTTTCCGACAAGGTCCACGACAGCTCTACGATTGGAAGCCTTGTCGTAGCCTTGTCGTGGTTGGTGGACCACAGTTCCCAACAAGAGGCTACGACAAGGTCACGACAGGCTGTGACATGAAGCTTGTCGGGGGCCTGTCGGGGGCCTTCCGACAACGTTACGACAAAATCGAACATGTTCGATTTTCGAGCCGTGTCGCGGTGTGTCGTGGCGTGTCGGGAGGTTGTCACAGAGGTCTACGATAGAATATTTAGGTGGAGCGTGCACTTCACGACAGGTTGCGACAAGGGCTCACGACAGCTCCCCTCCTCACGACAATGCTGCGACAAGGCACCGATTGGAACTTTCTTGTCTGCTCTTGTCGTAGCCTTGTCGTGGTTGGTGGACGCCCCCCCCTTATACCTATAAAGCCCATAAGACAGCGACATTTTCCACAGATTCTTACCGATCCGATCACCGATCATTATCGAAAACATATCGCTGTCTTATACCTTTTGCAATGCTTCCCGATCATACCTTTTCATTTTATGACCTTGTACATCGATCCGATTGAGATCAAAGAGAGCTGCCGGGAGCCGAGCCGGGGTGAGCCACGGGCCGCTGCTGTGGGTTCATAGAAAATAATTCAAAGTTTGATAACTTTGGATCTAATTAAGATGTTCAGAAGCAGTTTTTAGATTCATTATCACCTTTGTCTCTCCTACAAATCGGTATAAGACACTTGTATATCGGACTAGAGGATAGGTAGCATCGATGTTCAAATTCTCAGCATCGGGAACAGTCGGTGAAGTGCGTACAGCGACCCGATTGTGACCGACCTGACGGATTCGTCGGGCAAAGGTGTGATCGGGCACAATGGTCAGGTCGCTGTCTTATTGGCTTAAGACACTGACATGTAGACTCTTCCCAACGACACCTCCTCCTTTTATAACCTCGTAAATTACCCGGGATAAGGTCAAAGGAAGCGGCCGGGTGCCGGGCCCGGCTGGGTCCCGGGCCGGGTGATAGGTCTATATACAAATAATGCAAAGTTTAATTACTTCGGATCCAATTAAGATATCGGGAAACGGTTTTCAGATCTATGATCGCTTGTGACTCCCCTACACATCGATATAAGACACTTGTAAATCGGACTAAGGGATAGGTAACATCGCTATTCAAACGGCCAACTCAGTATCGGTAACAATCGGTGAAAGTGCGTACACTGAAATCTTAAAGGTCGGGGAGAGTTGGTCATATCTGACATGGTAGTAATGCCCGACACGTCGGGAAAAGCAATAAAATCGGGTCGGTGAAGTGCGTACGCTGACCCGATTGACGCAGATTGTCACAGACCCGACGGATCCGTCGGGGAAAGGTAGAATCGGGCACAGCCGTCGGGTCGGTGTCTTATAGGCTTTATAGGTTTAGAATGAGTTATATTTCTGTCCGGATTACATGCTAACCAAGTTACCGTTACCGCGTTACCGTGACTGCGTTACCATTACAATTCTAACCCCATCTTACTGATAGGCCCGGCGTCCACCTACTACGATATGGCTCCGATATGGTCTACGATGCATCTCCCGATGAAAAACAAAATCGCGTCGGCAGGTCCCTTAATATCGGGGCAATTGACCACGTTTCTGCGATTAGACACCGATAAAAACCCCATACACTGCGTGGTGGAGTGGCATGTCTAGACATATGTCTACGATTTTGCACCTTCCCGATATGTCTCCGATATTTGGTTTTTTGTATCGGTGCCATATCGGTAGGTCTAAGTTTCTATCGTAGTAGGTGGACGCCAGGCCTAACTGTTAGTGCATTACCATTCTAACCCCATTACACCATACTGTTAACTGTGACCATTCTAACCCAGTTACAGCGTTATCATTCTAACCCCGTTATCATTCTAACTGCATTACATCCTAAGCCTAGAACCTCATATAGCATTACCATGTTACTGTTCTGACCCTGTTAGTGCATTACCACTGCTAACTGTGTTACCATTCTAACTGTGTTACCGTGTTACATCACTACATCCTGCATCCCTACATCCTACATCCTACATCACTACATCCTACATCACTACATCCCTACATCCCAAGATCACTACATCCTACATCACTACATCCTACATCACTACATCACTACATCCTACATCCCTACATCCTACATCACTACATCCTACATCCTACATCACTACATCACTACATCCTACATCCCTACTTCATACATCACGACATCCTACATCACTACATCCCTACATCCTACATCACTACATCACTACATCCTACATCCCTACATCCTACATCACTACATCCTACATCACTACATCCTATATCCTACATCCTACATCCACACATCCACACATCACTACATCCTACATTTTTTTTTTTTTTTTTCAAAAATTTCTTTATTGATACTCAAGATTATACAACAGGAATTGTGTTCACATGTTATGTCTGTATCAATAAAGTGGCTGTTGTGTCAGCTCTACAGTTGAGCTGATTTTCATCACATAGCCTCAAGTTAGGTACAAGGACAAGATATACATCTGATACAATCAGGATAGGCTGCAGCCTTTTCCAGACACTGTGTAGCTCTTCCGGATCTGACAAGAGGAAATACGGACAAGCAGATCATTAGAACCGACATTGGTTATCTTTGATAATAAGTTCATATAGTTTGACGACAACAACAATAGCAATAAACATCAATAGGGCCCCATGAAAACGTTGTTCCCATCTTGTTATTTTGTTATTTCGGGACTTTTTCCAGCAAACATTGTTTAGAAATGTGTTTAAATTCTTTATAGGTTTCAATACTTCGTGTCGTATGAGAAAGTCCATTCCAAGTGTATGCTCCTGTGTAGTGAACTGAGTTTATGTATGCTTGGCAATTTGGTCGTAATTGTCGAAGTATAGGCGCCTCATGTGCTCTCGTGTAGACTTGAGGTGTTATCGTGTAGTTCTTATCATGTGCCCGTTTAAACATAGCATTTCTTAAATGGCAGATCCGTCTGTCTGATAGCATAGTAATGTTAGCTCTAGCATGTAGGGCCATAACTGACGTTCTGACACTTGCTCTTAGGCAAACTCTTAGACATTTGTTTTCAAGTACTTGTAATTTGTCTCTCATGTATAACGCTGATGTCATATACAAGATGTCGCCATAATCTATATATGGTAAAATACATTGTTTGTAGATACGCAAGGCCGCTGAGGTTGAGATATAGTCCCTCATTTTTCTCAATTGGTATAGTCTATAAGAGATCGTTTTGTAGAGTCTGCTAAAATGGGTTTTATAGTCTAATTGGCTATTGAGATTTATACCTAGATAGCTATACGAAAAAACACTTTGTATAATTTGTTCTCCTAGCTTGAGGGAAAAGTTTGCAAAATTATTCACCTTTTTACGGGGAGCAAAGACCATCACTTTTGTTTTCTTGGCATTAATCGTGAGTTTGTTTAGTTGGCACCATAAATGTACATGATCCAGATCAGTCTGTAAGTCATTGAACATGATTCCAGGGCTCTCACCCGATACATACAAAACAGTGTCGTCTGCGTAGAGACACGAGTTTGCCACCTTTAACGTTGAACACATATCGTTAATATAAACGAGAAACAACAGCGGGCCCAATATGGACCCTTGAGGGACACCACAAGATACATTGAGCGACTCAGACAACATTTCATTCACCCGTATTGATTGTCTCCTATTAGACAGATAGTCTTTAAACCAGTTAATATCTCTATCGTTTAACCCATATCGTGATAGTTTGTTAAGCAGTATTGGATGATTCACAGTATCGAAAGCCTTACAAAGGTCGATAAAAATGGCGATCGTGTTTTTCCCTATATTACGGTTAATTAAAATATCATCGGTGAATTTAGCCACTGCCTGAATTGACGACATACCCTTTCTGAAACCCCATTGATTTGGATTTAGTATAGAGCAGTTATCAAGAAAAAGTATAGTCTGGCGATGCACAATTTTTTCAATAAGTTTTCCAATCACAGGTAACAAGGATATAGGTCTTAAGTTTGAGACCGAAGAGGTGTCACCTCCTTTAAGAAGAGGGACAACTACCGAGTTTTTCCAAGAAACAGGGATTACAGAAGAAGCAAAGGAAGCATTGAACAAGTCTGCGAAAATATGTGGGATTAGGATCACTGCATCCTTGAAGACCATGGTATTGACACCATCAATCATAGATTGTTTGGAGGTTTTTATTTCCTTAGCTAGTTGTAGGACTTCGGCAGCATTTGTCTGTAGTTCGTTTGATTTTATATGGTTTATTTCATCATACGGTTTCCATGGTGTATTATATTTGCCAGCTAGGTCAGGGCCTATGTTTGTAAAAAAGTTATTTATAAAGTTAGGGGTAGCTTCATGTTTTATCAAGACATTTTCATCATTTTTTAGTTCAATTTTCAGTCCGGTTCTATCTGTTGCTGAGGGAAGTATAGTGTTGATAGTCCGCCAGAATTTTTTATGGTCATTTTGATTTTCATTAAGATTGTTTAGTATATAGGTCTGCCTGGCTAATTTTACAGATCGATTTGCTAGGTTCCTTGCTGTTTTAGCCACATTTTTATCCTCGATTCTCCCGGATTTCCTAGCAATTTTAAGTAGTTTATTTTTATCTTTCAAAAGTTCAATGGTTTCTTGAGTAATCCACGGTTGTTGCTTATCTATTATTTGAAACTCCCTAACCTTGCATTTAATATCTAGGAAACTGTTTATTTTATTTAAGAGGAAGGCCCATTTATCTTCTACATTATTTAATCCAAGATAGTCATTCCAGTTCACCTCATTCAAGTACCTGCCTAGGTCCTCTTTTTTATATTTAGTATATGATCTTCCTTTTATGGTCTTTTTCTCTACTGTCCTCCTTGGGTGTTTCAATGTGATAAATATACTATGGTGATCACTAAAGGACAGTGTCAACACCCCTGTTTTGGTTACATTGTGACTTGTAGTAAAAGCTAAGTCTAATATAGAGTTGTTTAGAGAATATCTAGTTATATCTTTTATATGCTGTTGGAAACCCAATTGTTTCATGTTATTCAACAGCTCCTGAGTCTCAACTGTATCTGTTACTAGTGCATTTACATTAAAGTCTCCTATGGCTACAAAATCACAGTCAAAGTTTTCTTTCAAATCTGTTAGTGTGTTTGTTAATAGGCTAATGCCATTTAAGGTATTTCCTCCCGTGGGACGGTATATGTTTAATAGGATAATGTTTTTGGCATGTTCCCTTTGGATGAGTATAATTTGTAATTCCAGGTCCTTATTGCTTATATTTTGGTTCATAAAAAGAGTTGCATCTATAGACAGGTTTTTCTTTGTGTAAACACAAAGTCCACCTCCAATTTTGGGGAGTGGGTCGGTTTCTGCTTTTTTCCAAGTTCTATCCCATCTCTGAAGCTTGTAGCCGTTTAGTTGGTAGTCGTTATTGGAATCCGAAGAAGTAAGCCAAGATTCGGAAATAGTTAAGACATCCCAAATTTCTCCCATGTTCTCGTGGGTAAATACGTCAAAATCAGATCTTAAGCTTCTAACATTTGCATGTGCAATTTTAAGACCCCTTATCCCCTCCACATCAGTCAGATCCACCAGATTCGTATTATCCCCAATCATCAAATTTCATACGTGTAACACTCAGATACAATTTGGTACAGTCCACATTGGTCCAGTACCAGCAAACGACCTTTCTGAGGTAACAGATTTCATGTCTCTTCCATATTATGGGTATAGCGTATGGCAAACAATAAGATAATAACAAACTTAAATAAACTCCCATGTCAACCTCGGTAACTAACTCCGTCAACATGAGTAACCAGCCTTGAACCAGATACATTGATCCTTGTTCAAGTCGTAGGACATAATTTGGTAGTAGTCGACATTTTTTAGACCCCCCCTTATCATTTCATGGGATATAATAAGACGGAATTTTTAATAGTTACATAGATAACTACATTTGCATTTCATTGTGTAATTTGTAAATTTTGTTACTGGTGCCCTGAAGTGATTGTGCAATTATCTGTAACAATTCACAACTTTCTCCACTACCAGTAAATAACCCTCCGAGTATACTGTGTAATTGTAAAGTATGGTTAACATAGTAAAATCAACTGTGTAACATGGCAACAGAGGCAGGATAACAAAGTATCACCCACTTGTTGGACATCAGCTCGGTAGAGATGTTTAGGGTAATAAGTTTTCTTATAAAGTCGCGTCTGATAATGTCGGAGGTTGATCGTTATCTATAACAAGTCACAACCAATCTTCATTTATCTCACACCTTCTGTATTGAAAATTACAGGTATTTTAAAAATAGATACTGTTAATGGGGGAGGAGTAAGATAGTGCTGCTGTAGTAACCAATTATCTATAACAATCGGTTACGACTTTGGCACTTCCACACTGAGCCAATTTGCTCCTACGGACAGTATAAGGAAATGTAACACATATAATGTGATTGATGCGGCAGTTTGGCAACTCTACCACATAAGATATGTAGACAGGAAATTTCTTGCAAAAGCACGAAGGTAGTCAGTGGCCCATTTATGCAGGAGCTCATGATTGGGGTGGATTCCATCTGTGAGGCGTTTGAGATAATGTGTCATTTTGCCCCTTCTCCACTTGTGGGAGTGATTTGCAATCCATGGTACCTGTAGGTCACTACTTTCGTTTAGCTCGATTAGCATACGGTTATAATCCATCACCGCGTTTGTTGACATACGTTGTTGTTCTGGGGTTGCGTCGTCAACGCACTTGAGGATATCTGGGGCAGTCAGTGGGCAAATTACTACTTTAGCATTTGGATGGTTTGCGTACAACCAAGATAGTCCTACCTCAGCGAATGTGATCAGATGTAGAGTGAGTTCCGCTGCCGTTTGCCAAGGAAACTTGATGACAAAAGTTTTCTTTTTG
Source organism: Alentia gelatinosa (assembly GCA_950022655.1). Lineage (NCBI taxonomy): Eukaryota > Metazoa > Annelida > Polychaeta > Phyllodocida > Polynoidae > Alentia > Alentia gelatinosa. The sequence continues at coordinate 46,954,671 of OX465587.1, read as the reverse complement.
GAGTCCAGATATACCTTTTTAGTCACGTTGCAGATCCCTCCCTGTATGTAGATGATGGATTTCGGACTAAATAGCAGGTGTCTATGGGCGAGTACTATAAGTTCTTCTATTCGGGCTCCGCCGAACGTAAATACGTTGAAACGTAACGCTGCTATGTTCAATTCCGCACTACATCCCTACATCCTACATCTCTACATCCTACATCACTGCATCCTACATCACTACATCCTACATCACTACATCCTACATCCCTACATCCCCACATCCCCACATCACTACATCCTACATCCCCACATCATACATCCATACATCCTACATCACTACAACCCTACATCACTACATCCTACATACCTACATTCTACATCCCTACATCCTACATCACTACATCCTACATCCCTACATCACTACATCCCAACATATCAACATCCAACATCCCTACATCCTATATCACTACATCCCTACATCCTACATCCTACATCACTACATCACTACATCCTACATCCCCACATTCTACATCCCCACATTCTACATCACTACATCCCTACATCCTACATCCCCACATCCTACATCACTACATCACTACATCCCTACATCCTACATCACTACATCACTACATCCCTACATCCCCACATCCTATTGAGTGAAGACTATTGCGGGCATTTGGGGGAGTCTGTTTTGCAGTCTGTTTTGCTTTTCAAAAGGGTCCCGGAAGTTGATATTTGGTGCGGGATGCTCCACTCACTGGTCTCCTGCCTGTCACGGTCACCTCCAGCGGACGACCTCTCGTCTGGATTCATATAGGTCAAACGTAAGAGAATCTGTACGAGCGATAGGCCCTGCCCTGGACGACATGCCTTATTAAACCACATTGGACGAGGATCGCCCAGAACCTCGTCCCTCGCCTTGTATCGTCCAGGTACAGTCTCGCTCGTCCGATGTTAAACAGACCCCTGTTTCACTAGTCTTGTGACATGTCTGTGACACCATACAGACATTGAGGTTGTCTAGTTTCATGACAACACAAGTAGCTGCCCTTAGGAAAAGACAGACCCCAAACATAAGAATTAGACAAATCTACACATCATGGACCTGTTTCACTAGTTTCGTGACAAAAGTGTTAGACAGACATGAAAAGCGGCACCAACAGTGCAAGCAAGAACGGACAAAACGAAGACTAATGTTTAGTTCTTATGAAACCGGACACACCATCTAGACGCCATCTAGATATGTCACAAACTAGTGAAACAGGTCCCAGGACGTGAGGAACCACGCTCCCTCACCAAGCGCCAGCTCCAGTCGGTCCTGGGGAAGGTGATCCATGTGTTGAAATGTATACGGCTGGCCAGGCTGTTCGTTAGTAAACTGCTCAAGGCACTGAGAGGGATAACAGGTTACTATATAAACGTGTACTCTGACATGAGACAGGACCTCACTTGGTTCCTGTGATTCGGTGAGGTATGGGTGGGCCAAGCCCTTATCCCCCGGGGTCCTCCTACTAAGTGCCTCATCATGGATGCCTGCCTCACAAGGATCGGAGGCATGGACGGCAGATACGCCTACGCCAGACAAGTCTGCCCCTTCGAGGACCCTGTGAACTGCATCACTGAGCTGGAGGCCCTCAACACAATCTACACCATGAATACCTTCCTCCAAGTTCGGGGCCAATGGACCAGAGTGGGGAGTGCGCCCGCCAAGCCTGGATGGTACAAGCCAAGCTGCAGATGGACTTTGTATATATATACCTGTGTGCCCAGGGAACTCAACATGGTCGCCGACGCCCTCAGTCTTGCCCACCTAACCTCGAGGTACTATGACAAAACGGCTATGTATATGAATTTCCATTTGCTTTCAGAGATTATACCTTGCACTCATGCCTCATTTGTGCCTGTTCTGCATCTCCCCTGTAGATCTGGGGGCTGTGTCACTAGGAGGGTAAGCTGTCATAGTGAGACCACAGGGATAGTTTGCGTTTCATGAGAAGGTGCAGTCAAGCATGAACGTGTCAGGTAAGGAGTGAGACCAACAGTGAGAGAGTATGTTTCACTAGAAAATTAGGTCTCACTGTACCTATCACTGTTGAGGCACTATTAGTGACAGGGTAGACCATGTCACTGTTGGGTTTAGAGCTTTGTTTATGTCAGAGTAGGGCAAAGGAGTTAGGCAATGAAATTCTTACACGAGTAAGGTATACATATAACTTATAATCGTACCAAATTTGGAGAAAGTCTGCCACACAGTTCTGAAGATATAGGCATTTGAATTTTTTCATAGCAAATACTGCTCTGGTGGCCAGTGTCGAGCACTTCCCGCCGGGCTCTGGGGGGAGACAAAAAGAACAGCCGAAACTCCGCTGCACTACGGAGGGAGTGAAAAAGAACAGTGACCAACGCAAACGCATGGAGGGAGTGAAAAATTCAAACGCCAGTAACTTCGGAATGGTACATATTTTGTACGATTATAGGTTATATGTACCCCTTACTCGTGTTAAAGTTTCAGCGCTTAATTCTTATGGGAAGTATGGGAAATCCTCTATATACACACAGTGAGGTTTGACAGCACAGCGAAACCCTGTGCTCACTAAGTGCGCTATGCTGTAAAATATGTCAACAGTGAGAGTTGGTGCCACATCAACAGTGACAGCACTGATGAAACGGGATCTTGTCATTGTCACTGTTGGTATCGCTGTTGCTGGCACTGTTGCAGTCCTAGCTCTTGCTTTTACCACCCCACTAGTGAAACGGCCCCCTGGCTCTACTCTCACTCCAGACGAGGGCATCTGCACAGCAGTCTCAGGCACGTGCCCCAGGAACGGTCGCTGGAACGGCTGCCCGATGATAGCCGATCTGCAGGCAACCACAGTGAGCTTTATCCCAGTGCACCTCGAGTACATCGCGGACCACGCCCCCTCACCAGCGACCGTAGCCAACCACCGCTCCCACGTAAGGTCGCATTTATGGCTTTCCGGGGGACTTCAGGATGAACTGGGCGCTTGAGGCCATGAGGCGCAACAAATTATACACCCCGAACGTCAAACCACCGGTCCCCATGAGGGTCCTGCAGGCAGTCCTCGGGGCCCTATCGGCGATGCCACTCCAACTCTTGTTGTGTGCTGCTCTTTTGGTGATTTTCTACGCCGCCCTACGACAGAGCGAGGTCACTCCACCCTCGGCCTGTGTCTACGACCCGTCCTGCCACCTGTCACGTGACGACCACACCCACTCACGTGAACGTAACCATCAAAGCTGGAAAAACCTACAACACATGGGTGAATTCAAAGCGGTCACGCTCCAGGGACCTGTTTCAGTAGTTTAGTGACATGTCTAGATGGCGTCTGTGACACCATACGGACAGATCACAAGATTGCAATCGATGACACGCGGAGTTTCACTCACTTCTCGTAGGAATTAAGCAATGACACTTTAACATGAGATGGGGATACATGTAACCTATAATCGTTCCAAATATGAAGAAGATTGGCCACCCCGATTTTCTGATATTTGCTAGTCTTTTTCCGCTGTTGCTTGCACTGTTGGTGCCGCTGTTGATGTCTGTCTAGGCCTAATGTCACGAGCCTACTGAAACAGGTCCCAGGCCTCCCCGGACCACCGGTTCTCCCCGGTGCGGGCGATCGAAGATATGCTCGCGGCCGCCCCTACGGACAGGCCCGAGGATCCGTTCTGACACTATCCGATAGAGTGAACTATCAGACAGTACCTTAATTGAAGAGAGACAACTGGATTCCTTCTGCAGTGGTTTATTAATAAATGTACCTACTAACTTGCTCCGTGGATACTGTACTACGCCACAGAACTCACGAAGTGAAGGGATCCGCCATTTTAAAATCTTGTGCCTATACCTGTGTTGTCGGCCTTTTGACCAATCAGATTGCGTTATTTTTTCAAAGGGTGCAATCTGTAGCTCAAAGCGTGCAGGTAAGGCTCAAAGCGTGCATTTTGTCACTCAAAGCGTGCAATCTGTAGGAACCCAAAGGCACCAGTACATCGTTTCACGGTGTAGAGTGCAATCTGTGTATGATAACTGTACTCCTTGGAGCTGTTTGTTGTTCGTTTGTGGTTTAAAGTCCCAGGGGACCCTGAGGGTATATAGGGACTATCAATGATTTAACTTTTCACTTTCATAGACTTATTTCAGTCAATTCTTTTCAATATTTCAAATATTTTAAAATATTTTATATAAAATCAAAGAGATTTGTCTCTTTCAAAAACATGATGATATCTTTCTTTGGAATAGTTTCGAACAACATTTTCATGTTGTTATTGTTTTTCAAATGCTTTCTTCTATTTTCTTGTACACTTTTACAGTTCAGCAGGATATGCTCAACAGTGATGGGTACATTGCATGCCTGGCATAATGGGGGATTTTCCCCTTTCAGGAGATATTCGTGTGTAAGTCTGGAGTGACCTATTTTCAGACGGGTCAGCTTCACCTGTTCACTACGACTTAATCCCCCACAGTTTCTCCTCCCATTCACAGTTGATTGAATGGTATGTAGTTTGTTTCTTATTTGCTTTTTCCAGTCAGATTGCCATTTATTCATTGTTATTTCTCTTATTGGAGCTGTCATATCCGTGTGTGGAATTTTCGCTGTACGGGGATGCAACTTCAGAGCTTTCTTCGCTGCTCTGTCTGCGTCTTCATTTCCATCAATTCCTATGTGGCTTGGTAGCCAGCATAGAATTATGTCCTTCTTTCTTTTCTTCAAAATGGAAATCCTCTCTTGAACTTCTCTTACCAAAGGGTTTGTCGGAGAGTATTGGAGGATACTTTGAAGACATGATTTTGAGTCAGATTATATGATGAATTTACGGTGGTGCGAGTCACCTGCCCAGTCTAGGGCTTTCAGTATTGCACTGGTCTCTGCAGTGAAAATACTGGCCTGGCCAGGTAATCCTGCAGTCAGGTAACCCTATGGTGTATGGACAGCAAAGCCCACTTTCTGTCCTTCTTTCGACCCATCAGTGTATATGGGAATGTACTCTTTGTGGTTCTTTTCTATCTTTTTCAGTTCAGTTTTGAACTGGAAAGTGCTAGTTTCACCTTTTTTATTATTACAGTAAAACCCTGCGTAAGCGGACACCCTTATCCCAAAGGCGTGAGCCCTGATACAGTGGCGATCTTTTAAAGGTATCAGTTCTGGGTCTCTTTATCCTAAGGACTAGTTTAGAGTGACTTCTCGTATTTACCATCCTATCTGTTATTAAGTTATCCTGATCAGAGGCCCACCAGTGAACAATGGCCAGCAGGTGACGAGACCGTCGGGACATGGTCCTGTTGCCTAACATGGAAACAACAACGTAAAGCCTTGTTTACCAGAGATTTGAGGTTTTTCTCTGCATTTCCGTGAGTACCACCGACACAAAATCCCCATATTCCATCTTTGACAAAATCATAGTCTTTGTAATAGCAACAGCGGTGTTTATGTCCAACCGGTACGTAAGCTTTCACAGTTTATAAAGCCTTACAGACACATCTTGATATAGTTTTTCGTAGTATTGAGCGAATGTCAATCTGGCGTCAAATATAATTCCTAAATAATTATATTTATCTACCCGGCTCAGTGCCACTCCGTCTATGCTGCAGGAGGGCCAGTTTGCGGTTTTCATCCGGTTGCTGCAAGGGCACCACATCGATTTGGACTTATTCACATTTATCTATAAATATATTAATACACACTAAAAAAAAAGGCAGATTAATCTATTTTTGGTAGGGTGTCCGTCGGATGTGACAGCTTACACTGGGTTTTAGGCCTTCTCTTACCACACGGGTGTCCATTAGGCGGGGTTCTACTGTACTTAGATCAAGAATAATCCCCCTAGGAGCAGTACGTATTTACACTGAGTTAGTGCATAGGTATGTAATAATAATGCCTACTGTACAAAGTTCTAAATCCATCCAATAATGAAATTTTAATCCCAACTGGCCATTACCCTAAAAGAAAAAAACCCAACCTATATTGATATTTGTTCAGGTAGATTTCTCGACTTCACTGATATCAGTGATGATATCACCCACTTCTTCATCAATGGGACACCAGAACGGTGGTTCCATCAACAATTAATTAGCCTAGGGATGTACTTGATTAAGGTCTAGAGATTTCAATTGGTCATTTAGAGACCCTGCCGCCAGTAGGTTCCATCGATCCGACATTTATGAAGCTCATCACTGGGGGCAAATACATGTATACCAATCAAGTACAGTAACATGGTGTATGCATGCATGAATGCCTTTATTTCAAGATGAATTATTTAGGGTGGTCCAGTGACCTTTGTCCTATGTGTTTCTGTCCAGGTCAAGCCGTGAGAGCAATCTTCAGTTTAAGCAATTCATCTTAGCGTGGTGTGATGAAAAGAACGGCACTTCTCTTTACATGAGGGCATTCTTCTTCATGAGCACTTCGTTTCTTCGTACAGCAGTAGTTAAATTTAACGCTATGAATGTAAGAAATAACAAAAATAATGAATGAATGACAGCATGTCAACTTTTCTTTGTTCACTAAATACAGATATTTCCTTTCTATTCAGGAAAGGGTAGACAGAGGTCATTGTCACTCTTAGTCGAAATGTATGAATTGGTTTGAATCGAACTGAACTTCTTCTTGCCCAAACTTATGCATAAATAAATGTGAAATCTAACCCCAGAGGGACTGGTGCCTGCAAGAGGATGGCATGCAGAAAGGTCAGTCCTAGTGTCAGTCTATACCAATACGGGACAGGCACATTGTTATCTGAACTAATAATTGAACTGCAGCATCACATGATATGATATATAGGATCACTGATATCATTTTAATAACCGCATTGATATATCAGTTTGAATATAACTTTGGATCTGTACTTTTTCTCTTTATTGAATCGTTAGAACGACTTGCTTGGCACGTCTATACCAGTGCTGCCCGCTTTGCTTTGTGGGGTGACATATTGATATATATATATTTTTTTATTTGATACTTTATCTTTATTCTCCTTTTTTCTATCCTGATCACTTATAGACAGATAATGAATATCAATGTGTACTGAATATATTATGTTTATGTGGTGTCCGAAAATGCCCCTCAGTGAGGATGCCCCATTAATTTAGTTTTCCTTATTTTGAATTTTGTATTGTATTATCTTTACGTTTGAAGCGCTGTCCTTAGAACCTCAAATTGGATAAACCTTTTTGTTAATCATGTTATTAGTTATGATTTGTATGGTATTGTTGGCACGTAACTATGGGAACAGTATACTTGAGCTTATTTTTGTAAACTCGGGTTGCTTCTCTTACCTGTGTGATCTATTTGAAGCACAGGGGATATGTACTGCACCTGTATTGTCAATGTGTGTTGATTATGATTCTATCATGTCTGTTTGTTTCATGTTTTTTATGGTTAGCAGTGTTGGTTTTTCAAATTGGTCGTTGGTACTCTGGTGGTTATGTTACCCCGAGGAGATATGGCCTATAAGCCAGGTATTTGATATATGTAATGGTTCAATGTGGTCCGGCATATGCTGGTGTATACGGTTTCTGGATGTGTTACTCACGCCACTCCATTTATGTTTACCAATGTACCGGTATGTAATGGAGGACTACTGTCCTCTGCCTGGTGTATTAAATGCTAATGTATGTCTGACTTTATCATAATGGTTTATATAATGCCTGAAAAACTTGCAGAGAAGAAGGGCTTGATCTTCGTAACGATCAATACTAGGAGTTTGTATAAAAAATTAGAGCAGGTGAAGTTAATGTTTAACCAAGTGGATTTTCTGGCAGTGACTGAGTCATGGCTTACCAATAAATATAATGCTAGCTTACTACACATAGAGGGGATGATTAACTTTAGGATGGATAGGGCCAGAACAGTAGCTGACAAGGGAGGAGGCCTAATTCTGTATGTAAAGCATACCATTGCAGACTTCATTCATAGGTACGACGACTGTTGTCTGAGTAATGAACACGTTGAAATCCTTACTTGTAGCTATACAAAACCAAATTGTAAAAAGATGTTGGTTATTTCTGTGTATAGACAGCCCCATGGTAACCCGCAGGTTGCCTTTGATACTCTTAGTGACATCATTGAAAATCCCAAATTTAGAAATTATGAAGTGTGGGTGCTAGGGGACCTAAACATAAACTTAAATATATCGACTAGCAGAAAATTCAATATTATGAAAGACTTTCTGGTCAGCAATAACCTAAGTTATGTTAAAACCCATGATACATACCTACATAAATTTGGAACCTTTAGACTGGATCATATTTATACAAACACAACTAAACTTGCCAGTAGCGGTAATGTGAACTGTTATATTAGCGACCACATACCCATATACGCGATACGAAAGTTCAGTAAACCCAAGATTGGTACCAGAGTTTTTAAAGGTCGATCATATGCAGGTCTGACAAATGAAGGTCTGAGGGAACATGTCTCGCATTTTGACCTTGAACTGCCCCCCGGACTAACTGCAGCTGGCTACTATGATCTATGGGAATCGCACTTGCGAGAATTCTTGGACACTGCGTGTCCGATTAAGGAGGTAAAGGTCAGGCAGAGAGATGGGATTGATCTGCCACTGGATGCCCAACGGCTGATAATGGAACGGGCTAGACTATTAAAGACTTGTCTTTATAACGGAAATGAACAAGCTAGGCTTAGATGCAGGGTATTGTCTAGACGAGTCAACCACTCGATTCGCACACATAAGTCAAACTTGGTTAAGGAGAAGTTATCAAATAACGTTAGCAACCCAAAAAAATTTTGGAGAAGTGTTAACAAGTTCTGGTCACCATCGGATAATCGGGCTGTGTTTGCTATTGAGGATCTAGACGGCAACACTATATCCCAGGTGGATCTTCCTAACTTTCTAAATAATTACTTTTCGTCGATTGTGCCTGGCCCTGGCCAATGTGCCAACCTACAAACTTATGACACTGAGAGTGCGCGGGATGGTCATATTGATGTGAGAGAGGTGGACTTGGAACAGACTAAAGATCTTGTGAAACGAATCAAGAGTAATAAGTCGTCCGGTCTGTTGGACATAAGCACGTCCTTTGTCAAAATGTCTTTTAACCTCCGTCCAGATGTACTGCAGAGAATATTGAATATGTCCTTTGCGAATAGTTTATTCCCCCAGAAATGGACCGTTGGGATAATATCACCATTACCTAAGGTCCCTCAGCCAAGACTGCCAGGGGAGCTGCGCCCGATTACTACTCTACCAGTTATGTCTAAGCTCCTGGAATACGAACTACATAATCAGTTAGTATCCCAATTAATGTCTGAAGGACGGTTCAATGATGACCAATATGGTTTTCTGCCGGGCAGGTCCACGGGCCAAGCAGTCTTCAAGCTACTCTCGGTATTATTTGATAGTGCTGATCGACGCTGTGTTACTCTTTGTGCCTTTGTGGACCTGTCCAAGGCTTTTGACTGTGTTTCTCACTGGATGCTCATGGACTGTCTGACTAACGTGGGGTGCTCACGTGCAGTTCTGAAACTTTTCATATCATACTTTAAAGACAGATCGCAATCAACAAAGGTGGGTGGTGTCTTCTCTGGCTCTGTTGGCGTCAGGACTGGTGTCCCGCAGGGCTCGGTTTTAGGCCCGATACTTTTTGTCTTGTATTTAAATAATTGTACAGAAGTTCTAAAACATAGTCAATGTATTATGTATGTGGATGATATCGTACTTACCGTCACTGGAAAGGACGAGAGAATCATGGCTACCCTACTACAGGAAGATCTTTGCAGTCTTAATAACTGGTTGGGGAATAAAAGTTTGAAGGTAAATCGAGCTAAATCGAAGGTTTTGTGGTGTGTTGGTAATAGGCGTAAAGAACTGCTTAACTGTCCGGTGCATTTAGATGGGGTGGTACTAGAGCGGGTGAGAAACTTTTCGTACCTTGGTGTGGTCATTGATGACCGTCTGGCTTTCACACCTTACTTTGATAAACTCAAAAGGGACTTTCAGTATAGGTTATTCAAACTTCGTAAAGTCCGCTTTTTTATAGATACTTCAACATCTATCGCCATTTTGAAAACTATGATGTTGTCCAAACTGGAATACTGTAGCTTTGTTTGTTCTAGCCTTAGAGTGGATCAGAAAAGGAAACTTCAAACTTTGGTTAATGATGCCCTGCGTACCTGCTTTAGGGATAGTCGGAATTTTCGGATGAGTACCAGTGTGATGTATTCAAAGGCGAATATTGCTACACTGGATGAAAGACGCAAAACACAGATCTTGTCATTTGTGCATTGGTGGACGAGTAAAGAAGGCAATGTTATCCAAGATAGTACCCAGGTCACAAGAAATGCTGGCAAGGTTAAGTTAAAGCTAAAAAGGCCTAATACTGAACTGTTCAGGAGGTCACCACTGTATGCTGGTAAATTGCTGTGGGACGCTCTGCCCCTAGCCATGCATCATGTTACAAACAGGGAGAGGTTCAAGAAGCTGCTGAAAAAAGGTGTTGATGGAGAAGGTTTTATGTGTGATGTGTGTTTACATGCTCTGTGACCGAATTACTCGGATTGTATGTCATGGACGTGATATGAGCCATATATTATATAACTACAATGGTCGATACTGCTAATCTGTTTCATGTGTTAAAACTATGTACTGTTTGTCCCTATGTCTAGGCCTAAAACGAAGTTTACCATGTTTTTCTGAAGCTGGTCCTCCATAAAGACCCAATAGTTAAGTACCCGGTGTGTTTACATAGATCTGGAGTGGAACACCTTCTAAACATATTGAATGGAATGTGATTTTGTATGGTAGTACTCCCCGACAAGATCGTTTTTCTTACTATGTATGTACATGCTGGTAACTCTAGTTTGTTATGTATTTGTGACCACTGAGATTGAAAATCATTTACTTGTATATGAATCTTGCCTCGTCAATAAAAACTTTTGGTTAAATGTGATGTTATACCTACATTCTCATATAATTTCATCTTTATCAATCCATCAATTCCTTCTTGAAACTATTTTATCAATCTCAGAAAAATACACAATGTTTTGATGGACCATTTGCCTAGTGCCAGATGATGCCTTAAAAGATCAATTTTCCATTAAGAGTCAAAAAGAATAGCCATACTATAAGAGAGAATGATATATTTACCAGCAAAGTGCATTCAAACTTTGCGCTAAACATCCACTACATGAGTTGCACTCACACATGGCTTCACTTTCATGTAGAATTGTTGACAAAAAGCAAAGCACCAGGAACAGGAGTTCTTTTTGAAGTTCTCTTGTTTCTTTGATCACTGTAATTCTCAGCTGCAGTTTCAATGCTTTATATATCAATGCTTTCATTTAGTAACTATGTTTAGAAATGCAATATTTGGTCAATAGTGTCAGGAACATAAATGTTCTGCTAGGCTGCAAATGCAGTTTGGGAACTATGCTTCATCATCATGTCCCAAAGTACATACCTTTGCAGAGTCCACAGTTGCTATGCAATCAGGCCACGTGCACTCCCCAGGATTTGAGGCCATTAAACATGTTTTGAAATAGAACTTGAAATAGGTATGATAGTGCATGTAACATTTAATTTTGTCTTATTCAGTTTGTGAACAATGGTATTCAACGAAAGAACCTCCCCCTAGAGAATGTGAAATAAAGATTGTTGGAAAAAAAATAAGAATAACCTAATGGTACAATTTCCTGACAGAAACTGGGTCTATTCTGCAGAAATCATTGTAAACAAAATATTTCATCATGGCTACATTATTTCAGGTGACTAGGGAGTGGCCCATATTGAGCCATGGGAAATTAGAGCTTGTTCCTTCCTATCTATTGATAAGCTGAAGAGTGTTATACATTTTTCTCTGCCGACTTCCTCAAGAGTTATCAAATAGGGTTATATTTTATTCAAGGCAATCATGATCTTATGGGAAAATCTTGGATTGCATGGATAATGTTGTTGGGTGGTTGGGCAAAGAAAAAGTCCACAATTATAGTCTGGCCGTAGTTTGGTTTGTTTGTTTGTTGGTTTGTTTTAACGTCCAGTTAACCATTGCAGGTTCTCACCAGACTTTCTCAATGTTCTTTTACACCACAAGGGTGGTGATTGAATCTATGAAATGAATTTAGGTAGAAACCTCACCCCTACACATTTACGGAGGTGCGAGTTCTTTTACTTTCCACACCACACAGACATGGTATGAGAGGGATTGGCGTTTGATATAGCAGTAAATCTAACACTGATGGGGGTGAAGGAGAAAGTGGCCGCAGAGGGATCTGAATCATCAAAGTCTGACAACTTTGGTATTACAAGTTCAGTGCTCTTTACCACAGAGCTAACTCCCCATCCCAGTGGCTTTTGTTATGCTTGCGTGCAAGCATATCCAGTCTGCACCACGAGGAGGCGAGGCAACCAACAGGGTTAAGGGATTGATAATTGTGGTCCACCCTAGCAGACCTCTGCCCCTAGAAGGTAACTTTTGACAAAGTTCAACCTGACACATTTGGAGGTGAACTTTGGATATTCTAGGCCTCTCTAACATCTAACATCTGGATATTCTAGGCCTCTCTAACAAGGGACAATATGGCGGCGGAGTAGCAGGTGGTGTGGGAACGCTGCAGCCGAGGTGATTGATCAGTTTGCATGGATTAACTAATACCTGAACTCCGTAATCAATGACATCTGCCCTATGAACATCGACAGAATACCTACACACTTAAAATATGGGGCCAGGCAAGAATGATAAGCGTGAAACAAGAGCAAGTAGGCCTACATTGGAGAAGACGGCCACAGAAGCGGTGAGCGATAAAGGGGGCCGTAGTCAAGATAAACATGCCGACCAAGCAACCTTAGCTACAGGCACGGGCGAGGAACCTGTCACCCTTCATACACTTGCTATATCTATGTCCAAGATCCAGAATTTGCTTGACACATTGGCGGAAAGCAACGCCACCCTAAACTCCAAACTTGAGAAGCTAGCCGCTAATACGGATGCTAATAAAGACGGGATAAATAAGCTAAACAATCAGTTCGCGGATCACTTGGAAGACACCGCCTCCGTTAAGGCTAAACTGGAAGGAGTGTCAGACAAGTTAGACAATGTGGCGGACGAAGTTGCTGATCTGAGAAAAGCTAATGACTCCCATCTGTCACAAAAACGGGCGCTAAACATCATAATAAGGGGAATTACAGAGCCGGACCATGAGAAAATGTTCGAGACCATGGGAGAGCTCTTTAGAGCGTTAAAACTCTCTTTTCCCTTTGCTTTAACGGACGGGGCTTTTCGCGTAGGCATGGCAGGGGACCAGGAGGGCCCCAATGTAAACAAACGCATGTGGAACCGACCAATTAAGCTAAAACTTGTCACTAAGCAGCAGAAATCAGAGTTGTTCGGGCTTAAATTAAACTTAATAGGAACAAAATTTGACAAAATTACAATTACCCCAGACCTCACTGACGACGAACAAAAAGACCGGAAAGACCTACAGCAACTACTAGGGGCACTAAAACAGTACGACAACGAAGCCAAGATTAGGGGAAACACCCTGATCGTTGACAAAAAAGTATACCCGCGTAAGGACTTTGGCGACCTACCATATGATATGACACTTGAAAAAGCCTCAACACTTTTCACTCCCATGGGCATCTTCTTCCAGGGCCACAACAGCCCCCTTTCGAACTTATACCAATGTAAATTGAATGATGACGAATTTAACTTTGAGGCGACTAGTGTTGAGCATGCTTATGCATTCAGAATGGCCAAGGTACACGGAGACAAGGGAGCGGAGCGTGCAATCCGCGAAACCACTAACCCATACACTTTGAAACGCATAACAAAAAAGATCAACAAGTCCAAGGAATGGAGACAAGGCGAGCGGAACACCCTGAAAGCACTGATCAAACTTAAATTGACTCAGAACCCAGTGATCCAAGACAAACTGCAACGAACAACAGCAACACCATACTTTGAAGCAACGAAGGATCCTGTCTATGGGTGTGGAACTCTCCTGCACCAAGTCAGGAAAGCAATGCCACAAAACACACCACAACCAGGGCCCTGTTTTTCAGTCAAGACATAATCGCTCAACGAAAACCTAAGATGTCTCCACGATTGGAAGACAATTTGCAAGACACAAAATGGCGGGTGTGCTATAGACACGGTCTCAGTGCGGCGCGCTCGATCGCCGCTAAAAGTGTCTCAAGTCTAGAACTGTCTCAGGCTCTATCAAAGCTCACTGTGTGTATATTGAGGATTTCCCGTGCTTCCCATACGAATCTAGGAATGAAATATTAACACGAGTAAGGGAGACATATAACTTATAATCGTACCAAATATGAAGAAGATGGGCCACACCGTGTCGAAGATATCGGCGTTATAACTTTGTCATAGCAAACGTCTGCTCTGGCCATTGCACCCTCCCACCTCCAGTGACCTCGAGGTCACTGCATAAGTTAGAGTCACGTGAGCGTAGGGGTACACTGGCCACCAGAGCAGAGATTGCTATGACGAACTTCAAACGCGGATATCTTCGAAATGGTGCGGCCGATTTTCTTCATATTTGGTACGATTATAGGTTATATGTATACCTTACTCGTGTTAAAATTTCATTGCTTAATTCCTACGGGAAGTGAAGTTGCGCATTCTGTACGACATGTCCATAGATGTCTTAGGTCTAAGACAATTTGGAAGACATTTGGAACCACGTGACCCTAAAGATGTCTTATCTATAGTACACCTGACTGCAGCCTAAGTGCTCTTGACGGACAATCGTTGGCCGATCCCCAAAGATGTCTTATCTATAGTACACTGACAGCTGTAAGATATCTTACAAAGAGGATATCGTGACTGAAAAACAGGGCCCAGGTTTCAAAAACCTTATGGGAGAGAATCATTTCGGAACTCAAGCTAAACCCCTAAGAAGCGGTGGAGTAAGTACATAGTTAATAATTAACTCACAGCCAAGTTCAAACTAGGATGGCACGCTTTAGAATTCTGTTGCTGGCGGACTCAAGGGGTAGGGGTATGAATGAAATTGTACAGCTAGAACTGGCCCAGAGACGCATGACAGACATTCACTTTGATACCCTGTTTTTCACTGGTGCCACGATAGCGCTGACAGCTGATCGACCTATCCCATATCTCAATCGCAGGAAGCCATACGACCTAATATACCTCATGTCAGGTATTAACAGTGCCACAACTAAGCTTGCCTATAGAAACCTGGGCCCGGTTTTTCAGTCACGACAATCGTTATGGGCGACATGTTTTTGCCGTCAGTGTTCGATAGACACAACACTATAGTGAACAAGCGATATGTCGTGAGTCTAAGAGGCGTAGGGTGGCCAGACGTGTTCTATAGTCACGACAATCGTGGGGTCACGTGATTACAAAATGTCGCCCAAAGTGTCGTCCGTTCATGACACCTTTGGACATGTCGCACAGAATGCGCAACTTCACTTCCCGTTAGAATTAAGTAATGAAATTTTAAGACGAGTAAGGTATACATATGACCTATAATCGTCCCAAATATGAAGAAAGTCTGCTGCACCGTTCCGAAGTTATAGGCGTTTGAATTTCGTCATAGCAATTGTCTGCTCTGGTGGCCAGTGTATTTTCCCGATGCCTCCGCTAATATATGCGGCGACCTTGACATAGACTGCTCATCAGGAGGTGGGTGAGTGACTGGCCACCAGAGAAGACGATTGCTATGACTAAATTTAAATGCCGATAACTTCGGAACAGTGCAGCCAATTTTCTTCATATTTGGTACGATTATAGGTCATATCCCTCATATCCCTTACTCGTGTTAAAATTTCATTGCTTAATTTGTATGGGAAGCACGGGAAATCCTCTATATACGCATAGTGGTTTGTTATAGAACCTAAGACAGTTCTATACTAATCTTAGCGGACGACACTTTTAGCGGCGATTGTCAGTGGCACACTACGATCGTGTCTATAGAACAGCGGCCATCTTGTGTCTTCCAAATTGTCGTGGAATCGCTGGACCATCGTAGGGTATCGTTGGCCGACGATGTCGTGACTGAAAAACAGGGCCCTGGTCCCAAACTTTGACATTAGCTCTGACTTGGTAAATCACTGGACCAGTGAGCTGGCGACTGCCAAACTTGTCTTAGCTGCCTACGCACAGCGTGTTGTCATCTGTGAAATTGTTGGACTATCCATGGCTATTTACAACGTAAATGGACAACCGTTCAGTGAGGAACAAAAGGCCATCCACAATGCAATATATCCAACTATCCAACTGGAGAGGCAGTTTCTAATTAGGACTTTCTGTGATGAGAATGTGGATAAACATGTTCTCTATGAGAAGTGACTTACTTGTACTCTACCTCTTGTATGTTTTTGACTAATTGCAAACTGATGACGGGTTCCTACTCTATAAGCCAGATGTATTCGAGGAGTGATAAAGTGTTCGGATGGGCTGGGGCTAAATTTATGGCCACTGCGCTGGATTTTGTCTTCTTTTTTGAACTATGATTAATATAGTTTATGTGTATAATAGCTGCTCTAAACGTACTAGATGTCACTCTTGTTTATCTATTATTTTTTTATGAAGCTGCTTGATAATTAATGTCACTTTTCTTTTTATTGTTGACAACTGTTCTGATGAGTTCACGGTAAACCGTCATACAGCTCGAGGGGTTGCCTGGTCCTGCTGTGAGTGTGCACGGGGTCTGACTTGACAATCAAAACAGATATACAATTACGCAAGCTTGAATGCCTATTGACAAAACCGTAAGTAGGAAAAGTTTCTTTTCCTCACCAATTCACCAAAGCAAGTATCACTGTCCCTGATGGAATTACGGTGAATATGCCAAGTTAGTGGCCCATTTGTAAGTCATTTATGATAGGTTGAACCATGTAAAGATTGGTAAATGTTCAAGGTTGACGCCATGGCAGCACACCCCCCTCATAGGAGGGTATTGTTTTGACAAAATGAATCACATTTTCTCTTTTTCTATGTTGAAATGCTATGTGATATATGTAGAAGGTATGACTGCTCACAATCTGACAGGTTCGGGTCCCTCACAACATAAGGATGGGTCAGAATAAAAAATACCCAACGGGTAGGGGGCTCCAGATTATCCACCTTAATACTCAAAGCATGGTTGGCAAATTTGACTTAGTGAAACATCATATTTGTAAAAGTGAAGCAGACGTTTTTACTATTTCGGAAACATGGTTGAAAGATTCTTTACCTGTGTAGTGGGGCGGGAATCCAGCAGTGTTCTACGGAAGGTGGTGCGACGTGCCGTTCCTTACTGTGTAGTGATTCCGGGCAACGCCGCACACGAGAGTGGCGCGGCGGGGACCGGGATTACGTAACGCTGGGTATATATACTCAGCGTTCAGAGTAGGTCAACAGGCTGTCCTCGCGCGTCTCTTCTACGGAACAGACCCTTGGGCCCTCACTTTGCAGGCGGGTTCTCGGAACCTTCCTGGTGGTTAGGCGAGTCTTTTAGATTAGCCTCTCCAGCGTTACCTGGCACATTGTGCTGGGATACTGTACTTGTGGGAAAGATCTTCTAGATCTTTCCGGGAAGTAGTTGTTAATAAACATTCCTGTTTATTAAGAGACGTGTGTTGTGTTATGTATGACTAAGTCCATGTAAACTCACCGAAAACCGAACCAACCTACGTAGAGCGCGTAGGGTGGAATCCTGCCTGGAATTAGCGTTCCGGATTGGGGTCATCTAACCCGCTAGACAGGCGGCGACCACCACATTGGTGCTGTGACCAGGATTTGAACCTGGGTTATCTCTGAAAGATGCCGCTACAGCAGGAACTGTTTGGAGTCAGGTTTGCCAGAATCGCTCTAGATATCATTTCTGGTATTGAAGAGTCAGAAGACGGGAACACCTGTATGATGGTGGTGATGGATTACTACACTAAATACGTGCAGATCTATCCCCTCAAGAATCACAAAGCGGCCACTTGTGCGGAAGCTTTGGTGAAAAATTGGATGCTGCCTTTCGGAACTCCGAGTGTGTTACATTCCTACCACGGAATCGCCAGTCGAATCCATTGGAACGAGAAAATATAACAAATTTACATTCCAACCATGGACGGGAATTTGAATCCCAGATCTGGAAAGAAATGTGTAGGATACTGGAGATTAAAAAGACGTATACAAACCCATATCGTCCTCAATCAGATGGTATGGTGGAAATGTTCAGCCGGACATTAATCCAGTGTCTTCGGACCCTGGTAGATGAAAACCGGAAGAACTGGGATGAATTGGCACCATTTATAGCACACGCTTACAATGGAACCATTCATTCTAGCACGGGGTGTTCACCTAACTTACTTGTCTTTGGCGAGGAGATAGTAATGCCCACCGACATAGTCTATGATGTTCCAGGAATGTCCACGGATGATCTTTGTCCAATAGGATTTGTCGAAAGACTCAGGGAACGGTTTGTAGAGGGATATTACCTCGCAAGGCGGAACCTGGTGAAAGCTGCTGAGTGGCAAAAGACCGGACATGATGTCAATCTTAAGCCACATATGTTCCGAGTAGGAGACCGGGTTGTACGGTACCACACTCCGTTGGTAAATGCTAAACTCGCTCCTAACTGGGATGGACCATTCCGAATTGTTCAAGTATTGTCAGAAATGACAGTAGTGATAGAGGATGAGTGGTCACAAAGGCGTTACAAATCCCAGGTAGCTCGATTACGACTCTGGGAGGACAAGCGCGAAGGTTCCGGCTTTGAAGTTTCACACCCTGCTACAACGCGAGATGTGTCACTGACCACGGGCCCAACTGGGGTACCAGGGAGGTCCCGGGTTCAAAGAGCCGGGAAGCCGGGTGTCAAACCCCTGTCAACACGGCGGAGGCAGACCCCGACGGGGAAGTCCCGGTCAAAGGTTACCGGGGTTCCGAGTGGGTGCCTGTCAACACGACGGAAACCGGGACGTCCGCAGAAGGTGATTCCTACTTACGCTAACCCTAAAAGGAAGGTGTGGGTAGATGAAAAGCCTGATACGGATAAGTCCGAATTTGCTACAAATCGAGCTGTGTATAATAAACATGGTTTGAGATGTAGAATGGAGTCTAAAATAGACTCAAAACCCCGCCGCAGCTCTCGATTAAAATCGAAGGCTGTGGTCAACTACAAAGAGTAGTGGTGCCAGGGTTGTCGAAAACACAACGAGAAGCAATGGTACGGAGTATAGATCATTGAGAGTCAGTGGCGTGTCAATTATACGTTAATGTTGATCAAACAGATACCTTAGAACCAGTCGTTAAGTGCCGCAGCCCAGACGTTGCTCTAAGGGACCCCGTCGAGGACCCTCTAGAGGCTGCAGAATTGCTGAACGCTCTGTAACTATGAAGTTGTACACAGTCTCCCATACTATCAATGTGATACACGACGGCGATAAGAAACCCCCACGCAGTGGAGAACTCGGGGTGGAGCCCAGAAAGGGATTCCCCGGGTTTCGGAACCTATGCTGGGAGATTGAGGCGTGTGAACGAATCAAGTCAAGCGTAAGGTGTTGAGACGCTCAAGATGAGTCAGTCTCTGCACGGTTGATTGGTTTATGAAAGTGAATCTGGGTCAACTAGGAGTATATAAGGCCCTGTTTTTTCAGATGTCTTCACTCTGTGTTCGGAGTGGTGCCTAGCACCACAGGAGTCGGGCGGTAGCAGCATGGCTGACCATACCCCGTTGAGGAGGGTGAGCGAGAGCTCCCCTCAACGCTGCCCGGATCCTCAGCTTCGGCTGAGCGGGAAACCCAAGTTGAACGACCCGGAAAGGACTCGAGTCACAAGGGGAAGAAAGCCAAGGCAGCCTCGGCTGCTAAGGGTTCTTCCGGTGCCTGTCCGAAGACGAGCTCAGTAAAAGCTGAGAACTCCGACTTGGACGTGATCATGATCGAGGCTAGAGGTTCCGAATCAGAGATCGAAATGCTGAGGCGAGGCCGAGCCCGCCCGCGCCGCCGTTCTCTGGGAAAGACCTCTATCCCGAACGCGTCTGGGCATGTGGTGTCAACCCAGAGCCTAGAAGCTATGTTGGCAGGGATCCCAGATCCCGAAACACGTGCCATGGTGCAGTCAATGTACCAGCATTGGACGCCTCCCCAGGGGAAACCAGCGGTGGCTGGAACCTTTTTGGCTCTGGGACCGGTGGCTAAACCTGAGAGGGCCGAGGCTGGGGCAGAGACGGCCATGGAGACTGATTCGTCAGTTGGGGGCGACTCCGTAACCACGGGGCCGTCTAGCAAAGGTGATACACCGGTGTCAAAGCCCGGATCCTCAGCTTCGGCTGAGCGGGAAACCCAAGTTGAACGACCCGGAAAGGACTCGAGTCACAAGGGGAAGAAAGCCAAGAGATTAAACGGTTGCCGTCGTCCTCGTCCAGCGAGGATGACGCTTCTGGGAAATCAGCCAAGAAGCCGAAGGAGATGTCGGCCCCTCGTAGGCACACCATCGCTGACGTGGTGGAAGCTGCCTACTGTTCTGGTAGCTGTGGGTCAATTAGTGTTGTTAATTATATAAATACGTAAGATGAGGAGGACTAGTGGAAAGTCTACACGTATACACCTAGAAGCCCTAAGTGAGAACGTAGTGACACCTGGGGCAAGGCTTCCTTAACTTTACTAAACTTTATTAAACCTCTAGTGCCATCTAGCTGCGACATTGGGAACTACTGAAATATCCCAGATAATAATAATGGCACGTAGTGGCCAAGAAACGAAGTACTGAAGAGATCTTAATTAAGTTCTAACTACAGTGTTGACACCTAGCGGTGAACGTAGGCGAAACGGGCGTAGATTCGCCTCCTACATTTCAGAGAAGTAGACCGACAAATGCCCGCAACTTAATGATTAATTAATTGCGTTCATTTGTGAATCATAACCATTTAACTATATACGGAATCGTGACAGAGATGGATACTACACCTATCTCCATAGTTCACGTTAGCCTTATGTAATCAAACGTATTCTTAATTATTATTGATGAATTAAGTTATGATATAATTATTGTAATTACTATACTATTTTGTTACATAACGTTGTGGGGAAGGTAGGAGCAACTCTAAGGCTGTGTGCACGCAAGGCTACCAGACTCTGTAACCCCTTGTGCACAGCGAGGTCACCTTAGTGAGACCTTTAATTAAGGTAGGGAAGATCTAATATCAATATTAAATGAATCCCAGATACTAATAGATTCGTGTCTTGACTATCATGGATGAGGACAAGGATTGAAGTATGTTTGATAATCTTTTAATCAATATATAAATGTTTCACAACTGTAAAACTACAAGGCATAGGCAGAATAGCGTATCATGAGTTCAGTAGGATATTATAAGTTCAAGAGTATTGTGACAATAGTAGACAGCAGAAGATTCGGACACCAAATTCCTAATGTAGTTAGACTTGATAAGGTGTCAGGTGAAAACCACGTAATCAGTGGAAACGACCTTAAGTCAATGTTTGTGTTCTTCTTGAACAATGTTCGTTGTCTTGTCAAAGAGTAGTAGAACTCATACTTAGAGTTGACAGCAAAGATTAAATCATACTAATAATAACTCAAAGCAATACAAGGTATTTGCAGCATTAACTCACCAGATAAGTGAATTTCCGAAGTGAACTCATGAGATTCCAATATTCACTAATAAACATTGATCCAGTCGGATGTAAAGTTGGATGAAATAGAAGTGAAGTCCAATCACTAGTTAAGTGACAATGTTCAAGACTGAACGTTATTAGTTTGGAAGATTCCTATATAAGTCCATTTCAGAAGTCGTGTCCTTGGAGAGTCCCAATCCAAGTCACTTTCTACAATTCGAATCCGCTAGGCGAGATGCCTTAGCTGTTCCTATCTGATATAATATCACTGCAGAATCTGGGCACTTCTGCCGGTATCCGGAGCCAAGCAGAATGCGTCTGGATCGCAGGAGATGGTGGTAGAGACTGACGATGCGGTCAGCTCGGGAGCAGATCGAAAATGAGTATTTTCTAAAGGATCATGGGAAATTTGGAATGAATCTCGTTTTAAGTTCACGCAGGCCCGAGACACGCGTGGTTATGTTAATACTGTGGGAATTCAGGAATACCCTGCGAGGGGACTTCCCCATGGAACTCCAGAGGTGACCCTCAGTCGTCACAGTGACGTCAGAGGGTCTATTCCCAGAAGCGCGGTGTTCCCCAGAGGCTAGCTAGTAGTATAAGGAACATCGCTTCTGTCACGGCTATCTACCCTGAAGCATACTCAGCCTATGATGTGGCTTAGTAGACAGCTATGATCAATACCCTGTAATGTAGTGCTAAATACCAACACCAAATACCGATGCATGATGTTCAACACCAATACCTAATGCCAACACTAACACATAACAACAACACTCAACACTGAGTGCGCAATCATAATACTCTCAATACTAACACTCAACACTGAGTGCGCAATGATAACACTCTTAATACTAACACTCAATAATAACACTCTCAAATACTAATACCTAACAAAAACACTCGATATCAAATACAAACACTTGTTATCATAGTTTCTTCTTCTTGGTACTTATACATCAAACCATACATATACCAGTGATACGTCATGTTTCAATACTTATACATATTACATCCTATTTTCAATATTTAATACAACAACATTTTGATACATTTTAATAAACTTTCATCTTCATAATTATACATACTTTGTGCTTAACTTTGGTTACAGCACACTACCAGGTTATGCCGAGTCTGGCTGAAGGACTTAATATCCTTTCAGCGAAAGGGGAGGGAAACGTTCCGCCTGCTTCCAAAGCTGGTGGACCCGGGGAGAAACTGGCTAGGACTCGTCCTTGTACAAGCCTCCAGGGAGTGACCCCCCTAACACAGAAGGGTGCTGCACAGGCATCCGGGAAAGTGAAGAGTGAAGAGGCCTTTCCGGCACTCCCATCTCCAGCCAACACGGCTCCTGTGACGATGAAGAAACCAACGACAAGGCCTCCAGCCGAGTCGACGGTGACTTCCTCTCCCAGTGGGCTCAATGTTGAGTACGTCCAACGGGCGGGTCAACTAGAGTCCCAGATTGGCAGCATGTTGGAAGGCCGCGTCCGCAGGGGCACGCAAACCCTCCATGAGAGCCTCGATAAGGAGCTAGCTAACCTAGCCCGGTATGAGGTGCGCGAAGCCATGAAAGGCCTGGCTACGCAGTATACGGCGGAACTCGAGAACGCCCGTATTGCGAAAACCACGGCCCAGTCGAGGTTTGCCCGGGTGGAAGCACAGGCTCATCTCCAAGATGAGCGGTGTCTTCGGCACCTGGGTATGTCACTCTAAGACATCGGAGACGACCCGCAAACCCTAGAGGAAGCGTGGTTGTCCCGACAACGTAGCCGTGGGAGGTTCCTCCAGTTCACCGCGGAAGGACCAGACCCGACACGCGGCAGCTCGCCGACATGTTGGGGTGGTCATCCGTGGAGGATATCTCCCTAAGTGGCACTACATCCACAGATGCTCAGCCCATGGATGTGAGTGCGGATGCTCCGCTCTCTGGGCAAAACCGGGTCCTTACGGATCAGGCTGAACCAGGGTGCTGTTTAAGAAGTTACGAGGGAGAATTGGTCTGGACGATAGGAGACCAGCCGCGAGGGAGGACACTGGGGAGGATCCGGTGTGAATATCGTTTAATAAGTGAGGTCCTGCGTGGACTCTCCTCTCCTTGCTGTAAATTCTCCTAACTTTGACCCAGATCGTCTGTGGAGGGAGATCAGCGTCGGACACGGCAGGGCACCAGTGTATTCAGTCCTGCGGCTACTTGCGTGGATACTTCTGTGATATATAGGAGAATATAAAATCAAGTTTTCGATAAGATTTATTAATATTTATGATATATATTCATAAATAGAATTATCTTTTATAGGTAGTACAAGATATTAGACCTTTCCTGGACAATTGTCACATCTCAAATATAATGTTTTAATCAAAATAAATAATCGAATCGACCATCTCCCTGGTTATCGCTCACTCTTGTCATTGAGCTCAATGTCAGACACACTGTCACTATAGTGAGAGGCCGCACCCACCTACTACAATAAGGTCCCCAATATACCCCGATAGGAACCTGACAAGAAATGTTCCCGATAGACCCAATGAATATATATATACAGTAGAACCCCGCGTAAGCGGCCACCCTCCGTTCCGAGCCAAAGTGTCTGCTTACGCAGGGTGTCCGCTTACACGGGGTTGAAATAAACATCTAATAAAAGTAACCGTTCCGAGCAAAGGTGTCCGTTAACGCGGGGTGTCCGCTTACGCGGGGTGATGTAGTGATGTAGGATGTAGGGATGTAGGATGTAGGGATGTAGTGATGTAGGATGTAGTGATGTAGTGATGTAGGATGTAGGGATGTAGGATGTAGTGATGTTGGGTGTAGGATGTAGGATGTAGGGATGTAGGATGTAGGATGTAGGATGCAGTGATGTAGTGATGTAGGATGTAGTGATGTAGGATTTAGTGATGTAGGATCTGGGGATGTAAGATGTAGGGATATAGGAATGTAGGATGTGGGGATGTGGGATGTAGGATGTAGGATGTGGGTATGTAGGATGTAGTGATGTAGGATGTAGGGATGTAGGATGTAGTGATGTAGGATGTAGGGAAGTAGGATTTAATAATGTACGATGTAGGATGTAGCACATCCCTACCTGTATATCTAGTGAGAAAGCTCTCCGTAATGCTTCCGTAACACAACCGTAACACAACCGTAACACAAGAAATACCTCCGTTCCTTTACCGTAATTTTTCCGTTTATATCCGCTTATATCCGCTGGTCTCCGCAAGTCTCACGTTTCTCTTCCGGTAAACATATTTTACCAGGGACAGAGGTACAAGCTCCCTGTACGACACCCCCTGTACGTGTCGTTTAATTGTCCGTTTTTGGACGACGTAGGACCATGTGGAGGACAATCTTCCACTGGGGGATAAATTTGTTAAACGATATTTCATGCCTCACTATTGATCCTCTCCCTCGTTTGTCCTTCGGGAATTCTCCTAGCCCTTATTAAACGATATCGGGCCAAGGAGAATCGAACGACCATTTATTTTCTCCCTCGTAAGTCCTTAAACAGCTCCCAGGGAAGCCGAGATCGGCTCCTCCTGTGACTTTAAAAAAAAAATTTTTTTATAGTTTCTTTATTTAGACTGAAAGAGTGGTCACCCTTACAGTATTGTTGCCTGGGTTTGACTCATCTAACATAGTTGAAGTTACATTTTGTTTCTTGTATTTCACCTATACCAGAAGATATAAGCTCAACCAGTTTCAACTCTTTTTGTCAATAACCTTAAGTTATTGAACTCGTACAAACATCACAATATAATTTCAATATTTACAAAGAAAAATTTTCGCCATAAGTCACCTACCCTGTGTAAAGTACAAAATATCGCATTTCTGCATGACTATTACATTGGTTCAAAGTCAATACATAGAACTCCCGTTGACATAAGCTTAAAACAAAACGTAACCAGTATAGAGGAGGACAATCCTAATTACCCAGTCAATAGGTCTCCAATCGCTTTTGTTTTTAGATCCTTTTTAAACTTGTCAAAGCTTTCAGTATTTCTGATACTGGGAGCTAGTGCATTCCATAGAATGGACCCTTTGTACAATATACTTTGTTTATTAACTCAACTCTTGGGCATTCCGTATTGAATACAATAGCATCAGAGCTCCTTGTAGTACGTCTGCATTTCATAACAAGATCCTTATCACTTTTCCTTTTAAACATATAATTCAAAATATGCATGTCCCTTCTCTTTTGTAGGAATGTCATTTTTGTTCTTTTATGTATTGTTAAGCTATTCACATCATCCGGCAGTTTACAGGCTATTTTCAGTGCCTTAGTATGACATGTTTGTAATTTTTTCAGTTTTGCTGTTATTCCCTTACCATAAAACAAATCCCCATAATCGAAATATGGCATGATCAGCGATTTCACAATACAGAGCGATGTATGTTCATCAATAAACCTTCTAATTTTACTCAATAAAATATTTTATGCGAAACTATTTGAAGTGTGTAATCAATGTGTTTATTAAACGAGAGGCTCGGGTCAAGGGTATAGCCCAGGTATTTAGAATGGAAAACCCTATCCAGTCTAATGTCATTCATTTTAACATCGTTTGGATCCAGCTTCTTTAATATTGGTTTAGTTCCAAAAAACATATATTTCGATTTCTTAATATTTATTGTTTATTTATTTTCCCTACACCATTTGTTGACCTTATCAAGCCTCTCATTCATATCTGACACCATCAACTCTTCCACTTTGCCCTGAGTGAATAAAACTGTATCATCTGCATATAAGTACATATTTTCACAACTAACTGCATGATACAAGTCATTAATGTAAACCAAAAAGAAAAAAGGCCCAAGTATCGAGCCTTGGGGCACTCCACAGGCAATACTTCCCACATCTGATCTTAATCCATTTACCATCGTAAACTGTGTTCTTGAATTTAAATAGTCTTTAACCCAACTTAAGAATTTTCCTTTGATACCCAATTTTTCTAGTTTCCGTAGTAATATTTCGTGGTTAACCGTATCGAAAGCCTTCGACTGATCAATAAAAACAGCCAAAGTTAATTTATCCTTGTTTATCCCTAGTAAAATATCTTCAACCAATCTAACTGTGGTATCACCGTGGAGTGTCCCGGGCGAAAACCACCCTGTACATCAGTCAACAAGTGATTTACATCAGTGAATTCCATGAGTCTAAGGTGAACAATCTTTTCTATAATTTTGCTCATAACTGGTAATATTGACACTGGTCGGAGGTTTGAAACTTTTTTTAAACACTTTTGCTTTATCAGTGGGACCACTTGAGCTCTTTTCCAAGTTTCCGGGAATTTTCCAATACGGAAAGACAAGTTCATGAGATGAGTAACTCTTGTTATCATGGTTAACAAAGCTATCTTAAGAATCCTCATAGTTATATCATCAAAGCCTGAAGATTCCCATATGTTCAAGTCCTTAATGATATCCTTTACCTCTTTTTCGTTTGTTTCAATCTCTTCCAGAGCCTGTTCATTTTCCTCACCATAAAATCTCCATTCATCAGTTAAGTTTTGTGCTAACTTCGGCCCAATTTGCAGAAAATAATCGTTGATAACATTTGGAACCTCTTGTTCCGGAATCTGAATATCTTCGTCATTATTCAGGGAAATTTTTTGGTCACATGATTCATTTGGAAGTACCGATCTAATATCCTGCCAAAACTTTTTGCTGTCATTTCGATGCCTATCTAAGTTATCTTTAACAAAATTCTCTTTAGCTTTATTTATTTGTCTTTTCGTGAAATTTCTCATATACCTAGCATGTTCCCAATCTTGCGGTTTATTTTTCTTTTTGTTACTCTCCAAGCCTTGTCTTTATCCTTTATCAATTCTAGTAATTCATTTGTCAACCATGGTTCCTTAGTCTTTCTGATTTAAATTTTTTTTAATGGGCATTGTCGGTCTAAAGCAGTTACAAATATTTCCAGCATATAGCTCCAGGCTTCTTCAATGTTTACACTTTCATCAAACCCGTCTCATTCCGCTTGCAGTATATCATCCTTAAATACATCTTCGTTAAATTTTTTGCACGATCTCCCATGAAACTCCATAGTTTGATACTCCCTTTTAAATTTACCTAAAACAGTAAAAATAGGCATATGGTCACTGACACTTACATTTAGTATCCCACCTGCTTTCCTATCAGTCACGTTTGTAATCAACCAGTCAATGCATGTATTTGATTTTTCACAGCTTCCTGTATAGTCATTTACAATCTGTTTCAAGCCTTTTAGTTTAGGCCATACTTTTAAGTCCTTTACAAGAAAGTTACCCCTCTCCAACCAGTTTATATTTAAATCACCCAATATTTTTACATTTTTCCTGTCTAAATTTATTTTGTTAGTCATTTCTTGAACCTTGTTAATACCAAGCTCAGGACTTCCGTCCCTAGGTCTGTAAATAGAAGCCACATAGAGTTCTTTTTGATCTCTCATTTTTACCTTGATCCATACTGACTCTAAGTCTATAGTTGAGGTGTTCATGTCCCCCATTTCGACCATTTCAACATCTAATCTTTCTTGTAATAAATTGCAATTCCACCTCCTTTCTTCAATTTGCCTGTTGCTGGGTTTATCCGTGCTCTATCTTGTCTTATAACTAAATAGCCATCAATATCAATCAAATTATCATATATCCACTCACCCAGCCATGTCTCAATAACACATATTACATCAAAATTATCTTTAAACTGTAATCTCAGAAGTTCTAACTTTGCTAGGAGACTACAAGTATTCACATGGCATATCTTCAGTCCTTTAGCCTCCTTCACTTCATTTAAATCATACATATGACACGGAGGTCATTTGATTTACATATACTAAACTCGTCTGCAGTAATACTGATACATTTCATAGAAAATTTACCTGAGAATATGGCAGTATTTGCCTTTCTCTGTTCCATGCCTGGTAACATCAGGCACAAATCAGTGTCTCTGCCTGGATTGGCAAGACAGCTGTATATGTGTCTCACCTGCCATCCAACCGCCCTAACATGTATATGGACCACATATGTTTTGCATATAATAATGTCATAGCTTTAGCATTTGAAACATTCCTTATATAAAATAATAAAATAAATAAATAAATTAGGCAGATAAGCCGTTTTCATATAGTAACACTCAAATTCTAGATCAAACGATAATAACAAATTAAAGAAATAACAAATAAAGTCCCTAACCGGGAAAAAGGGAACCATTTCCACCAATAGCATTTTTGTGTAAGTTTCACCATACCTTAAACTTTTCTGTTGTGTTGTGATCAAGTCTGCATTGACAGCTCCCTAAGTTATTAAATTTTGAATAATTTTAAGAGAAAACCCATTTCTCAAGATCAAGATTCCAATGCATCTTCGACGCCACTGGAAAAAAATCACCTTTGATTTGAAGCATTGTCAATACCTCTAATCATTGGATTCTTGAGAAATAAGGGAAAAACCAGATAATATTGATATTAATAATCTTCGTTAATTTAATCATGAGCGGGAGCTAACAGATTTTCAGTAAAGCATCTTAGGAACTCGTCAGACCAATGTTTCACCATTTGTTTTCCCGGGTGTAGTCCATCAAATAGTAAGTCATAGTCATGTGTGAAAGATCCATGTCGGCGTATATGAGTGTGTCGTGCTAACCACGGTGTGCTCAGCCCCCTCTGTGAGTTCCAGCCTGCAATCGTTGAGTTGAAGTTACAAATCACAGTTTCAACTAAAGCTTGCTTATCAGCGGAACTGCTAATCGTCCATTTATTAAGCTTCATCCCAACAATCGGGCAAAGGATAAACTTTGTTTCCAGGTGATAAAATTCGAGCCACTGAAGGCCGACCTCCCCATATATTTCAAGATGTCTTGTGAGCTCTTCAGCTGACTTCCATTTCATTTCAAAATGCTTACCCGTTCTTTCCGACACATCATTCACTCCCGCTACTATATAGATATTGTCCTTTGGGTGTTGATTTACATGATGGTGAGTTCTGGCTATTACTTGCTTCAGTTTACTTCCTGAGTGGGAGTAGATTGACACACTTAGTCTCCTTCCCTCCTCTGATGTCTGTAGGTCCTCTAAGAAGCGTCCTCTACTATCCGATATTATAACATTTCGTGGAGCTGGTTTCCAGTTTCTCCAATTCACCGTTCCATCATAGTTCATCGCCATAGTCAAAGAGTTGTTTTTGGTTTTACTCACCACTTCCGTCATGTATTCACACGAGGATTTGCCGTTAGCCAAAGCAAGAGTGAAAGCGTAAAGCTGCTCTGCAGAGTTCCAAACCCTTTTGCCATCATTTATTTCGCAACGATAGAGATTTGACATGAATGAGTGTTTCGATTGAAACGCCCAGCCATCTTGAACTCTTACTGTTTTTGCGGCCTCAATTGTGATGTTGTTTGGTATGTTTCCCTTCTCTCTGTACGTGTACGCCTTGTCATCAATATGTAGTTTGCCACCTTTCACTCTCGCTTGACGCCCTTTTTGCTTCGCATAGGCTACTAGACAGCGTAGTTCCCTCCGTTCTTCTTGTTTCTCTGGAGATAAATCATCAAGAACAAAAACCTTTTTCCACTTCGCAATCCCCTTGAGTGATGCTATGTTTCGAAAAATCTCCGCTTTAAGATTTTGTGATGTTAGTTTGACATAGACACTATGGGTATATATACTCAGCGTTCACAGTAGGTTGACAGGCTGTCCTCGCGCGTCTCTTCTACGGAACAGACCCTTGGGCCCTCACTTTGCAGGCGGGTTCTTGGAACCTTCCTGGTGGTTAGGCGAGTCTTTTAGATTAGCCTCTCCAGCGTTACCTGGCACATTGTGCTGGGGTACTGTACTTGTGGGAAAGATCTTCTAGATCTTTCCGGGAAGTAGTTGTTAATAAACATTCCTGTTTATTAAGAGACGTGTGTTGTGTTATGTGTGACTAGGTCCGTGTAAACTCACCGAAAACCGAACCAACCTACGTAGAGCGCGTAGGGTGGAATCCTGCCTGGAATTAGCGTTCCGGATTGGGGTCATCTAACCTGCTAGACAGGCGGCGACCACCACACCTGTTAACCTTTTTGATGTACCAGGTTACCAATTCATCAGTAATATGAGAATGGGGAAAAATGAGCAGGGACAGGTCAAGGTGGGTGAAGGGGTTGGGGTGTATATTGCCGATGACCTGTGCTACGACGCAAACAGTTTATCCGCTCTTAACCTAAGCAGCAAGGACCTAGAATGTCTATGGTTGAGATTAATTCTGCCGAACCAGAGAGACTTGGTGATTGGAACCTATTATAGACCTCCTAGAGGGAATGTAGACGAGTTCGTAGAACTTGCGAACGGCCAGGTGGACACTGTTAGGGACCTGTTCCCCAATACTGATCTGGTTATTATAGGAGATATGAACATTAATTACATCGATAAAGGGGCTGGGGAGACCAAAAAACTAATTGAATTTGAGAAAGACAATGGGCTCAGTCAGCTAATATCTGAACCAACGCGATTTGGTAACCTATTAGACTAGACTAAACGGATGGTGCGTTTATAAAGGAAGGATCTGTTCTGGACTTCAGCATTGCTGATCACTCAGCAATATGCATTACAAAAAAAAGAGGGATCGCTTCTATCGTAAACAATTTACAGGGAGGTCGTATAGGAATTATGACAGAGATATTTTCCAAGCTAAGCTGCTAACTGAGCCGTCGGATAATTTCTTTCACTATCACGAACCTGTTACGCTTTGGAACATAATACACAAGAACATCAGGAAAGTTATTGATGGCTTGTGTCCAACTGATGTAAAAAATTAGTTTATGTACGTAGCTGTATCTGCATCATCTATGTAAAAACCAGTCTCATCATCAACCAACTTGATGTTTTCATTTTTCTGTTTTTTAGGGAGTAGCAGTGACACTCGTTCCCAGAACTTCTTATTGTCATTTTGCATGCTGCTTGAATGAAGTCCCGCTTAGCTAGTCTAATTCTGTTCTTAGTTTCATTACGTAATCGTTTCGCTATGTCCCAGTCCGTTTTTTTGTTAGTACTTTTAGCATGGCGCCACGCCCTATCCTTGTCATGAATTATTTCAATCAGCTCGTGAGTGATTCAAGGATCGTCCCCACACTTAATTTGATGCTTCCAACGGGTTATCTCATGAGATATGCCAATTTTTAAAAGTTTTCCAAGTAATTTTTTGTGATAAACCGTGTCGAAGGCTTTGGAAAAATCCAAAAATAAAGCCAGCGAGCCTTTGCCTTGGTTCATGTTTGTAAAAAGATCATCAGTTAGTTGAGATGCTACAGTTATGGTAGAATGATTCTTACGGAATCCCCCTTGATTCCGGTTCAAAATGTTATTATCCTCCATATATCTGCTCAATTCATTGTGGACTAGCTTTTCCATCAGTTTGCCTACCAGAGGCAGTAGTGACACCGGCCTCAGATTAGTGACTTTCGATTTATCACCTGTCTTTGGAAGAGGAACTACAAGGGCCTCTTTCCAACTCTCAGGGAACACCCCAGTATCCATTGAAATATTATACAAGTGGGTAAATTCTGGAATAAGTACCATCATAATGTCTTTAAACACAGAGGCTGAGATAAACTCAATAGCTGAGGACTTCTTAGTGTTAATGTTCTTACAAACTTCTAGAACATCTTCTTCCGTAAACCTAATTTGCTCCATATGGCAGTCTACGTTTGGCTCGTTATCAACCAAGTCATTTGTAAATTTTCCAGCCAACTTAGTCCCAACTGATGTAAAAAATTTGTTTTAAATAGCCGTCTAAACTATTAAGTAAAATATCATCCAAATTACAGACTGGACCATTCAATTGGTTGTGGATCGGGGACTGCATCCAGTTCACTTGGAGCATAGTTAAATGTTGTTTTTTCCTTTCTGTTGATTTGCCAAAACTGTCTTACTTACAATAGGTCTGTGACAAGAAGTATTACAGTAGTGTGAATATCAGTATTAACGTGACCTCGATGTACATTTTTATGTTATGTAAGACTTTCTGCAAAGAACGAACAATGTTACCAACTATTAAGTAGCACATGTGACTATTACTGTACATATGTATATCATAACCTATTAGGTAAGAAAGTTAGCTAGCCAGTCTGGTGGTAATGCCATATACTTACTGTAATCAAGCCAAGTACGACTTGCTGGGCCAAATTGAAAACAGGCAGATTGCCTTATTTTGCTCAGCCTAAATAAACTGATTAAAAAAAAAATACATAAGAGAAGCACCGCGATTTACTAGGCTCTATGATGGACCCGTCCTACTTACAGATAACCCTAACAAAACATGCTATGAACGATCTGTACTCTATAAAACTGCCAAAGCGTGGAACAGCAAACCACCTGACCTAAGAAACCTCCAAACCAAGGAATGTCTAATTTATAGACTGTAAAACGAGTTACGACATTTACGAGCGGGATACACAGAGTAAATGTTTTTTTGTTGTTTGTGTGTATAAAACAGGGGCAAATACCGCACCGACCATCTCACTGCTTGACTGGTATCGTGCGCATATGTTAGTATTAAGTACTGTTGAAGCCTGTTTCGTACAGGATACATATTGATATACACCATGTAACCTTATTATCTTGGCATTATTTTTATTTTTGTCAAGAACACACTGTGATATTCCCTCCCGTTCTGTGATGTTACTGTTACTCAACTGTCAAATAAGGCCTCGATCCTAAGCACTTTTGCTACATGGTATTTTTACTAATGCTGAAAGTAGGACCTATATAGTTCTGAGGAAACCCCTTTATTTTTTGTTAATATAACAATGAGGAGACAGAGCAGTCAGGTCTTCAATCCGATGATGGTGTAATTAATATGTATACTAATATGACTCTTCTATAAAAATGTTACATACTATATATATGATGTAATTATGAGCCTGCTACTCATCCGTGTGTTATCTATTGTGCGTGTAATTTCCAGCCTGGAGCAACATGGAAAAAGGCACATTAGAGCCTGCCGTTATCCTCCAGATAAAATAAAGGACTTGAAAAAAACCAACAAAAACATCTGCCTGTCAGTAAACAATCTATGAATAAAGGCATGTTTTTCCAGTATTTTGGTATTATCATCCTTCATATATGTCAGCTAGTGTTATTTAGAACAATATGAGACAAAGAACACTCAATGAACAGTTGGATACTAGATTTTATTGTAATGTTTGCCAAAGAAAATAGTTTTTCAATAGGGAAATGTTCTGGGGATCCCTTTCCTCTGTGCTCCCATGAGCGGGAAATGGGGGCATTGAAGCACTACCACATCACAGTGCTGAGTATATTCACGCACAGACATGCAAGTCATGAGTGCATTTGACCCATTTTGCACTGGGTGATGCCTTGAGGCATCATTTTCCGAGAAATATGAAATCATTGTGTGTATCCAATGATTTGGGAAATAGTTGATTGATAAAGATGAAACTTTCACACAACATAGGGATATTATTCAATTAAGATTTTTTGATGAAATGGCAAATGCTGACACTACTACAGGCATATTTTGCAGCAGGTGCCTGATGCAAAACTGTTGAGCACTCTAACATGCATAATCTGTAGGCAAGCATTAGGCTATAATTGTAAATTATACTTAATTTAATGCCAACGCTCTATTTATGTTATAGTTCATTCTCTTTCATGTGGTTATTTCAATTATCCCACATTCCACGGTTCACATTTTCTTACATATCCCACATATCCTGCATGTTATTTATTATTATATTTTCAATCTCACAGACGGCCCTTTCTCAAACGTCATCCGACTTCACTATAAAAGGGGACCAGACCAGATCCGAGGCCTCAGACTCCTCTACACGTCTGGCCGGTGCAAAACTTAGTGACTGAAGGACGCTCACACCACGTGGCTATTACTGGCTTGCACTTTTTTGGCCTTCTACACCCGCTCTGCACTCATGCTTCATATCACAGACAACGTTCATTATGGGGAAGAACAAGGCTACACCGCGAAAAACACGGACATTTTTTCAAATATTTTTTTTATTCAGGTCGGTTCGTTTACATGAGTCGCGGTCTGCCACCTCCCTAAACGCGGGTTGGCATTGAGGCCCACCTTGAGAGAATCATGGACAACGCACATAGATATGAGTGGGGAAGCATACGGGCCTGGTCTGAAGAAGTGTTCTCTAGGGTGAATGAGGGACGCCTCGCATGGAACGACCAGTACCGTATCGATAGACTAGAGACAGAATTTGTGCATATCAAAGCTAAAACAGAGGACAATGCAAAGAGCTCTCCCACGAATTACACAAAGCTAGGGCGGGACCACCATGCAAATTATACAATAAGGGCACATGCAAAAGCCAGAGCCACCACGTGTATAACGGTATCTGTCAATTGCATGTCTGCTCTTCATGTATCCTCAGTAGGTGCATGTTTCTTAGCCATGCTGAAACCGAATGTAAAACTAAAAGTGCAGGAAAAAAGGAACCGGGGTTTGGGGCAGCTCAAGAGTAGCCGCACCACCCCCAACCCCCATCAAACAACGGGCCGAGGATTTCGACCCACTCTTACAGGCTCCAGCCAATTATATAACACAATCGTTCATTGAACATAGATCACACATACCTGACGGGCCTAGTCCATGTGCGGCTAATGCCATGCCCAGGAATATCACATGGCCTGACCCTACGATAGAAGCAATAGACAAGTTTCCCAAAGTTATGTCTACATATCTGAAGGTAGCTCGTTCAGGTGTCCCGAATTATAAAGGGGAGAAGATCCCAATTCCATCCGGGATTAACTGCGATGAATGGGAAAGGTCCATCGCGGCTTATAGTGACGAAGAAATTGTCGATAAGCTTCGCTATGGTTGGCCAATTCATTACACGGCTAGTGCCCTCCCATCACCTATATTCCATAACCACAAATCAGCAGTAGACAATCCTCTGCAGGTACAAGCTTTTATCGAAAAAGAAATCCAATACCAGGCCCTGATGGGCCCCTTTCGTTCACCTCCATTTAAACAATGGTCACAGGTTTCTCCTTTAATTGACCCGCCCAAAAAGGGGTACAGACGATCGTAGGGTCATCGTAGATCTCAGTTTTCCTGAGGGACGTTCTGTTAACGATGGGATTCTCGATGAAAATATGACAAAGTATAGACTTCCCACAGTATGGGATCTAGCCGCGAAGTTGATTGAGTATGGCCCTATTGCCCGTATATGGAAAGCGGATTTGAAACGGGCGTATCGTCAGCTGAGGATCTGCCCAGGCGATCTGCCCTTTATGGGAATATCTCATCAGGGGTCTATGTATGTCGACCTGTGTCCCTCCTTTGGATGCCGCAGCTCCGGAAGAATGCAGCAGCAGGTTTCAGATGCCCTTGTGTTTATCGCTCATAAAGAAAATGGATCGGAGCTACTTGCGTATGTTGACGACTTCTGCAGGATAGCCGCCTCATCAAAAACCGCCTTAAGTTGTTACAACCATTTTCTTTCCATGTGTTCCAGGCTGGGTATGGAATTGGCCCCGGAAAAGTGTGATCCCCCTTCAGGAGAAATGGAGTGGCTCGGACTACATATTAATGTGGAGCAGATAATTATCACTATCCCACGGGATAAGATGGACGAACTGGTACAGCTGTGTGAGGTATGGTTGGAATGAAAGTACGCTACGTGACGTGGGTTGCAGTCCCTGTGTGGAAAAATTAACTTTAAGTGTCAATGCATCCCAATTGCTAAAAGGTTCGTGCAGAGGATCCTTGCCCTTCTAAGGGCGGTTCCCGCCAACGGAACCATTCCCCTCTCTCAGGGTTTCAAAAAAGATGTGATGTGGATCCGTGATTACGCACGTGATTTATTTGGGAAACGGTTGATAACTGACTCCCTCCCTACTGTGATAATTGAATGTGATGCCTGTTTGGATGGAGGGGGGGGGGGGTTATAGTGTAACGACGGGCCTAGCCTACTCCATTACCATTGATGAGAAATTGAAGGACACTATGCATATCTCGCAATTGGAGGCGCTTGAAGTCGTGGTGGCGATAAAATCGCTGGTTCCCCCATCACTTGGAGCGGTGGAAGTACGTGTGACTACGGATAACTCTGCCACGATGTTCTGTCTGAACGCTGGGCGCTCCTGCGATCCTGTGATCGGAGCATGCGCTCGAGAAATCGCCCTCATCGAGGCATCCCTCCAGCGCTCTGTTCTCTTGTCTCATTCACCTGGCACTACGATGATTCTCAGTGATGCATTGTCTCGCTTATCTAAAGGTTGTGAATTTCAGCAAATCGCGAGCTCTCTCCTAAGGAAGAATAAGCTTTCACTTGTGGCTCCTTGCCCCTTATCTACTGTGCTTTCCTCTGTGTAATTGCAGCTCTCGGGGACAGCAATCTCGGGGATCAAGTTTTAAAGACCCTGGGTGCCACGCAGACGGATTCGACGCGTGAGAACCTCGCACGCCAAAGGGACCTATACCTGCGTTTTGTTATATCGCACAAGTTGGACCCCTCTCTCCTACGGTCGGTGGTGTTTTGTTATTTATCCAGTATCTATCAAACTGAATGACTTCTCCGCCTACGGTCAGGAATTATGTTTCTGGGGCTAAGGTTTTCGTACTTGAAGGAATGGGCGATTTTTCTGCCTTTTCTTCTCCCCTCATATCAAAGATGTTTAAAGGAATATCAAACCTAAAGAATCATCAACTATCGCAAGCTCCTGTGTTGACGCCCATAACGGTTCATTGTCTCATAGAAGGATTGATTAAGATGGGGCCATCTTCATCTGGCGAGGCGGCGGTAATAGCGCTCACTTTCTCATCTCTACTTAGGCAGTCTCACTTTGTGAAGACTCGGGCTTCTCAACATCTCCTGACGCGTGGACAGATCAGGGATCTTGGCGATTGGTTACAGATCGATGTTCTTTCATCAAAAACGATTTCATATGTGTCTTCTTCGGCATCTATGTATACCTATTTTTCCGACAGGGAGATCCTCATGTCCGCTGCTGATATGGAGATCCCACAGAGATTGCGTACCTCCCCACTCGACTGCGCCTGCCTTTCTCTCGGACAATGAAGGCTCATTCCTGTATCTCGGATGACGGCGCTATTGCACACGGGACTTAAAGGACTGGGCCACCCTCTAGCAGGAATCGCGACCCTTCACTCTCTCAGGTGATCGGGGGCTCAAGCTGCTGCCTGTGCGGGCACCTCGAGACAAGACATCTCTCAGCTCGGAACTTGGTCAGCGGACGCGATTTTGTCTTATGTACCCCCATCTATTTTATCTGACGCCCCAGCCCTGCTGGCCCGCTCCTTGGCGAATAATTAAAATGATGGCAATCAGTCATCTTTTACTCTGTACTTACCTTACTTTTATCATTGATACGATTCTCTTATCATACGATGTTACTTGATCATCAAACAAACAAATCATGTAATAAAGAAATTTCATCAACTCTGTTTTATCCATCTACGGCGTTGGTGTAGTTTAATTAGGCTATAATTGTAAATTATAATTAATTTAATGCCAACGCTCTATCTATGTTATAGTTCATTCTCTTTCATGTGGTTATTTCAATTATCCCACATTCCACAGTTCACGTTTGCTCACATATCCTGCATGTTATTTATTATTATATTTTCAATCTCATAGACCGCCCTTTCTCACACGTCATCCGACTTCACTATAAAAGGGGACCAGACCAGATCCGAGGCCTCACACTCCTCTACACGTCTGGCCGGTGCAAAACTTACCCACCCACCTATCCCAGACTATACCATCATCTTCCGGATGTCGTTTATTTAAAAACATATTTTAACATAGGCCGCAATAATTAAAATGATGGCAGTCTTTTACTCTACCTTACTTTTATCATTGATATGATTCTCTTATCATACAATGTTACTTGATCATCAAACAAACAAATCATGTAATAAAGAACTCTTATCAACTCTATTTTATCCATCTACAGTGTTGGTGTCGTTTTACCTATAATCCTATATACTACTGGACTCAGTATACATGTTAGGCCTTTTCAGACTAGAGATCAGGTGGGGGTTTGCCTCTTTCTTGGTAGAGGATGTGCCATGCCTGAAACCTGTGCATGCAGGTGCTACAGGGTCTCCCTTTGTTAAGCAACCTGACTGTGTATTTAGTCAGGGTCACAGCTAGGCTGGCAGATCACATGTTGTGCTCCTCAGCACAGAGAGAGAGAGTGTGGCATACCTGGGTTCTCACAGAGAGTGCTGACTTTCCTTAGTATTTCGGTAGTAGGGTCAGGGTTATTCAGCTTTGGTAGATTGTACCTGGCCTGCTTGTGAGCTACTTAGCTTCAGCTAGGGAATGAATAGCTAAACAGTAAAACATTCTTTGATAGATGAATTCTCGTTTATCATAGTTGTTTTATTTGTCTTGGTGTGAGTAGCAGAAAGGCCTCTGGTTCTGTCACACCTTGAACCGACTGTGGTTCAGCAAATCACAGGGTAACATAAACCAATGTCAGGTTAGTTTGATCATCAGGATCTGGTAATTAACCTAACCCAGCGACGGCTACAAGACTAACACATTTTAACAAGTGTGTTACTTGTTAAAGGTATTATGGGAAACCATGGTTATGGTGACAATACGGGGTAGATTTATGAGTTGTTTCGGAGAAATTCGTTCTGAATGAGACGGTTACGGCAAGTTCAGAACAAATTTCTCTGAAACATCGAGTAAATCTACCCCGTATTGCCACCATCACCATGGTTTCATATTATAACATACCTTAATTCTGTCTTAAGTAGGTAAAACTGTCTGTAATTTGACGTCAACATCACTTTTTGCAACTGGCAAATACGATGCGTACACTAGCAGACATGCTCGAAGTGGAAAACTACGGTGTTCCGGGCTTTAGAATTTAACCAATCTGATTGGCAGAGAGGCCCGGGATTACCGAGAGCATAGGGAATCCCCAATAATGACGTCACAGTGGTGTGGCCGTTTGTTGACACCTACGAGTCGCCTGCTCGGCGAGTGGCCGTATTGGTATCGATTGATCTCACATATCTAGGCTATCTAAAGTGTATCATGTGAATTATACTCGTTTTCTACCTCAATATTTGATAAATGAACCTATTAACTTGCTCCGTGGATACTGTACTATGCCACAGAACTTGCGAAGTGAAGGGATCTGCCATTTTAAAATTTTGCGCCTATACCTGTGTTGTCTGCCTCTCCACCAATCAGATTGCGTTATGTTTTCAAAGGGTGCATTCTGTAGCTCAAAGCGTGCAGGTAAGGCTTTTTGTCACTCAAAGCGTGCAATCTGTAGGAACCCAAAGGCACCAGTACATCGTTTCACGGCGTACAGTGCAATCTGTGTACGATAACTGTACCCCTAGGAGCAGTACGAATTTACACTGAGTTAGTGCATAGGTATGTAATAATAATGCCTACTGTACAAAGTTCTAAATCCATCCAATAATGAAATTTTAATCCCAACTGGCCATTACCCTAAAAGAGAAAAAAACAACCTATATTGATATTTGTTCAGGTAGATTTCTCGACCTCACTGATATCAGTGATGATATCACCCACTTCTTCATCAATGGGACACCAGAATGGTAGGTTCCATCAATAATTAATTAGCCTAGGCATGTACTTGATTAAGATCTAGAGATTTCAATTGGTCATTTAGAGACCCTGTCTCCAGTAGGTTCCATCGGTGCGACATTTATGAAGCTCATCACTGAGGGCAAATACATGTATACCAATCAAGTACAGTAACATGGTGTATGCATGCATGAATGCCTTTATTTCAAGATGAATTATTTAGGGTGGTCCAGTGACCTTTGTCCTATGTGTTTCTGTCCAGGTCAAGCCGTGAGAGCAATCTTCAGTTTAAGCAATTCATCTTAGCGTGGTGTGATGAAAAGAACGGCACTTCTCTTTACATGAGGGCATTCTTCTTCATGAGCACTTCGTTTCTTCGTACAGCAGAAGTTATAATTGACGCTATGAATGTAAGAAATAACAAAAATAATGAATGAATAACAGGATGTCAACTTTTCCTTGTTCACTAAATACAGATATTTCCTTTCTATTCAGGAAAGGGTAGACAGAGGTCATTGTCACTCTTAGTCGAAATGTATGAATTGGTTTGAATTGAACTGAACTTCTTCTTGCCCAAACTTATGCATTATAAATGTGAAATCTAACCCCAGAGGGACTGTTGCCTGCAAGAGGATGGCATGCAGAAAGGTCAGTCCTAGTGTCAGTCTATACCAATACGGGACAGGCATATTGTTATCTGAACTAATAATTGAACTGCAGCATCACATGATATGATATATAGGATCACTGATATCATTTTCTGGTTCACCTGGGGGTCTTGGTTAAATGTGACGTTATACCTACATTGAAACTATTTTATCAATCTCAGAAAAATACACAATGTTTTGATGGACCATTTGCCCAGTGCCAGATGATGCCTTAAAGGATCAATTTTCCATTAAGAGTCAAAAAGAATAGCCATACTATAAGAGAAAATAATATATTTACCAGCAAAGTGCATTCAAACTTTGCGCTGAACATCCACTACATGTGTTGCACTCACACATGGCTTCACTTTCATGTAGAATTGTTGACAAAAAGCAAAGCACCAGGAACAAACTGTAGAGGAACAATTCACAGAATGACAAAGTATTCAGTAAATGATGATTAGGTATGTCCTTATCAATGCAAATTTAATTCCAAATTCTAAAGCACCTGAAAAGAAAATCTATACTGATTTTCCATAAAGAGCCTGAAGTCGAACCTAGACTATATCAAAAGGATGATGTTTATGTCTTACCAGACCACTGAAGCCTTCATTGTGTTAACAATGGTAGAGTTCTTTTTGAAGTTCTCTTGTTTCTTTGATCACTGTAATTCTCAGCTGCAGTTTCAGTGCTTTATATATCAATGCTTTCATTTAGTAACTATGTTTAGAAATGCAATATTTGGTCTTTAGTGTCAGGAACATACATGTTCTGCTAGGCTGCAAATGCAGTTTGGGAACTATGCTTTATCATCATGTCCCAAAGTACATACCTTTGCAGAGTCCACGGTTGCTATGCAATCAGGCCACGTGCCC
Organism: Alentia gelatinosa; assembly: GCA_950022655.1. Taxonomy (NCBI): domain Eukaryota; kingdom Metazoa; phylum Annelida; class Polychaeta; order Phyllodocida; family Polynoidae; genus Alentia; species Alentia gelatinosa. The sequence continues at coordinate 46,913,048 of OX465587.1, read as the reverse complement.
TCCCCAGGATTTGAGGCCATTAAACATGTTTTGAAATAGAACTTGAAATAGAACTCGACATAGGTATGATAGTGCATGTAACATTTAATTTTGTCTTATTCAGTTTGTGAACAATGGTATTCAATGAAAGAACCTCCCCCTAAAGAATGTGAAATAAAGATTGTTGGAAAAAAATTAAGAATAACCTAATGGTACAATTTCCTGACAGAAACTGGGTCTATTCTGCAGAAATCATTGTAAACAAAATATTTCATCATGGCTACATTATTTCAGGTGACTAGGGAGTGGTCCATATTGATCCATGGGAAATTAGAGCTTGTTCCTTCCTATATATTGATAAGCTGAAGAGTGTTATACATTTTTCTCTGCCGACTTCCTCAAGAGTTATCAAATAGGGTTATATTTTATTTAAGGCAATCATGATCTTATGAGAAAATCTTGGATTGCATTGATAATGTTGTTGGGTGGTTGGGCAAAGAAAAAGTCCACAATTATAGTCTGGCCCTAGTTTGGTTTGTTTGTTGGTTTGAACTAACGTCTAGTTAACCATTGCAGGTTCTCACCAGACTTTCTCAAGGTTCTTATACACCACACAGGTGGTGATTGAATCTATGAAATGAATTTAGGTAGAAACCTCACCCCTACACATTTACCGAGGTGCGAGTTCTTTTACTTTCCACACCACACGGACATGGTATGAGAGGGATTGGCCTTTGATATAGCAGTAAATCTACCACTGATGGGGTGAATGAGAAAAGTGGCCGCAGAGGGATCCGAATCATCAAAGTCTGACAACTTTGGTATTACAAGTTCAGTGCCCTTTACCACAGAGCTAACTCCCCATCCCAGTGGCTTTTGTTATGCTTGCGTGCAAGCATATCCAGTCTGCACCACGAGGAGGCGAGGGGACCAACAGGGTGAAGGGATTGATAATTGTGGTCCACCCTAGCAGACCTCTGCCCCTAGAAGGTATCTTTTGACAAAGTTCAACCTCACACATTTGGAGGTGAATTTTGGATATTCTAGGCCTCTCTAACATCTGCCTGTCAGTAAACAATCTATGATTAAAGGCATGTTTTTCCAGTATTTTGGTATTATCATCCTTCATATATGTGAGCTAGTGTTATTTAGAACAATATGAGACATATAACACTCAATGAACAGTTGGATACTAGATTTTATTGTAATGTTTGCCAAAGAAGATAGTTTTTCAATAGGGAAATGTTCTGGGGATCCCTTTCCTCTGTACTCCCATGAGTGGGAAATGGGGGCATTGAAGCACTACCACATCACAGTGCTGAGTATATTCACGCACAGAAATGCAAGTCATGAGTGCATTTGACCCATTTTGCACTGGGTGATGCCTTGAGGCATCATTTTCTGAGAAATATGAAATCATTGTGTGTATCCAATGATTTGGGAAATAGTTGATTGATAAAGATGAAACTTCCACACAACATAGGGATATTATTCAATTAAGATTTTTTGATGAAATGGCAAATACCTGGGTTCTCACAGAGAGTGCTGACTTTCCTTAGTCTTTCGGTAGTAGAGTCAGGGTTATTCAGCTTTGGTAGATTGTACCTGGCCTGCTTGTGAGCTACTTAGCTTCAGCTAGGGAATGAATAGCTAAACAGTAAAACATTCTTTGATAGATGAATTCTCGTTTATCATAGTTGTTTGATTTGTCTTGGTGCGAGTAGCAGAAAGGCCTCTGGTTCTGTCACACCTGGAACCGACTGTGGTTCAGCAAATCACAGGGTAACATATAAACCAATGTCAGGTAAGTTTGATTATCAGGATCTGGTAATTAACCTAACCCAGCGACGGCTACAAGACTAACACGTTTTAACAAGTGTGTTACTTGTTAAAGGTATTATGGGAAACATGGTTATGGTGACAATACGGGGTAGATTTATGAGTTGTTTCGGAGAAATTCGTTCTGAATGAGACGGTTACGGCGAGTTCAGAACGAATTTCTCTGAAACAACGAGTAAATCTACCCCGTATTGCCACCATCACCATGGTTTCATATTATTACATACCTTAATTTGGTCTTAAGTAGGTAAAACTGACTGTAATTTGATGTCAAAGTCACTTTTTGCAACTCGCAAATACGATGCGTACACTAGCAGACATGCCCGAAGTGGACAACTACTTCAGAATTTAACGCATTCTGATTGGCCAAGAGGCCCAGGATTCCCGAGAGCATAGGGAATCCCCAATAATGACGTCACAGTGGTGCGGCCGTTTGTTGACACCTATGAGTCGCCCGCTCGGCGAGTGGCCGTATTGGTATCGATCGATCTCACATATCTAGACTATCTAAAATGTATCACGTGAATTATACTCGTGTTCTACCTCAATATTTGATAAATGTACCTATTAACTTGCTCCGTGGATACTGTACTATGCCACAGAACTCGCGAAGTGAAGGGACCTGCCATTTTAAAATCTTGCGCCTATACCTGTGTTGTCTGCCTCTCCACCAATCAGATTGCGTTATTTTTTCAAAGGGTGCAATCTCTAGCTCAAAGCGTGCAGGTAAGGCTAAAAGTAGCATTTTGTCACTCAAAGCGTGCAATCTGTAGGAACCCAAAGGCACCAGTACATCGTTTCACGGCGTACAGTGCAATCTGTGTACGATAACTGTACCCCTAGGAGCAGTACGAATTTACACTGAGTTAGTGCATAGGTATGTAATAATAATGCCTACTGTACAAAGTTCTAAATCCATCCAATAATGAAATTTTAATCCCAACTGGCCATTACCCTTAAAGAGAAAAAAACAACCTATTTTGATTTTTGTTCAGGTAGATTTCTCGACCTCACTGATATCAGTGATGATATCACCCACTTCTTCATCAATGGGACACCAGAATGGTAGGTTCCATCAATAATTATTTAGCCTAGGCATGTACTTGATTAAGATCTAGAGATTTCAATTGGTCATTTAGAGACCCTGTCTCCAGTAGGTTCCATCGGTGCGACATTTATGAAGCTCATCACTGAGGGCAAATACATGTATACCAATCAAGTACAGTAACATGGTGTATGCATGCATGAATGCCTTTATTTCAAGATGAATTATTTAGGGTGGTCCAGTGACCTTTGTCCTATGTGTTTCTGTCCAGGTCAAGCCGTGAGAGCAATCTTCAGTTTAAGCAATTCATCTTAGCGTGGTGTGATGAAAAGAACGGCACTTCTCTTTACATGAGGGCATTCTTCTTCATGAGCACTTCGTTTCTTCGTACAGCAGAAGTTATAATTAACGCTATGAATGTAAGAAATAACAAAAATAATGAATGAATAACAGGATGTCAACTTTTCTTTGTTCACTAAATACAGATATTTCCTTTCTATTCAGGAAAGGGTAGACAGAGGTCATTGTCACTCTTAGTCGAAATGTATGAATTGGTTTGAATTGAACTGAACTTCTTCTTGCCCAAACTTATGCATTATAAATGTGAAATCTAACCCCAGAGGGACTGTTGCCTGCAAGAGGATGGCATGCAGAAAGGTCAGTCCTAGTGTCAGTCTATACCAATATGGGACAGGCACATTGTTATCTGAACTAATAATTGAACTGCAGCATCACATGATATGATATATAGGATCACTGATATCATTTTCTGGTTCACCTGGGGGTCTTGGTTAAATGTGACGTTATACCTACATTCTCGTATAATTTCATCTTTATCAATCCATCATTTCCTTCTTGAAACTATTTTATCAATCTCAGAAAAATACACAATGTTTTGATGGACCATTTGCCCAGTGCCAGATGATGCCTTAAAGGATCAATTTTCCATTAAGAGTCAAAAAGAATAGCCATACTATAAGAGAAAATAATATATTTACCAGCAAAGTGCATTCAAACTTTGCGCTGAACATCCACTACATGTGTTGCACTCACACATGGCTTCACTTTCATGTAGAATTGTTGACAAAAAGCAAAGCACCAGGAACAAACTGTAGAGGAACAATTCACAGAATGACAAAGTATTCAGTAAATGATGATTAGGTATGTCCTTATCAATGCAAATTTAATTCCAAATTCTAAAGCACCTGAAAAGAAAATCTATACTGATTTTCCATAAAGAGCCTGAAGTCGAACCTAGACTATATCAAAAGGATGATGTTTATGTCTTACCAGACCACTGAAGCCTTCATTGTGTTAACAATGGTAGAGTTCTTTTTGAAGTTCTCTTGTTTCTTTGATCACTGTATTTCTCAGCTGCAGTTTCAGTGCTTTATATATCAATGCTTTCATTTAGTAACTATGTTTAGAAATGCAATATTTGGTCTTTAGTGTCAGGAACATACATGTTCTGCTAGGCTGTAAATGCGGTTTGGGAACTATGCTTTATCATCATGTCCCAAAGTACATACCTTTGCAGAGTCCACGGTTGCTATGCAATCAGGCCACGTGCACTCCCCAGGATTTGAGGCCATTAAACATCGGTCAATGTAAGCTATGTAACGCGCTAGACGTGTCGAGTGACAGCTCCGCAGATCTTAGTCGGGATAACTAGTAAACAACTACGCTCCATGCCTGTAAAAAGCGCCAGTCCACCATGAAGGGTCGCTGATGTAAAGGGTATTGAAGCATGCCGCCAAGAAACACTAGAAGCAACAGAAACTCGAACTCAAGTAAACCTGTCACCCCAGAGAAGCTGCATCCCACCACAACAATGGCGCCCAAGGAAGACCCAAAACGACCGGTAAGAAACCACGAAGAAATGTGGGACCTCCTAAAAGAAGTTGCCCTCAACGTGAAATCCGTAAAACAAGACCTGGCGAGTGTAAAAAGTGGTTTCGAGGAACATAAGAAAACAACTGAAGCATCGCTAAGCCAAATCAAACAAGAACTCTCTACTATATCGCAGCGTAATACTACATTGACAGCCAAGGTCAAGGCCATTGCGCACCAGGTTGACACACACGCAGCCAAGTTTGACATCCACGAAGATCGCATGAGAACATTGGAGCAACAAAATAAGTTGTACGACATCGATAAACGTAAGCTGAACTTACTTATTGAAGGTATTGCAGAGACTGATAAGCATGTGAAACAGAACGTAGCTGATCTGCTGGAAGCCATCGGGGTCAAATTCCGGGTCACAGACATCGAAGCCTGCTACTGCCTTGGCCCAGTGCCAGACGGACCAAACGTAAACAAACGGCCGCGTGCCATACTCGTCAAGTTACGCTACCTATCACAGAAGGCTGATGTGTACTCAAACGTCAAACATCTCAAAGGGAATGACCTGTACAAGCAGGTTTATATAAAAGACGACCTGCCAGAAGCCGAAGCGAGAGCAAGACGGGACATTCGTGCCATAAACGCGCGAGCTAAGGAACTGGGTTATAAGAGTCAGATGCGAGGATCATCGATCTCGGTCAACGGCACATGATATAACTCGGATCAACTAAATCTACTCCCTGAAGAGCTCCGACCAGTCAACATCAAACTACTCAAGATCTCCGACGGGTATGCCTTTCACAGTCATCATGTATTTTTATCGAACATGTACCCAGTCAAAGTAACAACACCGATTGGCACATTTGCAACCGCCGAAGCTGCCTATATGGCGGCCCATGCAGACAGCAACAACAAACAGAACCTGATCCCACTTCTGCTGAAAACTACTACAGGTTACGAAGCAAAACAAATCAGCAGGAAAATACCATCTGACCAGGGCTGGGACAGTGAAAAGGAGCAGGTAATGAAAAGTATAGTTCAAGCGAAATTCGACCAGAACCCGTCCCTGAAACAACAGCTCACAACTTATCAGGGTAAACTGTACGAAGCGACTGTGGATAAATTCTTTGGTTGCGGCTTGCCACTACACCGCAGGAAAGAGATCGAAGAAGGAAAATCGCCTGGTAGCAACATTCTTGGTAAAATACTGGAAGAAATCAGAGACGCATCATGAAGATTGACATAATATCAGACTCACGAGGTCTGAAGTTAAAATCTACTTTGGTAAGTGAACAGTCGCGGATGCTCGACGAACACGATATCAATTTTTTCAGTGTATCTGGCGCTACCATTTACCGTGCGGTGAACCACTATATAAACAAACGACGAGCGGACCACCCCAAGCCAAGGCTAATTATGCTTTGCGTGGGGGTGAACAACTTGACACAGAGGGACAATGTAAAAACTGTTAAACCAATATTCGACGAAGTAGGTGAAGCTGTTGACTCACTTACGGATGAATTTATATCTGCCCGAGATGTGTTACGTTGCTACGGTGCCAATGTGGTACTGGCTCAAATAGTGGGTATTGATCTCGTTGCCTACAACAAGTACACCAACGCACTGCTTTACCATGGAGTTGAACAGGACCAACTGATGATCAATAGTATTGTCAAATCTGTCAACCAAGTATTAACCAACTTAAACGCCGACTACCACCTGGCAACCCCACGACTGAGAAGCCCCGTCCATTTCACCAAAGGAAACACAGACTATAACATGTATCGGAAACTATACGATGGCCTACATCCCTCACAGTCTACTCTAAAGAAATGGGCACACTATATACATATGGCTATATCTGAAATTTCAGACTATTTAGGCTAATGCCCCTGGCTGTGACAACTAGGCCCATCCCATAGGGGAGACCAAAGTTGCTACAGTCAGTTTAAAGTTTAAAGTTGTTATACATATAATATTGCCAACTGTGGAATGGACAGACAGGGTTAATCAGGTGATATTGTGATATCTATTTATCATCCGTAGATCGCGGCCACAGACTGCAAAGGTTCTTGACTGTCTTAAATATCTATACGTTTAATACTTACCCTGTGCTGCTGATCATAATCCGCTGTTACTGACTTGTATGTTAACATTACTTTCTCACGCTACCACCGCATGGTTTTAGATATTTGGTTACTTACTTGTTGACCTAAACCAGGAACATGTGCCTTACCTAAACAAACTTAATTACTACATAACATCCTATGATTGAAACCTCATGTTCTTTTTATCAAGTGTATAGGGCAAGCTAGGAGCCTTATGTCAGTGTAGGAGTAGGAACTTGTGCACTATTATTTATTTTTGTTTAGTATTATTTTCCTTTATATGTAGATATGACTCTCCTGTGGCCAAGGTTGCCGAAACAGGTTGCTATAGTCAAGACTGTATTTACATTTGTACTGTTACTTGTTTGTTTATATGATGTCGTAGAGTTTAACATGTGGAGAACCTCAGTCGGTGCTATTTGTCTCTATCTGGGTGAGCTGGAATTAGCAATGATAATTTCTGCCACTTATGACAATGGATGAAACTTTTCAGCCTAACATGGGGTTAAAGATAGTTCACTTCAACACGCGCAGCCTTTGGTCCAAAATTGATGTCATACACCAATTACTAACTGATTCTGATATAGATGTTTGCTGTATTACTGAGACATGGCTAACTCAGCGCATGCCAACTTTTCTTGTGGATATCCCTGGATATAGTTTTGTACGAAATGATAGGTCTTGGAAAGAGGAAGGTGCTCATGAGATTAAAATAGGAGGAGGTGTAGGTATTTTTATAAAAGATAACATAAACTACGAAATAGCTGAGCTTAATACATACAATCATAGCACCTCATATTTAGAGAACTTATGGCTTCATATAAAAATACCACACATAAGACCCATTTATTTAGCATGTATCTATAGGCCCCCAAACAATGATTATCACAGCTTTATGAATCAAATTAGGGAAGATGTATTTGAGATGGCACCTGATAAAAACTTCGATTTATTTCTTGTGGGAGATTTTAACATTGATTATTTAACTACCAATACCCCTGAGCATAAAGATTTGAAACTACTGGAGAGTGCCTTGGGATTGCATCAGTTGATAAAATCCGTCACACGGTATAGCGACACCAAAGATAGTTGTCTTGACCTGATTTTCTCCAACAATCGTAACTACACAGACAGTGGTCTGACTGGAAATCATATTAGTGATCACCTGGGTATATTTGTGGTTAGGAAAAAACCCAAGCTGTTGAAATCCAAAGTGACTTTTTGGGGCCGCTCACCGAAAAATTATGACGAACTGCTCTTTGCCAGCAGACTAAAAAATTATAATTGGGAGAACTGGTATAAATTGAGAGACCCCAATACGCTCTGGAGTTTAATGCTTGACAGAATCGTACTCGAGCTTGACAAACTGTGTCCTACTAAGGAGTATAAAGTTTCAGAGATACGCGAGATCTGGGTATCAGACGAGCTTATTGAGCTAATTAAAGAGAAAGATAGGTTACTAGCAACAGCTAAGCGAGTAAACACATCTGAAGCATGGACGAGGGCAAGAAGGTCCAGAAACGAAGTGACTAAGTTGTTAAGGAAAGCCAAAGGGGATTACATCAGAGAAACACTTGATGAACAGCATGATAACAATAAGAAATTCTGGAAAACAATTTCTAAACTCACCAAGGAAAACTCTGATAAATCAAGTAACATCACCTTGAAAGACAATGAAGTAATTATCCCTCCAGATAGAACAGCTAACTTTATTAACGACTATTTTGTAGATATAGGGTCAACCCTTGCAGCGGATCTAAATGATCCCTGGATAAACCAAGTTAAAGCAAATGTGAACAAATTGCACGATATTCAAACTAATAAGGAGGAAGTACTTGCTTTATTGAAGAATATTAACATCAGTAAATCATCGGCAATCGAAATGGTTACCGCTAGATATTTAAAAGATGTGCTTATTGCTTTGTTGGACCATTTTGTCTATCTTTTAAATGTATCATTAGGGAATGGTATTTTCCCCAGTAAATGGAAAGAGGCTTTGGTTGTACCGGTACGAAAAGTTCCAAATAGCTTCAATGTTAGTAATTTAAGACCAATCTCGCTCTTGCCCTTACCCGGCAAAATTATCGAAAAAATAGTACACAAACAACTGTATTCCTTTCTACAAGTTAACAATATTCTGTCAGACAAACAGCTCGGTTTTAGACCAGGTTACTCCACTATCGATGCTGTCACCCAGTTAACTAGATTTATATATGAAGAAGCTAATAACGGAAATATTACAATATGCACATACATTGATTTTAAAAAGGCTTTCGACACTATCGACCACCAAATTTTATTATCAAAATTATCCACTCTAGGCCTCTGTAACAACATTTTTGACTGGTTTAATAGTTATTTATCAAATCGCTCTCAAAAAACATTGGTGAATAATATCCGATCTCCCCTCCGTGTAATCAGTTATGGTGTCCCCCAAGGGTCTATTCTTGGACCACTTTTATTTATCATTTACATTAATGACTTAGTGTCCACCATTCAAAACAGTGGGTGTCTGCATTACGCAGACGACACCGTATTATATTGTTCTGCTAGAACACCTGAAGAGGCTACCTTAATCATCCAACCTGATTCGAATAATTTGACCTTATAGTGTGCTAGAAATTCTTTAACGATAAATGCTGACAAAACGAAAGTGGTGATATTTGGTACAGCAAAAAGGGTAAACAATCTTGTAAACGTTCAATGTTCGCTCAAGATAAATGACAAAGTATTACAACTTGTCTCCTCCTACAAGTATTTGGGTGTAATCATGGACAAAAACTTGACTTTTAAACAACATATAAGTAGTATTAGAAGAACTGTATCGCACAAGTTATATTTACTCAATAAGATAAGGCCGTATCTTACGCCTGAAGTATGTTTAAAGATCTACAAGTCCATGGTACTTCCATTTTTAGACTTTGGTGATGTTCTGTTTGACTCAGCACCTGACCATGACCTCAATCAACTACAAACACTTCAAAACCAGGCTATAAGAATTATCTTCAGATTGCATCCAAGAACGCCACGCGTAATCCTACACAGAACAGCCCAACTTGGATACCTGCAATCAAGAAGGAAATCACATATAACTGACTATATGTACACTCTGCTAAGCTTGGATCACTTGAGATCCTACCCAACTGTGGTCACCAGAGGAAACCAGGGTCCTACTTTTAAACTGAATTTACCCAAGTTAACCATGTACAGGAAATCATTGAACTACCAAGGGCCATTCTTATGGAACGCCCTCCCACCTGAACTGCGCACATTGCCTGATCACAAGGAATTTAAGAGAAATGAGAAAATACAACTAAGAAGCAATATACCATAGTATAATTTATTATCTGTGTATGTCGAATTTGTTGACGGTAAACTTTTTCCCTCTTATTTTGTTTTCAAAAATCTCGTGTCAACTTATAATGCTTATCGAAGCTGCCTGTTGAGAAAAAAATGACCCCACTGTGTCCTATTGTACAACTCTACCAAATGTTCAAATCGCTAATACTGTTTCGTTATACTCTATATATATGATCAGATCATTGTAACACGGGACTGGCCGTGCGCTAAAACCAGCATCTTCATTCGCTGAGCATTTGACCAGTATAAATAAATGATCTAAAAAAAAAAAAAAATGTTTTGAAATAGAACTTGAAATAGAACTCGACATAGGTATGATAGTGCATGTAACATTTAATTTTGTCTTATTCAGTTTGTGAACAATGGTATTCAACGAAAGAACCTCCCCCTAAAGAATGTGAAATAAAGATTGTTGGAAAAAAATTAAGAATAACCTAATGGTACAATTTCCTGACAGAAACTGGGTCTATTCTGCAGAAATCATTGTAAACAAAATATTTCATCATGGCTACATTATTTCAGGTGACTAGGGAGTGGTCCATATTGATCCATGGGAAATTAGAGCTTGTTCCTTCCTATCTATTGATAAGCTGAAGAGTGTTATACATTTTTCTCTGCCGACTTCCTCAAGAGTTATCAAATAGGGTTATATTTTATTTAAGGCAATCATGATCTTATGAGAAAATCTTGGATTGCATCGATAATGTTGTTGGGTGGTTGGGCAAAGAAAAAGTCCACAATTATAGTCTGGCCCTAGTTTGGTTTGTTTGTTGGTTTGAACTAACGTCCAGTTAACCATTGCAGGTTCTCACCAGACTTTCTCAAGGTTCTTATACACCACACAGGTGGTGATTGAATCTATGAAATGAATTAAGGTAGAAACCTCACCCCTTCACATTTACCGAGGTGCGAGTTCTTTTACTTTCCACACCACACGGACATGGTATGAGAGGGATTGGCCTTTGATATAGCAGTAAATCTACCACTGATGGGGGTGAAGGAGAAAAGTGGCCGCAGAGGGATCCGAATCATCAAAGTCTGACAACTTTGGTATTACAAGTTCAGTGCTCTTTACCACAGAGCTAACTCCCCATCCCAGTGGCTTTTGTTATGCTTGCCTGCAAGCATATCCAGTCTGCACCACGAGGAGGTGAGGGGACCAACAGGGTGAAGGGATTGATAATTGTGGTCCACCCTAGCAGACCTCTGCCCCTAGAAGGTATCTTTTGACAAAGTTCAACCTCACACATTTGGAGGTGAACTTTGGATATTCTAGGCCTCTCTAACATCTGCCTGTCAGTAAACAATCTATGATTAAAGGCATGTTTTTCCAGTATTTTGGTATTATCATCCTTCATATATGTGAGCTAGTGTTATTTAGAACAATATGAGACATATAACACTCAATGAACAGTTGGATACTAGATTTTATTGTAATGTTTGCCAAAGAAGATAGTTTTTCAATAGGGAAATGTTCTGGGGATCCCTTTCCTCTGTGCTCCCATGAGCGGGAAATGGGGGCATTGAAGCACTACCACATCACAGTGCTGAGTATATTCACACACAGAAATGCAAGTCATGAGTGCATTTGACCCATTTTACACTGGGTGATGCCTTGAGGCATCATTTTCCGAGAAATATGAAATCATTGTATGTATCCAATGATTTGGGAAATAGTTGATTGATAAAGATGAAACTTCCACACAACAAAGGGATATTATTCAATTAAGATTTTTTGATGAAATGGCAAATGCTGACACTACTACAGGCATATTTTGCAGCAGGTGCCCGATGCAAAATTGTTGAGCACTCTAACATGCATAGTCTGTAGGCAAGCATTATTGAAATCCTATATATACTACTGGATTTTTCAGACTGGAGATCAGGTGGGGGTTTGCCTCTTTCTTGGTAGAGGATGTGCCATGCCTGAAACCCGTGCATGCAGGTGCTACAGGGTCTCCCTTTGTTAAGCAACCTGACTGTGTATTTAGTCAGGGTCACAGCTAGGCTGGCAGATCACACGTTGTGCTCCTCAGCACAGAGAGAGAGAGTGTGGCATACCTGGGTTCTCACAGAGAGTGCTGACTTTCCTTAGTCTTTCGGTAGTAGGGTCAGGGTTATTCAGCTTTGGTAGATTGTACCTGGCCAGCTTGTGAGCTACTTAGCTTCAGCTAGGGAATGAATAGCTAAACAGTAAAACATTCTTTGATAGATGAATTCTCGTTTATCATAGTTGTTTGATTTGTCTTGGTGCGAGTAGCAGAAAGGCCTCTGGTTCTGTCACACCTGGAACCGACTGTGGTTCAGCAAATCACAGGGTAACATATGAACCAATGTCAGGTTAGTTTGATTATCAGGATCTGGTCACTGCTGAGCTAGGGATAAAGTATGAGGTGAAGGCAGTCTGGAGAAATAATATTTATTATTATTATATAGATGATAAGATAACAATAAAATGATGATAATAATAAATAAATATAATAGTTTATATAAGATAAATACATAGAGTATTTTAAGGTAATACATTGTGGTATGTTAAATAGAGTATAAAATAATACATGGTATGTTAAGACATTGTTGGTAAGAGACATATAATATATATATGTTAATTATGTATAAGATAATAGCCCTACGCAGTAGGGTAAAAGAGATAAAGGTTGTGGGTGGGAAATGAATACGTGTGTAGGGGTTGAAGGGAGACGATGGAATGGGCAGAGTGCAGGTTTTGAAAGTGCGCGGTGAGGTGGTGTGTGTGATGAGGAAATCATCCACCAGACGTCAGCAGTGAGGCATCCCGCCCAAACGACGGGACAACACCACTGCTGAGCTAGGGATAAAGTATGAGGTGAAGGCAGTCTGGAGAAATAATATTTATTATTATTATATAGATGATAAGATAACAATAAAATGATGATAATAATAAATAAATAAAATAGTTGATATAAGATAAATACATAGAGTATTTTAAGGTAATACATTGTGGTATGTTAAATAGTGTATAAAATAATACATGGTATGTTAAGACATTGTTGGTAAGAGACATATAATATATATATGTTAATTATGTATAAGATAATATGCCAAGACTGCCAATGATGTTATGGATGGTTTGTGGGTGTGGGTAGGGGGAGGTGAAGGGGGAAGTTGTGGTGGGTGGTATTATAAAAATACGTGATAATTTTTAGATTTAGTTTTAAGAGGATTTAAAGTTCGTTGGGGCCTATTTTGTTATTGCCCTCGTGAGTGTCGAGGCGATGTTCCTTGCTGTATTGGTCTGGATATATCCCCTGTATGTGTCCGAGGACCACTGCCCGAACCTCTGGACCTCGAGTTCCGAGTGGCCCGCTTTGAAAGCCTCGGTCGCCGCGGCTTTCCTCAGGGAGTGGAGTGTAAATGTTGTTGGATTCCCCCCGGCCGTGCGTACCGCCTGGGCCCACTGGCGCGCCAGATATGACGCCGGCATGGGTCGTCGGGTCCCGTGGAACACGAATACTGGGTCTGCTGCTGTGCACTGCGTGTTCCGAGACATCGTTGTAGCGAGAGCGGTACAGGGACACAGAGCGGCCTCGGTCGCGGGGACTATGACTCGCTCCTGAGACTGGTCGTAGCGTTGAGCATTCTTCGCGTTCTTGATTTTGAGCTTGAATCCCCCGTTGGTGGGCTTGACGTCTGCCCTGGTCAGATGTCGTCGTGGGTCGAAGCCTCGAACCGTAGGGGCGGCGACCTACGATCGTCGTAGAGCTCCATGGAAGAGTAGTAGTATCGCGGCCGCGACAGTGTGCCCATCGTGGTCGTTCGGGAGCGCATTCAGCGCCCTCCGCAGCAGCTCCATGGTGATGGGTGGGCGTTTGCGGGGGACGTATCTCGTCGTACGCTCTATGCCCTCGAGGGTCATGGTGAGTCTTCCTGCTGCCCTCGCCGTGAGGGGGGAGCCGGTCCTCTTCAGATACTGCCGCACCCTGGAGATGTGGTTTTTTATCGTCGCGGGCGAGGCCTCGTCTTGCGCTAGGTACTCCGCGTAGGTGGATATCGTCTGTGCCCTCAGTCGGAGATGATCCTCGCCCACGCGCCGACAGAACGCGTTGTATGTGAGGACCGAGGTTCGGTGTGCTTTTGTCGTCCCAGGGGCACGGGAGGCTGCTTGCCGGGCCACCGCCCTCCGTTGCAGACAGCGGAACGCCGGATCTGGAGTGGAGCAAAGGTCGTACATTGTTCATGAAGTACAGACATGGGTTGATCAGGGTGAGGTTATTTCTACGTACGTCGTCACATGCTTGATTAAAATACTTAGGGCTGAGGTGGACTACATTATCTTCCCCTGGAATATGTCTGAAGGTAATTTCGCACTGATACAGGGCCTGTATCATCCAGGCGGCCCGTGCACAGTCCAGGAGGACCCTGTTGTGCCCTCGGCCCGTCTGAAATACGTTGACCGCAGGCATGTTGTCGCAAAATACTAGAATGTGGCCGCCCCTGACGCCCTCGGTAACCAGAGATTGGAGTGCCACGACCACATTGAGCGCCTCGAGCTCTGTGATGTTCGCGGCTCCATCGTCAATGGGGGCGACCTGGCCTGCATAGGCCCAACGTTCGTCATTTCCTCCGATGCCTGAGAGGCAAGCATCCACTCCTATGACGTGCGTGGGAGACTTTGCTGGGATTAGAGCCACGCCGTTCCAGTCCCTGGCAAACTCTTCAAACCAACGGAGGTCGGCACGGACCTCGGCAGAAATGTTAATGTACCTTTTCTTATTGCCCCGTAGGGTCTCGAGAAGTCTAGATACAAAAAGACGGGCCGGCAGTATACACTTCGAAATATGTACGAGTCGCCCCACCAGTGACTCCATATGTTTTCTCGTGATGGAGCGATTTTTGCTCGTAGCACTCACCGTGGAGCATATGTCCTCCAGTTTTTCCTTTGGGACCGAGAGCGTCTTGTTCTCGGCATCGATGATTATTCCAAGCCATTTTACACTGCGCGCTGGACCCTGTCTTTTCTTGGTGGCCTCGGGGAGCCCGAGCTCGGCCAGAAGATCGGTCACGATAGCTGCGTCCTCGGTAGCTTGAGCCCTGGAGCGAGACAAGATAACAATGTCATCGAGGTACATCCATGCTTTAATGCCACGTCGTCGTAGTATACTGACAATGGCGTTGGCCTAACGTTGCATATGGCAACTGGAGCACCTTGCTCCAAACACCATGCTGGCCTCGAGGTAATATTTCCCACCCCACTCGAGGCACTGTAGGGGCCAGTCGAGGGGTCTGAGTTAAAGTTCTTATAAGCCCGGCTGACATCTGTACTAAATAGGTAGGCGTCGGGGCCCATTTCCACCAAATCGTCGACTATGGAGTCGATCGAGGGCAAAACATGTTCCCGGACCGAGCCGAACAGTGAGTTCTTTACCACGAAAGCGTTTACCGACCTGTCATAGGGGAAAGTAAGGTCCGATATTACTCGTCTGTCTTTAGAGTCGCCCTTTGGTCTGGACATTAGCGGGGCTACATGACACCAGGGCTCAAAGGGGGGTAGTTCGTAGGGGCCCACGAGTCCTCCCAGGTTGAGTTCTTTGTTGATAAAGCCCTCGATGGCCTCGGGGAAGTTCTTCGCACTAGGGTGATTGCCGCCACCATGACTGTCACTGACCGGGCCCAGATATCCGAGGGGAAATCCGTAGGCCACAAGATCGTAGAGATCCCTGTCGATTTCCTCATCTCGGAGATACCTGGACCAGGCCTCGAGGTTGAGATTGGTAGGTAATGGCAACTTACAGCCCACACTATTGGGAAGGCCTGAGAGCCGGACCTGGTCGTATATCTCCGCCAGACGAGTAGAGTCGGGGGAAATACACTTTCCTGACATCCTGGGCCAGTTCTCGGACCTGTGCCTCGAAAAGGCCTTGGGTCTCATGTCGACCTCGTGCTTTGCAATGTCATTTTCACATATATAGCGGATAGTGTCAAAGTCGGGGACGTTACCTGAAGGGCTCCGGCCCGCGGCGGAGGCCACGCCCCCCGGCGTGTCTCCACGGGCGCCCGGGGCAGTCCTGTTTCGGCCGTCTGCAGCCGCCTCACGCCATTTGAGGTGGACTGCTGTATTTTCCGAGGTGTGTGAGTCCATTCCCTTGACACTTTCGAAGTTATGGCGTCGTGCGGGCACCACATACTTCTCTGGGCGACAAAACACGGCTCTCGAGTCGAGTTCTGCCTCCCCACCGGAAGTGCCGCCATCTTTGTTTCGCTGCAGCTGGTTGCCCTGTCGCTCCGTAGACTGTGTAGTGCCTTCCCTGTAGGTACCGGCCCAGTGGGGGCCGCCATCTTGTTTATCTTCTCCCAGCGGAGGTTTTGCGCTGCTTCGTAGCTTGTTTCCCCGTTCCCTGTGGTTAGCCGTCTGCGCTGGTGCTCTCCGAGCAGAGTCTTCCTCGCTTTGCCGCTCCCAGCTGCTTTCTATCGGCGTCCCTCGCAACACACTGCGGGGGGCGCCTACTGGCCGTTTTTTGAAGCCATGCGGCCGTACGAGTCTCCGTGCCTCCGGTCGCGATCCAGACGGTCACAAACGCTCATGTTGTGGCCGTTAAATATATTCCCCGTGCGTCCGAAGCAGTAAGAGCACCCGTGGAAATATACAACTCCACCTTCCTCGTGGTCACCGTGTTGTCCACACCCCTTGGTCGAGTTGTAGTCTCTACATGCTACTTCACGACCGCGGCCCCAGGTCCTGGAAGGCTTGTTGTTATTCACACTCCATGATCCTAGAGGTGCCTGGTTCCGTCCTGACTGGGTCACTGTTCTGTCCATGAGGCACAGCCTTACCCGCTCATGCTGTATCTTGTGCCAATCCGTCCACCTGAGCTTGCCTTTTTCCACCTCATCAAAGATATGTTGCGAGAACCTACGTACCGAGGACCACGGTCGAACCATGGCATCGTCCACTACGGCCTGTAGGTGCTCCATGAGGTGGGGGTTGTTCTCTTGGTCGCTGCGTCGGTCATCTCTGATCAGGCACACCAGGGCCCTGATATATTCCAACATTTCGATCTCCTTACGGACCTCAAGCTTCTTCTTTAGGCTATCGGTTCCCTCCCGGTCCAGGTACATGAATGGTTTAGCGATATATTTATCAATAAAAATATCGGACGAGAGGGCAACTTTACCTTCGTTTCTCAAAGGATGCATGAACTCCCTCGAGTATTCCTCCTCCAGGTAATTGTCGTATCCTTGCTGTGCGCGTAGATCACGAGGTGGTGGCATCCTAGGCTGCCTCTGGTGGATCCTCGTGTTGGGCTCGTCCCAGTCGGTATCGCAATGGCGGCTGCCGGTTTCCCACGCTTCGCACTGCCTCTCCGAGCGGGTGTCATGGCGTCGGCGCCCGGGGGTCGGGGGGTCCCAGCGATCCAGCGTGGCTTTTATCAGAAGATCCATTTTCCGGTCCAGGCCTCTGACCTCGGCCTCCAGGCGATCGACTCTACCTTTAGGTTCCTCACCTTCGGTCGAGCTGGCCTCATCGATGGTCACGTAGCCTGACCGGGCGTACGGCTGGCGTACGTACACTTCCCGCTCAGACTCGCTACCTGTCTCGGACTGCTCGTCCGCGGCCGTATCTTCCTCCTCGTCTCTCTTGTTTCTCGTAGTTTTCTCTTTCCTCGTACTCCCTCTCATCTTTGGAGCCATGGCTGGCTTCCCTTGTATTTCTTCACCTTGAAAAACGCGTGTAAGTGCGTAGTATGAAGTGCCAAAAATGTGTGCCTGAAATGAATACGGGCTCGTCAAATGAATACGTGTGTAGGGGTTGAAGGGAGACGATGGAATGGGCAGAGTGCAGGGGTTGAGAGTGCGTGGTGAGGTGGTGTGTGTGGTGAGGAAATCATCCACCAGACGTCAGCAGTGAGGCATCCCGCCCAAACGACGGGACAACACAATTAACCTAACCCAGCGACAACTACAAGACTAACACATTTTAACAAGTGTGTTACTTGTTAAGGGTATTATGGGAAACCATGGTTATGGTGACAATACGGGGTAGATTTATGAGTTGTTTTGGAGAAACTGTTCTGAATGAGACGGTTACAGCGAGTTCAGAACGAATTTCTCTGAAACAACGAGTAAATCTACCCTGTATTGCCACCATCACCATGGTTTCATATTATTACATACCTTAATTCGGTCTTAAGTAGGTAAAACTGACTGTAATTTGACGTCAAAGTCACTTTTTGCAACTCGCAAATACGATGCGTACACTAGCAGACATGCCCGAAGTGGACAACTACTTTAGAATTTAACGTATTCTGATTGGCCAAGAGGCCCGGGATTCCCGAGAGCATAGGGAATCCCCAATAATGACGTCACAGTGGTGCGGCTGTTTGTTGACACCTATGAGTCGCCCGCTCGGCCAGTGGCCGTATTGGTATCGATCGATCTCACATATCTAGACTATCTAAAGTGTATCACGTGAATTATACTCGTTTTCTACCTCAATATTTGATAAATGTACCTATTAGCTTGCTCCGTGGATACTGTACTATGCCACAGAACTCGTGAAGTGAAGGGACCTGCCATTTTAAAATCTTGCGCCTATAACTGTGTTGTCTGCCTCTCCACCAATCAGATTGCGTTATTTTTTCAAAGGGTGCAATCTCTAGCTCAAAGCGTGCAGGTAAGGCTAAAAGTAGCATTTTGTCACTCAAAGCGTGCAATCTGTAGGAACCCAAAGGCACCAGTACATCGTTTCACGGCGTACAGTGCAATCTGTGTACGATAACTGTACCCCTAGGAGCAGTATGAATTTACACTGAGTTAGTGCATAGGTATGTAATAATAATGCCTACTGTACAAAGTTCTAAATCCATCCAATAATGAAATTTTAATCCCAACTGGCCATTACCCTAAAAGAGAAAAAAACAACCTATATTGATATTTGTTCAGGTAGATTTCTCGACCTCACTGATATCAGTGATGATATCACCCACTTCTTCATCAATGGGACACCAGAATGGTAGGTTCCATCAATAATTAATTAGCCTAGGCATGTACTTGATTAAGGTCTAGAGATTTCAATTGGTCATTTAGAGACCCTGCCTCCAGTAGGTTCCATCGATGCGACATTTATGAAGCTCATCACTGAGGGCAAATACATGTATACCAATCAAGTACAGTAACATGGTGTATGCATGCATGAATGCCTTTATTTCAAGATGAATTATTTAGGGTGGTCCAGTGACCTTTGTCCTATGTGTTTCTGTCCAGGTCAAGCCGTGAGAGCAATCTTCAGTTTAAGCAATTCATCTTAGCGTGGTGTGATGAAAAGAACGGCACTTCTCTTTACATGAGGGCATTCTTCTTCATGAGCACTTCGTTTCTTCGTACAGCAGAAGTTATAATTGACGCTATGAATGTAAGAAATAACAAAAATAATGAATGAATAACAGGATGTCAACTTTTCTTTGTTCACTAAATACAGATATTTCCTTTCTATTCAGGAAAGGGTAGACAGAGGTCATTGTCACTCTTAGTCGAAATGTATGAATTGGTTTGAATTGAACTGAACTTCTTCTTGCCCAAACTTATGCATTATAAATGTGAAATCTAACCCCAGAGGGACTGTTGCCTGCAAGAGGATGGCATGCAGAAAGGTCAGTCCTAGTGTCAGTCTATACCAATACGGGACAGGCACATTGTTATCTGAACTAATAATTGAACTGCAGCATCACATGATATGATATATAGGATCACTGATATCATTTTCTGGTTCACCTGGGGGTCTTGGTTAAATGTGACGTTATACCTACATTCTCGTATAATTTCATCTTTATCAATCCATCATTTCCTTCTTGAAACTATTTTATCAATCTCAGAAAAATACACAATGTTTTGATGGACCATTTGCCCAGTGCCAGATGATGCCTTAAAGGATCAATTTTCCATTAAGAGTCAAAAAGAATAGCCATACTATAAGAGAAAATGATATATACCAGCAAAGTGCATTCAAACTTTGCGCTGAACATCCACTACATGTGTTGCACTCACACATGGCTTCACTTTCATGTAGAATTGTTGACAAAAAGCAAAGCACCAGGAACAAACTGTAGATGAACAATTCACAGAATGACAAAGTATTCAGTAAATGATGATTAGGTATGTCCTTATCAATGCAAATTTAATTCCAAATTCTAAAGCACCTGAAAAGAAAATCTATACTGATTTTCCATAAAGAGCCTGAAGTCGAACCTAGACTATATCAAAAGGATGATGTTTATGTCTTACCAGACCACTGAAGCCTTCATTGTGTTAACAATGGTAGAGTTCTTTTTGAAGTTCTCTTGTTTCTTTGATCACTGTAATTCTCAGCTGCAGTTTCAGTGCTTTATATATCAATGCTTTCATTTAGTAACTATGTTTAGAAATGCAATATTTGGTCTTTAGTGTCAGGAACATACATGTTCTGCTAGGCTGCAAATGCAGTTTGGGAACTATGCTTTATCATCATGTCCCAAAGTACATACCTTTGCAGAGTCCACAGTTGCTATGCAATCAGGCCACGTGCACTCCCCAGGATTTGAGGCCATTAAACATGTTTTGAAATAGAACTTGAAATAGAACTTGACATAGGTATGATAGTGCATGTAACATTTAATTTTGTCTTATTCAGTTTGTGAACAATGGTATTCAACGAAAGAACCTCCCCCTAAAGAATGTGAAATAAAGATTGTTGGAAAAAAATTAAGAATAACCTAATGGTACAATTTCCTGACAGAAACTGGGTCTATTCTGCAGAAATCATTGTAAACACAATATTTCATCATGGCTACATTATTTCAGGTGACTAGGGAGTGGTCCATATTGATCCATGGGAAATTAGAGCTTGTTCCTTCCTATCTATTGATAAGCTGAAGAGTGTTATACATTTTTCTCTGCCAACTTCCTCAAGAGTTATCAAATAGGGTTATATTTTATTTAAGGCAATCATGATCTTATGAGAAAATCTTGGATCGCATGGATAATGTTGTTGGGTGGTTGGGCAAAGAAAAAGTCCACAATTATAGTCTGGCCCTAGTTTGGTTTGTTTGTCGGTTTGAACTAACGTCCAGTTAACCATTGCAGGTTCTCACCAGACTTTCTCAAGGTTCTTATACACCACACAGGTGGTGATTGAATCTATGAAATGAATAAAGGTAGAAACCTCACCCCTACACATTTACCGAGGTGCGAGTTCTTTTACGTTCCACACCACACGGACATGGTATGAGAGGGATTGGCCTTTGATATAGCAGTAAATCTACCACTGATGGGGGTGAAGGAGAAAAGTGGCCGCAGAGGGATCTGAATCATCAAAGTCTGACAACTTTGGTATTACAAGTTCAGTGCTCTTTACCACAGAGCTAACTCCCCATCCCAGTGGCTTTTGTTATGCTTGCGTGCAAGCATATCCAGTCTGCACCAAGAGGAGGTGAGGGGACCAACAGGGTGAAGGGATTGATAATTGTGGTCCACCCTAGCAGACCTCTGCCCCTAGAAGGTATCTTTTGACAAAGTTCAACCTCACACATTTGGAGGTGAACTTTGGATATTCTAGGCCTCTCTAACATCTGCCTGTCAGTAAACAATCTATGATTAAAGGCATGTTTTTCCAGTATTCTGGTATCATCATCCTTCATATATGTGAGCTAGTGTTATTTAGAACAATATGAGACATATAACACTCAATGAACAGTTGGATACTAGATTTTATTGTAATGTTTGCCAAAGAAGATAGTTTTTCAATAGGGAAATGTTCTGGGGATCCCTTTCCTCTGTGCTCCCATGAGCGGGAAATGGGGGCATTGAAGCACTACCACATCACAGTGCTGAGTATATTCACGCACAGAAATGCAAGTCATGAGTGCATTTGACCCATTTTGCACTGGGTGATGCCTTGAGGCATCATTTTCCGAGAAATATGAAATCATTGTGTGTATCCAATGATTTGGGAAATAGTTGATTGATAAAGATGAAACTTCCACACAACATAGGGATATTATTCAATTAAGATTTTTTGATGAAATGGCAAATGCTGACACTACTACAGGCATATTTTGCAGCAGGTGCCCGATGCAAAATTGTTGAGCACTCTAACATGCATAATCTGTAGGCAAGCATTATTGAAATCCTATATATACTACTGGATTTTTCAGACTGGAGATCAGGTGGGGGTTTGCCTCTTTCTTGGTAGAGGATGTGCCATACCTGAAACCCATGCATGCAGGTGCTACAGGGTCTCCCTTTGTTAAGCAACCTGACTGTGTATTTAGTCAGGGTCACAGCTAGGCTGGCAGATCACACGTTGTGCTCCTCAGCACAGAGAGAGAGAGTGTGGCATACCTGGGTTCTCACAGAGAGTGCTGACTTTCCTTAGTCTTTCGGTAGTAGGGTCAGGGTTATTCAGCTTTGGTAGATTGTACCTGGCCTGCTTGTGAGCTACTTAGCTTCAGCTAGGGAATGAATAGCTAAACAGTAAAACATTCTTTGATAGATGAATTCTCGTTTATCATAGTTGTTTGATTTGCTTGGTGCAAGTAGCAGAAAGGCCTCTGGTTCTGTCACACCTGGAACCGACTGTGGTTCAGCAAATCACAAGGTAACATATAAACCAATGTCAGGTTAGTTTGATCATCAGGATCTGGTAATTAACCTAACCCAGCGACGGCTACAAGACTAACACATTTTAACAAGTGTGTTACTTGTTAAGGGTATTATGGGAAACCATGGTTATGGTGACAATACGGGGTAGATTTATGAGTTGTTTTGGAGAAATTCGTTCTGAATGAGACGGTTACAGCGAGTTCAGAACGAATTTCTCTGAAACAACGAGTAAATCTACCCTGTATTGCCACCATCACCATGGTTTCATATTATTACATACCTTAATTCGGTCTTAAGTAGGTAAAACTGACTGTAATTTGACGTCAAAGTCACTTTTTGCAACTGGCAAATACGATGCGTACACTAGCAGACATGCCCGAAGTGGACAACTACTTTAGAATTTAACGCATTCTGATTGGCCAAGAGGCCCGGGATTCCCGAGAGCATAGGGAATCCCCAATAATGATGTCACAGTGGTGCGGCCGTTTGTTGACACCTATGAGTCGCCCGCTCGGCGAGTGGCCGTATTGGTATCGATCGATCTCACATATCTAGACTATCTAAAGTGTATCACGTGAATTGTACTCGTTTTCTACCTCAATATTTGATAAATGTACCTATTAACTTGCTCCGTGGATACTGTACTATGCCACAGAACTCGCGAAGTGAAGGGACCTGCCATTTTAAAATCTTGCGCCTATAACTGTGTTGTCTGCCTCTCCACCAATCAGATTGCGTTATTTTTTCAAAGGGTGCAATCTCTAGCTCAAAGCGTGCAGGTAAGGCTAAAAGTAGCATTTTGTCACTCAAAGCGTGCAATCTGTAGGAACCCAAAGGCACCAGTACATCGTTTCACGGCGTACAGTGCAATCTATGTACGATAACTGTACCCCTAGGAGCAGTATGAATTTACACTGAGTTAGTGCATAGGTATGTAATAATAATGCCTACTGTACAAAGTTCTAAATCCATCCAATAATGAAATTTTAATCCCAACTGGCCATTACCCTAAAAGAGAAAAAAACAACCTATATTGATATTTGTTCAGGTAGATTTCTCGACCTCACTGATATCAGTGATGATATCACCCACTTCTTCATCAATGGGACACCAGAATGGTAGGTTCCATCAATAATTAATTAGCCTAGGCATGTACTTGATTAAGGTCTAGAGATTTCAATTGGTCATTTAGAGACCCTGCCTCCAGTAGGTTCCATCGATGCGACATTTATGAAGCTCATCACTGAGGGCAAATACATGTATACCAATCAAGTACAGTAACATGGTGTATGCATGCATGAATGCCTTTATTTCAAGATGAATTATTTAGGGTGGTCCAGTGACCTTTGTCCTATGTGTTTCTGTCCAGGTCAAGCCGTGAGAGCAATCTTCAGTTTAAGCAATTCATCTTAGCGTGGTGTGATGAAAAGAACGGCACTTCTCTTTACATGAGGGCATTCTTCTTCATGAGCACTTCGTTTCTTCGTACAGCAGAAGTTATAATTGACGCTATGAATGTAAGAAATAACAAAAATAATGAATGAATAACAGGATGTCAACTTTTCTTTGTTCACTAAATACAGATATTTCCTTTCTATTCAGGAAAGGGTAGACAGAGGTCATTGTCACTCTTAGTCGAAATGTATGAATTGGTTTGAATTGAACTGAACTTCTTCTTGCCCAAACTTATGCATTATAAATGTGAAATCTAACCCCAGAGGGACTGTTGCCTGCAAGAGGATGGCATGCAGAAAGGTCAGTCCTAGTGTCAGTCTATACCAATACGGGACAGGCACATTGTTATCTGAACTAATAATTGAACTGCAGCATCACATGATATGATATATAGGATCACTGATATCATTTTCTGGTTCACCTGGGGGTCTTGGTTAAATGTGACGTTATACCTACATTCTCGTATAATTTCATCTTTATCAATCCATCATTTCCTTCTTGAAACTATTTTATCAATCTCAGAAAAATACACAATGTTTTGATGGACCATTTGCCCAGTGCCAGATGATGCCTTAAAGGATCAATTTTCCATTAAGAGTCAAAAAGAATAGCCATACTATAAGAGAAAATGATATATACCAGCAAAGTGCATTCAAACTTTGCGCTGAACATCCACTACATGTGTTGCACTCACACATGGCTTCACTTTCATGTAGAATTGTTGACAAAAAGCAAAGCACCAGGAACAAACTGTAGATGAACAATTCACAGAATGACAAAGTATTCAGTAAATGATGATTAGGTATGTCCTTATCAATGCAAATTTAATTCCAAATTCTAAAGCACCTGAAAAGAAAATCTATACTGATTTTCCATAAAGAGCCTGAAGTCGAACCTAGACTATATCAAAAGGATGATGTTTATGTCTTACCAGACCACTGAAGCCTTCATTGTGTTAACAATGGTAGAGTTCTTTTTGAAGTTCTCTTGTTTCTTTGATCACTGTAATTCTCAGCTGCAGTTTCAGTGCTTTATATATCAATGCTTTCATTTAGTAACTATGTTTAGAAATGCAATATTTGGTCTTTAGTGTCAGGAACATACATGTTCTGCTAGGCTGCAAATGCAGTTTGGGAACTATGCTTTATCATCATGTCCCAAAGTACATACCTTTGCAGAGTCCACAGTTGCTATGCAATCAGGCCACGTGCACTCCCCAGGATTTGAGGCCATTAAACATGTTTTGAAATAGAACTTGAAATAGAACTTGACATAGGTATGATAGTGCATGTAACATTTAATTTTGTCTTATTCAGTTTGTGAACAATGGTATTCAACGAAAGAACCTCCCCCTAAAGAATGTGAAATAAAGATTGTTGGAAAAAAATTAAGAATAACCTAATGGTACAATTTCCTGACAGAAACTGGGTCTATTCTGCAGAAATCATTGTAAACACAATATTTCATCATGGCTACATTATTTCAGGTGACTAGGGAGTGGTCCATATTGATCCATGGGAAATTAGAGCTTGTTCCTTCCTATCTATTGATAAGCTGAAGAGTGTTATACATTTTTCTCTGCCAACTTCCTCAAGAGTTATCAAATAGGGTTATATTTTATTTAAGGCAATCATGATCTTATGAGAAAATCTTGGATCGCATGGATAATGTTGTTGGGTGGTTGGGCAAAGAAAAAGTCCACAATTATAGTCTGGCCCTAGTTTGGTTTGTTTGTCGGTTTGAACTAACGTCCAGTTAACCATTGCAGGTTCTCACCAGACTTTCTCAAGGTTCTTATACACCACACAGGTGGTGATTGAATCTATGAAATGAATAAAGGTAGAAACCTCACCCCTACACATTTACCGAGGTGCGAGTTCTTTTACGTTCCACACCACACGGACATGGTATGAGAGGGATTGGCCTTTGATATAGCAGTAAATCTACCACTGATGGGGGTGAAGGAGAAAAGTGGCCGCAGAGGGATCTGAATCATCAAAGTCTGACAACTTTGGTATTACAAGTTCAGTGCTCTTTACCACAGAGCTAACTCCCCATCCCAGTGGCTTTTGTTATGCTTGCGTGCAAGCATATCCAGTCTGCACCAAGAGGAGGTGAGGGGACCAACAGGGTGAAGGGATTGATAATTGTGGTCCACCCTAGCAGACCTCTGCCCCTAGAAGGTATCTTTTGACAAAGTTCAACCTCACACATTTGGAGGTGAACTTTGGATATTCTAGGCCTCTCTAACATCTGCCTGTCAGTAAACAATCTATGATTAAAGGCATGTTTTTCCAGTATTCTGGTATCATCATCCTTCATATATGTGAGCTAGTGTTATTTAGAACAATATGAGACATATAACACTCAATGAACAGTTGGATACTAGATTTTATTGTAATGTTTGCCAAAGAAGATAGTTTTTCAATAGGGAAATGTTCTGGGGATCCCTTTCCTCTGTGCTCCCATGAGCGGGAAATGGGGGCATTGAAGCACTACCACATCACAGTGCTGAGTATATTCACGCACAGAAATGCAAGTCATGAGTGCATTTGACCCATTTTGCACTGGGTGATGCCTTGAGGCATCATTTTCCGAGAAATATGAAATCATTGTGTGTATCCAATGATTTGGGAAATAGTTGATTGATAAAGATGAAACTTCCACACAACATAGGGATATTATTCAATTAAGATTTTTTGATGAAATGGCAAATGCTGACACTACTACAGGCATATTTTGCAGCAGGTGCCCGATGCAAAATTGTTGAGCACTCTAACATGCATAATCTGTAGGCAAGCATTATTGAAATCCTATATATACTACTGGATTTTTCAGACTGGAGATCAGGTGGGGGTTTGCCTCTTTCTTGGTAGAGGATGTGCCATACCTGAAACCCATGCATGCAGGTGCTACAGGGTCTCCCTTTGTTAAGCAACCTGACTGTGTATTTAGTCAGGGTCACAGCTAGGCTGGCAGATCACACGTTGTGCTCCTCAGCACAGAGAGAGAGAGTGTGGCATACCTGGGTTCTCACAGAGAGTGCTGACTTTCCTTAGTCTTTCGGTAGTAGGGTCAGGGTTATTCAGCTTTGGTAGATTGTACCTGGCCTGCTTGTGAGCTACTTAGCTTCAGCTAGGGAATGAATAGCTAAACAGTAAAACATTCTTTGATAGATGAATTCTCGTTTATCATAGTTGTTTGATTTGCTTGGTGCAAGTAGCAGAAAGGCCTCTGGTTCTGTCACACCTGGAACCGACTGTGGTTCAGCAAATCACAAGGTAACATATAAACCAATGTCAGGTTAGTTTGATCATCAGGATCTGGTAATTAACCTAACCCAGCGACGGCTACAAGACTAACACATTTTAACAAGTGTGTTACTTGTTAAGGGTATTATGGGAAACCATGGTTATGGTGACAATACGGGGTAGATTTATGAGTTGTTTTGGAGAAATTCGTTCTGAATGAGACGGTTACAGCGAGTTCAGAACGAATTTCTCTGAAACAACGAGTAAATCTACCCTGTATTGCCACCATCACCATGGTTTCATATTATTACATACCTTAATTCGGTCTTAAGTAGGTAAAACTGACTGTAATTTGACGTCAAAGTCACTTTTTGCAACTGGCAAATACGATGCGTACACTAGCAGACATGCCCGAAGTGGACAACTACTTTAGAATTTAACGCATTCTGATTGGCCAAGAGGCCCGGGATTCCCGAGAGCATAGGGAATCCCCAATAATGATGTCACAGTGGTGCGGCCGTTTGTTGACACCTATGAGTCGCCCGCTCGGCGAGTGGCCGTATTGGTATCGATCGATCTCACATATCTAGACTATCTAAAGTGTATCACGTGAATTGTACTCGTTTTCTACCTCAATATTTGATAAATGTACCTATTAACTTGCTCCGTGGATACTGTACTATGCCACAGAACTCGCGAAGTGAAGGGACCTGCCATTTTAAAATCTTGCGCCTATAACTGTGTTGTCTGCCTCTCCACCAATCAGATTGCGTTATTTTTTCAAAGGGTGCAATCTCTAGCTCAAAGCGTGCAGGTAAGGCTAAAAGTAGCATTTTGTCACTCAAAGCGTGCAATCTGTAGGAACCCAAAGGCACCAGTACATCGTTTCACGGCGTACAGTGCAATCTATGTACGATAACTGTACCCCTAGGAGCAGTATGAATTTACACTGAGTTAGTGCATAGGTATGTAATAATAATGCCTACTGTACAAAGTTCTAAATCCATCCAATAATGAAATTTTAATCCCAACTGGCCATTACCCTAAAAGAGAAAAAAACAACCTATATTGATATTTGTTCAGGTAGATTTCTCGACCTCACTGATATCAGTGATGATATCACCCACTTCTTCATCAATGGGACACCAGAATGGTAGGTTCCATCAATAATTAATTAGCCTAGGCATGTACTTGATTAAGGTCTAGAGATTTCAATTGGTCATTTAGAGACCCTGCCTCCAGTAGGTTCCATCGATGCGACATTTATGAAGCTCATCACTGAGGGCAAATACATGTATACCAATCAAGTACAGTAACATGGTGTATGCATGCATGAATGCCTTTATTTCAAGATGAATTATTTAGGGTGGTCCAGTGACCTTTGTCCTATGTGTTTCTGTCCAGGTCAAGCCGTGAGAGCAATCTTCAGTTTAAGCAATTCATCTTAGCGTGGTGTGATGAAAAGAACGGCACTTCTCTTTACATGAGGGCATTCTTCTTCATGAGCACTTCGTTTCTTCGTACAGCAGAAGTTATAATTGACGCTATGAATGTAAGAAATAACAAAAATAATGAATGAATAACAGGATGTCAACTTTTCTTTGTTCACTAAATACAGATATTTCCTTTCTATTCAGGAAAGGGTAGACAGAGGTCATTGTCACTCTTAGTCGAAATGTATGAATTGGTTTGAATTGAACTGAACTTCTTCTTGCCCAAACTTATGCATTATAAATGTGAAATCTAACCCCAGAGGGACTGTTGCCTGCAAGAGGATGGCATGCAGAAAGGTCAGTCCTAGTGTCAGTCTATACCAATACGGGACAGGCACATTGTTATCTGAACTAATAATTGAACTGCAGCATCACATGATATGATATATAGGATCACTGATATCATTTTCTGGTTCACCTGGGGGTCTTGGTTAAATGTGACGTTATACCTACATTCTCGTATAATTTCATCTTTATCAATCCATCATTTCCTTCTTGAAACTATTTTATCAATCTCAGAAAAATACACAATGTTTTGATGGACCATTTGCCCAGTGCCAGATGATGCCTTAAAGGATCAATTTTCCATTAAGAGTCAAAAAGAATAGCCATACTATAAGAGAAAATGATATATACCAGCAAAGTGCATTCAAACTTTGCGCTGAACATCCACTACATGTGTTGCACTCACACATGGCTTCACTTTCATGTAGAATTGTTGACAAAAAGCAAAGCACCAGGAACAAACTGTAGATGAACAATTCACAGAATGACAAAGTATTCAGTAAATGATGATTAGGTATGTCCTTATCAATGCAAATTTAATTCCAAATTCTAAAGCACCTGAAAAGAAAATCTATACTGATTTTCCATAAAGAGCCTGAAGTCGAACCTAGACTATATCAAAAGGATGATGTTTATGTCTTACCAGACCACTGAAGCCTTCATTGTGTTAACAATGGTAGAGTTCTTTTTGAAGTTCTCTTGTTTCTTTGATCACTGTAATTCTCAGCTGCAGTTTCAGTGCTTTATATATCAATGCTTTCATTTAGTAACTATGTTTAGAAATGCAATATTTGGTCTTTAGTGTCAGGAACATACATGTTCTGCTAGGCTGCAAATGCAGTTTGGGAACTATGCTTTATCATCATGTCCCAAAGTACATACCTTTGCAGAGTCCACAGTTGCTATGCAATCAGGCCACGTGCACTCCCCAGGATTTGAGGCCATTAAACATGTTTTGAAATAGAACTTGAAATAGAACTTGACATAGGTATGATAGTGCATGTAACATTTAATTTTGTCTTATTCAGTTTGTGAACAATGGTATTCAACGAAAGAACCTCCCCCTAAAGAATGTGAAATAAAGATTGTTGGAAAAAAATTAAGAATAACCTAATGGTACAATTTCCTGACAGAAACTGGGTCTATTCTGCAGAAATCATTGTAAACACAATATTTCATCATGGCTACATTATTTCAGGTGACTAGGGAGTGGTCCATATTGATCCATGGGAAATTAGAGCTTGTTCCTTCCTATCTATTGATAAGCTGAAGAGTGTTATACATTTTTCTCTGCCAACTTCCTCAAGAGTTATCAAATAGGGTTATATTTTATTTAAGGCAATCATGATCTTATGAGAAAATCTTGGATCGCATGGATAATGTTGTTGGGTGGTTGGGCAAAGAAAAAGTCCACAATTATAGTCTGGCCCTAGTTTGGTTTGTTTGTCGGTTTGAACTAACGTCCAGTTAACCATTGCAGGTTCTCACCAGACTTTCTCAAGGTTCTTATACACCACACAGGTGGTGATTGAATCTATGAAATGAATTAAGGTAGAAACCTCACCCCTACACATTTACCGAGGTGCGAGTTCTTTTACGTTCCACACCACACGGACATGGTATGAGAGGGATTGACCTTTGATATAGCAGTAAATCTACCACTGATGGGGGTGAAGGAGAAAAGTGGCCGCAGAGGGATCCGAATCATCAAAGTCTGACAACTTTGGTATTACAAGTTCAGTGCTCTTTACCACAGAGCTAACTCCCCATCCCAGTGGCTTTTGTTATGCTTGCGTGCAAGCATATCCAGTCTGCACAACGAGGAGGTGAGGGGACCAACAGGGTGAAGGGATTGATAATTGTGGTCCACCCTAGCAGACCTCTGCCCCTAGAAGGTATCTTTTGACAAAGTTCAACCTCACACATTTGGAGGTGAACTTTGGATATTCTAGGCCTCTCTAACATCTGCCTGTCAGTAAACAATCTATGATTAAAGGCATGTTTTTCCAGTATTTTGGTATTATCATCCTTCATATATGTGAGCTAGTGTTATTTAGAACAATATGAGACATATAACACTCAATGAACAGTTGGATACTAGATTTTATTGTAATGTTTGCCAAAGAAGATAGTTTTTCAATAGGGAAATGTTCTGGGGATCCCTTTCCTCTGTGCTCCCATGAGCGGGAAATGGGGGCATTGAAGCACTACCACATCACAGTGCTGAGTATATTCACGCACAGAAATGCAAGTCATGAGTGCATTTGACCCATTTTGCACTGGGTGATGCCTTGAGGCATCATTTTCCGAGAAATATGAAATCATTGTGTGTATCCAATGATTTGGGAAATAGTTGATTGATAAAGATGAAACTTCCACACAACATAGGGATATTATTCAATTAAGATTTTTTGATGAAATGGCAAATGCTGACACTACTACAGGCATATTTTGCAGCAGGTGCCCGATGCAAAATTGTTGAGCACTCTAACATGCATAATCTGTAGGCAAGCATTATTGAAATCCTATATATACTACTGGATTTTTCAGACTGGAGATCAGGTGGGGGTTTGCCTCTTTCTTGGTAGAGGATGTGCCATGCCTGAAACCCGTGCATGCAGGTGCTACAGGGTCTCCCTTTGTTAAGCAACCTGACTGTGTATTTAGTCAGGGTCACAGCTAGGCTGGCAGATCACACGTTGTGCTCCTCAGCACAGAGAGAGAGAGTGTGGCATACCTGGGTTCTCACAGAGAGTGCTGACTTTCCTTAGTCTTTCAGTAGTAGGGTCAGGGTTATTCAGCTTTGGTAGATTGTACCTGGCCTGCTTGTGAGCTACTTAGCTTCAGCTAGGGAATGAATAGCTAAACAGTAAAACATTCTTTGATAGATGAATTCTCGTTTATCATAGTTGTTTGATTTGCTTGGTGCAAGTAGCAGAAAGGCCTCTGGTTCTGTCACACCTGGAACCGACTGTGGTTCAGCAAATCACAAGGTAACATATAAACCAATGTCAGGTTAGTTTGATCATCAGGATCTGGTAATTAACCTAACCCAGCGACGGCTACAAGACTAACACATTTTAACAAGTGTGTTACTTGTTAAGGGTATTATGGGAAACCATGGTTATGGTGAAAATACGGGGTAGATTTATGAGTTGTTTTGGAGAAATTCGTTCTGAATGAGACGGTTACAGCGAGTTCAGAACGAATTTCTCTGAAACAACGAGTAAATCTACCCTGTATTGCCACCATCACCATGGTTTCATATTATTACATACCTTAATTCGGTCTTAAGTAGGTAAAACTGACTGTAATTTGACGTCAAAGTCACTTTTTGCAACTTGCAAATACGATGCGTACACTAGCAGACATGCCCGAAGTGGACAACTACTTTAGAATTTAACGCATTCTGATTGGCCAAGAGGCCCGGGATTCCCAAGAGCATAGGGAATCCCCAATAATGACGTCACAGTGGTGCGGCCGTTTGTTGACACCTATGAGTCGCCCGCTCGGCCAGTGGCCGTATTGGTATCGATCGATCTCACATATCTAGACTATCTAAAGTGTATCACGTGAATTATATTCGTTTTCTACCTCAATATTTGATAAATGTACCTATTAACTTGCTCCGTGGATACTGTACTATGCCACAGAACTCGCGAAGTGAAGGGACCTGCCATTTTAAAATCTTGCGCCTATAACTGTGTTGTCTGCCTCTCCACCAATCAGATTGCGTTATTTTTTCAAAGGGTGCAATCTCTAGCTCAAAGCGTGCAGGTAAGGCTAAAAGTAGCATTTTGTCACTCAAAGCGTGCAATCTGTAGGAACCCAAAGGCACCAGTACATCGTTTCACGGCGTACAGTGCAATCTGTGTACGATAACTGTACCCCTAGGAGCAGTATGAATTTACACTGAGTTAGTGCATAGGTATGTAATAATAATGCCTACTGTACAAAGTTCTAAATCCATCCAATAATGAAATTTTAATCCCAACTGGCCATTACCCTAAAAGAGAAAAAAACAACCTATATTGATATTTGTTCAGGTAGATTTCTCGACCTCACTGATATCAGTGATGATATCACCCACTTCTTCATCAATGGGACACCAGAATGGTAGGTTCCATCAATAATTAATTAGCCTAGGCATGTACTTGATTAAGGTCTAGAGATTTCAATTGGTCATTTAGAGACCCTGCCTCCAGTAGGTTCCATCGATGCGACATTTATGAAGCTCATCACTGAGGGCAAATACATGTATACCAATCAAGTACAGTAACATGGTGTATGCATGCATGAATGCCTTTATTTCAAGATGAATTATTTAGGGTGGTCCAGTGACCTTTGTCCTATGTGTTTCTGTCCAGGTCAAGCCGTGAGAGCAATCTTCAGTTTAAGCAATTCATCTTAGCGTGGTGTGATGAAAAGAACGGCACTTCTCTTTACATGAGGGCATTCTTCTTCATGAGCACTTCGTTTCTTCGTACAGCAGAAGTTATAATTGACGCTATGAATGTAAGAAATAACAAAAATAATGAATGAATAACAGGATGTCAACTTTTCTTTGTTCACTAAATACAGATATTTCCTTTCTATTCAGGAAAGGGTAGACAGAGGTCATTGTCACTCTTAGTCGAAATGTATGAATTGGTTTGAATTGAACTGAACTTCTTCTTGCCCAAACTTATGCATTATAAATGTGAAATCTAACCCCAGAGGGACTGTTGCCTGCAAGAGGATGGCATGCAGAAAGGTCAGTCCTAGTGTCAGTCTATACCAATACGGGACAGGCACATTGTTATCTGAACTAATAATTGAACTGCAGCATCACATGATATGATATATAGGATCACTGATATCATTTTCTGGTTCACCTGGGGGTCTTGGTTAAATGTGACGTTATACCTACATTCTCGTATAATTTCATCTTTATCAATCCATCATTTCCTTCTTGAAACTATTTTATCAATCTCAGAAAAATACACAATGTTTTGATGGACCATTTGCCCAGTGCCAGATGATGCCTTAAAGGATCAATTTTCCATTAAGAGTCAAAAAGAATAGCCATACTATAAGAGAAAATGATATATTTACCAGCAAAGTGCATTCAAACTTTGCGCTGAACATCCACTACATGTGTTGCACTCACACATGGCTTCACTTTCATGTAGAATTGTTGACAAAAAGCAAAGCACCAGGAACAAACTGTAGAGGAACAATTCACAGAATGACAAAGTATTCAGTAAATGATGATTAGGTATGTCCTTATCAATGCAAATTTAATTCCAAATTCTAAAGCACCTGAAAAGAAAATCTATACTGATTTTCCATAAAGAGCCTGAAGTCGAACCTAGACTATATCAAAAGGATGATGTTTATGTCTTACCAGACCACTGAAGCCTTCATTGTGTTAACAATGGTAGAGTTCTTTTTGAAGTTCTCTTGTTTCTTTGATCACTGTAATTCTTAGCTGCAGTTTCAGTGCTTTATATATCAATGCTTTCATTTAGTAACTATGTTTAGAAATGCAATATTTGGTCTTTAGTGTCAGGAACATACATGTTCTGCTAGGCTGCAAATGCAGTTTGGGAACTATGCTTTATCATCATGTCCCAAAGTACATACCTTTGCAGAGTCCACAGTTGCTATGCAATCAGGCCACGTGCACTCCCCAGGATTTGAGGCCATTAAACATGTTTTGAAATAGAACTTGAAATAGAACTTGACATAGGTATGATAGTGCATGTAACATTTAATTTTGTCTTATTCAGTTTGTGAACAATGGTATTCAACGAAAGAACCTCCCCCTAAAGAATGTGAAATAAAGATTGTTGGAAAAAAATTAAGAATAACCTAATGGTACAATTTCCTGACAGAAACTGGGTCTATTCTGCAGAAATCATTGTAAACAAAATATTTCATCATGGCTACATTATTTCAGGTGACTAGGGAGTGGTCCATATTGATCCATGGGAAATTAGAGCTTGTTCCTTCCTATCTATTGATAAGCTGAAGAGTGTTATACATTTTTCTCTGCCAACTTCCTCAAGAGTTATCAAATAGGGTTATATTTTATTTAAGGCAATCATGATCTTATGAGAAAATCTTGGATCGCATGGATAATGTTGTTGGGTGGTTGGGCAAAGAAAAAGTCCACAATTATAGTCTGGCCCTAGTTTGGTTTGTTTGTCGGTTTGAACTAACGTCCAGTTAACCATTGCAGGTTCTCACCAGACTTTCTCAAGGTTCTTATACACCACACAGGTGGTGATTGAATCTATGAAATGAATTAAGGTAGAAACCTCACCCCTACACATTTACCGAGGTGCGAGTTCTTTTACGTTCCACACCACACGGACATGGTATGAGAGGGATTGGCCTTTGATATAGCAGTAAATCTACCACTGATGGGGGTGAAGGAGAAAAGTGGCCGCAGAGGGATCCGAATCATCAAAGTCTGACAACTTTGGTATTACAAGTTCAGTGCTCTTTACCACAGAGCTAACTCCCCATCCCAGTGGCTTTTGTTATGCTTGCGTGCAAGCATATCCAGTCTGCACAACGAGGAGGTGAGGGGACCAACAGGGTGAAGGGATTGATAATTGTGGTCCACCCTAGCAGACCTCTGCCCCTAGAAGGTATCTTTTGACAAAGTTCAACCTCACACATTTGGAGGTGAACTTTGGATATTCTAGGCCTCTCTAACATCTGCCTGTCAGTAAACAATCTATGATTAAAGGCATGTTTTTCCAGTATTTTGGTATTATCATCCTTCATATATGTGAGCTAGTGTTATTTAGAACAATATGAGACATATAACACTCAATGAACAGTTGGATACTAGATTTTATTGTAATGTTTGCCAAAGAAGATAGTTTTTCAATAGGGAAATGTTCTGGGGATCCCTTTCCTCTGTGCTCCCAGGAGCGGGAAATGGGGGCATTGAAGCACTACCACATCACAGTGCTGAGTATATTCACGCACAGAAATGCAAGTCATGAGTGCATTTGACCCATTTTGCACTGGGTGATGCCTTGAGGCATCATTTTCCGAGAAATATGAAATCATTGTGTGTATCCAATGATTTGGGAAATAGTTGATTGATAAAGATGAAACTTCCACACAACATAGGGATATTATTCAATTAAGATTTTTTGATGAAATGGCAAATGCTGACACTACTACAGGCATATTTTGCAGCAGGTGCCCGATGCAAAATTGTTGAGCACTCTAACATGCATAATCTGTAGGCAAGCATTATTGAAATCCTATATATACTACTGGATTTTTCAGACTGGAGATCAGGTGGGGGTTTGCCTCTTTCTTGGTAGAGGATGTGCCATGCCTGAAACCCGTGCATGCAGGTGCTACAGGGTCTCCCTTTGTTAAGCAACCTGACTGTGTATTTAGTCAGGGTCACAGCTAGGCTGGCAGATCACACGTTGTGCTCCTCAGCACAGAGAGAGAGAGTGTGGCATACCTGGGTTCTCACAGAGAGTGCTGACTTTCCTTAGTCTTTCAGTAGTAGGGTCAGGGTTATTCAGCTTTGGTAGATTGTACCTGGCCTGCTTGTGAGCTACTTAGCTTCAGCTAGGGAATGAATAGCTAAACAGTAAAACATTCTTTGATAGATGAATTCTCGTTTATCATAGTTGTTTGATTTGCTTGGTGCGAGTAGCAGAAAGGCCTCTGGTTCTGTCACACCTGGAACCGACTGTGGTTCAGCAAATCACAGGGTAACATATAAACCAATGTCAGGTTAGTTTGATCATCAGGATCTGGTAATTAACCTAACCCAGCGACGGCTACAAGACTAACACATTTTAACAAGTGTGTTACTTGTTAAGGGTATTATGGGAAACCATGGTTATGGTGACAATACGGGGTAGATTTATGAGTTGTTTTGGAGAAATTCGTTCTGAATGAGACGGTTACAGCGAGTTCAGAACGAATTTCTCTGAAACAACGAGTAAATCTACCCTGTATTGCCACCATCACCATGGTTTCATATTATTACATACCTTAATTCGGTCTTAAGTAGGTAAAACTGACTGTAATTTGATGTCAAAGTCACTTTTTGCAACTCGCAAATACGATGCGTACACCAGCAGACATGCCCGAAGTGGACAACTACTTTAGAATTTAACGCATTCTGATTGGCCAAGAGGCCCGGGATTCCCGAGAGCATAGGGAATCCCCAATAATGATGTCACAGTGGTGCGGCCGTTTGTTGACACCTATGAGTCGCCCGCTCGGCGAGTGGCCGTATTGGTATCGATCGATCTCACATATCTAGACTATCTAAAGTGTATCACGTGAATTGTACTCGTTTTCTACCTCAATATTTGATAAATGTACCTATTAACTTGCTCCGTGGATACTGTACTATGCCACAGAACTCGCGAAGTGAAGGGACCTGCCATTTTAAAATCTTGCGCCTATAACTGTGTTGTCTGCCTCTCCACCAATCAGATTGCGTTATTTTTTCAAAGGGTGCAATCTCTAGCTCAAAGCGTGCAGGTAAGGCTAAAAGTAGCATTTTGTCACTCAAAGCGTGCAATCTGTAGGAACCCAAAGGCACCAGTACATCGTTTCACGGCGTACAGTGCAATCTGTGTACGATAACTGTACCCCTAGGAGCAGTATGAATTTACACTGAGTTAGTGCATAGGTATGTAATAATAATGCCTACTGTACAAAGTTCTAAATCCATCCAATAATGAAATTTTAATCCCAACTGGCCATTACCCTAAAAGAGAAAAAAAACAACCTATATTGATATTTGTTCAGGTAGATTTCTCGACCTCACTGATATCAGTGATGATATCACCCACTTCTTCATCAATGGGACACCAGAATGGTAGGTTCCATCAATAATTAATTAGCCTAGGCATGTACTTGATTAAGGTCTAGAGATTTCAATTGGTCATTTAGAGACCCTGCCTCCAGTAGGTTCCATCGATGCGACATTTATGAAGCTCATCACTGAGGGCAAATACATGTATACCAATGTACAGTAACATGGTGTATGCATGCATGAATGCCTTTATTTCAAGATGAATTATTTAGGGTGGTCCAGTGACCTTTGTCCTATGTGTTTCTGTCCAGGTCAAGCCGTGAGAGCAATCTTCAGTTTAAGCAATTCATCTTAGCGTGGTGTGATGAAAAGAACGGCACTTCTCTTTACATGAGGGCATTCTTCTTCATGAGCACTTCGTTTCTTCGTACAGCAGAAGTTATAATTGACGCTATGAATGTAAGAAATAACAAAAATAATGAATGAATAACAGGATGTCAACTTTTCTTTGTTCACTAAATACAGATATTTCCTTTCTATTCAGGAAAGGGTAGACAGAGGTCATTGTCACTCTTAGTCGAAATGTATGAATTGGTTTGAATTGAACTGAACTTCTTCTTGCCCAAACTTATGCATTATAAATGTGAAATCTAACCCCAGAGGGACTGTTGCCTGCAAGAGGATGGCATGCAGAAAGGTCAGTCCTAGTGTCAGTCTATACCAATACGGGACAGGCACATTGTTATCTGAACTAATAATTGAACTGCAGCATCACATGATATGATATATAGGATCACTGATATAATTTTCTGGTTCACCTGGGGGTCTTGGTTAAATGTGACGTTATACCTACATTCTCGTATAATTTCATCTTTATCAATCCATCATTTCCTTCTTGAAACTATTTTATCAATCTCAGAAAAATACACAATGTTTTGATGGACCATTTGCCCAGTGCCAGATGATGCCTTAAAGGATCAATTTTCCATTAAGAGTCAAAAAGAATAGCCATACTATAAGAGAAAATGATATATTTACCAGCAAAGTGCATTCAAACTTTGCGCTGAACATCCACTACATGTGTTGCACTCACACATGGCTTCACTTTCATGTAGAATTGTTGACAAAAAGCAAAGCACCAGGAACAAACTGTAGAGGAACAATTCACAGAATGACAAAGTATTCAGTAAATGATGATTAGGTATGTCCTTATCAATGCAAATTTAATTCCAAATTCTAAAGCACCTGAAAAGAAAATCTATACTGATTTTCCATAAAGAGCCTGAAGTCAAACCTAGACTATATCAAAAGGATGATGTTTATGTCTTACCAGACCACTGAAGCCTTCATTGTGTTAACAATGGTAGAGTTCTTTTTGAAGTTCTCTTGTTTCTTTGATCACTGTAATTCTCAGCTGCAGTTTCAGTGCTTTATATATCAATGCTTTCATTTAGTAACTATGTTTAGAAATGCAATATTTGGTCTTTAGTGTCAGGAACATACATGTTCTGCTAGGCTGCAAATGCAGTTTGGGAACTATGCTTTATCATCATGTCCCAAAGTACATACCTTTGCAGAGTCCACAGTTGCTATGCAATCAGGCCACGTGCACTCCCCAGGATTTGAGGCCATTAAACATGTTTTGAAATAGAACTTGAAATAGAACTTGACATAGGTATGATAGTGCATGTAACATTTAATTTTGTCTTATTCAGTTTGTGAACAATGGTATTCAACGAAAGAACCTCCCCCTAAAGAATGTTAAATAAAGTTTGTTGGAAAAAAAATAAGAATAACCTAATGGTACAATTTCCTGACAGAAACTGGGTCTATTCTGCAGAAATCATTGTAAACAAAATATTTCATCATGGCTACATTATTTCAGGTGACTAGGGAGTGGTCCATATTGATCCATGGGAAATTAGAGCTTGTTCCTTCCTATCTATTGATAAGCTGAAGAGTGTTATACATTTTTCTCTGCCAACTTCCTCAAGAGTTATCAAATAGGGTTATATTTTATTTAAGGCAATCATGATCTTATGAGAAAATCTTGGATCGCATGGATAATGTTGTTGGGTGGTTGGGCAAAGAAAAAGTCCACAATTATAGTCTGGCCCTAGTTTGGTTTGTTTGTCGGTTTGAACTAACGTCCAGTTAACCATTGCAGGTTCTCACCAGACTTTCTCAAGGTTCTTATACACCACACAGGTGGTGATTGAATCTATGAAATGAATTAAGGTAGAAACCTCACCCCTACACATTTACCGAGGTGCGAGTTCTTTTACGTTCCACACCACACGGACATGGTATGAGAGGGATTGGCCTTTGATATAGCAGTAAATCTACCACTGATGGGGGTGAAGGAGAAAAGTGGCCGCAGAGGGATCCGAATCATCAAAGTCTGACAACTTTGGTATTACAAGTTCAGTGCTCTTTACCACAGAGCTAACTCCCCATCCCAGTGGCTTTTGTTATGCTTGCGTGCAAGCATATCCAGTCTGCACAACGAGGAGGTGAGGGGACCAACAGGGTGAAGGGATTGATAATTGTGGTCCACCCTAGCAGACCTCTGCCCCTAGAAGGTATCTTTTGACAAAGTTCAACCTCACACATTTGGAGGTGAACTTTGGATATTCTAGGCCTCTCTAACATCTGCCTGTCAGTAAACAATCTATGATTAAAGGCATGTTTTTCCAGTATTTTGGTATTATCATCCTTCATATATGTGAGCTAGTGTTATTTAGAACAATATGAGACATATAACACTCAATGAACAGTTGGATACTAGATTTTATTGTAATGTTTGCCAAAGAAGATAGTTTTTTAATAGGGAAATGTTCTGGGGATCCCTTTCCTCTGTGCTCCCAGGAGCGGGAAATGGGGGCATTGAAGCACTACCACATCACAGTGCTGAGTATATTCACGCACAGAAATGCAAGTCATGAGTACATTTGACCCATTTTGCACTGGGTGATGCCTTGAGGCATCATTTTCCGAGAAATATGAAATCATTGTGTGTATCCAATGATTTGGGAAATAGTTGATTGATAAAGATGAAACTTCCACACAACATAGGGATATTATTCAATTAAGATTTTTTGATGAAATGGCAAATGCTGACACTACTACAGGCATATTTTGCAGCAGGTGCCCGATGCAAAATTGTTGAGCACTCTAACATGCATAATCTGTAGGCAAGCATTATTGAAATCCTATATATACTACTGGATTTTTCAGACTGGAGATCAGGTGGGGGTTTGCCTCTTTCTTGGTAGAGGATGTGCCATGCCTGAAACCCGTGCATGCAGGTGCTACAGGGTCTCCCTTTGTTAAGCAACCTGACTGTGTATTTAGTCAGGGTCACAGCTAGGCTGGCAGATCACACGTTGTGCTCCTCAGCACAGAGAGAGAGAGTGTGGCATACCTGGGTTCTCACAGAGAGTGCTGACTTTCCTTAGTCTTTCAGTAGTAGGGTCAGGGTTATTCAGCTTTGGTAGATTGTACCTGGCCTGCTTGTGAGCTACTTAGCTTCAGCTAGGGAATGAATAGCTAAACAGTAAAACATTCTTTGATAGATGAATTCTCGTTTATCATAGTTGTTTGATTTGCTTGGTGCGAGTAGCAGAAAGGCCTCTGGTTCTGTCACACCTGGAACCGACTGTGGTTCAGCAAATCACAGGGTAACATATAAACCAATGTCAGGTTAGTTTGATCATCAGGATCTGGTAATTAACCTAACCCAGCGACGGCTACAAGACTAACACATTTTAACAAGTGTGTTACTTGTTAAGGGTATTATGGGAAACCATGGTTATGGTGACAATACGGGGTAGATTTATGAGTTGTTTTGGAGAAATTCGTTCTGAATGAGACGGTTACAGCGAGTTCAGAACGAATTTCTCTGAAACAACGAGTAAATCTACCCTGTATTGCCACCATCACCATGGTTTCATATTATTACATACCTTAATTCGGTCTTAAGTAGGTAAAACTGACTGTAATTTGATGTCAAAGTCACTTTTTGCAACTCGCAAATACGATGCGTACACTAGCAGACATGCCCGAAGTGGACAACTACTTTAGAATTTAACGCATTCTGATTGGCCAAGAGGCCCGGGATTCCCGAGAGCATAGGGAATCCCCAATAATGATGTCACAGTGGTGCGGCCGTTTGTTGACACCTATGAGTCGCCCGCTCGGCGAGTGGCCGTATTGGTATCGATCGATCTCACATATCTAGACTATCTAAAGTGTATCACGTGAATTGTACTCGTTTTCTACCTCAATATTTGATAAATGTACCTATTAACTTGCTCCGTGGATACTGTACTATGCCACAGAACTCGCGAAGTGAAGGGACCTGCCATTTTAAAATCTTGCGCCTATAACTGTGTTGTCTGCCTCTCCACCAATCAGATTGCGTTATTTTTTCAAAGGGTGCAATCTCTAGCTCAAAGCGTGCAGGTAAGGCTAAAAGTAGCATTTTGTCACTCAAAGCGTGCAATCTGTAGGAACCCAAAGGCACCAGTACATCGTTTCACGGCGTACAGTGCAATCTGTGTACGATAACTGTACCCCTAGGAGCAGTATGAATTTACACTGAGTTAGTGCATAGGTATGTAATAATAATGCCTACTGTACAAAGTTCTAAATCCATCCAATAATGAAATTTTAATCCCAACTGGCCATTACCCTAAAAGAGAAAAAAAACAACCTATATTGATATTTGTTCAGGTAGATTTCTCGACCTCACTGATATCAGTGATGATATCACCCACTTCTTCATCAATGGGACACCAGAATGGTAGGTTCCATCAATAATTAATTAGCCTAGGCATGTACTTGATTAAGGTCTAGAGATTTCAATTGGTCATTTAGAGACCCTGCCTCCAGTAGGTTCCATCGATGCGACATTTATGAAGCTCATCACTGAGGGCAAATACATGTATACCAATGTACAGTAACATGGTGTATGCATGCATGAATGCCTTTATTTCAAGATGAATTATTTAGGGTGGTCCAGTGACCTTTGTCCTATGTGTTTCTGTCCAGGTCAAGCCGTGAGAGCAATCTTCAGTTTAAGCAATTCATCTTAGCGTGGTGTGATGAAAAGAACGGCACTTCTCTTTACATGAGGGCATTCTTCTTCATGAGCACTTCGTTTCTTCGTACAGCAGAAGTTATAATTGACGCTATGAATGTAAGAAATAACAAAAATAATGAATGAATAACAGGATGTCAACTTTTCTTTGTTCACTAAATACAGATATTTCCTTTCTATTCAGGAAAGGGTAGACAGAGGTCATTGTCACTCTTAGTCGAAATGTATGAATTGGTTTGAATTGAACTGAACTTCTTCTTGCCCAAACTTATGCATTATAAATGTGAAATCTAACCCCAGAGGGACTGTTGCCTGCAAGAGGATGGCATGCAGAAAGGTCAGTCCTAGTGTCAGTCTATACCAATACGGGACAGGCACATTGTTATCTGAACTAATAATTGAACTGCAGCATCACATGATATGATATATAGGATCACTGATATCATTTTCTGGTTCACCTGGGGGTCTTGGTTAAATGTGACGTTATACCTACATTCTCGTATAATTTCATCTTTATCAATCCATCATTTCCTTCTTGAAACTATTTTATCAATCTCAGAAAAATACACAATGTTTTGATGGACCATTTGCCCAGTGCCAGATGATGCCTTAAAGGATCAATTTTCCATTAAGAGTCAAAAAGAATAGCCATACTATAAGAGAAAATGATATATTTACCAGCAAAGTGCATTCAAACTTTGCGCTGAACATCCACTACATGTGTTGCACTCACACATGGCTTCACTTTCATGTAGAATTGTTGACAAAAAGCAAAGCACCAGGAACAAACTGTAGAGGAACAATTCACAGAATGACAAAGTATTCAGTAAATGATGATTAGGTATGTCCTTATCAATGCAAATTTAATTCCAAATTCTAAAGCACCTGAAAAGAAAATCTATACTGATTTTCCATAAAGAGCCTGAAGTCGAACCTAGACTATATCAAAAGGATGATGTTTATGTCTTACCAGACCACTGAAGC
This sequence comes from Alentia gelatinosa, assembly GCA_950022655.1. Taxonomy (NCBI): domain Eukaryota; kingdom Metazoa; phylum Annelida; class Polychaeta; order Phyllodocida; family Polynoidae; genus Alentia; species Alentia gelatinosa. The sequence continues at coordinate 46,868,897 of OX465587.1, read as the reverse complement.
CTTCATTGTGTTAACAATGGTAGAGTTCTTTTTGAAGTTCTCTTGTTTCTTTGATCACTGTAATTCTCAGCTGCAGTTTCAGTGCTTTATATATCAATGCTTTCATTTAGTAACTATGTTTAGAAATGCAATATTTGGTCTTTAGTGTCAGGAACATACATGTTCTGCTAGGCTGCAAATGCAGTTTGGGAACTATGCTTTATCATCATGTCCCAAAGTACATACCTTTGCAGAGTCCACAGTTGCTATGCAATCAGGCCACATGCACTCCCCAGGATTTGAGGCCATTAAACATGTTTTGAAATAGAACTTGAAATAGAACTTGACATAGGTATGATAGTGCATGTAACATTTAATTTTGTCTTATTCAGTTTGTGAACAATGGTATTCAACGAAAGAACCTCCCCCTAAAGAATGTGAAATAAAGATTGTTGGAAAAAAAATAAGAATAACCTAATGGTACAATTTCCTGACAGAAACTGGGTCTATTCTGCAGAAATCATTGTAAACAAAATATTTCATCATGGCTACATTATTTCAGGTGACTAGGGAGTGGTCCATATTGATCCATGGGAAATTAGAGCTTGTTCCTTCCTATCTATTGATAAGCTGAAGAGTGTTATACATTTTTCTCTGCCAACTTCCTCAAGAGTTATCAAATAGGGTTATATTTTATTTAAGGCAATCATGATCTTATGAGAAAATCTTGGATCGCATGGATAATGTTGTTGGGTGGTTGGGCAAAGAAAAAGTCCACAATTATAGTCTGGCCCTAGTTTGGTTTGTTTGTCGGTTTGAACTAACGTCCAGTTAACCATTGCAGGTTCTCACCAGACTTTCTCAAGGTTCTTATACACCACACAGGTGGTGATTGAATCTATGAAATGAATTAAGGTAGAAACCTCACCCCTACACATTTACCGAGGTGCGAGTTCTTTTACGTTCCACACCACACGGACATGGTATGAGAGGGATTGGCCTTTGATATAGCAGTAAATCTACCACTGATGGGGGTGAAGGAGAAAAGTGGCCGCAGAGGGATCCGAATCATCAAAGTCTGACAACTTTGGTATTACAAGTTCAGTGCTCTTTACCACAGAGCTAACTCCCCATCCCAGTGGCTTTTGTTATGCTTGCGTGCAAGCATATCCAGTCTGCACAACGAGGAGGTGAGGGGACCAACAGGGTGAAGGGATTGATAATTGTGGTCCACCCTAGCAGACCTCTGCCCCTAGAAGGTATCTTTTGACAAAGTTCAACCTCACACATTTGGAGGTGAACTTTGGATATTCTAGGCCTCTCTAACATCTGCCTGTCAGTAAACAATCTATGATTAAAGGCATGTTTTTCCAGTATTTTGGTATTATCATCCTTCATATATGTGAGCTAGTGTTATTTAGAACAATATGAGACATATAACACTCAATGAACAGTTGGATACTAGATTTTATTGTAATGTTTGCCAAAGAAGATAGTTTTTCAATAGGGAAATGTTCTGGGGATCCCTTTCCTCTGTGCTCCCAGGAGCGGGAAATGGGGGCATTGAAGCACTACCACATCACAGTGCTGAGTATATTCACGCACAGAAATGCAAGTCATGAGTGCATTTGACCCATTTTGCACTGGGTGATGCCTTGAGGCATCATTTTCCGAGAAATATGAAATCATTGTGTGTATCCAATGATTTGGGAAATAGTTGATTGATAAAGATGAAACTTCCACACAACATAGGGATATTATTCAATTAAGATTTTTTGATGAAATGGCAAATGCTGACACTACTACAGGCATATTTTGCAGCAGGTGCCCGATGCAAAATTGTTGAGCACTCTAACATGCATAATCTGTAGGCAAGCATTATTGAAATCCTATATATACTACTGGATTTTTCAGACTGGAGATCAGGTGGGGGTTTGCCTCTTTCTTGGTAGAGGATGTGCCATGCCTGAAACCCGTGCATGCAGGTGCTACAATGTCTCCCTTTGTTAAGCAACCTGACTGTGTATTTAGTCAGGGTCACAGCTAGGCTGGCAGATCACACGTTGTGCTCCTCAGCACAGAGAGAGAGAGTGTGGCATACCTGGGTTCTCACAGAGAGTGCTGACTTTCCTTAGTCTTTCAGTAGTAGGGTCAGGGTTATTCAGCTTTGGTAGATTGTACCTGGCCTGCTTGTGAGCTACTTAGCTTCAGCTAGGGAATGAATAGCTAAACAGTAAAACATTCTTTGATAGATGAATTCTCGTTTATCATAGTTGTTTGATTTGCTTGGTGCGAGTAGCAGAAAGGCCTCTGGTTCTGTCACACCTGGAACCGACTGTGGTTCAGCAAATCACAGGGTAACATATAAACCAATGTCAGGTTAGTTTGATCATCAGGATCTGGTAATTAACCTAACCCAGCGACGGCTACAAGACTAACACATTTTAACAAGTGTGTTACTTGTTAAGGGTATTATGGGAAACCATGGTTATGGTGACAATACGGGGTAGATTTATGAGTTGTTTTGGAGAAATTCGTTCTGAATGAGACGGTTACAGCGAGTTCAGAACGAATTTCTCTGAAACAACGAGTAAATCTACCCTGTATTGCCACCATCACCATGGTTTCATATTATTACATACCTTAATTCGGTCTTAAGTAGGTAAAACTGACTGTAATTTGACGTCAAAGTCACTTTTTGCAACTCGCAAATACGATGCGTACACTAGCAGACATGCCCGAAGTGGACAACTACTTTAGAATTTAACGCATTCTGATTGGCCAAGAGGCCCGGGATTCCCGAGAGCATAGGGAATCCCCAATAATGATGTCACAGTGGTGCGGCCGTTTGTTGACACCCATGAGTCGCCCGCTCGGCGAGTGGCTGATTGGTATCGATCGATCTCACATATCTAGACTATCTAAAGTGTATCACGTGAATTATACTCGTTTTCTACCTCAATATTTGATAAATGTACCTATTAACTTGCTCCGTGGATACTGTACTATGCCACAGAACTCGCGAAGTGAAGGGACCTGCCATTTTAAAATCTTGCGCCTATAACTGTGTTGTCTGCCTCTCCACCAATCAGATTGCGTTATTTTTTCAAAGGGTGCAATCTCTAGCTCAAAGCGTGCAGGTAAGGCTAAAAGTAGCATTTTGTCACTCAAAGCGTGCAATCTGTAGGAACCCAAAGGCACCAGTACATCGTTTCACGGCGTACAGTGCAATCTGTGTACGATAACTGTACCCCTAGGAGCAGTACGAATTTACACTGAGTTAGTGCATAGGTATGTAATAATAATGCCTACTGTACAAAGTTCTAAATCCATCCAATAATGAAATTTTAATCCCAACTGGCCATTACCCTTAAAGAGAAAAAAACAACCTATATTGATATTTGTTTAGGTAGATTTCTCGACCTCACTGATATCAGTGATGATATCACCCACTTCTTCATCAATGGGACACCAGAATGGTAGGTTCCATCAATAATTAATTAGCCTAGGCATGTACTTGATTAAGGTCTAGAGATTTCAATTGGTCATTTAGAGACCCTGCCTCCAGTAGGTTCCATCGATGCGACATTTATGAAGCTCATCACTGAGGGCAAATACATGTATACCAATCAAGTACAGTAACATGGTGTATGCATGCATGAATGCCTTTATTTCAAGATGAATTATTTAGGGTGGTCCAGTGACCTTTGTCCTATGTGTTTCTGTCCAGGTCAAGCCGTGAGAGCAATCTTCAGTTTAAGCAATTCATCTTAGCGTGGTGTGATGAAAAGAACGGCACTTCTCTTTACATGAGGGCATTCTTCTTCATGAGCACTTCGTTTCTTCGTACAGCAGAAGTTATAATTGACGCTATGAATGTAAGAAATAACAAAAATAATGAATGAATAACAGGATGTCAACTTTTCTTTGTTCACTAAATACAGATATCTCCTTTCTATTCAGGAAAGGGTAGACAGAGGTCATTGTCACTCTTAGTCGAAATGTATGAATTGGTTTGAATTGAACTGAACTTCTTCTTGCCCAAACTTATGCATTATAAATGTGAAATCTAACCCCAGAGGGACTGTTGCCTGCAAGAGGATGGCATGCAGAAAGGTCAGTCCTAGTGTCAGTCTATACCAATACGGGACAGGCACATTGTTATCTGAACTAATAATTGAACTGCAGCATCACATGATATGATATATAGGATCACTGATATCATTTTCTGGTTCACCTGGGGGTCTTGGTTAAATGTGACGTTATACCTACATTCTCGTATAATTTCATCTTTATCAATGCATCATTTCCTTCTTGAAACTATTTTATCAATCTCAGAAAAATACACAATGTTTTGATGGACCATTTGCCCAGTGCCAGATGATGCCTTAAAGGATCAATTTTCCATTAAGAGTCAAAAAGAATAGCCATACTATAAGAGAAAATGATATATTTACCAGCAAAGTGCATTCAAACTTTGCGCTGAACATCCACTACATGTGTTGCACTCACACATGGCTTCACTTTCATGTAGAATTGTTGACAAAAAGCAAAGCACCAGGAACAAACTGTAGAGGAACAATTCACAGAATGACAAAGTATTCAGTAAATGATGATTAGGTATGTCCTTATCAATGCAAATTTAATTCCAAATTCTAAAGCACCTGAAAAGAAAATCTATACTGATTTTCCATAAAGAGCCTGAAGTCGAACCTAGACTATATCAAAAGGATGATGTTTATGTCTTACCAGACCACTGAAGCCTTCATTGTGTTAACAATGGTAGAGTTCTTTTTGAAGTTCTCTTGTTTCTTTGATCACTGTAATTCTCAGCTGCAGTTTCAGTGCTTTATATATCAATGCTTTCATTTAGTAACTATGTTTAGAAATGCAATATTTGGTCTTTAGTGTCAGGAACATACATGTTCTGCTAGGCTGCAAATGCAGTTTGGGAACTATGCTTTATCATCATGTCCCAAAGTACATACCTTTGCAGAGTCCACAGTTGCTACGCAATCAGGCCACATGCACTCCCCAGGATTTGAGGCCATTAAACATGTTTTGAAATAGAACTTGAAATAGAACTTGACATAGGTATGATAGTGCATGTAACATTTAATTTTGTCTTATTCAGTTTGTGAACAATGGTATTCAACGAAAGAACCTCCCCCTAAAGAATGTGAAATAAAGATTGTTGGAAAAAAAATAAGAATAACCTAATGGTACAATTTCCTGACAGAAACTGGGTCTATTCTGCAGAAATCATTGTAAACAAAATATTTCATCATGGCTACATTATTTCAGGTGACTAGGGAGTGGTCCATATTGATCCATGGGAAATTAGAGCTTGTTCCTTCCTATCTATTGATAAGCTGAAGAGTGTTATACATTTTTCTCTGCCAACTTCCTCAAGAGTTATCAAATAGGGTTATATTTTATTTAAGGCAATCATGATCTTATGAGAAAATCTTGGATCGCATGGATAATGTTGTTAGGTGGTTGGGCAAAGAAAAAGTCCACAATTATAGTCTGGCCCTAGTTTGGTTTGTTTGTCGGTTTGAACTAACGTCCAGTTAACCATTGCAGGTTCTCACCAGACTTTCTCAAGGTTCTTATACACCACACAGGTGGTGATTGAATCTATGAAATGAATTAAGGTAGAAACCTCACCCCTACACATTTACCGAGGTGCGAGTTCTTTTACGTTCCACACCACACGGACATGGTATGAGAGGGATTGGCCTTTGATATAGCAGTAAATCTACCACTGATGGGGGTGAAGGAGAAAAGTGGCCGCAGAGGGATCCGAATCATCAAAGTCTGACAACTTTGGTATTACAAGTTCAGTGCTCTTTACCACAGAGCTAACTCCCCATCCCAGTGGCTTTTGTTATGCTTGCGTGCAAGCATATCCAGTCTGCACAACGAGGAGGTGAGGGGACCAACAGGGTGAAGGGATTGATAATTGTGGTCCACCCTAGCAGACCTCTGCCCCTAGAAGGTATCTTTTGACAAAGTTCAACCTCACACATTTGGAGGTGAACTTTGGATATTCTAGGCCTCTCTAACATCTGCCTGTCCGTAAACAATCTATGATTAAAGGCATGTTTTTCCAGTATTTTGGTATTATCATCCTTCATATATGTGAGCTAGTGTTATTTAGAACAATATGAGACATATAACACTCAATGAACAGTTGGATACTAGATTTTATTGTAATGTTTGCCAAAGAAGATAGTTTTTCAATAGGGAAATGTTCTGGGGATCCCTTTCCTCTGTGCTCCCAGGAGCGGGAAATGGGGGCATTGAAGCACTACCACATCACAGTGCTGAGTATATTCACGCACAGAAATGCAAGTCATGAGTACATTTGACCCATTTTGCACTGGGTGATGCCTTGAGGCATCATTTTCCGAGAAATATGAAATCATTGTGTGTATCCAATGATTTGGGAAATAGTTGATTGATAAAGATGAAACTTCCACACAACATAGGGATATTATTCAATTAAGAATTTTTGATGAAATGGCAAATGCTGACACTACTACAGGCATATTTTGCAGCAGGTGCCCGATGCAAAATTGTTGAGCACTCTAACATGCATAATCTGTAGGCAAGCATTATTGAAATCCTATATATACTACTGGATTTTTCAGACTGGAGATCAGGGGCCTGTTTTTAAGTCGTGACTCATACTTATAGCGACCAGTTAGTGACCGTTGGGAGACCTTTGGGTTTCAGAGATGCGACGTCCTAATATGTGCGACCACTTTCATAGGTAAAGTGTCGTGGTGACGGTTTAGTGTTCCAGAGTGGTGACCAATTGGTCACTGTTAGTGTATACATTTCCCGGAAGGGTAACTCTTTCATCAGCCGTCACCACTTCCACCGAGAACATGGCGGAGGCAGGAGGTAACGGCCACGCCGGGCGCCTTTATCGTTTCAGGGTTAATCCCCTTGACGCTTTTAATGAGTCCCTTTTCCTTAAACGGTATCGTCTTTCAAAGGGGATAGTACGAGAACTGGCCGAGCGTTTTCGCACCTCGGGTTTCTGCAGTCCGCTTGGTGTAAACCGTCGAGGATTGGCCCTGTCAGCCGAGGAGAGGGTAAAATACAATATATAACATTTTCGCCACTCGGTGTAACAAATATTTGGTTCAATTAACACTTTATTGTCTTCTTATAGTTTAGTGTTACTTTCTTGACTGTACATCAAGTTAAAACTTTTATTTCTGTCGTGTGGGGTGGGTCGCTTCGGCCGCCACGTGTTTATTTATGTAGTGTTACAGTTGTCCACCCTACGTCGTTGGTAGTGGTTATAATTCTCAGTTATGCCACCAGATGGACACCTAAAATTTTGTTGTGCCTCTATTTGTCCCTCGGTTCACTACGGTAGTCTGACAGACTTAACTTAATAATTATGTTAATGCGTAGTACTATTTTTATAAATGACATACTATTAGACTTGTTTATATATTGTCTCTATAGGCTTTATTTACGTTTCAAAACATTATGTGAACTTTGCTTTTCATTTAATGTCCATAACGTTACCCTTCTATAGTTAGTATAAAAGAGTATCAATTAACTGATTATCGCATGGGAAAAATAATTTTTCTTTAGTTTCTTTCTTGTTCTAAAGTAATTGCTAGTCGGTTTGACAGCCTCTTATTTTTCAATCGGTTATCGGCCATTGAATTTATAAGTGGTTGAAAAATTTTACAACGATGGTGGAATCGACCATACACTCTGCAAGGTGTACCTGCACTGAAAGATGTAATTATTTTTATAATTCCTTCAATTAATACTTGTCCTTTAATAAAAAAATATTTCTCTACTATTAGTAGATAAGATATTGTTGACAATATAACGTATTTCCTAACATTAGGTTTTCGTGCTAATGTTTATTATTGTAGGGATCATATTTTCTGTCCACTTACACATCAACAAGGTTTACATGAACTTCTTTGCTCTTAGAGTGGTTAACAGTGCTTCTTAATACCTACTTGTCTTTGTGTCTTATCACAGACTGTTGCCTTAGCATTACGAATAAATCTCCTTCTAACTACATCTGAAATGGAGAAGAACCGCAAATATTTTCAAAAGTTTTCATTAAGAATTTTGCCAATAAGGAACTTGCCTTGAGGCTCTATATTTAAAATTAAAACTCCCAACTATTGGCCCGATAGGGATCCAATCGTGTGACCAATTTAAGAAGTCTTCTTTATTTATTTATTTAATACTGAACATGTCCTATATAATTATTTTAAAAATTACTATGCTAATGACGATTTGTGTTGTATTCTACAGTTCTGTATAGCTCTCCGGTATTTGGCTACTGGCGCCAATTACAGCGTGATCGGTGATGTGCAGGGCGTGGTTAAGAGCACCGTCAGTCGTTGTCTCCATGAGGTGTTGGATTTCCTAGACAGTATCAAGAACGAGTTGATCAAGTTTCCACAGACTGATGAGGCCAAACAGGAGGCAAGCAGTCTGTTTTATCAGAGGTATGGCCGCAAACCACTGTGCCTGGGGTGTGTCGATGGCACTCATATCGGCATCATCGCTCCCCGTCAGAACGAAGTAGAATACGTGAACAGAAAGGGTTTCCATAGTATTAATACCATGGTGAATATTTTGAAAAGCCTTTTTAGCTATAAGATTTTATATTTTATCACCCATTACAGTGGTGTTGACTAGCATTTAAACACATGGTAATTGTCGTTACCTTACCATTTGTAAGTGTCGCTCAGTTCATAATGGGCCATCTCTCTCCACCGGTGCGGTCTTCATTCCCAGTGTCTTGTACCTGTGCTAGGATTTTCTTTTTCTTCACATCCACATGTACACTACATTTGGGTTGTCACATGTTTTTCGTACTCTGTGGAAATGAGAGTGATTGTTATTATAGGTCTGAAATAAACAAGTAATATAGAAATGAATGTAATTAATGCATGTAATTATCCTAAAAAATAAATCATTTCCTGTATTTGTAATTTGTACAGCGAAAAATATGGTACAGAATACCCGAATGGTATATTGCAAATTTTAAGTATCGGTGAAATTTTTTTTATACGGTAGCTGAATTACTTTGCACGTCGTATCCCATCGGACATGCAAAGTAGCTACTATGCGGCAGTGACCTGTTGGCATTTATAGTGTCCCAATTGTTTTCCCAGTTTGTATATGGCGCCCTACATTCACTAGACAGCTTCGGCCGTGTATTTCAACTATGGTATTTAGGAGTTGGTTTATAATTGCATAAACTAAATTAAAATTTCTTTTCTAATTTTTTTTAAATGTTATTTTTTTCAATCTATAAAATTAGTTTTGTGATGTACATACAGATTGCTGCCGGTGCGGACCGCCAGATACTGTCTGTCAGTGCAAAGTACCCTGGCTCCGTACATGATAGCTACGTGTTCAAGGATACCAAGTTGTATCAGTACTGCGAGAGGCGCCTTATTGGGGATTACTACTTGCTTGGTGATTCAGGGTAGGTACTTTCGATATATGTGCGTTACATTGTTATCCGTTCCTTAAACTGCTGAACAAACAAATATTTGTTACATCGTTCTCTGGAAAAAAAAAAAATTTGCAAAGGCAATGTTATTTGTTTTTCTAGTGTAAACCTCTTCAGAAACTTTAATATATATCCGGTAGTGGCAATGGTTTCCTGAAATGTTTATCGTTCCACCGTCTTATAAGGATGTGTGAGCTGTTCGCCAAAGGTTTATCCTGCTAGGTATGAGAGCATCCATGGTCCGTCGACCTTTATAGGTGTATGCAACTGTTAACTTATAAAACCAATCCATCGCTTTACACACTCATTATGTCTAGCTTTGTATGGTGCTCTTACAGTTATCCGCTGAAAACATATCTTCTCACTCCCTTACTTCGTCCGGGCACCGAAGCGGAGGAGGCCTACAATATCTGGCACATGTCCACCCGAGTTGTAGTGGAACAGACGATAGGAATGTTGAAACAACGCTTCCGGTAGGTAGTCTTGACCTGCACTTGCTGTACTAAAGCGTGCCATCCACCCCATAAAATCGAGTAACGGTGAAGCCGGCTATTTGCGACGCCTTTTTGGGATAGCCGCTATGATTTTCATCTCTGTCGGCCAATTTGATACCTTGGAAAATGAGGCCCCATTTGGCTTCCGGCGTCCTAGAAACGGCTCTACACAGCAAACATTTGTACATCGGCTAGTATAGTTCCGTCGTGTGATCCACAAACGGTTATAGACGATCGGCTTTTATAAGCTAACGGCCCATCGTTGCATCGTCACCTACCATGTAGTCAATCGTCTCAGTTTGGTCTCATTCCTTATTAAAGTTGTTTCCGTACATGTTAATAAATAATTTTTATTTCATGACCTTTTGTGAGTTATTGGTTTCGTTTATGTAGCTTTAAATAAACATCGTTTGCAACTATACCAATTGCAATTATAAAATGATATAATTATTTAAACACTTAGGGTATCCCTTGTTTTTAGCGCCTCTAGTAATTGTAGGTGGTGATTAAGGCATCGCTGCTACTAGTTCTGGGTTACCTGTCAAGAAGGCAGGCGGCAACAGTTTATAATAAAATGGTTGGCATTATTGGGCCTTACCTCCTTGGTTGGTGAGTTAAAGTTTGTGACAGGTGTGGTGGTTAACCAACCAAGTGTTCATTTATTCGGATCGCCTATACTGATGCACTGTACCATTTGCCTTTTCGGCACTGACTTAGACCTTCCGCTTCATGGTGGAGGCGAACGCTGGGTTATCTGTTCTTTAAATAATATGCTTTCCATTAGGCCCTAGTGTATAAAAAGCTCTTTTGGTAAATCGGCGGCAAAGAAGTTGTGTTCATTTTTGCTTTGCAGTACAGCTGAATAATTCGTAGGATTACTTCGTCACGTGCACCTGTGGGTGAGTAGGTCCTTTTCTCTAAAATATAAATTATTTAGTTAATGTTGTTTCGTTCTCTGTTATGCTAGTGTATATCTTATTGGTGTGTCTGTTGTCCTAATTATCGATATTACCTTGTTAATATTTTATACTTCTGTTCCAGTATGTTTTGGGTTCTCTGACTTAGCTTTCCTTACCCGTTGTGTGGCCTTTAAAGTATCTTGTAAAAATGTTGCTATAAGATACTTGTTCTCCGTAGTCAATAATTATTTTAGACGAGGCAGGTAATTGAGAAAATTATTAAAAGAATAATAACATAATTCTCGCTTCATCGTTGCATCGTTTTTGCCTGTCTAATAATATTGTTCTTTTCTATCGCAATGTAGGTTAATACAAGTGTTTCGTGCAGTATCAGCTAAGGTTCCTTTTCATGCGACTACCTCTTCAGGGTGTCTGCCACATTATCTACATGGTGTGGAGGTGATTCGCCATTGTTATAATTGGTGCGTGGTTCACCTTTGTCGAGCCCATCCATACAGATCTTGAGCTGCAGTACAAATGATAAACTTTTTATCCATTGTTTCAGCGTTAAATGAAGTAAGTGTGTCCCAAACCTTCAATTCTTTGTCTTGTTCGTCACCTCCTTCCACCAGATTATGTACTATTTGTCTTATGTCTGTTTTCATCTAATATTCTGTGGCGATTTCTGTCCAGGTTATGAACTATCATACAGAATCACACACTGGTGCCAACCTTATTCTCCATGAACATGTGTGCACCCATATTCCTAAATGTTCCCCCAGGGTAGGTCTGTTATTCATGCAAAGTAACAATTGAATTTCGTATGTAAGGTCCTTGCCGTATTTGTTTTCCTATAATTAATTCCCTTACTCGTGATTACCTGCCAGAAATTGTGAATAAAGACCTTGCGATAATAGTCTTTGCCGGATGCATATCCTTTCTACTGTAGAAATAATTAAAAGTTTAACTGTATACCGTGCATTGTGTGCTAATCTCTGATTTTTGAACAAGGAAATTTCAACATGTGTGCTTCTTCCCATGCAATTATAGTTGATCGTTGAATTAGTACCATGGAAAAGTTTCAATGTCTGACCATTTACTGTGTAATGACAGGTAGGCTCTGAATTACCATCTGGAAAAGCGTCAGAGTCTTAATTTTTACGGTGCGAGGACGCTGAAGCCAATTTATTTTTCCATGATAAATTCTCAAAGTCTCTCTCCATTACATAATAGATTTATGCTGTATTCGTAACTATAACCCTTACTTTAATAGTCATCTGTGGCCAGTCAATGAGAGGGTTTTTATTCCTATCAGGTGTACGACCGGCCTATTTCTGGGTTGGTGTATGCTCGCTATTGACTACTTAACAGTAGTTTGAGTTTAGATAGCTCCACTACAGTCTATATAAATTATGCCTAAAACGACCTGTGTGATATGTCATTGTATCGGTATATTTATTTCTTTGTTTGTTCATAAGGCAGCCAATGTTTTAGGATGGACTGTAGACATGTCCATATACATTTTATAGTGTGCTTTATTTATAAATATGTAGGCATGTAAGTAATTTTATATTATCAGCTCTATGTTTGTTTTCATCCCTATATATTGTGTTATCTATGATGCTGCCTAGTGGTTATAGGTTTGTCATCCGTCTAGCCTAGTGTCCACCCCGGAAAAATGTTACTAAATCGGTCGTCGTTCTATCGTTTTATTGTGTTAGGTATCGTCTCCTTTTCGTATACCAGATGGGGAAGAGGTTTGTGTTTCAGTTCATACTTTCTGGAAACAGCTCACATTTGTTTCGATATGCGACCATGTACTATTTGCAGTTAATAAAAGTTTTCATTCAATAATGGTCCATTTGTTACGGGTTCTGTGTGTTCTACTTTACACATAATATTTTAAAATTACGTCCTATTCACCATATTATTAATATCTTTTGTATCGGTATAATAGTGCTTACCGTTTGTCTGTCTACAGCTTCTCCTTGTGAATATTACATTTCTACCATGTGCAAACGTTAACATATTGAAGTGTATGGTTTACAGTCTAATGTAGTATAAATTAAATAATATAAATTGCAAATGATATTATGATATGTTCTATTTTTGGTGGGTAAATATACATTAGGAACACCGTACAATCGATTTGGTTCAAAGCAGATGCCCAACTTTAGAGTTGGCCCTTCTGCGACTATGACTCGGAAGATAAGCCTTATTTACCTACTTTTAATAGGCTTTCCATTTCTGCGCCCGAAATATATATTTTCAGAATAAAAGCGTATCTCTCTTCAAACTACCGTTTGTGGGGGTTGGTGTGGCCCTGACGACTATCTGGTTCGAAGGTTCTTCTTATGCTTTCTAGCCGTCTCTTTGCATCTTCCACTATAAGGAATAGAGAGTTAATAACAATATTTATTATTATTCTCTATATAGTTGTGTTTTCATAGAACTTCATGCCATTGGGAGCTGTTTAAAATGGTCTCTACAATGAGAAAGCTCCCTGATTAGATATACCAAAAGAAGGCGCCCGATTAATTGATTTAAATTAGATAAGGTTAGTCGTTAAGATTACACCTTTTAAATGTACTATACGGAGACTGGCTTAATGTCTGCGTAAGTTCAAAATACGCCGTAATATTATATATCAGATACATCCCGATGCCCGAACCAATAATGTAAAATTATATATCAGATACATCCCGATGCCGGAGGCAGAGGGATGTATCTGATATAGAAATTTAACAAGTATTTAGACGTACGAAGACAGTCGGCCCGTTTTCTTATTATCATATACCGGAAAATGGCGGATTTATAGCTAGTCACCTGAGCACATACCCCGTACTTCACAGTGTGACATACGGATATACATACATCATGGGCAGCAGCGGGCAGTATGTGTGGGTCATACGGCCATAGGTATCAAATTATAACGAGAAACAGGCTTACTGTCTCCGTTCGGATAAAATACGCGGTATAATCGGGGAACCGATGAACCGATGCCGGAGGCAGAGGTTCATCTGATCGCCGATTTTACCATAACATAATACTATTCATCTTTTATACATACTATACATCTATACTATACATACATTGACTATACTATACATACATATACTATACTATACTATACATAATATACATACTATACATCTATACACAGACTATACATAGTATAATGTCAAACATAATACTATACATCTCTACCTTCACACATATCAACGCAAGTGCGTCGTCTCCCGCCGAACAGACAAGGTACATATGGTGGGTACCATCGTATCGTATTGTCGTTGCCTCATACTCTTCAGCTAGTAACGCGTCTTGCTAAAACGGTTTGCCCGGTACTTTGTTTTATAAAGTTTCTTCTTTTATCACTATATGCGTGGGTTTAAGATATATAATGCACGTGTCAGGGTGATCGCCTTTTCTGTTAGGTGGCAGGTCTATCAATGAACTGATCAATCGATTGATCGATTTCTTCTTATCTCTAAATATAGTATTTGTGTTATCACATGCACGCATTTCATAACCCCACAAAGTTGTGGGTTGGCGCTGATACCTCCTGTTATTGTCACTTGTCATGTCTATCATGCATCGTTTAGGGTGATAATTCTACTGATAGCGTGTATTGTCAGAAGATGGCACCACAGTCTAGAAAATTGAATCGATTATCGAACCGGCGATCGATCTCCCATCTTTTGTTTACTCCACACGCTGTTGGCGGAAGTGGCCCCTGATTATAAAATTGTGAACCCTGTTTACTGCAAAGAGATGTCGAGTACGCGAGTAACTCGTTCGTCGACACAAAATGAAAAGGAAGATAAGGCCCTTGCAGCCGCCTGGAAATCACTACCTTTGCTGTACGACTGTCGACACGATCTATACCGGGTTGGATCGGCTCGGGCGGCAGCCATTTCAGAAATTGCCTTGTCTCTGAACATGTCCGGTAAGTGATTTATATTATAGCCACTGTATTTCCTGTCTTCGCTTTTCCAGTTCTGGCAACTCTTTCTTCATTACACCTTCATAGAAACACGGTCGACAACATGTCCTACAGTGTCACAAACTTTCTCAATGTGTTGCTCTCTGTTCATTTAGAAAACCCAATATTACCTACTTTTAGACTGCTGTCACCACAATGGTGTAGAAGGGCGATGACTGTAAATCTCGATGGCCCTAACTGCGTGTCTTTTTTAACGGAAATAGGGTGACTGTCTTTGTATGTCTAGAATATGGGGTTAAACTATTGACAGCGTTCTTATATTAAAAACAAATATCGGACCGATATTTAAAAGTGGTGTGATTAAAGTTAACAGCCTCCATTCAGTGTTTCTGTTTAAATCGATTTGCAGTCGAGGTTGTAAAACGTCGCCTCAACAGTGTGAGGACAACGTTTCAGCGTGCCTGTCGGCAGGGTGCAACCACCCCACGTGAAAGAGAGATGATTGAGCGTTACGCTTTTCTGCGTGACTTCACCAAATCCGGCAAAAGCTGCACTGTAAGTCAAAGTTACACTGTAGTAAACCTTATATTTTATTAACTGGTTTAGGTTTCGTAGGCCTTTGTTTGTTCGTGGGGCTTTGACCGATTGGACGTCGTGAACTCGCACAGCGATTGACGTAATTTCGTCATAAACCCATCGGTCACCAATCGCATTCTTTGACTTTGGTCTATAGTGTGTGACTAGTATGAATCGCTTCCTCGCACGACGTTCAATCACCTTGCTGCTATAGCGTTAATCATATTGACCAATATTCTGTTTGGAGTTGTCCTGAATCAGCGCTGTCACTCTCCTTGACAACGTAATGACGTCAATGAAATTTGTTATTTCGGTGAACTGTCTCTTCCGATGTGTGTTGCGCTATGGCAAGCCAATCATATATAAAAATGAAAACTCAGTTAACATTAGTATAATTCAATTTCTGTAAGTAAGTGTCACAATCGCAGCCTTTAATTATGTACATGGATTGTCGATACAAAGACGTTGCTATCACTAATATTGTCGCCGATTGCTATGTGAATGATGTGAGGTAGAAAAAGCAAATTGCTTCGTGTGTGACGCACTCGAAGCCACTAGGTGGAAGCCTGCGTATCTACCACTCCCGTCGTAGGTGGTGAATGGAGACTTGCAGGATACCAGCGTTCCTAACCCTTTACATGTTTAATCGCAAGGTACTTGAGGTATCAGAAGGAAACTTTGATAAAATTTATGCCTCGATTCCCATGGTTTCATTCAAGGGTTAAAAATAATATTAATTCTGGCAAAGGATGTATGGTGGTCCTGAAAATATAATCCTATTTTATGATGGGATACCGGCTATGTATTGTTAGCTTAGAACTTTTGTAATCCTTGTTTAGTAAGTGGTCAAAGGCCGTACTTTAATAGAAAACATTTCTTCCTTTAGAAACAGATGCCCTCCATGCCGAAGAGGAGAAAGGGACCTCGTCGAAGGGTAAAAAGGCATTTCACGTTAACCTCCTCGAGTGACGAGGTTAGTTTGACTTTTGTAATAGACATTCATTAAAAGATAAACCCAGTGTGGTCTCTATAAAAAAAAAAAAATAACCACTGACCGATGACAGTTATTTCGGACCGATGGTTACATTGTCGCTTGATTGAGGGCACTTGCGACATTGACCATTCGACCCTTTACAGAATAACCCTTCTAATTTCTGGTAATTGACTGTGTTGGTTATACTTTCAAAGACAAGGCAATTTTACGTAATGGTCGTACAATCTGTTAGTATCACGATATTTGATTTATTACCTAATATTCTACAGTACTATCCTTATAATAACTTTTATCATTTATTAATATAAAAGATTTTGGCCGGGGTATTCTAAACACAACTGTAATTACTCATGAGGTTGTCTATCGCACGATGGTAAAGTGTTGCCTTCCTCCGATCATAGACAATACGAGAAACTTCATTAATGTTAATAATATTATTGATATATTATTAGTAGAATTTGTAATCATACTTTAAAGTTAATCTACCACTGAAGTCAAACTAATTTCCTTGTCAGGCATCCGACGAAATTGAGACCATTTCCTCAATCACCACTGCCAGTGAAAGTTCTGTAAGTAGAAGAAATTTTTTCAACAAACCATCTCGATCAATTATTTACTATTTACTGTTAACCCATGTGCTTTATACTGTAAATGCACACCGTTTTGACATAAACTACGGACCACTGGTCCGTATATTGAAATAAATAAACACCTATGGCCGCACGTCTATGAAATTTTAGCCGCTGCCAGGGGTATGGTATAAGGAACGTTCAGGCCCGCCGTCTGGGGTTCCATAGTGATTCACATAGGCTCTACAATGTAACACCGACGTGCCCGCCTTGACAGACGTTTGGCTACCTACTGAAATCGATCGCGATAGCAGTGGCAGTGTCAATAACTAATAAAATGGTAGTTCTCTTACTCCATTGCCGAGTGGAGAGACATGCTACCACGTCCACATAATGGCTTGAAGTGCGTAAAGTTCAAATATTGAGGCAAATAACGTGAATCTTTCACATAACAACGTTTATATAGGTGAAATTTCTGCGATTGACAGATATAATAAATTACTATCACTTCTCGTAATACTGCTCCACGTTGTTGACGTAATAATTATATTGGGTACCCGAGTTCCAGTCCCACTGGCGTTTTAGATTTCGAAGAGAGCTCCACGTCGACCTTACCGTTTTGTAACCCTATCACCTCCAGTAGAACTGGAAGTGTCTTTTCTCCCAATATCGAATATACTAATGTGTAGGTTTCACCTAATATCGTTTAAATAGCTGAAACGTTTGACATTATAAGAAAACAACAACTCCGATCGCCTCCTGTTCCGCCGCTCCGTGTTGTCGATATCATAATTACGTTGCCTACCACATTGCCGCGTTATCCCGCAAGCGGTAGGGTTGCACTCCCAAACAAAGCAGGCGTATTTTCTAACGAAATTATTGGATTCAAACAGCACAATTATTTCAAATTTTGGACGATTAGCGGTTATAAATTTATCATACTCGTGTTAAATTTGTATAGCTTAATTCCTACGGGATGTGAAGTTACAGCGTCATCTGTTGCCAATCGGCTCCCGTTATGCTGCTCCGCGTTGTCGACTGCATAAAAACGTTGACTACCACAGTTCCATTATCACTGGCGCCACCCATTTCCGTGGCCGCTCAACGTCGACAGTTACCGGGTTTTCACCATCCCATCTCCCAGTGTGCAGTGATCGACTAAGTTCCTGTCTTGAAACGCCGATGTCATTTTTTTAAAGAAACCGATCTTTATGATATTTGCTATGCTTATAGGCTATATGGTCCCGTACTCGGGTTAACATTCAATTGCTTATTTCCTAAGGGAGGTGGTGTTACTGCGTCATTTGTTGCTACACATCGATCTTTACCGGGTTTTTACCGCTAGCGGGCATTATTGAATGTTCTTTGCTTTGTACAGGAAATGGGGGATTAACCACGGTACAGGAATGGTCATGAAAGTGCGTTTTCAATGAGTTGGAGGTGTAAAGTGATAAGAAAAGGTAGTTACTGAGACCGTAGGGGTGGCCGTTCTCGGCCATCGGATGAAAAAATAAGGCCCTTCCGCCTGCGATTTTGGGCCATATAAGTTCTTCAATTGGCCGAGAACGGCCACCCACCCTTACGGGCTCAGTAACTACCTTTTCTCATATTACGGACCACATTGCCATCTAGGAAATAATAAATTTTGGTTGTTCAGAGATATTAATGTTTTTGTAAATTAATATAGCGTCTATACAGTAATTAGAAAATGTCCAACCATGTTTGTACAATTCTTACAAGTGAAAGCTAATTTGCCGTTTCTTTTAACCTCGGCGTCAAGGCCTCTGTCCGTACAAACGATAGTTTATCTTTTTGATATGTGACCTGTACAGCTTGGTCAAGATGTTCTATAAAAAAAAAATTATAAAACAAATATTATTGTTTTTTTCCTTAAATGGTATGAAATGTGCATTATGATAATATGTAACGGCTACGATTAATTAAAAGGGTATAATTATTAGTTTTTTTACTTTTTTCCACTACCTTTATAATTGAGTATAAGTTGTTCACCACTGTCTTATACTATATGTGTAATGGCATTGCAGAGTGACAGCATGTATAGAACCACTTCAGGCAAATGTAGGCGTGTGATTGCCTCCAACACACCAAAGGTAAGTAGCCAGATTTATTTGAAAGCAATCTGTGTGAATGTGGCCTTTTATTGGTCGTGAACTAATTTTTAATTTGATTACCATATGGCCGTGTGTTAATTCTGGGAACCTACATATATTACACATAATTTTAGTGTGAAATGCACTCTCAATACAGTATTGCCAGTCTTAACAGATAAACACGATATAAGTAATTTCGTAAATGCTATAAAAATAACTATGTTTTATTTTTATAAATCATTAAGGCTATACCGCCATAAATTGAAATAGGAAAAATTATTAATTTTACATACCCTTATATAATTTTTACATTTTTTTTTTAATCTTTAGAAGTATAATTATATTATATATAATACAAACTTTTAATTAATATTTCTGTAAAAACTGACAAAACAAGTTTAGAGTTTTGGCCTATTTCAGCTTTTGTCTGACCAAGATGACGACACAACGCTACAGTGCTCCCCACCGGTTACAGCTTCAGGTTCAAAGCAATCTGCAGTGGAAGAGCAAGCAATGTCTCACGAAGTGCACGTCATTCAAGGGTCCGGCAGAGAAGTGGGTCCACATAGGCGACCAGTCGCTAGTGGACGACTGGGAGTGGCAGCACAGAAAACATTAGCCGAGGCTGTCGACCAAAGAATTACAGTACGACCTGACATGCACGGAGTTCTATTGCCTCCAACAGCCCCAACACCGACGGCCGGACAATCACAACCTACCAATGAAGGGCAGTACGACACCGCCGATCGGGCAGCCAGAGGAGAGACGCGACAACCTGCAGACCAGCCGGCCCATCCCGATGACCTTGCACCCCAAAGAGAGTTAGTGGGCGACGGCCAACCTGACAACGAAACACCATTAACGGGACCAGATGTGGAAGAGAACGCTGATGAGGTGGTTCCACCTGTTCTGCCCGAACCAGTTTATGTACCCATTGTGGAAGAAGGCGCTGAAGATGTCGTCCCACCTATTCTTGTAGACAATGTGGTGCAAGGGGTTCCGCGTGGCGTAGACTACCAAGTAGGGGACCGTCAACCACAAATCCCAGGGGACATGATAATAGTAGGAGATAGGCCAGAACAAGTAGACCCTCTACCACCAATGGACGACGCCATCCCAGTACAGGCACCCGCCCAATTACCGGTGAGTATAATCATGAAACTTTTCCTAATCCGTCTCACAACACCTGTTAAGTAAGGGTGAGGTTCCTGTCTAGGTAAGGTTGTGGTGTAAAACAACTAATATATAATCTGTATAAAACCTGCATAGGTGAAATTGACATAAAAACTATCCGAAAAACCTACAAAGTAAGGAACTCACATAAAATTAGCATCCTAAGATATTATATAGCCCATACTATGATATGTAGTCCTTATCTTTTTTTAAGGAAATTTAACAACTAATGGTTATTTAAAATGTATCCGTTGAAAAGTACACCAAATGGTAATTACCGATTGTAACCAATATATTATTTTTATTATTTTCTAGGCACACGAGCCGCTACGCCGCCACTGGTTCTTTTTAATAAGCTACCAGATGGACAGGATGTCTGTTGAGAACCTTGATCTTTTTGTGGCTCGTTCCATCGAGCTGGCTAGGGAGCTGGTGACAACCATTTGATGTAATAGCATTATAACATAGAAGCCTAAACATTTACCACGAACTAAAAAAAAAGATGTAGAGAAAAGCAATATTTTCGCTTCTCTATAGTGAAGGGTGACTATGCTGTATCGTATCCTTTTCAAATATCCTTTATGTCGACGGCAAGTGTAAAAATAACATCATTAGGTTATATAACCACTTAATGTTTTTATATTTAATTTTTATTTTCTAACTTAAGGGTATGATGACCGTGTCACACCCTTCATACATTGTCTCTGTTGCCCTTTTACCATATGACTGTGGCAGAAAAAATTACTAGTAAATACTGTTTTGCGAATGTGTAAGGTGTGTTCAACAATGAATATAGTTTCATGGATTTATTGCATGTATAGCGCCATATAGTTTTATCGTTCTGCAACTTGGGCCCTCTCGCTTTATCGGGCCGTCGGTGTCATTTGCCTAAATAATACCATTCGTTATATATCTTTGTATCAGACACATACAAGCCAAATTTTAGTGGCTACAGTAAAAATTTGTTGATGATCATCTGCATAGAATACAGCCAATTAGATATTTCGTACGTTGCGCAGAAAAAGTGGGGGCTTAACTATACTAAGGCCCACATCATCCGTATGTTTGCAGATGTCTGGATGGGCACGGGGGTTATCTCTATCATGCTCCTAACGACTGTGCCAGAATAATTACAGCTTGTGTGTGCTTGCACAATGTGTGCATCAGAGGAGAGATTCCTGTACCCCCCCCGGACTAGTTACCGACCGATGCACCTACTGTCCCAGAGAGAAGGCAACGCAGGACACAAAATCGGGGACCTTCACCTCAGCCAGACAGCGGTACACAGGACGACCGCACTAGACGGGCCACCTTCATCCGCACATATTTTAACCTTGTCTGAAAGAAACAATGTCTCTAACCTAAAAGTGTACCTACTTTTGTCAGATTTGTAAATTCTCCACTTTGTTTTCTCGAGTGAGTTACTTTTTGTTTAACACATGGCCGACCGGTAAATTGTTATAATTACATAGAGGGAAAACTAGGCTAGTTGCACCGTGAACCCTTTTTTGATAGAACATTGTTTCTATGTGTCTTGTTAATCTGTTTAAAAAAACAATTTGTGATAAAGTTTATGTCAATACATTACTCAGTACTTTTGGAACAATAAGGTCTGGAGGAAACCATCACTCTCGGTTAATAAAAAATAAAAACAATGTGGATAACTGTAAATAAAATAAATTACGGCATACACTTTAAACCACTATCGTTGTCAAATTACCTTTTATTTATTCCAAGTGAAGTTTACTGGTTTATTTTCTTAATGGTTCATTGAGAACCTCACAAGTGTGTAGTCGCACCAACTAGGCAGAAAAAAGTAACTCTAAAGGGCCATACTTTATTAAAGATAAATTGAACTGAAACGACTTTTAGAGTAGTATTTCTTCTTTATTGATATAACAACGGTTTCCATTAAACTCTATCGTCTCTATAGAGATTGTTTAACCTTTGGGCAGCGTGGTCTTTGAGACTTTCTCACTTCCCGTGGTGCGGCACACAGAGGTACAGAGGGACTGCATCCCTGCAACCCTGAAAACATTAAGAACATGTATTAGAGATAAATAATAAGTACAATTTTTTTGTTTTAGAATCCTTTATGTTAATATAATATGATTTGTAAGTAAACGATGTGAACCATGAGCCTCCATGTGTGACAACTTAAGTTATCAAGAGATAGCGCAGGACACAAAAAATGTATAATAAAAATCCTATACTCTAGAGCGACTACTTGTTTGCTTTTATATTAACATGCTAATACGATTTTATCTTGTAAGTCCATCATCTCACAGAGGACCTTATTTTTAGGACACTTGAATACAAATAGGTTTATGGTTTGCGACAAATAAGATTTGCCTTCAAGTTATTTTTAAAAAATTGACCCGCTGAATAACTATTCTTTAAACCGAACCTAAATTTGATACAAAAAATGTTAAAGGAGATAATAATGAAGTGCTGGCTAGGCTTTCTATTTTCCTAACCCCCATATACATAATGTACTTGGTAAGACCAATCGGTATATATTGTCGGTCATACACTATATTAAAAAAATTTATTTTGATTAGTATAAAAGTGAAAATTCCTATAATAATGGCCTCGGAGTCCGTCTCACTAGCCACCGACACAATATCCAAGTCGTCCAGCTCTGGAATAGACGAGGTATTTTTCGAAGAAACATCTTTATTAAATGGCGGTGTAGACGTTACCAATGTTTTCAGGGCCTTCAACTCGACAAAGAATCGCTGCATCTGGTCGGACATGTTGTTAATGACGAGGTTGACACTCTCTATCTCTCCCTGCAGAGCCGTTGTTGAAGGGCCGGAGGTGTTAGCCTTCTCTTGTTTGAGGACAGCCGTTAGTTTCTGTATTTCCACGGCCAGTTTTAAAGTTGCACTTTCGTTAGAAGTTTGAGTTCCCACTTCTTTGGCTGTGATGTTAACATCTATGGGAGTGAGACGATGCGCACCTGCCCTTTGTTGATTATCTACAAAGGCCACTGTAAGGAATGGTCATCTTTCAATACAGGTGGATTATTTTGCGGTATCTCTATTGTTGATTTTATTTTTAAATAACAATAACTTCAAAGCAATTCACTAAGATATTTTACAATCTTAGAAAACACACTTCCACAGTTCTTCATTCATAATCCAATATAATTCAAACCTTTATATTTCGGAAGCTAATAATGGTCCCTGAAATAAATTTTTCTAAATTACGTAAAAAAAATAAACGGTATGCCCTATGACTCTGTACATTGTAAAATATTTTATAAAATACTTCATAGTACGTAGAAAGATAACTAACGGTAATTTAAACAAAAATTAATTTTAATGCCCAATAGTTTATCATAATTTATTAACGATTAGAACCGAAAGATTAATTAGATTTTCACGATAACACAACAAACAAAAAAAATATTTTATCTTACAAGCACTCTCAAGTGAATGGTTTGGAGTTGTCGGAGTACATATTAGGACTTCACGAGTAGATCCCTCGATGTTCTCTGGCGAAGCCTCTACAGTTTCATTTGATGACCCAGTACACCTCGATGAATTCCCTTTACTTGCTTCTACTGGTGTGCCTATAATAGGTAATAAATTCATATATTTCATGTAACTTATTGTAAACGGATCTACAAGGTACTTTAGATTTAAACCGAAGGTAGCCTATTTCGGTTGCCATAGCAATGCAATTCGAAGGTCACATCGGACATTGGTGCAGTCATGTGAGGGACCATCTGGTGGACCATCGTTTAGACCATGATAGGGAACATCAGTTGGACCATCGGTTAGACCATCGGTTGGACCATCGGTGGGACCATCGGTGGGACCATCGGAGGGACCATCGATGGGACCATCGGAGGGACCATCGGAGGGACCATCGGTGGGACCATCAAAGGGACCAGTGGTGGGACCATCGAAGGGACCAACAGAGGGACCATCGGAGGGACCATCGGAGGGACCATCGGTGGGACCATCAAAGGGACCATCAAAGGGACCAGTGGTGGGACCATCGAAGGGACCAACGGAGGGACCATCGGAGAGACCATCGGAGAGACCATCGGAGGGACCATCAGAGGTACCATCGGTGTTCCCTCTCATGGTCCCTCAAATGGGTCCATCTAAGGGACCAACGGAAAGACCATCGGAGGGACCATCGGAGGGACCATCGGTGGGACCATCGGTGGGACCATCGAAGGGACCAGTGGTGGGACCATCGAAGGGACCAACGGAGGGACCATCGGAGGGACCATCGGAGGGACCATCGGTGGGACCATCGGTGGGACCATCGAAGGGACCAACGAAGGGACCATCGGAAAGACCATCAGAGTGACCATCGGAGGGACCATAGGAGGGACCATGGGGGCCATTGAATAGACCCTGGGGTGACCATAGGAGTGACTATATGGTGGACCTTCTTATGGACCATCGGATGAACCAGCGGAGGGACCATAGTAGGGATCACGGGGGGAACAGGGAATGGACCATCGCAGGGACCATCTGATCGAACTTTTATTTTTACGTGTGGGGACCATTATAGGGACCATTACAACCCTTAGATGTACCTTGGTTGAAGGATCAGTGGATGGACCATCGGATGCTCCACACATTGTCCCTTATACCAACCACGAGATGATCCATCCGATGGTGCATGCGATGGTCCCTATGATGGTACGACAGAAGCTCCAACAGATGGTCTAACAGATGCGCCATGCGGTTGTCCGTCTGATGGGCCAACCGAGGCTACCTCAGATTGCGTGTACAACCATAGGATACTATTTACTTTTTCCGTGGTTCCTAAACCATCACACGCAGGACCAAAAAGATACCGACGCACCAGTTCTGATGTATAAATAAACAGATTGTATAACTGTGTGCAACCTAAGGGCGCTGTACAGAGGCGTTAAAAGTACAATTCACCAAATATTAGCTTAGGGAGGCATCGAATAAGAAACGCTAACATAACAATCAATAAATTTGTGTACTAAACTACTGTTCTCGCTTGATGGACACACACGTGCACAAAATAAAAGGCTAGATTCTATGTAATTTTGCAAGTTGTGTTTTCCTTTCAAGAGCCAGGCCCCTAGAGACGAGCGACAGATAATGGCAATCCCCGATTAGTTATCTCCAAAGGACACACCAATAAAAATTATTATGGAGATAGTAGAAAAGGTTATAGATTAAGGAGAGAAACTACGCAAATTATATATAAAGGTGGAATTCACCAGAATATATTATCTTTTATAACTGAGATTTTTTTTCTGACAGTACATGGTTGACACATTACCTGAACTGGAGGTAAAGGCTGGAGGGCACCTAGTGTATATACATAGCGTTACTACCGAAGCGGTAATGAATAGTTTGACCGGCAGTGAAACCACCGACAGATGTCAACACTGGGTGATGGGCGACCTCTAAATAATCCACATTAATCCAAGACGCGCTCTCAACCGTGCCAAAGAAGTATCAATTATTGTAATACTAGGACTATTTCTGACCGTTGTTAATAGAGTTACAGTTGTTTGTTACTTTTTTATATACAAAACATAATATACATAACGCCTCAACACGGTTACTGGGTATGGCTAATACACTTATTTAGCATTGACACTATTGGAAGGTCCCAGCCCACCAGTGGCACGTGCCTGTCGGGTCCAGTGCCAAGCAGAATGGGGCGGCACGTTTAGACACTAAATTATAGATAGCGCCGAAACGGCAAACACACGACCGTGCGATGTATAACAGTCAAGGGTTTGCCGGCAATACACCCCTCGTCCAAGAGCTCTACCCCCCCTGGACAGGCTCAAAGGACAAAAAATTTATAAAATTGGGAAGCAAATACGAAGAGGCACTGAACGCTTCACAATACCATCCGGAAGCCGACATAGACTAATAAAGAAAGTGTTACAAGAAATTTGGGTTTAGGACTTACAGGAAAGGCCACCAGGAAGAGGTATTCAACACCTACTTTTAGGGGACTCCACAGGTTTTCGATATTTTGGAAATACATGGGACACGGGACTCCAAGTCGGGTCGTCCTCGCTCGCCTCAACTAAGACAGCATTCACAGTCGGCAGAATATCAGGCAGCAGTTGTATAACTGAAACACACATTTTGTATGTATGACAACCATTTTGGCCGTATCCCCTTCTATAGTTTACTTAGAATTAACTTTAAGACTTTGAGTATTTCTAACTAAACATATACTTAATAGAGTAACGCAATCAACTAAACACAACCTAGTTTATACTTTGTAATAAAATAACTGAACACGAAGGACATAGAAATTTTCCTAAACGGCGGTCTAAACACACGGAATAGTTGTTATATTATTCAATTGGCCATCATGGGAATTTTTAAAAGATGGCTAATTATTTTAAAATCTTATTACCTTCACTAGGACTTTGGGATGGGAGTAAATCCCGAAGTTCTGAATCAGAGTTGAGGTACAAAGGGTAATCCGATTTAGCACGGCCCATTTCCCTTTCACGAAGGGCCGTTTGCCGGGCTTCTTCTTCCTCCAACTCGGCCTCCTCCATAAGACGCCTAAATTTTGCAGACCCGTTGATAAAGAGGTGCATATTTTCGGCACAATATCCCGCCGTTTCGGTGTAGAAGCTGACTTGTCGGTCACTTTACGCCTCCAGACTGAGCAGTCCGGGCTTCTTCCAGAAGTCCTATTGGAAGTGGAGGCAACAGTGGAAGGGGAGACAACCCTTTGGCCAGAGATGGGTATCGGTGGTAGAACAACGCCCACATCATCAACCAAGGGAAGACCTGTAAACAGAAACACACAACGAAACTCGTAACGACAATTCAAAATATTTTTATAATTAGAACGCCACCTGGACGAAAAAGTATTGGTAAAACACACGACTATAACAAAGTGTCTGCACCCTCCCACAAGAGCACCAACATTTTAGAAATACAGCAAAAGTGCAAACACTTCAATAATCTTTAAAAATAATAAATTTTGCTGTAATAGAAAGTTTTTTTGACACGGGTCCATTCAGTTTTCATGTACAAGTAGCATTTGCAAACTTACCGTCGACGGTAACATTAGATGCATATGTTAACGCCAGCTCTTGCAGCTCAGACATGTGTAATCGCGCAGGGATGGCACCATTCCCCATCTGAGTCTGATGAGACTTACGTTCCGCATGCTGAAACATATTTTATTATATTGACAACCCTATACTTTAAATAGCATAACTACGATACAATCAGTGGTACAATATGGTTTATTATTACGTACCCATATAAAAACACTGTATTGAAGCGGTAGAAATTATTAATGACATTAACTACATAAGAGACAATAAAACAAGGCAAATGGCACGATGATACAGTAAACCACTGACACTCGCCGAGGGCAAGTTACATAATATAGATGGCTGATTGAGGATGATATTAATCTTATAAGAGGCAAAATCTAATTAGACATATTAGTACAATTTGAAAATCAGACCAGACACGCATGATAGGAGGACGCTATTTACAATATATGTGACAGTCATACTCAATAAAGAAGTTAACAAAAGCTATACGACACTCAAATACGTTAAAAAAAATCTAAAACCTTATATCATCGGGAGTATGGAAGTGATAGTTGATGTCTTAAAAAAAAATGGCCTATCTACAACAATTGATTTATTTTCTCCCAATTGATTACCAAGAAGGCCTCCGATAGTAGAAAACGTGCAAATAACCGCCGTCCAGACCACAATGGGCCAGTGTGGCCGGCCTTGCGCGAGTATGCAGTGCATCGCACTTCTGTACCTGTTCATGATGTTTGAACGACCAGTAGCACATGTAAGGTGTAATGTTTTTCTTTTTTTATATTTACTGTAATATATAATTAGTTAACCCACTCTATCGACAGACACAGCCAACCGGTTCCTTGGTAACAGGTGGAAGACAGAATGCAAGAATGACAGCCTTCTGTTTGAAGCCATATCAAAGGAGGTGTGAAATCAATTTAAAGCGACGCCCGAGGTTAGTGCCTAGTACTAATAGTGGTATAAAGGAAATAGCTATGTTGGAGAAGAGAATGTATAGAAAATAAATGTGTATACCTCCACCCATAGAAATAGACAACAGGTCACCACCTCGGCCGACAGACCGCGATCAACGAACCGACTGAACGCTCGAGCGAGAGGGGCGTACCCGTGATTAAGCACCGGTGCAGCTAATCGTTCGCAATAGTGCGCATAAACATTATTTAGGGGCCTTTTTTAAGCAAATAAGACACCGATCCAACCTTTAAACCCATTCACACATTTGCCCGATGATTCCATTCATCGTGAATAATCGAGTCGCTGTACGCACTCAACAGAGCCGATTTTTATCAGGTCTGGTATTACTTGCCTTTGGGTAATTACCGACTGTGCACGACATTAATCGTCTCGCTGTACGCACTTCACCGGCTGTTCCCGATAGTGAGTAGGCCGTTTAGATAGCGATGATATAAATCCACCAGTATGATTGACATGTGCCTTATATAAATGAGTAGGGGAAACAGAGGTGATGCTGACTCTAAACACCATAACGCGATATCTTAGTTTGATACAAAAATAAGAAACAGATAAATTTTTTATAGGAATCTACAATACTGGCCCGTAGATCGCAGGGGCTTGGCTCCCCGAGGCTAATTTTGTTCTTAATCGTGTCGCTTTACAAGACCATAAACCCGGGAGATGTGATCGGCAAGCACTTCTTTATGGCTGTTTGAGGCTCTAAGACAGCGACATTCTTGTTCCCGATTATAGTCTGTGATAGCACCTGGGACAATCGATAGAAAATGCCACTGTCTTATGGGCTGTGGAGGCATAGAACAAGTCCAATTGTAGCATATTTTACGTGAGCTGCACCCACAAGACAGGGAAAAAAATTGTTTTCACGACGACAGATGATGCCCGTATAGGGACAGAGACGAACGTGGATGAACATGATTGACATAACAGTAGTTTATACCACTACCTTATGGTAATTAAATTATTATGTTTACGGGCTGTGAAATGTGAGGGACTTCACTCTTTCTAGTTAGAGCTTATGTAGGGCACTCAATGTATTAGCTCCTTTATGTCACTTATTTTCTACTCTAGAAGTTATTGAGTAAAAAGTAAGCGTGCCATAAAAATTCTAAAACTCTAACTTGTTATGTCTCTTGTTAATATTTGTAGACCGATTAGACGACTGCTCACCCTTTTTTTGGCAGCAGAAACAAAGCATGTCATTTTCTTCTTACATTCCCCGGGTTTGCGGCCAAACTCCGACACCGTTTTCACCGCTTCTGCAAAGATATTATTTATATGCCGGTGCACTTAAACAGAGCTGGCAAAGCGGAAAACATCATGTGTAGAATACGGTTGATTAGGAAAAACGATATACCCTTTTAATTAGTGATAATTTAGTGCCACTTCGCATGGCAAATAATGAGATTCCTTGCGCTGACACCTCTGAATTAAGGAAATTATACTATGGACTATGCAAAGAAAAAATTAAGCCGATAGGGCGATGGTGCGATAAAAAGATAAACGACTTTGAAAATTTCCGTTACAGCTACTAGAAAGTTGCACTAGGTAGATAAATGAAAGTATAAACGTACGGGATACACGCTTCCACCCCGATTTCTTAGCGCGACGACTGCCACCAATGCCCGTATGTTTAGCCTTAAGCACCGGTTTTTCCGTAAGGCATGTTTGAATGAGAGCATGCAGCTCCTCGTTGGACCAATAGGGACGCCGCTTCCCTCCATCGCTAGAGTCATCCGAAGTATCTGACATCTATAGGAATATCAAAGTTTATGTTAAATAAAATGTACTTAGATAGTATGGAATAAGTTTTTTCGACAATGTGTCACGAGTTAGACCATATTTATCATTTGGCCCTAACGGACGTAAATTTTAACAGCCATACATACAGCGAAACGACTCGATAGGCGGTTTTTATACATTCAACACACCGTGAAAAGTATAAAGTTAACAATCAATTTTGGACACCATTACTGTTGAAAAGAGTCTAAACATGGGCATGAATAATATAATATTTTACCTCAATAGCATAACCACTGTACTTGTTAAAAAGCGTACAAGTAAAATTGAAGGACTGCTAAGATAACACTATAATATGTAGAGGCAATTCAACGAAAACAATCAATACGGTAAAAATAAATACAGGTGCAGTGAGGGCCGATGAACCGATACACTTCAGTGATTCCCCATTATAGGCAGACTAAGTAGGTTACGTAATACATTGAAAACTTGACACCTTGCAGTTGAAGTGTAAGCGAACTCACATAATACTTGTGAATAAACAACTACCAAACTGGCAGAAGATACAGTATTGGCGCCTAATAAAACAACACTTATTATTTATATTATAATGAATACATTAAGAAAGAAGACACCCACAATTTAACCTCCTATCCATAGCTGATAACGAGACTCTATCGAATACACCCTTGACCAGTAAGCAGGTGACATTGGGCCTATGTCAGGGCACTGTCAGAGAAGTGTAACAACTAGCAATTTGGCAAACCCCGACAAACTTCATAAGCAGGCAACTTTCAAGGAAATGAGAGCATCACATCAAACAACCGATTAAAAACACTAAACTGTGGGCGCTACTACGTTACAAGACGGTTCTAGCGCTTCATAAAAAATAAACAAACTCACCATTGAACACGTGTAAGGCGGGATGACGTCAATAACCCACGAGGATCCACGTGAATAACGTGCGATCCTATTCTGAGCTGGTAACTGGTATGTACATTTCTAGGAAACAGTGACCGTTTGCAAACGATCACTATTAGTGATCACTTCAACAGTGACCGGCTCTGAGAAACACTTGTTGGTCACGATCACTGTTTTGGCCTCATAAAGTATCACTGTTTTGTGATCACACTTTATAATGACGTCGTTGTCTAAAAAACAGGCCCCAGGTGGGGGTTTGCCTCTTTCTTGGTAGAGGATGTGCCATGCCTGAAACCCGTGCATGCAGGTGCTACAGGGTCTCCCTTTGTTAAGCAACCTGACTGTGTATTTAGTCAGGGTCACAGCTAGGCTGGCAGATCACACGTTGTGCTCCTCAGCACAGAGAGAGAGAGTGTGGCATACCTGGGTTCTCACAGAGAGTGCTGACTTTCCTTAGTCTTTCGGTAGTAGGGTCAGGGTTATTCAGCTTTGGTAGATTTTACCTGGCCTGCTTGTGAGCTACTTAGCTTCAGCTAGGGAATGAATAGCTAAACAGTAAAACATTCTTTGATAGATGAATTCTCGTTTATCATAGTTGTTTGATTTGCTTGGTGCGAGTAGCAGAAAGGCCTCTGGTTCTGTCACACCTGGAACCGACTGTGGTTCAGCAAATCACAGGGTAACATATAAACCAATGTCAGGTTAGTTTGATCATCAGGATCTGGTAATTAACCTAACCCAGCGACGGCTACAAGACTAACACATTTTAACAAGTGTGTTACTTGTTAAGGGTATTATGGGAAACCATGGTTATGGTGACAATACGGGGTAGATTTATGAGTTGTTTTGGAGAAATTCGTTCTGAATGAGACGGTTACAGCGAGTTCAGAACGAATTTCTCTGAAACAACGAGTAAATCTACCCTGTATTGCCACCATCACCATGGTTTCATATTATTACATACCTTAATTCGGTCTTAAGTAGGTAAAACTGACTGTAATTTGACGTCAAAGTCACTTTTTGCAACTCGCAAATACGATGCGTACACTAGCAGACATGCCCGAGTGGACAACTACTTTAGAATTTAATGCATTCTGATTGGCCAAGAGGCCCGGGATTCCCGAGAGCATAGGGAATCCCCAATAATGACGTCACAGTGGTGCGGCCGTTTGTTGACACCTATGAGTCGCCCGCTCGGCGAGTGGCCGTATTGGTATCGATCGATCTCACATATCTAGACTATCTAAAGTGTATCACGTGAATTATACTCGTTTTCTACCTCAATATTTGATAAATGTACCTATTAACTTGCTCCGTGGATACTGTACTATGCCACAGAACTCGCGAAGTGAAGGGACCTGCCATTTTAAAATCTTGCGCCTATAACTGTGTTGTCTGCCTCTCCACCAATCAGATTGCGTTATTTTTTCAAAGGGTGCAATCTCTAGCTCAAAGCGTGCAGGTAAGGCTAAAAGTAGCATTTTGTCACTCAAAGCGTGCAATCTGTAGGAACCCAAAGGCACCAGTACATCGTTTCACGGCGTACAGTGCAATCTGTGTACGATAACTGTACCCCTAGGAGCAGTACGAATTTACACTGAGTTAGTGCATAGGTATGTAATAATAATGCCTACTGTACAAAGTTCTAAATCCATCCAATAATGAAATTTTAATCCCAACTGGCCATTACCCTTAAAGAGAAAAAAACAACCTATATTGATATTTGTTCAGGTAGATTTCTCGACCTCACTGATATCAGTGATGATATCACCCACTTCTTCATCAATGGGACACCAGAATGGTAGGTTCCATCAATAATTAATTAGCCTAGGCATGTACTTGATTAAGGTCTAGAGATTTCAATTGGTCATTTAGAGACCCTGCCTCCAGTAGGTTCCATCGATGCGACATTTATGAAGCTCATCACTGAGGGCAAATACATGTATACCAATCAAGTACAGTAACATGGTGTATGCATGCATGAATGCCTTTATTTCAAGATGAATTATTTAGGGTGGTCCAGTGACCTTTGTCCTATGTGTTTCTGTCCAGGTCAAGCCGTGAGAGCAATCTTCAGTTTAAGCAATTCATCTTAGCGTGGTGTGATGAAAAGAACGGCACTTCTCTTTACATGAGGGCATTCTTCTTCATGAGCACTTCGTTTCTTCGTACAGCAGAAGTTATAATTGACGCTATGAATGTAAGAAATAACAAAAATAATGAATGAATAACAGGATGTCAACTTTTCTTTGTTCACTAAATACAGATATTTCCTTTCTATTCAGGAAAGGGTAGACAGAGGTCATTGTCACTCTTAGTCGAAATGTATGAATTGGTTTGAATTGAACTGAACTTCTTCTTGCCCAAACTTATGCATTATAAATGTGAAATCTAACCCCAGAGGGACTGTTGCCTGCAAGAGGATGGCATGCAGAAAGGTCAGTCCTAGTGTCAGTCTATACCAATACGGGACAGGCACATTGTTATCTGAACTAATAATTGAACTGCAGCATCACATGATATGATATATAGGATCACTGATATCATTTTCTGGTTCACCTGGGGGTCTTGGTTAAATGTGACGTTATACCTACATTCTCGTATAATTTCATCTTTATCAATCCATCATTTCCTTCTTGAAACTATTTTATCAATCTCAGAAAAATACACAATGTTTTGATGGACCATTTGCCCAGTGCCAGATGATGCCTTAAAGGATCAATTTTCCATTAAGAGTCAAAAAGAATAGCCATACTATAAGAGAAAATGATATATTTACCAGCAAAGTGCATTCAAACTTTGCGCTGAACATCCACTACATGTGTTGCACTCACACATGGCTTCACTTTCATGTAGAATTGTTGACAAAAAGCAAAGCACCAGGAACAAACTGTAGAGGAACAATTCACAGAATGACAAAGTATTCAGTAAATGATGATTAGGTATGTCCTTATCAATGCAAATTTAATTCCAAATTCTAAAGCACCTGAAAAGAAAATCTATACTGATTTTCCATAAAGAGCCTGAAGTCGAACCTAGACTATATCAAAAGGATGATGTTTATGTCTTACCAGACCACTGAAGCCTTCATTGTGTTAACAATGGTAGAGTTCTTTTTGAAGTTCTCTTGTTTCTTTGATCACTGTAATTCTCAGCTGCAGTTTCAGTGCTTTATATATCAATGCTTTCATTTAGTAACTATGTTTAGAAATGCAATATTTGGTCTTTAGTGTCAGGAACATACATGTTCTGCTAGGCTGCAAATGCAGTTTGGGAACTATGCTTTATCATCATGTCCCAAAGTACATACCTTTGCAGAGTCCACAGTTGCTATGCAATCAGGCCACGTGCACTCCCCAGGATTTGAGGCCATTAAACATGTTTTGAAATAGAACTTGAAATAGAACTTGACATAGGTATGATAGTGCATGTAACATTTAATTTTGTCTTATTCAGTTTGTGAACAATGGTATTCAACGAAAGAACCTCCCCCTAAAGAATGTGAAATAAAGATTGTTGGAAAAAAAATAAGAATAACCTAATGGTACAATTTCCTGACAGAAACTGGGTCTATTCTGCAGAAATCATTGTAAACAAAATATTTCATCATGGCTACATTATTTCAGGTGACTAGGGAGTGGTCCATATTGATCCATGGGAAATTAGAGCTTGTTCCTTCCTATCTATTGATAAGCTGAAGAGTGTTATACATTTTTCTCTGCCAACTTCCTCAAGAGTTATCAAATAGGGTTATATTTTATTTAAGGCAATCATGATCTTATGAGAAAATCTTGGATCGCATGGATAATGTTGTTGGGTGGTTGGGCAAAGAAAAAGTCCACAATTATAGTCTGGCCCTAGTTTGGTTTGTTTGTCGGTTTGAACTAACGTCCAGTTAACCATTGCAGGTTCTCACCAGACTTTCTCAAGGTTCTTATACACCACACAGGTGGTGATTGAATCTATGAAATGAATTAAGGTAGAAACCTCACCCCTACACATTTACCGAGGTGCGAGTTCTTTTACGTTCCACACCACACGGACATGGTATGAGAGGGATTGGCCTTTGATATAGCAGTAAATCTACCACTGATGGGGGTGAAGGAGAAAAGTGGCCACAGAGGGATCCGAATCATCAAAGTCTGACAACTTTGGTATTACAAGTTCAGTGCTCTTTACCACAGAGCTAACTCCCCATCCCAGTGGCTTTTGTTATGCTTGCGTGCAAGCATATCCAGTCTGCACCACGAGGAGGTGAGGGGACCAACAGGGTGAAGGGATTGATTATTGTGGTCCACCCTAGCAGACCTCTGCCCCTAGAAGGTATCTTTTGACAAAGTTCAACCTCACACATTTGGAGGTGAACTTTGGATATTCTAGGCCTCTCTAACATCTGCCTGTCAGTAAACAATCTATGATTAAAGGCATGTTTTTCCAGTATTTTGGTATTATCATCCTTCATATATGTGAGCTAGTGTTATTTAGAACAATATGAGACATATAACACTCAATGAACAGTTGGATACTAGATTTTATTGTAATGTTTGCCAAAGAAGATAGTTTTTCAATAGGGAAATGTTCTGGGGATCCCTTTCCTCTGTGCTCCCATGAGCGGGAAATGGGGGCATTGAAGCACTACCACATCACAGTGCTGAGTATATTCACGCACAGAAATGCAAGTCATGAGTGCATTTGACCCATTTTGCACTGGGTGATGCCTTGAGGCATCATTTTCCGAGAAATATGAAATCATTGTGTGTATCCAATGATTTGGGAAATAGTTGATTGATAAAGATGAAACTTCCACACAACGTAGGGATATTATTCAATTAAGATTTTTTGATGAAATGGCAAATGCTGACACTACTACAGGCATATTTTGCAGCAGGTGCCCGATGCAAAATTGTTGAGCACTCTAACATGCATAATCTGTAGGCAAGCATTATTGAAATCCTATATATACTACTGGATTTTTCAGACTGGAGATCAGGGGGGGGTTTGCCTCTTTCTTGGTAGAGGATGTGCCATGCCTGAAACCTGTGCATTCAGGTGCTACAGGGTCTCCCTTTGTTAAGCAACCTGACTGTGTATTTAGTCAGGGTCACAGCTAGGCTGGCAGATCACACGTTGTGCTCCTCAGCACAGAGAGAGAGAGTGTGGCATACCTGGGTTCTCACAGAGAGTGCTGACTTTCCTTAGTCTTTCGGTAGTAGGGTCAGGGTTATTCAGCTTTGGTAGATTGTACCTGGCCTGCTTGTGAGCTACTTAGCTTCAGCTAGGGAATGAATAGTTAAACAGTAAAACATTCTTTGATAGATGAATTCTCGTTTATCATAGTTGTTTGATTTGCTTGGTGCGAGTAGCAGAAAGGCCTCTGGTTCTGTCACACCTGGAACCGACTGTGGTTCAGCAAATCACAGGGTAACATATAAACCAATGTCAGGTTAGTTTGATCATCAGGATCTGGTAATTAACCTAACCCAGCGACGGCTACAAGACTAACACATTTTAACAAGTGTGTTACTTGTTAACGGTATTATGGGAAACCATGGTTATGGTGACAATACGGGGTAGATTTATGAGTTGTTTTGGAGAAATTCGTTCTGAATGAGACGGTTACAGCGAGTTCAGAACGAATTTCTCTGAAACAACGAGTAAATCTACCCTGTATTGCCACCATCACCATGGTTTCATATTATTACATACCTTAATTCGGTCTTAAGTAGGTAAAACTGACTGTAATTTGACGTCAAAGTCACTTTTTGCAACTCGCAAATACGATGCGTACACTAGCAGACATGCCCAAAGTGGACAACTACTTCAGAATTTAACGCATTCTGATTGGCCAAGAGGCCCGGGATTCCCGAGAGCATAGGGAATCCCCAATAATGACGTCACAGTGGTGCGGCCGTTTGTTGACACCTATGAGTCGCCCGCTCGGCCAGTGGCCGTATTGGTATCGATCGATCTCACATATCTAGACTATCTAAAGTGTATCACGTGAATTATACTCGTTTTCTACCTCAATATTTGATAAATGTACCTATTAACTTGCTCCGTGGATACTGTACTATGCCTCAGAACTCGCGAAGTGAAGGGACCTGCCATTTTAAAATCTTGCGCCTTTAACTGTGTTGTCTGCCTCTCCACCAATCAGATTGCGTTGTTTTTTCAAAGGGTGCAATCTCTAGCTCAAAGCGTGCAGGTAAGGCTAAAAGTAGCATTTTGTCACTCAAAGCGTGCAATCTGTAGGAACCCAAAGGCACCAGTACATCGTTTCACGGCGTACAGTGCAATCTGTGTACGATAACTGTACCCCTAGGAGCAGTATGAATTTACACTGAGTTAGTGCATAGGTATGTAATAATAATGCCTACTGTACAAAGTTCTAAATCCATCCAATAATGAAATTTTAATCCCAACTGGCCATTACCCTAAAAGAGAAAAAAACAACCTATATTGATATTTGTTCAGGTAGATTTCTCGACCTCACTGATATCAGTGATGATATCACCCACTTCTTCATCAATGGGACACCAGAATGGTAGGTTCCATCAATAATTAATTAGCCTAGGCATGTACTTGATTAAGGTCTAGAGATTTCAATTGGTCATTTAGAGACCCTGCCTCCAGTAGGTTCCATCGATGCGACATTTATGAAGCTCATCACTGAGGGCAAATACATGTATACCAATCAAGTACAGTAACATGGTGTATGCATGCATGAATGCCTTTATTTCAAGATGAATTATTTAGAGTGGTCCAGTGACCTTTGTCCTATGTGTTTCTGTCCAGGTCAAGCCGTGAGAGCAATCTTCAGTTTAAGCAATTCATCTTAGCGTGGTGTGATGAAAAGAACGGCACTTCTCTTTACATGAGGGCATTCTTCTTCATGAGCACTTCGTTTCTTCGTACAGCAGAAGTTATAATTGACGCTATGAATGTAAGAAATAACAAAAATAATGAATGAATAACAGGATGTCAACTTTTCTTTGTTCACTAAATACAGATATTTCCTTTCTATTCAGGAAAGGGTAGACAGAGGTCATTGTCACTCTTAGTCGAAATGTATGAATTGGTTTGAATTGAACTGAACTTCTTCTTGCCCAAACTTATGCATTATAAATGTGAAATCCAACCCCAGAGGGACTGTTGCCTGCAAGAGGATGGCATGCAGAAAGGTCAGTCCTAGTGTCAGTCTATACCAATACGGGACAGGCACATTGTTATCTGAACTAATAATTGAACTGCAGCATCACATGATATGATATATAGGATCACTGATATCATTTTCTGGTTCACCTGGGGGTCTTGGTTAAATGTGACGTTATACCTACATTCTCGTATAATTTCATCTTTATCAATCCATCATTTCCTTCTTGAAACTATTTTATCAATCTCAGAAAAATACACAATGTTTTGATGGACCATTTGCCCAGTGCCAGATGATGCCTTAAAGGATCAATTTTCCATTAAGAGTCAAAAAGAATAGCCATACTATAAGAGAAAATGATATATTTACCAGCAAAGTGCATTCAAACTTTGCGCTGAACATCCACTACATGTGTTGCACTCACACATGGCTTCACTTTCATGTAGAATTGTTGACAAAAAGCAAAGCACCAGGAACAAACTGTAGAGGAACAATTCACAGAATGACAAAGTATTCAGTAAATGATGATTAGGTATGTCCTTATCAATGCAAATTTAATTCCAAATTCTAAAGCACCTGAAAAGAAAATCTAT
The DNA here is from genome assembly GCA_950022655.1 of Alentia gelatinosa. Classification (NCBI taxonomy): domain Eukaryota; kingdom Metazoa; phylum Annelida; class Polychaeta; order Phyllodocida; family Polynoidae; genus Alentia; species Alentia gelatinosa. The sequence goes on along the minus strand of OX465587.1, from coordinate 46,830,200 downwards.
ACTGATTTTCCATAAAGAGCCTAAAGTCGAACCTAGACTATATCAAAAGGATGATGTTTATGTCTTACCAGACCACTGAAGCCTTCATTGTGTTAACAATGGTAGAGTTCTTTTTGAAGTTCTCTTGTTTCTTTGAGCACTGTAATTCTCAGCTGCAGTTTCAGTGCTTTATATATCAATGCTTTCATTTAGTAACTATGTTTAGAAATGCAATATTTGGTCTTTAGTGTCAGGAACATACATGTTCTGCTAGGCTGCAAATGCAGTTTGGGAACTATGCTTTATCATCATGTCCCAAAGTACATACCTTTGCAGAGTCCACAGTTGCTATGCAATCAGGCCACGTGCACTCCCCAGGATTTGAGGCCATTAAACATGTTTTGAAATAGAACTTGAAATAGAACTTGACATAGGTATGATAGTGCATGTAACATTTAATTTTGTCTTATTCAGTTTGTGAACAATGGTATTCAACGAAAGAACCTCCCCCTAAAGAATGTGAAATAAAGATTGTTGGAAAAAAATAAGAATAACCTAATGGTACAATTTCCTGACAGAAACTGGGTCTATTCTGCAGAAATCATTGTAAACAAAATATTTCATCATGGCTACATTATTTCAGGTGACTAGGGAGTGGTCCATATTGATCCATGGGAAATTAGAGCTTGTTCCTTCCAATCTATTGATAAGCTGAAGAGTGTTATACATTTTTCTCTGCCAACTTCCTCAAGAGTTATCAAATAGGGTTATATTTTATTTAAGGTAATCATGATCTTATGAGAAAATCTTGGATTGCATGGATAATGTTGTTGGGTGGTTGGGCAAAGAAAAAGTCCACAATTATAGTCTGGCCCTAGTTTGGTTTGTTTGTCGGTTTGAACTAACGTCCAGTTAACCATTGCAGGTTCTCACCAGACTTTCTCAAGGTTCTTATACACCACACAGGTGGTGATTGAATCTATGAAATGAATTAAGGTAGAAACCTCACCCCTACACATTTACCTAGGTGCGAGTTCTTTTACGTTCCACACCACACGGACATGGTATGAGAGGGATTGGCCTTTGATATAGCAGTAAATCTACCACTGATGGGGGTGAAGGAGAAAAGTGGCCGCAGAGGGATCCGAATCATCAAAGTCTGACAACTTTGGTATTACAAGTTCAGTGCTCTTTACCACAGAGCTAACTCCCCATCCCAGTGGCTTTTGTTATGCTTGCGTGCAAGCATATCCAGTCTGCACCACGAGGAGGTGAGGGGACCAACAGGGTGAAGGGATTGATAATTGTGGTCCACCCTAGCAGACCTCTGCCCCTAGAAGGTATCTTTTGACAAAGTTCAACCTCACACATTTGGAGGTGAACTTTGGATATTCTAGGCCTCTCTAACATCTGCCTGTCAGTAAACAATCCAAGATTAAAGGCATGTTTTTCCAGTATTTTGGTATTATCATCCTTCATATATGTGAGCTAGTGTTATTTAGAACAATATGAGACATATAACACTCAATGAACAGTTGGATACTAGATTTTATTGTAATGTTTGCCAAAGAAGGCCTCTCTAACATCTGCCTGTCAGTAAACAATCCAAGATTAAAGGCATGTTTTTCCAGTATTTTGGTATTATCATCCTTCATATATGTGAGCTAGTGTTATTTAGAACAATATGAGACATATAACACTCAATGAACAGTTGGATACTAGATTTTATTGTAATGTTTGCCAAAGAAGGCCTCTCTAACATCTGCCTGTCAGTAAACAATCCAAGATTAAAGGCATGTTTTTCCAGTATTTTGGTATTATCATCCTTCATATATGTGAGCTAGTGTTATTTAGAACAATATGAGACATATAACACTCAATGAACAGTTGGATACTAGATTTTATTGTAATGTTTGCCAAAGAAGATAGTTTTTCAATAGGGAAATGTTCTGGGGATCCCTTTCCTCTGTGCTCCCATGAGCGGGAAATGGGGGCATTGAAGCACTACCACATCACAGTGCTGAGTATATTCACGCACAGAAATGCAAGTCATGAGTGCATTTGGCCCATTTTGCACTGGGTGATGCCTTGAGGCATCATTTTCCGAGAAATATGAAATCATTGTGTGTATCCAATGATTTGGGAAATAGTTGATTGATAAAGATGAAACTTCCACACAACATAGGGATATTATTCAATTAAGATTTTTTGATGAAATGGCAAATGCTGACACTACTACAGGCATATTTTGCAGCAGGTGCCCGATGCAAAATTGTTGAGCACTCTAACATGCATAATCTGTAGGCAAGCATTATTGAAATCCTATATATACTACTGGATTTTTCAGACTGGAGATCAGGTGGGGGTTTGCCTCTTTCTTGGTAGAGGATGTGCCATGCCTGAAACCCGTGCATGCAGGTGCTACAGGGTCTCCCTTTGTTAAGCAACCTGACTGTGTATTTAGTCAGGGTCACAGCTAGGCTGGCAGATCACACGTTGTGCTCCTCAGCACAGAGAGAGAGAGTGTGGCATACCTGGGTTCTCACAGAGAGTGCTGACTTTCCTTAGTCTTTCGGTAGTAGGGTCAGGGTTATCCAGCTTCGGTAGATTGTACCTGGCCTGCTTGTGAGCTACTTAGCTTCAGCTAGGGAATGAATAGCTAAACAGTAAAACATTCTTTGATAGATGAATTCTCGTTTATCATAGTTGTTTGATTTGCTTGGTGCGAGTAGCAGAAAGGCCTCTGGTTCTGTCACACCTGGAACCGACTGTGGTTCAGCAAATCACAGGGTAACATATAAACCAATGTCAGGTTAGTTTGATCATCAGGATCTGGTAATTAACCTAACCCAGCGACGGCTACAAGACTAACACATTTTAACAAGTGTGTTACTTGTTAAGGGTATTATGGGAAACCATGGTTATGGTGACAATACGGGGTAGATTTATGAGTTGTTTTGGAGAAATTCGTTCTGAATGAGACGGTTACAGCGAGTTCAGAACGAATTTCTCTGAAACAACGAGTAAATCTACCCTGTATTGCCACCATCACCATGGTTTCATATTATTACATACCTTAATTCGGTCTTAAGTAGGTAAAACTGACTGTAATTTGACGTCAAAGTCACTTTTTGCAACTCGCAAATACGATGCGTACACTAGCAGACATGTCCGAAGTGGACAACTACTTTAGAATTTAATGCATTCTGATTGGCCAAGAGGCCCGGGATTCCCGAGAGCATAGGGAATCCCCAATAATGACGTCACAGTGGTGCGGCCGTTTGTTGACACCTATGAGTCGCCCGCTCAGCGAGTGGCCGTATTGGTATCGATCGATCTCACATATCTAGACTATCTAAAGTGTATCACGTGAATTATACTCGTTTTCTACCTCAATATTTGATAAATGTACCTATTAACTTGCTCCGTGGATACTGTACTATGCCACAGAACTCTCGAAGTGAAGGGACCTGCCATTTTAAAATCTTGCGCCTATAACTGTGTTGTCTGCCTCTCCACCAATCAGATTGCGTTATTTTTTCAAAGGGTGCAATCTCTAGCTCAAAGCGTGCAGGTAAGGCTAAAAGTAGCATTTTGTCACTCAAAGCGTGCAATCTGTAGGAACCCAAAGGCACCAGTACATCGTTTCACGGCGTACAGTGCAATCTGTGTACGATAACTGTACCCCTAGGAGCAGTACGAATTTACACTGAGTTAGTGCATAGGTATGTAATAATAAAGCCTACTGTACAAAGTTCTAAATCCATCCAATAATGAAATTTAATCCCAACTGGCCATTACCCTTAAAGAGAAAAAAAACAACCTATATTGATATTTGTTCAGGTAGATTTCTCGACCTCACTGATATCAGTGATGATATCACCCACTTCTTCATCAATGGGACACCAGAATGGTAGGTTCCATCAATAATTAATTAGCCTAGGCATGTACTTGATTAAGGTCTAGAGATTTCAATTGGTCATTTAGAGACCCTGCCTCCAGTAGGTTCCATCGATGCGACATTTATGAAGCTCATCACTGAGGGCAAATACATGTATACCAATCAAGTACAGTAACATGGTGTATGCATGCATGAATGCCTTTATTTCAAGATGAATTATTTAGGGTGGTCCAGTGACCTTTGTCCTATGTGTTTCTGTCCAGGTCAAGCCGTGAGAGCAATCTTCAGTTTAAGCAATTCATCTTAGCGTGGTGTGATGAAAAGAACGGCACTTCTCTTTACATGAGGGCATTCTTCTTCATGAGCACTTCGTTTCTTCGTACAGCAGAAGTTATAATTGACACTATGAATGTAAGAAATAACAAAAATAATGAATGAATAACAGGATGTCAACTTTTCTTTGTTCTCTAAATACAGATATTACTTTCTATTCAGGAAAGGGTAGACAGAGGTCATTGTCACTCTTAGTCGAAATGTATGAATTGGTTTGAATTGAACTGAACTTCTTCTTGCCCAAACTTATGCATTATAAATGTGAAATCCAACCCCAGAGGGACTGTTGCCTGCAAGAGGATGGCATGCAGAAAGGTCAGTCCTAGTGTCAGTCTATACCAATACGGGACAGGCGCATTGTTATCTGAACTAATAACTGAACTGCAGCATCACATGATATGATATATAGGATCACTGATATCATTTTCTGGTTCACCTGGGGGTCTTGGTTAAATGTGACGTTATACCTACATTCTCGTATAATTTCATCTTTATCAATCCATCATTTCCTTCTTGAAACTATTTTATCAATCTCAGAAAAATACACAATGTTTTGATGGACCATTTGCCCAGTGCCAGATGATGCCTTAAAGGATCAATTTTCCATTAAGAGTCAAAAAGAATAGCCATACTATAAGAGAAAATGATATATTTACCAGCAAAGTGCATTCAAACTTTGCGCTGAACATCCACTACATGTGTTGCACTCACACATGGCTTCACTTTCATGTAGAATTGTTGACAAAAAGCAAAGCACCAGGAACAAACTGTAGAGGAACAATTCACAGAATGACAAAGTATTCAGTAAATGATGATTAGGTATGTCCTTATCAATGCAAATTTAATTCCAAATTCTAAAGCACCTGAAAAGAAAATCTATACTGATTTTCCATAAAGAGCCTGAAGTCGAACCTAGACTATATCAAAAGGATGATGTTTATGTCTTACCAGACCACTGAAGCCTTCATTGTGTTAACAATGGTAGAGTTCTTTTTGAAGTTCTCTTGTTTCTTTGATCACTGTAATTCTCAGCTGCAGTTTCAGTGCTTTATATATCAATGCTTTCATTTAGTAACTATGTTTAGAAATGCAATATTTGGTCTTTAGTGTCAGGAACATACATGTTCTGCTAGGCTGCAAATGCAGTTTGGGAACTATGCTTTATCATCATGTCCCAAAGTACATACCTTTGCAGAGTCCACAGTTGCTATGCAATCAGGCCACGTGCACTCCCCAGGATTTGAGGCCATTAAACATGTTTTGAAATAGAACTTGAAATAGAACTTGACATAGGTATGATAGTGCATGTAACATTTAATTTTGTCTTATTCAGTTTGTGAACAATGGTATTCAACGAAAGAACCTCCCCCTAAAGAATGTGAAATAAAGATTGTTAGAAAAAAAATAAGAATAACCTAATGGTACAATTTCCTGACAGAAACTGGGTCTATTCTGCAGAAATCATTGTAAACAAAATATTTCATCATGGCTACATTATTTCAGGTGACTAGGGAGTGGTCCATATTGATCCATGGGAAATTAGAGCTTGTTCCTTCCTATCTATTGATAAGCTGAAGAGTGTTATACATTTTTCTCTGCCAACTTCCTCAAGAGTTATCAAATAGGGTTATATTTTATTTAAGGCAATCATGATCTTATGAGAAAATCTTGGATCGCATGGATAATGTTGTTGGGTGGTTGGGCAAAGAAAAAGTTCACAATTATAGTCTGGCCCTAGTTTGGTTTGTTTGTCGGTTTGAACTAACGTCCAGTTAACCATTGCAGGTTCTCACCAGACTTTCTCAAGGTTCTTATACACCACACAGGTGGTGATTGAATCTATGAAATGAATTAAGGTAGAAACCTCACCCCTACACATTTACCGAGGTGCGAGTTCTTTTACATTCCACACCACACGGACATGGTATGAGAGGGATTGGCCTTTGATATAGCAGTAAATCTACCACTGATGGGGGTGAAGGAGAAAAGTGGCCGCAGAGGGATCCGAATCATCAAAGTCTGACAACTTTGGTATTACAAGTTCAGTGCTCTTTACCACAGAGATAACTCCCCATCCCAGTGGCTTTTGTTATGCTTGCGTGCAAGCATATCCAGTCTGCACCACGAGGAGGTGAGGGAACCAACAGGGTGAAGGGATTGATAATTGTGGTCCACCCTAGCAGACCTCTGCCCCTAGAAGGTATCTTTTGACAAAGTTCAACCTCACACATTTGGAGGTGAACTTTGGATATTCTAGGCCTCTCTAACATCTGCCTGTCAATAAACAATCTATGATTAAAGGCATGTTTTTCCAGTATTTTGGTATTATCATCCTTCATATATGTGAGCTAGTGTTATTTAGAAAAATATGAGACATATAACACTCAATGAACAGTTGGATACTAGATTTTATTGTAATGTTTGCCAAAGAAGATAGTTTTTCAATAGGGAAATGTTCTGGGGATCCCTTTCCTCTGTGCTCCCATGAGCGGGAAATGGGGGCATTGAAGCACTACCACATCACAGTGCTGAGTATATTCACGCACAGAAATGCAAGTCATGAGTGCATTTGACCCATTTTGCACTGGGTGATGCCTTGAGGCATCATTTTCCGAGAAATATGAAATCATTGTGTGTATCCAATGATTTGGGAAATAGTTGATTGATAAAGATGAAACTTCCACACAACATAGGGATATTATTCAATTAAGATTTTTTGATGAAATGGCAAATGCTGACACTACTACAGGCATATTTTGCAGCAGGTGCCCGATGCAAAATTGTTGAGCACTCTAACATGCATAATCTGTAGGCAAGCATTATTGAAATCCTATATATACCACTGGATTTTTCAGACTGGAGATCAGGTGGGGGTTTGCCTCTTTCTTGGTAGAGGATGTGCCATGCCTGAAACCCGTGCATGCAGGTGCTACAGGGTCTCCCTTTGTTAAGCAACCTGACTGTGTATTTAGTCAGGGTCACAGCTAGGCTGGCAGATCACACGTTGTGCTCCTCAGCACAGAGAGAGAGAGTGTGGCATACCTGGGTTCTCACAGAGAGTGCTGACTTTCCTTAGTCTTTCGGTAGTAGGGTCAGGGTTATCCAGCTTTGGTAGATTGTACCTGGCCTGCTTGTGAGCTACTTAGCTTCAGCTAGGGAATGAATAGCTAAACAGTAAAACATTCTTTGATAGATGAATTCTCGTTTATCATAGTTGTTTGATTTGCTTGGTGCGAGTAGCAGAAAGGCCTCTGGTTCTGTCAAACCTGGAACCGACTGTGGTTCAGCAAATCACAGGGTAACATATAAACCAATGTCAGGTTAGTTTGATCATCAGGATCTGGTAATTAACCTAACCCAGCGACGGCTACAAGACTAACACATTTTAACAAGTGTGTTACTTGTTAAGGGTATTATGGGAAACCATGGTTATGGTGACAATACGGGGTAGATTTATGAGTTGTTTTGGAGAAATTCGTTCTGAATGAGACGGTTACAGCGAGTTCAGAACGAATTTCTCTGAAACAACGAGTAAATCTACCCTGTATTGCCACCATCACCATGGTTTCATATTATTACATACCTTAATTCGGTCTTAAGTAGGTAAAACTGACTGTAATTTGACGTCAAAGTCACTTTTTGCAACTCGCAAATACGATGCGTACACTAGCAGACATGCCCGAAGTGGACAACTACTTTAGAATTTAATGCATTCTGATTGGCCAAGAGGCCCGGGATTCCCGAGAGCATAGGGAATCCCCAATAATGACGTCACAGTGGTGCGGCCGTTTGTTGACACCTATGAGTCGCCCGCTCGGCGAGTGGCCGTATTGGTATCGATCGATCTCACATATCTAGACTATCTAAAGTGTATCACGTGAATTATACTCGTTTTCTACCTCAATATTTGATAAATGTACCTATTAACTTGCTCCGTGGATACTGTACTATGCCACAGAACTCTCGAAGTGAAGGGACCTGCCATTTTAAAATCTTGCGCCTATAACTGTGTTGTCTGCCTCTCCACCAATCAGATTGCGTTATTTTTTCAAAGGGTGCAATCTCTAGCTCAAAGCGTGCAGGTAAGGCTAAAAGTAGCATTTTGTCACTCAAAGCGTGCAATCTGTAGGAACCCAAAGGCACCAGTACATCGTTTCACGGCGTACAGTGCAATCTGTGTACGATAACTGTACCCCTAGGAGCAGTACGAATTTACACTGAGTTAGTGCATAGGTATGTAATAATAATGCCTACTGTACAAAGTTCTAAATCCATCCAATAATGAAATTTTAATCCCAACTGGCCATTACCCTTAAAGAGAAAAAAAACAACCTATATTGATATTTGTTCAGGTAGATTTCTCGACCTCACTGATATCAGTGATGATATCACCCACTTCTTCATCAATGGGACACTAGAATGGTAGGTTCCATCAATAATTAATTAGCCTAGGCATGTACTTGATTAAGGTCTAGAGATTTCAATTGGTCATTTAGAGACCCTGCCTCCAGTAGGTTCCATCGATGCGACATTTATGAAGCTCATCACTGAGGGCAAATACATGTATACCAATGTACAGTAACATGGTGTATGCATGCATGAATGCCTTTATTTCAAGATGAATTATTTAGGGTGGTCCAGTGACCTTTGTCCTATGTGTTTCTGTCCAGGTCAAGCCGTGAGAGCAATCTTCAGTTTAAGCAATTCATCTTAGCGTGGTGTGATGAAAAGAACGGCACTTCTCTTTACATGAGGGCATTCTTCTTCATGAGCACTTCGTTTCTTCGTACAGCAGAAGTTATAATTGACGCTATGAATGTAAGAAATAACAAAAATAATGAATGAATAACAGGATGTCAACTTTTCTTTGTTCACTAAATACAGATATTTCCTTTCTATTCAGGAAAGGGTAGACAGAGGTCATTGTCACTCTTAGTCGAAATGTATGAATTGGTTTGAATTGAACTGAACTTCTTCTTGCCCAAACTTATGCATTATAAATGTGAAATCTAACCCCAGAGGGACTGTTGCCTGCAAGAGGATGGCATGCAGAAAGGTCAGTCCTAGTGTCAGTCTATACCAATACGGGACAGGCACATTGTTATCTGAACTAATAATTGAACTGCAGCATCACATGATATGATATATAGGATCACTGATATCATTTTCTGGTTCACCTGGGGGTCTTGGTTAAATGTGACGTTATACCTACATTCTCGTATAATTTCATCTTTATCAATCCATCATTTCCTTCTTGAAACTATTTTATCAATCTCAGAAAAATACACAATGTTTTGATGGACCATTTGCCCAGTGCCAGATGATGCCTTAAAGGATCAATTTTCCATTAAGAGTCAAAAAGAATAGCCATACTATAAGAGAAAATGATATATTTACCAGCAAAGTGCATTCAAACTTTGCGCTGAACATCCACTACATGTGTTGCACTCACACATGGCTTCACTTTCATGTAGAATTGTTGACAAAAAGCAAAGCACCAGGAACAAACTGTAGAGGAACAATTCACAGAATGACAAAGTATTCAGTAAATGATGATTAGGTATGTCCTTATCAATGCAAATTTAATTCCAAATTCTAAAGCACCTGAAAAGAAAATCTATACTGATTTTCCATAAAGAGCCTGAAGTCGAACCTAGACTATATCAAAAGGATGATGTTTATGTCTTACCAGACCACTGAAGCCTTCATTGTGTTAACAATGGTAGAGTTCTTTTTGAAGTTCTCTTGTTTCTTTGATCACTGTAATTCTCAGCTGCAGTTTCAGTGCTTTATATATCAATGCTTTCATTTAGTAACTATGTTTAGAAATGCAATATTTGGTCTTTAGTGTCAGGAACATACATGTTCTGCTAGGCTGCAAATGCAGTTTGGGAACTATGCTTTATCATCATGTCCCAAAGTACATACCTTTGCAGAGTCCACAGTTGCTATGCAATCAGGCCACATGCACTCCCCAGGATTTGAGGCCATTAAACATGTTTTGAAATAGAACTTGAAATAGAACTTGACATAGGTATGATAGTGCATGTAACATTTAATTTTGTCTTATTCAGTTTGTGAACAATGGTATTCAACGAAAGAACCTCCCCCTAAAGAATGTGAAATAAAGATTGTTGGAAAAAAAATAAGAATAACCTAATGGTACAATTTCCTGACAGAAACTGGGTCTATTCTGCAGAAATCATTGTAAACAAAATATTTCATCATGGCTACATTATTTCAGGTGACTAGGGAGTGGTCCATATTGATCCATGGGAAATTAGAGCTTGTTCCTTCCTATCTATTGATAAGCTGAAGAGTGTTATACATTTTTCTCTGCCAACTTCCTCAAGAGTTATCAAATAGGGTTATATTTTATTTAAGGCAATCATGATCTTATGAGAAAATCTTGGATCGCATGGATAATGTTGTTGGGTGGTTGGGCAAAGAAAAAGTCCACAATTATAGTCTGGCCCTAGTTTGGTTTGTTTGTCGGTTTGAACTAACGTCCAGTTAACCATTGCAGGTTCTCACCAGACTTTCTCAAGGTTCTTATACACCACACAGGTGGTGATTGAATCTATGAAATGAATTAAGGTAGAAACCTCACCCCTACACATTTACCGAGGTGCGAGTTCTTTTACGTTCCACACCACACGGACATGGTATGAGAGGGATTGGCCTTTGATATAGCAGTAAATCTACCACTGATGGGGGTGAAGGAGAAAAGTGGCCGCAGAGGGATCCGAATCATCAAAGTCTGACAACTTTGGTATTACAAGTTCAGTGCTCTTTACCACAGAGCTAACTCCCCATCCCAGTGGCTTTTGTTATGCTTGCGTGCAAGCATATCCAGTCTGCACAACGAGGAGGTGAGGGGACCAACAGGGTGAAGGGATTGATAATTGTGGTCCACCCTAGCAGACCTCTGCCCCTAGAAGGTATCTTTTGACAAAGTTCAACCTCACACATTTGGAGGTGAACTTTGGATATTCTAGGCCTCTCTAACATCTGCCTGTCAGTAAACAATCTATGATTAAAGGCATGTTTTTCCAGTATTTTGGTATTATCATCCTTCATATATGTGAGCTAGTGTTATTTAGAACAATATGAGACATATAACACTCAATGAACAGTTGGATACTAGATTTTATTGTAATGTTTGCCAAAGAAGATAGTTTTTCAATAGGGAAATGTTCTGGGGATCCCTTTCCTCTGTGCTCCCAGGAGCGGGAAATGGGGGCATTGAAGCACTACCACATCACAGTGCTGAGTATATTCACGCACAGAAATGCAAGTCATGAGTACATTTGACCCATTTTGCACTGGGTGATGCCTTGAGGCATCATTTTCCGAGAAATATGAAATCATTGTGTGTATCCAATGATTTGGGAAATAGTTGATTGATAAAGATGAAACTTCCACACAACATAGGGATATTATTCAATTAAGAATTTTTGATGAAATGGCAAATGCTGACACTACTACAGGCATATTTTGCAGCAGGTGCCCGATGCAAAATTGTTGAGCACTCTAACATGCATAATCTGTAGGCAAGCATTATTGAAATCCTATATATACTACTGGATTTTTCAGACTGGAGATCAGGGGCCTGTTTTTTAGTCGTGACTCATACTTATAGCGACCAGTTAGTGACCGTTGGGAGACCTTTGGGTTTCAGAGATGCGACGTCCTAATATGTGCGACCACTTTCATAGGTAAAGTGTCGTGGTGACGGTTTAGTGTTCCAGAGTGGTGACCAATTGGTCACTGTTAGTGTATACATTTCCCGGAAGGGTAACTCTCTCATCAGCCGTCACCACTTCCACCGAGAACATGGCGGAGGCAGGAGGTAACGGCCACGCCGGGCGCCTTTATCGTTTCAGGGTTAATCCCCTTGACGCTTTTAATGAGTCCCTTTTCCTTAAACGGTATCGTCTTTCAAAGGGGATAGTACGAGAACTGGCCGAGCGTTTTCGCACCTCGGGTTTCTGCAGTCCGCTTGGTGTAAACCGTCGAGGATTGGCCCTGTCAGCCGAGGAGAGGGTAAAATACAATATATAACATTTTCGCCACTCGGTGTAACAAATATTTGGTTCAATTAACACTTTATTGTCTTCTTATAGTTTAGTGTTACTTTCTTGACTGTACATCAAGTTAAAACTTTTATTTCTGTCGTGTGGGGTGGGTCGCTTCGGCCGCCACGTGTTTATTTATGTAGTGTTACAGTTGTCCACCCTACGTCGTTGGTAGTGGTTATAATTCTCAGTTATGCCACCAGATGGACACCTAAAATTTTGTTGTGCCTCTATTTGTCCCTCGGTTCACTACGGTAGTCTGACAGACTTAACTTAATAATTATGTTAATGCGTAGTACTATTTTTATAAATGACATACTATTAGACTTGTTTATATATTGTCTCTATAGGCTTTATTTACGTTTCAAAACATTATGTGAACTTTGCTTTTCATTTAATGTCCATAACGTTACCCTTCTATAGTTAGTATAAAAGAGTATCAATTAACTGATTATCGCATGGGAAAAATAATTTTTCTTTAGTTTCTTTCTTGTTCTAAAGTAATTGCTAGTCGGTTTGACAGCCTCTTATTTTTCAATCGGTTATCGGCCATTGAATTTATAAGTGGTTGAAAAATTTTACAACGATGGTGGAATCGACCATACACTCTGCAAGGTGTACCTGCACTGAAAGATGTAATTATTTTTATAATTCCTTCAATTAATACTTGTCCTTTAATAAAAAAATATTTCTCTACTATTAGTAGATAAGATATTGTTGACAATATAACGTATTTCCTAACATTAGGTTTTCGTGCTAATGTTTATTATTGTAGGGATCATATTTTCTGTCCACTTACACATCAACAAGGTTTACATGAACTTCTTTGCTCTTAGAGTGGTTAACAGTGCTTCTTAATACCTACTTGTCTTTGTGTCTTATCACAGACTGTTGCCTTAGCATTACGAATAAATCTCCTTCTAACTACATCTGAAATGGAGAAGAACCGCAAATATTTTCAAAAGTTTTCATTAAGAATTTTGCCAATAAGGAACTTGCCTTGAGGCTCTATATTTAAAATTAAAACTCCCAACTATTGGCCCGATAGGGATCCAATCGTGTGACCAATTTAAGAAGTCTTCTTTATTTATTTATTTAATACTGAACATGTCCTATATAATTATTTTAAAAATTACTATGCTAATGACGATTTGTGTTGTATTCTACAGTTCTGTATAGCTCTCCGGTATTTGGCTACTGGCGCCAATTACAGCGTGATCGGTGATGTGCAGGGCGTGGTTAAGAGCACCGTCAGTCGTTGTCTCCATGAGGTGTTGGATTTCCTAGACAGTATCAAGAACGAGTTGATCAAGTTTCCACAGACTGATGAGGCCAAACAGGAGGCAAGCAGTCTGTTTTATCAGAGGTATGGCCGCAAACCACTGTGCCTGGGGTGTGTCGATGGCACTCATATCGGCATCATCGCTCCCCGTCAGAACGAAGTAGAATACGTGAACAGAAAGGGTTTCCATAGTATTAATACCATGGTGAATATTTTGAAAAGCCTTTTTAGCTATAAGATTTTATATTTTATCACCCATTACAGTGGTGTTGACTAGCATTTAAACACATGGTAATTGTCGTTACCTTACCATTTGTAAGTGTCGCTCAGTTCATAATGGGCCATCTCTCTCCACCGGTGCGGTCTTCATTCCCAGTGTCTTGTACCTGTGCTAGGATTTTCTTTTTCTTCACATCCACATGTACACTACATTTGGGTTGTCACATGTTTTTCGTACTCTGTGGAAATGAGAGTGATTGTTATTATAGGTCTGAAATAAACAAGTAATATAGAAATGAATGTAATTAATGCATGTAATTATCCTAAAAAATAAATCATTTCCTGTATTTGTAATTTGTACAGCGAAAAATATGGTACAGAATACCCGAATGGTATATTGCAAATTTTAAGTATCGGTGAAATTTTTTTTATACGGTAGCTGAATTACTTTGCACGTCGTATCCCATCGGACATGCAAAGTAGCTACTATGCGGCAGTGACCTGTTGGCATTTATAGTGTCCCAATTGTTTTCCCAGTTTGTATATGGCGCCCTACATTCACTAGACAGCTTCGGCCGTGTATTTCAACTATGGTATTTAGGAGTTGGTTTATAATTGCATAAACTAAATTAAAATTTCTTTTCTAATTTTTTTTAAATGTTATTTTTTTCAATCTATAAAATTAGTTTTGTGATGTACATACAGATTGCTGCCGGTGCGGACCGCCAGATACTGTCTGTCAGTGCAAAGTACCCTGGCTCCGTACATGATAGCTACGTGTTCAAGGATACCAAGTTGTATCAGTACTGCGAGAGGCGCCTTATTGGGGATTACTACTTGCTTGGTGATTCAGGGTAGGTACTTTCGATATATGTGCGTTACATTGTTATCCGTTCCTTAAACTGCTGAACAAACAAATATTTGTTACATCGTTCTCTGGAAAAAAAAAAAATTTGCAAAGGCAATGTTATTTGTTTTTCTAGTGTAAACCTCTTCAGAAACTTTAATATATATCCGGTAGTGGCAATGGTTTCCTGAAATGTTTATCGTTCCACCGTCTTATAAGGATGTGTGAGCTGTTCGCCAAAGGTTTATCCTGCTAGGTATGAGAGCATCCATGGTCCGTCGACCTTTATAGGTGTATGCAACTGTTAACTTATAAAACCAATCCATCGCTTTACACACTCATTATGTCTAGCTTTGTATGGTGCTCTTACAGTTATCCGCTGAAAACATATCTTCTCACTCCCTTACTTCGTCCGGGCACCGAAGCGGAGGAGGCCTACAATATCTGGCACATGTCCACCCGAGTTGTAGTGGAACAGACGATAGGAATGTTGAAACAACGCTTCCGGTAGGTAGTCTTGACCTGCACTTGCTGTACTAAAGCGTGCCATCCACCCCATAAAATCGAGTAACGGTGAAGCCGGCTATTTGCGACGCCTTTTTGGGATAGCCGCTATGATTTTCATCTCTGTCGGCCAATTTGATACCTTGGAAAATGAGGCCCCATTTGGCTTCCGGCGTCCTAGAAACGGCTCTACACAGCAAACATTTGTACATCGGCTAGTATAGTTCCGTCGTGTGATCCACAAACGGTTATAGACGATCGGCTTTTATAAGCTAACGGCCCATCGTTGCATCGTCACCTACCATGTAGTCAATCGTCTCAGTTTGGTCTCATTCCTTATTAAAGTTGTTTCCGTACATGTTAATAAATAATTTTTATTTCATGACCTTTTGTGAGTTATTGGTTTCGTTTATGTAGCTTTAAATAAACATCGTTTGCAACTATACCAATTGCAATTATAAAATGATATAATTATTTAAACACTTAGGGTATCCCTTGTTTTTAGCGCCTCTAGTAATTGTAGGTGGTGATTAAGGCATCGCTGCTACTAGTTCTGGGTTACCTGTCAAGAAGGCAGGCGGCAACAGTTTATAATAAAATGGTTGGCATTATTGGGCCTTACCTCCTTGGTTGGTGAGTTAAAGTTTGTGACAGGTGTGGTGGTTAACCAACCAAGTGTTCATTTATTCGGATCGCCTATACTGATGCACTGTACCATTTGCCTTTTCGGCACTGACTTAGACCTTCCGCTTCATGGTGGAGGCGAACGCTGGGTTATCTGTTCTTTAAATAATATGCTTTCCATTAGGCCCTAGTGTATAAAAAGCTCTTTTGGTAAATCGGCGGCAAAGAAGTTGTGTTCATTTTTGCTTTGCAGTACAGCTGAATAATTCGTAGGATTACTTCGTCACGTGCACCTGTGGGTGAGTAGGTCCTTTTCTCTAAAATATAAATTATTTAGTTAATGTTGTTTCGTTCTCTGTTATGCTAGTGTATATCTTATTGGTGTGTCTGTTGTCCTAATTATCGATATTACCTTGTTAATATTTTATACTTCTGTTCCAGTATGTTTTGGGTTCTCTGACTTAGCTTTCCTTACCCGTTGTGTGGCCTTTAAAGTATCTTGTAAAAATGTTGCTATAAGATACTTGTTCTCCGTAGTCAATAATTATTTTAGACGAGGCAGGTAATTGAGAAAATTATTAAAAGAATAATAACATAATTCTCGCTTCATCGTTGCATCGTTTTTGCCTGTCTAATAATATTGTTCTTTTCTATCGCAATGTAGGTTAATACAAGTGTTTCGTGCAGTATCAGCTAAGGTTCCTTTTCATGCGACTACCTCTTCAGGGTGTCTGCCACATTATCTACATGGTGTGGAGGTGATTCGCCATTGTTATAATTGGTGCGTGGTTCACCTTTGTCGAGCCCATCCATACAGATCTTGAGCTGCAGTACAAATGATAAACTTTTTATCCATTGTTTCAGCGTTAAATGAAGTAAGTGTGTCCCAAACCTTCAATTCTTTGTCTTGTTCGTCACCTCCTTCCACCAGATTATGTACTATTTGTCTTATGTCTGTTTTCATCTAATATTCTGTGGCGATTTCTGTCCAGGTTATGAACTATCATACAGAATCACACACTGGTGCCAACCTTATTCTCCATGAACATGTGTGCACCCATATTCCTAAATGTTCCCCCAGGGTAGGTCTGTTATTCATGCAAAGTAACAATTGAATTTCGTATGTAAGGTCCTTGCCGTATTTGTTTTCCTATAATTAATTCCCTTACTCGTGATTACCTGCCAGAAATTGTGAATAAAGACCTTGCGATAATAGTCTTTGCCGGATGCATATCCTTTCTACTGTAGAAATAATTAAAAGTTTAACTGTATACCGTGCATTGTGTGCTAATCTCTGATTTTTGAACAAGGAAATTTCAACATGTGTGCTTCTTCCCATGCAATTATAGTTGATCGTTGAATTAGTACCATGGAAAAGTTTCAATGTCTGACCATTTACTGTGTAATGACAGGTAGGCTCTGAATTACCATCTGGAAAAGCGTCAGAGTCTTAATTTTTACGGTGCGAGGACGCTGAAGCCAATTTATTTTTCCATGATAAATTCTCAAAGTCTCTCTCCATTACATAATAGATTTATGCTGTATTCGTAACTATAACCCTTACTTTAATAGTCATCTGTGGCCAGTCAATGAGAGGGTTTTTATTCCTATCAGGTGTACGACCGGCCTATTTCTGGGTTGGTGTATGCTCGCTATTGACTACTTAACAGTAGTTTGAGTTTAGATAGCTCCACTACAGTCTATATAAATTATGCCTAAAACGACCTGTGTGATATGTCATTGTATCGGTATATTTATTTCTTTGTTTGTTCATAAGGCAGCCAATGTTTTAGGATGGACTGTAGACATGTCCATATACATTTTATAGTGTGCTTTATTTATAAATATGTAGGCATGTAAGTAATTTTATATTATCAGCTCTATGTTTGTTTTCATCCCTATATATTGTGTTATCTATGATGCTGCCTAGTGGTTATAGGTTTGTCATCCGTCTAGCCTAGTGTCCACCCCGGAAAAATGTTACTAAATCGGTCGTCGTTCTATCGTTTTATTGTGTTAGGTATCGTCTCCTTTTCGTATACCAGATGGGGAAGAGGTTTGTGTTTCAGTTCATACTTTCTGGAAACAGCTCACATTTGTTTCGATATGCGACCATGTACTATTTGCAGTTAATAAAAGTTTTCATTCAATAATGGTCCATTTGTTACGGGTTCTGTGTGTTCTACTTTACACATAATATTTTAAAATTACGTCCTATTCACCATATTATTAATATCTTTTGTATCGGTATAATAGTGCTTACCGTTTGTCTGTCTACAGCTTCTCCTTGTGAATATTACATTTCTACCATGTGCAAACGTTAACATATTGAAGTGTATGGTTTACAGTCTAATGTAGTATAAATTAAATAATATAAATTGCAAATGATATTATGATATGTTCTATTTTTGGTGGGTAAATATACATTAGGAACACCGTACAATCGATTTGGTTCAAAGCAGATGCCCAACTTTAGAGTTGGCCCTTCTGCGACTATGACTCGGAAGATAAGCCTTATTTACCTACTTTTAATAGGCTTTCCATTTCTGCGCCCGAAATATATATTTTCAGAATAAAAGCGTATCTCTCTTCAAACTACCGTTTGTGGGGGTTGGTGTGGCCCTGACGACTATCTGGTTCGAAGGTTCTTCTTATGCTTTCTAGCCGTCTCTTTGCATCTTCCACTATAAGGAATAGAGAGTTAATAACAATATTTATTATTATTCTCTATATAGTTGTGTTTTCATAGAACTTCATGCCATTGGGAGCTGTTTAAAATGGTCTCTACAATGAGAAAGCTCCCTGATTAGATATACCAAAAGAAGGCGCCCGATTAATTGATTTAAATTAGATAAGGTTAGTCGTTAAGATTACACCTTTTAAATGTACTATACGGAGACTGGCTTAATGTCTGCGTAAGTTCAAAATACGCCGTAATATTATATATCAGATACATCCCGATGCCCGAACCAATAATGTAAAATTATATATCAGATACATCCCGATGCCGGAGGCAGAGGGATGTATCTGATATAGAAATTTAACAAGTATTTAGACGTACGAAGACAGTCGGCCCGTTTTCTTATTATCATATACCGGAAAATGGCGGATTTATAGCTAGTCACCTGAGCACATACCCCGTACTTCACAGTGTGACATACGGATATACATACATCATGGGCAGCAGCGGGCAGTATGTGTGGGTCATACGGCCATAGGTATCAAATTATAACGAGAAACAGGCTTACTGTCTCCGTTCGGATAAAATACGCGGTATAATCGGGGAACCGATGAACCGATGCCGGAGGCAGAGGTTCATCTGATCGCCGATTTTACCATAACATAATACTATTCATCTTTTATACATACTATACATCTATACTATACATACATTGACTATACTATACATACATATACTATACTATACTATACATAATATACATACTATACATCTATACACAGACTATACATAGTATAATGTCAAACATAATACTATACATCTCTACCTTCACACATATCAACGCAAGTGCGTCGTCTCCCGCCGAACAGACAAGGTACATATGGTGGGTACCATCGTATCGTATTGTCGTTGCCTCATACTCTTCAGCTAGTAACGCGTCTTGCTAAAACGGTTTGCCCGGTACTTTGTTTTATAAAGTTTCTTCTTTTATCACTATATGCGTGGGTTTAAGATATATAATGCACGTGTCAGGGTGATCGCCTTTTCTGTTAGGTGGCAGGTCTATCAATGAACTGATCAATCGATTGATCGATTTCTTCTTATCTCTAAATATAGTATTTGTGTTATCACATGCACGCATTTCATAACCCCACAAAGTTGTGGGTTGGCGCTGATACCTCCTGTTATTGTCACTTGTCATGTCTATCATGCATCGTTTAGGGTGATAATTCTACTGATAGCGTGTATTGTCAGAAGATGGCACCACAGTCTAGAAAATTGAATCGATTATCGAACCGGCGATCGATCTCCCATCTTTTGTTTACTCCACACGCTGTTGGCGGAAGTGGTCCCTGATTATAAAATTGTGAACCCTGTTTACTGCAAAGAGATGTCGAGTACGCGAGTAACTCGTTCGTCGACACAAAATGAAAAGGAAGATAAGGCCCTTGCAGCCGCCTGGAAATCACTACCTTTGCTGTACGACTGTCGACACGATCTATACCGGGTTGGATCGGCTCGGGCGGCAGCCATTTCAGAAATTGCCTTGTCTCTGAACATGTCCGGTAAGTGATTTATATTATAGCCACTGTATTTCCTGTCTTCGCTTTTCCAGTTCTGGCAACTCTTTCTTCATTACACCTTCATAGAAACACGGTCGACAACATGTCCTACAGTGTCACAAACTTTCTCAATGTGTTGCTCTCTGTTCATTTAGAAAACCCAATATTACCTACTTTTAGACTGCTGTCACCACAATGGTGTAGAAGGGCGATGACTGTAAATCTCGATGGCCCTAACTGCGTGTCTTTTTTAACGGAAATAGGGTGACTGTCTTTGTATGTCTAGAATATGGGGTTAAACTATTGACAGCGTTCTTATATTAAAAACAAATATCGGACCGATATTTAAAAGTGGTGTGATTAAAGTTAACAGCCTCCATTCAGTGTTTCTGTTTAAATCGATTTGCAGTCGAGGTTGTAAAACGTCGCCTCAACAGTGTGAGGACAACGTTTCAGCGTGCCTGTCGGCAGGGTGCAACCACCCCACGTGAAAGAGAGATGATTGAGCGTTACGCTTTTCTGCGTGACTTCACCAAATCCGGCAAAAGCTGCACTGTAAGTCAAAGTTACACTGTAGTAAACCTTATATTTTATTAACTGGTTTAGGTTTCGTAGGCCTTTGTTTGTTCGTGGGGCTTTGACCGATTGGACGTCGTGAACTCGCACAGCGATTGACGTAATTTCGTCATAAACCCATCGGTCACCAATCGCATTCTTTGACTTTGGTCTATAGTGTGTGACTAGTATGAATCGCTTCCTCGCACGACGTTCAATCACCTTGCTGCTATAGCGTTAATCATATTGACCAATATTCTGTTTGGAGTTGTCCTGAATCAGCGCTGTCACTCTCCTTGACAACGTAATGACGTCAATGAAATTTGTTATTTCGGTGAACTGTCTCTTCCGATGTGTGTTGCGCTATGGCAAGCCAATCATATATAAAAATGAAAACTCAGTTAACATTAGTATAATTCAATTTCTGTAAGTAAGTGTCACAATCGCAGCCTTTAATTATGTACATGGATTGTCGATACAAAGACGTTGCTATCACTAATATTGTCGCCGATTGCTATGTGAATGATGTGAGGTAGAAAAAGCAAATTGCTTCGTGTGTGACGCACTCGAAGCCACTAGGTGGAAGCCTGCGTATCTACCACTCCCGTCGTAGGTGGTGAATGGAGACTTGCAGGATACCAGCGTTCCTAACCCTTTACATGTTTAATCGCAAGGTACTTGAGGTATCAGAAGGAAACTTTGATAAAATTTATGCCTCGATTCCCATGGTTTCATTCAAGGGTTAAAAATAATATTAATTCTGGCAAAGGATGTATGGTGGTCCTGAAAATATAATCCTATTTTATGATGGGATACCGGCTATGTATTGTTAGCTTAGAACTTTTGTAATCCTTGTTTAGTAAGTGGTCAAAGGCCGTACTTTAATAGAAAACATTTCTTCCTTTAGAAACAGATGCCCTCCATGCCGAAGAGGAGAAAGGGACCTCGTCGAAGGGTAAAAAGGCATTTCACGTTAACCTCCTCGAGTGACGAGGTTAGTTTGACTTTTGTAATAGACATTCATTAAAAGATAAACCCAGTGTGGTCTCTATAAAAAAAAAAAAATAACCACTGACCGATGACAGTTATTTCGGACCGATGGTTACATTGTCGCTTGATTGAGGGCACTTGCGACATTGACCATTCGACCCTTTACAGAATAACCCTTCTAATTTCTGGTAATTGACTGTGTTGGTTATACTTTCAAAGACAAGGCAATTTTACGTAATGGTTGTACAATCTGTTAGTATCACGATATTTGATTTATTACCTAATATTCTACAGTACTATCCTTATAATAACTTTTATCATTTATTAATATAAAAGATTTTGGCCGGGGTATTCTAAACACAACTGTAATTACTCATGAGGTTGTCTATCGCACGATGGTAAAGTGTTGCCTTCCTCCGATCATAGACAATACGAGAAACTTCATTAATGTTAATAATATTATTGATATATTATTAGTAGAATTTGTAATCATACTTTAAAGTTAATCTACCACTGAAGTCAAACTAATTTCCTTGTCAGGCATCCGACGAAATTGAGACCATTTCCTCAATCACCACTGCCAGTGAAAGTTCTGTAAGTAGAAGAAATTTTTTCAACAAACCATCTCGATCAATTATTTACTATTTACTGTTAACCCATGTGCTTTATACTGTAAATGCACACCGTTTTGACATAAACTACGGACCACTGGTCCGTATATTGAAATAAATAAACACCTATGGCCGCACGTCTATGAAATTTTAGCCGCTGCCAGGGGTATGGTATAAGGAACGTTCAGGCCCGCCGTCTGGGGTTCCATAGTGATTCACATAGGCTCTACAATGTAACACCGACGTGCCCGCCTTGACAGACGTTTGGCTACCTACTGAAATCGATCGCGATAGCAGTGGCAGTGTCAATAACTAATAAAATGGTAGTTCTCTTACTCCATTGCCGAGTGGAGAGACATGCTACCACGTCCACATAATGGCTTGAAGTGCGTAAAGTTCAAATATTGAGGCAAATAACGTGAATCTTTCACATAACAACGTTTATATAGGTGAAATTTCTGCGATTGACAGATATAATAAATTACTATCACTTCTCGTAATACTGCTCCACGTTGTTGACGTAATAATTATATTGGGTACCCGAGTTCCAGTCCCACTGGCGTTTTAGATTTCGAAGAGAGCTCCACGTCGACCTTACCGTTTTGTAACCCTATCACCTCCAGTAGAACTGGAAGTGTCTTTTCTCCCAATATCGAATATACTAATGTGTAGGTTTCACCTAATATCGTTTAAATAGCTGAAACGTTTGACATTATAAGAAAACAACAACTCCGATCGCCTCCTGTTCCGCCGCTCCGTGTTGTCGATATCATAATTACGTTGCCTACCACATTGCCGCGTTATCCCGCAAGCGGTAGGGTTGCACTCCCAAACAAAGCAGGCGTATTTTCTAACGAAATTATTGGATTCAAACAGCACAATTATTTCAAATTTTGGACGATTAGCGGTTATAAATTTATCATACTCGTGTTAAATTTGTATAGCTTAATTCCTACGGGATGTGAAGTTACAGCGTCATCTGTTGCCAATCGGCTCCCGTTATGCTGCTCCGCGTTGTCGACTGCATAAAAACGTTGACTACCACAGTTCCATTATCACTGGCGCCACCCATTTCCGTGGCCGCTCAACGTCGACAGTTACCGGGTTTTCACCATCCCATCTCCCAGTGTGCAGTGATCGACTAAGTTCCTGTCTTGAAACGCCGATGTCATTTTTTTAAAGAAACCGATCTTTATGATATTTGCTATGCTTATAGGCTATATGGTCCCGTACTCGGGTTAACATTCAATTGCTTATTTCCTAAGGGAGGTGGTGTTACTGCGTCATTTGTTGCTACACATCGATCTTTACCGGGTTTTTACCGCTAGCGGGCATTATTGAATGTTCTTTGCTTTGTACAGGAAATGGGGGATTAACCACGGTACAGGAATGGTCATGAAAGTGCGTTTTCAATGAGTTGGAGGTGTAAAGTGATAAGAAAAGGTAGTTACTGAGACCGTAGGGGTGGCCGTTCTCGGCCATCGGATGAAAAAATAAGGCCCTTCCGCCTGCGATTTTGGGCCATATAAGTTCTTCAATTGGCCGAGAACGGCCACCCACCCTTACGGGCTCAGTAACTACCTTTTCTCATATTACGGACCACATTGCCATCTAGGAAATAATAAATTTTGGTTGTTCAGAGATATTAATGTTTTTGTAAATTAATATAGCGTCTATACAGTAATTAGAAAATGTCCAACCATGTTTGTACAATTCTTACAAGTGAAAGCTAATTTGCCGTTTCTTTTAACCTCGGCGTCAAGGCCTCTGTCCGTACAAACGATAGTTTATCTTTTTGATATGTGACCTGTACAGCTTGGTCAAGATGTTCTATAAAAAAAAAATTATAAAACAAATATTATTGTTTTTTTCCTTAAATGGTATGAAATGTGCATTATGATAATATGTAACGGCTACGATTAATTAAAAGGGTATAATTATTAGTTTTTTTACTTTTTTCCACTACCTTTATAATTGAGTATAAGTTGTTCACCACTGTCTTATACTATATGTGTAATGGCATTGCAGAGTGACAGCATGTATAGAACCACTTCAGGCAAATGTAGGCGTGTGATTGCCTCCAACACACCAAAGGTAAGTAGCCAGATTTATTTGAAAGCAATCTGTGTGAATGTGGCCTTTTATTGGTCGTGAACTAATTTTTAATTTGATTACCATATGGCCGTGTGTTAATTCTGGGAACCTACATATATTACACATAATTTTAGTGTGAAATGCACTCTCAATACAGTATTGCCAGTCTTAACAGATAAACACGATATAAGTAATTTCGTAAATGCTATAAAAATAACTATGTTTTATTTTTATAAATCATTAAGGCTATACCGCCATAAATTGAAATAGGAAAAATTATTAATTTTACATACCCTTATATAATTTTTACATTTTTTTTTTAATCTTTAGAAGTATAATTATATTATATATAATACAAACTTTTAATTAATATTTCTGTAAAAACTGACAAAACAAGTTTAGAGTTTTGGCCTATTTCAGCTTTTGTCTGACCAAGATGACGACACAACGCTACAGTGCTCCCCACCGGTTACAGCTTCAGGTTCAAAGCAATCTGCAGTGGAAGAGCAAGCAATGTCTCACGAAGTGCACGTCATTCAAGGGTCCGGCAGAGAAGTGGGTCCACATAGGCGACCAGTCGCTAGTGGACGACTGGGAGTGGCAGCACAGAAAACATTAGCCGAGGCTGTCGACCAAAGAATTACAGTACGACCTGACATGCACGGAGTTCTATTGCCTCCAACAGCCCCAACACCGACGGCCGGACAATCACAACCTACCAATGAAGGGCAGTACGACACCGCCGATCGGGCAGCCAGAGGAGAGACGCGACAACCTGCAGACCAGCCGGCCCATCCCGATGACCTTGCACCCCAAAGAGAGTTAGTGGGCGACGGCCAACCTGACAACGAAACACCATTAACGGGACCAGATGTGGAAGAGAACGCTGATGAGGTGGTTCCACCTGTTCTGCCCGAACCAGTTTATGTACCCATTGTGGAAGAAGGCGCTGAAGATGTCGTCCCACCTATTCTTGTAGACAATGTGGTGCAAGGGGTTCCGCGTGGCGTAGACTACCAAGTAGGGGACCGTCAACCACAAATCCCAGGGGACATGATAATAGTAGGAGATAGGCCAGAACAAGTAGACCCTCTACCACCAATGGACGACGCCATCCCAGTACAGGCACCCGCCCAATTACCGGTGAGTATAATCATGAAACTTTTCCTAATCCGTCTCACAACACCTGTTAAGTAAGGGTGAGGTTCCTGTCTAGGTAAGGTTGTGGTGTAAAACAACTAATATATAATCTGTATAAAACCTGCATAGGTGAAATTGACATAAAAACTATCCGAAAAACCTACAAAGTAAGGAACTCACATAAAATTAGCATCCTAAGATATTATATAGCCCATACTATGATATGTAGTCCTTATCTTTTTTTAAGGAAATTTAACAACTAATGGTTATTTAAAATGTATCCGTTGAAAAGTACACCAAATGGTAATTACCGATTGTAACCAATATATTATTTTTATTATTTTCTAGGCACACGAGCCGCTACGCCGCCACTGGTTCTTTTTAATAAGCTACCAGATGGACAGGATGTCTGTTGAGAACCTTGATCTTTTTGTGGCTCGTTCCATCGAGCTGGCTAGGGAGCTGGTGACAACCATTTGATGTAATAGCATTATAACATAGAAGCCTAAACATTTACCACGAACTAAAAAAAAAGATGTAGAGAAAAGCAATATTTTCGCTTCTCTATAGTGAAGGGTGACTATGCTGTATCGTATCCTTTTCAAATATCCTTTATGTCGACGGCAAGTGTAAAAATAACATCATTAGGTTATATAACCACTTAATGTTTTTATATTTAATTTTTATTTTCTAACTTAAGGGTATGATGACCGTGTCACACCCTTCATACATTGTCTCTGTTGCCCTTTTACCATATGACTGTGGCAGAAAAAATTACTAGTAAATACTGTTTTGCGAATGTGTAAGGTGTGTTCAACAATGAATATAGTTTCATGGATTTATTGCATGTATAGCGCCATATAGTTTTATCGTTCTGCAACTTGGGCCCTCTCGCTTTATCGGGCCGTCGGTGTCATTTGCCTAAATAATACCATTCGTTATATATCTTTGTATCAGACACATACAAGCCAAATTTTAGTGGCTACAGTAAAAATTTGTTGATGATCATCTGCATAGAATACAGCCAATTAGATATTTCGTACGTTGCGCAGAAAAAGTGGGGGCTTAACTATACTAAGGCCCACATCATCCGTATGTTTGCAGATTTCTGGATGGGCACGGGGGTTATCTCTATCATGCTCCTAACGACTGTGCCAGAATAATTACAGCTTGTGTGTGCTTGCACAATGTGTGCATCAGAGGAGAGATTCCTGTACCCCCCCCGGACTAGTTACCGACCGATGCACCTACTGTCCCAGAGAGAAGGCAACGCAGGACACAAAATCGGGGACCTTCACCTCAGCCAGACAGCGGTACACAGGACGACCGCACTAGACGGGCCACCTTCATCCGCACATATTTTAACCTTGTCTGAAAGAAACAATGTCTCTAACCTAAAAGTGTACCTACTTTTGTCAGATTTGTAAATTCTCCACTTTGTTTTCTCGAGTGAGTTACTTTTTGTTTAACACATGGCCGACCGGTAAATTGTTATAATTACATAGAGGGAAAACTAGGCTAGTTGCACCGTGAACCCTTTTTTGATAGAACATTGTTTCTATGTGTCTTGTTAATCTGTTTAAAAAAACAATTTGTGATAAAGTTTATGTCAATACATTACTCAGTACTTTTGGAACAATAAGGTCTGGAGGAAACCATCACTCTCGGTTAATAAAAAATAAAAACAATGTGGATAACTGTAAATAAAATAAATTACGGCATACACTTTAAACCACTATCGTTGTCAAATTACCTTTTATTTATTCCAAGTGAAGTTTACTGGTTTATTTTCTTAATGGTTCATTGAGAACCTCACAAGTGTGTAGTCGCACCAACTAGGCAGAAAAAAGTAACTTCTAAAGGGCCATACTTTATTAAAGATAAATTGAACTGAAACGACTTTTAGAGTAGTATTTCTTCTTTATTGATATAACAACGGTTTCCATTAAACTCTATCGTCTCTATAGAGATTGTTTAACCTTTGGGCAGCGTGGTCTTTGAGACTTTCTCACTTCCCGTGGTGCGGCACACAGAGGTACAGAGGGACTGCATCCCTGCAACCCTGAAAACATTAAGAACATGTATTAGAGATAAATAATAAGTACAATTTTTTTGTTTTAGAATCCTTTATGTTAATATAATATGATTTGTAAGTAAACGATGTGAACCATGAGCCTCCATGTGTGACAACTTAAGTTATCAAGAGATAGCGCAGGACACAAAAAATGTATAATAAAAATCCTATACTCTAGAGCGACTACTTGTTTGCTTTTATATTAACATGCTAATACGATTTTATCTTGTAAGTCCATCATCTCACAGAGGACCTTATTTTTAGGACACTTGAATACAAATAGGTTTATGGTTTGCGACAAATAAGATTTGCCTTCAAGTTATTTTTAAAAAATTGACCCGCTGAATAACTATTCTTTAAACCGAACCTAAATTTGATACAAAAAATGTTAAAGGAGATAATAATGAAGTGCTGGCTAGGCTTTCTATTTTCCTAACCCCCATATACATAATGTACTTGGTAAGACCAATCGGTATATATTGTCGGTCATACACTATATTAAAAAAATTTATTTTGATTAGTATAAAAGTGAAAATTCCTATAATAATGGCCTCGGAGTCCGTCTCACTAGCCACCGACACAATATCCAAGTCGTCCAGCTCTGGAATAGACGAGGTATTTTTCGAAGAAACATCTTTATTAAATGGCGGTGTAGACGTTACCAATGTTTTCAGGGCCTTCAACTCGACAAAGAATCGCTGCATCTGGTCGGACATGTTGTTAATGACGAGGTTGACACTCTCTATCTCTCCCTGCAGAGCCGTTGTTGAAGGGCCGGAGGTGTTAGCCTTCTCTTGTTTGAGGACAGCCGTTAGTTTCTGTATTTCCACGGCCAGTTTTAAAGTTGCACTTTCGTTAGAAGTTTGAGTTCCCACTTCTTTGGCTGTGATGTTAACATCTATGGGAGTGAGACGATGCGCACCTGCCCTTTGTTGATTATCTACAAAGGCCACTGTAAGGAATGGTCATCTTTCAATACAGGTGGATTATTTTGCGGTATCTCTATTGTTGATTTTATTTTTAAATAACAATAACTTCAAAGCAATTCACTAAGATATTTTACAATCTTAGAAAACACACTTCCACAGTTCTTCATTCATAATCCAATATAATTCAAACCTTTATATTTCGGAAGCTAATAATGGTCCCTGAAATAAATTTTTCTAAATTACGTAAAAAAAATAAACGGTATGCCCTATGACTCTGTACATTGTAAAATATTTTATAAAATACTTCATAGTACGTAGAAAGATAACTAACGGTAATTTAAACAAAAATTAATTTTAATGCCCAATAGTTTATCATAATTTATTAACGATTAGAACCGAAAGATTAATTAGATTTTCACGATAACACAACAAACAAAAAAAATATTTTATCTTACAAGCACTCTCAAGTGAATGGTTTGGAGTTGTCGGAGTACATATTAGGACTTCACGAGTAGATCCCTCGATGTTCTCTGGCGAAGCCTCTACAGTTTCATTTGATGACCCAGTACACCTCGATGAATTCCCTTTACTTGCTTCTACTGGTGTGCCTATAATAGGTAATAAATTCATATATTTCATGTAACTTATTGTAAACGGATCTACAAGGTACTTTAGATTTAAACCGAAGGTAGCCTATTTCGGTTGCCATAGCAATGCAATTCGAAGGTCACATCGGACATTGGTGCAGTCATGTGAGGGACCATCTGGTGGACCATCGTTTAGACCATGATAGGGAACATCAGTTGGACCATCGGTTAGACCATCGGTTGGACCATCGGTGGGACCATCGGTGGGACCATCGGAGGGACCATCGATGGGACCATCGGAGGGACCATCGGAGGGACCATCGGTGGGACCATCAAAGGGACCAGTGGTGGGACCATCGAAGGGACCAACAGAGGGACCATCGGAGGGACCATCGGAGGGACCATCGGTGGGACCATCAAAGGGACCATCAAAGGGACCAGTGGTGGGACCATCGAAGGGACCAACGGAGGGACCATCGGAGAGACCATCGGAGAGACCATCGGAGGGACCATCAGAGGGACCATCGGTGTTCCCTCTCATGGTCCCTCAAATGGGTCCATCTAAGGGACCAACGGAGAGACCATCGGAGGGACCATCGGAGGGACCATCGGTGGGACCATCGGTGGGACCATCGAAGGGACCAGTGGTGGGACCATCGAAGGGACCAACGGAGGGACCATCGGAGGGACCATCGGAGGGACCATCGGTGGGACCATCGGTGGGACCATCGAAGGGACCAACGAAGGGACCATCGGAAAGACCATCAGAGTGACCATCGGAGGGACCATAGGAGGGACCATGGGGGCCATTGAATAGACCCTGGGGTGACCATAGGAGTGACTATATGGTGGACCTTCTTATGGACCATCGGATGAACCAGCGGAGGGACCATAGTAGGGATCACGGGGGGAACAGGGAATGGACCATCGCAGGGACCATCTGATCGAACTTTTATTTTTACGTGTGGGGACCATTATAGGGACCATTACAACCCTTAGATGTACCTTGGTTGAAGGATCAGTGGATGGACCATCGGATGCTCCACACATTGTCCCTTATACCAACCACGAGATGATCCATCCGATGGTGCATGCGATGGTCCCTATGATGGTACGACAGAAGCTCCAACAGATGGTCTAACAGATGCGCCATGCGGTTGTCCGTCTGATGGGCCAACCGAGGCTACCTCAGATTGCGTGTACAACCATAGGATACTATTTACTTTTTCCGTGGTTCCTAAACCATCACACGCAGGACCAAAAAGATACCGACGCACCAGTTCTGATGTATAAATAAACAGATTGTATAACTGTGTGCAACCTAAGGGCGCTGTACAGAGGCGTTAAAAGTACAATTCACCAAATATTAGCTTAGGGAGGCATCGAATAAGAAACGCTAACATAACAATCAATAAATTTGTGTACTAAACTACTGTTCTCGCTTGATGGACACACACGTGCACAAAATAAAAGGCTAGATTCTATGTAATTTTGCAAGTTGTGTTTTCCTTTCAAGAGCCAGGCCCCTAGAGACGAGCGACAGATAATGGCAATCCCCGATTAGTTATCTCCAAAGGACACACCAATAAAAATTATTATGGAGATAGTAGAAAAGGTTATAGATTAAGGAGAGAAACTACGCAAATTATATATAAAGGTGGAATTCACCAGAATATATTATCTTTTATAACTGAGATTTTTTTTCTGACAGTACATGGTTGGCACATTACCTGAACTGGAGGTAAAGGCTGGAGGGCACCTAGTGTATATACATAGCGTTACTACCGAAGCGGTAATGAATAGTTTGACCGGCAGTGAAACCACCGACAGATGTCAACACTGGGTGATGGGCGACCTCTAAATAATCCACATTAATCCAAGACGCGCTCTCAACCGTGCCAAAGAAGTATCAATTATTGTAATACTAGGACTATTTCTGACCGTTGTTAATAGAGTTACAGTTGTTTGTTACTTTTTTATATACAAAACATAATATACATAACGCCTCAACACGGTTACTGGGTATGGCTAATACACTTATTTAGCATTGACACTATTGGAAGGTCCCAGCCCACCAGTGGCACGTGCCTGTCGGGTCCAGTGCCAAGCAGAATGGGGCGGCACGTTTAGACACTAAATTATAGATAGCGCCGAAACGGCAAACACACGACCGTGCGATGTATAACAGTCAAGGGTTTGCCGGCAATACACCCCTCGTCCAAGAGCTCTACCCCCCCTGGACAGGCTCAAAGGACAAAAAATTTATAAAATTGGGAAGCAAATACGAAGAGGCACTGAACGCTTCACAATACCATCCGGAAGCCGACATAGACTAATAAAGAAAGTGTTACAAGAAATTTGGGTTTAGGACTTACAGGAAAGGCCACCAGGAAGAGGTATTCAACACCTACTTTTAGGGGACTCCACAGGTTTTCGATATTTTGGAAATACATGGGACACGGGACTCCAAGTCGGGTCGTCCTCGCTCGCCTCAACTAAGACAGCATTCACAGTCGGCAGAATATCAGGCAGCAGTTGTATAACTGAAACACACATTTTGTATGTATGACAACCATTTTGGCCGTATCCCCTTCTATAGTTTACTTAGAATTAACTTTAAGACTTTGAGTATTTCTAACTAAACATATACTTAATAGAGTAACGCAATCAACTAAACACAACCTAGTTTATACTTTGTAATAAAATAACTGAACACGAAGGACATAGAAATTTTCCT
Source organism: Alentia gelatinosa (assembly GCA_950022655.1). Lineage (NCBI taxonomy): Eukaryota > Metazoa > Annelida > Polychaeta > Phyllodocida > Polynoidae > Alentia > Alentia gelatinosa. Next base: position 46,798,474 of record OX465587.1, on the reverse strand, counting down.
AAACGGCGGTCTAAACACACGGAATAGTTGTTATATTATTCAATTGGCCATCATGGGAATTTTTAAAAGATGGCTAATTATTTTAAAATCTTATTACCTTCACTAGGACTTTGGGATGGGAGTAAATCCCGAAGTTCTGAATCAGAGTTGAGGTACAAAGGGTAATCCGATTTAGCACGGCCCATTTCCCTTTCACGAAGGGCCGTTTGCCGGGCTTCTTCTTCCTCCAACTCGGCCTCCTCCATAAGACGCCTAAATTTTGCAGACCCGTTGATAAAGAGGTGCATATTTTCGGCACAATATCCCGCCGTTTCGGTGTAGAAGCTGACTTGTCGGTCACTTTACGCCTCCAGACTGAGCAGTCCGGGCTTCTTCCAGAAGTCCTATTGGAAGTGGAGGCAACAGTGGAAGGGGAGACAACCCTTTGGCCAGAGATGGGTATCGGTGGTAGAACAACGCCCACATCATCAACCAAGGGAAGACCTGTAAACAGAAACACACAACGAAACTCGTAACGACAATTCAAAATATTTTTATAATTAGAACGCCACCTGGACGAAAAAGTATTGGTAAAACACACGACTATAACAAAGTGTCTGCACCCTCCCACAAGAGCACCAACATTTTAGAAATACAGCAAAAGTGCAAACACTTCAATAATCTTTAAAAATAATAAATTTTGCTGTAATAGAAAGTTTTTTTGACACGGGTCCATTCAGTTTTCATGTACAAGTAGCATTTGCAAACTTACCGTCGGCGGTAACATTAGATGCATATGTTAACGCCAGCTCTTGCAGCTCAGACATGTGTAATCGCGCAGGGATGGCACCATTCCCCATCTGAGTCTGATGAGACTTACGTTCCGCATGCTGAAACATATTTTATTATATTGACAACCCTATACTTTAAATAGCATAACTACGATACAATCAGTGGTACAATATGGTTTATTATTACGTACCCATATAAAAACACTGTATTGAAGCGGTAGAAATTATTAATGACATTAACTACATAAGAGACAATAAAACAAGGCAAATGGCACGATGATACAGTAAACCACTGACACTCGCCGAGGGCAAGTTACATAATATAGATGGCTGATTGAGGATGATATTAATCTTATAAGAGGCAAAATCTAATTAGACATATTAGTACAATTTGAAAATCAGACCAGACACGCATGATAGGAGGACGCTATTTACAATATATGTGACAGTCATACTCAATAAAGAAGTTAACAAAAGCTATACGACACTCAAATACGTTAAAAAAAATCTAAAACCTTATATCATCGGGAGTATGGAAGTGATAGTTGATGTCTTAAAAAAAAATGGCCTATCTACAACAATTGATTTATTTTCTCCCAATTGATTACCAAGAAGGCCTCCGATAGTAGAAAACGTGCAAATAACCGCCGTCCAGACCACAATGGGCCAGTGTGGCCGGCCTTGCGCGAGTATGCAGTGCATCGCACTTCTGTACCTGTTCATGATGTTTGAACGACCAGTAGCACATGTAAGGTGTAATGTTTTTCTTTTTTTATATTTACTGTAATATATAATTAGTTAACCCACTCTATCGACAGACACAGCCAACCGGTTCCTTGGTAACAGGTGGAAGACAGAATGCAAGAATGACAGCCTTCTGTTTGAAGCCATATCAAAGGAGGTGTGAAATCAATTTAAAGCGACGCCCGAGGTTAGTGCCTAGTACTAATAGTGGTATAAAGGAAATAGCTATGTTGGAGAAGAGAATGTATAGAAAATAAATGTGTATACCTCCACCCATAGAAATAGACAACAGGTCACCACCTCGGCCGACAGACCGCGATCAACGAACCGACTGAACGCTCGAGCGAGAGGGGCGTACCCGTGATTAAGCACCGGTGCAGCTAATCGTTCGCAATAGTGCGCATAAACATTATTTAGGGGCCTTTTTTAAGCAAATAAGACACCGATCCAACCTTTAAACCCATTCACACATTTGCCCGATGATTCCATTCATCGTGAATAATCGAGTCGCTGTATGCACTCAACAGAGCCGATTTTTATCAGGTCTGGTATTACTTGCCTTTGGGTAATTACCGACTGTGCACGACATTAATCGTCTCGCTGTACGCACTTCACCGGCTGTTCCCGATAGTGAGTAGGCCGTTTAGATAGCGATGATATAAATCCACCAGTATGATTGACATGTGCCTTATATAAATGAGTAGGGGAAACAGAGGTGATGCTGACTCTAAACACCATAACGCGATATCTTAGTTTGATACAAAAATAAGAAACAGATAAATTTTTTATAGGAATCTACAATACTGGCCCGTAGATCGCAGGGGCTTGGCTCCCCGAGGCTAATTTTGTTCTTAATCGTGTCGCTTTACAAGACCATAAACCCGGGAGATGTGATCGGCAAGCACTTCTTTATGGCTGTTTGAGGCTCTAAGACAGCGACATTCTTGTTCCCGATTATAGTCTGTGATAGCACCTGGGACAATCGATAGAAAATGCCACTGTCTTATGGGCTGTGGAGGCATAGAACAAGTCCAATTGTAGCATATTTTACGTGAGCTGCACCCACAAGACAGGGAAAAAAATTGTTTTCACGACGACAGATGATGCCCGTATAGGGACAGAGACGAACGTGGATGAACATGATTGACATAACAGTAGTTTATACCACTACCTTATGGTAATTAAATTATTATGTTTACGGGCTGTGAAATGTGAGGGACTTCACTCTTTCTAGTTAGAGCTTATGTAGGGCACTCAATGTATTAGCTCCTTTATGTCACTTATTTTCTACTCTAGAAGTTATTGAGTAAAAAGTAAGCGTGCCATAAAAATTCTAAAACTCTAACTTGTTATGTCTCTTGTTAATATTTGTAGACCGATTAGACGACTGCTCACCCTTTTTTTGGCAGCAGAAACAAAGCATGTCATTTTCTTCTTACATTCCCCGGGTTTGCGGCCAAACTCCGACACCGTTTTCACCGCTTCTGCAAAGATATTATTTATATGCCGGTGCACTTAAACAGAGCTGGCAAAGCGGAAAACATCATGTGTAGAATACGGTTGATTAGGAAAAACGATATACCCTTTTAATTAGTGATAATTTAGTGCCACTTCGCATGGCAAATAATGAGATTCCTTGCGCTGACACCTCTGAATTAAGGAAATTATACTATGGACTATGCAAAGAAAAAATTAAGCCGATAGGGCGATGGTGCGATAAAAAGATAAACGACTTTGAAAATTTCCGTTACAGCTACTAGAAAGTTGCACTAGGTAGATAAATGAAAGTATAAACGTACGGGATACACGCTTCCACCCCGATTTCTTAGCGCGACGACTGCCACCAATGCCCGTATGTTTAGCCTTAAGCACCGGTTTTTCCGTAAGGCATGTTTGAATGAGAGCATGCAGCTCCTCGTTGGACCAATAGGGACGCCGCTTCCCTCCATCGCTAGAGTCATCCGAAGTATCTGACATCTATAGGAATATCAAAGTTTATGTTAAATAAAATGTACTTAGATAGTATGGAATAAGTTTTTTCGACAATGTGTCACGAGTTAGACCATATTTATCATTTGGCCCTAAAGGACGTAAATTTTAACAGCCATACATACAGCGAAACGACTCGATAGGCGGTTTTTATACATTCAACACACCGTGAAAAGTATAAAGTTAACAATCAATTTTGGACACCATTACTGTTGAAAAGAGTCTAAACATGGGCATGAATAATATAATATTTTACCTCAATAGCATAACCACTGTACTTGTTAAAAAGCGTACAAGTAAAATTGAAGGACTGCTAAGATAACACTATAATATGTAGAGGCAATTCAACGAAAACAATCAATACGGTAAAAATAAATACAGGTGCAGTGAGGGCCGATGAACCGATACACTTCAGTGATTCCCCATTATAGGCAGACTAAGTAGGTTACGTAATACATTGAAAACTTGACACCTTGCAGTTGAAGTGTAAGCGAACTCACATAATACTTGTGAATAAACAACTACCAAACTGGCAGAAGATACAGTATTGGCGCCTAATAAAACAACACTTATTATTTATATTATAATGAATACATTAAGAAAGAAGACACCCACAATTTAACCTCCTATCCATAGCTGATAACGAGACTCTATCGAATACACCCTTGACCAGTAAGCAGGTGACATTGGGCCTATATCAGGGCACTGTCAGAGAAGTGTAACAACTAGCAATTTGGCAAACCCCGACAAACTTCATAAGCAGGCAACTTTCAAGGAAATGAGAGCATCACATCAAACAACCGATTAAAAACACTAAACTGTGGGCGCTACTACGTTACAAGACGGTTCTAGCGCTTCATAAAAAATAAACAAACTCACCATTGAACACGTGTAAGGCGGGATGACGTCAATAACCCACGAGGATCCACGTGAATAACGTGCGATCCTATTCTGAGCTGGTAACTGGTATGTACATTTCTAGGAAACAGTGACCGTTTGCAAACGATCACTATTAGTGATCACTTCAACAGTGACCGGCTCTGAGAAACACTTGTTGGTCACGATCACTGTTTTGGCCTCATAAAGTATCACTGTTTTGTGATCACACTTTATAATGACGTCGTTGTCTAAAAAACAGGCCCCAGGTGGGGGTTTGCCTCTTTCTTGGTAGAGGATGTGCCATGCCTGAAACCCGTGCATGCAGGTGCTACAGGGTCTCCCTTTGTTAAGCAACCTGACTGTGTATTTAGTCAGGGTCACAGCTAGGCTGGCAGATCACACGTTGTGCTCCTCAGCACAGAGAGAGAGAGTGTGGCATACCTGGGTTCTCACAGAGAGTGCTGACTTTCCTTAGTCTTTCGGTAGTAGGGTCAGGGTTATTCAGCTTTGGTAGATTGTACCTGGCCTGCTTGTGAGCTACTTAGCTTCAGCTAGGGAATGAATAGCTAAACAGTAAAACATTCTTTGATAGATGAATTCTCGTTTATCATAGTTGTTTGATTTGCTTGGTGCGAGTAGCAGAAAGGCCTCTGGTTCTGTCACACCTGGAACCGACTGTGGTTCAGCAAATCACAGGGTAACATATAAACCAATGTCAGGTTAGTTTGATCATCAGGATCTGGTAATTAACCTAACCCAGCGACGGCTACAAGACTAACACATTTTAACAAGTGTGTTACTTGTTAAGGGTATTATGGGAAACCATGGTTATGGTGACAATACGGGGTAGATTTATGAGTTGTTTTGGAGAAATTCGTTCTGAATGAGACGGTTACAGCGAGTTCAGAACGAATTTCTCTGAAACAACGAGTAAATCTACCCTGTATTGCCACCATCACCATGGTTTCATACTATTACATACCTTAATTCGGTCTTAAGTAGGTAAAACTGACTGTAATTTGACGTCAAAGTCACTTTTTGCAACTCGCAAATACGATGCGTACACTAGCAGACATGCCCGAGTGGACAACTACTTTAGAATTTAATGCATTCTGATTGGCCAAGAGGCCCGGGATTCCCGAGAGCATAGGGAATCCCCAATAATGACGTCACAGTGGTGCGGCCGTTTGTTGACACCTATGAGTCGCCCGCTCGGCGAGTGGCCGTATTGGTATCGATCGATCTCACATATCTAGACTATCTAAAGTGTATCACGTGAATTATACTCGTTTTCTACCTCAATATTTGATAAATGTACCTATTAACTTGCTCCTTGGATACTGTACTATGCCACAGAACTCGCGAAGTGAAGGGACCTGCCATTTTAAAATCTTGCGCCTATAACTGTGTTGTCTGCCTCTCCACCAATCAGATTGCGTTATTTTTTCAAAGGGTGCAATCTCTAGCTCAAAGCGTGCAGGTAAGGCTAAAAGTAGCATTTTGTCACTCAAAGCGTGCAATCTGTAGGAACCCAAAGGCACCAGTACATCGTTTCACGGCGTACAGTGCAATCTGTGTACGATAACTGTACCCCTAGGAGCAGTACGAATTTACACTGAGTTAGTGCATAGGTATGTAATAATAATGCCTACTGTACAAAGTTCTAAATCCATCCAATAATGAAATTTTAATCCCAACTGGCCATTACCCTTAAAGAGAAAAAAACAACCTATATTGATATTTGTTCAGGTAGATTTCTCGACCTCACTGATATCAGTGATGATATCACCCACTTCTTCATCAATGGGACACCAGAATGGTAGGTTCCATCAATAATTAATTAGCCTAGGCATGTACTTGATTAAGGTCTAGAGATTTCAATTGGTCATTTAGAGACCCTGCCTCCAGTAGGTTCCATCGATGCGACATTTATGAAGCTCATCACTGAGGGCAAATACATGTATACCAATCAAGTACAGTAACATGGTGTATGCATGCATGAATGCCTTTATTTCAAGATGAATTATTTAGGGTGGTCCAGTGACCTTTGTCCTATGTGTTTCTGTCCAGGTCAAGCCGTGAGAGCAATCTTCAGTTTAAGCAATTCATCTTAGCGTGGTGTGATGAAAAGAACGGCACTTCTCTTTACATGAGGGCATTCTTCTTCATGAGCACTTCGTTTCTTCGTACAGCAGAAGTTATAATTGACGCTATGAATGTAAGAAATAACAAAAATAATGAATGAATAACAGGATGTCAACTTTTCTTTGTTCACTAAATACAGATATTTCCTTTCTATTCAGGAAAGGGTAGACAGAGGTCATTGTCACTCTTAGTCGAAATGTATGAATTGGTTTGAATTGAACTGAACTTCTTCTTGCCCAAACTTATGCATTATAAATGTGAAATCTAACCCCAGAGGGACTGTTGCCTGCAAGAGGATGGCATGCAGAAAGGTCAGTCCTAGTGTCAGTCTATACCAATACGGGACAGGCACATTGTTATCTGAACTAATAATTGAACTGCAGCATCACATGATATGATATATAGGATCACTGATATCATTTTCTGGTTCACCTGGGGGTCTTGGTTAAATGTGACGTTATACCTACATTCTCGTATAATTTCATCTTTATCAATCCATCATTTCCTTCTTGAAACTATTTTATCAATCTCAGAAAAATACACAATGTTTTGATGGACCATTTGCCCAGTGCCAGATGATGCCTTAAAGGATCAATTTTCCATTAAGAGTCAAAAAGAATAGCCATACTATAAGAGAAAATGATATATTTACCAGCAAAGTGCATTCAAACTTTGCGCTGAACATCCACTACATGTGTTGCACTCACACATGGCTTCACTTTCATGTAGAATTGTTGACAAAAAGCAAAGCACCAGGAACAAACTGTAGAGGAACAATTCACAGAATGACAAAGTATTCAGTAAATGATGATTAGGTATGTCCTTATCAATGCAAATTTAATTCCAAATTCTAAAGCACCTGAAAAGAAAATCTATACTGATTTTCCATAAAGAGCCTGAAGTCGAACCTAGACTATATCAAAAGGATGATGTTTATGTCTTACCAGACCACTGAAGCCTTCATTGTGTTAACAATGGTAGAGTTCTTTTTGAAGTTCTCTTGTTTCTTTGATCACTGTAATTCTCAGCTGCAGTTTCAGTGCTTTATATATCAATGCTTTCATTTAGTAACTATGTTTAGAAATGCAATATTTGGTCTTTAGTGTCAGGAACATACATGTTCTGCTAGGCTGCAAATGCAGTTTGGGAACTATGCTTTATCATCATGTCCCAAAGTACATACCTTTGCAGAGTCCACAGTTGCTATGCAATCAGGCCACGTGCACTCCCCAGGATTTGAGGCCATTAAACATGTTTTGAAATAGAACTTGAAATAGAACTTGACATAGGTATGATAGTGCATGTAACATTTAATTTTGTCTTATTCAGTTTGTGAACAATGGTATTCAACGAAAGAACCTCCCCCTAAAGAATGTGAAATAAAGATTGTTGGAAAAAAAATAAGAATAACCTAATGGTACAATTTCCTGACAGAAACTGGGTCTATTCTGCAGAAATCATTGTAAACAAAATATTTCATCATGGCTACATTATTTCAGGTGACTAGGGAGTGGTCCATATTGATCCATGGGAAATTAGAGCTTGTTCCTTCCTATCTATTGATAAGCTGAAGAGTGTTATACATTTTTCTCTGCCAACTTCCTCAAGAGTTATCAAATAGGGTTATATTTTATTTAAGGCAATCATGATCTTATGAGAAAATCTTGGATCGCATGGATAATGTTGTTGGGTGGTTGGGCAAAGAAAAAGTCCACAATTATAGTCTGGCCCTAGTTTGGTTTGTTTGTCGGTTTGAACTAACGTCCAGTTAACCATTGCAGGTTCTCACCAGACTTTCTCAAGGTTCTTATACACCACACAGGTGGTGATTGAATCTATGAAATGAATTAAGGTAGAAACCTCACCCCTACACATTTACCGAGGTGCGAGTTCTTTTACGTTCCACACCACACGGACATGGTATGAGAGGGATTGGCCTTTGATATAGCAGTAAATCTACCACTGATGGGGGTGAAGGAGAAAAGTGGCCACAGAGGGATCCGAATCATCAAAGTCTGACAACTTTGGTATTACAAGTTCAGTGCTCTTTACCACAGAGCTAACTCCCCATCCCAGTGGCTTTTGTTATGCTTGCGTGCAAGCATATCCAGTCTGCACCACGAGGAGGTGAGGGGACCAACAGGGTGAAGGGATTGATTATTGTGGTCCACCCTAGCAGACCTCTGCCCCTAGAAGGTATCTTTTGACAAAGTTCAACCTCACACATTTGGAGGTGAACTTTGGATATTCTAGGCCTCTCTAACATCTGCCTGTCAGTAAACAATCTATGATTAAAGGCATGTTTTTCCAGTATTTTGGTATTATCATCCTTCATATATGTGAGCTAGTGTTATTTAGAACAATATGAGACATATAACACTCAATGAACAGTTGGATACTAGATTTTATTGTAATGTTTGCCAAAGAAGATAGTTTTTCAATAGGGAAATGTTCTGGGGATCCCTTTCCTCTGTGCTCCCATGAGCGGGAAATGGGGGCATTGAAGCACTACCACATCACAGTGCTGAGTATATTCACGCACAGAAATGCAAGTCATGAGTGCATTTGACCCATTTTGCACTGGGTGATGCCTTGAGGCATCATTTTCCGAGAAATATGAAATCATTGTGTGTATCCAATGATTTGGGAAATAGTTGATTGATAAAGATGAAACTTCCACACAACGTAGGGATATTATTCAATTAAGATTTTTTGATGAAATGGCAAATGCTGACACTACTACAGGCATATTTTGCAGCAGGTGCCCGATGCAAAATTGTTGAGCACTCTAACATGCATAATCTGTAGGCAAGCATTATTGAAATCCTATATATACTACTGGATTTTTCAGACTGGAGATCAGGGGGGGGTTTGCCTCTTTCTTGGTAGAGGATGTGCCATGCCTGAAACCTGTGCATTCAGGTGCTACAGGGTCTCCCTTTGTTAAGCAACCTGACTGTGTATTTAGTCAGGGTCACAGCTAGGCTGGCAGATCACACGTTGTGCTCCTCAGCACAGAGAGAGAGAGTGTGGCATACCTGGGTTCTCACAGAGAGTGCTGACTTTCCTTAGTCTTTCGGTAGTAGGGTCAGGGTTATTCAGCTTTGGTAGATTGTACCTGGCCTGCTTGTGAGCTACTTAGCTTCAGCTAGGGAATGAATAGTTAAACAGTAAAACATTCTTTGATAGATGAATTCTCGTTTATCATAGTTGTTTGATTTGCTTGGTGCGAGTAGCAGAAAGGCCTCTGGTTCTGTCACACCTGGAACCGACTGTGGTTCAGCAAATCACAGGGTAACATATAAACCAATGTCAGGTTAGTTTGATCATCAGGATCTGGTAATTAACCTAACCCAGCGACGGCTACAAGACTAACACATTTTAACAAGTGTGTTACTTGTTAAGGGTATTATGGGAAACCATGGTTATGGTGACAATACGGGGTAGATTTATGAGTTGTTTTGGAGAAATTCGTTCTGAATGAGACGGTTACAGCGAGTTCAGAACGAATTTCTCTGAAACAACGAGTAAATCTACCCTGTATTGCCACCATCACCATGGTTTCATATTATTACATACCTTAATTCGGTCTTAAGTAGGTAAAACTGACTGTAATTTGACGTCAAAGTCACTTTTTGCAACTCGCAAATACGATGCGTACACTAGCAGACATGCCCAAAGTGGACAACTACTTCAGAATTTAACGCATTCTGATTGGCCAAGAGGCCCGGGATTCCCGAGAGCATAGGGAATCCCCAATAATGACGTCACAGTGGTGCGGCCGTTTGTTGACACCTATGAGTCGCCCGCTCGGCCAGTGGCCGTATTGGTATCGATCGATCTCACATATCTAGACTATCTAAAGTGTATCACGTGAATAATACTCGTTTTCTACCTCAATATTTGATAAATGTACCTATTAACTTGCTCCGTGGATACTGTACTATGCCTCAGAACTCGCGAAGTGAAGGGACCTGCCATTTTAAAATCTTGCGCCTTTAACTGTGTTGTCTGCCTCTCCACCAATCAGATTGCGTTGTTTTTTCAAAGGGTGCAATCTCTAGCTCAAAGCGTGCAGGTAAGGCTAAAAGTAGCATTTTGTCACTCAAAGCGTGCAATCTGTAGGAACCCAAAGGCACCAGTACATCGTTTCACGGCGTACAGTGCAATCTGTGTACGATAACTGTACCCCTAGGAGCAGTATGAATTTACACTGAGTTAGTGCATAGGTATGTAATAATAATGCCTACTGTACAAAGTTCTAAATCCATCCAATAATGAAATTTTAATCCCAACTGGCCATTACCCTTAAAGAGAAAAAAACAACCTATATTGATATTTGTTCAGGTAGATTTCTCGACCTCACTGATATCAGTGATGATATCACCCACTTCTTCATCAATGGGACACCAGAATGGTAGGTTCCATCAATAATTAATTAGCCTAGGCATGTACTTGATTAAGGTCTAGAGATTTCAATTGGTCATTTAGAGACCCTGCCTCCAGTAGGTTCCATCGATGCGACATTTATGAAGCTCATCACTGAGGGCAAATACATGTATACCAATCAAGTACAGTAACATGGTGTATGCATGCATGAATGCCTTTATTTCAAGATGAATTATTTAGAGTGGTCCAGTGACCTTTGTCCTATGTGTTTCTGTCCAGGTCAAGCCGTGAGAGCAATCTTCAGTTTAAGCAATTCATCTTAGCGTGGTGTGATGAAAAGAACGGCACTTCTCTTTACATGAGGGCATTCTTCTTCATGAGCACTTCGTTTCTTCGTACAGCAGAAGTTATAATTGACGCTATGAATGTAAGAAATAACAAAAATAATGAATGAATAACAGGATGTCAACTTTTCTTTGTTCACTAAATACAGATATTTCCTTTCTATTCAGGAAAGGGTAGACAGAGGTCATTGTCACTCTTAGTCGAAATGTATGAATTGGTTTGAATTGAACTGAACTTCTTCTTGCCCAAACTTATGCATTATAAATGTGAAATCCAACCCCAGAGGGACTGTTGCCTGCAAGAGGATGGCATGCAGAAAGGTCAGTCCTAGTGTCAGTCTATACCAATACGGGACAGGCACATTGTTATCTGAACTAATAATTGAACTGCAGCATCACATGATATGATATATAGGATCACTGATATCATTTTCTGGTTCACCTGGGGGTCTTGGTTAAATGTGACGTTATACCTACATTCTCGTATAATTTCATCTTTATCAATCCATCATTTCCTTCTTGAAACTATTTTATCAATCTCAGAAAAATACACAATGTTTTGATGGACCATTTGCCCAGTGCCAGATGATGCCTTAAAGGATCAATTTTCCATTAAGAGTCAAAAAGAATAGCCATACTATAAGAGAAAATGATATATTTACCAGCAAAGTGCATTCAAACTTTGCGCTGAACATCCACTACATGTGTTGCACTCACACATGGCTTCACTTTCATGTAGAATTGTTGACAAAAAGCAAAGCACCAGGAACAAACTGTAGAGGAACAATTCACAGAATGACAAAGTATTCAGTAAATGATGATTAGGTATGTCCTTATCAATGCAAATTTAATTCCAAATTCTAAAGCACCTGAAAAGAAAATCTATACTGATTTTCCATAAAGAGCCTAAAGTCGAACCTAGACTATATCAAAAGGATGATGTTTATGTCTTACCAGACCACTGAAGCCTTCATTGTGTTAACAATGGTAGAGTTCTTTTTGAAGTTCTCTTGTTTCTTTGAGCACTGTAATTCTCAGCTGCAGTTTCAGTGCTTTATATATCAATGCTTTCATTTAGTAACTATGTTTAGAAATGCAATATTTGGTCTTTAGTGTCAGGAACATACATGTTCTGCTAGGCTGCAAATGCAGTTTGGGAACTATGCTTTATCATCATGTCCCAAAGTACATACCTTTGCAGAGTCCACAGTTGCTATGCAATCAGGCCACGTGCACTCCCCAGGATTTGAGGCCATTAAACATGTTTTGAAATAGAACTTGAAATAGAACTTGACATAGGTATGATAGTGCATGTAACATTTAATTTTGTCTTATTCAGTTTGTGAACAATGGTATTCAACGAAAGAACCTCCCCCTAAAGAATGTGAAATAAAGATTGTTGGAAAAAAATAAGAATAACCTAATGGTACAATTTCCTGACAGAAACTGGGTCTATTCTGCAGAAATCATTGTAAACAAAATATTTCATCATGGCTACATTATTTCAGGTGACTAGGGAGTGGTCCATATTGATCCATGGGAAATTAGAGCTTGTTCCTTCCAATCTATTGATAAGCTGAAGAGTGTTATACATTTTTCTCTGCCAACTTCCTCAAGAGTTATCAAATAGGGTTATATTTTATTTAAGGTAATCATGATCTTATGAGAAAATCTTGGATTGCATGGATAATGTTGTTGGGTGGTTGGGCAAAGAAAAAGTCCACAATTATAGTCTGGCCCTAGTTTGGTTTGTTTGTCGGTTTGAACTAACGTCCAGTTAACCATTGCAGGTTCTCACCAGACTTTCTCAAGGTTCTTATACACCACACAGGTGGTGATTGAATCTATGAAATGAATTAAGGTAGAAACCTCACCCCTACACATTTACCTAGGTGCGAGTTCTTTTACGTTCCACACCACACGGACATGGTATGAGAGGGATTGGCCTTTGATATAGCAGTAAATCTACCACTGATGGGGGTGAAGGAGAAAAGTGGCCGCAGAGGGATCCGAATCATCAAAGTCTGACAACTTTGGTATTACAAGTTCAGTGCTCTTTACCACAGAGCTAACTCCCCATCCCAGTGGCTTTTGTTATGCTTGCGTGCAAGCATATCCAGTCTGCACCACGAGGAGGTGAGGGGACCAACAGGGTGAAGGGATTGATAATTGTGGTCCACCCTAGCAGACCTCTGCCCCTAGAAGGTATCTTTTGACAAAGTTCAACCTCACACATTTGGAGGTGAACTTTGGATATTCTAGGCCTCTCTAACATCTGCCTGTCAGTAAACAATCCAAGATTAAAGGCATGTTTTTCCAGTATTTTGGTATTATCATCCTTCATATATGTGAGCTAGTGTTATTTAGAACAATATGAGACATATAACACTCAATGAACAGTTGGATACTAGATTTTATTGTAATGTTTGCCAAAGAAGGCCTCTCTAACATCTGCCTGTCAGTAAACAATCCAAGATTAAAGGCATGTTTTTCCAGTATTTTGGTATTATCATCCTTCATATATGTGAGCTAGTGTTATTTAGAACAATATGAGACATATAACACTCAATGAACAGTTGGATACTAGATTTTATTGTAATGTTTGCCAAAGAAGATAGTTTTTCAATAGGGAAATGTTCTGGGGATCCCTTTCCTCTGTGCTCCCATGAGCGGGAAATGGGGGCATTGAAGCACTACCACATCACAGTGCTGAGTATATTCACGCACAGAAATGCAAGTCATGAGTGCATTTGACCCATTTTGCACTGGGTGATGCCTTGAGGCATCATTTTCCGAGAAATATGAAATCATTGTGTGTATCCAATGATTTGGGAAATAGTTGATTGATAAAGATGAAACTTCCACACAACATAGGGATATTATTCAATTAAGATTTTTTGATGAAATGGCAAATGCTGACACTACTACAGGCATATTTTGCAGCAGGTGCCCGATGCAAAATTGTTGAGCACTCTAACATGCATAATCTGTAGGCAAGCATTATTGAAATCCTATATATACTACTGGATTTTTCAGACTGGAGATCAGGTGGGGGTTTGCCTCTTTCTTGGTAGAGGATGTGCCATGCCTGAAACCCGTGCATGCAGGTGCTACAGGGTCTCCCTTTGTTAAGCAACCTGACTGTGTATTTAGTCAGGGTCACAGCTAGGCTGGCAGATCACACGTTGTGCTCCTCAGCACAGAGAGAGAGAGTGTGGCATACCTGGGTTCTCACAGAGAGTGCTGACTTTCCTTAGTCTTTCGGTAGTAGGGTCAGGGTTATCCAGCTTCGGTAGATTGTACCTGGCCTGCTTGTGAGCTACTTAGCTTCAGCTAGGGAATGAATAGCTAAACAGTAAAACATTCTTTGATAGATGAATTCTCGTTTATCATAGTTGTTTGATTTGCTTGGTGCGAGTAGCAGAAAGGCCTCTGGTTCTGTCACACCTGGAACCGACTGTGGTTCAGCAAATCACAGGGTAACATATAAACCAATGTCAGGTTAGTTTGATCATCAGGATCTGGTAATTAACCTAACCCAGCGACGGCTACAAGACTAACACATTTTAACAAGTGTGTTACTTGTTAAGGGTATTATGGGAAACCATGGTTATGGTGACAATACGGGGTAGATTTATGAGTTGTTTTGGAGAAATTCGTTCTGAATGAGACGGTTACAGCGAGTTCAGAACGAATTTCTCTGAAACAACGAGTAAATCTACCCTGTATTGCCACCATCACCATGGTTTCATATTATTACATACCTTAATTCGGTCTTAAGTAGGTAAAACTGACTGTAATTTGACGTCAAAGTCACTTTTTGCAACTCGCAAATACGATGCGTACACTAGCAGACATGTCCGAAGTGGACAACTACTTTAGAATTTAATGCATTCTGATTGGCCAAGAGGCCCGGGATTCCCGAGAGCATAGGGAATCCCCAATAATGACGTCACAGTGGTGCGGCCGTTTGTTGACACCTATGAGTCGCCCGCTCAGCGAGTGGCCGTATTGGTATCGATCGATCTCACATATCTAGACTATCTAAAGTGTATCACGTGAATTATACTCGTTTTCTACCTCAATATTTGATAAATGTACCTATTAACTTGCTCCGTGGATACTGTACTATGCCACAGAACTCGCGAAGTGAAGGGACCTGCCATTTTAAAATCTTGCGCCTATAACTGTGTTGTCTGCCTCTCCACCAATCAGATTGCGTTATTTTTTCAAAGGGTGCAATCTCTAGCTCAAAGCGTGCAGGTAAGGCTAAAAGTAGCATTTTGTCACTCAAAGCGTGCAATCTGTAGGAACCCAAAGGCACCAGTACATCGTTTCACGGCGTACAGTGCAATCTGTGTACGATAACTGTACCCCTAGGAGCAGTACGAATTTACACTGAGTTAGTGCATAGGTATGTAATAATAAAGCCTACTGTACAAAGTTCTAAATCCATCCAATAATGAAATTTAATCCCAACTGGCCATTACCCTTAAAGAGAAAAAAAACAACCTATATTGATATTTGTTCAGGTAGATTTCTCGACCTCACTGATATCAGTGATGATATCACCCACTTCTTCATCAATGGGACACCAGAATGGTAGGTTCCATCAATAATTAATTAGCCTAGGCATGTACTTGATTAAGGTCTAGAGATTTCAATTGGTCATTTAGAGACCCTGCCTCCAGTAGGTTCCATCGATGCGACATTTATGAAGCTCATCACTGAGGGCAAATACATGTATACCAATCAAGTACAGTAACATGGTGTATGCATGCATGAATGCCTTTATTTCAAGATGAATTATTTAGGGTGGTCCAGTGACCTTTGTCCTATGTGTTTCTGTCCAGGTCAAGCCGTGAGAGCAATCTTCAGTTTAAGCAATTCATCTTAGCGTGGTGTGATGAAAAGAACGGCACTTCTCTTTACATGAGGGCATTCTTCTTCATGAGCACTTCGTTTCTTCGTACAGCAGAAGTTATAATTGACACTATGAATGTAAGAAATAACAAAAATAATGAATGAATAACAGGATGTCAACTTTTCTTTGTTCTCTAAATACAGATATTACTTTCTATTCAGGAAAGGGTAGACAGAGGTCATTGTCACTCTTAGTCGAAATGTATGAATTGGTTTGAATTGAACTGAACTTCTTCTTGCCCAAACTTATGCATTATAAATGTGAAATCCAACCCCAGAGGGACTGTTGCCTGCAAGAGGATGGCATGCAGAAAGGTCAGTCCTAGTGTCAGTCTATACCAATACGGGACAGGCGCATTGTTATCTGAACTAATAACTGAACTGCAGCATCACATGATATGATATATAGGATCACTGATATCATTTTCTGGTTCACCTGGGGGTCTTGGTTAAATGTGACGTTATACCTACATTCTCGTATAATTTCATCTTTATCAATCCATCATTTCCTTCTTGAAACTATTTTATCAATCTCAGAAAAATACACAATGTTTTGATGGACCATTTGCCCAGTGCCAGATGATGCCTTAAAGGATCAATTTTCCATTAAGAGTCAAAAAGAATAGCCATACTATAAGAGAAAATGATATATTTACCAGCAAAGTGCATTCAAACTTTGCGCTGAACATCCACTACATGTGTTGCACTCACACATGGCTTCACTTTCATGTAGAATTGTTGACAAAAAGCAAAGCACCAGGAACAAACTGTAGAGGAACAATTCACAGAATGACAAAGTATTCAGTAAATGATGATTAGGTATGTCCTTATCAATGCAAATTTAATTCCAAATTCTAAAGCACCTGAAAAGAAAATCTATACTGATTTTCCATAAAGAGCCTGAAGTCGAACCTAGACTATATCAAAAGGATGATGTTTATGTCTTACCAGACCACTGAAGCCTTCATTGTGTTAACAATGGTAGAGTTCTTTTTGAAGTTCTCTTGTTTCTTTGATCACTGTAATTCTCAGCTGCAGTTTCAGTGCTTTATATATCAATGCTTTCATTTAGTAACTATGTTTAGAAATGCAATATTTGGTCTTTAGTGTCAGGAACATACATGTTCTGCTAGGCTGCAAATGCAGTTTGGGAACTATGCTTTATCATCATGTCCCAAAGTACATACCTTTGCAGAGTCCACAGTTGCTATGCAATCAGGCCACGTGCACTCCCCAGGATTTGAGGCCATTAAACATGTTTTGAAATAGAACTTGAAATAGAACTTGACATAGGTATGATAGTGCATGTAACATTTAATTTTGTCTTATTCAGTTTGTGAACAATGGTATTCAACGAAAGAACCTCCCCCTAAAGAATGTGAAATAAAGATTGTTAGAAAAAAAATAAGAATAACCTAATGGTACAATTTCCTGACAGAAACTGGGTCTATTCTGCAGAAATCATTGTAAACAAAATATTTCATCATGGCTACATTATTTCAGGTGACTAGGGAGTGGTCCATATTGATCCATGGGAAATTAGAGCTTGTTCCTTCCTATCTATTGATAAGCTGAAGAGTGTTATACATTTTTCTCTGCCAACTTCCTCAAGAGTTATCAAATAGGGTTATATTTTATTTAAGGCAATCATGATCTTATGAGAAAATCTTGGATCGCATGGATAATGTTGTTGGGTGGTTGGGCAAAGAAAAAGTTCACAATTATAGTCTGGCCCTAGTTTGGTTTGTTTGTCGGTTTGAACTAACGTCCAGTTAACCATTGCAGGTTCTCACCAGACTTTCTCAAGGTTCTTATACACCACACAGGTGGTGATTGAATCTATGAAATGAATTAAGGTAGAAACCTCACCCCTACACATTTACCGAGGTGCGAGTTCTTTTACATTCCACACCACACGGACATGGTATGAGAGGGATTGGCCTTTGATATAGCAGTAAATCTACCACTGATGGGGGTGAAGGAGAAAAGTGGCCGCAGAGGGATCCGAATCATCAAAGTCTGACAACTTTGGTATTACAAGTTCAGTGCTCTTTACCACAGAGATAACTCCCCATCCCAGTGGCTTTTGTTATGCTTGCGTGCAAGCATATCCAGTCTGCACCACGAGGAGGTGAGGGAACCAACAGGGTGAAGGGATTGATAATTGTGGTCCACCCTAGCAGACCTCTGCCCCTAGAAGGTATCTTTTGACAAAGTTCAACCTCACACATTTGGAGGTGAACTTTGGATATTCTAGGCCTCTCTAACATCTGCCTGTCAGTAAACAATCTATGATTAAAGGCATGTTTTTCCAGTATTTTGGTATTATCATCCTTCATATATGTGAGCTAGTGTTATTTAGAAAAATATGAGACATATAACACTCAATGAACAGTTGGATACTAGATTTTATTGTAATGTTTGCCAAAGAAGATAGTTTTTCAATAGGGAAATGTTCTGGGGATCCCTTTCCTCTGTGCTCCCATGAGCGGGAAATGGGGGCATTGAAGCACTACCACATCACAGTGCTGAGTATATTCACGCACAGAAATGCAAGTCATGAGTGCATTTGACCCATTTTGCACTGGGTGATGCCTTGAGGCATCATTTTCCGAGAAATATGAAATCATTGTGTGTATCCAATGATTTGGGAAATAGTTGATTGATAAAGATGAAACTTCCACACAACATAGGGATATTATTCAATTAAGATTTTTTGATGAAATGGCAAATGCTGACACTACTACAGGCATATTTTGCAGCAGGTGCCCGATGCAAAATTGTTGAGCACTCTAACATGCATAATCTGTAGGCAAGCATTATTGAAATCCTATATATACCACTGGATTTTTCAGACTGGAGATCAGGTGGGGGTTTGCCTCTTTCTTGGTAGAGGATGTGCCATGCCTGAAACCCGTGCATGCAGGTGCTACAGGGTCTCCCTTTGTTAAGCAACCTGACTGTGTATTTAGTCAGGGTCACAGCTAGGCTGGCAGATCACACGTTGTGCTCCTCAGCACAGAGAGAGAGAGTGTGGCATACCTGGGTTCTCACAGAGAGTGCTGACTTTCCTTAGTCTTTCGGTAGTAGGGTCAGGGTTATCCAGCTTTGGTAGATTGTACCTGGCCTGCTTGTGAGCTACTTAGCTTCAGCTAGGGAATGAATAGCTAAACAGTAAAACATTCTTTGATAGATGAATTCTCGTTTATCATAGTTGTTTGATTTGCTTGGTGCGAGTAGCAGAAAGGCCTCTGGTTCTGTCAAACCTGGAACCGACTGTGGTTCAGCAAATCACAGGGTAACATATAAACCAATGTCAGGTTAGTTTGATCATCAGGATCTGGTAATTAACCTAACCCAGCGACGGCTACAAGACTAACACATTTTAACAAGTGTGTTACTTGTTAAGGGTATTATGGGAAACCATGGTTATGGTGACAATACGGGGTAGATTTATGAGTTGTTTTGGAGAAATTCGTTCTGAATGAGACGGTTACAGCGAGTTCAGAACGAATTTCTCTGAAACAACGAGTAAATCTACCCTGTATTGCCACCATCACCATGGTTTCATATTATTACATACCTTAATTCGGTCTTAAGTAGGTAAAACTGACTGTAATTTGACGTCAAAGTCACTTTTTGCAACTCGCAAATACGATGCGTACACTAGCAGACATGCCCGAAGTGGACAACTACTTTAGAATTTAATGCATTCTGATTGGCCAAGAGGCCCGGGATTCCCGAGAGCATAGGGAATCCCCAATAATGACGTCACAGTGGTGCGGCCGTTTGTTGACACCTATGAGTCGCCCGCTCGGCGAGTGGCCGTATTGGTATCGATCGATCTCACATATCTAGACTATCTAAAGTGTATCACGTGAATTATACTCGTTTTCTACCTCAATATTTGATAAATGTACCTATTAACTTGCTCCGTGGATACTGTACTATGCCACAGAACTCTCGAAGTGAAGGGACCTGCCATTTTAAAATCTTGCGCCTATAACTGTGTTGTCTGCCTCTCCACCAATCAGATTGCGTTATTTTTTCAAAGGGTGCAATCTCTAGCTCAAAGCGTGCAGGTAAGGCTAAAAGTAGCATTTTGTCACTCAAAGCGTGCAATCTGTAGGAACCCAAAGGCACCAGTACATCGTTTCACGGCGTACAGTGCAATCTGTGTACGATAACTGTACCCCTAGGAGCAGTACGAATTTACACTGAGTTAGTGCATAGGTATGTAATAATAATGCCTACTGTACAAAGTTCTAAATCCATCCAATAATGAAATTTAATCCCAACTGGCCATTACCCTTAAAGAGAAAAAAAACAACCTATATTGATATTTGTTCAGGTAGATTTCTCGACCTCACTGATATCAGTGATGATATCACCCACTTCTTCATCAATGGGACACTAGAATGGTAGGTTCCATCAATAATTAATTAGCCTAGGCATGTACTTGATTAAGGTCTAGAGATTTCAATTGGTCATTTAGAGACCCTGCCTCCAGTAGGTTCCATCGATGCGACATTTATGAAGCTCATCACTGAGGGCAAATACATGTATACCAATGTACAGTAACATGGTGTATGCATGCATGAATGCCTTTATTTCAAGATGAATTATTTAGGGTGGTCCAGTGACCTTTGTCCTATGTGTTTCTGTCCAGGTCAAGCCGTGAGAGCAATCTTCAGTTTAAGCAATTCATCTTAGCGTGGTGTGATGAAAAGAACGGCACTTCTCTTTACATGAGGGCATTCTTCTTCATGAGCACTTCGTTTCTTCGTACAGCAGAAGTTATAATTGACGCTATGAATGTAAGAAATAACAAAAATAATGAATGAATAACAGGATGTCAACTTTTCTTTGTTCACTAAATACAGATATTTCCTTTCTATTCAGGAAAGGGTAGACAGAGGTCATTGTCACTCTTAGTCGAAATGTATGAATTGGTTTGAATTGAACTGAACTTCTTCTTGCCCAAACTTATGCATTATAAATGTGAAATCTAACCCCAGAGGGACTGTTGCCTGCAAGAGGATGGCATGCAGAAAGGTCAGTCCTAGTGTCAGTCTATACCAATACGGGACAGGCACATTGTTATCTGAACTAATAATTGAACTGCAGCATCACATGATATGATATATAGGATCACTGATATTATTTTCTGGTTCACCTGGGGGTCTTGGTTAAATGTGACGTTATACCTACATTCTCGTATAATTTCATCTTTATCAATCCATCATTTCCTTCTTGAAACTATTTTATCAATCTCAGAAAAATACACAATGTTTTGATGGACCATTTGCCCAGTGCCAGATGATGCCTTAAAGGATCAATTTTCCATTAAGAGTCAAAAAGAATAGCCATACTATAAGAGAAAATGATATATTTACCAGCAAAGTGCATTCAAACTTTGCGCTGAACATCCACTACATGTGTTGCACTCACACATGGCTTCACTTTCATGTAGAATTGTTGACAAAAAGCAAAGCACCAGGAACAAACTGTAGAGGAACAATTCACAGAATGACAAAGTATTCAGTAAATGATGATTAGGTATGTCCTTATCAATGCAAATTTAATTCCAAATTCTAAAGCACCTGAAAAGAAAATCTATACTGATTTTCCATAAAGAGCCTGAAGTCGAACCTAGACTATATCAAAAGGATGATGTTTATGTCTTACCAGACCACTGAAGCCTTCATTGTGTTAACAATAGTAGAGTTCTTTTTGAAGTTCTCTTGTTTCTTTGATCACTGTAATTCTCAGCTGCAGTTTCAGTGCTTTATATATCAATGCTTTCATTTAGTAACTATGTTTAGAAATGCAATATTTGGTCTTTAGTGTCAGGAACATACATGTTCTGCTAGGCTGCAAATGCAGTTTGGGAACTATGCTTTATCATCATGTCCCAAAGTACATACCTTTGCAGAGTCCACAGTTGCTATGCAATCAGGCCACGTGCACTCCCCAGGATTTGAGGCCATTAAACATGTTTTGAAATAGAACTTGAAATAGAACTTGACATAGGTATGATAGTGCATGTAACATTTAATTTTGTCTTATTCAGTTTGTGAACAATGGTATTCAACGAAAGAACCTCCCCCTAAAGAATGTTAAATAAAGATTGTTGGAAAAAAAATAAGAATAACCTAATGGTACAATTTCCTGACAGAAACTGGGTCTATTCTGCAGAAATCATTGTAAACAAAATATTTCATCATGGCTACATTATTTCAGGTGACTAGGGAGTGGTCCATATTGATCCATGGGAAATTAGAGCTTGTTCCTTCCTATCTATTGATAAGCTGAAGAGTGTTATATATTTTTCTCTGCCAACTTCCTCAAGAGTTATCAAATAGGGTTATATTTTATTTAAGGCAATCATGATCTTATGAGAAAATCTTGGATCGCATGGATAATGTTGTTGGGTGGTTGGGCAAAGAAAAAGTCCACAATTATAGTCTGGCCCTAGTTTGGTTTGTTTGTCGGTTTGAACTAACGTCCAGTTAACCATTGCAGGTTCTCACCAGACTTTCTCAAGGTTTTTATACACCACACAGGTGGTGATTGAATCTATGAAATGAATTAAGGTAGAAACCTCACCCCTACACATTTACCGAGGTGCGAGTTCTTTTACGTTCCACACCACACGGACATGGTATGAGAGGGATTGGCCTTTGATATAGCAGTAAATCTACCACTGATGGGGGTGTAGGAGAAAAGTGGCCGCAGAGGGATCCGAATCATCAAAGTCTGACAACTTTGGTATTACAAGTTCAGTGCTATTTACCACAGAGCTAACTCCCCATCCCAGTGGCTTTTGTTATGCTTGCGTGCAAGCATATCCAGTCTGCACCACGAGGAGGTGAGGGGACCAACAGGGTGAAGGGATTGATTATTGTGGTCCACCCTAGCAGACCTCTGCCCCTAGAAGGTATCTTTTGACAAAGTTCAACCTCACACATTTGGAGGTGAACTTTGGATATTCTAGGCCTCTCTAACATCTGCCTGTCAGTAAACAATCCAAGATTAAAGGCATGTTTTTCCAGTATTTTGGTATTATCATCCTTCATATATGTGAGCTAGTGTTATTTAGAACAATATGAGACATATAACACTCAATGAACAGTTGGATACTAGATTTTATTGTAATGTTTGCCAAAGAAGATAGTTTTTCAATAGGGAAATGTTCTGGGGATCCCTTTCCTCTGTGCTCCCATGAGCGGGAAATGGGGGCATTGAAGCACTACCACATCACAGTGCTGAGTATATTCACGCACAGAAATGCAAGTCATGAGTGCATTTGACCCATTTTGCACTGGGTGATGCCTTGAGGCATCATTTTCCGAGAAATATGAAATCATTGTGTGTATCCAATGATTTGGGAAATAGTTGATTGATAAAGATGAAACTTCCACACAACATAGGGATATTATTCAATTAAGATTTTTTGATGAAATGGCAAATGCTGACACTACTACAGGCATATTTTGCAGCAGGTGCCCGATGCAAAATTGTTGAGCACTCTAACATGCATAATCTGTAGGCAAGCATTATTGAAATCCTATATATACTACTGGATTTTTCAGACTGGAGATCAGGTGGGGGTTTGCCTCTTTCTTGGTAGAGGATGTGCCATGCCTGAAACCCGTGCATGCAGGTGCTACAGGGTCTCCCTTTGTTAAGCAACCTGACTGTGTATTTAGTCAGGGTCACAGCTAGGCTGGCAGATCACACGTTGTGCTCCTCAGCACAGAGAGAGAGAGTGTGGCATACCTGGGTTCTCACAGAGAGTGCTGACTTTCCTTAGTCTTTCGGTAGTAGGGTCAGGGTTATTCAGCTTTGGTAGATTGTACCTGGCCTGCTTGTGAGCTACTTAGCTTCAGCTAGGGAATGAATAGTTAAACAGTAAAACATTCTTTGATAGATGAATTCTCGTTTATCATAGTTGTTTGATTTGCTTGGTGCGAGTAGCAGAAAGGCCTCTGGTTCTGTCACACCTGGAACCGACTGTGGTTCAGCAAATCACAGGGTAACATATAAACCAATGTCAGGTTAGTTTGATCATCAGGATCTGGTAATTAACCTAACCCAGCGACGGCTACAAGACTAACACATTTTAACAAGTGTGTTACTTGTTAAGGGTATTATGGGAAACCATGGTTATGGTGACAATACGGGGTAGATTTATGAGTTGTTTTGGAGAAATTCGTTCTGAATGAGACGGTTACAGCGAGTTCAGAACGAATTTCTCTGAAACAACGAGTAAATCTACCCTGTATTGCCACCATCACCATGGTTTCATATTATTACATACCTTAATTCGGTCTTAAGTAGGTAAAACTGACTGTAATTTGACGTCAAAGTCACTTTTTGCAACTCGCAAATACGATGCGTACACTAGCAGACATGCCCGAAGTGGACAACTACTTCAGAATTTAACGCATTCTGATTGGCCAAGAGGCCCGGGATTCCCGAGAGCATAGGGAATCCCCAATAATGACGTCACAGTGGTGCGGCCGTTTGTTGACACCTATGAGTCGCCCGCTCGGCCAGTGGCCGTATTGGTATCGATCGATCTCACATATCTAGACTATCTAAAGTGTATCACGTGAATTATACTCGTTTTCTACCTCAATATTTGATAAATGTACCTATTAACTTGCTCCGTGGATACTGTACTATGCCTCAGAACTCGCGAAGTGAAGGGACCTGCCATTTTAAAATCTTGCGCCTATACCTGTGTTGTCTGCCTCTCCACCAATCAGATTGCATTACTTTTTCAAAGGGTGCAATCTCTAGCTCAAAGCGTGCAGGTAAGGCTAAAAGTAGCATTTTGTCACTCAAAGCGTGCAATCTGTAGGAACCCAAAGGCACCAGTACATCGTTTCACGGCGTACAGTGCAATCTGTGTACGATAACTGTACCCCTAGGAGCAGTATGAATTTACACTGAGTTAGTGCATAGGTATGTAATAATAATGCCTACTGTACAAAGTTCTAAATCCATCCAATAATGAAATTTTAATCCCAACTGGCCATTACCCTAAAAGAGAAAAAAACAACCTATATTGATATTTGTTCAGGTAGATTTCTCGACCTCACTGATATCAGTGATGATTTCACCCACTTCTTCATCAATGGGACACCAGAATGGTAGGTTCCATCAATAATTAATTAGCCTAGGCATGTACTTGATTAAGGTCTAGAGATTTCAATTGGTCATTTAGAGACCCTGCCTCCAGTAGGTTCCATCGATGCGACATTTATGAAGCTCATCACTGAGGGCAAATACATGTATACCAATCAAGTACAGTAACATGGTGTATGCATGCATGAATGCCTTTATTTCAAGATGAATTATTTAGGGTGGTCCAGTGACCTTTGTCCTATGTGTTTCTGTCCAGGTCAAGCCGTGAGAGCAATCTTCAGTTTAAGCAATTCATCTTAGCGTGGTGTGATGAAAAGAACGGCACTTCTCTTTACATGAGGGCATTCTTCTTCATGAGCACTTCGTTTCTTCGTACAGCAGAAGTTATAATTGACGCTATGAATGTAAGAAATAACAAAAATAATGAATGAATAACAGGATGTCAACTTTTCTTTGTTCACTAAATACAGATATTTCCTTTCTATTCAGGAAAGGGTAGACAGAGGTCATTGTCACTCTTAGTCGAAATGTATGAATTGGTTTGAATTGAACTGAACTTCTTCTTGCCCAAACTTATGCATTATAAATGTGAAATCTAACCCCAGAGGGACTGTTGCCTGCAAGAGGATGGCATGCAGAAAGGTCAGTCCTAGTGTCAGTCTATACCAATACGGGACAGGCACATTGTTATCTGAACTAATAATTGAACTGCAGCATCACATGATATGATATATAGGATCACTGATATCATTTTCTGGTTCACCTGGGGGTCTTGGTTAAATGTGACGTTATACCTACATTCTCGTATAATTTCATCTTTATCAATCCATCATTTCCTTCTTGAAACTATTTTATCAATCTCAGAAAAATACACAATGTTTTGATGGACCATTTGCCCAGTGCCAGATGATGCCTTAAAGGATCAATTTTCCATTAAGAGTCAAAAAGAATAGCCATACTATAAGAGAAAATGATATATTTACCAGCAAAGTGCATTCAAACTTTGCGCTGAACATCCACTACATGTGTTGCACTCACACATGGCTTCACTTTCATGTAGAATTGTTGACAAAAAGCAAAGCACCAGGAACAAACTGTAGAGGAACAATTCACAGAATGACAAAGTATTCAGTAAATGATGATTAGGTATGTCCTTATCAATGCAAATTTAATTCCAAATTCTAAAGCACCTGAAAAGAAAATCTATACTGATTTTCCATAAAGAGCCTGAAGTCGAACCTAGACTATATCAAAAGGATGATGTTTATGTCTTACCAGACCACTGAAGCCTTCATTGTGTTAACAATAGTAGAGTTCTTTTTGAAGTTCTCTTGTTTCTTTGATCACTGTAATTCTCAGCTGCAGTTTCAGTGCTTTATATATCAATGCTTTCATTTAGTAACTATGTTTAGAAATGCAATATTTGGTCTTTAGTGTCAGGAACATACATGTTCTGCTAGGCTGCAAATGCAGTTTGGGAACTATGCTTTATCATCATGTCCCAAAGTACATACCTTTGCAGAGTCCACAGTTGCTATGCAATCAGGCCACGTGCACTCCCCAGGATTTGAGGCCATTAAACATGTTTTGAAATAGAACTTGAAATAGAACTTGACATAGGTATGATAGTGCATGTAACATTTAATTTTGTCTTATTCAGTTTGTGAACAATGGTATTCAACGAAAGAACCTCCCCCTAAAGAATGTTAAATAAAGATTGTTGGAAAAAAAATAAGAATAACCTAATGGTACAATTTCCTGACAGAAACTGGGTCTATTCTGCAGAAATCATTGTAAACAAAATATTTCACCATGGCTTCATTATTTCAGGTGACTAGGGAGTGGTCCATATTGATCCATGGGAAATTAGAGCTTGTTCCTTCCTATCTATTGATAAGCTGAAGAGTGTTATACATTTTTCTCTGCCAACTTCCTCAAGAGTTATCAAATAGGGTTATATTTTATTTAAGGCAATCATGATCTTATGAGAAAATCTTGGATCGCATGGATAATGTTGTTGGGTGGTTGGGCAAAGAAAAAGTCCACAATTATAGTCTGGCCCTAGTTTGGTTTGTTTGTCGGTTTGAACTAACGTCCAGTTAACCATTGCAGGTTCTCACCAGACTTTCTCAAGGTTCTTATACACCACACAGGTGGTGATTGAATCTATGAAATGAATTAAGGTAGAAACCTCACCCCTACACATTTACCGAGGTGCGAGTTCTTTTACGTTCCACACCACACGGACATGGTATGAGAGGGATTGGCCTTTGATATAGCAGTAAATCTACCACTGATGGGGGTGTAGGAGAAAAGTGGCCGCAGAGGGATCCGAATCATCAAAGTCTGACAACTTTGGTATTACAAGTTCAGTGCTATTTACCACAGAGCTAACTCCCCATCCCAGTGGCTTTTGTTATGCTTGCGTGCAAGCATATCCAGTCTGCACCACGAGGAGGTGAGGGGACCAACAGGGTGAAGGGATTGATAATTGTGGTCCACCCTAGCAGACCTCTGCCCCTAGAAGGTATCTTTTGACAAAGTTCAACCTCACACATTTGGAGGTGAACTTTGGATATTCTAGGCCTCTCTAACATCTGCCTGTCAGTAAACAATCCAAGATTAAAGGCATATTTTTCCAGTATTTTGGTATTATCATCCTTCATATATGTGAGCTAGTGTTATTTAGAACAATATGAGACATATAACACTCAATGAACAGTTGGATACTAGATTTTATTGTAATGTTTGCCAAAGAAGATAGTTTTTCAATAGGGAAATGTTCTGGGGATCCCTTTCCTCTGTGCTCCCATGAGCGGGAAATGGGGGCATTGAAGCACTACCACATCACAGTGCTGAGTATATTCACGCACAGAAATGCAAGTCATGAGTGCATTTGACCCATTTTGCACTGGGTGATGCCTTGAGGCATCATTTTCCGAGAAATATGAAATCATTGTGTGTATCCAATGATTTGGGAAATAGTTGATTGATAAAGATGAAACTTCCACACAACATAGGGATATTATTCAATTACGATTTTTTGATGAAATGGCAAATGCTGACACTACTACAGGCATATTTTGCAGCAGGTGCCCGATGCAAAATTGTTGAGCACTCTAACATGCATAATCTGTAGGCAAGCATTATTGAAATCCTATATATACTACTGGATTTTTCAGACTGGAGATCAGGTGGGGGTTTGCCTCTTTCTTGGTAGAGGATGTGCCATGCCTGAAACCCGTGCATGCAGGTGCTACAGGGTCTCCCTTTGTTAAGCAACCTGACTGTGTATTTAGTCAGGGTCACAGCTAGGCTGGCAGATCACACGTTGTGCTCCTCAGCACAGAGAGAGAGAGTGTGGCATACCTGGGTTCTCACAGAGAGTGCTGACTTTCCTTAGTCTTTCGGTAGTAGGGTCAGGGTTATTCAGCTTTGGTAGATTGTACCTGGCCTGCTTGTGAGCTACTTAGCTTCAGCTAGGGAATGAATAGCTAAACAGTAAAACATTCTTTGATAGATGAATTCTCGTTTATCATAGTTGTTTGATTTGCTTGGTGCGAGTAGCAGAAAGGCCTCTGGTTCTGTCACACCTGGAACCGACTGTGGTTCAGCAAATCACAGGGTAACATATAAACCAATGTCAGGTTAGTTTGATCATCAGGATCTGGTAATTAACCTAACCCAGCGACGGCTACAAGACTAACACATTTTAACAAGTGTGTTACTTGTTAAGGGTATTATGGGAAACCATGGTTATGGTGACAATACGGGGTAGATTTATGAGTTGTTTTGGAGAAATTCGTTCTGAATGAGACGGTTACAGCGAGTTCAGAACGAATTTCTCTGAAACAACGAGTAAATCTACCCTGTATTGCCACCATCACCATGGTTTCATATTATTACATACCTTAATTCGGTCTTAAGTAGGTAAAACTGACTGTAATTTGACGTCAAAGTCACTTTTTGCAACTCGCAAATACGATGCGTACACTAGCAGACATGCCCGAAGTGGACAACTACTTCAGAATTTAACGCATTCTGATTGGCCAAGAGGCCCGGGATTCCCGAGAGCATAGGGAATCCCCAATAATGACGTCACAGTGGTGCGGCCGTTTGTTGACACCTATGAGTCGCCCGCTCGGCCAGTGGCCGTATTGGTATCGATCGATCTCACATATCTAGACTATCTAAAGTGTATCACGTGAATTATACTCGTTTTCTACCTCAATATTTGATAAATGTACCTATTAACTTGCTCCGTGGATACTGTACTATGCCTCAGAACTCGCGAAGTGAAGGGACCTGCCATTTTAAAATCTTGCGCCTATACCTGTGTTGTCTGCCTCTCCACCAATCAGATTGCATTACTTTTTCAAAGGGTGCAATCTCTAGCTCAAAGCGTGCAGGTAAGGCTAAAAGTAGCATTTTTTTCACTCAAAGCGTGCAATCTGTAGGAACCCAAAGGCACCAGTACATCGTTTCACGGCGTACAGTGCAATCTGTGTACGATAACTGTACCCCTAGGAGCAGTATGAATTTACACTGAGTTAGTGCATAGGTATGTAATAATAATGCCTACTGTACAAAGTTCTAAATCCATCCAATAATGAAATTTTAATCCCAACTGGCCATTACCCTAAAAGAGAAAAAAACAACCTATATTGATATTTGTTCAGGTAGATTTCTCGACCTCACTGATATCAGTGATGATATCACCCACTTCTTCATCAATGGGACACCAGAATGGTAGGTTCCATCAATAATTAATTAGCCTAGGCATGTACTTGATTAAGGTCTAGAGATTTCAATTGGTCATTTAGAGACCCTGCCTCCAGTAGGTTCCATCGATGCGACATTTATGAAGCTCATCACTGAGGGCAAATACATGTATACCAATCAAGTACAGTAACATGGTGTATGCATGCATGAATGCCTTTATTTCAAGATGAATTATTTAGGGTGGTCCAGTGACCTTTGTCCTATGTGTTTCTGTCCAGGTCAAGCCGTGAGAGCAATCTTCAGTTTAAGCAATTCATCTTAGCGTGGTGTGATGAAAAGAACGGCACTTCTCTTTACATGAGGGCATTCTTCTTCATGAGCACTTCGTTTCTTCGTACAGCAGAAGTTATAATTGACGCTATGAATGTAAGAAATAACAAAAATAATGAATGAATAACAGGATGTCAACTTTTCTTTGTTCTCTAAATACAGATATTACTTTCTATTCAGGAAAGGGTAGACAGAGGTCATTGTCACTCTTAGTCGAAATGTATGAATTGGTTTGAATTGAACTGAACTTCTTCTTGCCCAAACTTATGCATTATAAATGTGAAATCCAACCCCAGAGGGACTGTTGCCTGCAAGAGGATGGCATGCAGAAAGGTCAGTCCTAGTGTCAGTCTATACCAATACGGGACAGGCACATTGTTATCTGAACTAATAACTGAACTGCAGCATCACATGATATGATATATAGGATCACTGATATCATTTTCTGGTTCACCTGGGGGTCTTGGTTAAATGTGACGTTATACCTACATTCTCGTATAATTTCATCTTTATCAATCCATCATTTCCTTCTTGAAACTATTTTATCAATCTCAGAAAAATACACAATGTTTTGATGGACCATTTGCCCAGTGCCAGATGATGCCTTAAAGGATCAATTTTCCATTAAGAGTCAAAAAGAATAGCCATACTATAAGAGAAAATGATATATTTACCAGCAAAGTGCATTCAAACTTTGCGCTGAACATCCACTACATGTGTTGCACTCACACATGGCTTCACTTTCATGTAGAATTGTTGACAAAAAGCAAAGCACCAGGAACAAACTGTAGAGGAACAATTCACAGAATGACAAAGTATTCAGTAAATGATGATTAGGTATGTCCTTATCAATGCAAATTTAATTCCAAATTCTAAAGCACCTGAAAAGAAAATCTATACTGATTTTCCATAAAGAGCCTGAAGTCGAACCTAGACTATATCAAAAGGATGATGTTTATGTCTTACCAGACCACTGAAGCCTTCATTGTGTTAACAATGGTAGAGTTCTTTTTGAAGTTCTCTTGTTTCTTTGAGCACTGTAATTCTCAGCTGCAGTTTCAGTGCTTTATATATCAATGCTTTCATTTAGTAACTATGTTTAGAAATGCAATATTTGGTCTTTAGTGTCAGGAACATACATGTTCTGCTAGGCTGCAAATGCAGTTTGGGAACTATGCTTTATCATCATGTCCCAAAGTACATACCTTTGCAGAGTCCACAGTTGCTATGCAATCAGGCCACGTGCACTCCCCAGGATTTGAGGCCATTAAACATGTTTTGAAATAGAACTTGAAATAGAACTTGACATAGGTATGATAGTGCATGTAACATTTAATTTTGTCTTATTCAGTTTGTGAACAATGGTATTCAACGAAAGAACCTCCCCCTAAAGAATGTTAAATAAAGATTGTTGGAAAAAAAATAAGAATAACCTAATGGTACAATTTCCTGACAGAAACTGGGTCTATTCTGCAGAAATCATTGTAAACAAAATATTTCATCATGGCTACATTATTTCAGGTGACTAGGGAGTGGTCCATATTGATCCATGGGAAATTAGAGCTTGTTCCTTCCTATCTATTGATAAGCTGAAGAGTGTTATACATTTTTCTCTGCCAACTTCCTCAAGAGTTATCAAATAGGGTTATATTTTATTTAAGGCAATCATGATCTTATGAGAAAATCTTGGATCGCATGGATAATGTTGTTGGGTGGTTGGGCAAAGAAAAAGTCCACAATTATAGTCTGGCCCTAGTTTGGTTTGTTTGTCGGTTTGAACTAACGTCCAGTTAACCATTGCAGGTTCTCACCAGACTTTCTCAAGGTTCTTATACACCACACAGGTGGTGATTGAATCTATGAAATGAATTAAGGTAGAAACCTCACCCCTACACATTTACCGAGGTGCGAGTTCTTTTACGTTCCACACCACACGGACATGGTATGAGAGGGATTGGCCTTTGATATAGCAGTAAATCTACCACTGATGGGGGTGTAGGAGAAAAGTGGCCGCAGAGGGATCCGAATCATCAAAGTCTGACAACTTTGGTATTACAAGTTCAGTGCTCTTTACCACAGAGCTAACTCCCCATCCCAGTGGCTTTTGTTATGCTTGCGTGCAAGCATATCCAGTCTGCACCACGAGGAGGTGAGGGAACCAACAGGGTGAAGGGATTGATAATTGTGGTCCACCCTAGCAGACCTCTGCCCCTAGAAGGTATCTTTTGACAAAGTTCAACCTCACACATTTGGAGGTGAACTTTGGATATTCTAGGCCTCTCTAACATCTGCCTGTCAGTAAACAATCCAAGATTAAAGGCATATTTTTCCAGTATTTTGGTATTATCATCCTTCATATATGTGAGCTAGTGTTATTTAGAACAATATGAGACATATAACACTCAATGAACAGTTGGATACTAGATTTTATTGTAATGTTTGCCAAAGAAGATAGTTTTTCAATAGGGAAATGTTCTGGGGATCCCTTTCCTCTGTGCTCCCATGAGCGGGAAATGGGGGCATTGAAGCACTACCACATCACAGTGCTGAGTATATTCACGCACAGAAATGCAAGTCATGAGTGCATTTGACCCATTTTGCACTGGGTGATGCCTTGAGGCATCATTTTCCGAGAAATATGAAATCATTGTGTGTATCCAATGATTTGGGAAATAGTTGATTGATAAAGATGAAACTTCCACACAACATAGGGATATTATTCAATTAAGATTTTTTGATGAAATGGCAAATGCTGACACTACTACAGGCATATTTTGCAGCAGGTGCCCGATGCAAAATTGTTGAGCACTCTAACATGCATAATCTGTAGGCAAGCATTATTGAAATCCTATATATACTACTGGATTTTTCAGACTGGAGATCAGGTGGGGGTTTGCCTCTTTCTTGGTAGAGGATGTGCCATGCCTGAAACCCGTGCATGCAGGTGCTACAGGGTCTCCCTTTGTTAAGCAACCTGACTGTGTATTTAGTCAGGGTCACAGCTAGGCTGGCAGATCACACGTTGTGCTCCTCAGCACAGAGAGAGAGAGTGTGGCATACCTGGGTTCTCACAGAGAGTGCTGACTTTCCTTAGTCTTTCGGTAGTAGGGTCAGGGTTATCCAGCTTCGGTAGATTGTACCTGGCCTGCTTGTGAGCTACTTAGCTTCAGCTAGGGAATGAATAGCTAAACAGTAAAACATTCTTTGATAGATGAATTCTCGTTTATCATAGTTGTTTGATTTGCTTGGTGCGAGTAGCAGAAAGGCCTCTGGTTCTGTCACACCTGGAACCGACTGTGGTTCAGCAAATCACAGGGTAACATATAAACCAATGTCAGGTTAGTTTGATCATCAGGATCTGGTAATTAACCTAACCCAGCGACGGCTACAAGACTAACACATTTTAACAAGTGTGTTACTTGTTAAGGGTATTATGGGAAACCATGGTTATGGTGACAATACGGGGTAGATTTATGAGTTGTTTTGGAGAAATTCGTTCTGAATGAGACGGTTACAGCGAGTTCAGAACGAATTTCTCTGAAACAACGAGTAAATCTACCCTGTATTGCCACCATCACCATGGTTTCATATTATTACATACCTTAATTCGGTCTTAAGTAGGTAAAACTGACTGTAATTTGACGTCAAAGTCACTTTTTGCAACTCGCAAATACGATGCGTACACTAGCAGACATGCCCGAAGTGGACAACTACTTTAGAATTTAATGCATTCTGATTGGCCAAGAGGCCCGGGATTCCCGAGAGCATAGGGAATCCCCAATAATGACGTCACAGTGGTGCGGCCGTTTGTTGACACCTATGAGTCGCCCGCTCGGCGAGTGGCCGTATTGGTATCGATCGATCTCACATATCTAGACTATCTAAAGTGTATCACGTGAATTATACTCGTTTTCTACCTCAATATTTGATAAATGTACCTATTAACTTGCTCCGTGGATACTGTACTATGCCACAGAACTCGCGAAGTGAAGGGACCTGCCATTTTAAAATCTTGCGCCTATAACTGTGTTGTCTGCCTCTCCACCAATCAGATTGCGTTGTTTTTTCAAAGGGTGCAATCTCTAGCTCAAAGCGTGCAGGTAAGGCTAAAAGTAGCATTTTGTCACTCAAAGCGTGCAATCTGTAGGAACCCAAAGGCACCAGTACATCGTTTCACGGCGTACAGTGCAATCTGTGTACGATAACTGTACCCCTAGGAGCAGTACGAATTTACACTGAGTTAGTGCATAGGTATGTAATAATAAAGCCTACTGTACAAAGTTCTAAATCCATCCAATAATGAAATTTAATCCCAACTGGCCATTACCCTTAAAGAGAAAAAAAACAACCTATATTGATATTTGTTCAGGTAGATTTCTCGACCTCACTGATATCAGTGATGATATCACCCACTTCTTCATCAATGGGACACTAGAATGGTAGGTTCCATCAATAATTAATTAGCCTAGGCATGTACTTGATTAAGGTCTAGAGATTTCAATTGGTCATTTAGAGACCCTGCCTCCAGTAGGTTCCATCGATGCGACATTTATGAAGCTCATCACTGAGGGCAAATACATGTATACCAATCAAGTACAGTAACATGGTGTATGCATGCATGAATGCCTTTATTTCAAGATGAATTATTTAGGGTGGTCCAGTGACCTTTGTCCTATGTGTTTCTGTCCAGGTCAAGCCGTGAGAGCAATCTTCAGTTTAAGCAATTCATCTTAGCGTGGTGTGATGAAAAGAACGGCACTTCTCTTTACATGAGGGCATTCTTCTTCATGAGCACTTCGTTTCTTCGTACAGCAGAAGTTATAATTGACGCTATGAATGTAAGAAATAACAAAAATAATGAATGAATAACAGGATGTCAACTTTTCTTTGTTCTCTAAATACAGATATTACTTTCTATTCAGGAAAGGGTAGACAGAGGTCATTGTCACTCTTAGTCGAAATGTATGAATTGGTTTGAATTGAACTGAACTTCTTCTTGCCCAAACTTATGCATTATAAATGTGAAATCCAACCCCAGAGGGACTGTTGCCTGCAAGAGGATGGCATGCAGAAAGGTCAGTCCTAGTGTCAGTCTATACCAATACGGGACAGGCACATTGTTATCTGAACTAATAACTGAACTGCAGCATCACATGATATGATATATAGGATCACTGATATCATTTTCTGGTTCACCTGGGGGTCTTGGTTAAATGTGACGTTATACCTACATTCTCGTATAATTTCATCTTTATCAATCCATCATTTCCTTCTTGAAACTATTTTATCAATCTCAGAAAAATACACAATGTTTTGATGGACCATTTGCCCAGTGCCAGATGATGCCTTAAAGGATCAATTTTCCATTAAGAGTCAAAAAGAATAGCCATACTATAAGAGAAAATGATATATTTACCAGCAAAGTGCATTCAAACTTTGCGCTGAACATCCACTACATGTGTTGCACTCACACATGGCTTCACTTTCATGTAGAATTGTTGACAAAAAGCAAAGCACCAGGAACAAACTGTAGAGGAACAATTCACAGAATGACAAAGTATTCAGTAAATGATGATTAGGTATGTCCTTATCAATGCAAATTTAATTCCAAATTCTAAAGCACCTGAAAAGAAAATCTATACTGATTTTCCATAAAGAGCCTGAAGTCGAACCTAGACTATATCAAAAGGATGATGTTTATGTCTTACCAGACCACTGAAGCCTTCATTGTGTTAACAATGGTAGAGTTCTTTTTGAAGTTCTCTTGTTTCTTTGATCACTGTAATTCTCAGCTGCAGTTTCAGTGCTTTATATATCAATGCTTTCATTTAGTAACTATGTTTAGAAATGCAATATTTGGTCTTTAGTGTCAGGAACATACATGTTCTGCTAGGCTGCAAATGCAGTTTGGGAACTATGCTTTATCATCATGTCCCAAAGTACATACCTTTGCAGAGTCCACAGTTGCTATGCAATCAGGCCACGTGCACTCCCCAGGATTTGAGGCCATTAAACATGTTTTGAAATAGAACTTGAAATAGAACTTGACATAGGTATGATAGTGCATGTAACATTTAATTTTGTCTTATTCAGTTTGTGAACAATGGTATTCAACGAAAGAACCTCCCCCTAAAGAATGTGAAATAAAGATTGTTGGAAAAAAAATAAGAATAACCTAATGGTACAATTTCCTGACAGAAACTGGGTCTATTCTGCAGAAATCATTGTAAACAAAATATTTCATCATGGCTACATTATTTCAGGTGACTAGGGAGTGGTCCATATTGATCCATGGGAAATTAGAGCTTGTTCCTTCCTATCTATTGATAAGCTGAAGAGTGTTATACATTTTTCTCTGCCAACTTCCTCAAGAGTTATCAAATAGGGTTATATTTTATTTAAGGCAATCATGATCTTATGAGAAAATCTTGGATCGCATGGATAATGTTGTTGGGTGGTTGGGCAAAGAAAAAGTCCACAATTATAGTCTGGCCCTAGTTTGGTTTGTTTGTCGGTTTGACCTAACGTCCAGTTAACCATTGCAGGTTCTCACCAGACTTTCTCAAGGTTCTTATACACCACACAGGTGGTGATTGAATCTATGAAATGAATTAAGGTAGAAACCTCACCCCTACACATTTACCGAGGTGCGAGTTCTTTTACGTTCCACACCACACGGACATGGTATGAGAGGGATTGGCCTTTGATATAGCAGTAAATCTACCACTGATGGGGGTGAAGGAGAAAAGTGGCCGCAGAGGGATCCGAATCATCAAAGTCTGACAACTTTGGTATTACAAGTTCAGTGCTCTTTACCACAGAGCTAACTCCCCATCCCAGTGGCTTTTGTTATGCTTGCGTGCAAGCATATCCAGTCTGCACCACGAGGAGGTGAGGGAACCAACAGGGTGAAGGGATTGATAATTGTGGTCCACCCTAGCAGACCTCTGCCCCTAGAAGGTATCTTTTGACAAAGTTCAACCTCACACATTTGGAGGTGAACTTTGGATATTCTAGGCCTCTCTAACATCTGCCTGTCAGTAAACAATCCAAGATTAAAGGCATGTTTTTCCAGTATTTTGGTATTATCATCCTTCATATATGTGAGCTAGTGTTATTTAGAACAATATGAGACATATAACACTCAATGAACAGTTGGATACTAGATTTTATTGTAATGTTTGCCAAAGAAGATAGTTTTTCAATAGGGAAATGTTCTGGGGATCCCTTTCCTCTGTGCTCCCATGAGCGGGAAATGGGGGCATTGAAGCACTACCACATCACAGTGCTGAGTATATTCACGCACAGAAATGCAAGTCATGAGTGCATTTGACCCATTTTGCACTGGGTGATGCCTTGAGGCATCATTTTCCGAGAAATATGAAATCATTGTGTGTATCCAATGATTTGGGAAATAGTTGATTGATAAAGATGAAACTTCCACACAACATAGGGATATTATTCAATTAAGATTTTTTGATGAAATGGCAAATGCTGACACTACTACAGGCATATTTTGCAGCAGGTGCCCGATGCAAAATTGTTGAGCACTCTAACATGCATAATCTGTAGGCAAGCATTATTGAAATCCTATATATACTACTGGATTTTTCAGACTGGAGATCAGGTGGGGGTTTGCCTCTTTCTTGGTAGAGGATGTGCCATGCCTGAAACCCGTGCATGCAGGTGCTACAGGGTCTCCCTTTGTTAAGCAACCTGACTGTGTATTTAGTCAGGGTCACAGCTAGGCTGGCAGATCACACGTTGTGCTCCTCAGCACAGAGAGAGAGAGTGTGGCATACCTGGGTTCTCACAGAGAGTGCTGACTTTCCTTAGTCTTTCGGTAGTAGGGTCAGGGTTATCCAGCTTCGGTAGATTGTACCTGGCCTGCTTGTGAGCTACTTAGCTTCAGCTAGGGAATGAATAGCTAAACAGTAAAACATTCTTTGATAGATGAATTCTCGTTTATCATAGTTGTTTGATTTGCTTGGTGCGAGTAGCAGAAAGGCCTCTGGTTCTGTCACACCTGGAACCGACTGTGGTTCAGCAAATCACAGGGTAACATATAAACCAATGTCAGGTTAGTTTGATCATCAGGATCTGGTAATTAACCTAACCCAGCGACGGCTACAAGACTAACACATTTTAACAAGTGTGTTACTTGTTAAGGGTATTATGGGAAACCATGGTTATGGTGACAATACGGGGTAGATTTATGAGTTGTTTTGGAGAAATTCGTTCTGAATGAGACGGTTACAGCGAGTTCAGAACGAATTTCTCTGAAACAACGAGTAAATCTACCCTGTATTGCCACCATCACCATGGTTTCATATTATTACATACCTTAATTCGGTCTTAAGTAGGTAAAACTGACTGTAATTTGACGTCAAAGTCACTTTTTGCAACTCGCAAATACGATGCGTACACTAGCAGACATGCCCGAAGTGGACAACTACTTTAGAATTTAATGCATTCTGATTGGCCAAGAGGCCCGGGATTCCCGAGAGCATAGGGAATCCCCAATAATGACGTCACAGTGGTGCGGCCGTTTGTTGACACCTATGAGTCGCCCGCTCGGCGAGTGGCCGTATTGGTATCGATCGATCTCACATATCTAGACTATCTAAAGTGTATCACGTGAATTATACTCGTTTTCTACCTCAATATTTGATAAATGTACCTATTAACTTGCTCCGTGGATACTGTACTATGCCACAGAACTCGCGAAGTGAAGGGACCTGCCATTTTAAAATCTTGCGCCTATAACTGTGTTGTCTGCCTCTCCACCAATCAGATTGCGTTGTTTTTTCAAAGGGTGCAATCTCTAGCTCAAAGCGTGCAGGTAAGGCTAAAAGTAGCATTTTGTCACTCAAAGCGTGCAATCTGTAGGAACCCAAAGGCACCAGTACATCGTTTCACGGCGTACAGTGCAATCTGTGTACGATAACTGTACCCCTAGGAGCAGTACGAATTTACACTGAGTTAGTGCATAGGTATGTAATAATAAAGCCTACTGTACAAAGTTCTAAATCCATCCAATAATGAAATTTAATCCCAACTGGCCATTACCCTTAAAGAGAAAAAAAACAACCTATATTGATATTTGTTCAGGTAGATTTCTCGACCTCACTGATATCAGTGATGATATCACCCACTTCTTCATCAATGGGACACTAGAATGGTAGGTTCCATCAATAATTAATTAGCCTAGGCATGTACTTGATTAAGGTCTAGAGATTTCAATTGGTCATTTAGAGACCCTGCCTCCAGTAGGTTCCATCGATGCGACATTTATGAAGCTCATCACTGAGGGCAAATACATGTATACCAATCAAGTACAGTAACATGGTGTATGCATGCATGAATGCCTTCATTTCAAGATGAATTATTTAGGGTGGTCCAGTGACCTTTGTCCTATGTGTTTCTGTCCAGGTCAAGCCGTGAGAGCAATCTTCAGTTTAAGCAATTCATCTTAGCGTGGTGTGATGAAAAGAACGGCACTTCTCTTTACATGAGGGCATTCTTCTTCATGAGCACTTCGTTTCTTCGTACAGCAGAAGTTATAATTGACGCTATGAATGTAAGAAATAACAAAAATAATGAATGAATAACAGGATGTCAACTTTTCTTTGTTCTCTAAATACAGATATTACTTTCTATTCAGGAAAGGGTAGACAGAGGTCATTGTCACTCTTAGTCGAAATGTATGAATTGGTTTGAATTGAACTGAACTTCTTCTTGCCCAAACTTATGCATTATAAATGTGAAATCCAACCCCAGAGGGACTGTTGCCTGCAAGAGGATGGCATGCAGAAAGGTCAGTCCTAGTGTCAGTCTATACCAATACGGGACAGGCACATTGTTATCTGAACTAATAACTGAACTGCAGCATCACATGATATGATATATAGGATCACTGATATCATTTTCTGGTTCACCTGGGGGTCTTGGTTAAATGTGACGTTATACCTACATTCTCGTATAATTTCATCTTTATCAATCCATC
The DNA here is from genome assembly GCA_950022655.1 of Alentia gelatinosa. Lineage (NCBI taxonomy): Eukaryota > Metazoa > Annelida > Polychaeta > Phyllodocida > Polynoidae > Alentia > Alentia gelatinosa. The sequence goes on along the minus strand of OX465587.1, from coordinate 46,758,077 downwards.
ATTTCCTTCTTGAAACTATTTTATCAATCTCAGAAAAATACACAATGTTTTGATGGACCATTTGCCCAGTGCCAGATGATGCCTTAAAGGATCAATTTTCCATTAAGAGTCAAAAAGAATAGCCATACTATAAGAGAAAATGATATATTTACCAGCAAAGTGCATTCAAACTTTGCGCTGAACATCCACTACATGTGTTGCACTCACACATGGCTTCACTTTCATGTAGAATTGTTGACAAAAAGCAAAGCACCAGGAACAAACTGTAGAGGAACAATTCACAGAATGACAAAGTATTCAGTAAATGATGATTAGGTATGTCCTTATCAATGCAAATTTAATTCCAAATTCTAAAGCACCTGAAAAGAAAATCTATACTGATTTTCCATAAAGAGCCTGAAGTCGAACCTAGACTATATCAAAAGGATGATGTTTATGTCTTACCAGACCACTGAAGCCTTCATTGTGTTAACAATGGTAGAGTTCTTTTTGAAGTTCTCTTGTTTCTTTGAGCACTGTAATTCTCAGCTGCAGTTTCAGTGCTTTATATATCAATGCTTTCATTTAGTAACTATGTTTAGAAATGCAATATTTGGTCTTTAGTGTCAGGAACATACATGTTCTGCTAGGCTGCAAATGCAGTTTGGGAACTATGCTTTATCATCATGTCCCAAAGTACATACCTTTGCAGAGTCCACAGTTGCTATGCAATCAGGCCACGTGCACTCCCCAGGATTTGAGGCCATTAAACATGTTTTGAAATAGAACTTGAAATAGAACTTGACATAGGTATGATAGTGCATGTAACATTTAATTTTGTCTTATTCAGTTTGTGAACAATGGTATTCAACGAAAGAACCTCCCCCTAAAGAATGTTAAATAAAGATTGTTGGAAAAAAAATAAGAATAACCTAATGGTACAATTTCCTGACAGAAACTGGGTCTATTCTGCAGAAATCATTGTAAACAAAATATTTCATCATGGCTACATTATTTCAGGTGACTAGGGAGTGGTCCATATTGATCCATGGGAAATTAGAGCTTGTTCCTTCCTATCTATTGATAAGCTGAAGAGTGTTATACATTTTTCTCTGCCAACTTCCTCAAGAGTTATCAAATAGGGTTATATTTTATTTAAGGCAATCATGATCTTATGAGAAAATCTTGGATCGCATGGATAATGTTGTTGGGTGGTTGGGCAAAGAAAAAGTCCACAATTATAGTCTGGCCCTAGTTTGGTTTGTTTGTCGGTTTGAACTAACGTCCAGTTAACCATTGCAGGTTCTCACCAGACTTTCTCAAGGTTCTTATACACCACACAGGTGGTGATTGAATCTATGAAATGAATTAAGGTAGAAACCTCACCCCTACACATTTACCGAGGTGCGAGTTCTTTTACGTTCCACACCACACGGACATGGTATGAGAGGGATTGGCCTTTGATATAGCAGTAAATCTACCACTGATGGGGGTGAAGGAGAAAAGTGGCCGCAGAGGGATCCGAATCATCAAAGTCTGACAACTTTGGTATTACAAGTTCAGTGCTCTTTACCACAGAGCTAACTCCCCATCCCAGTGGCTTTTGTTATGCTTGCGTGCAAGCATATCCAGTCTGCACCACGAGGAGGTGAGGGAACCAACAGGGTGAAGGGATTGATAATTGTGGTCCACCCTAGCAGACCTCTGCCCCTAGAAGGTATCTTTTGACAAAGTTCAACCTCACACATTTGGAGGTGAACTTTGGATATTCTAGGCCTCTCTAACATCTGCCTGTCAGTAAACAATCCAAGATTAAAGGCATGTTTTTCCAGTATTTTGGTATTATCATCCTTCATATATGTGAGCTAGTGTTATTTAGAACAATATGAGACATATAACACTCAATGAACAGTTGGATACTAGATTTTATTGTAATGTTTGCCAAAGAAGATAGTTTTTCAATAGGGAAATGTTCTGGGGATCCCTTTCCTCTGTGCTCCCATGAGCGGGAAATGGGGGCATTGAAGCACTACCACATCACAGTGCTGAGTATATTCACGCACAGAAATGCAAGTCATGAGTGCATTTGACCCATTTTGCACTGGGTGATGCCTTGAGGCATCATTTTCCGAGAAATATGAAATCATTGTGTGTATCCAATGATTTGGGAAATAGTTGATTGATAAAGATGAAACTTCCACACAACATAGGGATATTATTCAATTAAGATTTTTTGATGAAATGGCAAATGCTGACACTACTACAGGCATATTTTGCAGCAGGTGCCCGATGCAAAATTGTTGAGCACTCTAACATGCATAATCTGTAGGCAAGCATTATTGAAATCCTATATATACTACTGGATTTTTCAGACTGGAGATCAGGTGGGGGTTTGCCTCTTTCTTGGTAGAGGATGTGCCATGCCTGAAACCCGTGCATGCAGGTGCTACAGGGTCTCCCTTTGTTAAGCAACCTGACTGTGTATTTAGTCAGGGTCACAGCTAGGCTGGCAGATCACACGTTGTGCTCCTCAGCACAGAGAGAGAGAGTGTGGCATACCTGGGTTCTCACAGAGAGTGCTGACTTTCCTTAGTCTTTCGGTAGTAGGGTCAGGGTTATCCAGCTTTGGTAGATTGTACCTGGCCTGCTTGTGAGCTACTTAGCTTCAGCTAGGGAATGAATAGCTAAACAGTAAAACATTCTTTGATAGATGAATTCTCGTTTATCATAGTTGTTTGATTTGCTTGGTGCGAGTAGCAGAAAGGCCTCTGGTTCTGTCACACCTGGAACCGACTGTGGTTCAGCAAATCACAGGGTAACATATAAACCAATGTCAGGTTAGTTTGATCATCAGGATCTGGTAATTAACCTAACCCAGCGACGGCTACAAGACTAACACATTTTAACAAGTGTGTTACTTGTTAAGGGTATTATGGGAAACCATGGTTATGGTGACAATACGGGGTAGATTTATGAGTTGTTTTGGAGAAATTCGTTCTGAATGAGACGGTTACAGCGAGTTCAGAACGAATTTCTCTGAAACAACGAGTAAATCTACCCTGTATTGCCACCATCACCATGGTTTCATATTATTACATACCTTAATTCGGTCTTAAGTAGGTAAAACTGACTGTAATTTGACGTCAAAGTCACTTTTTGCAACTCGCAAATACGATGCGTACACTAGCAGACATGCCCGAAGTGGACAACTACTTTAGAATTTAATGCATTCTGATTGGCCAAGAGGCCCGGGATTCCCGAGAGCATAGGGAATCCCCAATAATGACGTCACAGTGGTGCGGCCGTTTGTTGACACCTATGAGTCGCCCGCTCGGCGAGTGGCCGTATTGGTATCGATCGATCTCACATATCTAGACTATCTAAAGTGTATCACGTGAATTATACTCGTTTTCTACCTCAATATTTGATAAATGTACCTATTAACTTGCTCCGTGGATACTGTACTATGCCACAGAACTCTCGAAGTGAAGGGACCTGCCATTTTAAAATCTTGCGCCTATAACTGTGTTGTCTGCCTCTCCACCAATCAGATTGCGTTATTTTTTCAAAGGGTGCAATCTCTAGCTCAAAGCGTGCAGGTAAGGCTAAAAGTAGCATTTTGTCACTCAAAGCGTGCAATCTGTAGGAACCCAAAGGCACCAGTACATCGTTTCACGGCGTACAGTGCAATCTGTGTACGATAACTGTACCCCTAGGAGCAGTACGAATTTACACTGAGTTAGTGTATAGGTATGTAATAATAATGCCTACTGTACAAAGTTCTAAATCCATCCAATAATGAAATTTAATCCCAACTGGCCATTACCCTTAAAGAGAAAAAAAACAACCTATATTGATATTTGTTCAGGTAGATTTCTCGACCTCACTGATATCAGTGATGATATCACCAACTTCTTCATCAATGGGACACTAGAATGGTAGGTTCCATCAATAATTAATTAGCCTAGGCATGTACTTGATTAAGGTCTAGAGATTTCAATTGGTCATTTAGAGACCCTGCCTCCAGTAGGTTCCATCGATGCGACATTTATGAAGCTCATCACTGAGGGCAAATACATGTATACCAATCAAGTACAGTAACATGGTGTATGCATGCATGAATGCCTTTATTTCAAGATGAATTATTTAGGGTGGTCCAGTGACCTTTGTCCTATGTGTTTCTGTCCAGGTCAAGCCGTGAGAGCAATCTTCAGTTTAAGCAATTCATCTTAGCGTGGTGTGATGAAAAGAACGGCACTTCTCTTTACATGAGGGCATTCTTCTTCATGAGCACTTCGTTTCTTCGTACAGCAGAAGTTATAATTGACGCTATGAATGTAAGAAATAACAAAAATAATGAATGAATAACAGGATGTCAACTTTTCTTTGTTCTCTAAATACAGATATTTCCTTTCTATTCAGGAAAGGGTAGACAGAGGTCATTGTCACTCTTAGTCGAAATGTATGAATTGGTTTGAATTGAACTGAACTTCTTCTTGCCCAAACTTATGCATTATAAATGTGAAATCTAACCCCAGAGGGACTGTTGCCTGCAAGAGGATGGCATGCAGAAAGGTCAGTCCTAGTGTCAGTCTATACCAATACGGGACAGGCACATTGTTATCTGAACTAATAATTGAACTGCAGCATCACATGATATGATATATAGGATCACTGATATCATTTTCTGGTTCACCTGGGGGTCTTGGTTAAATGTGACGTTATACCTACATTCTCGTATAATTTCATCTTTATCAATCCATCATTTCCTTCTTGAAACTATTTTATCAATCTCAGAAAAATACACAATGTTTTGATGGACCATTTGCCCAGTTCCAGATGATGCCTTAAAGGATCAATTTTCCATTAAGAGTCAAAAAGAATAGCCATACTATAAGAGAAAATGATATATTTACCAGCAAATTGCATTCAAACTTTGCGCTGAACATCCACTACATGTGTTGCACTCACACATGGCTTCACTTTCATGTAGAATTGTTGACAAAAAGCAAAGCACCAGGAACAAACTGTAGAGGAACAATTCACAGAATGACAAAGTATTCAGTAAATGATGATTAGGTATGTCCTTATCAATGCAAATTTAATTCCAAATTCTAAAGCACCTGAAAAGAAAATCTATACTGATTTTCCATAAAGAGCCTGAAGTCGAACCTAGACTATATCAAAAGGATGATGTTTATGTCTTACCAGACCACTGAAGCCTTCATTGTGTTAACAATGGTAGAGTTCTTTTTGAAGTTCTCTTGTTTCTTTGATCACTGTAATTCTCAGCTGCAGTTTCAGTGCTTTATATATCAATGCTTTCATTTAGTAACTATGTTTAGAAATGCAATATTTGGTCTTTAGTGTCAGGAACATACATGTTCTGCTAGGCTGCAAATGCAGTTTGGGAACTATGCTTTATCATCATGTCCCAAAGTACATACCTTTGCAGAGTCCACAGTTGCTATGCAATCAGGCCACGTGCACTCCCCAGGATTTGAGGCCATTAAACATGTTTTGAAATAGAACTTGAAATAGAACTTGACATAGGTATGATAGTGCATGTAACATTTAATTTTGTCTTATTCAGTTTGTGAACAATGGTATTCAACGAAAGAACCTCCCCCTAAAGAATGTTAAATAAAGATTGTTGGAAAAAAAATAAGAATAACCTAATGGTACAATTTCCTGACAGAAACTGGGTCTATTCTGCAGAAATCATTGTAAACAAAATATTTCATCATGGCTACATTATTTCAGGTGACTAGGGAGTGGTCCATATTGATCCATGGGAAATTAGAGCTTGTTCCTTCCTATCTATTGATAAGCTGAAGAGTGTTATACATTTTTCTCTGCTATTTCAGGTGACTAGGGAGTGGTCCATATTGATCCATGGGAAATTAGAGCTTGTTCCTTCCTATCTATTGATAAGCTGAAGAGTGTTATACATTTTTCTCTGCCAACTTCCTCAAGAGTTATCAAATAGGGTTATATTTTATTTAAGGCAATCATGATCTTATGAGAAAATCTTGGATCGCATGGATAATGTTGTTGGGTGGTTGGGCAAAGAAAAAGTCCACAATTATAGTCTGGCCCTAGTTTGGTTTGTTTGTCGGTTTGAACTAACGTCCAGTTAACCATTGCAGGTTCTCACCAGACTTTCTCAAGGTTCTTATACACCACACAGGTGGTGATTGAATCTATGAAATGAATTAAGGTAGAAACCTCACCCCTACACATTTACCGAGGTGCGAGTTCTTTTACGTTCCACACCACACGGACATGGTATGAGAGGGATTGGCCTTTGATATAGCAGTAAATCTACCACTGATGGGGGTGAAGGAGAAAAGTGGCCGCAGAGGGATCCGAATCATCAAAGTCTGACAACTTTGGTATTACAAGTTCAGTGCTCTTTACCACAGAGCTAACTCCCCATCCCAGTGGCTTTTGTTATGCTTGCGTGCAAGCATATCCAGTCTGCACCACGAGGAGGTGAGGGAACCAACAGGGTGAAGGGATTGATAATTGTGGTCCACCCTAGCAGACCTCTGCCCCTAGAAGGTATCTTTTGACAAAGTTCAACCTCACACATTTGGAGGTGAACTTTGGATATTCTAGGCCTCTCTAACATCTGCCTGTCAGTAAACAATCTATGATTAAAGGCATGTTTTTCCAGTATTTTGGTATTATCATCCTTCATATATGTGAGCTAGTGTTATTTAGAACAATATGAGACATATAACACTCAATGAACAGTTGGATACTAGATTTTATTGTAATGTTTGCCAAAGAAGATAGTTTTTCAATAGGGAAATGTTCTGGGGATCCCTTTCCTCTGTGCTCCCATGAGCGGGGAATGGGGGCATTGAAGCACTACCACATCACAGTGCTGAGTATATTCACGCACAGAAATGCAAGTCATGAGTGCATTTGACCCATTTTGCACTGGGTGATGCCTTGAGGCATCATTTTCCGAGAAATATGAAATCATTGTGTGTATCCAATGATTTGGGAAATAGTTGATTGATAAAGATGAAACTTCCACACAACATAGGGATATTATTCAATTAAGATTTTTTGATGAAATGGCAAATGCTGACACTACTACAGGCATATTTTGCAGCAGGTGCCCGATGCAAAATTGTTGAGCACTCTAACATGCATAATCTGTAGGCAAGCATTATTGAAATCCTATATATACTACTGGATTTTTCAGACTGGAGATCAGGTGGGGGTTTGCCTCTTTCTTGGTAGAGGATGTGCCATGCCTGAAACCCGTGCATGCAGGTGCTACAGGGTCTCCCTTTGTTAAGCAACCTGACTGTGTATTTAGTCAGGGTCACAGCTAGGCTGGCAGATCACACGTTGTGCTCCTCAGCACAGAGAGAGAGAGTGTGGCATACCTGGGTTCTCACAGAGAGTGCTGACTTTCCTTAGTCTTTCGGTAGTAGGGTCAGGGTTATTCAGCTTTGGTAGATTGTACCTGGCCTGCTTGTGAGCTACTTAGCTTCAGCTAGGGAATGAATAGCTAAACAGTAAAACATTCTTTGATAGATGAATTCTCGTTTATCATAGTTGTTTGATTTGCTTGGTGCGAGTAGCAGAAAGGCCTCTGGTTCTGTCACACCTGGAACCGACTGTGGTTCAGCAAATCACAGGGTAACATATAAACCAATGTCAGGTTAGTTTGATCATCAGGATCTGGTAATTAACCTAACCCAGCGACGGCTACAAGACTAACACATTTTAACAAGTGTGTTACTTGTTAAGGGTATTATGGGAAACCATGGTTATGGTGACAATACGGGGTAGATTTTTGAGTTGTTTTGGAGAAATTCGTTCTGAATGAGACGGTTACAGCGAGTTCAGAACGAATTTCTCTGAAACAACGAGTAAATCTACCCTGTATTGCCACCATCACCATGGTTTCATATTATTACATACCTTAATTCGGTCTTAAGTAGGTAAAACTGACTGTAATTTGACGTCAAAGTCACTTTTTGCAACTCGCAAATACGATGCGTACACTAGCAGACATGCCCGAAGTGGACAACTACTTTAGAATTTAACGCATTCATATTGGCCAAGAGGCCCGGGATTCCCGAGAGCATAGGGAATCCCCAATAATGACGTCACAGTGGTGCGGCCGTTTGTTGACACCTATGAGTCGCCCGCTCGGCGAGTGGCCGTATTGGTATCGATCGATCTCACATATCTAGACTATCTAAAGTGTATCATGTGAATTATACTCGTTTTCTACCTCAATATTTGATAAATGTACCTATTAACTTGCTCCGTGGATACTGTACTATGCCACAGAACTCGCGAAGTGAAGGGACCTGCCATTTTAAAATCTTGCGCCTATAACTGTGTTGTCTGCCTCTTCACCAATCAGATTGCGTTATTTTTTCAAAGGGTGCAACTCTAGCTCAAAGCGTGCAGGTAAGGCTAAAAGTAGCATTTTGTCACTCAAAGCGTGCAATCTGTAGGAACCCAAAGGCACCAGTACATCGTTTCACGGCGTACAGTGCAATCTGTGTACGATAACTGTACCCCTAGGAGCAGTATGAATTTACACTGAGTTAGTGCATAGGTATGTAATAATAATGCCTACTGTACAAAGTTCTAAATCCATCAAATAATGAAATTTTAATCCCAACTGGCCATTACCCTAAAAGAGAAAAAAACAACCTATATTGATATTTGTTCAGGTAGATTTCTCGACCTCACTGATATCAGTGATGATATCACCCACTTCTTCATCAATGGGACACCAGAATGGTAGGTTCCATCAATAATTAATTAGCCTAGGCATGTACTTGATTAAGGTCTAGAGATTTCAATTGGTCATTTAGAGACCCTGCCTCCAGTAGGTTCCATCGATGCGACATTTATGAAGCTCATCACTGAGGGCAAATACATGTATACCAATCAAGTACAGTAACATGGTGTATGCATGCATGAATGCCTTTATTTCAAGATGAATTATTTAGGGTGGTCCAGTGACCTTTGTCCTATGTGTTTCTGTCCAGGTCAAGCCGTGAGAGCAATCTTCAGTTTAAGCAATTCATCTTAGCGTGGTGTGATGAAAAGAACGGCACTTCTCTTTACATGAGGGCATTCTTCTTCATGAGCACTTCGTTTCTTCGTACAGCAGAAGTTATAATTAACGCTATGAATGTAAGAAATAACAAAAATAATGAATGAATAACAGGATGTCAACTTTTCTTTGTTCACTAAATACAGATATTTCCTTTCTATTCAGGAAAGGGTAGACAGAGGTCATTGTCACTCTTAGTCGAAATGTATGAATTGGTTTGAATTGAACTGAACTTCTTCTTGCCCAAACTTATGCATTATAAATGTGAAATCTAACCCCAGAGGGACTGTTGCCTGCAAGAGGATGGCATGCAGAAAGGTCAGTCCTAGTGTCAGTCTATACCAATACGGGACAGGCACATTGTTATCTGAACTAATAATTGAACTGCAGCATCACATGATATGATATATAGGATCACTGATATCATTTTCTGGTTCACCTGGGGGTCTTGGTTAAATGTGACGTTATACCTACATTCTCGTATAATTTCATCTTTATCAATCCATCATTTCCTTCTTGAAACTATTTTATCAATCTCAGAAAAATACACAATGTTTTGATGGACCATTTGCCCAGTTCCAGATGATGCCTTAAAGGATCAATTTTCCATTAAGAGTCAAAAAGAATAGCCATACTATAAGAGAAAATGATATATTTACCAGCAAATTGCATTCAAACTTTGCGCTGAACATCCACTACATGTGTTGCACTCACACATGGCTTCACTTTCATGTAGAATTGTTGACAAAAAGCAAAGCACCAGGAACAAACTGTAGAGGAACAATTCACAGAATGACAAAGTATTCAGTAAATGATGATTAGGTATGTCCTTATCAATGCAAATTTAATTCCAAATTCTAAAGCACCTGAAAAGAAAATCTATACTGATTTTCCATAAAGAGCCTGAAGTCAAACCTAGACTATATCAAAAGGATGATGTTTATGTCTTACCAGACCACTGAAGCCTTCATTGTGTTAACAATGGTAGAGTTCTTTTTGAAGTTCTCTTGTTTCTTTGATCACTGTAATTCTCAGCTGCAGTTTCAGTGCTTTATATATCAATGCTTTCATTTAGTAACTATGTTTAGAAATGCAATATTTGGTCTTTAGTGTCAGGAACATACATGTTCTGCTAGGCTGCAAATGCAGTTTGGGAACTATGCTTTATCATCATGTCCCAAAGAACATACCTTTGCAGAGTCCACAGTTGCTATGCAATCAGGCCACGTGCACTCCCCAGGATTTGAGGCCATTAAACATGTTTTGAAATAGAACTTGAAATAGAACTTGACATAGGTATGATAGTGCATGTAACATTTAATTTTGTCTTATTCAGTTTGTGAACAATGGTATTCAACGAAAGAACCTCCCCCTAAAGAATGTTAAATAAAGATTGTTGGAAAAAAAATAAGAATAACCTAATGGTACAATTTCCTGACAGAAACTGGGTCTATTCTGCAGAAATCATTGTAAACAAAATATTTCATCATGGCTACATTATTTCAGGTGACTAGGGAGTGGTCCATATTGATCCATGGGAAATTAGAGCTTGTTCCTTCCTATCTATTGATAAGCTGAAGAGTGTTATACATTTTTCTCTGCCAACTTCCTCAAGAGTTATCAAATAGGGTTATATTTTATTTAAGGCAATCATGATCTTATGAGAAAATCTTGGATCGCATGGATAATGTTGTTGGGTGGTTGGGCAAAGGAAAAGTCCACAATTATAGTCTGGCCCTAGTTTGGTTTGTTTGTCGGTTTGAACTAACGTCCAGTTAACCATTGCAGGTTCTCACCAGACTTTCTCAAGGTTCTTATACACCACACAGGTGGTGATTGAATCTATGAAATGAATTAAGGTAGAAACCTCACCCCTACACATTTACCGAGGTGCGAGTTCTTTTACGTTCCCAGCACACGGACATGGTATGAGAGGGATTGGCCTTTGATATAGCAGTAAATCTACCACTGATGGGGGTGAACGAGAAAAGTGGCCGCAGAGGGATCCGAATCATCAAAGTCTGACAACTTTGGTATTACAAGTTTAGTGCTCTTTACCACAGAGATAACTCCCCATCCCAGTGGCTTTTGTTATGCTTGCGTGCAAGCATATCCAGTCTGCACCACGAGGAGGTGAGGGGACCAACAGGGTGAAGGGATTGATAATTGTGGTCCACCCTAGCAGACCTCTGCCCCTAGAAGGTATCTTTTGACAAAGTTCAACCTCACACATTTGGAGGTGAACTTTGGATATTCTAGGCCTCTCTAACATCTGCCTGTCAGTAAACAATCTATGATTAAAGGCATGTTTTTCCAGTATTTTGGTATTATCATCCTTCATATATGTGAGCTAGTGTTATTTAGAACAATATGAGACATATAACACTCAATGAACAGTTGGATACTAGATTTTATTGTAATGTTTGCCAAAGAAGATAGTTTTTCAATAGGGAAATGTTCTGGGGATCCCTTTCCTCTGTGCTCCCATGAGCGGGGAATGGGGGCATTGAAGCACTACCACATCACAGTGCTGAGTATATTCACGCACAGAAATGCAAGTCATGAGTGCATTTGACCCATTTTGCACTGGGTGATGCCTTGAGGCATCATTTTCCGAGAAATATGAAATCATTGTGTGTATCCAATGATTTGGGAAATAGTTGATTGATAAAGATGAAACTTCCACACAACATAGGGATATTATTCAATTAAGATTTTTTGATGAAATGGCAAATGCTGACACTACTACAGGCATATTTTGCAGCAGGTGCCCGATGCAAAATTGTTGAGCACTCTAACATGCATAATCTGTAGGCAAGCATTATTGAAATCCTATATATACTACTGGATTTTTCAGACTGGAGATCAGGTGGGGGTTTGCCTCTTTCTTGGTAGAGGATGTGCCATGCCTGAAACCCGTGCATGCAGGTGCTACAGGGTCTCCCTTTGTTAAGCAACCTGACTGTGTATTTAGTCAGGGTCACAGCTAGGCTGGCAGATCACACGTTGTGCTCCTCAGCACAGAGAGAGAGAGTGTGGCATACCTGGGTTCTCACAGAGAGTGCTGACTTTCCTTAGTCTTTCGGTAGTAGGGTCAGGGTTATTCAGCTTTGGTAGATTGTACCTGGCCTGCTTGTGAGCTACTTAGCTTCAGCTAGGGAATGAATAGCTAAACAGTAAAACATTCTTTGATAGATGAATTCTCGTTTATCATAGTTGTTTGATTTGCTTGGTGCGAGTAGCAGAAAGGCCTCTGGTTCTGTCACACCTGGAACCGACTGTGGTTCAGCAAATCACAGGGTAACATATAAACCAATGTCAGGTTAGTTTGATCATCAGGATCTGGTAATTAACCTAACCCAGCGACGGCTACAAGACTAACACATTTTAACAAGTGTGTTACTTGTTAAGGGTATTATGGGAAACCATGGTTATGGTGACAATACGGGGTAGATTTTTGAGTTGTTTTGGAGAAATTCGTTCTGAATGAGACGGTTACAGCGAGTTCAGAACGAATTTCTCTGAAACAACGAGTAAATCTACCCTGTATTGCCACCATCACCATGGTTTCATATTATTACATACCTTAATTCGGTCTTAAGTAGGTAAAACTGACTGTAATTTGACGTCAAAGTCACTTTTTGCAACTCGCAAATACGATGCGTACACTAGCAGACATGCCCGAAGTGGACAACTACTTTAGAATTTAATGCATTCTGATTGGCCAAGAGGCCCGGGATTCCCGAGAGCATAGGGAATCCCCAATAATGACGTCACAGTGGTGCGGCCGTTTGTTGACACCTATGAGTCGCCCGCTCGGCGAGTGGCCGTATTGGTATCGATCGATCTCACATATCTAGACTATCTAAAGTGTATCACGTGAATTATACTCGTTTTCTACCTCAATATTTGATAAATGTACCTATTAACTTGCTCCGTGGATACTGTACTATGCCACAGAACTCTCGAAGTGAAGGGACCTGCCATTTTAAAATCTTGCGCCTATAACTGTGTTGTCTGCCTCTCCACCAATCAGATTGCGTTATTTTTTCAAAGGGTGCAATCTCTAGCTCAAAGCGTGCAGGTAAGGCTAAAAGTAGCATTTTGTCACTCAAAGCGTGCAATCTGTAGGAACCCAAAGGCACCAGTACATCGTTTCACGGCGTACAGTGCAATCTGTGTACGATAACTGTACCCCTAGGAGCAGTACGAATTTACACTGAGTTAGTGTATAGGTATGTAATAATAATGCCTACTGTACAAAGTTCTAAATCCATCCAATAATGAAATTTAATCCCAACTGGCCATTACCCTTAAAGAGAAAAAAAACAACCTATATTGATATTTGTTCAGGTAGATTTCTCGACCTCACTGATATCAGTGATGATATCACCAACTTCTTCATCAATGGGACACTAGAATGGTAGGTTCCATCAATAATTAATTAGCCTAGGCATGTACTTGATTAAGGTCTAGAGATTTCAATTGGTCATTTAGAGACCCTGCCTCCAGTAGGTTCCATCGATGCGACATTTATGAAGCTCATCACTGAGGGCAAATACATGTATACCAATCAAGTACAGTAACATGGTGTATGCATGCATGAATGCCTTTATTTCAAGATGAATTATTTAGGGTGGTCCAGTGACCTTTGTCCTATGTGTTTCTGTCCAGGTCAAGCCGTGAGAGCAATCTTCAGTTTAAGCAATTCATCTTAGCGTGGTGTGATGAAAAGAACGGCACTTCTCTTTACATGAGGGCATTCTTCTTCATGAGCACTTCGTTTCTTCGTACAGCAGAAGTTATAATTGACGCTATGAATGTAAGAAATAACAAAAATAATGAATGAATAACAGGATGTCAACTTTTCTTTGTTCTCTAAATACAGATATTTCCTTTCTATTCAGGAAAGGGTAGACAGAGGTCATTGTCACTCTTAGTCGAAATGTATGAATTGGTTTGAATTGAACTGAACTTCTTCTTGCCCAAACTTATGCATTATAAATGTGAAATCTAACCCCAGAGGGACTGTTGCCTGCAAGAGGATGGCATGCAGAAAGGTCAGTCCTAGTGTCAGTCTATACCAATACGGGACAGGCACATTGTTATCTGAACTAATAATTGAACTGCAGCATCACATGATATGATATATAGGATCACTGATATCATTTTCTGGTTCACCTGGGGGTCTTGGTTAAATGTGACGTTATACCTACATTCTCGTATAATTTCATCTTTATCAATCCATCATTTCCTTCTTGAAACTATTTTATCAATCTCAGAAAAATACACAATGTTTTGATGGACCATTTGCCCAGTTCCAGATGATGCCTTAAAGGATCAATTTTCCATTAAGAGTCAAAAAGAATAGCCATACTATAAGAGAAAATGATATATTTACCAGCAAATTGCATTCAAACTTTGCGCTGAACATCCACTACATGTGTTGCACTCACACATGGCTTCACTTTCATGTAGAATTGTTGACAAAAAGCAAAGCACCAGGAACAAACTGTAGAGGAACAATTCACAGAATGACAAAGTATTCAGTAAATGATGATTAGGTATGTCCTTATCAATGCAAATTTAATTCCAAATTCTAAAGCACCTGAAAAGAAAATCTATACTGATTTTCCATAAAGAGCCTGAAGTCGAACCTAGACTATATCAAAAGGATGATGTTTATGTCTTACCAGACCACTGAAGCCTTCATTGTGTTAACAATGGTAGAGTTCTTTTTGAAGTTCTCTTGTTTCTTTGATCACTGTAATTCTCAGCTGCAGTTTCAGTGCTTTATATATCAATGCTTTCATTTAGTAACTATGTTTAGAAATGCAATATTTGGTCTTTAGTGTCAGGAACATACATGTTCTGCTAGGCTGCAAATGCAGTTTGGGAACTATGCTTTATCATCATGTCCCAAAGTACATACCTTTGCAGAGTCCACAGTTGCTATGCAATCAGGCCACGTGCACTCCCCAGGATTTGAGGCCATTAAACATGTTTTGAAATAGAACTTGAAATAGAACTTGACATAGGTATGATAGTGCATGTAACATTTAATTTTGTCTTATTCAGTTTGTGAACAATGGTATTCAACGAAAGAACCTCCCCCTAAAGAATGTTAAATAAAGATTGTTGGAAAAAAAATAAGAATAACCTAATGGTACAATTTCCTGACAGAAACTGGGTCTATTCTGCAGAAATCATTGTAAACAAAATATTTCATCATGGCTACATTATTTCAGGTGACTAGGGAGTGGTCCATATTGATCCATGGGAAATTAGAGCTTGTTCCTTCCTATCTATTGATAAGCTGAAGAGTGTTATACATTTTTCTCTGCCAACTTCCTCAAGAGTTATCAAATAGGGTTATATTTTATTTAAGGCAATCATGATCTTATGAGAAAATCTTGGATCGCATGGATAATGTTGTTGGGTGGTTGGGCAAAGGAAAAGTCCACAATTATAGTCTGGCCCTAGTTTGGTTTGTTTGTCGGTTTGAACTAACGTCCAGTTAACCATTGCAGGTTCTCACCAGACTTTCTCAAGGTTCTTATACACCACACAGGTGGTGATTGAATCTATGAAATGAATTAAGGTAGAAACCTCACCCCTACACATTTACCGAGGTGCGAGTTCTTTTACGTTCCCAGCACACGGACATGGTATGAGAGGGATTGGCCTTTGATATAGCAGTAAATCTACCACTGATGGGGGTGAACGAGAAAAGTGGCCGCAGAGGGATCCGAATCATCAAAGTCTGACAACTTTGGTATTACAAGTTTAGTGCTCTTTACCACAGAGATAACTCCCCATCCCAGTGGCTTTTGTTATGCTTGCGTGCAAGCATATCCAGTCTGCACCACGAGGAGGTGAGGGGACCAACAGGGTGAAGGGATTGATAATTGTGGTCCACCCTAGCAGACCTCTGCCCCTAGAAGGTATCTTTTGACAAAGTTCAACCTCACACATTTGGAGGTGAACTTTGGATATTCTAGGCCTCTCTAACATCTGCCTGTCAGTAAACAATCTATGATTAAAGGCATGTTTTTCCAGTATTTTGGTATTATCATCCTTCATATATGTGAGCTAGTGTTATTTAGAACAATATGAGACATATAACACTCAATGAACAGTTGGATACTAGATTTTATTGTAATGTTTGCCAAAGAAGATAGTTTTTCAATAGGGAAATGTTCTGGGGATCCCTTTCCTCTGTGCTCCCATGAGCGGGAAATGGGGGCATTGAAGCACTACCACATCACAGTGCTGAGTATATTCACGCACAGAAATGCAAGTCATGAGTGCATTTGACCCATTTTGCACTGGGTGATGCCTTGAGGCATCATTTTCCGAGAAATATGAAATCATTGTGTGTATCCAATGATTTGGGAAATAGTTGATTGATAAAGATGAAACTTCCACACAACATAGGGATATTATTCAATTAAGATTTTTTGATGAAATGGCAAATGCTGACACTACTACAGGCATATTTTGCAGCAGGTGCCCGATGCAAAATTGTTGAGCACTCTAACATGCATAATCTGTAGGCAAGCATTATTGAAATCCTATATATACTACTGGATTTTTCAGACTGGAGATCAGGTGGGGGTTTGCCTCTTTCTTGGTAGAGGATGTGCCATGCCTGAAACCCGTGCATGCAGGTGCTACAGGGTCTCCCTTTGTTAAGCAACCTGACTGTGTATTTAGTCAGGGTCACAGCTAGGCTGGCAGATCACACGTTGTGCTCCTCAGCACAGAGAGAGAGAGTGTGGCATACCTGGGTTCTCACAGAGAGTGCTGACTTTCCTTAGTCTTTCGGTAGTAGGGTCAGGGTTATTCAGCTTTGGTAGATTGTACCTGGCCTGCTTGTGAGCTACTTAGCTTCAGCTAGGGAATGAATAGCTAAACAGTAAAACATTCTTTGATAGATGAATTCTCGTTTATCATAGTTGTTTGATTTGCTTGGTGCGAGTAGCAGAAAGGCCTCTGGTTCTGTCACACCTGGAACCGACTGTGGTTCAGCAAATCACAGGGTAACATATAAACCAATGTCAGGTTAGTTTGATCATCAGGATCTGGTAATTAACCTAACCCAGCGACGGCTACAAGACTAACACATTTTAACAAGTGTGTTACTTGTTAAGGGTATTATGGGAAACCATGGTTATGGTGACAATACAGGGTAGATTTATGAGTTGTTTTGGAGAAATTCGTTCTGAATGAGACGGTTACAGCGAGTTCAGAACGAATTTCTCTGAAACAACGAGTAAATCTACCCTGTATTGCCACCATCACCATGGTTTCATATTATTACATACCTTAATTCGGTCTTAAGTAGGTAAAACTGACTGTAATTTGACGTCAAAGTCACTTTTTGCAACTCGCAAATACAATGCGTACACTTGCAGACATGCCCGAGTGGACAACTACTTTAGAATTTAATGCATTCTGATTGGCCAAGAGGCCCGGGATTCCCGAGAGCATAGGGAATCCCCAATAATGACGTCACAGTGGTGCGGCCGTTTGTTGACACCTATGAGTCGCCCGCTCGGCGGGTGGCCGTATTGGTATCGATCGATCTCACATATCTAGACTATCTAAAGTGTATCACGTGAATTATACTCGTTTTCTACCTCAATATTTGATAAATGTACCTATTAACTTGCTCCTTGGATACTGTACTATGCCACAGAACTCGCGAAGTGAAGGGACCTGCCATTTTAAAATCTTGCGCCTATAACTGTGTTGTCTGCCTCTCCACCAATCAGATTGCGTTATTTTTTCAAAGGGTGCAATCTCTAGCTCAAAGCGTGCAGGTAAGGCTAAAAGTAGCATTTTGTCACTCAAAGCGTGCAATCTGTAGGAACCCAAAGGCACCAGTACATCGTTTCACGGCGTACAGTGCAATCTGTGTACGATAACTGTACCCCTAGGAGCAGTACGAATTTACACTGAGTTAGTGCATAGGTATGTAATAATAATGCCTACTGTACAAAGTTCTAAATCCATCCAATAATGAAATTTAATCCCAACTGGCCATTACCCTTAAAGAGAAAAAAAACAACCTATATTGATTTTTGTTCAGGTAGATTTCTCGACCTCACTGATATCAGTGATGATATCACCCACTTCTTCATCAATGGGACACTAGAATGGTAGGTTCCATCAATAATTAATTAGCCTAGGCATGTACTTGATTAAGGTCTAGAGATTTCAATTGGTCATTTAGAGACCCTGCCTCCAGTAGGTTCCATCGATGCGACATTTATGAAGCTCATCACTGAGGGCAAATACATGTATACCAATCAAGTACAGTAACATGGTGTATGCATGCATGAATGCCTTTATTTCAAGATGAATTATTTAGGGTGGTCCAGTGACCTTTGTCCTATGTGTTTCTGTCCAGGTCAAGCCGTGAGAGCAATCTTCAGTTTAAGCAATTCATCTTAGCGTGGTGTGATGAAAAGAACGGCACTTCTCTTTACATGAGGGCATTCTTCTTCATGAGCACTTCGTTTCTTCGTACAGCAGAAGTTATAATTAACGCTATGAATGTAAGAAATAACAAAAATAATGAATGAATAACAGGATGTCAACTTTTCTTTGTTCACTAAATACAGATATTTCCTTTCTATTCAGGAAAGGGTAGACAGAGGTCATTGTCACTCTTAGTCGAAATGTATGAATTGGTTTGAATTGAACTGAACTTCTTCTTGCCCAAACTTATGCATTATAAATGTGAAATCTAACCCCAGAGGGACTGTTGCCTGCAAGAGGATGGCATGCAGAAAGGTCAGTCCTAGTGTCAGTCTATACCAATACGGGACAGGCACATTGTTATCTGAACTAATAATTGAACTGCAGCATCACATGATATGATATATAGGATCACTGATATCATTTTCTGGTTCACCTGGGGGTCTTGGTTAAATGTGACGTTATACCTACATTCTCGTATAATTTCATCTTTATCAATCCATCATTTCCTTCTTGAAACTATTTTATCAATCTCAGAAAAATACACAATGTTTTGATGGACCATTTGCCCAGTTCCAGATGATGCCTTAAAGGATCAATTTTCCATTAAGAGTCAAAAAGAATAGCCATACTATAAGAGAAAATGATATATTTACCAGCAAATTGCATTCAAACTTTGCGCTGAACATCCACTACATGTGTTGCACTCACACATGGCTTCACTTTCATGTAGAATTGTTGACAAAAAGCAAAGCACCAGGAACAAACTGTAGAGGAACAATTCACAGAATGACAAAGTATTCAGTAAATGATGATTAGGTATGTCCTTATCAATGCAAATTTAATTCCAAATTCTAAAGCACCTGAAAAGAAAATCTATACTGATTTTCCATAAAGAGCCTGAAGTCGAACCTAGACTATATCAAAAGGATGATGTTTATGTCTTACCAGACCACTGAAGCCTTCATTGTGTTAACAATGGTAGAGTTCTTTTTGAAGTTCTCTTGTTTCTTTGATCACTGTAATTCTCAGCTGCAGTTTCAGTGCTTTATATATCAATGCTTTCATTTAGTAACTATGTTTAGAAATGCAATATTTGGTCTTTAGTGTCAGGAACATACATGTTCTGCTAGGCTGCAAATGCAGTTTGGGAACTATGCTTTATCATCATGTCCCAAAGTACATACCTTTGCAGAGTCCACAGTTGCTATGCAATCAGGCCACGTGCACTCCCCAGGATTTGAGGCCATTAAACATGTTTTGAAATAGAACTTGAAATAGAACTTGACATAGGTATGATAGTGCATGTAACATTTAATTTTGTCTTATTCAGTTTGTGAACAATGGTATTCAACGAAAGAACCTCCCCCTAAAGAATGTTAAATAAAGATTGTTGGAAAAAAAATAAGAATAACCTAATGGTACAATTTCCTGACAGAAACTGGGTCTATTCTGCAGAAATCATTGTAAACAAAATATTTCATCATGGCTACATTATTTCAGGTGACTAGGGAGTGGTCCATATTGATCCATGGGAAATTAGAGCTTGTTCCTTCCTATCTATTGATAAGCTGAAGAGTGTTATACATTTTTCTCTGCCAACTTCCTCAAGAGTTATCAAATAGGGTTATATTTTATTTAAGGCAATCATGATCTTATGAGAAAATCTTGGATCGCATGGATAATGTTGTTGGGTGGTTGGGCAAAGGAAAAGTCCACAATTATAGTCTGGCCCTAGTTTGGTTTGTTTGTCGGTTTGAACTAACGTCCAGTTAACCATTGCAGGTTCTCACCAGACTTTCTCAAGGTTCTTATACACCACACAGGTGGTGATTGAATCTATGAAATGAATTAAGGTAGAAACCTCACCCCTACACATTTACCGAGGTGCGAGTTCTTTTACATTCCCAGCACACGGACATGGTATGAGAGGGATTGGCCTTTGATATAGCAGTAAATCTACCACTGATGGGGGTGAACGAGAAAAGTGGCCGCAGAGGGATCCGAATCATCAAAGTCTGACAACTTTGGTATTACAAGTTTAGTGCTCTTTACCACAGAGATAACTCCCCATCCCAGTGGCTTTTGTTATGCTTGCGTGCAAGCATATCCAGTCTGCACCACGAGGAGGTGAGGGGACCAACAGGGTGAAGGGATTAATAATTGTGGTCCACCCTAGCAGACCTCTGCCCCTAGAAGGTATCTTTTGACAAAGTTCAACCTCACACATTTGGAGGTGAACTTTGGATATTCTAGGCCTCTCTAACATCTGCCTGTCAGTAAACAATCTATGATTAAAGGCATGTTTTTCCAGTATTTTGGTATTATCATCCTTCATATATGTGAGCTAGTGTTATTTAGAACAATATGAGACATATAACACTCAATGAACAGTTGGATACTAGATTTTATTGTAATGTTTGCCAAAGAAGATAGTTTTTCAATAGGGAAATGTTCTGGGGATCCCTTTCCTCTGTGCTCCCATGAGCGGGAAATGGGGGCATTGAAGCACTACCACATCACAGTGCTGAGTATATTCACGCACAGAAATGCAAGTCATGAGTGCATTTGACCCATTTTGCACTGGGTGATGCCTTGAGGCATCATTTTCCGAGAAATATGAAATCATTGTGTGTATCCAATGATTTGGGAAATAGTTGATTGATAAAGATGAAACTTCCACACAACATAGGGATATTATTCAATTACGATTTTTTGATGAAATGGCAAATGCTGACACTACTACAGGCATATTTTGCAGCAGGTGCCCGATGCAAAATTGTTGAGCACTCTAACATGCATAATCTGTAGGCAAGCATTATTGAAATCCTATATATACTACTGGATTTTTCAGACTGGAGATCAGGTGGGGGTTTGCCTCTTTCTTGGTAGAGGATGTGCCATGCCTGAAACCCGTGCATGCAGGTGCTACAGGGTCTCCCTTTGTTAAGCAACCTGACTGTGTATTTAGTCAGGGTCACAGCTAGGCTGGCAGATCACACGTTGTGCTCCTCAGCACAGAGAGAGAGAGTGTGGCATACCTGGGTTCTCACAGAGAGTGCTGACTTTCCTTAGTCTTTCGGTAGTAGGGTCAGGGTTATTCAGCTTTGGTAGATTGTACCTGGCCTGCTTGTGAGCTACTTAGCTTCAGCTAGGGAATGAATAGCTAAACAGTAAAACATTCTTTGATAGATGAATTCTCGTTTATCATAGTTGTTTGATTTGCTTGGTGCGAGTAGCAGAAAGGCCTCTGGTTCTGTCACACCTGGAACCGACTGTGGTTCAGCAAATCACAGGGTAACATATAAACCAATGTCAGGTTAGTTTGATCATCAGGATCTGGTAATTAACCTAACCCAGCGACGGCTACAAGACTAACCATTTTAACAAGTGTGTTACTTGTTAAGGGTATTATGGGAAACCATGGTTATGGTGACAATACGGGGTAGATTTATGAGTTGTTTTGGAGAAATTCGTTCTGAATGAGATGGTTACAGCGAGTTCAGAACGAATTTCTCTGAAACAACGAGTAAATCTACCCTGTATTGCCACCATCACCATGGTTTCATATTATTACATACCTTAATTCGGTCTTAAGTAGGTAAAACTGACTGTAATTTGACGTCAAAGTCACTTTTTGCAACTCGCAAATACAATGCGTACACTAGCAGACATGCCCGAGTGGACAACTACTTTAGAATTTAATGCATTCTGATTGGCCAAGAGGCCCGGGATTCCCGAGAGCATAGGGAATCCCCAATAATGACGTCACAGTGGTGCGGCCGTTTGTTGACACCTATGAGTCGCCCGCTCGGCGGGTGGCCGTATTGGTATCGATCGATCTCACATATCTAGACTATCTAAAGTGTATCACGTGAATTATACTCGTTTTCTACCTCAATATTTGATAAATGTACCTATTAACTTGCTCCTTGGATACTGTACTATGCCACAGAACTCGCGAAGTGAAGGGACCTGCCATTTTAAAATCTTGCGCCTATAACTGTGTTGTCTGCCTCTCCACCAATCAGATTGCGTTATTTTTTCAAAGGGTGCAATCTCTAGCTCAAAGCGTGCAGGTAAGGCTAAAAGTAGCATTTTGTCACTCAAAGCGTGCAATCTGTAGGAACCCAAAGGCACCAGTACATCGTTTCACGGCGTACAGTGCAATCTGTGTACGATAACTGTACCCCTAGGAGCAGTACGAATTTACACTGAGTTAGTGCATAGGTATGTAATAATAATGCCTACTGTACAAAGTTCTAAATCCATCCAATAATGAAATTTAATCCCAACTGGCCATTACCCTTAAAGAGAAAAAAAACAACCTATATTGATTTTTGTTCAGGTAGATTTCTCGACCTCACTGATATCAGTGATGATATCACCCACTTCTTCATCAATGGGACACTAGAATGGTAGGTTCCATCAATAATTAATTAGCCTAGGCATGTACTTGATTAAGGTCTAGAGATTTCAATTGGTCATTTAGAGACCCTGCCTCCAGTAGGTTCCATCGATGCGACATTTATGAAGCTCATCACTGAGGGCAAATACATGTATACCAATCAAGTACAGTAACATGGTGTATGCATGCATGAATGCCTTTATTTCAAGATGAATTATTTAGGGTGGTCCAGTGACCTTTGTCCTATGTGTTTCTGTCCAGGTCAAGCCGTGAGAGCAATCTTCAGTTTAAGCAATTCATCTTAGCGTGGTGTGATGAAAAGAACGGCACTTCTCTTTACATGAGGGCATTCTTCTTCATGAGCACTTCGTTTCTTCGTACAGCAGAAGTTATAATTAACGCTTTGAATGTAAGAAATAACAAAAATAATGAATGAATAACAGGATGTCAACTTTTCTTTGTTCACTAAATACAGATATTTCCTTTCTATTCAGGAAAGGGTAGACAGAGGTCATTGTCACTCTTAGTCGAAATGTATGAATTGGTTTGAATTGAACTGAACTTCTTCTTGCCCAAACTTATGCATTATAAATGTGAAATCTAACCCCAGAGGGACTGTTGCCTGCAAGAGGATGGCATGCAGAAAGGTCAGTCCTAGTGTCAGTCTATACCAATACGGGACAGGCACATTGTTATCTGAACTAATAATTGAACTGCAGCATCACATGATATGATATATAGGATCACTGATATCATTTTCTGGTTCACCTGGGGGTCTTGGTTAAATGTGACGTTATACCTACATTCTCGTATAATTTCATCTTTATCAATCCATCATTTCCTTCTTGAAACTATTTTATCAATCTCAGAAAAATACACAATGTTTTGATGGACCATTTGCCCAGTTCCAGATGATGCCTTAAAGGATCAATTTTCCATTAAGAGTCAAAAAGAATAGCCATACTATAAGAGAAAATGATATATTTACCAGCAAATTGCATTCAAACTTTGCGCTGAACATCCACTACATGTGTTGCACTCACACATGGCTTCACTTTCATGTAGAATTGTTGACAAAAAGCAAAGCACCAGGAACAAACTGTAGAGGAACAATTCACAGAATGACAAAGTATTCAGTAAATGATGATTAGGTATGTCCTTATCAATGCAAATTTAATTCCAAATTCTAAAGCACCTGAAAAGAAAATCTATACTGATTTTCCATAAAGAGCCTGAAGTCGAACCTAGACTATATCAAAAGGATGATGTTTATGTCTTACCAGACCACTGAAGCCTTCATTGTGTTAACAATGGTAGAGTTCTTTTTGAAGTTCTCTTGTTTCTTTGATCACTGTAATTCTCAGCTGCAGTTTCAGTGCTTTATATATCAATGCTTTCATTTAGTAACTATGTTTAGAAATGCAATATTTGGTCTTTAGTGTCAGGAACATACATGTTCTGCTAGGCTGCAAATGCAGTTTGGGAACTATGCTTTATCATCATGTCCCAAAGTACATACCTTTGCAGAGTCCACAGTTGCTATGCAATCAGGCCACGTGCACTCCCCAGGATTTGAGGCCATTAAACATGTTTTGAAATAGAACTTGAAATAGAACTTGACATAGGTATGATAGTGCATGTAACATTTAATTTTGTCTTATTCAGTTTGTGAACAATGGTATTCAACGAAAGAACCTCCCCCTAAAGAATGTTAAATAAAGATTGTTGGAAAAAAAATAAGAATAACCTAATGGTACAATTTCCTGACAGAAACTGGGTCTATTCTGCAGAAATCATTGTAAACAAAATATTTCATCATGGCTACATTATTTCAGGTGACTAGGGAGTGGTCCATATTGATCCATGGGAAATTAGAGCTTGTTCCTTCCTATCTATTGATAAGCTGAAGAGTGTTATACATTTTTCTCTGCCAACTTCCTCAAGAGTTATCAAATAGGGTTATATTTTATTTAAGGCAATCATGATCTTATGAGAAAATCTTGGATCGCATGGATAATGTTGTTGGGTGGTTGGGCAAAGGAAAAGTCCACAATTATAGTCTGGCCCTAGTTTGGTTTGTTTGTCGGTTTGAACTAACGTCCAGTTAACCATTGCAGGTTCTCACCAGACTTTCTCAAGGTTCTTATACACCACACAGGTGGTGATTGAATCTATGAAATGAATTAAGGTAGAAACCTCACCCCTACACATTTACCGAGGTGCGAGTTCTTTTACATTCCCAGCACACGGACATGGTATGAGAGGGATTGGCCTTTGATATAGCAGTAAATCTACCACTGATGGGGGTGAACGAGAAAAGTGGCCGCAGAGGGATCCGAATCATCAAAGTCTGACAACTTTGGTATTACAAGTTTAGTGCTCTTTACCACAGAGATAACTCCCCATCCCAGTGGCTTTTGTTATGCTTGCGTGCAAGCATATCCAGTCTGCACCACGAGGAGGTGAGGGGACCAACAGGGTGAAGGGATTAATAATTGTGGTCCACCCTAGCAGACCTCTGCCCCTAGAAGGTATCTTTTGACAAAGTTCAACCTCACACATTTGGAGGTGAACTTTGGATATTCTAGGCCTCTCTAACATCTGCCTGTCAGTAAACAATCTATGATTAAAGGCATGTTTTTCCAGTATTTTGGTATTATCATCCTTCATATATGTGAGCTAGTGTTATTTAGAACAATATGAGACATATAACACTCAATGAACAGTTGGATACTAGATTTTATTGTAATGTTTGCCAAAGAAGATAGTTTTTCAATAGGGAAATGTTCTGGGGATCCCTTTCCTCTGTGCTCCCATGAGCGGGAAATGGGGGCATTGAAGCACTACCACATCACAGTGCTGAGTATATTCACGCACAGAAATGCAAGTCATGAGTGCATTTGACCCATTTTGCACTGGGTGATGCCTTGAGGCATCATTTTCCGAGAAATATGAAATCATTGTGTGTATCCAATGATTTGGGAAATAGTTGATTGATAAAGATGAAACTTCCACACAACATAGGGATATTATTCAATTACGATTTTTTGATGAAATGGCAAATGCTGACACTACTACAGGCATATTTTGCAGCAGGTGCCCGATGCAAAATTGTTGAGCACTCTAACATGCATAATCTGTAGGCAAGCATTATTGAAATCCTATATATACTACTGGATTTTTCAGACTGGAGATCAGGTGGGGGTTTGCCTCTTTCTTGGTAGAGGATGTGCCATGCCTGAAACCCGTGCATGCAGGTGCTACAGGGTCTCCCTTTGTTAAGCAACCTGACTGTGTATTTAGTCAGGGTCACAGCTAGGCTGGCAGATCACACGTTGTGCTCCTCAGCACAGAGAGAGAGAGTGTGGCATACCTGGGTTCTCACAGAGAGTGCTGACTTTCCTTAGTCTTTCGGTAGTAGGGTCAGGGTTATTCAGCTTTGGTAGATTGTACCTGGCCTGCTTGTGAGCTACTTAGCTTCAGCTAGGGAATGAATAGCTAAACAGTAAAACATTCTTTGATAGATGAATTCTCGTTTATCATAGTTGTTTGATTTGCTTGGTGCGAGTAGCAGAAAGGCCTCTGGTTCTGTCACACCTGGAACCGACTGTGGTTCAGCAAATCACAGGGTAACATATAAACCAATGTCAGGTTAGTTTGATCATCAGGATCTGGTAATTAACCTAACCCAGCGACGGCTACAAGACTAACCATTTTAACAAGTGTGTTACTTGTTAAGGGTATTATGGGAAACCATGGTTATGGTGACAATACGGGGTAGATTTATGAGTTGTTTTGGAGAAATTCGTTCTGAATGAGATGGTTACAGCGAGTTCAGAACGAATTTCTCTGAAACAACGAGTAAATCTACCCTGTATTGCCACCATCACCATGGTTTCATATTATTACATACCTTAATTCGGTCTTAAGTAGGTAAAACTGACTGTAATTTGACGTCAAAGTCACTTTTTGCAACTCGCAAATACAATGCGTACACTAGCAGACATGCCCGAGTGGACAACTACTTTAGAATTTAATGCATTCTGATTGGCCAAGAGGCCCGGGATTCCCGAGAGCATAGGGAATCCCCAATAATGACGTCACAGTGGTGCGGCCGTTTGTTGACACCTATGAGTCGCCCGCTCGGCGGGTGGCCGTATTGGTATCGATCGATCTCACATATCTAGACTATCTAAAGTGTATCACGTGAATTATACTCGTTTTCTACCTCAATATTTGATAAATGTACCTATTAACTTGCTCCTTGGATACTGTACTATGCCACAGAACTCGCGAAGTGAAGGGACCTGCCATTTTAAAATCTTGCGCCTATAACTGTGTTGTCTGCCTCTCCACCAATCAGATTGCG
The DNA here is from genome assembly GCA_950022655.1 of Alentia gelatinosa. Classification (NCBI taxonomy): domain Eukaryota; kingdom Metazoa; phylum Annelida; class Polychaeta; order Phyllodocida; family Polynoidae; genus Alentia; species Alentia gelatinosa. The sequence continues at coordinate 46,730,732 of OX465587.1, read as the reverse complement.
TTATTTTTTCAAAGGGTGCAATCTCTAGCTCAAAGCGTGCAGGTAAGGCTAAAAGTAGCATTTTGTCACTCAAAGCGTGCAATCTGTAGGAACCCAAAGGCACCAGTACATCGTTTCACGGCGTACAGTGCAATCTGTGTACGATAACTGTACCCCTAGGAGCAGTACGAATTTACACTGAGTTAGTGCATAGGTATGTAATAATAATGCCTACTGTACAAAGTTCTAAATCCATCCAATAATGAAATTTAATCCCAACTGGCCATTACCCTTAAAGAGAAAAAAAACAACCTATATTGATTTTTGTTCAGGTAGATTTCTCGACCTCACTGATATCAGTGATGATATCACCCACTTCTTCATCAATGGGACACTAGAATGGTAGGTTCCATCAATAATTAATTAGCCTAGGCATGTACTTGATTAAGGTCTAGAGATTTCAATTGGTCATTTAGAGACCCTGCCTCCAGTAGGTTCCATCGATGCGACATTTATGAAGCTCATCACTGAGGGCAAATACATGTATACCAATCAAGTACAGTAACATGGTGTATGCATGCATGAATGCCTTTATTTCAAGATGAATTATTTAGGGTGGTCCAGTGACCTTTGTCCTATGTGTTTCTGTCCAGGTCAAGCCGTGAGAGCAATCTTCAGTTTAAGCAATTCATCTTAGCGTGGTGTGATGAAAAGAACGGCACTTCTCTTTACATGAGGGCATTCTTCTTCATGAGCACTTCGTTTCTTCGTACAGCAGAAGTTATAATTAACGCTTTGAATGTAAGAAATAACAAAAATAATGAATGAATAACAGGATGTCAACTTTTCTTTGTTCACTAAATACAGATATTTCCTTTCTATTCAGGAAAGGGTAGACAGAGGTCATTGTCACTCTTAGTCGAAATGTATGAATTGGTTTGAATTGAACTGAACTTCTTCTTGCCCAAACTTATGCATTATAAATGTGAAATCTAACCCCAGAGGGACTGTTGCCTGCAAGAGGATGGCATGCAGAAAGGTCAGTCCTAGTGTCAGTCTATACCAATACGGGACAGGCACATTGTTATCTGAACTAATAATTGAACTGCAGCATCACATGATATGATATATAGGATCACTGATATCATTTTCTGGTTCACCTGGGGGTCTTGGTTAAATGTGACGTTATACCTACATTCTCGTATAATTTCATCTTTATCAATCCATCATTTCCTTCTTGAAACTATTTTATCAATCTCAGAAAAATACACAATGTTTTGATGGACCATTTGCCCAGTTCCAGATGATGCCTTAAAGGATCAATTTTCCATTAAGAGTCAAAAAGAATAGCCATACTATAAGAGAAAATGATATATTTACCAGCAAATTGCATTCAAACTTTGCGCTGAACATCCACTACATGTGTTGCACTCACACATGGCTTCACTTTCATGTAGAATTGTTGACAAAAAGCAAAGCACCAGGAACAAACTGTAGAGGAACAATTCACAGAATGACAAAGTATTCAGTAAATGATGATTAGGTATGTCCTTATCAATGCAAATTTAATTCCAAATTCTAAAGCACCTGAAAAGAAAATCTATACTGATTTTCCATAAAGAGCCTGAAGTCGAACCTAGACTATATCAAAAGGATGATGTTTATGTCTTACCAGACCACTGAAGCCTTCATTGTGTTAACAATGGTAGAGTTCTTTTTGAAGTTCTCTTGTTTCTTTGATCACTGTAATTCTCAGCTGCAGTTTCAGTGCTTTATATATCAATGCTTTCATTTAGTAACTATGTTTAGAAATGCAATATTTGGTCTTTAGTGTCAGGAACATACATGTTCTGCTAGGCTGCAAATGCAGTTTGGGAACTATGCTTTATCATCATGTCCCAAAGTACATACCTTTGCAGAGTCCACAGTTGCTATGCAATCAGGCCACGTGCACTCCCCAGGATTTGAGGCCATTAAACATGTTTTGAAATAGAACTTGAAATAGAACTTGACATAGGTATGATAGTGCATGTAACATTTAATTTTGTCTTATTCAGTTTGTGAACAATGGTATTCAACGAAAGAACCTCCCCCTAAAGAATGTGAAATAAAGATTGTTGGAAAAAAAATAAGAATAACCTAATGGTACAATTTCCTGACAGAAACTGGGTCTATTCTGCAGAAATCATTGTAAACAAAATATTTCATCATGGCTACATTATTTCAGGTGACTAGGGAGTGGTCCATATTGATCCATGGGAAATTAGAGCTTGTTCCTTCCTATCTATTGATAAGCTGAAGAGTGTTATACATTTTTCTCTGCCAACTTCCTCAAGAGTTATCAAATAGGGTTATATTTTATTTAAGGCAATCATGATCTTATGAGAAAATCTTGGATCGCATGGATAATGTTGTTGGGTGGTTGGGCAAAGGAAAAGTCCACAATTATAGTCTGGCCCTAGTTTGGTTTGTTTGTCGGTTTGAACTAACGTCCAGTTAACCATTGCAGGTTCTCACCAGACTTTCTCAAGGTTCTTATACACCACACAGGTGGTGATTGAATCTATGAAATGAATTAAGGTAGAAACCTCACCCCTACACATTTACCGAGGTGCGAGTTCTTTTACGTTCCCAGCACACGGACATGGTATGAGAGGGATTGGCCTTTGATATAGCAGTAAATCTACCACTGATGGGGGTGAACGAGAAAAGTGGCCGCAGAGGGATCCGAATCATCAAAGTCTGACAACTTTGGTATTACAAGTTTAGTGCTCTTTACCACAGAGATAACTCCCCATCCCAGTGGCTTTTGTTATGCTTGCGTGCAAGCATATCCAGTCTGCACCACGAGGAGGTGAGGGGACCAACAGGGTGAAGGGATTGATAATTGTGGTCCACCCTAGCAGACCTCTGCCCCTAGAAGGTATCTTTTGAAAAAGTTCAACCTCACACATTTGGAGGTGAACTTTGGATATTCTAGGCCTCTCTAACATCTGCCTGTCAGTAAACAATCTATGATTAAAGGCATGTTTTTCCAGTATTTTGGTATTATCATCCTTCATATATGTGAGCTAGTGTTATTTAGAACAATATGAGACATATAACACTCAATGAACAGTTGGATACTAGATTTTATTGTAATGTTTGCCAAAGAAGATAGTTTTTCAATAGGGAAATGTTCTGGGGATCCCTTTCCTCTGTGCTCCCATGAGCGGGAAATGGGGGCATTGAAGCACTACCACATCACAGTGCTGAGTATATTCACGCACAGAAATGCAAGTCATGAGTGCATTTGACCCATTTTGCACTGGGTGATGCCTTGAGGCATCATTTTCCGAGAAATATGAAATCATTGTGTGTATCCAATGATTTGGGAAATAGTTGATTGATAAAGATGAAACTTCCACACAACATAGGGATATTATTCAATTACGATTTTTTGATGAAATGGCAAATGCTGACACTACTACAGGCATATTTTGCAGCAGGTGCCCGATGCAAAATTGTTGAGCACTCTAACATGCATAATCTGTAGGCAAGCATTATTGAAATCCTATATATACTACTGGATTTTTCAGACTGGAGATCAGGTGGGGGTTTGCCTCTTTCTTGGTAGAGGATGTGCCATGCCTGAAACCCGTGCATGCAGGTGCTACAGGGTCTCCCTTTGTTAAGCAACCTGACTGTGTATTTAGTCAGGGTCACAGCTAGGCTGGCAGATCACACGTTGTGCTCCTCAGCACAGAGAGAGAGAGTGTGGCATACCTGGGTTCTCACAGAGAGTGCTGACTTTCCTTAGTCTTTCGGTAGTAGGGTCAGGGTTATTCAGCTTTGGTAGATTGTACCTGGCCTGCTTGTGAGCTACTTAGCTTCAGCTAGGGAATGAATAGCTAAACAGTAAAACATTCTTTGATAGATGAATTCTCGTTTATCATAGTTGTTTGATTTGCTTGGTGCGAGTAGCAGAAAGGCCTCTGGTTCTGTCACACCTGGAACCGACTGTGGTTCAGCAAATCACAGGGTAACATATAAACCAATGTCAGGTTAGTTTGATCATCAGGATCTGGTAATTAACCTAACCCCGAGACGGCTACAAGACTAACACATTTTAACAAGTGTGTTACTTGTTAAGGGTATTATGGGAAACCATGGTTATGGTGACAATACGGGGTAGATTTATGAGTTGTTTTGGAGAAATTCGTTCTGAATGAGACGGTTACAGCGAGTTCAGAACGAATTTCTCTGAAACAACGAGTAAATCTACCCTGTATTGCCACCATCACCATGGTTTTGTGGTGGTCGCCGCCTGTCTAGCAGGTTGGATGACCCCAATCCGGAACGCTAGTTCCAGGCAGGATCCCACCCTACGCACTTACGTAGGTTGGTTCGGTTTTCGGTTAGTTTGCACAGACCTATTCACACATAACACAACAACGTCACTTAATAAACAAGGATGTTTATTAATCACTTACTTCCCGGAAAGATCTGGAAGATCTTCCCTACAAGTACAGTACCCTAGCACATAGGTGCTAGGTAACGCTGGATAGGCCAATCCGGAAGATCAGCCTAACCACCAGGAAGGTTACAAGAACCCGCCTGCAAAGTGAGGGCCCAAGGATCCGTTCCGTAGAAGGGATGCGCGAGGACAGCCTGTCGACCTACTGTGAACGCTGAGTATATATACTAAGCGTTACGTAATCCCGGTCTCCACCGCGCCACTCTCGTGTGCGGCGTTGTCCGGAATCACTACACAGTAAGGATCGGCATATCGCGCCACCTTCCGTGAAACAAACGAACACTGCTGGATTCCCGTCCCACTACATTACCCCTCCCAGTTTTTACTAAGGGGGGAACCAAGGCAGCCATTTTGCTGCTAAGGGACTACCCAATTAAAAATTACAACATATATCCAGCAGTTCTTGGTCTACTCTCTAGCTTCCTGGTGTTCACAAGAATTCACTGATACCAACGTATAAGTGAAAAAGGTGGAATTGTAAGATGGAGAAATTATTAAAAATATGGAAGATATGACATTTAGGAAAGAGGAAACGACACTTGAAGAATGAAGGACTAGCCTCGCTAGCACCTTGAATAAATGTGATATTCACCCATCTTGAGCCGGGGAGCGGGTTCTTGAGCGTTGGGCAGAGAAGACTCGACAGTCGCGGACCTACAGGTGGTCAGCCCGGCCTGTCGAGCACTCTGCCTCCAGCTGTTCCGGATCTTGTTGAAGTCCTCTGTTAGCTCCCGGCAAGTGAAGTGTCGTTCTCTTTCTCATCTTAAAGTATCGAGCCCAGCTGGCCCATCGGCGTAGCAGACCTACTACATTCAGCCCGATGCCGACGGGTGCTGGGCTTCCCACTGTTCTTCAAGTTGGAAGACATCCATATGTAGAGAAGGGTTAGCCTCGCTAAACACCTTCCGAGTTGAAAGTTTCCGAATACGGAAATAACGGCCAAAAAGGCAAAACAATTCTCCATCCACCTGGTAAGAGTGTGTGGTATCAGTGTTCTTTCATTTTGACTCCAGCTATACTGGCATATTTTTTTCTCGGCTCGAATCGAGTACCAATTAAGGCCCCAATTCTAAGCCGGATTCAGAACTTACGATCACCGACCCAAGGTAGAAACAGCCGGCGTAATCCATCAGATCAGGGGTTACGCCTACTATCTCACTATCGAGTCGATGAACTCAGTTCCGACATAGACCTGGTAAGTCAGATCTGTACCCGAAAGGCACATTCCTTACCTGGTACCACACCACAGGCCGGAGGTTTTCGTGATGGGGGCCTATTACGGGCCTGACCATCGAGAGAACCTTCAGCCGTCTGAAACCAGGGTTGTGCCTTAGGGAAGTCATTTTACTGACTTTCCCCAGCCCCAACCCAGGATCGCTTATTATTGGTTACTCCTAACTTTCCCTCTACCCCTCCCAGCGAACCGCAAGGATCGTGCAGAATTCTGGCTAGGAGGCCACATTCTGGAAGTAGCTAGGTCGGAAAAAAAATTTTCCTCCCCGGGACTTCCCATACCCGTCTGACTTCGGATCCAGGAGAGTTGTTGGCTCTGCCAGTTCTGAGTTTAGACGGCGTCTTCCCGGCTTGTTAGGCACCAGCCGAGTTGGTCATTGTCAACCCTTAAATATCCTTGTCGGAGGATATCCTGAGCTTGAGAAGGTCCGACTGGCTTGGTGCACTAGCCGTCGGTGGAACCGACGTTGCCAGGGCGGTCCTCTCTGGTCGCAGTGGACTCAGCGCAGACGTAGGCTGCAACTGAGACATCAACTGCTGTAGAGAGGTTGGTCCGGTATCTAAAAAGATTCCAGACTCCAACGGGATGATGTTGGCATTCACCCCCAGTGCCCCACTTGGTTCCTCGGGCTGATCTACCGGCTTAGCCCTGGAAGGTTTTGCTGATTTTTCAGCCCGTGTCACGGCGGGAGGCCTCCTCGGCTGTAGGACTTCAGTCTGATCCTGTGGGGTCTGACTGGGTCCTGACAGCGGAGTATCTACACTGACATCCATGGGCTGAGCCGCTATGGATGTAGTGTCCTGTTGGGAAGTTTCTTCCACGGGTGACCATCCCAACATGCCAGCGAGTTGCTGACGTGTCGAGTTTGATTCTTCCGTGGTGAACTGAAGAAATCTTCCCTGGCTCCTTTGACGGGCCAACCCGCTTCCTCAAGGGCTTGCGGGTCGTCACCGATGTCATAGAGCGACATACCCAAGTGCCGAAGACAACGTTCATCTTGGCGATGGGTCTGGGCTTCGGCCCGGGCAAACCTCGACTGGGCCGTGGTTTTCGCAATACGCGCGTCCTCTAAGTCCAACGCGTATTGTTTAGCCAGGCCTTTCGTGGCTTCTCTTACCTCGAATCGGGCTAGGTTCACTAGCTCCTTAACGAGGCCTTCATGGAGAGCATGCGCGCCCGTTCGGACACGGCCCTCCAAGGTGCCACCTATATGCGACTCTAGCTGATCCGCCCGTTGGACGTATTCAACCGACATCGCACAGGGAGAAGAAGTCACCTTCGACGCAACGGGTGGTTGTGTCGTTGGTTTCTTCTTTACCTCAACAACCGGGTTGGCTGGTGGAGGGAGTGCCGGAAAGGCCTCTTCTTCCTCAACTTTCCCGGGTGCTTGGGTAACACCTCTGTTGAGTGGGGAAACTCCCGAGAGACTTGAGCTAGGACGAGTCCTAGCTGGTTTTTCTACGGGTCCGCGGGCTTTTGAAGCCGTTGGAACGTTTCCTTCACTCAGGTCTGAAAGGACTTTCAATCCCCCAGACAACTTTGGCCCTACCTGGTAAGCAGCCTCCACCACGTCAGCGATGGTGTGCTTACCTGGAGCCAATTTCTTTCTGGGCTTCCGACTGGATCGCTCAGAAGTGTCAGTCTCGCTGGACGAGGACGATGACAGCTTCTTGACCCGTCGTTTAGCCTTCGAGGATTTTTGAGACGGTTCCCAGCTAAGGGACCGTTTCTTCCTCGACTCCTTTGACATCTGTCGATGTTTTGACGCGGATAGCATTAGAGTCCCGAACCAGCCAGGATTCTTCTTCCATCCGATCTTAAACAGTCGACCGTCTGTCACACAAGTCTCGGGTTCCGGTTTGCCTCTCTGAGTCTCGGAACCTAAGTCAACGAATCTCTGCCACAGATTCATGACCCGTTCCCGAGCAGCAGCACCAGCAGTCCGGTGTTCCCGGGCAATGTGTCTAACTAGACACGAACGCCTGGAACTGGCACACCCAGCCTGACAAGAACCACCCTTCTTGCCAAGGCACTGTAGCCATGGTCGTTCGGCTAAGTGTACCTCTACGAGGTGCCTAGCGTAACGACCTTCAGTCGCGTAGGTCGGTGGCAATTTCTTGTCCCTCCCATGGCAACTCAAGAAGACACAATGATTGCCGTTCCCAAACTTGTGCCATGCGTACGCGATCCGGTCTTTGACCTGATCCTCGTACTTCAGCCGGCTAACTCGGGAAACTCCTTTCACCCGGTCTATGTACCAGGCGTTGGGAGAACCCTCGTCAACTAGCCACTCCTCATCATCTGAGGTTCTATCTAAACCGACACCATCGGGGATGTAATGCCGGTTTCCATGACGGAGATCTTCTAGGCAAGTGTAAGTCTTGCCCAGCAAAGAGGAGGGTATCTGTCTAGCTACCGTTCTCTTCCCAGCCCGCTTTACGCCAGGTTGGAAATCACCGTCATCATTGTCGGGGTTGGATGGGACCAGGGGTTTAGCCTTGTCCATCTCCGTTCCCCAACACTTGACCTCTCCGCCACCCGTGGCACCTGTTGAGGTACTCGGTATAGCGTCAGCCACACTAGGTCCAGCCTGTGCCGCGGGTTTGTCCGAGCCTTTCGACTCAGCCCCCTTCGACTCCTCATGCTTCCCGGTTTGAGGTTTCCCTTTCTCCGAGTCACGTGATTTCGGCTGACCTCCGGTCCTTTCTAGCTCCGCCTCAGCCCGTTTCCGGGCTGCACGACGGAGTCGCTTCCGGTTCTGTTTCGAAAGCTGCGGCTCAGTCTTGTCAGCTTCCCGAGGTTTTGACACCTCAGTCTTACTGACAGACTTCCCCGGCGCGGGTTTAGCCGGTGTTGACACCGGTTTCTCACCTTTGCTGGACGACCCTTTTACAGAGTCGTCCCCAACTGACGAATCAGTCTCCATAGCCGTCTCTGTCCCAGCCTCAGACTTTCCGGGTTTTGCTACCGGACCCGGGGCCAAAAAGGTCCCGGCTTCCGCCAGCTCCACTCCGGGTGGAGTCCAATTTTGGTACATTGACTGTACTATGGCACGCGTTTTGGGATCTGGGATCCCAGCTAGCATTTGTTCCAGGCTCTGGGTTGAAACCTCATGCCTGGAACCCATCTCTTCGGAGGACTTCCTCGGAGAGTGACGACGCGGGCGGGCTCGGCCTCGCCTTGGCGTATCACGCTCCGATTCGGAACCTTCGGCCATGAACACATCCGAGTCAGAGGCCTCAGTTTTCACTGAGCTCGTCTTCGGACGGGCACCAGAAGAGCCCTTAGCGGCCGGGGCCGCCTCAGACTTCTTCCCGGTGTGACTTTTTCCCTTTCCGGGTCGTTCATCTCGGGTTTCCCCAAGAAGAACAGAGTCCGCAGACTCGTACCCTTCCAGGTCAAAATCACCATCATCTGACCCGATGAGCAAAGCATCATCGTCCAGATCTGCCCCCCGCTCAGCCGAAGCTGAGGATCCGGGCAGGGGTGAGGGGAGCTCGCGCTCACCCTCCGTAGACGGGGCACGGTCAGCCATGCTGCTACCGCCCGACTCCTGTGGTGCTAGGCACCACTCCGATCACAGAGTGAAGACTACTGAAAAAAAACAGGGTCTTATATACTCCTAAGTGACCTAGATTCACTGTCGCGAACCAATCAACCGTGTCGAGACTGGCTCATCTTGAGCGTCTCAACACCGCATGCGTGAAGAAACCAAAGGTCAGCGTTACGCTCGACTTGATTCGTTCACGCCTTCAATCACCCAGCACAGGTTCCGGAACCCGGGGAAACCCCTTTTCGAGCTCCACCCCGAGTTCTCTGTAGTGTGGGAATTCTTATCGCCGTCGTGTATCTCGCTGATAGTATGGGAGACTTGTCTAATTTCCATGTAAATGGATCAGACCTTTCAGAACGTTCGGCAATTCTGCAGCCTCAAGAGGGTCCTCGACGGGGTCCCTTAGAGCAACGTCTGGGCTGCGGCACATAACGACTGATTTTAAGGTAACTATTTGATCAACATTCATGTATAATCGACATGTCACTGACTACCAATGATCTACATTTCGTACCATTGCTTCTCGTTGTGTTTTCGACAACCCCGGCACCACTACTCTTTGTAGTTAACCACAGCCTTTGATTTTACTCGAGAGCTGCGGCGGGGTTTTGAGTCTATTTTAGACTCCATTCTACATCTCGAACCATGTTTATTATACACGGCTCGATCTGTAGCAAATTTAGACTTTTCCGTGTCAGGTTTTTCTTCTACCCACACTTCCCTTTTTAGGTTGGCGTAAGTAGGAATCACCTTCCGCGGACGTCCCGGTTTTCGCCGTGTAGGCGAGCACCCATTCGGAACCCCGGTAACCTTTGATCGGGACTTCCCTATCGGGGTCTGCCTCCGCCGTGTTGACGGGGTTTTGACGCCCGGCTTCCCGGCTCTTTGAACCCGGGACCTCCCTGGTTTCCCAGTAGGACCCGTGTTCAGTGACACATCTCGCTTTGTAGCAGGGTGTGAAACTTCAAAGTCGGAACATTCACGCTTTCCTTCCCATAGTCGTAAACGAGCTACATGGGATTTATAACGCCTTCTTGACCATTCGTCTTCTATCACTACTGTCATTTCTGACAATAATTGAACAATTCTGAATGGTCCATCCCAGTTAGGAGCGAGTTTTACATTTACCAACGGAGTGTGGTATCGTACAACCCGGTCTCCTACTCGGAACTTACGTGGTTTAAGATTGACGTCATGTCCAGTCTTTTGCCACTCTGCTGCTTTCGTCAGATTTCGTCTCGCAAGGTAATATCCCTCTACAAAACGTTCTCTGAGTTTTTCGACAAATCCTATGGGACAAGGATCATCCGTAGACATTCCAGGAACCCCATAGACTATGTCCGCGGGCATTACTATTTCCTCGCCAAAGACGAGTAAATTAGGTGAACACCCCGTGCTTGAATGAATGGTCCCATTATATGCGTGAGCTATAAATGGTGCTAATTCATCCCAATTCTTCCGATTTTCATCTACCAGGGTCCGAAGACACTGGATCAATGTCTGGTTGAATCTCTCTACCATACCATCTGATTGGGGACGATATGGATTTGTATGTGTCTTTTTAATCTCGAGTATCCTACACATTTCTTTCCAGATCTGGGATTCAAATTCCCTTCCTTGGTCGGAATGTAGTACACTCGGAGTTCCAAAAGGCAACATCCAGTTTTTCACTAAAGCTTCCGCACACGTGGCAGCTTTGTGATTTTTCATGGGATAGATCTGCACATATTTTGTGTAATAATCCATCACCACCATCATACAGGTATTTCCTTCCTCTGACTCGTCGATACCAGATATGATATCTAGAGCGATTCTGGCAAACCTGACACCAAACAATTCCTGTTGTAACGGCATCTTTCCGAGTCCTACCCCGGGTTTGACTTTGCTACATATGGAACATCCAGATATCCATCTTCGAATATCTGCACCCATTCCAGGCCAGTAGTAACGACGCCTTATTCTGGCTACCGTTCTTTTCCGTCCTAGATGAGCTGCACTCCTATGTTCATGACATAGGGTCATTAGTCCGGATCGTAATTCTCGAGGGACCACTAGTTGTATGGCACGTTTAAGTGGTTGCAATGTGGTTCTCCATCGATATAATACTCCATCACGGACCTCTAGCTCTTTCCATTGACCACATAGATTCCGAAATTCTCGGTTTTCAGGCGAGATCTCGGGTCCTGTTGGCCTATGGAGTCCATTAGCTATCAGTTTAGTTAACCGGAACAAATCTGGGTCAGCCTGTTGACTTTCCTTAATCTGTTCTAGTGTCCACTGATAGTTTAATGGCGGCTTCACTTTCTGGGAACGTAGAGTAGCTATGACTGCTCTATGTTCGCCACAATCCCGGCAATCTGGTCATCCACATTTCCGCACTGGTCTCCTTGAGAGACAATCCGCATTAATGTGTGACTTTCCAGCCCGGTGTTCAATCTGGCAGTTAGTCAACCCGAATTCGGAGAGAGCTGCCAGCCATCTTCCAATCATTCCCTCGGCGTCTTTAAAGTTAAAGAGCCATTTGAGAGAAGAATGGTCAGTACGTAGGATGAAATCTCCACCTGCTAAGAAGTGTCGATATTTTCTTACATACACCACAACCGCTAAGAGTTCCCTCTTAGTAGTACAGTAGTTCCGCTGACTTTTACTTAAGCTGTTGCTGGCAAAAGCTATTGGAACTTCTATACCATCTTGTATCTGAGACAAAGCCGCTCCAATACTCTCATTACTAGCGTCAGTGTCGAGAATGAACCGACCCTGAGCTAGAGGGTATTTCAATACGGGGGTCTCCGTAAACTTTCGTTTTAGTCCCAGAAAAGCGTGTTCAGCTTCCGGAGTCCATTGGATCTCTTTTTGCTTCCCTGGCTTATCTAGTACTACATACTGTTGCATAGGGTGTGCAATTTCAGAAAAACCCGGGATAAAGTCGCGGTAATACGAACAAAATCCTAGGAAAGACCTTATGTCTTTTATATTCTGGGGGCGTGGCCAATTAGCCACTACCTCCAACTTAGAAGGATCTGCCCGGATTCCATTTCCGGAAACTATCCGTCCTAAGTATTCCACAGATTTGCGAAACAGTTTACATTTTTGAGGTTTGAGTTTCAACCCATAAGATTGAATACGCTCAAATACCTCTCTCAGGTTTTCTAAACATTCAACATAATTCTTTCCGAAGATGATTATGTCGTCTAGATAAACCAAACACTTTTTCCACTGTAGACCCCGCAACATCTGATCCATCATGGATTCGAAAGTTGCAGGAGCGTTACAGAGGCCAAATGGCATTACTGTGAACTCGTAAAGCCCTTGATGAGTGGTGAACGCCGTTTTAGACTGATCGCCACTGTTCATCTTTACCTGCCAATATCCAGACTGGAGATCCAGAGTACAAAACCACTGGTTCCCTCCCAGAGAGTCGAGACTCTCATCGATCCGGGGTATTGGGTAGGCATTCTTCCGGGTGATACCATTCAATTTTCTGTAATCAATACAGAATCGGCAAGTACCATCCTTTTTAGTAACCATTACCACTGGACTAGCCCAAGGACTTGCACTGGGGATGATTACTTTCTGGTCCATCATTTTCCCTACTTCCTCTTCTAAAGCTTCCCGTTTTACCGGAGGTAGCCGTCGATAAGGAAGGCGGAAAGGTTGATGACCTTCAGTGTCAATCGTGTGTTCTACTCGATCCGTTCTCCCCAAGGGATCTCCAGGTCGAGTAAACATTGACTCCATCTTTTTCAAAAGAATCCTTAGTTCATGTCGTTCCCCACTGTTTAGTGCGTCTGTCGTCTGAACTAAAGTTTCCAGAGTTTCGTGCAATGGACTCGGAACTGGAAGGGATCCCGTTCCTGTATCGATAGCACTAACCCGCACTTCTTCATAATCATTTCCTATTAAATCCGACCTTTCCAGTTTAGATTGTTCATCTTCCCCGGTTATTTCGGAAACGGGAATAGGTGTGATTCCCTGTGGACTGGAGTCCACTAGGCCATCCACATGAGCTAGAGTTACCCAGCCCAATGTATCACCCTTCCTTAATTTAATCAACCCGGAGGTATGATTACTTATAGGAATTGATCCTTCTCTGGCACTTCCGATCAGGGTATCCCAGGCCTGTATTCCTTTTTTAGAAAACAGTTCTGGGTCTGGCTCGAAAAGTGCATCTCCACGTGGTAAGTCACCTTCCCCAGCTATCAGGACATTAACCATCTGCTGGGGGGGATGCCCACATCTTGTCGGACAGAAATCAATGAAGAGATCCGTCGACAACTACATTCCACCTCCATTAACTCAGGAAATTTGAGTCGGAGAGTGCCATCGGGTAGATCTACAGAGCCTCCATAGAGGGTGAGAAAATCTACGCCTAATATTCCACTTTCTTCGATATCACTGAGTATGGGACCCCATACGAATTCAGTGTTACCTATTGAGACTGGAATAATCACACTACCATAGCACCTCATATGAGTACCATTAGCAGCTTTTGCCGAGGCTCCAGGAACATGACATTCCTGCACAAATCCAAGAGACTGATAGAGTCCGTTGTTTAACACAGAGCGACTAGCACCAGTATCCAACAATAGATCCACTTTCCTTCCTTGAATTCTAGCCGGCACATACCAACGACGTCCTCCCAAAGGGGACGGTTGTCTTATAAACCGTGAGATTCCATCTAAGGTTCCAAGATCCCATCCGCGTTGACAAAGCCATTGCAGACAAGGATGCCCGGGTGAAAGATACTTACTACAAATCGTTGCGACCGTATTTTGTATCTTCCCCTTTTCTGGTAAGTTGGAAATATTTTCCTCCTTATACATCTCACAGGTTTGTGTTCCCTGGCACTTTCCTTCCCGGACCGCAGTGTTGCCACTCGCTACAGTCCTCCTTTGTTTTCCGGTTCACCCTGAGAGGCAACCATCAACGCAGGCAGACTACGAGATGTTTCCACCGTAGTAACGTTCCGGGTTTCTGGACAATCTGGAGAGATATGTCCCATTTTGTTGCACCGCCAACAACGTCGGACATCCAGCTGGTTTTTCTCCAACTGATTCAGTCTTTCGTTGATTTTGGTCAACAACTTCATAACCTCTGAGGAATTTCCTTCAGGATCAGTGGTTATTGGTTTTGCCTCTGCCACAGAAGGTACATCGCTGTTCCTTCCAAAGCTAGGGGTTCGACCTCTTCCACGTCCCCGTCTATTGAAGCCTCCTCTTCCGAGTACGATCGAGCGGACATTAGAGAGTATATCCTCTATTTCCGCTTCCTGACACTCGTAGGTATCTTCCTCTACTTGTGACCAAGTAGAACCCACTATGTTAACCCGAGAAGTTTTCCCGGGATTAGCATATTTTCCGAATAGTATACACCGTTGTTCATAGGCATCTACTATTCGCAATACCTGCATGAAGTTCATACCGGGCTCCCATTTAGAGATGACTTCCGCTCTCACGTCATCATCTCGAAGTCCTTTTACAAACTGAGTTTGTAGATCTTCATGCAGCGCAGGAGAATCTAATCCCGTCCCTGGGTAAACCTCTAACAACATTTGTTGCAAAGCTAGCCCATAGGCGCGAGTTGTCTCCTCTTTTCCCTGGATCCTCTTTAAAAAAGTGGAACGGGGGTTCAGCGTTACCAACTGACCACAGTAGTATGAGGCTACCTCCACTAACTCATCCAATTCCGTACCACCGGAACGGCGAAAAGCGCGAAGTGCAGCTTCCCCGGGTCCATCTCGCAACGCTCTTTTGAGGTATGGCAATGCATCGACTTTATTCCAGCCATTACATTGTATGTCCTCACAAAATCCCGCGAACCAGTGTTCCCACTCCATTCCTTTCCCGTAAGGTTTTGGAATGACAGCGTTTTTTCTGGCTGCGTTCTCTGGGCGCATCATCGGAACCTTGTCAGCTCTCGCCATTGACAAGTTAAAGATCCGATCCTGTTCCCGGACTTGGTTGAACGAGTTGAACCCTAGTTCAGCTATAGCCTTACTAGTATGTTCGGAACTCGGAGAACCCATTCTTGACTCAGAGGGTAGCCGGAAGCTAACCAAAGGAGTCTTTACACCCTTTGTTCCAGATGTGAATCTGTTAGGGGTCTTCTCTGGATCCTCTACTCTTCCTGGTGGGGAATATAGATGATCTCTCACATTACTCCAGCCAGCTTGGGACATAGGCATCCGTTGGGATGATTCTGTCTCTGCTAGTCGAACTTGGTCCTTCATGTATTGTACATGTTGGTCCAAACGCTCGATTTTTTCTAGAGTCTCAATCTCGCGAACCGAGAGTTCTTCCAAGTTATGGTGCCTTTGGGCTACCTTCTCAGCGATCTCACGGTTTCGAGCTTCTAGTTCCCGACACATGTCTCTGGCTTCCCTTTCCCTATCAAACTCGGCTAAGAGTTCGGGTCCAAGGAAACCTACAGGAACTTCCTCGGAAGATACCCTTAAGGTATTTTCCGACCTATTCCGGGGAGTACTAGACTCTCCAGGACTATCTGTCTGAGACCCAATTTTACTGAGTCCCTCCAGATCCCTTGCGGGGCCATGTCGGCTGTCGGCCGCCGGACTGAAACTCTTCAGGACCGTCGAACTCAGATTCTGAGCGGCGGTTCTCTTCCGAGATTTCTCCTTGCCAGACTTCTGGGTTTCACCCCCTCCCTCTGGTTTTGGAGACTTGTCGTCATTCCGGGCCGGAAGAGTTTGTTGAGAAGTTACCTCCCCATCTTCACTCTCCTGTTCAGCCTTGGATCTGGTTCTTATTCCAGATCCGTGCATTTACCGAGAATCCCGGGTTGTGCAAGCAACCTGGGATCCTGGTCACGGCACCAGTGTGGTGGTCGCCACCTGTCTAGCAGGTTGGATGACCCCAATCCGGAACGCTAGTTCCAGGCAGGATCCTACCCTACGCACTTACGTAGGTTGGTTCGGTTTTCGGTTAGTTTGCACAGACCTATTCACACATAACACAACAACGTCACTTAATAAACAAGGATGTTTATTAATCACTTACTTCCCGGAAAGATCTGGAAGATCTTCCCTACAAGTACAGTACCCTAGCACATAGGTGCTAGGTAACGCTGGATAGGCCAATCCGGAAGATCAGCCTAACCACCAGGAAGGTTACAAGAACCCGCCTGCAAAGTGAGGGCCCAAGGATCCGTTCCGTAGAAGGGACGCGCGAGGACAGCCTGTCGACCTACTGTGAACGCTGAGTATATATACTCAGCGTTACGTAATCCCGGTCTCCACCGCGCCACTCTCGTGTGCGGCGTTGTCCGGAATCACTACACAGTAAGGATCGGCATATCGCGCCACCTTCCGTGAAACAAACGAACACTGCTGGATTCCCGTCCCACTACATTTTCATATTATTACATACCTTAATTCGGTCTTAAGTAGGTAAAACTGACTGTAATTTGACGTCAAAGTCACTTTTTGCAACTCGCAAATACAATGCGTACACTAGCAGACATGCCCGAGTGTAGATTTCTCGACCTCACTGATATCAGTGATGATATCACCCACTTCTTCATCAATGGGACACCAGAATGGTAGGTTCCATCAATAATTAATTAGCCTAGGCATGTACTTGATTAAGGTCTAGAGATTTCAATTGGTCATTTAGAGACCCTGCCTCCAGTAGGTTCCATCGATGCGACATTTATGAAGCTCATCACTGAGGGCAAATACATGTATACCAATCAAGTACAGTAACATGGTGTATGCATGCATGAATGCCTTTATTTCAAGATGAATTATTTAGGGTGGTCCAGTGACCTTTGTCCTATGTGTTTCTGTCCAGGTCAAGCCGTGAGAGCAATCTTCAGTTTAAGCAATTCATCTTAGCGTGGTGTGACGAAAAGAACGGCACTTCTCTTTACATGAGGGCATTCTTCTTCATGAGCACTTCGTTTCTTCGTACAGCAGAAGTTATAATTGACGCTATGAATGTAAGAAATAACAAAAATAATGAATGAATAACAGGATGTCAACTTTTCTTTGTTCACTAAATACAGATATTTCCTTTCTATTCAGGAAAGGGTAGACAGAGGTCATTGTCACTCTTAGTCGAAATGTATTGGTGTATTGGGGAATGAATAGCTAAACAGTAAAACATTCTTTGATAGATGAATTCTCGTTTATCATAGTTGTTTGATTTGCTTGGTGCGAGTAGCAGAAAGGCCTCTGGTTCTGTCACACCTGGAACCGACTGTGGTTCAGCAAATCACAGGGTAACATATAAACCAATGTCAGGTTAGTTTGATCATCAGGATCTGGTAATTAACCTAACCCAGCGACGGCTACAAGACTAACACATTTTAACAAGTGTGTTACTTGTTAAGGGTATTATGGGAAACCATGGTTATGGTGACAATACAGGGTAGATTTATGAGTTGTTTTGGAGAAATTCGTTCTGAATGAGACGGTTACAGCGAGTTCAGAACGAATTTCTCTGAAACAACGAGTAAATCTACCCTGTATTGCCACCATCACCATGGTTTCATATTATTACATACCTTAATTCGGTCTTGAGTAGGTAAAACTGACTGTAATTTGACGTCAAAGTCACTTTTTGCAACTCGCAAATACGATGCGTACACTAGCAGACATGCCCGAAGTGGACAACTACTTTAGAATTTAATGCATTCTGATTGGCCAAGAGGCCCGGGATTCCCTAGAGCATAGGGAATCCCCAATAATGACGTCACAGTGGTGCGGCCGTTTGTTGACACCTATGAGTAGCCCGCTCGGCGAGTGGCTGTATTGGTATCGATCGATCTCACATATCTAGACTATCTAAAGTGTATCACATGAATTATACTCGTTTTCTACCTCAATATTTGATAAATGTACCTATTAACTTGCTCCGTGGATACTGTACTATGCCACAGAACTCGCGAAGTGAAGGGACCTGCCATTTTAAAATCATGCGCCTATACCTGTGTTGTCTGCCTCTCCACCAATCAGATTGCGTTATTTTTTCTAAAGGGTGCAATCTCTAGCTCAAAGCGTGCAGGTAAGGCTAAAAGTAGCATTTTGTCACTCAAAGCGTGCAATCTGTAGGAACCCAAAGGCACCAGTACATCGTTTCACGGCGTACAGTGCAATCTGTGTACGATAACTGTACCCCTAGGAGCAGTACGAATTTACACTGAGTTAGTGCATAGGTATGTAATAATAATGCCTACTGTACAAAGTTCTAAATCCATCCAATAATGAAATTTAATCCCAACTTGCCATTACCCTAAAAGAGAAAAAAAACAACCTATATTGATATTTGTTCAGGTAGATTTCTCGACCTCACTGATATCAGTGATGATATCACCCACTTCTTCATCAATGGGACACCAGAATGGTAGGTTCCATCAATAATTAATTAGCCTAGGCATGTACTTGATTAAGGTCTAGAGATTTCAATTGGTCATTTAGAGACCCTGCCTCCAGTAGGTTCCATCGATGCGACATTTATGAAGCTCATCACTGAGGGCAAATAGATGTATACCAATCAAGTACAGTAACATGGTGTATGCATGCATGAATGCCTTTATTTCAAGATGAATTATTTAGGGTGGTCCAGTGACCTTTGTCCTATGTGTTTCTGTCCAGGTCAAGTCGTGAGAGCAATCTTCAGTTTAAGCAATTCATCTTAGCGTGGTGTGATGAAAAGAACGGCACTTCTCTTTACATGAGGGCATTCTTCTTCATGAGCACTTCGTTTCTTCGTACAGCAGAAGTTATAATTGACGCTATGAATGTAAGAAATAACAAAAATAATGAATGAATAACAGGATGTCAACTTTTCTTTGTTCACTAAATACAGATATTACTTTCTATTCAGGAAAGGGTAGACAGAGGTCATTGTCACTCTTAGTCGAAATGTATGAATTGGTTTGAATTAAACTGAACTTCTTCTTGCCCAAACTTATGCATTATAAATGTGAAATCCAACCCCAGAGGGACTGTTGCCTGCAAGAGGATGGCATGCAGAAAGGTCAGTCCTAGTGTCAGTCTATACCAATACGGGACAGGCACATTGTTATCTGAACTAATAATTGAACTGCAGCATCACATGATATGATATATAGGATCACTGATATCATTTTCTGGTTCACATGGGGGTCTTGGTTAAATGTGACGTTATACCTACATTCTCGTATAATTTCATCTTTATCAATCCATCATTTCCTTCTTGAAACTATTTTATCAATCTCAGAAAAATACACAATGTTTTGATGGACCATTTGCCCAGTGCCAGATGATGCCTTAAAGGATCAATTTTCCATTAAGAGTCAAAAAGAATAGCCATACTATAAGAGAAAATGATATATTTACCAGCAAAGTGCATTCAAACTTTGCGCTGAACATCCACTACATGTGTTGCACTCACACATGGCTTCACTTTCATGTAGAATTGTTGACAAAAAGCAAAGCACCAGGAACAAACTGTAGAGGAACAATTCACAGAATGACAAAGTATTCAGTAAATGATGATTAGGTATGTCCTTATCAATGTAAATTTAATTCCAAATTCTAAAGCACCTGAAAAGAAAATCTATACTGATTTTCCATAAAGAGCCTGAAGTCGAACCTAGACTATATCAAAAGGATGATGTTTATGTCTTACCAGACCACTGAAGCCTTCATTGTGTTAACAATGGTAGAGTTCTTTTTGAAGTTCTCTTGTTTCTTTGATCACTGTAATTCTCAGCTGCAGTTTCAGTGCTTTATATATCAATGCTTTCATTTAGTAACTCTGTTTAGAAATGCAATATTTGGTCTTTAGTGTCAGGAACATACATGTTCTGCTAGGCTGCAAATGCAGTTTGGGAACTATGCTTTATCATCATGTCCCAAAGTACATACCTTTGCAGAGTCCACAGTTGCTATGCAATCAGGCCACGTGCACTCCCCAGGATTTGAGGCCATTAAACATGTTTTGAAATAGAACTTGAAATAGAACTTGACATAGGTATGATAGTGCATGTAACATTTAATTTTGTCTTATTCAGTTTGTGAACAATGGTATTCAACGAAAGAACCTCCCCCTAAAGAATGTGAAATAAAGATTGTTGGAAAAAAAATAAGAATAACCTAATGGTACAATTTCCTGACAGAAACTGGGTCTATTCTGCAGAAATCATTGTAAACAAAATATTTCATCATGGCTACATTATTTCAGGTGACTAGGGAGTGGTCCATATTGATCCATGGGAAATTAGAGCTTGTTCCTTCCTATCTATTGATAAGCTGAAGAGTGTTATACATTTTTCTCTGCCAACTTCCTCAAGAGTTATCAAATAGGGTTATATTTTATTCAAGGCAATCATGATCTTATGAGAAAATCTTGGATCGCATGGATAATGTTGTTGGGTGGTTGGGCAAAGGAAAAGTCCACAATTATAGTCTGGCCCTAGTTTGGTTTGTTTGTCAGTTTGAACTAACGTCCAGTTAACCATTGCATGTTCTCACCAGACTTTCTCAAGGTTCTTATACACCACACAGGTGGTGATTGAATCTATGAAATGAATTAAGGTAGAAACCTCACCCCTACACATTTACCGAGGTGCGAGTTCTTTTACGTTCCACACCACACGGACATGGTATGAGAGGGATTGGCCTTTGATATAGCAGTAAATCTACCACTGATGGGGGTGAAGGAGAAAAGTGGCCGCAGAGGGATCCAAATCATCAAAGTCTGACAACTTTGGTATTACAAGTTCAGTGCTCTTTACCACAGAGCTAACTCCCCATCCCAGTGGCTTTTGTTATGCTTGCGTGCAAGCATATCCAGTCTGCACCACGAGGAGGTGAGGGGACCAACAGGGTGAAGGGATTGATAATTGTGGTCCACCCTAGCAGACCTCTGCCCCTAGAAGGTATCTTTTGACAAAGTTCAACCTCACACATTTGGAGGTGAACTTTGGATATTCTAGGCCTCTCTAACATCTGCCTGTCAGTAAACAATCTATGATTAAAGGCATGTTTTTCCAGTATTTTGGTATTATCATCCTTCATATATGTGAGCTAGTGTTATTTAGAACAATATGAGACATATAACACTCAATGAACAGTTGGATACTAGATTTTATTGTAATGTTTGCCAAAGAAGATAGTTTTTCAATAGGGAAATGTTCTGGGGATCCCTTTCCTCTGTGCTCCCATGAGCGGGAAATGGGGGCATTGAAGCACTACCACATCACAGTGCTGAGTATATTCACGCACAGAAATGCAAGTCATGAGTGCATTTGACCCATTTTGCACTGGGTGATGCATTGAGGCATCATTTTCTGAGAAATATGAAATCATTGTGTGTATCCAATGATTTGGGAAATAGTTGATTGATAAAAATACTTCCACACAACATAGGGATATTATTCAATTAAGATTTTTTGATGAAATGGCAAATGCTGACACTACTACAGGCATATTTTGCAGCAGGTGCCCGATGCAAAATTGTTGAGCACTCTAACATGCATAATCTGTAGGCAAGCATTATTGAAATCCTATATATACTACTGGATTTTTCAGACTGGAGATCAGGTGGGGGTTTGCCTCTTTCTTGGTAGAGGATGTGCCATGCCTGAAACCCGTGCATGCAGGTGCTACAGGGTCTCCCTTTGTTAAGCAACCTGACTGTGTATTTAGTCAGGGTCACAGCTAGGCTGGCAGATCACACGTTGTGCTCCTCAGCACAGAGAGAGAGAGTGTGGCATACCTGGGTTCTCACAGAGAGTGCTGACTTTCCTTAGTCTTTCGGTAGTAGGGTCAGGGTTATCCAGCTTCGGTAGATTGTACCTGGCCTGCTTGTGAGCTACTTAGCTTCAGCTAGGGAATGAATAGCTAAACAGTAAAACATTCTTTGATAGATGAATTCTCGTTTATCATAGTTGTTTGATTTGCTTGGTGCGAGTAGCAGAAAGGCCTCTGGTTCTGTCACACCTGGAACCGACTGTGGTTCAGCAAATCACAGGGTAACATATAAACCAATGTCAGGTTAGTTTGATCATCAGGATCTGGTAATTAACCTAACCCAGCGACGGCTACAAGACTAACACATTTTAACAAGTGTGTTACTTGTTAAGGGTATTATGGGAAACCATGGTTATGGTGACAATACAGGGTAGATTTATGAGTTGTTTTGGAGAAATTCGTTCTGAATGAGACGGTTACAGCGAGTTCAGAACGAATTTCTCTGAAACAACGAGTAGCTCTACCCTGTATTGCCACCATCACCATGGTTTCATATTATTACATACCTTAATTCGGTCTTAAGTAGGTAAAACTGACTGTAATTTGACATCAAAGTCACTTTTTGCAACTCGCAAATATGATGCGTACACTAGCAGACATGCCCGAAGTGGACAACTACTTTAGAATTTAACGCATTCTGATTGGCCAAGAGGCCCGGGATTCCCGAGAGCATAGGGAATCCCCAATAATGACGTCACAGTGGTGCGGCCGTTTGTTGACACCTATGAGTCGCCCGCTAGGCGAGTGGCCGTATTGGTATCGATCGATCTCACATATCTAGACTATCTAAAGTGTATCACGTGAATTATACTCGTTTTCTACCTCAATATTTGATAAATGTACCTATTAACTTGCTCCGTGGATACTGTACTATGCCACAGAACTCGCGAAGTGAAGGGACCTGCCATTTTAAAATCTTGCGCCTTTAACTGTGTTGTCTGCCTCTCCACCAATCAGATTGCGTTATTTTTTCAAAGGGTGCAATCTCTAGCTCAAAGCGTGCAGGTAAGGCTAAAAGTAGCATTTTCTCACTAAACGCGTGCAATCTGTAGGAACCCAAAGGCACCAGTACATCGTTTCACGGCGTACAGTGCAATCTGTGTACGATAACTGTACCCCTAGGAGCAGTATGAATTTACACTGAGTTAGTGTATAGGTATGTTATAATAATGCCTACTGTACAAAGTTCTAAATCCATCCAATAATGAAATTTTAATCCCAACTGGCCATTACCCTAAAAGAGAAAAAAACAACCTATATTGATATTTGTTCAGGTAGATTTCTCGACCTCACTGATATCAGTGATGATATCACCCACTTCTTCATCAATGGGACACCAGAATGGTAGGTTCCATCAATAATTAATTAGCCTAGGCATGTACTTGATTAAGGTCTAGAGATTTCAATTGGTCATTTAGAGACCCTGCCTCCAGTAGGTTCCATCGATGCGACATTTATGAAGCTCATCACTGAGGGCAAATACATGTATACCAATCAAGTACAGTAACATGGTGTATGCATGCATGAATGCCTTTATTTCAAGATGAATTATTTAGGGTGGTCCAGTGACCTTTGTCCTATGTGTTTCTGTCCAGGTCAAGCCGTGAGAGCAATCTTCAGTTTAAGCAATTCATCTTAGCGTGGTGTGACGAAAAGAACGGCACTTCTCTTTACATGAGGGCATTCTTCTTCATGAGCACTTCGTTTCTTCGTACAGCAGAAGTTATAATTGACGCTATGAATGTAAGAAATAACAAAAATAATGAATGAATAACAGGATGTCAACTTTTCTTTGTTCACTAAATACAGATATTTCCTTTCTATTCAGGAAAGGGTAGACAGAGGTCATTGTCACTCTTAGTCGAAATGTATTGGTGTATTGGGGAATGAATAGCTAAACAGTAAAACATTCTTTGATAGATGAATTCTCGTTTATCATAGTTGTTTGATTTGCTTGGTGCGAGTAGCAGAAAGGCCTCTGGTTCTGTCACACCTGGAACCGACTGTGGTTCAGCAAATCACAGGGTAACATATAAACCAATGTCAGGTTAGTTTGATCATCAGGATCTGGTAATTAACCTAACCCAGCGACGGCTACAAGACTAACACATTTTAACAAGTGTGTTACTTGTTAAGGGTATTATGGGAAACCATGGTTATGGTGACAATACAGGGTAGATTTATGAGTTGTTTTGGAGAAATTCGTTCTGAATGAGACGGTTACAGCGAGTTCAGAACGAATTTCTCTGAAACAACGAGTAGCTCTACCCTGTATTGCCACCATCACCATGGTTTCATATTATTACATACCTTAATTCGGTCTTAAGTAGGTAAAACTGACTGTAATTTGACGTCAAAGTCACTTTTTGCAACTCGCAAATATGATGCGTACACTAGCAGACATGCCCGAAGTGGACAACTACTTTAGAATTTAACGCATTCTGATTGGCCAAGAGGCCCGGGATTCCCGAGAGCATAGGGAATCCCCAATAATGACGTCACAGTGGTGCGGCCGTTTGTTGACACCTATGAGTAGCCCGCTCGGGGAGTGGCCGTATTGGTATCAATCGATCTCACATATCTAGACTATCTAAAGTGTATCACGTGAATTATACTCGTTTTCTACCTCAATATTTGATAAATGTACCTATTAACTTGCTCCGTGGATACTGTACTATGCCACAGAACTCGCGAAGTGAAGGGACCTGCCATTTTAAAATCATGCGCCTATACCTGTGTTGTCTGCCTCTCCACCAATCAGATTGCGTTATTTTTTCTAAAGGGTGCAATCTCTAGCTCAAAGCGTGCAGGTAAGGCTAAAAGTAGCATTTTGTCACTCAAAGCGTGCAATCTGTAGGAACCCAAAGGCACCAGTACATCGTTTCACGGCGTACAGTGCAATCTGTGTACGATAACTGTACCCCTAGGAGCAGTACGAATTTACACTGAGTTAGTGCATAGGTATGTAATAATAATGCCTACTGTACAAAGTTCTAAATCCATCCAATAATGAAATTTAATCCCAACTTGCCATTACCCTAAAAGAGAAAAAAAACAACCTATATTGATATTTGTTCAGGTAGATTTCTCGACCTCACTGATATCAGTGATGATATCACCCACTTCTTCATCAATGGGACACCAGAATGGTAGGTTCCATCAATAATTAATTAGCCTAGGCATGTACTTGATTAAGGTCTAGAGATTTCAATTGGTCATTTAGAGACCCTGCCTCCAGTAGGTTCCATCGATGCGACATTTATGAAGCTCATCACTGAGGGCAAATAGATGTATACCAATCAAGTACAGTAACATGGTGTATGCATGCATGAATGCCTTTATTTCAAGATGAATTATTTAGGGTGGTCCAGTGACCTTTGTCCTATGTGTTTCTGTCCAGGTCAAGTCGTGAGAGCAATCTTCAGTTTAAGCAATTCATCTTAGCGTGGTGTGATGAAAAGAACGGCACTTCTCTTTACATGAGGGCATTCTTCTTCATGAGCACTTCGTTTCTTCGTACAGCAGAAGTTATAATTGACGCTATGAATGTAAGAAATAACAAAAATAATGAATGAATAACAGGATGTCAACTTTTCTTTGTTCACTAAATACAGATATTACTTTCTATTCAGGAAAGGGTAGACAGAGGTCATTGTCACTCTTAGTCGAAATGTATGAATTGGTTTGAATTGAACTGAACTTCTTCTTGCCCAAACTTATGCATTATAAATGTGAAATCCAACCCCAGAGGGACTGTTGCCTGCAAGAGGATGGCATGCAGAAAGGTCAGTCCTAGTGTCAGTCTATACCAATACGGGACAGGCACATTGTTATCTGAACTAATAATTGAACTGCAGCATCACATGATATGATATATAGGATCACTGATATCATTTTCTGGTTCACCTGGGGGTCTTGGTTAAATGTGACGTTATACCTACATTCTCGTATAATTTCATCTTTATCAATCCATCATTTCCTTCTTGAAACTATTTTATCAATCTCAGAAAAATACACAATGTTTTGATGGACCATTTGCCCAGTGCCAGATGATGCCTTAAAGGATCAATTTTCCATTAAGAGTCAAAAAGAATAGCCATACTATAAGAGAAAATGATATATTTACCAGCAAAGTGCATTCAAACTTTGCGCTGAACATCCACTACATGTGTTGCACTCACACATGGCTTCACTTTCATGTAGAATTGTTGACAAAAAGCAAAGCACCAGGAACAAACTGTAGAGGAACAATTCACAGAATGACAAAGTATTCAGTAAATGATGATTAGGTATGTCCTTATCAATGTAAATTTAATTCCAAATTCTAAAGCACCTGAAAAGAAAATCTATACTGATTTTCCATAAAGAGCCTGAAGTCGAACCTAGACTATATCAAAAGGATGATGTTTATGTCTTACCAGACCACTGAAGCCTTCATTGTGTTAACAATGGTAGAGTTCTTTTTGAAGTTCTCTTGTTTCTTTGATCACTGTAATTCTCAGCTGCAGTTTCAGTGCTTTATATATCAATGCTTTCATTTAGTAACTCTGTTTAGAAATGCAATATTTGGTCTTTAGTGTCAGGAACATACATGTTCTGCTAGGCTGCAAATGCAGTTTGGGAACTATGCTTTATCATCATGTCCCAAAGTACATACCTTTGCAGAGTCCACAGTTGCTATGCAATCAGGCCACGTGCACTCCCCAGGATTTGAGGCCATTAAACATTTTTGAAATAGAACTTGAAATAGAACTTGACATAGGTATGATAGTGCATGTAACATTTAATTTTGTCTTATTCAGTTTGTGAACAATGATATTCAACGAAAGAACCTCCCCCTAAAGAATGTGAAATAAAGATTGTTGGAAAAAAAATAAGAATTACCTAATGGTACAATTTCCTGACAGAAACTGGGTCTATTCTGCAGAAATCATTGTAAACAAAATATTTCATCATGGCTACATTATTTCAGGTGACTAGGGAGTGGTCCATATTGATCCATGGGAAATTAGAGCTTGTTCCTTCCTATCTATTGATAAGCTGAAGAGTGTTATACATTTTTCTCTGCCAACTTCCTCAAGAGTTATCAAATAGGGTTATATTTTATTTAAGGCAATCATGATCTTATGAGAAAATCTTGGATCGCATGGATAATGTTGTTGGGTGGTTGGGCAAAGGAAAAGTCCACAATTATAGTCTGGCCCTAGTTTGGTTTGTTTGTCAGTTTGAACTAACGTCCAGTTAACCATTGCATGTTCTCACCAGACTTTCTCAAGGTTCTTATACACCACACAGGTGGTGATTGAATCTATGAAATGAATTAAGGTAGAAACCTCACCCCTACACATTTACCGAGGTGCGAGTTCTTTTACGTTCCACACCACACGGACATGGTATGAGAGGGATTGGCCTTTGATATAGCAGTAAATCTACCACTGATGGGGGTGAAGGAGAAAAGTGGCCGCAGAGGGATCCGAATCATCAAAGTCTGACAACTTTGGTATTACAAGTTCAGTGCTCTTTACCACAGAGCTAACTCCCCATCCCAGTGGCTTTTGTTATGCTTGCGTGCAAGCATATCCAGTCTGCACCACGAGGAGGTGAGGGGACCAACAGGGTGAAGGGATTGATAATTGTGGTCCACCCTAGCAGACCTCTGCCCCTAGAAGGTATCTTTTGACAAAGTTCAACCTCACACATTTGGAGGTGAACTTTGGATATTCTAGGCCTCTCTAACATCTGCCTGTCAGTAAACAATCTATGATTAAAGGCATGTTTTTCCAGTATTTTGGTATTATCATCCTTCATATATGTGAGCTAGTGTTATTTAGAACAATATGAGACATATAACACTCAATGAACAGTTGGATACTAGATTTTATTGTAATGTTTGCCAAAGAAGATAGTTTTTCAATAGGGAAATGTTCTGGGGATCCCTTTCCTCTGTGCTCCCATGAGCGGGAAATGGGGGCATTGAAGCACTACCACATCACAGTGCTGAGTATATTCACGCACAGAAATGCAAGTCATGAGTGCATTTGACCCATTTTGCACTGGGTGATGCCTTGAGGCATCATTTTCCGAGAAATATGAAATCATTGTGTGTATCCAATGATTTGGGAAATAGTTGATTGATAAAGATGAAACTTCCACACAACATAGGGATATTATTCAATTAAGATTTTTTGATGAAATGGCAAATGCTGACACTACTACAGGCATATTTTGCAGCAGGTGCCCGATGCAAAATTGTTGAGCACTCTAACATGCATAATCTGTAGGCAAGCATTATTGAAATCCTATATATACTACTGGATTTTTCAGACTGGAGATCAGGTGGGGGTTTGCCTCTTTCTTGGTAGAGGATGTGCCATGCCTGAAACCCGTGCATGCAGGTGCTACAGGGTCTCCCTTTGTTAAGCAACCTGACTGTGTATTTAGTCAGGGTCACAGCTAGGCTGGCAGATCACACGTTGTGCTCCTCAGCACAGAGAGAGAGAGTGTGGCATACCTGGGTTCTCACAGAGAGTGCTGACTTTCCTTAGTCTTTCGGTAGTAGGGTCAGGGTTATCCAGCTTTGGTAGATTGTACCTGGCCTGCTTGTGAGCTACTTAGCTTCAGCTAGGGAATGAATAGCTAAACAGTAAAACATTCTTTGATAGATGAATTCTCGTTTATCATAGTTGTTTGATTTGCTTGGTGCGAGTAGCAGAAAGGCCTCTGGTTCTGTCACACCTGGAACCGACTGTGGTTCAGCAAATCACAGGGTAACATATAAACCAATGTCAGGTTAGTTTGATCATCAGGATCTGGTAATTAACCTAACACAGCGACGGCTACAAGACTAACACATTTTAACAAGTGTGTTACTTGTTAAGGGTATTATGGGAAACCATGCTTATGGTGACAATACGGGGTAGATTTATGAGTTGTTTTGGAGAAATTCGTTCTGAATGAGACGGTTACAGCGAGTTCAGAACGAATTTCTCTGAAACAACGAGTAAATCTACCCCGTATTGCCACCATCACCATGGTTTCATATTATTACATACCTTAATTCGGTCTTAAGTAGGTAAAACTGACTGTAATTTGACGTCAAAGTCACTTTTTGCAACTCGCAAATACGATGCGTACACTAGCAGACATGCCCGAAGTGGACAACTACTTTAGAATTTAACGCATTCTGATTGGCCAAGAGGCCCGGGATTCCCGAGAGCATAGGGAATCCCCAATAATGACGTCACAGTGGTGCGGCCGTTTGTTGACACCTATGAGTCGCCCGCTCGGCGAGTGGCCGTATTGGTATCGATTGATCTCACATATCTAGACTATCTAAAGTGTATCACGTGAATTATACTCGTTTTCTACCTCAATATTTGATAAATGTACCTATTAACTTGCTCCGTGGATACTGTACTATGCCACAGAACTCGCGAAGTGAAGGGACCTGCCATTTTAAAATCTTGCGCCTATAACTGTGTTGTCTGCCTCTCCACCAATCAGATTGCGTTGGTTTTTCAAAGGGTGCAATCTCTAGCTCAAAGCGTGCAGGTAAGGCTAAAAGTAGCATTTTGTCACTCAAAGCGTGCAATCTGTAGGAACCCAAAGGCACCAGTACATCGTTTCACGGCGTACAGTGCAATCTGTGTACGATAACTGTACCCCTAGGAGCAGTATTAATTTACACTGAGTTAGTGCATAGGTATGTAATAATAATGCCTACTGTACAAAGTTCTAAATCCATCCAATAATGAAATTTTAATCCCAACTGGCCATTACCCTAAAAGAGAAAAAAACAACCTATATTGATATTTGTTCAGGTAGATTTCTCGACCTCACTGATATCAGTGATGATATCACCCACTTCTTCATCAATGGGACACCAGAATGGTAGGTTCCATCAATAATTAATTAGCCTAGAGATGTACTTGATTAAGGTCTAGAGATTTCAATTGGTCATTTAGAGACCCTGCCTCCAGTAGGTTCCATCGATGCGACATTTATGAAGCTCATCACTGAGGGCAAATACATGTATACCAATCAAGTACAGTAACATGGTGTATGCATGCATGAATGCCTTTATTTCAAGATGAATTATTTAGGGTGCTCCAGTGACCTTTGTCCTATGTGTTTCTGTCCAGGTCAAGCCGTGAGAGCAATCTTCAGTTTAAGCAATTCATCTTAGCGTGGTGTGATGAAAAGAACGGCACTTCTCTTTACATGAGGGCATTCTTCTTCATGAGCACTTCGTTTCTTCGTACAGCAGAAGTTATAATTGACGCTATGAATGTAAGAAATAACAAAAATAATGAATGAATAACAGGATGTCAACTTTTCTTTGTTCACTAAATACAGATATTTCCTTTCTATTCAGGAAAGGGTAGACAGAGGTCATTGTCACTCTTAGTCGAAATGTATGAATTGGTTTGAATTGAACTGAACTTCTTCTTGCCCAAACTTATGCATTATAAATGTGAAATCTAACCCCAGAGGGACTGTTGCCTGCAAGAGGATGGCATGCAGAAAGGTCAGTCCTAGTGTCAGTCTATACCAATACGGGACAGGCACATTGTTATCTGAACTAATAATTGAACTGCAGTATCACATGATATGATATATAGGATCACTGATATCATTTTCTGGTTCACCTGGGGGTCTTGGTTAAATGTGACGTTATACCTACATTCTCGTATAATTTCATCTTTATCAATCCATCATTTCCTTCTTGAAACTATTTTATCAATCTCAGAAAAATACACAATGTTTTGATGGACCATTTGCCCAGTGCCAGATGATGCCTTAAAGGATCAATTTTCCATTAAGAGTCAAAAAGAATAGCCATACTATAAGAGAAAATGATATATTTACCAGCAAAGTGCATTCAAACTTTGCGCTGAACATCCACTACATGTGTTGCACTCACACATGGCTTCACTTTCATGTAGAATTGTTGACAAAAAGCAAAGCACCAGGAACAAACTGTAGAGGAACAATTCACAGAATGACAAAGTATTCAGTAAATGATGATTAGGTATGTCCTTATCAATGCAAATTTAATTCCAAATTCTAAAGCACCTGAAAAGAAAATCTATACTGATTTTCCATAAAGAGCCTGAAGTCGAACCTAGACTATATCAAAAGGATGATGTTTATGTCTTACCAGACCACTGAAGCCTTCATTGTGTTAACAATGGTAGAGTTCTTTTTGAAGTTCTCTTGTTTCTTTGATCACTGTAATTCTCAGCTGCAGTTTCAGTGCTTTATATATCAATGCTTTCATTTAGTAACTATGTTTAGACATGCAATATTTGGTCTTTAGTGTCAGGAACATACATGTTCTGCTAGGCTGCAAATGCAGTTTGGGAACTATGCTTTATCATCATGTCCCAAAGTACATACCTTTGCAGAGTCCACAGTTGCTATGCAATCAGGCCACGTGCACTCCCCAGGATTTGAGGCCATTAAACATGTTTTGAAATAGAACTTGAAATAGAACTTGACATAGGTATGATAGTGCATGTAACATTAAATTTTGTCTTATTCAGTTTGTGAACAATGATATTCAACGAAAGAACCTCCCCCTAAAGAATGTGAAATAAAGATTGTTGGAAAAAAAATAAGAATAACCTAATGGTACAATTTCCTGACAGAAACTGGGTCTATTCTGCAGAAATCATTGTAAACAAAATATTTCATCATGGCTACATTATTTCAGGTGACTAGGGAGTGGTCCATATTGATCCATGGGAAATTAGAGCTTGTTCCTTCCTATCTATTGATAAGCTGAAGAGTGTTATACATTTTTCTCTGCCAACTTCCTCAAGAGTTATCAAATAGGGTTATATTTTATTTAAGGCAATCATGATCTTATGAGAAAATCTTGGATCGCATGGATAATGTTGTTGGGTGGTTGGGCAAAGGAAAAGTCCACAATTATAGTCTGGCCCTAGTTTGGTTTGTTTGTCAGTTTGAACTAACGTCCAGTTAACCATTGCATGTTCTCACCAGACTTTCTCAAGGTTCTTATACACCACACAGGTGGTGATTGAATCTATGAAATGAATTAAGGTAGAAACCTCACCCCTACACATTTACCGAGGTGCGAGTTCTTTTACGTTCCCAGCACACGGACATGGTATGAGAGGGATTGGCCTTTGATATAGCAGTAAATCTACCACTGATGGGGGTGAACGAGAAAAGTGGCCGCAGAGGGATCCGAATCATCAAAGTCTGACAACTTTGGTATTACAAGTTTAGTGCTCTTTACCACAGAGATAACTCCCCATCCCAGTGGCTTTTGTTATGCTTGCGTGCAAGCATATCCAGTCTGCACCACGAGGAGGTGAGGGGACCAACAGGGTGAAGGGATTAATAATTGTGGTCCACCCTAGCAGACCTCTGCCCCTAGAAGGTATCTTTTGACAAAGTTCAACCTCACACATTTGGAGGTGAACTTTGGATATTCTAGGCCTCTCTAACATCTGCCTGTCAGTAAACAATCTATGATTAAAGGCATGTTTTTCCAGTATTTTGGTATTATCATCCTTCATATATGTGAGCTAGTGTTATTTAGAACAATATGAGACATATAACACTCAATGAACAGTTGGATACTAGATTTTATTGTAATGTTTGCCAAAGAAGATAGTTTTTCAATAGGGAAATGTTCTGGGGATCCCTTTCCTCTGTGCTCCCATGAGCGGGAAATGGGGGCATTGAAGCACTACCACATCACAGTGCTGAGTATATTCACGCACAGAAATGCAAGTCATGAGTGCATTTGACCCATTTTGCACTGGGTGATGCATTGAGGCATCATTTTCCGAGAAATATGAAATCATTGTGTGTATCCAATGATTTGGGAAATAGTTGATTGATAAAAATACTTCCACACAACATAGGGATATTATTCAATTAAGATTTTTTGATGAAATGGCAAATGCTGACACTACTACAGGCATATTTTGCAGCAGGTGCCCGATGCAAAATTGTTGAGCACTCTAACATGCATAATCTGTAGGCAAGCATTATTGAAATCCTATATATACTACTGGATTTTTCAGACTGGAGATCAGGTGGGGGTTTGCCTCTTTCTTGGTAGAGGATGTGCCATGCCTGAAACCCGTGCATGCAGGTGCTACAGGGTCTCCCTTTGTTAAGCAACCTGACTGTGTATTTAGTCAGGGTCACAGCTAGGCTGGCAGATCACACGTTGTGCTCCTCAGCACAGAGAGAGAGAGTGTGGCATACCTGGGTTCTCACAGAGAGTGCTGACTAAACAGTAAAACATTCTTTGATAGATGAATTCTCGTTTATCATAGTTGTTTGATTTGCTTGGTGCGAGTAGCAGAAAGGCCTCTGGTTCTGTCACACCTGGAACCGACTGTGGTTCAGCAAATCACAGGGTAACATATAAACCAATGTCAGGTTAGTTTGATCATCAGGATCTGGTAATTAACCTAACCCAGTGACGGCTACAAGACTAACACATTTTAACAAGTGTGTTACTTGTTAAGGGTATTATGGGAAACCATGCTTATGGTGACAATACGGGGTAGATTTATGAGTTGTTTTGGAGAAATTCGTTCTGAATGAGACGGTTACAGCGAGTTCAGAACGAATTTCTCTGAAACAACGAGTAAATCTACCCTGTATTGCCACCATCACCATGGTTTCATATTATTACATACCTTAATTCGGTCTTAAGTAGGTAAAACTGACTGTAATTTGACATCAAAGTCAGTTTTTGCAACTCGCAAATACGATGCGTACACTAGCAGACATGCCCGAAGTGGACAACTACTTTAGAATTTAACGCATTCTGATTGGCCAAGAGGCCCGGGATTCCCGAGAGCATAGGGAATCCCCAATAATGACGTCACAGTGGTGCAGCTGTTTGTTGACACCTATGAGTCGCCCGCTCTGCGAGTGGCCGTATAGGTATCGATCGATCTCACATATCTAGACTATCTAAAGTGTATCACATGAATTATACTCGTTATCTACCTCAATATTTGATAAATGTACCTATTAACTTGCTCCTTGGATACTGTACTATGCCACAGAACTCGCGAAGTGAAGGGACCTGCCATTTTAAAATCTTGTGCCTATACCTGTGTTGTCTGCCTCTCCACCAATCAGATTGCATTACTTTTTCAAAGGGTGCAATCTCTAGCTCAAAGCGTGCAGGTAAGGCTAAAAGTAGCATTTTGTCACTCAAAGCGTGCAATCTGTAGGAACCCAAAGGCACCAGTACATTGTTTCACGGCGTACAGTGCAATCTGTGTATGATAACTGTACCCCTAGGAGCAGTCTGAATTTACACTGAGTTAGTGCATAGGTATGTAATAATAATGCCTACTGTACAAAGTTCTAAATCCATCCAATAATGAAATTTTAATCCCAACTGGCCATTACCCTAAAAGAGAAAAAAACAACCTATATTGATATTTGTTCAGGTAGATTTCTCGACCTCACTGATATCAGTGATGATATCACCCACTTCTTCATCAATGGGACACTAGAATGGTAGGTTCCATCAATAATTAATTAGCCTAGGCATGTACTTGATTAAGGTCTAGAGATTTCAATTGGTCATTTAGAGACCCTGCCTCCAGTAGGTTCCATCGATGCGACATTTATGAAGCTCATCACTGAGGGCAAATACATGTATACCAATCAAGTACAGTAACATGGTGTATGCATGCATGAATGCCTTTATTTCAAGATGAATTATTTAGGGTGCTCCAGTGACCTTTGTCCTATGTGTTTCTGTCCAGGTCAAGCCGTGAGAGCAATCTTCAGTTTAAGCAATTCATCTTAGCGTGGTGTGATGAAAAGAACGGCACTTCTCTTTACATGAGGGCATTCTTCTTCATGAGCACTTCGTTTCTTCGTACAGCAGAAGTTATAATTGACGCTATGAATGTAAGAAATAACAAAAATAATGAATGAATAACAGGATGTCAACTTTTCTTTGTTCACTAAATACAGATATTTCCTTTCTATTCAGGAAAGGGTAGACAGAGGTCATTGTCACTCTTAGTCGAAATGTATGAATTGGTTTGAATTGAACTGAACTTCTTCTTGCCCAAACTTATGCATTATAAATGTGAAATCTAACCCCAGAGGGACTGTTGCCTGCAAGAGGATGGCATGCAGAAAGGTCAGTCCTAGTGTCAGTCTATACCAATACGGGACAGGCACATTGTTATCTGAACTAATAATTGAACTGCAGCATCACATGATATGATATATAGGATCACTGATATCATTTTCTGGTTCACATGGGGGTCTTGGTTAAATGTGACGTTATACCTACATTCTCGTATAATTTCATCTTTATCAATCCATCATTTCCTTCTTGAAACTATTTTATCAATCTCAGAAAAATACACAATGTTTTGATGGACCATTTGCCCAGTGCCAGATGATGCCTTAAAGGATCAATTTTCCATTAAGAGTCAAAAAGAATAGCCATACTATAAGAGAAAATGATATATTTACCAGCAAAGTGCATTCAAACTTTGCGCTGAACATCCACTACATGTGTTGCACTCACACATGGCTTCACTTTCATGTAGAATTGTTGACAAAAAGCAAAGCACCAGGAACAAACTGTAGAGGAACAATTCACAGAATGACAAAGTATTCAGTAAATGATGATTAGGTATGTCCTTATCAATGTAAATTTAATTCCAAATTCTAAAGCACCTGAAAAGAAAATCTATACTGATTTTCCATAAAGAGCCTGAAGTCGAACCTAGACTATATCAAAAGGATGATGTTTATGTCTTACCAGACCACTGAAGCCTTCATTGTGTTAACAATGGTAGAGTTCTTTTTGAAGTTCTCTTGTTTCTTTGATCACTGTAATTCTCAGCTGCAGTTTCAGTGCTTTATATATCAATGCTTTCATTTAGTAACTATGTTTAGACATGCAATATTTGGTCTTTAGTGTCAGGAACATACATGTTCTGCTAGGCTGCAAATGCAGTTTGGGAACTATGCTTTATCATCATGTCCCAAAGTACATACCTTTGCAGAGTCCACAGTTGCTATGCAATCAGGCCACGTGCACTCCCCAGGATTTGAGGCCATTAAACATGTTTTGAAATAGAACTTGAAATAGAACTTGACATAGGTATGATAGTGCATGTAACATTTAATTTTGTCTTATTCAGTTTGTGAACAATGATATTCAACGAAAGAACCTCCCCCTAAAGAATGTGAAATAAAGATTGTTGGAAAAAAAATAAGAATAACCTAATGGTACAATTTCCTGACAGAAACTGGGTCTATTCTGCAGAAATCATTGTAAACAAAATATTTCATCATGGCTACATTATTTCAGGTGACTAGGGAGTGGTCCATATTGATCCATGGGAAATTAGAGCTTGTTCCTTCCTATCTATTGATAAGCTGAAGAGTGTTATACATTTTTCTCTGCCAACTTCCTCAAGAGTTATCAAATAGGGTTATATTTTATTTAAGGCAATCATGATCTTATGAGAAAATCTTGGATCGCATGGATAATGTTGTTGGGTGGTTGGGCAAAGGAAAAGTCCACAATTATAGTCTGGCCCTAGTTTGGTTTGTTTGTCAGTTTGAACTAACGTCCAGTTAACCATTGCATGTTCTCACCAGACTTTCTCAAGGTTCTTATACACCACACAGGTGGTGATTGAATCTATGAAATGAATTAAGGTAGAAACCTCACCCCTACACATTTACCGAGGTGCGAGTTCTTTTACGTTCCACACCACACGGACATGGTATGAGAGGGATTGGCCTTTGATATAGCAGTAAATCTACCACTGATGGGGGTGAAGGAGAAAAGTGGCCGCAGAGGGATCCGAATCATCAAAGTCTGACAACTTTGGTATTACAAGTTCAGTGCTCTTTACCACAGAGCTAACTCCCCATCCCAGTGGCTTTTGTTATGCTTGCGTGCAAGCATATCCAGTCTGCACCACGAGGAGGTGAGGGGACCAACAGGGTGAAGGGATTGATAATTGTGGTCCACCCTAGCAGACCTCTGCCCCTAGAAGGTATCTTTTGACAAAGTTCAACCTCACACATTTGGAGGTGAACTTTGGATATTCTAGGCCTCTCTAACATCTGCCTGTCAGTAAACAATCTATGATTAAAGGCATGTTTTTCCAGTATTTTGGTATTATCATCCTTCATATATGTGAGCTAGTGTTATTTAGAACAATATGAGACATATAACACTCAATGAACAGTTGGATACTAGATTTTATTGTAATGTTTGCCAAAGAAGATAGTTTTTCAATAGGGAAATGTTCTGGGGATCCCTTTCCTCTGTGCTCCCATGAGCGGGAAATGGGGGCATTGAAGCACTACCACATCACAGTGCTGAGTATATTCACGCACAGAAATGCAAGTCATGAGTGCATTTGACCCATTTTGCACTGGGTGATGCCTTGAGGCATCATTTTCCGAGAAATATGAAATCATTGTGTGTATCCAATGATTTGGGAAATAGTTGATTGATAAAGATGAAACTTCCACACAACATAGGGATATTATTCAATTAAGATTTTTTGATGAAATGGCAAATGCTGACACTACTACAGGCATATTTTGCAGCAGGTGCCCGATGCAAAATTGTTGAGCACTCTAACATGCATAATCTGTAGGCAAGCATTATTGAAATCCTATATATACTACTGGATTTTTCAGACTGGAGATCAGGTGGGGGTTTGCCTCTTTCTTGGTAGAGGATGTGCCATGCCTGAAACCCGTGCATGCAGGTGCTACAGGGTCTCCCTTTGTTAAGCAACCTGACTGTGTATTTAGTCAGGGTCACAGCTAGGCTGGCAGATCACACGTTGTGCTCCTCAGCACAGAGAGAGAGAGTGTGGCATACCTGGGTTCTCACAGAGAGTGCTGACTTTCCTTAGTCTTTCGGTAGTAGGGTCAGGGTTATCCAGCTTTGGTAGATTGTACCTGGCCTGCTTGTGAGCTACTTAGCTTCAGCTAGGGAATGAATAGCTAAACAGTAAAACATTCTTTGATAGATGAATTCTCGTTTATCATAGTTGTTTGATTTGCTTGGTGCGAGTAGCAGAAAGGCCTCTGGTTCTGTCACACCTGGAACCGACTGTGGTTCAGCAAATCACAGGGTAACATATAAACCAATGTCAGGTTAGTTTGATCATCAGGATCTGGTAATTAACCTAACACAGCGACGGCTACAAGACTAACACATTTTAACAAGTGTGTTACTTGTTAAGGGTATTATGGGAAACCATGCTTATGGTGACAATACGGGGTAGATTTATGAGTTGTTTTGGAGAAATTCGTTCTGAATGAGACGGTTACAGCGAGTTCAGAACGAATTTCTCTGAAACAACGAGTAAATCTACCCTGTATTGCCACCATCACCATGGTTTCATATTATTACATACCTTAATTCGGTCTTAAGTAGGTAAAACTGACTGTAATTTGACGTCAAAGTCACTTTTTGCAACTCGCAAATACGATGCGTACACTAGCAGACATGCCCAAAGTGGACAACTACTTTAGAATTTAACGCATTCTGATTGGCCAAGAGGCCCGGGATTCCCGAGAGCATAGGGAATCCCCAATAATGACGTCACAGTGGTGCAGCTGTTTGTTGACACCTATGAGTCGCCCGCTCTGCGAGTGGCCGTATAGGTATCGATCGATCTCACATATCTAGACTATCTAAAGTGTATCACGTGAATTATACTCGTTATCTACCTCAATATTTGATAAATGTACCTATTAACTTGCTCCTTGGATACTGTACTATGCCACAGAACTCGCGAAGTGAAGGGACCTGCCATTTTAAAATCTTGCGCCTATACCTGTGTTGTCTGCCTCTCCACCAATCAGATTGCATTACTTTTTCAAAGGGTGCAATCTCTAGCTCAAAGCGTGCAGGTAAGGCTAAAAGTAGCATTTTGTCACTCAAAGCGTGCAATCTGTAGGAACCCAAAGGCACCAGTACATTGTTTCACGGCGTACAGTGCAATCTGTGTATGATAACTGTACCCCTAGGAGCAGTCTGAATTTACACTGAGTTAGTGCATAGGTATGTAATAATAATGCCTACTGTACAAAGTTCTAAATCCATCCAATAATGAAATTTTAATCCCAACTGGCCATTACCCTAAAAGAGAAAAAAACAACCTATATTGATATTTGTTCAGGTAGATTTCTCGACCTCACTGATATCAGTGATGATATCACCCACTTCTTCATCAATGGGACACTAGAATGGAAGGTTCCATCAATAATTAATTAGCCTAGGCATGTACTTGATTAAGGTCTAGAGATTTCAATTGGTCATTTAGAGACCCTGCCTCCAGTAGGTTCCATCGATGCGACATTTATGAAGCTCATCACTGAGGGCAAATACATGTATACCAATCAAGTACAGTAACATGGTGTATGCATGCATGAATGCCTTTATTTCAAGATGAATTATTTAGGGTGCTCCAGTGACCTTTGTCCTATGTGTTTCTGTCCAGGTCAAGCCGTGAGAGCAATCTTCAGTTTAAGCAATTCATCTTAGCGTGGTGTGATGAAAAGAACGGCACTTCTCTTTACATGAGGGCATTCTTCTTCATGAGCACTTCGTTTCTTCGTACAGCAGAAGTTATAATTGACGCTATGAATGTAAGAAATAACAAAAATAATGAATGAATAACAGGATGTCAACTTTTCTTTGTTCACTAAATACAGATATTTCCTTTCTATTCAGGAAAGGGTAGACAGAGGTCATTGTCACTCTTAGTCGAAATGTATGAATTGGTTTGAATTGAACTGAACTTCTTCTTGCCCAAACTTATGCATTATAAATGTGAAATCTAACCCCAGAGGGACTGTTGCCTGCAAGAGGATGGCATGCAGAAAGGTCAGTCCTAGTGTCAGTCTATACCAATACGGGACAGGCACATTGTTATCTGAACTAATAATTGAACTGCAGCATCACATGATATGATATATAGGATCACTGATATCATTTTCTGGTTCACCTGGGGGTCTTGGTTAAATGTGACGTTATACCTACATTCTCGTATAATTTCATCTTTATCAATCCATCATTTCCTTCTTGAAACTATTTTATCAATCTCAGAAAAATACACAATGTTTTAATGGACCATTTGCCCAGTGCCAGATGATGCCTTAAAGGATCAATTTTCCATTAAGAGTCAAAAAGAATAGCCATACTATAAGAGAAAATGATATATTTACCAGCAAAGTGCATTCAAACTTTGCGCTGAACATCCACTACATGTGTTGCACTCACACATGGCTTCACTTTCATGTAGAATTGTTGACAAAAAGCAAAGCACCAGGAACAAACTGTAGAGGAACAATTCACAGAATGACAAAGTATTCAGTAAATGATGATTAGGTATGTCCTTATCAATGCAAATTTAATTCCAAATTCTAAAGCACCTGAAAAGAAAATCTATACTGATTTTCCATAAAGAGCCTGAAGTCGAACCTAGACTATATCAAAAGGATGATGTTTATGTCTTACCAGACCACTGAAGCCTTCATTGTGTTAACAATGGTAGAGTTCTTTTTGAAGTTCTCTTGTTTCTTTGATCACTGTAATTCTCAGCTGCAGTTTCAGTGCTTTATATATCAATGCTTTCATTTAGTAACTATGTTTAGACATGCAATATTTGGTCTTTAGTGTCAGGAACATACATGTTCTGCTAGGCTGCAAATGCAGTTTGGGAACTATGCTTTATCATCATGTCCCAAAGTACATACCTTTGCAGAGTCCACAGTTGCTATGCAATCAGGCCACGTGCACTCCCCAGGATTTGAGGCCATTAAACATGTTTTGAAATAGAACTTGAAATAGAACTTGACATAGGTATGATAGTGCATGTAACATTTAATTTTGTCTTATTCAGTTTGTGAACAATGGTATTCAACGAAAGAACCTCCCCCTAAAGAATGTGAAATAAAGATTGTTGGAAAAAAAATAAGAATAACCTAATGGTACAATTTCCTGACAGAAACTGGGTCTATTCTGCAGAAATCATTGTAAACAAAATATTTCATCATGGCTACATTATTTCAGGTGACTAGGGAGTGGTCCATATTGATCCATGGGAAATTAGAGCTTGTTCCTTCCTATCTATTGATAAGCTGAAGAGTGTTATACATTTTTCTCTGCCAACTTCCTCAAGAGTTATCAAATAGGGTTATATTTTATTTAAGGCAATCATGATCTTATGAGAAAATCTTGGATCGCATGGATAATGTTGTTGGGTGGTTGGGCAAAGAAAAAGTCCACAATTATAGTCTGGCCCTAGTTTGGTTTGTTTGTTGGTTTGAACTAACGTCCAGTTAACCATTGCAGGTTCTCACCAGACTTTCTCAAGGTTCTTATACACCACACAGGTGGTGATTGAATCTATGAAATGAATTAAGGTAGAAACCTCACCCCTACACATTTACCGAGGTGCGAGTTCTTTTACTTTCCACACCACACGGACATGGTATGAGAGGGATTGGCCTTTGATATAGCAGTAAATCTATCACTGATGGGGGTGAAGGAGAAAAGTGGCCACAGAGGGATCCGAATCATCAAAGTCTGACAACTTTGGTATTACAAGTTCAGTGCTCTTTACCACAGAGCTAACTCCCCATCCCAGTGGCTTTTGTTATGCTTGCGTGCAAGCATATCCAGTCTGCACCACGAGGAGGTGAGGGGACCAACAGGGTGAAGGGATTGATAATTGTGGTCCACCCTAGCAGACCTCTGCCCCTAGAAGGTATCTTTTGACAAAGTTCAACCTCACACATTTGGAGGTGAACTTTGGATATTCTAGGCCTCTCTAACATCTGCCTGTCAGTAAACAATCTATGATTAAAGGCATGTTTTTCCAGTATTTTGGTATTATCATCCTTCATATATGTGAGCTAGTGTTATTTAGAACAATATGAGACATATAACACTCAATGAACAGTTGGATACTAGATTTTATTGTAATGTTTGCCAAAGAAGATAGTTTTTCAATAGGGAAATGTTCTGGGGATCCCTTTCCTCTGTGCTCCCATGAGCGGGAAATGGGGGCATTGAAGCACTACCACATCACAGTGCTGAGTATATTCACGCACAGAAATGCAAGTCATGAGTGCATTTGACCCATTTTGCACTGGGTGATGCCTTGAGGCATCATTTTCCGAGAAATATGAAATCATTGTGTGTATCCAATGATTTGGGAAATAGTTGATTGATAAAGATGAAACTTCCACACAACATAGGGATATTATTCAATTAAGATTTTTTGATGAAATGGCAAATGCTGACACTACTACAGGCATATTTTGCAGCAGGTGCCCGATGCAAAATTGTTGAGCACTCTAACATGCATAATCTGTAGGCAAGCATTATTGAAATCCTATATATACTACTGGACTTTTCAGACTGGAGATCAGGTGGGGGTTTGCCTCTTTCTTGGTAGAGGATGTGCCATGCCTGAAACCCGTGCTACAGGTGCTACAGGGTCTCCCTTTGTTAAGCAACCTGACTGTGTATTTAGTCAGGGTCAAAGCTAGGCTGGCAGATCACACGTTGTGCTCCTCAGCACAGAGAGAGAGAGTGTGGCATACCTGGGTTCTCACAGAGAGTGCTGACTTTCCTTAGTCTTTCGGTAGTAGGGTCAGGGTTATTCAGCTTTGGTAGATTGTACCTGGCCTGCTTGTGAGCTACTTAGCTTCAGCTAAGGAATGAATAGCTAAACAGTAAAACATTCTTTGATAGATGAATTCTTGTTTATCATAGTTGTTTGATTTGTCTTGGTGCGAGTAGCAGAAAGGCCTCTGGTTCTGTCACACCTGGAACCGACTGTGGTTCAGCAAATCACAGGGTAACATATAAACCAATGTCAGGTTAGTTTGATCATCAGGATCTGGTAATTAACCTAACCCAGCGACGGCTACAAGACTAACACGTTTTAACAAGTGTGTTACTTGTTTAAGGTATTATGGGAAACCATGGTTATGGTGACAATACGGGGTAGATTTATGAGTTGTTTTGGAGAAATTCGTTCTGAATGAGACGGTTACAGCGAGTTCAGAACGAATTTCTCTGAAACAACGAGTAAATCTACCCCGTATTGCCACCATCACCATGGTTTCATATTATTACATACCTTAATTCGGTCTTAAGTAGGTAAAACTGACTGTAATTTGACGTCAAAGTCACTTTTTGCAACTCGCAAATACGATGCGTACACTAGCAGACATGCCCGAAGTGGACAACTACTTTAGAATTTAACGCATTCTGATTGGCCAAGAGGCCCGGGATTCCCGAGAGCATAGGGAATCCCCAATAATGACGTCACAGTGGTGCGGCCGTTTGTTGACACCTATGAGTCGCCCGCTCGGCGAGTGGCCGTATTGGTATCGATTGATCTCACATATCTAGACTATCTAAAGTGTATCACGTGAATTATACTCGTTTTCTACCTCAATATTTGATAAATGTACCTATTAACTTGCTCCGTGGATACTGTACTATGCCACAGAACTCGCGAAGTGAAGGGACCTGCCATTTTAAAATCTTGCGCCTATAACTGTGTTGTCTGCCTCTCCACCAATCAGATTGCGTTGGTTTTTCAAAGGGTGCAATCTCTAGCTCAAAGCGTGCAGGTAAGGCTAAAAGTAGCATTTTGTCACTCAAAGCGTGCAATCTGTAGGAACCCAAAGGCACCAGTACATCGTTTCACGGCGTACAGTGCAATCTGTGTACGATAACTGTACCCCTAGGAGCAGTATGAATTTACACTGAGTTAGTGCATAGGTATGTAATAATAATGCCTACTGTACAAAGTTCTAAATCCATCCAATAATGAAATTTTAATCCCAACTGGCCATTACCCTAAAAGAGAAAAAAACAACCTATATTGATATTTGTTCAGGTAGATTTCTCGACCTCACTGATATCAGTGATGATATCACCCACTTCTTCATCAATGGGACACCAGAATGGTAGGTTCCATCAATAATTAATTAGCCTAGAGATGTACTTGATTAAGGTCTAGAGATTTCAATTGGTCATTTAGAGACCCTGCCTCCAGTAGGTTCCATCGATGCGACATTTATGAAGCTCATCACTGAGGGCAAATACATGTATACCAATCAAGTACAGTAACATGGTGTATGCATGCATGAATGCCTTTATTTCAAGATGAATTATTTAGGGTGCTCCAGTGACCTTTGTCCTATGTGTTTCTGTCCAGGTCAAGCCGTGAGAGCAATCTTCAGTTTAAGCAATTCATCTTAGCGTGGTGTGATGAAAAGAACGGCACTTCTCTTTACATGAGGGCATTCTTCTTCATGAGCACTTCGTTTCTTCGTACAGCAGAAGTTATAATTGACGCTATGAATGTAAGAAATAACAAAAATAATGAATGAATAACAGGATGTCAACTTTTCTTTGTTCACTAAATACAGATATTTCCTTTCTATTCAGGAAAGGGTAGACAGAGGTCATTGTCACTCTTAGTCGAAATGTATGAATTGGTTTGAATTGAACTGAACTTCTTCTTGCCCAAACTTATGCATTATAAATGTGAAATCTAACCCCAGAGGGACTGTTGCCTGCAAGAGGATGGCATGCAGAAAGGTCAGTCCTAGTGTCAGTCTATACCAATACGGGACAGGCACATTGTTATCTGAACTAATAATTGAACTGCAGCATCACATGATATGATATATAGGATCACTGATATCATTTTCTGGTTCACCTGGGGGTCTTGGTTAAATGTGACGTTATACCTACATTCTCGTATAATTTCATCTTTATCAATCCATCATTTCCTTCTTGAAACTATTTTATCAATCTCAGAAAAATACACAATGTTTTGATGGACCATTTGCCCAGTGCCAGATGATGCCTT
Source organism: Alentia gelatinosa (assembly GCA_950022655.1). NCBI lineage: Eukaryota > Metazoa > Annelida > Polychaeta > Phyllodocida > Polynoidae > Alentia > Alentia gelatinosa. Next base: position 46,685,768 of record OX465587.1, on the reverse strand, counting down.
AAAGGATCAATTTTCCATTAAGAGTCAAAAAGAATAGCCATACTATAAGAGAAAATGATATATTTACCAGCAAAGTGCATTCAAACTTTGCGCTGAACATCCACTACATGTGTTGCACTCACACATGGCTTCACTTTCATGTAGAATTGTTGACAAAAAGCAAAGCACCAGGAACAAACTGTAGAGGAACAATTCACAGAATGACAAAGTATTCAGTAAATGATGATTAGGTATGTCCTTATCAATGCAAATTTAATTCCAAATTCTAAAGCACCTGAAAAGAAAATCTATACTGATTTTCCATAAAGAGCCTGAAGTCGAACCTAGACTATATCAAAAGGATGATGTTTATGTCTTACCAGACCACTGAAGCCTTCATTGTGTTAACAATGGTAGAGTTCTTTTTGAAGTTCTCTTGTTTCTTTGATCACTGTAATTCTCAGCTGCAGTTTCAGTGCTTTATATATCAATGCTTTCATTTAGTAACTATGTTTAGACATGCAATATTTGGTCTTTAGTGTCAGGAACATACATGTTCTGCTAGGCTGCAAATGCAGTTTGGGAACTATGCTTTATCATCATGTCCCAAAGTACATACCTTTGCAGAGTCCACAGTTGCTATGCAATCAGGCCACGTGCACTCCCCAGGATTTGAGGCCATTAAACATGTTTTGAAATAGAACTTGAAATAGAACTTGACATAGGTATGATAGTGCATGTAACATTTAATTTTGTCTTATTCAGTTTGTGAACAATGGTATTCAACGAAAGAACCTCCCCCTAAAGAATGTGAAATAAAGATTGTTGGAAAAAAAATAAGAATAACCTAATGGTACAATTTCCTGACAGAAACTGGGTCTATTCTGCAGAAATCATTGTAAACAAAATATTTCATCATGGCTACATTATTTCAGGTGACTAGGGAGTGGTCCATATTGATCCATGGGAAATTAGAGCTTGTTCCTTCCTATCTATTGATAAGCTGAAGAGTGTTATACATTTTTCTCTGCCAACTTCCTCAAGAGTTATCAAATAGGGTTATATTTTATTTAAGGCAATCATGATCTTATGAGAAAATCTTGGATCGCATGGATAATGTTGTTGGGTGGTTGGGCAAAGAAAAAGTCCACAATTATAGTCTGGCCCTAGTTTGGTTTGTTTGTTGGTTTGAACTAACGTCCAGTTAACCATTGCAGGTTCTCACCAGACTTTCTCAAGGTTCTTATACACCACACAGGTGGTGATTGAATCTATGAAATGAATTAAGGTAGAAACCTCACCCCTACACATTTACCGAGGTGCGAGTTCTTTTACTTTCCACACCACACGGACATGGTATGAGAGGGATTGGCCTTTGATATAGCAGTAAATCTATCACTGATGGGGGTGAAGGAGAAAAGTGGCCACAGAGGGATCCGAATCATCAAAGTCTGACAACTTTGGTATTACAAGTTCAGTGCTCTTTACCACAGAGCTAACTCCCCATCCCAGTGGCTTTTGTTATGCTTGCGTGCAAGCATATCCAGTCTGCACCACGAGGAGGTGAGGGGACCAACAGGGTGAAGGGATTGATAATTGTGGTCCACCCTAGCAGACCTCTGCCCCTAGAAGGTATCTTTTGACAAAGTTCAACCTCACACATTTGGAGGTGAACTTTGGATATTCTAGGCCTCTCTAACATCTGCCTGTCAGTAAACAATCTATGATTAAAGGCATGTTTTTCCAGTATTTTGGTATTATCATCCTTCATATATGTGAGCTAGTGTTATTTAGAACAATATGAGACATATAACACTCAATGAACAGTTGGATACTAGATTTTATTGTAATGTTTGCCAAAGAAGATAGTTTTTCAATAGGGAAATGTTCTGGGGATCCCTTTCCTCTGTGCTCCCATGAGCGGGAAATGGGGGCATTGAAGCACTACCACATCACAGTGCTGAGTATATTCACGCACAGAAATGCAAGTCATGAGTGCATTTGACCCATTTTGCACTGGGTGATGCCTTGAGGCATCATTTTCCGAGAAATATGAAATCATTGTGTGTATCCAATGATTTGGGAAATAGTTGATTGATAAAGATGAAACTTCCACACAACATAGGGATATTATTCAATTAAGATTTTTTGATGAAATGGCAAATGCTGACACTACTACAGGCATATTTTGCAGCAGGTGCCCGATGCAAAATTGTTGAGCACTCTAACATGCATAATCTGTAGGCAAGCATTATTGAAATCCTATATATACTACTGGATTTTTCAGACTGGAGATCAGGTGGGGGTTTGCCTCTTTCTTGGTAGAGGATGTGCCATGCCTGAAACCCGTGCTACAGGTGCTACAGGGTCTCCCTTTGTTAAGCAACCTGACTGTGTATTTAGTCAGGGTCACAGCTAGGCTGGCAGATCACACGTTGTGCTCCTCAGCACAGAGAGAGAGAGTGTGGCATACCTGGGTTCTCACAGAGAGTGCTGACTTTCCTTAGTCTTTCGGTAGTAGGGTCAGGGTTATTCAGCTTTGGTAGATTGTACCTGGCCTGCTTGTGAGCTACTTAGCTTCAGCTAAGGAATGAATAGCTAAACAGTAAAACATTCTTTGATAGATGAATTCTTGTTTATCATAGTTGTTTGATTTGTCTTGGTGCGAGTAGCAGAAAGGCCTCTGGTTCTGTCACACCTGGAACCGACTGTGGTTCAGCAAATCACAGGGTAACATATAAACCAATGTCAGGTTAGTTTGATTATCAGGATCTGGTAATTAACCTAACCCAGCGACGGCTACAAGACTAACACGTTTTAACAAGTGTGTTACTTGTTTAAGGTATTATGGGAAACCATGGTTATGGTGACAATACGGGGTAGATTTATGAGTTGTTTTGGAGAAATTCGTTCTGAATGAGACGGTTACAGCGAGTTCAGAACGAATTTCTCTGAAACAACGAGTAAATCTACCCCGTATTGCCACCATCACCATGGTTTCATATTATTACATACCTTAATTCGGTCTTAAGTAGGTAAAACTGACTGTAATTTGACGTCAAAGTCACTTTTTGCAACTCGCAAATACGATGCGTACACTAGCAGACATGCCCGAAGTGGACAACTACTTTAGAATTTAACGCATTCTGATTGGCCAAGAGGCCCGGGATTCCCGAGAGCATAGGGAATCCCCAATAATGACGTCACAGTGGTGCGGCCGTTTGTTGACACCTATGAGTCGCCCGCTCGGCGAGTGGCCGTATTGGTATCGATTGATCTCACATATCTAGACTATCTAAAGTGTATCACGTGAATTATACTCGTTTTCTACCTCAATATTTGATAAATGTACCTATTAACTTGCTCCGTGGATACTGTACTATGCCACAGAACTCGCGAAGTGAAGGGACCTGCCATTTTAAAATCTTGCGCCTATAACTGTGTTGTCTGCCTCTCCACCAATCAGATTGCGTTAGTTTTTCAAAGGGTGCAATCTCTAGCTCAAAGCGTGCAGGTAAGGCTAAAAGTAGCATTTTGTCACTCAAAGCGTGCAATCTGTAGGAACCCAAAGGCACCAGTACATCGTTTCACGGCGTACAGTGCAATCTGTGTACGATAACTGTACCCCTAGGAGCAGTATGAATTTACACTGAGTTAGTGCATAGGTATGTAATAATAATGCCTACTGTACAAAGTTCTAAATCCATCCAATAATGAAATTTTAATCCCAACTGGCCATTACCCTAAAAGAGAAAAAAACAACCTATATTGATATTTGTTCAGGTAGATTTCTCGACCTCACTGATATCAGTGATGATATCACCCACTTCTTCATCAATGGGACACCAGAATGGTAGGTTCCATCAATAATTAATTAGCCTAGGCATGTACTTGATTAAGGTCTAGAGATTTCAATTGGTCATTTAGAGACCCTGCCTCCAGTAGGTTCCATCGATGCGACATTTATGAAGCTCATCACTGAGGGCAAATACATGTATACCAATCAAGTACAGTAACATGGTGTATGCATGCATGAATGCCTTTATTTCAAGATGAATTATTTAGGGTGGTCCAGTGACCTTTGTCCTATGTGTTTCTGTCCAGGTCAAGCCGTGAGAGCAATCTTCAGTTTAAGCAATTCATCTTAGCGTGGTGTGATGAAAAGAACGGCACTTCTCTTTACATGAGGGCATTCTTCTTCATGAGCACTTCGTTTCTTCGTACAGCAGAAGTTATAATTGACGCTATGAATGTAAGAAATAACAAAAATAATGAATGAATAACAGGATGTCAACTTTTCTTTGTTCACTAAATACAGATATTTCCTTTCTATTCAGGAAAGGGTAGACAGAGGTCATTGTCACTCTTAGTCGAAATGTATGAATTGGTTTGAATTGAACTGAACTTCTTCTTGCCCAAACTTATGCATTATAAATGTGAAATCTAACCCCAGAGGGACTGTTGCCTGCAAGAGGATGGCATGCAGAAAGGTCAGTCCTAGTGTCAGTCTATACCAATACGGGACAGGCACATTGTTATCTGAACTAATAATTGAACTGCAGCATCACATGATATGATATATAGGATCACTGATATCATTTTCTGGTTCACCTGGGGGTCTTGGTTAAATGTGACGTTATACCTACATTCTCGTATAATTTCATCTTTATCAATCCATCATTTCCTTCTTGAAACTATTTTATCAATCTCAGAAAAATACACAATGTTTTGATGGACCATTTGCCCAGTGCCAGATGATGCCTTAAAGGATCAATTTTCCATTAAGAGTCAAAAAGAATAGCCATACTATAAGAGAAAATGATATATTTACCAGCAAAGTGCATTCAAACTTTGCGCTGAACATCCACTACATGTGTTGCACTCACACATGGCTTCACTTTCATGTAGAATTGTTGACAAAAAGCAAAGCACCAGGAACAAACTGTAGAGGAACAATTCACAGAATGACAAAGTATTCAGTAAATGATGATTAGGTATGTCCTTATCAATGCAAATTTAATTCCAAATTCTAAAGCACCTGAAAAGAAAATCTATACTGATTTTCCATAAAGAGCCTGAAGTCGAACCTAGACTATATCAAAAGGATGATGTTTATGTCTTACCAGACCACTGAAGCCTTCATTGTGTTAACAATGGTAGAGTTCTTTTTGAAGTTCTCTTGTTTCTTTGATCACTGTAATTCTCAGCTGCAGTTTCAGTGCTTTATATATCAATGCTTTCATTTAGTAACTATGTTTAGACATGCAATATTTGGTCTTTAGTGTCAGGAACATACATGTTCTGCTAGGCTGCAAATGCAGTTTGGGAACTATGCTTTATCATCATGTCCCAAAGTACATACCTTTGCAGAGTCCACAGTTGCTATGCAATCAGGCCACGTGCACTCCCCAGGATTTGAGGCCATTAAACATGTTTTGAAATAGAACTTGAAATAGAACTTGACATAGGTATGATAGTGCATGTAACATTTAATTTTGTCTTATTCAGTTTGTGAACAATGGTATTCAACGAAAGAACCTCCCCCTAAAGAATGTGAAATAAAGATTGTTGGAAAAAAAATAAGAATAACCTAATGGTACAATTTCCTGACAGAAACTGGGTCTATTCTGCAGAAATCATTGTAAACAAAATATTTCATCATGGCTACATTATTTCAGGTGACTAGGGAGTGGTCCATATTGATCCATGGGAAATTAGAGCTTGTTCCTTCCTATCTATTGATAAGCTGAAGAGTGTTATACATTTTTCTCTGCCAACTTCCTCAAGAGTTATCAAATAGGGTTATATTTTATTTAAGGCAATCATGATCTTATGAGAAAATCTTGGATCGCATGGATAATGTTGTTGGGTGGTTGGGCAAAGAAAAAGTCCACAATTATAGTCTGGCCCTAGTTTGGTTTGTTTGTCGGTTTGAACTAACGTCCAGTTAACCATTGCAGGTTCTCACCAGACTTTCTCAAGGTTCTTATACACCACACAGGTGGTGATTGAATCTATGAAATGAATTAAGGTAGAAACCTCACCCCTACACATTTACCGAGGTGCGAGTTCTTTTACGTTCCACACCACACGGACATGGTATGAGAGGGATTGGCCTTTGATATAGCAGTAAATCTACCACTGATGGGGGTGAAGGAGAAAAGTGGCCGCAGAGGGATCCGAATCATCAAAGTCTGACAACTTTGGTATTACAAGTTCAGTGCTCTTTACCACAGAGCTAACTCCCCATCCCAGTGGCTTTTGTTATGCTTGCGTGCAAGCATATCCAGTCTGCACCACGAGGAGGTGAGGGGACCAACAGGGTGAAGGGATTGATAATTGTGGTCCACCCTAGCAGACCTCTGCCCCTAGAAGGTATCTTTTGACAAAGTTCAACCTCACACATTTGGAGGTGAACTTTGGATATTCTAGGCCTCTCTAACATCTGCCTATCAGTAAACAATCTATGATTAAAGGCATGTTTTTCCAGTATTTTGGTATTATCATCCTTCATATATGTGAGCTAGTGTTATTTAGAACAATATGAGACATATAACACTCAATGAACAGTTGGATACTAGATTTTATTGTAATGTTTGCCAAAGAAGATAGTTTTTCAATAGGGAAATGTTCTGGGGATCCCTTTCCTCTGTGCTCCCATGAGCGGGAAATGGGGGCATTGAAGCACTACCACATCACAGTGCTGAGTATATTCACGCACAGAAATGCAAGTCATGAGTGCATTTGACCCATTTTGCACTGGGTGATGCCTTGAGGCATCATTTTCCGAGAAATATGAAATCATTGTGTGTATCCAATGATTTGGGAAATAGTTGATTGATAAAGATGAAACTTCCACACAACATAGGGATATTATTCAATTAAGAATTTTTGATGAAATGGCAAATGCTGACACTACTACAGGCATATTTTGCAGCAGGTGCCCAATGCAAAATTGTTGAGCACTCTAACATGCATAATCTGTAGGCAAGCATTATTGAAATCCTATATATACTACTGGATTTTTCAGACTGGAGATCAGGTGGGGGTTTGCCGCTTTCTTGGTAGAGGATGTGCCATGCCTGAAACCCGTGCATGCAGGTGCTACAGGGTCTCCCTTTATTAAGCAACCTGACTGTGTATTTAGTCAGGGTCACAGCTAGGCTGGCAGATCACACGTTGTGCTCCTCAGCACAGAGAGAGAGAGTGTGGCATACCTGGGTTCTCACAGAGAGTGCTGACTTTCCTTAGTCTTTCGGTAGTAGGGTCAGGGTTATTCAGCTTTGGTAGATTGTACCTGGCCTGCTTGTGAGCTACTTAGCTTCAGCTAGGGAATGAATAGCTAAACAGTAAAACATTCTTTGATAGATGAATTCTCGTTTATCATAGTTGTTTGATTTGCTTGGTGCGAGTAGCAGAAAGGCCTCTGGTTCTGTCACACCTGGAACCGACTGTGGTTCAGCAAATCACAGGGTAACATATAAACCAATGTCAGGTTAGTTTGATCATCAGGATCTGGTAATTAACCTAACCCAGCGACGGCTACAAGACTAACACATTTTAACAAGTGTGTTACTTGTTAAGGGTATTATGGGAAACCATGGTTATGGTGACAATACAGGGTAGATTTATGAGTTGTTTTGGAGAAATTCGTTCTGAATGAGACGGTTACAGCGAGTTCAGAACGAATTTCTCTGAAACAACGAGTAGCTCTACCCTGTATTGCCACCATCACCATGGTTTCATATTATTACATACCTTAATTCGGTCTTAAGTAGGTAAAACTGACTGTAATTTGACGTCAAAGTCACTTTTTGCAACTCGCAAATATGATGCGTACACTAGCAGACATGCCCGAAGTGGACAACTACTTTAGAATTTAACGCATTCTGATTGGCCAAGAGGCCCGGGATTCCCGAGAGCATAGGGAATCCCCAATAATGACGTCACAGTGGTGCGGCCGTTTGTTGACACCTATAAGTCGCCCCCTCGGGGAGTGGCCGTATTGGTATCAATCGATCTCACATATCTAGACTATCTAAAGTGTATCACGTGAATTATACTCGTTTTCTACCTCAATATTTGATAAATGTACCTATTAACTTGCTCCGTGGATACTGTACTATGCCACAGAACTCGCGAAGTGAAGGGACCTGCCATTTTAAAATCTTGCGCCTATAACTGTGTTGTCTGCCTCTCCACCAATCAGATTGCGTTAGTTTTTCAAAGGGTGCAATCTCTAGCTCAAAGCGTGCAGGTAAGGCTAAAAGTAGCATTTTGTCACTCAAAGCGTGCAATCTGTAGGAACCCAAAGGCACCAGTACATCGTTTCACGGCGTACAGTGCAATCTGTGTACGATAACTGTACCCCTAGGAGCAGTATGAATTTACACTGAGTTAGTGCATAGGTATGTAATAATAATGCCTACTGTACAAAGTTCTAAATCCATCCAATAATGAAATTTTAATCCCAACTGGCCATTACCCTACTGACATATATTACCCTAAAAGAGAAAAAAACAACCTATATTGATATTTGTTCAGGTAGATTTCTCGACCTCACTGATATCAGTGATGATATCACCCACTTCTTCATCAATGGGACACCAGAATGGTAGGTTCCATCAATAATTAATTAGCCTAGGCATGTACTTGATTAAGGTCTAGAGATTTCAATTGGTCATTTAGAGACCCTGCCTCCAGTAGGTTCCATCGATGCGACATTTATGAAGCTCATCACTGAGGGCAAATACATGTATACCAATCAAGTACAGTAACATGGTGTATGCATGCATGAATGCCTTTATTTCAAGATGAATTATTTAGGGTGGTCCAGTGACCTTTGTCCTATGTGTTTCTGTCCAGGTCAAGCCGTGAGAGCAATCTTCAGTTTAAGCAATTCATCTTAGCGTGGTGTGATGAAAAGAACGGCACTTCTCTTTACATGAGGGCATTCTTCTTCATGAGCACTTCGTTTCTTCGTACAGCAGAAGTTATAATTGACGCTATGAATGTAAGAAATAACAAAAATAATGAATGAATAACAGGATGTCAACTTTTCTTTGTTCACTAAATACAGATATTTCCTTTCTATTCAGGAAAGGGTAGACAGAGGTCATTGTCACTCTTAGTCGAAATGTATGAATTGGTTTGAATTGAACTGAACTTCTTCTTGCCCAAACTTATGCATTATAAATGTGAAATCTAACCCCAGAGGGACTGTTGCCTGCAAGAGGATGGCATGCAGAAAGGTCAGTCCTAGTGTCAGTCTATACCAATACGGGACAGGCACATTGTTATCTGAACTAATAATTGAACTGCAGCATCACATGATATGATATATAGGATCACTGATATCATTTTCTGGTTCACCTGGGGGTCTTGGTTAAATGTGACGTTATACCTACATTCTCGTATAATTTCATCTTTATCAATCCATCATTTCCTTCTTGAAACTATTTTATCAATCTCAGAAAAATACACAATGTTTTGATGGACCATTTGCCCAGTGCCAGATGATGCCTTAAAGGATCAATTTTCCATTAAGAGTCAAAAAGAATAGCCATACTATAAGAGAAAATGATATATTTACCAGCAAAGTGCATTCAAACTTTGCGCTGAACATCCACTACATGTGTTGCACTCACACATGGCTTCACTTTCATGTAGAATTGTTGACAAAAAGCAAAGCACCAGGAACAAACTGTAGAGGAACAATTCACAGAATGACAAAGTATTCAGTAAATGATGATTAGGTATGTCCTTATCAATGCAAATTTAATTCCAAATTCTAAAGCACCTGAAAAGAAAATCTATACTGATTTTCCATAAAGAGCCTGAAGTCGAACCTAGACTATATCAAAAGGATGATGTTTATGTCTTACCAGACCACTGAAGCCTTCATTGTGTTAACAATGGTAGAGTTCTTTTTGAAGTTCTCTTGTTTCTTTGATCACTGTAATTCTCAGCTGCAGTTTCAGTGCTTTATATATCAATGCTTTCATTTAGTAACTATGTTTAGACATGCAATATTTGGTCTTTAGTGTCAGGAACATACATGTTCTGCTAGGCTGCAAATGCAGTTTGGGAACTATGCTTTATCATCATGTCCCAAAGTACATACCTTTGCAGAGTCCACAGTTGCTATGCAATCAGGCCACGTGCACTCCCCAGGATTTGAGGCCATTAAACATGTTTTGAAATAGAACTTGAAATAGAACTTGACATAGGTATGATAGTGCATGTAACATTTAATTTTGTCTTATTCAGTTTGTGAACAATGGTATTCAACGAAAGAACCTCCCCCTAAAGAATGTGAAATAAAGATTGTTGGAAAAAAAATAAGAATAACCTAATGGTACAATTTCCTGACAGAAACTGGGTCTATTCTGCAGAAATCATTGTAAACAAAATATTTCATCATGGCTACATTATTTCAGGTGACTAGGGAGTGGTCCATATTGATCCATGGGAAATTAGAGCTTGTTCCTTCCTATCTATTGATAAGCTGAAGAGTGTTATACATTTTTCTCTGCCAACTTCCTCAAGAGTTATCAAATAGGGTTATATTTTATTTAAGGCAATCATGATCTTATGAGAAAATCTTGGATCGCATGGATAATGTTGTTGGGTGGTTGGGCAAAGAAAAAGTCCACAATTATAGTCTGGCCCTAGTTTGGTTTGTTTGTCGGTTTGAACTAACGTCCAGTTAACCATTGCAGGTTCTCACCAGACTTTCTCAAGGTTCTTATACACCACACAGGTGGTGATTGAATCTATGAAATGAATTAAGGTAGAAACCTCACCCCTACACATTTACCGAGGTGCGAGTTCTTTTACGTTCCACACCACACGGACATGGTATGAGAGGGATTGGCCTTTGATATAGCAGTAAATCTACCACTGATGGGGGTGAAGGAGAAAAGTGGCCGCAGAGGGATCCGAATCATCAAAGTCTGACAACTTTGGTATTACAAGTTCAGTGCTCTTTACCACAGAGCTAACTCCCCATCCCAGTGGCTTTTGTTATGCTTGCGTGCAAGCATATCCAGTCTGCACCACGAGGAGGTGAGGGGACCAACAGGGTGAAGGGATTGATAATTGTGGTCCACCCTAGCAGACCTCTGCCCCTAGAAGGTATCTTTTGACAAAGTTCAACCTCACACATTTGGAGGTGAACTTTGGATATTCTAGGCCTCTCTAACATCTGCCTATCAGTAAACAATCTATGATTAAAGGCATGTTTTTCCAGTATTTTGGTATTATCATCCTTCATATATGTGAGCTAGTGTTATTTAGAACAATATGAGACATATAAAACCCTAAGAACAGTTGGATACTAGATTTTATTGTAATGTTTGCCAAAGAAGATAGTTTTTCAATAGGGAAATGTTCTGGGGATCCCTTTCCTCTGTGCTCCCATGAGCGGGAAATGGGGGCATTGAAGCACTACCACATCACAGTGCTGAGTATATTCACGCACAGAAATGCAAGTCATGAGTGCATTTGACCCATTTTGCACTGGGTGATGCCTTGAGGCATCATTTTCCGAGAAATATGAAATCATTGTGTGTATCCAATGATTTGGGAAATAGTTGATTGATAAAGATGAAACTTCCACACAACATAGGGATATTATTCAATTAAGAATTTTTGATGAAATGGCAAATGCTGACACTACTACAGGCATATTTTGCAGCAGGTGCCCAATGCAAAATTGTTGAGCACTCTAACATGCATAATCTGTAGGCAAGCATTATTGAAATCCTATATATACTACTGGATTTTTCAGACTGGAGATCAGGTGGGGGTTTGCCGCTTTCTTGGTAGAGGATGTGCCATGCCTGAAACCCGTGCATGCAGGTGCTACAGGGTCTCCCTTTGTTAAGCAACCTGACTGTGTATTTAGTCAGGGTCACAGCTAGGCTGGCAGATCACACGTTGTGCTCCTCAGCACAGAGAGAGAGAGTGTGGCATACCTGGGTTCTCACAGAGAGTGCTGACTTTCCTTAGTCTTTCGGTAGTAGGGTCAGGGTTATTCAGCTTTGGTAGATTGTACCTGGCCTGCTTGTGAGCTACTTAGCTTCAGCTAGGGAATGAATAGCTAAACAGTAAAACATTCTTTGATAGATGAATTCTCGTTTATCATAGTTGTTTGATTTGCTTGGTGCGAGTAGCAGAAAGGCCTCTGGTTCTGTCACACCTGGAACCGACTGTGGTTCAGCAAATCACAGGGTAACATATAAACCAATGTCAGGTTAGTTTGATCATCAGGATCTGGTAATTAACCTAACCCAGCGACGGCTACAAGACTAACACATTTTAACAAGTGTGTTACTTGTTAAGGGTATTATGGGAAACCATGGTTATGGTGACAATACAGGGTAGATTTATGAGTTGTTTTGGAGAAATTCGTTCTGAATGAGACGGTTACAGCGAGTTCAGAACGAATTTCTCTGAAACAACGAGTAGCTCTACCCTGTATTGCCACCATCACCATGGTTTCATATTATTACATACCTTAATTCGGTCTTAAGTAGGTAAAACTGACTGTAATTTGACGTCAAAGTCACTTTTTGCAACTCGCAAATACGATGCGTACACTAGCAGACATGCCCGAAGTGGACAACTACTTTAGAATTTAACGCATTCTGATTGGCCAAGAGGCCCGGGATTCCCGAGAGCATAGGGAATCCCCAATAATGACGTCACAGTGGTGCGGCCGTTTGTTGACACCTATAAGTCGCCCGCTCGGGGAGTGGCCGTATTGGTATCAATCGATCTCACATATCTAGACTATCTAAAGTGTATCACGTGAATTATACTCGTTTTCTACCTCAATATTTGATAAATGTACCTATTAACTTGCTCCGTGGATACTGTACTATGCCACAGAACTCGCGAAGTGAAGGGACCTGCCATTTTAAAATCTTGCGCCTATAACTGTGTTGTCTGCCTCTCCACCAATCAGATTGCGTTAGTTTTTCAAAGGGTGCAATCTCTAGCTCAAAGCGTGCAGGTAAGGCTAAAAGTAGCATTTTGTCACTCAAAGCGTGCAATCTGTAGGAACCCAAAGGCACCAGTACATCGTTTCACGGCGTACAGTGCAATCTGTGTACGATAACTGTACCCCTAGGAGCAGTATGAATTTACACTGAGTTAGTGCATAGGTATGTAATAATAATGCCTACTGTACAAAGTTCTAAATCCATCCAATAATGAAATTTTAATCCCAACTGGCCATTACCCTAAAAGAGAAAAAAACAACCTATATTGATATTTGTTCAGGTAGATTTCTCGACCTCACTGATATCAGTGATGATATCACCCACTTCTTCATCAATGGGACACCAGAATGGTAGGTTCCATCAATAATTAATTAGCCTAGGCATGTACTTGATTAAGGTCTAGAGATTTCAATTGGTCATTTAGAGACCCTGCCTCCAGTAGGTTCCATCGATGCGACATTTATGAAGCTCATCACTGAGGGCAAATACATGTATACCAATCAAGTACAGTAACATGGTGTATGCATGCATGAATGCCTTTATTTCAAGATGAATTATTTAGGGTGGTCCAGTGACCTTTGTCCTATGTGTTTCTGTCCAGGTCAAGCCGTGAGAGCAATCTTCAGTTTAAGCAATTCATCTTAGCGTGGTGTGATGAAAAGAACGGCACTTCTCTTTACATGAGGGCATTCTTCTTCATGAGCACTTCGTTTCTTCGTACAGCAGAAGTTATAATTGACGCTATGAATGTAAGAAATAACAAAAATAATGAATGAATAACAGGATGTCAACTTTTCTTTGTTCACTAAATACAGATATTTCCTTTCTATTCAGGAAAGGGTAGACAGAGGTCATTGTCACTCTTAGTCGAAATGTATGAATTGGTTTGAATTGAACTGAACTTCTTCTTGCCCAAACTTATGCATTATAAATGTGAAATCTAACCCCAGAGGGACTGTTGCCTGCAAGAGGATGGCATGCAGAAAGGTCAGTCCTAGTGTCAGTCTATACCAATACGGGACAGGCACATTGTTATCTGAACTAATAATTGAACTGCAGCATCACATGATATGATATATAGGATCACTGATATCATTTTCTGGTTCACCTGGGGGTCTTGGTTAAATGTGACGTTATACCTACATTCTCGTATAATTTCATCTTTATCAATCCATCATTTCCTTCTTGAAACTATTTTATCAATCTCAGAAAAATACACAATGTTTTGATGGACCATTTGCCCAGTGCCAGATGATGCCTTAAAGGATCAATTTTCCATTAAGAGTCAAAAAGAATAGCCATACTATAAGAGAAAATGATATATTTACCAGCAAAGTGCATTCAAACTTTGCGCTGAACATCCACTACATGTGTTGCACTCACACATGGCTTCACTTTCATGTAGAATTGTTGACAAAAAGCAAAGCACCAGGAACAAACTGTAGAGGAACAATTCACAGAATGACAAAGTATTCAGTAAATGATGATTAGGTATGTCCTTATCAATGCAAATTTAATTCCAAATTCTAAAGCACCTGAAAAGAAAATCTATACTGATTTTCCATAAAGAGCCTGAAGTCGAACCTAGACTATATCAAAAGGATGATGTTTATGTCTTACCAGACCACTGAAGCCTTCATTGTGTTAACAATGGTAGAGTTCTTTTTGAAGTTCTCTTGTTTCTTTGATCACTGTAATTCTCAGCTGCAGTTTCAGTGCTTTATATATCAATGCTTTCATTTAGTAACTATGTTTAGAAATGCAATATTTGGTCTTTAGTGTCAGGAACATACATGTTCTGCTAGGCTGCAAATGCAGTTTGGGAACTATGCTTTATCATCATGTCCCAAAGTACATACCTTTGCAGAGTCCACAGTTGCTATGCAATCAGGCCACGTGCACTCCCCAGGATTTGAGGCCATTAAACATGTTTTGAAATAGAACTTGAAATAGAACTTGACATAGGTATGATAGTGCATGTAACATTTAATTTTGTCTTATTCAGTTTGTGAACAATGGTATTCAACGAAAGAACCTCCCCCTAAAGAATGTGAAATAAAGATTGTTGGAAAAAAAATAAGAATAACCTAATGGTACAATTTCCTGACAGAAACTGGGTCTATTCTGCAGAAATCATTGTAAACAAAATATTTCATCATGGCTACATTATTTCAGGTGACTAGGGAGTGGTCCATATTGATCCATGGGAAATTAGAGCTTGTTCCTTCCTATCTATTGATAAGCTGAAGAGTGTTATACATTTTTCTCTGCCAACTTCCTCAAGAGTTATCAAATAGGGTTATATTTTATTTAAGGCAATCATGATCTTATGAGAAAATCTTGGATCGCATGGATAATGTTGTTGGGTGGTTGGGCAAAGAAAAAGTCCACAATTATAGTCTGGCCCTAGTTTGGTTTGTTTGTCGGTTTGAACTAACGTCCAGTTAACCATTGCAGGTTCTCACCAGACTTTCTCAAGGTTCTTATACACCACACAGGTGGTGATTGAATCTATGAAATGAATTAAGGTAGAAACCTCACCCCTACACATTTACCGAGGTGCGAGTTCTTTTACGTTCCACACCACACGGACATGGTATGAGAGGGATTGGCCTTTGATATAGCAGTAAATCTACCACTGATGGGGGTGAAGGAGAAAAGTGGCCGCAGAGGGATCCGAATCATCAAAGTCTGACAACTTTGGTATTACAAGTTCAGTGCTCTTTACCACAGAGCTAACTCCCCATCCCAGTGGCTTTTGTTATGCTTGCGTGCAAGCATATCCAGTCTACACCACGAGGAGGTGAGGGGACCAACAGGGTGAAGGGATTGATAATTGTGGTCCACCCTAGCAGACCTCTGCCCCTAGAAGGTATCTTTTGACAAAGTTCAACCTCACACATTTGGAGGTGAACTTTGGATATTCTAGGCCTCTCTAACATCTGCCTATCAGTAAACAATCTATGATTAAAGGCATGTTTTTCCTGTATTTTGGTATTATCATCCTTCATATATGTGAGCTAGTGTTATTTAGAACAATATGAGACATATAACACTCAATGAACAGTTGGATACTAGATTTTATTGTAATGTTTGCCAAAGAAGATAGTTTTTCAATAGGGAAATGTTCTGGGGATCCCTTTCCTCTGTGCTCCCATGAGCGGGAAATGGGGGCATTGAAGCACTACCACATCACAGTGCTGAGTATATTCACGCACAGAAATGCAAGTCATGAGTGCATTTGACCCATTTTGCACTGGGTGATGCCTTGAGGCATCATTTTCCGAGAAATATGAAATCATTGTGTGTATCCAATGATTTGGGAAATAGTTGATTGATAAAGATGAAACTTCCACACAACATAGGGATATTATTCAATTAAGAATTTTTGATGAAATGGCAAATGCTGACACTACTACAGGCATATTTTGCAGCAGGTGCCCAATGCAAAATTGTTGAGCACTCTAACATGCATAATCTGTAGGCAAGCATTATTGAAATCCTATATATACTACTGGATTTTTCAGACTGGAGATCAGGTGGGGGTTTGCCGCTTTCTTGGTAGAGGATGTGCCATGCCTGAAACCCGTGCATGCAGGTGCTACAGGGTCTCCCTTTGTTAAGCAACCTGACTGTGTATTTAGTCAGGGTCACAGCTAGGCTGGCAGATCACACGTTGTGCTCCTCAGCACAGAGAGAGAGAGTGTGGCATACCTGGGTTCTCACAGAGAGTGCTGACTTTCCTTAGTCTTTCGGTAGTAGGGTCAGGGTTATTCAGCTTTGGTAGATTGTACCTGGCCTGCTTGTGAGCTACTTAGCTTCAGCTAGGGAATGAATAGCTAAACAGTAAAACATTCTTTGATAGATGAATTCTCGTTTATCATAGTTGTTTGATTTGCTTGGTGCGAGTAGCAGAAAGGCCTCTGGTTCTGTCACACCTGGAACCGACTGTGGTTCAGCAAATCACAGGGTAACATATAAACCAATGTCAGGTTAGTTTGATCATCAGGATCTGGTAATTAACCTAACCCAGCGACGGCTACAAGACTAACACATTTTAACAAGTGTGTTACTTGTTAAGGGTATTATGGGAAACCATGGTTATGGTGACAATACAGGGTAGATTTATGAGTTGTTTTGGAGAAATTCGTTCTGAATGAGACGGTTACAGCGAGTTCAGAACGAATTTCTCTGAAACAACGAGTAGCTCTACCCTGTATTGCCACCATCACCATGGTTTCATATTATTACATACCTTAATTCGGTCTTAAGTAGGTAAAACTGACTGTAATTTGACGTCAAAGTCACTTTTTGCAACTCGCAAATACGATGCGTACACTAGCAGACATGCCCGAAGTGGACAACTACTTTAGAATTTAACGCATTCTGATTGGCCAAGAGGCCCGGGATTCCCGAGAGCATAGGGAATCCCCAATAATGACGTCACAGTGGTGCGGCCGTTTGTTGACACCTATAAGTCGCCCGCTCGGGGAGTGGCCGTATTGGTATCAATCGATCTCACATATCTAGACTATCTAAAGTGTATCACGTGAATTATACTCGTTTTCTACCTCAATATTTGATAAATGTACCTATTAACTTGCTCCGTGGATACTGTACTATGCCACAGAACTCGCGAAGTGAAGGGACCTGCCATTTTAAAATCTTGCGCCTATAACTGTGTTGTCTGCCTCTCCACCAATCAGATTGCGTTAGTTTTTCAAAGGGTGCAATCTCTAGCTCAAAGCGTGCAGGTAAGGCTAAAAGTAGCATTTTGTCACTCAAAGCGTGCAATCTGTAGGAACCCAAAGGCACCAGTACATCGTTTCACGGCGTACAGTGCAATCTGTGTACGATAACTGTACCCCTAGGAGCAGTATGAATTTACACTGAGTTAGTGCATAGGTATGTAATAATAATGCCTACTGTACAAAGTTCTAAATCCATCCAATAATGAAATTTTAATCCCAACTGGCCATTACCCTAAAAGAGAAAAAAACAACCTATATTGATATTTGTTCAGGTAGATTTCTCGACCTCACTGATATCAGTGATGATATCACCCACTTCTTCATCAATGGGACACCAGAATGGTAGGTTCCATCAATAATTAATTAGCCTAGGCATGTACTTGATTAAGGTCTAGAGATTTCAATTGGTCATTTAGAGACCCTGCCTCCAGTAGGTTCCATCGATGCGACATTTATGAAGCTCATCACTGAGGGCAAATACATGTATACCAATCAAGTACAGTAACATGGTGTATGCATGCATGAATGCCTTTATTTCAAGATGAATTATTTAGGGTGGTCCAGTGACCTTTGTCCTATGTGTTTCTGTCCAGGTCAAGCCGTGAGAGCAATCTTCAGTTTAAGCAATTCATCTTAGCGTGGTGTGATGAAAAGAACGGCACTTCTCTTTACATGAGGGCATTCTTCTTCATGAGCACTTCGTTTCTTCGTACAGCAGAAGTTATAATTAACGCTATGAATGTAAGAAATAACAAAAATAATGAATGAATAACAGGATGTCAACTTTTCTTTGTTCACTAAATACAGATATTTCCTTTCTATTCAGGAAAGGGTAGACAGAGGTCATTGTCACTCTTAGTCGAAATGTATGAATTGGTTTGAATTGAACTGAACTTCTTCTTGCCCAAACTTATGCATTATAAATGTGAAATCTAACCCCAGAGGGACTGTTGCCTGCAAGAGGATGGCATGCAGAAAGGTCAGTCCTAGTGTCAGTCTTTACCAATACGGGACAGGCACATTGTTATCTGAACTAATAATTGAACTGCAGCATCACATGATATGATATATAGGATATGATATATAGGATCACTGATATCATTTTCTGGTTCACCTGGGGGTCTTGGTTAAATGTGACGTTATACCTACATTCTCGTATAATTTCATCTTTATCAATCCATCATTTCCTTCTTGAAACTATTTTATCAATCTCAGAAAAATACACAATGTTTTGATGGACCATTTGCCCAGTGCCAGATGATGCCTTAAAGGATCAATTTTCCATTAAGAGTCAAAAAGAATAGCCATACTATAAGAGAAAATGATATATTTACCAGCAAAGTGCATTCAAACTTTGCGCTGAACATCCACTACATGTGTTGCACTCACACATGGCTTCACTTTCATGTAGAATTGTTGACAAAAAGCAAAGCACCAGGAACAAACTGTAGAGAAACAATTCACAGAATGACAAAGTATTCAGTAAATGATGATTAGGTATGTCCTTATCAATGCAAATTTAATTCCAAATTCTAAAGCACCTGAAAAGAAAATCTATACTGATTTTCCATAAAGAGCCTGAAGTCGAACCTAGACTATATCAAAAGGATGATGTTTATGTCTTACCAGACCACTGAAGCCTTCATTGTGTTAACAATGGTAGAGTTCTTTTTGAAGTTCTCTTGTTTCTTTGATCACTGTAATTCTCAGCTGCAGTTTCAGTGCTTTATATATCAATGCTTTCATTTAGTAACTATGTTTAGACATGCAATATTTGGTCTTTAGTGTCAGGAACATACATGTTCTGCTAGGCTGCAAATGCAGTTTGGGAACTATGCTTTATCATCATGTCCCAAAGTACATACCTTTGCAGAGTCCACAGTTGCTATGCAATCAGGCCACGTGCACTCCCCAGGATTTGAGGCCATTAAACATGTTTTGAAATAGAACTTGAAATAGAACTTGACATAGGTATGATAGTGCATGTAACATTTAATTTTGTCTTATTCAGTTTGTGAACAATGGTATTCAACGAAAGAACCTCCCCCTAAAGAATGTGAAATAAAGATTGTTGGAAAAAAAATAAGAATAACCTAATGGTACAATTTCCTGACAGAAACTGGGTCTATTCTGCAGAAATCATTGTAAACAAAATATTTCATCATGGCTACATTATTTCAGGTGACTAGGGAGTGGTCCATATTGATCCATGGGAAATTAGAGCTTGTTCCTTCCTATCTATTGATAAGCTGAAGAGTGTTATACATTTTTCTCTGCCAACTTCCTCAAGAGTTATCAAATAGGGTTATATTTTATTTAAGGCAATCATGATCTTATGAGAAAATCTTGGATCGCATGGATAATGTTGTTGGGTGGTTGGGCAAAGAAAAAGTCCACAATTATAGTCTGGCCCTAGTTTGGTTTGTTTGTCGGTTTGAACTAACGTCCAGTTAACCATTGCAGGTTCTCACCAGACTTTCTCAAGGTTCTTATACACCACACAGGTGGTGATTGAATCTATGAAATGAATTAAGGTAGAAACCTCACCCCTACACATTTACCGAGGTGCGAGTTCTTTTACGTTCCACACCACACGGACATGGTATGAGAGGGATTGGCCTTTGATATAGCAGTAAATCTACCACTGATGGGGGTGAAGGAGAAAAGTGGCCGCAGAGGGATCCGAATCATCAAAGTCTGACAACTTTGGTATTACAAGTTCAGTGCTCTTTACCACAGAGCTAACTCCCCATCCCAGTGGCTTTTGTTATGCTTGCGTGCAAGCATATCCAGTCTGCACCACGAGGAGGTGAGGGGACCAACAGGGTGAAGGGATTGATAATTGTGGTCCACCCTAGCAGACCTCTGCCCCTAGAAGGTATCTTTTGACAAAGTTCAACCTCACACATTTGGAGGTGAACTTTGGATATTCTAGGCCTCTCTAACATCTGCCTATCAGTAAACAATCTATGATTAAAGGCATGTTTTTCCTGTATTTTGGTATTATCATCCTTCATATATGTGAGCTAGTGTTATTTAGAACAATATGAGACATATAACACTCAATGAACAGTTGGATACTAGATTTTATTGTAATGTTTGCCAAAGAAGATAGTTTTTCAATAGGGAAATGTTCTGGGGATCCCTTTCCTCTGTGCTCCCATGAGCGGGAAATGGGGGCATTGAAGCACTACCACATCACAGTGCTGAGTATATTCACGCACAGAAATGCAAGTCATGAGTGCATTTGACCCATTTTGCACTGGGTGATGCCTTGAGGCATCATTTTCCGAGAAATATGAAATCATTGTGTGTATCCAATGATTTGGGAAATAGTTGATTGATAAAGATGAAACTTCCACACAACATAGGGATATTATTCAATTAAGAATTTTTGATGAAATGGCAAATGCTGACACTACTACAGGCATATTTTGCAGCAGGTGCCCAATGCAAAATTGTTGAGCACTCTAACATGCATAATCTGTAGGCAAGCATTATTGAAATCCTATATATACTACTGGATTTTTCAGACTGGAGATCAGGTGGGGGTTTGCCGCTTTCTTGGTAGAGGATGTGCCATGCCTGAAACCCGTGCATGCAGGTGCTACAGGGTCTCCCTTTGTTAAGCAACCTGACTGTGTATTTAGTCAGGGTCACAGCTAGGCTGGCAGATCACACGTTGTGCTCCTCAGCACAGAGAGAGAGAGTGTGGCATACCTGGGTTCTCACAGAGAGTGCTGACTTTCCTTAGTCTTTCGGTAGTAGGGTCAGGGTTATTCAGCTTTGGTAGATTGTACCTGGCCTGCTTGTGAGCTACTTAGCTTCAGCTAGGGAATGAATAGCTAAACAGTAAAACATTCTTTGATAGATGAATTCTCGTTTATCATAGTTGTTTGATTTGCTTGGTGCGAGTAGCAGAAAGGCCTCTGGTTCTGTCACACCTGGAACCGACTGTGGTTCAGCAAATCACAGGGTAACATATAAACCAATGTCAGGTTAGTTTGATCATCAGGATCTGGTAATTAACCTAACCCAGCGACGGCTACAAGACTAACACATTTTAACAAGTGTGTTACTTGTTAAGGGTATTATGGGAAACCATGGTTATGGTGACAATACAGGGTAGATTTATGAGTTGTTTTGGAGAAATTCGTTCTGAATGAGACGGTTACAGCGAGTTCAGAACGAATTTCTCTGAAACAACGAGTAGCTCTACCCTGTATTGCCACCATCACCATGGTTTCATATTATTACATACCTTAATTCGGTCTTAAGTAGGTAAAACTGACTGTAATTTGACGTCAAAGTCACTTTTTGCAACTCGCAAATACGATGCGTACACTAGCAGACATGCCCGAAGTGGACAACTACTTTAGAATTTAACGCATTCTGATTGGCCAAGAGGCCCGGGATTCCCGAGAGCATAGGGAATCCCCAATAATGACGTCACAGTGGTGCGGCCGTTTGTTGACACCTATAAGTCGCCCGCTCGGGGAGTGGCCGTATTGGTATCAATCGATCTCACATATCTAGACTATCTAAAGTGTATCACGTGAATTATACTCGTTTTCTACCTCAATATTTGATAAATGTACCTATTAACTTGCTCCGTGGATACTGTACTATGCCACAGAACTCGCGAAGTGAAGGGACCTGCCATTTTAAAATCTTGCGCCTATAACTGTGTTGTCTGCCTCTCCACCAATCAGATTGCGTTAGTTTTTCAAAGGGTGCAATCTCTAGCTCAAAGCGTGCAGGTAAGGCTAAAAGTAGCATTTTGTCACTCAAAGCGTGCAATCTGTAGGAACCCAAAGGCACCAGTACATCGTTTCACGGCGTACAGTGCAATCTGTGTACGATAACTGTACCCCTAGGAGCAGTATGAATTTACACTGAGTTAGTGCATAGGTATGTAATAATAATGCCTACTGTACAAAGTTCTAAATCCATCCAATAATGAAATTTTAATCCCAACTGGCCATTACCCTAAAAGAGAAAAAAACAACCTATATTGATATTTGTTCAGGTAGATTTCTCGACCTCACTGATATCAGTGATGATATCACCCACTTCTTCATCAATGGGACACCAGAATGGTAGGTTCCATCAATAATTAATTAGCCTAGGCATGTACTTGATTAAGGTCTAGAGATTTCAATTGGTCATTTAGAGACCCTGCCTCCAGTAGGTTCCATCGATGCGACATTTATGAAGCTCATCACTGAGGGCAAATACATGTATACCAATCAAGTACAGTAACATGGTGTATGCATGCATGAATGCCTTTATTTCAAGATGAATTATTTAGGGTGGTCCAGTGACCTTTGTCCTATGTGTTTCTGTCCAGGTCAAGCCGTGAGAGCAATCTTCAGTTTAAGCAATTCATCTTAGCGTGGTGTGATGAAAAGAACGGCACTTCTCTTTACATGAGGGCATTCTTCTTCATGAGCACTTCGTTTCTTCGTACAGCAGAAGTTATAATTAACGCTATGAATGTAAGAAATAACAAAAATAATGAATGAATAACAGGATGTCAACTTTTCTTTGTTCACTAAATACAGATATTTCCTTTCTATTCAGGAAAGGGTAGACAGAGGTCATTGTCACTCTTAGTCGAAATGTATGAATTGGTTTGAATTGAACTGAACTTCTTCTTGCCCAAACTTATGCATTATAAATGTGAAATCTAACCCCAGAGGGACTGTTGCCTGCAAGAGGATGGCATGCAGAAAGGTCAGTCCTAGTGTCAGTCTTTACCAATACGGGACAGGCACATTGTTATCTGAACTAATAATTGAACTGCAGCATCACATGATATGATATATAGGATATGATATATAGGATCACTGATATCATTTTCTGGTTCACCTGGGGGTCTTGGTTAAATGTGACGTTATACCTACATTCTCGTATAATTTCATCTTTATCAATCCATCATTTCCTTCTTGAAACTATTTTATCAATCTCAGAAAAATACACAATGTTTTGATGGACCATTTGCCCAGTGCCAGATGATGCCTTAAAGGATCAATTTTCCATTAAGAGTCAAAAAGAATAGCCATACTATAAGAGAAAATGATATATTTACCAGCAAAGTGCATTCAAACTTTGCGCTGAACATCCACTACATGTGTTGCACTCACACATGGCTTCACTTTCATGTAGAATTGTTGACAAAAAGCAAAGCACCAGGAACAAACTGTAGAGAAACAATTCACAGAATGACAAAGTATTCAGTAAATGATGATTAGGTATGTCCTTATCAATGCAAATTTAATTCCAAATTCTAAAGCACCTGAAAAGAAAATCTATACTGATTTTCCATAAAGAGCCTGAAGTCGAACCTAGACTATATCAAAAGGATGATGTTTATGTCTTACCAGACCACTGAAGCCTTCATTGTGTTAACAATGGTAGAGTTCTTTTTGAAGTTCTCTTGTTTCTTTGATCACTGTAATTCTCAGCTGCAGTTTCAGTGCTTTATATATCAATGCTTTCATTTAGTAACTATGTTTAGACATGCAATATTTGGTCTTTAGTGTCAGGAACATACATGTTCTGCTAGGCTGCAAATGCAGTTTGGGAACTATGCTTTATCATCATGTCCCAAAGTACATACCTTTGCAGAGTCCACAGTTGCTATGCAATCAGGCCACGTGCACTCCCCAGGATTTGAGGCCATTAAACATGTTTTGAAATAGAACTTGAAATAGAACTTGACATAGGTATGATAGTGCATGTAACATTTAATTTTGTCTTATTCAGTTTGTGAACAATGGTATTCAACGAAAGAACCTCCCCCTAAAGAATGTGAAATAAAGATTGTTGGAAAAAAAATAAGAATAACCTAATGGTACAATTTCCTGACAGAAACTGGGTCTATTCTGCAGAAATCATTGTAAACAAAATATTTCATCATGGCTACATTATTTCAGGTGACTAGGGAGTGGTCCATATTGATCCATGGGAAATTAGAGCTTGTTCCTTCCTATCTATTGATAAGCTGAAGAGTGTTATACATTTTTCTCTGCCAACTTCCTCAAGAGTTATCAAATAGGGTTATATTTTATTTAAGGCAATCATGATCTTATGAGAAAATCTTGGATCGCATGGATAATGTTGTTGGGTGGTTGGCCAAAGAAAAAGTCCACAATTATAGTCTGGCCCTAGTTTGGTTTGTTTGTCGGTTTGAACTAACGTCCAGTTAACCATTGCAGGTTCTCACCAGACTTTCTCAAGGTTCTTATACACCACACAGGTGGTGATTGAATCTATGAAATGAATTAAGGTAGAAACCTCACCCCTACACATTTACCGAGGTGCGAGTTCTTTTACGTTCCACACCACACGGACATGGTATGAGAGGGATTGGCCTTTGATATAGCAGTAAATCTACCACTGATGGGGGTGAAGGAGAAAAGTGGCCGCAGAGGGATCCGAATCATCAAAGTCTGACAACTTTGGTATTACAAGTTCAGTGCTCTTTACCACAGAGCTAACTCCCCATCCCAGTGGCTTTTGTTATGCTTGCGTGCAAGCATATCCAGTCTGCACCACGAGGAGGTGAGGGGACCAACAGGGTGAAGGGATTGATAATTGTGGTCCACCCTAGCAGACCTCTGCCCCTAGAAGGTATCTTTTGACAAAGTTCAACCTCACACATTTGGAGGTGAACTTTGGATATTCTAGGCCTCTCTAACATCTGCCTATCAGTAAACAATCTATGATTAAAGGCATGTTTTTCCTGTATTTTGGTATTATCATCCTTCATATATGTGAGCTAGTGTTATTTAGAACAATATGAGACATATAACACTCAATGAACAGTTGGATACTAGATTTTATTGTAATGTTTGCCAAAGAAGATAGTTTTTCAATAGGGAAATGTTCTGGGGATCCCTTTCCTCTGTGCTCCCATGAGCGGGAAATGGGGGCATTGAAGCACTACCACATCACAGTGCTGAGTATATTCACGCACAGAAATGCAAGTCATGAGTGCATTTGACCCATTTTGCACTGGGTGATGCCTTGAGGCATCATTTTCCGAGAAATATGAAATCATTGTGTGTATCCAATGATTTGGGAAATAGTTGATTGATAAAGATGAAACTTCCACACAACATAGGGATATTATTCAATTAAGAATTTTTGATGAAATGGCAAATGCTGACACTACTACAGGCATATTTTGCAGCAGGTGCCCAATGCAAAATTGTTGAGCACTCTAACATGCATAATCTGTAGGCAAGCATTATTGAAATCCTATATATACTACTGGATTTTTCAGACTGGAGATCAGGTGGGGGTTTGCCGCTTTCTTGGTAGAGGATGTGCCATGCCTGAAACCCGTGCATGCAGGTGCTACAGGGTCTCCCTTTGTTAAGCAACCTGACTGTGTATTTAGTCAGGGTCACAGCTAGGCTGGCAGATCACACGTTGTGCTCCTCAGCACAGAGAGAGAGAGTGTGGCATACCTGGGTTCTCACAGAGAGTGCTGACTTTCCTTAGTCTTTCGGTAGTAGGGTCAGGGTTATTCAGCTTTGGTAGATTGTACCTGGCCTGCTTGTGAGCTACTTAGCTTCAGCTAGGGAATGAATAGCTAAACAGTAAAACATTCTTTGATAGATGAATTCTCGTTTATCATAGTTGTTTGATTTGCTTGGTGCGAGTAGCAGAAAGGCCTCTGGTTCTGTCACACCTGGAACCGACTGTGGTTCAGCAAATCACAGGGTAACATATAAACCAATGTCAGGTTAGTTTGATCATCAGGATCTGGTAATTAACCTAACCCAGCGACGGCTACAAGACTAACACATTTTAACAAGTGTGTTACTTGTTAAGGGTATTATGGGAAACCATGCTTATGGTGACAATACAGGGTAGATTTATGAGTTGTTTTGGAGAAATTCGTTCTGAATGAGACGGTTACAGCGAGTTCAGAACGAATTTCTCTGAAACAACGAGTAGCTCTACCCTGTATTGCCACCATCACCATGGTTTCATATTATTACATACCTTAATTCGGTCTTAAGTAGGTAAAACTGACTGTAATTTGACGTCAAAGTCACTTTTTGCAACTCGCAAATACGATGCGTACACTAGCAGACATGCCCGAAGTGGACAACTACTTTAGAATTTAACGCATTCTGATTGGCCAAGAGGCCCGGGATTCCCGAGAGCATAGGGAATCCCCAATAATGACGTCACAGTGGTGCGGCCGTTTGTTGACACCTATAAGTCGCCCGCTCGGTGAGTGGCCGTATTGGTATCAATCGATCTCACATATCTAGACTATCTAAAGTGTATCACGTGAATTATACTCGTTTTCTACCTCAATATTTGATAAATGTACCTATTAACTTGCTCCGTGGATACTGTACTATGCCACAGAACTCGCGAAGTGAAGGGACCTGCCATTTTAAAATCTTGCGCCTATAACTCCACCAATCAGATTGCGTTAGTTTTTCAAAGGGTGCAATCTCTAGCTCAAAGCGTGCAGGTAAGGCTAAAAGTAGCATTTTGTCACTCAAAGCGTGCAATCTGTAGGAACCCAAAGGCACCAGTACATCGTTTCACGGCGTACAGTGCAATCTGTGTACGATAACTGTACCCCTAGGAGCAGTATGAATTTACACTGAGTTAGTGCATAGGTATGTAATAATAATGCCTACTGTACAAAGTTCTAAATCCATCCAATAATGAAATTTTAATCCCAACTGGCCATTACCCTAAAAGAGAAAAAAACAACCTATATTGATATTTGTTCAGGTAGATTTCTCGACCTCACTGATATCAGTGATGATATCACCCACTTCTTCATCAATGGGACACCAGAATGGTAGGTTCCATCAATAATTAATTAGCCTAGGCATGTACTTGATTAAGGTCTAGAGATTTCAATTGGTCATTTAGAGACCCTGCCTCCAGTAGGTTCCATCGATGCGACATTTATGAAGCTCATCACTGAGGGCAAATACATGTATACCAATCAAGTACAGTAACATGGTGTATGCATGCATGAATGCCTTTATTTCAAGATGAATTATTTAGGGTGCTCCAGTGACCTTTGTCCTATGTGTTTCTGTCCAGGTCAAGCCGTGAGAGCAATCTTCAGTTTAAGCAATTCATCTTAGCGTGGTGTGATGAAAAGAACGGCACTTCTCTTTACATGAGGGCATTCTTCTTCATGAGCACTTCGTTTCTTCGTACAGCAGAAGTTATAATTAACGCTATGAATGTAAGAAATAACAAAAATAATGAATGAATAACAGGATGTCAACTTTTCTTTGTTCACTAAATACAGATATTTCCTTTCTATTCAGGAAAGGGTAGACAGAGGTCATTGTCACTCTTAGTCGAAATGTATGAATTGGTTTGAATTGAACTGAACTTCTTCTTGCCCAAACTTATGCATTATAAATGTGAAATCTAACCCCAGAGGGACTGTTGCCTGCAAGAGGATGGCATGCAGAAAGGTCAGTCCTAGTGTCAGTCTATACCAATACGGGACAGGCACATTGTTATCTGAACTAATAATTGAACTGCAGCATCACATGATATGATATATAGGATATGATATATAGGATCACTGATATCATTTTCTGGTTCACCTGGGGGTCTTGGTTAAATGTGACGTTATACCTACATTCTCGTATAATTTCATCTTTATCAATCCATCATTTCCTTCTTGAAACTATTTTATCAATCTCAGAAAAATACACAATGTTTTGATGGACCATTTGCCCAGTGCCAGATGATGCCTTAAAGGATCAATTTTCCATTAAGAGTCAAAAAGAATAGCCATACTATAAGAGAAAATGATATATTTACCAGCAAAGTGCATTCAAACTTTGCGCTGAACATCCACTACATGTGTTGCACTCACACATGGCTTCACTTTCATGTAGAATTGTTGACAAAAAGCAAAGCACCAGGAACAAACTGTAGAGAAACAATTCACAGAATGACAAAGTATTCAGTAAATGATGATTAGGTATGTCCTTATCAATGCAAATTTAATTCCAAATTCTAAAGCACCTGAAAAGAAAATCTATACTGATTTTCCATAAAGAGCCTGAAGTCGAACCTAGACTATATCAAAAGGATGATGTTTATGTCTTACCAGACCACTGAAGCCTTCATTGTGTTAACAATGGTAGAGTTCTTTTTGAAGTTCTCTTGTTTCTTTGATCACTGTAATTCTCAGCTGCAGTTTCAGTGCTTTATATATCAATGCTTTCATTTAGTAACTATGTTTAGACATGCAATATTTGGTCTTTAGTGTCAGGAACATACATGTTCTGCTAGGCTGCAAATGCAGTTTGGGAACTATGCTTTATCATCATGTCCCAAAGTACATACCTTTGCAGAGTCCACAGTTGCTATGCAATCAGGCCACGTGCACTCCCCAGGATTTGAGGCCATTAAACATGTTTTGAAATAGAACTTGAAATAGAACTTGACATAGGTATGATAGTGCATGTAACATTTAATTTTGTCTTATTCAGTTTGTGAACAATGGTATTCAACGAAAGAACCTCCCCCTAAAGAATGTGAAATAAAGATTGTTGGAAAAAAAATAAGAATAACCTAATGGTACAATTTCCTGACAGAAACTGGGTCTATTCTGCAGAAATCATTGTAAACAAAATATTTCATCATGGCTACATTATTTCAGGTGACTAGGGAGTGGTCCATATTGATCCATGGGAAATTAGAGCTTGTTCCTTCCTATCTATTGATAAGCTGAAGAGTGTTATACATTTTTCTCTGCCAACTTCCTCAAGAGTTATCAAATAGGGTTATATTTTATTTAAGGCAATCAT
The DNA here is from genome assembly GCA_950022655.1 of Alentia gelatinosa. Classification (NCBI taxonomy): domain Eukaryota; kingdom Metazoa; phylum Annelida; class Polychaeta; order Phyllodocida; family Polynoidae; genus Alentia; species Alentia gelatinosa. The sequence continues at coordinate 46,656,203 of OX465587.1, read as the reverse complement.
GATCTTATGAGAAAATCTTGGATCGCATGGATAATGTTGTTGGGTGGTTGGGCAAAGAAAAAGTCCACAATTATAGTCTGGCCCTAGTTTGGTTTGTTTGTTGGTTTGAACTAACGTCCAGTTAACCATTGCAGGTTCTCACCAGACTTTCTCAAGGTTCTTATACACCACACAGGTGGTGATTGAATCTATGAAATGAATTAAGGTAGAAACCTCACCCCTACACATTTACCGAGGTGCGAGTTCTTTTACTTTCCACACCACACGGACATGGTATGAGAGGGATTGGCCTTTGATATAGCAGTAAATCTATCATTGATGGGGGTGAAGGAGAAAAGTGGCCACAGAGGGATCCGAATCATCAAAGTCTGACAACTTTGGTATTACAAGTTCAGTGCTCTTTACCACAGAGCTAACTCCCCATCCCAGTGGCTTTTGTTATGCTTGCGTGCAAGCATATCCAGTCTGCACCACGAGGAGGTGAGGGGACCAACAGGGTGAAGGGATTGATAATTGTGGTCCACCCTAGCAGACCTCTGCCCCTAGAAGGTATCTTTTGACAAAGTTCAACCTCACACATTTGGAGGTGAACTTTGGATATTCTAGGCCTCTCTAACATCTGCCTGTCAGTAAACAATCTATGATTAAAGGCATGTTTTTCCAGTATTTTGGTATTATCATCCTTCATATATGTGAGCTAGTGTTATTTAGAACAATATGAGACATATAACACTCAATGAACAGTTGGATACTAGATTTTATTGTAATGTTTGCCAAAGAAGATAGTTTTTCAATAGGGAAATGTTCTGGGGATCCCTTTCCTCTGTGCTCCCATGAGCGGGAAATGGGGGCATTGAAGCACTACCACATCACAGTGCTGAGTATATTCACGCACAGAAATGCAAGTCATGAGTGCATTTGACCCATTTTGCACTGGGTGATGCCTTGAGGCATCATTTTCCGAGAAATATGAAATCATTGTGTGTATCCAATGATTTGGGAAATAGTTGATTGATAAAGATGAAACTTCCACACAACATAGGGATATTATTCAATTAAGATTTTTTGATGAAATGGCAAATGCTGACACTACTACAGGCATATTTTGCAGCAGGTGCCCGATGCAAAATTGTTGAGCACTCTAACATGCATAATCTGTAGGCAAGCATTATTGAAATCCTATATATACTACTGGATTTTTCAGACTGGAGATCAGGTGGGGGTTTGCCTCTTTCTTGGTAGAGGATGTGCCATGCCTGAAACCCGTGCATGCAGGTGCTACAGGGTCTCCCTTTGTTAAGCAACCTGACTGTGTATTTAGTCAGGGTCACAGCTAGGCTGGCAGATCACACGTTGTGCTCCTCAGCACAGAGAGAGAGAGTGTGGCATACCTGGGTTCTCACAGAGAGTGCTGACTTTCCTTAGTCTTTCAGTAGTAGGGTCAGGGTTATCCAGCTTTGGTAGATTGTACCTGGCCTGCTTGTGAGCTACTTAGCTTCAGCTAGGGAATGAATAGCTAAACAGTAAAACATTCTTTGATAGATGAATTCTCGTTTATCATAGTTGTTTGATTTGCTTGGTGCGAGTAGCAGAAAGGCCTCTGGTTCTGTCACACCTGGAACCGACTGTGGTTCAGCAAATCACAGGGTAACATATAAACCAATGTCAGGTTAGTTTGATCATCAGGATCTGGTAATTAACCTAACACAGCGACGGCTACAAGACTAACACATTTTAACAAGTGTGTTACTTGTTAAGGGTATTATGGGAAACCATGCTTATGGTGACAATACGGGGTAGATTTATGAGTTGTTTTGGAGAAATTCGTTCTGAATGAGACGGTTACAGCGAGTTCAGAACGAATTTCTCTGAAACAACGAGTAAATCTACCCTGTATTGCCACCATCACCATGGTTTCATATTATTACATACCTTAATTCGGTCTTAAGTAGGTAAAACTGACTGTAATTTGACGTCAAAGTCACTTTTTGCAACTCGCAAATACGATGCGTACACTAGCAGACATGCCCGAAGTGGACAACTACTTTAGAATTTAACGCATTCTGATTGGCCAAGAGGCCCGGGATTCCCGAGAGCATAGGGAATCCCCAATAATGACGTCACAGTGGTGCAGCTGTTTGTTGACACCTATGAGTCGCCCGCTCTGCGAGTGGCCGTATAGGTATCGATCGATCTCACATATCTAGACTATCTAAAGTGTATCACGTGAATTATACTCGTTATCTACCTCAATATTTGATAAATGTACCTATTAACTTGCTCCTTGGATACTGTACTATGCCACAGAACTCGCGAAGTGAAGGGACCTGCCATTTTAAAATCTTGCGCCTATACCTGTGTTGTCTGCCTCTCCACCAATCAGATTGCATTACTTTTTCAAAGGGTGCAATCTCTAGCTCAAAGCGTGCAGGTAAGGCTAAAAGTAGCATTTTGTCACTCAAAGCGTGCAATCTGTAGGAACCCAAAGGCACCAGTACATCGTTTCACGGCGTACAGTGCAATCTGTGTACGATAACTGTACCCCTAGGAGCAGTATGAATTTACACTGAGTTAGTGCATAGGTATGTAATAATAATGCCTACTGTACAAAGTTCTAAATCCATCCAATAATGAAATTTTAATCCCAACTGGCCATTACCCTAAAAGAGAAAAAAACAACCTATATTGATATTTGTTCAGGTAGATTTCTCGACCTCACTGATATCAGTGATGATATCACCCACTTCTTCATCAATGGGACACTAGAATGGTAGGTTCCATCAATAATTAATTAGCCTAGGCATGTACTTGATTAAGGTCTAGAGATTTCAATTGGTCATTTAGAGACCCTGCCTCCAGTAGGTTCCATCGATGCGACATTTATGAAGCTCATCACTGAGGGCAAATACATGTATACCAATCAAGTACAGTAACATGGTGTATGCATGCATGAATGCCTTTATTTCAAGATGAATTATTTAGGGTGGTCCAGTGACCTTTGTCCTATGTGTTTCTGTCCAGGTCAAGCCGTGAGAGCAATTTTCAGTTTAAGCAATTCATCTTAGCGTGGTGTGATGAAAAGAACGGCACTTCTCTTTACATGAGGGCATTCTTCTTCATGAGCACTTCGTTTCTTCGTACAGCAGAAGTTATAATTCACGCTATGAATGTAAGAAATAACAAAAATAAGGAATGAATAACAGGATGTCAACTTTTCTTTGTTCACTAAATACAGATATTTCCTTTCTATTCAGGAAAGGGTAGACAGAGGTCATTGTCACTCTTAGTCGAAATGTATGAATTGGTTTGAATTGAACTGAACTTCTTCTTGCCCAAACTTATGCATTATAAATGTGAAATCTAACCCCAGAGGGACTGTTGCCTGCAAGAGGATGGCATGCAGAAAGGTCAGTCCTAGTGTCAGTCTATACCAATACGGGACAGGCACATTGTTATCTGAACTAATAATTGAACTGCAGCATCACATGATATGATATATAGGATCACTGATATCATTTTCTGGTTCACCTGGGGGTCTTGGTTAAATGTGACGTTATACCTACATTCTCGTATAATTTCATCTTTATCAATCCATCATTTCCTTCTTGAAACTATTTTATCAATCTCAGAAAAATACACAATGTTTTGATGGACCATTTGCCCAGTGCCAGATGATGCCTTAAAGGATCAATTTTCCATTAAGAGTCAAAAAGAATAGCCATACTATAAGAGAAAATGATATATTTACCAGCAAAGTGCATTCAAACTTTGCGCTGAACATCCACTACATGTGTTGCACTCACACATGGCTTCACTTTCATGTAGAATTGTTGACAAAAAGCAAAGCACCAGGAACAAACTGTAGAGGAACAATTCACAGAATGACAAAGTATTCAGTAAATGATGATTAGGTATGTCCTTATCAATGCAAATTTAATTCCAAATTCTAAAGCACCTGAAAAGAAAATCTATACTGATTTTCCATAAAGAGCCTGAAGTCGAACCTAGACTATATCAAAAGGATGATGTTTATGTCTTACCAGACCACTGAAGCCTTCATTGTGTTAACAATGGTAGAGTTCTTTTTGAAGTTCTCTTGTTTCTTTGATCACTGTAATTCTCAGCTGCAGTTTCAGTGCTTTATATATCAATGCTTTCATTTAGTAGCTATGTTTAGAAATGCAATATTTGGTCTTTAGTGTCAGGAACATACATGTTCTGCTAGGCTGCAAATGCAGTTTGGGAACTATGCTTTATCATCATGTCCCAAAGTACATACCTTTGCAGAGTCCACAGTTGCTATGCAATCAGGCCACGTGCACTCCCCAGGATTTGAGGCCATTAAACATGTTTTGAAATAGAACTTGAAATAGAACTCGACATAGGTATGATAGTGCATGTAACATTTAATTTTGTCTTATTCAGTTTGTGAACAATGGTATTCAACGAAAGAACCTCCCCCTAAAGAATGTGAAATAAAGATTGTTGGAAAAAAAATAAGAATAACCTAATGGTACAATTTCCTGACAGAAACTGGGTCTATTCTGCAGAAATCATTGTAAACAAAATATTTCATCATGGCTACATTATTTCAGGTGACTAGGGAGTGGTCCATATTGATCCATGGGAAATTAGAGCTTGTTCCTTCCTATCTATTGATAAGCTGAAGAGTGTTATACATTTTTCTCTGCCGACTTCCTCAAGAGTTATCAAATAGGGTTATATTTTATTTAAGGCAATCATGATCTTATGAGAAAATCTTGGATTGCATGATAATGTTGTTGGGTGGTTGGGCAAAGAAAAAGTCCACAATCATAGTCTGGCCCTAGTTTGGTTTGTTTGTTGGTTTGAACTAACGTCCAGTTAACCATTGCAGGTTCTCACCAGACTTTCTCAAGGTTCTTATACACCACACAGGTGGTGATTGAATCTATGAAATGAATTAAGGTAGAAACCTCACCCCTACACATTTACCGAGGTGCGAGTTCTTTTACTTTCCACACCACACGGACATGGTATGAGAGGGATTGGCCTTTGATATAGCAGTAAATCTACCACTGATGGGGGTGAAGGAGAAAAGTGGCCGCAGAGGGATCCGAATCATCAAAGTCTGACAACTTTGGTATTACAAGTTCAGTGCTCTTTACCACAGAGCTAACTCCCCATCCCAGTGGCTTTTGTTATGCTTGCATGCAAGCATATCCAGTCTGCACCACGAGGAGGCGAGGGGACCAACAGGGTGAAGGGATTGATAATTGTGGTCCACCATAGCAGACCTCTGCCCCTAGAAGGTATCTTTTGACAAAGTTCAACCTCACACATTTGGAGGTGAACTTTGGATATTCTAGGCCTCTCTAACATCTGCCTGTCAGTAAACAATCTATGATTAAAGGCATGTTTTTCCAGTATTTTGGTATTATCATCCTTCATATATGTGAACTAGTGTTATTTAGAACAATATGAGACATATAACACTCAATGAACAGTTGGATACTAGATTTTATTGTAATGTTTGCCAAAGAAGATAGTTTTTCAATAGGGAAATGTTCTGGGGATCCCTTTCCTCTGTGCTCCCATGAGCGGGAAATGGGGGCATTGAAGCACTACCACATCACAGTGCTGAGTATATTCACGCACAGAAATGCAAGTCATGAGTGCATTTGACCCATTTTGCACTGGGTGATGCCTTGAGGCATCATTTTCCGAGAAATATGAAATCATTGTGTGTATCCAATGATTTGGGAAATAGTTGATTGATAAAGATGAAACTTCCACACAACATAGGGATATTATTCAATTAAGATTTTTTGATGAAATGGCAAATGCTGACACTACTACAGGCATATTTTGCAGCAGGTGCCCGATGCAAAATTGTTGAGCACTCTAACATGCATAATCTGTAGGCAAGCATTATTGAAATCCTATATATACTACTGGATTTTTCAGACTGGAGATCAGGTGGGGGTTTGCCTCTTTCTTGGTAGAGGATGTGCCATGCCTGAAACCCGTGCATGCAGGTGCTACAGGGTCTCCCTTTGTTAAGCAACCTGTATTTAGTCAGGGTCACAGCTAGGCTGGCAGATCACACGTTGTGCTCCTCAGCACAGAGAGAGAGAGTGTGGCATACCTGGGTTCTCACAGAGAGTGCTGACTTTCCTTAGTCTTTCGGTAGTAGGGTCAGGGTTATTCAGCTTTGGTAGATTGTACCTGGCCTGCTTGTGAGCTACTTAGCTTCAGCTAGGGAATGAATAGCTAAACAGTAAAACATTCTTTGATAGATGAATTCTCGTTTATCATAGTTGTTTGATTTGCTTGGTGCGAGTAGCAGAAAGGCCTCTGGTTCTGTCACACCTGGAACCGACTGTGGTTCAGCAAATCACAGGGTAACATATAAACCAATGTCAGGTTAGTTTGATCATCAGGACCTGGTAATTAACCTAACCCAGCGACGGCTACAAGACTAACACATTTTTAACAAGTGTGTTACTTGTTAAGGGTATTATGGGAAACCATGGTTATGGTGACAATACGGGGTAGATTTATGAGTTGTTTTGGAGAAATTCGTTCTGAATGAGACGGTTACAGCGAGTTCAGAACGAATTTCTCTGAAACGACGAGTAAATCTACCCTGTATTGCCACCATCACCATGGTTTCATATTATTACATACCTTAATTCGGTCTTAAGTAGGTAAAACTGACTGTAATTTGACATCAAAGTCACTTTTTGCAACTCGCAAATACGATGCATACACTAGCAGACATGCCCGAAGTGGACAACTACTTTAGAATTTAACGCATTCTGATTGGCCAAGAGGCCCGGGATTCCCGAGAGCATAGGGAATCCCCAATAATGACGTCACAGTGGTGCGGCCGTTTGTTGACACCTATGAGTCGCCCGCTCGGCGAGTGGCCGTATTGGTATCGATCGATCTCACATATCTAGACTATCTAAAGTGTATCACGTGAATTATACTCGTTTTCTACCTCAATATTTGATAAATGTACCTATTAACTTGCTCCGTGGATACTGTACTATGCCACAGAACTCGCGAAGTGAAGGGACCTGCCATTTTAAAATCTTGCGCCTATACCTGTGTTGTCTGCCTCTCCACCAATCAGATTGCGTTTATTTTTCAAAGGGTGCAATCTCTAGCTCAAAGCGTGCAGGTAAGGCTAAAAGTAGCATTTTGTCACTCAAAGCGTGCAATCTGTAGGAACCCAAAGGCACCAGTACATCGTTTCACGACGTACAGTGCAATCTGTGTACGATAACTGTACCCCTAGGAGCAGTATGAATTTACACTGAGTTAATGCATAGGTATGTAATAATAATGCCTACTGTACAAAGTTCTAAATCCATCCAATAATGAAATTTTAATCCCGACTGGCCATTACCCTAAAAGAGAAAAAAACAACCTATATTGATATTTGTTCAGGTAGATTTCTCGATTTCACTGATATCAGTAATGATATCACCCACTTCTTCATCAATGGGACACCAGAATGGTTGGTTCCATCAATAATTAATTAGCCTAGGCATGTACTTGATTAAGGTCTAGAGATTTCAATTGGTCATTTAGAGACCCTGCCTCCAGCAGGTTCCATCGATGCGACATTTATGAAGCTCATCACTGAGGGCAAATACATGTATACCAATCAAGTACAGTAACATGGTGTATGCATGCATGAATGCCTTTATTTCAAGATGAATTATTTAGGGTGGTCCAGTGACCTTTGTCCTATGTGTTTCTGTCCAGGTCAAGCCGTGAGAGCAATCTTCAGTTTAAGCAATTCATCTTAGCGTGCTGTGATGAAAAGAACGGCACTTCTCTTTACATGAGGGCATTCTTCTTCATGAGCACTTCGTTTCTTCGTACAGCAGAAGTTATAATTGACGCTATGAATGTAAGAAATAACAAAAATAATGAATGAATAACAGGATGTCAACTTTTCTTTGTTCACTAAATACAGATATTTCCTTTCTATTCAGGAAAGGGTAGACAGAGGTCATTGTCACTCTTAGTCGAAATGTATGAATTGGTTTGAATTGAACTGAACTTCTTCTTGCCCAAACTTATGCATTATAAATGTGAAATCTAACCCCAGAGGGACTGTTGCCTGCAAGAGGATGGCATGCAGAAAGGTCAGTCCTAGTGTCAGTCTATACCAATACGGGACAGGCACATTGTTATCTGAACTAATAATTGAACTGCAGCATCACATGATATGATATATAGGATCACTGATATCATTTTCTGGTTCACCTGGGGGTCTTGGTTAAATGTGACGTTATACCTACATTCTCGTATAATTTCATCTTTATCAATCCATCATTTCCTTCTTGAAACTATTTTATCAATCTCAGAAAAATACACAATGTTTTGATGGACCATTTGCCCAGTGCCAGATGATGCCTTAAAGGATCAATTTTCCATTAAGAGTCAAAAAGAATAGCCATACTATAAGAGAAAATGATATATTTACCAGCAAAGTGCATTCAAACTTTGCGCTGAACATCCACTACATGTGTTGCACTCACACATGGCTTCACTTTCATGTAGAATTGTTGACAAAAAGCAAAGCACCAGGAACAAACTGTAGAGGAACAATTCACAGAATGACAAAGTATTCAGTAAATGATGATTAGGTATGTCCTTATCAATGCAAATTTAATTCCAAATTCTAAAGCACCTGAAAAGAAAATCTATACTGATTTTCCATAAAGAGCCTGAAGTCGAACCTAGACTATATCAAAAGGATGATGTTTATGTCTTACCAGACCACTGAAGCCTTCATTGTGTTAACAATGGTAGAGTTCTTTTTGAAGTTCTCTTGTTTCTTTGATCACTGTAATTCTCAGCTGCAGTTTCAGTGCTTTATATATCAATGCTTTCATTTAGTAGCTATGTTTAGAAATGCAATATTTGGTCTTTAGTGTCAGGAACATACATGTTCTGCTAGGCTGCAAATGCAGTTTGGGAACTATGCTTTATCATCATGTCCCAAAGTACATACCTTTGCAGAGTCCACAGTTGCTATGCAATCAGGCCACGTGCACTCCCCAGGATTTGAGGCCATTAAACATGTTTTGAAATAGAACTTGAAATAGAACTCGACATAGGTATGATAGTGCATGTAACATTTAATTTTGTCTTATTCAGTTTGTGAACAATGGTATTCAACGAAAGAACCTCCCCCTAAAGAATGTGAAATAAAGATTGTTGGAAAAAAAATAAGAATAACCTAATGGTACAATTTCCTGACAGAAACTGGGTCTATTCTGCAGAAATCATTGTAAACAAAATATTTCATCATGGCTACATTATTTCAGGTGACTAGGGAGTGGTCCATATTGATCCATGGGAAATTAGAGCTTGTTCCTTCCTATCTATTGATAAGCTGAAGGGTGTTATACATTTTTCTCTGCCGACTTCCTCAAGAGTTATCAAATAGGGTTATATTTTATTTAAGGCAATCATGATCTTATGAGAAAATCTTGGATTGCATGATAATGTTGTTGGGTGGTTGGGCAAAGAAAAAGTCCACAATTATAGTCTGGCCCTAGTTTGGTTTGTTTGTTGGTTTGAACTAACGTCCAGTTAACCATTGCAGGTTCTCACCAGACTTTCTCAAGGTTCTTATACACCACACAGGTGGTGATTGAATCTATGAAATGAATTAAGGTAGAAACCTCACCCCTACACATTTACCGAGGTGCGAGTTCTTTTACTTTCCACACCACACGGACATGGTATGAGAGGGATTGGCCTTTGATATAGCAGTAAATCTACCACTGATGGGGGTGAAGGAGAAAAGTGGCCGCAGAGGGATCCGAATCATCAAAGTCTGACAACTTTGGTATTACAAGTTCAGTGCTCTTTACCACAGAGCTAACTCCCCATCCCAGTGGCTTTTGTTATGCTTGCATGCAAGCATATCCAGTCTGCACCACGAGGAGGCGAGGGGACCAACAGGGTGAAGGGATTGATAATTGTGGTCCACCCTAGCAGACCTCTGCCCCTAGAAGGTATCTTTTGACAAAGTTCAACCTCACACATTTGGAGGTGAACTTTGGATATTCTAGGCCTCTCTAACATCTGCCTGTCAGTAAACAATCTATGATTAAAGGCATGTTTTTCCAGTATTTTGGTATTATCATCCTTCATATATGTGAACTAGTGTTATTTAGAACAATATGAGACATATAACACTCAATGAACAGTTGGATACTAGATTTTATTGTAATGTTTGCCAAAGAAGATAGTTTTTCAATAGGGAAATGTTCTGGGGATCCCTTTCCTCTGTGCTCCCATGAGCGGGAAATGGGGGCATTGAAGCACTACCACATCACAGTGCTGAGTATATTCACGCACAGAAATGCAAGTCATGAGTGCATTTGACCCATTTTGCACTGGGTGATGCCTTGAGGCATCATTTTCCGAGAAATATGAAATCATTGTGTGTATCCAATGATTTGGGAAATAGTTGATTGATAAAGATGAAACTTCCACACAACATAGGGATATTATTCAATTAAGATTTTTTGATGAAATGGCAAATGCTGACACTACTACAGGCATATTTTGCAGCAGGTGCCCGATGCAAAATTGTTGAGCACTCTAACATGCATAATCTGTAGGCAAGCATTATTGAAATCCTATATATACTACTGGATTTTTCAGACTGGAGATCAGGTGGGGGTTTGCCTCTTTCTTGGTAGAGGATGTGCCATGCCTGAAACCCGTGCATGCAGGTGCTACAGGGTCTCCCTTTGTTAAGCAACCTGACTGTGTATTTAGTCAGGGTCACAGCTAGGCTGGCAGATCACACGTTGTGCTCCTCAGCACAGAGAGAGAGAGTGTGGCATACCTGGGTTCTCACAGAGAGTGCTGACTTTCCTTAGTCTTTCGGTAGTAGGGTCAGGGTTATCCAGCTTTGGTAGATTGTACCTGGCCTGCTTGTGAGCTACTTAGCTTCAGCTAGGGAATGAATAGCTAAACAGTAAAACATTCTTTGATAGATGAATTCTCGTTTATCATAGTTGTTTGATTTGCTTGGTGCGAGTAGCAGAAAGGCCTCTGGTTCTGTCACACCTGGAACCGACTGTGGTTCAGCAAATCACAGGGTAACATATAAACCAATGTCAGGTTAGTTTGATCATCAGGACCTGGTAATTAACCTAACCCAGCGACGGCTACAAGACTAACACATTTTTAACAAGTGTGTTACTTGTTAAGGGTATTATGGGAAACCATGGTTATGGTGACAATACGGGGTAGATTTATGAGTTGTTTTGGAGAAATTCGTTCTGAATGAGACGGTTACAGCGAGTTCAGAACGAATTTCTCTGAAACGACGAGTAAATCTACCCTGTATTGCCACCATCACCATGGTTTCATATTATTACATACCTTAATTCGGTCTTAAGTAGGTAAAACTGACTGTAATTTGACATCAAAGTCACTTTTTGCAACTCGCAAATACGATGCATACACTAGCAGACATGCCCGAAGTGGACAACTACTTTAGAATTTAACGCATTCTGATTGGCCAAGAGGCCCGGGATTCCCGAGAGCATAGGGAATCCCCAATAATGACGTCACAGTGGTGCGGCCGTTTGTTGACACCTATGAGTCGCCCGCTCGGTGAGTGGCCGTATTGGTATCGATCGATCTCACATATCTAGACTATCTAAAGTGTATCACGTGAATTATACTCGTTTTCTACCTCAATATTTGATAAATGTACCTATTAACTTGCTCCGTGGATACTGTACTATGCCACAGAACTCGCGAAGTGAAGGGACCTGCCATTTTAAAATCTTGCGCCTATACCTGTGTTGTCTGCCTCTCCACCAATCAGATTGCGTTTTTTTTTCAAAGGGTGCAATCTCTAGCTCAAAGCGTGCAGGTAAGGCTAAAAGTAGCATTTTGTCACTCAAAGCGTGCAATCTGTAGGAACCCAAAGGCACCAGTACATCGTTTCACGACGTACAGTGCAATCTGTGTACGATAACTGTACCCCTAGGAGCAGTATGAATTTACACTGAGTTAATGCATAGGTATGTAATAATAATGCCTACTGTACAAAGTTCTAAATCCATCCAATAATGAAATTTTAATCCCGACTGGCCATTACCCTAAAAGAGAAAAAAATAACCTATATTGATATTTGTTCAGGTAGATTTCTCGACCTCACTGATATCAGTGATGATATCACCCACTTCTTCATCAATGGGACACCAGAACGGTAGGTTCTATCAATAATTAATTTGCCTAGGCATGTACTTCATTAAGGTCTAGAGATTTCAATTGGTCATTTAGAGACCCTGCCTCCAGCAGGTTCCATCGATGCGACATTTATGAAGCTCATCACTGAGGGCAAATACATGTATACCAATCAAGTACAGTAACATGGTGTATGCATGCATGAATGCCTTTATTTCAAGATGAATTATTTAGGGTGGTCCAGTGACCTTTGTCCTATGTGTTTCTGTCCAGGTCAAGCCGTGAGAGCAATCTTCAGTTTAAGCAATTCATCTTAGCGTGCTGTGATGAAAAGACGGCACTTCTCTTTACATGAGGGCATTCTTCTTCATGAGCACTTCGTTTCTTCGTACAGCAGAAGTTATAATTCACGCTATGAATGTAAGAAATAACAAAAATAAGGAATGAATAACAGGATGTCAACTTTTCTTTGTTCACTAAATACAGATATTTCCTTTCTATTCAGGAAAGGGTAGACAGAGGTCATTGTCACTCTTAGTCGAAATGTATGAATTGGTTTGAATTGAACTGAACTTCTTCTTGCCCAAACTTATGCATTGTAAATGTGAAATCTAACCCCAGAGGGACTGTTGCCTGCAAGAGGATGGCATGCAGAAAGGTCAGTCCTAGTGTCAGTCTATACCAATACGGGACAGGCACATTGTTATCTGAACTAATAATTGAACTGCAGCATCACATGATATGATATATAGGATCACTGATAACATTTTCTGGTTCACCTGGGGGTCTTGGTTAAATGTGACGTTATACCTACATTCTCGTATAATTTCATCTTTATCAATCCATCATTTCCTTCTTGAAACTATTTTATCAATCTCAGAAAAATACACAATGTTTTGATGGACCATTTGCCCAGTGCCAGATGATGCCTTAAAGGATCAATTTTCCATTAAGAGTCAAAAAGAATAGCCATACTATAAGAGAAAATGATATATTTACCAGCAAAGTGCATTCAAACTTTGCGCTGAACATCCACTACATGTGTTGCACTCACACATGGCTTCACTTTCATGTAGAATTGTTGACAAAAAGCAAAGCACCAGGAACAAACTGTAGAGGAACAATTCACAGAATGACAAAGTATTCAGTAAATGATGATTAGGTATGTCCTTATCAATGCAAATTTAATTCCAAATTCTAAAGCACCTGAAAAGAAAATCTATACTGATTTTCCATAAAGAGCCTGAAGTCGAACCTAGACTATATCAAAAGGATGATGTTTATGTCTTACCAGACCACTGAAGCCTTCATTGTGTTAACAATGGTAGATTTCTTTTTGAAGTTCTCTTGTTTCTTTGATCACTGTAATTCTCAGCTGCAGTTTCAGTGCTTTATATATCAATGCTTTCATTTAGTGACTCTGTTTAGAAATGCAATATTTGGTCTTTAGTGTCAGGAACATACATGTTCTGCTAGGCTGCAAATGCAGTTTGGGAACTATGCTTTATCATCATGTCCCAAAGTACATACCTTTGCAGAGTCCACAGTTGCTATGCAATCAGGCCACGTGCACTCCCCAGGATTTGAAGCCATTAAACATGTTTTGAAATAGAACTTGAAATAGAGCTTGACATAGGTATGATAGTACATGTAACATTTAATTTTGTCTTATTCAGTTTGTGAACAATGGTATTCAACGAAAGAACCTCCCCCTAAAGAATGTGAAATAAAGATTGTTGGAAAAAAAATAAGAATAACCTAATGGTACAATTTCCTGACAGAAACTGGGTCTATTCTGCAGAAATCATTGTAAACAAAATATTTCATCATGGCTACATTATTTCAGGTGACTAGGGAGTGGTCCATATTGATCCATGGGAAATTAGAGCTTGTTCCTTCCTATCTATTGATAAGCTGAAGGGTGTTATACATTTTTCTCTGCCGACTTCCTCAAGAGTTATCAAATAGGGTTATATTTTATTTAAGGCAATCATGATCTTATGAGAAAATCTTGGATTGCATGATAATGTTGTTGGGTGGTTGGGCAAAGAAAAAGTCCACAATTATAGTCTGGCCCTAGTTTGGTTTGTTTGTTGGTTTGAACTAACGTCCAGTTAACCATTGCAGGTTCTCACCAGACTTTCTCAAGGTTCTTATACACCACACAGGTGGTGATTGAATCTATGAAATGAATTAAGGTAGAAACCTCACCCCTACACATTTACTGAGGTGCGAGTTCTTTTACTTTCCACACCACACGGACATGGTATGAGAGGGATTGGCCTTTGATATAGCAGTAAATCTACCACTGATGGGGGTGAAGGAGAAAAGTGGCCGCAGAGGGATCCGAATCATCAAAGTCTGACAACTTTGGTATTACAAGTTCAGTGCTATTTACCACAGAGCTAACTCCCCATCCCCGTGGCTTTTGTTATGCTTGCATGCAAGCATATCCAGTCTGCACTACGAGGAGGCGAGGGGACCAACATGACGAAGGGATTGATAATTGTGGTCCACCCCAGCAGACCTCTGCCCCTAGAAGGTATCTTTTGACAAAGTTCAACCTCACACATTTGGAGGTGAACTTTGGATATTCTAGGCCTCTCTAACATCTGCCTGTCAGTAAACAATCTATGATTAAAGGCATGTTTTTCCAGTATTTTGGTATTATCATCCTTCATATATGTGAACTAGTGTTATTTAGAACAATATGAGACATATAACACTCAATGAACAGTTGGATACTAGATTTTAATGTAATGTTTGCCAAAGAAGATAGTTTTTCAATAGGGAAATGTTCTGGGGATCCCTTTCCTCTGTGCTCCCATGAGCGGGAAATGGGGGCATTGAAGCACTACCACATCACAGTGCTGAGTATATTCACGCACAGAAATGCAAGTCATGAGTGCATTTGACCCATTTTGCACTGGGTGATGCCTTGAGGCATCATTTTCCGAGAAATATGAAATCATTGTGTGTATCCAATGATTTGGGAAATAGTTGATTGATAAAGATGAAACTTCCACACAACATAGGGATATTATTC
This sequence comes from Alentia gelatinosa, assembly GCA_950022655.1. NCBI lineage: Eukaryota > Metazoa > Annelida > Polychaeta > Phyllodocida > Polynoidae > Alentia > Alentia gelatinosa. The sequence goes on along the minus strand of OX465587.1, from coordinate 46,640,929 downwards.
AATTAAGATTTTTTGATGAAATGGCAAATGCTGACACTACTACAGGCATATTTTGCAGCAGGTGCCCGATGCAAAATTGTTGAGCACTCTAACATGCATAATCTGTAGGCAAGCATTATTGAAATCCTATATATACTACTGGACTTTTCAGACTGGAGATCAGGTGGGGGTTTGCCTCTTTCTTGGTAGAGGATGTGCCATTCCTGAAACCCGTGCATGCAGGTGCTACAGGGTCTCCCTTTGTTAAGCAACCTGACTGTGTATTTAGTCAGGGTCACAGCTAGGCTGGCAGATCACACGTTGTGCTCCTCAGCACACAGAGAGAGAGTGTGGCATACCTGGGTTCTCACAGAGAGTGCTGACTTTCCTTAGTCTTTCGGTAGTAGGGTCAGGGTTATTCAGCTTTGGTAGATTGTACCTGGCCTGCTTGTGAGCTACTTAGCTTCAGCTAGGGAATGAATAGCTAAACAGTAAAACATTCTTTGATAGATGAATTCTCGTTTATCATAGTTGTTTGATTTGTCTTGGTGCGAGTAGCAGAAAGGCCTCTGGTTCTGTCACACCTGGAACCGACTGTGGTTCAGCAAATCACAGGGTAACATATAAACCAATGTCAGGTTAGTTTGATTATCAGGATCTGGTAATTAACCTAACCCAGCGACAGCTACAAGACTAACACGTTTTAACAAGTGTGTTACATGTTAAAGGTATTATGGGAAACCATGGTTATGGTGACAATACGGGGTAGATTTATGAGTTGTTTCGGAGAAATTCGTTCTGAATGAGACGGTTACAGCGAGTTCAGAACGAATTTCTCTGAAACAAAGAGTAAATCTACCCTGTATTGCCACCATCACCATGGTTTCATATTATTACATACCTTAATTCGGTCTTAAGTAGGTAAAACTGACTGTAATTTGATGTCAAAGTCACTTTTGCAACTCGCAAATACGATGCGTACACTAGCAGACATGCCCGAAGTGGACAACTACTTTAGAATTTAACGGATTCTGATTGGCCAAGAGGCCCGGGATTCCCGAGAGCATAGGGAATCCCCAATAATGACGTCACAGTGGTGCGGCCGTTTGTTGACACCTATGAGTCACCCGCTTTGCGAGTGGCCGTATTGGTATCGATCGATCTCACATATCTAGACTATCTAAAGTGTATCACATGAATTATACTCGTGTTCTACCTCAATATTTGATAAATGTACCTATTAACTCGCTCCGTGGATACTGTACTATGCCACAGAACTCGCGAATTGAAGGGACCTGCCATTTTAAAATCTTGCGCATATACCTGTGTTGTCTGCCTCTCCACCAATCAGATTGCGTTATTTTTTCAAAGGGTGCAATCTCTAGTTCAAAGCGTGCAGGTAAGGCTAAAAGTAGCATTTTGTCACTCAAAGCGTGCAATCTGTAGGAACCCAAAGGCACCAGTACATCGTTTCACGGCGTACAGTGCAATCTGTGTACGATAACTGTACCCCTAGGAGCAGTATGAATTTACACTGAGTTAGTGCATAGGTATGTAATAATAATGCCTACTGTACAAAGTTCTTAATCCATCCAATAATGAAATTTTAATCCCAACTGGCCATTACCCTAAAAGAGAAAAAAACAACCTATATTGATATTTGTTCAGGTAGATTTCTCGACCTCACTGATATCAGTGATGATATCACCCACTTCTTCATCAATGGGACACCAGAATGGTAGGTTCCATCAATAATTAATTAGCCTAGGCATGTACTTGATTAAGGTCTAGAGATTTCAATTGGTCATTTAGAGACCCTGCCTCGAACAGGTTCCATCGATGCGACATTTATGAAGCTCATCACTGAGGACAAATACATGTATACCAATCAAGTACAGTAACATGGTGTATGCATGCATGAATGCCTTTATTCCAAGATGAATTATTTAGGGTGGTCCAGTGACCTTTATCCTATGTGTTTCTGTCCAGGTCAAGCCGTGAGAGCAATCTTCAGTTTAAGCAATTCATCTTAGCGTGGTGTGATGAAAAGAACGGCACTTCTCTTTACATGAGGGCATTCATCTTCATGAGCACTTCGTTTCTTCGTACAGCAGAAATTATAATTGACGCTATGAATGTAAGAAATAACAAAAATAATGAATGAATAACAGGATGTCAACTTTTCTTTGTTCACTAAATACAGATATTTCCTTTCTATTCAGGAAAGGGTAGACAGAGGTCATTGTCACTCTTAGTCGAAATGTATGAATTGGTTTGAATTGAACTGAACTTCTTCTTGCCCAAACTTATGCATTATAAATGTGAAATCTAACCCCAGAGGGACTGTTGCCTGCAAGAGGATGGCATGCAGAAAGGTCAGTCCTAGTGTCAGTCTATACCAATACGGGACAGGCACATTGTTATCTGAACTAATAATTGAACTGCAGCATCACATGATATGATATATAGGATCACTGATATCATTTTCTGGTTCACCTGGGGGTCTTGGTTAAATGTGACGTTATACCTACATTCTCGTATAATTTCATCTTTATCAATCCATCATTTCCTTCTTGAAACTATTTTATCAATCTCAGAAAAATACACAATGTTTTGATGGACCATTTGCCCAGTGCCAGATGATGCCTTAAAGGATCAATTTTCCATTAAGAGTCAAAAAGAATAGCCATACTATAAGAGAAAATGATATATTTACCAGCAAAGTGCATTCAAACTTTGTGCTGAACATCCACTACATGTGTTGCACTCACACATGGCTTCACTTTCATGTAGAATTGTTGACAAAAAGCAAAGCACCAGGAACAAACTGTAGAGGAACAATTCACAGAATGACAAAGTATTCAGTAAATGATGATTAGGTATGTCCTTATCAATGCAAATTTAATTCCAAATTCTAAAGCACCTGAAAAGAAAATCTATACTGATTTTCCATAAAGAGCCTGAAGTCGAACCTAGACTATATCAAAAGGATGATGTTTATGTCTTACCAGACCACTGAAGCCTTCATTGTGTTAACAATGGTAGAGTTCTTTTTGAAGTTCTCTTGTTTCTTTGATCACTGTAATTCTCAGCTGCAGTTTCAGTGCTTTATATATCAATGCTTTCATTTAGTAACTCTGTTTAGAAATGCAATATTTGGTCTTTAGTGTCAGGAACATACATGTTCTGCTAGGCTGCAAATGCAGTTTGGGAACTATGCTTTATCATCATGTCCCAAAGTACATACCTTTGCAGAGTCCACAGTTGCTATGCAATCAGGCCACGTGCACTCCCCAGGATTTGAGGCCATTAAACATGTTTTGAAATAGAACTTGAAATAGAACTTGACATAGGTATGATAGTGCATGTAACATTTAATTTTGTCTTATTCAGTTTGTGAACAATGGTATTCAACGAAAGAACCTCCCCCCAAAGAATGTGAAATAAAGATTGTTGGAAAAAAATTAAGAATAACCTAATGGTACAATTTCCTGACAGAAACTGGGTCTATTCTGCAGAAATCATTGTAAACAAAATATTTCATCATGGCTACATTATTTCAGGTGACTAGGGAGTGGTCCATATTGATCCATGGGAAATTAGAGCTTGTTCCTTCCTATCTATTGATAAGCTGAAGAGTGTTATACATTTTTCTCTGCCGACTTCCTCAAGAGTTATCAAATAGGGTTATATTTTATTTAAGGCAATCATGATCTTATGAGAAAATCTTGGATTGCATGGATAATGTTGTTGGGTGGTTGGGCAAAGAAAAAGTCCACAATTATAGTCTGGCCCTAGTTTGGTTTGTTTGTTGGTTTGAACTAACGTCCAGTTAACCATTGCAGGTTCTCACCAGACTTTCTCAAGGTTCTTATACACCACACAGGTGGTGATTGAATCTATGAAATGAATTTAGGTAGAAACCTCACCCCTACACATTTACCGAGGTGCGAGTTCTTTTACTTTCCACACCACACGGACATGGTATGAGAGGGATTGGCCTTTGATATAGCAGTAAATCTACCACTGATGGGGGTGAAGGAGAAAAGTGGCCGCAGAGGGATCCGAATCATCAAAGTCTGACAACTTTGGTATTACAAGTTCAGTGCCCTTTACCACAGAGCTAACTCCCCATCCCAGTGGCTTTTGTTATGCTTGCGTGCAAGCATATCCAGTCTGCACCACGAGGAGACGAGGGGACCAACAGGGTGAAGGGATTGATAATTGTGGTCCACCCTAGCAGACCTCTGCCCCTAGAAGGTATCTTTTGACAAAGTTAAACCTCACACATTTTGAGGTGAACTTTGGATATTCTAGGCCTCTCTAACATCTGCCTGTCAGTAAACAATCTATGATTAAAGGCATGTTTTTCCAGTATTTTGGTATTATCATCCTTCATATATGTGAGCTAGTGTTATTTAGAACAATATGAGACATATAACACTCAATGAACAGTTGGATACTAGATTTTAATGTAATGTTTGCCAAAGAAGATAGTTTTTCAATAGGGAAATGTTCTGGGGATCCCTTTCCTCTGTGCTCCCATGAGCGGGAAATGGGGGCATTGAAGCACTACCACATCACAGTGCTGAGTATATTCACGCACAGAAATGCAAGTCATGAGTGCATTTGACCCATTTTGCACTGGGTGATGCCTTGAGGCATCATTTTCCGAGAAATATGAAATCATTGTGTGTATCCAATGATTTGGGAAATAGTTGATTGATAAAGATGAAACTTCCACACAACATAGGGATATTATTCAATTAAGATTTTTTGATGAAATGGCAAATGCTGACACTACAACAGGCATATTTTGCAGCAGGTGCCCGATGCAAAATTGTTGAGCACTCTAACATGCATAATCTGTAGGCAAGCATTATTGAAATCCTATATATACTACTGGACTTTTCAGACTGGAGATCAGGTGGGGGTTTGCCTCTTTCTTGGTAGAGGATGTGCCATGCCTGAAACCCGTGCATGCAGGTGCTACAGGGTCTCCCTTTGTTAAGCAACCTGACTGTGTATTTAGTCAGGGTCACAGCTAGGCTGGCAGATCACACGTTGTGCTCCTCAGCACACAGAGAGAGAGTGTGGCATACCTGGGTTCTCACAGAGAGTGCTGACTTTCCTTAGTCTTTCGGTAGTAGGGTCAGGGTTATTCAGCTTTGGTAGATTGTACCTGGCCTGCTTGTGAGCTACTTAGCTTCAGCTAGGGAATGAATAGCTAAACAGTAAAACATTCTTTGATAGATGAATTCTCGTTTATCATAGTTGTTTGATTTGTCTTGGTGCGAGTAGCAGAAAGGCCTCTGGTTCTGTCACACCTGGAACCGACTGTGGTTCAGCAAATCACAGGGTAACATATAAACCAATGTCAGGTTGAACTATAAATCACATATATTAAATATAATAAAAAACACAAGTTACAGGTTATACCAACTATCAAGAATGAGAGCGTATCTACCAAATAAAGCAGCTTTAAAAACCTATAAAACGGCAATATTACCACAATTGGATTACGGTGATGTTGTATTTACTACTACTCATCAGCACCTTCTTGACAAGCTCCAACTTATACAAAATAGGGCCCTGAGAATATGTATGAGATCACCGAGGTATACTCCTATAATAAATTTGCATAAACAAGCTAGAGTTACTATGCTAGTAGATAGACGCGAAAGTCACATATTAAACTTAATGTAAAAAAGAAGTAAGGAGGTAGAACATATTGTCACTGAGATACTACCAACTCGAAAATATGACGCACCTGTACTGAGTTCCTTTAAACCTAATTGTACTGGTTATATGAAATCGGTGCAGTATTATGGCTCAAAGCTGTGGAATATCCAACCAAGTTATGTGAGAAATGTAGAAACCTATAAAGGATTTAAATCGCTTACGAAGACTAAAATATTCCAAAAACTTGATAGAACACCGTTTGTACTGAACTGATTTGTACTTATGCTGGATGGATATCCAAGATGATGTTAATAGAAATAATTCACTATTATAGGTGACTCATTTCAGTGCTATTTATGTATTTCTTGTTTTTCTGACATATTTTGATGAACCTTACATTGTACTTCTATCTACTTTGTTGCGGACACTGTATGGACACTGTTTGGCTCAGCCATGAAAAACAATTGCCATGACAATTGAGGCTCTGCCACTTTATTGGACCTATGACTAATCATGTAGTCTAAATGATTTGAATGTATACTTTTAAATGGTTACAATAAAGAAATCGATTTGAAAAAAAAAAGAAGGTTAGTTTGATTATCAGGATCTGGTAATTAACCTAACCAAGCGACGGCTACAAGACTAACACGTTTTAACAAGTGTGTTACTTGTTAAAGGTATTATGGGAAACCATGGTTATGGTGACAATACGGGGTAGATTTACTCGTTGTTTCGGAGAAATTCGTTCTGAATGAGACGGTTACAGCGAGTTCAGAACGAATTTCTCTGAAACAAAGAGTAAATCTACCCCGTATTGCCACCATCACCATGGTTTCATATTATTACATACCTTAATTCGGTCTTAAGTAGGTAAAACTGACTGTAATTTGACGTCAAAGTCACTTTTTGCAACTCGCAAATACGATGCGTACACTAGCAGACATGCCCCAAGTGGACAACTACTTTAGAATTTAATGCATTCTGATTGGCCAAGAGGCCCGGGATTCCCGAGAGCATAGGGAATCCCCAATAATGACGTCACAGTGGTGCGGCCGTTTGTTGACACCTATGAGTCACCCGCTCGGCGAGTGGCCGTATTGGTATCGATCAATCTCACATATCTAGGCTATCTAAAGTGTATCACGTGAATTATACTTGTTTTCTACCTCGATGTTTGATAAATGTACCTATTAACTTGCTCCGTGAATACTGTAATATGCCACAGAACTCGCAAAGTGAAGGGATCTGCCATTTTAAAATCTTGCGCCTATACCTGTGTTGTCTGCCTCTCCACCAATCAGATTGCGTTATTTTTTCAAAGGGTGCAAGCGTTATATAGTGTAAACAATTTTTCAGGTGCGCATTTAAATACTATTTTAAAGATGAAAGATTTTATGTCTTTTACTGCAGATGATTTGCTACAGTCGATTTGATTTACATATTTTGTTATTTCTGGGATAGAGATTGCTTCTGACAAGATTGAGCTTTCGTGATCACGTTCTGGGAATTCTAGTAGCTGTTCGGGTGTTTTTTCGAAGTTGTCGGCTAAAATTTTTCCAATTGTTGAGAAGAAATTGTTAATAAAGTTTGGCCGTTGTTCAGTCGGGACTTCAGAGTCATCATTAGGGTCAATTATTTTGGTAATTAAAGATGATTCTTCTTTTGGAATAAGCTGTCTGATCCCGTGCCAGAATTTTTTGGGATCTGTTTTATTCTTTTCTAATAACTTTCTGATGTTTCTGCCTTTGTTTCTTATGATTGTTGATTTGGTCTTATTGCGGAAGTGTTTGGCAATCCTCCAATCATCCAATTTTCCAGAGTTTTTTGCTTTTCTAAACCAGTAGTCCCTATTTTTCATTTCTTTTAGGATATCCTTTGTTAGCCAACTGGGTTTATTTTCTGATACATAAAACTTCTTAATAGGTGCTGATTGTGATAGAGCTGTGTTAATATTATCAATCATGATTTTCCATAGTTGTTATGGGTTGTTATTTATAACAAAATCATCCCAGTTGGCACCTTTGTAATTGTTAATAAAGTTTTCTTTGTTGAAATTCTTATAACATCGTGCTGTTACCTTTTTCTTTTTGATACAGTTCCTCTTGTGTTTTAAAACCAGGGCTACTGGCAAATGGTCGCTAATGTTGAAGTTAATGGTGGAGGCTATCGATACATTATTAACATTTGTGTACACATGATCTATGACCGTATTTGGATGCTCAGTTATTCTAGTGGGCACAGTTATTAACTGCTTTATGTTATGTTCTAATCCGAAATTCTTGATCAATGTGTGTCTTAGGTGCAGATCGTTATAATCCACGTTAACATCTCCCATTATTACAATTTTCCTATTTAGTGGGCATTGGTCTATAACTGAAGAAAGCTTATCGTAAAGAGTATACGGTGGGATGTTAGGGGGCTTGTATATGTTGATTAGAAAGTAAGTCATCGAGTGCATTTCCAAAAGACAGGTTATAATTTCATAATCTTCTATGATTTCCGTATGTTCACTAATTACCTTATAATCAATATAGTCCTTGACGTATATTACCAACCCTCCGCCCTTTTTTTGTACGTATGGTCGTCTGTCTAAACGTATCACTTTATAGCCTGTGAGCGCGATATTTGCTATCAGCAATTTGGGGTTGAGCCAGCTCTCGCTGATCATTATGACATCAAAGGACTCTGATATATATCTAAGTTGTTCAAAGTTAGGTACTAAACTGTAAATGTTAAGAGAACACGATGCACGATGGACATGACAAGTGACAATAACATAAGGTATAGGCGCCTACTCAATAATTTGTGGTGTTACAACATGCGTGCAGGTGATAGCACAAATAAAAGATTTAGAGTTTGGAAAAAATTGATCAATCGATTGATCGGTTCATTGATCGACCCGCCACCTATCAGAAAAGCCAACCACCCGAACCGGTGTATTATTTAATTGAAACCCGCATATAGTGAGCAAAAATCGGAACTAAAAGAGTCACTCGATCGGCCAAAACTTTTGAGAAAGACGCGCTACTAGCCGGAGAGTGGAAGGCAACGCACATATTGTACGATCGTACCCACAAAATGTACCGTATCGGTTCTGCGGGGGACGCCGCGATTGCGGTGATTTGTCTGAAGGTCGAGATGTATAGTAAGTTGAATAGGTGTTTTCTTCATGACAAACCTAATCAAATAAGTAATCATTAATAGGGCGGCGTCTTTTGTTCGATAGGATCATGTAGGTTTCTCACTGTATGCCCATTTGATACTTAAATGGTAAAACAACACTAATGAGATTATTAAAAATTATTTCTATTAACTCTCTATTCTGTACGATGTAAAGAGACGGCTAAATAGCATAAGAAGAATGTTCCAACGAGCCAGCCGGCAGGGCCACACCAACCCCCGCGAATGGAAGTTTTTAGAGCGCAACGTATTTCTTCGCGATCACACAAAGTCGGGTGCAGAGATGGTAAGCCTGTTACAAGTTGATTGCAAAGGGTTATATTGCGAGTGTTTGGTGCCTAAGGGCCAACTATAAAGTTCAGCGTCTGCTCTGAACAAAATCGCTTGTACAGTGTTCCACATATAGAATTAACCACCCAAAATTTATATTATTATAATAGCTTCTGCAATTGATTAAGTTTTATTTTTACTACATTAGTCTATTAACCCTATACTTCAATATGTAAATGTTTTGACAGGGTTGATTTGTAATGTTCACAATGAGAAGCTATACTGTGACAAACGGTGTTGTGTCGTACTGTGTTGTGCAAAGAAAGAAAATTGCGAAAAGTGCAAAAACTATCAAACATTACCTCTCAAAAGACAAACGACAGACAAAATTTCTGACCTATCTTGTTAAAAGTAAATAGAGAGCAAATTCTAACGAAAAACCTGGTCTCCACTTACCCAATCAACACTGTTTATCTTTACATACTGTTTATCCTATATATCGGATTATGTTTCGTGTTGCAAGTTTCTTTTCCTGTTCTTTTTTTCATGGATGAAAAACCTTAATGGCAAATACCAATGATTTTTGAGCTACCTAAAAATGGGCAGCACACCCGGATGGACTTTCGCAAATAATAACTCTGTAATAACCGCATTGTAATATGAAAAATTAAATGAGTCCTACCATGTTCAGATATAATTAATCCTTCTCGATGTGTTTCATTGAATGGAATATACCACTCAGCTTCCACATACCTATTATATATTTGTCATTGTAAAATAAGCTTGTGCTTTAGGTAACAATCACCCATTCCTGACGCCTGGAAACTAAGTCCAGTTACCCCTGGCATTCCAGGGGCCTTCTCTCTCACGTCACAGAGATCAGTCTTGTGAGAGTCTGTATTGTATTGTATTATATTGTATATTTATTCATCCTATATCATCTTTGTTCATTGATCGATTTGCCCAATTACTACTATGACAACAAATATTAGCAAGGTAAGCCAAATGAATGGTTTAAAAATTATGCACTACAATACCTGGAGCTTATTTAAAAGGAAAAATGAGTTGTTTCCACTCCTAGAAGGCTTTGATATATGTATTTTTAGTGAAACCTGGTTAAAGAACAGGCACTCGGATGACATGGTTGCCTCGCACGATAGGAAGTTGTTCAGACAAGATAGACCAGAAGGTTCAGGAGGCGGCCTTGCCTGTTATATAAAGACACACTTGGCAAAACATGCGTTAGTACTAGAGGACTACACTACTATTACCTATGACTTAGAATCACAAGTAATTCAGATTACCCCTCCAGATCAAAAGACAATCTTGATCTGTAATATATACATGCCGCCTCGCGGGAGTCGAGTTGCAGCTATAAACTTTATCAAGACCTTTGAAAAAAATTGATAATTTTGATAAGATGGAAGCTTGTATATTGGGTGACTTCAATATTAACTTCTTTACTCCTAATACTAGTGCAGCCGAACTGTTGACAGAAGCTATGGGAGATCTGAACTGTCATAGACTGATTAATACATGCACAAGACCATTCGGAAACAGAGGCAGTTGTATAGATAATATTTTTACAAATTGTGACAACATTAAGAGCTCAGGCGTACTAAATTTTTTCAGTAGTGACCATCTCCCCGTTTTTGTCTGTAGAAAGAAATTGAAGCACAGAAATGTTCAAACATAATTTACAGGCAGAGATTATAAGATATATGACATTGACAAGCTTAGGCAATGGTTGAGATCAGTAGACAGGGACTCTTTCTGGATAGAGAAGGATCCATCCAAATTATGGAGTTATATTATATCTGAAGTCATTGACTTCCTAGACTTTTATTGTCCCCTGAAGACATGGGTTATTAAGAAAGAAAGATCACCTTGGATGACAGATGAAATACTATCTTTCATAAAAGAACGGGAGCATCACATAAATGAATATACTAGGACTAAGAATAAGAATTACCTAAGAAAGGCTAAACAATTAAGAAATACAATTGGTATAATGACCAATAGAGCTAAGGCGAAAGTTATGAAAGATAAATTGAGAGAAAATGAAAATGACCTTAAAAGATTTTGGAGAGACCTAAAATCAATCTGGAAAAATAAAAGATCGAATGATTCCCCACCCATCATCATTGACCCTGAAGCAAATGACACTATCCCCCCAAATAACTCGCCTGAATTTATTAATAACTATTTTGCACAGATTGGCGAAAAATTTGCCATGGCAATTAATCCAGCTGTTGCCCAACACCATCAGAAAGACCATGAGCAGATAGAATCTAATAATAGGGAACAACTTCAGGAAAATGAAATTGATGAAGCACGCCTTCAAAAACTAGTTGTTAATATTAGTATTTACAAGCCGAGTGGAATAAAGAATGTTCGCGGCGAGATACTAAAAGATGGAATGAAACTTATTTTGCCCCAGTTAAAATATCTATATCAACGCTCACTAGACGAGGGGACCTTTCCTAATGAATGGAAGATAGCATGCGTCACACCGATCCCGAAGTCTGGCAAGCTGTCTGACCCCAGCAATTGGAGACCCATATCTATCTTACAATTGCAAACAAAAATACTAGAAAAATTAGTTCATGAACTTTTGCTGAAAAAACTACTAGAAAATGGTCTCGTGAATGGTGAGCAATTCGGTTATCTTCCAAATAGAGGTAGATGCAATCTACAATCTTATGGATGATCTTTACATGGCAAGAAACGCCGGTCTGATAACGGCCAGTGTATACGTCGACTTCTGCAAGGCGTTCGACTCGTTTCATCATGGTATCTTATTGAACAAACTAAGTAAAATAGGCTTAGAAAATAATTTACTACTTTGGATAAAATCTTATTTAGCAGACAGGTGTCAAATGACGAAGTTTGGCAGCCACTCATCAAACCTTACAAATGTAAGATACAGTGTCCCACAAGGCTCTGTGTTGGGGCCATTACTATTTATCTTCTATATTGACGACCTGGCAAAGATACTAACAGATATCGGTCTCTCTATAAAAAAATGTACGCAGATGACCTAGTAATCTATATCTTAAGCCCTAACACAATTGAAACAGCAGAAAAAATACAAACAGGGTTAGATGCCTTACATGATTGGACCCGCGAAAATTTGTTATCGATAAATACTAAGAAAACCAAAATAGTTTGGTACGGTTCAAATAATAAGTTGAAAAATGCAGTACTGCCAGATCTATTTATTGGGATAAACATAGTCGGTAGTGTAACCGAATATAACTACCTAGGAGTTATCATTGATAACAAACTTATCTTTGACAGAAACATGAAGCATGTAATGAAGAAACTGAATAGAAAATTATTCATCTTCTCTAAATATAGAAATTACTTTAATGAAAAAATAGCTCTAAGCGTATATAAACAGATGATTCTACCAATCATAGACTACGCCTCAATCGTCCATGACTGTAGTACTAGTGTACTAAAGGCTAAGTTACAACGTATGCAAAATAGAGGGCTACGTATATGTCTACTTCATAGGAGTAAAGACCTGTCAACTCTTGACTTACATAAACGTTGCAAAATCCAAATGGTTAAGCAAAGGAGAGATGAACTGACGGCCTCCTACGTGCGAAAACTAGCAATCTCAACTGGCATCCTAAATCCAGACTCAGATTTGCGAGACAGTAGTATCGTAGGTGAGAAGACGAAGATGAAAATAACTGACAATATGCCTGAACAGACTAAAGAGAGCAAGGCGAAACAAAAAACCAGACTATCAGATAAAATAGTTTTTACTTTACCCAGACCTAGAACTGAATTTCTTAAAAAAAGCCGAGCATATCGAGGAAAACAAATATGGAATAATCTTCCAGAGCAAATAAAGAACCTAACTACTAAACTGTCTTTTAAAAAGGCCATGAAAGAGTATGATATGTAAATAAAAGAAATGTAATTAAGTAAGAAGGTAATATAGCATCTTGCATATTTCCTAAATATGTGCTTATGATAAAATAAATTTACTAGATGTCGTGTAAATCGCTCCCAGCCGCTACCTAAATATGGGTATGCAACCTGTGGAAAGAAAATGTGATATTAATTCGAAACTAGAATTAGTTACCATTCCATCTCATTATTCATCGCATTGCTGTGTAACCCCTCTATGGTGGTCATCCCTATCATAATAATCACCCATTGACTTGCTTAACAACTACTATATATATGTGCATTGTTATTATTATTAATACTATTATTATTACTATTTACATCTACATGATTAGTTATCACACAATATATAAAAGTGAACAGACCTAATTGTCTGGATGAGGCCATCTCGATGTACCTCCTTGAACTGACTTATTGTATAAAAGGGTATAGTGGTAGACCGCTAAATGTACTTCATTGGAGAACTATATCAATAAAAAAAAATAATAATAAAAAGAATTATACCAATACATCAGGTATTAAGAAAATGGTGAATGTGAATGGATTAAAACCTTTAAGCTGTAACTAAAATCATGAAATACCCGTATTTATGGGACCATTCTTTAATGAAAACTTTTATTAACGGGAAATCGTACAGGGTCACATATCTCAGGAAATGAGAGCTGTATAACGAAAATTTTAACTGAAACACAAACCTCGTCAATATTTGGTCTCCGAAAAGGAGACGAAAGCTAGATGGCCCACGTTGTGCCGGAGCCAAATACGGCACAAAGGTTGGAGATATTATATAAGGTGAAAGAATCCGGGAATAGCTACATCTACTATATGTATTGAAATATTAATCAAGGTTTATCTATTTTAATCATATAATATCTATTATAATCATATAATATCCAATTGACAAAATATTAATAATCAATTAAGAGTGTTTGTGTTTGACTATAGTCAGTTGTAGTCACTTTGGGTTCATATGAGGTTTTACAGTAATGAGTGCACACACATACTGGGAGTTACAGTACTGAGTCACTCACAAAAGTGCCAGTGCTGCCACAGGTGAGGTTCACCTGAACTGCAATGGTGTCATCTATGTCATCTGCAGGTTTTCCCCATTCCTAACTGGATACAATAGTGCAGTCTCAATGCCTATTGGTCTAAAGGGAGCTCATAGCAAAATTACCCAGAATCCTTTTCAAAATTCTCAGTCTCTGAGCTGGATCCACAGTGAAAGGATCTTCAGTCTCCATTTACATCTCACTCTGTCAAGCTTTATCCGAGCTGAAGGCTGGGTCCTGGCAGTGTTAAAATTATATCCACATAGGCTAACCTACACCAAGAGTGCCTATTGGGAAATGGTGCTTCAATAAGCTGGATTCTGGGACTCAATCCAGACTTGCAGTAATTCCACCCAGAGCTGGGAGTACTACTTCTCACATTGGACTTTCATAGGACTCATCTCAACTTCACTTCTCCCTTCTGAGAGTGAAAGGATCTTAGGATCCGAGATAGTATTTCATAAGGAGTTGGGACTGTGTGTCTCTATCAGAGGACTCTGTGTCATTTGGGAATTGTCATTTAATTGGTGAGTAATGCCATTTCTGCTTGTTATATGCCATTGATACATGTTTATACTTTGATATACACTGTGAGTTCGATCATTGACCATCCATGATTTGGACTTACTGAAAAACGTTTTGGTATCTGTCTTGAGACACCTTATGAACTTATCTACTGACAATAGACAATAGACACCTAGTCATATCAGATCCAGTGTCTTATGAACTGACTGGGCTGTCAATACCTTGGAGTGTGTCTCTTGATGCTCATATATATATATGCTCATTCAGAAAATCCCATATGCATATATGCATATGGGATTTTCTGAAGTGTGTTATGGAAAATGAACAATCTGTGAGGACCAATGTCAACTGACTCTATGTATTACTCAAGATTACTCCGGATCCATTGTAACCTGTGTGAAGCTTTAAGGAACTGACTTATTAAAGAATTGAACTTTATTTCACTCTCTGACCTCCTTACTCATAGAAAAGACACGTTGAAATGAATAGAATTATAATAGAAACGAAATAACTTAATAGAAACATAATAGAACAAGTTATGACAAACTAGATTATCCTTATAAGAATTAAAACATTAACAGATTATCTTAGAATCCGAATGGAATCAAGCCTGGAGTTAAATGATTATTAATTATCAATTAATTAAAGCCTAAGGGTCCCTAAGGGGTACCTCGATGTGGCGTTGTGGTTAAATAGAGTCTGGTAGGCAACACCACACACTACCTAGAGTAATTCTACCATCCCCATATTTTACATGTCCGCATTTGGTCCATATCCGCCAGATAGTTTGGAGTGTCCAGTTAAATGAAGGAGTCGTTAGGCAAGTTATTAGTAGGAAAATTTCAGAAAGACAAACTCAACAGCTAATGAGATCAAGCAATGCTATTGACAAGATAGTATGTAACCTTTCAATTTTAGATGGAGTTTGATGGAGATTAATTATTACTGCAAAGGCAACGCTCTCTGATAAGAGACAAAGACAACTTTGTATTCCGATGCACTCTTAACAAAGGTAAGAGGAACAAACTTCATGTTAACCCAGCCGATGTGGTAGTGGACAGAAAATATGATAATAAATATAATCTACATTTTCCAGAGAACATTAACTTATGAAATAAGTAAGATGATCAACAATATATTCCCTCCAAACCGTTGAGACAAATATTCCAACTAATAGACAAGGATTAAGTGAATAGCTTTTTAAATATCCAACATCTTTCAGTGCTAGTACACCTTGCTCAGTGTCTGGTCTGTTCCCCCATCGTCATAGACTTAGTCAACCGCATAAAAAATCTATGTCCGATAACCGATGGAAAATTATGAGGTGGTCAAATCTACAGGCAGAATGGTTAGACAAAAAAACCAACAAATTGTAAACCCATGGGCGTTGCTCAGGGGTAATCATTGCCTCCCCGGTGTCCCCCTCTACTGCGCCTCCCGGGCGCCCTTCCTGCCCCCTCGCGGCTGTCTCACCTACCACGAGGTCACGTGGTACAGCCCGGTCCGGACCCCGGTCTCACCCCGTCCTGCAGTACGCACGTACTACAGCACCTTTTCGTCTTTTTGGCCACGTGCTCGCAGCCCAATACTCCCCAAGTATAGGCCAGCACACCATACTACGATAAAGTGCGATAGAACGATAGAGGGAAGTGAAAATGCCGAACACCAGGAACACACCCGTGCCTAGCACGTCTCAGGCACCACAGGCGGCCGCAGGCTCCGAGGCCACGCTGAGGGGATCGACACAGGCGTCGAACGAATACGTGGACTCCGTTTCTGAGAACGGCTCGACGGTCAAGACGTCGAGAATAACGGCCCTGGAGGGGAATGTCGCCCAGATACTCGAGGCGATAAAGGGACTTCAACGGGCAAAATCACCGTCGAGGGCATCCCAACCGGCGACCGTCAGAGAGGCTACCGTCGCGGAGGACCGGACCAGGGATTGGGCGCACGATCAGGCATCCCGTCTCCCGGCACCCCGCCAGCTTCGCGACCGCTACCTCCCAAAGGAACTATTCCAGAGAGAACTCGACCGTGAGGGACTCCGACACGACCGCACGGCCGGTAGGTTTAGTTCAGATCTTCATACCGTTAGATTACTGTCTAAACCCTATATGTATGTGGAACGCAAGGGCCTCTTCACCGTGAATCAGAGGCTCGAGGTCAGGGGCACGCTCGGCCCAATGGAGTATGTAAGCGCGTTCCTGGTCATGATGGAGGACCACCGGGCTGTCCCCGAGGAGGACAGGAGGGACATGTACCGCCACCTGTCCCAGGTCTCGATCGACGCTCAGACTCGGCCGTGGGCCGGAGTCAGGCGTTGGTCGCAGTTCGTTTTTGACCAGGTCGAGGCCGGGAGGATTTACTGGTCCGACCATGTGCGCATACAGGACGAGCGTGTCCGGCTCGCGATGACGGCGACCACGACGGTGCACGAGGGTCAAGACACGGGCAAGGCCGGAGGACGGGAGCTGCCCTGCATGGCATTCAACTCGGAGAGGGGGTGCCGCCAGCGGAACGGCCACCAAGATGGCGGAATGGCAGGATGTGCACGCACTCCATACACGCGTGCAACAGGAAGCTGTTGTACGGAGGTGTGAGAGTGCTGCACCAACACCTGCACCTGCCCCACGCCGGATGCCGCAGGCCGGACACACACTCCGCACCACGGACCTCTCAGGAGTGCAGAAACAACAACCAACGGCTTCAAAAACATAACCGGACGCGCCCCGCGACTGAGTGTGGCGCGTGTTACACCCCTCGGACCCAGTACGTGTGCACTCAGGGAAGGTGTCCCGGTCAGGGAGTGCACGACCCGTGACGTAACACCCCACGTGACAACAACACCGCGTGCCGAGCACGTGGGGGTCTCACACCAGCAGAAAACCCCGCCCCCAGAGGAATACACTCCCGTGTATAGGGGCGACGGCGGGGATTTGGAGCAATTGGCTCGGCCAGGGTCGCGGGCCGCCTATATTTTTCTTGCTTCTATGATTGATCGGGTCACCGGAGAAATGCACAATTGCCCCGGGAGGACGGCAACGATAATCTACGAATCGACTTCGATGCCGTTAGGGAATTCTGCGAGACAGGAATTCCCACTCCCGGAGTCCGGACCGACCCCGGGACGTTCACCAGACACAGGCGGGCCCACTGGCCCCACTTCTCCACCCCCGGGCCGCCGGGACACGCCGATATATACGACCGGGTGGGGCATACGGGGATGCCCAACGCCCTCGGGGCCCGTATCGATATCCTGACTGATCTCAACATCCCAGTCTGGATCCGATACCTTTCGGGTATCCCCGGAAAGGAGGAGCTCATTGATTTCGTTAGGTTCGGGTTCACTCTGGGGTACGCCGGCCCGGTTACCGACACACGGGGAGTGCCTAACCACCCCAGTGCCACGGGATACCCGGACCAGATAGCGAGGTTCATTGACAAGGAGAAGGGGCATTCGAACCTCATGGGTCCATTCGACGACCCCCCCTTTCACCCGTGGTGCCACGTGTCGCCGTTAATGACACGCGAGTAGAGGGGTACGTCTGATCGGCGCGTTATCACGGATATGACGTACCCCAAGGAATCCAGCGTTAACGGCTATATCGTGAAAAACTCTGTCTACGGTGAAGAGAGAGAACATGGCCTCCCGACCGTCGACGGCTTCGTCGGCCGCCTGGTGGCCTCGGGGCCGGGGAGCTATATGTCCACCATCGACATCGCACGGGCATACAAGAACTTCCGGTGCGACCCCCTCGACTGGCCTCTGCTCTGTTTCGCGTGGGAGGAGGGGTACTACTGTGATACGGCCATGCTGTTCGGTGCCCGCGCCTCCTCCTACCACATGCAGTGCGTAGCAGATGCCATTGTCAAAATCCTCGGTCAGAAGGGGGTCGATGCCGCGATGTACCTGGACGACCTCATCATCCTCTCCCCGACGGCCGACAAGGCGGCCGCCGACTTCGAGACAGCGCGGGCGCTTTTCAAGGAACTGGGCCTCCCCGAGGCCAGGGAAAAGGCCCAGCCCCCGAGCCGGGTTGTGACGTGGCTAGGGATAGTCATAAACTCCGTGGATATGTCCCTCAGTATCCCCCCGGACAAACTACGAGACGTGCAGGAGCACGTGAGGGCCGTCTCCGCCAAACGATCGCTGACGAAACGGCAGCTGCAGTCGGTCCTCGGTCGGGTCCTCCACGTCGCCAAGTGTATACGGCCGGCCCGACCGTTCGTCAGCAAACTGCTCGAGGCCCTCCGGGGCATGGCCGGCTACTACATCAACGTCAACTCGGAGATGCGACAGGACCTCCAATGGTTCCTGCGGTTCGCCGAGGGATGGAACGGCCATGCCCTGATACCTCGAGGGCCTCCCACCAAATGCATCATAGTGGACGCGTGCCTCAGCGGAGTAGGGGGCACGGATGGCAGATACTACTATTGCGGGAGGGTCTGCCCCGTGGAGGACCCCGTGGACTGCATCGCCGAGCTTGAGGCCCTCAATACGGTCTACGCAATGTGCACTTTCCTCACGGATCGCGACCGAGGGACTCGTGTGGAAGTGTATTGCGATAACATGGGACTCCAGCCAGACTCCAGGTGGATTTCGTGTATACACACGTCCCAGGGGTGCTTAACACCGTAGCAGACGCCCTCAGCCGAGCCCACCTGACCTCGAGAGACTTTGTCACGGCCGTTAATTATATAAATTATCATTCTCTCGTGGAAGTTATTCCCTGCACTCACGCTTCTTTCTACCCTGTGTTACGTCTCGCCTGCAGATCCGGCGCTACGATCACTCCAGACGAGGGCATCTGCGTGGCAATGCGAGGCGCGTGCCCCCGGAACGGTCGCGAACCAGCGGAGTGCCGTCGCGACCTACCTAGCCTTCTGCCGGAGGATGGGGGCGGACCCCCAGAGACCTACCGTGAGCTTCACCACGGCGTACCTAGAGTACGTCGCGGGCCACGCCCCCTCCCCTGCGACGGTCGCGAACCAGCTGTCGCACGTGCGGTCGCACCTCCGGCTGACAGGCGGAGATGTCGCGGCAACCGAGGACTTCCGGGTCAGGCGCCCACTGGATGCCATGAGACGGAACAAGGAGTACCATCCCAACGTCAAGCCTCCAGTCCCAATGGACGTCTTCAGAGTGGCCCTCACGGCCCTGACAGACTCCCCGATTCACATCGCGCTGAGGGCCGCGGTTCTCATCATCTACTTTGCCGCGCTGCGGCAAAGCGAAGTGGCCCCACCATCTGCGGCAAAGTACGACCCGGCGCGACACCTGTCGTCACGCCCACTCAAGCATCGATAAGGGTCAAAGCCGCGAAAAACATGCAGAGGGCGGGGGAGGAAAAGACGGTGGTCATACGAGCATCCCCCGAACCGTCTCCGTGCCTGGTGCGCGCCATCCAGACCATGCTCGCGGCCGCTCCTACGGCCGACCCTACAGCTCCATTCCTCAGCCTGGCGAATGGGGAGATACTAACTACCAGAACCCTGTCGAAGGAATGGAAGTCCCTCCTCCAGGCGGCAAACCAGCCCCCTACCTACACACTCCACAGCCTCCGGAAGGCTGCCGCGACGCAGGCATTCCAGGCCGGTATGCCGGAACTCGCCATCCAGCGGTACGGGGGCTGGAGGTCTAATGCCCACCGGACCTACATCAAAGACACTGATGCCTCCGCTGTGAATCAAGCTTTGATTAGGTCCCTCAACAACAATTCTTAATATTTTCTCCCACCCCCCTCTCCTTATATTGGCTCTTGGCTATTTCATTATCATATACAATTACCTACGTATTTTTCATACTACTGTATTGTATATCATATCATATTTGTACTTATATTAATTGACCTTTATTTTACATGTCAATTACCATTATGTAATATTACTTACCATTCATATCCATATTACATATTAATATGATCGTCCAGTAAGGTCGACATAATTTTATCAATTCTCTTATCATAAAATTGAATAAAATTTTATACTCCCAGCTACTGCTTCTCTACTTTCATCCGGGGATAGGGTAATGAGAACATTTTTTTACCATGAGGTTTTACATTGATTTAAACACTTTTAAAAGGAGTTTAGAAGGTTAAAGTTATGGACATTAATTAAAGCAAAGTTCAAATAATGGGTAGTATCGTAAATTAAGGAGATATATAGGAAATGTATAAAAATAGAATAGTATGCCATTTATAACTGAAATACAAGGCATTAACATAAATATAAAGTTAAGTAGGACAGATTACCGTAGTAAACCGATGGACTAATAGAGGCGCAACAGAAACATAAGTGTACATCTGGTGGCAAAACTGAGAATTAAACCCACTACCAATGACGTCGGGTGGACAACTGTTACACTACATAAATAAACACGTGGCGGCCGAAGCAACCAAGCACACACGACAGATATAGAAGTTTAAACTCTATTTACATTAAAGCAAGCAACACTAAACAATAATTAGACAATAAAGTATTTGTTGAACCAAATAGTAGTTACAGCTAGTGGCTAAAAATAAAGAAATTGTATTTTACCCTCTCCTCGGCTGACAGGGCCAATCCTCGACGGTTTACTCCAAGATGACTGCAGAAACCCGAGGTGCGAAAACGCTCGGCCAGTTCTTGTACGATCCCCTTTGAAAGACGATACCGTTTTAGGAAAAGGGATTCAGTAAAAGCGTCAAGGGGATTAACCCTAATACGATAAAGTCGCTCGGCGTGGCCGTTACCTCCTGCCTCCGCCATGTTCTAGGTGGAAGTGGTGACGGCTGATGAAAGAGTTACCCTTTCGGGGAATGTATACACTAACAGTGACCAACTGGTCACTACTCTGGAACACAAAACCGTCACCACGACACTTTACCCCTGAAAGTGGTCGCACATGTTATGACGTCGCATCTCTGGAACCCAAAGGTCTCCAAACGGTCACTAACTGGTCACTATAGGTATGAGTCACAACTAAAAAACAGGCCGCCGCATATCGCAGTAGTGCCTGCCCTCCCACGTGAAACACAGGAGCGGCCAGTCGAGGGGGTCGCATCTGAAATTCTTATAGGCGCGGGAGACATCGATCGAGGACATGTAGGAGGACGTACCCGCCCCGACGAGTTTTGACACGAACTTGTCGACCGCGGGGAGGCCGTGATCCCGTTCTAGTCCATAGACTGAGTTCTTAATCACGTATGAGTTTACACTGCGCTCCCGCGGGTACGTCATGTCTGTAATGATGCGCCTATCCTCCGTACGCCGTTTTTTCCCATGTCATAAGGGGCGACACGTGACACCATGGGCTGAACGGGGGTTCGTCAAATGGCCCCAACATGTTAGAGAAATTAACCTCCTTAGCGATGAACTTGTCCACCTGGGCCGGATAACTGGTCGCACTCGGGTGGTTGGGCACGCCCCTCGTGTCGCACTCCGGCCCGAGGTAGCCCAGGGGGAAGCCATAGTGAAGGAATCCCAGGAGCTCGTTGGAATCCTCCATGTCCCCCAGGTACGCGTCCCACGCGGGAAGGTTATGATCCGATGGTACCTGTATCCTCGCACCCAATGCGTTGGGAAGCCCCGTCTGCCTCACGGCCTCGTATATCGCCTCATGGGACCCGGGCCCCACGGCTGTGAATTCCGGCCAGGTGCTCCGGCGATGGTCTTGAAAAGCTAAGGGGTCCATCCTGACCCCCTCCCTCTGAACTCCGGTTTCGCAGACTTCTTTTAGCGCATCAAAATCCAGGGTGTTAGATTCCTGGTGGCTGGCGGACGCACTAACACTAACACTGGCCATGCTGCAGGAGATATGCGGAGGCGGGGGTCCGATAGGCTCGTCTTCCGGGAGTGTATTCCCTCATTGTTATTGTTTACATCTCCCCCCTGACCACGTGTAGAGGGGATCACGTGAGTCCTGACGTCACGTGTGGGGGCCGGCTTTGTTACATAAGCATCCGGGCCGCTGGGCCCCCTTTCATCTGCGTCTCGCACCTCGCCTAGTCGCGGGGCGCGTCCTGCCCATTTTTTGAAGTCGCGGGCCGTTGGTGTTGGTGGACGCTCTGAGCTGCCGCCGGCCTCGGGGCGCTTTGAAGTTGATACCCCGCCTGGGGTATCCGGTGGTTGTGGCGGTTGAGGTGGTCATGGCGAGGCGGACGCACTCCTCCTGTATTTGGCCGTGATCCGACCAGTACAATCTGCCCGCCTCCACCTGATCAAACACAAAGTTGCTCCAGCGCTTGACTCTGGCCCACAGCCGAGCCTGCACATCCACGGTCACCTAATACAAGTTGCTAAACATGTGCTCCTTGTCCTCGGGGTGCAAAGCACGGTCATCTCCCAACAAAGCGACAAAACAACTTATGTATTCTAGTGGCCTGAGGCTTGACCGTAATTCCAACTTCTGGTGTATGGTATACACCCCATCCCGGTCCATAAACATGTACGGTTTTGACGTTAATTTACAGGTGTTCAAGTCTGATAAAAGTGATGCCTTACAGGTGGTGCGGTCGTGCCGCATGGCTTCACAGTCGAACTCCCGTTGAAGATGATCCTCTGTGGTGAATCTCTCATGTAGTTGCCGTGGGGGAGGGAGAAGTCGTTCAGTTTGGTCGTTGGCCCAGTCCCGAGTCCATTCGGCCGCTGACAACACCCGTGAGCCGCTCCTCCTCGAGGCCGGTCTGGAGAGTTGCATGATGGCATCCATCACTCCGTCCATCTGTCGAGACACCTTGTTCACGTCCATTTTCACGTCGTTCACATCACTCTTGACTCCTCCAAGTCCGTTCTCTAGCGCCGTAATCATCAAGGATCGTATGCTAGTGGCCTGTTGAGAGACCAAGTCCATGTGTTCCGTATCCTCCGACTGAACGGAATGTGTCGGCGGCCGCACGGTCACCTCGGAGTCCGAGTCCGGCGGGGTTGCAGCCATCGCACTTCTGATCAGCATTTTCCTGCACATACACAATAATTAAACGACACCACGATAAAAACCTGGAATCCCTGTACGCAGTCACGATATTCAGGGAACACGGAGACCGGAGGTACGACGGGGGAATAGCCAAGGAGTGGAGTAGAAAAAGTATGTGCGTAGGGTAGGAGAGCTGAGTGAAGTGTGAGACAGTGTACAGTGTCGACCCAGCGCACTTTGATGTTTAGTGCGGCCGCCAGCAGAAAGGTGGCGCAGGGGTGCGCTAGTGTAGAGGTGTTTCATCAGGGGGGGGCAATGACCACCCCTGACCATAGGCCATGGGTAACCTTTGTGATCACTACAAATAAAGATGTCACTGTCTGAAAAACAGGCCCCTGGTAATTAACCTAACCCAGCGACAGCTACAAGACTAACACGTTTTAACAAGTGTGTTACTTGTTAAAGGTATTATGGGAAACCATGGTTATGGTGACAATACGGGGTAGATTTATGAGTTGTTTCGGAGAAATTTATTCTGAATGAGACGGTTACGGCGAGTTCAGAACGAATTTCTCTGAAACAACGAGTAAATCTACCCCGTATTGCCACCATCACCATGGTTTCATATTATTACATACCTTAATTCGGTCTTAAGTAGGTAAAACTGACCGTAATTTGACGTCAAAGTCACTTTTTGCAATTTGAGATCATTTGAGATCATTTGAGGTGATCCCAAGTTAAGACTAAGATCGTTTGGGGTGCTTTGGGTGTTTTTAGTTGAGATGATCTCAGGGATCTCAAGTGAAAGGATCTCAACTTCAGTCTCAACTTGAGATCAGTTGATACTTGTCTCAACTTTTTTATCCAGTGCTAAAACTTATCAAAATTATTTAGAGCAAAGCGTTAACCTGGTAAACGTATATTCCAAATTTCATAGTTTTATTGTGGTTATTATGACCATGAGAGACAATTGATAAGCAACATAAAAACAAGGCACTGCACCACTCAGCTAGTTTGTGCTGAACCTACTGTAATGCTCAAAGTCAGTTTCAACTTGAGATCGGTCTCAACTTGAGATCGGTCTCAACTTAAGATCGGTCTCAACTTGAGATCGGTCTCAACTTGACATTGGTTCACAAAAGGTATCGCAAGGGACTTGACATAACAGTTTGGGGCGACAATAGGCAATTTAGAGGCTCTGGTTTACTTAAACCACAGGAAGATCACTATAGAACTTGAGATAGCTCTACACTGAGGGCTAGGGATTGCAACTTGAGATCCTTGGAGTTGAGATCCTGTAAGATCGGCTGTGTAGACTTGAGACGACCTCTGAAAAACACTTTCCGCCATTGATCTCAAAGTTGGTCTCAGGATCTTGTATTGATCTTAGCGGATCTCAAGTTGAGAGATCCCCCTAAAGTGTATCACGTGAATTATACTCGTTTTCTACCTCGATGTTTGATAAATGTACCTATTAACTTGCTCCGTGGATAATGTACTATGCCACAGAACTCGCGAAGTGAAGGGATCCGCCATTTTTAAATCATGCGCCTATACCTTGTTGTCGGCCTCTCGACCAATCAGATTGCGTTATTTTTTCAAAGGGTGCAATCTGTAGCTCAAAGCGTGCAGGTAAGGCTCAAAGTGTGCATTTGGTCACTCAAAGTGTGCAATCTGTAGGAACCCAAAGGCACCAGTACATCGTTTCACGGCGTACAGTGCAATCTGTGTACGATAACTGTACCCCTAAGAGCAGTGCGAATTTACACTGAGTTAGTGCATAGGTATGTAATAATAATGCCTACTGTACAAAGTTCTAAATCCATCCAATAATCCCAACTGGCCATTACCCTAAAAGAAAAAAAACAACCTATATTGATATTTGTTCAGGTAGATTTCTCGACCTCACTGATATCAGTGATGATATCACCCACTTCTTCATCAATGGGACACCAGAATGGTAGGTTCCATCAATAATTAATTAGCCTAGGGATGTACTTGATTAAGGTCTAGAGATTTCAATTGGTCATTTAGAGACCCTGCCGCCAGTAGGTTCCATCCATGCGACATTTATGAAGCTCATCACTGGGGGCAAATACATGTATACCAATCAAGTACAGTAACATGGTGTATGCATGCATGA
Source organism: Alentia gelatinosa (assembly GCA_950022655.1). Lineage (NCBI taxonomy): Eukaryota > Metazoa > Annelida > Polychaeta > Phyllodocida > Polynoidae > Alentia > Alentia gelatinosa. The sequence continues at coordinate 46,615,281 of OX465587.1, read as the reverse complement.
ATGCCTTTATTTCAAGATGAATTATTTAGGGTGGTCCAGTGACCTTTGTCCTATGTGTTTCTGTCCAGGTCAAGCCGTGAGAGCAATCTTCAGTTTAAGCAATTCATCTTAGCGTGGTGTGATGAAAAGAATGGCACTTCTCTTTACATGAGGGCATTCTTCTTCATGAGCACTCCGTTTCTTGTCACAGCAGAGGTTAAATTTAACGCTATGAATGTAAGAAATAACAAAAATAATGAATGAATAACAGGATGTCAACTTTTCTTTGTTCACTAAATACAGATATTTCCTTTCTATTCAGGAAAGGGTAGACAGAGGTCATTGTCACTCTTAGTCAAAGTGTATGAATTGGTTTGAATTGAACTGAACTTCTTCTTGCCCAAACTTATGCATTATAAATGTGAAATCTAACCCCAGAGGGACTGTTGCCTGCAAGAGGATGGCATGCAGAAAGGTCAGTCCTAGTGTCAGTCTATACCAATACGGGACAGGCACATTGTTATCTGAACTAATAATTGAACTGCAGCATCACATGATATGATATATAGGATCACTGATATCATTTTCTGGTTCACCTGGGGGTCTTGGTTAAATGTGACGTTATACCTACATTCTCGTATAATTTCATCTTTATCAATCCATCATTTCCTTCTTGAAACTATTTTATCAATCTCAGAAAAATACACAATTTTTTGATGGACCATTTGCCCAGTGCCAGATGATGCCTTAAAGGATCAATTTTCCATTAAGAGTCAAAAAGAATAGCCATACTATAAGAGAAAATGATATATTTACCAGCAAAGTGCATTCAAACTTTGCGCTGAACATCCACTACATGTGTTGCACTCACACATGGCTTCACTTTCATGTAGAATTGTTGACAAAAAGCAAAGCACCAGGAACAAACTGTAGAGGAACAATTCACAGAATGACAAAGTATTCAGTAAATGATGATTAGGTATATCCTTATCAATGCAAATTTAATTCCAAATTCTAAAGCACCTGAAAAGAAAATCTATACTGATTTTCCATAAAGAGCCTGAAGTCGAACCTAGACTATATCAAAAGGATGATGTTTATGTCTTACCAGACCACTGAAGCCTTCATTGTGTTAACAATGGTAGAGTTCTTTTTGAAGTTCTCTTGTTTTTTTTATCACTGTAATTCTCAGCTGCAGTTTCAGTGCTTTATATATCAATGCTTTCATTTAGTAACTATGTTTAGAAATGCAATATTTGGTCAATAGTGTCAGGAACATACATGTTCTGCTAGGCTGCAAATGCAGTTTAGGAACTATGCTTCATCATCATGTCCCAAAGTACATACCTTTGCAGAGTCCACAGTTGCTATGCAATCAGGCCACGTGCACTCCCCAGGATTTGAGGCCATTAAACATGTTTTGAAAAAGAACTTGAAATAGAACTTGAAATAGGTATGATAGTGCATGTAACATTTAATTTTGTCTTATTCAGTTTGTGAACAATGGTATTCAATGAAAGAACCCCCCCCCCCCCCCCTAGAGAATGTGAAATAAAGATTGTTGGAAAAGAATAACCTAATGGTACAATTTCCTGACAGAAACTGGGTCTATTCATTATGGCTACATTATTTCAGGTGACTAGGGAGTGGCCCATATTGAGCCATGGGAAATTAGAGCTTGTTCCTTCCTATCTATTGATAAGCTGAAGAGTGTTATACATTTTTCTCTGCCGACTTCCTCAAGAGTTATCAAATAGGGTTATATTTTGTTCAAGGCAATCATGATCTTATGAGAAAATCTTGGATTGCATGGATAATGTTGTTGGGTGGTTGGGCAAAGAAAAAGTCCACAATCATAGTCTGGCCCTAGTTTGGTTTGTTTGTTTGTTTGTTGGTTTGATTTAACGTCCAGTTAACCATTGCAGGTTCTCACCAAACTCTCTCAAGGTACTTTTACACCACAAGGGTGGTGATTGAATCTATGAAATGAATTTAGGTAGAAACCTCACCCCTACACATTTACCGAGGTGCGAGTTCTTTTACTTTCCACACCACATGGACATGGTATGAGAGGGATTGGCCTTTGATATAGCAGTAAATCTACCACTGATGGGGGTGAAGGAGAAAAGTGGCCGCAGAGGGATCCGAATCATCAAAGTCTGACAACTTTGGTATTACAAGTTCAGTGCTCTTTACCACAGAGCTAACTCCCCATCCCAGTGGCTTTTGTTATGCTTGCGTGCAAGCATATCCAGTCTGCACCACGAGGAGGCGAGGTGACCAACAGGGTGATGGGATGGATAGTTGTGGTCCACCCTAGCAGACCTCTGCCCCTAGAAGGTAACTTTTGACAAAGTTCAACCTGACACATTTGGAGGTGAACTTTGGATATTCTAGGCCTCTCTAACATCTGCCTGTCAGTAAACAATCTATGAATAAAGGCATGTTTTTCCAGTATTTTGGCATTATCATCCTTCATATATGTGAGCTAGTGTTATTTAGAACAATATGAGACATAGAACACTCAGTGAACAGTTGGATACTAGATTTTATTGTAATGTTTGCCAAAGAAGATAGTTTTTCAATAGGGAAATGTTCTGGGGATCCCTTTCCTCTGTGCTCCCATGAGCGGGAAATGGGGGCATTGAAGCACTACCACATCACAGTGCTGAGTATATTCATGCACAGACATGCAAGTCATGAGTGCATTTGACCCATTTTGCACTAAGTGATGCCTTGAGGCATCATTTTCCGAGAAATATGAAATCATTGTGTGTATCTAATTAATGATTTGGGAAATAGTTGATCGATAAAGATGAAACTTCCACACAACATAGGGATATTATTCAATTAAGATTTTTTTATGAAATGGCAAATGCTGACACTACTACAGGCATATTTTGCAGCAGGTGCCCGATGCAAAACTGTTGAGCATTCTAACATGCATAATCTGTAGGCAAGCATTATTGAAATCATATATACTACTGGACTCAGTATACATGTTAGGCCTTTTCAGACTGGAGATCAGGTGGGGATTTGCCTCTTTCTTGGTAGAGGATGTGCCTTGCCTGAAACCCGTGCATGCAGGTGCTACAGGGTCTCCCTTTGTTAAGCAACCTGACTGTGTATTTTGTCAAGGTCACAGCTAGGCTGGCAGATCACACGTACTCCTCAGCACACAGAGAGAGAGTGTGGCATACCTGGGTTCTCACATAGAGTGCTGACTTTCCTTAGTCTTTCGATATTAGGGTCAGGGTTATTCAGCTTTGGTAGATTGTACCTGGCCTGCTTGTGAGCTACTTAGCTTAAGCTAGGGAATGAATAGCTAAACAGTAAAACATTCTTTGATAGATGAATTCTCGTTTATCATAGTTGTTTGTTTTGTCTTGGTGTGAGTAGCAGAAAGGCCTCTGGTTCTGTCACACCTGGAACCGACTGTGGTTCAGCAAATCACAGGGTAACATATAAACCAATGTCACGTTAGTTTGATCATCAGGATCTGGTAATTAACCTAACCCAGCGACGGCTACAAGACTAACACGTTTTAACAAGTGTGTTACTTGTTAAAGGTATTATGGAAAACCATGGTTATGGTGACAATACGGGGTAGATTTATGAGTTGTTTCAGAGAAATTCGTTCTGAATGAGACGGTTACGGCGAGTTCAGAAAGAATTTCTCCAAAACAACGAGTAAATCTACTACGGAGTTCCGGGCTTTCACACATTCTGATTGGCCGAGAGGCCCGGGATTCCCGAGAGCATGGGGAATCTCCGATAATGACGTCACAGTGGTGCAGCCGTTTGTTGAGACCTACGAGTCGCCCGCTCAGCGAGTGGCCGTATTGGTATCGATCGATCTCACATATCGAGGCTATCTAAAGTGTATCATGTGAATTATACTCGTTTTCTACCTCGATGTTTGATAAATGTACCTATTAACTTGCTCCGTGGATAATGTACTATGCCACAGAACTCGCGAAGTGAAGGGATCCGCCATTTTTAAATCATGCGCCTATACCTGTGTTGTCGGCCTCTCGACCAATCAGATTGCGTTATTTTTTTAAAGGGTGCAATCTGTAGCTCAAAGCGTGCAGGTAAGGCTCAAAGTGTGCATTTGGTCACTCAAAGCGTGCAATCTGTAGGAACCCAAAGGCACCAGTACATCGTTTCACGGCGTACAGTGCAATCTGTGTACGATAACTGTACCCCTAGGAGCAGTACGAATTTACACTGAGTTAGTGCATAGGTATGTAATAATAATGCCTACTGTACAAAGTTCTAAATCCATCCAATAATGAAACTTTAATCCCAACTGGCCATTACCCTAAAAGAAAAAAAACAGCCTATATTGATATTTGTTCAGGTAGATTTCTCGACCTCACTGATATCAGTGATGATATCACCCACTTCTTCATCAATGGGACACCAGAATGGTAGGTTCCATCAATAATTAATTAGCCTAGGGATGTACTTGATTAAGGTCTAGAGATTTCAATTGGTCATTTAGAGACCCTGCCACCAGTAGGTTCCATCCATGCGACATTTATGAAGCTCATCACTGGGGGCAAATACATGTATACCAATCAAGTACAGTAACATGGTGTATGCATGCATGAATGCCTTTATTTCAAGATGAATTATTTAGGGTGGTCCAGTGACCTTTGTCCTATGTGTTTCTGTCCAGGTCAAGCCGTGAGAGCAATCTTCAGTTTAAGCAATTCATCTTAGCGTGGTGTGATGAAAAGAATGGCACTTCTCTTTACATGAGGGCATTCTTCTTCATGAGCACTCCGTTTCTTGTCACAGCAGAGGTTAAATTTAACGCTATGAATGTAAGAAATAACAAAAATAATGAATGAATAACAGGATGTCAACTTTTCTTTGTTCACTAAATACAGATATTTCCTTTCTATTCAGGAAAGGGTAGACAGAGGTCATTGTCACTCTTAGTCAAAGTGTATGAATTGGTTTGAATTGAACTGAACTTCTTCTTGCCCAAACTTATGCATTATAAATGTGAAATCTAACCCCAGAGGGACTGTTGCCTGCAAGAGGATGGCATGCAGAAAGGTCAGTCCTAGTGTCAGTCTATACCAATACGGGACAGGCACATTGTTATCTGAACTAATAATTGAACTGCAGCATCACATGATATGATATATAGGATCACTGATATCATTTTCTGGTTCACCTGGGGGTCTTGGTTAAATGTGACGTTATACCTACATTCTCGTATAATTTCATCTTTATCAATCCATCATTTCCTTCTTGAAACTATTTTATCAATCTCAGAAAAATACACAATTTTTTGATGGACCATTTGCCCAGTGCCAGATGATGCCTTAAAGGATCAATTTTCCATTAAGAGTCAAAAAGAATAGCCATACTATAAGAGAAAATGATATATTTACCAGCAAAGTGCATTAAAACTTTGCGCTGAACATCCACTACATGTGTTGCACTCACACATGGCTTCACTTTCATGTAGAATTGTTGACAAAAAGCAAAGCACCAGGAACAAACTGTAGAGGAACAATTCACAGAATGACAAAGTATTCAGTAAATGATGATTAGGTATATCCTTATCAATGCAAATTTAATTCCAAATTCTAAAGCACCTGAAAAGAAAATCTATACTGATTTTCCATAAAGAGCCTGAAGTCGAACCTAGACTATATCAAAAGGATGATGTTTATGTCTTACCAGACCACTGAAGCCTTCATTGTGTTAACAATGGTAGAGTTCTTTTTGAAGTTCTCTTGTTTTTTTTATCACTGTAATTCTCAGCTGCAGTTTCAGTGCTTTATATATCAATGCTTTCATTTAGTAACTATGTTTAGAAATGCAATATTTGGTCAATAGTGTCAGGAACATACATGTTCTGCTAGGCTGCAAATGCAGTTTAGGAACTATGCTTCATCATCATGTCCCAAAGTACATACCTTTGCAGAGTCCACAGTTGATATGCAATCAGGCCACGTGCACTCCCCAGGATTTGAGGCCATTAAACATGTTTTGAAAAAGAACTTGAAATAGAACTTGAAATAGGTATGATAGTGCATGTAACATTTAATTTTGTCTTATTCAGTTTGTGAACAATGGTATTCAATGAAAGAACCCCCCCCCCCCCCTAGAGAATGTGAAATAAAGATTGTTGGAAAAGAATAACCTAATGGTACAATTTCCTGACAGAAACTGGGTCTATTCATTATGGCTACATTATTTCAGGTGACTAGGGAGTGGCCCATATTGAGCCATGGGAAATTAGAGCTTGTTCCTTCCTATCTATTGATAAGCTGAAGAGTGTTATACATTTTTCTCTGCCGACTTCCTCAAGAGTTATCAAATAGGGTTATATTTTGTTCAAGGCAATCATGATCTTATGAGAAAATCTTGGATTGCATGGATAATGTTGTTGGGTGGTTGGGCAAAGAAAAAGTCCACAATCATAGTCTGGCCCTAGTTTGGTTTGTTTGTTTGTTTGTTGGTTTGATTTAACGTCCAGTTAACCATTGCAGGTTCTCACCAAACTTTCTCAAGGTTCTTTTACACCACAAGGGTGGTGATTGAATCTATGAAATGAATTTAGGTAGAAACCTCACCCCTACACATTTACCGAGGTGCGAGTTCTTTTACTTTCCACACCACATGGACATGGTATGAGAGGGATTGGCCTTTGATATAGCAGTAAATCTACCACTGATGGGGGTGAAGGAGAAAAGTGGCCGCAGAGGGATCCGAATCATCAAAGTCTGACAACTTTGGTATTACAAGTTCAGTGCTCTTTACCACAGAGCTAACTCCCCATCCCAGTGGCTTTTGTTATGCTTGCGTGCAAGCATATCCAGTCTGCACCACGAGGAGGCGAGGTGACCAACAGGGTGATGGGATGGATAGTTGTGGTCCACCCTAGCAGACCTCTGCCCCTAGAAGGTAACTTTTGACAAAGTTCAACCTGACACATTTGGAGGTGAACTTTGGATATTCTAGGCCTCTCTAACATCTGCCTGTCAGTAAACAATCTATGAATAAAGGCATGTTTTTCCAGTATTTTGGCATTATCATCCTTCATATATGTGAGCTAGTGTTATTTAGAACAATATGAGACATAGAACACTCAGTGAACAGTTGGATACTAGATTTTATTGTAATGTTTGCCAAAGAAGATAGTTTTTCAATAGGGAAATGTTCTGGGGATCCCTTTCCTCTGTGCTCCCATGAGCGGGAAATGGGGGCATTGAAGCACTACCACATCACAGTGCTGAGTATATTCATGCACAGACATGCAAGTCATGAGTGCATTTGACCCATTTTGCACTGGGTGATGCCTTGAGGCATCATTTTCCGAGAAATATGAAATCATTGTGTGTATCTAATTAATGATTTGGGAAATAGTTGATCGATAAAGATGAAACTTCCACACAACATAGGGATATTATTCAATTAAGATTTTTTTATGAAATGGCAAATGCTGACACTACTACAGGCATATTTTGCAGCAGGTGCCCGATGCAAAACTGTTGAGCATTCTAACATGCATAATCTGTAGGCAAGCATTATTGAAATCATATATACTACTGGACTCAGTATACATGTTAGGCCTTTTCAGACTGGAGATCAGGTGGGGATTTGCCTCTTTCTTGGTAGAGGATGTGCCTTGCCTGAAACCCGTGCATGCAGGTGCTACAGGGTCTCCCTTTGTTAAGCAACCTGACTGTGTATTTTGTCAAGGTCACAGCTAGGCTGGCAGATCACACGTACTCCTCAGCACACAGAGAGAGAGTGTGGCATACCTGGGTTCTCACATAGAGTGCTGACTTTCCTTAGTCTTTCGATATTAGGGTCAGGGTTATTCAGCTTTGGTAGATTGTACCTGGCCTGCTTGTGAGCTACTTAGCTTCAGCTAGGGAATGAATAGCTAAACAGTAAAACATTCTTTGATAGATGAATTCTCGTTTATCATAGTTGTTTGTTTTGTCTTGGTGTGAGTAGCAGAAAGGCCTCTGGTTCTGTCACACCTGGAACCGACTGTGGTTCAGCAAATCACAGGGTAACATATAAACCAATGTCACGTTAGTTTGATCATCAGGATCTGGTAATTAACCTAACCCAGCGACGGCTACAAAACTAACACGTTTTAACAAGTGTGTTACTTGTTAAAGGTATTATGGAAAACCATGGTTATGGTGACAATACGGGGTAGATTTATGAGTTGTTTCAGAGAAATTCGTTCTGAATGAGACGGTTACGGCGAGTTCAGAACGAATTTCTCCAAAACAACGAGTAAATCTACTACGGAGTTCCGGGCTTTCACACATTCTGATTGGCCGAGAGGCCCGGGATTCCCGAGAGCATGGGGAATCCCCGATAATGACGTCACAGTGGTGCAGCCGTTTGTTGAGACCTACGAGTCGCCCGCTCAGCGAGTGGCCGTATTGGTATCGATCGATCTCACATATCGAGGCTATCTAAAGTGTATCATGTGAATTATACTCGTTTTCTACCTCGATGTTTGATAAATGTACCTATTAACTTGCTCCGTGGATAATGTACTATGCCACAGAACTCGCAAAGTGAAGGGATCCGCCATTTTTAAATCATGCGCCTATACCTGTGTTGTCGGCCTCTCGACCAATCAGATTGCATTATTTTTTCAAAGGGTGCAATCTGTAGCTCAAAGCGTGCAGGTAAGGCTCAAAGTGTGCATTTGGTCACTCAAAGCGTGCAATCTGTAGGAACCCAAAGGCACCAGTACATCGTTTCACGGCGTACAGTGCAATCTGTGTACGATAACTGTACCCCTAGGAGCAGTACGAATTTACACTGAGTTAGTGCATAGGTATGTAATAATAATGCCTACTGTACAAAGTTCTAAATCCATCCAATAATGAAACTTTAATCCCAACTGGCCATTACCCTAAAAGAAAAAAAACAGCCTATATTGATATTTGTTCAGGTAGATTTCTCGACCTCACTGATATCAGTGATGATATCACCCACTTCTTCATCAATGGGACACCAGAATGGTAGGTTCCATCAATAATTAATTAGCCTAGGGATGTACTTGATTAAGGTCTAGAGATTTCAATTGGTCATTTAGAGACCCTGCCACCAGTAGGTTCCATCCATGCGACATTTATGAAGCTCATCACTGGGGGCAAATACATGTATACCAATCAAGTACAGTAACATGGTGTATGCATGCATGAATGCCTTTATTTCAAGATGAATTATTTAGGGTGGTCCAGTGACCTTTGTCCTATGTGTTTCTGTCCAGGTCAAGCCGTGAGAGCAATCTTCAGTTTAAGCAATTCATCTTAGCGTGGTGTGATGAAAAGAACGGCACTTCTCTTTACATGAGGGCATTCTTCTTCATGAGCACTCCGTTTCTTGTCACAGCAGAGGTTAAATTTAACGCTATGAATGTAAGAAATAACAAAAATAATGAATGAATAACAGGATGTCAACTTTTCTTTGTTCACTAAATACAGATATTTCCTTTCTATTCAGGAAAGGGTAGACAGAGGTCATTGTCACTCTTAGTCAAAGTGTATGAATTGGTTTGAATTGAACTGAACTTCTTCTTGCCCAAACTTATGCATTATAAATGTGAAATCTAACCCCAGAGGGACTGTTGCCTGCAAGAGGATGGCATGCAGAAAGGTCAGTCCTAGTGTCAGTCTATACCAATACGGGACAGGCACATTGTTATCTGAACTAATAATTGAACTGCAGCATCACATGATATGATATATAGGATCACTGATATCATTTTCTGGTTCACCTGGGGGTCTTGGTTAAATGTGATGTTATACCTACATTCTCGTATAATTTCATCTTTATCAATCCATCATTTCCTTCTTGAAACTATTTTATCAATCTCAGAAAAATACACAATTTTTTGATGGACCATTTGCCCAGTGCCAGATGATGCCTTAAAGGATCAATTTTCCATTAAGAGTCAAAAAGAATAGCCATACTATAAGAGAAAATGATATATTTACCAGCAAAGTGCATTAAAACTTTGCGCTGAACATCCACTACATGTGTTGCACTCACACATGGCTTCACTTTCATGTAGAATTGTTGACAAAAAGCAAAGCACCAGGAACAAACTGTAGAGGAACAATTCACAGAATGACAAAGTATTCAGTAAATGATGATTAGGTATATCCTTATCAATGCAAATTTAATTCCAAATTCTAAAGCACCTGAAAAGAAAATCTATACTGATTTTCCATAAAGAGCCTGAAGTCGAACCTAGACTATATCAAAAGGATGATGTTTATGTCTTACCAGACCACTGAAGCCTTCATTGTGTTAACAATGGTAGAGTTCTTTTTGAAGTTCTCTTGTTTTTTTTATCACTGTAATTCTCAGCTGCAGTTTCAGTGCTTTATATATCAATGCTTTCATTTAGTAACTATGTTTAGAAATGCAATATTTGGTCAATAGTGTCAGGAACATACATGTTCTGCTAGGCTGCAAATGCAGTTTAGGAACTATGCTTCATCATCATGTCCCAAAGTACATACCTTTGCAGAGTCCACAGTTGATATGCAATCAGGCCACGTGCACTCCCCAGGATTTGAGGCCATTAAACATGTTTTGAAAAAGAACTTGAAATAGAACTTGAAATAGGTATGATAGTGCATGTAACATTTAATTTTGTCTTATTCAGTTTGTGAACAATGGTATTCAATGAAAGAACCCCCCCCCCCCCCTAGAGAATGTGAAATAAAGATTGTTGGAAAAGAATAACCTAATGGTACAATTTCCTGACAGAAACTGGGTCTATTCATTATGGCTACATTATTTCAGGTGACTAGGGAGTGGCCCATATTGAGCCATGGGAAATTAGAGCTTGTTCCTTCCTATCTATTGATAAGCTGAAGAGTGTTATACATTTTTCTCTGCCGACTTCCTCAAGAGTTATCAAATAGGGTTATATTTTGTTCAAGGCAATCATGATCTTATGAGAAAATATTGGATTGCATGGATAATGTTGTTGGGTGGTTGGGCAAAGAAAAAGTCCACAATCATAGTCTGGCCCTAGTTTGGTTTGTTTGTTTGTTTGTTGGTTTGATTTAACGTCCAGTTAACCATTGCAGGTTCTCACCAAACTTTCTCAAGGTTCTTTTACACCACAAAGGTGGTGATTGAATCTATGAAATGAATTTAGGTAGAAACCTCACCCCTACACATTTACCGAGGTGCGAGTTCTTTTACTTTCCACACCACATGGACATGGTATGAGAGGGATTGGCCTTTGATATAGCAGTAAATCTACCACTGATGGGGGTGAAGGAGAAAAGTGGCCGCAGAGGGATCCGAATCATCAAAGTCTGACAACTTTGGTATTACAAGTTCAGTGCTCTTTACCACAGAGCTAACTCCCCATCCCAGTGGCTTTTGTTATGCTTGCGTGCAAGCATATCCAGTCTGCACCACGAGGAGGCGAGGTGACCAACAGGGTGATGGGATGGATAGTTGTGGTCCACCCTAGCAGACCTCTGCCCCTAGAAGGTAACTTTTGACAAAGTTCAACCTGACACATTTGGAGGTGAACTTTGGATATTCTAGGCCTCTCTAACATCTGCCTGTCAGTAAACAATCTATGAATAAAGGCATGTTTTTCCAGTATTTTGGCATTATCATCCTTCATATATGTGAGCTAGTGTTATTTAGAACAATATGAGACATAGAACACTCAGTGAACAGTTGGATACTAGATTTTATTGTAATGTTTGCCAAAGAAGATAGTTTTTCAATAGGGAAATGTTCTGGGGATCCCTTTCCTCTGTGCTCCCATGAGCGGGAAATGGGGGCATTGAAGCACTACCACATCACAGTGCTGAGTATATTCATGCACAGACATGCAAGTCATGAGTGCATTTGACCCATTTTGCACTGGGTGATGCCTTGAGGCATCATTTTCCGAGAAATATGAAATCATTGTGTGTATCTAATTAATGATTTGGGAAATAGTTGATCGATAAAGATGAAACTTCCACACAACATAGGGATATTATTCAATTAAGATTTTTTTATGAAATGGCAAATGCTGACACTACTACAGGCATATTTTGCAGCAGGTGCCCGATGCAAAACTGTTGAGCATTCTAACATGCATAATCTGTAGGCAAGCATTATTGAAATCATATATACTACTGGACTCAGTATACATGTTAGGCCTTTTCAGACTGGAGATCAGGTGGGGATTTGCCTCTTTCTTGGTAGAGGATGTGCCTTGCCTGAAACCCGTGCATGCAGGTGCTACAGGGTCTCCCTTTGTTAAGCAACCTGACTGTGTATTTTGTCAAGGTCACAGCTAGGCTGGCAGATCACACGTACTCCTCAGCACACAGAGAGAGAGTGTGGCATACCTGGGTTCTCACATAGAGTGCTGACTTTCCTTAGTCTTTCGATATTAGGGTCAGGGTTATTCAGCTTTGGTAGATTGTACCTGGCCTGCTTGTGAGCTACTTAGCTTCAGCTAGGGAATGAATAGCTAAACAGTAAAACATTCTTTGATAGATGAATTCTCGTTTATCATAGTTGTTTGTTTTGTCTTGGTGTGAGTAGCAGAAAGGCCTCTGGTTCTGTCACACCTGGAACCGACTGTGGTTCAGCAAATCACAGGGTAACATATAAACCAATGTCACGTTAGTTTGATCATCAGGATCTGGTAATTAACCTAACCCAGCGACGGCTACAAGACTAACACGTTTTAACAAGTGTGTTACTTGTTAAAGGTATTATGGAAAACCATGGTTATGGTGACAATACGGGGTAGATTTATGAGTTGTTTCAGAGAAATTCGTTCTGAATGAGACGGTTACGGCGAGTTCAGAACGAATTTCTCCAAAACAACGAGTAAATCTACTACGGAGTTCCGGGCTTTCACACATTCTGATTGGCCGAGAGGCCCGGGATTCCCGAGAGCATGGGGAATCCCCGATAATGACGTCACAGTGGTGCAGCCGTTTGTTGAGACCTACGAGTCGCCCGCTCAGCGAGTGGCCGTATTGGTATCGATCGATCTCACATATCGAGGCTATCTAAAGTGTATCATGTGAATTATACTCGTTTTCTACCTCGATGTTTGATAAATGTACCTATTAACTTGCTCCATGGATAATGTACTATGCCACAGAACTCGCGAAGTGAAGGGATCCGCCATTTTTAAATCATGCGCCTATACCTGTGTTGTCGGCCTCTCGACCAATCAGATTGCGTTATTTTTTCAAAGGGTGCAATCTGTAGCTCAAAGCGTGCAGGTAAGGCTCAAAGTGTGCATTTGGTCACTCAAAGCGTGCAATCTGTAGGAACCCAAAGGCACCAGTACATCATTTCACAGCGTACAGTGCAATCTGTGTACGATAACTGTACCCCTAGGAGCAGTACGAATTTACACTGAGTTAGTGCATAGGTATGTAATAATAATGCCTACTGTACAAAGTTCTAAATCCATCCAATAATGAAACTTTAATCCCAACTGGCCATTACCCTAAAAGAAAAAAAACAGCCTATATTGATATTTGTTCAGGTAGATTTCTCGACCTCACTGATATCAGTGATGATATCACCCACTTCTTCATCAATGGGACACCAGAATGGTAGGTTCCATCAATAATTAATTAGCCTAGGGATGTACTTGATTAAGGTCTAGAGATTTCAATTGGTCATTTAGAGACCCTGCCACCAGTAGGTTCCATCCATGCGACATTTATGAAGCTCATCACTGGGGGCAAATACATGTATACCAATCAAGTACAGTAACATGGTGTATGCATGCATGAATGCCTTTATTTCAAGATGAATTATTTAGGGTGGTCCAGTGACCTTTGTCCTATGTGTTTCTGTCCAGGTCAAGCCGTGAGAGCAATCTTCAGTTTAAGCAATTCATCTTAGCGTGGTGTGATGAAAAGAACGGCACTTCTCTTTACATGAGGGCATTCTTCTTCATGAGCACTCCGTTTCTTGTCACAGCAGAGGTTAAATTTAACGCTATGAATGTAAGAAATAACAAAAATAATGAATGAATAACAGGATGTCAACTTTTCTTTGTTCACTAAATACAGATATTTCCTTTCTATTCAGGAAAGGGTAGACAGAGGTCATTGTCACTCTTAGTCAAAGTGTATGAATTGGTTTGAATTGAACTGAACTTCTTCTTGCCCAAACTTATGCATTATAAATGTGAAATCTAACCCCAGAGGGACTGTTGCCTGCAAGAGGATGGCATGCAGAAAGGTCAGTCCTAGTGTCAGTCTATACCAATACGGGACAGGCACATTGTTATCTGAACTAATAATTGAACTGCAGCATCACATGATATGATATATAGGATCACTGATATCATTTTCTGGTTCACCTGGGGGTCTTGGTTAAATGTGACGTTATACCTACATTCTCGTATAATTTCATCTTTATCAATCCATCATTTCCTTCTTGAAACTATTTTATCAATCTCAGAAAAATACACAATTTTTTGATGGACCATTTGCCCAGTGCCAGATGATGCCTTAAAGGATCAATTTTCCATTAAGAGTCAAAAAGAATAGCCATACTATAAGAGAAAATGATATATTTACCAGCAAAGTGCATTAAAACTTTGCGCTGAACATCCACTACATGTGTTGCACTCACACATGGCTTCACTTTCATGTAGAATTGTTGACAAAAAGCAAAGCACCAGGAACAAACTGTAGAGGAACAATTCACAGAATGACAAAGTATTCAGTAAATGATGATTAGGTATATCCTTATCAATGCAAATTTAATTCCAAATTCTAAAGCACCTGAAAAGAAAATCTATACTGATTTTCCATAAAGAGCCTGAAGTCGAACCTAGACTATATCAAAAGGATGATGTTTATGTCTTACCAGACCACTGAAGCCTTCATTGTGTTAACAATGGTAGAGTTCTTTTTGAAGTTCTCTTGTTTTTTTTATCACTGTAATTCTCAGCTGCAGTTTCAGTGCTTTATATATCAATGCTTTCATTTAGTAACTATGTTTAGAAATGCAATATTTGGTCAATAGTGTCAGGAACATACATGTTCTGCTAGGCTGCAAATGCAGTTTAGGAACTATGCTTCATCATCATGTCCCAAAGTACATACCTTTGCAGAGTCCACAGTTGCTATGCAATCAGGCCACGTGCACTCCCCAGGATTTGAGGCCATTAAACATGTTTTGAAAAAGAACTTGAAATAGAACTTGAAATAGGTATGATAGTGCATGTAACATTTAATTTTGTCTTATTCAGTTTGTGAACAATGGTATTCAATGAAAGAACCCCCCCCCTAGAGAATGTGAAATAAAGATTGTTGGAAAAGAATAACCTAATGGTACAATTTCCTGACAGAAACTGGGTCTATTCATTATGGCTACATTATTTCAGGTGACTAGGGAGTGGCCCATATTGAGCCATGGGAAATTAGAGCTTGTTCCTTCCTATCTATTGATAAGCTGAAGAGTGTTATACATTTTTCTCTGCCGACTTCCTCAAGAGTTATCAAATAGGGTTATATTTTGTTCAAGGCAATCATGATCTTATGAGAAAATATTGGATTGCATGGATAATGTTGTTGGGTGGTTGGGCAAAGAAAAAGTCCACAATCATAGTCTGGCCCTAGTTTGGTTTGTTTGTTTGTTTGTTGGTTTGATTTAACGTCCAGTTAACCATTGCAGGTTCTCACCAAACTTTCTCAAGGTTCTTTTACACCACAAAGGTGGTGATTGAATCTATGAAATGAATTTAGGTAGAAACCTCACCCCTACACATTTACCGAGGTGCGAGTTCTTTTACTTTCCACACCACATGGACATGGTATGAGAGGGATTGGCCTTTGATATAGCAGTAAATCTACCACTGATGGGGGTGAAGGAGAAAAGTGGCCGCAGAGGGATCCGAATCATCAAAGTCTGACAACTTTGGTATTACAAGTTCAGTGCTCTTTACCACAGAGCTAACTCCCCATCCCAGTGGCTTTTGTTATGCTTGCGTGCAAGCATATCCAGTCTGCACCACGAGGAGGCGAGGTGACCAACAGGGTGATGGGATAGATAGTTGTGGTCCACCCTAGCAGACCTCTGCCCCTAGAAGGTAACTTTTGACAAAGTTCAACCTGACACATTTGGAGGTGAACTTTGGATATTCTAGGCCTCTCTAACATCTGCCTGTCAGTAAACAATCTATGAATAAAGGCATGTTTTTCCAGTATTTTGGCATTATCATCCTTCATATATGTGAGCTAGTGTTATTTAGAACAATATGAGACATAGAACACTCAGTGAACAGTTGGATACTAGATTTTATTGTAATGTTTGCCAAAGAAGATAGTTTTTCAATAGGGAAATGTTCTGGGGATCCCTTTCCTCTGTGCTCCCATGAGCGGGAAATGGGGGCATTGAAGCACTACCACATCACAGTGCTGAGTATATTCATGCACAGACATGCAAGTCATGAGTGCATTTGACCCATTTTGCACTGGGTGATGCCTTGAGGCATCATTTTCCGAGAAATATGAAATCATTGTGTGTATCTAATTAATGATTTGGGAAATAGTTGATCGATAAAGATGAAACTTCCACACAACATAGGGATATTATTCAATTAAGATTTTTTTATGAAATGGCAAATGCTGACACTACTACAGGCATATTTTGCAGCAGGTGCCCGATGCAAAACTGTTGAGCATTCTAACATGCATAATCTGTAGGCAAGCATTATTGAAATCATATATACTACTGGACTCAGTATACATGTTAGGCCTTTTCAGACTGGAGATCAGGTGGGGATTTGCCTCTTTCTTGGTAGAGGATGTGCCTTGCCTGAAACCCGTGCATGCAGGTGCTACAGGGTCTCCCTTTGTTAAGCAACCTGACTGTGTATTTTGTCAAGGTCACAGCTAGGCTGGCAGATCACACGTACTCCTCAGCACACAGAGAGAGAGTGTGGCATACCTGGGTTCTCACATAGAGTGCTGACTTTCCTTAGTCTTTCGATATTAGGGTCAGGGTTATTCAGCTTTGGTAGATTGTACCTGGCCTGCTTGTGAGCTACTTAGCTTCAGCTAGGGAATGAATAGCTAAACAGTAAAACATTCTTTGATAGATGAATTCTCGTTTATCATAGTTGTTTGTTTTGTCTTGGTGTGAGTAGCAGAAGGGCCTCTGGTTCTGTCACACCTGGAACCGACTGTGGTTCAGCAAATCACAGGGTAACATATAAACCAATGTCACGTTAGTTTGATCATCAGGATCTGGTAATTAACCTAACCCAGCGACGGCTACAAGACTAACACGTTTTAACAAGTGTGTTACTTGTTAAAGGTATTATGGAAAACCATGGTTATGGTGACAATACGGGGTAGATTTATGAGTTGTTTCAGAGAAATTCGTTCTGAATGAGACGGTTACGGCGAGTTCAGAACGAATTTCTCCAAAACAACGAGTAAATCTACTACGGAGTTCCGGGCTTTCACACATTCTGATTGGCCGAGAGGCCCGGGATTCCCGAGAGCATGGGGAATCCCCGATAATGACGTCACAGTGGTGCAGCCGTTTGTTGAGACCTACGAGTCGCCCGCTCAGCGAGTGGCCGTATTTGTATCGATCGATCTCACATATCGAGGCTATCTAAAGTGTATCATGTGAATTATACTCGTTTTCTACCTCGATGTTTGATAAATGTACCTATTAACTTGCTCCGTGGATAATGTACTATGCCACAGAACTCGCGAAGTGAAGGGATCCGCCATTTTTAAATCATGCGCCTATACCTGTGTTGTCGGCCTCTCGACCAATCAGATTGCGTTATTTTTTCAAAGGGTGCAATCTGTAGCTCAAAGCGTGCAGGTAAGGCTCAAAGTGTGCATTTGGTCACTCAAAGCGTGCAATCTGTAGGAACCCAAAGGCACCAGTACATCGTTTCACGGCGTACAGTGCAATCTGTGTACGATAACTGTACCCTTAGGAGCAGTACGAATTTACACTGAGTTAGTGCATAGGTATGTAATAATAATGCCTACTGTACAAAGTTCTAAATCCATCCAATAATGAAACTTTAATCCCAACTGGCCATTACCCTAAAAGAAAAAAAACAGCCTATATTGATATTTGTTCAGGTAGATTTCTCGACCTCACTGATATCAGTGATGATATCACCCACTTCTTCATCAATGGGACACCAGAATGGTAGGTTCCATCAATAATTAATTAGCCTAGGGATGTACTTGATTAAGGTCTAGAGATTTCAATTGGTCATTTAGAGACCCTGCCACCAGTAGGTTCCATCCATGCGACATTTATGAAGCTCATCACTGGGGGCAAATACATGTATACCAATCAAGTACAGTAACATGGTGTATGCATGCATGAATGCCTTTATTTCAAGATGAATTATTTAGGGTGGTCCAGTGACCTTTGTCCTATGTGTTTCTGTCCAGGTCAAGCCGTGAGAGCAATCTTCAGTTTAAGCAATTCATCTTAGCGTGGTGTGATGAAAAGAACGGCACTTCTCTTTACATGAGGGCATTCTTCTTCATGAGCACTCCGTTTCTTGTCACAGCAGAGGTTAAATTTAATGCTATGAATGTAAGAAATAACAAAAATAATGAATGAATAACAGGATGTCAACTTTTCTTTGTTCACTAAATACAGATATTTCCTTTCTATTCAGGAAAGGGTAGACAGAGGTCATTGTCACTCTTAGTCAAAGTGTATGAATTGGTTTGAATTGAACTGAACTTCTTCTTGCCCAAACTTATGCATTATAAATGTGAAATCTAACCCCAGAGGGACTGTTGCCTGCAAGAGGATGGCATGCAGAAAGGTCAGTCCTAGTGTCAGTCTATACCAATACGGGACAGGCACATTGTTATCTGAACTAATAATTGAACTGCAGCATCACATGATATGATATATAGGATCACTGATATCATTTTCTGGTTCACCTGGGGGTCTTGGTTAAATGTGACGTTATACCTACATTCTCGTATAATTTCATCTTTATCAATCCATCATTTCCTTCTTGAAACTATTTTATCAATCTCAGAAAAATACACAATTTTTTGATGGACCATTTGCCCAGTGCCAGATGATGCCTTAAAGGATCAATTTTCCATTAAGAGTCAAAAAGAATAGCCATACTATAAGAGAAAATGATATATTTACCAGCAAAGTGCATTAAAACTTTGCGCTGAACATCCACTACATGTGTTGCACTCACACATGGCTTCACTTTCATGTAGAATTGTTGACAAAAAGCAAAGCACCAGGAACAAACTGTAGAGGAACAATTCACAGAATGACAAAGTATTCAGTAAATGATGATTAGGTATATCCTTATCAATGCAAATTTAATTCCAAATTCTAAAGCACCTGAAAAGAAAATCTATACTGATTTTCCATAAAGAGCCTGAAGTCGAACCTAGACTATATCAAAAGGATGATGTTTATGTCTTACCAGACCACTGAAGCCTTCATTGTGTTAACAATGGTAGAGTTCTTTTTGAAGTTCTCTTGTTTTTTTTATCACTGTAATTCTCAGCTGCAGTTTCAGTGCTTTATATATCAATGCTTTCATTTAGTAACTATGTTTAGAAATGCAATATTTGGTCAATAGTGTCAGGAACATACATGTTCTGCTAGGCTGCAAATGCAGTTTAGGAACTATGCTTCATCATCATGTCCCAAAGTACATACCTTTGCAGAGTCCACAGTTGCTATGCAATCAGGCCACGTGCACTCCCCAGGATTTGAGGCCATTAAACATGTTTTGAAAAAGAACTTGAAATAGAACTTGAAATAGGTATGATAGTGCATGTAACATTTAATTTTGTCTTATTCAGTTTGTGAACAATGGTATTCAATGAAAGAACCCCCCCCCCTAGAGAATGTGAAATAAAGATTGTTGGAAAAGAATAACCTAATGGTACAATTTCCTGACAGAAACTGGGTCTATTCATTATGGCTACATTATTTCAGGTGACTAGGGAGTGGCCCATATTGAGCCATGGGAAATTAGAGCTTGTTCCTTCCTATCTATTGATAAGCTGAAGAGTGTTACACATTTTTCTCTGCCGACTTCCTCAAGAGTTATCAAATAGGGTTATATTTTGTTCAAGGCAATCATGATCTTATGAGAAAATCTTGGATTGCATGGATAATGTTGTTGGGTGGTTGGGCAAAGAAAAAGTCCACAATCATAGTCTGGCCCTAGTTTGGTTTGTTTGTTTGTTTGTTGGTTTGATTTAACGTCCAGTTAACCATTGCAGGTTCTCACCAAACTTTCTCAAGGTTCTTTTACACCACAAGGGTGGTGATTGAATCTATGAAATGAATTTAGGTAGAAACCTCACCCCTACACATTTACCGAGGTGCGAGTTCTTTTACTTTCCACACCACATGGACATGGTATGAGAGGGATTGGCCTTTGATATAGCAGTAAATCTACCACTGATGGGGGTGAAGGAGAAAAGTGGCCGCAGAGGGATCCGAATCATCAAAGTCTGACAACTTTGGTATTACAAGTTCAGTGCTCTTTACCACAGAGCTAACTCCCCATCCCAGTGGCTTTTGTTATGCTTGCGTGCAAGCATATCCAGTCTGCACCACGAGGAGGCGAGGTGACCAACAGGGTGATGGGATGGATAGTTGTGGTCCACCCTAGCAGACCTCTGCCCCTAGAAGGTAACTTTTGACAAAGTTCAACCTGACACATTTGGAGGTGAACTTTGGATATTCTAGGCCTCTCTAACATCTGCCTGTCAGTAAACAATCTATGAATAAAGGCATGTTTTTCCAGTATTTTGGCATTATCATCCTTCATATATGTGAGCTAGTGTTATTTAGAACAATATGAGACATAGAACACTCAGTGAACAGTTGGATACTAGATTTTATTGTAATGTTTGCCAAAGAAGATAGTTTTTCAATAGGGAAATGTTCTGGGGATCCCTTTCCTCTGTGCTCCCATGAGCGGGAAATGGGGGCATTGAAGCACTACCACATCACAGTGCTGAGTATATTCATGCACAGACATGCAAGTCATGAGTGCATTTGACCCATTTTGCACTGGGTGATGCCTTGAGGCATCATTTTCCGAGAAATATGAAATCATTGTGTGTATCTAATTAATGATTTGGGAAATAGTTGATCGATAAAGATGAAACTTCCACACAACATAGGGATATTATTCAATTAAGATTTTTTTATGAAATGGCAAATGCTGACACTACTACAGGCATATTTTGCAGCAGGTGCCCGATGCAAAACTGTTGAGCATTCTAACATGCATAATCTGTAGGCAAGCATTATTGAAATCATATATACTACTGGACTCAGTATACATGTTAGGCCTTTTCAGACTGGAGATCAGGTGGGGATTTGCCTCTTTCTTGGTAGAGGATGTGCCTTGCCTGAAACCCGTGCATGCAGGTGCTACAGGGTCTCCCTTTGTTAAGCAACCTGACTGTGTATTTTGTCAAGGTCACAGCTAGGCTGGCAGATCACACGTACTCCTCAGCACACAGAGAGAGAGTGTGGCATACCTGGGTTCTCACATAGAGTGCTGACTTTCCTTAGTCTTTCGATATTAGGGTCAGGGTTATTCAGCTTTGGTAGATTGTACCTGGCCTGCTTGTGAGCTACTTAGCTTCAGCTAGGGAATGAATAGCTAAACAGTAAAACATTCTTTGATAGATGAATTCTCGTTTATCATAGTTGTTTGTTTTGTCTTGGTGTGAGTAGCAGAAAGGCCTCTGGTTCTGTCACACCTGGAACCGACTGTGGTTCAGCAAATCACAGGGTAACATATAAACCAATGTCACGTTAGTTTGATCATCAGGATCTGGTAATTAACCTAACCCAGCGACGGCTACAAGACTAACACGTTTTAACAAGTGTGTTACTTGTTAAAGGTATTATGGAAAACCATGGTTATGGTGACAATACGGGGTAGATTTATGAGTTGTTTCAGAGAAATTCGTTCTGAATGAGACGGTTACGGCGAGTTCAGAACGAATTTCTCCAAAACAACGAGTAAATCTACTACGGAGTTCCGGGCTTTCACACATTCTGATTGGCCGAGAGGCCCGGGATTCCCGAGAGCATGGGGAATCCCCGATAATGACGTCACAGTGGTGCAGCCGTTTGTTGAGACCTACGAGTCGCCCACTCAGCGAGTGGCCGTATTGGTATCGATCGATCTCACATATCGAGGCTATCTAAAGTGTATCATGTGAATTATACTCGTTTTCTACCTCGATGTTTGATAAATGTACCTATTAACTTGCTCCGTGGATAATGTACTATGCCACAGAACTCGCGAAGTGAAGGGATCCGCCATTTTTAAATCATGCGCCTATACCTTGTTGTCGGCCTCTCGACCAATCAGATTGCGTTATTTTTTCAAAGGGTGCAATCTGTAGCTCAAAGCGTGCAGGTAAGGCTCAAAGTGTGCATTTGGTCACTCAAAGCGTGCAATCTGTAGGAACCCAAAGGCACCAGTACATCGTTTCACGGCGTACAGTGCAATCTGTGTACGATAACTGTACCCTTAGGAGCAGTACGAATTTACACTGAGTTAGTGCATAGGTATGTAATAATAATGCCTACTGTACAAAGTTCTAAATCCATCCAATAATGAAACTTTAATCCCAACTGGCCATTACCCTAAAAGAAAAAAAACAGCCTATATTGATATTTGTTCAGGTAGATTTCTCGACCTCACTGATATCAGTGATGATATCACCCACTTCTTCATCAATGGGACACCAGAATGGTAGGTTCCATCAATAATTAATTAGCCTAGGGATGTACTTGATTAAGGTCTAGAGATTTCAATTGGTCATTTAGAGACCCTGCCACCAGTAGGTTCCATCCATGCGACATTTATGAAGCTCATCACTGGGGGCAAATACATGTATACCAATCAAGTACAGTAACATGGTGTATGCATGCATGAATGCCTTTATTTCAAGATGAATTATTTAGGGTGGTCCAGTGACCTTTGTCCTATGTGTTTCTGTCCAGGTCAAGCCGTGAGAGCAATCTTCAGTTTAAGCAATTCATCTTAGCGTGGTGTGATGAAAAGAACGGCACTTCTCTTTACATGAGGGCATTCTTCTTCATGAGCACTCCGTTTCTTGTCACAGCAGAGGTTAAATTTAATGCTATGAATGTAAGAAATAACAAAAATAATGAATGAATAACAGGATGTCAACTTTTCTTTGTTCACTAAATACAGATATTTCCTTTCTATTCAGGAAAGGGTAGACAGAGGTCATTGTCACTCTTAGTCAAAGTGTATGAATTGGTTTGAATTGAACTGAACTTCTTCTTGCCCAAACTTATGCATTATAAATGTGAAATCTAACCCCAGAGGGACTGTTGCCTGCAAGAGGATGGCATGCAGAAAGGTCAGTCCTAGTGTCAGTCTATACCAATACGGGACAGGCACATTGTTATCTGAACTAATAATTGAACTGCAGCATCACATGATATGATATATAGGATCACTGATATCATTTTCTGGTTCACCTGGGGGTCTTGGTTAAATGTGACGTTATACCTACATTCTCGTATAATTTCATCTTTATCAATCCATCATTTCCTTCTTGAAACTATTTTATCAATCTCAGAAAAATACACAATTTTTTGATGGACCATTTGCCCAGTGCCAGATGATGCCTTAAAGGATCAATTTTCCATTAAGAGTCAAAAAGAATAGCCATACTATAAGAGAAAATGATATATTTACCAGCAAAGTGCATTAAAACTTTGCGCTGAACATCCACTACATGTGTTGCACTCACACATGGCTTCACTTTCATGTAGAATTGTTGACAAAAAGCAAAGCACCAGGAACAAACTGTAGAGGAACAATTCACAGAATGACAAAGTATTCAGTAAATGATGATTAGGTATATCCTTATCAATGCAAATTTAATTCCAAATTCTAAAGCACCTGAAAAGAAAATCTATACTGATTTTCCATAAAGAGCCTGAAGTCGAACCTAGACTATATCAAAAGGATGATGTTTATGTCTTACCAGACCACTGAAGCCTTCATTGTGTTAACAATGGTAGAGTTCTTTTTGAAGTTCTCTTGTTTTTTTTATCACTGTAATTCTCAGCTGCAGTTTCAGTGCTTTATATATCAATGCTTTCATTTAGTAACTATGTTTAGAAATGCAATATTTGGTCAATAGTGTCAGGAACATACATGTTCTGCTAGGCTGCAAATGCAGTTTAGGAACTATGCTTCATCATCATGTCCCAAAGTACATACCTTTGCAGAGTCCACAGTTGCTATGCAATCAGGCCACGTGCACTCCCCAGGATTTGAGGCCATTAAACATGTTTTGAAAAAGAACTTGAAATAGAACTTGAAATAGGTATGATAGTGCATGTAACATTTAATTTTGTCTTATTCAGTTTGTGAACAATGGTATTCAATGAAAGAACCCCCCCCCCCCCCCCCCTAGAGAATGTGAAATAAAGATTGTTGGAAAAGAATAACCTAATGGTACAATTTCCTGACAGAAACTGGGTCTATTCATTATGGCTACATTATTTCAGGTGACTAGGGAGTGGCCCATATTGAGCCATGGGAAATTAGAGCTTGTTCCTTCCTATCTATTGATAAGCTGAAGAGTGTTATACATTTTTCTCTGCCGACTTCCTCAAGAGTTATCAAATAGGGTTATATTTTGTTCAAGGCAATCATGATCTTATGAGAAAATATTGGATTGCATGGATAATGTTGTTGGGTGGTTGGGCAAAGAAAAAGTCCACAATCATAGTCTGGCCCTAGTTTGGTTTGTTTGTTTGTTTGTTGGTTTGATTTAACGTCCAGTTAACCATTGCAGGTTCTCACCAAACTTTCTCAAGGTTCTTTTACACCACAAAGGTGGTGATTGAATCTATGAAATGAATTTAGGTAGAAACCTCACCCCTACACATTTACCGAGGTGCGAGTTCTTTTACTTTCCACACCACATGGACATGGTATGAGAGGGATTGGCCTTTGATATAGCAGTAAATCTACCACTGATGGGGGTGAAGGAGAAAAGTGGCCGCAGAGGGATCCGAATCATCAAAGTCTGACAACTTTGGTATTACAAGTTCAGTGCTCTTTACCACAGAGCTAACTCCCCATCCCAGTGGCTTTTGTTATGCTTGCGTGCAAGCATATCCAGTCTGCACCACGAGGAGGCGAGGTGACCAACAGGGTGATGGGATAGATAGTTGTGGTCCACCCTAGCAGACCTCTGCCCCTAGAAGGTAACTTTTGACAAAGTTCAACCTGACACATTTGGAGGTGAACTTTGGATATTCTAGGCCTCTCTAACATCTGCCTGTCAGTAAACAATCTATGAATAAAGGCATGTTTTTCCAGTATTTTGGCATTATCATCCTTCATATATGTGAGCTAGTGTTATTTAGAACAATATGAGACATAGAACACTCAGTGAACA
Source organism: Alentia gelatinosa (assembly GCA_950022655.1). Lineage (NCBI taxonomy): Eukaryota > Metazoa > Annelida > Polychaeta > Phyllodocida > Polynoidae > Alentia > Alentia gelatinosa. Next base: position 46,589,809 of record OX465587.1, on the reverse strand, counting down.
GTTGGATACTAGATTTTATTGTAATGTTTGCCAAAGAAGATAGTTTTTCAATAGGGAAATGTTCTGGGGATCCCTTTCCTCTGTGCTCCCATGAGCGGGAAATGGGGGCATTGAAGCACTACCACATCACAGTGCTGAGTATATTCATGCACAGACATGCAAGTCATGAGTGCATTTGACCCATTTTGCACTGGGTGATGCCTTGAGGCATCATTTTCCGAGAAATATGAAATCATTGTGTGTATCTAATTAATGATTTGGGAAATAGTTGATCGATAAAGATGAAACTTCCACACAACATAGGGATATTATTCAATTAAGATTTTTTTATGAAATGGCAAATGCTGACACTACTACAGGCATATTTTGCAGCAGGTGCCCGATGCAAAACTGTTGAGCATTCTAACATGCATAATCTGTAGGCAAGCATTATTGAAATCATATATACTACTGGACTCAGTATACATGTTAGGCCTTTTCAGACTGGAGATCAGGTGGGGATTTGCCTCTTTCTTGGTAGAGGATGTGCCTTGCCTGAAACCCGTGCATGCAGGTGCTACAGGGTCTCCCTTTGTTAAGCAACCTGACTGTGTATTTTGTCAAGGTCACAGCTAGGCTGGCAGATCACACGTACTCCTCAGCACACAGAGAGAGAGTGTGGCATACCTGGGTTCTCACATAGAGTGCTGACTTTCCTTAGTCTTTCGATATTAGGGTCAGGGTTATTCAGCTTTGGTAGATTGTACCTGGCCTGCTTGTGAGCTACTTAGCTTCAGCTAGGGAATGAATAGCTAAACAGTAAAACATTCTTTGATAGATGAATTCTCGTTTATCATAGTTGTTTGTTTTGTCTTGGTGTGAGTAGCAGAAGGGCCTCTGGTTCTGTCACACCTGGAACCGACTGTGGTTCAGCAAATCACAGGGTAACATATAAACCAATGTCACGTTAGTTTGATCATCAGGATCTGGTAATTAACCTAACCCAGCGACGGCTACAAGACTAACACGTTTTAACAAGTGTGTTACTTGTTAAAGGTATTATGGAAAACCATGGTTATGGTGACAATACGGGGTAGATTTATGAGTTGTTTCAGAGAAATTCGTTCTGAATGAGACGGTTACGGCGAGTTCAGAACGAATTTCTCCAAAACAACGAGTAAATCTACTACGGAGTTCCGGGCTTTCACACATTCTGATTGGCCGAGAGGCCCGGGATTCCCGAGAGCATGGGGAATCCCCGATAATGACGTCACAGTGGTGCAGCCGTTTGTTGAGACCTACGAGTCGCCCGCTCAGCGAGTGGCCGTATTGGTATCGATCGATCTCACATATCGAGGCTATCTAAAGTGTATCATGTGAATTATACTCGTTTTCTACCTCGATGTTTGATAAATGTACCTATTAACTTGCTCCGTGGATAATGTACTATGCCACAGAACTCGCGAAGTGAAGGGATCCGCCATTTTTAAATCATGCGCCTATACCTGTGTTGTCGGCCTCTCGACCAATCAGATTGCGTTATTTTTTCAAAGGGTGCAATCTGTAGCTCAAAGCGTGCAGGTAAGGCTCAAAGTGTGCATTTGGTCACTCAAAGCGTGCAATCTGTAGGAACCCAAAGGCACCAGTACATCGTTTCACGGCGTACAGTGCAATCTGTGTACGATAACTGTACCCTTAGGAGCAGTACGAATTTACACTGAGTTAGTGCATAGGTATGTAATAATAATGCCTACTGTACAAAGTTCTAAATCCATCCAATAATGAAACTTTAATCCCAACTGGCCATTACCCTAAAAGAAAAAAAACAGCCTATATTGATATTTGTTCAGGTAGATTTCTCGACCTCACTGATATCAGTGATGATATCACCCACTTCTTCATCAATGGGACACCAGAATGGTAGGTTCCATCAATAATTAATTAGCCTAGGGATGTACTTGATTAAGGTCTAGAGATTTCAATTGGTCATTTAGAGACCCTGCCACCAGTAGGTTCCATCCATGCGACATTTATGAAGCTCATCACTGGGGGCAAATACATGTATACCAATCAAGTACAGTAACATGGTGTATGCATGCATGAATGCCTTTATTTCAAGATGAATTATTTAGGGTGGTCCAGTGACCTTTGTCCTATGTGTTTCTGTCCAGGTCAAGCCGTGAGAGCAATCTTCAGTTTAAGCAATTCATCTTAGCGTGGTGTGATGAAAAGAACGGCACTTCTCTTTACATGAGGGCATTCTTCTTCATGAGCACTCCGTTTCTTGTCACAGCAGAGGTTAAATTTAATGCTATGAATGTAAGAAATAACAAAAATAATGAATGAATAACAGGATGTCAACTTTTCTTTGTTCACTAAATACAGATATTTCCTTTCTATTCAGGAAAGGGTAGACAGAGGTCATTGTCACTCTTAGTCAAAGTGTATGAATTGGTTTGAATTGAACTGAACTTCTTCTTGCCCAAACTTATGCATTATAAATGTGAAATCTAACCCCAGAGGGACTGTTGCCTGCAAGAGGATGGCATGCAGAAAGGTCAGTCCTAGTGTCAGTCTATACCAATACGGGACAGGCACATTGTTATCTGAACTAATAATTGAACTGCAGCATCACATGATATGATATATAGGATCACTGATATCATTTTCTGGTTCACCTGGGGGTCTTGGTTAAATGTGACGTTATACCTACATTCTCGTATAATTTCATCTTTATCAATCCATCATTTCCTTCTTGAAACTATTTTATCAATCTCAGAAAAATACACAATTTTTTGATGGACCATTTGCCCAGTGCCAGATGATGCCTTAAAGGATCAATTTTCCATTAAGAGTCAAAAAGAATAGCCATACTATAAGAGAAAATGATATATTTACCAGCAAAGTGCATTAAAACTTTGCGCTGAACATCCACTACATGTGTTGCACTCACACATGGCTTCACTTTCATGTAGAATTGTTGACAAAAAGCAAAGCACCAGGAACAAACTGTAGAGGAACAATTCACAGAATGACAAAGTATTCAGTAAATGATGATTAGGTATATCCTTATCAATGCAAATTTAATTCCAAATTCTAAAGCACCTGAAAAGAAAATCTATACTGATTTTCCATAAAGAGCCTGAAGTCGAACCTAGACTATATCAAAAGGATGATGTTTATGTCTTACCAGACCACTGAAGCCTTCATTGTGTTAACAATGGTAGAGTTCTTTTTGAAGTTCTCTTGTTTTTTTTATCACTGTAATTCTCAGCTGCAGTTTCAGTGCTTTATATATCAATGCTTTCATTTAGTAACTATGTTTAGAAATGCAATATTTGGTCAATAGTGTCAGGAACATACATGTTCTGCTAGGCTGCAAATGCAGTTTAGGAACTATGCTTCATCATCATGTCCCAAAGTACATACCTTTGCAGAGTCCACAGTTGCTATGCAATCAGGCCACGTGCACTCCCCAGGATTTGAGGCCATTAAACATGTTTTGAAAAAGAACTTGAAATAGAACTTGAAATAGGTATGATAGTGCATGTAACATTTAATTTTGTCTTATTCAGTTTGTGAACAATGGTATTCAATGAAAGAACCCCCCCCCCCCCCCTAGAGAATGTGAAATAAAGATTGTTGGAAAAGAATAACCTAATGGTACAATTTCCTGACAGAAACTGGGTCTATTCATTATGGCTACATTATTTCAGGTGACTAGGGAGTGGCCCATATTGAGCCATGGGAAATTAGAGCTTGTTCCTTCCTATCTATTGATAAGCTGAAGAGTGTTACACATTTTTCTCTGCCGACTTCCTCAAGAGTTATCAAATAGGGTTATATTTTGTTCAAGGCAATCATGATCTTATGAGAAAATCTTGGATTGCATGGATAATGTTGTTGGGTGGTTGGGCAAAGAAAAAGTCCACAATCATAGTCTGGCCCTAGTTTGGTTTGTTTGTTTGTTTGTTGGTTTGATTTAACGTCCAGTTAACCATTGCAGGTTCTCACCAAACTTTCTCAAGGTTCTTTTACACCACAAGGGTGGTGATTGAATCTATGAAATGAATTTAGGTAGAAACCTCACCCCTACACATTTACCGAGGTGCGAGTTCTTTTACTTTCCACACCACATGGACATGGTATGAGAGGGATTGGCCTTTGATATAGCAGTAAATCTACCACTGATGGGGGTGAAGGAGAAAAGTGGCCGCAGAGGGATCCGAATCATCAAAGTCTGACAACTTTGGTATTACAAGTTCAGTGCTCTTTACCACAGAGCTAACTCCCCATCCCAGTGGCTTTTGTTATGCTTGCGTGCAAGCATATCCAGTCTGCACCACGAGGAGGCGAGGTGACCAACAGGGTGATGGGATGGATAGTTGTGGTCCACCCTAGCAGACCTCTGCCCCTAGAAGGTAACTTTTGACAAAGTTCAACCTGACACATTTGGAGGTGAACTTTGGATATTCTAGGCCTCTCTAACATCTGCCTGTCAGTAAACAATCTATGAATAAAGGCATGTTTTTCCAGTATTTTGGCATTATCATCCTTCATATATGTGAGCTAGTGTTATTTAGAACAATATGAGACATAGAACACTCAGTGAACAGTTGGATACTAGATTTTATTGTAATGTTTGCCAAAGAAGATAGTTTTTCAATAGGGAAATGTTCTGGGGATCCCTTTCCTCTGTGCTCCCATGAGCGGGAAATGGGGGCATTGAAGCACTACCACATCACAGTGCTGAGTATATTCATGCACAGACATGCAAGTCATGAGTGCATTTGACCCATTTTGCACTGGGTGATGCCTTGAGGCATCATTTTCCGAGAAATATGAAATCATTGTGTGTATCTAATTAATGATTTGGGAAATAGTTGATCGATAAAGATGAAACTTCCACACAACATAGGGATATTATTCAATTAAGATTTTTTTATGAAATGGCAAATGCTGACACTACTACAGGCATATTTTGCAGCAGGTGCCCGATGCAAAACTGTTGAGCATTCTAACATGCATAATCTGTAGGCAAGCATTATTGAAATCATATATACTACTGGACTCAGTATACATGTTAGGCCTTTTCAGACTGGAGATCAGGTGGGGATTTGCCTCTTTCTTGGTAGAGGATGTGCCTTGCCTGAAACCCGTGCATGCAGGTGCTACAGGGTCTCCCTTTGTTAAGCAACCTGACTGTGTATTTTGTCAAGGTCACAGCTAGGCTGGCAGATCACACGTACTCCTCAGCACACAGAGAGAGAGTGTGGCATACCTGGGTTCTCACATAGAGTGCTGACTTTCCTTAGTCTTTCGATATTAGGGTCAGGGTTATTCAGCTTTGGTAGATTGTACCTGGCCTGCTTGTGAGCTACTTAGCTTCAGCTAGGGAATGAATAGCTAAACAGTAAAACATTCTTTGATAGATGAATTCTCGTTTATCATAGTTGTTTGTTTTGTCTTGGTGTGAGTAGCAGAAAGGCCTCTGGTTCTGTCACACCTGGAACCGACTGTGGTTCAGCAAATCACAGGGTAACATATAAACCAATGTCACGTTAGTTTGATCATCAGGATCTGGTAATTAACCTAACCCAGCGACGGCTACAAGACTAACACGTTTTAACAAGTGTGTTACTTGTTAAAGGTATTATGGAAAACCATGGTTATGGTGACAATACGGGGTAGATTTATGAGTTGTTTCAGAGAAATTCGTTCTGAATGAGACGGTTACGGCGAGTTCAGAACGAATTTCTCCAAAACAACGAGTAAATCTACTACGGAGTTCCGGGCTTTCACACATTCTGATTGGCCGAGAGGCCCGGGATTCCCGAGAGCATGGGGAATCCCCGATAATGACGTCACAGTGGTGCAGCCGTTTGTTGAGACCTACGAGTCGCCCGCTCAGCGAGTGGCCGTATTGGTATCGATCGATCTCACATATCGAGGCTATCTAAAGTGTATCATGTGAATTATACTCGTTTTCTACCTCGATGTTTGATAAATGTACCTATTAACTTGCTCCGTGGATAATGTACTATGCCACAGAACTCGCGAAGTGAAGGGATCCGCCATTTTTAAATCATGCGCCTATACCTGTGTTGTCGGCCTCTCGACCAATCAGATTGCGTTATTTTTTCAAAGGGTGCAATCTGTAGCTCAAAGCGTGCAGGTAAGGCTCAAAGTGTGCATTTGGTCACTCAAAGCGTGCAATCTGTAGGAACCCAAAGGCACCAGTACATCGTTTCACGGCGTACAGTGCAATCTGTGTACGATAACTGTACCCTTAGGAGCAGTACGAATTTACACTGAGTTAGTGCATAGGTATGTAATAATAATGCCTACTGTACAAAGTTCTAAATCCATCCAATAATGAAACTTTAATCCCAACTGGCCATTACCCTAAAAGAAAAAAAACAGCCTATATTGATATTTGTTCAGGTAGATTTCTCGACCTCACTGATATCAGTGATGATATCACCCACTTCTTCATCAATGGGACACCAGAATGGTAGGTTCCATCAATAATTAATTAGCCTAGGGATGTACTTGATTAAGGTCTAGAGATTTCAATTGGTCATTTAGAGACCCTGCCACCAGTAGGTTCCATCCATGCGACATTTATGAAGCTCATCACTGGGGGCAAATACATGTATACCAATCAAGTACAGTAACATGGTGTATGCATGCATGAATGCCTTTATTTCAAGATGAATTATTTAGGGTGGTCCAGTGACCTTTGTCCTATGTGTTTCTGTCCAGGTCAAGCCGTGAGAGCAATCTTCAGTTTAAGCAATTCATCTTAGCGTGGTGTGATGAAAAGAACGGCACTTCTCTTTACATGAGGGCATTCTTCTTCATGAGCACTCCGTTTCTTGTCACAGCAGAGGTTAAATTTAATGCTATGAATGTAAGAAATAACAAAAATAATGAATGAATAACAGGATGTCAACTTTTCTTTGTTCACTAAATACAGATATTTCCTTTCTATTCAGGAAAGGGTAGACAGAGGTCATTGTCACTCTTAGTCAAAGTGTATGAATTGGTTTGAATTGAACTGAACTTCTTCTTGCCCAAACTTATGCATTATAAATGTGAAATCTAACCCCAGAGGGACTGTTGCCTGCAAGAGGATGGCATGCAGAAAGGTCAGTCCTAGTGTCAGTCTATACCAATACGGGACAGGCACATTGTTATCTGAACTAATAATTGAACTGCAGCATCACATGATATGATATATAGGATCACTGATATCATTTTCTGGTTCACCTGGGGGTCTTGGTTAAATGTGACGTTATACCTACATTCTCGTATAATTTCATCTTTATCAATCCATCATTTCCTTCTTGAAACTATTTTATCAATCTCAGAAAAATACACAATTTTTTGATGGACCATTTGCCCAGTGCCAGATGATGCCTTAAAGGATCAATTTTCCATTAAGAGTCAAAAAGAATAGCCATACTATAAGAGAAAATGATATATTTACCAGCAAAGTGCATTAAAACTTTGCGCTGAACATCCACTACATGTGTTGCACTCACACATGGCTTCACTTTCATGTAGAATTGTTGACAAAAAGCAAAGCACCAGGAACAAACTGTAGAGGAACAATTCACAGAATGACAAAGTATTCAGTAAATGATGATTAGGTATATCCTTATCAATGCAAATTTAATTCCAAATTCTAAAGCACCTGAAAAGAAAATCTATACTGATTTTCCATAAAGAGCCTGAAGTCGAACCTAGACTATATCAAAAGGATGATGTTTATGTCTTACCAGACCACTGAAGCCTTCATTGTGTTAACAATGGTAGAGTTCTTTTTGAAGTTCTCTTGTTTTTTTTATCACTGTAATTCTCAGCTGCAGTTTCAGTGCTTTATATATCAATGCTTTCATTTAGTAACTATGTTTAGAAATGCAATATTTGGTCAATAGTGTCAGGAACATACATGTTCTGCTAGGCTGCAAATGCAGTTTAGGAACTATGCTTCATCATCATGTCCCAAAGTACATACCTTTGCAGAGTCCACAGTTGCTATGCAATCAGGCCACGTGCACTCCCCAGGATTTGAGGCCATTAAACATGTTTTGAAAAAGAACTTGAAATAGAACTTGAAATAGGTATGATAGTGCATGTAACATTTAATTTTGTCTTATTCAGTTTGTGAACAATGGTATTCAATGAAAGAACCCCCCCCCCCCCCCTAGAGAATGTGAAATAAAGATTGTTGGAAAAGAATAACCTAATGGTACAATTTCCTGACAGAAACTGGGTCTATTCATTATGGCTACATTATTTCAGGTGACTAGGGAGTGGCCCATATTGAGCCATGGGAAATTAGAGCTTGTTCCTTCCTATCTATTGATAAGCTGAAGAGTGTTACACATTTTTCTCTGCCGACTTCCTCAAGAGTTATCAAATAGGGTTATATTTTGTTCAAGGCAATCATGATCTTATGAGAAAATCTTGGATTGCATGGATAATGTTGTTGGGTGGTTGGGCAAAGAAAAAGTCCACAATCATAGTCTGGCCCTAGTTTGGTTTGTTTGTTTGTTTGTTGGTTTGATTTAACGTCCAGTTAACCATTGCAGGTTCTCACCAAACTTTCTCAAGGTTCTTTTACACCACAAGGGTGGTGATTGAATCTATGAAATGAATTTAGGTAGAAACCTCACCCCTACACATTTACCGAGGTGCGAGTTCTTTTACTTTCCACACCACATGGACATGGTATGAGAGGGATTGGCCTTTGATATAGCAGTAAATCTACCACTGATGGGGGTGAAGGAGAAAAGTGGCCGCAGAGGGATCCGAATCATCAAAGTCTGACAACTTTGGTATTACAAGTTCAGTGCTCTTTACCACAGAGCTAACTCCCCATCCCAGTGGCTTTTGTTATGCTTGCGTGCAAGCATATCCAGTCTGCACCACGAGGAGGCGAGGTGACCAACAGGGTGATGGGATGGATAGTTGTGGTCCACCCTAGCAGACCTCTGCCCCTAGAAGGTAACTTTTGACAAAGTTCAACCTGACACATTTGGAGGTGAACTTTGGATATTCTAGGCCTCTCTAACATCTGCCTGTCAGTAAACAATCTATGAATAAAGGCATGTTTTTCCAGTATTTTGGCATTATCATCCTTCATATATGTGAGCTAGTGTTATTTAGAACAATATGAGACATAGAACACTCAGTGAACAGTTGGATACTAGATTTTATTGTAATGTTTGCCAAAGAAGATAGTTTTTCAATAGGGAAATGTTCTGGGGATCCCTTTCCTCTGTGCTCCCATGAGCGGGAAATGGGGGCATTGAAGCACTACCACATCACAGTGCTGAGTATATTCATGCACAGACATGCAAGTCATGAGTGCATTTGACCCATTTTGCACTGGGTGATGCCTTGAGGCATCATTTTCCGAGAAATATGAAATCATTGTGTGTATCTAATTAATGATTTGGGAAATAGTTGATCGATAAAGATGAAACTTCCACACAACATAGGGATATTATTCAATTAAGATTTTTTTATGAAATGGCAAATGCTGACACTACTACAGGCATATTTTGCAGCAGGTGCCCGATGCAAAACTGTTGAGCATTCTAACATGCATAATCTGTAGGCAAGCATTATTGAAATCATATATACTACTGGACTCAGTATACATGTTAGGCCTTTTCAGACTGGAGATCAGGTGGGGATTTGCCTCTTTCTTGGTAGAGGATGTGCCTTGCCTGAAACCCGTGCATGCAGGTGCTACAGGGTCTCCCTTTGTTAAGCAACCTGACTGTGTATTTTGTCAAGGTCACAGCTAGGCTGGCAGATCACACGTACTCCTCAGCACACAGAGAGAGAGTGTGGCATACCTGGGTTCTCACATAGAGTGCTGACTTTCCTTAGTCTTTCGATATTAGGGTCAGGGTTATTCAGCTTTGGTAGATTGTACCTGGCCTGCTTGTGAGCTACTTAGCTTCAGCTAGGGAATGAATAGCTAAACAGTAAAACATTCTTTGATAGATGAATTCTCGTTTATCATAGTTGTTTGTTTTGTCTTGGTGTGAGTAGCAGAAAGGCCTCTGGTTCTGTCACACCTGGAACCGACTGTGGTTCAGCAAATCACAGGGTAACATATAAACCAATGTCACGTTAGTTTGATCATCAGGATCTGGTAATTAACCTAACCCAGCGACGGCTACAAGACTAACACGTTTTAACAAGTGTGTTACTTGTTAAAGGTATTATGGAAAACCATGGTTATGGTGACAATACGGGGTAGATTTATGAGTTGTTTCAGAGAAATTCGTTCTGAATGAGACGGTTACGGCGAGTTCAGAACGAATTTCTCCAAAACAACGAGTAAATCTACTACGGAGTTCCGGGCTTTCACACATTCTGATTGGCCGAGAGGCCCGGGATTCCCGAGAGCATGGGGAATCCCCGATAATGACGTCACAGTGGTGCAGCCGTTTGTTGAGACCTACGAGTCGCCCGCTCAGCGAGTGGCCGTATTGGTATCGATCGATCTCACATATCGAGGCTATCTAAAGTGTATCATGTGAATTATACTCGTTTTCTACCTCGATGTTTGATAAATGTACCTATTAACTTGCTCCGTGGATAATGTACTATGCCACAGAACTCGCGAAGTGAAGGGATCCGCCATTTTTAAATCATGCGCCTATACCTGTGTTGTCGGCCTCTCGACCAATCAGATTGCGTTATTTTTTCAAAGGGTGCAATCTGTAGCTCAAAGCGTGCAGGTAAGGCTCAAAGTGTGCATTTGGTCACTCAAAGCGTGCAATCTGTAGGAACCCAAAGGCACCAGTACATCGTTTCACGGCGTACAGTGCAATCTGTGTACGATAACTGTACCCTTAGGAGCAGTACGAATTTACACTGAGTTAGTGCATAGGTATGTAATAATAATGCCTACTGTACAAAGTTCTAAATCCATCCAATAATGAAACTTTAATCCCAACTGGCCATTACCCTAAAAGAAAAAAAACAGCCTATATTGATATTTGTTCAGGTAGATTTCTCGACCTCACTGATATCAGTGATGATATCACCCACTTCTTCATCAATGGGACACCAGAATGGTAGGTTCCATCAATAATTAATTAGCCTAGGGATGTACTTGATTAAGGTCTAGAGATTTCAATTGGTCATTTAGAGACCCTGCCACCAGTAGGTTCCATCCATGCGACATTTATGAAGCTCATCACTGGGGGCAAATACATGTATACCAATCAAGTACAGTAACATGGTGTATGCATGCATGAATGCCTTTATTTCAAGATGAATTATTTAGGGTGGTCCAGTGACCTTTGTCCTATGTGTTTCTGTCCAGGTCAAGCCGTGAGAGCAATCTTCAGTTTAAGCAATTCATCTTAGCGTGGTGTGATGAAAAGAACGGCACTTCTCTTTACATGAGGGCATTCTTCTTCATGAGCACTCCGTTTCTTGTCACAGCAGAGGTTAAATTTAATGCTATGAATGTAAGAAATAACAAAAATAATGAATGAATAACAGGATGTCAACTTTTCTTTGTTCACTAAATACAGATATTTCCTTTCTATTCAGGAAAGGGTAGACAGAGGTCATTGTCACTCTTAGTCAAAGTGTATGAATTGGTTTGAATTGAACTGAACTTCTTCTTGCCCAAACTTATGCATTATAAATGTGAAATCTAACCCCAGAGGGACTGTTGCCTGCAAGAGGATGGCATGCAGAAAGGTCAGTCCTAGTGTCAGTCTATACCAATACGGGACAGGCACATTGTTATCTGAACTAATAATTGAACTGCAGCATCACATGATATGATATATAGGATCACTGATATCATTTTCTGGTTCACCTGGGGGTCTTGGTTAAATGTGACGTTATACCTACATTCTCGTATAATTTCATCTTTATCAATCCATCATTTCCTTCTTGAAACTATTTTATCAATCTCAGAAAAATACACAATTTTTTGATGGACCATTTGCCCAGTGCCAGATGATGCCTTAAAGGATCAATTTTCCATTAAGAGTCAAAAAGAATAGCCATACTATAAGAGAAAATGATATATTTACCAGCAAAGTGCATTAAAACTTTGCGCTGAACATCCACTACATGTGTTGCACTCACACATGGCTTCACTTTCATGTAGAATTGTTGACAAAAAGCAAAGCACCAGGAACAAACTGTAGAGGAACAATTCACAGAATGACAAAGTATTCAGTAAATGATGATTAGGTATATCCTTATCAATGCAAATTTAATTCCAAATTCTAAAGCACCTGAAAAGAAAATCTATACTGATTTTCCATAAAGAGCCTGAAGTCGAACCTAGACTATATCAAAAGGATGATGTTTATGTCTTACCAGACCACTGAAGCCTTCATTGTGTTAACAATGGTAGAGTTCTTTTTGAAGTTCTCTTGTTTTTTTTATCACTGTAATTCTCAGCTGCAGTTTCAGTGCTTTATATATCAATGCTTTCATTTAGTAACTATGTTTAGAAATGCAATATTTGGTCAATAGTGTCAGGAACATACATGTTCTGCTAGGCTGCAAATGCAGTTTAGGAACTATGCTTCATCATCATGTCCCAAAGTACATACCTTTGCAGAGTCCACAGTTGCTATGCAATCAGGCCACGTGCACTCCCCAGGATTTGAGGCCATTAAACATGTTTTGAAAAAGAACTTGAAATAGAACTTGAAATAGGTATGATAGTGCATGTAACATTTAATTTTGTCTTATTCAGTTTGTGAACAATGGTATTCAATGAAAGAACCCCCCCCCCCCCTAGAGAATGTGAAATAAAGATTGTTGGAAAAGAATAACCTAATGGTACAATTTCCTGACAGAAACTGGGTCTATTCATTATGGCTACATTATTTCAGGTGACTAGGGAGTGGCCCATATTGAGCCATGGGAAATTAGAGCTTGTTCCTTCCTATCTATTGATAAGCTGAAGAGTGTTACACATTTTTCTCTGCCGACTTCCTCAAGAGTTATCAAATAGGGTTATATTTTGTTCAAGGCAATCATGATCTTATGAGAAAATCTTGGATTGCATGGATAATGTTGTTGGGTGGTTGGGCAAAGAAAAAGTCCACAATCATAGTCTGGCCCTAGTTTGGTTTGTTTGTTTGTTTGTTGGTTTGATTTAACGTCCAGTTAACCATTGCAGGTTCTCACCAAACTTTCTCAAGGTTCTTTTACACCACAAGGGTGGTGATTGAATCTATGAAATGAATTTAGGTAGAAACCTCACCCCTTCACATTTACCGAGGTGCGAGTTCTTTTACTTTCCACACCACATGGACATGGTATGAGAGGGATTGGCCTTTGATATAGCAGTAAATCTACCACTGATGGGGGTGAAGGAGAAAAGTGGCCGCAGAGGGATCCGAATCATCAAAGTCTGACAACTTTGGTATTACAAGTTCAGTGCTCTTTACCACAGAGCTAACTCCCCATCCCAGTGGCTTTTGTTATGCTTGCGTGCAAGCATATCCAGTCTGCACCACGAGGAGGCGAGGTGACCAACAGGGTGATGGGATGGATAGTTGTGGTCCACCCTAGCAGACCTCTGCCCCTAGAAGGTAACTTTTGACAAAGTTCAACCTGACACATTTGGAGGTGAACTTTGGATATTCTAGGCCTCTCTAACATCTGCCTGTCAGTAAACAATCTATGAATAAAGGCATGTTTTTCCAGTATTTTGGCATTATCATCCTTCATATATGTGAGCTAGTGTTATTTAGAACAATATGAGACATAGAACACTCAGTGAACAGTTGGATACTAGATTTTATTGTAATGTTTGCCAAAGAAGATAGTTTTTCAATAGGGAAATGTTCTGGGGATCCCTTTCCTCTGTGCTCCCATGAGCGGGAAATGGGGGCATTGAAGCACTACCACATCACAGTGCTGAGTATATTCATGCACAGACATGCAAGTCATGAGTGCATTTGACCCATTTTGCACTGGGTGATGCCTTGAGGCATCATTTTCCGAGAAATATGAAATCATTGTGTGTATCTAATTAATGATTTGGGAAATAGTTGATCGATAAAGATGAAACTTCCACACAACATAGGGATATTATTCAATTAAGATTTTTTTATGAAATGGCAAATGCTGACACTACTACAGGCATATTTTGCAGCAGGTGCCCGATGCAAAACTGTTGAGCATTCTAACATGCATAATCTGTAGGCAAGCATTATTGAAATCATATATACTACTGGACTCAGTATACATGTTAGGCCTTTTCAGACTGGAGATCAGGTGGGGATTTGCCTCTTTCTTGGTAGAGGATGTGCCTTGCCTGAAACCCGTGCATGCAGGTGCTACAGGGTCTCCCTTTGTTAAGCAACCTGACTGTGTATTTTGTCAAGGTCACAGCTAGGCTGGCAGATCACACGTACTCCTCAGCACACAGAGAGAGAGTGTGGCATACCTGGGTTCTCACATAGAGTGCTGACTTTCCTTAGTCTTTCGATATTAGGGTCAGGGTTATTCAGCTTTGGTAGATTGTACCTGGCCTGCTTGTGAGCTACTTAGCTTCAGCTAGGGAATGAATAGCTAAACAGTAAAACATTCTTTGATAGATGAATTCTCGTTTATCATAGTTGTTTGTTTTGTCTTGGTGTGAGTAGCAGAAAGGCCTCTGGTTCTGTCACACCTGGAACCGACTGTGGTTCAGCAAATCACAGGGTAACATATAAACCAATGTCACGTTAGTTTGATCATCAGGATCTGGTAATTAACCTAACCCAGCGACGGCTACAAGACTAACACGTTTTAACAAGTGTGTTACTTGTTAAAGGTATTATGGAAAACCATGGTTATGGTGACAATACGGGGTAGATTTATGAGTTGTTTCAGAGAAATTCGTTCTGAATGAGACGGTTACGGCGAGTTCAGAACGAATTTCTCCAAAACAACGAGTAAATCTACTACGGAGTTCCGGGCTTTCACACATTCTGATTGGCCGAGAGGCCCGGGATTCCCGAGAGCATGGGGAATCCCCGATAATGACGTCACAGTGGTGCAGCCGTTTGTTGAGACCTACGAGTCGCCCGCTCAGCGAGTGGCCGTATTGGTATCGATCGATCTCACATATCGAGGCTATCTAAAGTGTATCATGTGAATTATACTCGTTTTCTACCTCGATGTTTGATAAATGTACCTATTAACTTGCTCCGTGGATAATGTACTATGCCACAGAACTCGCGAAGTGAAGGGATCCGCCATTTTTAAATCATGCGCCTATACCTGTGTTGTCGGCCTCTCGACCAATCAGATTGCGTTATTTTTTCAAAGGGTGCAATCTGTAGCTCAAAGCGTGCAGGTAAGGCTCAAAGTGTGCATTTGGTCACTCAAAGCGTGCAATCTGTAGGAACCCAAAGGCACCAGTACATCGTTTCACGGCGTACAGTGCAATCTGTGTACGATAACTGTACCCTTAGGAGCAGTACGAATTTACACTGAGTTAGTGCATAGGTATGTAATAATAATGCCTACTGTACAAAGTTCTAAATCCATCCAATAATGAAACTTTAATCCCAACTGGCCATTACCCTAAAAGAAAAAAAACAGCCTATATTGATATTTGTTCAGGTAGATTTCTCGACCTCACTGATATCAGTGATGATATCACCCACTTCTTCATCAATGGGACACCAGAATGGTAGGTTCCATCAATAATTAATTAGCCTAGGGATGTACTTGATTAAGGTCTAGAGATTTCAATTGGTCATTTAGAGACCCTGCCACCAGTAGGTTCCATCCATGCGACATTTATGAAGCTCATCACTGGGGGCAAATACATGTATACCAATCAAGTACAGTAACATGGTGTATGCATGCATGAATGCCTTTATTTCAAGATGAATTATTTAGGGTGGTCCAGTGACCTTTGTCCTATGTGTTTCTGTCCAGGTCAAGCCGTGAGAGCAATCTTCAGTTTAAGCAATTCATCTTAGCGTGGTGTGATGAAAAGAACGGCACTTCTCTTTACATGAGGGCATTCTTCTTCATGAGCACTCCGTTTCTTGTCACAGCAGAGGTTAAATTTAATGCTATGAATGTAAGAAATAACAAAAATAATGAATGAATAACAGGATGTCAACTTTTCTTTGTTCACTAAATACAGATATTTCCTTTCTATTCAGGAAAGGGTAGACAGAGGTCATTGTCACTCTTAGTCAAAGTGTATGAATTGGTTTGAATTGAACTGAACTTCTTCTTGCCCAAACTTATGCATTATAAATGTGAAATCTAACCCCAGAGGGACTGTTGCCTGCAAGAGGATGGCATGCAGAAAGGTCAGTCCTAGTGTCAGTCTATACCAATACGGGACAGGCACATTGTTATCTGAACTAATAATTGAACTGCAGCATCACATGATATGATATATAGGATCACTGATATCATTTTCTGGTTCACCTGGGGGTCTTGGTTAAATGTGACGTTATACCTACATTCTCGTATAATTTCATCTTTATCAATCCATCATTTCCTTCTTGAAACTATTTTATCAATCTCAGAAAAATACACAATTTTTTGATGGACCATTTGCCCAGTGCCAGATGATGCCTTAAAGGATCAATTTTCCATTAAGACTCAAAAAAAATAGCCATACTATAAGAGAAAATGATATATTTACCAGCAAAGTGCATTAAAACTTTGCGCTGAACATCCACTACATGTGTTGCACTCACACATGGCTTCACTTTCATGTAGAATTGTTGACAAAAAGCAAAGCACCAGGAACAAACTGTAGAGGAACAATTCACAGAATGACAAAGTATTCAGTAAATGATGATTAGGTATATCCTTATCAATGCAAATTTAATTCCAAATTCTAAAGCACCTGAAAAGAAAATCTATACTGATTTTCCATAAAGAGCCTGAAGTCGAACCTAGACTATATCAAAAGGATGATGTTTATGTCTTACCAGACCACTGAAGCCTTCATTGTGTTAACAATGGTAGAGTTCTTTTTGAAGTTCTCTTGTTTTTTTTATCACTGTAATTCTCAGCTGCAGTTTCAGTGCTTTATATATCAATGCTTTCATTTAGTAACTATGTTTAGAAATGCAATATTTGGTCAATAGTGTCAGGAACATACATGTTCTGCTAGGCTGCAAATGCAGTTTAGGAACTATGCTTCATCATCATGTCCCAAAGTACATACCTTTGCAGAGTCCACAGTTGCTATGCAATCAGGCCACGTGCACTCCCCAGGATTTGAGGCCATTAAACATGTTTTGAAAAAGAACTTGAAATAGAACTTGAAATAGGTATGATAGTGCATGTAACATTTAATTTTGTCTTATTCAGTTTGTGAACAATGGTATTCAATGAAAGAACCCCCCCCCCCCCCCTAGAGAATGTGAAATAAAGATTGTTGGAAAAGAATAACCTAATGGTACAATTTCCTGACAGAAACTGGGTCTATTCATTATGGCTACATTATTTCAGGTGACTAGGGAGTGGCCCATATTGAGCCATGGGAAATTAGAGCTTGTTCCTTCCTATCTATTGATAAGCTGAAGAGTGTTACACATTTTTCTCTGCCGACTTCCTCAAGAGTTATCAAATAGGGTTATATTTTGTTCAAGGCAATCATGATCTTATGAGAAAATCTTGGATTGCATGGATAATGTTGTTGGGTGGTTGGGCAAAGAAAAAGTCCACAATCATAGTCTGGCCCTAGTTTGGTTTGTTTGTTTGTTTGTTGGTTTGATTTAACGTCCAGTTAACCATTGCAGGTTCTCACCAAACTTTCTCAATGTTCTTTTACACCACAAGGGTGGTGATTGAATCTATGAAATGAATTTAGGTAGAAACCTCACCCCTACACATTTACCGAGGTGCGAGTTCTTTTACTTTCCACACCACATGGACATGGTATGAGAGGGATTGGCCTTTGATATAGCAGTAAATCTACCACTGATGGGGGTGAAGGAGAAAAGTGGCCGCAGAGGGATCCGAATCATCAAAGTCTGACAACTTTGGTATTACAAGTTCAGTGCTCTTTACCACAGAGCTAACTCCCCATCCCAGTGGCTTTTGTTATGCTTGCGTGCAAGCATATCCAGTCTGCACCACGAGGAGGCGAGGTGACCAACAGGGTGATGGGATGGATAGTTGTGGTCCACCCTAGCAGACCTCTGCCCCTAGAAGGTAACTTTTGACAAAGTTCAACCTGACACATTTGGAGGTGAACTTTGGATATTCTAGGCCTCTCTAACATCTGCCTGTCAGTAAACAATCTATGAATAAAGGCATGTTTTTCCAGTATTTTGGCATTATCATCCTTCATATATGTGAGCTAGTGTTATTTAGAACAATATGAGACATAGAACACTCAGTGAACAGTTGGATACTAGATTTTATTGTAATGTTTGCCAAAGAAGATAGTTTTTCAATAGGGAAATGTTCTGGGGATCCCTTTCCTCTGTGCTCCCATGAGCGGGAAATGGGGGCATTGAAGCACTACCACATCACAGTGCTGAGTATATTCATGCACAGACATGCAAGTCATGAGTGCATTTGACCCATTTTGCACTGGGTGATGCCTTGAGGCATCATTTTCCGAGAAATATGAAATCATTGTGTGTATCTAATTAATGATTTGGGAAATAGTTGATCGATAAAGATGAAACTTCCACACAACATAGGGATATTATTCAATTAAGATTTTTTTATGAAATGGCAAATGCTGACACTACTACAGGCATATTTTGCAGCAGGTGCCCGATGCAAAACTGTTGAGCATTCTAACATGCATAATCTGTAGGCAAGCATTATTGAAATCATATATACTACTGGACTCAGTATACATGTTAGGCCTTTTCAGACTGGAGATCAGGTGGGGATTTGCCTCTTTCTTGGTAGAGGATGTGCCTTGCCTGAAACCCGTGCATGCAGGTGCTACAGGGTCTCCCTTTGTTAAGCAACCTGACTGTGTATTTTGTCAAGGTCACAGCTAGGCTGGCAGATCACACGTACTCCTCAGCACACAGAGAGAGAGTGTGGCATACCTGGGTTCTCACATAGAGTGCTGACTTTCCTTAGTCTTTCGATATTAGGGTCAGGGTTATTCAGCTTTGGTAGATTGTACCTGGCCTGCTTGTGAGCTACTTAGCTTCAGCTAGGGAATGAATAGCTAAACAGTAAAACATTCTTTGATAGATGAATTCTCGTTTATCATAGTTGTTTGTTTTGTCTTGGTGTGAGTAGCAGAAAGGCCTCTGGTTCTGTCACACCTGGAACCGACTGTGGTTCAGCAAATCACAGGGTAACATATAAACCAATGTCACGTTAGTTTGATCATCAGGATCTGGTAATTAACCTAACCCAGCGACGGCTACAAGACTAACACGTTTTAACAAGTGTGTTACTTGTTAAAGGTATTATGGAAAACCATGGTTATGGTGACAATACGGGGTAGATTTATGAGTTGTTTCAGAGAAATTCGTTCTGAATGAGACGGTTACGGCGAGTTCAGAACGAATTTCTCCAAAACAACGAGTAAATCTACTACGGAGTTCCGGGCTTTCACACATTCTGATTGGCCGAGAGGCCCGGGATTCCCGAGAGCATGGGGAATCCCCGATAATGACGTCACAGTGGTGCAGCCGTTTGTTGAGACCTACGAGTCGCCCGCTCAGCGAGTGGCCGTATTGGTATCGATCGATCTCACATATCGAGGCTATCTAAAGTGTATCATGTGAATTATACTCGTTTTCTACCTCGATGTTTGATAAATGTACCTATTAACTTGCTCCGTGGATAATGTACTATGCCACAGAACTCGCGAAGTGAAGGGATCCGCCATTTTTAAATCATGCGCCTATACCTGTGTTGTCGGCCTCTCGACCAATCAGATTGCGTTATTTTTTCAAAGGGTGCAATCTGTAGCTCAAAGCGTGCAGGTAAGGCTCAAAGTGTGCATTTGGTCACTCAAAGCGTGCAATCTGTAGGAACCCAAAGGCACCAGTACATCGTTTCACGGCGTACAGTGCAATCTGTGTACGATAACTGTACCCTTAGGAGCAGTACGAATTTACACTGAGTTAGTGCATAGGTATGTAATAATAATGCCTACTGTACAAAGTTCTAAATCCATCCAATAATGAAACTTTAATCCCAACTGGCCATTACCCTAAAAGAAAAAAAACAGCCTATATTGATATTTGTTCAGGTAGATTTCTCGACCTCACTGATATCAGTGATGATATCACCCACTTCTTCATCAATGGGACACCAGAATGGTAGGTTCCATCAATAATTAATTAGCCTAGGGATGTACTTGATTAAGGTCTAGAGATTTCAATTGGTCATTTAGAGACCCTGCCACCAGTAGGTTCCATCCATGCGACATTTATGAAGCTCATCACTGGGGGCAAATACATGTATACCAATCAAGTACAGTAACATGGTGTATGCATGCATGAATGCCTTTATTTCAAGATGAATTATTTAGGGTGGTCCAGTGACCTTTGTCCTATGTGTTTCTGTCCAGGTCAAGCCGTGAGAGCAATCTTCAGTTTAAGCAATTCATCTTAGCGTGGTGTGATGAAAAGAACGGCACTTCTCTTTACATGAGGGCATTCTTCTTCATGAGCACTCCGTTTCTTGTCACAGCAGAGGTTAAATTTAATGCTATGAATGTAAGAAATAACAAAAATAATGAATGAATAACAGGATGTCAACTTTTCTTTGTTCACTAAATACAGATATTTCCTTTCTATTCAGGAAAGGGTAGACAGAGGTCATTGTCACTCTTAGTCAAAGTGTATGAATTGGTTTGAATTGAACTGAACTTCTTCTTGCCCAAACTTATGCATTATAAATGTGAAATCTAACCCCAGAGGGACTGTTGCCTGCAAGAGGATGGCATGCAGAAAGGTCAGTCCTAGTGTCAGTCTATACCAATACGGGACAGGCACATTGTTATCTGAACTAATAATTGAACTGCAGCATCACATGATATGATATATAGGATCACTGATATCATTTTCTGGTTCACCTGGGGGTCTTGGTTAAATGTGACGTTATACCTACATTCTCGTATAATTTCATCTTTATCAATCCATCATTTCCTTCTTGAAACTATTTTATCAATCTCAGAAAAATACACAATTTTTTGATGGACCATTTGCCCAGTGCCAGATGATGCCTTAAAGGATCAATTTTCCATTAAGAGTCAAAAAGAATAGCCATACTATAAGAGAAAATGATATATTTACCAGCAAAGTGCATTAAAACTTTGCGCTGAACATCCACTACATGTGTTGCACTCACACATGGCTTCACTTTCATGTAGAATTGTTGACAAAAAGCAAAGCACCAGGAACAAACTGTAGAGGAACAATTCACAGAATGACAAAGTATTCAGTAAATGATGATTAGGTATATCCTTATCAATGCAAATTTAATTCCAAATTCTAAAGCACCTGAAAAGAAAATCTATACTGATTTTCCATAAAGAGCCTGAAGTCGAACCTAGACTATATCAAAAGGATGATGTTTATGTCTTACCAGACCACTGAAGCCTTCATTGTGTTAACAATGGTAGAGTTCTTTTTGAAGTTCTCTTGTTTTTTTTATCACTGTAATTCTCAGCTGCAGTTTCAGTGCTTTATATATCAATGCTTTCATTTAGTAACTATGTTTAGAAATGCAATATTTGGTCAATAGTGTCAGGAACATACATGTTCTGCTAGGCTGCAAATGCAGTTTAGGAACTATGCTTCATCATCATGTCCCAAAGTACATACCTTTGCAGAGTCCACAGTTGCTATGCAATCAGGCCACGTGCACTCCCCAGGATTTGAGGCCATTAAACATGTTTTGAAAAAGAACTTGAAATAGAACTTGAAATAGGTATGATAGTGCATGTAACATTTAATTTTGTCTTATTCAGTTTGTGAACAATGGTATTCAATGAAAGAACCCCCCCCCCCCCTAGAGAATGTGAAATAAAGATTGTTGGAAAAGAATAACCTAATGGTACAATTTCCTGACAGAAACTGGGTCTATTCATTATGGCTACATTATTTCAGGTGACTAGGGAGTGGCCCATATTGAGCCATGGGAAATTAGAGCTTGTTCCTTCCTATCTATTGATAAGCTGAAGAGTGTTACACATTTTTCTCTGCCGACTTCCTCAAGAGTTATCAAATAGGGTTATATTTTGTTCAAGGCAATCATGATCTTATGAGAAAATCTTGGATTGCATGGATAATGTTGTTGGGTGGTTGGGCAAAGAAAAAGTCCACAATCATAGTCTGGCCCTAGTTTGGTTTGTTTGTTTGTTTGTTGGTTTGATTTAACGTCCAGTTAACCATTGCAGGTTCTCACCAAACTTTCTCAAGGTTCTTTTACACCACAAGGGTGGTGATTGAATCTATGAAATGAATTTAGGTAGAAACCTCACCCCTTCACATTTACCGAGGTGCGAGTTCTTTTACTTTCCACACCACATGGACATGGTATGAGAGGGATTGGCCTTTGATATAGCAGTAAATCTACCACTGATGGGGGTGAAGGAGAAAAGTGGCCGCAGAGGGATCCGAATCATCAAAGTCTGACAACTTTGGTATTACAAGTTCAGTGCTCTTTACCACAGAGCTAACTCCCCATCCCAGTGGCTTTTGTTATGCTTGCGTGCAAGCATATCCAGTCTGCACCACGAGGAGGCGAGGTGACCAACAGGGTGATGGGATGGATAGTTGTGGTCCACCCTAGCAGACCTCTGCCCCTAGAAGGTAACTTTTGACAAAGTTCAACCTGACACATTTGGAGGTGAACTTTGGATATTCTAGGCCTCTCTAACATCTGCCTGTCAGTAAACAATCTATGAATAAAGGCATGTTTTTCCAGTATTTTGGCATTATCATCCTTCATATATGTGAGCTAGTGTTATTTAGAACAATATGAGACATAGAACACTCAGTGAACAGTTGGATACTAGATTTTATTGTAATGTTTGCCAAAGAAGATAGTTTTTCAATAGGGAAATGTTCTGGGGATCCCTTTCCTCTGTGCTCCCATGAGCGGGAAATGGGGGCATTGAAGCACTACCACATCACAGTGCTGAGTATATTCATGCACAGACATGCAAGTCATGAGTGCATTTGACCCATTTTGCACTGGGTGATGCCTTGAGGCATCATTTTCCGAGAAATATGAAATCATTGTGTGTATCTAATTAATGATTTGGGAAATAGTTGATCGATAAAGATGAAACTTCCACACAACATAGGGATATTATTCAATTAAGATTTTTTTATGAAATGGCAAATGCTGACACTACTACAGGCATATTTTGCAGCAGGTGCCCGATGCAAAACTGTTGAGCATTCTAACATGCATAATCTGTAGGCAAGCATTATTGAAATCATATATACTACTGGACTCAGTATACATGTTAGGCCTTTTCAGACTGGAGATCAGGTGGGGATTTGCCTCTTTCTTGGTAGAGGATGTGCCTTGCCTGAAACCCGTGCATGCAGGTGCTACAGGGTCTCCCTTTGTTAAGCAACCTGACTGTGTATTTTGTCAAGGTCACAGCTAGGCTGGCAGATCACACGTACTCCTCAGCACACAGAGAGAGAGTGTGGCATACCTGGGTTCTCACATAGAGTGCTGACTTTCCTTAGTCTTTCGATATTAGGGTCAGGGTTATTCAGCTTTGGTAGATTGTACCTGGCCTGCTTGTGAGCTACTTAGCTTCAGCTAGGGAATGAATAGCTAAACAGTAAAACATTCTTTGATAGATGAATTCTCGTTTATCATAGTTGTTTGTTTTGTCTTGGTGTGAGTAGCAGAAAGGCCTCTGGTTCTGTCACACCTGGAACCGACTGTGGTTCAGCAAATCACAGGGTAACATATAAACCAATGTCACGTTAGTTTGATCATCAGGATCTGGTAATTAACCTAACCCAGCGACGGCTACAAGACTAACACGTTTTAACAAGTGTGTTACTTGTTAAAGGTATTATGGAAAACCATGGTTATGGTGACAATACGGGGTAGATTTATGAGTTGTTTCAGAGAAATTCGTTCTGAATGAGACGGTTACGGCGAGTTCAGAACGAATTTCTCCAAAACAACGAGTAAATCTACTACGGAGTTCCGGGCTTTCACACATTCTGATTGGCCGAGAGGCCCGGGATTCCCGAGAGCATGGGGAATCCCCGATAATGACGTCACAGTGGTGCAGCCGTTTGTTGAGACCTACGAGTCGCCCGCTCAGCGAGTGGCCGTATTGGTATCGATCGATCTCACATATCGAGGCTATCTAAAGTGTATCATGTGAATTATACTCGTTTTCTACCTCGATGTTTGATAAATGTACCTATTAACTTGCTCCGTGGATAATGTACTATGCCACAGAACTCGCGAAGTGAAGGGATCCGCCATTTTTAAATCATGCGCCTATACCTGTGTTGTCGGCCTCTCGACCAATCAGATTGCGTTATTTTTTCAAAGGGTGCAATCTGTAGCTCAAAGCGTGCAGGTAAGGCTCAAAGTGTGCATTTGGTCACTCAAAGCGTGCAATCTGTAGGAACCCAAAGGCACCAGTACATCGTTTCACGGCGTACAGTGCAATCTGTGTACGATAACTGTACCCTTAGGAGCAGTACGAATTTACACTGAGTTAGTGCATAGGTATGTAATAATAATGCCTACTGTACAAAGTTCTAAATCCATCCAATAATGAAACTTTAATCCCAACTGGCCATTACCCTAAAAGAAAAAAAACAGCCTATATTGATATTTGTTCAGGTAGATTTCTCGACCTCACTGATATCAGTGATGATATCACCCACTTCTTCATCAATGGGACACCAGAATGGTAGGTTCCATCAATAATTAATTAGCCTAGGGATGTACTTGATTAAGGTCTAGAGATTTCAATTGGTCATTTAGAGACCCTGCCACCAGTAGGTTCCATCCATGCGACATTTATGAAGCTCATCACTGGGGGCAAATACATGTATACCAATCAAGTACAGTAACATGGTGTATGCATGCATGAATGCCTTTATTTCAAGATGAATTATTTAGGGTGGTCCAGTGACCTTTGTCCTATGTGTTTCTGTCCAGGTCAAGCCGTGAGAGCAATCTTCAGTTTAAGCAATTCATCTTAGCGTGGTGTGATGAAAAGAACGGCACTTCTCTTTACATGAGGGCATTCTTCTTCATGAGCACTCCGTTTCTTGTCACAGCAGAGGTTAAATTTAATGCTATGAATGTAAGAAATAACAAAAATAATGAATGAATAACAGGATGTCAACTTTTCTTTGTTCACTAAATACAGATATTTCCTTTCTATTCAGGAAAGGGTAGACAGAGGTCATTGTCACTCTTAGTCAAAGTGTATGAATTGGTTTGAATTGAACTGAACTTCTTCTTGCCCAAACTTATGCATTATAAATGTGAAATCTAACCCCAGAGGGACTGTTGCCTGCAAGAGGATGGCATGCAGAAAGGTCAGTCCTAGTGTCAGTCTATACCAATACGGGACAGGCACATTGTTATCTGAACTAATAATTGAACTGCAGCATCACATGATATGATATATAGGATCACTGATATCATTTTCTGGTTCACCTGGGGGTCTTGGTTAAATGTGACGTTATACCTACATTCTCGTATAATTTCATCTTTATCAATCCATCATTTCCTTCTTGAAACTATTTTATCAATCTCAGAAAAATACACAATTTTTTGATGGACCATTTGCCCAGTGCCAGATGATGCCTTAAAGGATCAATTTTCCATTAAGAGTCAAAAAGAATAGCCATACTATAAGAGAAAATGATATATTTACCAGCAAAGTGCATTAAAACTTTGCGCTGAACATCCACTACATGTGTTGCACTCACACATGGCTTCACTTTCATGTAGAATTGTTGACAAAAAGCAAAGCACCAGGAACAAACTGTAGAGGAACAATTCACAGAATGACAAAGTATTCAGTAAATGATGATTAGGTATATCCTTATCAATGCAAATTTAATTCCAAATTCTAAAGCACCTGAAAAGAAAATCTATACTGATTTTCCATAAAGAGCCTGAAGTCGAACCTAGACTATATCAAAAGGATGATGTTTATGTCTTACCAGACCACTGAAGCCTTCATTGTGTTAACAATGGTAGAGTTCTTTTTGAAGTTCTCTTGTTTTTTTTATCACTGTAATTCTCAGCTGCAGTTTCAGTGCTTTATATATCAATGCTTTCATTTAGTAACTATGTTTAGAAATGCAATATTTGGTCAATAGTGTCAGGAACATACATGTTCTGCTAGGCTGCAAATGCAGTTTAGGAACTATGCTTCATCATCATGTCCCAAAGTACATACCTTTGCAGAGTCCACAGTTGCTATGCAATCAGGCCACGTGCACTCCCCAGGATTTGAGGCCATTAAACATGTTTTGAAAAAGAACTTGAAATAGAACTTGAAATAGGTATGATAGTGCATGTAACATTTAATTTTGTCTTATTCAGTTTGTGAACAATGGTATTCAATGAAAGAACCCCCCCCCCCCCCCCCCTAGAGAATGTGAAATAAAGATTGTTGGAAAAGAATAACCTAATGGTACAATTTCCTGACAGAAACTGGGTCTATTCATTATGGCTACATTATTTCAGGTGACTAGGGAGTGGCCCATATTGAGCCATGGGAAATTAGAGCTTGTTCCTTCCTATCTATTGATAAGCTGAAGAGTGTTACACATTTTTCTCTGCCGACTTCCTCAAGAGTTATCAAATAGGGTTATATTTTGTTCAAGGCAATCATGATCTTATGAGAAAATCTTGGATTGCATGGATAATGTTGTTGGGTGGTTGGGCAAAGAAAAAGTCCACAATCATAGTCTGGCCCTAGTTTGGTTTGTTTGTTTGTTTGTTGGTTTGATTTAACGTCCAGTTAACCATTGCAGGTTCTCACCAAACTTTCTCAATGTTCTTTTACACCACAAGGGTGGTGATTGAATCTATGAAATGAATTTAGGTAGAAACCTCACCCCTACACATTTACCGAGGTGCGAGTTCTTTTACTTTCCACACCACATGGACATGGTATGAGAGGGATTGGCCTTTGATATAGCAGTAAATCTACCACTGATGGGGGTGAAGGAGAAAAGTGGCCGCAGAGGGATCCGAATCATCAAAGTCTGACAACTTTGGTATTACAAGTTCAGTGCTCTTTACCACAGAGCTAACTCCCCATCCCAGTGGCTTTTGTTATGCTTGCGTGCAAGCATATCCAGTCTGCACCACGAGGAGGCGAGGTGACCAACAGGGTGATGGGATGGATAGTTGTGGTCCACCCTAGCAGACCTCTGCCCCTAGAAGGTAACTTTTGACAAAGTTCAACCTGACACATTTGGAGGTGAACTTTGGATATTCTAGGCCTCTCTAACATCTGCCTGTCAGTAAACAATCTATGAATAAAGGCATGTTTTTCCAGTATTTTGGCATTATCATCCTTCATATATGTGAGCTAGTGTTATTTAGAACAATATGAGACATAGAACACTCAGTGAACAGTTGGATACTAGATTTTATTGTAATGTTTGCCAAAGAAGATAGTTTTTCAATAGGGAAATGTTCTGGGGATCCCTTTCCTCTGTGCTCCCATGAGCGGGAAATGGGGGCATTGAAGCACTACCACATCACAGTGCTGAGTATATTCATGCACAGACATGCAAGTCATGAGTGCATTTGACCCATTTTGCACTGGGTGATGCCTTGAGGCATCATTTTCCGAGAAATATGAAATCATTGTGTGTATCTAATTAATGATTTGGGAAATAGTTGATCGATAAAGATGAAACTTCCACACAACATAGGGATATTATTCAATTAAGATTTTTTTATGAAATGGCAAATGCTGACACTACTACAGGCATATTTTGCAGCAGGTGCCCGATGCAAAACTGTTGAGCATTCTAACATGCATAATCTGTAGGCAAGCATTATTGAAATCATATATACTACTGGACTCAGTATACATGTTAGGCCTTTTCAGACTGGAGATCAGGTGGGGATTTGCCTCTTTCTTGGTAGAGGATGTGCCTTGCCTGAAACCCGTGCATGCAGGTGCTACAGGGTCTCCCTTTGTTAAGCAACCTGACTGTGTATTTTGTCAAGGTCACAGCTAGGCTGGCAGATCACACGTACTCCTCAGCACACAGAGAGAGAGTGTGGCATACCTGGGTTCTCACATAGAGTGCTGACTTTCCTTAGTCTTTCGATATTAGGGTCAGGGTTATTCAGCTTTGGTAGATTGTACCTGGCCTGCTTGTGAGCTACTTAGCTTCAGCTAGGGAATGAATAGCTAAACAGTAAAACATTCTTTGATAGATGAATTCTCGTTTATCATAGTTGTTTGTTTTGTCTTGGTGTGAGTAGCAGAAAGGCCTCTGGTTCTGTCACACCTGGAACCGACTGTGGTTCAGCAAATCACAGGGTAACATATAAACCAATGTCACGTTAGTTTGATCATCAGGATCTGGTAATTAACCTAACCCAGCGACGGCTACAAGACTAACACGTTTTAACAAGTGTGTTACTTGTTAAAGGTATTATGGAAAACCATGGTTATGGTGACAATACGGGGTAGATTTATGAGTTGTTTCAGAGAAATTCGTTCTGAATGAGACGGTTACGGCGAGTTCAGAACGAATTTCTCCAAAACAACGAGTAAATCTACTACGGAGTTCCGGGCTTTCACACATTCTGATTGGCCGAGAGGCCCGGGATTCCCGAGAGCATGGGGAATCCCCGATAATGACGTCACAGTGGTGCAGCCGTTTGTTGAGACCTACGAGTCGCCCGCTCAGCGAGTGGCCGTATTGGTATCGATCGATCTCACATATCGAGGCTATCTAAAGTGTATCATGTGAATTATACTCGTTTTCTACCTCGATGTTTGATAAATGTACCTATTAACTTGCTCCGTGGATAATGTACTATGCCACAGAACTCACGAAGTGAAGGGATCCGCCATTTTTAAATCATGCGCCTATACCTGTGTTGTCGGCCTCTCGACCAATCAGATTGCGTTATTTTTTCAAAGGGTGCAATCTGTAGCTCAAAGCGTGCAGGTAAGGCTCAAAGTGTGCATTTGGTCACTCAAAGCGTGCAATCTGTAGGAACCCAAAGGCACCAGTACATCGTTTCACGGCGTACAGTGCAATCTGTGTACGATAACTGTACCCTTAGGAGCAGTACGAATTTACACTGAGTTAGTGCATAGGTATGTAATAATAATGCCTACTGTACAAAGTTCTAAATCCATCCAATAATGAAACTTTAATCCCAACTGGCCATTACCCTAAAAGAAAAAAAACAGCCTATATTGATATTTGTTCAGGTAGATTTCTCGACCTCACTGATATCAGTGATGATATCACCCACTTCTTCATCAATGGGACACCAGAATGGTAGGTTCCATCAATAATTAATTAGCCTAGGGATGTACTTGATTAAGGTCTAGAGATTTCAATTGGTCATTTAGAGACCCTGCCACCAGTAGGTTCCATCCATGCGACATTTATGAAGCTCATCACTGGGGGCAAATACATGTATACCAATCAAGTACAGTAACATGGTGTATGCATGCATGAATGCCTTTATTTCAAGATGAATTATTTAGGGTGGTCCAGTGACCTTTGTCCTATGTGTTTCTGTCCAGGTCAAGCCGTGAGAGCAATCTTCAGTTTAAGCAATTCATCTTAGCGTGGTGTGATGAAAAGAACGGCACTTCTCTTTACATGAGGGCATTCTTCTTCATGAGCACTCCGTTTCTTGTCACAGCAGAGGTTAAATTTAATGCTATGAATGTAAGAAATAACAAAAATAATGAATGAATAACAGGATGTCAACTTTTCTTTGTTCACTAAATACAGATATTTCCTTTCTATTCAGGAAAGGGTAGACAGAGGTCATTGTCACTCTTAGTCAAAGTGTATGAATTGGTTTGAATTGAACTGAACTTCTTCTTGCCCAAACTTATGCATTATAAATGTGAAATCTAACCCCAGAGGGACTGTTGCCTGCAAGAGGATGGCATGCAGAAAGGTCAGTCCTAGTGTCAGTCTATACCAATACGGGACAGGCACATTGTTATCTGAACTAATAATTGAACTGCAGCATCACATGATATGATATATAGGATCACTGATATCATTTTCTGGTTCACCTGGGGGTCTTGGTTAAATGTGACGTTATACCTACATTCTCGTATAATTTCATCTTTATCAATCCATCATTTCCTTCTTGAAACTATTTTATCAATCTCAGAAAAATACACAATTTTTTGATGGACCATTTGCCCAGTGCCAGATGATGCCTTAAAGGATCAATTTTCCATTAAGAGTCAAAAAGAATAGCCATACTATAAGAGAAAATGATATATTTACCAGCAAAGTGCATTAAAACTTTGCGCTGAACATCCACTACATGTGTTGCACTCACACATGGCTTCACTTTCATGTAGAATTGTTGACAAAAAGCAAAGCACCAGGAACAAACTGTAGAGGAACAATTCACAGAATGACAAAGTATTCAGTAAATGATGATTAGGTATATCCTTATCAATGCAAATTTAATTCCAAATTCTAAAGCACCTGAAAAGAAAATCTATACTGATTTTCCATAAAGAGCCTGAAGTCGAACCTAGACTATATCAAAAGGATGATGTTTATGTCTTACCAGACCACTGAAGCCTTCATTGTGTTAACAATGGTAGAGTTCTTTTTGAAGTTCTCTTGTTTTTTTTATCACTGTAATTCTCAGCTGCAGTTTCAGTGCTTTATATATCAATGCTTTCATTTAGTAACTATGTTTAGAAATGCAATATTTGGTCAATAGTGTCAGGAACATACATGTTCTGCTAGGCTGCAAATGCAGTTTAGGAACTATGCTTCATCATCATGTCCCAAAGTACATACCTTTGCAGAGTCCACAGTTGCTATGCAATCAGGCCACGTGCACTCCCCAGGATTTGAGGCCATTAAACATGTTTTGAAAAAGAACTTGAAATAGAACTTGAAATAGGTATGATAGTGCATGTAACATTTAATTTTGTCTTATTCAGTTTGTGAACAATGGTATTCAATGAAAGAACCCCCCCCCCCCCCTAGAGAATGTGAAATAAAGATTGTTGGAAAAGAATAACCTAATGGTACAATTTCCTGACAGAAACTGGGTCTATTCATTATGGCTACATTATTTCAGGTGACTAGGGAGTGGCCCATATTGAGCCATGGGAAATTAGAGCTTGTTCCTTCCTATCTATTGATAAGCTGAAGAGTGTTATACATTTTTCTCTGCCGACTTCCTCAAGAGTTATCAAATAGGGTTATATTTTGTTCAAGGCAATCATGATCTTATGAGAAAATCTTGGATTGCATGAATAATGTTGTTGGGTGGTTGGGCAAAGAAAAAGTCCACAATCATAGTCTGGCCCTAGTTTGGTTTGTTTGTTTGTTTGTTGGTTTGATTTAACGTCCAGTTAACCATTGCAGGTTCTCACCAAACTTTCTCAAGGTTCTTTTACACCACAAGGGTGGTGATTGAATCTATGAAATGAATTTAGGTAGAAACCTCACCCCTACACATTTACCGAGGTGCGAGTTCGTTTACTTTCCACACCACATGGACATGGTATGAGAGGGATTGGCCTTTGATATAGCAGTAAATCTACCACTGATGGGGGTGAAGGAGAAAAGTGGCCGCAGAGGGATCCGAATCATCAAAGTCTGACAACTTTGGTATTACAAGTTCAGTGCTCTTTACCACAGAGCTAACTCCCCATCCCAGTGGCTTTTGTTATGCTTGCGTGCAAGCATATCCAGTCTGCACCACGAGGAAGCGAGGTGACCAACAGGGTGATGGGATGGATAGTTGTGGTCCACCCTAGCAGACCTCTGCCCCTAGAAGGTAACTTTTGACAAAGTTCAACCTGACACATTTGGAGGTGAACTTTGGATATTCTAGGCCTCTCTAACATCTGCCTGTCAGTAAACAATCTATGAATAAAGGCATGTTTTTCCAGTATTTTGGCATTATCATCCTTCATATATGTGAGCTAGTGTTATTTAGAACAATATGAGACATAGAACACTCAGTGAACAGTTGGATACTAGATTTTATTGTAATGTTTGCCAAAGAAGATAGTTTTTCAATAGGGAAATGTTCTGGGGATCCCTTTCCTCTGTGCTCCCATGAGCGGGAAATGGGGGCATTGAAGCACTACCACATCACAGTGCTGAGTATATTCATGCACAGACATGCAAGTCATGAGTGCATTTGACCCATTTTGCACTGGGTGATGCCTTGAGGCATCATTTTCCGAGAAATATGAAATCATTGTGTGTATCTAATTAATGATTTGGGAAATAGTTGATCGATAAAGATGAAACTTCCACACAACATAGGGATATTATTCAATTAAGATTTTTTTATGAAATGGCAAATGCTGACACTACTACAGGCATATTTTGCAGCAGGTGCCCGATGCAAAACTGTTGAGCATTCTAACATGCATAATCTGTAGGCAAGCATTATTGAAATCATATATACTACTGGACTCAGTATACATGTTAGGCCTTTTCAGACTGGAGATCAGGTGGGGATTTGCCTCTTTCTTGGTAGAGGATGTGCCTTGCCTGAAACCCGTGCATGCAGGTGCTACAGGGTCTCCCTTTGTTAACCCTTTAACCGCCGCATGATGCCTCCAGGCATTCCCGTGGCTACCGCCGCATGATGCCTGGAGGCATTCCCATGGCTACCGCCGCATGATGCCTCCAGGCATTCCCCTGTGTACCGCCGCATGATGCCTTGAGGCATCATAAACTCGGATTTTTTTCAAATTCATTTTTTGCAGTAGATTTAAGCACAAAAGGGTTAATAAAACTTCCATATATAAATAAAACAGTTTAAAATCAATGTAGTTGTGCGTTTTGAGTCTATTTAGTAAAATTGCGGTGGTTATTTGCGAGTAGAACACGGAGAAAAATAAAGCAATGCACAGATCGAGTCGCGCCTATGGACCAGTGGTGCCCCTGACAGCGCATTTCTCGATATAGCGAATTGTCGAACGAGTTGTCACATATTTATACCCTAAAGAATTGGTTCTCTTGCTCGCACAAGTTGAAAATAGTCATATATTATCTAATTTGCGAGTTTTTAGGAGGTCTTACCCATTCGTTTTCACTGATTTGCGAATTCTCCGCCGATGTTTACATTTTCTTCGACAAACGCAGCAGTGGAGAGTTACACTTCCGGTCGCCCTAGTTTTACGTTCCCGCCCGTATCACAACAAGGCCCATACGAGAAAAGGCACCAAAGCTCGTATTATATTGTAAATTGACACCAAAGAATCATTGAAACATAGAGAATATTAAAAGTATGAACATATATTATAAAATCTGATCATTAATAAAAAAACAACAACATAGGTCTACCATGTTGCAGCAGTCGCTGACTGAGTTACATAGATGTCAATGGACAGTGTCACATTTTTTCACTTTTTTTTTCTGAATGCTCTGAAAGCAAACACGACTATTCACAGTTATATTTTGTGAATTAATATTGATATTTAGTGGTTATATAAATTATTATATCGGAAATGCCCTAAAGATTCACCAGACGCCGAGTGGAGGAAATCACTTCTTTATTTTTATCAAATGTATGCGCTCTAGCGAATACAAAAAACATTTCCAGTCGTTGCCAGTGTACTACATTAACGCTGTCGGCAATACTTCAGAAAATGAATAGAAAATAAATAAATACGATTTTCTAAGGGTATTTCGTTACCAAGGCGATGTTGACAATCGACTATAAAAGACAGTAATTTCTTCCAAACGCCGTAGATAGCACTGCACCTTTGTCGGGTGCGAGTATATCTACTCGCTTCGACAGAATATATCGCTTTACTCGCGATGGCTGACGAAACTCGTGATGTGGACGCTGCTACGCGGGCTTTGCTCGATGGTTTTGAGAATTTCGAAGACTTTGAGGAAGATGATTGGGTTGATCTACATACAGACACGTCCAGTTCTGATGATGATGAAGACGATGAACCGATATCCAACCTCATAACACGGACGACAGCAGAGGGACGCAAGTGGACCCACTACGGGAAAAACATCGCGAGAAATGAAGAGCAGGCCGAGTTCACTGAAGAAACGGGTATTAATCCAAGAGTCGACAGGGAAAAATGCACCACCGTTCTGGACTACTTCAGGATCTTCCTGTCTGTGTCGTTTATCACCAACCTAGCGAAGAAGACCAACGAGTATGCAGAAAAACATCGAGGTGGGCGTGGCACACAGAAGAAAATGGCAGCCTGGGTGCCCGTCTCTGTCAACGAGCTACTTAGGTTCATCGGACTAACTTTTCTGATGGGACTGCTGAAAAAACCCGAACTTGAACACTACTGGTCCACAATCACCGAATTCGCCACCCCTGGTATACGAAGTCTGATGACAAGAGCGAGATTCCTCGCCATACTCCGGTAAGTAATGTCAGAACTCGCTCTTGTTTATGTTATGTTTAATCGTGACAGCAGAAGATGACAGCGCAAGCCGCGCTGAGATAAGACAACACGACGTTGTGACTACTCGCTAATTTGCATATGTAGAAGTGTCGAAGTCGCTTTCATATACTTTCCAGCATCTATACTACATTTCTTTTTCACACTATTTCAGATTCTGTGTATATTGTCTGTTTTGCGTTACTTAGGGCAATTATCAACTTGTTTGTTATAGATTTCTCGATTTCTCCACTGAGCAAAACGCAACCAATGAGAATGACGCAGACGCGGACGCCAGATCACAGCAAGACAACACTTCCGGTGCTTCTTCCCGCCCCCGGATATATGCAAACCGTGATCCCCACAAACTCACAAACTTTTTTTTCAGACATTTCAATTCTATTGTAAAATCTGTTTATACCCCCCGTAAGGAATTGGCGATCGATGAGACGATTGTTAAGCACAAGGGCCGTAGTCGACATCATCAGTACATGCCCAACAAACCTTGTAAATGGGGACTCAAGTGTTGGGTGCTGGCGGAGTCGGCTACGGGCTTTGTGCTTCGCATTATTCCCTTCTACGGGCGCGATGACCGTAGGGGGAGTAATACTACTGAAAATATCATTATGAGGCTGCTTAGGGGTGCTGACATGTTAAACAAGGGTTACCACGTTTATTTCGATAATTTTTACACTGGTGTACAGGTTCTCGAGAAGCTTCACTCCCTTAAGACATATGCCTGTGGAACTCTCCGAATGAATCGCACGGAGGTTCCTAAGCATTTCATGGCAAAAAAACACCCACAGTTGAAAGAGAAAGGCGATTCTGTTTTTTCTAGGTGTGGAAGTTTGCTCCTGACTTTGTGGCTTGACCGTAAAATAATTCGTATCCTCTCCACCATTCACGGTTCGATAATGTCAACGTGCGTACGAACTGTACGGGGTACTGACGGTAAATTCGCTAAGAAAGAACTCCCCTGTCCCGAATCCGTTAAATCCTACTGTCAGTACATGGGTGGGGTGGACTTAGCAGACCAAATGGCGAACTACTATTCTTTCGGTCGTAAAAGCCGTAAATGGCCCAAGAAATTGTTTTTCTTTGTTCTGGAAGTGATGAAATTGAATTCGCAAATCATGTTTAACTCTGTCTCGGAGAAAAAGATTACTTTGGTCGACTTTTCTCTGTGTATGATCCAGCAGATCGTAAAAGCGACCGACGAGACTGTTGACCGACCTATTTCTCAATCGGTCAACCGACTTAACTCGAGATGTCTTCCAGATGATTTGGAACGAAAGAGCTTCTGCCGAGTGTGTTACTATCGTAATAAGAATGGATTCGGCCCCAGAAAACAAACTCGGTATGGCTGTAAAACCTGTGGAACTCACCTTTGTTTACCTCACTGTTTTAGGATCTACCACACAAAATCTATTTTTGACAAACCATCGAGTTCCACAGAAGAGTAGTCTAAATATATGATCTGCCATCTCCCCCCCCCCCCCCACCCACCTTTTTAGACTCAAAATTAAAGTCCCGACGTCAAAGCAATCTTCCCACGATATCCAAATTTATCAAATTATCGGTATATCAAACCTTGTTAAATATTAAACTGCCTGTGGCTTCTGCTACTTGTATTTCGTAATTTTCAAAAACTCTATTTCAACTGGACTTTCAGATCTTCTATTCTAAATTATATGTTGAAACCATGAACCCTTTCGATATGATGTCTATTCGACGACCTGTACACCAGTGTGTTTTTCAGCATTTGTCTATTTTTAACCTTGTTTTTCAAGCCTGTCGATTAAATCCTATGTAAATTTGTCACTTAATATCAGTATGACACTATATGTAACTCTTTTTTATATCAAATCCAATGTATCACCTTGAAAGAAAGTAATGCTACCTTCCTAAATTCGTTAAAGACAAAAAAAACTCGCAAAACCTAACTCGTCAATCATCTTGTCTTGTAACTACATTGTGTAGAGTAGTCACTTCCCTGCTAGATAATCTGTTGAATTATACACTATACTGCCAGGTGTAGACAGCCTGTCAATATTACCTATTATTCTATGTTTTCAAGACTATTTCTTTACTACATGTCTTCCAAGTAACTGTTTATTTGATTTGAATACTGTAAATGAAGGACTTAATATGATCTGGGATACACCAATCATTTTTCGATTATTAATGAAACTTGTCTTCTTATCTCCCTCACCATTTTGTTGGTGCTATTTGGCCGACCATAACTGTCACGATGTCGGTGGAGAACGTTATATTTCTATAGATACTTGAGTCTGGAGCAACGTGGAAATAGGCTTATTTTAGCCTACCGTTTACCTCCAGCTAAAATAAAAAGCTTAAAAAAAAAAAAAAAAAACCCGGTAATATATATCTGATTATGTGATCTAGCACGTAATGCTATTCTATCATTCAACTGAGAAGTGTACGATAACAAATGATATTTTGATTTTGTATCTAATCCACGTTATCAATCTGAAACAAAGTTATCCTGTGTGATCTATGAACCATCACGGTTCTCCACATGTATATTTTGTGAAAATATATCGATCAGAAGTGGTTAAATTGATTATTATATCGGAGAAAAAGCCCCCACGTCTGACCACGTGGAGTGCCAGACAGACACTGAATCAATATATACCTTGTCGACTATTTTAAACCTGATCAAATGGAATCACAATGTCAATGCAATCATATGAAAACAAAGCAAAGCGCCCCAGCAGCCTCACTCGTCTCATCGTTTGCCAGTGTCCAATTCTATTTTCAGATCGTCTTTTAATTGAAATATATCTTTCCTACCTGTCTAAATCCATATCTAGCACGTAATGCTATTCTATGATTCACCTGAGAAGTGTACGAAGACGATATATATTTGGATTTTGTATCTAATCTACGTTATCAATCTGAAACAAAGACATCTTGACCAATCTATGTATCATCATGGTTCTCTACATGTTTATTTTGTGTAAATATATCGACCAGAAGTGGTTAAATTGATTATTATATCGGCGATAAAGCCCCCACCTACGACCATGTCAAGTGCCAGCTAGACACCGATAAATTCAAATATCAACCTGAAACATTCCTGCCTATGTAATTTAGCACGTAATGCTATTCTATGATTCAACTGTTAGTGTGAATCGTTTTTTAGTCGCTAATCGATAAATTTGAATATCAACCAGAACCTTTCCTGCCTATGTAAACTAGCACGTAATGCTATTCTATCATTCAACTGTGAAGTCTATGGACACAAACGATATTTGGTTTTTGTATCTAATCTACGATATCAACCTGAAACAAAGTAATCCTGGACGATCTATAGACCTTCAAGGTTCTCCACATGTACATTTTGTGAAAATATATCAACCAGAAGTGGTTAAATTGATTATTATATCAGAGAAAAAGCCCCCAGGTCTGACTACGTCGAGTGCCAGACAGACACTGAATATATTTATATCTTGTCGACTATTTCAATCTGAAACAAAAATCATTCCTGCCTGTGTAATATATATATATAGCGTTGATTCAGTCTCAGATCAACCTCAGAACTGTAGAAATTGATCATATACCTTGTTGAATCTGAAATAAAACATGCCTATCTGTGTATAGCCAACACTAATCTATGTACATATTGTGAATACGATGACGACTGCTGCACCTGGAAATGTATGAAGCCTTGTCAACCTGTGTATATATATTGAACAATATTGTTGAATAATTGATCTGAAAAAAAATACAACACATTATTAAAATATATTTTAAATCTTACTTCACCTACCTTGTCTTCTTTTCTGCCTTCCAGAAGTATTCGTCTGTAGATATAGTCAATCATTGTCCAGCAATAGATTTAAAAGTTAACTCCTCCTGGAGATGTCAATGCTGAATAGGCACAAGTCGAATTTTCCGAATTCAATATTATATATTAGCCTGGACATTAAATATATATGTAGATCATCCTTAGAGTGTGGGAGATAACCACATATAGCCTTGCAATGATCAAACTCCATTAGAATCCTTAGGCGAGTCCATAGTATAATCTATGGCGAAATAAGCCAATATAGTCACTGCTCGAATCTAATTTTCAAAAATCAATATCTAAGTCCCAACTTGTCCGAAATGGTCGAGATATATATCAAATGAAAGCTGAGAGTATCTTATTTACGAATATTGATGTCTCCAATCATATAATTCAAGTTAAAACCTATTAAAAAAGATTTTCAAAATCATGTCCTGACCTGGGCCCTACTACTGTACCGCTCCTATAGTAAAGCCTATGATAGATTACCCTTTCTGTTAATTCGATTCTAAATTCTTCGCTGGTTCAAAGTCAATGATATTTCATATAAACAAACCTCCGACAGTGTAGTTTACCCTGATATAAGTCCCTGTCCATAGATTCAATGCTGAAAGCCTCAAAGAAATCATTTTGAAAGAGATGTCTTAGAACCCAGCTGTGGCGAAATAGGCCAATTTATTGACAGAGTACTTTTAATTTTCTAAATTCGATAACTAATTCCCACCTTGTCTGAAATACACAAATTATATATCAGGAGAAAGCTAAGAACCCGTAGTTTATCTATATTAATGTCTCAATTGATATATTTCAAGTTAAATCCTCGTAATAAAAGATTTTCTAAACCGTATCTCGACCAGCGCCTGAATCACCTACCAAGCCTATAGTAAAGCTTTTAATCTTCTAAATTCGATAACTAAGTCCCAAATCGTCTGAAATACACAAAGTATATATCAGGAGAAAGCTGAGAATCTGTAGTTTACGAATATTAATGTCTCCAGTAATAGAATCCAAGTTAAATCCTTATAATAAATGAATTTCTGAATCGTGTCTGGCCCAGATCCACACTCCCATACTGAACCTATAGTAAAGTATAGAGAGTGCGTATGGCGCATCTTAATACTTCGATTACTTGGTCTCAAATCGACCAAAATGGACAATATTATATCATCATGAAGCTGAGAGTGTGTAGTTCACGTTAGAATATACGAAAATTCATTTATCTAAGATTTAAACCACGAAAGAGATGATTTAGTTAGCTGAAACCCAAAAATGTGTAATGCTGACTCTCTTTTTTCGATTATTAATTCTAACCTGATCTAACCTGTACAATATTTACATAGAAAGGTAGCTTAGAGTGTGTAGAATAACAATATATAAATGATTAATCATGAATCTAAAGTTTAAACCCGGTGCGAGCTGATTTCTAATGACAGCTCGACCACCCAGACTACACAGTATGAGCAATGGCGTATCAAGCTAGGCCAGAATTCAACGTGCGCAACTCGCATCTTAATATTCTAATATCTTGGTCTCTTCTCGTCTAACTCGACTGAACCAGCAAGCCGACTGCGTAATACCCAAGTTTAAATTTGAAATATTAAATCTGAACTCGTCAAACCTGGACATTATTTACATAGAAAGGTAGCTTAGAGTGTGTAGAATATCAATATATATATGATTTATCATGAATCTAAAGTTTAAACCCGGTGCGAGCTGATTTCGTATTATAACTTGACAACGCTACTGTTCGAGCAGTGACACGGATTCCCATAGACTCAACCTTATAATCTAGACAGGACTCTATAGAGGCTTTGCCGATATTAGTTACAAAGCGTTAGGTTAATTCAACCGTGTCAAGTCTGACACCTTCATATAGCTGCTGATCAGATGAACATAATGCTGGTCTCAGTTTACACTGTTGACGCCATAGGATGATATAAATGGCAATTCTGTGTGTTGTCACATCGACTTGTAGCAGACAGCTTAGCAGACATGGCGCTGTCACTGGACTTGACACCGATACTCTCAGCCTCAGATCCGAATTTATGACAGTATTAACCACACTTTCGATGGTTTTTCCGCCATAATATTTATATCCTTTTGTTGGCACAAGCCTTATCTTGAACGTGCTGGGTTCTATTTGTGTTGTTAATCCGCTATTTGATGAAGGGAAATGATTTTACACAGCGTCCATTGCATAGAGGAATCTGCTTAGCCATCCATGTTTACACTGACACTCCCGCCCCCGCCAACCGCTTTGCACTGTGTCGAGTTTGAATTTTCGATATTGCTTAGATCACATTAGGAGTCGTTTTATTTTGTAATACTTTAGAATCGTGTAGGTAGGGAACATATTTGAATATCAATGTGGGTTTCATCGACTTTAACGACAATATATATTGATGCGAACAAATCTGCTACAGTAGTGTGTAAGGCCTTAGATAGGCGGACGCCATGGACAGTTATTCTTTACATAGGCGCGTATTTTAGGCCAACTTCAGTTTAAGATTACATATATTCAACCGTTAATTTTATTCACAAAATACATATACACACAAAGATACAGGTCTCCTGTTTGCCGTAATGGTCATCTTTTATTAAAACATCATCAATTTACGGAGAAAATGGAGAAATTCTACCACTACCACCGTCAAACCAATGGCCGCTCCCCGATAACGGGAAACTGGGCCGGCGGTACGAGGGAGCATATGCTAAAAGCCTGCGGCGGTGTAGTACATAGTTTAGCGATAGGGGGCGCGGCGGTTCAAATCCAGTCCGGATTTGGCATGCGGCGGTTAAAGGGTTAAGCAACCTGACTGTGTATTTAGTCAAGGTCACAGCTAGGCTGGCAGATCACACGTACTCCTCAGCACACAGAGAGAGAGTGTGGCATACCTGGGAGCTGTTTCACTAGAAGCTGCAAGTGTCGCTCTGTGTAATAGTGGCACCACAGCGACAGTGTGCGTTTCATCAGGAGGTGCACTCAAGCGACACCAACAGTGGCGGTGACTATTTCATCAGGAGAATTGGTGTCGCTGTTAGTGTCACTGTGGAGCCTCTGTAAGCGACAGGGTCTACCCTGTCGTTTGTTACGTGCATAGAATACTCTCACCCACTTCCCGTGAGAATTAAGCAATGAAATTTATACACGAGTAAGGTAAACATATATCCTATAATCGTACCAAATATGAAGAAAATCCGCCAAGCGGTTCCGAAGTTATCGGTCTTTGAATTTCGTCATAGCAATTGTCTGCTCTGGTGGCCAGTGTCTTTTTCGCTAATTTATGCAGCGACCTTGACATTGACTGGTATGGGGAGGTGGGAGGGTGACTGACCACCAGAGCAGATGATTGCTATGATGAAATTGAAACGCCGATTACTTCGGAACGCTTCGACCGATTTTCTTCATATTTGAGACGATTATAGGTTATATATATGCCTTACTCGTGTAAAAATTTCATTGCTCAGTTCCTATGGGAAGAGGTAAAAATCCACGTCATCGCGGCCCGTCGACGAATAGATTCGAACGTCAAACGCGTGTGCATAGCGACAGCTGTGTCAACAGTGACAGCTAGTCCCACCTCAACAGCGAGAGCACTGATGAAACGCAAATTTGGGCTTGCCACTGTTGGTGCCACTGTTGGTGCCACTGTTGCGGTCTCACCTCTCACTTTCACTCCACTACTAGTGAAACAGCTCCCAGGGTTCTCACAGAGAGTGCTGACTTTCCTTAGTCTTTCGGTAGTAGGGTCAGGGTTATTCAGCTTTGGTAGATTGTACCTGGCCTGCTTGTGAGCTACTTAGCTTCAGCTAGGGAATGAATAGCTAAACAGTAAAACATTCTTTGATAGATGAATTCTCGTTTATCATAGTTGTTTGTTTTGTCTTGGTGTGAGTAGCAGAAAGGCCTCTGGTTCTGTCACACCTGGAACCGACTGTGGTTCAGCAAATCACAGGGTAACATATAAACCAATGTCAGGTTAGTTTGATCATCAGGATCTGGTAATTAACCTAACCCAGCGACGGCTACAAGACTAACACGTTTTAACAAGTGTGTTACTTGTTAAAGGTATTATGGGAAACCATGGTTATGGTGACAATACGGGGTAGATTTATGAGTTGTTTCAGAGAAATTCGTTCTGAATGAGACGGTTACGGCGAGTTCAGAACGAATTTCTCCGAAACAACGAGTAAATCTACTACGGGGTTCCGGGCTTTCACACATTCTGATTGGCCGAGAGGCCCGGGATTCCCGAGAGCATGGGGAATCCCCGATAATGACGTCACAGTGGTGCAGCCGTTTGTTGAGACCTACGAGTCGCCCGCTCAGCGAGTGGCTGTATTGGTATCGATCGATCTCACATATCGAGGCTATCTAAAGTGTATCACGTGAATTATACTCGTTTTCTACCTCGATGTTTGATAAATGTACCTATTAACTTGCTCGCCCTTGCTTACCATCCTTTTTCGTCCTGAGCTGCACTCCTATGTTCATGACATAGAGTCATTAGCCCGGAACGTAGTTATCGAGGGGGGATGATACTTCTGGGAGATCCAGTCGGAAGCCTAAGAAGAAGTTGGCTCCTAGTAGGCACACCATCGCTGACGTGGTGGAAGCTGCTTACCAGGCTACGCCAAGTTTGACTGAGGGACTAAAACTTTTCTCAGCCATGAGTGACGGGAACGTTCCAACTGCTTCCAAAGTAGGCGGACCCGCGGAGAAACCAGCTGAGACTCGTCCCAGCTCAAGCCTCCCGGGAGTTACCCTGATCAGCAAAGGTGCTACCCAAGCACCCGGGAAAGTTGTGGGTGAGGAGGCCTTTCCGGCACTACCACCACCAGCCAACCCGGTTGTTGAGGTGAAGAAGAAACCGACGACACAGCCTCCTGCTGCGTCGAAGGTAACTTTCTTTCCCTGTGCGATATCGGTTGAATACATCCAGCGGGCGGATCAACTAGAGTCGCACATAGGTAGCACGTTGGAAGGCCGCACCATAAGGGTGCGCAGTCTCTCCATGAGAGCCTCGTTAAGGAGCTAGTCAACCTAGCCCGGTACGAGGTTAGGGAAGCCACGAAGGGCCTGGCTAAGCAGTACGCGTCGGACTTAGAGGACGCGCGTATTGTGAAAACCACGGCTCAATCGAGGTTTGCCCGGGCGGAAGCCCAGACCCATCGGCAAGATGAACGTTGTCTTCGGCACTTGGGTATGTCGCTCTACGACATCGGTGACGACCCTCAAGCCCTTGAGGAAGCGTGGTTGGCCCGACAACGGAGCCGGGAAAGATTTCTTCAGTTCACCACGGAAGAAC
Organism: Alentia gelatinosa; assembly: GCA_950022655.1. Taxonomy (NCBI): domain Eukaryota; kingdom Metazoa; phylum Annelida; class Polychaeta; order Phyllodocida; family Polynoidae; genus Alentia; species Alentia gelatinosa. Next base: position 46,546,131 of record OX465587.1, on the reverse strand, counting down.
CAGACCCGACACGCCGGCAACTCGCCGACATGTTGGGGTGGTCATCCGTGGAAGAAACTTCCCAACAGGACACTACATCCAGTGCGGCCCAGCCTATGGATGTCAGTGTAGACACTCTGTTGGGACAAGGTCAGGTCCAACAAGATCAGTTGGAGATCAGTTGGAGTCAGGAATCTTTTTAGATACCGGACCAACCTCTCTGCAGCAGTTTATGTCTCAGTTCCAGCCCACGTCTGCGCTGAGTCCACTGCGACCAGAGAGAACTGCCCCGGTAACGTCGGTTCCACCGACAACTACCATTCCCAGTCAGTCGGAAATTTTCGACCTCAAGATATCCTCTGACGAGGATATCTAGGGTTGACAACGACCGGCTCGATTGGTGCCTGATAGGCCCGGGATACGCCGTCTGAGCTCGGAACCGGCAGAGTCCACAACTCTCCTGGATCCGAGATCAGATGGGTACAGGAAGTCCCGGGTAGGAAAAAAAAATTTCCGACCTAGCTACTTCCATGATGGTCTCTCAAGAATAATTACTTAATCTTGATAGATCGTCGTGTGGCCTCCTGACCGGAATTCTGCACTTTCTCAGCTAACCGCAAGGATCGCTGGGAGGGGTAGAGGAAAAGTTAGGAGTAACCTATGTTAAGCGATCCCGGGTTGGGGCTGAGGAAAGTCGATAAAACGACTTCCCCGAGGCACAACCCTGGTTTCAGATGGCTGAAGGTTCTCTCGATGGTCAGGCCCGTAATAGGCTCCCATCACGAAAACCTCCGGCCTGTGGTGTGGATTCCGTCCACACCAGTCTCTGGTACCGGGTAAGGAAGACTATGCCTCTCGGGTATGGAACTGACTTACCGGGTCTGTGTCGGAACTGAGTTCGTCAACTCGATGATGAGATAGTAGACGCAATCCCTGTTCTGTTGGATTGTGCCGACTATTTCTACCTTGGGTCGATGATCGTAAGTTCTGAATCCGGCTAAAAATTGGGGCCTTAATTGGTTCTCAATTTAAGCTGAAGGAAACATGCCAGTATAGCTGGAGCCGAATAAAAGAACACTGATACCACACACTCTTACCAGGTGGATGGAGAATTGTTTTTGCCTTTTTGGCCGTTATTTCCGTATTCGGAAACTTACAAACTATGGAGGTGGGCCAGCTTGGCCAGCTGGGCTCGATACTCCAAGATAAGAAAGAGAACGACACATCACCCGCCGGGAGCCTACAATGGACTTCAACAAGATCCGGAACAGCTGGAGGCAGGGTGCTCGACAGGCCGGGCTGACCACCTGTAGGTCCGCGACTGTCGAGTCTTCCCTGCCCAACACTCAAGAATCCGCTCCCCGGCTCAAGATGGGTGAATATCACATTTTCTCAAGGTGCTAGCGAGGCTAGTCCTTTTTACTTCAAATGTCGTTTCTTCTTTCCTAAATGTTGTATCTTCCATATTTATAATAACTTCTCCGTCTTACAATTCCACCTTTTTCACTTATACATTGGTATCAGTGAATTCTTGTGAACGCCAGGAAGCTAGAGAGTAGACCAAGAACTGCTGGATTTATGTTGTAATTTTAAATTGGGTTGTCCCCTAGCAGCATAATGGCTGCCTTGGTCCCCCCTTTAATAAAAACTGGGAGGGGTATTGTAGTGGGTTGGGAATCTAGCAGTGTTCGTATGTTTCACGAAAGGTGGCGCGAAGTGCCGATCCTTACTGTGTAGTGATTCCGGGCAACGCCGCACACGAGAGTGGCGCGGCGGAGACCGGGATTACGTAACGCTGGGTATATATACTCAGTGTTCACAGTAGGTCGACAGGCTGTCCTCGCGCGTCTCTTCTACGGAACAGACCCTTGGGCCCTCACTTTGTAGGTGGGTTCTCGTAACCTTCCTGGTGGTTAGGCGAGTCTTCCAGATTAGCCTCTCCAGCGTTACCTGGCACATACGTGCTGGGATACTGTACTTGTGGGAAAGATCTTCCAGATCTTTCCGGGAAGTAGTGAATAATAAACATCTCTGTTTATTAAAAGACATTGTTGTGTTATGTGTGACTAGGTCTGTGCAAACTAACCGCAAACCGAACCAACCTACGTAGAGGACGTAGGGTGGGATCCTGCCTGGAACTAGCATTCCGGATTGGGGTCATCCAACCTGCTAAACAGGCGGCGACCACCACACACTTAATTGAACAAGATGAATGATAAACATTACAAGATGTATATTTTTTTAAAAACTGTTAGCTATATTTACGTGCACAATTTTCTTTTTTTGTTTTTCGCTGTTTTAAAGTTTGGTCACGTTTTGACCAGTAGATAGACCTTGTTATTCTCATATTGTATATCTAATCAGATGGTTATGATAGACTTTTCCTTTTCATTTTGAAAGAAATCTTCCTTTTGAAGATGATTTAGTTTACGAGAGAACGCAGAGTATATTATGATGTTTTTACGTTACATTTATGTGTATATTCGTTTCTGTTTTTATCGTTATAGAGAAGTTTTTCAGTAGATGGGTGCTATGTGATATCGCTGGCTGAACATCACTTATTTTCATATGTGACTTTCGTCTGTTGTTCTTTTCTACAGAGTAGACGTATAGTTACGTTCTTTGAAATCTATATAAAGACCGAATTGATGGTGATTAACACTCAAATTGTTGTTCAATGTTTTATCGATCATAACAAGATTGATATACGAGAAAGATTGATATACTTGCAATAAACATTTAATTAAAGTAAATTACTGTGTTAGTCGTACATGCTCACAAAATATTCGTTGGTACGTACCCAAACAACGATCTTTTAAATGCATACTAAGTAGTGTCTAACTCATGACTAATGTAGTGACATCGTTCCTATATATATAACTACAGGAAAAATCACATTTAGAACTGAGTGTCAATCGAACAAGAGCGTTGTTCCTGGCATTCCTTGGAACAGGATCGGGAGGGGGTTGACCTCTGTGACGTCGTACACGGGGGGCATCGTTATCGCCCTCATCCATAGGTGGAATGGGTAGTCGTTTATCTTTGGCCACGTTATGTACACTGCACAAAACTTACCGCTTTACATATGTATCCGAAACGCGTCTAACAGTAGGATTTTGCGTCTAGAAGTTTGACCTGTTATCCGTCTCGTAGACGCCTTATCTAGTGGTGTATATATGTGTCCATGGTGCCGTCTTATATACATCATATATACGCCTGATTTTGTTTATTTATGCCACTATCCAATAATTCCGACCTCTGCCACTTGGGGACATCAGTGGTAGCATATTTCATTTACCATTAAGTCCTTGGTATATGTATCAATCCAATGTTATATTGTAAATTTTGATTATAAAATTGTTCTAAAATCCCATCTATTATCTCTTCATTAAACACATATAATAAACCAAGCATTTTTATGTTTTCTAAACCATTTTTTTAAGTTTTTTAAGTTTTTCAAAACACCACTCTTGTGAAGTCATACTTTGGGTACTGTATATATAACATGAGGTCTGGTCAGATATCAACCTACCACCCCAAGTGCTTCCACACATCTGCTGCCAATGCCGCTTTGACACCTGCCGCTTTGACACCCGCTGCTTTCACACCTATATGCCCCCTCGCCCAGAGACAAAACTCAGGTAATGTGTGAAGACAGAGGACCTCCATGTACCAGGGCTCGTGTACCAGGGCTTCACTGTGGGTAGACTGAGTGTAGGGTGGTGGGGTGGTGGGGTGTCGGGGGGGCGGGAGGGGGTGGGGTTGGGAGGTCGCGGGTGGCGGGTCAGTGTTGGTGTATCCTCTACCAACACTCACAGGACCGGATGGGCCGCGGGTCGCAATTTTCTTTTTTTTGGTATCATATATACGCCTGGCGTATATATATTGCGCAGAGTATATTTTATCTTAAATACGCCAGGCGTGAAAGACAGCCAAGTCGCGCGCGTCTACATATTGAAACTGTCTCGTAGACGCCCTAAACATAGACGAGTATAAGAGGTGTATACAAATATAAACAGGCCACAATACAGCCGATACGTGCGTTATCCCAATGGCGTATATATATATGTAAAATAGTGGTTTTCGTGCAGTGGTAGGACCATGCATGCGACAATAATTTTGCCAGACTTCTGTGGTGCATGGTAGAGGTAACCTGCTGAACCGTCTAGACATCTGAAATTAGATAATTCATATTAGAAAAAAAGGTATTTGTATGATTCACCTTTCAGAAACAAATGCTAAATGAAATTTGACTCAGACTTGATTAATAATAATAACAATTTTGCAAGATTGAACTGTTTTCAATCACCATCTTAAGAATAATCTAAGTGATTATAAGAATTTTTTAATATAGGTAAGATAATGCCTACCTTAATCATGAGAAAATTTCGCTCTTTGGACAACAAGGAAATTATTGAAATTTAAGCACATGAGGTATACCCACCACAGAAGTTTACGCTTGTTTAAGGAATAAAATCATCCATATGTTTCGTAAATAAAAGTATAAACCGGGTTAGGATACCGGAGCATAAGAAATACTACTCCCACACCCAAGAGCAAACATGCACACCATAGAATTAATATTGAAATACACTCTATATTTTAATAGGTTTAGTCAAAAATGTTTTACTTGAACTGTTGTTTGAGCTGGCCAATTGTCTACTCTACTATGGCTCTGGATGATCTATGCCACCGATTGTAGTTTTCTTCACTTTCCGTTCTTGGGTTGTTAACGGGCGTGAGAAGATATGGTTTCAGCGGGTAACTGTAAAGATAACAAATCAATTGTAAGTAAGGGAACCAATTTTTATTGAAACCAACCATTGATATAATATAGCCAACAAATTAAAGTCAACAATAATTTATATATAATACGTTAATAGGTTTTTGTTTAATATATAGGTATATGGTCAATTCTCCCAGATTGTGATCGATGCCCACGTACGGTGACCAATAATCCAAAGGGTCGTTTTACTATCTAAAATTAGTTTTATGATATCAGAAACGCTTATAGAGTATGCAGAATTGAGAAATCTGTCAGGGGAACCCTACTTTCATGTACCTATATCTTGAATGAAAATTCATAAATCCCTAAAATAGGCATTTTTAGCTCAAAATCCATAGACAAAACCTGTATATCTATATTTTGAAGACCTCTTACACATTTGTAACTATAAATGTTTATCTGGTCTGAATATTTCATACCCACAAATGTGTTGCAGAACTTATAAAACATAATAAATGTTTAATAAGGGAAATTTGTATGTAGTCTAGGTGTAAAAAATCAGTGGTGAAGGGTATGTCACCGTACGTGGGCAAGCCATATTAAAAGGTACAAAAATTATAGAAACATACTTTTTTGGGTACTTTTTAACCCTCCAAGTAAAAGAGGTATGTTAACAGATTTCATAACATCTGTAGTGTATAAATTGATTCTCCCATCAAATATACCACAGCCAAATGAACATGGGTGGTGAAATTTATTTGGTCACCGTACATGGGCAGAAATTATTAGGTGTTGCTTATGTAAGGAAAAAGATTTACATTATTAGTGAATGATATTTTATACATAAATAGAGTATTGGTTGCCCATGGCCTTTGGTCAGGGGTGGTCATTGCCCCCCCTGGTGAAACCACTCTACACTCGCGCACCCCTGCGCCACCTATCCGCTCTCGGCCGCACTAAACATCAAAGTGCGCGAGTGCGACACTGTCCTCTGTCTCATTCGCTTCACTGGTCTCCTTCGCTCAACACCTATTTTTTCTACCGCTCCTTGGCCCTATCGCCCTCCGTACCTTCGGTCTCCGTATTCCCCTGAATATCGGCAGACGAGGACAGGGTTACCAAGCGATTCAGTAAGGAATTATAGTTCAGGCATGTTGACCAGAAGCGCTGTGGCGGCATCCGCACCCGCGGAGGCCGAGACGGACTCGGAAATAACGATAAGACAGCCGGCAGCCGAGAGCGACCACGTGGACTCGGTATCTCAACAGGGAACGAGCGCCAGCGCACGGACTCGGACTTCACGCATCACAGCCCTGGAGGCCAACCTCGGGGGGGTCAGGACAGACGTCAACGAAGTAAAGACAGACGTCGGTGAAGTCAGGACGGATATGACCAAAATATCGCGCCAGATGGACGGCATGATGGACGCGATCATGCAGATCTCCAGACCGACCTCGCGCCGGGCCGGCTCACGGGCTTCGTCAGCGGCCGAACGGACGAGAGACTGGGCCCAGGATCAGAACGAGCGCCTCCTCCCCGCGCCCAGGGCACTCCGAGAGGCATACACGACCGAGGAACACCTCCAGCGTGAATTCGGCCGTGAGGCCATGCGACACGACCGCACAACGGGTAAGAGCCTACTTTCTGATTTAAATGCCCGGAGGCCGACGGCGAAGCCGTACATGTTTATGGACAGAGATGGGGTGTACACGCTGCACCAGAAACTGGACCTACGGTCGAGCCTCGGGCCTCTGGAGTACATTTCATGTTTTGTGGCCTTATTGAATGACGATCGCGCCTTGCACCCCGAGGACAAGGAGCATATGTTCAAACATCTATACCAGGTGACCGTTGATGCGCAGGCACGGCCGTGGGCCGGCGTCAGACGCTGGTCAAACTATGTTTTCGACCAGGTCGAGTCGGGCAGGATGCGATGGTCGGATCACGGCCGGATACAGGAAGAACGTGTCCGGCTCGCGATGACCAGTGCCCACACCGCAAACAGCAGTCAAAACACGGAGACCGGACGTGCCCGGGGGAGCGAGGCCCCGTGCCGGGACTTCAATGGAGAGAGGGGGTGCCGCCACCGCAGCGACCACACTGAAGGGGGTATCCGGTGGTTGCACGTGTGCACGTTTTGCGACTCGGTGGGCAGGAAGTGCGGTCACTCTGTGCACGCCTGCAACCGCAAGCTGACATACGGACACGGGTACGACAACACGGCGGCTCCCCCTGTACCCACACCACGGCGGGTACCCCAGGCGGGGTATCAACTGCAGGCTACTACCAGGCCGGCGGCAGCGCAGAGTGTGGTACACCAACCTCAGCCGAGTTCAAAAAACGGGCCGGCCGCGCCCCGCCAGTAGACGAGGCGCGCAAGAAAGATGAAAGGGGTGCCGGCAGGACGGAGTGTTGTGTTACGAATCCGGCTCCCCCACGTGACGTCACCTATCACGTGACCCCCTCGGCACGTGGCCGAGGGGTCCAGATAAACAACAACATTGACGGGCCGAATACACTCCCGGAGGAGATACCCCCCGTTTCACCGGCGGAGGCCGCCCCCGGCACCGTGGGGGATGATGGTCTCAGTCGCTTGCCGGGTGTTAGTGTTAGTGCGCCGGAATCTAACACTCCCGACTTTAAAGCACTCCGCGATGTCTGCGAAACGGGAATCCACCGGGAGGGCGTGAGTACGGACCCGTTAGCCTTCAAACAACATCGCCGGGAGACTTGGCCGGAGTTCACGGCCGTGGGGCCCGCCAGGCACGCGGAAATATACCGGACCGTGCGTGACACGGGAATCCCCAACGCACTCGGCGCCAGGGTCGAGGTGCCTTCGGATCTAAACCTACCTGCATGGGACCATTACCTAGGACACGTGGAGGAGGCGCAGGAGCTCCTAGGCTTCCTGCGATACGGTTTCCCCCTGGGATACCTGGGACCGGAGAGTGATACCAGAGGGGTGGCCAACCACCCCAGCGCAACCTCTCACCCCGTGCAGGTAGAGAAGTTTCTCGAAAAGGAGGCGGGCTTTACCAATATGATGGGCCCGTTCGCCGAACCGCCTTTTAGCCCGTGGTGTCACGTGTCGCCACTCATGACACGGGAAAAACGCGGGACGGACGACCGGCGCATCATTACCGATATGACTTTCCCGAGGGAGTGCAGCGTGAACTCGTTCATCATTAAGAACTCGGTCTACGGACTGGAGCGAGAACACGGCCTCCCTACGGTGGACGAGTTTGTGGCCAAACTCGTCAAGGCAGGCACGTCGGCCTACATGTCGTCCATCGACGTGTCGCGTGCCTACAAGAACTTTAGGTGCGATCCCCTCGACTGGCCTCTGTTGTGTTTCACGTCGGGGGGCGGGCACTACTGCGATACGGCCATGCCGTTCGGCGCCCGTGCCTCCTCATACCACATGCAGTGTGTGGCGGAGGCCATCGTGGGGATACTATCATCAAAGGGAGTCACGGCCGCGATGTACCTCGACGACCTCATCATCCTCTCCGAGGACCGAGGTAAGGCGGCCGAGGACTTCAGGGTCGCGCGAGACCTTTTCTCGGAATTGGGCCTACCCGAGGCACGCGACAAAGCACAGGAGCCGAGCCAGACCGTGACGTGGTTGGGGATAGAGATCGACGCCCGTGCCATGTCTCTATCGATCCCCACGGCCAAGCTGGAGGACATCCGTGGTCACGTGTCGGCCGTAGCCAAACGACGGACGTTGACGAAACGACAACTTCAGTCGGTGCTCGGCCGGATATTACACGTGGCTAGGTGTATACGTCCGGCGCGGGCATTCGTCTCAAAGCTACTCGAGGCCCTACGGGGGATGAGGGGCTTCTACATGAACATCAATTCCGAGATGCGCCAGGACCTCGACTGGTTCGTTAAGTTTGCCCGGGGCTGGAACGGCCGCGCCCTCATCCCTCGGGGTCCACCGACGCGGAGGATCACGGTGGATGCATGCCTGTCGGGCGTCGGAGGGACCGACGGCCGGTTCTCGTACTCCGGACAGGTGTGCCCCGTCTTCGATCCCGTGGAGTGCATCTCAGAGCTCGAGGCTCTGAATACCATCTACGCACTCCACACATTTATCACAGACAGGGATCGGGGATCACGGATTGAGGTGTTCTGTGATAACCTCGGAACTGTTCAGACCCTCAATAGCGGGCGTGCCCGTAACCCTGTACTGGCGGAGTGTGCCCGCCAGGCATGGATGGTGCAGGCACGCCTGCAGGTGGAACTGGTCTTCAGCCATATCCCCGGGGTGCAAAATGTCATCGCAGATGCCCTGAGCAGAGCCCATCTGTCGAGGACGGAATACGATAAGGCCACTTCCCTCATTCACATTCATGAGTTGTACCCTATCGTACCGTGTACCCATGCCTCTTTTGTACCCGTACTCCGTCTCTTCTGCAGATCGGGCGCTTCTCTTACTCCAGGCGAAGGCATCTGCGAGGCAGTCAGAGGCGCGTGCCCCAGGTACGCTCGCAAACCAGCGATCCGCAGTCACCACCTACCTGGCGTTCTGCAACCGGATGAGAGCGGACCCCCGGGCACCGACCGTGAGCCTGATCACGTCGTATCTGGAATACGTGGCGGACCACGCCCCCTCGCCGGCCACGGTCGCCAACCAGTTATCGCACGTCCGGGCACACCTCCGACTGACGGGGGGGGACGTGCAGCCGACAGAGGATCACCGGGTGAAGCGTGCCCTCGAGGGCATGAGGAGAAACAAGCTGTACGTGCCAAACGTGAAGGCCCCCATACCAATGGATGTGTTCAGGGCGGTCCTCGACGCACTGACGGGATCGCCCCTCCATACGCCAATGAGGGCGGGCATGTTCCTCATTTTCTACGCGGCCCTACGGCAGGGGGAGGTGGCGCCGCAGTCGGCTCGGGCATTCGACCCGGCTCGGAACCTCACTCGCGGGGACGTGGTCCTCGGCCGCCGGCATCTCACCATCACCATCAAGGCGGCCAAAAATCTTCAATACGTAGGGCAACAGAAAGTGATGCGCCTCGAGGCCGCGGACGATATCCGGGTGTGCCCGGTAGACGCGGTTCGAGGCCTACTACGGGCGGCCCCTACGGCTTCACTGCGGGACCCGTTCCTGACACTGCCCGATGGGACGACCATCACATCACGGGTTATGACCAACGAATGGGACCGCCTCCTACAGGCCACAGGCCAAACGGTGAAGACATACACCCTCCACAGCCTCAGGAAGGCCGCTGCCACTCAGGCATTTGAGGCAGGAATACCTGAACTTAACATCCAGAGGTATGGAGGGTGGAGGTCCCAGGCTCATAGAGACTACATCAAAGTATCAGACCAAGAGACTGTCAACAAGTCTCTCATTGACTCTCTCTCCTTCAGAAAGTGACTATAAAAAACTTTCCCACCCTCCTCTTCCCTTAACTATTGGCTTCTTGGCTATTTCTATTATTTTATTATTACATGTTATGTTTAACTATGTAATATCACATAATCGTCATTTATCTTATATCAAATATTATCAGAAATTGACAAATACATATCTATGTCATTTTCAATATTTGTCATATTGTCACAAATGTTATCACAATTGACAAACACATATCTATGTCAATTTCTATATTTGTCTTATCATTGATACTCATGTATTTCTCTTATTCATATCAATAAGACTCATAAAATTAAATAAAATTTTATAAGCCCACTACGGCCTTCACTCTGTTTCATTGGGGATCTGGGGTAATGGGTTGCCCATGGCCTTTGGTCAGGGGTGGTCATTGCCCCCCCTGGTGAAACCACTCTACAATCGCGCACCCCTGCGCCACCTATCCGCTCTCGGCCGCACTAAACATCAAAGTGCGCGAGTGCGACACTGTCCTCTGTCTCATTCGCTTCACTGGTCTCCTTCGCTCAACACCTATTTTTTCTACCCACCCACCCACTCCTCTTCTCTCCTACTCCTTACACTCGTAGGGCTATTTCTATTATTTTATTATTACATGTTATGTTTAACTATGTAATATCACATAATCGTCATTTATCTTATATCAAATATTATCAGAAATTGACAAATACATATCTATGTCATTTTCAATATTTGTCATATTGTCACAAATGTTATCACAATTGACAAACACATATCTATGTCAATTTCTATATTTGTCTTATCATTGATACTCATGTATTTCTCTTATTCATATCAATAAGACTCATAAAATTAAATAAAATTTTATAAGCCCACTACGGCCTTTACTCTGTTTCATTGGGGATCTGGGGTAATGATGGAACCATTAACATCTGCAATTTGCAAGGACTTCAGGCATGTTAATGCCAAGAAACATACATGTGTTTTTATTTATGTCACCGTACGTGGGTCGGTCACCGTACGTGGGCATTATGTTCTGAATAATATCAATCAACTTTAATTTTCTCAATATGGTCAAAGATTCATTTTCTGATAATGAAAATCTGATTCTGCTAAAAAGTAACAACCAATATATACCCTAAGACCTCATTGAACCCACTTGACCACGTACGGTGACATATAGGTTATAAGGTTAAATTCATTCAGCTAAAAAAATAATTTCCCTAAAGATTAGTGTTCCCAACTTTCACAAATATAAGGTACCATATATTCCCACATTTTCATGAAGATATAACTAATTTGAATTTTTGGTCACCGTACATGGGCATCGATCACGTTCTGGGAGAATTGACCATATACAGTTACGAAACTAACCCGGAATCTCCTAGTAGGAAACAATCCCCCATCTCGCCATTGTCGCCAACGTCCGAAATATCGTCCTGCCCAAGGACAAAAGCATCATTGCTCGAACCCGGCCAACAGGGATTTACCCGGATCACTTTACAGTTCGCATCTACGATTATCTGAAAAGGAAAGGAAATTTTTAAATTTTATTATACCTCCGGGCGAATGTTACTGGCCTAGAAATTATGTTGGATATGGAGTTATAAAATGGCATACTTAATTTTTTCTAGGTATATAATAAAGGTGAGTTTTTTCTGATCAAAATATCTACATTAAGTCTAACTAACAAAATATTTTCAATAACTACCTGAAAAGATATAAAATGAGCTATGAAGTAATTATTTAGTACACACACCAGGACGTTTATGCTGGAGTATCCCTTCCGATTAATATAGCCATCCTCGTGAGGGGGTTGCCAGATGGCAACATGTGTCCAATCAATGGCCCCAATCATGCCTGGCTTACCAAACTTTTCGTGGAAGTCACTGGCAGCTTGTAACCTCTCACGTGCTTGGAATGGGAACTTTATGTAACGTTGCTGACGATGGTAGAAGAAATTTCAAACTTTTTTCACAGCTCTGGAGGCGGTGCATTTGTGCATCCCTTGAAAGTCAGAAATGACTCGCATGTTGCACCCTGTGGCGTAATATCGCAGAGCCAAATAGAACTGAAATTAAAAAATATAAATAGTAACTATATGAAGATACTTTCATATCATTTGATGTGGTTAATATGGATATTTGGTTGAGGAATTGACTTTTTAAGTTATGTTCATGAAGAGGGAAAGAACAATTTAACATGCATATAACACTATCTAATTTGGAATTACATGGTATATCTTACTATGTAGAATTCACATAATAGTGAATAGTAATCAGTACACACAACGATATCGACACTAAATTGAATGCCTACTGGAGCGCGGTGTAGCTGCTGAGATCAGCATTGTTGATTCAGCACTCTAGACTAAGTTGTCTTGACCTACTTACAAAGATAGATACTCACTCGTTCCCTTATGCTTATGCCACCGCCACGATCGTCCCCTCTTGTCGTACAAAACCCGGAATCCTCAAACTCTCTTGAGAGTTCGGTCACCGTTTCCTTATCTAGACGATACCGTTCGAGGAATTTTGCATCGGTAAACTGATCAAATGGGTTAACTCTATTAAAAAACTGCTTCGGCAGGCACGGACGCCTCGGTAGACCGTACCCCTCCATGTTGCTCGTTTAAAACCGCAAGAGACACTGGAGGGGGCTTGTGCGGGGGTGGCGGATTGAACACACGGAGGACGGGTTGAGTTTTGGGCGGTTCTTTTGAATAGTGTTACACCTACGACAACTCATGACTTGTCCGAGGTTATCGTTCGTTGTTGCCATTTTTCATCACATACGAGAGGGTCAAAATGTTTAAATGCAACACGAATTACCTTGCGAATTATCGTTCGTTAATACGAAAATTCGCTTCAGGGTCGATCTGTCTTTATGCAACGTGACATTACGAAAGTTGACAAACGAAAGCATAAAGAACGATAAAACAACGAAGACTTTTTATGCACCGTGATTTTTGGGGTTTGAAAATTAACGTTCGTTGTTGGTACATTGCATTTCAATTTGTTCTTTATGCAACACTAACGTTCGTTGTACACTTTCGTTATGGTTTTATCTATCGTTCCCGGTTTATGCAACACCCCCCAGGTGCTTTGTCAACATGACACGAAGATGGATATTTACGGTGATCAAATTTCATTTTGGTGAGTGCATTAACATTCCCAATTAGATTTAGGATGTACGAAAGTGGTGGGTTAATAGCAAAAAAACACATTGTTGATATAGTATGTTTATCAGCACGATATGTTGTCATTGTCGAGTCGACGAGTCATTGTTGAGTCGTAGAGCCTGACAGTAGACTTGTGATAGTCACTCATGAGAACAACAGAATATGTTATGGAGGACTTCAGAAAGTTTTTATTGTGTTTTTCATTATTATCCTCAGATAGAAATATCGTTCACAGGGGTAGGATAAAATCAAAACCTTATTTGTTTTCTTGGAGTTTTCCTGGAGTTTTGGCTCCGGATATCACTACGCCAAACTCCAGTCGTCGCATACAGGAGCCAATATTAAAACTCATCCGGTTTTACGATAGTCCTTAAAGGGTTAAGAAAAGGTCAGGCAAGGTTGATTTTAAATTTACCAGTGCATTAACCTAATTGGTCACGGTTCTTGCAATTGTAGCTTCATATGAAAGTCAACCAAGCCAGAGACTATACTTTCAAGGTGCAATGGTTTGTGACAAACTTCCAAAAAGGGCCGACTACCCTGGGTTGCACATGGTTGATAGAGACAGGTCCTGGAAAAAATTTGGTGGGTGTTATGATAATAGATATTTCCGAATACTTTGATTCATTAGGTAACCCTCCATTACAATTAAAAATATATTTTAGTAATAGAAGTATATAATATATATATTCATCAAAAAGAATTCAAGGCAAAAACAGCTATGTATGCGGGTACTATTGTATACTTCAAATTGTTTCCAACCCAAACAAGGGAAGAGAAAAATCCAAAACATACTACTGTATACTTCATCCATGGTTTAGATGTTGTGGAACCGGCTTGAACTCTGTACTTGTACTCTGGCCTGTACTTATCGGCCTAAAAAGATGGGGCGGTAATTATCGCAACAAGAGAGTAGAGGTGGTTACGGATAACATGCAAGTCCTATACATGTAACCCTCCATTACAATTAAATATATATTTTAGTAATAGAAGTATATGACTGTATAACTCCCAGTTTATACATGTATAATTATTAGACTAAGCTACTACCGTCGCCACCTAGCGAGTTGCTATGGCGTCACTATGGTATAGCGGTTACTGTTTATGTTGCGTCAATAGTTCTATTGGCGGTTGCCGTGATGCGCATTCGTCACTCTACCTTTGCATGTCTTCAGGATCAGACCTATAAATTTTAAATTCTGAGACATTTGAGTCATTTGTCGATTTATTGGAGATAAATCGCGGTGGTTATTTGATTTTGACGATGGGGAGAAAGTCGAAAAAGCAAAAATCACCTACAAAGGTAGAATTGAGGAAATCGTATAGGATTAGATCTGATACTGAGGGGGAGGCACCCTTCAGGTCGCAATCGCCAGCGACAGGTCCATTATCAGACAATGATCCTATTGACCAAACGTGGGCATCGGCATCCGAGGGCATCAGATCCAGATACGAGAAGGATGCAAAACAGAAAGAAGACCAATTATCTACAAGAATGGACAATTTAGAAGATTACATGCGCAGCACCCTGGGAAAGATGGAAAAATTCTTCGAGAAATCGTCAGTGGAGGAAGAAACTAACGAAAAAGACAGAAAATCCAGTCATCAGAGTGATAGAAAATCACGTAAATCATCAACAAGTACCACAAGTCGCTCGTCAAGTGAGAGTTCTAGATCATCAAGTAGAGAATCAACTTGTAGAAAGTCTAAAGGAAGGCCTAAAAATAATGTTTTCTCCTCTAAAAAATATTTGAAAAAGGACGAGAAAATTGTTTTGATTGAAAAATTGAATCTGATAAATATGAAAATCTTAAAAAATCTATACGACTCAGGTAAGGAACTGAGCGGATTTATTGACCATTTAATCTTGGTGGGAGAAAAAGCAGAAACAAGGATGTTTACGGCTGAAGCGTTGATAAACTATGACGAAAGTGTCAAAATTGAAACGATTGAAAAAGGTATCAAATCGTTATCAGTGGTAAATCCAGCAGCAATAGTCAGATTTTTATCTTTTGATGGTACGATTTCAGCAGCTACGATGAAGAAAAGTGTAAAAACAAAAAGCAAATCACAGGGCGATAATAATGTATGCTTTGCATTTAACAAACCGGAAGGTTGCAAATACACAAGTTGCAAGTACAAACATAGTTGCAATAACTGCCATAGCTACGGTCATGGTTCATACGATTGCAAAACACAAAGCAAAGATCAGAAACACAGTAAATGAAATGATATATCGAGCGGGAAAATTCAAAGCGATAAAATAGGGGGCGTGGCCGTAACTATGGACGCTTATGGTCGTCAGGGATCCCCGCTCGATAATGACGTAATCGCAGGGAATCCCCCTAGCGATAGAGTAGCAACGGTAAACATTCCTATCAATCTTGCTTCGGAGAAAGAAATCGATGGGGAAACAAAGAAAAAGGTTTGTGTAGATGAGATTGTTGTCACTGAAAAATGTATTAACGGTAAATGTGACTGTATATACTATGTCAACGAAATCGCGGTGGATTTAAAACCTTGTGGATCGGCGGTATATTTAACTGGAGAAAATGCGCTCGATTCTATAGACTCAAAAGACAGGGAATTCTTATGGTCTGGCCTACGTAATGATTTTAAAATAGTCGATTCCGATTGTGAGGCGGAATATGAATGTGAAAATTATAAATCACTTACGGAAGGAATTTGTTGTGAAAAATTCGATGAAGTGGTTAAATCCGAAGTAGAAAATGGGAGAATTTCAAAAGTAAAGAAAAAGCCTAAATGCGTACATGCGTTAGGGGGGGTCCTAAAAGAAAATGGGAAATTTAGGCCCATCACGGATTGCTCTAGGCCCTTTGGCGAATCAATTAACGATCACATGAAAGAAACTTTTGAATCTTTTTCATACAATTCAGTGGAAACCGCAGTAGATTATCTCAATCGTGACGATTACATGTGCTTGGTTGACATAAAATCGGCCTATCGTTCAGTACATATTGATCCTAAAAATGCTGAATCTCTAGGTTTCAAATGGAAAGACAATTACTACAGAGACAACAGGTTAGCATTCGGCCTAAAATGCGCTCCTAATATTTTTAGCACAATTTCGAACTATATAGTCAAAATCGCTAAATCTAAAGGTGTAAAGAGATTGGTAAATTATCTCGATGATTTTCTAATTATTGGTGCCACATACGATGAGTGTCTCAGAGACAGAGGAATTGTCATAGATACGATTGAGAAATTGGGTTTTAAAATATCTTTTAACAAGGTAACAGATCCATGTAGAAATACGGTATTTCTAGGTATAACAATCAATTCTGAACAGATGGAATTGAGTCTTCCTCAAGAAAAAGTCGATAAACTATCCAAAACTATAGAAGAAACTATAGAAAAAGGGTTCGTAAATAAAAAGGACCTAGAAAGGCTGGGCGGATTAATGTCTTTTTGCGCTCAAATCGTCAAGGGCGGTAAAACTTTTAGTAGACGCCTATTCGACATGATAAAAGAGTTGAATTATAAATCTAAGAGGAATATCGATGACGATTTATCGGCAGACCTAGAATGGTGGTTAAATTTCTGTCGGATTTTTAACTGTAAATCGTTAATACGCACAAAATGTCACAATGTACCAATCGTCACTGATTCATCTTTTAAAGGTTTCGGCGGTTGGGCCGGTTGCGATTATTTTTTCGGTAGTTGGGAAAAAATCCCTTCAGATTTAAATAATTGTGGTCATCAGGAAGAACCACCCATTAGCGATATTTATGGCATGAATATCAATGTATTAGAACTCTGGCCTGTACTTATCGGCCTAAAAAGATGGGGCGGTAATTATCGCAACAAGAGAGTAGAGGTGGTTACGGATAACATGCAAGTCCTATACATGTTAAATTCCGGTAAAAGCAAAAATAAAACATGTATGTCGTGGTTACGAGAAATATTTTGGACTTGTTTCATTTATAATATCGATATTTGGGCTACATATATTAAAAGTAGCGATAATACGTTAGCAGATCAATTATCAAGGTTGGAATACGACGGTGTATTCGAGAAATGTGTTTGTACCCTTAAAACTCATAACATGTGTTGTTCTGAATTACAGGCCTAATCCAGGAGGTACAGGATAAAACGGATAAATTCCTATCCGTGGCAATGTCAATCGCCACTAACAAATCCAGGGTAAATCAATTAAATTGTTATTCACGTTTTTGTGATAAATTTAATCTCAAACCATTTCCTTGCAATCCTACTCAGGCTTGCTGGTATGCTTCATATTTATCGGATTTTTTATCGCCAGTATCGATAAAGAATTATCTTTCAGCCATCTGGTGGAAGCAAAAAATGTTGGGTTATCTGGATCATTCCAATGATTTCAGATTAAAGATGGTTATCAAAGGTATTCATAGATCTTTTATCGTAAAGGATAATTCTCGTTACCCTTTTAAAGTTCAAGATTTACAAAATATTTACCGTAATTTAGACTTGGGAAATTCAGATGACTTGAATTTCTGGTTAGCTGTGGTTCTATGTTTTCGTGGATTACTGAGAAAATCACATGTAACGATATCAACCCACAATCTACTTATTGGGGACTTAACCATGGATTCGTCGGTTATCAAAATACATATTCGTACAAGTAAGACTGACCAATTCGGTCTGGACCCTTTTGACATTTTTATCCACTCAATTCCAGGGTCGTTTTTGTGTGTCTACAAAATCGTAGTTCAACTGATTTATCGTAAAAGTTTATCCTTACCGTTGATAAGTTTGGGTAAAAAACCTATGTCTTATGGTTACTTCAACTCAAGGTTAAAGAGTTTATCAAAACAATGTGGTATCACGGGTAACGTATCTACTCATTCCCTACGCCATGGTGGGGCCGGGTTTTTAAAAGACTTGGGTATGCCGATTGAGGTGATTAAATCTAAAGGAAATTGGAAATCGGCCTCAGTTTATAGATACCTACATAATACGGAATCCCTCTCTGAGGTTTCAACAATGAAATCGTTCTTGTCTAATTATTCACAAAATTCGTAATTGTGTTTGGCGGTTCTTGGCCTGGTGTTTGTTATACTCACCAAACTACAATTACTCGTTGTCTTGTACTTCACTTATACTTCGTCTCCATAACTTATATGACTGTATAACTCCCAGTTTATACATGTATAATTATTAGACTAAGCTACTACCGTCGCCACCTAGCGAGTTGCTATGGCGTCACTATGGTATAGCGGTTACTGTTTATGTTGCGTCAATAGTTCTATTGGCGGTTGCCGTGATGCGCATTCGTCACTCTACCTTTGCATGTCTTCAGGATCAGACCTATAAATTTTTAATTTTTAATTTTTAATTTCAGGTCTAAGTTACTCAGTTTTGTACTTTGTAATACTGAGGTTCCAAGGATTGTACTTCCAGTAATAAAGGTTAGGGCCTGGTGTTTGTTATACTCACCAAACTACAATTACTCGTTGTCTTGTACTTCACTTATACTTCGTCTCCATAACTTATATAATATATATATTCATCAAAAAGAATTCAAGGCAAAAACAGCTATGTATGCGGGTACTATTGTATACTTCAAATTGTTTCCAACCCAAACAAGGGAAGAGAAAACATCCAAAACATACTACTGTATACTTCATCCATGGTTTAGATGTTGTGGAACCGGCTTGAAAAAGTTCTTGGATATGTCCACTGATAACTAAAATTACAATGATGCCTTGGTGGAATTTCGATGTTATGTATATAAATCAAAACTCTTGGATATGTTAGTGATATCATAAGTACAATGACACCTTGCAGGATGAGATGTTCATATTACATATACAATAATGATTGAACTTAATAATTGGATAATACAGTATATGATGCTACGAAAACTTGTAACCTGGTCAAATAAAACTCAACTTTATAACAAAGAATAGTTGTGACTTGAGTTTATAAACTGCATGATACAGTAATGATGCTACTAAAATCATACTGACCATGTAATGCAACTAATTAGATGCGGCCTTTAATATAAAACTTAAACAAAATATCAAAAACCTACCAGAAATTTATACTATCTCAGTTTACCCTGTGAACTTCATACAGTAAAACTCCACTTCCGGGACACCCCGCTTAAGGGGGCCACCCCACTTTAGGGGCTAATTTGCTTGGAACGGAAATTTCTTCCTCTACTAAGAGTTTATTTTAACCCCACTTCAGGGGAACCCCACTTAAGGGAACACCCCGCTTAATTTAGGGACAGTTTTTCGGTACAGAAATGCTTGAAAACCCCGCTTAAGGGGACAGTTTGGGGGGACATCTTATCAAAAACATTCCAGATTATCTGAAAATCTGATGTTTAGATCAAAAACTGATAATACTTCGAAAATTCTATATTTACAGTTTATAGTACTCTACATACTCAGTCGTCAATGTGAGATCAAGTGGAGAGCTCTATCATTATTTTCAAATCAATTGGATATCATCCATAACAATGATATGTATGCTATGAAGAAAACTTTGTCAAATTCTGCATGTATTAATCAAATAGGTACAAATCTAAGCTTTAGATCAAAATCACCAAATCAATACTCTACATACTCTGTCATTAACATCAGATCAAGTGGAGATCACTATCAAATGTTATCATTAAATCAACTGGACGTCATCCATAACAATGATGTGTCTGTATCAGTTATACCTGCTGTGCATACAATTTTCTCTCACATTCTTAATATTGAACACTTTCATAGAAATACTTCAACTTTATATAGGATACTATAACTATCAGAACCTTACACCACTATGGTTGTCACCTATATTAAACCTTACATAACAAACTAATCTACAGAACACATATATACCATATATCTATATAATCATCATCATTCTCCTAGACATCAGCATGTACTAGCACTAAAATATAATACAATCTTCCACAATCTAATGATACGATAACCTCAACTTGTCAAAATACCAGTACGTACTAGCACTGAAACACTAATACCACCTGCAGAATCAAACACTACAGTAATGAATATACTTCACCTAAACTTCACTAAAACATATGTATGCAGACCATATCAAACTGCATGCATTATTTATTTTTCTTGGACTGGCGATTTTTTGCTTTTTCCTGACATTCCAGAGTTTGGAGTTTCTTTTTATCTTCCTTATGTTTTTCACACATTTTCTTTTTGCCAAGAGTTGTATAACCGTCAACACAATACATTATTTATTTTTCTTGGACTGACAATTTTTTGCTTTTTCCGGACATTCCAGAGTTTGGAGTTTCTTTTTATCTTTCTTATGTTTTTCACACATTTTCTTTTTGCCAAGAGTTCTATAACCGTCAACAGCATTCATGTCTGTGGTATCTTGGGAAGAGGAACCAAAACGTTTTTTCAGATAGGTGATGTCTGAAAACCCTGAAACAGTACAAGATTCACCAACAGCAAGTCCATCTTTTTTCAGTGTGAACTGGGGAGCGAATCTTGAGACTGGCAGAGATTGTGTAGCTGCTAAGGATCTTGTCACAGGTCCACTTTGTAGTGGTGGTGGTGTTGGTGGTGGAGGTGGGGGTGGGGATGGGGGTGGGGGTGGTGGTGGTGGTGAATAGTAGTCTCTGAGGGGTAAGGGTGGTGGCAGTGTGAGGGGCGTCGAAGGGTTGGTTGGTACACTTCTTCTGTTCTTTTATCAGCCTTTTTGGGTTTTGATGCATCCTTAACGCCATGGCCTCAATCTTGTCTCTGAAATTGATATTAGTAATAATATCAATACTAGTTTACCACCCTTATTACTTACTTTATAGCTTTACCATCCTTACATGTTATCTTCACAATAAATGCAGGCAATATTATATAAGAACTAGTAAATATATGTTATATATCATTACATATTATATCAACAGGCCTGCCTCTGCCCTTTTGATAGAATATAGGGCTCCATATAGGGCAGGGAAAGTGAAAACATAGGGCTTATATAGGGCAAATATGGGGCTCATGCTTAGTTCTTTTAAACCAGAGTATTGTAACAATCAGGGGCGTACCCAGGGGCGGGGGGGGGGCACAGGGGGCATCTGTCCCCTTAAGCAGGGTTAAAATAAACAAAATAAAAACTTCTGTTCTGAGCAGAGTGTTCCGTTAGGCAGGGTATCCCCTTCAGCGAGGTGTCCCAGAAGCAGGGTCTTACTGTATGTCACCTAAACAGACTCTAAATGCCAAGCTCTCTGGGGTACTTTGCCTCCCGGACCTCACCCCTTCTCATCTTCCCAAGTAATCTCAGGTGTATGACCACCCCATTCCTTGAAAAATATCATGGACACAGATTGCAAAAAGAAAATTCTGGATACAGATGTGTATAAGCCATGTCCTTCTAAGGGGTTTGCCTCAAGAACCCCCAGGAGGGCCTTTGCCACTGGACCCCCACTGATCTTCATAGGTAGTCTTAGGTATGAACCCCCACCCCCTCCCTGAAACCAAATCCTGGGAACAGCTTATATAATGTATAAAATTCAATTGCTTCCAGGGTTTTGCCCCTTGGACCCCCAAATGTGTTTTGCCAATGGACCCCTGACAATCTTCCCAGGTAGTCTCAGTTGTGTAAATCTCTTTCCCCAAAACATAATCTAGGGTTCAGCTCTTATAAGTCAGGGATGTCAGTTGGGGTCATGAAAAAGAATAGAGAATATTGTTTTCATGAGGAATTTACTGCTTCAGAGGAACTGAGAAAATATGGAAAATACATCATTATTGGCTGTCGTGTATGTTAAAACCCTACCTGAAGGCGCCGAGCGTTTGTTGTTGTTGCTACCAGAAAAAGAAACTGATGGTGTATCATGTAATGTTTTTCTACCCGTACTTTCGGTTCTCCCGCCAGTTCCGAAATAAAGATACAAAGTGAATCAACCTATAGTCTTCAATGACTTCCTAGCACCATCCAAACACTACATTGGCCCTGGAATTGAGCTGGGGTTATGAGTAGGTTTGCACCACTGTCTATTGGTGTTATTATGGCTGAATTTCTTTCTTTCTTTTACACAAGAAAAATGAATTTCATGAAGTGAAATTGAATACAAGGATTTCCTTGGATACAAGGATTTCCTTGGAAAATAGGAAAAGTGCCATCCCTGATAAGTATAAAATCCAAATTTATCATCCCAGGGGCTTTGTCCCCTTGACCCTCATCAGGGCTCTACTGCTAGACCCCTGGTAATATTCTCAGATAACATAAGGGGCATAACTCCACTCCTGCAAATAAATCCCTGGATACAGCTTGTGTTATCTTTAATGACCAAGTGTTCTCAAGGACTACCAAGTGCCCTAAGGAGGGGCTATACCACTAGACTCCTGGCAATCTTCCCAGGTAGTGTCAGGTACCTACAAAGAACCCCCCTACAAAGAGAATCCTAGGAACTGCTTTTATGATCTATAAAATCCAAATTTTTCCATAGAATTTGCCCCCTGGACAGAGTGGGCTTTGCTGCCAGACCCGTCAATATTCCCAGATAGCCTAAGATGTGTAGGCCTTATCACTGGCATTAAAACAAAGACCTGGGTACAGCTTGTACAATCTATACAATTCTAATTCTTTCAGGGGCTTTGCCCCCTGGACCCCCCAGAAGGATCTTTGCTGCTGGATCCCTGACAACATTCCCCCTGAACACGGGTCATGGCTACAGCTTATATAATCTATGAAATCCAAGTGTGTATGGGGCTTAGCCCCGGTAACTCCCTGGAGGGGTTTCTCAGCTGGACCCCTGCCAATCTTCAGAGATTTGCCCCCCCCCCCCCCCCCCCACAAAATAAACTGGGTATGCCCCTGACAATTAACCACAGATTTTATCTATGTATATGCATTTTTAGATAGGTATATTAGTAGTTAAGTCTGCAATGACAGTCAGACATATTATATTTAGTATGAGGAATATTTGCCCTGATGTGATGGAAAGGAGTGTATTGTAAAAATTGTAATTCAAGATTTCTGCACCACATGATAATTTAACCAAAAGAACCTGATGATTTGAAAATATAGGGCATATAGGGCAAAATTGCAAAAATATAGGTAAATATAGAGCAAGCTAAAAAATATGGGGAAATATTGGGCCAGTGACAGACCTGTATCAACTCTATACAACATACACAAATACTTTGATCGCTAATTAAGTATAGTATGTGTGTGTCAATATACTTACTGTTCTTTTTCTGTTATTTCCTCCACTGGAATGTCATGGGGATTTCTCTCCAAGATTCTGACTGACGCCTTACGTTTTAGTCTTTTCCTACACCGTTTTACTTTAAGATCGCACAATAACTATGCATAACATAGCAGTCAGTGGAATAGCAGATACAATAATGATCAAATCTGTTTCAGTCAGGAAATCATCCACAACAGATGTACCATTAAGTATTTGTTATTTCAGCTCCTACCATGGGAGATGTAGCTTTGGCAGCTTCCGCAACACTCTGCTAGATGTCGCACCAGCAGCTTCACAGACGCTCACTGCTGAATTGTACCCACCCGACCCACACCGAAAGACAATTCCCTACTTTGTAGGGCTTTCTTATCATGCCCTTCAGTATTTTTCTCCATCTCAGACCCCTGAGTCTCGAGATTAGTTCATATTATGCCCTTCAGCATTTTTCACATTTCTCAGACCCGTGTGTCTATGAGATAAATTTTTCAATAAACGAAATTTCTCTACAAATTTGTCCTCAAAGTTGTTAATTATGTAGGCTTAATAACACCAATATTTGGTTACTGTTACCAATAATTAACAGAGTTAGGCTCAGCAGCAAGATCAACATTAACCACTAATTACTGCACACTTCATCAACAGCAACAACATGATATTCATCATCCACAACAGCAACAGATAATGCTCTGATTTCTTCCACCACTTTTGCTACATCTAATAACAACATCAACAATATCAGCATGGTTATTGGACTGGGGATATCAGTATGGGTGTGTGATTTGTATTTAGGTATACAATGGTGTACTACCTTGGTGTACTGGCAACAGTTTATTTCTTATTTGAAGAATGTTGAGTAGAAATTTGAAATATTACGATATAAATCAAGAGAAATTGATACTGAATATACATGTAAAATACATGTGAAATGAATAATTTAAGAATAAAGAAAGTTTGTTCAATGAATGCAATGAATAAATTAGTTGAATATATTTATAAGGTAATACTTAATTAGAATTACATCGAATATGATGTGTAAAAAAGAAAAATAGAGAATAAATGATGATAAAAATCAAATAAGTAAAATGATAATAATAAATAGATAAAAATGTATTATATATATTGAAATTTTAACTAAGTAGAATTAAAAACCAAAGCTTTTTTTTATAATAAAATTGGTTAAAAAATATATATATATATAAAAATTAAGAAATAATAATAATAAATAGAATCAAAAAAGGGAAATAAAAACATAATTTGAATAAGTAGGTAAAAATAAAAACAAATGGGAATGAGTCATTTGGAAATTTATATGGAGGAATTTTAAATTTTAATCTGTATATTTGATTCAATTTACTTTATTTTTATTTTAGGGTGAGAATTTTCAGCTAAATTTAATTGAATTTATTTGATCTAGTATAATTTATTTGCTTTAGTTACCCATTGTTACTTTATTTTAGCCGACTAGATACCAAAATATCCTTGAGATTTTTATTCCTTTTGTATGCAACAACCAAATCATCCCGGAAATGTTTTGGAAATGTGTCTTGCAATGTTTGGTATTTTTGTCTAACCAATGAACTGATTTTGATGGCAGTAGCACTATATGGGATAGAGAATACCACAGTTTGTTTTGGGGATAATTTAATGTTCATGCCCTTAGGCTGCATTGTTTCCAGTAGCTGCATCCACTTATATTCAATATCTCTTCTTTTTATCTTGTTTTTCTCTGCTGAGCCCTGGTCAAGAATTTGATGCATTGGATAGATTACCATGTCCTGTTCTACAGTATGATCAAAGTCATTGAAATGTTCTGCCACTGGTTTGTTTAGATTATGGCGAATGTCTGAGAGGTGGGCAGTGAGTCTTTCCCTAAGAGTTTTTGAAGTTTCCCCTACATAGTATTCTTGACATCTTTTGCACTCAATGATGTATATTAGATTTCTAGACTTACAGGTCAATTTTCCTACTATTGGGTAGTCACACTCAAGGGTTAGGGATGGAATTTCAGAGGTTTCTTTAATCCACAAACAGCATTCACAACCGCGCTGTCCACATTTCAATGCTGCTCCCATGGGCCATTCATTCCCGGTTGCATTTTCTAATTCTCTAACTGTCTTTGCTTTAATTGTCCTCAGAAATCTAGCTGAATAATTTCTTTCTTTTCTAAGTTTTTGGAAGAGTAGGCTGCATGCATCATTAAAATCCGAAATGTTATTACAAATTTTGTAGAATCTTATTATCTGTGATTTCAAAATTCCCTTGAAAGTGTGAGAAGGATGGAATGATTTTTTGTGGAGGAGTTCATGGGTGTCAGTTGGTTTGAAATAAACTTTAGTATCTAAGATTTTTCCATTTTGGTATCTTTGTCCCTTAAAAACTGTAACATCCAAAAAATCTATTGTTTCCTTATCTATTGTGGTTTTTAGCTTGATAGAACTGTGATGGTTATTCAGTAACTCGAAAAATTCTTGGAATTCTGATTCTGAGTGAGGCCAAATAAGAAAGATATCATCCAAGAATCTCCAATAAACTAATGGTAGCTTTTTAGCTTTTTTCATTACTTCCTGCTCTAGTTGTGCCATGTATATATTTGCATAATTAGGAGCAAATTTCTTCCCCATCGCTGTTCCTGAAATTTGTAGATACCATTGATTGTTGAAAATAAAGTCATTTCTTTTTAAGCTCAATTCTAAAAGTTCCAAAATTTCTTGATTTGGTCTCAGGCATTTTGGGTTAGTTTCAAAAGTATCCTTTACTGCTTTTAGTCCATTCTCAGTCTGAATATTGGTGTACAAGGATTCCACATCCATTGTGATTAGGAGAGCATTATCTGGGACCTCAACTTTCTCCAGTTTCTCTAAAAAGTCCCTTGTGTCCCTTAAATAAGATGGGTGAATTGTAGCTAGGGGTTTTAAAAAATGGTCGATATATTCTGAAACTCTGTATGATTCACTGTTACAGTCTGAAACAATGGGTCGCCCTGGGGGCATTCTATTGGGAATTGTCCATTTATCTGGATCTTTGTGCACTTTTGGTAATAAATAGAATTGTCTTGGTCTTGGTGAACTTGGTGGTTTCAGATATGCTACCTGTTTTTCATTGAGAAATCTATTCTTCCCTATCTGTGTAATTATTCTATCAATTTCTTTGGCAGTTTCTGGAAAAATAGGTTCATTTATTTTAGTGTAAAATTTTGAGTCGTTTAATTGTCTCTCTGCCTCTATAATGCAATTTTCCTTTTTCATAATGACCATTGCTGATCCCTTGTCAGCCTTTTTTACTATGAGATGGATCTTCTTTCTCAAGTTTCCTAAAGCTCCAATTTGGCTTTTACTTAGGTTAGGTTGAGCCCCCAGGAGTGGCTTTGCTACTAGACCCTTGGCAATATTCACAGATAGTCTAAGATGTGTAACCCCCATCTATGTTTATACATTTTTAAATAGGTATAACAGTAGTTAAGTCAGAATGTCAGTCAGAAAAATTATATTTAGTATGAGGATTATTTGCCATGAAGCAATGGAAAGGAGAAACCCATACCATAGACCTCTACATAGGTCATCAATATATATCTTCTCAAAGAAATACATTTTAATTTCCTTGATATTCCAAGTGAAATATCTCCAGGCTTCTTCTCTTTCTAAAATGGCAGATCTCTTCATATATCACAGAGTTTTTCCAAGGTGGTTGCTTTCACTGATATATTCCCATAGGAAATTTTAATTTGCTCATAACTTCTTTAATATTAACTTTAAGCTTTAATCTATATACACAGAGATCTCCCTACACTTTAACATCTTATTTTATCAAATTTCATTAATTTGAACACCAAGAGAAATATACCCAGTCTTCTGAAACAATTAAACAGCAAATATCTTCATATATCACAATGTCATCAATAAATATCTTCTCAATGAAATACACTTTTATTTCTTTGATACTCCATGACAAGTATATCCAGGCTTCTTTCTGAAACAAACAAAACTGAATATAGTCATATATCACAGTTATTCACACATTCAGTCCATCCACCTGAGATCATAGGGAAAAGGTATCAATGATGGCTGCTTTCCCTATGTCATATACCCAACACTTTAACATCATATGGAACCATTATGCTATAGAAATATCCTGTTTTTGATGCATGCTGACTATTCTGTACATCTTAATCATTTTCCCTAAGACCTCCTACCAGAACAGAGATGTTTGTTTTCCACTTTTATATGGAAATCTTTGCTTTGATTTTTTTAGTGTAAAGCAAGATAATATTAATTGAGCCTCAATAAATAGCATTACCACAGTGTCTATTCATATGTACATCAATGGCTGTCACTCAGTATATGTTTCTTTTATTATTTCATGGTCTATCAGCAGCTTACTTTAAGGGATCATTCCGGCCCTGCACCTGTGTGTGGGGGGGGGGGGCGGGGGGTTGGGTGTGCATGTGGGCGGGCGTGTGTGCGGCTGTGCGTGTATGCGGCCGTGTGCGCATTTGGCGCGCACGCACACATTTGGCCCTCACACCCGGGCGTGCCCGGGCACATTCTGGGGAAAAAAAGGGGAAAAAAGGTTGTCAACGTATAACTATTGCCAACCAGTTTCACATTAACCTGGCAAAAATGAGAAACGCAATTGATAAGATTGTTGAGATGGAGGCGGTGCCCTTGCACAACCAGGGCCCTGTTTTTTAGTCAAGACAGTCTTGGGCTGAGATCTGCGAAGATATACTAGAGAATCTAAGACATTTTTTCAAGACAAAAGATGGCCGCTGTCCTATAGACAAGTATATACATACTACCACAGAGTGCCTGTACAAAAGTACATCTAGAATATGTAACATATCTCAGCCGTTTATGGGTAGATCTTTCCGAAATTTGGAATGAAGCAAACTAACATAATTATCTACCTATGGAAGTAGTTCTTTAGTTTTATAATTTTCTATTTTTTGTGCAATTGAGCTTCGAACTTTTCACATCCCAGTAGAAACAAAAAACATCTGGGCTGTGTTTTATGGGTAGATCTTGCCGAAATTTGGAATGAAGCAAACTAAGATAAGTACCTACCTATTGTTGTAGTTCTTGAGTTTTATCATGTTCTATTTTCTGTGGAGGTGAGGTTAGAACTTTTGACATCCCAGTAGAAAAAAAACACATCTGGATCTTTCTCTCCTACCTTCTATTAAAGAATATACTGGTTAGGAAAGCCAACATGGACTGTGAGTTGGCCCCATGCCAGGGGGTGTTTAAAATAGAACATGATAAAACT
This sequence comes from Alentia gelatinosa, assembly GCA_950022655.1. NCBI lineage: Eukaryota > Metazoa > Annelida > Polychaeta > Phyllodocida > Polynoidae > Alentia > Alentia gelatinosa. Next base: position 46,517,446 of record OX465587.1, on the reverse strand, counting down.
ATATTGCCAGGTTTTACACTGCTGTCTGTTAGAGGTAAAGCAATCAAAAACATGTATTGATATTTTATCTATTAAAGGCAGATTAAGAAAATATTTACTCTTATAATTAACTAAACTTCAAACTATTTTGTAGAGAGGGAAAAACAATAAATATATATAAATATTGAAGAACAATGATCTCAGATTTATGGATATGAACACATTTTTCTCCTTTTATTTATGAGGAAGATTTGTCAGTACCAGTGCATAAGCGCCTCTTCCATCTCACCAACTTTTGTTCACTCCAATTCCTTGTACCAAGGGCTGTACTTCTAGATCATAATTTAAATAAAAACAAACCCGTATTCTGTAAGGGGGAGAACCATTTTTTTATGGTATTTCCAAGCAGACAAACATCATTTGGGGGAGAGAGTGGGAACACATTCTTTTTTCCCCCTATACCGTATACATCTTTCTGTGCAACTTTTCAAAATATCTTAAGGTGATGAAAAAAAACAACCCTGAAATTCCCTGAGAACTGGCATCCTAGAATGTTATATCCAATCAGTTCTATTTGGTAGAATAAACTGTTGTCAATGTTTGTAGGTTTAAGGCATAAGTTATCATTATTTTGTCACATTTCTTTATTTAATTCTTTATTTAATTAAAAAAACAATTACAACAATGATATTGTAACGACAGTGTATCAGGAATGACAACACCACTGAGAATTAAAGTTCAACATGTTCAACACATTATATTTTAACAATAAACAGTTACATTCAACAGTCATCAACAGGCAATAGTCCAAGCTGGTCTACATTCCACTGGGTAGAGAGTGCTCAGTGCTCTAAGTGGAGACCTCACCTCAAGGGCTGGTACACCAAGTCTCCCGATTGGAGGAAGACTGTCCTTATTTATAGTGGTCCGTGTGACATCATCTCTCGTGGTCTCATGCTCTCCCGAGAAAGCCAGAGACTGCACATCCCCGGAATGATCGGAGAGGCCCGGAACGGAGGGTGTCCCCTTAAGCGGGGTTTTCAGTCTGCCATTGGTTATTTGGTAGAGAATACCTGTATAAACTAAGGAAACACCGGTTATTAGATAAAATATTATCAAATAACACATTCTATGCAAATAAATTGAAAATAGATACCAAATAGATATATCACAGAAGCACCTGGAAAAAAGGTTCCTATCCCCCAACCCTCCTCACCCAACTATCCCCCACCCCACACACACCCCTTACCCACCATTGAACACATCCCAACATATTAAATACTATCAGAAATAAGCGTCCGAAACGTCCATAGACTTAGCATTGCGGAGGTGCTTCCCCAAGATGGCCGCCCCGACGGCTAGATGGGGGTCTGTAGCGCCACCTACTTCCTGGCTGACTCGGTGAATATGAATTAGGGTGTGTGTCCTTTGGTTACCGTAAACTGGGGTTACTTGGGACAGCAGGGTAACTTGGGACAAAACTGACCAGACTTGTCAAATCTTTCTATTCTTCATTTTTGTAATTTAATTTACCATGTATGGAACTTATCCCAGTTCAAATTTCACTTTAATAAGTGTATTTCAGCCTCAACAAACGATTGATGTATAAAACGGTAAAGCTAACGATCATACTCGCGGCCAAGTTTTTTACATCTGCGAGCAAGCCAGAACTCCCGAGTTGCAGCGCATGCACGAGTACTGCAAAGGGTCTATGCAAGTAGTTCTTTAGTTTTATAATCTTCTATTTTCTGTGCAATTGAGATTCGAACTTTTCACATCCCAGTAGAAACAAAAACCATCTGGGCTGTGTTTTATGGGTAGATCTTTCCGAAATTTGGAATGAAGCAAACTAACATAAGTACCTACTTATTTAACTAGTTCTTTAGTTTTATAATCTTCTATTTTCTGTGCAATTGAGCTACGAACTTTTCACATCCCAGTAGAAACAAAAAACATCTGGGCTGTATTTTTCACTCACAATAATCGTTAGCAACTGGCCCTTTTCAGCATGCAGCCATATCGGAGAGGTTTTCAGAATAAAACTGTCATGGGAAACACCCGGGTAAATAGCACTCAGAAACAGCACCCTTCTGTCGCCTCCAACCACAACATGGAAAAATAAAATGCCTGATGGCTTTTTTTTCTTGACCCAAGGCAGAGTTCCATAAATGGATATTACAAGTTATAACTCCTGGCGGAACCACTGGCCATAATGTTCCCTTTCGCACCAGCAATATGAAGACCAGGCTAGGAATTGAACCTAGGTACCAGGAGCCATAACTGTCGGTTTTTTGTAAAACAATTTTCCTTGAACCTGTCATTTTCCTGCAAATTGGATATGATGATCTTAAGTCATTCAAACAAACAATTAAAACATATCAGCACTATTACTACATGGCCTACTTACCTTTCCACTTATATACATGCAACTGTTTAGCACAGCTTAAGCCTGGACTGCAGGGCGTGACTGTCTCCTTTTGTTTTATGAACAAGGATTAAAAGTAGGCATGGCATTGCCATGATTTTGGTTTCAACAAGTAATGTATACATGTTTTAAGAAATAAAAGGGAGGGAGGGAGCAAGGGAGGGAGGTAGGTGGAAGCCTGTTGCAATATATAAAAATACACTACTGTCGCCGGGTGCGGACCAAATCTGACCAGAGCAAGCCCCACCCGCTAGTAGGTATATATTGAACCGCAACGGGTGCCTACACAATATATAAAAATACACTACTGTCACTGGGTACGGACCTGGTATCGAGGGTCTAATTATTCAGAATATATTACTGTAATGTATTATAATGTAAGCCGCAAAAACCGTTCCCCGTCTCCCCTAATATATTTCGGTCTTGACCTACAACTAGATAAAATAAATAACTAAAAATTAAATGATTACAAATTTCAAGAAGTCACACCCACTGCATAAAAATATGATTATTTTGTGATAATTTAGGCTACTCAAAAAAACCCAACTTGTTTCTCATCACTGTGCACATTAGTAAAAACGATTTTTGAAGACATTAAAAAATTGTGGTCACCCTTGCTGGTGAATGGTTGCATCTCTATTCAGAAGAATTATTCAGGGTTTTATTATATACTGGTGCATGAATATTTCATTTATACTAACTGCAGAATGAATGCCATTTGTTGAGGGAGTAATGTTGAGGGACAGTATGGTGGAGGGGCAGTGTGGTAGAGGGGCAGTATGGTTGAGGGGCAGTATGGTTGAGGGACAGTATGTTGGACACACACACAACCTAAGACACACATCCTCACCCTGAGACACACATAACTCACCCTACGACACACGCCCTCACTCAAAGACACACACCCTCACCGTAAGACACACATTTTCACCCTCAGACACACAACCTCACTATTGAGACACACACCCTCACTCAAATACACACACCCTCACCCTAAGATGTACACAGCCTAACCCCAAGACACACACACCCTCACCCTACAACACACACCCTTACCCTCAGACACACACCCTCAGACACACACCTTCACCCTAAGACACACACCCTCACCCACACACCCTCACCCTAAGACACACACCCTCACTCAAATACATACACCCTCACTCTAAGACACACACACCATCACCCTCAGACACACACCCTCACTCAAAAACACACGCCCTTACCTTAAGACACACAAACCTTTACCCTCAGACACACAACCTCACTATAAAGACACACACACCCTCACCCTAAGATGCACACAGCCTAACCCTAAGACACACACACCTTCACCCTCAGACACACACCCTCACCTTATGACGCACACCTTCACCCTATGACACACACCCTCACTCTAAGACACACACCCTCACTCTAAGACACATACCCTCACCTGAAGACACACATCCTCACCCTGAGACACACACCCTCACTCTAAGACACACACACCCTCACCCTAAGACACACAATCTCACCCGAAGACACACACATCCTCACCCTGAGACACACACACCCTCACTCTAAGACACATTTTACAAGGTGTAAACTCAGGAAAAATGACAATAACCACCTTCATTGACTAATCCAAAGCTTTTGATACTGTCAATCATCGTATTTTAATCATGGACACAATTTTTGGTCACAATTTAAGCAAAGACTGCTAAAACCATCTTCATTGTACGATATTGTTTTAAAAATTGGATCATTGTTCTAATGAAAATGTACCAAGCTGCTGTAGGGACGATCAAACAGGCCACTCAAGCATATGACATATGTCCTTGCAGTGTAAATCGCAAATAAAAAAACACACCCTCACCCTCCCAGGTCTAGTTTGAGACAAACAACAACAATTATGAGTATTTCAACATTAGAACACCAAATTATCGTTAGTTTCTCCAGTTTAGAAGTGTAAATATGTGACCAACCAGACTGCATACGCTTGGTTATGGTATACGCTTGGTTATGCTAACGTATTTTCCGCTATAATTACTGAAGCACAAACGGTATCTCAACAAAAGTTCCCTAACTTTGTAAGTATCAGAGGAATTTTTACAAAACTTTCACAAACCCGAGCCAGGACTCAGCGAATACTGGGAAAAGGCTAGATGTTAAGAAATATATGCAGAAATATTCACCAGAAAGGCGTGAACCCGGCGGGATCGGAGATAGCTCCGAAGCCAACAAAGCCAAGTTAAAAATGAAAACATGCCAAATATAAACAAGCGTAGGTCGGCGAATATTCAATAGTTTTGGAGAAATTTAGTATCAAATGATAGCTATGACTGGGGGAAATATTTCCCACTCAGTAGATCACCAATGTATGAGCTGATTTGACAAGTTCCACACAGGAACCGCATTCCGAGTGTGACACAGAGTTACACAGTGCTAACTTCAGCTAAAGTAACTTAAAAAGGACTTCCAGTGTATTCCTGGTGTCGGTGCTTATTTATTTTGTAAATAAAACACAGGATTTTAATCAAATTGCTCATCAATTTTCGATTGGCAATGGGTGATAATAGGTGCAAACCAGTTTGACAGCAGTCTCAGCCAGTGATTTGATCGTTTTGTGTTTCAAGTCGTATTTTAGTCTCCAGTGAGTTATTTATATTTCTAATGCCAGAATTACATTCTACAGAGGTTCACCTTACTTGGCATAATCATATAGTGTAAAAATCGAGGATGTTTTTACCTGTTCTGTCTTTATCTAAATCTCCCGTTTTTGCATTGCGTTCAGTGCGCCACGCCATTCATAGCACTCGCACAAGATGGCGGCCGTAATCATGCTAAAATGCCCGAGTGAGGTCTCTGTATCTATCTACTCTATCTACTCTGTGGACAAATATAGAACTATCTTAGGTTCTATAATTCTACTCTTGCCGGATACCAGCTCCAGCACTGGTACAGTCATATCAAGTTATATTGGGGTCTCATGAGTATATTGCATCACCCGACTCTGTGGAGACATAGGAAAGGCATCTGGCAATTGTGCTGGGGGTAGAGTGTTCAAACCCCGGTGCTGGCACATCATTTTCACCTAGAAAAGGTGAAAAGAATTTTGCTGTAGTGTGGTTGTGGGTGTGGGTGTGGTTGTGGTTGTGGTTGTGGTTGTGGTTGTGGTTGTGGATGTGGATGTGGTTTTGGCTGTAGATGTGGTTGTGTTTGTGGGTGTAGATGTGGTTTTGGTTGTAGATGTGGTGGTGGTTGTAGTTGTGGGTGTGGGTGTGGTTGTGTTTGTGTTTGGGGCTGTGGCTGTGGCTGTGTTCGTGGTTGTGGGTGTGGTTGTGGTTGTGGTTGTGGGTGTGGTTGTGTTTGTGTTTGGGGCTGTGGCTGTGGCTGTGTTTGTGGTTGTGGGTGTGGTTGTGGGTGTGGTTGTGGGTGTGGGTGTGGTTGTGGTTGTGGATGTGGTTTTGGCTGTAGATGTGGTTGTGTTTGTGGGTGTAGATGTGGTTTTGGTTATAGATGTGGTGGTGGTTGTAGTTGTGGGTGTGGGTGTGGTTGTGTTTGGGGCTGTGGCTGTGGCTGTGTTCGTGGTTGTGAGTGCGGTTGTGGTTGTGGGTGTGGGTGTGGTTGTGGGTGTGGGTGTGGTTGTGTTTGTGTTTGGGGCTGTGGCTGTGGCTGTGTTCGTGGTTGTGGGTGTTGTTGTGGTTGTGGGTGTGGTTGTGGTTGTGGGTGTGGTTGTGGGTGTGGGTGTGGTTGTGGGTGTGGTTGTGGGTGTGGTTTTGGCTGTAGATGTGGTTGTGGTTGTGGCTGTGGTTTTGGCTGTAGATGTGGTTGTAGTTGTGGGTGTGGTTGTGTTTGTGTTTGTGGCTGTGGCTGTGTTTGTGGTTGTGGGTGTGGTTGTGGGTGTGGGTGTGGTTGTGGGTGTGGGTGTGGGTGTGGCGGTGGGTGCAGGGATGGGTGTGATTTGTATTTAGGTATACAATGGTGTACTACCTTGGTGTACTGGCAACAGTTTATTTCTTATTTCAAGAATGTTGAAATATTAAGATATAAATCAAGAGAAATTGATACTGAATATAGATGTGAAATTAATAATTTAAGAATAAAGGAAGTCTGTTCAATGAATGCAATGAATAAATTAGTTGAATATATTTATAAGGTAATACTTAATTAGAATTACATCGAATATAATGTATAAAAAAGAAAAAGAAAGATTAAATGATGATAAAAATCAAATAAGTAAAATGATAATAATAAATAGATAAAATTTAATTATATATATTGAAATTGTAACTAAGTAGAACTAAAAAAAACAACTTTTTTATAATAAAATTTGTTAAAAAATATATATATAAGAATTAAGAAATAATAATAAATAGGATCAAAAAAGGAAATAAAACAATAATTTGAAGAACTAGATAAAATAAAAACGAATGGGAATGAGTCATTTGGAAATCTATATGGAGAAATCTTAAATTTTAATCTGTATATTTGATTCAATTTACTTCATTTGATTTAGTTTATCTTTATTTTAGGGGGAGAATTTTCAGCTGAATTTAATTGAATTCATTTGATCTAGTATAATTTATTTGATTTAATTACCCATTGTTACTTTGTTTTAGCTAACTAGATACCAAAATATCCTTGAGATTTTTACTTTATTTTAGCTGACTAGATACCAAAATATCCTTGTGGGTGTGGGTGTGGGTGTGGGGATGGGTGTGGGGGTGGGTGCAGGGGTGGGTGTGGTTGTGGATGTGGGTGTGGTTGTGGACTGTTGAGTGCGGACTGTTGAGTGTGTACTGTTGAGTGCGGACTGGTGACAGAGGACTGTTGAGTGACAAGAGCATCTTGTTTTCTTGTTCTCATGTGGTCACATGGCCATAAGATACCTTTAAGACACCTCTAGGACACCTCCAACCTTGTCTTGGGCTGAGACCGTTTTGGAGCCAATTTGAGCTAAGATACCCTAAGATATCTCAAGAGAATCTTGACTAAAAGACAGCTATGACGCCCCTAAGTCGTCTCAGCCCAAGATATATCAAAGATCCTCTAAACGTGGAGTTGCATGTTGGCAGCAACCGAAGCGGGTTTGCAATGCTTAGATGAGCCCCTGCAGAAGTACGACTAGTGTCATGCTGAATTCATGGTCTCAATGAACCAGGTTGATGTCTCCAACCCGGTGCCAGCCAAGGCTGCATGGCTGGAACATCAAAGATGGAGGGGTAGATTCCTTATATTCAACCCAGTACCAGCCCTGATTTCTCAGCAGACTGCCGAATTGATGGAATTGTGGCCAGAACGGGACTACTCCGTAGACACTACCGCAGAATTCATGGCGCAGCCGATGGATACCACGGCTGGTAGAGAGCAGCAGGCAGCGGCGGAGTCGGCACCCTCGGGTTCCACACTGCGGCAGCTTCCTGAGCCAACCTGGGTGAGTAGGGAACCTGCACTGAAGATGTCGGGTAGTCCTTCCTCATACTGGCCGTCAGTAGGAGGATTGATCCCCTACCACCCGATTGTCTACTTAGACTCGGGTATTACTTCCTGGGATTCGCCCTCGGGAAGTGAGGAAATAGATTCGACTGACCTGCAGTCAGTGGTGGCCAGGTTAGAGTGTCTGACCCCATAAGCCCACTATGAGATGGGAGTCAGCAAGACTGAGACTGCCATTCAGTCAGCCCCGGATACTGCTCCGGCTTGGGAACCCACCGTAGAAGGCTCCAAAGCCTGCGGTGAGCCGATCATGATCATGGATGGTAGGGGTTGGGGCCTTAATTGGTTTCTTCAATTCCTGTTGAGACTGGTCAGTCGGTCAGGTATGCATAAAGAAGCTGATACCAACAACACTCTGTGGAAGGAGTCCTCATCGAGGAAAGATCTCTATCAGCTTTTGCCTTTCTTTTCCTACCTTCATCACTTCTCCGGACAGGAACTACCAGCAGGCCGGGCCGCTGTCCCATGATATCAACAAGCTGGGGGGATTCGTGGAATTGTCCCCCCTGGAGAGCTGGACACATATCCACTGGAATGTTTATTATCACTGCACGAAACCTACCACTTTACATATGTATCCGAAACGCGTCTAACAGTAGGATTTTGCATCTACAAGTTCGACACTACTGGTAGCATATTTCACTTTCCATTAATCATCCAAGTCTGTATTATATAAAAAATACAATCTTATATTACCAATTTATTTTATAAAACCTTTATAAAACCTGATTGAATATAAATTGATTAATTGCACATAATAAACCATGCATTCTTTGGTTTTCTTAAACGTTTTTTTTAATAGATTTTACCTTGAAAACACCACTCTTCTGTTCTGTTCTGGGTATTCCCATATATAAGCCTATACCATTTAGTCTACACCACAGCCGAGTAACAGGCGGTAACACAGACACCTATAAGAACGGGCGGCGGGCAGCGGCGGGCATGGGCGGGCGGTGGGGGGTGGGGGAGGGTTTCCCACTGAGTCAACCTGAACAAACGCGGCGGGCGGTGGGCGGTGGACGGCGGGCAGCGGGGGGCTTCTCACTGAGGCTGGCTGGGGGTGGCTGGGGGTGGAGTGGGGTGGTGGGGGGGCATCTCACACACGCCGAGCGGCCGCTAATCTGTTTACACACACTGCAGGGAGGCGGGGGTCGTGTACCAGGGCTTCACTGTGGGTAGAGTGAGTGTAGGTTGGTGGGGTGGTGGGGTGTCGGGGGGGCGGTAGGGGGTGAGGTTGGGAGGTCGCGGGTGGCGGGTCAGTGTTGGTGCATCCTCTACCAACAACCTCTTTCTGCTACTGTTGGTGCCGCTTGTGTCCAAAGTGCTGTTCACGCTTGACTGCACCTTCTAATGAAACGCAAACTGCCGCTTTGCTGCTACTGTTACAAACAGCGAGACTTATAGCTCCCAGTGAAACAGCCCCCTGGTTGGCATGGCAATCAAATTCTAATGGAATAAGGAGAACAACTCATTATTTTCCAAAGGTATATATAATCAGAATAAAATCCCATGAGGTGTTTAGCTCCTTTTCTTTCACTTATCATTCATATTTCTAGGAAACTGGTGGTTTCTAAGTTAATCAGTATGCATTTATGTTGTCATGGAAACAAGAGGGGATGCTACATTCTTTTGGTCAAAAGAGTGGCACAATTAGATTCTCCATGTAATGATTGTCTAACATGGCACATTTCATTAATAGACTCTCTAATGGCCTCTTTGAGACTTTATTCTGCTACTAGTTGGCATGTCTACTAGTGTATCATTATCCAGCTGCTATGGTCATAGTAAATACCTTGTCATAGTTGCCATGGGAACAATTTAATGACTTCAAAAATAGTGTTACCCATTATTCCTGTGTACTATTGCTATATATATCAATTGGTAAGTATCATTCAACCTAAAGTCTACTTCTTGTTACTGGTCAGTCAGAGGTCAACTGAGATTCTAACACTCACTTGTGCTCCTCCAGAGAAAGGTTTGCAGGCAGATGGTTGTCTAGTTGTCTTTTTCTGTCTGAAGAATCATGTTTTGGAAGGCGCTGTCATCTGAGGTGAGAGTCCTGTAGAATTTTGCAAAGGTGTTGGCATTAGTCCATCTTGCCTTCCTCAGGATGGTTTCTATGGATAGATACCTGAGAGCAGCCTTTGATTTGGCTGCTCCCCTGGTCGAGTGAGCTTAAAACACTTGTGTGTTAATGACTGCCTCTGCCATGGTCATCTTTAACCAACTGGCAACCTTGTCTTTTGTAGCTGGGTGTGGATCCTTTCCTAGTGTAATCCACAACTGGGTGTGTTGGCCTCTGCTTTGTGCAGTCTGAGCACAATACTGCTTCAAGGCCCTATTTGGTCAGTCTTTTGTCCTTGAATTTCGCCACTGTAAGCTGGTCTAGGGTTTGGCCCTCCCTGGTGTGTTTCACTAGTTTCTGTAACTGGAGATCAACATCTTCATCATTCCAAATAATAAACTCTGTATTCAAAGCCTGTAGTATTTGAGTCGTTTGAGCCTTGGTCAGGGCAAGCAACATAAGTGTCTTTAAAGTAAGTTTCCTATTTTCTAGCGAATGCAAGGGGGAACCTTTCTTCAAAAGGTTCAACACCATATTGACATCCCAGGTCTGTTGGTAGCGCACCTTCGGAGGTCTTGAAAATGCCTGTTCATAGTCTGGTGACCATGCTATGATTCCCTATGGCGGTGTCATCCACTCTCTCCATGTAGGCCGAGAGTGCACTCATTGCTGTATTCACCATAGAATAACTCAACCCCTTGTCATGTAACATGGAGCAGAACTTCATGACATCAAAAACTGAGGGTTTGTTAGTGTAGGGGTCAGGGTAGTCAAGCAGTGGTTGGTTCGCTTTATACTAGGTGCCACGAGTGCCAATCCCTGCTGTGTGGTAAAGCCGGCTGACCCATGTATGCAGATACTACGGGATCACCCACATTACGTAACTCGGTCAGTATTTATAGGCTGAGTCTGCAGCGGGTCAACAGGTTATTTGTGCGTTCCTTTCCATTGAGTGAACAACTTGGAGCCTCAGAAACCTTTCAGCAGCTGAGAGAACAGATCCTCTGACCTTGCGCTACCTAGCACATTCCGTGCTAGGCGACTGTATAAGAGACAGGTTTCAATAAAGATATTGTACCTGAAAGTGTCTGAAGTCTGGCTTTGTGTACTAGGATAAGCTAGGTTGTAGATTCCGACTTACCGAGGAAATACTCGAACAGACCCGTGCGGAGAGTCAATGGACGGGATAGCAACTCGTCTGACACCAACGGATAAGCCAACCTAATCTTGGGTTGTTAGGACACAACCAACAAACCAGCAGTCCACTACATTGGTGTTGTGACCAGGATCTTAAGTTGCTTGCACAACCAGAGATCCTCGGTAGGTTGACATGATGCCGGATGGCCCGAGTGTAGAAAACAGGGTGCAGGCTGCATCGAAGGACCGCACTGTGGACGATGGTTCAGCTGGCTTGGATGCGCAGACGGAAGTCTGAGCTCCACTGAACACTTAAAAGGATCTGTGGCGAAGGAAGGTGTCGGCAGCTGAGCAGCTCAGTTCCACTATCTTCCACATGGGAATGCCTCGAGGGCAACCCATGCGGGAAGAAGACCTAGAAGGGTTCAGCCAGATAGGCAGTGAACCTGAGGAGGGTCAGGCTACTGGGGAACAGAACCCCCGGTATGAAGATACACAACGATGGGAAGATAGAAATATTGATCCCGAAGTTGAATGGCAGTGACAGAGGTAACGGCTTCCTGACGAGGAACGTAACACTCAGTTGCTGCTACAAGACCTGTACACTATGAGTAAGCGCAAGTTGCGGAGGAACAGCTAGCGATAGCTCAGGAGCGTGAGAAGGCAGCCGTAGAACACACATGGAAAGCAGAGGCAGACTATGCTAAGTATAGCACACCCCCTGCTGGATGGCAAGGCGTTACAAGGAACAATGTGTACTACCTACATGGAGCTAAGTCGGGTGGTCCTCAGAACTACAGACTTGCCTAGAACGGATAGGAGAGCACCTACGGTGAAGTTTGCATCCCTGTAGGATTCTCCTAATGAAATTCTGTGAGGTAGCGATGGGGGAGTAAAGTCACCTTCCATGATAGCAGAACTAGGCTTAAAGCCTGTGGACTTGCAGAGTAACACGTATCAGGTGTCCCTCAATCTCTCTGTAGCTCAGTAGCATCCCAATCCATAGACCAGCTGAGTCCACCAGAAGGAACGCAGTCATTCCGAGGCCTACCGGCAAGGGAATGGTGTGGGAACACTGGTTTGCCGGGTTTTGTGAGGATGTCCAGTGCAATGGTTGGAGTACAACCGATGCATTGCTGTATCTCAAGAGAGCGTTATTAGATGGGCCGGGTGAGGCTGCACTCTATGCTTATCACCGTTTCAATGCAGAGGGATGATTTCAGCTCGTTGAGGTGGCTTCGTATTACTTTTTATTTTAATTACAGGAAGTTCGCATACAGAAAGCGTCGCGGTCTACCACTTGCCCATATCACAGCTCTTAGTTTGTAAACATACAGTTTTGTACAATGATTACTGTGGCCTGCTTGTAACCTTGAACCCGCGCTCTACCTTCCTGAGTAGAGTGCAGGGTAAAGATGAGTCCATCAGGGTCTATGGGTTAGCCTTACAGCAACTGTGGGTAAAACCTGTGGGTAAAACCTGGGTAACTGCGCTTGGTTCATCCTGGGAACAGGATGAATTAGAGGTGGATGAGGTCGGAGCATTCTGTGGAATACTTGGGTAGAATCGTCTTGGGTTAAGGAATCCGGGTGGATTCGTCCAAGTTAGAGGTGGTGGCTGCATGGCCATGACCCCAGAATGTAAAAGATATCAGATCTTTCCTAGGATTTTGTTCATATTACCGTGACTTTATCCTGGATTTCTCTGTAATTGCACATCCACTACAACAGTATCTAGTCTTAGATAAAGCAGGAAAGTCTAAGGAGATCCTATTGACTCCCACGGTTGAGGATGCTTTTGTAAGGCTAAAGCAAAAGTTCACGGAGACTCCGATCCTCCGAGCATCAGGGCCGGTTAAGTCTTGAAACTGATGCGAGCAACAATAGTATCAGTGCGGCTTTGTCCCAGATCCAGGATGGAGTTGAGGTTCCAATAGCCTTAGCCAGCAACAGTCTGAATAGGGCACAGTGGAACTATTGTACCACTAGTTGGCTGGTTTGATTTAACGTCCAGTTACCCATTGCATTGTCTCACTTTCTCAAGGTTCTTTTACACCACAAGGGTGGTGATCGAATCTATGAAATGAATTTAGGTGGAAACCTCAACCCAAAACAATCTGACAACCTTGATATTACAAGTCCAGTGCTCTTTACCACTGAGCTAACTCCCCACCCTGGTCGCTTTTGCTATGGTCTGCACCACGAGGAGGTGAGGCGACCAAGAGGACGAACAGATTAAAGGATGCGTGCTCCGCAAACCAGACCCTGGCTAGCACAGCTAGTGCAGGTAACTGGGAGCCGCTGCATGTAAACACATACCTGGAAAGGACAATCAGATTGTCATCAACATGAACAGATTCTGCTATGCCATGCAACGCCTCGCGGAGTATGAGTGCGTGATCTCGCATCAGCGTATGTTGGGCTTGCTGCCGGTTCCTGTGGAGAAATTGACGGGAAGGCTGGCTACAACTGAGGCGAGGTTGTCAGCATCAGACCAGGCCCTGAAGGAGTACAACTTTAAGTGTCATGCTATCTTCAGGGTGTCACTGTATGAGGTTGATCCCTCAAATCCATTGCCGGCAGATGCCGTGTGGACTCTACATCAATGAAGACGGGGCAGGTATCTCCATTTTGAGGCTTGGTTGGTTGGTTGGTTGGTTGGTTTGAGTTAACGTCCAGTTAACCATTGCAGGTTCTCACCAGACTTTCTCAAGGTTCTTTTACACCACAACGGTGGTGATCGAATCTATGAAATGAATTTAGGTGGAAACCTCACCCCTACACATTTACCGAGGTGAGAGTTCTTTTACTTCCCACACCACATAGACATGGTATGAGAAGGATTGGCCTTTGATATAGCAGTAAATCTACCACTGATGGGGGTGAAGGAGAAAAGTGGCTGCAGTAGGACCCAAATCAACAAAGTCTGACAACCTTGATATTACAAGTCCAGTAATACCACTGAGCTAGCTTCCCACCCTGGTCGCTTTTGTTATGCTTGCGTGCAAGCATATCCGATCTGCACCACAAGGAGGCGAGGCGACCAAGAGGGCGAACAGAACTGTCCACCCCACCCCATTTTGAGGCAACACTATCTGACAATACCACATGCTGCGCACCCCAGGTGCAAGGCATGCCTCCACCGTTTGGGGTAGAGATGGGGAGGTTACCCCTGCTATACAATCTGTTACCGCTGCACTCGGATGTGTCATGGGACTCCCCTGAGATTGCTGGAGACATCACTGCAGCTGACCTGGACCCTGTGATGGCCAGGGTTCGTGTGACGGACCCTCTAAGCCCATCACAGGACGCAGGTCAGCAGGCCGCCCAGACTGAGAACGCCTTTCAGTCAGCCCCAGAAACTGCTCTGGCGGCGGATCCCACTGAGGAACAACCCAGTTGTTCCAGTGGGAAACCCGCTGAGTAGACCCACGGTGGGCAATGAGAAGCCATCCGGAACTGAGACTAATACGTTCTCCCAGGATCAGGGCTGGATGGGTGCAGGAACCGAGTTAGATTTTTCAGGCACAAATTGGGTTTCAGAGGGTTGAAGGGTCTCTCGATGGTTGTCCCGTAATAGGACCCCATTGTATTCCCCAGGCGTCGCCTCACAGGATGTAATAGCGGGGAGGTCAGGACCCGACTTCAGCAGGAGATTATGACTTCCCATGGTGGGTTGGTGATGGACTCGCTGACTCTCATCAGTAAGGGAAGTACCAACCAGGAAGGGTAGGGGTTGGGGCCTTAATTGGTTCCATCAACTCCTACTCAGAGACACCAGTCGGTAAGGTACAGAAAAAGATGCTGTTACCACCTACACATGAAGAGATAGGCGATCTTCAGGAGAGTTAACATCTGTCAGCTTTTGCCTGTTTTCTCTTCCCTGTACTCATCACTCTTTCACTTTGCTCTGGTCAGGACCGTGATGTCAACAAGGTGGGGGGGGGGGAGGTCATGGAATCATCCGTGGAAGGAAGATGGCTGGAAGCCCGGCGCCCGTCGACAGGGGGTTGGATTGAGTAAGTCCCCAGGCTGGCAGGTCTGCTGGGCTCAACGCCTCATCATGTCTTGCTTTATGACTCCAGAACGGTTGGAGGTGGGTGCTTGCCAGCCCAGGCTGAACGTAGTAGGTCCGCGGCTGGGGAGTCTTTCCCGCCGGACACCCAAGTAGCAAGCTCAAGTTGTCAATGCTACACAGTACGACCGGGTGATCATAAACTTTTTATTTTCGTTATCAGAAGGTGTTGGCGAGGCCATCCCTTCTTTTATTATGTTCACCCTTGTATATGTCTTTATTCCAGAAATATCCAGTATCATTCATTATTCTTCTATTTTTCTCGCACCTTTACAAGGACTTTTACAAGGGTTGTGAGGACACATCCAATAACCCGGCAGTCCAGTACATTAGGTGTAATCTTATTTTCCACAAAAGAATCGTCTATTTTCTTAGTGCAACATTATATTGTGATCCTCTACTATTATGTTATGGTTTTGTATGTTTCACTGCATGAGAACAACCATTTTATATATATATGCACCCGGCGTATATAGGTATGCTTTTACGTATACAAGGGCGGCCTATTCCCCGTGTGTATACGCCTCATCTGTAGGCGTATATAAGCGTCAATGGTGCGGTCAAATATACGTCATATATACGCCTGATTCTGTTGTATTTACACCACTATCCAATAGTTCCAATCTCTGCCACTTCAGGACACTACTGGTAGCATATTTCATTTTCCAATAACCATCCAAGTCTGTATTATATGGAAAATACAATCTTATATTACTTATTTATTTTATAAAACCTTTATAAAACTGTGTTAGGAAAATACAGGACCGTACTGTTTGGGTTGACCACGACTAAATAAACCCTGCATTATGTTGTTTCTTTTACCATTTTTCTAATAGATTTTACTTTAAAAAAACATTTCTATGTGTTCTTTTTCTACTATATAATGGCCCAGAAGATTATCAATAGTTGAATCCAGAAATCATCTTACCCCAGCCTATCCCCCTTCTAACGTGGCGTGGTTTCTATCGGTACACATATACGCCTGGCGTATATATATTGCGCAGAGCATATTTCCTCTTGTAAACGCCTGGTGTGAAATACAGCCAAGACCCGTCCATATACAAGAGTCTATATATACCTCATATGCTGGCGTGAAATATGGTCATATATATATGAAAACAAGTCAATATTCAGCCGATACATGTGTGGTGGTTGCCGGCCTAGCTGCGTCGCAGGTATACTTCCGGAAAGTCTAGTTCCCAGCGATATCCCACCCTACGCACTATTACGTAGGTCGGTTTGGTATTTTCGGCAGGTATGAGCTAACCTAGTCACACAGAACACAACTCCACAACTTTAATAAACAACAGATTGTTTATTCAACTTCCTGGAATGATCCCAGTTAGATCACTCCCAAAGTACAGTACCCTGGCAACGGGTGCCAGGTAGGGCTGGGGAGGCTAATTTTCAACCAGAGTCTCAGACTTGCCTACCACTACAAGGATTCGGAAAACCCTACTCAGTGTGAGGGTTCAAATGATCTACTCTTCACAGGGTGACGTGCAAGGACAGCCTGTTGACCCACTGCTAACCCGGGGTATATATACTCCGAGTTACGTAATCCCGGCCTCCGCCGCGCCACTAGCGTGTGTGGCGTTGCCCGGAATCACTACGCAGCAGGGATGACTCTTCACACCACCTTCGGAAGAGCGGATAAAACACCGCTAGATCACCCAACCAAGTGCTACACATGCTTTTATGTGATGGCGTGTATAGGAATAAATTGGTTAGTTTCATGCAGTGTTTGGTTTTTTGTTTGCATCTCTATCCCTTTGAGGTTTGTTTCTTTGGCGAAGCATAGAATGGTTTTATATTTCAGTTATTTGGTCATCTAAATTGTCTTTTTCATTTATGATTTCGTCTAGGTATCTGTATAGTTTGGTGTGTTGTAGGTTTGTTTTTCCCATCGCTATTTCATGTTTGGTAGTTGCTCTTTTTTTAAATTATATTCTTCTTTTTTTTCTATTATTTCCAAATAATTCGCCACATGGGTGGTCTTCTATTATTTGATCATTAAAGCGAATTACTTCTTACTGCGCATAAGCGCGGGTTTCAAACAGTCAGGATATAGATGCAAAATCACTCATACCCACCACCAAGAGTCAAAAGGATGATAGAAATAAGATGTGATGAGATGATGCTCAGAGGCTAGAGCATCGACATAAGTTAATTTCCAGCAAAGCAAGTGATTTATAACATCATATAATATATTTTAAGATCAAATGCAATGTAATAACACATCTTATACTACGATAGTATAGAATGTTTATTAGACTATTGACAGTGTTGACACTCAGACCACTGTCAGTGGGTCCCTGTCTGTTTCTGACAACAGCAGCTTGACACGCCCATCAAGCCGCTCTTTCAACTGCTCACGCAGCATACACAGGTAGCCGCGTTCCGTGTTGCTATGGTCACAGAGGATGACAGAATGGCTGCTGTGTGTTGCATCAAGCACCTCGTGGTGCGACATCTCACCGGTGACATAGAGATCTGCCTTGACACCATACAGCACACTAGACCCTGAACCCGCGCATACCGCGACACTGTGGACCACTGGATCTGTGTGTGATGAAAAATAAATGAGACACATACATTAATAAACATAAGATGGGAAAAGGTTCTTTCTTCAAATTGGGTTAACCCCTGCAGAATATGTTCTAAATACACCTATAGTAACAGTTATTTCTCATGAATTTTAAAGGGAAAACAGATCAAACATTTGTATTGGTCAAAAATAATTTTTTTCTGTTTATCTGCAAAGTCAAATACATCCATATTTTGTTGTTACACTACTCTAGGTCGTTATCTAGAATCCTTGCCCTCCTATGAAGAGTATAAAACTGTGAAATGTGGTGTCTGGGCGATGACAACATCAACATTTAAAAGAAATGACCACGAAACCTAGAAACTATTTGGTTCTCGCCGGGTACCAGTAGCTTAAAAGCCTGCCCCCACCTACCACGATTCTGGTCCCGATTGGCCTTACGACGGCCTTCCCGACACCATTCCGATTGAAGCGTGAGGTCTGGCAAAATCGTGATAGGTGGAACAGGTTTCTGCGATTCCGTCTATGACAGCTCACGATAGGCTGCGATTGTAAACGCCAATCGTAGAGGTCCCGTTAACTTCTAACATGTTGGAAATTTCGAAGCCTGTCGTAGGGTATTGTAGTGTATTTAAATGGGAAAATATCTCTTGTGGGTGAAATACTAGATGGAAAATTATGAAATTCTAGAATTAGGTAGGCCGTATACAGATATATATCCGGTGAAAATATGAAATCAATTGATTAGGGATAAAGGTCTGAAAAGAATAGTTTCAGATCGGAATCACAATTCTATCACAGTTATCTTTTTCAATTTGATTGTATTAGAGTCTGAAAAACAACTTCAAATTATGTTGTGAATACCTCTAAAAAACTATTCAGATTCTTTAATGTTTCCAAAATTATAATATATTTCAATATTAAAACTCATATACATTGATACACAGATTGAATCGTGACCATGTGTAAAGGCTGGCGAAATTGATATCCCCTAATATCACTCACCCTTGTTGATATGACGTTTTCAACTCATTTCAAGGCTCACAGGGTATCTAGATATCTGTAAACGCCTAGACTTACCAAATGAATGGTGCTATAGTTCTATTGATGTGTAAAATCCTTGAGATTTACATTTATTAGCAATGTCAACAAACTTTGCTGCCTTGTGGCTCCATTCATGGAGGCTGCCATCTTGGTGTATCCCAGAGTGCCTTGGTGAGGAAGTGATTTCTACTTCCTCACTAGAAACCAAATGTTAGGGGAACCAAAAAGAAATCCCATGTTAAAAACCTAAAAAAAACATGATGTAATAATACCTCCCCATAACTTTAGTACCTGTTCCTGGATAAACCCACAAGGTGAGATATTAGTTGTATTAACAAGATATGTTTTATAACTGCATAAGCCCTCAAAATAAGGTGCTAAAGAGTGATTGTTTGTGTATTGATAAAAACTAGCCTCACTATGTGTTCATATAAGCTAGTCCCACACACAGCATAAAAGTGTGTGTTCATGATCTGAGACACTTATTTTAAGTATTTGCTGCTATTTGTCAGCCACAACTAGTCTTTGTGTTTGTCATTATATGTCAACACTTAAATTTATATGTATTTACTAGTCATTGACTATGTCATACTATGAAACTATGGCTAAATATTCTGTGTTACCTCAATTTTGTGCTACCTTAAATTGAGTTTAACTATAGTCTAAACACACTGCTTGTGTTATGGTATTATGACTCAAATTATGTGTCACCTAAATTCTATATTACCTGAGATAGAGTCTGCCTATAGTTTGTGTACAACACGCATGTTATTTGACTCTCATGTAAACTTTTTCTGTTATTCTAGTTCTTACGGCATTACTGAAAAGGCATTACGGCATAACGACATAACCGATACGGCATTACGAAGTTACGAAATAAAACTTTTAACATTATGTCACCACTTGTCAGTCAAGACTTGTTTAAAAACCAGGGCAGGCAGCTACACCATGGTTTATGTTTTTGGTCCTCCAAAGGCGTTTCTACGCTCTACGATTTCAAACCATGTCCACGATTTGAAACTATCGGGGACCTACCGATAGGCCACGATTTGGGCATTTCAAATCGTAGCGATCGGGAAGCATGTCGTGGCCTATCGTGGTAGGTGGGGGTCCCCTCTTAACCCTTTCAAGCCGGGTGATGCCTTGAGGCATCAACCAGGGCAGGCCGGGTGATGCCTCAAGGCATCAACCGGTGCTGGCCGGGTGATGCCTTGAGGCATCATTTGCAAAATATACGTGTTTTTTTTTTTTACTAAATTTGAAAATAATGGCTTAATAAATATGAAACTTTTGGAGAATGTAGATATAACATCATATTTGATTTTTCTAAGTGAAATCAAAAATAATGATAAGAATCACGTGTCATGTTACGTGATCCAAAAACAGAATTTTCACAATAGGCCTATGTACCCGGCCTCTAGCGGCATTCACTGGCACTAGTACCCGGGTCCACGACTGTAGCCCAGCCGCGGGTACCCGGCGCGATAGGGTTAAGCACAGAGGGGCACAAGTGACCTACCCTAACAGAGCAACAACTGCAAAACAAAGGGCAGGGAAGCAGTCTTAGGGGGGACTGTTGCTCCCTCCGACGACATTGTAACAAGGTAGACTTTAGGTCAAATATCACCTTTTACTAAGGTAAGTCTCATTTAACCTATAAAGTCTACTTCTTGTTACTGGTCAGTCAGAAGTCAAATGAGATTCTAACACTGACTTGTGCTCCTCCAGAGAAAGGTTTGCAGGCAGATAGTTGTCTAGTTGTCTTTCTTTGTCTGAAGAATCATGTTTTGGAAGGTGTTGTCATCTGAGGGGAGAGTCCTGTAGAATTTTAGAAAGGTGTTGGCATCAGTCCATCTTGCCTTCCTCAGGATGGTTTCTACGGGTAGATACCTGAGACCGGCCTTTGATTTGGCCGCTCCCCTGGTCGAGTGAGCTTTAAACACTTGCGTATTAATGCCCGCCTCTGCCATGGTCATCTTTAACCACCTAGCGATCCTTTCCTAGTGTAATCCACAACCGGGTGTGTTTGACCTCTGCTTTGTGCAGTCTGAGCACAATACTGCTTCAAGGCCCTATAGGGGCACAGTCTTTCGTCCTTGAATTTCGCCCCTGTAAGCTGGTCTAGGGTTTGGCCCTCCCTGGTGTGTTTCACTAGTTTCTGTAACTTGAGATCAACATCCTCATCATTCCAAATAATAAACTCTGTATTCAAAGCCTTGTAGTATTTGAGTCCTTTAAAACTTGGTAAGGGCAAGCAACGTAAGTGTCTTCAAAGTAAGTTTCCTAGTGTCTAGCGAATGCAAGGGGGACCATTTCTTAAAAAGGTTCAACACTATATTGACATCCCAGGTCTGTTGGTAGTGCACCTTCGGAGGTCTTGCATTGAAAATGCCTGTTCGTAGCCTGGTGACTATGCTATGATTCCCAATGGCGCTGCCATCCACTCTCTCCACGTAGGCCGAGAGTGCACTCCTTGCTGTATTCACCATAGAATATCTCAACCCTTTGTCATGTAACATGGAGCAGAACTTCATGACGTCATAAACCATGGGTTTGTTAGGTCTTATCTTATTTTCCACACAAAAAATTGTCCATTTTCTTAGAGCAACATTATATTGTGTCTTGGTTGAAGTTCTCCAAGACTGCATGTAGAGCGCCGGGGCACATGAGTCTTGGGCCTTGAGCACCCTCTCTAAATCACCCATGCTGCAAGGTGAAGGGGCCACAGTTTTTCGGAAACTGGGTTCTGCAGGGGGACCTTCCCCTGGTCCAGTTGTTATTTTGCCATCTGCCTCAGGAGGCCGTCCCAGGGTTGGGCTTCCCACGACGGCGTCACCAGGATGCCCCCGGCCTAGTCGTTCCTTGCTTTTTAAAGGACCGGGAGACTAAACCTGAAAGGTGGGAAGGCATAGAATCCATTAGTCCATCTGAAGGAAAATGCATCAATAATTTCTGCACCCAGGGTCCGGGTGCCAGCTACAATATTTTGGCACTTCGTTAGTAAGCCTAGATGCAAACAGATCTATGTGACAGCCTCCTAATTCATCCTTCACAAATTGGAAAGCTTCTCTGGGGAGATCCCATCCAGCCTTAGTTTCTGTACGGGACTCCTCGTCAGCCTCCACATTCTTTTCTCCTGGGATATGTGCCCCTACTACCCACAGGTTTTGGCGCGCACACATTTCCCAGATTTCCTTTGCAATTAGGTCACATCCTTCACTCTTTGAACCTCTTGCGGGTTCAGGTATGCCACTGTTGTGGTGTTGTCTGGCAGGCATCTGATTGTAGCATCCGTAAGTGACTTAGCAAAGCATTGTAGGCTGAAGGCTGCTGCCATAGTTTCTTTTACATTGATATGTAATTCTTGTTCTAAGAGAGCCCAATTGCCCTTAGTGGTTTCTCCACTGTCCCACACTGCACCCCAGCCGACATTGGAGGCATCTGTGGTTAGGCTGAAGTGGGGGGATTGTACCCTAATATGCTTGGAGCCTGTCAAATCAATATCCTCCATACTTTCAGCGGAGACACTCATGGTCCCTTCAAAGTTCCCCCCCCCCTTCTCTTTTTTAGTTAGTTTGTTTGTTTGGGTAGTTTAACATCCAATTAGTTCAATTAGACTTACTTTGGATTTGACCAAATCTATGAGATGAATGTAGGAAGAAATCCCACCCCTACTCATTTACCGAAGTGAGAGTTCTTTTACTTCCCACACCACATAGACATGGTATGAGAAGGATTGGCCTTTGATATAGCAGTAAATCTTCCACTGCTGGGGGGTGAAGGAGAGAAGTGGCTGCAGTGGGACCCGAATCAACAAAGTCCTGTGCTCTTTACCACTGAGCTAACTCCCCACCCACCCCAGTAGCTTTAGTTATGCTTGCATGCAAGCATATGCGGTCTGCACCACAAGGAGGCGAGGTGACCAAGAGGGTAAACAGATTGGTAATTTCTGTCCATCCCTGCCAACGTCTGAAGTGGCCTGCCCCATATTCGATACCCTTTGTGAAATCCACCATGAGGCCAATTAGGCTAGCAACCTGTTATCTTGACCTTCTGACACCCCCCCCCCCCCCCCTCCAGGTTTTTTGCCTGAGTTTGGAATTTGAGAGCTTTTGTCTATGTGGGGGCTACCCTCATCAGTGCCCCGTATCAATGACATAGCCTAGGAAGGTTATTCATGTAGTAGAAACAGTCATACTCCTATTTTCATGTACTTTGAAGCCCAGCTTTACCAGTTTAGTTCTTCTCAAGGTTCTTTTACACCATGAGGGTGGTGATCGAAACTATGTGATGAATGTAGCGAGAACTCTCACTACTACACATTTACTGAGGTGAGGGTTCTTTTAGTTCCTACACCGAATATACTTGGTATGAGAAGGATTGGCCTTTGATATAGCAGTAAATCTACCACCGCTGGGAATAAAGGAGAAGAGTGGCTGCAGTGGGACTCGAACCCATAAAGTTCTACAACCTTGGGATTGCAATTACAGTGCCAAAACAACTGAGTTAACTCCCCACCCCCATTTGGAGTGAGTTAATACAGATTTGTCTTAAGAAGATCTTAGACCAAACAACGCTACACCATAACTGTGTATGGTTTCCTGTTTATCTGCATTGTTTGTTTGTTGTTTCGGGGGGGGGGGGGGATTTCCAACCACAACATCTCCCATAATGTCAACGGAACGACTGCAATATCCTCCTTCAAAATGAAATTTTGAGGGAAAGACCACAGAAGACTACCTACCGCATTTTGCCTGATAAGACTGGAAAGCAGTCAAAACCACAAGAGACAAATAACTACGCTCCCTGCGAAGTTTTCCCTGTTTTGCATGAAATGTCAAAATAGGGCATCACAACAACTACGGCATACAATTGGGAAAAGCGGACCAACAACAGTCACTAAACTGCCACTGGAAAAGGAATCTTTCTCGGTGTACAAGAGTTTTTTAAGTATTAACTCTTTCTTCCATATGTGAAACATATGGCTCCTCAAAGAACCAAACAGCGCCGGTCTGGTCGAAGATGAGGTTTGCATCCATGACGCTGACATAGCTATCTGATATGGGAGTCTTTTTTCAACTTAGCCCACTGCCTCAGGTCATACAGGGCCTGTGATTGATGTGCAACGGCCAACATAGCAGCGTCTATGTTCTGTTGTGTTTCCCCCAAGATACTAGTACATTTGTAAGGACTTCTGGGTAGACACTCTGTTGAAGATCTTATTCAACTTTGGTACCTGCAACATTGGAGTGTTATCAGGTCGAGAGAAGTGATCCCACCTTGTCATCTTCCCTAGGGAGCTGACCACACTCCAGCTCTCCATCTGAGCTTTAATCAGAGTCTGACGGTCATGCAATCTTACAGGTTTGCTTCCCCTGTGCTGCCGGCAAGGGCTTTGTAGTAGCATGTGTCTTCTCCCTCTCATCGAGAAAAGCTGACATCATCTCTCGGAATTTGGTTCATTTGTACAGTCGTTCTGGCTGGTGTGACACCGCACCTGACAACTCCTCTCTCATGGGACATTTTAGGTTTTCCACTTTTGCCTTTGACTTTGTCCTCCTCCCTGTCTGGCATGTTGGCAAGCAGCTTGACCTAGATAACACAGGCTGTATCAAAACTTGGTAAATGCTGTGAAAACCAAGTATGCCATGACTTCAAAAAGCTACTCAGTTATGGACAGAGTATAATGCTTTTAGGGGGAATGACAAACTTACTTCTCAAATTGTAAAATCCTTCTGAAATTTGAACTCAAAACAGGACTGAAATGAGCCCCTTTAGAGTGGTTTTACCATTAGGAACCCAAAGCTGGTACCCGGCGTGGGAAATATTTCCGGGTTCCGACCGACCAGTATTTCTAAGAGTTTAATTCAAAGTTCAAAGTTTATTTCAAACAGCAATTGGAAACTTACTTACTTATTAAGTAAGTCGAATTCAAATTAGTTTGACCAATCAGTTAAGTAGGTCACTTCTGTTTCAGAAATAGGTCAAACCATTTTCTATAGTAGTGTTTGAAAACTACTAAATCGAAACCTGGCGAGGGCGCTTGTTGGGAAAATTCAGCATTCTGATTGACCAAGGGGTTTGCCAAACTACTTAATGCCCCATTCCAAAATATTATCAAAGAGAATATCGTGTTAATTAACACATAATAACAAGCCATACTAACCCATTTCTATGTTCTCGGCCTTGGCCAGCCGGACGTGGTCAAGCTGCAGGTGTTCTTTGACAGCTTTGACGGCTGAGGAGAGACGCATCGGGGAGTAAAGGCGACACATCCGACCAGCCCCATGACCAGGAATCACTGGCTGAAACAACAACCAGTTACTGCCAGTGTTACTTTAATGCATAGATATAGAGAGTCGTGTGTATATCCATGTCTAATGTTATTTCATGATAGGCTGTAAAGGCATATCCTACAATATAGAGAGTATCCTACAATATATTGACATTTATCAATTCAAACCGTTTACTTTGACAATACAATCCTAATACAAAATGAGTGAAATATAACATCTCTTTTCTTTTGAGTTGGTATGTAACCCTAGCACCGGTGATTGTGAGCTAATTTTTGCTGATCACTGAGCCCCCGATACTATATAACACCAAGGTAATCTGATTACTTTGAGAACCTTTTAAGCGCTTCACAATGGCTGATGAGCCAGTCCCAGCGAACATTGACCCCATCCCCACACAAACATCAGTTTTTCTCACCCTTTATTTGGGCACTTTTCACATAATCTACAGTCTATTTTGTTGGTTATGCTTGTGGTGCCCAGGCATTTGGCCTGACAACACAGGAAGAGCAGTCGCTTCAATAGTATCTCATACAGACAACCAGGGGGGTGTTTTTCAGTCACGACAATTCTATGTAATGATTGTCTATGATCATCCAACGAATATACGAAAGTTTGGACGGCGAAAGATGGCAGGAGCCCTATAGATCCAGTCGTAGCACACCACATGAGATGTGTACCAAATCGGTCATTCTTACCGATGATCTTAGAAAAAGCATAGAAATAGGCATGGTGTCTTTCAGTTATGACGATCGTTATAAGCGATGCTTAAAAAGGAGCACTTAGTTACGACAATCATTAGTACCGATCCTCTGATACAAGATCGCCCAGCGAATGAATGGCACTTTGGAAGACAAAAGATGACAGGTGTCCTATACACACGATCGTAGCGTGCCACGGGAGATTGGCGCAAATAATGTCATTCAGAACGATTGTCTTAGAAAGTCCATAGAAGTCCATGGTGTTTTTCAGTCATGACACTCGTTATAAGCGGTGGTTACAGATTGGGAAATGCGCAGCAGTAGGTTGTGCAGCTTTGGTCCCGCTTGGTGTGGCAGCGTGGTGAAAGGGGCCATAAAATAATGGGGGGGGGGGGGGCATGGTTAGAGGCATCTAGTCGGTAGGTCACTAAAGTGGAAAAATACAATATATGATTTCGTTTTGAACGATTAAGTCTCCTTATGTTGAGCTAGTCTTAATGCATCTCAGGCAAATTTGCACAGGGCTACCACCATCACAGCATGATACCAGAAAGGGGGTGGAAGGACTTAGTCCTAAGCAGTTCTGTCCAGACTGTGCGATATTATTACGATTTGCTTCCCCACCAACTAAGTTACAGGTCTAGTCGTTAGTCAACTTCGGAGCACTAATAGGCGAGGGACCGCATCTGATCACTTATCTGTGTGTGGCACCCAGCGATTAAATATGCTAATTACGGGCCAATATCGATACTTACCATGGGGTTAATTCTTAAACTGTGTTATCACCGACAATGGGATGGAATAGGTTCCTTAATTTATCTGCCGCAATTTTGGAACATCTGACTGCAATTCATCGGCAACAAAAGCACATTTCCATGGGGGTATTTTCTAATCTTATGGAGTACCACACTGACCGACTGTTTTGGGGCTTTTCTGAGCTTACGATTGTTCTTTAGTAGCAGGAAACGAAGGGAGGGAGGGAGGGAGGGAGGGAGGGAGGGAGGGAGGGAGGGAGGGAGGGAGGGAGGGAGGGAGGGAGGGAGGGAGGGAGGGAGGGAGGGAGGGAGGGAGGGAGGGAGGGAGGGAGGGAGGGAGGGAGGGAGGGAGGGAGGGAGGGAGGGAGGGAGGGAGGGAGGGAGGGAGGGAGGGAGGGAGGGAGGGAGGGAGGGAGGGAGGGAGGGAGGGAGGGAGGGAGGGAGGGAGGGAGGGAGGGAGGGAGGGAGGGAGGGAGGGAGGGAGGGAGGGAGGGAGGGAGGGAGGGAGGGAGGGAGGGAGGGAGGGAGGGAGGGAGGGAGGGAGGGAGGGAGGGAGGGAGGGAGGGAGGGAGGGAGGGAGGGAGGGAGGGAGGGAGGGAGGGAGGGAGGGAGGGAGGGAGGGAGGGAGGGAGGGAGGGAGGGAGGGAGGGAGGGAGGGAGGGAGGGAGGGAGGGAGGGAGGGAGGGAGGGAGGGAGGGAGGGAGGGAGGGAGGGAGGGAGGGAGGGAGGGAGGGAGGGAGGGAGGGACTATACAAGCAGTGTACTACAGTAGGCTATAGCTATAACCTAAAGACCAACCGTCCACCTGCTAATAAGAAAACGTAGTGACTGACCCCATACAGATGGCCAACTGACCTCGAACGGCCATCCGTATGGGCTTGGTAACCATATTTCCTCACATCGCTACCAAAGTATTTCCAAGTTTAATACATGCCATTGCGAAATTTTGATTCGTCTGGTGATTGCGGACTTACTTTTGTTAGTTCTGTTATTTCTACAGAGTTTTTCACGTCCTCATCTTGGTTGAACAAGTCAATCAATGCCGACAAACCAGATTGGTTGGCATTGAGTCCAATACGCAGAATCTGAGCCCCATTTGCCGCCTCAAACCTGCAAGAAATACATAGATGCACAATTGCATCGGCATGTCACTAAGGATGGTGAGTGAAAGATCTATAGATCAAGTAAGACCACATCGGAAGTATATATGTGACATCGTCTGGTGTTTTCCACACTATATAAAGTAGGCGTTGTATATAAAAGCACAGATTTGTATCATCCAAGTTCATAAACATAAAAGATCAATTTCTAGAAAATATTGAAATTCCCTAAATGAAGATGTTCATCTTCCCGTCAATTAAGTCAGAATATTAAGAAAATTCCATAACCAGACGTTTATTTACTTTTCCTCAATCTTGACATGTTTTGACTAAGGGTGTAGACCTTCGCCAGGGGATACTTTAGATGATATTTTTGCAAAAGCCTAGAAAAACGTGGCACATGTCGAGTGGACTGGAAATTAAAAAAATTATATGGGTCTCAACTTACGTATATTTTGAGACCAGTCTGGCGTCTGTGATACTGGTCACATTGTGTAGGTAGGTGTCACCTCTATCAGCGGGTACTGACACTTCTAACTTGTATTTGCCCAGTGTCTGGACGGACGTCGTGACGGACTCTATCGGTTTTACTTCACCCTCTATAAATGAAATCGTTGAACCAAAATTGATTTAAAAATGCATATAGAGGGTTAGGGTTCGTATTAGAGTACCGTGTGCTGAACACCCCCTCCCCCAGAAAAAGAAGACATAATATGACCCGATATCTACAAGTTTTTTCTCACTGCTGTTCATACTGATTCTATGGATCGTATTTTCATTACCCACCTAACAACAAAATATCTAAATGTCATAGCATAAAGTGGTTAAGTCTTGCCAACAAATTGCTTTTTAAGCTACTGAAATTGAGAACTGAGCCAGGCGTAGTATATAAAAGCACAGATTTGTATCATCCAAGTTCGTAAACATAAAAGACCAATTTCTAGAAAAATGTTGCTTGTGTACTTCGACTACAACCTTCGGAAGAGGAACATGAAAGGTCAGGTAGCAAAGATATATTTAAGAAAAAAGATAAAGGGGATTAAAAACCTAGTCATGGGCTGATTTGCCAGTTGGTACAGATTCGCTAACGCACATAGAAATTGATGTATACATCAACCTCTATGAAGCAAATTGAGTATGGTATATATCCTATCCATTTGTATAACTACACTCATTCATTTCATATTCATTCTATTTCTTTATAACCATATGAAATGTTCTCACCCAATTTTACTCTGTGCTACAACATTGACACATATTTTAATACCTACCCTAACTACTAGGTGGGGCAGCTTTAGGACTAGAGATCGACAGTGTAAATACTAATAAAATGGCATAAAAAAAGCAGCCATAAGATTCTTTCAGATGAAACAGTTAAGTTCACCATGCTATGGCAACATTAGACACCACCTGGTTATAACACATGACCAACCATGCCAAGCCAGCTGCACCCATGGATATCTCAACAATACGCATGTATCACTATGGTCATAATGTTCCCATTCGATATAGAATGACGTCGGCTGCAACCCACCTGCAGCTCATTTAAGCAGCAGCATCAATATTAATATCGTCATAACTATGAATCTATAAGCTACTTATGAACTAATAAACTCTTATTATGAACTATCTCTAAAATCGAGCCATTTCCTACCATGCATATATTCTTTGGTTAAAAAAATGTCACGTATATTATCAATATATATATATATATATATATATATATATATATATATATATATATATATATACATATATATATATGGTCGGATTCCCACGATAGTCGATGACTTTTAATTTGATTGAAAATTATAAGATGTATAATTATAGTATATATTTGGGGATTTTGTGGCAAGATTTTTTTCCCTAAGTAAAGGTAGGGACCTAGATATTTGATTTTGCAGTTAAAAGAAGTACTGTGTGTCTGTCTACGAAACGGCAGGTACAACCGGCACACAAGAAATATTTACAGGATCTAATTAACATTTACTCATTCAGTTGAAACCTTTCATTTAGAATCAAATAGTTTACACAATGGTGACATTTACTCCAGAAAAAAATGAATATATGTTGATTTTGGTTACTTAACATGATAAAAAAAGATTATTTTTCTTCAAAATTTAAACACATTTTTCCTATATTTAGTTTTCTAATTCATAGTTGTGAATGAAGGTCATTTTCAATATTTCACTTGGCAACCGTCCACTCGCTAATGAATCATTTTATGCTACCACTGATAAACCTATCAATGGACTTAACATGGCAAGGGATGCCAGTGAGGTTAAAAACGGAAATGTCCACAACCGGTTAATCTACAAACTCCATCTATGATATGCGATAATACTGTAGCACAAAATTTCAATATCAAATTGCGGTACATATGCCATGTAGGGATGGCACTAAAGTTTGGGGAAAACCTTATCGTATCCACACAGTGAGGCATGGTTGTCCGCCTACAATACACTGAGTGGAGAGAAGAGATCTCGTTTTCCTTTGATTTATTAAGGCGGCCATTACAAGATGGCCCGAGTGTGATGTAGGTCTATAGAGATTTAGAAAGACTTTCTAATCAAAACTTCTAATATAAGATTGGATTTTACATGGACTGATCTTTGGCAAATAACAAAAGATACTAGTGGTGTCCCCTATTTGCAGAGATTGGTATAATCGGACAGTGACATAAATGATAGTAGATGGGCTAAATAAGTTTGTTTGTTCGTTTGTTTTTTTGTTTGGGTAGTTTAACGTCCAATTTGTTCAATTAGACTTGCGTAAATAAGGGTTTCTGTGGTAGACTGGCGGAAAGATATGTAAATAGGACCACCAATACACTGGGCAGTATATATGCCCATGATGCCTTGTCTACGCCAAAATTATACATATAAAAATTCAAGTTTTGTTCAGTGTTTCTACGGTTTCATATCAGCATACTGGCACTGCACGAAACTAACCACTTTATATATGTATACGCCCGGTGTATATAGGGATGCTTTTGCGTATACAAGTCGTCCTATTCCCCGTGTGTATACTCCTTATCTATTGGCGTATATACATGTCCATGGTGGAGTCTTATATACGTCATATATACGCCTGATTCTCTTTAATTTACGCCACTATCCAATAGTTCCAATCTCTTGGGGACACTACTGGTAGCATATTTCAGGGTACGTCCAGGGTACAGGGTACAGCCACGGCAGAGGGAGGGAGGTTGGTTGGTTGGTTTGATTTGACGTTCAGTTAACCATTGCAGGTTCTCACCAGACTTTCTCAAGGTTCTTTTACACCACAAGGGTGGTGATCGATTCTATGAAATGAATTTAGGTGGAAACCTCACCCCTACACATTTACCGAGGTGAGAGTTCTTTTACTTCCCACACCACATAGACATGGTATGAGAAGGATTGGCCTTTGATATAGCAGTAAATCTACCACTGCTGGGAGTGAAGAAGAAAAGTAGCTGCAGTGGTACCCGAATCAACAAAGTCTGACGACCTTGATATTACAAGTCCAGTGCTCTTTAAAACTGAGCTAATTCCCCACCCTGGTCGCTTTTGTTATGCTTGCATACAAGCATATCCGGTCTGCACCACGAGGAGGCGAAGCAACCAAGAGGGGGAACAGATTGTTAATTGCTGTCCACCCCAGCAAACCTGGGGGGAGGGAGGGTTTCTCACTGAGGCTACCTGTACAAACAGTGCTGTGATTCAAAGGGGGGGGGGAGAGGGCTTCACTGAGAGTGGGCGCCAGGGGGTGCCGAGGGAAACCTTTTTTATCATCTATCGGTACACATATATACGCCCGGTGTATATATATTGCGCAGAGGATATTTCCTCTCACATACGCCAGGTGTGAAATACAGCCAAGACGCATCCGTATTTAAAAGGAAACAGGCGTATACATATGACAACTAGTCAATATACAGCCTAAACATACACTTCCGCAATGGCATATACATGATCAAAATGGTTAGTTTCATGCAGTGTGGGGCCATGCACCACAGGACAGCCAGTATGGCATGAAAACATGCTTATAGTGTACAAACCCACTGGCCCGGTTATCACTGGTGGCCATCAGCTGGTAACTGGTGGGCAACTGGTGGGTAACTGGAAGGTAACCTGCGAAAGCTAATTTACTTTGTTTCTGCAGTTCATCGTCGGCTGATCGCCATGTGGCAGCGCTGGTGTGCATTTGACCTGCTCCACTGCCCTAGTCCCTATACTTGAGGTATAACCGGTACCTTTTGGTGGACGGATGGGTGCAGTTTGACGACAAAACGGCCGTTTTAATCCCATATCGCGAGTTTGGTGGGGTATTCGCTTAAATTACGTCCATGTTTAGTTTTATGCATGAATTGACGGTACAAAGTGAGTAGACGTCCGTCATTTATAATTTTCCGCCAAGCCCGGTGTGCCAGTCTCTAATCCAATCAGCATGTCGTATGACCTCTTCAAATGCGACATGTATGGGATTCTACGGAGTAGTTTTCCAGAATAGTATGAATATTATACCAATAGCAGCGATGTGTTTTCATGGGAAGTTCGAGCATAGGTACATAATAAATACCTCTTCACTAATATATCTCTCTTATTTTTTCGAATTCGGGATATCTTTATACCTATGACTATGGCGTGTATCAGTTTGACATTGTAATTCGTTAGTCACGGACATTTGGATAAAAGGAAGCTGATAGAGTTTACTAGGAAAACGATGCATACCTTATTTGTTCACCTTGTTTGGGTAGTTTAACGTCTGATTTGTTCAAGTAGACTTGCCTTTGTTTACTTTACTCAAATTTGCATATCCTGTTGGGATAACAAGATATGCTGCCTCTGATTGATCCAGGCATGTTGCTCTACTTGATTATATCTTATCGAAAATCTTACATTCCTTAAGGAAGTCAAGAATTTCTTTTTTGCCAGTGCTATGAAAAATACTGGTGTTCCATAATCCTTCATCAAGCACCTGTCAAAGTCATCAAAGTTGGTTTTCGATCAATATTTAGGTGAGGATGTATGATCATTAATTACGTTTACCCCTTTTAAATGCAGTGTATCACTTTGATACTTTATTCAAGTTTACTAATCATGGAAACCACATCACAACTCGCATGCCATTGATTTGATGACATGGTCCTAGCGATACAGGCGGGTACCAGCTAAAGCATGTCCATCACTCTCCCTACACAGTTCTGGTGTTTATTGACCAATGAGATTCATAGTTTGTAATCCTTCAGTCAAAGAACTAAAATCCAAGAAGCACAATTCCCATGTTATGACGTGACAATGCATGGACGTTTGTGCCGCACGGTGGTTGACCTGTATCTACTAAAATCTACTAAAATCCAGAGTATCATTAAAACTATGTGTGACTTGTTAAAAGTGCATGATACTCAAAGTATATATCATACTTTGATACTTTAAGACCCAGAAACCAACAAAATACATAATACACTTTTTACTTCTGGTGGCCTTAGATTTTAACTTATTTATGGTGGACTGGCAAAACATATGTAGCAAGCATTTGCTCTGGTGGCCAATGTACCAAAAGCAAAGAAATAATCTTGTAGCAGTATCTATTACATTTACCTATTTAGAATGCCTATTTGCTAAACAATCACGAATGGTTATATTGACAAGCTAAAAACGCGTTCATTGTAGCTATTTCGTATGTGAATAAAATTATTCAGGTTATAGACAAGGTTAAAAGTTATATGTAGTGTGGAATACTGCCATGCGCCGTTCATGAGCAGGAAAAAAGATAGTTATTTTTTTACTTCTCTCAAATGTAGAAAAGAATATGCTTCATTTTGTGAAAATATTGAAAAGGAAAATGTGTTTTATTGATTTTTGATAATTAAGCATTATCACTTTAGTAATACCTTCTTTTTTTTATTTGTTTATTCTTCAAATTCTGAGTGTTACTCAGTTCTTCCATTTGACTATGCGATAGACACCTGTACAAGTAGTGTGCGCTTTGCTATATTCTCACTACATTATAAGTAGTATAAGTAATATTCAGCATTTTCGGAGTGTCTGGTATCCTTGAGCACCCTAAAATCTTAGTTCACACAGGCCAACCACTGTGAGGCGCCACCGTCCAGTCCGGTAACCGGAAGTCCCATAGAGTTGTGCTTCTTGGTCGTATAGTTCTTTGGTTCAGTGGCTCTTCCGTGTTTTGCTGCATCACTAACACCGGGATTCCATGAAAAGTGAGCCAGGGTTGGCCCTGGAGAGGAGCCAAGTGTGTGTGGGTAGGTACAGTCAACAGAGAATAAAAGAATCGAGGGAAAGATCTGTATCATACCCAGGTCTGTGGGAAGGTTCAGTGGGCAATGAAAACTTATTACTGATATGAGTAATTCAATAGCATTTATATTCATATTACACAAGGAAAAAGAATTTGATACAAATAAGTGGAAACACGGA
This sequence comes from Alentia gelatinosa, assembly GCA_950022655.1. Taxonomy (NCBI): domain Eukaryota; kingdom Metazoa; phylum Annelida; class Polychaeta; order Phyllodocida; family Polynoidae; genus Alentia; species Alentia gelatinosa. The sequence continues at coordinate 46,483,419 of OX465587.1, read as the reverse complement.
TTTCCGTGGAAACAAGGAAAACTGACATTCCTTAAAGTAACAGAAAAAATCTCTTCGCTAACTAGTTAAGAACCGAAACATAGTTATCATACCTGTTTGTTTGTTTATTTGTTTGTTTCTGGTTTAACATCCTAGGGACCCTGAGGGTAAATAGGGACCATCAAGGATTTAAGCTTTTCTTTTTCGTAGACTTATTTCAGTCAATTCTTTTCAAATGTTTCAAATATTTTATAAACAATCAAAGAGATTTCACTCTGAGGGTAAACTTAGTAAAACTCTACTTACGAAACTTCAAACTAACAAACCTAGAACCGACCAACTGTATCTACTCCCAAAGACACACAGGGGATAATTCCATAACCAGGCAGACCCATTGTTTCTGGCAATGGCTGTCCAACCAAGATTTCTGACTTGGTTGACATCAAACATCTGATTTTTAAAACTAACTCCATTGACTCCAGGCTCTGCCGCCCAGCTGCATTCTAGGCATGTTGGATGTTACCTCACTTTACACGAACCTCACCAACTCTGAAGGGTGTTACACAGTATAATGTATCTTATACACATATAGCACACCTACTCCAGGTGAATCGTCAAACAGAAATATTTGTCGCTTATTGTGGTTAAGACTCACCAAAAACTACCATAACCAAGTGCTATGATGGCTGAGGTTCATTGATAAAATCCTTTTCATATGACCCATGGTCAAGAGAAACTTGATGACTTTGTATGCTTTCTCAATGGTGCATCAAGTCTACAGCAGAAATGTCCAAAAGTGAAATTCACTTTCTGGTCACCACTATCAGGATAACCTACCACAAGTCTGTACACCACACCTAGAGACCGCAGCAACTACCTTCACTACAATTCCTCCCATCCAAGGCATTGTATCAACGGCATAACTTTTGGTCAATTCTTAAACATCCATAGAATTTGCGGGGATGATAATATTTTCGTCAAACACTGCATTACAAAGGGCCAACACTTTTTAAGGAGAAGGTAGCCATCACTTCGCCTGCAAAAGGTACGGGATCCAATATTGGCCAAAAACAAATGTAATCTGAAAATATGCTTCGCAGCGCATTTTCACAAAATCACTAAAAATTACCCTGACTTCAACTCAAGCAGTCATGTAGGCCTCGACGATCTGACGATCCACACAGTTGCCTTTGTCTATGCTACCTCCACATTGATGCCCCCCCCCCCCCCCGAGGGTTGAATGTAATGGACGCCATTAAATTCGCACAGGGTTTCTTAGAGTATTTGATCGTTCTAGCCACATCAATCTTTTTTTCAATCCATGTTCCGATCGTTTACTGTTCTTCATACTTTGTCAGTGGGACTAGATCCGATGGAAACCGTTTGACAAATATTTAAAAAACTAATGTTGACCAAGTTTACTAGCATCCACTTCCAATACATATCGATAAAGTGAACCCCCACTGAGGATAGATCATAATAAACCCATCTTACCCCATTTCAACACAAGAAATGAAAGTCAAGTTTATTCACCTGCACAACTCATTGACAGGGACGCCTCCTGGACTCTATATTGTTTTGATATACATATAATCATATTAAATCTGCATCCATCAGTGCAACCTTAGGATTCCCAATAATAAAACTGCTGTTGGTGTCATACCCAACACGATGACAATATACGACATATCCAATTTGGTACACAACAAACCGATTTGTTAACAAGTGAAGCAAATCGCCAAAATTACGCTGCTGTCAATATAGTCATTAAAATCAATTGGTTCTGATGACGTAGCCAATAATAGACATAGACCTCATTCAAGCGGAAGCTGCCTAAGAGAAAACACCTATTCTCATCCACAACAACTTCAGTAATGATTTGATAAACAAAGTACGACCCTTCATCATAGTAAATCGGATATCCTATACTTACTGAAGGGCGCGATGAGCCAGTCGTTCACGCCACCTTTGAGAGCATCATAACTGGTATGAGGCGAGTAGACGGCGATGCGATTCTCGGCACAGCGCAGGATAAGTTGCTCCTTCCACTTAGCCTGTGTGAGCCGCTTCAGCGGTGCAAATATGGGCGGGTGATAGGACAGGATCATGTCCACCTTCTTGTCAACAGCCTCTTGCATCACTGGAAACGTCAGGTCGTTTGTCAGCAACAGTCTCTCCACCTTTTATGAGAAATGCATGGTATTATAAAATAGAATTACATAGCTGTAGCGACTGAGTTGTCCCCTTCCACGGGCTCACACCTAGCATGCAGACATAAACAAATAATCTATCAAATTTTAACTGTTACAACCTCCCTTTATTCCCAAGAGAAAAATATCAATTAATTCTAATACAGTACCACTACTATAATGAATATGTGTATGCGTGTGCTAATGAATAGTGACTGTCTTAAAAGTAGTTGCCTCTTTACTAACATTAGTAGAAAACAAAACTTACAATGTGAGGAGGAGATGGTTCTACCAGAAGCCCTACGTTATCCCAGCTGCCGGCCAAGGATGGCGGAGCAAACGCCTTCAGGACTGATGTAACTGAAGTCAGGTCCATGCCTCCCTTCTGTGAGTGATGAAAACGAAATCCCGACACTATTCTCTGAGTTACCGCCTTCAGCATCACAGCATACACTGAAATCAAGAAATGACTGAATGATAACTTTGATGATAATTTACATAATTGACTTTTTTTATATTGAAAATGCTACTGTTGTACGAGACACAAATTTTAGTAAATCGTCTAAATAAAAACAGCTTAGTTACACTCTACTTGTCAGTTCTGTATCTCTGTCATCTGTATCTCTTTTCGATCAACTAAGTGATTAGACCATTGATGATTTGATCAGTTTGTAAGATTTACAAGCTCTGAAATAGGTTTCTTTGTGCCATAGATTAGACAGGTATAAAGGAAGAATGAGGGAGACTAAGGTAACGAAACAAAAAATAACCAACGCTCTCATACATGCCAGTATTAACATGATATGTAAACCAGAAATACCCTAACTAAGAAAGAGCATGTATACCGCGGTATGTTGCTCTCAGATGTGTCATGAAATAAACGCTGTTTTAATCAAAACAAATATTGAATCACGAACCTATATGTTCTGAGTCTTTGTTTTATTGACCCTTTTAGAATGGCACACTTTTTAGGAATTGGTCTTGCTTTGAGCAATATTTCGGCACTTGGAAGCAGCTTCTTCAAGGCCTGCTAAAGTGTAAAATAATAGTATGTAATAAAAGAAAATAATCCAAAAAGATAGCAGAAATGGCCTTAGATGGTCGAACTAGCAGGTAGGGTCAATACTGAGTCTAACACACCAGCTTTGTCCTACCAATACTTCGAGAAACCATGTCTATTCAAGGTAAACGCTCCGAAATACATACATAAAGTGCCCGCTAGTGTTACAATGCACCAAGCATAGGACTATAGGCCAGGAAGGCCTATAGGCGACTATGGTGGGATCCGGATTAAAATAGCTTTTCCCTAGGAAATCTTATCTATAGGTTGACGTGTGCTGTATATCCAATTAGTTTAAGTAAGCATTTGTTTGTATATAATACCTAAAAGAAAAACTTTCTCTGAAATTACAATAGAAAAATATTGCATCATTTCCAACCAAGCCCTTTTTCTCCTTTTTCTGCCTGCCTACCATGACAGTGCTTTGACATAGAAAGATACTTTTACTTAACAGTTGCTACACTGAAGCCAAAACCCTAACAGTCAATAATGCAACGATAGAATCAAATTGGACATAATATGTCTAAAGTGGCTTCTCTTCAAAAGTACTTATGAACGGTGCTTCAAGTGCTTGAGGTTGAATGAGATAAACTGTCTGCAGCTGAGAGGCTGTAAGTCAAAGTTCAGTGAAAAGTCTGGCATGAAGTCCAAAGGATGGAGAAAGCAGAAGGAGTGCAATTCAAGTGTAGATGATTCAAGTGTTGACAAGGTCGGCATGTTGGCACACCACGCATGGTCACAGTCAGGCATAGGAGAAGTTCAGTTGTACTTGAAGATCTCAGGAGGAAATACTCAGGGGTGGGTCTTACAGGATACACTGTTCATGACCTCTACAGCATTTCTAAGGCAAGGGAATCTGTTTTCACTGTTGTCAACACCAGAAGTACATGTCACAACTAGCGAGAAAGAGTCCAAGAAAGATTCAGGGCATCATCGATATGGCCATCTTAGCGAAGAGTTGCTGTAGAAGCTGACGAGGGAGAATTTGGTTTTATGCTAGGCCTTAAGACTCATAAAGAATGATTGTTTTCACCTATAATCCTGTTCAGATTTATTTTTTCTAATAATTCGAAGGAATTCGATACATCTGAAATACTGAATACTGTATGTTTTATCATTATCTAGTCCATGTATGTCATAGCATTGCATGTACCTAACAATAATATAAAATAGGTTTTCACGTACTAAACATTTTTCTAATTTCAGAAAAATTTACAGAGAAGATTTGTCGCCTGTACCTTGATGGTTTCAGAATTCTACTTCATAATGCCAATGATATAGTTTGTGGAAATTATTTTTCTAAAATAAAAACAGCTAGATTGAATTGTTATAGAAGCCTGGTTTACCCTATATGCACATTAAAAGTCAGACTTTGACGGTTTTCCATGGTAAGAAGACAGGGCTTAGCCATCATTGTATGCTAAAATGTCAGACTTTGACATTTTTCCAGGGTGAAAAGTCAGGGCTTTAGTCATCATTGCACTCATTACCATCCCATTTATACATCAATGCTCATCAATGCACTGTATAATTTTCTTTTTTTAATCTTTTGCCTAGATCTATACTGTAATTAATTGTTAGCTACTCATGTAAGCTTTACCTGACTTGTATTTTCACCTTTGAATTGTTGCACTATTGTCCGGACTGTAATCTTATCCTATAATGGAAGATTACAGATCTCCAAGGTGAATTATATGTGAATAAATATGAAAAAAAAAAAATGAAAAAAAAGGTCAGACTTTGACACTTTTCCATGGTGAAAAGTCAGGGCTTAGCCATTATTGCATGCTAAAACGTCAGACATATACATTTTTCTGTGTTGGAAAGTCAAGGCCTAGCCATTAATACACTCTAAAAAGGTCAGACTTTGACATTTTTCCACAGTGAAGTCAAGGCTTAGCCATAGTTGCACGCTAAAAAGACATTTTTAGATGTTGAAAAATCAAGGCAATTTTTACACTTGATTGAGTTAAATTTGAAGGTGCTGACTTTTTGGGGGCTGGCAAAAAAGTGGGGGGGGGGAGACTGCCCCCCTATTCTGACGCTACTGTGCTGTGAACAATTCTATGTATTTTATTTGCTGTACCTATAAAATCCCAAATCAAGTAGGCCTACCGGTACTGGTAATTGTTATAATTATCTAGCCCGTTCTTTGTGTAGGACTACACCTAGGGGCGTACCGGTACCGGTATATGGTTCGATTACCCACGTTGTGTTAATGGCTTCACTTCCACGGAATTTGTCTCACTTTCAGGTTTAAGTTGCTATGGGTCAGGAAGGCATACTAGGGATCGGATTCAAATAGTGTTTCCCTAAAAAATCTTATAGATTGACTTGTGCTGCATACGGTATATAATTAGTTTAAGTAAGCATTCGTTTGTATAACTATAACTAAAGGGAAAAGATTCCCTGAAATTACAATATAAGAATATTGCATCTTTTCCAAGCAAGCCTTTATTCTCCATTTTCTGCTTACCGGTACCATGACGGTGCTTTAACATACCGGTATGGCAGATATCACGAAAAGGGGCTTTTTGCTACTTTTCTATTTTGATAGCAAAACAGTTCATGTTGACTTCTACTGTGAGTACAACAAAAGTTAAGGTGTAGGCCTAAAAGAAATCTCTACTTGATTAGACTGGATTTTGATTTCGCTTCCATATGGAATTATATGGAATCTTCACTCATAATCTGCAAGTCAAACATTTTGCCTAACTTTTAACATGATTTCAGAGAAAATATGTCAAAAGTGAAAACAGATAAATTATCTCAATAAATTCAAAACATATATGACATATAATCTCTGGTTTTATATGGTTCTTTTGCAAATCTGTTTTTTTTTTTACAGCCTAAGTTAGGAGAATTTTTGTATATCAAGTCAAAAATAACTAGTTTTCAGTCCCCAATATGGTTGCATGGCCTATAGTTGGCAGCCCACTCTTCCCACGGACAGCGCCCAGAGGAGGTGTGAAGCGTAGCGCCCCCTTTCTTCTTGAGCGATATTAGAGAACCAAAACAAAGCACCACGAATGCTCTGACAGGCTGCTATACAACTCACAGAAAATCTCTTCTACAGATGTTTTAAAGAAAGCGTTTCCAGGGATAGATGCGATACCAAAAGGTCCATAATACTTTGTTTTGTTGCTCCACTGCTTATTTTAGATGCGACATTATTTACAAATTATGCAAATCATCCTGCACCGACTTGACAGGTGATGTAGACTCTATACGAAAATATAGCAAAAATGGGCTACTTAAGAACAGCTACTACATACAATCTGTTAGAGCTCTATCAAAAAACTTTTCAGATATTGATAGAGTGGCATCTACTTTATTCCAAACAACAATAGAGCTCAATAGAGCTTCACATTTTATGGTTGTTTTGTGTTGTGGAATACAGCCTTATTTCTCACAAATTCCAATATTCAACCTACGACAGGAAACCTTAACCATAGCACAGGTATATGATATGTGTATCACTAAATAGGGCCATGTCTTAGGTTTCTAACAATGTTTTGTTTATTAAAATCGGCCTATTTTTCATGACACAAGAGCTATTTGCATTTTGCATGTTTTGGTGTGGGCTCTTCTCAGAGCTCCTTCCCTCTTGCTGGCATGTTTGAAAGTGGCGCTGTCAGGCAGCCGCGATCGTATATATGAACCAAGTCACTATAGGGGGCGCTGCGCTTCACACCTCCTCTGGACAGCGCCGTCCACTGACCAGATACCCGATATCACGGCGACCGCCGCGCCATTACGTACAAGAGGTAAATTAACAATTGTTGTGACTGAAATCAGGCCCAGGCTTCAAGGCTAAGACTTGTGGTCCGTGGTAGCAGTTACCTCTCCTATCTACAGTAAACAAATAACCTAATCAAAATAGAAATACTAGACTACCAGTAATCAATTATTCTTTACGTGCCCTTTTCTGTGAATGTCTGTGTGATCTGTTGTAAAGTAGTAGCTAGGTGGCAGCACCTTCGGCGAAACCGGCCTGAGACTCACACAGGCTGGGCAGGGAACCACAAAGCAAAACAAACGGCGAAATAACAAGATAGATTACTTATGTGTCATGACCCAGAATTCTTTGAATAATAATCCCCACTCTAACATTTACAATTGGAATGCCGCAGACGGTAGGAACCTACATACATCATAGATGGCCAGCGTCTTGCACGTGCTCTTGCGAAAGGCTGCGGCAGGAGAACATTTCATCAGCTCAGACTATACTTGAGGGCGACATGTATATTTTCCTCCACACCCCGCTTAGGGGCGCGCAGGGCCATGAACGACGCCATCTGGCGAATGTTAGCTGTGCCGCAAGCAAGCCACATGTGGTATTGCCTTTGATAGTTTTAGCATATATATCCATGCACAACCTACAAACTCTAAAATCATTGCAGCTTTCTCGTGCAGAAAATAGTCCTGGTTTGTTTTTCATATATTTTGAAGCTTTTAAAAGATTATGAATACCAGACTGTATTAGTTTTTACATCATTATTGATAGTTCCCTGGTATTTTGGTGTCAAACATACACAACTCTGCAAGGCACCACTTACACATTGTGGTTTAAAGTCTACTGCTTTCTAATATCAAAAATTTTGAGTAAAGTACCGGGGGTATGATTCATATGGGGAGACTCATGTACTTGAGACTGGTGTACGTTACTTTACATCTTTTCCCCAGATAATTTTCCCTCTGTCAAAAATTCTCAGACAAGGCATTCACATGTGAAAAAGTCAGAGACCATGTCACATGGTCTCTGACTTTTTCACATGTGAATGCCTTGCTTGAGACCTTCCTAAATAATTGGACACCTACCTTTCTCTGCAGATCAGGCAACCGGTCTGCCCTGGACCTTAAAAATCTGACATCCAGCAGTGTATGCAGAATATGACTGGGAAGTGACCTAAGTGAGTACTATGTGTATCCCAAAGACCTCGGGTGACGCTCCGAAAAATTCCTGCCCTTGGTATAACAATGAATGTCGTAGATGCAGGAAGGATAGGAGACGAGCCCTGAGGAAGTTTGAAGGCAACATGAACCTTACCAACGTCATTGCCTTCCGTCAACAACAAGCAAAGACCAGGCTTGTGTACAATAAAGCAAATTAAGAGTCCTTCCATGAATATGTCAACACCATCGACAGCTCTACAACTTTGAAAAAGGTATTTGAAAGGGTTAAGAAACCTGAATGTCAGTAATGAAACCAAGGAGACTGCTGAGGAGATTGCATCTACATTTGCAACTCACTTCAGTAATGTTTCCTCTGACGTAAACTGTTCAGGAGAGTTCCTTGAACACAAAGAAAGGCAGGAGCGAAGGAAGCTCAACTTCTCATCCAATAACCAGGAATGCTACAATAAGCTATTCACATTGGGAGAATTGAAGTATGCCCTTCACCAGGCTAAGGACTCCTGCCCAGGCCCAGATGACATTCACTACCAGATGCTGAAACATCTACCAGAGCAACATCTTTCACTGCTCCTGAGTATATGCAACAGTATCTGAACGACAAGCAAGTACCCACCATCTTGGTCAGAGGCAGTGGTCATACCAATTCCAAAACCAGGGAAAGATGTGAACATAGCCTCCAACTACAGGCCCATAGCTATGACTAGCTGTCTGGCCAAGACAATGGAAAGGATGGTGAACAACAGGCTGGTATGGTATCTAAGGTAAAAAAACTTGTTGACTCCCTACCAGTCAGGATTCCGCAAGGGTTGTAGTACCACCGATTATCTGATTCGGCTGGAAAGCCACACCTGAGAATGCTTTGCCAATACTGAACATGTTGTTGCCATATTTTTTTACCTGGAAAAGGCTTATGACACAACATGGAAATTTGGCATCCTTTAAGACATGCATAACCTTGGACTGCAAGGAAGACTCCATCTGTTTGTGGAAGGCTTCCTTGCGAACAGAACATTCAACATCCGCCTTGGTGTCACAGAGTCAATGAAGGTTTACCAGGAAATTGGAGTGCCACAGGGATGTGTTCTCTGAGTCACCCTCTTTGGCATCAAAATAAATGAGATAACAAAAACTCTGCAGGAGGATGTAAAGTGCTTCCTGTATTTAGACGACTTTGTCATCTGCTACAAGGCCAGCCATATGGCCACTGTAGAGAGAAAACTACAACAGACTTTAAACTGTCTTGAAACTTGGAGCACTGAAAATGGTTTCAAATTTTCAGAAACAAAAACAACATGCATCCAGTTGTCAGAGGTGGCGTTATATGGAGATGCCTGCCCTTACAAATCTGTTCACCCTCTTGGTAGCCTTGCCTCCTCGTGGTGCAGACCGGATATGCTTGCACGCAAGCATAACTAAAGCGACCGGGGTGGGTGGGGAGTTAGCTCAGTGGTAAAGAGCACAGGACTTTGTTGATTCAGGTCCCACTGCAGCCACTTTTCTCCTTCACCCCCCAGCAGTGGTAGATTTACTGCTATATCAAAGGCCAATCCTTCTCATAACATGTCTATGTGATGAAGAAAGTAAAAGAACTCTCAGCTCGGTAAATGTGTAGGGGTGGGATTTCTTCCTACATTCATCTCATAGATTCGGTCAAATCCAAAGTAAGTCTAATTGAACTAATTGGACATTAAACTACCCAAACAAACAAAAAAAGCTTAAAATAGAGAAGGAGGTAAAGTTCCTTGGACCCGTGTTTGATCACATCCTGTCTTTAAAACCCCATGTTGAGTACCTCTGCAAGAAATGCCAAAAAGCAATGAATCTCTTAAAAATGCTCTCACACTCACAATGGAGGGCAGACAGGGAGATTCTGCTCACACTCCACAAGACATATGTCCAGTTCTGCCTGGACTATGGGTCAGTAGTGTATGCATCAGCTGCTAATTCCAATCTGGACTGGCTCAAACCTATCCAGAACCAGGGACTGAGGCTGTGTCTCGGTGCATTCCGATCCTCACCAGCTGTCAGCCTTCACGTGGAGTCAGGGATTCCCTCACTTGATCTGCGGCATGAGAAACTGTCTCTCCAGTATGCCATCAAAGTAAAGGCCAACAAAAGAAACCCAGCATATGCCACAATCTTCAGAAATGATCACAGTGTCTATAACAGAAAGAAGAATGTGACAAAACCCTTCTCAGCACGAGTGAGAACTCTTGTCCGAGAGGCTGGTGTCCCCATTCACAAGGTGATGGAAGAAGGTCCAGCCAAGTCCCAACCATGGAAAATGGCATCACCTACCATCATCTTTGATCTCTGTAAAAACAAGAAAGCAGAAACATCAGCAAACATATATGAAAACGAACCTGCTAAAATTCATCACCTCTATAGAAATTACACAGAGGTGTCTACGGATGGCTCGAAAGATAGGAACCGCGTAGGCTTTGCTGCGCACACTCCCTATGGAAATCGCAAAGGAGCACTACATCAAAGAAGCAGCATCTTCACTTGCTGATTGCTTTGGAATGGATGAAGGTGTCAAATCATAGAAAGTATATCATCTTCTCTGACTCAAAGGCATGTCTAGTAATTGGTCAGCATGACCCAAGGAACCCTGTTATACAGGCGATAAGAGAATCCCACTCGGAATACAGGTGTTGCCGTTTAGCGCCAACTAACGGCCCACTGTCTTGTTGCTGGCCTGCTCCACAATGCTTGGACAAACACCGCAAGTCTAGCGGTATTCACATAGTAAACACACAGCAATCACACCTAAAGTGTGAATGGTGGGTGTGATTGCAGGAGTGTTGGTTTTGGACAGATTGGACTACTAGAACAATTAGAGGTATTGTATCAATGAGTCTGGACTATCAAAACTTTATAGTTGATAATTGTTTAGGTTTTAACTTGGAGAAAGATATAGACAATAATCAATGGTTTTGTGGACAGGCGGCCGTAAACCACGAGGGGTTGACGCGTAGTAATACACGAGCGCTAGCGAGTGTATTACGACGTCAACCTCGAGTGGTTTACAGAGCCGCCTGTCCACAAAATCATCGTTTGTTGTATTTATTATCCATATTTTCGAATAAATTAAACCCAGTTATTGCCATATCAAAAGGTATAACAATAGGGACTACTTCTTTGCTCTATAGCAAAAGGGACTATTTTTCCCATATACCATGGTTTTGAGGCCGTATACCACAGGTTTGAATCTGTATACCACAGTTATGGTATCTGACAGGTTTTATACAATGGGTCATGGTTTACTGAGTCCCTATGCATTTTCAATGGGGGCTTTGTATACGATGGATAATAAAAGCATATGATAGCTAGGCCTACCAATGCATTAATGTGTATTCAATTTCAGTGATCCTATGTTATCTATACTATATATAAAGTATTATTGAGGCATTATGCATGTATGAAATACCAAATTTGAGCTGGAATACCATAGAATATGATGCAATCGTTATTATTTCTCTGGAAATGATGTAGACAGGTATTATAAACCTATTATGCTCTTATACTCAGTGATCCAATGCTAAAGAATAGGTTGCCAGGTGAATGTTTGGCTTCAGCCGTGGGGAAACGAGGCAGATAAGGTGCGACACCGGCCTGCGAAAAAAGACCTATTGGAGCAACAGGAAAAGGAGGTTGTGTTCTGCTGGCTCCCCAGCCATATTGGCATTGAGGGAAACAATGCTACAGACCATGCAGCCAAAACAGTATTGAGTTGGAAACCAGGTTTGGCTCCTGTCCCACTCAGACTTTCTCCCAATCTCCAAAGAGTACACTAAACAAGAATGGCAGAGCCGATGGAGCTCAAGCCAGGACAACAAACTACATGCCATTGAACCATCAGTTGACAGAAATCAAGGCTATGCAGGCTTGACAAAAAGGGAAGTGACAAGACTGACCCGTCTCCAGATAGGTCACTCACTGACACATGGGCACCTCATGCCGGGTGAAAATCAACCCACATGCCAGCGTTGTCAGGTGCCTCTTTCTATAGAGCACCTTATGCTTTACTGTCAAGCAACAAAGAAAGGCAGGGATAAGTACATTCAGTGTGCAACATCCATGTCCAGTGTTTTCAGCCACACTGGAAAGAAAAGAATTCTGAGGTTTCTTCATGAAATAAAGATTTTCGAAAAGCTATAGAAAAGAACAAAGGAGAACATACCTCTGTCAGAAGAGCCCTCACAAGAAAAAGAGGAAGGTTGCAGATGGATAAAGAATTGGATGTCATTGTGGAGCAGGCCAGCACCATTCTACCACCGGTGACCCTATCTCTGGTCTCGTGTTCAAATCATCTCAGAGCTCAACACGGTAACAACCCGAAGGACTGATAGACGGGGAGAAACCGTGTGGAATCCCTGAGCCATCTATCCCTGTCTAGGATGAGGGTGATTAGACACTCTGGTGGAATTTGCCATCGGTTTCAACCCCAGGCTGCCCCCACCCAGGAAGGAGACCCTGGCAGCTGGAAGGCCTTGGTGATGGCATTGACAGGTCTCATGGTCGCAGCTCCAGCAGCCATAGGATTGGCAGACATCACACCAATCCAGAGAGTTTCAGGACCTACTACAGCAGCCACCAGCGGGGAGCAAGTGAGGAAGACCAATACCGATACAAAGTATTATTGATCAATGTTACTCATTGGGTGTATGGAAATCGATACAGGGGAACAGACTGGTGCTCCATAAACCCTGCTGTTCGAAGAAGTGGGCTAGGGAGTCACTGAGTTTTCTGGGGATCGAAGTGGAGGTGCTAAAGCCCCCCCCCCCCCCAAGGATGTGTAAGTGGGTGGCACAGTGACCATGACGTCTGTAAAAGGCCGCATCCAGTGGGACACTTTGTTTGTTTAGATAGTCCAATTTGTTCAATTAGACTTACTTTGGTTTCCTTTACTCAAATTTGCATATCCTGTTGGAATAACAAGGTATGCTGCCTGGTTGATCCAGGCATCTTACTTTTCTCATATATATCTTATCAAAAATCTTACATTCCCTCAGGAAGTCAAGAATTTCTTCCTGCTCTCTTTGGTGGCCTGACAATGTAGCATGCGATGTTTTACACTCAGCGGAGTGTTGCATGTCTGGCACACAGGTGCTACTTCACCTCTTAAGAGGTGCCCATGTGTCATGTGCTGTAACCAAAGCTAAGCACAAAAGAATGTATAATTATGAAAATGAAAGTATATTAAAATGTCGTTTTATTAGGTATTAAAAATAGAATCTAATATGTATACATAAGTATAGAAATGTAACGTATCATGTATAAGTACCAAGAGGAAGGAAACTATACTGACAAGTGTTTTGTATGGTATCAAGTGTTTTCGTTAGGTATTAGTATTTAATGAGTGTTAATATTAGAGGTATTACCATTACGCACTGGGTGTTGAGTGTTGACATTAGAAGTATTACCATTACGCACTCGGTGTTGAGTGTTAGTGTTATCATTATGCACTCACTGTTGAGTGCTGCTTTTGGGTGTTAGTATTGGCATTGAGTATTGGTGTTAAACAACATACATCGGTATTTAGTGTTAGTATTTGACACTACATGTTAAGGTGTTAATCATGGTTATCTACTAAGCCACGTTATAGGCTGGTTATACTTCAGAGTAGATAGCCATGACAGAAGCGATGTTCCTTATACTACTAGCTAGCCTCTGGGGAACACCGCGCTTCTGGGAATAGACCCTCTGACGTCACTGTGACGACTGAGGGTCGCCTCTGGAGTTCCCTGGGGAAGTCCCCTCTCAGGGTATTCCCGAATTCCCGCGGCATTAACATAGCCACGCGTGTCTCGGACCCGCGTGAGCTCAAAACGAGATCTATTCCAAATTTCCCATGATCCTTTAGAAAATGCTCATTTTCGATCTGCTCCCGAGCTGACCGTATCGTCAGTCTCTACCACCACCTCCTGCGAATCGGACGCGTTCTGCTTGGCTCCGGATACCGGCAGAAGTGCGCGGATTCTGCAGTAATATTATATCTGATAGGCTCAGCTAAGGCGTTTTGCCTAAGCGGACTCAGATAGTAGAAAGTGACTTGGATTGGGACTCTCCAAGGACACAACTTCTGTAAGGGACATACATAGGAATCTTTCGATCTATTAACGTTCACATTCGAACGTCTTCACTTATATACTTCACTTCTACTTCCCTCCAACTCTCCATTTGGAAGGATCAAAGTTTATTAGTGACTTTAGGAATCTCGTGAGTTCACTTCGGACATTCACTTAGACTGGTGAGTTAATGCTGCAAACACCTTGCATTATTTTGAGTTACTGTCATTACAGTTCATCCTCTTTTGTCAAACTCTGAGTACGAGTGTCTCCACTCTGTGCCAAGACTTTGGGACAGTGCCTAAGAAGAACTCGAACTTTGAATTATTGTAATCACTCTTGATTACGTGGTTCGTTTCAGACACCTAGTTAAGTCTAACTGTGTTGGGACTTAGGTGTCTGACTCTTACATTGTCTATCAACATCATGTTGCTCATGAACTGACTTGCTTATAATGAACCAATGATATGTGATTCTTATCTATGCCTTTGTAGTTCTTCTACTGTGAAACGTTTGCCTTGATTAAAAGAATATCAAACATACATTCATCTCATCCTCCTCCATGATAGTAAAGACACGAAACTAATAGTAATTAGAGCTTACTTAATATCCACATTAGATCTTATACACCTTAATTAAAGGTCCCATTAGGTGGCCTCGTTGTGCGCAAGGGGTACAGAGTCTGGTGGCCTTGCGCACACACTTAGCCTTTGGAGTTGCTTTTACCTTCCCCATAATATCACATAATTAATTAATGGTACGGTTGTAATAATTATCTAATTACTTAACTTAATATAAGAAATTAAGAATATGTATGATTACTTGGAAATAACATGACTTACGGAGATTGGCGTAGTTTCCATCTCTGTCACGGAACTACATATAATCAGATGGTTTATGAATTAGGGATGGACGTAACTAATTAGTCAATGAGTTACGGACATGTGTTGATCTATCCCTTCGAGTCGTAGGAGGCGAATCTACGCCCATTTTACCTACGTTCACCGCTAGGTGTCGACACCCTCCTTATAACTTAACTAAGAAATTCCGTAATTCGTTTCATGGCCACAACGTGCCGTAATCAGCACGTTAGATGTTTCAGTAGTTTCCCAACTTGGCCACTAGATGGCACAAGGGTTTAATTAAAGGCAACTAAGCTAGGAAAGCCTCACGCTAGACGTCACTACGCACTCACGTAGGACTTCTAAGCGTGTACGTACAGACTTGTTACTAATTCTCCTCCTTTTATGTAGTAAAGTAATTAACATCACTAATTAACCCGTAGACCACCAGAACAGTCAGTTTGGTGTGACCAGTGCGCAGACAGGTCAGTTTCACCTGTTTAGTTTGTGTCAGGTTGTCTTTCCTAAAGTTTTGGCTAATAGCCACTACAATTTCTCTTAATTTGTTGTCTCTGGTGCAGTTCCAGAGTTTCTGCCAAGTTTTATGAATGTGCTCCTTGGCTATTGGTTTCAGTTCTGTATGTGGGACCGTGTGTGGGACACACTGTATAGGTAAGGTATGAAGGTGGATGAGGACACTTCAAGTTTACAGGAGGACTGGTAGATTTGTTTGTATGTTAGTTAAATGTCCAATTTGTGCTGCCTGGTTGGTCTAGGTAATCTACTCTTTTTGATCATATCTTATAAAAAAATCTTACATTCCCTGAGGAAGTCAGAATTTCTCTCTTGCAAGTGTTATGGAAAACACTGCACATTCTTGCGCATTGTTTAGGAATTTTTTCCTGCTCTTCATTGTGGCCTGGCAATGTGGCATGAGATTTTTTACACTCAGCAAAGTGTTGCATGTCTGGCACACAGTCACTAATTCACCTCTTAGGAGGTGCCCATGTGTCAGTTTGGTATGACCGGTCTGCAGACGGGTCAGTTTTACCTGTTCAGTTCTTGTCAGGTTTTCTTTCCTGAGGGTCAGGCTAGTGGCCACTACAATTTTTGGTAGTTTGTTATCTCTGATGTGGTTCCAGAGTTTCTGCCAAGTCTTTTGAATGTGTTCCTTAGCCATTGATTTCAGGTCAGTATGTGGAACTGTGTGGGCTCCAATTCTTCTGCTTAATGTGTGTTTGGCTGCTTGGTCTGCAGCTTCATTTTCCTCAATTTCACTTTGACTTGATTTCTTTTGTTCTGTAACTATTGTGTTGTGTTGAGCATGTCATCAAGAAAATACGGACTTAGTAAATGTTGTGCATTCCATAAAGCATGCTGAAAAAAGAAAGAGGAGAACACCATTGATAAACAACCATTTTATTTGATGCAACAGTGTTTCCATGTACTTGTGTAAACAAAACAAACTAACATTATAATAACTATCAGTAAGGTCCCCAAGCAGAGCAGGACCTCCGGAGAGGTCAAGCTAGCTCCCCTATGAAACAACCCTCTATGTTGGGTTTAGGCTGGGTAGCAGCCACCCCTGCAATTTGGAGAGGCAAGGTAGATAGGTACCCGACGAGGAGGGGGTCACGGGCCTTAAGAAAAAGAGGAATTGACTATAGGCCTCGCAACCATATTGGGGACTGAAAACTAGTTATTTTTGACTTGTTAAATAAAAATTCTTATAACTTAGGCTGTAGAAAAGATAGATTTACAAAAGGTATCATATTGAACCAGAAACTATGGGCTTTGTCATATATATTTTCAATTGATTGAGATAATTGATCTGTTTTAAATTTTGACGTACATTCTCCGAATTGATTTTAAAGGTTAGGCAAAATGTTTGACTTTTAGAATATGAGTTAAGATTCCATAGAATTCCATATGGAAGCAAAATGAAAGCCCAGTTTAATCAAATAGAGATTTCTTTGATAATCATTTTGATATCTTAACTTTTATTGTACCTTTAGTAGAAGTCAAAACCGACTGTTTTGTTATCAAGATAGAAAAGTAACAAAAAGCACCTTTTTGTGATATTTGCCATATCTGAAAGCACTGTCGTGGTAGACAGAAAATGGAGAAGAAAGGCTTGGTTGGAAATGTTGCAATATTTAATATCGTCATTTTAGAGAAGGTTTTTCCTTTAGTTATTATTTTAAAACAAATGCTTCCTTAAACTCATTAGATATGCAGCACAAATCAACCTATAAGATTTTAAAGGGAAACACTTTTTGAATCCCGATCCTACCAGCTCCCTCGTATTACACCATATTATGGGCTCTCCCAAATTACGCCATATATGATAGGTTCACTGCTTTACTCTGGAGGGCTAATGCGGTGGATGCTGAGTGGACTGCCGTGACGTCAAAAATCATCATAAATACAGAGAGTACAGCTACCTTAGGGCACAGAGAGTGGATGTCACCTCCTGAGCCTAGCCCATACCTCAAGAAGACTTAAGAAGACATATAAGCTATATTTATATAAGACTCTCCTGAAAATTGGTGTAACTCACTCTCTACCATAATGAAAGGTTTCACGCTTGAGCACAATTCAATAGTTCTCGTTTTGGAATTACCATTACAATATATATGTGCGTGTGTGTGTGTGTGTGTCTACATATATAAATATATATGAAAGATGAATTATATGTCAGTTGGGCTCCTGAAAAAAGGGGGGGAACTTTATTTGGCACAGATCCTTGTGGATTCTTTTATGTGGCACCACTTTCGTGTTTCAGTGCTGCTCTCTATGATTAATAATGATAACTACATTTAAATCGGCCCTTGGCATATTTCCACTGGTATGATTTGACTGTCATCTTACATCAATATTACTCAAAATACAGTATTCTAGGAGATTAACTTGTTATATACCTTTTTCATTCGCGGAACATTGGTTCCTTGCTGGAAAAATATACCAATAGGAACCCGGTATATAGGCAGAGACGCCAAAACACGGCGATCTGAGCGGGAATCTCTCTTCACTTGAGGTAGTGAGCGCTACACGTACGCCTCGTATTTTCACATAACACTAGGAGATTAACGTAGTTGAAGTTCTTCTTTTCAGGGATGTCATTTGGGGCAAAACAAAATTCTATTTTGCAGCCTCTGAGAGACCAGGATAACAGAAACCACATCAGTTTCGGCCACAGCATGGGGCTGATGGTCTGTGGAGAGGTTCAACCTGCCATCTCATTGGTGTCAATGAGGCTCAATTTATGTTATACCTGTTTTACAAGGGAAATGTTCATATTCTACATGGAAAAGTGGTTTGCTGGCTTGAGTGGACCGGGAAAACCGGGAAAGCGTGCTGATGATGGCTACGACACAGCACTGAGGATCTGTAGGTAGGTTCAGTCAGTGGTGGAATGGCGGATGGAGCTGAGCTCTTGACTTGGGTACCTTAGTATCTAAGTTTAATTCTATTATTACGTTCATTTTTCCTTGTGTAAATTATACAATGAAAAACGAACTCAATATACTTGAAATGAAAACTTCAGTTTCCATGGAAATATGGAAAACTGACATCGCTGTTAATAAATCACATGAAGAAAACGTTCATTTCGGATCGTAGGTTAAGTTGGGATGGTTTTCTTGTGGTATATGTATCCTTAGTTGATTGTCCCACACTGGAGCAGTGTCGTGAGATGACCTTGAAGTGTGACACTAGACGCAGGCTCCTGACTACTGATTCGCTCAAGGTGACAGCGAAGGTTCTCCTGGTGGTGGCGCCAATGTAGTAGAACACCGATATCTTCCTTGACGTCCTCCTCAGTGCTTTCGTTTGTTGCCGTAAGGTGGCGACAAAGACTTGGTCTGCGTGAGCTGCTCTGAGGTTTACAGTCTTTTCCCGACAGGTGGCAGGTTGGTGCGGGGTCCGCGAGGTGGTGTTTCAACTTGGCGATCTGGTGGATGGTCATGTAGCTGCCCACCAAATGCCGCAAGAGAATGACGTAGATGAGACAGTGGTGAGCGGACGCCACGTCCACCTTGATCACATCCTGGTAAATAAACTCGCTCGGCCTGGAGAAGCCACATTCGTTTTGATCCTGAGACTCCACAGATGAGGCCTGAGATTCTACGGAGTTCTGTGAATCTGAGAGGAGAACGAAAAATACTGTCAGCTTATTTAAAACAACGCGGTTGGGGACGCACGGACCGTAATGAGTTTGAGAATATAGCGCTGGCATCTATCAATTACATTGGAATTCCGATGTAGACGGGCAACAGGCGCATAGGGTTACGGATACAAATGTTTTTATTCTAGATGACTTGCACCTCCCGAAAGGCCCCATACAACTAAGACGGATATTATCCATATAGAGCAGTCAATTTTAGAGCAGTAGCACTCATCTGTAGATATTACTCATACTTAGATTCGAGCTACGTCTTATAGATTAAATTGGCCGATATTATTGAGGAACAGTGCGCTATATATACACAATATTACCATGATAATGATCTGTAGAGCAAAATCATGGTAATGTTGTAATTAATAGTAAGCTTTCCAACATTATATGAATGAAGAGCAGAACCATATGCTATCTAAATGATATAAAACATATGTATATACATATATATTATCCCCTTAATAGTAGTATGAGCTCTTTCAGCCAACCTTGGCACACATACACCCAAAGAAAAGACAAAATAGCCACCGATCTTTCGAAAATGTTTCAGTCGAACTGAAAGTGGACAGAGCTGAGAGATTCCAATGATAATAATATCCTGAACTGTTCATGATAATAGATCTGGAAGTGTGCGTACATACCGTCGTTGGCCGCCATGTGGGGTCGGCGTCGGCGTGGCGTCAAAAAGGCCGTAGTTTGACCAAACGCTCCTGACGTAGCGTTCAGCAGGTCTCGAATGGCGTCAGTTTCAGCCAGATCAAACGGCGTCCTGCCATCCGTCGTCTCAGCCTTCAGCAATTCTGGTCCTGTCAGAGAGTAGGGCCAGAACAATGTATACAAATGAGAGGAAACCCCCGCTGATGAACAATACAACACGGAAACAGGGTCGACTTTCCACTGGTACCGTCTTACTAATAACTTTTGTGTGGCTATCTATTGTGGACAGTAGCATAGCACTATTCAACCTTCCCGACAAATCCTTACAATTATCACCAGGGGGGGCCATACTATAAGCCGCCTCCCCTTGTGATGGTTCGTACGTAGATGGCCCAATAAAATTCCACGCTTTTTCCACGCTTTTCCAGGCTCTAATATTTTTTACAGGCACATCTGGTCACTGGTTTTAAAGTCATGTCTGATTCATCACTAAATTTAGTAATAATGTTCTTCATCTTCCTTACTACCTGTGGAATTTCATTGGTTTGGGATACAAAATTGTATTTTTCTTTACTACTTTTAAATAGGAGGTCAAATAATCAAATCCATATATTATTAGCAATTTGTTATACATGGTCAAATAAAGGATGTATGGAACTATCGAATCCAAGTCACTGAAAGTTCATAGGCAGTCAGGTATCATAGTTAAGGAAAGTTAACTTTGACCAGAATTTCATAGACTAAAAAAATTGTTTTAATGCAAAACTAAATTTTCCAGGCTCTTCAGGTCTTTTTTCAGCTCTCCGTGAGAATTCCAGGCTTTTCCAGGCCTGGAAAACCCAAAACCATAATTTCAGTCTTTCCAGGTTTTCCAGGCGTTTTGTGTTTGTGGTTTAATGTCCCAGGGGACCCTGATAGTATATATGGACTATCAATGATTTAGATTTTCACTTTCGTAGACTTATTTCAGTCAATTCTTTTCAATGTTTTCAAATATTTTATATATAATCAAAAAGATTTGCCTCTTTCAAAAACATGATGATATCTTTCTTTGGAATAGTTTCAAACAACATTTTTATGTTGTTACTGTTTTTCAAGTACCTTCTTCTATTTTCTTGTACCCTTTTACAGTTCAGCAGGATATGCTGAACAGTTATTGGTACATTGCATGCTTGGCATAATGAGGGATTTTCCCCTTTCAGGAGATATTCGTGTGTAAGTCTGGAGTGACCTATTTTCAGATGGGTCAACTTCACCTGTTCACTACAACTTAATCCCCCACAGTTTCTCTTCCCATTCACAGTTGAGTGAATGGTATGCAGTTTGTTTCTTAATTTCTTGTTCCAGTCAGATTGCCATTTTTTCATTGTCAGTTCTCTTATTGGAGCTGTCATATCTGTGTGTG
The DNA here is from genome assembly GCA_950022655.1 of Alentia gelatinosa. Taxonomy (NCBI): domain Eukaryota; kingdom Metazoa; phylum Annelida; class Polychaeta; order Phyllodocida; family Polynoidae; genus Alentia; species Alentia gelatinosa. Next base: position 46,462,122 of record OX465587.1, on the reverse strand, counting down.
GAATTTTCGCTGTACCAGGATGCAACTCCAGAGCTCTGTACGAACCCTGCATTGGGCGCACCATTCCCCGCCACGTTATATGTATTTTCCATAGGAGCTGATGCCACATTCAAACATTGCAGACATTTTTTTTTCCAATGGCAAAGGAGCGACCCAGTCGATCTTGCGCCAAACGAAAAAAGTAACAACCGAACATTGCAGATTACTTCGCAAATTAAGCACCAACATTGGCGAAGCAGAACAATTATACAGTGTTCCATCCGTAAGTATTTCCATTATTTGACGATAAACTTTATTTAAGATATTAAATATTTTTCAGAAAACAAAAAACACTACTGAATACCTGAACTATGAGGCTGAATAGAATACAGAACTGACCTCCATACTGGAGTAGGAGTCTGACGGCTTCCACCTGGTAGTTGCTGACGGCGTCATGCAAAGGAGTGATTCCCAATTCATTAGCTGCCAATAGGTTTACCTTCCGTGATGTCTGAGCGCACCCTGAAACATCAGAGATGACAGAGGACGAACTGTATACATAATTTCGGTGTAGACATGCCCAGCATATTGGACGTCATGTCTACAGCTGCTTCTGTATATGTATAGTGTAATCCCGTGCCACTGTTGGGTTTTTTTTTGTCATTGGTCAGTCCATGGAAAAAAACAATTTTGTATCTGCAGTTTTATTATAAAATCTTTCTGGAATCTGATTGGTTATCGTCTGAGTAATTACATATGATACAACATTCATTCCTTTTATTTCTAATAGCTTTTTGATAGTTTTTACGTTTAAAACATCATTGTACTGTGGCTACTAGCCTAGCCTAAGAAATATTTTCGCTGGGGCCACCGGCAGATAGGAACAACTGTTGTCCTAGGTGACCATTCTAGGATAAATAAAAACCTAAAAAAATACAACAAAGGTCACCATTGCTTTGTTTAGGCAGAGAGTTTGACGCGATGTACAGGGATGAAAGTCGGGACTGAGGAAGAACATCGGAAAAAAAGAAAACCATTTACATGTATAACATCAGCTTGGAACAGAATGGCTACGAATCTATATATATATCTTGGTGTTGCCAATGTATATGAAATGTCGGAGTTCCGTCATTTGTCGGACAACTTGCATCCCTGAATGTAGATGCCGGGTGCACAATATGGGCATTACACGGGCACAATATGAGCGTATGTATTAGAAAATACCAGAAAATTAACCCAATAATAGTATCTACCCCATAGCGTAAACAGGAATAAACTCAATGCTTCGTTCTGTTCTAGGCGCGGTACCAACCCACAGGTTAACATCATGGCCAACTGGTTAACCTATCAAGTCATGCATTTTGAAGGCACTGGCAGAAATAATTCTCTTTTTAATCTAGAAGAAGTATCTCTCGCACACGGAGTTTTTCAGATACATCATGGATGGTAAACAGATTAGCTCATAGAGAGAACATAAGTATATCGAGGTCAAAGTTTACAGATAAACCTAAAAAGGCTGGCTATAAGGTGAAGGGATGAGGATGAGGTAGTATGGTAACATTTAGTTTAAGCAATCAATCAGCCGTTTGAAATGCTCCACATCATGCAGGTGTTGGGTAGAAGCGGGAAGGCAGTCCGATGAGTCGTGTGATACACATCAAGTAGGTTCACACTTACTCTACAACATAAAATCGCCCCCCCCCCCCCCCGCAATATCTCGATACCTTTGCATAGAGTGCATGTTGGTCGTATAATTCATCTTAAAGATGCCAGACCTAGTGTAAAGTAAGTGTATAGGACTAAATTTGCCATAAACATTGACTTATATACACTATGTGAAATCAGTACACTAAATTGGACACCCGCTCTATCTAATGTGATGTTAGATACTATACAGACAAACAATTGGAACAGATGCTATACCTTGCGTGAAGTAGGTGTCAATAGTCTTGGGTGGCCTGTATCTAAGCAGTTCCGTCATGCATTCAATGCTGCCATGGTTTGAGGCTTCGTGCAGAGCTGTCCAGCCTGCGTTGTCGGCCAAATTCACGTCAATCCCTAAAGTTCACCACAGACAGCATAAATCATGGATACTCCTTAGTTTAAACACACACATATATATATATATATGTACAATAATAAATATTAGTATATAACCATAGTCCCCGAAACTAGTAGGAACTAACTAGGTATCCAATTAAAAATTCAACCGAATGCAACTATTAAACAGTCCATCAATTGCGAAATATTGAACTTGTGATAGGTAAGCGGTTTCTTCAACACATCAAGACTTTAATGTTTTAAGTCATGGGATGACATGGACTCCTAATGAATATCAGTGCCTTATACATCTAATTGTTAAAAGTATGTATGATTTTCACGCAGATATGGTCTGATAATAAAACACTACATAGCATATAGATAATCTCACACGATATATAGTAAGGTTACATAGTATGTAGTCACACGAGAATCTTATGGAGTATTAATAGTGAGTGGTACCTGGTGTTTGAAGCAATTCTCGTACCCGAAGAACGTTGTTCTTAATGCAGGCCCTGTGCAGCGCTGTTTCACCTGCAGAACCCGAACATATGTTTATATAAAATGAGAAGAAAGTATTCTCGCTAACCCGGTGATGGGCAGGATCCAATCTTAAGTAACAGAATAATTATGAGACATTATTTACCGACATATTTCGGACTATTTCATTCCTTCATCAGGGTATGTGTAAAAAGCATAAACCTCTTGTATTTGATCATATTACTAACTTCGGTATTTACCATGGTCATGTAAACTGCTTAAATTCAATACGATCAGCTCAGACACCTCACACGTTATCACATAAATATGCGCTACTGGAAACAAATATTTTTTCCTCCGTTATGATTTGACCACCACTGATGGTATACAATTTAACAGAATCACAAAGCAATATGATGTATCGTTCTACAACAACATACGTAACATGCACCTAATAATTACATGCCCAATCAGTCAACTGTAAACAAGTTAACAAGACTCGAAGAACAACAAGTAGGCAATGACCCTAAAATCTAAATTATTAATACTATAACTAATAGAATTAAATTGATTTGAATTTACGCTTGACAGGGGTAGGAATAATACGTAAACAAACTTAAAAATAACGTAATGAAAATCAAGGAAGCATATCAGAATGCACCTATAGTATCTTCCTCGTCACTTTCTATGCTTTGTAGTGGACTGACAGGTGGGACTTCCTCTATATAAACATTTTCACTTTGTAAGTTAACAATTATTAAATTACAAGCATGATATATTGTCAACCTCTTCATTATATTGTTAAAATTAAACTGAGTAAAGGCCTGGCTCCATCAGAGAGACGGGATCGTCGCAAGTCCATAAAACGTAATAAACGGCGGGCGAGGGCTATAAAAACGGCGGAGCTAATTGCACCACACACAATGACACCAGTGGGGGGCAGGCTTGCACTCGGGAGCGATGCGACAAATCCGTCACATCGCACATCTTGAAATGTACATGATGTGCGACGGATCCGTCGCACAGGTACAGAGTACTTCCTATAGTAAGCGCTGGTGTAGAATCATTGATACAATCCTATACTCCCTATAATATGTATAAAAGCCTCTTGTCTTGGAGCTAGGGAGTTCCTATATGGTGTGTACTGCAGTCAATGATTAGCACACACTAGTATAAGAGCACCAGGTCTCAGAAGATGTAATAGCAAAACAAGCTGTGAAAGCAAAGGGCTGTGGCTGTAGGTATAAGCCTGTGTCTATTTTTTTCTCCTTTCCTATACTTAATTATCCGCGCGTATCTTTGTGAATATAAATAAAATCTAATATCTTTACACTATGTATCAGTATATATACATGTACTACTGGTATATGAATATTCCACGAGCACTGCGACGATTCCGATGCACCAGTGTGGCATACCCTGTACTTCACTTGAGATTTAGTGCAACGAATCCATCGCAGTTGGAGTCATAAAACAGGGTCGACCGATGTTTATGGGTCCATAAAAACATGTGCGACGATTCCGTCTCTCCAGTGGAGCCGGGGCTTTACGCTTTGCCAGCAGTTTCAAAAATATTATAAGTGTAACCGTACATGGGTTAATATATGCTATGAACAGAATCCTGGAAAAGGCTTAACTTCTCCATACACCATATTTAGGTTTCTAAAATTAATCTCTTCCCTAATCCCCCAGTAAAACTGAAGACTTTACAAGTGGGAAAAATATAGGTCAGATGCCTAAGCTCCAGGGGTTGTCCTTAATACTCTCCCAACACAGGTTTGGTTTTCAGGTTTCTGCGTTGTGCTGATAGCCTATGGACATTTAACAGGCATGCAGTGAAAACCCTGGATGCTATACGCCACTGGTATACAGGGGGTAGCTGGTCTATCACTGATTGCTGGGTGGTTCCCGCCTCTGGTGTTCTCGTTCCCAGTGGCCACCCCAAGCCACTGGGGCTTCCCTTCCCGGCCAATCATAGACCATATTTTAAAGGGTTTATTTAGAGTAGAAAGCGACAGAAAAACTGGGGATTCACAGAAAACTTACGTCCCTGATTGAATAAATGAATGCAAACATTAGGAAAAACTACAGGGAAAATGTCTTTTGTAATTGAAGATATATATTTACAGGGATCTCTGTAAGATCTTGAGATTCAATCTGAAAACCCTTTCAACCCTTTTCGCCGTGTTTGCGGAGTGATTGCTGTGAAAAACATGGATATTAATGGGGTTGAAGACAACCGTTTGCGTACCCTTTAAGTTTTTTTTGTTGATGATGGCTATTTTCCGTACAAGAGCAGCGGCGGCTTTGGTCGGCGTTTTCTGAGACGACGTTCTGGTATCAACATTTTCATCTTGTTTGGACACCCTGGAACACGAGAAGAAATCTATCAGTTATCGAAAAGGGGTCATCCATAAAGTACGTACGCACCGAGGGGGGGTGGGGGGTCACAAATTTCAGAAAATCTGTGTATGCTCCCTCTTTGTTCTATTGCGTACAAGATTGGGAGAGGGGGTGGGGGGTCCATAATTTCAGAAATTCTGCGTACATACTTTATGGATGGCCCCAAAGATGAAAGGGTGTGGTCTCCCATATGAATATGGGATATACAAAATCTTGACCATTCATAATATATGATCACCTAAGTCACGTGCTGGCGAGTGGGTAACTGAGGCATCCCAGTGACCTGCAATGTCATACAAATATGCAGATATGAAAAATGTCTAGTAACCAAGGGCTTCCGGTTTCTCTTTCATGGTCAGTTGTTGACAAAAGTGTGAAATGTTTCAAAAAGGGATCATTAGGTGTCGTCAGAGAGTTGGCACATCAACAACAAAGCTTTCATCCTCCAAATACTCAGATGGACAGGGATGGGAATGATAGATCTTTCAACCAAATCCGCTGTATTCTCTTGCATTTCTGCTAATCAGGATTTGTATAGCTTAGTATGAACTTATTTTTTTATTGAATATCTTGTCCATGTATTGATGCATAAGCATCTATGGTGTCCTATTGAGAGGAATTTTAGCCTTTATTCCTTCATGGAGACTACGCAGGGGGGAGGGGGAGGGGGGAGGGAGGGAAGTCATCCATGAATAGGGAAGGGCCTGCATTGATTGGATATTTAAAGCCCTACTCCTCTGTGAACTCAGCAGTTCATGGATCAATGCACACATATATTTAGCTACTTGTAGGCGATTTCAATTGGCAATTAGCAATGTCCTATATGGTTGAGCGCACACAGACCTGTCTGCGTGTAGCCTGGCAATGTGCTGGGGGCAAAACCTTGTTCCTATGTACACCAATAAAGTAGGTCAAGCCAATATCTGGTGGTAAATGATATTGCAAATAATTTTACAAACCAATATCATTTGACTGGGTCTTGACTAACTAGAATAAGTTATGAACCACTTTGACTTCTGTATGTGTGTAAATATGCTGAATAAACCATCCTCTCATACACCTGCTCCCCCCCCCCCCCCCCCTCTCATTATGAGATTTGGCAAAAGTACATGAATAGTACATCAGATATACATTTCACCTAAATAATGACACTTCCTAGGGTGTAAGTAACTCTCAGTGCCACTTCTGGAGATGGTTAATGTTACACTAATGTTCAATGTAAATCAATATTGAGTAAACATCTGTTTGAGTATGCCCATCCCCCCCCCCCCCCCCAAAAAAAAGAGAAGAAAAAATCCACTTCCTATCACCTACTGGTTTTTATTCTCTTTCAATTGAGGCAAATTATATTATGACTGAACCTGTTTTACAGGTTGAAATATGTCCAGAGTTCTTAAAAATGGAACTGTGACTCAACAAGTCCCCCCAAAACTGAAAACTCTTTTTTCTAAAAATCTTATTTGTCAAAATACTGAAAACTAAAACTGTAAGATATTGTATGGCCATAAAACCTCCTGTCCAAAACAAATCATATTATTATCTGTACTTAGTTAGCAATAAAAGGCAAAAATGTGGTCAGGTCGCCTAGTGACTCTTCAAGCAGATGTACTACAGTAGGCTTTAGCCATAACCTAAAGACCACCCGTGTAGCCCACTAATAACTAACAGTTTAGATCTTGTGGGCGGATTTATACTCTGTCCAAGGGGAGCAGGTAAATGACACTTAAAATGTAGATTTGCAGACAACAATAAACAAAATCTCCATCTCAATCATTGTGCATCGAATCATTAGCTGTCCCTGTAACATCCCTCGTTATTACTATGATTATTCAAACTAAAAGATCCCTGTAGATGAGTCAAACTAGATTTTGGCTCGGGATCAACTGTGGCACCATCTTTGGTAAAGTATAGTGAAATACCCTGCACACCTACATGGGAGTTCTCAGTCGGTACTTGCTTTTCAGCTCTTGGCGAGGGGTTTGACTGCTGGTCCTTGTTTCAGCCTTACAGTGAGGAGAAGAAGGAATCTGGGAGGAGAGCGGAGGCACCAGGTAGAAGTAATGTGTGACCTGTCAGAAATACACAAACGCAAATTGCTGTTCAAGTAAAGCACAACCGGTTCATCTAGAGACCCCAAACTCCCCTTTACAGAGGATTTGAAGACCCCTTCATCTTAGTTTTCATTTCAAAATAACATTGTTGACCTTTAAAGACCAAACTTGCAGGGGGACTGTCCAATACTATATCTCACCCCTGGAACTCGTACTCAATGCCCACGTAGTATTTAGAAAAAAATACTCTATGGGGGATTATATCAAAAATTTTAGCCAATTAGTCAATGTGAAGGGTGAGATAAAACCCCTTCAAGTTTACAGTCAGAGCTCGATCCCATCTCGTTTGAATCGCTACATAATTCACACGGCTTCGCCTAGTGAATTACTACGCTATTCAAACTTGAATATACTAAAAATCATTCAAATTGGAAAACATTTGGTGTGAAGAGTACTAATAATGTGCGGCACATAAAACCTGCCAACCAGCAGACTGCCGTGTATGGAACCTTACTGAATAAAAAAAAAAAATTTTTTTAAATGTCACATACCTATATCCCAAATTTTATAGTTTTCTTGTGGTGATTATGACCTTGAGAGACATTTGTCTGAAAATCTAAAAAAATGCAGGCACTGCACCACTCAGCCAGCTTGTGTATAACCTATCGCGATGCTCAACTTCATTTGTCAACGTCAGTCTTTATTTTTTATTTCATATATCTGGAAAACTAATTATACCCATCCAAAATGCTACTAAAATTAAAACTATTTGCCAACGTGGAGTATATCAGAACAGCTTTTATCACATAGTAATATTTACCATAAGGTCATCCCAGAACCCACAAGGACAAAACCACTTGAAAAAAGGAAACTACATTGTGTACTACTGTTAAAAAATCAAGCCATCCATCAAACCAGTCTGGGGAGTTGTTGAGTTGTACTTGTACTTGTTTAAACTAACTATTGCAAAGTAATTCGTCTAGTTTTGGTGGCCTTCCATTACAGCATGGCTTCTCATCCGAGTGATTACAAAATCAGGTGCATTCGGTTATGTTGCACTCGAGATTTTACCTAAAGATAGTTTGCAGTGTAGCTTTGTACTAAAATATGTATTGTGAATTTTTAAAAATATCAAGGAATGTGTGTCTTGAGAATGTGGAGGTCTAAAGGGACATATTAAACTTAATAGGTGTGAACTTACAATATGTCTGAGGGTGAGTGGCGGCGGTTCTGAGGTGGTTGATCCCAGTGACGTAAGCAGACTGTCGTCGTAGAGGTCCAGCAGTGCTCGTGTCAACTGCAGACGCAGTCCTGGCAGTTTTAGTGACGCCAACAGCTGCTGTAGTAATTCTGGGGCGTCGCCAGTATGACCTATTGACAGAAAACGTTTATATTAGAACCGAACTTCGGTTATCTACAGCAGAGGTGCATCCTCTCAGAAATTTGTAAATATCAAAAGATTTCGTTCAGCACTTAATCATATACAAGTGTGTGTATCTCTGGTTGAAGAGCAGCGATTAAAATACTTCCACTGAACACCACTAGTGGGCTCTAAGCTAGTATACATAATAAATTACCCATGATGTCTATTGTTGGGTACACTAGAGACTCTCTCACTTAGCTGTCATTATCACTTGAGTCCCTGACGAAGGCAGATCAAAACCGCCGAAACTAGTTGGACCATATGAACAACCGATAATCAAAATAAATGTTAACAGTTTGGAAACAACCAAACGAGTTAACAATAAAACAGAAAACATCAACTAGTCCGCGAGTACATGTTAGTTTGTGGCTTTGTCACCAACATCCTTTGTTAGTTAAATATCACTGCTTCATATACCGTAGATACATTTTACGCAGTAACCCTACCGTTCCATATGTTTACTACCCAGATAGGACATGGTTCCATATGGTGCATGGCTAATTCAGTTAACATTATTTGACCAGCTTAAGAAACGGAAGTGACACTGAAAGTACAAATATTTGCTGGCACATCGCTTCGAAGTTCACTAGGGCAATGCTTCTTTAATTTCATGTGATATAGCCTAAATATTAAGTGTTATTTTTGTTGTATAAACTAAGATATCGATAAAATATTTAGAATGAATGAAATATTCCTTAAAGTAGCCTTAGCAACATGAGTTGATACATTTAGCGACGTCGGAGTTGAGGCTCAACAGCTGAATTAATGATGACTTTCGTCTTTACTACTTTAATATCAAACTTATTAAGCTATTCACACACGTTTGAAAATTAAGATCTATATAACTACAGTGAAATCATCACAAACCATATTCTTGTCATAACGCAGAATGATCAACCACTGCAAAGATGATGGTAGTGACACGGCTATGCTTGCATTATCTGCCCTTCAGTGAGTCTGTACATATTTTCTCTTACTATATACCCATGCCGTATATAATGTAAATGCGTGCCGTTTCGAAATATAACATAAAATTACCGTACTGAACCCGTACTAAAGAAGAAACCAACACGTTTTGGTCAACGTCGTCGTTCTCCACGAGTTTGATGCGGAGTGAATATCACAGAGCATTCAAATGAGTCAGAGAATGACTTTTTGACCAAAACGAGTTGCTTTCTGTATTTATCTCACCCCTGTACACCCTAAAAGAATGGATAACATACAGGGTATAGACATCGCTTCGAAGTTCACTAGGGCAATGCTTCTTTAATTTCATGTGATATAGCCTAAATATTAAGTGGTTTTTTTGTTGTATAAACTAAGATATCGATAAAATATTTAGAATGAATGAAATATTCCTTAAAGTAGCCTTAGCAACATGAGTTGATACATTTAGCGACGTCGGAGTTGAGGCTCAACAGCTGAATTAATGATGACTTTCGTCTTTTCTACTTTAATATCAAACTTATTAAGCTATTCACACACGTTTGAAAATTAAGATCTATATAACTACAGTGAAATCATCACAAACCATATTCTTGTCATAACGCAGAATGATCAACCACTGCAAAGATGATGGTAGTGACACGGCTATGCTTGCATTATCTGCCCTTCAGTGAGTCTGTACATATTTTCTCTTACTATATACCCATGCCGTATATAATGTAAATGCGTGCCGTTTCGAAATATAACATAAAATTACCGTACTGAACCCGTACTAAAGAAGAAACCAACACGTTTTGGTCAACGTCGTCGTTCTCCACGAATTTGATGCGGAGTGAATATCACAGAGCATTCAAATGAGTCAGAGAATGACTTCTTTGACCAAAACGAGTTGCTTTCTGTATTTATCTCACCCCTGTACACCCTAAAAGAATGGATAACATACAGGGTATAGACCATGGAGAACGGACTGCAATACTCGTAGGGGCATGGAGAACGAGTTCCCAATGTTAAGCCTATGGACATTTATTCCAGGGGTGAGATAAAGGAAAATACAGAACACTGTTCCGTACGTGTTGAATAAGACATTAATTGTTAGGCAAAATTAAGTTTGTTTGGTTTTTTAAAAACTAACTTCGGGTATATAGTAAATATATAACGACCTACCGCTACCATGCTTGTACAAACTAAAAAGACTCGATGATAATTTATGGCTCGTACATAACTCGGCATAAATACAATTTTGACCAGAATCCTGATACCAACCTGTTGCCATGTATCTTCCTAGCAACCATTGTGAAAAGAGAAGAAATTAATATCTATTTCAGAAGAAGTGATTCAGCAGGCAAAAAAATTATCATTTAAAAACGGTTATCAACCTCGCCCTCTTATTATGGAGAGTAAACGAGGAAGATATTTTATAATTGGATGAAAAACCCAGTTTCCTCTTCTTTGGGAGTTATTCTGATTCCCTGCGGAGTCTCCTATTTTCGTAGAACCAAAGCTTTCCTCCTCCGAAAATGGGAAACTCCCCCCCGGGGAGGGGGGGGGGGGGGGAGTGGATGAGTTTTCCAATATATGTGCCAGAATAAATACTAGTTAGCGTCGTATGAACACAATCTGCCTGTGATAGTCTAGTGAGAATATAAAATTTGAAACTATTGCAATATATCATCTAATAGATAATAGTTTCCCCACCAGGAATCTCCACATGTTGGCGATTCGGATAAAACAAAAAACAGCGGATGGCACCACCAACAGACTGGTCCTCTGCCACCTCACTGTGGCTACCCAGGTTATTTGGAAATCAGCCTAAAACCACAAAGGAAGACCACTGTGACAGGCAGGAAAAGTTTCCAACTACTTTAGGTCCAGGGTGAACCGATAAATTGGTCGGAATCATAGAATGTGATTACACACACAAATTAACATAAACTGCCCCGGTCTGAGAGAGGAAAGGAAGCTTTCTGGTCACATCCCAATCATCACTAAACCTGTTAGCATTGTCTCAATCTATCTAGTTATCCTATAAATGTTGGGTTTTATAGATCCGATTCTCTTATGATTCAATGCGCAAACACACGATTAAGGTCTATTCCTTTATGGTATAATCAACAACCAAATATCTTCTGATTTAGATGTCATTGTAGACTTAGCTTCTACATCGTGATCATTTGAGCAGGGGGTGGACTGACTGAGACAAAAAAAGTCCACTTTCTCCATTCATACAAACTCTTATACAAACACATACACATCTCACCTCTGGTGGCATGCAGCTTGGTCTTTCGTTACATGCTCTTACAACTCTGGATGTATGTTCCACTATCAAAACTGACACAGACTGCTGGCAACGTCAGCCAGTACTGCAAGCACGTGGACATTTCCTTCATCTCCCCAGATCACCACACCTGATCTCAGACCTTTTACTGAACTCATCATCGGTTCACTGTTAGATAATGGTAACTTATAAAACATGACTACGATACACCAGGGAGGTAAAGGTAGGAAATATCAAAAGAATGAATATTTCAATGAAGCCAGTTGTCAGCCATCATTTATTCTCGGATATCATGTATCACATAATAAACTACCATATTAGTTATCGTATGGGTAGATACTCTGCATCACTCAGTATAAATTAGGTATAGCAGTTTTCTGTGTTGACTTACCATGAATGAGGAAGGCAAGCTCGCTCACTAAAAGTTGATACTGCGGCGAGACTCGGACAGCTGTGGGTTTTCCACCGGTTACCATGTTACAGCACCACATCGTCATAGCGACCAGGCTTTGGAGTAGGTCTGCCATCTGCATTTCCTAAGTAATCATACACAGTGATGGTTACCTGTGTGCTTCTCAAAGTCCTTAAGCAAAGCAGATAATCTCTCCTCTATGATTGTAGGTTTTTTTTTGTTTTTTTTAAAATAGAGCACAGCATTTATTTTCCAGTATACAGCATACAGTACATTGCATCATTTCCTTGTTGTCTTTTCCTCATATTTATCTGACTGTACACTCACGGCAGTCTCTTACACGCATCTTTAGTCTTGCTGCCTTTCTTTGATATTTCAATTTTATAATTACATGGTTACCTGGTATACATCTACCCCTTACTGGACTACAACTATGATTGCAGTTTTAGAGAATTTAAGATTAGTGGTCTGTAGCAAATACATTTAATTACAAAAGTGTTGTTCTGATTGCCTACTTGTTGACATGATTCAAACCCGGAGCACGCACAACTTCAGTTTGGTATACTTTGTGAAAAAGTCCTCACTGAGCATATTGTCAACTCGACCATACAAGTGGTAATACGGTCAAGTTTCTTTGTCTTTTTTTCGTTTTTTTCACTCATAACGAGAACTACAATCTGTAAGGCAGATTTTCGTTATAGCGTATAATGTAGACAATCTTTTTTCAGCTACAATGTTAGTATAGCTTATGTGATAAGGTGACTAAATAGGGTCATAAGGTAATGCGATTAGATGGGATGTTATACTTTGGGTATCCGATATCACTTCCGGCTGACACCATGTTTTTGAGGAGCTACAAATAAATCATATCATTCAATTATATACACCTAGCCCTAATAATAAGTAAATCACCTGACTGCAGCTACGCCTTGATTTAGAGACTGATAATGTAGTGGTCTCACCTGGTTAGTGGCTGAAGGCTTGTAGGCCTCGACGAGACGCTTGAAGAGTTGACGGCAAGTGTTGTTCATCTTTCCTACCTGTCCTTGTGGCCACAGAACCTGGGCCCACATTGTCACGTTTTCCCGAGACTGACCCGATCTGAAGCTGTGAAACACAATCTTATCTTAGAGATCATAGTTTGAAACTGCGAAATTATGAAAATCCTCCGTTTGAAACTAAGTCTTGTTAAGCTAAGAGATCAATGAAGAGTAAATGGACATTGAATGTGATCTATAAGGACTGTAAATGGGACAATATATAAATCGATCTGAGAGCCCATTTAATCATTCATTAATTAAACATTGTAATTCTTTGTTTGTTTGTTTAGTTTAACGTCCAATTTGTTCTATTAGACTTACTTTGGGTTTGTCCGAATCTATGAGATGAATGTAGGTAGAAATCTAATCCCTACACATTTTCCTAGGTGAGAGTTCTTCTACTTCCCACACCACATGGACATGGTATGAGAAGGATTGGACTTTGATATAGCAGTAAATCTACCACTGCTGGGGGTGAAGAAGAAAAGTGGCTGCAGTAGGACTCAAATCAACAAAGTCCAACAACCTTGGGATTACAAGTCCAGTGCTCTTTATCACTGAGCGAACTACCCACCCCGGCCGCTTTAGTTATGCTTGCGTGCAAGCATATCCGATCTGCACCACATGGAGGCAAGGCGACCGAGAGGGTGAACAGATTGGTAATTGCTGTCCACGTAGACATTGTTAATACATCGTTATAAATCCACAATTCCTTTATAAATGTATTACGAATTATAGATCTGACATCAGAGTAACTCTACAACCTGTCATGATTATATGCAAGTATAATAGTGTCTGACAAAAGTTAGAACTGCTATATCTAATTCATACCAAGAAGACATAACGACGAAACTACGATGATGTATACTTAGGAACTTATCTCACCACGTCATCGCAATCAGAAATCAACTGCTATGGTTATAACCTAGCCCCCTTAATAGCAACAAATTAACAACTTTCGATTTGGTCCGACATGTATTTTTGTATACTACGGCAACGAAAGTTGACAATGTTTGAAACTGATTTTTAACTTGTCAATGAATGGAAAAGTTATTTTCTCTTTCTTTATCTGTGTTTATACTTCCTCCTTACACCATTCATTTCTTTTACAAGACAGCAAGTATGTATACGGTGGCTGCGTATTTCAGAGAGCCACTTAGACATTTTTATCATTATATACACATCGCCTTTGGAATTGACATACTAAGTGCTTTGACCGACATACAGAGAGCTTTGACCGACATACTGAGAGCTTTGGAAAACAATACATTCTGATTGGCCGAGAGGCTCACTCACTCGCTTGGGCGGGAAATTTTAAAATGGCGGACACCATTGGCATTGGTTCATGAGTTTGACAACGTTTCATAAACGGCCCCGCACCAGTAAACGTGTATACTGACTAGATATCAAGGTATCTAACATGTGGCATTCATGTGATACAGTCTTGATAGCTTAAATATACGAAATGAATCGATATTAAAAACTTGATACCCACGGCAAGATGACATTGGCAATGGGGTTTGCGTTTATTCTGCTCGCATATATAAGGTTCGCACTAGCTTTCTGAATGCAGGAGCATACAAGGATTAAAAGTTGGCATGGCATTGCCATGATTTCGGTTTCAACAAGTAATAAGGGAGGGAGGGAGGGAGGGGGAAGCCTGTTGCAATATATAAAAATACACTACTGTACCATAAATATCCAAGACGAATGCAACACCGTACTTGGAGACAGAGTCTTGACCAATACAAAAATAGACTACTGTCGCCGGGTTTCAGATTGAGGGAGGGAGGGAGGGAGGGAGGTGGAAGAAAACTCCACCCGCTAGTAGGTATTCATTGATCCGCAACGGGTGCGCTGGTGACTTATTTGACCTGATTCCACGCGTCTGGGGCATGTTTCTTAATCTAAGATTGTACATGTAGACCATTTTCTGTAACCCATATAAACCCAGGGACAATGTGGGTCAATTTTAATCAACACGCATGGACGATCTTATGGATTATTAATACTGTCTTAGCGAACAGACTTAGTTATTATTAAATGATAACCCTTGTATAGGGTGCAGAAAAGGGTCTTCATGTACGATCCTGGAATATGAAACGGGCCCCTGATATCGGCGCCAGCACCCAGTGTCTAGAGCTTTCAGATTGAGGGAGGGAGGGAGGGAGGGAGGGAGGGAGGGAGGGAGGGAGGGAGGGAGGGAGGGAGGGAGGGAGGGAGGGAGGGAGGGAGGGAGGGAGGGAGGGAGGGAGGGAGGGAGGGAGGGAGGGAGGGAGGGAGGGAGGGAGGGAGGGAGGGAGGGAGGGAGGGAGGGAGGGAGGGAGGGAGGGAGGGAGGGAGGGAGGGAGGGAGGGAGGGAGGGAGGGAGGGAGGGAGGGAGGGAGGGAGGG
Source organism: Alentia gelatinosa (assembly GCA_950022655.1). Taxonomy (NCBI): domain Eukaryota; kingdom Metazoa; phylum Annelida; class Polychaeta; order Phyllodocida; family Polynoidae; genus Alentia; species Alentia gelatinosa. The sequence continues at coordinate 46,446,681 of OX465587.1, read as the reverse complement.
AGGGAGGGAGGGAGGGAGGGAGGGAGGGAGGGAGGGAGGGAGGGAGGGAGGGAGGGAGGGAGGGAGGGAGGGAGGGAGGGAGGGAGGGAGGGAGGGAGGGAGGGAGGAAGGGAGGAAGGGAGGGAGGAAGGAAGGGAGGGAGGAAGGAAGGGAGGGAGGAAGGGAGGGAGGAAGGAAGGGAGGGAGGAAGGAAGGGAGGGAGGGAGGTGGAAGCCTGTTGCAATATATATAAATACACTGAACTGCAACAGGTGCCTATACAATATATAAAAATACACTTCTGTCGGCGGGTGCGGACCGGTATCGATGGTATCGAGGGTATAATTATTCAGAATATATTACTTTAACGTATTATAATGTAAGCCGCAAAAACCGTTCCCCGTCTCCCCTAATATATTTCGGTCTTGACCTACAGGTCAAACCGAAATAATAACAGAGGCTGGGTGTGAAGAGTGATCAATGTTATCGCCATAGTAACAGATCCAGCATATAAAACAATGTACACAACGTCTTTGGCAGCACAGTCTTGTATAGTGTGTGGTGGATTACGGACGATTATGGTCAATTCTGGCTATCATAATATATTATAAGGTATATAATAATAGAATTACGATGTCATCGCTCCTGTATGATAGGCGTGAGACTCAGTATGGCTCAGGGAAGTACTTAACTCTAGGTAAAGTATCCATCCCTTATCTGTTCGTTCTCTCCATTTAGGGGTGAACAGCCAATTCTATAATACACACCTAGAGGTGAAAAGCATGTATTCACGTAACTCTGCTCTGGATTCTGTAAAGTAACAACTGTGAAAATGTAAAATGTGTTCAGAAAGTGCTCTGTTAACCCTTATCAATTATTCCTTCGTGATCTAATAGCTATTTTCAATGTCTGAAATGCGAGTATATGCATCATATGCCTACTTGCGTTGATAGAGTGCCAAATCACTCTCCATGGCAGCTGTGATAAAGTTCAGGAAGAGTCGGTGGTTCAACTGCTGCTGTGGGGTGGTGCCTTTCGTGATTCCAAGAGCAATTCTGTAAATAAAGAAAACTTAATCTATTCAATGAAGCACAATTTTAAACGAAAGCTTGTGATGACGGGAGGATGCAGGGATGCAATTTATTGTTTGTCTGTTGTTTAATGTCCCAAGGGACGTTTAGAACTTATTTCAGTAATTTTTTGTCAATGTTCTTCACAATTCTATACACCATTTTCCAACAAATTTACAAAATATCAAATGGAGGAGTCCCTTTCAAAAAGCTGATTATATCTTTCTTTGGGGCCATCCATAAAGTACGTACGCACTGAGGGGGGTGGGGGGTCAACATTTTTAAAAACTTTGCGTATGCTCCCTCTTTGTTCTATTGCGTACAAGATCGGAAGGGGGTGGGAGGGTCAAAAATTCTGCGTACGTACTTTATGGATGGCCCCTTTGGAATAGTCTCAAACAACATTTTCATGTGTTGTTACCATTTTTTCAAATATTTTCTTTTACTTCTCGTTACCTTTTGACAGTTCAGCAAAATATGCTGCACAGTTACAGGTACAATGCATGTTTCTTCTTTCAGGAGGGCTAAGAATCTCTGGGAGTATGAGTGGGGCATGATCCCAATGGATGTGTGTCTGTATATACCATTACTTAACCAGGAATATGACCGGGTTAGCTCGAGTCAACTATTTGTTTAGTATTGTTCTTCCTATTCAGTGCTACCTAATAGAAACAGATACATTTAAATATTTAAGTTTTATCACCGAAAAGTAAATGCATGCTCTTAATAAGAGAATGTACTGATAGAAAGAAGGGGCTCTGTATGTATATTGTCTTGCCATTATAGTACATTGTATGTATCTATTACAAAGTCTCCGCTGAAACTGTATGTAAACCAATACCCATTGTTTCTAATCTTTTGTTTGTTTGGGTAGTTTAACGTCCAATATGTTCTGTTAGATTGCCTTTATTTGGGTGGTGATCGAAATTATAAGATGAATTTAGGTAGAAATCTCATTCCTACATATTCACTGCTGGTGTTTCTCAGCTGTCAGATCCCATAACAATTGATTAAGGGTTTGAAATCCAATGATTACGGGCCTCAACCAGTGATTAAGGGAAAATGCACTCCAAAAACAGACTCCCAGTCCCTTTGTGTACAGAGTAAAAGAGAAATCCTGACTGATAGACCTTATGACATGTCAATTATTGACTTCAATTTATTTGTGAAGATGCATTATAAGTAAATCAGACGATGGTAAGGTGAAGAGCCATCTCTGCAAAACCACTTGAGGTTGACATCGTAACATACTCTCTGGCGCTCATGTACCACTACGCAGTAGCCTCTCATAGTTTACGGTCGTCTGTCAATAAGAAAATCGATTTATGTCTGTCTGAAGGTGCCATGTGTCGGATTTCAAAAGATAAATCAAGACACACTGGGACAGTTCCAGACTTGTCTCGACTCGGCATAACTATGAGGCTTGAATGGTCCTTTCAGAGGTGGAACTAATGAGACAAGCAAAAAAGAAAAACAATACTCTAGCTAGCCTTGATGAAGGTATTACCCAGTCGCGAAACGTCGTGAAAGCTAGTTAGAATTCCGAGAACAAAAATTGTACCACTACAGAAGGGTCAATAAGACATTAGATTCACATGGGTTTGTGGTTGGTGTTCAACATCTCAACAACAAAAACAATAAGAGCTTGCTTACCCAAAGCTACTGTTGAGGAGGTCCCATGCAGGTATAGTGTTGCCGTCACTCTTCACCTCAGGACCCTGGATGGCAGCGAGGTAGAGTCTGCGCATGGCCGGAGAGGCGGGAGGGTGGAGACTGAGGACTTGACGAAGGAGGACGAATGTTCGCTGTGCCAGAACCACGCTCGTACAGGGCTAATTAGGAAAAGTCAAGTACCTTCTCATCGTATGAAATAAACCATTTTTTGTTAAGTTTAGATTGACATGGCTGCAATGCATCCTGCTACTTTGAATTTGGGTAGTGCTATGACCACGTCGCTAGTTGCCATAGCTATGTCTCTTTTTGCAACCAATAGTGTTCCGTATTCTTTGGCTGCACTCATACCCAAATGGAGAATATTAAAGAAAAAACCAACAAGTTTTAGTCAAAGTCGTCGTTCTCCACAAGGTGGAGTGTGTGAACGAGGCGACAGCTGAGTGAGTATCACGTAGCATTCAAACGAGTTGGAGAATGACTTCTTTGACCAAAACGAAACGAGTTGCTTTCTGTATTCATCTCGCCCCTGTACTCACTAAAAGAATGGACAACACATGGGATATAGACCATGGAGAACGGACTACAATACTCGTAGGAGTATGAAGAACGAGTTCCCAAGGTGAAGCCTATGGGGAAAAATACCAGGGGTGAGATAAACCATCGGCATTAATCTCCAGGAACAGGCTGTGACATTATCAGTGTTTACCTAAAGTTATGTGTTTTACTATTTCTTGAATAAACCTAATAAATTTCGTGGTCATATTGATTAAAATTCCATAGTCCAAAGAGATGTGCAACTCGAACGATTTGTTTTTGTTAAAAGGACCTACCTGTGGTTTTGCTGTGATATTTGCAATACTTGTGTGGCGTATATACGTATAGCAAACATGTGTTGATAATAGTCCGAATGAAAACTTTTTATGCAGTCATAACATGAACGGTCCATGCCAGAAGCAAACAGGGGCAGTGCAATGTTAATACCTAGCAGAATAATTACGGCAAGGACACAACTGCAAGTCATAACTTGAACGGCGCTTACCAGTAGCAGACGGGTGATTATATGGTGCATGGTCCTGGGCTGAGGGTAGCGGGTAGAAGATACACTTGATTGAATCGCCTCCAGTGCTTCCCGTGACCGTGACTCCTCCAGATACGCATCGAAGACCTCGGCAGAAGCCGTCGACACCTGCATTATTGCCTGTAACCAAACTCTTCTCTATATACTGAGTACATACTTCTACAAGGCGTGGGTTACACATTATATAGACCACGATGCGAACATTATTATTCTTTATATTTCTTTAGAAACACCTTCAGTTGTGTTCTCATCAACACATAAAATAGTTCGATTACTCAGTCGTTCTAAAAATTCAGATAATGTTGACTTGTAAGTCAGTATCGAAGTCGGTTTAAAGTAACTAGTCTCACGAAAGTGCTCGGTTACTGTGAAATAGTGCAAGTGGTGTTGGAGACTGACCACCACCCCTCCCTCCCTCCCTCCTTCCTCCTCCCGTGCCACTATCTCACCTTGCCTTTGGATCTATACTGCGATGGGTTGGAAGAATAATTACAAATGTATGCGACTTTTACGATCGAATACGAGTGTGAAGGCTACCCAGGTGTTGAGACGGCAATAAACTCTTAAAAACTAACTCCAGAATCCTAGCAGAGAAGTAATTATCTCGTTAACATATTTTCCATATAAATAAATATTCAAAGTAATAGATGCACTAAACAATTGGTAGCCACCTGCGCTATAATTCTTCAGACTCAACATATGAAACTCGTACCCAGGGTTATTTTGAGTAGCATAAGAAATACCAAATCGGCGTTTTGTACTGTAGCATCATAATACTTTCTTTTTATATATATATCTTAATGAAATTCTTTACTAGAATTCAGGAGTGGAATAGAGTCTTAAACCAATTCGAGTGGTTCGAGTTGACTTACATGCCATTTGTTGGATCGCTTATTGATTTCACTCGGCTTTACCTAGTAAAATCTACTACGCCATCAAAACTCACGGCAACCCTGACCACTCTGTTTTTATCTTTATTATTGATCTGATTGCAATTTCCTATACATCGTCGTTCTTCCATGCAAATGGATTTCGTTGGAAACGACATATTAACATTCATGAATTAGATGATGAGTATATACATATGGAGTTGTTTTTTGTTGATAATATTTTCTGTAAATAAAGGGGAGCCGACGGAAACCAGTGATAAATCACTGACAGCTAACCCGCTTATTGGTACTATAATGAAAACAAAAGATAATGTAAACATAAACACAAGAAGATCAATAAAGAAGGTTGTTAGAAAAATAAATAATGCCAGTTAAAACCATTAACGCTTTATATTTCCACTTGACATTATACATTCCATCAAGTTACCGTAATAATAATGTTAAAGCGTAATGTTTTTTGTTATCCACTTCCTTCCAAGTCGATACATTTCCTCGTGATTCTTAAAGTATGTATAATAGTTATATTAGATTTCGCATCTCCAATAGTTATCTGTTTAGGTAGCTTTAAATTCTCGTTTTGTTTTCAGGGACTCTCATCATTTTCCATTACAGTAATTGGATCAATGACGTTACAGTGATATATCTGATTGAATGGAGAACAAATGGACTGTGGTTCACCTGGTGAGATTTTTGTTGCCGGTCGCGGTAGGTGACGTCTGGACAGGCACGAATCCATGGAAGCTCTAACTGAAGACAACCGCAGAATACTTTAGGACCTGATAGCACAGTCCATCAACACACCAAGGGCCGAGATACATATTGAAACTCGATCATGTATACTCGGAAACATTTGGTGATTCATAAGAGCATGAAGTTTGTCTAGAAAATGCATGACACACACTTGTGAGTTTCTATAGTCAAGCCTACTGAACTCAAAAAGATATTTCTTTATGATCGCCAAATTGGGTTTTATCAAATATTGGGAACACGGGACGGAAGAAAACAATGCCACATATCAAATCCACTTATGTTAGCTTTTTAAAAGCTTATATTTTTTTTTTTTTATATTTATCATTTGTATTCGGCAGATTACATCGTCGCTCTTCCACACAAACGAGGATATTAACATGGAAATACAATGTTTGATGAAACATACAGTGTTGAATATGGGTTAATCCTCACATGCATCGATATATACATCAGTTCTTAATAAAGCCAGTGGCATCAACAACGGCATATTCTCAGTTATTACCGATAAATTTGTTTCCCTAGCAATGTGTATGTCAACCCCAACAATCGAAATCTACATGGCAAAGGAATAGATTGTCCTAATGATTACTCGATAGAAAAAACATATCTGGTGAACTCTCATTACTGCAATACTGGTCTTAAAGTTGCTCTTACACTGATTTAGTCATTAGTCTTGGAAATTTTTTCAAGAAGTCTGATAATGTAAGGTTTTCAATTATGTAATGGACTATGTTCAAAACCCTAATGTGTCTATCAAAAGAAATATTTAAAAAGTTAATTTCAAAATTACTATCGGCTGACCATATAATATCAACATTTGGGGACAACTTAAATCTTGAAATTATGGCAATGAGTTGTGAAATTTTTCTTTTGTCCCTTTCTCTTAATATTTCATGTTCCATGTCTCGTCGCCCAATCCTTACTTGATTTATTCTACAATCATATCTAACAGGTGGGATTCCCTGTAGTCACTAAACGACATGTACTTAAGAAACAGTAATGAATTAGTTTGTTTTTTAAGTGGTCGAAATTACGTCGCAACGATGAAAAAATCAGGGATTCTGTTTCACCATCCTAATGTGCAATCTGATCAAAGTGAAGGTCAGCTAAGTGTTCACATCCTCAAGATAAAATAATACAAAACTTGTCATCCTGGCAAAGTATAGGCACCTACCGAAGTGGACCAATCGTATTTCTCATTTTAAACAGAGAAGATTCGGACATTCAACCTACCTTGGTCAGTGTTGCAGTCCTACAAAGCTCCTCGTCCAAACGAGCTACTTTCTAGAATTTACCAAAAGAAAAAGACATATCACGAGTCAGTTACCATGCACGTATTGGTAAGCGAATAGAAGTGACCCATTTCAGTTAATTCTTCCAGCTTAAGAACATCTACTGACCCCGAGTCGTTTACGCAAACTTGCTTATTTTGTTAGCATTTTATTTGGCATTTGGTATACGAGGATATGGCTGGGAGCTTTGCCAATCTTTAAAGAAACAAGCTGTAATGTCTATCAAAATTTGTTCATATTTTCATTATATATATATGAGGGTGGTCAGCATATTTTAAAAGAGATCTAGCATTGGTAAACATTGGCATTATGTATTATAAAGCTACGTCTTAAAGCTATATTTCGCTTTTATTTGCCCATTTCCACACTGACGTTTTTTTTCCGCATAGATGGTCATATTCACTGTAGATATAGTACAGCAGCCGATATTCATTTTCATCCGATAGACTGAGTCGAATATCAAAGGGCACAGAGTATGAGTCAATTTACGCCGGTGAATATATATGTTATTTAGTAATACTTAGTAAGACCATAGCCTCAGTAACAACGGAAGATTTGTGAAACCGTGGCCAATGCCCGAACTGTGATCCTTACCATGGTGTGTGTGGTGGCTGATGTGGGGGCTTGTGAGATACTCCTTTTGATACTTCCTGTCCTAGTCACTTCCCTGGTTTCGACTGGTTTTGTGGGTGGTGCTGTGTGTTTTGTTGTGAATGGTGATATGTGTGGTGTAGTGGGTGGAGTTGTGCATGGTGATATGTGTGGTGTAGTGGGTGCAGTTGTGCATGGTGTTGTAGGTAGTGTGTTGCATGACTTTAGGGGTGGTGTTTTGTGTTGAGTTGTGGCTGGTATTTTGTGTGGTTTGGGGGATGTACGTGGTGATGAGCGTGTTTTTGTGAGTTTTTGTGTTTTCTGTTGCATTTTGTTTGATGCTGCCAGTGGGGTTTTGTTTGGTGTGGGTGATGAGCGCGGTGAGGTTCGTGGTGTTTTCTGTGACGATCTAGTCTTCTGCTGTATGCTTTTGCTGTTCCCAACTTCTTCAGGGGTTCCGACATTACTGACAAGGTAGTCCCTTGCATCTGGCACAGGGTCCTGCATGGTAAACATGGTTAGCAGTGATTCAGGGCATTATGTTAATGATAAAATCTTGTGGAATCACATATTCACTAATTGAAATAATTTGTTCTTGGCCATTTCATAGAAATTCTAGACTTACAGAGTATTGTAAATTCAGATAATAATTTTGGTTAACGAAGAAAGTCACTTATCATCAGGAATGCCATGAAGATTTGAATCAAGACAGGAGAATTTCATCACCCTGCTTATCTTCGATCTTTATCTCTAATATGATGATAATTCAATGAACAGTTAAATAGGAAAACACGGAAATAACCCATCAACTAGAATACTTGAATGAAATATGTACGATATGTATCCGAATCTTTTCCTACAAAAATCAGCGAATGTCTGGTACGGATTCATGATGCTATAATACCTGATCCATTTCAGATATTGTTCTCTGCATCTCTTACTTCTCACACATCGGCAATAAACAGAACCACGGTACGGATTAGTATACATACACAGCGGGACCCAAAACAACCACCAAGGATTGAGATACTGCGCGGGAGCACAGAGACTTGCCACCTTATAGCATGGTTTGTGACCCTACTTATTATCTGTTCGATTCTTTCCGGTTGGGGCAACAAGTGTTCAATGCCACGCCCTTAAATCTAATATTTGATTTAAAATACGGGGCGAGAAGCACTTCAAATTAAAAAAAAAAAAAAAAAAAATTTGTTTAAGATTTTGTTTAAAAGTCAGTTTATCATCCCCGCTATACACAGAAACACTTTCCGAAAGAGAAGAATTGACAGATTACCATGATGAGGAAGAGCGCGATGTAGACAGGTAGCAGACAGAGGACACCATGGTTGAGCAGGCCCTGTACAGCGTCCGCCCTACAAGGCTCTACAAACACGTGGGACACGTCACGAGCGATCAGCATGGGGCGCCTCACCGGCACGCGCATCGACACGATAGCCGCGCCCCCGAACTGCAGCAGTCTGCAAATATGCAATTACATCAACATCATCCCCAACCTCATAGAATGCATGATAGGGGCTGATCATAAGACTGTGGTTAATGTCAGGTCATCTTAACTTAATTAACAATCGAATTCGGATCGTATTTCCGGAGCAGGTACATATATATATATATATCTAAGGCAGACGTCACCCCTGAACTTCAACAGTCGGAAAATGTGTACTGTGATTAATATCATCAGCAGACTTGGTAAAATCACGGTCTTGGATATATGGAGGCCAGCGGTAAAATCAATGATCAATACTAATTTTAGAATCAGTTTATCAGTGTTGTTTTATCATAGTGGACTCTGCTGAATATAACCTTACCTTTCGTAAACTGATTTTCTCATAGGGTCTTCTACCAAGACAGCGGCCCTCCATCCAAAGAAGGCGCTCGTTCCACCATTACTGATTTTTGTTCGCCAGCGTCTGGTTGAGGCGAGTAGGGAACTGGCATTTTCCACGTGACTAACGAGATGAATCTTCCCCAAGTCCCACTCGTATTCATCTTCAGACAACCACTGACCAACACTGTGACTGTCAATGACGTAATTACCTGTCAATATCCACTTGCCTGATGTTTGGTAACATAGAAAAAAGAAAATGATAAGGTTAGTTTTTAAAGTAATTGAATATTCAACGCCTCGCAACATATGAAATACATAACAATAGTTAAGACTGAGGGTCGAAATGAACTGCTGTTAGTGAGTTGTTTTTTGGATAACATATAACGCCTACACCCTAAATCGACCAGCACCACTTCAATAACATCCCAATCTTTACATTAGTTTAGGGCAACTTTTCCATAGGAGATCACACCCATTACATAAGAATGGATGACGAGTTCTAGGGTGAGACTAAAATATAAAATGGTGATTTGCAAAGTAAAATCATCATTATAATTAAAATAGTTTGTGTCTTCCTCTAGCAGAAATATTATCCAGAGTATATTTTGTTATTTGCGGATAACAAAAAGTGAAGTAAGACCTCCTAATATACAACTACTACTATACCATTAGCAATTGAACAGGGGCAAAACGACCTGAACAACTTAGCAACTTAGGCCGAAAAAATAAGTCGACCATTAACACAAAAAAAACAAAGGCCATGATTTTTGGTACGCGCAACACACTAAGAAAGATAAAAGCTAGACCTAAGATCACACTAAACAACGAAGAACTCAAGTTTGTTACACATTTTGACTATCTTGGGATCAAACTAGACCAAAAATTATCATACGAACTCCATAAGAAGGAGATGGCCCAGAAGCTAAGCCACAAGATATATATTTTTGCCAAAATCTGCCAATATCTATCTTAAGCCCAAGCCATAACCCTATACAAAACCAAAATTCTGCCTTACGCAGAATATGGAAATGTACTTATTGAAGAAACAAACCAACAATCGCTCGACAAATTACAAAAACTACAGAATAAGGCACTACGAATAGCCCTTAAACAACCAATACAAACTAGCTCCGTCAAAACTATTTATAAAATAACTCTTACATTATAAATCTTTAGGGATTGTTACTGTCTATTTATTCAAGTTATAGTGATGAGGCGAAAATTCTATTAGCACAAGTTATGGGATACCCAGATTATTTGGGTCTACGTTACGCTCGGCTTCCCACGGTTGTTATTGTATTTGTCTGTAATAGTTGTATAGCATGTTATTTTTAGGATATTTATGACTAGATGTTATGTTTCTTAGTCTGCCTTCTCCATATATAAAATATGCTTATACACCGGTATCATATCTCCGTTGTATTGTTCAAATTATACCACGTTACAACAACTGTGATATCACAGCGTTCATATGTACTCGCCAAAAATTACTCACATAATCATAACACGCATGTAACCAATGTACTATGAAAGATCCGAATGACCATTTGTTGATTAAGTTCAAGGTCATATTATCGACTTACTACTTGTATTAATATTAGTTAGTTAACTATCTTTACGAATACAGCCCAAAAGAATGTATCAACCGAAGCTTATTCCTGCTGGTACTGACAGAAAACAGGCATAATTTGCCTTGTTATATCCAGAATAAAAATTTGATCTAAAAAAACAAAAAAACTAGTTAAACAATATGCATAACTTCTATTATGTTGGTTTTCATTTTTACAAAACTGACCAATAAGTCCATACAAGGCAACCGAGCGCTTTAGAAAATACCACTATTTTCTATTTTGTTAAACAATTTAATGCTTATAATTTGTCCTTAATATTTAGGAATTAGTAATAGTAGTGTGTCTTTATTCTAAACCCACCAGAAGCAATGCCTCCAAGGAACTTCTCACTTCGCGACGGTTTTCCGCATACTATGTGTGTCACCTGCGTGTCCAATTGCTGCAATAAAAGTATCTGTCTTCATGAAGGACGTACTTTTTGTTCACATATTTTCAACAACAAGAAAAATTATTTAAGACAACACCTTGGGAGCATTGTTCAATGTGATCCCCCAAAAAGTTCCATTTTTCTAGCTCATTCCCTTTATATCGTTTAAAAAAGGTTTACAGAGTAGAGAAATGAAGAATTTAACAGGAAAGTATTCAAGGACACCCCAGCTTACACAATATAGGAGCTGACCTATATTGGATAATCACAAAGGAACAAATCGCAAGGGAAAAAAAATGAAACATGCTTCATTTGAAAATCTCATGGAAAATCTCAAGGAAATGTCCCTCTCAGCAGGGGTGAAAAAGGGGAGGTACAATATCAGCTATGCACGCAAGGAGAGAAATTTTGCGCTGACCTTTCCCCTAAAAATGAAAAAAGTCGCAAATTGTGCGATTAGAGTATATATCAGGTATCCTTCCATGTGAATCTAATCTGCCAAGACACTGGGAAAAACTGACCTTAGGTGTTGACAAGAGGTGGGGTTTGTTTTGTTTGTCTGTATAGTTTTATGTCTCAGTAAGCTAGTTACATCCTTTTGAGACTGACTCCTTGGTTGACCTATCTGGTTCCTGAAAGGTATATTGACTTTGGTCTGCTTGTAGCCGTGGGACCCTATGCTTGTTTTATAGTGCTGCCTCACTGAAGGACTGTGCCTCAGGCCATGGACACAGCACTCCACGGGTCAAATTATACTGACAACCGCAAACCAATCGCTGCACCATATCAATCGGGCCAGCAAGCTGACAGGTATGGAGCTGCTCCCTGTAATTGGCTACAGGTCAAGCCGGCTGATAGTTTATTTGCCAACCTCCTGTACTGGACTGTTTTGGCCACAAATTTTTTTTCCGCTCTTTTCTATAGCTTTTCAAAAATCTTTGTTTCCTGAATAAACTTCAGAATTTCTTTCTTCCCAGTGTGGCTGAAAACACTGGACATGTATGTTGCACATTGAATGTACTTATAGGTCTGCTTTTCCTTGTTGCTTGACAGTAAAGCATAAGGTGCTCAATAGAAAGAGGCACCTGACAGCGCTGGCCTGTGGATTGTTCTTCACCCTGCATGAGATGCCCATGTGTCAGCAGTGAGTGACCTATTCAAAGACGGGTAACTGTTGTCAATTCACTTCTAGTCAAGCCTGCATAGTCTTGATTTCTGCCAACTGATGGTTCAATGGCATGTAGTTTGTTATCCTGGCTTGAGTTCCATTGGCTCTGCCATTCCTGTTTAGAGTATTCTTTGGAGACTGGGAGAAGGTCTGAGTGTGGGACAGGAGCCAAACCTGGTTTCTGTTTTGGCTGTATGGTCTGCATGGTCTGTAGCCTCATTTCCCTAAATGCCAATATGGCTGGGGAACCAGCAGAACACAACCTCCTTTTCCTGTTGCTCCAATTCCGAGTGGGATTCTCTTATCACCTGTATAACAGGGTTCCTTGGGTCATGCTGACCAATTGCTTGTAGACATGACTTTGAATCAGAGAAGATGACGAACTGTCTATGATTTGACACTTTCATCCATTCCAAAGCACTAAGCAAGGCATGTGGCTTCAGCACTGAAGATGCTGCCTCTTTGATGTAGTGCTCCTTTGCGAGGGAGTGTATGCAGCAAAGCCTACAAAGTTCCCATCTTTCAAGCCATCTGTATACACTTCTATGTAGTTTCCATAGTGGTGATGGATTTTGGTAAGTTCATTTTCATATATATGTTTGCTGATGTTTCTGCTTTCTTGTTCTTACACAGGTCAAAGATGAAGGTCGGTGATGCCATTGTCCACGGGACTTGGCTGGCCCTTCTGCCATCACCTTATGAAGAGGGACATGGGCCTCCCGGATAAAAGTTCTCACTTGTGCCAAGAAGGGTTTTGTGACATTTTTCTTTCTTCTGTAAATGATGTGGTCCTCGCTGAAGATTGTGGAGTGAGCTGGATTTCCCCTGTTAGCCTTCACTTTGATGGCATACTGGAGAGACAGCTTTTCATGCTGCAGATCAAGTGGGGGAATCGCTGCCTCCACATGAAGGCTTACAGCTAGAGATGATCGGAATGCACCAAGACACAGCCTCAGTCCCTGGTTCTGGATAGATTTAAGCCAGTCCAGATAGGACTTAGCAGCTGATGCATACACTACCGACCCAAAATCCAGGTGGGACTGGATATATGTCTTGTAAAGTGTTAGCAGAATCTCCCTGTCTGCCCTCCATTGTGAGTGTGAGAGCATTTCTTTAGAGATCCATTGCTTTTTGGCATTTCTTGCAGAGGTACTCAACATTGGGTTTGAAAGGCAGGATGCGATCAAACACAAGTCTCAGGAACTTAACCTCCTTCTCTATTTTGAGCTGCTTCCTTTTGAATGTAAGGGCAGGCATCTCCTTACACTGCCAGCTCCGACAGAAGTGGATGTATGTTGTTTTTGTTTCTGAAAACTTGAACCCTTGTTTCATGCTCCAAGTTCCAAGGCAGTATAAAGTTTGTTGTAATTTTCTCATCATTTTGTTAAGGTATTAGTCTGTAAGCTTATCATAGGGAAGACTATATCTTGTCAAAATATAAAAGAGATTCATGTACTTACCTCTGCATTTATGAGGATGCCACCAAGCTCACCAATTAGTCTAGTGAGCTCATCTTTCTTTCTCAGTGTGAAGCCTGCGAGCTGAATCCGGGGCCCCCTTTTTTCTTCTTCACGTGATCCTAACATGTTTTTCTGAAAATGATATAAAAGTATCCACACAATCAGTCCATTATAAATGGAAGTCTGCATTTGAATTATCCTTTAAACTTAAACATAAGCTTTTTAAACATGTGTGCTGCTTAATTTGGATTTCACTATCAGATCATCCCTGTCCTATCTTTTCAGTTCTTTTCTGCGCAATGTATATGTGCTATGTATATTAATGGCTACTGGAGAACTTGACTTGAAATGAGCTTGACCCATAGAAGTCAGGAGAACTCAACTCAAAAAGTCAACCCGTTTTAGATACTTATGGATAAGAGTTTCACACAAAAGGAAAGGTTTCCCCATCTCGTAAATCATCATGGCGAGTCATCTAATCGTGGTTTTATCGCTGCCAGGCCACACTCCTTACAAATACCTGCAGCCCCCTAGCTAGCACTTAATAAGTCGCATCGCTCCCCCTTCTACTGTTCCTCTCGGTAGAGGAATCTGAGCAGTGTGCTGGTCTCTCGGCCAAACATTTTGTTTGTTTGTTTGTTTGGGTAGTTTAACAAAGAATTTGTTTAATTAGAATTATTTTGAGTTACTTAACTCAATTTTGCATATCCTGTTGGAAATGACAAGGTATGCTACCTGGTCAGGGGCGATGCCGAGCTGCACCACCTAGCAGGCTGGTCCCTCATGGAGGCCAGGTCTGCTGGCAAACACTGTATGGCTGTTGTACAACGTTTTCGCCTGGTTAGTGGAACACTTGCTTTAATATAGGTATACATGCACTTTACTCTTTCACCAGTGACAGACTGAAAACCCCACTTAAAGGCCATAACACATTGTACGATTTCGGAACATGAATGTTCCTTTCTTGGTGATAAAGGAACAATCGTAAGCTCAGGCGAGGCCAAGAAATTGAGTCGGTCAAGGTGGCATCCCCTTCCAGAACTTTGACTAAGATTTCAAAAACCCCCATGGTGATGTACCTTTGTCGCCGATAAATTGCAGTCTAATTTTCCAAAATCGGGACCGCTAAATCAAGAAACCTGTCCCTTCCCGTTCGAGAAATACCCCCCTTGGTGTCTACCAATTCTGGCCCATAAGTAGTCGCTGGGTGAGCAGAAATGGACCTGCCACACACAAACTAAGTCCCACTCACCGATTTAGCCCCCATATACTAAGATTTATTACTTGTTCCTTTATCGGTGGCCTCAAATCTCTGAGAAAATCGGAAGTTAGTCGTCCAGTGTGAACAGAATTTGTTTTTAATTAATTCCCATTAATGCCCACCACCCCATCTATAAATCCTGCTGTGAATGTGTGATGGTCGATGCCAAGTGCAATTTCTCCTGAGACAAGTTAAAATGCCCTTTATGATTTAGAGAGTTAATCAGTGGGAACGGAATCATACAGTGTGTTTCCCACTTTAGGGGGCAATTTGCTCGGAACGGAGAGTGCCCTCCCCCCCTCCCCCCCCCCCCCCCAAAGCAGGGTTTTATTATATATTTCCCAGAAGTAATCACATTTCCTTGTTTATAGGCAATAAAGTAAATGACAGTGTTGATGTTAAGGGAGCGATCATTAATTATGGCAGGGGGGCACAGTTTTTGGTCAAAAAAAGGTTGGCCCCCACATAGGAATACTAAAGAAAAAATTAGCCCCCCCCCCCCCCCCCCCCAACTGGAACGCCAAAACATTCCCCCCCCCCCCCCCCCTTGGAATGCAAAGAAAATTAGTCGCCCCTCCCCAGTGCCCCATTTCCTCAATATAGGTCTTTTTAATGGATTTTGAAAATCAAAATATAGGTTTTTACAAGTTTTTCAAGGCCCAAAACATAGGTTTTTAGGGTTACAGATTCCGCATAATGAAAGTAAATTGCAGGACGTCAGGATGTCTGGCTCATCAGGTTATACACAGTAAGTATGTATACATGTATTGAGTTTCCAATAGGGAAGCCAGCCTGTTGATTCTTTAAAACTTTTATGATCTCTTAGTTAAACCGATAATGTGGATTTTTTGTCATTTGACAATCAAACTTTGTGTCAAGTTAACTTCTAAGATTTCCTGTGCACATCAATCTGCATGACATTGAAAATATAGGTTGTTATAGGTTATATATAGGTTCCTTTGAAAAAAATAAAGGCTCAAGAATCAATATATAGGTTTTTATAGGTTTTAAAGGTTTGACTGGGAGGCCTGCATAAGGCTTTCCTTCTTTACCTTAGAACAAACACAGTAACATTCAGTGTTTGTCAAAGTTTTGACAAAGCTTAGTGGCTAAGTGGTAGGGGTGTTCACCTCAAGTGTGGGAGGTCATGGGTTCAAACCCAGTTGGGTTATACCAAAGACTTACAGAAAAATGGTATCTACTGTTCATTTGGCTTAATACCTGCCATTAGAATGAGGAGTAGAGAGCTAGGGCCCGAGAGGAAGAATGGCTGTACCACCAAATTTGATGATTGTATACACAATGTTCCCTTCATTAAAATTGCTTGGAAATGAAAAAAAGAAACAAGTAGCAAATAAACATAAAGAGTGTGATAGTATCAAGCACAATGCTAACTGGTTTAAGATGGCTGCACTACTATACAATGCTATGATGACAGTTTGAGTTGATGCTCCTAGTCTCTATAGTTGTAAAATTCTGCTAATGGTCTAACCCAAAATCAGGGATGCAACCACTGCCAAATTGAGGCCATAGTTGGCAGCTGGCAGACATGCTGGAAGCCCCACATCTCTGTGTACCCATATAATCAATCATAAAGCTTGACTACTTAGAACCTAATTCTCAATGAAGTCATTTATTGAGACTTGGTTAATCGCATTCAAATATCCAGCAGCAACTGCTTTCTTGATTTGTGTCATCAGTTGGTAGTCATCATGCTCCCTTGCAGGATCTTAAAGGACCTTGACTGTTTCTTGTAGCAGTATCATTGACATGCAAATACAGATGTTCTGGCAATTTGTTATAGTCTGGCATGGTGTATGGGATCCTTGGTATGAGTTGATCAATCCATGGTGTGGCAATACAGACAAAAGTCCCATTGTTTTTGCACTTAGAACCCCTTTAAGTAGTCAATTTTTTTATTAAAAAAATTCAAATCCCTTTAAGTAGTCAATGTAGAGTTCTCAATGAAGAGTTCTCTTTGTTCATAATGCTCTTCCAAAAGTATGGTAATCTTATTGAGATAAGCAGCAACAGGGGCATTTTGTAGCACTTGATGTTGTAGTAAATGATCCTAATTCATCAATGTTGAAGAAAAAACTAATTATCTTGTGAGACTGCATTGGTTCTGGGACAAATGTAATAGTGTTTGTCCATTGTTGTCTCCCTCCACATCAGTCTGTCAGACTGAGGGAGGGGGCACACCCATCTCCCAGTAGAGAAACAAGACTGTAACCATAGACACTGAACTCCAGGGATTGATACAAGTACTATTACAACTGTGGCTACCTTGTGTGTTAACCATTACTAGTCTATAGTAGTACAACTAAGCTGATTTCTTGTGATATGATATGAATACATTTCATTACAAATATTAATATTTGTCATTGAACACAAATACAAGAGTCTGCCTCATTGTTTAGCTAAAAAAATTGATCCCCTAGGCCTAGCAGAAAGTGGAAAAGATATGCCCCCCCCCCCCCCAATGGAAATACCAAAATAAAAGCCCCCCCCCCCCCCCCTTTGGAACAGCCAAAATGTGTGAAAATCGTGGGTCGAGCTCGTATCGGTTTTGGGTCGAGTTTTTCAGTATTCGGATCTTCCGCCAGTGCAAATCGAATGTATATCATGTGCCTGATTAATCAGTCTGGGGACCAGTCAAAGTACCACCCTCAGTCAAAGTACCACCCAAGTGAGAAGTCAAAGTACCACCCTATCTCGCGGCCGCTTTCACACCTCACTGGGGTGGTGCGGCCAGTGTTATTAACACCCTGTGACATTCTAATAAGGGTATGTGTACCTGATGTAACTGACTGGCTATAATTTGTCTTAGTGTTATTTATATCACGGCATCAGTCTGGACCGACCCCATAAACCAAATACGGTACGGGAAACGGTGCCTGTCTGAATAATAACTTAATTGAAAATCTAAGTACTACCTCACCAGTTTGAACCTAACTGCTTCCACTTGCAAATGTACTAAATCATGGGTAAAACACAGTTTAATGAACGCACTGTTAGGTATTCCACGGTTATCTGCAGATAGCGAAAGCAAGAGGATCTTACCTAAACGAAAAGGGCGCGCTGATGAAAAATGAAAAAGTAGGTCAGGATCTGATATCAGAACCCGTTTCAACACAGCCTCGCCCCGAGGCGGTTGACCCGGGAATCACATCGTGCGCTCTGAGCACACTGCACCGCTAGAGCAACCACAGAGTAGAGATATATCTAATTTACTCTGTGGAGCAACCTACAGAAACTCAAAGGTTTTGCGGCACAATAAACTGGAGCCTCGCAGTTTGGGCTCCGAGTTGGTTTCTAGTACAGCCAATAATCACCAGACAGCGTCGTTCATAGTTTTGCCCGTCCACAGTTGTTACGCTGGTTCCCCGGTCATCCGCTAGGGGGCCTCGGCGTAAGTAGCCAGTAGACTGTAGTACGTCCCGTTGTCGCTAGGTGCCAGGGCGCTCATGCTCCAAAACTCGTAACCCGAAGGCGGGGCGGTGCGTGGAAGGAGTAAAGTAGCCAGCGGGGTACACAGGCGAGAACCAGCCAAACAGTTGTACGGTTGGTGGCAGGACGTTAGTGCCCACCACCCGTAAGTCGGGACGTTAGGGCCCACCCTACACCGGGGGTGTGAAAGCCTCAGTCGCGCCTCGGCCGCACCGCGATGTCGCGGTCATACCTATGGTGCTGGGAGGGAGAAGTGACATAAATAGACCGAAGGGCCCACTAATTTTGCATAATATGTTACTTTTTTTTTTAATGATGCTTTATTCCACAATCTGTTACATGTTAAAACAGTTCTTCCATGTGGAGCCCAAGGGGAGCTCGCCATTTGCAAATACACATATGTGGGTATAGTAATAGGCCTATTAGGAAAAAGTGAATGATGATTGGATGTCAGAACAAAATGATCTTAAACAGGTATACAATCGTGGAGACATTCTTCATGGATCACATTATTGCCTTATATGGTCTTTAAACTCTCTTTTAGTGTAAGCGTTTTGTACCTCTGGTTTCAGTTTATTCCACATGGCTATGCCCCTATAATTATTTTAGGGGCATAGCCATCATCATGTACCATACAGTTTGGAGTCTGTGTCCCAGTCCTGATGCCTCATGCTGCTGCCTTCTGCCGCCACTGCCATCGCCTCGGTCGGCCGCCCCTGATAAGACCTAATGGAAGAACAGGATTTTCTTGAAATAGGCCTAGTAGTTACCAGCTCTTGTAAAAATATAAAACTGGAAGTAACGTGAACGAAGAAAGGCAAATATTGTGATCGATTGTAGGCCTATCCAGGAAGACCCTGGAGAAAATGTTAAAAATCTGGTTCTGAAGGGAGCCAAAGTGCTGATTCTCTACCAACACACAAGATGTAGCGAGATTATTCCCGATTTGGTTGTCTTGCTAAATCAGGCTAGGTTTGAATTTAATCGCGTGCCTTTTTGTTTTTTCATTTTTTTGTACAAGTGACAGAAATTTTATAGCAAATTCATCAAATACAAGGAAAGAAACAGGATACAAATACAGCATATCATAAATAAGGTTGGTGAACCCCCACCCCCACCCCAAAAAAAAAAAAAAATACTGAAAAATATAATTTAAAAAAAAAAGGAAAAAAACACCTTAGTTTCACACCTTATCAACTCGATGTCATGTAGAGCATGCTCGTCCGCGACATTCTATGGTGTATTTAGGCATAAGAACACTATACCTCTAATGCAATGAGAGTGAAACATCATTCATAATATTTCCATATATATGTTCATGTATAATTGTAAAAGTGAGTGCATATCCCAGACCCGCTTACACTATCGGACAGCCCTAATAAAGAGAATACATTCTAGTTCTCCTATGTAAATGCATATACACACTACGAAACGATATGTGTCGTAGCAAATATCGAACATGTTATCGTGTCGCAGTGTGTCGGGAGGCTGCCGACACGGCCCTTTTTGTCGGGGCGTGTCGGAGCGTGCCATAGATCCATGTCATAGAACCGTGCTTAACCATAAAAAACGTCGGTGACAAACAAAATTTGTGTCGCAGAGGGCGTGTTGGAGTGTGTCGCGAGGTGTGTCGGCTCTGGTGGACGCCCCCGTTACTGTCCCATTTAGGTATATCTGAAATCGTTGATGAAATAGTTTATTAAGGCCTAGTGAGGTTTCTGAATAATTTGCACATTTTGGGTCTGGTTGGGAGTCAGATTTCCCTCATTTTCAGGGTGTTGACATGGTAAATCCAGATTTTGAAATTATTTCCACCACAACAGGCTATGCATGGTAGTGTGCAGCACTAGTGGAGGGGGGCTTCAGACAAGGGTTTTGAGTTACGACACCATTCCCATAAGAGTCTACGATTCCTTCCCTCCCCCTTCTCACCTATGGGCTTTTGCATCTCCGTTAATATTTGACCAATATTCACTATATTGTAAAGAAACACTGATCAGGACCTACTCATTTCATACTTGAAGAGTTTTAAATTACAATAGTTAGGGGAATACATAAAAATTCTAATAGTTGAATTTCACTTAGTAAAACCCATGTCACCTTCTTCAAACTTTCCCAGAATATAGTATAATATCACTTATATAGGTTTTAAAAATCATAGGTCACTCTCATCATTTTGAAATAATTGAGGAAAACTGTATTCTGTCGTAGTCCATGTCATGGCTCGTGTCGGTTCCGAGGCCTCCTTTTTTCCGCAAAAAAACGTTACAATATGCTCTGACACGTTCCAACAAGAGTGCTGCGATTGGGCTACGACAGAACAGAATTTTCTGTCGGAGTGTGTCGTAAGCTCGTAACGCTTGTCGGACCGTGTCATAACTAGTGGGTGCGGGGCCTAAGAAAGGTAGAAGGAGAACTCGGCACCCGGAAGAACCCAGTCCTGCTATTCTAGGAGAACCCGGTACTGAGGAGAACTTGGCCCTACTTTCCAAGGGCGTCAGAATTTTTGAAAAGTGAGTTGGGGGGGGGGGGGGCAAACTGAAAAATTGCTGACCTTTTTCTTTAACTGTAAATAGCCAGATTTGTTTTTACATCGGCCTGTTCCACTGGACTAAAAGGCGTGTTGTTACATGCTAAAATATGAAACTTTGACATTTTTCCATGCTGAGAAGTCAAGGCTTTGCCATTCTTACATGCTAAAACGTCAGACTTTGACATCTGTCCATGCATTAAAATCAAGGTTTCGTTATTCTTACATGTATGACGGGCCAACTGTGCGATAGCATGAAGTTAGTCATACATTGAATTTAAATAGAATAGGTTCGATGAGGTTTGGTTATAATGGCTATTTATTCATGGTAAGGTACAGAGGATGCAGGAAGAACCACACACAAACAGTGGAGAACAAGCAGATCACTGCCTAATCATGATTCCTCTACCAACCATCTGTCATTAGCTAGATGGTCAGCATGTCCTTTGTAGAATCCTCAAGTTGATAAGGGGGCCTTCTTTCTCATCAAAGTTTCTTGAAAGTACCACTGGTCTGTGTGGCCTGATTCCCAGCCTCTATCCCTAGTGGTGGAGAGCAGATGCGCCTGGGTTATGCTTGGAGAGTGACCAAGTGAGTGGATAGTACTACACCTACTAGCCAGGTACTAACATTGAAGGGGATGTTTTCACACCTCACACATGCTAAAAAGTCAGACTTTGACATTTTTCCATGTTGAAAAGTGAAGACTTCATCATTGTTGCATGCTAAAATGTCGGACTGACATTTTTCCACGCTGAAAAGTCAAGGCTTAGCTATTCTTACATGCTAAAATGTCAGACTTTGACATTCTTTTCTGGTATAGGAATAGTTGAACTAAGTTCGCGTTTGTAAACCTACTACAAAATCAGAACTTGACATTTTCAAAAGCAAAAAGATCAGCAGATTGGGTCTTGAATTCCACTGCTTTTACCCTTGATTCAGTAAAATTTGAAGCTGCTGACTGTTCTTTAGGCTTGCAAAAAAAGTGTATTTGTGTGGATGAGGGGGGTGAGGTCGCCCTCCTGCCCTCCCCCCCTCTATGCTGACGTACTGCTTTCTCACGATCGATATAACTGCTAGGAAATTCTGAAATTATAGTTGAATATCATCTTTTGAAAGATAATCATGAGGTATGAACTTGTTTCTGTGTTTTGTCGTATGAATGTATGTCTTTGTATGTCTTTGTATATAGTTTTGACTGCTTCCGGAAGAAAGTTTTTTGGAATAAAATAGTTTCCTATCAAATAAAGAGGGTGCCAGGTTCTCCGCGGTGCCGAGTTCTCTCCTATTCCATGGTGTACCGTTGTGAATGTGTTAGCAAGACTATGCACAAGTCTATGTGTATGAGCAGTTAATATTTATATTTCATCAGATAAAGACTAGCAGGGGAATGAGATATCACCTCTGATTGTTTTAGAATTCGCCGGGGGTATTCATAACATGCAGTGCATGTTGATATAAGCATTTCAGTGCTCTTAATATTTCGTCTGCTATTAGAAATGCGATGTCAAACAATAAGATTGAACTTTAAGAACCAGAACGTCCATTATGGTCAGGCCATTTTGAAGCAGGCAAAATTTGATGTTTGACCTTGAAATGAGAGGTCATGACCTTGAGCAAGGTGATTGACTCTATAATGGCCATAGAGAACTTAAATAGTGCTACATATTGGTTTTTTTTAATTTTGAGAAAAGATCCATTTTCACCAAGTTAGAATACAAAGTATGCATTTTTTAAATAAAGCCTTTTTTCGCAGGTTGCAATGGAAACAGGCCCCCTGTGTCGCTAAGCCGGACATCCCAAACTTCCCTCTCACTTTTTCATAAACTCTGAATACATAGCTAACTGAAAATCATAATGAATATTTCTACCTCCATTTGAAAGTCCAAAGTGGTCTGGCTCATGGACTTATATTGATACATGTAATTACTTGTACACCTGTTGTCACGTACAATAGCTAATACCTAATCTTATGGACTAGCTAACCCAGTGACAAGAAAAGAGAATTCAGAATATCTTCTATACTAAATGACCATACACAGATATGTATCAATAGCATATATTCCTATATACCCATTTCCGAAACCTCTATAATTACATACCGCTGCTGGGGGTGCAGTAATTATAAGTTATGTAGCGAGGCTGACGTTTTCGTCCCAGGCTGACGTTTTCGTCCCGGCCTGACCAAGTGACATAAGAGCAGCGGGACGAAAACTTAGCTATAGCAGTTACTCAATAAGGGTGGCCACTTTTCTGGGGCTATCGCAGGAAAAGAAATAATCATTTTTATCTATATTTAAAGGTATATAGGAATAGGGAAACAAAGTACTGGTAAGCAAAAGTCAAAGTTACTCGGTAAGGCTCGGAAAAATTACTGCCAAGGCCTTGGGCAGTAATTTTTCCGAGTCTTACCTCGTAACTTTGAACTTTTGCTCACCGGAACATAGTTTCCCTCTATTATAACAAAGTATATGGTTACATAACAATTCTCATCAACATACAAAATCACATTCACTTCTGTAGTGTTCATATGATATAAGTCCTCTTGGTCAAAGCAGTACTCACAGTCTATCACTTTCAGTTATTGTTCAATGTCTCCTTGACTTGTGGATATAGATGATCCAAAGCAGTAGCATATGGTGGTAGCAGTCAATCTCTGTTCCTCCAGTGCTGGGGTGATAGCAGTTCATGGAGAGAAGCCCAATCCTCAGGAAATGCCTCTATAGCCTAGAGTCCTATGGTATTCAAGCCTCCTCCCTGTAGTGGTGGTAATGCTGAGCAGCCTGGAGATGTTGAGGCCATGGTGTCTTGGTTCCAAGTGAGCTGTCAGTGCAGATCTGCCTCCTTATATACCCTATCGGGGGGTCAGTCCAAATGAAGATAGGGGACGGTTCAAACACTGGGGGTAGCAGTGCAAACAGTTAGGCCTTAACCTCTATCTGGAGCGAGGACCTGTTAGGAGGCACACTGTGATATTCTTCATACATACATCACACTGTCAAGGTGCCTCCTTCCAGTGCAAAATACCTTGAAATGACAGAGGCCCCTATAGTAACTAGGAGCAAATAGGATGTTCATCATAGATGAATAAGCGTGCGATTTTAAATGTATAACAACTAAAAGGTGTGGGTTACATTCAGTATATGGATCGTTTTCTGTAACCACTTGCACCCAGTAAACTTGCCAAGTCTGTAACTGCCTGAGTCTATCTATAGGATCCAAACACATCAAACACCAGTATGTCACTGAGGTATTTCGGTCTTTAGTGATTGGTCATGGTCAGTTGGGCATGCCTCTCAAACCCTCAGACACTGGCACCCTGCTCTCTATCCAATAGCACAGCAAATAGGACACGGATAGTGAAGGGATAGATTTTTATCAGCAGACTGAAAGTGTATGTCACCACTCTAACCTTTCAACGTATATAGAGCCTGCGAGCACGCTCTAATAAAGAAGAAACAAACAAGTTATGGTCAAAGTCGTCGTTCTCCACGAGTTTGATGCGGTGTGATATGAATGAGGCGACGAGTTGAAGAATGGCTTTATTGACCAAAACGAATTGCTTTCTGTATTTATCTCACCCCTGTATACACTGAAAGAATGTACAACACACAGGATATAGACCATGGAAAACGGACTGCAATACTACTAGGGTCAGATTTTTGAAACCTGCTAAATTACGCTTTCTTCCTGGGATCATACACTCAAAAATTAATTTTAGAATAATACTTCTTTTTATATTTTATTATAGTCTCCTACTAAGTACCTTCCAGAAAAACATTATTCCAACAAAATCAGACAAATGGTTCAGATTTGAGAGCCTTTTGAAATTGTATAAAATACTGTATGTTGTCCACCCCCCCCCCCCCCCCCCAAGATATTTGAAATTTCAAGAAACATTATAAAACCTTATAATTTGAGAAGAACTGATATTATCAAGTAAGACGTGCGATAAGCGAGTCTGAACTCTACGCACACCTCCATGGGGAAGCACAGAGGGAGACAAGATGGAAAGAAATTTTCTCAACCAAGAACTGATATTATATCGTGACATATGTTATATGTCACCCAAAACACCTCTATCACATATTAGATCTTAAACAAAAGCTCTGAGCCATATTTGGTGTTGGGCCACACAGGGATGTTGGACAACACGTTTATAAAATCACTCAGAACATTGTAAAAATAATATTTGTGGCTATAATCTTTTATATTCTTAATGAAATGATAGAAATCTTCATTTTTCAAACCAAACCACTCAATTATTGATAAGAAACAACCCCAAGATCATGACTTATATCAGGGCATGTTGTCCGACACCCTGGGGTGTTGGACAACACATTTTTAGTTTTTGAACCACAAAATGTATATCTTTTCATTCAGAAAAAAAACAACCTGGGTATTCATAAGTGGTAGGGATACTTAACTTATACAGGAATATTTGTTATTCTATTATAATTATCATTTCTTCTATACATCTTTTAACATGTGTGTCGTCCAACAACCCATTTTTTGGAAAAAATATCATCATGGAATCACAACGTTTTAATATCAGAATGGATAATCTGATTGTGTTGAAACTTTCAGGTCTCACAGTCAGGGTATTGGGCAACATTTTACAATAAAGAAAAATTAATTTCTCATTGTATATCTCAGTAGTACAATCCTCTCAAAATTGGGGTGTTGGACAACATGCTCTATGGGGCTCTCAGTTGGAAAATTTAAAGGTCCTGGATAGTTTTGGCCATTTTACTATTTTTTCAAACTCTAACCAATTTTCAAAACTATATTGTCTACACTTATCATGACATATGCTTTAAACAAGTTAATAGAAACAATTGGTTTAACATCGTGCCTTCCAGATTTTGAAAAAATGTGAAAACACTAGAAAATCACAGTTTTTGTTGATTTTCGGAAGGAAAAATTCCTCAGAGCTATACAAAACCCTAGGTTGGAATGAAAGACCATCTAAAGATGCACCAAAAAATGCCACTTTTACATTGATGAGATACGTTTATACAACATTAGCCTTAAATAACCCTGTTTTTGGTAATTAAGCAGGTTTTAAAAATCCCACCCACTAGGGCTGTGTTGGATGCTGAAAGTATCGTCCCCACCCATCGCCAGTTTGGAAATCAGCGAGTAATAATATGCTGGAACATATACATGTACATGGATCGACTCTCAGTAACACTGTATATATCTAAGGTCAGGTATACCGTAAATAGACTGTATATGGTCGCGGTCTGTATGGCAGTCGTTTTTAGTCTCTCATCACATGACCTTCGACTTGAAACTGCATAGATTTGTACGACTGTGAGCTGTAGCAGTATCCACGAGACCTGTTTGAAACTGAAATCAAGGTGAGTTTAAAGATGGGGTGGAGATGCATCTATAGGATCTTCGCCCCATTTTCCTCGTCGGTACTTGGTTTTACTGGTTTAGATCCCAGGGAGTTTGTGACAATATCTCATTTCATTCGCCAAAGTTAAAGATTGATATGTAATGATTTAAAGTGACGTACAGTTTTTGGCGATAACCCTCCGTGCACCGGTCTTCATATAAACATTGCTGCATATCACTAGTCGTGTCCCACAAAACATGCGCAAATTTTAGCATGGTAGCACTAATATTCTTATTTTTGTATACAGATACTGCTATATGTATTACTTGGACATAGGAGCTCTAAAGTTGGCCAGGGTGAAAGGACTATCAAACCATAAGTACAGGTAAGATATGGTTGATATGTGAAACGCCTGAATAACAATGTGGGGCAATTCAATGTTCATTGCATATACACCATGAATACAGTAGGAACTGAGAATGGTGGACAGTCGGAATAGTGGACAATCCACGTGAAAAGCTTGTAGTGGACGGGTCCAGATTATAATGAATCCGAAGAGGTTCTCTTGTTAGTATTCTCGAAATAATTATGATCACTATTTGGTGAAGTAATAAGACCTTATGTTCTATAAAAGCTGAAAGGTCGTTTTCCCTGTGAAAATATTAGAATAACAATGATTGAAGTAATAGTTGGAGGCATAAATGACAACACAAGCAACAGGTACTTTACCTGGGGGAATGTATTTTAGGTATGTTCGTTGAGTGCACTCTATGAGGTATAATTCCAAAATGATTTGTCTCTGAAAATTTTACAATGAGATATATGGATTCATTTGTAGTTGACATTAAAGATTAGCAAAAAGGATAGTTTAGGCTTTGATCATTCATTACCTATATCCGGTCTGTGTCAATAGTGGATCTTACCATGGGAGTCATGTATGTCAGGGCGATAGTTTAAATCTAGTTTAGACTCGACAATAATGGCATTTTCCTTCTCTTTTTTCTAGAGAAGTCGTATTCAACAAGTGGTGTCTTTTCGCACATAATGATGGACAGCCAGATCAACATATCCCGACCGGCCTACAATGTCTCTCAATTAAACGAAGCATTTGAGCCAATCCAAAAGAGACCAGAATCATTCAAGTACAAGGTATCATCCTGCATCCAAAGACTTGCATCATTCTCGCGAAAAGATGCTCAGAGAGTTCTCTTGTCAAGGGTGCCCTTTATAAACACTATGTTGAAGTACAACTTCCGGTCTCAGTGTCTGGCAGATACAATTGCTGGGTTGTGTGTAGGTATCATACATATCCCCCAAGGTATGGGACATTCCATACTGACCGGACTTCCTCCCGTCTATGGTCTTTATGGTAGTTTTTGGCCCGTATTATTGTATGCTTTCTTCGGAACAGGTCAGCATGTATCGATGGGAACCATGGCATTGATTAGTCTTATGATCTATGCTGTTGTAGACAAGGAGGTGGCATTGCTGGGTCTTTCCCCTAAAAGGATTCAATCTAATGGGACTTTCAACACTCTGCTTATACCGCCTTCCAATAACACAGATCCCTTTAATGTTTCATATATATACAGAA
Source organism: Alentia gelatinosa (assembly GCA_950022655.1). Lineage (NCBI taxonomy): Eukaryota > Metazoa > Annelida > Polychaeta > Phyllodocida > Polynoidae > Alentia > Alentia gelatinosa. Next base: position 46,418,709 of record OX465587.1, on the reverse strand, counting down.
CTTCCCAGAATATCGAGTCTACCATAGCCCTTAATCATACGTCATTTAATGAAACAGACCCTGATTCATTGGAGTATTCTGATATAGTCGGCTATAAGGTTGGTATCGCTATGTCCCTGACAATGCTTGTTGGTATTATACAGTTGATAATGGGTTCTATACGTTTAGGGGTAATAAGCACATTCATGCCTAAACCTTTCATAGGTGGGCTTACAACTGGTGCAGCGTTCCATATTGAGACAGTACTGATGAAATTTATTCTTGGTATACATCTTCCTTCATGTCAGGGAACATTTTGTCTGCCACAAGCTTGGTATCATATTTTAACTCATGTCTTAGAAGTCAAGCCCGCAGAAGTTATAATCACTGCAAGTTGTATGGTGGTGATAATTCTAATAAAGACGCAGATTAACAACCGTTTTAAACATAAACTTCCTGTACCTGTGCCAGCAGAGCTTATTGTCGTGGTCATTACTTGCCTCATTTCATACTTAGCTGATCTCGAGGGAACATATGATGTAAAAATCATCAAACACATTCCTCAAGGGATGCTCTCCCCAAAAATTCCCCCTTTTCATAGAATCTCCAACTATATTCTCGATGCTGTCCTTATTTCTGTTATGTCATTCTCCATTACGTATTCCATGGCAGCCCATTTCGGTGAAAATCACAATTATCCAGTGGATTCCAACCAGGAACTCTTTGCGCTTGGACTCTGCCATAGTATCGGTTCTTTCTTTGGGTCTTTCGCTGGCACTGCCTCACCGCCAAGGTGCTTAATTCTTGACGTTTCAGGTGCCACAACCCAGGTTTCCGGAATTTCAACATCTGTATTCCTGCTGATATTAATCTTATTTGCTGGTCCTTTGTTTACTCCACTACCAAATAGTGTTCTTGGGGCCATCATGGGCGTAGCAACTTTACCATTGTTTCTGCAGTTTGCCGATCTCAAATATCTGTGGCAGGTGAACAAATATGATTTCTTTATATGGATGGTGACATGGGTCACTGTAACTTTTCTTGACCTCACAAACGGTCTCATCATAGGAATATCATTCTCAATAGCATCTGTACTTATACAGGTCTATAATAGTAAGGGTGTAACCTTGACCACAATGTCGGGAGACACAGATTTATTTGTGCAGCCTGGACTATATTACACTGCTAAAGAATCGAGGTGGTTGAAAGTGTTTCAGTTTCAAGGTAACCTTAATTTTGTGACTATAGAAAGTTTCAAATCACAATTGGCTATTTTCTTACAAGAGATGAAGGTAGATAAGAAAATAACCAATACAGATCTTGAAGAGATTGGTGAAAGTTCTAAAAATACAAGTTTTCTCAAGGATTATGAAGTCAAGTTTTTGGTGATGGACTTCTCAAAGATTTGCTATATCGACGTCATGGGACTGCAAGCATTGAAGAAGATACATGGATCCCTGGCAAAATATGGTGTAGACACTGTTCTAGCTTGTGTCAGTCAATCTGTGATGAAAACTATTAAGAGATCAGGAAATAAATGGGAAAATGATAAAGTTATAGTGTCGTATCCTACCCTTATTGACGCAGTTACGATATGCAGACAACTCGCCGATGCTACGCAATGAGTCGTTAGAAGATATGAATGAGCTCCAAAATTGTAATGTCGCAAATGTAATGCATTGCATGATCACAGTATGTTCCCGGTAATATAAGCAATATTGTATGTGTATGTTGATTCTGTCCTCAAGTCAAGGTATGAAAGCCTTAGTGTGTAATTCAACAGTTATAGTTGCAATTTAATTTCCCATATACCTTTCATTGAATAATGGGGATAAGGAGCCAGCACAGTGGTTAAGAGCACTGGACTCGTAATCCCAAGGTTGTGTGACTTTATGGATTTGAGGATTTGTCTATGTGGGAAGTTAAGGAACTTTCACCTCGGTAGATTTATATGAGTGAGACTTCTACCTGACCTCAGCACATAGATTTGGTCGCCACCCTTGTCGTGTAAAAGTAGTGAGAAAAGCTGAACCCTAAGGAATTCTGTAAAAAAAAGAAATCATTGTACAGTTATTCTTGTATATTTGAAATTGACAGAGAAGTTGTCTATATTTGTTTACTTATGATGGATCGCCGTTATCAAGACATGCTAGGTTCACTGGATTATTGTTAGCTATAGGGATTCTATGATTGTAAGATACGTTTTATCGATACAGATGGAATAATATAGTTTCAAGTAAGGTATTAATAAATGCTGTATATTCCAGTGATTTGTTTAAACGAATATATGATACCTGTACAAATTGAAATTCTAAAGGACTATATCCTTAACTATATCCACAGATTGTTGTACAGATGTTTCTTCTTTTCCTGTGTTGAAGAGCAAAACTTCTATTTTGATGACTTCTATTGATAACTTTTATCTTGTCGTTACCCTAATTCAAGGAAGTCTTGATAGTGTTTGTAGTTCTGAAAGTCTTGAATCAGGGATTTGGTTGGGTAGAATATCAGATCAGGAAACTATATTTCTATCTGCTATCCTGCCCAGGGACGTGGCCAGTGCATGGTAACCGGGGGTCGTTTTATTTTCTACACGAACTAGAGTATCTGGTCCGAGGAAACCTTGTGCGAGGATTCTTGTTTGATAATTCAATGTATCATGGGGAAGGATAGTTGTAGCTGACGATCCACGAGGTATAATTCATCGTGGGAGGGTGGCCTACATTTTCCATAGTCTCCTTCATCTCTCCTAGCGGGCGACACCCCAGGGATATCGCATGTGAAACAAAATAGCAAGAGCACCATTATTTACCAAATGAGCAACTGACCGATTGAATATAGAGTGGGTTGAGTATTGAGTGGATAGACGAAGACGCTAACCTATGTTGAGTATTGAGCCATATAGTGTGATACGTGTATATCAGGTGCCTTACCTTTCTATGTATAAAAGAGAAAATGACAAGGGATGGTCAAAGAGCGTATGATGGTTGAGTCAATGCTTATGGATTGTGTAATCTTGGAACAACTTACCTGATTGGGTACAAAGATTCATTCAAGAAGTTGAAAATCTTAGCTCCGGGGTATTTTCTTTCCACGCAGCTTTACGTATTTGATGGAGCTTTGTCGTTTATAAAGTTACATTTGTGTACCACTAAAACAAGAAGTATAAGAGTATATGTAAAGATTCATAACATGTATCATACAATCATTAGTATGAGTTACTGCCAGCAGTAGATATTGTTATATACCTTTATCCTACCCCTAATATAAAATCCCATAGGCTTAACATTGGGTTTCCGTATGCCACGCTGACTGGCATACGGAGTTTTATATGCCACTAGTGGTATACAGCATTGTTATCACGTAATATTCCAAAATCGAGGAGATAGGGTAGGATAAAATCAAAACCTGATTCGCTTTAATCTTGGCCCCCGCATTCCACTCCTGAAGTGTTGGCTCCGGACTTCACTCGGCTTCGCCTCATGAAGTCACTTTGCCAAACTCCAGTCGTGGAATACGGTGGCCAAGATTAAACCTTATCCAGTTTGACGATAGTATGGGAATGTCAATCAAATACTACCCTCTCACAGGGGTGTAGTATATATTTGATACGGCCCGAAATTTAATGTGCCAGGAACGAGAGTAACGAGAGAAACGTCATTGCGGCAAATATGAACATGGCTAATGCCATCATGATGTCGTAGACCTAAGATCTTAGGTATCTAATGTGGGGCGTTCACCTTGTACACTTTAAATACCTCAAATAAGCCAAGTTCACTCGCCGGGTTCTGCAACACTATGCGTGAAAATATGTTAATTAATTTCACTCTCCTAGTCGTAGTCACTCAGCGCAATCCATAGTTTCGAATGTCAAACCTGGCCTGGTCCCTGACACCTACACACTTGCCTATTGTAACTTGCCTACCCCTGTTCAATCATATATTCTGTTATCTTCTGTTTGGTCTGCTGGGATGGACAGCAATAGCAGTTTCTCCGTTCAACGCCGCCATGCGCAGTGCATGTTGCAGATCAGGAAAATATATATATTTCTATCTGCCACCCTGGGTAGGCTTACACTGGCCACCAGAGCAGCATTTGCTATGACGAAATTCAAACGCAAATATCGGCAGATTGGAGAGGCTGATCTTCTTCATATTTGAGGTGATCATAGGTTATATGTGTCCCTAACTGGTGATAAAGTTCCATAGCTTAATTCCTAGGGGAAGTGAAGTTGTGCATTCGGTACGACATGTCCATAGATGTCTTAGGTCTAAGACAGTTTGTAAGACATTTTGAACCATGTGACCCTAAGATTGTCGTAAGTATTGCACACCTCACACCACCCTATTTGTCGTAGACCTAAGATCTTAGGCAGATCCTCTAAGATATCACGTCTATAGGACACTGACACTTCAAAGATATCGTCCATAACACTTGTTGTGACTGAAAAACAGGGCCCAGGTTCACTAACAGCAAGGTCATTTTCTCCTATTACAGCATGGCCCAATCTTGTTTCATTAGCATGACTACAACATAGTCAAACTTTAACCTTGGAACGCCCTTGATGTACCAATCCGAAATATGAAACCTATAGAGGTTTTGAATCGCTATCACTATAGTAACACCACGACTGAGGCTTTGTGTGTGACCTTGCAATCCTTAAATGTTGTTGAGTGAAGGTCATTTTCTATTCTGAACTTGTATCAACAAATGCTCCAGGAGACAACCCATTATATTGTTATAAATGACTCTCAGTGGCAACTAAGTGAACATCAAATAAGATGAATGAACATATACTTAGACTACATAGGCATGTAATATGAGTCTATAAGACTATGATATGTAGACCTAGAGGCGCCGAGAATTAAAAAAGGAGCACTACTCGGAAAATTTTGATATAATGCCTATGTATTACTCGATGGTGCCTAAAGACACATTGTTAATATGAAATAGTTTTGTTATACCATGCACCTGAATAAGCTGAAACTTTGTTCAAATGTTGACCTGGAACTAACACCCATACCAGCTAACCACTGATGTCTGTACTCCAGAATTAATAAAGAATTTAAAATGAGTGAACGGGGTCCTATCGTCTACAGACTGCCCCACTGTATTTCTCATCATTGTGAATAATCTTTATCCTACTATCTGATTCTCATACTTGTATTATGATATAAAGCTCATAATTTGTATAACATTACTAAATGGATTAATGAACTGAAACGAATCGGTCATACTTTAAAGCCTATAAGACACCGACCCAATGGCTGTGCCTGATTCTACCTTTTCCCGACGGATCCGTCCAGTCTGTGACGATCTGCATCAATTGGGTCGATGTACGCACTTCACCCACCCGATTTTATTGCTTTTCCCGACGCGTCGGGCAATACTACCATGTCAGATATGACCGACTCTCCCCGACCTTAAGATTTCGGTGTACGCACTTTCACCGATTGTTACCGATTCTGAGTTGGCCATTTGAATAGCGATGCTACCTATCCTCTAGTCCGATTTAGAAGTTCCTTATGCTGGTTTGTAGGGGGAGACGGAGGCGATTATAAACCTAAAAACCGTTTCCCAATATCTTAATTGGATCCGAAGTTATTAAACTTTGAAATGATTTCTATGATACCACACCAGCGGCCCATGGCTCACCCCGGCTCGGCTCCCGGCGGCTCAGTCGGTCATTACCCCCACGCTAGTAATGCCCGACCCGATTAAAATCGGGTCTGTACAGTGCGTAAAGCGACCCGATTCTGACCGACCCGACGGATTCGTCGGGCAAAGGTGTGATCGGGCATAATGGTCGGGTCGCTGGGTTACAGGCTTTATAGGTATAAGACACCAAAATTTTATTCCCGACTCTCACCGAGCCGATGGTCGGGATGAATCGAGAACAAATTTCGGTGTCTTATAGGCTTTCAGGTTAGGGATAGGGTTAGGGTTAGGAAGAGTTTTCTTCCCCAGAGAAGACCAAATTTGAAGCCAAGATAATATATTTACTACTGAATATAGTATTTATCCACAGTTGAGACACTTGAATAGGCCTTTTTCCACTGGCCAGCGATGAGCCTTATCTGCTTGGTTACGCAATGCGTGCGGCCAAACCATCACATGGCAACGTATTCTTTATCATTGAAGGACTGAGTGTATGAGAGTAATAAGTTTATAATACCCATGCTCATTATTTCCATAGAAATAAAAGCGATTGCATCATATTCTATGGTATTCCAGCTCTAATTTGATGTATCATACATCCATATCACATCAATGATACTATAGATAATACAGGGACACCTAAACTGGATATACACTAATACATTGGCAGGCCTAGCTATAATATGCTTATCTTTTTCCAAGTTAAAACCAAGATAATTAGCAACTATAAAGTTTAGACAGCTCAGACTCACTGATACAATACCCTAGTTTTCTCCTACAATTTTATCTGTCAAAAAACAACACTCCCGTATTCACATCCACCGTTCACACTTTAGGTGTGATTACTGTGTCTCTCTATGGGCAACTGCCCAGACTCGGACGTGTTTGTCCGAGCGGCCGCGTTACTAGTGGGCCGTTAGGCGGCGCTGAACGGCAACACATGTATTGAGAAGATTCAAAACGGGTCGAGTTCGTTACGGGTCGAGTTCTTAAAACGGGTCGAGTTCGTTATGGGTCGAGTTTTTTTACGGGTCGAGTTCTCCAGTATTCGTGTGAATGATAGGCTGGGTGGTTTAAGTTTTAAGTCGTATTAACAGCCAGGGTCATAGCATGTCGAGGTGGGCAAAAAGAGGTCTTTGGCTGAAGGAACGTATGGGTAAAGAAATGTGTGGATGAACGTGTGAAAGTAAATGGGTGCGTTGTCGACAAATTACTCACTTAATCCTATCTGAATATTTACAAGTACTAAGTAGAAATGGACTTTTCAAACATCATATATGTTATTTAAACATACTATGCTTTCTTCCTTGCAAAATACCAGAACTTCCCAAGCGGATTAGCCTAAATTTACAATCATTTAGTTAAGTGTATATCACAGGAACGCCTGGTGTTCATCTTGGATAGCGTTTGAGGCTCGGGTCCATGGTTATTTTGGTTCGGGCTGGAGGCCATCTTGGCGTGTCTTCCCGTGTGTGACATGAATGTGTTTCACGTTAACACGACATAGCTTCCTCCTAGAAATAGTCTCTCCTTGTCTGCCCTCTAGATGTACAATGAACTATAATGTAGTGCAATTTGTTTGTAATAGTCTATTCGAACCATTTGTCCCAATGCGAAAAAGAGGCGAGAATGGTATTCAGAGACCATTCTCCGATACCTTAAACAGTTAGTGACCTTTTTTCTATTGAGAACTATCTATTGGTAGTTCCATGGTATAATCATAGAGTTACCTACCCTGAATCATTCTCTCTAATCCGTTAAATGAGTATTTGATCTCTTTGGAATAAATAATGGTATTGACGAATACCTTTTCTTCAGTTATATCATATTCTCAGTATCTGATATCTTTCTTTAGTGCTGATTCCATCAACACAGTGCATTTGCAATGTTATATCTTGGTATATCTTGGTACATCTTAGAGTACCACAATGTATCTTACATCTTTTGCCGTGACGTGTCACGCGCGATGATATATGTATTTTTCACTATGATTTGTGTATATTTCAGTGCTCCACCACCATGATCTATTGCCGACATATCGCAGCATACTGCAGCATATCATGACAAGAACACGGCAAAGGCTCTTAACCAGACTGCTAGTTCATGGCAAAAATGCGCGCGATTATACGCAACCTAGCAAGATTAGCAAGACAACCAAATTGTGACAAATCTTACTATATCTTGTGTGTTGATGGAACCAGCACTTTAATGTCTCTGTCCCTAATTGTTTGTCCTGTGTCTGTATGTCTGGACAGCTGTATATCCTTTTCATTGAAGAACAAGATAGATGTAATCATCATTATTATAGCATTTTCCCTGTTGAACATATAGCAGAATAAATCAATGAATTAAGCTCTCTGAGAGGAAATTGAAATAAAGTAAATACAATTGATAGCTGATGAATGAATAGACCTGAATGTGACTGACGTTATAGGCTAAGAATTAAAAGTACGACCAGAAAATTAGACAACCTTGGTTTTTATTACCTTCAATACTGTCTAGGGCACGTTTTACCTAATACCACAACATACCGTGTTTTAGAGCCTCCTTTCTTAGTTTTTTACTGTTGTGATCACCGAAACTGGTTCTGTGGGAAATATTCTCCGTTGTTATATATACCGATGGACTTTCTCAAACATGCATGACTTTGCACAGAAGCTTGTTCATTTATTACAATGAGGCGTCTAACACTGAAAAATACCATGGGTACCATAATTGTATTTGCTACCTCTCTAGCTATGCATGAGATTATTGTTTGCCATCCAGCATTGATGATATATTCTAAGCCCCCTATCTGGTGATATCTTTGTGGTTTTTTGAGAGTTAGGTCTCAACATAAGCCAGGTTTATACCATGGCCTAGATATAACAAGAACACACTGTGATGGTGAACTTGAAGGGTACACTGAAATCAGTTTAGCGACTTAAAAGATCCAGTGTTTGTAAAACGAGTTTAAAAAGTGATCGAAAGTAATGCATATCAGCGGGAGGACTAGCAAATTAATCCTTGGTTAGTATTTTTATAACAATACCATACGGCCACGTTAACTCTGGCTAAACATTCCTGCTCTTCTCCGAGTTTAAGTAATGGATGCTACTGCTAGAACAGGTATCAGACTCACCCTAAAGTTATAAACTACCCCTCCTACTCCTGTTCTTTCTCCTAAATTCTAAATGGTTATGTTTAGAGTCCGGTGCGGGGCTGACTCTTGATTGGATGAGTGATTTATTTAGATCTATTCGCGTTTGGCGTCACTTCACTGTATATATCGGTGAAGGATCATCCCGTCCAGTAATCATTCTGCCGTTTGTCACATTCAAAAACGCCTGCTGGCAAATATGAAGCTATGTATGTTATGGTTCTTTCACCCTCTTGGCACTGGTCCATGATTACTTTTCGGTCAAATAATGCATTTGTTAATAATACATCTGAACTGAAGCTCATGTGACTCACCGTTGAGTTCACAATGTGTGTGCCAGGTAGAGAGTCGAACATCCCCACACTATGCCCCGCCCCACCACCACCTTTAAGTGTGGATCCTCAGTACCATGTACACGGACGACTGCACCTGTCCTCCCACCCCACGCACCACACACCCTCCACCCCCGCCAATTTCCAACCTCTGAATACAAACCTTCCTACACCATACGCCGCACATACTCAGGTTGTGTGGAAAGACTCACACAAGACCTAGCATTCGGATGAAAGAGGGGGCTTTGCTGAAGTGCACAAAGATGACAGTGATACCTGGAGGAATGTATACCACCACTAACGGGCACCTGTGACCATGCCATGACACGGGTCGTCCCTGACTTCTCAAATTAGCTGTGGACAAGTGGCAACTCCTGGGTAAGTAGGCAGGATATATCTGGCCTGCTTTTAATGGTAGTGAACCATTTGGCTCGTAGTATTGGTGATGGTAGTTGTTGGTTGGCCGATCTCTGACCGTACACTATGTAAGGACTATATACTACAGGATAAATATAAACGAGACCGCCAGGGGCGCAGGCAAATAACAGAGCACACCGTGCCGTGAATCTACTACTGGCGATGCTGCAAAGGATTGTGGGATATCCTTGTTATATCGCCTATATTCTGACGCCCGGCTTTGGCCCAGACAAACTATACATGAAGAATATGTATGGAGAGTGAGTAAGACACGCACGTGGCCTCCCTGCATATATCTGTATATCTACACGTGTACTAGATAATATCTTAAGACTATAATTGTGGATATTGTGTACATGTTAACAGGGTATAGTGAGTACATGTACTCTCTTTAAGGGATACTACACGATGTATAAACACACACCTAAACACAGGAGGTAAAGTATGCCATGTGAAATAATGCTGCCCATCCCACTTTATAAGCATTCTATGTATATTAAGATATAAACATGAAAATACCATTTTGCCATCGCCGATTCAGCCTCTATTCTCGATGGTATTGTCCGTGCTGAATGCTCCTAGAAATAACTCGACGGCAAAACAGAACATACTGACTCTTTCATTAAACTGTCAAACCAGAGTTCCTTTTCTCATCACGCTTAATAATGTTCACTACATGACACAGAGTCGGCCTCCAATTTATGATCTATGAGAGATTTGCAACGCAAAGGATCCTATTAGTGTTGTCGTGACAAAAGAGAGTTTCCCAAGCTGAAATTAGGATAAGTCACGATATTCGCTACACCTGTAGTGTACTTGTTATACTTGCTCGTAAATAAGGCAATACACGAGGACCAAGCCCTTGGTCCTAGAACCCTTTCAGCCATATATTTCTTCATTTAAATAATTGACTACTTAGTACATGTCTTTTTTTAAATAAACGCATACCGTAGATAGACGCAACTGAAATATAAAAGCGTTCAAAGAGGAGTTCAGGGGGAATATATAGACTGTACTCAAGTATTGAGCTTATGCTAATGCCACCACACATAAAAATTGAAAATTGATTTTTATCACCTATGTTCTTGTCATGAAAATAGTATGCATGTATTTGCATAAGCCTAATTGGCCCATAAAAGCATCATTCTCCATTCATGTTTTACAATCTCTAACCAATAACATTTCAACCATTGCGGCTACAAATAAAAACAAACTTCCGTTAAGCTTATATCTAAAGTAAACGATTTTACTTGCTATATTTGTCGATGACGACCGCAAGCAACACATACCCTTGATTACATGTCGTGACAGACGAGTGCCTATTAAAAAGTGTTAGTCTTATGTATACACGCATTCAGTGCAGTTGATATTTTTCTTTACAAAACTCAATGGCGATCAGACCTTTAACCCGTACTCTTTACTTGTTTTAGTGAAACTTGAACTTTTCACAATATTTAATGAGCACAATGATTCAAATATGTAATATACATGTAGTCATATAAAAGCATGAAAAATTTTTAAGTATATGCAAAGAATTTGATTCAACTCTATTTCATATATTATGAGACAGAAAGGTCCTCTACAAAACAGAAAACAATTGGTGCTTAATGAAAATACATACCAATTAACCTTGAACCACACATTTCTAAGTATGTGTAAGTTGAACCCTTTTAAGTTTTATACAGACCCTTAACACCTCCATTGTGCCCGTCCTAGTCGGGTAGAGAAGAACATGGGTAGCGTTCTAGGTGTGCGGCTCAAGAATACAGTTTGTATACACGTTCAAACAAGGCAAATTGCCCGTAGCGTGACCTGACCAAATAGACAGTTCGGCTAGAAAGGATTTAGTAGGGACGTGCCGGTAACTGTCCAGGGTCATGGGCGCTGTTCCCCGGCATGGGTGAGGATCTCATTGAGGTGAGTGAGGTTCCTCAGCAGGAGGGACAATTGGTTTCTCATTTGACAAATGTTTTCCATGCACCGGTAGCAAATGCGATTTTCTTGTGAAAGGGTAGCCTCTGTGAAGAGCCAAATATAGAACCGAGGAAATCTCCCTCACTCATTTTACAGTCGGCGACACCTTTTGTCATTGGAGGTTAATCCCAAGAATTTCCATTCGCACATTTATAAATAATAGTAAATTGGTTCAGCTTTGTGTATCAATATGTCTAATGAAACCTGTTCATTTTATCAAATCATTTTGTCCATCCATTATGACGTATTCTTCTGAAATACAATGTCCATCTCATCCCATCATTGAGTCACTGTACTTTAGTGCATCCTTATCAATGATTTGTTTAGAATAGAATTTTCGAGACAAAAAATTAAGGATTTGATAATCGAACCACCCTTGATTGAATGTATCATACGTTCAATTGGTTTTGAGGATTGCTATATGGAAAGATTGACTAGGTATACAAATACACTAACACATTCGAACCTCTGGGAAAAAAATGGACCTTTCCCAAAAAGTAAAATTCGCCACATCATGCACACTGATGTTTGTCTGTTGACTTAACGATCCGTTTTGGATTCTTTCAGATATATCATGCCAGTAAAAAGTCGACGGGGACAGCCAATTGACCTGGTGGGGGCTGCCATCATAGATAAATGTCCTTATTAAGCCGATGCTCAGATACAAGCTGAGTCTGGGTTCGTCTTCTCGTCGATACCACCATCGGCGACGTATCAATCATTGACGGGCGGCATACATAACCAAGTCACCATGGAAATCAATGACCTACAAGACAGCAGTCAGGAGACTTCAGGTAACCACAAAGTGACACTGCGTAAGGCCAGTAGTCTTTCTAGGTTACCTACCCCACAGGGTTCTGTGCGCGGCCCACAGTCAGCCATATCGCCTATCAGCGTGTCGCCCACCACTGGAGTCCCGCTCCAGAAACCCTCCTTGCTAAGCCCCAACCTAGTCCCTCCCCCACGCACAAAGCGAGACTCTCATCTTCGCATCTCCCCTACAAAAGCACGGGAAGGATCGGCAACATTCACGTATAATAGGTCAAAATCAGCGGCTCCTACACCTCCTCCGAGGACGTCCCCGAGGCCATTAAGTTCTCCAGTCGCCTACAACTCATCCTCGGTAGACGGAGAAACAGGGCGGACATCGCCAGGTTTCCCGCGGAGACCGTGTTCTCCACCAGTTGTGATGTCAGGGACGGCAAGATCGTCCGTGTCGACGCCGTCGCCGACGTCACCAACGGCGCCCCAGCGTCTGTCACGTGAACGGCTACGTTCTCACTCGCCTCCATTGTCGGTCCATTCAGAGAGAAAGGCGCCTGTGTTCCGGGCACCCCCTGCTCCCACCAGACCTCCTCCACCTTCCTCTGAGATCAACAGGCAAAATCCGGAGGTGAAACAGGTGAGTTTAAGGACAGATTAGCACTAATGATGTCATATGTTTACACTTCCTTTGATTATAATTATAATAGACGGGGTAATTCGTGTTACAAATTATCCTCATTCTAATTACATGTTCATACGTTATTTAAGTAGTTAATTGGATACGGTTGGGTAAATAAGTACTAATTTATGGAGATGGTGGTATATCTAGAAGGCATTTCCTCAAATCATATAGGGGCCAAACCCCTTATTCCTTTGGATGATAAACCCAGGTGGTTCACTTCGGAATTAGACTCATGGACACCCCCCCCCCCCCCCCCCCCAACACACGCACCTCTATCCATATACATTAGTTTTAAAAGGGCAAAGGTAAGAGAGCTTTCTGGGTGAGAAGGGATTGATATGGATGAGTTCCCACAATATAGGTGTTTCTATTGAATGCCAATTAGCGGTGAGTTCTTCACTTGGGCGTTCGCTCGGACAAAAATGACCAGTCCGGCCGTATGCCTATACAGTAACAGCAATCACAAGTGTGAATGGTGATTGCAGGAGAGTTTGTTATTGACAGATTAGACTGCTGGAACAATCAAGGGCACTGTGTCTGGGCAGTCTAAACTTCAAAGTTGACAATTGTCTTGGTTTAACTTGGAAAAAGATGAGCCTATGACAGCTAGGCCTGCCAATGTATTATTGTGTATATCCAGTTTTGGTGTTTATGTGTTATCTAAGCTACATCTAAAGTATCATTAAGGTAATATGCATATATGACACACCAAACTGGAGCTGGAATACCACAGAGAACGATGTAGTCACTGTTATATCTATGGAAATAATGTACATGGGTATCATAAATGTATTACGTTCATACACTCAGTGCTCCAATGCTAAATAATACGTTGCCAGGGGGTCGTTTGCCTTCAGGCATTGCGTAACCAAGAAGATAGGGTGTGATGCCGGCCTGTGGAAAAAGGTCTATAACAGCCTTGGCTTTATACATACTATATTTGAATTGCCAAACAGATAGAAGACATTGGACATGAAACATAAAGGAATCTTATTGATACTAATGAGCAGAGATTACCCTTTTCTCGGACAGGGCTCCACTTTCCACCAATAACAAAAATATTTCTGAATATGTTTTGGCTTCCCCGCAGTCATATCAGAAATTGTTAGAGAAATTTTCATTTGTGACTGTTATTCATCAGCTAACAAATCTGCCATTACAAATCCGTATTCTGGCAGGATTTTGACAAATGATGAAAGGGTCCATGATTACAAGAAAGTCTATCGTGAAAGGGGATGTGGGGTTGAAAAACAAAGGTCCTTGTGACCCAAATGGAGGGGCATTGAAAGGAGGCTAATGACACTCCGATAACCCCTCGCACCCCTCTCATAAGATCTCACACTCTCTAAGTCGTATTCTGTACAAGGTTCTCACTGCGCTCTATGGGAGAAGGATTCTTACTGGACTAGGCTTAGAGCCTTGAGAATCCACTGGCACACAGTATTCCCGCTAGGCGGCATCATTGAGATTATAGGAATCTTTGAGTTACATTGATGTATGCCTTTAGCACTGGAGGCAGGCCAGTGGATTCTCAGGGCTCTAAGCCTAGTTAGTTAAGAATTATTCTCCATAGAGCAGAGTGAGAGTACAGAAAACGACTTAGAGAGTGTGAGATCTTATGAGAGGGGTACCCCTCGCTGCCACCCCATGCAAGTTGTTCACACTATTTTTTGCATTCCCTCATATAACCCACATACATGTAACTTGCTTTCCGTTGGCACTTGTGCAATGTGTACCGCATCATGACCGTACCTAACTCTTTATCATTATATACATGGACAATAATCGATGTAGTTTTGGACATGTTGCTGTAAACTACAAGGGGTTGGCGCGTAGTTACCACGTCAACCTCGAACGGTTTATAGAACTGCCTGTTCACAAAACCATCATTTCTTGTATTTATTATCCATCTTCTCCGATTGATTAAACCCATATTTAAGGGGGTATCAATAGGGACTATTTTTCGGTCTTATAGCACAAGGGGACTATTTTCCCGTATACCACAGATTTGAGGCGGTATACCACAGATTTAAATCTGTAAACCATGGTTATGGTATCTGACAGTATTTAAACAATGGGTAGTGGTTTACTGAGTCCCCATATATTCTCAATTGGCACTTTGTTAACCATGGATATCAAATATGGATATCATTGCATGATACCTATAGGCAATTTTATTCATATTTATCTGCTTTTATTAGTGAATAGACAAGACACTACTAGGCCATCACATAAAGTACATGTTTAACGGTTTCGTCCTTATTGAATAAGTATTTATATTGCATGTTATGTGTGAATATGTTCAGAAGGTTAGCTATGCTCATGACAAGTTTGTGCATGTGTAACTGTCAAGTACCCGGTACTTCTGTGAGAAGTGTTCTGAATGTGCACTCCATTATGTCCTTGTACTGTAAGTGTATCCCTCTGTATAATACAGACTCCCAATTACTTTGACCATTTAACACCACATTGCAAATGCTCTGAAGAAACGGTTAGAAGAACTGGGGATGGAAATGATCCGCCTTATTAGCCGACTGCTTTGCTTATGAGAAAAGAGAAAATTATTCTTGTAATTCTTACTCTGAACAAAATCTGATTTTCAAAGTAAGATTCTTATGATGGTGAATAAAATCTATAATTGAGAAGCAGCATGCATTATTGGTATTATTTCCAAAGATATGAACATCTCGCGGTTTGTGATTATTCGAAACAACAATATTTCCTGAAGCAGCAAATAATTGCATCGGTAAGGTATAGCCCCATACTAAAGGCTATAACCATAATAACTATTCTTTGAATGTCCTTGGAATTGTTTCCAAATCTGTGTCTTACAATCTAACAAAGAGTACCGCCTATATACATAAGCAATCATTCATCAAGCCATCATCAGGTTACACCCTTCTGTCAACATCAATAATACAAGGAATTTTAGTGTCAGCTATCAAGGTCAAGTTACACAATGCATAAGTACAGGTATACACCTGTGCCCTTGATCTAGAAAGGACACTTATGTATTTGCTCTTGAGACAGGTAAAGTATGCATGGTCAGGAAACATGATCTCCAGAAGAATGGGTCTAATTCAATATTGAATGATGTCAGAGTTTGTGTCCAAGTATTTGGTGATTGTTTTCTCCTTGCAGAAGTTAGAGTAACACGTGTTAAATGCGAAGATAGTGAGCGTTAGGAGACCGCATGCATCATAACTCTTGCCTTTTAGTACTACATTATGTATATCAAAGTACGGGTAGGGAAATTAAACGTGTTTTAGGTGAAACTGCTGATTTAAGTATATGTTTATCTCACCCGTGGTATTTTTTTCTCCATCGACCTAACATTGGGAACTCATATCCAAAGCCATTTGAGTATTTAGAACAAATACTCAACAGGGGATTATGTCACAAAGGTTAGCCCATCAGTCAATGTGAAGGGTGAGATAAATTCAGAAACCTATTAAATTTTAGGGTTGGAGCTCAATCCCATCTCATTTGAATCGCTACATTATTCATGCAGCTTCGCCTTGTAAATTACTATGCAATTCAAACTTGATGGGATATGACCTCTAACCGTAAACTTTCATATGTTTCCTTTATATTATATACATGTACTTTGATGGTAATAGCCAAGATCGACCTACCCACCACCCTAGGGCCTGAACGGGAAACTTGCTTAAGGGCTGGTTCCACCAACACGATGGATTTGCGGTGGTATGTCTTGGTGTTTCTTGTTACATCTTACAGTGTTGGGATATGTCGTATCTCCTATGTCACAATACATAGCGGTATCATGTGTCTATTTTGGTTCTCCACCACTGTGACACCTTAAGAAACATTGCGACAAATAGGCATACGATTATTCAAACCTACCCCAATTTAGCAAGACAACCAAATCATCGGTAAGGCAGAATCTCCAGGTAGGTAATTCCCAGTGCCCTATACATTTCCCGTGGAGCCTCTGTAATAGGTGGGTAATAAAGTATATTTATCTTTCATGAGAAATATATATACATGGCAGATTGCATATTCAGATTTCTTCGGGAGGGGGGGTGGGGAGTTATGAGTATGAGTCATTTTTATAACAATATTTGCAAGTGTTTGCATATGTATGTGTACTTCCCAAATGGATGTCCCAGGCACCAATAAAAAGGACATATTGGGGCTGGGTCCATTATTGAAATTGATAAGCATAATTGGCATCCTACAAGGCTAGGTCTCAAGCACTCTCCTAGCAGATATCCTGCGCTCTACTTCCTGCGGCCGCTTGTATCTCTGCACCGACCTGCCTGTTTGGGACAGAATCTGTCCCATCCGCCAGTTTTTTCAAATATCCTAAATTCTTAGGGATTTGGGGTTTATTTTGTGTACTTCTTGTAAATAGAGATGAACATATTTATTTGGTAAATAATATACACTAATTTCTGTTACTATTGTTATAAAGCCAGATAGAATCTTTGGGATTACTTTCTACAGTGGATAGCACCTCATGTGTTATTGGGTTTTGTTTTGTTTTGTGCTCACTTGAAGGGGCAGTCTGATCAACTGTGGATTCACATAGTAAAGTGGTTTAGAACTAAAAACAAAACAGCAGGATTGTCTATTGGCTCATTTAACAATTCCCACATTTCACAACTCATAATATATGAGTTCTTTGAGTTTCAAAACTGTTGACAGTTGAATTGTTTTGAATCTGAAATTCTAGCTGGTTCCCCTGTCCTTATTTAGATACCAGGGAACCAGCATTGGGTTGAGGCAGAGATTAGCAAGCGCTAGTGCCGCGAAAGATCTGGGAGGAGAGTGGGTCTCAAGAGTTGTGATAGCAGAGCAAGCTGTGAAAACGGTTAGACTATGGCTGTAGGTGTAGGTGTGAGTTTATACATCACACTATGAGGAGACAGCTGAATACATCTTATAGTCTATTAGAGGGTATATTTATACATAAACTGTATACATGTACCTGTATAAACTAACTTATTCATATTTACATCATTACAGGCTATACATACCAATATACATACCAATAATGATGAAAGATAAGTGCATGATACCAGTAATTTTCCTCATAATAGTCAACATTTAAGCCTACATATTTCTGCTATAAGTCATCAAATATTACACACATTTTAGGAGTTCTAAGTGAGTGACTTATAATAAAGATTTGACAGTTTGAAAAGCAGTTCAAGTATTCATTTTTGAAATTAGGTAAATTTGTAATAAAATAGAGAAGACATACCGGGTATGTACAAATGATCTCTACAAATATATTTTGATAAACATAGGTTTTAGTTGGTGAAAACCTCTATTTTCTATGAATGCCATAGGCACCCAATGCACTGTGAAGCCACATCAGGGATCACGCCTGGTTCTGGTGTGAAATACTGGACGCCATAATAAGTTTTTTTAATGTTCATTCAATATTGATTATTTGTAATCAGTTATTTATTTGTAATCTCATTTACCATATTTGGTGTTGCAGTTCATACTGTCATATAACTTGTTTTAATATTGAAAACACAGAAAAATGAGGAACTATATAACGGGCGTAAGTACACACCCATTTACCACCATGCTAGACAGTGCTGTGACCTTATCATATGTGCAGTCATTTTATATGTTAATAGATTGTCCATTCTTGTTATTAATCTTGTAGGTGGGCAATGCATACAACTAGGAGCAAATTATGGTATGTTCAACATTGATGAACGAGGGTCCAGTCATAAATTAAAAGGTTTGGGTTACGTTCAGTTTATGGATAGTTTTATATAACCCACTTGCAGCCAGTCAACTTGCCATTTATGCAATTACATACACAATAATAATTGGTTTTGGATATGAGTGGCCGTAATCTCTGAGTAGTTGACGTATTGTAATATCCGAGCGACAGCGACGCGAAGCCC
The DNA here is from genome assembly GCA_950022655.1 of Alentia gelatinosa. Taxonomy (NCBI): domain Eukaryota; kingdom Metazoa; phylum Annelida; class Polychaeta; order Phyllodocida; family Polynoidae; genus Alentia; species Alentia gelatinosa. Next base: position 46,399,872 of record OX465587.1, on the reverse strand, counting down.
ATTCCATTCAGTGCAATCGTGCGTCGTAGAGTGCGTCGGAAGGCGCGTCGGTATGCATGGGAAGCCCAGTAGGATCGCGGCTTAAGGTAGAAAAGAAAGAGGCCAAGGTTTATGTGACCAAGAAACATTCTACCGAAGCAAGCCAGTTTCATAAATGCCTGACATCAAAACTGGTTTTGCAGTTCAGTTGGGTATTAGAAATTTAAAGTACATACAGTATACATCATTTCGTTCCTGCTACTTATATCACATGAAATTAATTTTAGAATCCGGGTGTATCTGATATACGAATATACATAGAGATTCCTAGCTTATGAAAGACCTATGCCCTTCAGAAAATCACAGGCCTCCTTGAAATCTGGGACAAGTTGAGAATATCGTTTGTGGCCGACTTTAGCAGGAGATTCATCTTACGTCACACACGAGTAAACCTTACCTACACCCCCATTTTGATCCTTGAGAGTTGAGGAGCATGCTCCTAAATACAATTTCTGTGTAAACAATTGATATTGTTTAGGGAATTTAGCTGTCAGGATAAATGTTATACCGCTGGCCTGCTGCTGATATTAGGCGACAGGTTATGCTTATTAACCTTTTGCCTCAGGGTAGAAGGTGACAACACAAATGGCTGTTTGAAATATAATAAAAAGCTTGCAGGAAGAAAAACATTTATAATATATGTTTCCGCTTATGATAATTCTTGCCCAAACTGAAAGTATCAGTATATATATATATTGGTCTCACGAATAAAATGATATCTTTTCATTTATTGTATAGCTGTTTTGTATTTTTAAGATACGGAATCTTATGGTGGTACAATCAGTTTGTTAGTTTTTTTATCAGAACAAATTTTACTTTTTATAGTTTCTTTTCCGTCTTACTTAGATAATGCCATCATAGATATGATCACATTATACATATGTATTTGAAACTTAAGGGTGTCTTGTTGTATGCCTACCCCTTAAATTGTCCTGTAACTATAGGTAACCACAGTGATCACCTAAGCACACCTGGGGAGGAGGCTGGTCGAGATAGCCTGAGGATTCGCCCGTAACAATGGTTGTATTGTCAGTAATGGACTCTCGCCAAAAGGAAAGCAATCGGTGACAGTTTTCATTTAGAAACATACACATTCCTATGGACGTTCTCCTGTGCAAAAAAGGGTGGTCCCAAGGTCAGATTGTGGTGATCCCAGGGTTAGATAGGCCTATCATTCACATGTTAATATCTTAACTTCCAATCACACGTATACACCTCTTTTATTTACGTGTTTATGTACGGATGTATGTATAACCATGAATGAGTGCGTGGTCTTGTGTGAACTTGCATTGATACATATGCTACAGATTATGGTTAATGTATCGGTCTTGATAAGAATCCAATTCTTCGTCAGTTCTGTGTAGTTCTGCACCTGTAAATCCGTTTTTAATGCTCAAATAGTCAGCAATTTGTATTCCTCTCCGGTGCGTTTCTTTAACCATCAACATGTACATATCGGTTTCTCTCCGTTTGCATTAATTCCTGTCAATCCCTCACTGTTTGTCTGTCGCATTCTCTGCCCCTACATGTCGGCAATTGTTCTTTGAGTTTGTCTATCACGATCCCCTTACCCTTTATCTTTTATGCCTCGTACCTGACTTAACTGTCTGTCAGACTGTCATGCTCCTGGCTGTCTCTCCTATGGTGTGACTGTTGTACTGTTTAGCTGTATACCATTTAGTATACGTGATGAAGTAATATATATATATGAACGAAAAATAAGATTTATTACATGATACATACGAATGCGTTAAATAAATATATCGGAGGGTCTATTCTGCAATCACAAAGGGCAAATATATCTGGCTGGGTGGATGACTGAGTCCTACTTATTTTATTTTCATTGTATACCCTAAAAAAATGTCCCCAAGAGTAGTTGATGACTTTTCTTCTGCCTGGGGCAATCCATGACCTACTAGCTTATACAGGAGGAGGGTTGATGAATACTCTGTATATTGCTATATGTTGTTTAAGTGTTATCTATTCAACTGATTTCCTGCTATCATCCGTACAACGCTACTCTAAAAAAAGTCAACATTGGTTTCTTCGTTAGAATACATATGCGCATGTATAATTATTTCCTTGATTACCCACCAACCCGCATGCATATCTCCTTGAAAATAAAAGATGTCTACCTAGCGAACAAGATGCAAAGTAAAGAATGTGAATATGTTATCAATGTCCATATGAGAATTTGAAAGCTAAATCCTACGAACAGCTTGTATAATCTATAAGTGCTTCCAGTGGTTTCATCCCCTTGACCCCGCAGAGTGAATTTGACACTCGACCACTAGGTAAACTATGTAAACCAATAAGGCTATCTAATTTCTAAAAGCCACGCCCTTTAGATTCTCATGTAATAGTCTCAGGGGTTTTGAAAGAGAATCCTGGATACAGATTTATAATATCTAAAATACAACTGCTTCATGGGGCTTCGCCCCTTGGACCCCCTAGAAAGAACAGTGAACCCAGACAGCTTGTATAACATCTAAACCCGAGTCCTTCCAGGGGCTTTGGCCTCTGGATCTCCAGGAGAGTCTTTGTTTCTGGACCCTGGCAACTCGTCTCAAGGGTGTGACTCACCTTTCCATCTCACAAAATCCTGAGTAGAATCCAAATGAATCCAAATGCTTCCGAGGGCTTTGCCCCCCTGGGCCCCCAAGAAGGTCTTTACTATTGGACCCTTGGCAATATTCCCAAATAAATCCCTAGAAACAACAACAGGAGATCGCTGGATGCCTGCCAATTCTCCAAGGTAGTCAAAGGTGATCAGTACATGTATATGCTACAAGTGGTTAAGTGTAACAGCAGATATTGCTGTTATACTTGGAAGAGTTCCATGTTTCTGATCAATGAGGACAGGTTTCTGCCATTTTCACCTGATGATTTTGGCCGATTATGGCATCAAGCACTTCCCACTTAGGCCTACTATTTGACACTTTTGGGTAGATGATTATCAGGTGGAATAGGGGATGACAACAGGTCAGTCATTTCTTTATAGATACATCTTAGATCCCTAAGAGGCCTATTCCACCAAAAAGTCCCTCAGCAGGCGGGTTTTTGCCCTCCAGCAGGCGTTTGCCGGCGGGCCGGCCATCCAGCCGCCCCTAAACCCCTAAATTCTAGGAGCTGTTCCACCAAAGCCCCACGAGGCGACCAACAGGTGTACACAAGGCGCCCGGCGAGCGCCCGTAGAGCCGGCCGGACGCGGCGCGGCGATACACTCACAGCCGGTTCGCTATTGCCGTCTGGTGGACATTAGCGGCACTAACGCACAAGGCCGCGGTTCTCTATCGATCCGATAGGCGGCGCGGCGTGCGGCGATACACTACGACACTCTGAACCCGCGAAAGTCGTGTATCGAGCAGAGCAGCGTGGCCGCACGTCGGGAATTGTACGGGAACGGTCAGAAAACGTCAAATAACCGCGGATTTACAGGTTAAATCGAACAATGAAGGTAAATAAAGATAAGGATTGATGTTATGAATGTGTATGGCACGCTATGGTGCTAGAATTCTGCCAAAAGTGTCGGAATTTTCGATGTCCTTTTGCGGCTTCGGGTATCGCCAGTGTCGGCCGCGCAGTGTTGTCGGCTTTCCCTCGCCGCGGGTCCCAGCAGAGCCCGCGGCCGTGCTTCTTTCAGCGTAGCTCTTGACACGCCGGCCAGCCTGCCGGGGGCTTAAAATCAAATGAATCGGTTTTCCCCTGCCAGGGTTTGCGGGGGACGTTGCGCTGATAATACCCGGCCGCCCGCCCGGCCTTCTCTGTGGTTATCACTATATTTTGGTGGAACACCTCCAAAATTGGCTATTGCAGGAGAATTGTCCCAGGCCGGCGGCCAGCGGCCACCAACAGGTCAGCCGATACTGCCCGGCTACGAGGTTTTGGAGGCACGGTGGCCGGCAGGGGACGGCCGTGTGGGGCCTGTCAGCTCTCATGAGCTGTTCCACCAAGCAGATTATCGCCGCCGGTGAGAGTTTTTGGCCGGCTATTGCCGCCGATCGCCAATAGGCGACCACAAGGGGCCCGGCCTGGGCTTGTGCCTCCTTGGTGGAATAGGCCTCTAAGGATGTTGTCATGAAACTAGTAAAGCAAATGATATTGACAAAGTTAGAATGCAGTGATATCATTCATTATGCCCTAAGTATGCTGGAAGTATCTGGATACATTTGATCAGTGGCAGACTGCTCACATTCTCGATTCTTCAGGGTCACTTCCCCATGAAAAAGAAGGCCTTTCCCTGATGATGATTTCTACCATAAATGCATTTGATGATGATTTCTACCATAGCCCTATTCACATATATGAACCCCACCAGTTTATAAATCCATTGAAAATATATACTCAGCTGTAGCTTCTAAGGGAGATTATCTTCAGGTTTCTCTTTGAGATAGAAATTGTGCTCCCAACCAACGAAGTAAATGCTGAGCAGTCATGAGGTGGGAATGGTTTATTACAGGGTCGATGATTATGCACAGGGATAGGCCTAAATCCCAAAATGCACTACCTCACAACTTTTTCTGCTTGATCAAAATGTCAGCACTGTATGTGATTGGTTGGTTTAAAATGGTAATTATTACAGTAAAGTATGATAAAGTAGCAATAGCTTTTCTGTGATCTAGGAGATCAGGAGTTTTGTCTCATGTAATGTCTCCCTCTAAAGTAATGGTCTTTTATAGTAGCTTTGTTATCTTGTGCTATCATATAGGGCCTATATATAGGCCTAAGGAAAAAAATGGAATGGGGTGTTTCGAAAAGTGTGTCATAATATTTTTGGAGGGTGGTACGAAACGTGTGACAAAGTGGGACAGGGGGTGAGGGGTCCTAGAAATGCCTTAAAAAAGTGTGACATAATTTTTTTTATAGCATCAATGTAGGGTCTGATGATTTATTTATAACTAGATCTAGATCTAGATCTACCCTGGTACTTATTCTGCTTTCTCATGAGTTCAAAGATAGCGCAATGTTGTCTTAAAAATGAAAGTTAGATCTTCCCGAGCAAGACAAGATGAAAGCACCTTGAACGACCACCGACTGTCTGTCGCGCCATCTCATGGCACTTTGGACAACGACTGCGCACCCTATGTACTGCCGCCTCCTATCGACAGCAATGGGTGTAAATTGCGGCGTCCGTACTGCCCCCTGTGTGCAACGCAAGGCACATCATAGTCAGATGGGATAGCAGTCAAGATGGCAACGGGTGTGCATTCTACTGTGAAATTTCTATTGTTTCCTGCGTTTCTAGATGATCTATCGATTTTTGGATACACTTATGAGTTTTGATATTAATCTTGTTTTCTTATTCTCCTCCCATGATGGATATAGATCAAAGACAGGTGAGTAATTCTTCATTTGGATTTGTATTCTACTACCGGAAGTTGCTACTGTCTCACTGTATCGGCTGTTGATTTGAAGTTTTGGAGGGAAAGACAAGCATGCCGAAAAGGCCGTCAATGGGATGAATTAATCACAATTTGAGTCATGTTTCGAGATATGATTAATCTGCATTTCGTCTTTGTTAAAATATATTGGGTTTATTTAGGAAATGGGCTTTCAGGCAGATCGTATTCATTGTGTATGTCCAAATGTCTGAGCGCTTCGCCAGGTTTTTACCCCGCGTTCGGTGCTTCGTTCCCCGTCAACTTCAGGTGTCGAGAGCGCTGTCTCGAACAGCGTCTGGGAGACTGACACACACAGAAGCACGCTTGCGTAGTGCTCTTCTCCTTTAGCCTAGTATATTCCCCGGGCCAGCAGTCAAACTGAAGAGTGTGGTAGTTTTCAAACCAAATGAGTCATCTTTCTTGATTTAGACCCGTTGGTGGTATAATTTGTTTACCCTAAACCGCCGCGTTGCTGTCAACCCATCCGAAGCCCCATCCACTTCATACAATGTATTTGTTAGACCATGGTACGCCTGCAAATAGTTGTAGCCGAGAGCTCGAATCAAGGTTGTGAACAGTAGAATCTAGAGTCTAGATTCCATTAAGGTATCCCTACCCAACTGGGTCTAAGATCCCAGGCCATGGTTATGTCATTTCTCTAGGCAATGACTCATTGAATGATTGATACTGATAGTACAACTAGGCTTCATAAGATGAGACATTGTAAATACACATAAAGATGCAGACATGGGTTTGTATCAAAAATCAGGATTATATGCACAGATTTACTGAAAATCCAAATGGCTCTATGTTATCACCTGAGACTTAGTGTTGGGCTTATTAAAGTATTATAAGCACAGACTTTGGACTAGGCTTGGATTTGCTATTAATAGTATTATTACCTGAAGCTGTATGTTGTTACTTGCTCCAAGATGTGAATGGCTTCACCGTTTACTTATTTAGCATTGTGGTCTCTATTGCTGGGTCCTGATACCCCTTTATGCCGTGCCACATCACCTAACGTTGCATGTATTTTAGATATTATGGAAGCCTATCAGTGTAACTGTAAACATGCATAGCATTACATCGTGTATAATAGACTGATCACGTCAGTTTAGTCATATCCTCATTCTTACTAGCTTGGACATACAGATTAAAACGTCGATAACACACAGCTTCCAGACCTACATCAGGTACAATCCAACACAAAAGTAACTGCGCCATGCAATTTACCTCAGTGTGTTATAACGCAAGGCAATTAGAAAGAATAACAGAGTGTGACCTATAACCCATATACATAATAAAGATGATTCCAAAATATAATACCGCTATTTTCACATTGCACTGATGCAAGTAGGTCTACTTATCAATATTAAACTATTGTTACATGTTAGACCTATTGCCACAGTGACAGACAACCAGGTGGAGCATACCTGAATATAGTGGCCTGCAAAGACGTTAACCTCTATTTTTACGCAAGATTTAGTGCGATTATTTTCCCGTTGGTGAAACCTGTTCAGTAGGTGCTCGCCACATATTGCGACGCAATGTCAAACCGCCTAAGCTACCATTGCGGACATGCACAGTGTACTGGGTCAAACCAACGATTATACTCGTTGGTCAAACCTAGCAACCCTAAACCAATCACACCCTGCTGTTGTCAAGAATGGGCGATGCAAAGGACCAGTAGTGTAGATAAGCGCCTGTTCTAATATAGGTTAACTAACGCTTAAGTATTGAGAATAAACTTTTGTTGGATAATTCCCAAAGTTCTATAGAACAATGAAGGTGTCTATGGTGTGCAAAAGGAACCCAATAAACCGCACCGTATCATTAAATCTGACACTCACGGTACAGTAATGTAGACTGGCAAACAAAATAACATGGTATTTTCAGATGGCGACAATAACTCATTGATATCAAGTGACCTACATCTATAAATTTAATAATGATCCCTCTTGCATCTTTTTCCAGCCAGCTCTAGGATACTACCAATAGCGTCTATTCTAAAGAATGCTACTTAGATTAGGCTGCCAGAAGAGAACTGGCCACACTGATATACATAGCCAAAGACTGATAGCCTCTCCTTTGATCCACTGATTGCTAATCTATTCCAGGGATGGGAGTAGTTTTTTTTTACGTGTGTGTGTGTATAATACGGAAACAATTTTACTGTGGTTGTACATAATAAATATGATGTATTCTCATTTATCTCACCCCTGGTACAAGCTTAGCCATTGAAATACCATTAGAAAAAAATACTCAACGATCACCCCAGTAAAGTAACAATACTATGCCACGGCTGTGGCGTAGTGAATGTGAGATGACGTCATATGGATTTGCTAGGTATATTTTAATTATTTTGATGTTGTGATCAAAAGGGGTGAGATAAATCCAGAACCACACTCGAATCGTATGATACACAATACTCCACTCGTTTAAATGTGCCGTAATCGTCACTCGGCTTCGCCTCGATAACGATTGCGGCACATCCAAACTCGTGGAGTATTGTGTATTTATGCGATTCTCGATGTAGTTCTATATAATTACCTATATATTCTCATATACACATACGTCACACTGTGACGTACGGGGTATGTGATCACGTCTCGAGGTAAAATTTCGCCATTTTTAGGTATATAATATTCGAAAACAGGCTAACTGTCTTCGTACGTCAAAATACCTGGTAAAATCATTGATCACATGTAGACATCCCTCTGCCTACGGTATCAGGATGTATGTGATCAATAATTTCACAGCATATTTTCTGTGTACGAAGGTAGTTTATGTATAAAATTGACGATAAAAGGAACCGATGCCCCTGTCTTTGATAGTAAAATAGATATTGTTTTTAAGAAAAGGTATAGGTACTACATTCCTTTTTACTTATCATTTCAGTTTGTAAACCCCGAGGTACCTGGATACGTGGGTTTCGCCAACTTACCAAATCAGGTTCATCGGAAGTCTGTAAAGAAAGGCTTCGAGTTCACGTTAATGGTGGTTGGTAAGTACAACAATATTCTCCTATTTCCTCCCATTGTGTTGAGCTGGTGTAGTATCGTAGCTCGTTAGAACTTCTAGTACCCTTTACTACTGTCACCAGGCTAAGTACCTTGGGTTAAGGCCTACTCTGCAAAAGGCACACCTATGGCGGTGTAGAATGTAGTGCAATATTCAGACGTGAGCAGATATCTTTTTCAAAAGATATTTATCAATTTTAGAAGATAATTATGGTTGCTGTACAAATGGGTTGAGAGAGTGTAGGGAACAGTGGCTGGGGTATAAAATGGAAGATTTAGAAGGAAACCCACGAGATGAGAATTTAACGAAGCTGAATGAATAACGTAGCGGTCAAACGAGGTGGAGTACAGACCAAGTTTTTCCCATGAGTGGCTTTCTGATTTTATCTCACCCCCTATAACATCATTTATTGCTAGAATAACTCTCCAAATTAGCCATTGAGTATTAGGTACGATACTTTCACGGCCGTGGAGTACGAGTTCCTAAGGTTAAACCTATGGAGAAAAATACCGGGGTGAGATAAGTGACAGTATAGCATTAGAAGCTACGCAGTGGATCGAAGCGGTTGCTGAGGTAAAAGGAAAGATTATTGAGGTGAGGGGCTGGTTATGAAGGTAGATGGCTGTCGCTGTGGATACTACAGTGAAGGGTCGGTGGTGCATGTGCCATATTAAACAAAGCTGGTGAATGTTAACGAGGGAATACGGTAACAGTCCCATCTCACGGCCAAATGACGTCATGAGGGGTAGGCATAGGATGCTGAGACTGGCGCCATTCCACATCACCACTACCTGTAACACACATGAACCCCTCCTATCATTCCCACACTTCCTCCCATCATATCTTGAGATAATTCCCATCACCCTCCCAGTTTTTTATCCACATTAACAATTTGGTTCAGGTGTAAAATAACCTTGAGAAAGTCTGGTAAGGACCTATAATGGTTGACTGGACGTTAAATCAAAACAAACAAACAAGCTTACTCCACGATCACAATCTCCCAGTATGCCTGCTCCACCTTATTGCCTTTCGTTCACATCTCCTAGATTCCATCTCGTCGTTACATAACCCTAGCACTTGTTATGTCAGCTAAACGCAAATTAAATCAACCCAAACGTCTCCCTCTAGATTACCTCTCATCTACACTATCCTCCAGCCATACTGATGATACGCCATTTCTGCCCTTTATAGTTGGTGTTATCTAAATCCACTGATAAGAACTTTGTTGCTAAGCAACACTGCCATTTAAGCACATCCTGAGCACCACTTGGGTCTGACTCTCTGTGTAGGGAAAACTATTCATTCCACATCATCTGAGATATATGCCTAGAACGATCGATATGGGTATACATTTAAAACTAAGACTACATTCAGTTACTGCTTAGAATTTCAAATGTATCGACTCAGTTTACTTGGATTTATTTCCATCATTTCCTTCAATTGTTGGGGAAAGGTAATAAAAAAAAATTGTAATCACCATCTGACGGAAGGCCGATGTTTCCTGTCGGGACAAGACGGTATCTTCCTGACCCACCAGGAACTAGCGCGCGTTTGCCACGTGACTCAGATAACTTATTTCTGGCAGGCCAGGGTTACGCCAGCGAGATAACCAGTGCTCCGCCCCCGCCCTCCCTTGTCCCGCGGTCACACGAAGACCCTCTTGTCGGTGTATAATCTACAGGAGCCTCGTTCCTCACCCCTCTGGGCACGTGACAAGACTGTTTGTTGTTCTTTCAGTATTTCCTGTATTATGGACGGCCGTTCTCTCTTACCCTTTACAGTTAAGCCCACATTTTAAAATGCAAGTCTTATTATAAACATTGTAATATTGACTATTGTATGCCATATCTCCTCATATAGAGATCGGGGTAAATGGTAAAATTGATAAGCCGCGTCCATATTTCTAGCATTTTATGATTATTTGATATTTTTCATTTCAAAATAGATTAAGATTAGAACCGATTGCCATAACGGTAAACCAACCCAGCGCCAAATACAGCTCCACCGCCCACTGTCAGTCCACAGCAGGTTCAGCAAAGCACTAGGATTTAGCATTAAGAAGTTGATCTTTAATTTGCATTTCTATTCTATAAGGCGTCTTTGCTCATGAAATGTTAATCTACTTATCACTCTATCGTGTGTGACACAGTTACACCCCCTACATAATCTTAAAATGAATCAAAATCTAATTTCGGTGTAACAATTTCATACTTAATTTAAAAGATACCTTTAAAAACGGGGAAAACCCCATGCCACGATCAAGATGGAAGGGTGTATATAAGCTTCAGAAATGAATATAAATTCATGTTGACGTACAATAGAGCATAGAGCCAATTTCATTTGTTTCACGAAAATCTGTTTTTCACTTAGGGAAATGACTTGTTGATATTAACTGATTAACTTTAAGTTCATAAGAAGGTGTTAGTCTTAATTCAACTGGGGATTGCTGCAGTGGCCGGAGCTCTGTATGCATCAAACATTACTAAAGTTATTACCTGACAAAGGCTGCTGTAATAATTATTTATATGATTCAGCGTTAGATTGTACACTATGTGAGGTATGAACACAGGAGGTCTGAAGTTAACAAAGAAAATGTGCACAAATGGTAGCGTGCTGGGGAGACCCCTTTAAAAGGAGGCAAAACATAATTCAAAGACTAAACCATAGCAGGGGCGGTTTTGTGTCTGACCGTGTTGACCTGGTAAGACAGGAAAGACATGCTGCCTGCAGGTATTATGTACCATGGACAGCAGCATACTTAACTGAAAAAGAAGAGGCGAAAAACGTAGCTGGAATATACCTCAAACTATAGAGTCCAACGTACAAGTCTCATATATGTGGGAGTCGATATGGGATAGTAATCATACCTTAACATGTCTGAATTGATGTGTGTGCTTATGTTGCTCATGAAAGCACTACCAGCGAAATAGAAAATTTTAGTAGATTTTTATACCAATACACACACGTGACATGTCCCATGCAAATTACTTGTTTTGTGTCTCAAAATTCATAACCAAAACATATAATCATTACTGGGTTCTTATCAGAATATCTAAACTGAAAAGCTGAAACCCAAATAGGTTAATAATTCAAAACTGAACCCAAGGGTCTGATCTCACTTATCCAGGGATGATTTGATCAGGAATACTGTTAAAATTGATTCCCTTTTCCCTTGTCCAGGGATGATTTGATAAGGAATACTGTTGAAATCTATTCTCTCTTTTTAAGAAAGGAGAAGGCTGCAGAAATTTGTTAGTAATTACTTAGATATAAAGTAAAACCTAAAAGGAAGTCTTCCACTTGATGACTCACTGTTGGAGTGGCTGATTGCTGAAGGAGGTAGTAGAGTGGTGGAGGAAGTGGTGGTGGTGGTGGTGGTACAGCGTGGTAGGGTCAGATGGACGAGTCCACCAGACTCATCCCATGTCCCGTGTATCTCTTCACACGACCTACATCTCCATCTTGTGGAGCCCCTCTATGACTTTGCACCAGTTCCGTCTGTATACAAGTAAACACTCCTAGATTAGCCTGTGTGCTCGGTGCTATGTCAAACACAGCTGGGTAAAGTTTGGCCAGATAATGAATATATTACGGCATGAATAACCTCAAAAGGAAAACCCATGAATTTATTAAAGAAGGAAAAAAGGCGGATTTTCTAATGCGAAGTAATTAGCATGTAATTCTTCAAACTTTTGTGGAAGTCAGAAAGTGTGACTTTTCAGCATCAGCAATTTAGAAATTAGACGAGACGTGTATTTTCCGTTTCCTGATGGGGCTTAGTGATAGGATAGGTCGTTGGATGCCGTCACGGGCTGAAGGTCTGCTGGCCTTGTCCCTAGAGAACTGTCCCCGTTATGTGGTAAATCAGGCAACTGCGGTGGTTTGGAGTCAATCATTCCTTCAGTCAAGGTAGCATCACTGTTGGCATTAGGTACAATTTTAATCCACGACATACAGGGATGGCAGTTTCTATTTTCCAAGGAAATCCTTCTTTTCATTTTCAGTTTATAATAGCCTTTTTTTCTTGTGCAAAGCAAAGAGAGAATAATTTTACGCCAATAAACAGTGGTTCATACCTTCCCACACACCCAGCCCTATTCCATGGCCAATAACGATGGGTTTTCCATGTTTTTCCAAGTCTCTCCGTGTAATAAATTCCCCTTTTTTCATGACCCCAACAGACATTGTGACATCCCCGGTCATATCAATCATCTACAATAGAAAAGATACGATTTTTTTTTTATCTCGTAAAGAACAACTTGGCTTGTTATGTTAAAAACTCAATTGATAGCTTGTAATGACAAGCTTAATTGTACCATAATTACCAGCCTGGTACATGGGAATATCCTTACAGAATGCTACATAATGAGCGGCTCGCTGTTTCCCAAGTCCAGAACGAGCACCGCACGAGTGGATGCCTCGTCTTGACAGTCTGACTTGCGCACCAGTCATCCAAGATTGGCTAATTACTTTTCTGGCAGCACAGATTTGGTTGAGTAGCCTTTAATTGTAATTGAACGCCGTGGCTGTTAGGACCCATCTCGGACCTGAACTAGATGTCTTGACGAGAGAGTAGCGAAACCATGTGTGGTTCAGTTAGCTGTGATGACAGATATAGGACGAGCTGTCAACTTCCAGCATGTTGTAGTATATCTTGATGGTAAATATCAGATAAAGAGCTTTTCTGTGCAGTCATTTATTCAGGGATGACAGCTTCCTCTTTTCCATGGCAATCCTTGTTTTGTCATTTTCTGTTTACAAAATTGATTTTCTTGTATAAAAGAAAGATAGTCTAAATTTAGTATCATTCACACCAGCACAATACTGGATTAGACCACCACACACACGCTCTGGCCTATTCCATGGCCATCAACGATGTGTTTCCCATGTTTTCGCAGTCTCTAAAGCAGTAAATTCCACATAAAGATATTTTTAACATTTTTCTTCCTGACCACAACTGACATCCCTGTAACTATACTCGGCCAATCGAAAAAAATTGGGAGTGTAAAAGAATTTTAAAATATCGTAGCTGTATTTATTTCAGTGTTGAATACTCTTTAGCTTGTTTTACTTTTCGATTTTTCACTGAAGTAACTCGATTGTATTTGCTCTATGACCACAAAGACATAAATATCTTAGAACCACTGAGAACATTATCCATAAGGCCAGTTTTCAGTAAGCAGTTTGATAGATGTCGTCGAGGTCTCCAAATTCGTACTAGTGGAGTAGAGTATGCCATATTTACTTTACTATCGAAAACATGATTGATAAACCAAAGTTTTGAAATTTAATTTAATTATTTTCATATGAAGCCAATTCCCTAATCATGACCTATATGTAATAGGCAAACTCCGACAGAACTAGTGTTTCAAAATCCCTGGTAGAGTGTCCATTCCAGTCTAGCATTGCAGGTGGGAAGCTCAAACCACATGTATTTCAGTGAGTTATGGGAACGCGCGGTGATGGCGTCCCGTTACCATGCCCCCTCGTGCCTACATATGGAGGCATAGGAATGGGGCTAATGAGAGTCAGTGGGTGGTAGGCAGGTAAAAAACGGTTCTCAGATACCTATCCATTCACTGCCGCTTAGTGCACTCATAGATTTCAGTAGGTCCAATGCTTTCCCCAAGAGACCATACACAAGATAAATCATGGTAGTTTTGCTCATATATAGAGATTGTGTGCTATTTATATGCTATGTGAATGTAATTTTAGTAGAACCAAGGTTGACCCTACAGAAATGGGAATAGTCTGAAAGATATATTACAGTTAAATAATGACAAATCTTTCTTTTGTATCATCTAGATAAATGTAGCCCCCCATACTTATCTGCCAATACATTTATAGTATGATTAGACTTTATGTGCATACCATGGTAGAATTTTCCCAAAAATGTCTTCAGGTCAGTATGAAACCTCGAAAATGCTGCTGTGTAAAAATGCTTGGGTAGTATCTAGATTGGTAGAAAATGGGTACCTTTTTAAAATTCAAAAAGAGTTTAGGGAAATCTAAAGTTATAAACACAAATGTATCTATACACCCCTATAGTTCATGCTTCTGTCTGGACATTATATCATAAGTACGATGTAAAGTAGAGATATAAGATCAGACCACCAATGCAGACTGACAATTGCGTATTGAATGTAGAAAATGCAGTGTTTCCGATTTATCAGTTGGGGTGCAGCGGCCTAAGCGACAAGGTTGTTTATCTTCAACAGCTGTGGGGTGACGTGCCTACTCTGCTGTAAACCCAGACCCGAGATATACATATGGGTCTGTTCGTGAAACCTCATTTTATCCAGGAAAATCCTTATCTTTCAGTGAGTTTCTCTTGTGTAAAATTACGTTGATATTTATCTGATCTAGTGATTGTTACATCCTTCTCTTCTGAATGTAAACAAAATGTGTATCTCTCTTAGATATTATAGTTATATTTTTGTTACCAATGAATTATGGCAGATATTGCTATATCAGGCATTTTTCCATTGAAATCCATTTTTTCATTTCCCATTTATAAAACTATGTATTCTTATATGAAAGAAAGATAGTCTAAATTGAGTCTCATTCACACCAATAAAACAGTGGTTTGAATATCCCCACAGACCCTCGGCCCACTGATATGTTTTCTATGTTTTCACAGTCTCTCTGAGGCATTAAATTCCACGTGAAAAATATTTCCACCATTTTTTTTTAGGACCCCACTGTTATGCCTGTAATATATAGATGTTATGAGCTGATATGAGACTATAATTGGCGGTAGTGATTGTGTTGGTATGAAAAAGGGTACTTATCTATTTGCTACTTCTCCGGAATTTGTCTGCAGGAAGACTACATATGAATATGGTATATATCTGTAGGTAACTATACTCTTTATCCCACCCCTAATATAAAATCCCATAGGCTTAACATTGAGATTCCGTATGCCACGCTGACTGGCATACGGACGTTTGTATGCTACTAGGGGCATACGGAATTTTGATGATTTTCATTCATGATTTTGATATTAAAATATTGTAGAGAGGGGTAGGATAAAATCAAAACCTGATTCGTTTCAATCTTGGGTCCCGTATGCCACTCCTGAGTTTGGTTCCGGATACCACTCGGCTCCGCCTCGTGATATCACTACGCCAAACTCCAGTCGTGGCATACGGGAGCCAAGACTAAAACTCATCCGGTTTTACGATAGTACTGCCTTAGGTGTCCAGCAATTTAGGCATTTACGATCACTCCAGTTGACTTTCATGTGTGCCAATTATATATCCGAACTCCCCGCAGCCAGGGCTAACACCTAGTGTCAAGAATGTTAGCACCACTCAGTCTAAAACCTTTCAATTTAAGTGGGCAGTTATTTTAATCTTCTTCTCTTTTTTTTGTTTTGATACCACAGGGAGAGGAGGTGTGACATCACTGGGTGATGTCACACCTACCAGTGTACATAGTTACGGTGGTTAGGCACAGTTCTTAAACTGTCACTCAAGGTAGCATCAGCCTAGGGAACAGACGTTGCCTCGTCTTCTTTACTTAGTTATTTTAATCTAACTGACCGCTGACTTATTCTAAGAAACACTTTTTTTCTTCTATTTTTTTTTATTCTAAGAAACACCATGGCAACTCCAGGAATTACTTAGCCATCCATTAATCTGTTAGGTAAGATCAGACAGTTTCACCACATTGATGAGAGTTTCATCTTATTAACACCATAGGGATTCATCTTGAAATGTTAATTTTCGAACGTGCCCTGAGACCCGATCCGTTTGAGAGCAACCCTCGACGTCCTACGTCACGGTCTATGCTGGTCCCCATTTGCTGGATATACAACTGAACTGTCTGAGGTGGGGAACGGGCTACAGGTCACGTGGTCTATGTTATGCGTCTCGTGTTGAGAGGTGCTGCGCTGGTGCCCTGCGAGTACCGGTATCTCAAGAACACGATGTGTGAGGAAAGGGACCAGAGAAACACCATTAGGTTGTTGACTTTTTTTTATTGGAGAAAACCTGAGTGATGGCGAAACCTTAGCCAACCATCATACAAAAGATTAACAAAAAAAACTAAGATAACTTGAGTAGTATTTTCTCTATTTTTTCTCAGAGGGGTTCTGTCAAATACTCCGAGAGTGTTTGGGTGGGTGAGAAAAATTGGTCTGTGCATTTGGTTACATTGGGCTGTTTCTAATACGTGTATTTTATTTTACAAGCCTTTATTTTATCACAGCAAAATGTCTCCTAGTATAATTTGTTGTAAGTGCTGTAAGAGTAGATCGGAATAAAAGTGGTAACATCCACTCAGTACCTGCATTTATTGTCCATCAGTTGAAGGGCGTCGACCAGAATAGATGTTCCCGTGATACTTAATCTCCTCTGTCCCCACACACGTGTGTGCTTTTATGTCTGCTGGTCGGTTGCAAAGGAGAAGGTTTGTTGTATTTCAAGTGCCCTTTGCCCTTACCCTTTCTCACTACAAGCCAACCAAAAAGACATAAACTCCGCAGAACCCTTAACTCCAAGTTGTACTTCAACATTACCTTACAGCTGAAAAACTCGCAGCTCACAAAGAAAGTTCAAGACAACAACATATTATGAGATTTGTTTCTGGATGTATATCACACATCAGATATATATCACTTATGGATGCGTAGGCAAATAAAACATGGACTGTAGATGCTCCATTTCCTTGCTCCGCTCAATTTCAAGATTGAAAGAACACTGATTGAAGTTCTGTGTTTAGTATTGTGGGTTAAAAGGTTATTGATACTTTGCCCGTCTTTCTTGGAGTTAAACATTAAAGATATTTGATGCATCCAAATCGGGTGAAACCTTGACTTTCCGACCGCCTGGTAATTGATTATCATGATCTCAAAAAATAAATACGCTTGTTATTACTTTTCTTAAAACAGAGATGTCAGTTTTCCACTTTTCCGTGGAAATCCACTTTTCCATATTCAGTATATGTAATTTCTTTTCCTAACGTCAAACAAAGATGATATTGATTTAGCCTCAGAAACACCAATAAAACAGTGGTATGAAACTTCCAACAGACTCCACGCCATGACCGACAGGGACATTTTATCCATGTTTCCTGGTCTCTCTGTGGTAGAAAAATCCACATGAAAAATATTTCCACTTTTTTCCCTGACTCCAACTGACATCCCTAGGATTGGGGATTGTGGACCAGATGTAGGATCTGTTGTCGTGGTTTGAAACATCGTTGCCTGATCCACATCAGTCGTGCACTGGAGACTCTCTGGCAACATGGTTCCAACTGACGAGAAGTTGTCAAAGGAGCATCGGCTTTACCGGGTGTTTTAGCCACATCATATAATCTTTAGATATGGCAGTAAAGTCAATTAGACAGAGGATCAGGATATAGCAAGACAGGTCAGGACAAGTCAAGACAAGTCCGGATGTCTCGTCTCGTCCTGATTGCTATAGTACCAGAGAGGGTAGAATTAAGTCTACCCACTTGGGTGGTTCATACCTAGTTGAGGCAAGACAAGATAATATGTCTTCTCTAAATTTTAAACAGATTTTAAAAGTTCAGGGCAAGTGAGGATGATTAAGAAATGGGACAGAATAGACATTGATACACGGATGTTAAGAGACAGGTTCTCAGTGGGTCTGTGAACCACTTGATTCTTCGTATTATGGCTCACATTCTACTTATTAGCCTATATACTATACAACTTTACCTTTACCACATTCAGACTCCTAACATCAGAGTTCTAGAATTGATGAATTACGTACTTTGCACTTCTATATGTATTTCTAAGATGTACAGTTTATGAAATGTCAAGCTACTTCATCAACAACAATTCATAACAGAATTTGACAACCAAAGTGATCCATCTTGAAAAACCCACCGAGAGAATGAGAAATTTGAGTTACCTTCCTATTCCTTCAAACGTAGATGATGATATAACCCCCATCTATCACCTATTTTTCTTTGATTTCTGAGATATTAAATTTTGGATGTAGTATGCATGTTACAAGATAAATTAGGTCACTGTCCGATATAAATGAGTATTCGGTAATAAGCAGCATTATAATATATAATAGTATATGATAGGATTTCACACAAAAATTGGGTCTAATGCCCAAAGCAGGTAAAGAAACATTGATTCAGAAAGTAATTTTACGTTTATTCAGGGGGAGTTTCTTTGTTTCATAGTATAACCTTGAGAGAGAAGAAAAAGGGAATTTCTGCCTGCTGTCCCACCTACCAGGCTTATATGGATCCTTGCCTCCGGGTTCCTTCTCATTTTACAATGGTGTGCTAGACTTTGACCCGCTTGTGGCCTCTGTACTTACAAACACCACAGCATCCTTCTTCCCGCGGCCCTACTCCCTTCCATCACCATCTATGGAGGCAGCAGTGGATGAAATGTGTGTCACATATTCAGGGGTGATTTGTGTGTGTTAATTATACTTAAGATCATGGACTTTGACATTTTTATTTTAACCAAATTTCAGATGAAAAGGGCATTGATTATATACTTTAGCCATGATATTCCCTTGTTTTTATGTGTAGGTGATGTATTCAAATGAAATCCCATGAGAAAGGAATATAGAATCTAGAAACATAGACATGTTGACACACTTAGACAATCATCACTATATCGAGTCCCATGTGCTGAACGCTGAGGTATGCAGGGAGTGTGGCCAGTCGGGGTGGATTCTACGTTGTTGTGTGGCCTTCACGGTTGACTGGGCTTGATAGTGGATGGGATGGTGGTTTGCCTTGGGGGTTCACGCCTCGGTCAGGTCAGAGTTCAGTCGCCCCGACGTCCAGATTCAGCGTGTGAACGATAGATACGCTAGTAATATCAACCCACTTCACAACCCAGAGGCAAGGTTTGTTAACCCTACAGGGTACTGAGAAGACTTCCCGACTATACTTACAGTGGTAGCTATATGATTGGCGAGTTTGGTCATATAGGATCAAACCTATCCAAGGGGTAACAGTTCAAAACAGCCACCCGGTGTAGACCATAGATTCGGCCACATATTCATTGATTTTATTGACAATCGATTATGATTTTCAAGTTACAATTTTAGCTTTTGATTAAATGAACTTGATGTGGTGTATTAATATCATAGTACTTACATAACGTTAGAATTACTTCGAATTACTTATATACAAGCTGCCCTGTAAAAGCCCTGCAATGAGTATAGTTTGTTGCCACCTAATCAGCCCAGAACTATTTGGCCCTGACCACGGCCCCTATATACTGGGACACTGGCCTGGTCTAGCAAAGATCCGCTAGATCTATGGGAAAGAGTGGTCAGTTAGGTTCATAGGATATCTCCTGAGTTCTTATTTATGGGGCTAGACAGGTATGGCAAAGTCTGGGGTCTCTTAGGGTTAGAAGAGGTCAGTCTGGGGAGTTGCCTGACCTTACTCAAAGGTCCAAGTTCACTAGTACATCATAGGAACGGCAAGACAGACGATGACAGGAAGGAGGGGGAGCTTTACATGTGAGCCAACGAGTCAAAGATATAGATCAATCAAAAAGTAGCCGTAGATGCTATGTAGGAGAGATGCCTAGATGTAGATTTGAAACATATGATATTTACAATTAATCGTACTGCTTGTTCTCCATTAAATACTCTTTGGTAGAACATTTTAGATTTACAGAACATGAATAATGCATTTGTCATACCTACGAGTAATCGTATATAGATGAACTTATATGGCGATATTTGTGAAGGATCTATATATGTATGTCTGTACATATACATACATGTAAAGCCCAAGATTATTCATTGATTGATTGCAGCACCCATAAATCAAGGATAAATAAACCATGTTTGCTGAACTATCCTCGACAAGTATAACTCATCTTTGTCGGCATTATCAGAAAAGATCCTATCTCATGACGGTTGGCTTTGAGGATATGCATGCATGCATCCACTGTTGGGGAGTGCTTCATCAGAAATATGAAGGTTTACAACAACAACCTTTCGGAAAATGATTAGAAGAAATGGAAAGCCCATGGATAGAATTCCTGCACGAGACGGAAGAACATTTTCCCTCAGAGAAAATTGAATAATTGAGTAGCAGCCAAGAAGTGTAACTGCATGCTGAGGGCTGAGGGCAAAATAAGGCTCTGGCTATCACTTTAATTTCAGTTAGACTGTAACACGCGATAACGTTTGTTGTGAGTTCTAATATAGATATTTCATATGCGAAAGTGACGATTATGTACGAGATATCATTGAGATATCTGTTATCAGAGAATCCAGCAAAATATAATACATGTACTTTCCGATTTATGCACGCCATATTAGTCCACCATAGAATATATTTGACATTGGCTTTTCTGCGACCCATATACGTCGAAATCCCCTCCAGTAAACTGCGAAAATTCAAAATGTATGAATCGTAAAGATTTTACTATTGTACTCCTGTCGATTGTACTCCTGTCGTATCGGAGATAAGAATGTCAGCGATTTAATGCGTAGCTATAGTATATGTAGTAACAAAATATTTTGTTGTGCTATCTGGCTTTATGTCAAGAGTGTATAGAGAGAGGACACTACTGATACCGTCACAGAATGTCATGGAGTGCCTTGGGAGCCTCACCTGATATAATGTTATCCTTAATGCACAGAACACTTCATATTTCATCTCCACACCAGTAGTCATATATTTATCATTGTACCTGCAGCTCAGTAACTATGTTTTCTCATAGTTCTAAGCCCCATCATGTAAACTAAATTATCTGTGTCTAATGATTTAAATTTGGATGTTGGTTTGTGGCCAATAATAATCTCATCTTTAATGTCAGATGTAGATGTCAAGCCCATCATACATATTTGGACATTCATTGAAAGAAAAGCAATTCTAAAATAATGATAGTCTGGGACTTCAGGTGTTTATACGGACGGAATATTCCTGGACATAAGTAGAGTATCATTATCTGAAACGGACATCCTGTCTTGTCATATCCATAGTACATATAGTTTATGATATCGTCATTAATTTCGGAAGCTAAATATATTCTGTGTCATTTGTATTCAGTTTCAGACAAGAATCAAAACTATGTACAATACAATAGACTGCTACAGAAAGATAGCCTCAAACGGACAGATATATATATGCGATTCATTTGCCAAATGCTTTCATCTTATGACACATCTATTATAATACAATGTCGTCAATGATCAATCAAACCAAATCACATATGTATAATGACTCATACAGAGATGTCAGTTTTCCTATTATTTCCAATTTTTTTGCTAGCGTTACGGTCTTGATCATATTATAATTAGAGATAAAGAGGGGAGATAATCAGGATTTGGATATTTTCCGGGTTTTATCCTAGACCTCACTGGTATCTCTGAATTAAAAGAGAATGAAGGGATACATATAAGCATAGAGAGTAAACTATATATCCCACTGGGCCTCGCCTGGTCTGAGAGTTTCTTGAGGCCAACCGACCTAAACGACCGGCAAAGTAAAGGAAACTCCATAAATTCCTAGAAATAACTTCCTGGCAGTATACCTCCGCTTCCAACGAGGGCCCCTACCAGGACGCGTTCGAGTTACCCCGCCCCACCTTTCAACCAGCAGTTAACACGTCACCCCGATATCACAGGGTCATAGGTTCGAGTCGCACGCTTCGCAGCGGCCCCCTCTGCTCCCCGGCTGCTCCCCCTGGTGGAGCTAATGTCAACCTGCCGTGCTCCGCTCACTGGTTCCCCGCGGGTGGCACCTGCCTGGAGTCCATCCAGCTGGGAAGCAGCGAGCTTGCCGGTGGAGAGAAACATTTTTGGCACGAATTCTGTTGGCCTTTTTATCGGCGTTTTCCATTTAAATGACGTTGTTCTGAGCTGATTTATTCCTGGTCAAGTAGCTCGGCGCGGGGCTCCCGCCGTCATCGCTTCGCCCCTTGGACCTGTTCCATCAGGCTTACTCGTCAGACAGGGTTCAGACAGTTCGACATGGAAAAGTTATAGTTAGTCAGACCATCTGTTGCGAAAGCATTGGCAAACCCTGTCTCATCACACGGAGAAGAATATCACTTAATATAGACGAGTTTATGTACAACTAAAGTATGTAGTCTATGATATATCAGTAATTGTAGACTACATGGAGAATACGATGGAACAATATTACTAGAATTTTTTGCACTCGCTCATCTTTGGTCCAGTCGATAGTACCAACAAGTATATATACGACCATAATATCGTCCCAAGCCGTCTAAACAGCGGTAAAGACCCTTTTGGGCTGAAACCCGTATGTATTGATTACAGGCACTACTTGAAAATGACATGACCAACCTATGTTAAGGGCTCGATCTGTAGACTGACAATCCAGTTTTCGCAAATTGATAGTTTACCATACAGAGCAATCTGTATCTAGAAGTATGAATTTAAGGTAAAATATAGTATTCTGCCTTTGTAGAAAAACTTATTTTGAGTAGAACAAAGGCATTTCGCGACTTATCTAAACAGTTCTTTCATTTAACAAAAAGTGAAAGATACCTGTGGGTTATTCAAGTAAAGGCCACATTGAGGTCACGTAGGGGTCAAAGACCGCTGGTTCCTGGAGGTGGTTGATGCATTATTTACAGCGGATTGCAGGGTACAAGTGAAATACTTTAATTGTGTGAGCGGCCCAATAGTATCCGTCTCAGCCGATATTCTGTTACACAAGGAGAGGTTTCGTAGCTACATACCGCAACCTGAACTAAATGGCTGGATTAGAGTATAATAGTTTATCATATACCTGTGAGGTACATTTAATAAGTATGTGCTGCTGTTGTTTTTACAGAATAAATTATGTACGACACCGCGCGCAGTGCATTATTATACTGAACACGTCGAAATATTGGCAGTGTGTAGACTTTCACTTCCACATGTTTTCTATGCCACTTAATGGTCGGATTATACAAAATTCGAGTATATAATAACTATAGATTTTAAATGATAGGATTTGCTGAGGTTCTATTCGCTTTTTCTATTTAGGAAGGAAAGTTATTCATGAATCAAGTGGAGCTCATTAGTGATATGCAATCTCTCGTGTAAAACCATCGAGAAAAGCTAAACCACGAGTTAGTCCCTAAACACCCTCAGTGTCCCCTGGGACGTTAAATTTACATGCAAACCAAACCTTGATTGTATCAAAATAGTCATCGGATCTCTCAATGTACTTGATCTGCACTTAAGTTTTAATCGATGCTTATTAGTCATGGTAATTTAAGCACAATCGTCAAGGCCACACAATTTGATTAACACATTAGAGTATACTATTGTATTACTGGCACTTCACTCTAAAATTTGTCTCCCCATGTCATCATTTGTTGACTATATTAACAAATAAAGGTATTCTGGTAAATTTCGGAATCCAAGATTTCAATCATTTCATATATGATAGAAATTCTGCAGAAACTCATGCTATTTTATTCTGTACAACAGTGACTCGGAATAGGACCAAAGTAGCAAATGTTATATTGGTTCGTGATAAGTTGTATATTCATCCACAACGATTGTTTATGATAATGTCCGGATTTTAACATACTGGTTGGCTGAATTAAAATTGAAAGTGGATATATAAATCCACCTATGTACTCACGATGAAAAACAACAAAAATCTTACTCCTATAAATTTTCGATTAGATTGGAAGGAAAAGAAAATACAGCTGGTATTTTGTGTATCCTAAATTTTTTAATTTTTTTATTTGAATTTTGTAAAGTCAATACTAATATTCACAACATTTATGTGAACATTTGGAGAACGAAAAACCCTAAGCTAAGTTAAGCTCAATGGTTTCTCTGTTTCGACCCCTTCAAAGCAAGCTCATTCTTTACTTTACCTATTGTGACACAGTGACCTCATCCACCTGAGGCAGTTTCACGAGGCGCATCTCGACAACCCTCACCGTGCCCACAGGTGAGGGGTGTGTTTGCCGAGGACGGGCTACAGAACAGGGAAGTCTACAATGATGGGACGGAGTTGATAGAACACTAGTAGATCATCTCTTAGTGGAAAAAAACTTGGTTTGCATGTGTATGTGATACAAAGACCTATGGCAGTAGTACGGAGATAATGCACCTCAACACGATTACCGAACTAGCATGTTTGTATATTCACACGGACGTATATATACATATATATGTGTATATATGTTTACTATATACCCATGCCATATATACTGTAAATACGCACCGTTTTGGCATATGACGTAAATATACTGTACGGACCGGTCCGTACACTAAAATACGGACCACCTTGCCATACACGTTTATTAACATATCGGTTGCTAAAAATTAAATTAATGATTTTTTTTTTTAATTTTGGGTATATAGTAAATATATAACGTCCAACCATGCTTGTACAAGTCACAGAACTCGATGATAATTTACGGTTTGTACGGAACTCGGCATAAATGCCTCGGTCCGTACATACCCTAAATCACCATCTCGTTCTGTGAATTGTACAGCATGGTCAGGACGTTCTATATAAATATAAACACACTAACAGACACACCCATGGACACACTCAAAAGGCAATCTCGTGAAGTTGATTGTCCTCCGTTCCGGTTCATGTTCCATGGTAATTTGCTCAGTTGGCTAAAAATAAACCTGAAATAAACGGCCCTGTTCCAAACAAATTGTTCCTATATATACTAATGAAATTGTATACATGTCTTTACCTCACCCCTGGTATTTCGTTTGAATCTCTACGTAATTCACGCGGCTTCGCCTTGTGAATTACTACGCTATTCATACTCGATGGAATACGAGCTGTAAGCCTAAACTTTCATGTGTTTTCTCTGATATATGAGGGTGGGTGAATGTACATATATGTTGTGTGTGTGTGTATACTAGGAGCAAATGGTATGTTCATCATTGATGAATGATTGTGAAATTATACTCAGTTAACTTGCCATTTTTGCGACTGCCTGTCTAGGATCCAAATATGTCAAGCACCAGTGGGTCAATGGGTATTTCGGTCTCCAGGGATTGGTAGGGGGGTGGGGAGGTAGCTCAGTGGTTAGAGCACCGGACTTGTAACCCCAAGGTTGTAAGACTTTGTGGGTTATCCTTCTCAACCATGTCTATGTAGTGTGGAAAGTAAAAAAACTCACCTCGGTAAATGTGTAGGGTTGAGATTTCTACCTGAATTCATCACATAGATTCTATCACGACCCTAGTGGTGCAAAAGAACCTTGAGAAAGTCTGGAAAGGACCTATAATGGTTGACTGGATGTAAAATCAAACAAGACAAACAAACAATCTAGGGATTGGTCATGGTCAGCTGGGCACGCCTCTAGGACACGGAAACACTGCCCTTCTGGTCCTTTCCCAATGTCACTGTGTTCGCACGCAGCTGGTAAATGGTTAGTTTTTGGCGGTAAGCTCAATGACTATGTGGCCACTCTAACCTTTTTAAGTCCAATTGAACCAATTAAACGTTTAATTACCCAAACAAACTCTAACCTATATACAAAGTATATGAGCATGGGACCCACGCTCAATATATATACCAGGAAGACCGATTTATGTAAGAAATACACAGAAATACTTTCACCCACGTTTGACCTTGTCTTTATTTTCCTTCAGTTGCGTGAGAGTCATATGTGTTTCGATATTTATATTAGATAATGATATTTGACGCTAAGCTTGTTTGCAGTTTAGGAACTCAAAATTAGCCTTAGGTATCACTGGAAGATATACACATAGACAGGTGCATTCATTGCCGTACATACCGCAGGCCGATAGATGAGATTCAGTCCATGTGAATAACTGGTGCATGATAAGATAAAATATAATTTGTGCCATCATTGTGTATACAGTATTGGGAGCACCTATCCTACGTATATGGCAAGTAATTTAGTTATAGTAATTAGTCTTACGACCCATAAATATACTGAAAATGTAGTTCCTGATCTGTAAAAGACGAATATTTTGGAAGTATATTGAATTTGGTTGAGGTTTGTGTGTAATTAACGCTCCGTCCTACCCTCACCGTGCCATCTCAGGCTCAGACAACTGGGTGACGGGAATCGGCTTAATGTATAATATCTTATCTGGCTGTTGAAAAGGGGATTTGCATGAAGAGAATCCGTACCACAGAACGTTGACTTTTCCTAGTATAGCGCACGTACCTCTGACCTTTATGGACCACCGGTCGAGGTTTTACGTCTCTGAAGATCTTCCTACAAATTTCTTTTCAAAGGTTTACACACATTGTAAAAAAGCCATTGCTGGTTCAGGATACGGGCGGTGGTAGACATATTTACTGTGGGTGGTTAAAGAGTCATGTTTAGACTCTATAACAGACTACGATACCCCAAGTCAGACCATATCACGTCTACACAGATGGCAGTTTTCCTCTTTTTCAAAGAAATCCTTTTTGTTTCATTTTAAGTTTATAAAGATTCTTGTGTAAAACAAAGAATAAATTGGGCCTGATTTACACAAAGGAAGTGGTTCAAACCTCTCCATACACTCCAGTGTTTTCCATGACCCCAACTGACATCCCTGGATGAATAGGGGCTACCAGTATATTTTCCTCCTTTTTCTCGATTATGAATTTACTTTCTTTTTGCCCTCTTAGTTCACCAACTTATAAATGTATGCATGATATCACTGACCATGCCAATTCCTATGGTGAAGAAAATTCCTCCAGAATGGTTATGTTTTGTAGAGCGCTCCCGAGAGCATCTAATACTAGAGGTCGTTAGAGCCGCAAACCAAATCAAATACACAAAGTGGTTGGAGATGGGCAGATACTACTTAATCAGCATCGATGCGCTAACCACGGCACAATCTGAATGTATTATATGCCAAAGTGAAGGCAATTTGAAAACGGGAATATGTTTAAAAACTAATTTATTACATATTGTGTCAGAGTACCTCTAGCCTACCGAGACGTAAAACTACACACACAAACAAACAAACCCAAACCATAAGAGACCCTTGAAATGTCGGTTTGTGGCCTTCATCAGGCTTACTTATTAACTGACTTGAGTTGGGTGATTATCCTCCCTTATATACCAATCCTCATTGTTATGGGATGGATTAAAAAACCCATTATTTATTGTATCTTTGATGAATAGCTATTTCGCTTTACATCACCCCGGATTTTTGGTACTCGTGGCGGCTGACTGCTTCTGAAAGGAAACAAAATTTCGTGATTAATAAAGAATTCACGCATCTTCTCCTTTACGGTAAATCTGCCTCGATTTTTATGGAGTCCTTAAATGCTAGCTAAGCTGCACAAGACACAGTTGTAGATCTATGGATACGTCAGATCACGGGTTTGATAAACAGAACTCAGCTTAGTTACGTTGTGTGACAGAAGGCTGCAGCGTGATAAACAAACCACGGACTCGTATGACGCCAGGCGCGATCACAGGAGATATGTGTTTACACTCAGCGCACTTACCCGCTTCATCAGAACCCTGCTGCATCTCGAGATATTACTGAAATCACCATCTAAAATTAGTAAGACGTGGCTATAACACCTCTGTAATAAGCCGATGAAAAAACAAATTTGAAATCACCATCTATGGAATTACACATTTTTTTAAAAATAGAAGATAACTGCAACTTGAGGAGAAGGCATTGGGAGTCATAAAGGAAAGATAAATCATTTTGAGAACTCCACTTTACATTATAGAAGTTGCCATTCTGAAACGCTTCTCTAGGTTGGATCATTTTATTTATGTTTTTGATGTGGCCAGGAAAAAAAAATATTTTGGGAAACTGATGGATTGTCCTCTGGATAAGCAACTGGCACAGATAAAAATTGTGATCACCATATGGTTCAACTTATGCAGTAATCTACGTCAATAGATTTGCCGAAGTATTGATTTGTTAAGTACTTCACCAGATGCCGGTCCATCATGGAGTTCATCTTTGGGTGGAGACTGAGCAGACGAGGTGTGGCAAATTGACACGTTTAGAGTAATCCAATTCTGAAATACCGGAGCGGAAGAGTTGACAGACTCTCAAAACCTCGGATATCTCGCTGTTTTTCTCTGGACATTTTAATATTCTAAGTAAGGAATAAACAGAATGAGAATGCTCTGTGTGTGATCAGAATAATGCTTATCTGGGAACAGAATCCAAGCGGAAACTAGAACCGGACCGTACCAAACTATCAATTTATATGTATAATGCAGAATTTTCTTATAACAGTTATAGTTTAATGGACTACAAAATAACTATCTCAGACAACTGCTTAAGCAAAATGCACACACTAGAAGAACCGATAGTCCAAAAAAAAGTCATATAGGCTCGCAAACATAAAGTAATGCATATGTACCTGCCAAACTGTATTATATCAATATTACATTATTTACCACAGAGGAAAAAAATACTGTACTGCTACTATACCCTGACTTTTATGCCATGATGGAAGACCAACTACCCACAGGTGAATCTTGTGCTAATAATAATAACAGAAAAAAACAACTATGACCAGAATTATATTTTAATGTTTCACGGTTTACAAACAGACCAGGGTTTCCAGACGAGGAGTAAGATAAAAATGTATATACTTCACTGGTACGTACAAGCGAACTGGATTTCTTTCGAAAGAACAAAACACTTATAATATTCTGTAAACGTGCTAGAAAACATTTGAATGGGCCGGTTTATGAGTGCAATCGAAACTTTTTTCGCAGTAGCTCAGTCTGGTCTTTGATTGGTCAGTTCCTTGGTCACGTGTCCAGTATCTTGTATGCCACTAGGAGCGAATTTTACTCTGTATTTGACATACCATAGTATATGTAAACTCAATGTTAAACCTATGAAATTTTATATTGGGGGTAGGATAAATGATAATACTGTGATCCAAGCAGCTTATATCAACACCGACCCTAGATTGGCTTCGGTCCCAACACCCCAACACCTACCCCACCGCTCTTCGCTGTGATCCTGGACCAGTCATACTGCAATATACTTTATGTCCTGATTTTGTTTAATCGTTTAATGAATATTCATAATCAAAGACGTGGGCAAGTCTACACTGACCTCAGCGCTAGGATGAAAGCCTGCGAGCAGACCCGGCAGCCGCACACCACAGGGCTTGTTGATTTAATTACCTCATAGCGTTGGCGGATGGACACTGTCCGTCGACAAGCCATGCTCTCACCATCTGCTCCGAGTTACTCAGCATTCAATCGGCCACATGTGAACACTCTCTTTGAACATCTCTAGCTAGCCAACATACTCCTCTACAAATGCTACATAATTTGTTAACGAAACACCCAGCGGAATTATTGAATAAGAGATAGTTTCGTTTTAAGTCTTAGCCTACTCATGTGAATAATCATTCACATGTGGATTTTGATGAGTGCATTTACTTAAGTAGATATGGATGATTCAATATTTGATCAGTCCTGAAATAATATGTTTTAAGATCGTTGAAAGACGTGATGGACTAGAAACACCGTCCTGATATTTACGTAACACAATTAAAGTCCTGGAATAAAAGAGGTAGGCACATCATATTGATAAGGGATGATTGAAGGCCAAAGTAGGTTATGACGGGAGTAATTAGAATCATATGCTTTCCGTGTTCAATGCTATCTTATCTTAAAATCTACCAAAAATTGTTTTGGGGTTTGGTTTATCTTGCTGCGTTAGAGTGCAGTCCAGTCTAGCCACGTCTCAAATCTAAAATCTACAAATGTTCTTAGAGATAATTCCTAACTTGAAGCACATGTCCTGTCTGTCGATTTATAGGGCCTGTTAAAGAGGACACATGTATGGTTCTGCTGGAGAGTGAACATATGCACTCCCCTGCCTGTTACTCTCCTGTATATAGGAGACTTCTAGAGCAGCTCCTATTAGCGTTACCGGGAGCTGCTCCAACCACTGACACCAGTGAGTAATGTGGTGACTCACACCAGAGCTAATTAATGAATGGAAAAAATGGATGGTGTCAGGTCTGCAAGTCCAGCGTCCATCCCATTTTCCCAGTTCTACCTTCTTTATTTTTGTAAGGTCCTTATTTGCTTCAATGGGTTATCATTGTTCTTGCAACAAATTTTGATCAATCACATGTACATGCTTATATATGTAAGGTACAGTACAGATATATGATATATACTGACTGATATATAATGATGATATTAGTAGGCCGTGGACACAGTACACTTTGAACATGCATGGTAGGGTAGTGGTTTATCACATAGGAATAGTAATTGAGAGTTCCTTTATACTGTTCTTAAAAGTTTCTTTTGAGTTTGAACGCTGAGTGTCTATTTTTCAAGTTGTTCCAGTAACTTATAGCCCGGTAGATAGGTGACATTATATTCATCACTTGTAGGTTTATCTAGTGCTATATTGTCTTCCATTGCCATCTACCTCTTCGTCTGAGCTGATCGATCTGGATATGCGGTCTCCTCCATACACTGAGATCCATGCACACCGCGGTCCTGCACAGTGATATGTGTGAAGTGACTGGCGACAAGTGTTCGTACACCCAGAGGTCAAGTGAGCTCAGCTCGACTGACCACGGCTCATTACACGTCACGCCTCATCGATTCCGCAATTTGCTTATAAGCGATAAGTTGCCAAGTATTGACGTTGACAGTGAAGTGGTCTGTAACTTAAAGCCGGAGACACCATGCGAGAAACGCAGCGATTTCCGGAATCGCCAACACAAAATAGCGTATATGTGAGCTATTAGTTCATATTTCACCTGATTATTGCGTCAGTAGTGGGAAATATTACTATGAAATAATATCGCACATAAACGCAATATTTTGTTGGCGATTCTAGAGACCGCTGCCATTACTCGCTTGGTGTGACCCGGGCATCAAGCTGGGAACCCACCATACGTAAAGGCCACCGATTTCTGGAATCGCCGACACAAAATCGTGTGTCTGTGAGCTATAATTTCATATTACACTTGATTATTGCTTCTGATACGCTAACTCATCGATGGGAGATATGACTGAAATAATATCTCTCATGCATTGCATTTTGTGTTGGGGATTCCGGAGATAGTGGCCTTGAGTCGCTTGGTTTGTCACTGCCTTTAGCATGGTCATTGCAGGTATGATCTATGCGAATGGCAGTCTCAGGCCTTATTTTCGCCTCTGATAATTTTAGAATTCAGTAGAATTTTATTATGAAGGCCTAGACCGGAACTTGCACCGAGTTGTATCCATTGTACCTTAGTGTAAACACACTAGGTAATTATTGGTCATTGTCAACCTCGTTATTACTTTTTTTATCATATAATACTGTACACGAACACATTATCGTAATTCAATAAGTCCTTGCTGGTGTTTTTTTCTGTTAGATTTTTGCCTGGTATCTACAGGACACTATCGTCTAAAGTAGACTTCTCTTAGTGAAGCCGCTGGAAATAACCAGCTTTTAGCTGTGAGCCTGCACCCGCTGCTTCCTGTACGACTCCACCTAGATCTCAGTATGAATGGCGGCGCCCTCAAAGCAATGCCCGACATGTGCAGGGGCTGCGGATGTTTAGCTTGTCCTGACTCTAATCCAGAGGGGATAAACCGCCAGGTTAGTCACGGATCTAAGCCACCTGGCGGCACCCCTCTTTTATACGCATCACTCTCCTAGCCGATCCATCCTCTCCCATATTAAATGAGCCACTCCTGGTATGCCCCTGAAGGCCGCTGCAATTACAGTGAATTAGAGGGGTTTTGCGGACAATATCGAATAGCGATAATCATTGATTTTCCATTAATTAGTATCCTTTCAGAAGAAGAGCTGAACCTTTCAGTCATTCTTACCATGTATGCATCTTTGTAAGTGATGGACCAAGCCTCTGCATGGAGTGCGATCAAAGAACCCATAACCGTTGCCTTGACCTCAATTACCTGAGTGACCTCGGATCCTGAAGTAGGTCTGAACTGTCTGGCCCCGACATACTCTCCTGCCTTCCGCTAGCCGTGACTATTAGATCACATGTCTCATGTCTTGTAATATGCAGTCTTTTATATCACGTGTATAAATAAATCTAGTTAACATGAAACAACATGTCAGTAAATCCATGCGATAGAATGTTTTAATCATACTGACGATGCAAATATACAAATGCACTTTGGTTAATTTCTCTGTAAATAGCATCTTGAATACTTAATCATCTATATTCTCTATAAATAGGTGGATACGCTTCATGGGATAGGGAATTCAAAATAGACGAGTGTGAGATGAATTATCAAGCGCTCGTGTGCTTATGTTCTTTGTCCAGTCATTACTCATTGATCAGTATGGCAAATAGCCAATCTATTAAAAACAGAAAAGTATCCTGCTTGCCTGTCATCCTCGGCTCATAGATTCATCTCGCTGTGGTATGATCTAGCAGTTACAGTGGCTTAAAACAAATACCTATGCACCAAATCATTCTGAAATTATATATATAGATTTAAGATACGTGGAAAATAGCACTTCTGTCTCCAACCGATGCTTTTAAAGAAAAATGAAATGATATATATGCATGCTATTAGTCTATCACTGTGTTTCAATATGAATCAATGACTGCAAGAAACAATCGAGAACGTGGGACCCAAAATACACCACAAGTACCGCATGGTGCTTTGACATGAGAAGAAAAGAACTGGAGCCGTTGGGAAATGGATTTCGTACGTAAATCCAAAAGAGACTCGAGTATTGATAAAAGCTTTCTTTAACGAATAGCGATAAAGGTAGGCATTTATTCACCTTACCTCGTCAAACGTCGTCTTTGTCTCTACAACACGGCACACTATGATAATTACCCTGTGTAATTTCTGTCACGCTGTGATCATAGAGTCTATAACTTAGTAAATGATAATCAGAGATGATAAGGGTGTCTCTGAAGCATAACAAAACAAGAGGCAAAGAAAGGGTGTGTATTATGGAGCCACCTGTAGCTATTGGCGTGTCGTTGGAAACAAGTTAATGAAGCCCATTCAGAGCAGAGAAACATAAAGAGGGCCACATGGCAGTCAGGATGTAATGTAACTGTTATATGGCATATAGCCTATGATACATGGGCGCCGCCATGACGCCCCCCGAGAAGGTGTTCTTCACTAATGGAGGTGAAAAAGTAGGTGTTCTTCACTAAAGGAGGTGGAAAAGAAGTGAGTGATAATTGGAAAATGTCACAACTTTAGCCTTGCTCACATATTTATGTAAAGTATTCCATATGGAAAATATCATGTCTTGGGTTTAATCATTATGTCATCCTGCTTTGGGATGGGTGTAGGGAGTTAAGGGAACCTTGGTAAAATATTGAAAGGCAGTTGAATTTCGTAAGAACAAAGAGCAAGAATACAGGTTTGTCCCCCGACCACCTAATGACTGCTTCGTGAACTAACAATGGCTCTGTCCCCTATACGGGCGTGTCCGTTCCTAAAACCAGTTCACAGGATTCTCCCTTCTCAGACTGAAGCTAGACGGTAAAGGACGCACATTGCAAGGTTTCTTTTTTTGGGGGTTATTATTCTGGTTGAATGAAATGTAAATTCAATATAGAGAGTTCCTGACTAGAGCCTTCCTACTACAAAAGGAAAATACTTAAAAAGTAAAATATAAATCTATACCATCAAAAAACCTATATTGTGGGCGATATCAAAGGTATAGTTTGTGGTAATTTCTTCGTTCCGTAGGGGTTTGCGAGAAACTCCATAGTTCGAAACAATTTGTGGTCGTGGTCGCAATAGCGGTGGGCCAAGACGTGTTGCTAAGCCTCGTTACCCAACATCGATATCAAAGGTATAATTAGCATGATTGGTGTCATTTCTTTCCTGTAAAAGTCACAGTGGAGGCGATAAAATAGAACATTAGCATCGGTATTTTTTCTGTCACGTAAATTCAGGGTATTAATGGAAGGTGGTAAGGGTGCACTTGTAAAATGTTAACCCACCATCAAGTCTTCCATAACTTCAGTTCACTACATTTCTTGCCTAATTCCATGACCTAAACCTCGGGAGTATCATGATCGTGAATACATTAAAAGATACCGTCAGATTTCTTCTATTTTTTCCTAAGATAGCTCGGTATTTCATTCGGCATGTGCAACAGGGGTATCAGAAACAGAACACTAATTTTAGGCAGGCGGGTGGTGTCCATGACTGAAACTTGGAGCGACGTCATGTTTGCTTTGTCACAGTCAGGATACTCCAGTTTACTTTATTACAATCAGGACAGGTTCAGTTGGTATTGTGAGATAAGAAATGTTGACCAATTATTCCAGAGCACGTGATAAGATGGTATACAAATAACCACGATTAGTCCCCAAGTAGAGGTATCACAATGTTGGCCTGTCCCGACACTGGTTATCCTTTATGGGTTAATGTAGAGTATCTAACCCTATACGGCGCTGGAGCATACTCTAGGCCTTAGTAATGTTTTATATATTCCGGAGAAGAGATACATCTAGATATCCTTGGGAATGCATTCGATAGAATACAGACAGTATATTGGATCATTATTCATGACTTGATTTTACGAGAGAAGAGGCTAATTAAAATACGGGGACAGGCTAATTAAGGTGCTGCTATGTTTTTTAGGGACCAGAGGCTCTTTTTGATATGCACATTGATGACATTGGGTCTTAACAGTATCATAAAACTATTACAACGTTAGGTCTAGAAACATTTAATAGCATTTGAAAAGTTAAGTATCAGTAGTTAGAAGATATCCAATCCTGTACTTGGTAACAACTAGTTGAAATCCTACATAATGACAAGGACAATACAATATTGTTACATTTTTATGATAGGTTATTCCTTACATACAGCAGCTAAGTCTGGATATAGACAGATTGATAGACATACAGTAAATTCTCACAAGACAATAGGACAGTGTTGCAAAACTGACCTTTCAAAGGAAATGCTTTTAAAGTTATAAAGACCAAGGTGTGCAAATGGGATATGTTTATGGAATGATTCGTTTGAGGAGTTATTCCCATTTCCTATATTAATTATTACCTTCTAAACTGGAGAGATGACACCTTTTTTGACATTTTGGATGAATTCTGAACACCATTCATATAAGCATATTTCTGATTGTGGGATAACTATTGTCTATAAATCTAGTTTTTGAAGTGGGATATTCAAATACATATTTGACAGACATGGACATCTGATGTGTTGTTTATGAACACCCGATATGGAGTTTAGGGTGCGAGAGATCTGTCTTATTCATTCCATCATTAGCCCTGAAGTGGGATAGTCAAATATCCCAAATATCAGACAGGAGTGACATTGTGTAAACCTTGAGTACCAGTAAAGAAACTCCACATTATTTGTTCCACCATGAATGCGGGGAGAACGGTGGGGGTCGATGTCGTAGTAAAGAAGTGAAGTTGACTGATTGAGAATAGGTCACTTCATGCTTATACATGAATACCTGCTGAAAGGAGAACCCCCATTGTGTGAGGAGAAATAAAATGTAATACGTATATAACTGTCAGAAGGTACAATGAAGTAGGACAAAATAGTTGCAAAATATCAACAACTTGAAAAATGTTGTTTGACACCCTTCAAAAAGAATAGTCCCTTTTCTGAAAGAGACATTTCATTGATAGTTTATGAAACTGTTAAAAACATTGAAAGGAATTAACTGAAATAAGTCTACCAAATTGTAAAGTTTAAATTTTTGATGGTACTCATATAGCCTCGTTTTAAACCACAAACGAACAGACCAGTAAAGTTGGATGAGGTCAATATGATAGTAAGTGGACTCGTATATTGTATTAGCAGGTTGGGAGTGTATTAAACATCTCTTTTTTTATTATTATTATCATTATTATTATTATTATTATTATTATTATTATTATTATTATTATTATTATTATTATTATTATTATTATTATTATTATTTTCCTGGTTCTATACAGGAAAATTTCACTTCCAAAGTAGCATCGGCTTGTCATCTATAGAGGTATGTTAGCCACGTCGTCATGATCTCAGAACATCTTCAGTGTATCATATTATTTCACATAGAGAGTCGCCCTTCGTGGGGTCGGACTGGCCGCAGTGTGGCAGGTGAAGGTGTCTACAGACTCCTCGGCCTATCAGAGAGGTCGTTACAGTTAAAGATCGCCAGAAATAATCCTTTGGTAACGGTGAGGTACAGATAGAGAGGGCAGCTAGTTCACTGCCCTAATTCCGATGCGGTACAATGGGCTCGCCGAATTTAGAAATAAGACATCAATTGTCCTTTGTGTTATTTGAGTGGTTCGAGCATATAACGTACTTGGAAGTAAATACATGTTTCTAAATTTGTTGAAAGGAAAGTTGGCTGTTTTGTAACCCTGGAACCAAGTTGAATGGTTTGGACAGGAAAAGGCCAGCGTCCTATTTAGTGTGTTAACCTTATTTATTTATCGTTTGGTGAAGGTTTCATTCTCTAGAAATTGTTTACAAAGAGGAATTTATGAAATAAACAAGATATTGCATGGAATACCTATGCTCAAGGGATAAACATTAATGTTCATAAAGCAATAGTAATCATTATAAGGCTGAGACTCAAGTGAGTCCATATAGCAAACTACATGTAAACGTTCATCCAATTTCATCAACAATCATCATGAACTTTCATCACACTTACTAACTAAGGGCAGTAAGCCCTGATTGCAGATGGGTCATACCCTTTTTCTTTTTTTTCTTTCTCTGATAGTACTACTAAAATTTAAAATAAAGCAAATTGTTCTCTTAATAACCTACCCACCTGATGTTGGGTGACGCATTGACTGGCTGTAAGGAAGACAGGCCTTTGAGCCTAGATACAAGTCCAGAATAAAGATTTGAACCCCAAAAAAAAAATTATAATGACCACCTTCAATCAGTAAACAATGACAAGATGCATGAAGAGCTCATCCCAGCGAAACCTTGGCCGTACCCTCCCTTAAAAAATGTTTTTCATGCTTTTTATGCATAAGTACCTCTGGGGCCCGTTTAATAATCTAGGCTCATACCTGAATACCCCTTTCTTTACCTCATACAAGGGTTGTCGTTTAAAGATATTTAAGTCTGGTCACTAAGACAGTATTAGCTGTCCATAAGGTCGTCCATAAGTTTTGAATAAAGTTGACCCACATTGTCCCTGGGTCTCTATGGCATACAGAAAAGTGTCTACGTGTATGATCTTAGATTATTCAACGAGCCTCTGGACACGCAAGTAAACAAAATGGGCTATTTCCTATGTTTACATTTGATGTGTCCATGTATCATTATGGTGAGTCCTGGGAGGGAGACATGACATCACCCTATGATGTCATATCGGATAGTGCTTCATAGTTTAGGTGGTGTGGTGCAGTTCTAAAACTACCATTCAGAGTAGCATCGCACTGGGGAGTGAACGTTAGCCTAGTTTCACTTCCACTTCGATATAGATTTAGCTAGATGCTAGAAATAACTCTAGAACATCAGCTGCAGAGTCACACCATGCTAAAAGGGAAGGAAAAAAACATTACCGATGTTCACAGGAAGAATTGAATCATCTACAATGTCTTTACCTGCGCCTGCCTTCCCAACTTTTTTTTTCAGTCCTAGAGACCCTCCCTACTTTGTGCTCTCACGGTACTTCCCTTGGTTCAATTGTCTGCAGTCTGCATCACGCTACCGTGGTTCTGTACATTGTTCCTTCTTTACATTTGTTTTGTGTATGGAGTTTTTTTTCCCTCTCTCTCTCTCTCTCTCTCTCTCTCTCTCCCTCGTTTTAGAGTGAGGACATAACCTAGCTTGTCCCAGTAACACTCTCTACCTGTCACGAGGTAGGAAAGTGGTTTTTGGATCATACAATTTACCCAAGCTGCCTTAATTGAGTCTGTTACTTGAGGTTTTACTTGAAAACAATTTATAAAAGAAACGTCAGTGAACGCAGATTTACACTTGACCCTTACAGTCTAGACCATGAACACGTCTAGTAATGACCACCTTTGATGCCTGCGGCCCTTCGCCTTTTTAATGGTTTAATTAGTGTGCACTTTGATTACCTAGTTTAAATGCCAGACAACGATGTGACATTTAGGTAGATGGACACGTAAGCAGCCATTACTAACGTCATATCTTATATCGACTTCGTTACTAAAATATGAATGAGGCCAAGAAAGTGTGCATTTAAGTGCATGCTGTACATAAATATGATACATTTTCTTCGTAGTGCATCTGATTATTTCCCCAGGCAGCTGTCGTGTTCTTGTAACAGTGCAGTCTGTCATCATAAGTATGAAAATAACCATGTAAATTTCATCGCTATCGGGATGTTGAGTGGTATCCTGTCAAGTAAAGAACCTACTTCATCATGTTGCTATTTCTGAGAATTACTGCGCTACAAAAGGGATAGGCCCATTATTGCCACATTTTGTGGTTTCCCCATGTGCAGTTGAAAGCACAGTTTACAACAGTGACAGATTCAAGAGAGAGAAGAATACAATCGAGTTACATTTCTTTAACCTTTTGATGATGTTCAAATTGTGAACGGGCTTTATAAAAGATTCTACAAATCGTTTTTATCGATAGGATCAGGAGCAATAGTGTCATTTGTACCCTGACTCCCGGGAAGCCACCATTTGTCCTGAGGTGATGCTTTAGAGAATTATCTCATCATGTTCACTTTATACTCATCATTCACGATAATCATTTCTCTGTAATTCACAGATGTGATAGGTGTAATGATATATCTATAGCGGCACACTTGCTGAAGATCTGCGCTACAGGTAGTGGAACAAATGTTGGTATGTAAAGATATTGAATAAAAAACAGAAAATGGGTTACACCAGGAAATCCTAGGATCCACTGGGCCATGGATATACAAGTGGATTTATGTGTAAGTCTCAATAAAGAGAAACAACATAGAGAGAAAGTTAACTAGAGTACTCAGACCAACATCCTGCTTATACATCCTCGTCATGTTAATCGTGACCACAAAAAAAGTATTTCAGTTGGATTTCTATGTAGACAAAACCACAAATTAAATTTCTATGTATCCTAGCTTGTATGTGTAATAAATCCTAGACCCAACTTTGAAATTTAGGTAAAGATTATGTATGTAAGACGGTCGATTCCCCAGCGGTCAGGAGAGTGATGGTCGCTCTTGTGGATATATTGGGTATGAGACGTGGGACTCTCCAAGTTCTGAGACTCGACTGTCGAATCGCAGGGCGAACATTGTGAAGGGTACATCATTTGCCACTTTCAGTTTTTTTCATTGTCATTGTTCAAGTTGTCTTTTAAAAATGTTCATCTGGAAGTAGGAAGAGTATGAAGTAAACAAACCAATCCAATGTTAGGTTTGGCCACGAATGATATTGATGTCCCGTCTGAAACATCCACTCTTAAAAAGAGGAAAGAAACCGGTTTCCTTCCAACATTCAATTAAAATCAAGAACCTGATTCACAAATATTTTTGCGTCGTTGGTGCCTGCACCTGATTTCTCCGACAGTAAGATTCATCGGGTGACGACTGTTAGTCATAGCCTCTACCGAGTCTGAGCGGTGGTTTCTAGTCCTCTTTTTACACCTTGAAGTACCCCTGACTGCAGCTGGCCGCTTTTACCTGCACCCTGACCGACCTCTATTAGTCACACCCAAGTCGATCGCTCACACACTGGGGAAGAACGGCCAACACGTTCAGTGTGTGAACACGCACAGCTATAGGACAAAGGCAACGTGGGCGCAGTAAGCTCACGCCTGACCACTCCACCTAACCTATGGGGAAAGGCTTGATTAAGTATCCCTAGAGAAGAGCTTTGTTTTGAAATACCTAACAGGTTCGAAACATGTCGGTACTAAAAAATCCTTGACTTAAAATTTACCTTAAGATCCCAGCCCCTCACCAAGGTAGTAGGAATAAAAACCAGCGAAAAAAGCTGAACCTTGTGATAGTCCCTTTATACCCTTAGGATCCCTTGGGCAACATACAAGCAACCCAAAAATATTTCAGATCAAAATATAGTGTTGGCTATAACTACCAGAAAGACGAGTTACTTGAGGCATCTTATTGCTGAGGAGTTAAATGTTCGGTCCTCTTTAGATCATAGATTAGACGGGTATTTGATATCTTGGGACAGTGAGAAGGATCTGGGCCATCCATTAAGTATGTATGCAGAATTTCTGAACATTTTTACACCCCTACCTCCACCCCCCACCCCTCAAAATGTTGTACCCAATAAAACAAACAAGGGGCATACGCAAATTTTCCAAAAATTCTCATCCCACCTCATTGCGTATGTATCTTATGGTTGGCCTCCTAAGGACAAGGATAGGAGAGTTTGAGGGA
Source organism: Alentia gelatinosa (assembly GCA_950022655.1). Classification (NCBI taxonomy): domain Eukaryota; kingdom Metazoa; phylum Annelida; class Polychaeta; order Phyllodocida; family Polynoidae; genus Alentia; species Alentia gelatinosa. The sequence continues at coordinate 46,359,227 of OX465587.1, read as the reverse complement.
GGACAAGGATAAGAGTGATCGCGTTAAGTAAAAACTCGTATTTTATTTTCCTTTTCCTGGCCTCAGTCCTTCGGAAGGACAGTTTGTGTTGAAAGCCATCCTGTGATTGGTTGCTTTAAATGATAGTATTTAAGCGTGTTCATTGATTATATAGGGTCAGTTGAGCTACCGGCTCCAGAAAGGACACCTATTGAGATGTCCTTCCAAATGGATAACTTTCAGAATCGAGGCCAGAACAGTGTCAGTTTTATTAAACAGCCTGGAAGGCCATTTCACATATCCGTCCTTCTTGCTGTCCTTTAAAAGCACAATCCATGTTTATTGAATGGGGATTGCCATATAACAGTATATGGATAGATCCTTTAGATATCAAACGGCCCCCAGGTTATTTTAATTTAATCCAACATTAGCTTACATTGTCAGTCCAATGCTTCACCTACCCCAGGGACATAAACCGTGGGAGAGAAAGGAGAGAATCCCTATTGTGTGCTGCTGCGATGTGAAGGTGAACTTTGCCTGTATGGCCGGGCCTGATGAATGGATAATGTGACGTTTAGATAGGAACTCGTGAAAGCAGTAATGCCACTTATATGAGGACGATTCTAGGAACTATCGTTCAAAGTTCACTAGACGTGCATCTGCCTACACAGCCTCAGCTTTGATATCCAGACTCTTGCCTCGGGAAATTACCAAAGGGACTACTCATGTTAGATTTCATGCAGTATCATTGTCAATTATAGAAGTTATTTCCACGAGCGATTGCAAAGGTTACAGTGTTCCTACCCCAACCATATATTGAAGTGGACAAGGAGTATAATCTGGACTGATCTGAAGATGAATGATTAACTACTTCTCATGTTTAACGTGTGTAACATAAGATAAAAGCTGGATGAGAATGGGTGCATAAGAATATATCGGTTTGTTTGTCGTGTATATTCTAAAGATGCAGTGTAGAAATATTCTAGATTGATTCACGTGGATGTGTTCTTTGTATTTCATTTTATTGATGAAAAAAATAAGTTCGTATTTTATTTCTTGAATTTATTTGCTAAATTTTGAAATCACTTTATTTTTACTTCCTTGATGTCCATACTAAATTTCGAAATCACTTTGTTATAGGTGAGTCTGGCCTTGGGAAGTCTACGTTAGTGGACAGCCTCTTCCTAACAGACCTCTACCCGGAGAGACAGCTGGCTGATGCAGCAGGTAGGTCACGCCAAGGTCACGTAAGCCAATCACAAGGTCACGCCAAGGTCAATTCGATACATTTACTCTAAGCAAAGGTCACCGTTTTCATATACCCATCCCCAAACGTGGCATTAGTGTGAGAAAGAAGTATTAGCAGACTAGAAAATAAAGATGAAAATACTGATTACAGTGGTGCACACTGGTTATACACCGCTCATCTCACAGGTAAAAGCAAATTAATAGTAAATATAACAGCGGGTTAAGACTATGTTTAAATTCAGATGTAAGTTGATGAATTTATATACCAGATACAATCTATATATATACCAGGGTGTCGACTATCAAGCTGTTTTAGTCATTGTGATTAGAGATAGTTTTATTTGTCTGTGGTTAATGTTCTTACTTATAATTACATGTATTTTCCAGGGATGTAAGTTTTCCGACAAATGACGGAATTCCGCCATTTCATATACAACAGCAACACTCGATGCATAGCCATTCTATTCCAAAATAGTGTAATTAATCATTCTTTTTGTAAGCCTTTTAAATTTCCGACGTTTTTCCTCAGTCCCGATCGTGATCGCTGTTTATCATGCCTCAAAAACGAAACACCTGTTACCAAGGATGATTGCTAGAATGTAATTTACGAATCCTCTATCAGTACCAAACATACCGTTCTGACGACGATCACTTTGATGAAAGATATATGTATGTTTTATGCTAAATCACACTAGTTCACCAGCTGTTTTTTATTTGGCTTTTATTAAGTGATGGTTGCAATATATTGAAACCAACGGTGCCTTTATGATGCTAGAAATGGATACATGTATTGTATATGCTCTTAAGATTCAATGAAACTTACAAATGTATTTAGATTTAGATCAGTAAATAAGCTACGAATAATAGGACTACAACTTCATAGTATTATTCAGTCTCCAGAATTGAAGAATTTCAGATATGTTGCTATTCTTGAGTGGTCTCCTTCATTTTTTCCCCCTTTTCGCACAGATAAAATTAAGAAGACGGTGAAGATTGATGCATCTGCGGTGGAGATTGAGGAGCGAGGTGTGAAGCTGCGACTAACAGTCGTCGACACGCCCGGCTTTGCCGACGCCCTCAACAATGACAACTGGTAATGTATACAGCCACCGAGTCCTCTTATCGGTATCTCCAGAGAGCATTTAACGCGAGTTGGCATTAGCGATACAGAGACATTGAATATGGGAAATGCTTACTGCGCAATCTGTCTGCTAGAATCGGTGTCAATGCCATATTCATCGTGAAATATGGAGACATTTTGATTATAGCAACATGGAAGTTACTTAAATTATGGTCGTGTTAAAAAGTTTTTCCGTTTTTGTCTTTTGTTTTCACAAAAAGTCTCGATTACTAGGGGAAATTTTAAACTTTATTGACTTCATGATATATGTCGGTAAAATTATTTCCTATTGTCTTAATTAGAACCCAGTGCTTGCTTACATATATAGCATAACTTGTTGCAAGCTGATTTTATGAAAGAACCCGTAAATCCAGATAGAATACTTGATTAATTCTAAGACACGCTTGAAGGTAGGTCATATTATGATAAGTTTACTACACATTAGCTTAGTAAAAGAAATGTCAGGCAGTCTGTAGTTTGCCAACCCTGGTGAGCCAAAGTATACGTACTAACACACAGAAAGCGGTGAGGAGCGGAGGCGCAGTGGACGAGAGGCGGGGTTCTGAAGGGGGAGATCAAGGAGGGAGGTCAGGGCTGGATACAGATGTCTCGGCAGTAGTCTGTGGATCTGTACTGTAAACAAACATGTGATACCAGGAGGGGCAAGCTTCTCACACTAACCCACATAGACGTCATGTATTATATAACATGCCCCTAGTCTAATTAGACCCCACCAAAATAGCACCAACTTATCTAGTGCAGTTACCACCGTCCGCTGTAAGCCAGGAAGGTTGGCTAATGTTACTCAGTATTACCGGTAAAGCTGTCCACGTTACTGTGGTTCAGTCGATTAGTCCCTCCTTTTTGTCAGTCGGGAATCTATCCACTGCCCGCCGGCAATACGTATGCAGTCATAGATGTGATGTGTAGCTGACAGTAGGAGTGTTGTATTATACAGGTCTCAGACATTCCGTGGGTTCAGTATCTATGTCCGATGTGCTGTCTCTAGGCCTTCAACTAGACATAAAATCACCACAGATGGGTCCCTTGGCAATTGTACTGATTATAAGTTGTTATCCTAATGGGCAGAGGCACTACTGTTTGTGCCGTAGAGGGAATAGGCGTTGGAAATCTGAAGTTTTAACACCTAGATATCTTTTTGTCCCATATCATATACAACAAAATCACGCAAAGCAAAATGGTTATTTGGGAATTAATAGAATGTTGTAACAGATTATGATTCGCATTTAATGCATTTAAACCCCCACGGGCGGTTATCACTTCCGCAGGGGCGTTTACGCAGCGATATAAACATAGCACACCCCAGACTTAATTGCGCAGTAGACAAGAACTTTCCCAGAAGAAACTAGGGCTGTTGGGAAATCAGTATTATATCCAAATCTAATCGATATTATGTCTGTTTACGATATGCAAATGTCGTTAATAATTTATTTTAAGATCTAATTTTCAAGTCTTGATTTGTCAGTGTATGATAATATGCAGGGAGGTATTCAACGTTGAAAGATGAAATGCCAATAGTGACTAGTGTTTGTGTTGAGATTGACTCATAAAAATTGAGATTATAAGCATTGTCCTAGAATGTGAGATAAAGACATTGTTACACCATAGTACACGTACATAATAATCAATATCAAAGATATTTATTGGAGACATTAGGCCATGCCAAACTGTAGAATTATATGTGGTTCAATTATCAGTTTTCAGAATCCGGCATTGATCATATATGATTAAGGTAAGACTCGTATTAATAAATACTTATTCTGTTTGATTATTTCAGCTTTAAGACGATCATTAACTACATTGACGACCAGTTTGAGCGTTATCTTCATGATGAGAGTGGGCTCAACCGGCGACATATCATCGACAACCGAGTGCACTGCTGCTTCTACTTCGTCAACCCAGCTGGCCATGGGTGCGTGGATTTTTAGACTTTCGGTTCCTATGTATCAATATTACAACTCAAAGAGAATCCGAGATGATTTGAATGAAGTCATAATCATTAACGGGGAAGTGCCATACTTAAAAACAGAAAAGTGATGATACTAGGGTTAGTTATAAAACGGCATTTACTGTTTGTTCTATCACAATTTATTATATGAGCGATACATTAACACGATCAACCTATGAACCTGGTTCAATATGTTCCAATAGTATAGGTCTCGATTCTCAAGGTCGTTGTATTTATGGCTGATGATGACGTGACTATTATTTCCAGCCTGAAGCCGTTGGACATTTCCTTCATGAAAGCCATTCATCACAAAGTGAACATCGTGCCTGTTATTGCCAAGGCTGACACACTCACCATGGTGGAGGTCATGCGGCTTAAGAAGAAGGTGAGCCTGACATGAGATCTATAGAATAGCAGATTATGGCGTAATACTTATATGTTTCATGATCTTTGGTGGATTATGGCCGATAGATACCCACGACTACTGATCGATACCTGAAGTGACAGGATAAAAGTGACGCACCAATGACAGAAATAGTAATTTATTAAGGCGTTGAAGTGTAGTTATTGGAGTCAGATATTTAAAAAATAATGTACATGTATGCACGGTGTATACCATATTTCTCAGGATATATGTTAGGTTGCTGTCCCACATCTCCCAGAATGTAACGTTGTCATAAAACTGATCATAATGTAAGTGACTCTCAGAGAGTGATATTGAGAGAGAAATGATCACAATGTAATTCATTAGTGTTGAGAAAATACTGATCATTAACACCAAGAACATCTAGAAAGAATGAGACCAATCATCTCCAAGCTAAATTCTGATTGTTCATACCAAAATTCTTTTCACGTTTTTGATACATAAAATCTAGTTTTAGCTCTCCAGGTAGAAAATGGTGCGATAAGTATGTAATCTTAATCTATAACCTTGATATAGTTAGAATGACAAATATTCGAGCTACCTCCAAAAGTCAACATCGGAAGAGGCCCAAAAAGTGATAAAAAGTATAAGATCTCCCTTTCTTTTGTGTGACCTGGTATACTGACATCTTACCTACTGCGTTATAAGTAGATTGAGATGGTTTTTACATTCATCATTCATTTTGTTCCTGGTTATTTAGATTCTGCATCAGGTGGAGCAGAACGGGATCGTGATTTACCAACTACCAGAGTGTGACGAGGATGAGGACGAAGACTACAAACAACAGTGTAACCAGCTCAAGGTACGAACATGCTACATATAAAAATGATGAGTCACATCTGGAGGGTGGTTGTGGCCCATTAGATTGTAGGTCAACTCTCGACTGTAGAGCCGTCCCAAGGCGCTAGAAAATATCATGTAAGGAGGTCAGGGTCAAGGTTGGGGTTTGCTGCGAATGCAGTCATTGGCTACTCGGTCTACTCTATTCCTTATATGGACTTAGTGTAATGGGACAACTCCATGCTGTCTGGTACAACAGTCTAATCTGCTCATGGTACAAACGTTAAGTTTTGTCTGATCTCCATGTGTGTTTACCTGGGTTTGCCTCATGAAATTACTATGCAATCAAACTCATGGCATAATAGTCAACCCTAACTTCTCTCATTGGTTTCTTCTTGAATAACCGGGTGAGTGTATAGACATATCACATATAAAGATAATGAGTCAGATCTAGTTGAACAGTTTGACCACTTTAATGTATGGACATGGTGCTTACTAGTTACACAAACGTGTTTCTCTTTCAATAAGAGTAGACTAAACCAGCACTGCTACAATTCATCTAAACGTCAATGTTAGCATCGTGTATACATCATGTACGGTATTAGCTAAGTCAGAGTGTTTACACTATTACAAAACTGCGTTATTCCTAGTGAATGCGGGCCGTTTAGTGTTATTTCTCAGTAACTATCCGCACAAATCGGTAATCGAAATTGTCACCAAGCAATGTAGGTCAACTTAAATAGTTTTAAATATCTAAGAATGGTATATCTCTTTTTTCTAAATTACTTATTCTGTTTCCTATTTTTTGCTTCCAGTTATAAAAAAATAAAAGGATATTTTTACTAGTAGTGATGCACATGAGCAATTGCATGATCTATTTACTACATTTACCATTGACTATTTTCAGTCTGCGGTGCCGTTTGCTGTAGTCGGTGCCAATCAGGTGATTGAGATTCGGGGTAAGAAGGTGCGAGGACGCATGTACCCGTGGGGTGTGGTGGACGTGGAGAACCCAGATCACTGCGACTTCATGAAGCTTCGCACGATGCTTGTGTAAGCACAGGTTATACCGTTCAGTGTCAGCAGTCATTTCAGTTAATATTTCATTGATATCTGGTATAATTGCTTGTTTGTGGTCCCTGATGGTATATAGGGACGATCAATGATTTAAGATTTTCTCTTTCGTAGACTAATTTCAGTCAAATCTTTTCAATATTTTCATACATTCTATGAACAATCAAAGAGGTTCGTCTCTTTCAAATAAAATATGAGACATTCAATATAACTTGGATGACATGGTTAAAGTTGAATATCATGAAACTCATTTGCATTGGGTGTAACGCACTTTGAGGCCAGAAGTCATGTCGCATACACCAACCAATTTATCATATCATTACGATAATGTAACAATATAGGACATAATAGAAAGGTAGCCATTTCTATGATGTTACTTGGGATTATAATAAACCTATTAACAAATTTCTTCCTCGTCTTCACTAAACTTTTTAGCGGTACATAGAGTCCCTGTTTGAATGCCATATCCTGGTCAATTCATATTTTAACCAATAACGTAAAACAAATTCACTGTGGACAAGTTTCAACCATCGAATCCTTATTTTACAGTACACATATGCAGGATTTACAAGAAGTAACACAAGAGATCCACTATGAGAACTTCCGGTCTGAGAAACTGGCAGTGTCCGACGGCGTCATGAGAAAACCGAAGTGAGTAAATAACGGCATTCCTCTGAGTTAACCTCTCGATAAATGACACTGAGTGCAATTAATCAGTTACTTTGTTCAGTTTCAGCTCCACATTCTCACCTCCTCCTCTACCACACACACATGAACAAATGCATGGAAACAATATTTACCGCTTCCAGTTATGCGATTTTGTCGTGGATAGGTTCTAGAGTATAATCAAACTGATATTCAAAATTGTTAGTGTTTTCCCCCTGTAACTTCTCATTGAACAGGTATATAGATGATTTCTAATCCCGGGCTCTCATAGTAAACATTTTAATTGTAAAGCCAACCCGCTTGCAAACACACATTGGATGAGTATATTGTTGAAATTCAATGCAAACACACATTTGATGAGTATATTGTTGAAATTCAATGAGATGGCGTGAATAGTTTCCTTATATCAAACCACAGAAGAATATGATTTAAGATATTATTAGAATACATATATGACATCGCTGGCATGAATTAAGTTCATATCGCCTGAGAAATTAACAGGAAATTTCGTCGATTCGTCACAGAAAATACGATTATCTTTGTTCTGTTATTATTCACTGCTTTGCCTCAAAGCTGCACAATTGTTATATGTTTTTGTGTTGATGGTGGACAATCCATGAAGCTGTTTTCCCAGAAAACGTTGTTTTATGCAGCATGTGCTGATTTATAAACCAGTTATATGCTGTGTTATTTTCAGGATGTGCTGATGGTTTTGATATTTTATGGTTTTTGCTTCATGAAAAAAATGCAACTCTTTTTGTTGCTTAGCATATTGTTTAACATTTCTCTTTTGAAACTTCAAAACTTGCATTTAGATACCCAATTATGAATCGTGTAACCATCCTGGATAGGTGTGTAGATTTTAAAATTGTAAAATTCCATATATCATGAAAACTTGTTTTCATTATGGAATATAATTTCCTTGGATTCATTGAGCATTGTAAAATTGCTTTTATTTAGACGTCGCAGAATAAGTCAACTAATGCAAGGGTATGTTTGACCTGGGCAAAGGCTCGGAGGAGTACAATATTGTGTCAGTCTATTAAACTTTATTCTTTCTTTCTTATGCGCACATTGGCTGTATTCACATACCTTTGGTTATGTCGATAAACCTCTACGTATATCTAAGTTTTATGGAACCTTTGCAGGTTATATACATAGTAATTGTACCACCCTTTTCTTCAATACAAAGAACATAAAATATATATATATGCATGCATTTTGTGAGATGGAAATAATTAACATCGAAAATATTTCCATTATATTGTCTGACGGTTAATCATAACATAAAGATGGTTAAGATATTTTTCATATTGCATCCATTTTGTGATCTTTATGTCAACAGTTTTAGGTTTTATATTTTGTTTTTTATGTTTTTGTTCATACATATCAAAATAGTTTTGGCGAATCATATGTCAGATATTGTTTATATTTTCTTCAATACATCCATAGGGATATATATTTTATTAGTATTTTCATCTTTCGTTTGAAATGATGCTTTTATAATGTCCGTCCAAATCTAATACATACATCTTGTTAAAATGGAAAATTCCTAATAGCGCCCGATGTGGCAGGATCTTTGAATATCATATTCTGAATTTAATACACCGCTGACACCAAGTATAAAGACAGGCGTTGCAAGTTTTTCTCGTGATGTAAATTTACTAAAATACTTCGAAACGATTGCATGATCTAGACATGAAATTATGATAGCACGTCTTGATATTCAGAAATAATCTCACCTTCTGAAGACGGACAACAAGTATATGTGTTAGACCCTTATAAGGTATCAGGCTTGTCATTATATTACCCATTCTTGTCGACAACAAAATGTTGTAGCAACATCTTAGAACTTAATTTCTTTGATTCATCAAAGGCTTTTCTTTTAAAAGCTCGAAGGAAGGAGGTGTTTTCTCTGTGGTGTCTTTTTCCTCATATAGACTTGACAATTCAGAAAGACCCCTAGGAGTTACACTCTGCTATTATTTCTACTAAGACAAGTATTTACTTGAAAAATTGTTAATATGATATCATTTATGTATATAGACAGTCAACCCAATGGGCATCCATCGAAATAGTGTTTTTCCCACTGTGAAGACAGCCATGTGTCTTACAAAAAGACCAATGCAAGCATGCAACATACCCCCCCCCCCCCCTCCAGTCGCTGTATATAATTCCAGACTAACAATATAGATAGTATATTTGCTATACATAGCCAGTGATTTGTTGATATTGCGTCACTAAGATAGCTTTATTTCATCATATATATTCATTAAACCCTCCATGTGCCTCTCCCGTGTAAGCTACGTGTATAGGGTGGTTTCACCAGTCGTAGCGCCATCGCACGAGTAGGCACAGAACCACTCATGTTAGGTTGTCGGTAGTATTCTGGTAATCGCTGTAAAAATGTCCCCTTTCAATGTCATTTGTCGAGCTACCCTTTCTCTTGTATTTCACAGAGACAAACTATATCTTTTTTGGGGGGTAATTTGTCAGGATCATCACTGATAAATTTGTACTGGAAATACGGTAGAAGATATAAGAGAAAGTTTCTTCCTAGGTGGTCCGCTAGGGATAAATTGATGGAGAATTTGCCAATACTTTCCTAAGGTTCCTTGCAATTTATTATGTTGCATTGAGAACTCATGAAAAACAAAATTCAAATACATAACAAATGAAACAGTAGAGGTGGGTGGATTACTCAAAGTGCAGTGACCCTCTACTAAACTGGATGGTGAAAATTGGTGAAACCAACATATGTTGCGCTTAATTTGTGTCCTGATGTGTCCTGTCAAGTCCCTAGTTCTGAAAGTTCTCCATATCATTTTTCTTTTAAATAATGTTTCAAGTCCTCATCAATATGAATACAATTGTATATGTATTTATATTAAATTTAATAACGTGTATGTGTTGTTCATGGTGTTGCATGGACGTTCATGACTCGTACAGAGAAAAAACAGAGACAAGGTAACGATTATGATAATTTGCATTTGCGAGGTTGTTTCTAATGGAAGTGTTCTGTTTACAGTATCTAGATAGATCTCTTTGGGGCATCGGGATTTTGCCTTATTTTTGTGATTAACTGGATTTAAACTAGTTACAATTAAGATTACCAGATCCCTTCCCAACAACAGTCGCATACATGTATGAAAAAAATGAAGGACATAAAACATTCAAATATATTCAGGACTTTTATAATGTTCTGTTCAATTACAATTTATTGAAATCACAAAATTTCCAGCACTTCCTCAAGTAATGAATATATAAATGATATTTCAGCAGGCCTAACGGTCAAGTTCTAAAAATATCATCTTTTGAATAAAAAACATAATGGTAAAGTTATCTTTCACAAATTGCAGAAATTTTCTATTTTAGGTCGGTACTACTTTTTAAATGTGTCTTTTTTAAAGACTCCTGAGACAAATTTTACCTTTTCATAAAGTCGTTGCTGTTGAATATCCCCATCCCAACAGCATGTTGTATTCCGTATGATAACTTTTCAGAGTCGTAGATTTCAATAGATTTCCCCGAAGTGCGAAATGTTTTGTCACTAGCTCTAATATGGCTAAATTTCTGTTGACATTATTTAGCTTTAAGAATGTTAGACGTTTGGTTTATACTGAATTGGGTAATTAAGGTAAATCACTGCACGTAAACTACTCTTACAAATGAATGTTTATATTGCCCGGAATTACAATATAAGATGAAATGATTAAAGTGTTCATAATGCATTGATGTAGTTCATATAAGATTTTGACCTGCTAATATGGAAGCAGAACATAATCGAGATTGTTTCTGTGCCTGATGTTTTCGTGTTTCGTTTTCTCTTTTTCGCTCCTTTTCCGTGCGGAAATGTTCAAATTGTCACATGGTAAGCTATTGTTTCACGTTTCACATGCGCCTGACATGGTTGTTGTCTCGATGTCTTGTGCCTTGGCTCTGGTGACGTCATATCCTTACTGACCAATTGGCGGTTTACTTATAAGACCACATGACTATCTAACCTGACTTTTCTTTATTTATTACCCTTTTGACCTAACGTCGTGCACATGTAATCCTTTTAAGAATTCTTTATCATATATAAGTACATGTACCTTAAGGACGAATTCAACCATAATTGTCATACAGAGCAGTTCACATTCTCATTGTTATTGCATGTCATGAAAAGTTTTATCGTTTATTCTGTTGTATCCTAGATTTTCTGTGTATACATGTATTACGATCATGGTCTTTCCAAAAAATGTTACTTATATTTTCTGTTCTATTCTGTCGTTGTAAATGTTTGATTTCTTTACACACTTATAATATTTTATATAACTGAGAGATGAATTAAACTTCAAAAACTAAACTTTATATTATCACTAGATACATAGTCATCAGAATCTCATATTCACGAAAAAAGTCAAGAACCCTGACAACTGTACGACTGGGTTTGTAACTCGGGGGGGGGGGGGGGGTAGCTGTAAGATCTGTCATAATCTCTTGCAGCTTCTAACTCAAATACTAAAAGGACAATATTCATTCTCGATTGTCTAGTTTCAGACAATCGAAACAAAATAGACCTAAACTAATACTAAGTAAGACATAGAGTAGATTTTCATCGCACTGTTAATCTACACACTAGAATTCCAAAAGAAAATTTTATATTCCCAGGAATAAATATTATCTGTATCAAGTGAAAATCACCTTCTGTAAATACTGAACCATAACACAATTTCTCTAATTATTTCATATGAATTCGTTCAAATTTAATGGTACTAAAGATGTGAATTCTTTGTTTGAGAGTTCTAATTGTGGAGATTTTAAAACATTTTAACCGTTTTACTTTGAGTCATTTATTGCATGAGAACAGTCTCAATGTATTGACAGTGCTAAAAATGTTTCATTTAACTTGCATGTAGATTAAAATTGTTCAAATTCTTTGTTTCTTATATTTTTTTAATTGACGTATTTGATAATTCTCGCTCGAAACGTTGGTCATGAATAAAAAGGAAGTATTTATTCAAACCCCAACTAATTACAGTTGGATCTAGAAATTCTAAAAGCCTGACCCTCACATAATCTAGTATTATTGATCGGACAGGGTAATTTGCATGAACAATAGTGGGCAAATATAACACTTGCCAAATCTACACTGGGTCTCAGCAACTGCCAGTGGTGCATGTCACAACGTTAATCTCTGTCGATCAGCTTCATCTTACCTTCTCAACACGCCAAGTCTACATGGGACAAAAGTCTTTTGCTTGAGCATCTTGGCCAGAGCTTTCCATTTTTCAAAATATATATTGAGATTATCAAGAATTTTCACGCACATGACTCCAGACTTACTTGCAGCACACCGCAGTATTAGGGAGCACGTCGTAGTGGTTTACATGATGCACCCGCAAAGGAAACCCGGTGATTAATTTGCTGTTTTGACTTGGTGTTTTTCAGAACTCCGCGAACTAGCAGGATTGACAGCGATAAGGAAGCAAAACTCTCAGAAAAAGAACACGCTCTCCAAGAGAAGGAGAACGAGGTAAGACTGATGGGTATCATCACACGCTCATTTCAAAATCCACAGGGCCTTCTAATCGGGTATATTGATTATCGATTTGTTCCACAAATCAATAGCTTTGTAGTAATTGAACATGGAAAAGGGAGGTGTCTCCTCCAGTCACGGATTGTGGTGGATACCGGTATGGGGCACCTCCCAGCAATATCTTAATTATCAATCAATACACCTTTAGAGTAAGTGGAAAAAATTAATTGCGCCTTATATACATTTCAGGAAGTTACACAACTTCTTAATGATTGGAATTTGTAAAGCATTCAGTATGCATTTCTGTTTATGTCTTACATGTATTACTTGAGAATAGCTGATATCCGAAAATTTGAGATTCTATTTTTTATATATTTTTTAGAATTTTATCAGGGTCATAGACATTTACAAAGCACATCAAGGATTGGTTAAACCGTTCTTCCGCCTGATCCCTCTCAGATCAGAGGATCAAGTTGATTAAACGTATTACATGTGTTTCACCATATGAGTGGGTTACACTGGTTAGGAAGTAACACGGTTAGTACTACTCTGTGTGGTAATCACCTCCGTACAGGTTGTTGAGATGAAATGGGATAATGGTTAGTTTTGGAACATCAAGACAAATCAGCTACTGCTTCATTGACAATATGAGAGAGTTTCCCATCAAGTAAATGTGTCTAGTGGAATATAAAAACAATAATAAAACTTCTAGGCTACTATGATACAAAGATGTAACTAACCAGGCTCATCAGAGAAAAGTGATCTATGTTTGTAGTAGAAGTAGGCGTGGTTGTACAGATGACTCAGGATCGGTTATTGACAAATAATCTATAATTACAAATCTGAAAGAAAATTTTTTTTTTTAAATTAAAAAAAATAATTACAAATCTGCTGCATTCTACCATACCCCGACGGTATGAGACCGCCGACAAGTCACTGATAATTGTCTTCATGTAGCGACTTTTGGATTTTCGGAAAGCGAGGGATTCCCTTTAATTGATCTATTTACACGCATCTCACATCACTGTCTCAACACTGTTGTTTTCCCTTCTTTCTAATCAAGACTTATAATATCTCTATTAATAGTACTAAAAGATGTAAAGTCACTTAACTTCACGCAAACTTGCTGAAAAAAACCCAAATAAATGAACAAAGCTAAAGAGATATTCTGAATTAATTACGATAATCCACGGAACACTTCGCAAATGCCCAGTATTAGCTACCTGCGGGAATGGCAGGCTGACTTTAATGCCACCCCCAACCCCACCGGTTAAATTGTTAACTATCTGTTGTGTTCGATCAAGCATGAAGACATTACAAGATGTGTGGAAATTATAAGGAAATAGTAATCATTATTAAACCTGTTTAATTACAGCTGAAACGCATGCATGAGATGCTGGCTCGAATGCAGGCGGAGATGACCAAGCAACAACAGCAACACACGCGGCCCAAGATGGAGGCACCCCCTCCCCCCGCCAACCGCCCTGCCCACAACGGCTCCGTCAACGGCCACCCACAACAGGGCATCAACAACAACTCTAAGCCCGTCAACCCGCAAACAGCCTGATAGTTAGTCCCAATACTTCACAGATGGCACTGCAGACACAGAAAAGTACGCATTGCTCGTGTATGGAGCGCATGTTGAAGTAGATTTAAGCCAAATCGCAGTCCTTATTATTTTTTTTTTTTTTTAATTATACATGTATTTTGGTTCGCGGACATTAAATGTCGCTAGGCTTTAATCTTTTTACATTGACAACTCCTAATTGTAAAGTATTGTAGTCATTTGTTTGATCGGTTGAACAATGTGGATTTATCTATCAATATCGAACAATATAGGATATATATTATCAGAACAAATACCTTTGTTGAGAGTTGTATACCCACACTCAGTATTTCAGAGATCGTAAAACAATTTTGGATCCTAATCATTGATTTGGATACGCAGATTAAAACGTGGCTAATGCGTGAAAAAGTTTTCCGGAAAAATCGGTGAATTCGGCGAAAATCGGGAGCCCGGTTTTTCAGATGGGGAAAATTCTTTTCCATATAGACCTGGAACCCATTCAGGGGGCTGTTTCATAACCCAGGATCGTACAAGTAGACCCTTTTCTGTACGTCATAGAGACCCAGGGACGATACGGGTCAATTTCATTCAACACTTATGGACGACCTTATGGACGACCAATACTGTCTTAGTGAACAGACTTAAATATTATTAGACGATAACCCTTGTACAAGGTACAGAAAAGGTTCTTCATGTACGATCCTAGATTATGAAACTTCCCCCAGTTTCGCAGCAACCGCGAAATGGTTGACAGTTTGAACTGTCATGCCTATTCATAGTCACATGATAGTCATGTACCATGTGACCCCTTTCGAAAAAAAAGAGGAGATCTGGATACGCATACAAAATTCATGAATGTTTTGTTGCCTTCCAGCTGCTATCACCAGGGGTCAGTCTGATAAGGGAATGAATTGGGCGCTGGAGACTTGATACGAGAGGGCCACAGAGAGCAGCATTAGACCATCTGTACAAAGCACACATCGGTGGTCAGGACTCGATGCATCACATTACCCTACAGTGGACTACAACCCGAAACACCAGCACCAGCTTTCATTACCACCACAGACCAAGGCCTGTTTATTGTGGATAGAACCGGCATATATCACTGTCAAGTGTTCAGATGTGGTGTTACTCTATGTACTTGTAGCGTATAGAACGTTGGGGATACAATTACTTTCTTTGGAAGGACTATGGTTATTTATGGATATTACACTGGTATTTGCAAAAATTAACGTGATGCTAACATGGTCTGGTATTTGTTGGAAAAACGACGAGTGTATTTATATTGTAATTCAAGCAGAAACCCAAAGCCACGTGTCGTAGCGCCCAAAAGACTGACAGCGGAGTGTTCAAGTTATACTTCTTCTTCGTGTTTTTTTTTCCTTTTAGGGGTGGGGGGATGTATTATGGTAAATAGTAAGAAAGACGACTCATTCATTGTCGCGGATATTTCTTGTGGTCAAAATGAAACATAATTACTGAAAAAGGCAAATGTTGCAGTCAGACCTGTAGAAACCTAGGGATTGACTAGTGCAGTTTTAGAGAGTAAGTCATACCGTGATAATCATATTGCCTTAACATTCACACAAAGGTAATAGTATTGCAGCACGGCTTCAGCGATGAAAGTCTTATCAGTCAAATACACTCCCAGATGAGTGGGTTTTTCAGGTGTATGTAAGTCAGCTTCGACTATTCTGGTTGAGCATGCCCTGCATCTGGCCAGTAAATCTTCTCCAAACACATTCTTTATTCGTCAGTAAGGAAGAACGTTGTGCTCGTGTCTGTTTTCTGGTTCTGATTCCAGGTCAACTGCACTGCTGACACCTGGTGAGAGATAGTGCAAACATAGTGGAGACTAGTAGAGACATCTGGTAGTCAGAATGTGAACTAGTATTGGTGCAAACAAAGCGCGGTGAGTCATTCCGTTGCCATGGTGACCGACTATGATGAAGTGTGTGCGTTATGAATTTGGACATACAGATAAGCAGGGCCACTGGAGCATTCGAACTATAACGAAACGCTAATAACTGGGGATTGATTTATTCGATTATTTTTCACCTCAGACCATTGGAGAGATCCAGCTCACAGGAGATGGGAATTTAGCCAGCACTAGCCATATCACACAGTGAGAAATAGATGATCCTCAACCCAATACCCGAGAGATTCATAGCAAATGATCTTCAATTAGAATATATGGGTGTCAAAGTTGCGGAAGATTTAATATTTAAAGTATGGTAAGGATGCAACCAGCTTTGTAGTCCAGAGATACTAAAGCGATTCAATATTTATGTGGACAAAATGATTGGTTTTTTGCAGCTGATAGTAGGGTCTCATTCTAAAAGGGAAGTCTTAAAAGAATTGTATGATATGCAAGGAATGTGAACTCCCGATATGGTTATGTTCCGCTCGGTCATTTTGTTTTATGTATATCACCCATTATTTTGCAGTGCCCCCCACAGGGTCTTCCAGTTCTATTAATGTGGTGCCAACTTGAGTATGAGCTATGTATACTTCCAACAGTATAGTTCCAGTTCACAAAAATGTGACTTTGCATTTAATCCTTTTGTAGTTAGTAGTTATTTTGTGAATCATATCAGAATTTAGTAGAATGTCGTCCATAAGTTTGACACAGGTGTGAAGGGAATAGGTAAATGTGAATCCAGGTCAAATACTGATATCACAAGTGGTCCTTCTGTATTGCTGTAATCTTTTCTATACAGCTCAATTCTGTAACTGCATTGTACCCATTAGTTTTATTATAAATGGCTGGGGTGAACCAAGTAGTATGTGTATGATAAAAGTACTGCGGTCTTGTAAAACAAGTGATACACTCCTTTTCCAATCAAAAGCCGTTCTTGACTTCGCTTTCCCAATATCCAATCATAAGTGGTCCAAACATCAATGGAGACTGGTTTGACAACCAGTTATGAACGGCCCTATAACCTATAGGGACTGGCTGGATAACGGATAATGTCGACCAGTAACGATTGCCTGTCGTTTTATGCGTAAAACTCTCAATACGTTTGATTCCACATATTGCAGATTAGTAATAGTAGCAGCACTGTACATACATACTCACTACTTCATATTTCTTCTTGCTGAAAAGAATATTTCATATATGAAGCAGCGACCACCTTGGTCTTGAAGCTGTAAGTGGTTTCTCTGTTTAAAAAGTGAACTGCAGACATTTCTACACGTTCATCCGTGCTTGTGATGCTGGGAGAATCTTCGTAGTTTCTGTCCCACAATGCCTCGCGTCTTTCTACTTCTGCAAACTCCTTCCTAGTTTATTGATTGAAGAGATCGAAGCAAATCTGAGAGTCACCGAGCAGAGATTTCCCTACGAATATACTTGTTCTAAGGTTGTGGACAAGCAAGGAATTTGTTTCGTGTAGACATTGTAGAGATGTAGTAGAAGACTTACAAAGAGCAAATATCAGTGTGTTGATTTTGTTGTGTAAACTGTTGATTTGTATTCTCTTTTTGTTTTGTCAGTGTCTTATGTTCAAGTAAAGTATGATGCATAGCTTTGAAACGCACCCTTTCTATCCGTACCTCAACGTGCGAGATTCCGTGGATATTTTTGTACACTGTCGATTTGCTGGAAGGAACTCGTCAGCATTGCCAAAATCAAATTATGTCTGCTCAAACGTCTGGGGTAGTTGTATGCAATCTCTATACATGCCCTCTATTCCAAACTTTCATATTTTAGAGGCGTCTCTCTGGAATATCTTTATTGAGGTTGTGTTCTGAGAATATATCAAATGCACTTCCTCGCATTTTCTGCCATGATTCATCCTGTAGGCATGGCCTTTTCCAGATGAAACTAACACACATTTTTTCTATTATCTATCCTTAAGACTAAGAGTGTGTCAGTTATTGATTGTAAATCTCACTTGTTTATAGAGATTCTTGTTCCTTTTCAATCCGATCATCGCACGCCAGTGGTTCTATGTTAAAATTAAAGGTTTTCAAATATCTGTGTCTAAATATAAGTTCTAATCTAATTTTCCCATGGATATCATATATCTGCTTAGTAAAGGTAATGTCAGTATTATATCTAAGTTAATCAAATTTCATGTTACAAATTAATTTCCATGAGTAAATATGATATTGTATACGCATCTTTCCCCTAAAAGGTCCGATACATGTATCACATCTGTATTATATTCTAAAATATATATTACTTTTATAATAATGAGGCAATATTTATGATTGATAGCATTACATAATCAATCCTATTACCCAAAGATTACTCAATAACAGATCCAAAGTCTATATGTATTCTGCACGCTGTACTTTAGTATACACGGAAGGTATACCTGTTGCCTATTTGAGGTCATGTGATCATGAATAAATGTAAACAAACATGCATACTGGGTCTGTTCTGTATATGCCGGCGCCCTATTGAATATTTCCGCACTTTCGTCGGATGCAAGCAACCTCTTATTCCTGGATGGGATAATGTGATGACAGCAGTTACCGTTAAGTGTAACATTTTTTGACAAATGCTCGTATATTCCTCGCTTTTCTCTCATCCCCTCTATACTAGTATTTTCGATCGACCGAAATCTCACAATTCCACTAATTACGAAATGGTGAGTCTTCATACATAATTGAAAATGTAGCTTCGGTCTCGTCTTAATATTGATATACTCTACTCGTATTTCACAAAGTAGTAAGATGGTGTTACATGTTAATGCGAGGGATAGAAGTGCGTTATCTGGGCTACTGGAAGGTGCTGCACTCTAAGGGCGATTAGGTGAAGCTGGGAGACCTCTGTGAGGAATTAGTACAGAAAATATTCACCAGGCGGCACTGCTGGTATGAGACACCCGGCAGGGTGATGCTCTGAGCGCTGGCTAGTAGTATATTCATTGAGAGTTGTTTCCAGGCTATCTTAAGGTAAAACCGGCCCTGAGCACACCCTTTCATTACATCTTATGTTTGTAATTTAAAATACTGCTGTTCATCGAACTTAATATCATGATTGGCATTAGGAGCATCCAGGTTTTGGGTGTATTGTGTCGCAGTTCTATATTACGTGAATCCTTGGATTTTGAACTTTTGGAATTCGATTCAGGTTTACTAGAATGATACTCAAAATAACAAAGGCTTATTTAAACAGGAACAATTACCGACAAAAACCTGGAGACTTATAACCTGGGAGATGGGTACACTTGATGAATAGTTACTAAGTAAAGATATAGATCAGCTAATCATTTCCGCTCTTGAACTGAGACGTAGTTTTGGACACAAATCTACCTCTCTAAGTAATTGTCCTAATCCTTGTAAACTTTGTTCTGTAAATGTGATGTCTACATGTTTGCCCCCACCCCCTCCCCAAAATGCTACCTTGATCAAATTTGAAGGACGCCTATGGAACCTGATGAGATCATCCTGCCCTATATTGATTTTCTAATTAGTAGATTATCAATGTAGGCTTAGGCGCTTAGATTCGAGTCATCCTAATACAATTGTAATGTGCTTATCACACCAACTTACTACTACGTGGTATAAGTACATTATCCATCCGGATTTGGGGTCCATTTCCAATTATGCAATGACCATTTTGACCTTTGTCGGTCCTCATTGTCACATGTGGGTCATCTTTGTTGATAGAATTACCCATGACTTTAGTTTCATACGATTATGGAGGTAGGCTTATCTATTTAGTAATCATGGCTGCTTCAGTGGTGGGCTTATTGTGGCAATGCCTCTGGCCATGACTGGCCAACATCACCTGTATTGTATCTCCTGAGAAATAGTTTTACTTATAGTATAGATGTGGAGCAGGTCTTAAGTTTTGCCTAAAACTTTTTAGCAGTCTGATTGATATTTCAGACATGATTGTACACTAAATCCATAAAGATGGCGAAATAAGCCCCCCCCCCCCCCCCCTCCCCACGTTAAGCCTCCTGCCATACGTTGAATGGGTTATGGACGGTCATTTTTCTCTCACTCTTTCTTTTTTGTCTGTTCTTGTTGCTACAAAATGGTATTGCTGACAAGACTATTCAAATAAGACAGTTATTTTCTACAACCCAGACATAAATAGAAATATTACTCATATAGGGTGCACGTATCTCGGTTATTCTACATGTAGGTCTTAAGCAGTGTCCTGATAATCATAAATTCTCCTTTGATTGTAAAAGATGTGAAGCAGGTAAAGAAAATCTCTTAAAGAAGGAAAAGAGGAACGTATTTCAAGCTTTTGAATTGTTTTTTATCTTTATCCTCCAATGGCTAACCTATTCTACTCCATTCCCCCTTAGACACAGACGTGATTGACCCCTCTGATCTATGGCTGCCTAAGTTTAAAAGGTGCAATCACTATAAATTAGTTGCTATTTCCCCTTCGACTTTACGACTATGGTTGCTTAAAACAGGAACGACCCAATCCATTGCCCCCTCCAGTGTGATTACTTCTGCCTTCAGTGTCCAGTAAAACACCATTAAAATATACCCTCACAGCAGACGACATCCAAATAGCTTCTCTATACCCTACACTATACAGAAGAAAGGTTGAAAACGCTGTACAGTATAAACTACACTGCAACCTAATAGTTTGTTTAATTTGAAGGAAAAAAAACATTTAAAAGCCAGTTAAAGCATTTTATTTTCGCAGTGCGACTGTAAAACCACCCAACGAGAAGGAGCCAAGGGGGTCAGTCGAGGAGTGGCTCTCCTGGGTTCCTGTTCATCAGAGCGGACGCTAAATCAGCAGGAGACGCCCCCGGGTGTCAGTGAGCCCGAGCCCCGCGCGGCCCTCCTGGTCCCTTGTGTGAGCTAACATACGCATTACTACCCGCCCCACCTTGTGTCTAATGCCTCTCTTCTATCGCCGGACACTGCGTCTGCGCCGAGCCTCTAATCCGCTTCCGCTTCTCTTGAGGTCTCACAACGCTAGTTTCATCCTTTCGATCTTAACCCCCCGAAAAGAAATTACACTGGCTCAAACATGACCACACATTGAATAAAAGAAAAGGATAGATCAATAAAAACCCTCGATCTGTGATCGTTTCCCTCTCCTTGTCCCTTTTTAACCCACTTAAAAGGGGTTATCTTCTGTTTATTTTATCCCACGTCGCTGGCGGGCCTTTCCGGGTCGTGGGGAGATTGCGAGGGCGCGGTGAGCATGAATTAAACGCCGTGTTGTAGTGGGGCGCTTTCCCAGCCGATCGATACACTCACTCTCCAAGCACAGTCAGACTAGCTACCATCCAATCCAAGTCACCACAAGGAATCCGCTTGGAGATTGAGGGAGGAAGCGGGTAT
Organism: Alentia gelatinosa; assembly: GCA_950022655.1. Lineage (NCBI taxonomy): Eukaryota > Metazoa > Annelida > Polychaeta > Phyllodocida > Polynoidae > Alentia > Alentia gelatinosa. The sequence continues at coordinate 46,337,601 of OX465587.1, read as the reverse complement.
CGTGGGAAGGGTGTGGGTGTGGATGGGGTGTGTAGGAGGATGGAGTCGAGGGGCTGGGGGTTGCCTGGAGGTCTGGGGACTGTAGATCAGTGCTAGTGGTGATGGTCGAGGGTGGTGGTGCTGCTGGTTCCTCCCGCCGGTACCTGCAACATGTGCCAGCTGGGTGATGTATAGAGACCACTACCCTGGGGCTGCGTCCTTTGGCTGCTTCGCGCAGTGCTGCCACCACTCTGCAGATAAACCGCTCACCTCGACAATCACCCCACTCTCATTCTTATCTCCGGGGTTGTATTTGAGTATTTTGCCAGTGTCTTAGGTATGTGACACAGCTGAATACAAGTGTGTGATTTTTGTTTCTTTTCACTTTGTTGAGGAATGGGGTTGATAATTTGAATATACACAAATAGAAGTATTTTAAATGGGTTGATTTCTAATACTATGTTATCTTTGTGCTGGCAATTTTTTGTCGTATATTTTGATATTCCCTGAAATGATGGATTGCGTCACCAATCATACATCTCTTCGCTATTGTGTCCGCTCAACCTTTACGTCATATTGGCTATCTCAGAGAAAAGCTAGACCTGCCTCGTTTTAACCAACCCTACGCCTCGTTTTGGAAATAGACTCGGGTCTTATTCGTCGGTGATACTCTGACCTCTGGTGTCACATTCCAGAACCATCACCCAATTGATTCCAAATCGATCAACGTCACGAGTTCAAAGTCGTCTGCTCCGCGGGACTCGGGAAACCGCGGCGCCCCCGTGTGGCAGCAGTAGAGCGTTGACACGGGTACTCGGTCGAGTCTTCTGGGACTTCCGGCGCCGGCCCAAACAAGATTGCCTTATTGAAACCGCTGAGAGCGGGAAATGGGAATGCTGTTCGGGGAACGCCGACCAAGAGAAGAACGGTGCAAAGCCCCCACTCCCTCTCCCCACCTTCCCAGCGACCACCTCAACTACCCATCCATCCGCCTTTAGCCGCGGTGAGAAGCGTGCAGATCCCGAATCCATGAATATACGAAAAGGACCCTCTCAATTGAAATAGAAACATGTTGTGACGTTTCTGTATGTATCCCAGTTCCTAGTGTGGCATTGTGTACTATTAATGTATTATATATCACCTACAGGATGCCTCCACTCTCGCGCTACGAATTTGAACGATGTCGAGGATTTTTAGCGATCCTTAATTGTATTAGCTCTGATGATCTGCCTTAATCAAAACACAAAAGAAGTAAGCTCATCAGAGCAAGTGTGAACTAATGCTGCTTATCTATTTATTACCATAGTTCAAGATAAGAAGGAACTAGCTCGATTTTAATATTCAGAAGCATGTGTTGCTTTCCTGGATGTCCCACCACCGAAGACGTAAAGGCCTTTTTTGTTTCTCCCATTGCACACGTTGGCAATCTCTCTCCATCCAGAGGGCAGTCTTTTTTCATCTTGTAGAAGCTTTTGCAACCCTGTGGTTGGAGATGATCCCGACGCTCTGGTGACGTAGTCGCATTGCTTCCTCATGGCATGCCAGGGCGCAATCTAAACCTGCTTTGTGTTGACCGGTGATGACAGCGCCTGCGCATGGGGTCAGTGACACGCCGACATTTGACCTACTCTTCAACATGGCGACCGGAATGTACCCACCACCATCCTCAGCGTTGTTAACCCCCCGTGCCACCTTGCTATTAATTCCATTCCACTGTGATTATCGTAGGTCTACATGAACGAAGATATGAAAGTGTATATGATCTACACCGTATATGATCTACACCGAAAGACTGTTCATACCATAAGAGCCTGTAGTATTATCATGAAACATCACGAAATTTCATATGGATGTTTATATGGCATGAGTTGTCTTCGCGGAATGATATCACAAATCGGAGCTGAGTGATATCTGTAGCGGAAGACAATGAATGGCATGTAAACAATTATATGAAATTGAGTGATGTTTTGATTTTATCCTACCCTGTCACATGTTTTTAACTTCATATGTCACCAGTGGCATATAAGTATTTTATGGCATAACCGTGGCATACAGGTCCACCATGTTAAGTCTATGGAGATTTATATGAGGGGTAGGATAAATACATGTATATTGTGTTATAATCTACTCGACATTTTCTTCTTCCAAAGCATTTTACATCATTTGTAAAGACATTATTGGCAAAGAAAATTAAAAGATTGTGGTATTTTATTCAAGCACCTTCTGAGTACATTAGTCCTTTATTGGGCTTTTTGGGTATAAAGAAAACCTTAAAAGGAGTGTATCATATTCAAACTCAGAGCCAACAATAAATTTACATACGGAGATGGGGGAGTTGTTCTAAGCAAATATTTGAGCCAACACCGGTGGGCCCTACAATATGTCACCAAATACAGTACCGTATACATCGCGTAGGTCGCTTCCTCTGTCCTATAGACACGATATTTCTAAAGAGATGGTTGTGATTTACATATACTCAATTTTTCAATATCTTTTTTCACATTTACATGCATTTATTCATATGCTTTTATGATAAACACATATAAAAGCAATATGTTGTAGAATCAAACAATAAATTCTTTTTTAATCTTCAGCCTTGAGACTTATTCAGGACATCTTCGAGCCTTATGAGATTCCCCCAACACGTGCTAAAGCCAAACAAACTGGCGGTGTACCCCACAGTGGATCGGACCCGACTCTCACAAAAACAAACAGAAATTGTTCTAATTCTCCTTTGGAGGGTCAAACAAATCCTGGTTGTGGTTATCACCAGGGGATCGGAACCTAAATCAACAGCTGGCCGTCCTCGAGCAGATTGATCCTGGTGATTTAGGAGTTAACCTTCATGGTCGTGGTGTCGGTGTGGAGTTGAGTAGACTAGAGTCTATTTCACAGGGTTGTGCAAACAAACCATGCAGCGTTGGCCACCCCGCCACCCCACACCCTCCACCCCTAACCACACGTGTGCGTTGGGATGCAGTGTGTGTGTTGGAGGGGGGGGGGTAGGAACACTGGTGGGTCGTGTTAGAGGAAAGTCAAGATTTATTCCTCATGGGTGTGGAAAGGCATGAAAAAGGCATCCTTTTACTAGCTCTACCCAGAAAAAGTACATTCAACGACTAACCCTTGGCGAAAAGGTTATTCACCCTTAGTTCAGAAGAGCTACACGAAGGTATTTATTTTCTGATATTTTTTTAAACGCCAAGGCCATTTTTTTTAAATCCGGAATATGCCCAAGTAAATATAGTCTTTCAAATTTAGCTTTCCCTTTTTATTAAAGGGAGATCATGAACGTCACCGACACTATGGTAGGAAATTCCGACCCGGGTAAAACCCTTTAGATCCCAAGTTAAATCCATAAGATTTCAGCTATGTGGTTATTTTATCGTGCGTTAGCACACTGCCACACTTAGACAGACTCATAAGCGTTTGATTCAGTTCATCATAGCCTGTTAATTCAGAAGATGGAAAGAAATCCTTTAAATGTCTCATAATATCGTAGCCTGGCTAAAAGGTTACCTGCAAGGTCGCAGCCAATATGTCACTAAAAATAACAGCAGCTCGCTTATTAGAGAGGTGAAATTCGGGGTTCCTCAGGGGACTGTTTTAGGGGCCTATTGCTCGTTATGTTCATTGATGACCTAGGGACGATTTTTCGTCATTGCAACTATATACAATATGCCGATGATTTGGTTTTCATATTTGAGGCAATACAATTAGAGATATAATCGGGCAGATCCAATTGAACATCTACAGCTTGGCAAAATTAATGGCTTCACCGGAAATACCAAGAAGACCAAATATATGACGTGTGCCACCCCGCAAAGTTGAAACAGTACCTGAATCTGCACCTGAAATTATCTGGTAAAGCATTAAGTTCATGTTCCACTTATCCATATCTTGGGGTGATATTTAGACTCGGGGTTTTCCTGGATACAATATGTGAATGCCATAAGTTGGAAAACTTAGCATTATGGAATACTGATCATTCCTACACTAAACCTTACATGAATTAGCCTACAAGTCCATAGAAAAACTAATGCTGTGAGATATAAGAACTGTGTGTAACGACAGAGCTATGGCTTGCTTGTCTACAAAAGTTAATGATCTATATCGGAAATGCCAATTAGATACTCCGGTGATAGGAAAGCTTTTGATGGCTAGGTTCAAATTCTCGGCTAACCCAGACTGGTTAGATACCCATGGAGGCTGAACACGCCAAACAGCCAAGGTATGATTTAAACTACCCTTCCCAAGGAGAGTATCAATTAAGGAGTCGCCCTTTTGGAGGGGTATTTGAGGCAAGGGACGAAACCCCCTCTGTAGTCCGGATATGCTCCTGTGTAAAGGAGTTCAAGGCTGGGATGAAAAACATCACCTCATCCCATACATCCATGTTTAGTACTTACATCATAATATAAATACCATTCACGTAAATCTTTTGATATTGTACTAATGAGATTGTACTGCTGATTGTATGTTGTAACCAATATTGTATCTGAAAAACTCACCCTGCGAGAGATTGCAATAAAGAACTAAAAAAGAAAAAGTAATCAATCTCTAAAGGTTTTCCTTTTTATTCGGCATGCATACGGCCATAGCACTGGCAAGTCGATACAAATTGATTGCTGATATTGATCTATTATAGATGTATTGAAATAGGTGATTTAAATCATGTAAAGCGTCCATGCAACTAATTGTATATGATATGCACTATAAAAAGTCTAACGCCCATGCATTCGCGTACAGATTTACATCAATTATTGTGAATCAATCATCATTACCTGATCAGAGAGCAATGATGTATACATAATGTTTCATTTTCTTTTATTGCCGTTATATGAAACATTTAGGATTGATAAAACAACCACATTCTTCTGAAATAATCGAGTTTCCTGATTCAAATCGCTCAGTTTTGAATTACCTTATCAATCACATAGAAGTTAACATACAGGTTTAATGCACGGTGTCAATGCACGCCATTTCGACACTCCGTAAACCGACGGCGGAACCTGCCAGACCTCTTAGTATCGCGACAAGAGGACGATAATAGATGAGGTAGATTTACAACAGGGATCACACTGGTACAGGCTGCAGTCTAAGTACACCCTTGAAGAGACACGCAAATATGAGTAGAGAGAGCAGAGGGTTCCCATACATAACGGTATAGCTTCCGTGTAGGGTGTGGGCGACTGGTGTCAAAATATCAATTCCGTGTCTGGTGATAAGACCTTTCACTGATACCTGATGCCCTTATAGATCACGTCTCCAAATGACTATATATTATGACAAGTTCATGGCTTTCCAGCCGTAGGACTATTATTCTATCACAGATCTATGTCAGTGACTTTACATAAACAGGTTTACATTTACCTGTGTGTGTTCATATATACACCTATATCTACTTCCCAGATGTATTCTACAATCCCTCTGTAACCGTTCTGATGTAGTCGAATCTAACGCTTGTTATTCATACATAAAGATTACTTGAAATTTACAAATTAATATAATATCTCAAGCAAGTATGCCAATTCCCTACACACACACACCGCCGTCAAATGCCCTGTCAAAGGTCATTACAGATACATGACCTCCCGCAGCTAACAGAGTCTGTCTGTACGGGAGTTGGATACTAGGCAGGAGCACCACCTCCATGAGGTTAAATGTGTAACTGACTCAGTGCACCACGTCGATGGCTAGTGCACGAAAAGTACCCCATCCATCTTCTCGTGAAGGAAAAATCGACATTGCCCAAGCGCCCATTGGCTTGGGTATTTTTACACAGAGAAGTGACACAACCCTTGCATTACTCTATACATCTGAACCATAACGTAGTTTCCGAGACCTAGTAAAATATGTCTATACAAGTACACAAATATATCCACATATATATGACTCATTGACGTTGTCTACGGATTTTTTTACATATCAACACAATCACACACATCTATACACATACACACCATATATACATGTATATGACTGCAATGTACATATATTATAGTCAATAAAGGTAATATTCATTGGAAATGCATGTACGGCATTAAAAAGTGTGTAACACTTACTGGCCATAAAAGCATCCTTATCACTTAGAGTTGGCCAAGCCAGACACAAAGAAATGTCTCGATATACAGGAACTCTATACATTCAATACACGGAAAGTGTGCAGTACACAATTGCCTACGTATGGAGCTCACCCTGTGTCGTATGTTGTTATTCAATAGCGGCCCGGTGTAAGCTATACACACGGTGGCTGTCGACATAGCCAATCGATGACAACGATCCTACTATATGAACAGCCTTGTAATTCTGTAGAGAAAATCAAGAATCCTCATGGCAGCTGTATTAATCCGACTGGGCGGTGCTTTATCAAGCCACCAGACCTTGTTATAGTAGGCCTGCTGATAAATCCGGGAGATTAATAATCCAAAGGCACACGGTGTGCAGTAGAGAGTACACATCCCGACACTCAGTTAACCACACAGAACCAACAGCCCCCATCCCATCACCAAGCCCTGCCAACCATTCTATGTATCCTGGCAACAGCCTGCAGACTAGTAGCTACTAGAGGCCACTCCAGTCGCCCCATATCGGCTCCATTTGCGCCCACCTCCTCCGCTTGGAGAGCGAAATGTCCTTACGGTCGGGCTTTCCGCGCGATCTACAATCACCAGACACAACGGGCATCTTATAGCACCGCAGCTGCGCACCAGAGCGAAGCTGATTGGCTGAAATACAAGAGTAGTCCCGCACATGCCGCCCGCCTCGGCTCTTGATTGGGTTAGGGCGATTGCTTTCTTTACGCTGCCTCCTTTCTCACCACTAGTGCCGCACGTGTAGCATGTCGAGGTGAATACTTTTGATTCTGGTCGTCATGGAAACCAATAAAGCCCCACCAAGGTTTTATATAAATACTGCAGCTCCCTTGTCATTCCCACTTAACAGGCAAAAAGTATTCATAACATTCTGAGGCTGGCTTCATAAATGGCACGAATTTAGTGCGTGTGTGTGCGACTTGAAACCATCCAACAACTGTTTTACTTCGTGACAAATTAGATTGTGCCCTAGACTTGAATTGATCTACTGCTAAACGACATTTATTTGACACGGTGTATCCTGCGTGGTCTGTGTAAGGAAACACACCAACGTGTCTAAACGATGATTCATTATCTAAACCATCAGGAAAAATTCCGCACTTCATAAACCTACGGTTCGGATGTCGGTTTCATTTAGAACGATTAAGGTACACCAAAGCTCTTCTCTGCAAATCAATGGCGTAAATGATCTTTGATTATATATTTTCCCATGACGAAAATTGGCTTAAATTAAGACATTCTTCATGGTAACACTAGCCTGTAAATGATGTTAAGGTGTCTACTGTCTAATTTGTATAGATATGTATGACCTGTCTGCCTGTTTTGAAATAGTTATCTAGTAGATGGACTATTCATTAAAGGTAAAGTTTTATATATTGAGAATATAAATTGTATGTTCTGAAGAAGTAATGTATAAGAATGACATATATACTATACTTTGTAAAACACCAATTAGGGGAAAGTAATAGCAAAAAATAAATTTATTTTTAAAAAATGGTCATACCTTTTTGCATACAACGCGTGACAGCATGAAGTATTCCATATTTCCATTGCTTCGCGATATTGACATACTTTTCATTCACACCGGGCATATGGAGGTCACTAATGGACAGCATGTAAACACATACTGGGAGTTGTTTATTTTTCCTCTCCAACTCCCGACTACTCTCCAAGCACATCTAACTATCAGCATTACTACACCCATATCGATTAGCGGGCAACCTCGACTCGGCATGGAGAATGGTTGGCAATCTGACCCTAGCAGGCTACCCACCTGACTGATCGGTATACCATTGACTTATTGACCTTTTCACCCTTCTCTGAGCCCTCCAGGGTTTGACCCTCAGCAACATCTATGGGGTGAGGTGTGTAATGCTGTGAATAATCCGGGGGGGGGGGTTGTGTTGTGACAGCTGAGTGGTCTGCCAGGTGGGAAGGTAATGTGGGACACCACCAGAAAAATATCAAAATGTCTACTCACTCATCTCCTGATCATGGCAAGCCTGCTCCCAATTTCAAGGAGGAACTCCTTTAGAAATAAAGAAAATAAGAGAAATGCATAACTGGAATCTCACTAGACATGTATTCAAGTTGGCGCTTAATTGGAGCTGTACCGGCCTTTCATAGACCATTTGGCAAACGAGAACCATGACAATACCAGTACAGCTATTAGTTGAATGATACTGATGCCATGGTGGTTAGGACTGTACCTACTAGCGCTTAAGTCACGGCTGGCTAAGGTCATAAATCATCAGCCTCTTTTTTTTTGTTTCGTCGCCGATTTCATACAATTCATAAACCTGTGATGAGGGAACAAATAAACAAGTGAAAACTTGGAATGTAGATGTTACACAATCTCAGCAACGCTCCTGTTTATTATATAATTTCTTTCTTCTAATTTCAGCAATGCTCCTGTTTATTCTATACGGGAGATATATTATAAATAGACATGCCTATCATACAATATTGCAGTGAGGAAGTGCTCATTTCATCAGCTTATGGTTTCACAAAGTTCATCTTTCATTGGAATGTCTACACCCAGGGATATCTCATAGGTCTCATCTGAATACACCATTAGCAAGTGACTTGTTGAACAAAGTAAAAGTAAACTTTTCCTTCGATGACGCAAAGTCAAAGATACCTCCTACCCCCATTTCTGAATTAAATTGCCAAAATTGCAATTAGTGTTTCTTCTGTCCTTTATTCTTCTGTTATTGCAAAATCCTGTATTCTGTATACAATATAGTATAGAATATCTATGTACAATAATTATTTTATAACTGGTGATTTATTCAATACATTTTGCTCAATAGGATGCTTTTAGACAAAATATTCTGAAGTGATTGATTACCATCTGCAATGTTACCCTATAAAATACCTTGATGAGGAAATGTTATAAGCGTTAATTCGTCTGTTCTATCCAACGTTATATTGGAGATATCGCATGAAATGTATTTGCATCATCGAGTTCATACCAAGGTAAATGCACATGGATGTAGTTTAAAAATAACACTGACGGTATTTCATGGGGCCTTTTCTACTTTCCTCTGACTGCCACCACGGACAGTATCCACTAGAGCATACTGTCCGTGCTGCCATTAACCTGTACAGTCAGTTTATTTTCACTTCATCGCCGTTCAATCGTATTCTCGCATAATTTCATGCCCAGCGTTAGTAGATCTTAAAATACGCTTCAACCCACTGTAAAAGGTCACGCACGACACGATATCCCACGGCCATGACACTTATGGCGGCCATTTTGTGACCCATACTGACCCTCAAAGGCCAGATTGTGAGGCGCCTCCTTATTGGCCACTTGCGGACACTGAGACCAGCCGCGAGCGGATTATTGTGACGCGGAGACGTGCCGATTCCCATCTCCAAGCAGAGTCTCCAAGCAGAGTAGTCCGAGCAAACGGATTTGTTGAGAGATTGTTGATGGCTCTTTGCTACTTTTGCTTACAATGTTTTTTGTTTTTTTTTTAATTGTCTTTCGATTTTTACAACCGGTTTTTCAGGCAATGCGACACGTACACAGACAATGAACTTGTTACACCATATCCTATAGTGCTCGTTATATACAATGATTTATGTGATGAAGATATGAGTGAATAATAAAGTTCCGTAAACCATTCTACCTCTTGGATCTTACCAAGTTATTCAGCATCTAATTATACATATAGTCTCAGTAAATTTGTCAATTAACTAAATAAATTATATTATACATAATGTCTCTCTCTCCCATCTCTGACCATCTTCATTTCTCCCTCCCTCTCTCTCTCTCTCTCTCTCTCTCTCTCTCTCTCTCTCTCTCTCTCTCTCTCTCTCTCTCTCTCTCTCTCTCTCTCTCTCTCTCTCTCCCTCTCTCTCTCCCTCTCCCTCTCTCTCTCTCTTTCTCTCTCTCTCATTCTCTCTCTCTGTGGAGCGGTCGATTCATTCAAGCATGGACAGACCAACAGCCGCCACTGTGAGAAGTCATATTTTACACCCCGTCCCGTCGTCAATGGAAACCAGATTGACCTCCGCGGGTTTGGGCCTCCCGCGAGAGGATCGAAGCGGCACTAATTGGAAGGAGGCAGCAGACGACATTTGTAACCTTGAGGTAGTCGATGGCTTTGGTGGTAGAAAATGAGAGAGGGAGATGCGGACCGGAGACAAGAGAGAGAAGGGGATGGGTGGTGAAATGGTTGCAAGGGTGTACAGAGCATGGAAGATACGCAACAATAAGAGGACGAATGAGAAAGATGGTAAATATTGCAAAGAGGTCATGGTGATAAAACCTTTGGGGAATCGGGAAACAGGTAAAGTTACATAAATATTTATTATTCACCTAATACAAAGTGTCCATAGAAAACACATGTATGGACATACCCGGCACATACGGATACAATGTATGTAGTATGCGCCGGGGGGCGCGTGTCGTACCGAAAAATAGTGCGTACGTAATAACAGTGGATGAATAAAAGGAACTGATAACTACATGCCACTTCTCCAGAAAAAGTACGTAATAGATACAATATGGACTGGTTTCAATTAAAAGAGGCCGTATGCTTTCTCTACGCATGCGCTCCCATATTACCGCGCATCAACAAGTGTGTATATTTGCTACAAGTTTTATCAATCTAAACTGATATAAATAAATACTATGGTAACAACATCCATATCTTCCTTATCGCATACATTCATGTCTATTCCGTGATATTACCAAATTATCATATTTTGCATTTGTTAAAGATAACAAGTCGTAAGACACGACGAACTACTGGATCAACCAAGCAAGCTAAAATCCACATCTCTGATTAGGATATTCGGAACAAATAATCCAACTGGGATAGTGTATTTATAGATTTTGAAAATCTGTGTCAATAAAACTTCACCGAGATTTATCCTATTTGCACTTCCTGTCTGTTTCTTCTCACTCTTCCGCCCTTTTCCTACGGGTTCTTTGATTCCTTGTTTTCACGTCGCGCCAGCTGTTAAACTAATTTCCTTAAAACACCTCACACGTTTTTGATTGAATAATTCTCATCACTTTCCACTCTCATTACCAGCTTTTCCAAGAAACAGGTGAGCTCTTTTTAGAATTTAACTCACTTAAGAAAAACAAATACTGAAAAAGGTTAAGGAAATCGTCAAAGAGACCATGGGGCTTGCCCGTAGGCATCCCCAACCCTGATCTGCAATGTCACCCCCAAAAGCCGACATCTAACCCGTTCACATGCACTTCCTCAGACTTCGCAAGACCTTTCAGTACACTTCATGAATTTCATTCTTCTTATGATCTCTCAAATAACTAGAACCTTCTCTTCATAACCGTATCATTTAACTTGCCCCCCGGCCAAGATTATTCCCCCACCAATCCGACGTGAGAAGCCTACCCGCTACAACAGCCTGTCTTCAGAACGTTCCTCCTTCGGCCGCCTTTTCAGCCGAGCTTATTTGCACACCTTTTCAGTCTCGATCTGGTGTTTGTTTGGTCCACCACGTTTATTAGCTACACGAAGAGTTTGTGTCTTGCTCCTCCAACAAACATCCTTTCAATGAATGATTGTTTCCCGTCAACAGAGAGGTGAACCTACAGTAAACACCGCTGTGTTTGAGGTGCCAAATTAAAGCAGCATTGATACTGGTTTAAGCACACAGGTCTTTGCATTCAACAAAGTGGGCACTTTTAGAGAAAACTAACATAGGATCGCAGGTAAGACAGAAAAAAGGATAAAGTATCCACGTCTCAAGTTTGACAATTTTACTTATTGGCTTCGTTGTGTTTTACAATGAAAATTGTTTGAGAGATGTAATTTACAGATTGGTAATACATATCCTGAGCTAATAGGTCTAATCAAGTCCCGATCACGAAAGCGTCCTACCTAATCTTCCGTAAATGTCTGTACAATGCTAATTCGTGATTATGTTTTGTGATTGGGTTATGTTATTAGAAAATATTCTTTATGAGACAGTGATTCTTCCTACTAGAATTGCTGCTGGGGAAATATCATAATAATGAGCTTCAGCAAAACTGTGTTTAAAATCTTCTCAATGATGTTTGCTGATCAGACAATACAATGTGATCAGTATGGTAGAATATCCCCCTCATCACTGCTGTTTGCCATCCCTTAATATATAGATGATTTCTGACACTGGCAGTTGAAAGCTTCATGAGTGATATTTTGTATGTATGTATGTATCTATGTATCTATGTTTGTATCTATGTATCTATGTATGTATCTATGTATGTATCTAGGTCTGTATCTAGGTATGTATCTAGGTATGTATCTAGGTATTTATTACCCACCTGATACGGAGTCTCCATACTAAGCCTATGGAGATTACAGATCGCTACTGAGGAGGATACGGAGCTCCGTACCCTCCTAGGAGGATACGGATTTTTGAGATGTATCTAGGTATGTTGCAATTTATTTGCTATTGCATATAAATATCATTATTTGTTACATTTTAAATTCAAATGAAAATATAACAGGCCCAATAAATTAGGCGAATGTATCAACGTATTCTTAATAGTAAGCCGCTATACATGAAATCATTTGTGATCAGTTATTAATGTATTTACAGTTTAATATTATCATGAAACATCACGAAATTTCATATGATTATTCATATGGCATTAGTTGTCTTCGCGGCATGATATCACGAAACAGAGCTGAGTGATATCTGTAGCGGAAGACAACAAATGGCATATAAAACAATTATATGAAATTCAGTGATGTTTAGATTTTATCCTACCCTGTCCCATGTTTTTAACTTCATATATCACCAGTGGCATATAAATATTTTATGCCATAACCGTGGCATACAGTCACACCATGTTAAGTCTATGAAGATTTATATGAGGGGTAGGATAAAATATATTTACATTCTGGAGTTAACGAGTGTACTAGCACATTGCTTGCAAATCATTTTCCCATCTCACGATGATTCAAAACCTACAGCCCCATGGTTTAGTTTGTTGCATGCCCGCTCACCACCAAAACTACTATGAATCCATCTAACTCGATCACAGCAACATTCTTGAGGTGTCCAACTGTTGCAGTTGCTATGGTATAGGGTCATAGAAAGATATTACTCGGTCAGAGGACACTTAAATCTAAATCCATTTTGTCTGCATTGTCAAAAGAAATTATTTGATAAATTTCTATTTGCACGAATCATAACGTATAATATCATAGCTGTATACACACAGAGGTACCAGTTTTATATCTGGTCCTATGGTTTCATTCTTGTACATGTACATACTACATGCTTTTGGACAATGTAATTTTCAGTGAGAAAATGTGTTCAAGTAAACAGCATTTAGAATGTAAATGCCTAGCCATATATAGCATCCACGTTGTACGCCTGAAGACATTTCCCCTCACTGGATATGATGGATTAATTCACCACAGGTCGGGGTTGCTACAGGGATCACTAGAGGTGTTGGGCTATTTAAAAGTCGATCGCTAGTAACTAATAAAGATAGCAGGCATAAGGTCAAGTTCAATCTCATTTTAACCAAAGACTTACATAGAACCGGATCAATTATCGCATAAATAAATATTTGTAAACAAGAGATTAGTGTAAAACGTTTGATCTATTGTGGAAATGCGGCAATGACAAGCGATATATGTGTATATATATATATATATATATATATATATATATATATATATATATATATATATATATATATATATATATATATATATATATATGTATATATATACATTAACACATATAAGGTCTACACTATACTAAGATCACAATGATTATTCCGTATTCAGGCACGCATCCTGAATGAATACACTTATGATTCAGGATATATTTACAATAGCCAGAGAATTTAGGCTCGTTTCCAAATTTTCTTTTTTAAATATACATTCAATCTTCTCCAAACACAATGAAATCTATTCTTATACCAGCATGTATGTTTTTAAACACTAAAACTACGGCTTAAGTATATCATATAACATCGAAAGTTTGTTGTGAATTTGAATGGAAAAATCTTTGAAGTGATTACAATGCTTTGACATTTTATTCTCTATATATTTCTATCTCGCCGAAAAAACTAGTCCAAATGAATAGGCTATCATATAGAGCTGGGTGTTATGGTTTAGCCTATGGAGTGGTTAGTACCGTCCGTCGAGGTGGATTTGACAGGCTTCCTCTCTTTTTATATGTATGTGTGTAAATGCAAGTTTATTGGTTCTCTATAAAGGGCGGGCAAGGGTCCGCTATGACGGATAGGCAAATGATTTGATCAGAACGTGTACAGAGAATGAAGAGGGAACTGACACAGGACCTCGGAGCCGGCTGGTGATAGTGAGAGAGAGTAAGAGGGTTGTTCCTATGTGTGCCACGGGGTTTATTTCTTGGCTTCTGGGAGGTAAAACCCACCCCACTTGCACGAACCACAACCCCAGCGGGGGAACCTGCACACATACACCACCGTGTACACAGTGAGGCGGATCATTGACTCCCGCTGAAGCCCCGGATCGGCCTTTGTAGATTGTGTAGCGTGGCAACTCCAGGCTATGCGTGATTCCAGACAACCAACGTGCCACCCAATCCACAACACCAGGCCAAGCATTCGGAGGCAGCTATGAGCAGCGGGCTGGTGAGTATCACACTGCTGATACTTCACCAGGCGTGCGGCCCTTTAAGAGACTTGCCTCAACCTGCACAGCGTTTCTCGTCACTGGATTCGGAGCAGACGACATTTCTGTGGCCACATTCTGAAGCAGACGACTTTTCGCCCTGACAGACGCAATAAGAACGCCGGCTTGAAGCCATGGCCAAGGATCGGGAAGAGAACACCGGCTATGGAGAAAACACCTGGTGCCGCTGACTTCTCGCAGACTGATAGGGGTCAATTATTTAACAAATGTTGCCACCATAAAAAGGGTCCTTAAACAATACAAACTCCAGGTAGCGATTCTCAAACAAAAACACAATATGGTACTTATGGTAATGTGGATACATAAATGGTAGAGGTAATTGACCAATCCCGTGTTTCAGGTGTTTATTGATGTATTTGAGCTGCTTTGATTTATAACGTTTCCTTATTTGTCCTTTTTTCTTTTTTTATTCAGCTCGAGGAACATCTCTGATCACGGACAGTTCTTAATAATGAGCACAGCAAACCACACGGCTGTTGTTCAAGAAGTATCTTTTTTATCTTAATTGCCACAGATTTGGGCTTGCCTTGTTCAAACAACTTGAAAAGATTACGAATTATTAAAGTATCATTGGGAAAGAGATGCTGAGGGAGTAGGGTGTTCAGCTTCTGACGACACGTGAAGTTCCAAGATAGTCTAGACCCGATGATATCTCATTATGAACTGGCGAGATCGAGACATCATATTAGCGAATAGCTAGAGGCCTATATCTCAGTGAATTAATTACCACAAGTGTATATATATTGCCAACTACATACGGCCAGATAAAATAATGGAACTATAAGTGTATGCACAGGGCGTACTTTGAAACCAGTCGCAAGACTGAGTGTGTTCCCAATTAAGATAGAATTAATGATGGTTTCAAAGCAAACACCGCTTAAGGCCTTTATTATTTTATATTTTAACATATTGCCATCCTTTTTCAGGTTGTTTTTGACATTTCATATTCACAATATAAGTATGATATTATTGATTTATATATAAGTGTTACACTAAATGATAAGTTTACAAAGGAGCTAAATCCATCTACTACTCCTACTTCCGAGATCAATGCCGTGGCTTATCCAATGGACGTCACTGTTCCTCACCTCTGGCTAGGCTACCCACTGACGTAGAACGTAACGTTGCAAGATGAAATATTATATCAATTGACCTTGATTGGTGTATTTCATCTTTAAGGGGAAAGAACAAAATAGACGATGTGTGATATTCTCCAGTCGTTATTATGAACATGGAAATTTCATATATTTTAATAATGATTGACGGCCTTACCGGTTGATAAACACAGCATGATAATGTACTGGTGATTATTTAATACTATAATCTTATTTAATTACCTATTACGGTAAAGCACAAGTTATTTGCAGCATGGCATAACGTACCCCACTATCAAAGATACGTCAAACATTACAGGTGATTTTCTGCATTAGTACAACTTCCAGTTTAAAAATAAAGTTATGTCAAATTGAATTATTGACTTTATTCGATTTATCATGTGGACATGATTAATAAGAGGTAACTATGAAGGTTTGACAAAAAAGTTCCTCGGAGTGAATTATATTTATAGCCAACATTTCACAAAACTATAAAGTGCAACTCGCACCATCAACGATATTTTTAAGCCGATGTGAGCTGGCAAATTACAACTAAATTGGTGCTTTGTGTTCACATGAGCAGAGCAGGACCCTTATCCTGTTAAGATGACGGGAAATTGAGTCTATACCAGAGAAGGAATGGAGAATGCCAGTCAGAGGTTAACCTCACCTTCTAACCACCTTATAATATAGAGAGTCGCCCTTCCAGACTGCTAGCGCGCGGAATTCGGTATTCTGTCGGTGAGGGCAGACGCGCGACACATCACTCTACGACGTCTGGGATTGGCAGACGAACATAAAGCGCGTCTGCCTCTTCCAAGACGCACGGAGGCATCTGCCATCAGCGTAGAGGTCAACCAAGGTCATGCTTCCAATATGGCGATGAAAGCTCTGAATAAATCAGAAGATAGAGACAGCAAATATGGATCCCCCAACGCTGGAGGAGGATAGTGATCGCCATATAACACTCTTCTCCGTCGCCTCTTCAGAGCAGAATAAAAGGAAGAACACGGGAAGATTAAGAAGCGTGGCATGCTCAGGTTGTACATCTGAAGTAAATAGACCATTCATAACCATAGGTAGATCACAAAAAGGAGCCGTTGGTTTGCTTTCTACTTTGACATATATAGACAAACAACACCCTCTCTCACTTCTACCTATCTTTTATTAAAGTTGCATACAGGAGGGGAAGTGAAAGACTACCACCCCCCCCCCCCCCCCCCCACCTCAAATCATGATACTGCAACATCGGTCTATACAACCATATACAAGTATATCAGATCTCAGACAGCTGCAAATAAGCTAAAGAGTCTGTTCATCATCCTCTCATATATCTACATACATGAACATTATCAATTATATTTGATCGTCATTTCTAATATGGCAAATGACTCTACATAATGCCTCCTGTAAGTTCAGCTTTTGTAGATAGATATACGTGTATTTGATGTGCGAATTTATTGATAAAACATGTCTATTTTACACACATATTATTGCATGTCCATAAAACAATCACTTTAGAGAATCCTTCGCATATCTAATTTAAAGGTTCTAGCCCGTAGGCTATTTTCTTCAGCCATCTCAAGTTTGTAATCTCTATTTGCAGAATATCTAGATTTCTATGTCCAGTTACCTGGTTGGAGCGAGACTATACCGTCAACAGTTTAACCGTCATTTCCATAGAACACAGGATGTGAACATCATACATTGCAGTTATGCTATATAAATGTGAGTCATGTAGACAAAAGAATATAAAATCTTTGATGAATATACCATATACATGAAGTTTGTCTACGCAATATCGTTCGATGAATAAGTGCAGCTGCATGTAGTCTCAAATATTGAGTGTTGGCCACGAATGTTTGTTATTGGAATATATTATTGAATTGTATAAGCTGTCCCTTTAGAGTGTCGCTATGTCGTATCAATTATTTATGGCATGTATATATGGGCAGCAATATTATTTCACAAAGCGTTACGAATTATCTGGATTTGATTTAACAGCATATACAGAATAATCTGCTCGGAAATGCTGGTGTCATTATTCCCTTAATGGATCAGTTAAAACATCAGCGTATGTACCATCTGAAAGCGTTCTTTTCCTTAGAGCTATGACTCTTATTCAATATATGTGAGTTTATATCACTTTAAAAGTTGTGGTCATATATCACAACATGCTTTTACGATAACAAATGATATATTCCCTTTAGTGTGTTACCGTTGCGACCCAAAGGTATTGTGTTTACTTGGAGAATAAATTGATAAATAGGTTTACCCATTCAGTTGTTATTCATGAATTTGTTGAATCTGTTGAATTTAGTTCATTCATCTCTGAAATACCATCACATTGAACACTTACGTGACAGCACTGTTACTTGAGGTATGAACCGTGATATTTAAAATCAAGTCAATAGTATGGCTGTCCCGTAATGACGTAGTGAAAAACCATCCGGGTCTTTCCAAGCAGACGACAAGCGGCAAAATGGAATGGGATTCATCCTCACATCACTGTCTTCCCGCCAAAAACACAGATCACCATCTCCATGATGAAAGCTGAAGCACCATTTACAATCTTGTTTATTTATCACAGCATGTTCCCCTTCCTGCTGTTTCAGCTTGGCGCTTTACTGGTATTCGGGCCATCCCATTTTTGAGACTCAGGCCTTTATTTGACCCAATTCCAGTGGGTAGGCTTTGTTTTCACAGAGGCTTGTCGTGTGCAATGCTGGCGTTAATTGAGGTCCATCCTGAAAGGGCTAACTCTTTTCGATGGGCACTAGGCGACTAGTTGTAAAGTGCAATCAATCTTCTTTTTCTACCCTTCGGAGGTAGGGAGTATAAGGAACCGTGTTTGAAAGAAAACGGGGCAAGATTAATTAGTAGCGGTTTATTTTCAAGTGTTTATTTCAAATTCTTCAATTTGAAGTTCTTCATTTAGAAACATAATGGAAGCCTTAATCAGCTGCATGTGCATGTGCACACATATACACCCGGGTCCGGCCAGTGGGTGTCGACAAGAACAGATAAAAACACACACACACATATATATATACAAATCACAGCGGGGCAACTAATACCATTCCTATCTTTTCAAGTTAACAAGTTGTTTCCCTCTCTTACGTATCGCTCACTTGAAGGCAGATATTGACTCTACTCTTTGTACATCATTCAGCAGTTCATTCCATAGCCCTGACCGCTCATATACAGACGTTCTATGTCGTCTCACTTTAAAGTTCAGTATGAGATCAGTTCTTGTTATTCCACTCTCCAAGCAGAGATACTGCGCTCTACTTCCTGTGGCTGTTTGTATCTCTGCACCGACCTGCCTGTTTGGGACAGAATCTGTCCCATCCGCCAGTTTTTCAAATATCCTAAATTTGTCATGGTTTGGGCAGTATTTGTATTCTACTTATACATAGAGATACACATATTTATATGGTTAATGATTTACACTAATTTTTGTTATTTGTTATTTCAAACCAGACACAGTTTCTGGGATTACTTTCTTCAGTGGAAAGCACCTCATGTGTTGCAGGGTTTTGTTTTGTCAACATGACACATGTGCCCACTCGACAGGGCAGTCTAATCAACCTTAGATTCACATTATAAAGTGGTTTAAAGCTGAAATAAAACAGCTTTAATGTCTGTATAGCTCACTTAACGATTCCCATATTTCACAACTCATAATATATGAGTTGTTTGAGTTTCATAACTTTTGACAGTTACACTGTTTTGAATCTGAAATCTTAGCTGGTTGGGTTGAGGCAGAGATTAGCAAGCGATGATGCCGCGAAAGATCTGCTGGGAGAGTGTTGTTATTCGTATATTTAGGTCAATTAAGGTACATAGTATTATGCAATTGCAGTGTCCGACTGCTGGCAAGTTCGTCGATATATAGTGAGGTGTACAGTTCGTATACTGAGTGTCTTGATCCATAAAAGCCATGAACAACGCACGGGGCGGTTTTGCAGTCGCTGCAAGCCCTCTACATCCTTACTTACTACTGCCGCTGTCCAGTATGAAGGGGCAATATTCGAGTATTGGATGCAGTATAGATGTCGCCAGCTTCTTTTGTCGAGACTGCTCTACATATTTTACTTATAATGAATAATCTCATATTAGCCGTTTAATATTTGCTTATTTTTTCCCAACGAGCACTGGTTTTTCTAATCAATCTTCAATTCAAGTCACATAATTCTATTTCTATTTCTATTAGCAAAATACCATGACTTGTGCACCTCAGCCCATCGCAGAACAATTGTGTATATATACTAGTCCATGTGCTTATCCCACTTTGAACATCAAAACTTGATCTCTAACACATTTGTCTTATCCCACGATGCAAAATATTTGCCTGTTTCCTTTGCAAAATCTCCTATAACAACTCCTGTATATTCAACAAGATTCAGAGTGTGTCTGATGTAGCTAGTTATTTTGTATACAGTCAGCTTTTATCTCCTTTCATGATGTAGACTCACTGTAATAAAATTCCACTTTTTCAACATCATTCTTTAGGATCACCTAGATATGGCTTTTGCTCTTTTATATTCTCTCTCCCTTTTTTCTCTCTCCCTTTTTAAAAATTGATCTACGGGTAATAGGTCTATAGGACAAGACTCAGGCATACCACATGGACATACATACTCATAACGGTACAGGGGCACTAGCACTTGAACACCAAAATCTATTTTAAGTGGTTATCATAAGAAAACTTTTTGATTGTTAGACAGTTATTTGAAAATAAGGTTCAGAAGAACTATGTACTCAAAATTTAAGGAAATTTGTAGTTAAATCGCAAAGTTCATTATTTGAGATGTTGTACACGTGCAAGTGAAGCATTGATCAAGAGTACTAACTTGTTTTAAGCAATCTTGTCCGCACTCAGCATCCCGAGGTGCTAGGTATCGCTTCTTAAAAGGTCCGGAAACCAGCATGTTGATATATTCAGTTTTAGACCATGAGTATTATACACTTATGAATAATTTTGACTGCGTTTTCATACTTTGTTCTGGCCACATGGGCCAACTAGTGTGTATGTATATGTGTATATATATATTGTTCTCTTACAACAGTACTAGTTAACATAATATCACCATTTACTTATTATTATCTTGTTTCCTCTACATATATACGTTGCCATTATCCTCGATGCCAAAGCACTATTGAAAAATACCAAGAATGTATCTTCATAATTATGCTGGGCGTACGTTGAAACCAGTTGAAGAAAAAAAAGTTGAGGTAAAAAAGTAAATTTCACCTTTATTCTGATTGTTAACTTTGAATAATGATTCGTGATGTTTCCATCTTTCGTTTTAAATAACTCGATAGATGGCTGATGTGTAAAGATCCTTTCACCTACCAGACTAAATGTGATTTGGTTTAAACTCGTGGTTTCGAGAACAAGAGTATGATGTCAAAGCATGATGGCATCAAAGGGTTTATACAAAAAGTCCGTAGAAAGAACATGGCTACCTCACTTCTTGCTTTATGATCTAATGTATACTGGTTACTCTAAAGTTTGTATTGTACCATAACAAAGATTCCATGTACATACATGTACATAAAATTGACCTCGTTGCATAACAAAGTAGAGACACATGGAGTTGGCGATAATAATAGGATAACAGGCTTTATGCCACCCCTCTTAAAACCTAAGCCCCACTTCAAATGTCATTCTAATATCAACAAGAAATACACACTGAAGAAAATCGGGTTATAATCGTGTTATATTGCTTTGACAACTTTGAAATGCGGCTCTAGTTGATCTGCACGATTTGCACTTCGATGAGAGTATGTATATTTTCTAGTATTCTAAAGCCGTGCAATGTACATGTAATATGTATCCAATGGTTCTCTACCCGTTATTTTTATGGACATTATATGTTGCTATCTTTTTAACACTCTGTTATTCCAATCAATTTTGATAATAATATCAAAATGTACATCCTTATTCCCCTATAATCATGCTATTCACGTAGAGAGCAAATGAAATGCATCACATATATCAATCTATTCTAAATAAAGAACTCCATTGGAACAATGATTTGCAAAGAAACAAGCGGCGGTGGTGAACAGAGCGTTCCATGCAAAAAGAAGCGGTTGTGTCTAATACCTAATCTTTTAGTGGCCGCAGAAGTTTTGGCATACCTCCTAAATGTGTATTCAACATAAGATCTCACCCTCATATATGATATTCAGGAATTGAGCTGGACGGTAACGTCGCCAGACTGGCTTTCATCAACTGCTCTTATTGCCAGCATGCTTCACGTCCGATTACGCCAGCACTTGTTAATAATGGCCGACTGCCTCTGCAGTAGACGACATTTCCCTTTTCGAGCTAAAATGTCAACGGTTAATGTCCATACGGAAAGAAATCAGATGGTTTGGAGTAAGATGACGGTCGAAGCTCTCGAATTCCCATCTGTCGTTATCTATTAAGATTCTCTTCCATACATGTATATTATGTCCAGGTTTATTGGAGTTACATATCATTTAGTTGTTCTTCTTCCTTCCTTTTACAATTTATGCCGAGTATTTATCCAATGATGTAGAGTCGTATAGCAAGTTATGTGCTAATTGCTACTCAACATATTAAGTTTGAAACGGCTAGGACGAGGCACAACTCAATAGTATAAGTAGAGTTCAGGGTCTTTTGATAGTATGAGGCTTCATTTTACTGGCATGTCAAATACAATAGATGATATGTCAATCATACCACGGTAGTAGATTTCTTCATTTGTCAATAATGGATTTCAATCATAGAACTTAATTCAGATGACAATTCACACTCTATCTGTTCACAATATCACCTATTTCACAGTCTTTGATTTTTTTCTCTCCTTTAGTCCATTTAGAGGTAGGTCTGTAATATGAAGTTGACTTGTTAGTCTATAAGGCACATTTTAAAATAGAGAAGTGATTCTAAAGTGTAGAAAGTTGCAGTAGTTGTGTTTCTGGTTGCATGACCAAAGAAAGTAGGTCAGGAGGGGGGAATTTCTTTTTTTTTTATTCTGTCAGTCACCATCAACATCGAAGATATATAATATCGTTAAACAGTCTTAGTTCCTAGATTCTGCCGATCTGGATATGGTTAACTGTAAACAGGGATGCAAGTTTGCCTACAAATGATGGAATTCTGACAGATACTGACAACAATAGATTACATTTTGCCTTCACTTCCTTCTACAGTTTCATAGATAGTTTCAGTGACACCAGGACTAACAATGGACCTCGAATATATGTTCCTAATGTTCCTTATATCTGATACTCATGTTGAGGGAAGAATGAGACGACTCAAGCACTATAGTGACCAGCATGTTAGGTCATCATATTTTTGTCTTACCGATGTTTTTGTCTTACCGATGTTGGATTTTTTGCTTGTCCAGCCATTTGTTACAATCTTTCTAGTATTACTCAGCTCAAATTCCCCATGTCAAGTCTCTGAAATTGGGTCAAGACAGTGACTTTCACCTCATCTATACTCTCATTGGATATTGATTCCAGAAGAATATGCTCAAATGAACTTCCTTGTCAACCATTGAGTGTGTTCATTCCTCTTTGAGCTCAGGTACACTTTGAATAAGCTTTGGAATAACTGTCATTGAGTTGCACCTTTTCAGTGTAACATCAGTCTCAGAGCTTGTAAGGTCCTCAGGCAACATCTCGAAGGGTGAGGTTTAGATTTGACATGACCTTTTCTGCTTGATTACATGAGTTCTGTACTGGTGCACATTCTGATCCTATGCATAGATCAATGTCAAGCTTCTTAATAATGTAGATTATTAATAGTTAATGATCCATCACCTCAATAAAGAAACTTCATACAATTCTGGGACCTCATAAACACCATGTTTGTTGTCACAAAAAACAGCATATAATCTTCAGATATAGCAGAGCATACCCACTTAAGTATTTTAGTATGTGACTGAAACAGCAATTAAAATCATAATCTCTTGAAAAGAGTGAGACAATTAGTTTTTCTTTGTGAAAACGTTATTTAAGCATTTTTTAAAGTCCATATTTTGCTGTATGTTTGTCCTTCTTTTTTGTGTGTATTTTCCGTCAGAAATCATGTGTCACACACTATGTAGAGGCAAAAGAATTTCTAGGTAGGGTAAGGTTTTGCTAGGAATGGGAGGGTAACCAGAAACACACCTAAGTCCATACAACTCTTTACTCCACAGCAGTAGGCTGTTTCCGTCTCCACTCCAAGTCAGCAGGGTTAGTCGGTACTGCCTGCCCGTTGGAGCAACAGTAGATAGTATCTTGGTCTACCGGCTGTCCTTACCCTGGGACTCCAGCACCCTCTACACACCAAATCTTGACGGCATACTACCTATCAGCACACCTTTGGTCTACGTCAGGATAGTCTGAGGTACCTGAACGTACGCAGTTTTCCTACCTCCATGTCGACACACCATGTTTTATTCCACTATTTTATATTCTACTACCTATGTTATTTCAATTACCCTTTATGCAACTGTTAAGAATACAATAATTCATAATTCTATTTTTCTTTCTATTCTCGATATCCTTGTTCCAAACTTTGTGCTATGTATAATACATACATTTATCACGATATCAATGGAGTTATGTAAGTATTGATTAATATCCAACTGTACTCACTGTATAATTCACTCCGTGACTATTGTTGTTTACTAACGTCACTTGTTTGTCTCTAATTATTTGGTTACCAGCCACCTCACATCTGGTTACCTGGTTACGCAAGCGCGATAACGGTCTTCTGCTTCCTGGATAGAGATAGAAAGAGATGAAAACCCCGCTTTTTGTTGACAAAGAACACAAAACAAATTTAGGAAGTAACGAAGCCATTCATTGCATGTTTACCAAACATTTACATGATACTCTATCTCCTTTGTCAGTCGTGTTTCCTTTGTTTCATTTCTTCCCACAATTTTCTCTTCGACATGATTGTCATTACTTTATAAATGTGATTTGACTGATTTTCCATTTCATAATTCCAATAGTCAAACTAATACAATCACACATGCAACAAGTACGGATAAAAATAGTTTAAATTAAGGCAATGGGGGTATTCATCAGTGAGCTATAATGAGCTTATACTGACCTAACTGCCACCGACGTGGTAAATATTGCAATATAATGAAACTATTATTTTATTCTCGTCACCAGTAATTCTCTGCAATTTCACCAGATGAACATATTGAAATTGTAATAGATTTCTGAGCGCGACTTTTTTCCACCTTAATTACAGTCAATCTAATCATAGATAATCAGAATAGTGGCGAGCCCTTATAGGTGAAATGAATACCATAAGACTAAGCAAAGCTAAGCAAACGGACCGGCGCGTTCTAGTTCCCATATTGGCGGAGAAAACAGACGACAATTTTACGGGAAGATCTTCGTGAGGTTTGAATATGAAGTCCTGTCATGTTGCCGCGTGTTCGGCCCAGTTCTCAAGACCATCCATATCCGCGTCCCAGAAAAATCCATCGACAACTGATTTAAAGCACAAAAGAAAAAATAAATGAGGTCTCGTCTTGATGGGGAAAAAAAGGTTGCAAAACGTGATCCAATTGAGACTTGAATGACACGAACTGGAATTAAAATAGGCGGCAAACTAGATTTACTGCGCTAGAAGATGGATAGCTCTTCGTATGTTGCAATCGAATACTGCTTTATATGTAGATGCTTAGGGCAATAATGAAATAAATAAAAAGAGAAACAAATTAAACATGTAGAATCAGGTTTATAGAGCTAAAGGGACAATTGTCAAATATTTTCTCACAAAAAAAGACATTTTCATCAACTCTGAGACTTATGACTGGGCTTAAGCTTCAAGGGAGGAGTTAACTGTATTCCTTATTATATGTGTGCCTGAGTAAAGAGGATGTACAAATAAATGTATATATATATATATGAAGTGAGGAATGGGACCATTATGGAAATGGGATAGGATCACAAAGATAAAATGGTCTTGTCACTAACTGATAGGCCATATTCAGAGAGATAATCTGCCTAAAAGAGTTATTGTGTATTTGTAAAGAAAGGAAGATATAAGCTAGCGGTGCAAATGCAGCAATGAGAATATACAGGGAACATTTTAGAAGAAAACGGGGAGTAGAAAAAGCAATATGTATACAGTTCCCGCACTATTCCCACGTGTAAGCTATTATAGGGCATGTCACTACGTAATCGTCAGATTCATTATTCACTGTCATTATTTTATATGGCGAATAAACGTATGCTAGAGTCGCTCAGCGTTACATACTCGACAGGCACTTCCGTTGAAAAGTCCTCTTGTGTTAGATTTACAGACAGAGTTGTCAGAAGCAGTAAATATATATATATCATAACTGAACAATATGCCTGTGCTATATAATGTAGTTTCACCTGTACCTAATTAAAATTCAGTCAATCTCGTCAGCTCCTGTCTGCCACACTAGACCTTACAGAACACCAGACGACATTAAATTATTTCACAAAAAGTGCACAGATTTGTGGATTAAAAGCCCGCAAATCGCCAAGCAAATACACAAAGCCAAAAACCAACACTGAAAGCGTCCTTTGCGCGCTGATCTCGCATTCTCTCGCAGTCACCTGATTGCTCGAGGACGCCATATTGCTTGGCGTGTGTCCGTGGCGGACGCGCTCTAGCGCGCCATGACAGTTCCCCTATGAATAATAATAACATCAGTGCGCACCAGAGTGATTCGACACAACAATTGAATTATCAGTCTCTAGGGCGCGGATGTGGCTGCGTGACACAGAAAGAGAGAAGAGAGAGAGAGAGAGAGAGAGAGAGAGAGAGAGAGAGAGAGAGAGAGAGAGAGAGAGAGAGAGACAGAGACAGAGAGAGACAGAGAGAGGAGAGAGGGTGGGTGATAAATACAGGCGTTCCTGGTACCACTGACCCGGGAATTTGTCTAGATATTGTTGTGTGTTGTAGCCCTAGGACTGCTGTTTGTGGGGAGCGATGTGCCCGTGTGGCCCTGACGAGATGCTCCAGTCAGTAGAGTGATGGTGGGTGGTGGGGTTGAGGCGGTAATCCGCTGGGTTCTGGTGACTAATGGATGAGGAGCTGTATGAATGGCCGGGTGGAGGGTGCCCCATGGTATCTGATAAGCGTATTGGTTGGGGTAGGACCCAGAGGTGTAGGTCGTGGGAGACGAGGAGGAGGGTTATCAGCTGGCATGTTTGTAGCAAACCGCTGGAATTCTGTCATTGAGTTAAACGACATATAAACATATATAACCGCCCCCAATTCTTGTATCAAAGTTCGTGTATTGGGTCATTATATTACAGAAAATCCTTCATATCTAACTCTAATTACAAATGTTAAATCTGGGTCGCTTTTAAATCACCGATTGAGCGAGATATTGAAAAAAAATCCAGTAACGTACTGAAATATCAATATCCTACTGAATAGCATTAGATATTTGTGTAATGAAAATTCAAAAGGTTGAGCCGATCTAGGAGGGTCGTAAATTTTGTATCATTTGCATTGTAGATAAGAATCTTTAAACCATAACATGCTCTGTGCCTCAAAGTTTACGGAAATGAAATATTGTGTTTACAGTATGTTTTAGAATAAATCGACTCACGTTATTTTCTTATTTCTCCACTTAGGTTTTTTAAACACCTGCAAGGGGGGGAGGCTTCACTGTCGTAAAAAGTACAAATGAGAAACTTATTAGATGGTTGTATACAGTGTAATCAATTCGGTTTTACTCATTGATTAAATTCTCCAACGCCTATCAATATCACAAATGCATTCGTATGTCTACAATCCCATTTTCATCGTATCTAATACCAAGAGCACATGTCACTTAAGAAATAATCCGTTTAACAGGCAGGTACTCTAATTAGTAATACCATACTCTGGGGTATCCTTGGAACACGTAGAATAAAGTGGATCTCTACAGGCTATGATAAAGGCTACGATATTTTTTAGAACTATAGACTATCCATGTGTATACCTTTTGTATCTACCCTGTATCTATATACCTATGCCAGAAAGAAAACTATGGATACCAACCTCTGCTGTGGTTTTGAAATCTTATCCATCCCAGAATAGTGTGCTCTTATGAAAAAATACCACATTACTTTTAATTCGCGCATGAGCTTTCTGAACAGCATATAATGTCGCTTCTGTCTCCCTAGCACACTTGAATAATAGCGGTTCGATGTTGTCAAGTTTTGTTAAATATTTACATGAATATTGATAATTATAGGAATATGACACAAGTCAAATGCGTTAACTTTATTTAGACGATAACCCGTGCCTTGTTTCTTTCGATAAAGGTATCCACGAGCACGTAGAGCAAGTGGAATATTTTCATCGAAAGAAACGTGGTACAAGATGCCGTCCTAATAAGGTAAATACATTTCACAAAATTACCATTAAACAATATGACCTTTGTATTTTGCCGCTGGTTTCTATGTTGTGGTTACTGCAGATTAAATGTGAACTAAATGTCCCGCTTTATAGCGATGTTGCTCACACACCTGACATATGCCTGTACCCATTGAACCCCATTGCAAAGATTAATCATAGCTCGGGTTAAGTACTCGGGCCATTGGTGGGTTGACTCGCTTAAAACCTCCCATTGCTTATTGGTGTGTGGTAAACCGCAAAGTATCTCTGCATTTGGCCAGGTGAATATATATTGTCCTTTGTCATGGTGCTTTTATCAACCGGTATGATCCACTTGTGAAATCTTTACAACAACGAGTTTACAGAATACAGTAATTTGTGAATGGATGCCAACTATATAATGTAGTTAGTGACTGACATAGTCCCCCGAAATAGTTTATTACTAGTGACATGGTCTTCATGGAGCTTATCCCATAAAACTGCCAGACTATGGCATCTCAGGGAATCCTTGTATTGGTGAATAGACATCTAAAATGCCATAGATTTAATGCTACAAATGCAATTGTGTAAACCCAATGGTCGATGTAATGCAATGCGGTCAAAATAAATGAAGTTATAGAGAATAAACCATTGCTTGCAAATAAATAACATGCTGTGGCCATAAAGCAAATAGGCTCGTATAGGCTAAGTCCCACGTGCGATCCATTATGGCAATTGTCATCTACTCCTAAAGCGAAGTGTTCCGGTGATAAGAGATATGAACGTCCGTGATATATATGTTTATATGGTGCACATCTCGATGAGAACCCCCCATTCCTGTGCCTGCTTCAATCGGAGAGACATAACGGTCCCCTACACTGCTTTGCAGTACGTCTCGCCGCGCGCCCCGCGACCCGGACCATGTATAAAACGCACTCGTTGCGGCGCCCGCACATCCGGAAATGAAATATGCATGGTATTTACATTCCGGCCGCATCACACCCTACTTTACATGAGGGCGAGGCTGGGCGACGCGAGGATGAGGCCGGAGTGATTGATTGACTAATAAAACATTCAAGTCGCCCAACTGACGGTCAGTGATAGGCCGAAACCCTCCAGTTTGCCTAAATCATCTAATAACAATTCAGTAGGGCACTGAAAAGGGCGAAGGGCGCTCTGGTCAATGCGAGAGGCAATCTCACTTATTTATGCATGTTTCCATTGAAATCTAATTTACCAAGTTGCATAAGTATTAGATAGTTGGTCATCGGGGGTTAACTGGTGTATTTTGGGGTGTTGAATTATAATAGTTTACCCAAGAAGGAGAGACGTAAATCTTGTTTTCATTCCTAGATATACTTTCGTATTGTTGTGTGCAAGTAAACCACTTTCTCTTATATAATTACCAGGAGAATCACAGGATCCTTCGATTCAAACATGTGATCAGTTAGGAAAAGAAACGGACGTATACTAACAAAGACTATAACGTATAATGCTCATGGAGGATTGACTCTTACGATTCAGAAAAAAAGATTCTGTGTTCATTTAAGGAATAATGAATGAAAATGTGTATGAATTCAGTCAACTCAGATAGTCTAACAAAAAGGATGAAGCTTTTTCAAACAAACATTGAAAGGGTAAAAATGAATAATGTTAACATGTATCCCAAGATCCATTTGAACAAATCATTCTCGGGTGGTTTTAGAATCACCAGCCGCACATCAAATGAATAATCAGCGACACCTAAACTCACCTGAACTCTTGTTAATGAACGGCAAAGGACGTTGGAGACTTTCCCAGGACATGTAAAAAGCTCCATGAACAAAAAGATTCTGAGTGCTTTAATTTGAGCATGCGTCTTACATAACAAAGTTGCGTCTGCTTCTCAAGTTGCGAGGGACAAAGGATAAAGAAGTAGTTATTTTCGTCGTCCTGCTGACGGCGACAATTTTCAAACGTTAACTTCTCAATCAACCTAAAAACGAGTTTTCTGTGCATCCTCAATGTTATTAGCCACTAAATGTGTGACAATGAGGAGACATAGTGTCACAGTTTCCTCTGCCCATCCTTATCTCATCACCGAGAATATCATGATTTTGTCATTCTTCTTCTATGTCCAAAAACTTCATGTAGATTTCTTGTATAAGGTAATAGACATTGTCTCTGATTGTCGAAATGTACTGTTTACTTTCTAGCCAGATACAAACTTGTGTTTCTTTCGCATCAAACCCGCCAAATCGTGGTGCAGCTATTGTTCCCTCCGTAATCAAACCAAGCACTCTTTCTGACTATGCAAGTTCTTTATCTTAATAAAAAAAATACTTGTGAGGAGAACGATCTGACTTGACTAGCAGCAGAATTCTTGATGTGATCTGGAGATATGAAATAACTCTGCAGCCGTGGGATAAAAATCATAAAATCAATGCAGCTTTTCGACATTGTCCGATAGTGATTAGGTTTTATGTCGCCCATATTCACTTATAGTATTATCCACACTGGGTGAACGGATGATGGATATACAGTGTGGCAGTCTAAGCTGTACAATGGCATATCATGGAGCGTCCCCTCATGGCAAATATGTTTACTGGTATAAACATATAGTGAAATACCTAATATTATTGAGAAAAGTATCGATTTGATTTGAAAACTACATGTACTTCTGTCGCGAGGCCGGGAATTGCAGACTTAAGGTCCAGGGCTTCTGGTCCATGCTTCTTGACAATACAATGAATTGCTAATCACGATATGACCACAGATAACTTTTATATTTAACCAGTCTCTGGCCTCTCAGTAGCCATGTAAGGAGTCCCCTAAAGTCACCATTAAACCAAGAATGTGGATGAATACTTTTGTAGAATCTGAAATGTAAACAATTTCAGGTTCGTTCAAAACTATTTTCAACTTTATCTTTTTTGTCTATTTTGCAGAAGGGGGGGGGGGGCTATAACAGCCTTCTTTTGTAATACCTTTCGCAGCAGAAGGTATACGTCACTTTACCATCTAGAGTTAATTATTCCCCAGTCTAGATAATAGTAAGAGTGTGTTCCGAATATTCAATATATGAATACCTTATTTCAAGACAGATACTACAGATGGATCTAACATGACAGCCAGTTAAAAAATCATTTCCGTTTCCGGTGTGGTCATTCACCAACGGTCACATCATTTCGTTCACTTTCTTGTGGACATTCTTGCTGCTTCACCTGCACGACACCAACCCTCTCACCGCACGGTGGCGCCTCGAGCGCCTGTTGTAGCAGGTTGCAAAAGCCGTGTTTCACCCGCTACTAGTGTCCTGCGGCGTCGAGAGGGGGCGCTGTTGAAAGGAAGCGGAAATTGGGGCCGAGGGCGGTCATTTTTATCCGTTGGGATTTATTGTCGTTATGGATGATGATAAGCCCACCATGTGTAATCACGACTCTACCTTCTATTCGCGATTGGTGTTTTTTTCCTCCTCCTCCTTCTTCTTCTTCTTCTTCTTCTTCTTCTTCTTCTTCTTCTTCTTCTTCTCCTCCTCCTCCTCCTCCTTCTCCTCCTCCTCCTTCTCCTCCTCCTCCTTCTCCTCCTCCTCCTTCTCCTCCTCCTCCTTCTTCTTCTTCTTCTTCTTCTTCTTCTTCTTCTTCTTCTTCTTCTTCTTCTTCTTCTTCTTCTTCTTCTTCTTCTTCTTCTTCTTCTTCTTCTTCTTCTTCTTCTTCTTCTTCTTCTTCTTCTTCTTTGTTTTCTTGTTCGTTATTTTTCTCCACCGCAGCGGTCGTATCACTAGGACATTTTCTGCTGATATCTATTACGTACCGGTCTGTCCGAGATAGTCTCAACATCGAGGAATCCTTGGCCGATGGTCGGCGGAAAAAACAATAAAAAGCAGAAATGAAGATACGTCGAGCGGAAAATTGCCCCGGAGAGGTTTTCCAGACACAACATCCCATTTCACTAAACTACTCACTGTTCACATACACAAAAGCCATGTTGTCTCGGGTAAGCGACATTAAATAAGCCAGACTACTGTTGAATACGCCAGACTGCCATTGTCATGCGAGATTAACTCAATCACCATAATTCAGTATCAATGAAGCAACGAATTACCCACCACAAATACAAGTTTAGACGATTGATTGAATAGGAAAGACAAGCAAAACGATGAAAGACTAAGATCTGGGAGGCTTTCTTGATTCTCTCGTTGCTTCCCTCCTACTCAGATGATGATGGGCAGCATTGGCTCACGAGAGCGGCAACACTTCTCGCGGAGGAATTGAATAGATGGAGTTGAGTTACTCAGAAGGATGCAGAGCATTAAAAGTGGGACCGTTCTGCCGCGCTAATAAAGATGCGTCTCAGTGGTTAATGTGCGTGCCTTCGGCTCCCTACAAGGTCCTTAGACAAGCTAGACTGAGCGGGCAAAGAAAAACGTCGCGGCAATGGAAAGGAGGAGGGAAAAGGAGTGGTGAAGAAAACATACCATTAATGCTCGCGGCTGCCCCGATACGAGCATTGCCAGGCAGGTAGACCACGTGTGATTATTGTATACCCCCATGTGTCTATTCAGAAACAATTTGGGATGATTTTAGTGGCTTCAACGACTTGCAAGCAAGACTTAACACCGTTTTACGACCGCGTCGTGTGAGGGATGGATATCCCATATATTAGGGCGTCCCTCATAGGTAGTAGATTGCCCCGACTCCATGAAATATTGATCGTCGGAACGGAACGGAACGAAACGGAACCCGGGACCAGCGGCAGCAGCGGTGGTGGCAAGGCTGTGGTGTCGGGAGAGGGGGAGGAGACTGAAGACTAAGGGAGGCAGCAGCAGCAGCATTGGCAGATCTAAAAAGCCGGAGCGACTAGGCAGCGCCGGTATCCTTTGTTATACAACCCCGTGAACGGTGACATAACTCGGGACTAGTCGACCGGAAGAGCGTCTCAGGGGAAGATGTAATGGCGGCCGGAAATATAACATGACGGATCAATACGCATGCGTGTAGTGGTGCTTGGCGTTGATGGTGCCATTTCTTGCCCTGGTGGCGATAACTCGTACAAGATAAGGGTGTATCCGCATTGGTGTGTTTTGTGTAAAGGAATCGATTCCCGGTACAAAGGGTGGGCAGGACTCAGGAATGTATATTTGTGAGAGTCACGCGCGGCAGGAGATTTTTATTACCAGCACTATAGATCCTGCCAATCTGCAAGGGAAACATTGAAGATATATTCGAGCTAATTGAAGTCCCTCCTGAGTAAGCCCTTCGGCGAAATTTGGTGATTAATTTTCACTCACACTGTTGCATGATATAGTGCCTATATTAATAAGACATGGTGACAGTGGCCATTTAATGATAGTCGATAGTCATCATGTAACAAACAGCATGTTTTTGCCTCTGATTGTGCTTTACCTCTTCATTGTATGTTTTCCTAAGGCTATCAGCTCGAGAAATTAAAGACTGAATATGTCAACAACTCCTCGTAATATCATCTGGCAATAATATTCAGTAATTATCAAAATGATGATATACACTTGTTTTGTAATATTTTGTCAAGATATTGTTCACAGTATTTTGGTTTAGAGACGTGTTCTGACGACCTTTCTCGGTGTACACATATGCCTTACGATGTCCTTATGTGGTTGACAAGATGTGTTAAAACTGGAACCTGAGCCGTTGATTAAGACGAGATGGCCGTCATTCACACCTTTTAGCTTGATAAATTCAAGCCGCCCCACCTTTCTTAGCTGACTCAGTCAGTGTCAGATCTCATCAGGCCACGCTCCAGCTCGGTCTCTGTTTGCACCGTCCACAATGACACTTCATTTAATTAACCTTCAAGTCTGATCAGCCTCACACGCCCCGCGCGTTTCACCGCCGCGCCGCCAGGGGCCGCCAGCGGAACATCCTGCCGGCTGATTTGCGATGATACGCCATCTGCGCGTTCACGTGACCCCGCCGCGTGCCTGGACTAGCTCGCGGCGCGGAGGAATCACTCAATGTGGGGGCGGTGAGGTGGTCGCCGCACCACCGCCGCACGCGCTGCCTGTCTGCAGACTTCTGTGTCCACTTACGCTGGCACCATCTCGGAAATACGCGCCGGTTCACGCGATCGAGTTTACGCATGCGCTGTGTGTTAGAACCATACTCTTCAAGCACTCCTTTGGATTTCGTTCTTTTACATGGCCTAGTAGATATCTACGATTGAAGAGTGTAGGCTATAGTAACAGGTGTCATGGCGGTGACCGCAATCGTGGGCATCGGGAAGGAGACAGCTCTAGTTCCCAGACCTAGAAAGTGTCGTCTGCTAGATCCGGGAACACTTGACCGTTCTCCGGGATGGAGTGCCAGTGTGGTGACGTTATTGTTATGTTTTGTTATCGTTATATCTTTTTCATCTATTTCGCAGCTCCTCGAACATAAAGCCTCCCGGATCAGCAGCTGTCAGCTTGGCACGCGCGTGTTTGGCAAAGTTGTCCGTCAACGACAGATTGTCGCTACTTAATAAAAACTGTGGTAAAAGAAAGGAAAACGTGTCCGTTTTTTTGTCTCGGTCTCTGTACCGTTTTCCCGAACAAGAACAGGAGAATAGAAAAGTTGTTCAGACAGCCGTTGAAACCTTAGTGACTGGTGTATGCGCTCAGAGCGTGTCATTTATTCTGCAGATAATGATTTGGACATTGTGTTAATACTAGTCTCAAACACAAATTTATGTGCATATGTATAGCATGCATATTCACCGTATTCTAATCTTCATACGTAGCTGTTGCTGTGGGACTGCTTATTTCCTTCAGTAGGAAGCTCATGTTCATATCCTGTACTTTGAATTACATCCATTCTCAAAAGAAGAAGTTTGTTTGACAAGTAGTGTTCCAAGAGATTGGGGACAGTTAGACCAGATGTTCTTTTGTGTTGCCCTCTATTCGCGCGCTCTACCTTACAGAGACAGGGGGGCTTTTGTAAGGGGGCCGCTATGTTTAGCACCAGGAAATGACGAAAAAGGGCAGGCAGAGTCGCATGTGCATAGAATTTAGCGGAGTAAGTAGACGTTGATCTCAGGTCGAGCTATAAATACAGACGTTCCAAGCAAATATTTTCCACAAAAAGCGGGTCATTCGTTCGTGTATTCACCATTATTTAACGTTCATGTCTTTTCAACATAGATTTTAACATTGCAAAGAAATAGCACTTTAATGTCAGAAAAAGAATAAAGTAGTCTCGATATACGCATTAGATGACATTGAGATACTTCTTCAAAATTAACAACTAACCTGCCAAATACGGTGATTATACCATTTGACCATTTAGACTAGGCCTACTTTCAGAGATTTGCTTTATTTACCGGGTAGGGACTTGGGCAAGTCTAGATGGAGGTGAGGCGGTTAGTGGGAGGCGGTGGGGGATTAACCAGAGCATAGTGAAGTAACAGAATGGCGGTGCCCTTTGTAATCGGCCGCATTCTGAGTCTCTCTTGGGCTTTTATTCTTTCCTTTTAATGTCTCACCCACTCGTTGAGTCTGATGTCTCATCCAGTCTTCTCAATAATGTCTTGCTTGGTTGTTTTCTTTTTTCGTGAGTCTCCTATCATCTTGAGTCCCCAGTGTTATCTTCTTGTGTCTAACGTCTGACCCAGTCATCTACATGTACTTAGTACTTGCCTAGTTTTTGTTTTTGTGAGTCTAATGTCTCTCCCAGTATTAACCTTTTACTAATGTCTTGTCCAGTTTACTTTTCTTGAGTCCATTTTCCTTTTTAGCCTCAAGTCTTATTTTCTTGAGTGTAATGTTTCCCTATACTCTTCGGTCAAGCCAAGTTCTATCTTCTTGCTAATAATGTCTCCCCCAGTCTTAACATATTGAGTCTGATGTCCCTTCCAGTATCGTCTTTTTCTCTTTAATGTCTTTCCCAGCTTTTTTTCTTCGCTCCTTCGCTCTGGTGTCCTCAAGTGTTCTCGCCTTTTCGCTGCCTCTCCCCATCTTATTTCCTTTTCTCTCACGTCTCTACCATCTATATTCAATTCTCTCTGATATCTCTCTAGGTCTTATTTATTTCTCCCTGATATCCTTTCCAGTATCATCTCCTTCTCTCATATATCACTCTTCCAATGCTCAACAACATTTAAGTAGTGTCTAACACTAAGGCATAGATACAGTTTTATATATGGAGCACATTCTGCCAATAAGTTAATATGATTACCTTTAATCGTATTACTCATTTAATTCATAACATACAACTTACTCCCTCTGGCTTTGAATGTAGGCTTTATTCAATGTTCAGATAACGTTCATTATTTAGTAGTAAATGAAGAATATCTTTCAAATTCGTCTCAATAAATGGTTAATGGAGTATAAGGGGTCGTGTGGTCACGTTAGGGTCAAACGATGGCCAAGGGCAATCTCTGTGAATAATTGCTGATTATCAGTCAGTTGAAAGAGGCATTCTCCTCATCTGGCTAGGTGGAGGATACCCTCTCAAACCACCACCCTACTACCATCCTCAATTCAACTGCTAAAAGCCGGACTACTTACTACAACAAAGACAGCTTAGCAGTGAGGCTATATTTTGATGGTACACAAATGGCTCCCCGCTGGGGCTCCTCGTATTTTGTGGAAATATCTTTTTTCAAACACTTCTTGATGGGGGAATATATGAAAAACGGCTAGTATATTCTGGTTCGAATGATGCCCATGTACCTTTCCTCCTCCTAGTCTGGCACATGTATTTCGCAAAAAGAGTTTTTGAAACAGCTGCCTCCAGCTGATTTCTAATACTAAATTTTCTTTTAAGCAGCTTTACGAAGTTAAGATTGCTGCACTCACATTCCTATACTTAATCTTTTGTTTCTTTATTTTCTTACAAAAAATATTAATCCATTCGTGTATTTATGTGACACCAACTGAAGTAATCAGTAATTAATAAATCATTATATGTATACATGTATGTGACAATAAATATGCCGCATGATCCCTCTGTTTCCTGTCTTCCATATACATTTGTGCGTCCTGGTGTAATTTTAGGCAGGATTCCTTTGATAGTTCTTTGTTACAACAATAAAAATAATATACATAAATGCTTTTAAACCACTGCTTGTCAGTGATGGAATTTCAGTAACTAGGTAAATTCAGTAACAATAGGTAAGGAGTGAAAATAGAGTCAAATACAAAGATGGAACTTGAGGTATAATGGAGCATTTAATGTTTGAAAAGTAGACTGTAGACTATTACTGTACTTTCAGGATTTTACGTTTTCTGTCCAATGACAGAAAGTGGCCGTTGATGACTAGTATTTACGTAATTGCATACTGGTGAAAACGTAATCTGTAGTTGTTAACCAATGGATCTGTCTGACATACACTTCCGCTTGTGAGACGTAAGTCGGAGGTTATTATTACTATGAGGTTTACAGAACGAAATGAGAGGAAAAATGAGGGGTGAAATGAAGAAAGCAAAAACCTGGGATTACCTTTAAGAATAACGAACATCGTATCCAATCAACAAACCAATCACATGGTTTTGGTATCCTTTCAACCAATTCTTTGCCACTGTATAGAGAAAACCTGTCACCACTCCTTCGATCAATGGATACGTTTATGCACTATACACAAATAGTTTTAATCAACACATTATCTGAAACACAGAGTAACGGTACAATAATTGATTTATACCTATTTTGCATGTCCCTACATTCCAACTTCAGGTCATCGAGGCTTTTAAAAGCAAGAAAAGGAACAGAAACATAACCTCACAATTGTATTTATATACATGTTGTACTTGTTTTTATTACCCACCCAATACCGAGTCGAAATATTAAACCTACGGAGACTACAGATCGCTATTAAGTAGAATACAGAAAGCCGTATTCTACCCAGTAGAATGTAGCTTTTCCTGCCACCTCAGGGGCACATTAGGAACTATTCTATATGGACAATGCACGGTGCTTACCTCCAGTTTCTAATTCTTTACTATATTTATTTTTCTAATAATTAGTCGAAAGGTGAGTAATAAATATATTAACATTATTTTGGTGTGTGGCCGTGTTCTCCTTGTAGTTGACACTATGCAATACTTCTTGATATCGCCGGGAGTTTTACTGCGTGCCAACTACGCGGAGAATATGACCACTCAGATCAAAATCATAGTAATACTGTGTAATACGTCGACATACATGTATGTAATTTGATCCCTCAATAAACATGGTGACTATAGAAATTTACTCTATGTGTATGAAACTATTATGTTGTGTAGTGGCTTTACAACTCCGATCGAGATGTTTGTAATGAATAAATCATGTACCCAGATTGATAATTCCGACATAGACATCAAAGTCATGCTCACTGAACAGTAAGGTTGAGATCGAAATCAACTCTACATAAACAAAAAGCAATGATCCGAGATACTGACTGCCTTATTGCCATATATACTGTATCTCAATCTAGACTACAAATCCTCTTAAAAACAAAGGGTTAAAGAACAGAAAAGTGTGTGGCTGATGAACGTCTTGAGCTTTTTAATCCCTGTATATCACATATTTGAGTGTTTTCATCTTATAATCAAATGTGTAAATATACGTACATATGTAGTCATAGTTCTCTATCCTGGTTTCTCATACTCGTCATATACTCATTACACATTGTTTCATTCCAATTTCTCCATTTGGGAAACATACGTATCTGTCGTTGCAGTAACACCAGCAAAAAAGCTTGTAACGGGATGAAGTCTTGGAGTTACTCATGAATTCAGATTACTATCTATACACACCATAGTAGATATATATGTACCACCAAAAGATCCCACTGGACCTTATGCAGCTGTCGCTCCAGACGCCCCATGCGACAATTCTTGGGTACTCAATCGTTGTGGGTTTTTTTTCAGAATTCTGGCCCTAGGCAATTGACCAAATTGCCCCGGGACTGAGTCGCTTGGTTTGCTGGTAGCATCTCTCACCGGGGTGACGCCATCTTGTTTGGCGCCTATAAGCGCCATTTTCATGTCAGCCATCAGAGACGTCAGGGCGCCGATTTCTGAGCGCAAACCATCAACTTCAGATCACACCCGGACGTTTTCCATCATCAAACGTGAGATTAGGTCTGGATTACACAATCGCTCAGTCTGGTAGGTAGCTTGCGTGGCCCCAGGCCCCCGACGGCACCCTCCAGGTAGTTCTCACCTGTCCGGTCCGGTCTCTGCTCCGGTCTCTGCTTATGGTCGACGGGTCGGTCAGGACCTCTAGCAAGCTCCCGCAAGCTCTTGGTCAGCTCGTCCAGCTCACTCGATTCTTTGAAACAGTTATGGCAACCTTTCGGTTTCCTCCTCCCAGCATAGGACATTCCACAATCCTGGGGCCCGTTTAATAATCTATGCAAATAACCATGATTGCAACATACGGAACCGTCCTCACCCCGTAAAACCTTGAATGAAACTAGCGTCTGTGATTCTTGTGTAGGTAAGATGTGAGAAATATAGTTACAGTCGTTGATGCTAGGTGGGCCCCTTGAAGCCTTTATAGGTAAATATACTACGTACATTTCTAACTTAATATATATATGTATATATATATATATATATATATATATATATATATATATATATATATACATATACATAAATATATACATATATATATATACATATATATACATATATACATATATATATATATATATATATATATATATATATATATATATATATATATATATCGCATATCTCTATAGATTAAGCATGTATTTGTAAAATTTGATGAATTCACTTATCAAGTGAATACATATCTTTTTAAAGGAATTCGTAGGATATTAATTCCAAATTACCACTTCTCACAGGGAAATAGAATGGGTGTAAATGTTTCAATAGATGATACAAACAACATTAGTATTTGAGAAGGACCTGAAAGAAAGCGGTGTGGGATGTCGAGTGTTTCCATGGCTTAGATTAGGAGTAGGGTCACGTTGAGAGGTGTGAATCACGTGGTCCTTTTGGGAATCATTAGGGGTAAAAAGGCTGCGGGCTGAGCGTTGAACACCGGGGGACCAGACAAGCCGGGTTAGGACGCCAGACTGGTACTCCTTCCGGTTTGAAGCACTCTCCAAAATGCCATTGATCACAGCGCTCCAAGTGGTAGACACCCGATCAGTCATTCCGCGGAGAGGTATGGATGGGTGGGGCAGCTTGGGGTGCAGTGTGGAGGTGGGCCAATGTGGCGCAGTTATACAATACTTGGCTCTGAGCAGATTTTAGGAAGAGGGTGAGCAGATGCATCCCATCTTACATTTGTCTCCCTCCCTCTTTCTCTGGTTGTCTTTTAGACTCTGTTTCTATCCATCTATATTTGATCCTCATATCTCTGTCTCTGTTAATCTCTTCCACTTCCTCTCCTACCTGTGCAGGTGTGTCTGTCTTCCTCTGTCTCTCCCTGAAGCTCTCTCTCTCTCTCTCTCTGGTTAAAAGTTAGATTATTCCCCTCTCTTTCTCTGACTCCCTCACTATGTCCTTCTCTGACTTTCTCTGTCATGTCCCTTTCCTACTTACTCCCCCTCTCATAGAGATTGAGGACTGCCCTTGATGTTCGGGCGGGGGTGAGCCAGGCGGAAGTAGGAAACCATGTCTGAGAATACGGGAAATAACGCGCTGAAAGATGAGGTATCTGTTCTAATCAGCCTCACTGTGATGCTGCCAAACACCATCACCTTTGCCAACCGTCATTTGTGTGTTTCTGAGGCGAGGTTGCCCTCATTCCGGCCACAGCTGAGGTACCGATTCAATCAGGCACCGGAAGTGGTTCAAGTAGGGCGTACCACGCATGCGTGACAGGCAGCATCGGGCGTCTGTCAGCCATCTTGTTTGTCACGAGGGGGCGCTGACTGCTGCGTATCCCAGGTTCTCCTACGCGATCACACACAGATCACTTCCGGGAGCGTGGCTGCATTACAAGCGATTTCACAGCCTCGTTCTCGCGGCGCCGCTGCCACAACGCACCCCCTCTGGCGGTGGGTTCCGTTGGCGTTGCACCGGGTTCCTTGTCATTTGTCAGCACCCTCATTAGCGGCGGGTGGCTATTTACACCGGTTTCATGCGGCGTCTAACACTCCCGATTTTGATTGGCTCCCGGGGAAAGAGCGCTTGACGAGCACCCGACATTTGGATGGGCGATAATGAAGGGAAATGTGGTGCATTTTATCCATAGAGCTCGGCCACGTTCCCGGCCGACCGTTGCTCTTTAAAGGAGACATGATAGAGACGGACACGTAATGATGCAGCACTGAAAAAGAACTCATTTACTTAACGGTTAATTGTGTCAGTTCATGTATGTTCTATTTGCTCTTGACTTTCACCAATTGCCAGTGAAGCAATTTCATACGAGTCTTGAAATCCGTTTGCCTCCGCGATAAAACACTAGTTATATGGATGTATAATAACAATCCTTTAACTCAAGAGTAATGATATCCATATGACACAATCATACACTATACTGGGCCTAGAATGATGATGCCTTCAACTATTAATTCTTATGCGTTTTGCAACAAGCTAGAAAGGTGGAAGCAAAGTTTTTAATTCATGCCATTTTCTCATTCTATTTGATGAATTCTCCTGAAGCTGCATGTATGCAATTTAGTGGTTTTAAGTAATAATCTAACAAGTATACTGTTGTCGTATTTGTGTACATGACATCTGGATAACTATGGGGGAATATATATATATATATATATATATATATATATATATATATATATATATATATATATAATGCTATTTCCACCGGAAATATAATTTCTGAATTCTCAGAAGTATTAGAAGAACCTTCACTTACTACCGTGTAAGACGAATCGAATCGACCATGTCCGCCATTTTGCAACAGACTCGTAGTGGAACCATTCAATCTCCACGCCGAGTCCGCTTTAGGCTGGTTACCTACTGGATTCAAACATGCGATAGGAGAGTGATCGACAGATTTTCCCGCCGCACTCTGACTTATAGAATCAACCCTGGTTTTGTTTTCGATTATTTCTTTGGAACTACGTTGTTCATTGCTGTGTAAACTAGTGAAATCCTTTTCCACACCAAAACTGAAATTTTGGTCGTAGTTAGAAACCATGGAATCCGTGCCACTACACGGAACAACCACTGCGCCGGACAGGTGTGGTCCCCATGCAGGCAAGCCTGCGCCCACAAGGATGTTAGTCTCGATACATGATTTTCCTTTTTCACTTTCATATACATCAAAGTCAATATATTGGTTCTCCGATATTGTTAGTGATATCTGAGAACCTACCTGATCCTATTTTTGATCCTTTAGGTCTTTGTTCCCTTAGCGACAAGTGATAACCGAATGGTTACCGGCACATTCCGTGCATTCATGTTTGTAAGCGCGGTTAGGGAAAGAACAACCCTCTTTGGAATTGTATTTCCAGCAGTACCCAGTTTGTTTTTCACTTGAGCCCGAAGACCCACCTTTGCAAGATCCACCTTTCTTTTCTTTATCTGTCAAGTCTCTGAGACGTTTGTTGAGATTGCAGTTAAAAAACTATCCCCATATCCAAAACCAGATGGGCCTAAACAGTCACATTTTTCTCGCAAAGCCTGGTCGTATTCGACCAAGGCTTTGCCAGTGTGTGTGCTTTTTCGGTCAACCATATATGATATATGGTCGGAATACCCTGAAACATCGACTCCCCTCATCATCATGCTACGCAAAAGGCCCATACTGGCACTTAATACCTGGTCAAAGGTTGGGCTATCCACATTATGAGGCAAAAAAGGATTCAAAGAATACAACTTCAACTTACGTTTTCCTTTGTCGCAAGTGTGTCCTCCTGAACAGGTCGTGTTTGTCGCGGCAGCGCCTTGTACATCTGGCGGGTAGAATGCAGTCGTTGGAGTTGGTGGATATGCTGGCTGGAATTGTCCGCGCGTCTCTAGTCCTTCATGTTGACTGTTTGTCGCACCTTGTCCACTTGTCGCCCCTTGACCCGCTGCGTTGTCGGTTGTTTCTTGTCGAGACCTCGTCTTCTTCACCTTTTCATTGTCCGCCTCTGGTCTGCCTCGTGATTCGTCTGAAGAGTCTCTCAATGTTAAACTTGAGAGTGTTGTAGATATCTGGGACAATTGACCTCACAGTTCTGCCATATGTCGCTGCATGTCAATATTGTCTCTC
Source organism: Alentia gelatinosa (assembly GCA_950022655.1). Lineage (NCBI taxonomy): Eukaryota > Metazoa > Annelida > Polychaeta > Phyllodocida > Polynoidae > Alentia > Alentia gelatinosa. Next base: position 46,294,308 of record OX465587.1, on the reverse strand, counting down.
TGTAGATTCATATACCATGAAGGGGGTCCTTCCTTTGTAGCCGGTGCCTTCGCGCCTTCAGTGCCGCCATCTTGGATTCGTGTAAGCCTGTCGACTTCTCTAGTTTCTTCTTGTATTTCTTCCTTTCTTTAAAGCGACAAACTGGGCACCCCTCTCGGTGACTTCTGGCATCGTATTCTGTTCGGCATTTTGCACACTTTCGCATCTTGAATGATTATTCAAGTGCTAAGATCGGCTAAGCTACACGGCTAAGTAAAGAAAAAGTTTTGTCTGGCCGCTCGCATGAGAGACCAGATGAAGAGTGATCAATACAGGTGAGGTGCGGCGGCACCTGATCGGCACCGTAGACGGCGCCACTTGGAGAGAGGTCACCGATATATAGTGGCATCTGGTGGAGAGAATTGGAACCTGCTCCCGGGCTCCTTATATTAATATAAACTTGTCCATTTATATTTCACATATATATAATGCTAACTAGCAATTTAAAAGGCAAGAGTCTATCATCAGCCATAATGCACCAGAATAATGGTAAACCGGTATACAAAACTGATTATCATAATTCATTGGATAAATCAACATGTGAACGTGGTCATTGATAAATAATACCTGGAAGACTCGAGATCCGATATTTTCCCCATACGCTAGGTTCAGGTGGTAGGTCCATAAATCTATTAACGATCTTATTTATCTTCTTCATTTCAAGAAAATGAGATAATTTCGTTAGTCGATTTCTAATGAACATGGAATTGCCCAGAGGCATCCGTTAACGACTCCGGGAATCAATCCTTCAATGAGCCCAAAAATCAACCAAAGAAAAACCAGAGCACTGCGAACAGCAAGTCTTGGCAACAGCTCGATACCAATGACCCAGAATCAAGTGTCTGGCATTCAAACACATAATCCCGCCCACACACTATGTTCTTCGTGTATTTAGTTATGTTTATTAACAAAGAATCAGTCTTATAAATAAAGTGTGATTCTTGCATCTGGATGGCATGCAACTTACCAGCTAGCAGGGAACTTTGGGCAGGATGCTATGCATATATCATCAGCGTTAAATTATATATAGAACTCCTGCTAATCAATTAGCCTAATCATGACGCATTTCATGCAAGATTAATTCTAATTATCCCGCTTAATCCCACGGGAACCTAGAGGCTTTAACTCTGATTTCTAACTGACTTCTATTACACTGTATAGAAGTTCACCTTGCTTCATCTAGAGGGTTGTGTGATAATAGCTTCCCAAATTTGCTCATTTCCGGTCATTCATGTTGTTCCTTGGATAAAAGATTAGGATTCATACTGACAAAAATTACCGATTTCTGAGCATCTAAATAAATGTAAACAAAACAATACTGATTGCACCAGAAGTGCTAATTAAGCTGGGAAGACAAAGCATCGTTTGTTTTCATAACCAATCCTGTGAGCGGCAGCCATCTTGGGATCATTGTAGACATCGGGGGTAATGCGTAATTAAGGCGGCAGAGGGCGCTTAAATCGATGAGGATGAACCAATCAGCAGCTCTCTCTCTCGTTCCTCACCCCCGGAACTATCTCGGCAAGTTCGGTCACTAGCAATAAATGACCACAGTTAACTCAACAATGGTATCAGATTTACCCCAATAGTTATAAATGCTAATAGTAAAAGCAGAGGTGATGAATGTTAAACCTTTAATACTGATATTACTTGATTACTGCCATGTTTTTAGGCAATTGTATGATAATCTTCACGTCATGATCAAGAACTTTCTTGTACATGAATTATAAAAGTTGCAGAAGTTGCCATTTATTGTCTCGTGTTTTTATATAACCTAGAATAAGAGTCAGAATAATCCAGTAAATGGAAATCAGGGGAGCAGACAACCCCATCCCAATAACGGTACTGGGATTCAAACTAGAACTGCTAAGAATGAAATTAGCAACCTAGCCTGCCTAGTTCCAAAACGGAATACACATGTATGTCGAGAGGTACTTGTGTGGACTGATGTATATCAGCACCAAACTTTATATTTCACCATCAACATCATGGTTACTTACAATCTGGAGATGAGATCAGCATTGAACTAAATCCTAACGTCAGACTTTAATGATTATGGTGACCCACTCTAGGTCTTGAATTTTTTTTCATATAGAAGTGTTTATTGACCTCAACATTCGCCAATTGATTTTGACGATCTTCCATGTATTAGTATAACAATGATGCAGGACATACAAGAATACTTTACATTGCTACATCAGACTTAAAGTATCCATTTACATTGTGTTAATCAGTTTAAAGAACTGTGCTTTTGAAATCTTGGAGCGCATTATCTGAAACGACGTGATCACCTCAACTAGTGTTGCCTTCTGGGCAGTGTGCTCATCCTCATAGTAACATGCAATGAAATATATTATACATAAAGGGTTGTTCTGTTAAACCGTGGCTGGACCTTCAATATTAGGGGCACTCGGGGGTTCTAGCTAATCACAGGCAAGCACTTACTTATGTATAACTGAACCTGAAACACTCACTTAACCATTCACACCTACCATGCTCATCATTATCCCGACATTAACGTAAACGATTAGTTACTAATTTTTCTACAAGTCCATCGAACCAGTGCTCACCTTTGTAGTTCTATTTGATATTACACTTAAAGAAGGGTAGAATCTATTCGCCGCTTTCCCCCAGAGTAAGCGGTTGTTTTTTGGCCAGGCAGAGCACCCGATCACCTCAAACACCCGATGACCTTTAAATGCAACTCACCCCGATTGAAAACCAAACCCTCTCTGCTGGTGCTATAATTGGCCACCGGCGTGCAAGCACAAGTTTATTGCTATTGCCGGGGAACCTCGATTCCAGGGGCCGGTTCCTAAAATCAGTAGTGTGGGTTTTTGTCCGCTCAGTCTTTAAGATAAAAATGCCAACGAAGAAGTTAACATTGAACAGCAATATATTTGCCAAACAATCCAATTCATAAAGACACGTGCAATTAACCCCGTCATGGGATATGGAAATGTGACTACCTAGAATACCTAAAATCCACATTTTGATCAACCGTCTCTCGATTCTATTTTTAGAAACCATGCCCAGTTCTCTATGCACAGGAGAGAATTCTCTATCCATAGAAGAGACTTAAAGGACGAAGAACTAATGCATTAACCATGCACCCCTCGCAATATATTCTCCAGTCCTCGTCTCACCATTCTCCAAACTCTCCTACCTGTGTTGTCTTTTAGTTTTTGGCTCTTCTGTAATACTCATACAAAGTATTCTTTCAATCTGTTTTCCCTTCTCGCTCCCACCAAGTCCATCCATCCATGTCCCCATCTTTTGCCTCGGCGCTCCCGCCCGCCCATCTTCCCCTCTATCCCTCCCCCTCTATCCCTCGCACCTGCGTGCCCCAGCACCTCCACCGCTACTTCACCCCTCCATAGCTCCTTTCTCATACCTTAGCCCCCAACCCTCTCCAACACTCCACTACTCCTCCCCCGTCACACCCCCTCCCTCTGGCAGCACCTCGTTCATTGTACTACATCTCCTCAATCTATTCCCAGCCATTTCCTCCCATCCTATCATCACACCAGACCTTTCAATATCTTCTAGTTATTTTTGTCGTTTTCTTCCTCCATCTCTTCTAATGTAGGCCTATACTTCTTCTTGCTGCTCCCCCTTACCCTTATTCATTTCTTTTACTATTCTCTTCCTTAAAGTTCCCCTTCCCTTCCCGTGTATGTACGTCCTATTTATTTTCTGCTTCTTCATGTTCTTCTCCTTTATCCTCTTCTGATCTAACCTTTCATTTTTCTCGTTTTTAGTCTTCTTTGTCTACTGATTCCGCCTCTCTTTTTCACTCAACACCTGTCGAGTTTCCGTTTTCCCATATATTGATCACCTATATACAAGTATACAGTTCACATGTCAATTCTTCATGTGTCCTTTTCTCCTGTCTTCATCGTAAATCATCCCCTTTCTCCTTAACCTCCTATTCCTCCTAAATTCCAACCTTTACCCAGAGTCTCTTTCCTATAAGGCCTTTCTTAAACCACCCACCTGACCTCCCCCTCTTCCATCTATCCCTCTCTACTTTCCCTCGCCGACTGCTAGCCCTCCTCTGCCACACCCCTCCTCACTCCTGCACGACCCTTTGGTCCCCCTCCCCTCCACTCCTGCGCCGCTCGTCACCCGCCCCTTGCACCGCTTGCCCCACCGGCCGCCGCCCACCACCCATTGGTCGCGAGTTGGCCACGCAATGCTGTCGTTGCGACCATAGAGCAGCCATTCAGCACCAATTGGCGGAGAGCTGCGACTATGAATTATGGAGGCAAACACCGGTCCCGTGCGTTTAGTCCTCCGGCCCCGGCCCCGGTCGTCGTATTGATCTACTGGCTTCTGGGATTGGCCACTAGACTTGCACCAGAAACTGCATTTTTATGTTCGATAGTTGGGGAGTTGTGATAGAATTAGCGTTCTCATTTATTGCTGTTAGTGTAAAGAAGGTCTGAAGCCCTTCTGTCTAAGCAGAAGGATATCTCCATGGATTGATACGTTCAATTAACAAATATAGAAAGACAAATGAATCTATTTTTAATTAACTCTAGTGTTCTCATTTATTGCTGTTAGTGTAAAGAAAGTCTGAACCCCTTCTGTCTAAACAGAAGGATAACTCCTTGGATTGATACGCTCAATCAACAAATATAGAAAGACAAATGAATCTATTTTTGATTAACTCTAGTGCAGATTTCATGAAAGTAAGAATTAACACTGAAACGCTAGGAAAGCACGTGGATGAATAAACAGAGGAATTCTATCTCCACATATATGGTAGCGAGGATTGGTTCAATTGGATGAGTGTCGATTTTGAGTCCCACGATCTGCATTTGTTATACATGACGGCATTCCTGCATTGTGATAATTGGTAACCTTATTTAAAGCATTCCTCTTTTTTTTTTCAAGTCGACTACGTTTGCATCGCTATTGAACCGACAATTACTCCTTCTTTGGCCTCTCTTCACAAAAATATTGATCTAATTCATTGGTGTTGGTTCTCTTACCTATGATAACATGCCAACAAATGATATGTGTCACAGATTAGCCCAAGGAAATATGGTATAAGGTAAAATATCAGCCGGACCTCCACCACGTCTACCCAACCCTTCACAAATTCCCATTTCGCGTGCGGTGACCGCAGCACGTCTAGCGTTGATCTACAGCTGGTGCCCGCGGTTTAAATGCCCCCAGGGCACGGCGAGGGACGGTCTGGGAGCGGCGGAGGCCGCCCCGACAACGGGAGCATTAATGCCCAGATACCTTTTTGTCATCTCCGGGGCCAACAACGCCCAGACAGATGTAAAACCACACACAGCCGGGCAGTGCAAGACACATGTATCATATTTCACACCGCTATGTGTATATAAAAAGGAAGGAGACGAGAAAAAAGACAGAGATGTGGAGACAGGGAGGTTGTAGCTGAGACTGGAGGCTGTCCTTTGTTGGGATCTATCTCAGCGTAGGTTTGTATGTTTACATAAAGAAAGGATACAGCTCCCTATCTCAAGTTTCATGCTGCCAATAAGGCAAAGGGATATAGAGAAATAGAGATGCCAATGCATTTAGATCCTATCTTTTTTCTTAACACTAAGCCAAACACAACGTGTAAGTTTACTGGCATTCATATAACAAGTCTCGGTTATTTCAGCAACGACTGTTAATTTGAAGAGCCGCTTTTCTCTCTGCGCGTACTTATGTCATGAACAGTTTCATATTTGTTTCATCTATACTTTATGTTTTACCTTACGTGTAGGGATTACAGATTTCTGTATCAAACAGTGATTTCCCTAAAGAAATATTCTAATGAATTCCGAATGTGTTTCTAATTCAATCCATTCTTGCGTTATACCACAAATGTCTTGAATTTGTGATAGTTCGTTACTTTTTAGAAGTTCTTATGTTATTTGGCAGGTCATTCCTTCGTATTCATTTCCATCTTAGTTGACATCGACAATATCTTTTGAATGATGTCCGCCAGTGATTAAAAAGGAAATTGTTGTTTGGTGGTGTGAAACTAAGATGACTGACATTACATGTCAAACATTGGTTGAATTATGAATTGGCTTTGTGAGACACTGAATTAAAAGCATCCAGCTTTTAATTAGAGATTACACTGGTACTGAATGACTGATCAAAGGGGCCAACCATACTTAGGTCGACAGGAATCGTGAAAACCATAGGTCATTTCCAGACTTCCTAAAAGTTCAGCTTATTCTCTTTAGGTAGAAATCCCTAAACTAACAAAGAAAAACACTAAAAGAAAATCACACATTCTTATATTTATCTAATCCCGCATATCCAATTCTGTCTTGTAATTTGGTTTAAACCCTCTTTAGAATCAGGTTTCAAATGCATTGGCCAGAGTAGAAACTCCGTATTGATGCAGTATAATGTCCTAGCTAGCCAACAAAGAGTAAATAAATCCAATTTCCTAAAGTTTGTCGAAAGAAATTATTCACCTTTAAGGGAACGAATCTAATCAAGTTATTCACCTATGGTAGGACGAGTATTAAGCACCTCCGAGTCTGTTTTTCCTGTTTCCTTTGAGGCAGTTGTTCCCCTGGTCTTGTTCTTTTTTTGTTTCCACTTTCAAGAGACTAATTAGATGATTGCTTGAGTAGACATCTCTGGCCAACCATGAAGGAGTCAATAGACTTGGCCAAGTCCTAGTTCTTCTAGAGAAATCGTGAAGTACGTCTAAAAAGTCACACAGAAGGTCTGAATTAGTTGAAAGGTAAAAAGGTTTGTGTATGAACTTTGCAATGTTAATTAGCCAAGCATCGGCGAAGTGGAACGAAGGCCTAAATAGCTCTAGCTACTTTTTCGAACAGTGAATCATGATTGAATTATCGCCTGTATTATTTTTGGGTTGAAATTAAGTTATCAAAGGCCATTGTCTCGAAGATCCATTTAAGATATTCTATTCCGCTAGGCAATTTTGAAAACTCGTATTCTGTGGTGATATGCTAGAGTCGGAGTCTATGGTTCGGCCGCTACTGAAATCCTTGCGCAACCACTTCTAGTACATAATTACTAAATACGTGATGCCATAATTCCATGCAGACTTTTTCTATTCATACGTCGCGCAATACCTGCACATGATATGAAGTCTGTTTGTACAGCTCCTTTTATATATCTAAGATAACATATTGCCTTACATTAATGAAGCAATGAATGATGGGGTGAGGAAATGTGTACTTCAAACAATGAACTTCATGTGTGTGTAATCATACATTGGAAGAATAATTCCAGTAACTTCTCTAACCTCTGATACTGGGGCATTAATGATTGTCATTCACATGTTCCGGTGTTTCTGACACCAAAAGAACTGTGTCAAACATTTCCTAAGTACCGTTAAAGCATAGTGTGATAATATGGCGTTGTTGTGTGCTAGGTCTAAGTGTACTCAATTGGGTATGGGCGTACTGAGTCACATGAGTACGAGAATTGGAGTACGATTTCTGGAGTCACGTCTCTACAGGACGACTCTGTAAACGGCATTATGGATGGCATATGTGAACCACCATATGACCAGCTGGAAGGCAAGCTGAAAAGCAGTGCTAACTCGAGACAGTGTTTTATCATGTCCTCTGCAAAGAGATACTTAAGCAGCCAGTCTAGATAGCATCACGAAGAACTGTCGCTATGACGGGACTTGTGTGTGCACTTATATTCACTAAGGACTTTATATCTAAAGCTAGAGACCTTATATATTATTCGAAGCTCGGACTTAAACAATACATGGCTTACTACCTCCACTGATAAAAACTTTGGACTTTATCAACATCAACCATTGCCAAAACTAATTATCATGTACTACTAGACTGCGTTAATAACAAAAATACATTCATCAATGGACTTAGGTTGACTGATTATGTCTTATGTTGACGTAGTGTTGTTGTGTTTTTAGTATTTTAGCAAATTCATGAATTTCTTAAATAAACATATACATATCCACCCACTTAACATTTCAAATCAGATAACCATCACATTGTTAGATATCATCAAAATCAGGAGAAAGAGCTTACAATACTATAATATATAGATCTAATTATGAACAGGACATGGTGTATGATCTAATATAAATAATGTTCTTCCATTTTGAAACAATAGAATACGGCCTATGCATTGAGATCCATCGGACCACAAATGGATACATCCTGGACTTGATAAGTATTTCTCATCATACCTCAGTTGGAACATCTACGTGGTACCAGTAGGGGAACCAGCTTTTGCAGGTAAGTCATATCGTGTGAGTATGTTCTACCCTAGGCTCCTATCATGAGACCATAAATCTACAGAAGACGCAAAATAACAGTCCCACAGATACTCTCTCACCCACATACCAGATATACAATGCATTTACATTTACACATATTTCGAAAAAATATTTCAATACTTTCAGAAGTTACTTCCAGGAAATGTCCTTGCTCACTTTTAGATCTAATTTGTTAATGGTGAGGTTTCAGGAGATGAAGCGGTGTTTTCAACACTGTTGTAATTACAAGCACACTAGATTTCTTACGGATTTAAAGTCGTTCAATGTCTGGAATTGAATAATGTTTCGGTGGCTTAAGCTACTGCCTTTCCTTGTTTCCAAAGGTCAAGTTCCTCGTACTTGAACCCTGTAATGGCCTCCGGAATCTACAAATTAGTAAAATACCAACACATTAGTGGTCAAGGAAGTGCGGAATTTTGCGGTCAGGACACATAATTTTGAATGAGTATATTACAAGATAAAAAACAGAAATACATGTACTTTACATTGAACACTTCATCCTATCATAATTCATCCTACCATAAATCTTGACTCATTTCCGATTGAGTTCTACGTTTCTGATAAACCATATATGGAGATGTTAATGAGAGTTTAAACTTAGATATTTCCCTGAGTTTTGATCACAAAAGGAATTCAGTATGCTTAAAACAGTACAGACAGGGGCAAATATGACAGTGACATTAAACTTACCAGACTTACCAGACTGCTTATTTATCAAATAACCTGCGAGAAATTTACTCAACCCTAGAACACAACCTATGTGGTAGGGAAATTAACCTCTTTCGCATGATTTTTGTGCAAGTACAATACATGTCGTTATAACCGTGACCTTCACTGAAGAAATCTCTGGTTGGTTTGGGTCTTTCAGGTCCCTGGTCAAATCTGAACATCGAATATATATGTACAAACAGCAGGACAACCTATATTTTGGCGCAATTGCCCTCGGGCGATAAGGGCACCAGTGGTAATTACTGACATACTTCCCAGAGTTCGGTTCCTGTGATCACTAACCCATAGAAGACTCCCGCTCAGGCACTAAGTCACCTCTGTGATAATTGCAGCAGGGATAGTGGTTAACCCTTGTTACCCCAAAAATGAAACCCTGAACGTGTCTCCTTAAGGTGACTGACTCGACCTGAATAACTTTAATGTATAAATTTAGGGTCGTTTTCTATAGGTCGTGCGGGGTGTCCAAATTACAGCTGACACAGGGAGTGCAGATAGTTTGGCAAGCGCAAAAAGTCAAAGGTGAAGAAGGTGATATGTTTATCGAACAGTCACATCGATGAGACTATTGCGTGAATTGGTGGTATCCGGCCATAATGCTGAACTAAAAGTTATTGAATCGACTGTTGATTAATTAATGAAGATAGCTGTGTGACGAGATTATTTTGCGCCATATGACCTAAAAAATACACAATGTCGGAATGTGGATTCATCAGCGTTATTCTGTGACTGGTGCATCTGCGGGAGTTTTAGAACCGGATCTGTCACCACTGCCAGGTGAAAATACATGCTCATACGACACCAACAAGGCTGTCAGGTCGTGATACACTATAATTTGGGCCATTTCCCCAGGTCTCCCTTATTCCAAATGATTTCTCTCGAAATGAAAGGATCGGACACTTTTAAATTCTAGTTTGTAGCATTTTTATTCAAATGAGCTGGGCTCCATTTATTGATCACATTGAAATTTACGTTTCCAATTCACTAGCTCTAAAAAGAAGTGATCTTTGAGCATTTGCTCCATCCATCTATGAATGTCTCTACCATTTTTAGATCAAAAGTTACATAAGTAAAGCTTATTTATTGATTTAAACTAGTAGAAATACGTTTGCTATGACTTAGGCCCGGCGTCCGCCTACTACGATATGGCACCGATATGCCCTACGATGCACCTCCCGATAAAAAATCTAAATCGCGTCGGAAGGATACCTAATATCGGTGCAGTTGACCACGTTTCTGCGGTTAGACACCGATAAAACCCCCATACAATGCGTGGTGGGTTGGCATGTCTAGACATATGTCTACGATTTTGCACCTTCCCGATATGGCACTGATTTTGACATTTTGTATCGGTGCCATATCGGGAGGTCTACGATTCTATCGTAGCAGGTGGACGCCGGGCCTTAAATACAAGGTGGACGTGTTAGATGGAGAATTACTGTGCCATTTATTTAGAATCACATATATTTATAGATTATAAACCCTCGTTCAAGTCTCCTCCGAAGTACCTTTCAGACAAATTTTGTAATCAGGTTCTCTCAAACGAGACTCTGAACAAGGATTTCTATCCCTATGGACAACACACATAATCAAATGTGATTGATGAGCACTCGTTGTCTGTGTCGTCCGTGGAGGTCTCCTTCCTTGGGTCTGTTGTCCCCAATGAGAGTTGAAAAGAAAAGGACCCCTCAGGACCCCTTGCAGGTAATAAAGCATCTCCTGGCAAAATCACACCTAAGTTAATTGCCAAAATTTGCAGCCTTGCAACCAAAGAATACCATCTACCATGAAATACAATATCGTGACCTTTAGGATATTTAATGATATCATACGAGAGACAATAAAAGTAAATAAGCGCATTCTTTATGCTAGAAGTATACGGGAACGGAAAATTATGATACAAGTCAATTGGCAATTGTTCTAGTGAGCACCCAGTTGTTTGATAAGAGATTATGACATGTCGCGTTGCCCCTCACATGTTTTGCAACGCCTTCGACCACCCCTTCTGAAACTGCCTATTCATGTCTAACATTGATAAGTTAAGCACTTTACAGACTTGCCTCGATGGTGCAGCAGGTGTTATAATACTAATATCAGCTTGTCATCTCTAATCACTCATTTACAACAAACTGAGACGCCAGAGGGCGGGCCTGCATCATCTCCTATATGGATGTACTCTCCGACCTGAAAATATCCTCACAAGGCTCATAATCGCTGATAGGAGGCGACAAAGGCTCTGCTTAGCGAGAGACGGAAATGGGTCAGTTTTCATTACGGACTGAAGACTGTGAGAGGCTGCAATTGGTTGACACGAGTACCTCTCAAGTGCTGACCTTGTGGGTCCCTCCGGCGTCCCTATCGAACCGTAATTTTCCGCTACTTGCGGAAGCAGAATGACCGTCAGTTCTCGCCCCATAATTTCACCGTCAAAAAATTGCGAAGGTCGCCTGACCCACTCCACCTTGCAGGGAGAGTGGGCAATCTGTGTGGCTACCCCGGGGAATAAAGGGAGATGATTGATGGCGAATCATTTCTTGCGCTTGATCAGGTCACTGTTCTTATAACAAGTCGGCTGAAGTGAATCTCACTGGGCGATGGAGTAATGTGACCGTTGCAAGATGAAGTGATTGATACGTTGTGATTTAGAATGAAGGTCTAACACCCCTCACCTCTCACTGCTGCACTCTGAAAACGTGGTTTGTGTGTCTCGAGAAGGTGCCTATTTCATCAGGTAAATTCCAATAGTCAAATTGACTTGTATCATATTTCCACTGCCTCTATAGCTGTTAACAAGTACATCAAACTATACAGATAATTATCGGAGTTCAATTTTTTTTTCCCAAAATCTTAATTATTCAGAACAGGCTATTTGAGATCATGTGATTACATTTCTGGAGAATAGGAACTGCTGCAAGAGGCAACTAGAGAGAGAAGATCTGCTGTATACCTTGTTATCGAATCACTGATAAAATGACAGAAGGACATTTGTTGTTGACCCAATCTCATATGCCACTCCCCCACAAAAAATTGGATATGCAACATTGGATATGACAAAGCCACACTACTATAACTGACAAATTCGAAAAAAAATAGAAATAGTTAAAAAGTAATAGAATTAGGTTTTATGGAATGCAAACCACCAACAAATCTGTACTGTTGATGGTTAATCGTGTACACGTTGATAAATTTGAAAAATAATATTCATAATTATGAAGGGGGATTTTTCTTAAACAATTCCTAAAGAATATGATGTAATAAAACTGAATTAACTGGTATAGATTCTTAGAAATAGATAAAGAAACCATCTCAGGCTGATGTTCTCTGTTTGTACTGTCTGATGAATCAGTTATGTCATGTACTAACTTCACCTTTGATTTTGAGTTACTCTGGTGCTGAAGATAACTCCCCATACTCAATGGCGTCGGCATATTCCTTGTTTTGCATTCATTCTAATGCTTTATCCTGGTAGCATAATCCGACTGATCTGCGAGAATCAAGTCTCTGAGTGTGCAATATGAAAATTATATTCTTTGCATTTGGAACCTATCTATCTCGCTTTTCAGAATATGTTGCCTAGGTTCATTTGTAAGAACAGATCCTCGGACAAAGGTCTAAATTACTCGTAGTTCTTGCTAATAATCTGGTGTGCTTCACCTATTTGGTCTATTTCTTTTCAACTATCTAACTACAGAAACCTCTGGATAGGTACAGCTATAACTTATACCAGGCTATGTTCTCCCTTCTTTCCTCTCTGTTCTGAATGATCTGCAAAATGACAATAAGTAGATGTGTTTTGTTAACTACCAACGTTGAATATCCACTATTAACAGCAATGGGTGGGACAGATGCATTGATGTTAAGGATTACGAATTTTGATAAAGGAAAATTTGCTCGTTGAAAAAATATATTCGGATTAATGAACCTTCTTCAATATAATTATCTTCAAGTTTGCAATAGCTGTCGTTTTATCATTCTTTAGTGCCCGTATGTATATTCTTCATCAGAGTATCGTGCTCAGGTTCACAAAGTGAAAACCGGGATGATTTTCATTTTCGTTCAGACTAATTCCGTGTTGTGTTAGCATTTTGTTACCCCTGTTTACCACACAGGTATCACACAAGCTTTTTACCTGTACTGACATAATATTTATTAATGTTATTTTCATTTTCATCCCTTTCAAAGGGTAAAATAATAATGATGGTTCATCTCAACTTTCCATTATCCAATTATTCTCCTTTTTAGAATTCTTGTAATAATAAATGTGTGATATCCTGGCTGCTAGGTATCACATTGACGCCATAATGAGTCGTGAAGGCATAATAACCTAATAATCTATACCTAATGATCGTTCCATTCTACCTGAGTGATATAGCATAGGTGCACAGTCGGTACACGTACAAAAAACACATAATAACTAATCACAGGTAAACAATGTGGGATTCAATTGCATTCTTGAGTACACAGAATCCGAGGACGTGTACATACAATTATTTCCACAATTGAGCAATCCCTAAAGTAGGTTCGCAAAATTTCTGTAATGGTTTATCCCCACCTCTTTTCCGCCTTGCAAGTAATTGATAACAGAAGATGGATTGCCCCTTTTCATGTACTGAAAATAGTTTCTCACTGTCTTCAACACTATTCTCGAGAATATAAACTGAAGTTGGGGAAAAATTGGGATCTCCTGACATCAAGAATCTCCGTAGACTGAAGTTTATGAAACAGCCTCACGTCTGTGATGATTCACAATCTGACAAGATTGGCTTCCTCATGATGGTTAAAAACACCAGTGGCTGAGTTTCTGGGTTTTTTTCCACCCATAGCCCGTTTAATTAGCGTGAGCGTTATTCACAGACCTGGTAGACGCGCCTCAACTCGGCGCTCACCGGATACAGCACGCCGAAATGAGGCGCGGAATCCCCAGGGCTCGCTCTAAAACCCGCCTGGGGAGTGTCCTCCGCGCACTCAGACTGGACATGGTATGCGGCTCTGAAATTATTCCTTTCCATGTTATTGAATTCTGGAGGATGGCATTGCGGTAGGTCAATTTGGGTAAATCTGAAATCGTTACGTTACTCTTGTACCTTCTGAATGTGCTTTTAGGAATGGGACTCAGTGAAGGCCGACAAAAATAGAAAATCATCTCAGTTTTTTTTTTAACGAAGCACAGCAGTGTCTACACATATATGTGCACACACATCTTGGCCAGACCTTACAGTCTAATGCTCGTTCTGTTCAAGACTAAGACTAAAAACAAACAAAGCCGTGAAGAGTCTGATCTATAGATAGATTCAATCACTGAGGGTGCTATCTCATTACCTAATTATCTATGATGGAAGCGGTAATTGTTTACCTCCCCCCTCCGCCCTCGCGCCGGAGGCCGCCTAGGGCAATGCTGAGGCAGCCTCCTCTCTACGCCAGCTATCAGATTCTCCGCACCAGTTTTTCCACTGATCACCTATAAGACTTGCCCAGGGCTCAGAACAGAGAAGTTTGATTACATTCTAATTATGAAGAAATATGGTTTTATGCTTCTTACCTGGGTGCGTTCTCTTTATATACAAATATATGTTATCATATATTATTGATATATCAATATAAATACCGAATGAAATGTATTTTATTATTCACCTCTGAACTCAGTCACTTCCGTTGTCTGGCTGGTTGTCGTTTGTGATGCAGTAACTCAGGTGATTGTTCCGGAGAGACACCAAGCGAGTCAAGTGAGCGATCTCTGGAATCGCCAATACAAAACAGCATATATATGAGATATTTTTTCATAGTAATATCTACTACCGCTAGTTTAGCGTATTAGAAGCAATGATCAGGTGAAATATGAAATAATAGCTCCCATATAGGCCTCTTTTTGTTGGCGATTCCGGAAATCGCTGCGTTTCTCGCTTGGTGTGTCTCCAGCTTCACGCATGGTGTTAGCGGAAGGTCCTCGGTCTCACCAACGAGTATAGACAACTCACTCCTCGCCACAACCCAGCTGGGTGTAGACGCACCTTTTCAACCCTGCGGATCAACCCAGTCACCACGAGAGCCACTATGCCCAGTCCAGGTACAGCGTACAGCAGCAAGGCGAGAAATAGTTTTTTCATTAGCATTAAAGGGGAAACATTTTGTTATTTCCCAATCTAAGTGTATTGGTAATATGTCAGCATTAGACAGATGTCTGTTGGGTGGGAGGGAGAATTCCATACAGATTGAATTTCAGATATTTCAAATTGAAATTCCTAGTATTTAAAACTCGAAACATTGATTGCGTGGCATATCTAATTTGTAAATGAATTAATAAGACATTTGGTCATCGCCATATTTATGTAGTTCCTTTTTTTCTGTCTTATTACTATTTCCCATTCGGCAGTGCAAGATAAAAATCAGAGGAAGCAGTGTGATGGTGACTGCTGTAATTTCAAACAGTGATAAAATGATATACAGGTTATGAAACTATCCTGCATCTCTAGTTTTGAAATCACCATCAAATGCGATTCCGATTATCAAATGTTGCAGATCCTGAACGAAAATGATTCCTCTACCTACTATGTCCGAAATAAGAAGAATACATATTCAAGGTCAGAGTAATATCCATTTCTCCGTTTTAGAAGATGTAAACGGGGATGCCAAGTGTGTGATATTTCAGTGATGTACGGTAACATGGCAGCTACATGGTTGAGAGTGTGAGTAAAGGCGAAAGGCTTCACGCAGAGCGACTGCTACACGTGCCCCCTGGTGAGAGGAGAATGAATGGAGGGGCGTCCTGGAGACGGAAGAGGTCAATGTAAACATTGTAAATAACGCCCGTGTCCCCTTACATCCATATTGTAGGCCGCACTCACTGGAGGGTTTACGGCAAGCACAGATAAATGTCCATGAACCAGATCTTCAATATGATACTGTATGTAGGGATAATGTGGTTATTTTTGCATGACATTGTTTGTAAATAGATAATAAATAAAAATAAAATCTGTGAGAATATAGTGTCAATTTAGAATTGAAATTATATCAAAATATTTGCTACAATAGAATTGAAGATGCAAACATAAAATTATTCAGGTGATTCTGATAGGTATTTATTATTACATTTTCCCCAGATCCTCTGTCCTAATCTTAATTCAAATCGGAAATCGTAGTTGTATAAATATCTAACTGCCGTTGCAAATGGCCACAAGACGAGGTTGCACGAATCAGACTATTTTATTTTACGACGACATTGTTCATTTAAATCTACAGAAAAGTATCTTCCCTAAATAATCGCCATTAGTAGGAGAGATACAAAATACAATACTTGACAAAACAGGTGACAGATAGCACAAATCATGCCACTTGAAGCTACTTGGAAATCAGAGTACCAATAACAATTCAATGATGTGTGATGTAATATTATTCATATTATATTGTAAGAATTTATATTCTGTATACACAAATCAGTCTCAATGCACATACACATGTATATAAACCTTCTCTCAAAGAAAATGTTTATAGCAGTCACACTTAGCAGTCACACGTTGATATGTTATTTATATTGGACAATTATCTCACCTCAAGTGAACTGACATTTATATAATTTTTTTAGATTTTTTTTAGATTTGTTCATCTCTTTCAAAACTTTAAGAATACAAATTTTGTACTCAGTTGCATTCGATTCATAGACTTTACATACAGAAATCTGGATTAAGGCATGGAACCCACTAACGTCGACGCAGATATTCAGACCTCCCGTCTAAGCGTCGCAAGGCGCGTCGGTGTGCATCGGAGGCCCGGTAAGTTTCCCACTTTACGCATTTATTATTTGCATTTCATTTGCACTGCAGTATGCTCAAGCCTTTAGTAATGCGTAATACGAGAATATAGATGGATACACCTAATATCTCGTATACCTCGTATATCTCGGGGGGGGGGGGGGTTATACACAAAAACACCAGGGATTTTCCCTTTAATGCAAATAAACCATAGCTATTAAAAGATATACATGTACAGTATGCCCATGACTCAAATTCGTAGAGGTGACTGAGGCAGGTGCAAGGAGACTATACACCGTCCTGTCCCAAAAGACATACAGAGACTGCCGCTGGTGTGATCTATGAGCAGTGGATGCGATGTTTTCACTTGTTGCCTTTTCAAAATCCTCTTGGGAAGAAGAAACATGTGTGAGTCCTCCCTATTCCCGTTCTGACACAGAGGGCGGGTTCACTTTATTGGCCTCTCGACACGCCGGGTACAGACCCGATGTAACATGCTCTCTCCCCCATGTTATTTATCTGATCATGCGGAGAACCAGCACTGCCCTCTGACTCATGCGCACAACCTCGCGTGCCGTCAACCTCTTCTGCCCGTCCTCTCAGGTATTTTCCTTTCTTTTGCGTCTATAACTTTCTTTCGTGGCTTCCTCTCTGTAACCAGATATGTATCTTATCTGTTTCTATTGTTCCCTGCATGGTCCTGAGGCTATAACAGCATTCAACAATTTCCTACTTTCTTCATACTGCGTTGGTTTATCTTTACCATAAGAAGTTCTACCTTTGAGATAATAGGTGACGGATATTAAGAAAATGAGTTTGAATTACTGATAATTGTTACGAGGTTGATTATATATGTAGTCTGGCACCATAAAGGGCAGGGGGTGTATTCCTGCGGCAGAGACTGATTTGAAATTGCATTTCGCCTCCTTCAAGATTGCGACCCACCTATCCACTTATACTTAAATATTGTGCCACATGGGTTTAGACCTGGATCATCATTAGATTTTACGTACTTTATATCGGACCCACACATAATAGCTCAGTGTGATCTCATGGGCAATGGCGTTAGGGTAGCTGATTCCCTTAGTGCTAGGGCCTACTACATAAAGGCCCAACAGAGCTGTAATGTAATTTCATCAATCTCCAATTCAATAAGTTCACACAACTTCCAAGGTATATAGTAGTTACACTATAAGCAAACACTATCAACTCACCACCGTATCATAAATCCAAAGTTAGGCCCGGCGTCCACCTACTACGATAGAATCGTAGACCTCCCGATATGGCACCGATACAAAATGTCAAAATCGGTGCCATATCGGGAAGGTGCAAAATCGTAGACATATGTCTAGACATGCCAATCCACCACGCATTGTATGGGGTTTTTATCGGTGTCTAATCGCAGAAACGTGGTCAACTGCCCCGATATTAAGTGGCCTTCCGACGTGATTTTGATTTTGCATCGGGAGGTGCATCGTAGGGCATATCGGTGCCATATCGTAGTAGGTGGACGCCGGGCCTAATACACAATTCTAAAGTCCAGTGTGCTAAGACAAAATTCAGAGTTCATAGATGAATCCATTTTGTTGAGATCATCGCACGATGTTCAAGTCCATATCGTTTCTCAAGCTGTTACTATAGCTCCCAGTCTCTTGAGAACGGTTGGGTGTTTCTCGGAGCTTACACCATGTGGAGTTGGGGGATCATAATATGTTCTCTGCCTAGTGCTGTTCATGACTGGAACCCACCAACCCAGAATTCAGACCTTCCGATGCGTTCCGAAGAGCATTCAATTCAATGCAATTCTGCGACGTAGAGCGCGTTGTAAGGCGCGTGGGTGTGCATCAGCAGCCCGGCCGGTTCAAACCTTAACAAAGCCGCCAGATCTACCAGAGCCAAGAGCTCAATCTGTGTTCAGCTCTCGCTGGAACTCATGTTCAACCTTACATCACATCCACTGCGGGGAGATTGGTTTTATCTCTACTTCCGCTCAAGACTTCTCTTGAATCTCCCTCTATTATCTCAGATTTTTCTTCCTTGCTCTCTTTACTATGTCACCAACCTTTATACAGTACAATATTGTTTAGAATGTTAACTCACATGATACACGTACAAAAACACTTTTTCTATATGGGTATAACTAAGTTATATAACCACTAAAATGACAGACCTAGCAAAAAATATCTTTTTATGTACTCAGCAATATACCCTTGCAAGAAATATAAATATTTTCAGAGGAAATGACAAGGACATCGACAACCAGACCGCTCGGCGATTGGTGAACATCTCCTGACGTCCACGCATGCGCAAACATACAATCCCAACAGCTTCCTTCTGCTTCTCCCGTATTGATTTTTGGCGTTCTTGCCTAAATAAGGGTTCTAGTGCCAACACTATATTTCACGGCCAGATTTAGGCCCTGAACCGCTGTTTCGCGTTTGCACCCGGAAGAAGACGCCGCGCAGGCGCCGAACCGGAGGGGGAACCGGTTTAAATCACTGCCCCATGGTCAACAAACGCCAAATGACAAGTCAGTGGGCAAGGGCGGTGTTTATTCCTGGGCCAGTTGGGCGCTGTCATACTTGTCTTGCCAGTTTGCATCGGCCGCCAAGGCACCATGAATGATGATGGAAAAGATTGATTTTGATTCGCTCGGGTCTCATGCAGGAGACCTCAATATAGAGGCTTGGTTTAGGTTTAGTCAATATGCTCCTCATACCCGTAAACCACTATGCCTTAAAACTTGACAGCAAAGTTTCTTATACGATTTGCCCTGTGTTATTTAACCTAAAAAGAAAATGACATTTAGCAATCCTGCAGCCGTATGTAAATCGTTCTTCTACCTATATATAGACCTACATCTGACTGTGATTTTGTCCTTGTGTCTGTATGTAAACCCGGTAGCCTCACGATCTTTTCAGTACTGTCAGGAGTCAAGTAACTCAAAGATCTGACCTTTGCACCTAACCGTGATATGAATCCATATAGAGTTTAAAGGACACCTTTTATTTAACACTATAGTTAAACATCTCTCAAAATAAGTATTTCTGCTGTACGGTATTATAATTAGATATGTGGCATTCAACATGACCCTTAACGTTTCTGTTCTCGGCCATCTCACTTTCAATTCTATCTTAGATCTGGATCTAGTGCGTTCAATATTTGTGATGACAATATCATCATAATCGTGCGACCACCAATAGATTGAAATTACTTGGGGAATGGGTCGTATATTAATCGTCTTATTTGACATACTTTCAAAAGTTTTATGTTCGTCATATCACCTAGCTTCTATTGCATCTCATAATGTTCTTCAACAATAATTTACTACTACTTGGAGTTCATTCTTATATCTTATATGATATCATAAAACTTCAATCTACTATGCCGTACAAGCAACAAAACGAGATGGTAAATGCCTTGTTCCGTACAAACCGTAAATTACCATCTCGTTTTTGTAGTTTGTACAAGCATGGTCATGATGTTATGTATTTACTATATACCAAAAATTGATAAAAACTATTTACTTAATTTGGCCTAACAACTAATGTTTTAATCAACACGTACGGAACAGTGTTCCGTATTTTGCCGTGCGGAACAGTAATTTAACGTTTTATGTCGAAACGGTTGGTATTTACATGATATACGTCATGGTTATATAGTGATACCTTTTATTACCCCAATATAGTTCCATTCTTCTACCTACTCTAGAAAATCACGGTTTATGGTGCATCCACTGTATGGGGTTTTCTTGCCTATATTATATAATCACATTACCTTGGACTTATCTACAATTACTGTTAGCTGATTTGGTTCTTAATCGTGGATTTATACATTTCATAGAGATCAGTTTAGATTCTATGGTTAACTGTGTCCAAACTGGGACTAATAACAATTAATACTAAGTCACCTCGTAGGCCTACATAGTTCCGTTTACATTATTCGATATTCTGAACATATTGTCAACAAATATGATAAACAGCATATGGGTCCTAAGACTGGACCTTGCGGTACTC
The DNA here is from genome assembly GCA_950022655.1 of Alentia gelatinosa. Classification (NCBI taxonomy): domain Eukaryota; kingdom Metazoa; phylum Annelida; class Polychaeta; order Phyllodocida; family Polynoidae; genus Alentia; species Alentia gelatinosa. Next base: position 46,273,510 of record OX465587.1, on the reverse strand, counting down.
CATACTTTACTCATAACGGTTCAGTAGTTTCGTCATTAAATTGTAAGTTATGATAAGCTCCATCTTGATAAGATAAGTACACTTCATAAATCCACGACTAATATACGTATGAAGTCACAGCCAAATACATTCCATGCAGAAGACGTGTGCAACATGGCATATCTTTCTTTTTGTTAATAAGAAGCACACCTTTTCAACTATAGTATATGAAGAATTCAAGTCACAAGATCTCCCACTAAGATATTCGTCATGTATGTTTATGTTTAAACAAAAAACAAAGCGCCATATTTGATATGAAATCTGTCAGCTGCTCCGTCTCATATTTACCCAAACTCCCGTTTTGCTACTAAAATAGAGCCATCATCCAATCCACCAAGGCGGGATGGGCATAATCTATGATCCAATTCAAATTGGGTAAATACCATTTACAGACTATAGTCAGTATCGTTCAATCATCTTGTTAATAGGAACCTTTGCCAAGAGGAATAAATCATTGCTTAAATTCTGATCTTTATTGTTATATTGAATAATTGAAATTGGACAGGAGCAAGTCTATTTGTTGGCAAGCCGAAGGGGATGCTCGCTAACAAAGCGATCGTGTTTCCCTTAGAATATTGATTTTCTGATCGGATACATCTGTTGTGATAGACCCTATGCAGCGATCAGCCTTGACTCGCCGAAAATTAACGATGTCTCTCAAATACAAACTGTTTGTTATCTACTCTATTTATCACAACAACGTTTCTATCATTATCACTCTGTAATTTAAGAAGCAGACAACGTTTGACTGCTATATTTGTGAATCTAATTGCTATGTTTTATTTGATACAGTTTATTGGTACGAGAAGAGATTTTTGTATTAGGAATGTGCATTTTTATACATAGTCACACCATATGGTGGGAATTATCTTCTCGACCATTTTGAGTCTGATCTGGTCGGAAGCGTTGGCATCATGCTTTGACTGCGGGACCTGCCTGGCGCAGGAACAAAGAGTGCACTGAGCCAAGTGACAAGGGTAACATCGCGGAGGTTAAAAGACATTTGTGGTTAGAAAACAGTAACAATTTCAATAAGTAGCTGGGGCATGTTAACTAAAATGAACGAGCTCGATTTCGGGTACTGTTCCTGATACATCGGAACTAACAACCTAAGTATGTCATTACAGATTCGAATAAGTCGAATAGATATTATCACAGAGGCTATAATTGAGTCACTGTCAGGACTCGAATGGGGAAAAACCCAGTGAATCAAAAACTGATGTATATCATGTTCATAACAAATATAAAGAAATAAATTCGTCCTGGCACATACTACTTGATCGTGATATTTATCACCTCAAGTATATTTTCTTTATTACTTAATTGTATATATTAGCTATGATATGTATTCTAGATGCCATGTATGATTTATTCTGAAGCTAATTCAGCGCATAAAAAAAGGTCTTTTCCTTCGGGCGCAACTAGCAAGAGGGGCGTTGATAATTAGGTATTAAGGCATCTTTGTCCTCCTTACTGATTGGTTCTTGTAAACTCAGATAAACACTTAGAAGAAAAAAATGCAAATAGGCCATCACCAAAATGGGTTAATGGTAGTATGCGGTTGACCTCGGCCATATCATCATTGCCAAAGGACAAAATCTCCCCTTATTCAGAACTCCTAATTAGTACACCTATGTTTGTAATTAATGCAAATAATCTCGCCGTCACTTTCTGGCAATTAATTGACGAGCACATTGTAATTAGCGGTGGCTAATTGATAGGTAAAGATTGAAAAGGAATTTAAAGGCAAATGAAGGAAGTGGAGGAACCATTGGGCGGTTTCTTTGGAGTTGCATGTTAGCTTTTTAGATGAACGGGGTGGAGGGTGCCAAACAATCACTGACAAGAAGTGAGAGGTTTCCATGTTGGGCGTTGGGGTAAGGTAATTAACCCACTTATGACTTATTAAGTTTCTTTTTATTATTTTTTTTCACTCTATTATCCTTTCCCTTAAGAATTTGAGAGATAAGACTAATGGAGATCAGGATAAGGCCGAGGTGGCGTTTAAAGTCTTAACAGAAAATCCTCAGATTACGATAAAAGTCAGATACATTAACGATGGAACTATGTCTATGCCTTGATTCATCACGTAATAGATCTTATCAGCACTCATTCATGAATCCTCGACATATGTGTTGACACGTACGGTCCCTGTAATCTAAATCTGATATATCTCTTTGGAGCTTTGACAACTAAGGTTTGACAACTGGCTTCAGATCGCAGTATTCTCTCATTAGGGGAATGAAATGGTGAGTCACTTAAATGACAAACAAGATTTAATTAGTTTAAACAGACCTGGGTCGTCACTCCGTGAGACACCTATACATTGAGTGGGTCCCATCATGCGCTGGCTCCCCCTGCGTGGAAATTTGGAACTACAACGAACCCGAGTCTTCCTCCCCCAACGTCCTCATGACGCCACTGCGTTCACCGGAACTTTTTTCAGCTGTAGCCAATCACGGATTACAGTTTTTTTTACTGTTGTTCGGGTCATACTTACATTATTGAAATGATAACGGTTAGGGTTAGACCTCTTTTGCTATAGCATCCATCTGAAATAATCTAAACCAATGAGTAATCTGAGACTATCGGTTTTTAATTGATGGTATGATTAGACCACCCTTTAATCATGCAATATATATCATTGTTTTGTCATTAACGATGCCAGCTACATAGTTTTTACAATGCCATGCCTACAAGTAAGATAATGTGTACTGCTATGACAAGGATTATAAAGCAAATAACAATGTTCTCTCTTGGGATTTCTTCGAATTCCTGCTGGGGTGTGGGAGAAGAGCTTTGATCTCTCAAGCCGATCGTTCGTCTAACGCAAGTATTATAATGCATTGAATAGATTCGAAATTAAAGAAAGAATGTATATATTACAAAAACGTCTGCTCCTTGAATTGTATCTTACTGTTTTTTTAATTGATAACCCTAGTATAGGAACAGCACAGTAAGAAAAACACGTTTCAGATCAAGAACCACATGCACTGGTTATTACAGATTAAACTTTAGTTGAAATGATAGATGCATCTCTAACCAATCAAGGGTCGTATTTTGTTCATTTAAGCTCATTCCCATCCTCCTATGCAGGTTACTTTTCAATGAATTTATCCCATATCCCCTAACAATTGTACAGCATTGATGGCAACGTTACATTCAATAATTGCTTCGTAATTGAGAGTGCTAATTGGTAGAATTGAATGATATGGTACTTGCACATGACAAGGACGCATGTCTGCTTTTGGCGTTATGTATATGCATATAACATCCTGTCATGTCATGTCAATATTTCACGAAACAGCTTATGGGGGAAATATCTCTATTGTGCCTCCGATTGTAAGATAAGCTATGAAACCAATCCATTCATTGACACCAGTTCTATTCCCTTTAGGCCCCAACCTATGAGTATGTCGATAAATTATCACCTAACCCCCCGTCCATACTATCAACACGCAAGTGTGGCATGTAAAAGGTACCTTTTACACGATTTACCAGTCATCCACGAAAGTCGCACAGTCAACCAGTGTGCAGTCAGATCGTGAGTGGAGTGATCCGTCAGTGAGGCAGGCAGTCGGTCATTTAGTCGGCCAATCCTCCAATCGGTATTTCGGCTGCTCCTTCTCACCGCTGACGTTAACCAAGAAGCCAGTCGACAAGTCACTCTCCCACTGCGGATTAAAGGCGAACACTAATCAGCCCGCCCATACATCCGTCAATCTGGCGTGTCCAACGAGAAGCTCGGGACGACAAATGAGCAGCTCATCCACGCAAAACAGAGACGGCTCTCCACCACCACCGGAACCACCAGCCGTCAGTCACCCGTCAGCCTCTCCCGACCAGGTCATCCATCCAAACCCCACCCCCACCCACACACAGTCACCACCATTGACCAGCATTGACCACGGCGTAATTAGCGAAGGTGTTAATTGGACCGGCTCAAGGCCCCCAGGCCACCTCCTTATTTAACTGATGACCTATTGTCGCTACCACCAGGGAGCGCCCTAGTGCTTGTCACGTGATCAATGAACAGCCATCTTGAGACGCACTCTTTTTGTGTTTGTTTCCAATCCATCAGTCGTGCCCGGTGCCACCCCCTTCCAACCGTTCAGTTGTTTTTTTTTGTGTGATCTCAATCAGGTTTTCCTTGTTATCATTATAACTGTCTCTCCGATCGGCAGCGCTGGGTGGGGTGTATACAGCACTCATATCCTGTCTTTGTGGATTTAATTGATATTAGATAAATGCCCGGAGGAAACAGCATGTATGAAGTTGATGATTCTATAATATATTAAAAACAAAATGCACATTGACAAAGTTGTGTTGGCAGACAAAATGGTTGGGGTCTTGAATTTTTATCAAAGAGTCTATGAGTTAGTATAAAGTTAGCTAAGGAGATAGAATTATGATATTTATGGACCGTTCCATAAAACTTAAGTGGAATAATTGCTTACTCACCTATAGACTGGTATGTTCTTATGCAACGATCTATTTTGTACAGAATCTGTGAAATACGGCACCTGACGTTTGTTTTGCCTATAACAGCGCCTGTTTCTGTAATCTCTTTTGCATATCACAAACCGTTCATCTGAATCAGTGTTTATAAGAATTAATTTAGCGAGTGGGGGTTACAGAAATGATGCTATCGTTGCGATACTCCCCCCCCCCCCCCCACCTTACAATAAAAGGGTAAAATTAGCTATCTGTCTCCTTTGTTCTGTATAAGATACATGTAATCCTATTCTCGGTAGAGTAGTGGCCTCCAGGGATTTGTTGGTTCATCTCTTCACACATCTTTTTTCTGTGCACCACGTTCAATGCAATAAGCTTTTAAAATATTCTGATGTCAACAGATTGACCCATCTTCCAAGTGATCAACCAAAACCATTTCCGGCCGTTTGCTCTAGTTATAGAGAGCGCATGCACAAAAAACAGTCTTTTCTATTGATCGCCATGCAATGCCCGGATGTCATCACACGCTGGTCTCCAGGCTGTGATTCTATATGATATTGACTCGCCATCACACACCGCCGCTATCAGCGAAGGGAAGTCAACATTGATGTGTCAATAAAAGTACACCACGTGATGTTGTATGGAAATTAGATGACCACCGTTGCGTGCAAATGTACATAAAACTTATATTTTTTAGCTGTCATATTTCCAATCACAATGATGGATCCATCCTCAAATATAAACAAATTTAAGTATACATCACCTTTCCCAGTGGTGTGGCAGTTTTGGCAGTTTTATACACCTTTTCTCCAAAACTATCGTAAAGCCTTCACTATGTAATTGAATTTTTCCTCTGTTTACATATTCCGTTGTTGCATCTACCTTCTAGTCAACTGGCCTGCTCCTATCAAATTGCCTTGTATACTACGCGCTTGTATATATAAAAAGTTTACCTCACATTCTTTTATTTTATAAATCAATATGTATCAAACTCAGCTTTTCTTTCTTATATATGACCATGCAGATCTACCATACATTGTGTGTATTATCGTTACAGAAAAAAGTTGATTCTACGACGGTTGAACTAAAATTATATAATAAGGTTTTCGGTATGCCAATTTCATTAACACCGACAAATTGTCACAACATTTGGACTAACGACCTGCATATAGACATACACCAATAGGATAATCTTATATGAGGGCCATTCGTGATTGTTGTTCAAACTGGCATTTCACATTGAACATAGTGCTGGTTGATAAGTATTCAAATCCCAAGAGTGATATAATTCGAAATAGTTTTCCCATTAAATGACCGTGGGCATCATTATCACTTGAAACTAACTACGCTAACTTGGTATGATAAGTTTACGGCTTAAAAAGCAACATCGTCATATGATTCGAAAGATGGCATGAATTGTCAGAATTTGTTTCAATATTATCATTTTTACTGCAGTCTATGGTCAGTCATTCCATATAGGCAATAATAAATGGAAGGATCCTTTATACGTCCAGTTGAAATAAAAAGCAGTTGTTCGTCGAACAATAATAGAATGGTGTATAGAAATATAAAACGTGTATCATTGTCATCTCTTATAGGATTGTAATTGTTATGGAATATTCAAGGACTATTATTGCATGCCATCTAAATTTTCAGTAGTGCAATATCTACCGTGTATCTATGATATCGTTGCATCATGCTTTTTATAACACAAAATTATCAACTATCATAAGCAATTCAACGAGATATCACAATTTCATAATAATAATAATAATAATAATAATAATAATAAAAATAATAATAATAATAATCATCATCATCATCATAATATTAATCATCATAATAATAATGATAATAATAATAATAATAATAATAATAATAATAATAATAATAATAATAATAATAATAATGATAATATCCTCATACTAATCACATGTACTATGACCAAGGACTCACCATTTCACCTCACTATAAATTTATTTTGTACTTTTTATTAATTATGATTAATATACACCTATTCATCTTTGCTCTCTAGTGCACATTTTATGTTATAGCTATGTTGTTTGAATCTTAACATGATTCAGATTATCAATGCTGATTCATGAAGATCCAACTCGAGTACAAGTTTGCAGTCTGCGGAATTTTAACCCCCAGCCTTATAGCGGTGCTTATATCATCACGTGGAATGCTGACAACATAAATATATACACAGCATGGTGACAATGGATTGCATTCCTTCGTCCAACTCCGATCCGAGCCCCGTGGGCGTGCCCTAACCACGAGGAGGTCTGATTCGGTTCTCCTCCGAGACTGCATATATCCAAATACAGGGGTTTCACTGATATCGAGTGATGTCATCACGCTACGGTTGAGTCCGGCGCTGGTGGACCTATGGGGCGAGCATAACAAGATATCAAGCCCCTAACAGAATGACTTTACACATCGTATTGCCTCACATTTCCCTATGCCTTAATAGCTATAAATACGTGTATATTTGTCCAAAGTGTGTGGAGCTCAGATGAAAGACTGCAGATAAAAGACTGACTACACTATTTATTGCACATAATACAACTATAAGTACATTCCAAAATGTACTCGCTGTGTATATTGAAGTAACGGATGGCTTTGGTGACTCATGTAGGCCTGTTATTTGGTCTTCAGCAATGGAGTATTTGCACACGCGCACACACTCACACAGCCATAAGTGTATGGACATGTTTATCCTATCTGATAATACCTTAAGAGATGCAAAGAGTTATGGTATACACTATATCACTTAATTCTGATCTGCTGCATAGCCGTGTTGAGACTCGTATTGATATAATTCTACAAACTTAACTCTCTCTATAAAATAGAAAAAGTGTATACATAGTAGAAATCAGTCTAATACCCGAAGCCAGCACCCATTGCTCTATGTCTGTATAGAAATTCGTGTCGATGAATGTCGGTTTGTGTTATCACCTCACCTGTTGTACATCGCTTCGCTTCTCTGAGTATTGAATAACTTCCCACTGGTAAACACTCTCCCCCAAAGAAACCTAATAGACTACTTGAGCCCCGCGGAGTACTGACATACCTAAGTGACCACTACAGCACGTCGCCGACAAAGCCCTTGTATGACTCAATAACAGTGCGTTGTCAATGGGGTATAGTATGTGTGAGGGCGGGAGGATGAATTGGGGAGGAAAGCTTGGCGGTAAAAGTTCTTCTATTATTAAATGAGGTCGTCCACAACCCCCACCCATACGCCACGCACGGTCGTCTCAGAGAAAGTGTGTCAGCATACGTCTCTGGTCTCAGGATCATATATATGGATGTAAATACTTGAGGGAGATTCACTCCCTGACTGTTTGAAATTGATTTTTTTTTTTAATATGTATGTTTGTAAGCGTTTCTCATATATATGTAGATGAATCGGAGTAGTATCGGTCATTCATTCAGGGTGTCAAGATGAGTCCCATCTAATTCACTCCTATAACCAATCGTAAGTATATGTATATGTACATGTATGTCTTATACTTGTACATAAATACACATGTATGCATATATATGCATATGTATATGATTCAAACCATTCTCGACCAGTTCATTTCTTTGATGGTAAGAAGCTGTAAATCTTTCAAGAAAGCTTTATAGACTCTAGCATGTTTTCGCTATTTACGTTTTCCTAATTCTAAATATTTAAAAGCGACAAACGTCACATTCCTTTTGAAGATTTTATGTAGAGATCAGTGTAGATGGTTGAATAATTTAAGCGGGAACTCAGAGACGATACAAGTCCCAGATGGTACAGGCGACCACAACTATTCCAGGTTAACTGTGAAAACCACCTCCAATGAATTAGTCATGTTTGGGCATCTGCTGCCTGCTTCAACCTGTTTCTTGAATACAAATTTCAGGTCTTATAGTATGTATATAAATTTCAAATTTCATATTCATTTATAATGGGTTGTCAATTATCTGAACATATCTATTGTACTGAGATAATAATCATATCTATTGTTACAACGTAAACATGGGATTATCGTCGGTGTTAGTTTTGAGTCCGTTGATCATATCTTGTCTATGCAATGCTTTGTAACATTACGAAAGTGATAAACAATGACCGGAAGTCATATAATAAACAAAATTACCTGTAATCTAGCAAGCATATAATATTAGAAACACTATACAATAAACGGAATCTATATGACCCCCGCTGTTTCTTGGTTGACCTATATCCAACTTTTGTCTGTATGCATCATTTAACTACATAAGTTTCTGCTCGGTGCCGATGCTTTCATATAGTTGTTTTAATAGCAGGTGGTTGATTTCCCTTCAATACCTATAATGTATCTCTCAGACTGTTGCGATAATGCTGTTTGCATGTTTAAAACAAAACACACCCTCTCAGTATTCACTGCTTTCTCTATGTGTTGAATGTCGTGTCATGTTATCTTTGGTAGTTAATACCAATAGATATTTTTTCAATAGCAGTGGCTACTTAGTTCTCCTTTTGGACTCAGGTGATAATCCAATGTAGGTTTACCCGTGGTCACATACCCTCTTTATAGAAGGAGAAAGATACACATTTTCAGCCAGAATATTGCGCTGGAACAGAGCACCTCTACTGAGGTTATACCCTTGCGTATGAATTGTGTCAACTTTATCTACAAACGTGCACGCGAATGCGTCCAGCATTCAGTGTTAGCCTGGTTGGAATTTGTCATAATCTTGGAATCAAGCTGCTCCCATCTATTGAGGTAGATGTTTATTAGTCTGATAACAAGACCATTGAATCTCCTGGAAACAAAAGCGAAGGGGAGGAGTGAGTGAGTGAGCGTCTGTTGTTCAGTCAAAAGATCCACATATGCCCATCCACATACCTACCAGCCCTTGCACCAACTCACCCACCCACCAAACTGCCCATCCATCAACCTGCCTACCTACTTATTTATCTACCCAACAGTCTGCCCACCCACCCACCTGCCTATACACCAATCTGCCCACCCATAAACCTGCCCACCACCCAACCTGCCCACTCTACAACCTGCCCACCAAAAATCTGCCACCCACTAACTGTCCACGATCCTGCTCATCTACAAACTTGCCCAACCATTGGAAATTAATGCTGCATTTGCTCCCAGTCTATTCTTGGGTGGTTCCTTCCACCTGTATCTCAGACTAGTATTCCTGGAATTTCGACTCGTTCGTAGGTGTGTGTTTTTAGAAGGAACCATGGATTTCACTCTCCCCATGAAATAGGCTACCAACTTAAACATGGTTTGTATACTATATATTGTACGTATGCTGCGGCCTAATAAGGCAGTCTATGACCATGCGTTTATTGTGTGTATGATCTCCGCCCACTGATCCCAGATTAAGCTTCATCTACCTAAATTGGTTTGCACATGATAAGGGGACAAAATATTCTTACTTTCAATAATCTAATCATTTTTATTCTAATGGATTGGCTATTTAGCTATGTAGTGATGTTGAAATATCAACTTACTTTTACGAAGAAACTTATTTTAAAAGAACAATGAGGTGTGTTTAGGTTTTGACCTTTGTGCAATTATATTTGTATATCAGTCACAGGCACTGTTCTATCGGTTTCAGCATATCATACAGTTAACCGAAGCGGATAAGCATGACCCGACACTGGCCCTATTGAAAGCTGCACACATTTAGCTCAGGAATGTACATGTAATACACATATGATGTACATGTAATACACATATGCATCATATCTTGCCATGGTCACAGGCAGACAAACAAACTATATATTAGGTTGAGGTTCCGCTGTACAGATTACAATCTGCTATATGTCACAGCAGCATAACACCACTTATTCTGTTTGCATTCTTAGTATGTAGCCCTTACAATAGTAAGCGCTATTGCTCTGATATATGTATTCATGAACATACATGAAAGCTAAGAGATAGTTATAGACTAAGATATTGAACAATATGATTTGGTAGGCCTCTATACAACAATACAGCAACTTAATGAATAAATGAGTGTGGGACTTGATTAGAAATGATGATAACTTTGAGTAGGACATATTTAGAATCATGTCATTTTAACGAGCTATTCAGTAGGAACTAAAGACTTGACTTGTTGCAGTCCTGTGGTGACCTAAAACAGAAGACCTAACGGGACATCTTATTGTCAACGTCAAATCACCGCGAAACCGATGTTTCACGCCTTATTGCGGGCAGCAACCGTAAATCCCGACCAGGCCACATGAAAGATGACAACACAAACAAAATAAAAACAACCCCATTGCTGGGAAAACACGCACAGTCTTAATACGCGAAGCAGCCGGGAAAGGATGGTCTTTTTGCGTTCAATGCTGCTGAAAGACGCTCAGATTGTTAACTCTTTGTCTGGTGAAAAGAATTTTAGTTGCCTCTCTTTCTGACGCAGTCAAATCGGATTCAACGTCTCGGACAACTTAATGGAGAAATTACTGCTTTAATGCCAACAATCAAAATGGCCTCTCTGGCTCGGAACTTGTTTTTGTTATGTGGTTTTATTGGTTTCTTTTTGAATGCGAGAGTCGTGGGTGGATCGCCGGAAGTGTGCGGGGTTATTCTGAGGGGAAGTCTGTGTGATTAGACTGGCAAATTGTATCGCCATGTCAACATACCAGACAATTTTGATGGAGTACCATGGGTTATGCACATCGTCAAACATGAACATTTTAACGATTATTGGCTGGTGCATTTCTTTGCCCCCGTCACTTGCTTTCGTGAGAGATTCTGACTTCCCGTAAAATTCATTTCAGCAGAAGACTTTTCACTTTTCGCGGGAAAACCAGGATATAAATGTTTATCAGAACAGAGTGCGCCTGCGTGATCTTGTTTTCTACGTGACACGGGACACGTGATTTATTGTGAGTGGGTGGGAAGGGGAAGGGGGTGGGGAGGTTGTACAAGGGCGGAGCGGATTGGGGGTGGAGGGGGTGGGTGGGCTGGAGTGATGCGATGGCTGTCGGGTAAGGAACTTACACACAGAATGCCCTTGCACTGAGTCAAGGGCGGAGAGATGTGGAGTGATTTGGAGGCCGGGTCACCGTTAATAGGTGTATGACCGCAGCTTGTGTTTGCCCGTTGACACTGACATATTCTTACCCTGCCAAGTCCGGAGGTGACTAGCAGGTGTTTGGTGGGGAGTATACTCTGACACGCAAACGGCTCCTCCCTCCAATGCACACCAATACTGCTTATCTTGCCGAAGATTTCCCTGTATCATTCCTTCGGTTCCAAAGCAAGCCTTATTGAAGGAAGAGAAAATGCCCAGTATCGTTTCAGGTAATTTCATTAAGCAACATCAGTGCAATTACAAATCGTCAATATTTTCCAAAGTTATATACACAAAAGCTACGATATCATATATATATTTATACACACACATATAATAATAGTATACAAATGTATATGTGACAGTATCGGTAAGATTACCAATAAGCAATAAAGCTTAAGGACAAGGAAGACCTTGGCCTAGACCACAACCTGGTCCGCTCGGTGGGGTTCTACTGCATTGCATAATAATATCAACATAACTGTCCATCATTTCTACAAAGGAGGTCGTATTGCAGCCAACTAATAGTCTCGTTATACATATGTAACGTGAATAATCCAATTAAGCTTGCATTGTAGACCAACATGGATGCACAAGCCAACCACCAGTATGCAGTCTGTCTCTCTAGCCTTTATGACAACCACCATGGCGTGGGCCCACTCCCACTATGATGTTCCCTAATTGTAAGGAATATGAAAATACAATCATTGGGATTTAAACTCACCATTTCTGTGCTCCAGATACATTGAGAACATTATTCTTTTGCTCAGTCCTTACTCTCTATGCCCTACAACATCAGCTTTATGCTTGTGAAATGTGCCCGTTATTTGCTATTTATCATCAGGCATAGTCGGATAAATGGGCCTTTTCATTGCCGGCTTATACATTGATAGAGGTATACCTTTCTAGGTAGAACAGACTACACCATCTATTTCCGTAAATACAACAGGATGTGTGCGAGAAAGGGAATGACAGAAAGATGTGAAACTCATGTTAGTCCATATTTGTCAAGTTTATGGAAACAATGAAGAAGCTGACTTCTATATTTATCTATATCATATATTGTGAGTGTAACAAGATATGACGTACCGAAATTGTCTCACGTTTTATGGGAAATATTCTGTAAGTTATACACGTTTATGATTCAGGATTTTTCTAAACACTTACATCCGGACATGGAGCAGGACCTTATGGTTCTGCATAAACAGTAACCTATGAAATGCAAATAACATTGGAAATGGCCGGAGCACGACATCATCATTTCACTCCCCACAAAAGACACAACGCGTGTGTAAAATAAAAACCTCTTTCTTCTGTGCACTATCAAGGTGCGCGTGCAACATGCCCCTCTTTCCGCTTGTCCCCTCGCAGGATAATCCTCTTTCAATACTCCTTCAATCACCGCTTCTCCCTACCCCCCCCCCCCCCCCCCACCCTCCCCCACTTATTCCCACTCGTGTCTTTCCTCCATAACATCCTCATTAACTTTACTCGCCTGATGATTGACCAGCTCCAATAAACCTGCTGATTCTTGTCCCATTGCCTCCCCCTAGAAAGCTGCGTTTATCTATAGGACGCAAAGAGTTGAGAAAGCCAAGGGAATGGATGAAAACTAGGGGGTCGGGGGCATGGAGTTTGCAAACTTTTGGTGGGAAACACCTCCTTATATATGTTCTTGTTCATGAGCTTCCAGTCTCATCAGATAAAATGCTTGCGTAAATCATTATCTAGCAAATCCTATACCTACAACTCAAATAAAGTTATCATAGTAAGTTCTAGAAATTAGCATCATAATTTACTTTTGGACATTACTCTATCCTTTATCATATAAGCATTGTGGCTCCTCCGACTACCACATATATATACATGTACATGGTTTTTTTTTAAATATTTATTGATCTTTATTCTGAAGTGTTCTACTAAGGTTGATAAAAACCCTATCTTCAGTAGGCTCCACGGTCAGAAGGTTATTTACTGATGATGAAAATTATAGTGGCATATTGACAGGATTACAGATATGTATAATATGATAGTTACAATGAATGATATAAGTTTTATCAATCATTTCCAATGTTGTTAGTCGTTATGGGAAAACAGAATATACAACCCAACATCACTTTATCCATTAGTATACAGTTCTTTGGGTAGTGAGGTTTCCTTTTGTGAATGACTTAAAACTACCATCCGATGTAATAGATCTATCCTCAGGTGACAGGCTATTCCATGCTCTTGTTGACTTGTATTCAACACTATATCGGTACTATAGGATTACAGATTGAATGTTTTCTCAAGTAGTACAGGAGCTGTGCCTAGCCTGGTCTTCCTTAACTAGTCATCAATATATTCATGATCTTTAACACGCTTGAATGCTTGATTAGTATGTGCGCATGCATCCTTTCCTCTACTTTATAAACACACACAGCATGTGTATTTCATTAGTACTAGTTCTATGAAGTAAATTTAAACATATCTTAAAGGCTTTATTTTCCATGATTTGCAGTTTATTAGTAAGGTATTGTGCCCCTCGATTAGTGCATATTCCATCATGGGTATTACCTTTGAATTCTAGATTTGTATAGCTTGTTTTGTTGTTATATATTTATCAACTTGCGACAATACAGGGGTCTTGTGGCTTTTCTTCTTCATATGCATATCAAAGTTGACGTGTTTATCTATTCTAACTCCCAAATAGTTAAAGCTTTCAAATTATTCTACTTCTAAGTCATTTGAGGCGATTCATGGTGTTTTACATGTCTTTAACTTTTGGGGAGCTCCGAATTCCATGATTTTGGTTTTCCAACATTGATGGTCAATGATTATTCACACACCATTTTTTGCATTTTCTTGACAACCGTCTGTAATTTTTCATGTGCTAAGCATTGGTCTTTTTCACTTGAATAAACTGCCGCGTATAAGGAATGATAGTGGCCTAACATTGAAACTTGGAGGACTCCTTGTGTGATATTAGTAGTATTAGATTTGTTGTTGTCAGCTTTGGTATATTGTCTTCTATTTGTAGGATGATTTTGTAATCAGGACACTGTAGTGTGATGTAAACCGTATCTTTTAATTTTGGAAATTATAATTCGATGATCTATAGTGTCGAAAGCTTTTGCATAGTCTATGAAAAGTTGCTTATTATCTATATTGTTAGATATGTGGTCTGTAAATTCCGAGACTGTAGCGATTATTGATCTATTGGGTAGGAAACCTGCTTGATGTTTTGTTAAGAGATTATTTTCTTTAATATGATTTAAATGTATTTGTATAGCAACTTTTCTAGCATTTTTCTTGGTAAGGGTAATTTAGAGATGGATCTAGCTCTGATACAAGATGGCTATTTTCCTTTTTTGGGCAAGGGGATTATTATTCTCATTTTACAGTCATCTGGGAATACACCTGTATCAATTATGAGTTTAAACTGACAAGCTAGCTGATTAGGCAAAACAAGAAAACTATCTTTTAATATCTTGCTTGACAAATATTCGATTGCTGATGAGTAATGCGTATTTACTTTTTTTCATTAAATCAATGACTTCATCTTCGTGTATTTCTATTTTATTTGCAGTTTGCGGTAGTTGTTCCAGAGTGTGTGGATAAGTGTGTTTTTATTTTGCTGAAAAGCCCTACCTCTGTGAAAAAGTAATTGACATAATCTGTTGTTTGATCTAAAGGTAGTCCTTCATTTGTAGTTTTATCTTCTACCAATATATCATCTACTTTGCTGGTTGAGGGAATCAAATTGTTCATTCTTTACCAGAACTTCTTTGGGTCAATACCTCTGTTTCCAAGTTCATATGTTCGTCTAGCATTTATTATTGCCTGTTTACATTCATGTCTAGTTCCGTTATGGTAGGCTCTGTTTTCTTCGTTATTATCTCTCTGATATATTTTTCACTATATTTTTTCAATTATCTCATGGTTTAACCATTGGTCATTTTGGCCTTTATACTGAACGTTTCTTAAGGACACATTTCATCCATAGTATTGCGTATGTTATCATGTAATATTTCCCAACAGACATTAGAGTTATTGCTTTCAAAGAAATAATCCCAGTTTATTGCATTAAAGATTTCCTGAAGCTGTATTTTATCATAGTTTTTATAGGATCTTCCATATATCTGCCTTATATTTCAAATCTCCTTTGTTTTTGTAGGTAAAAATGACCTTTATGGTCGCTGACCGCATACGGTAGAGTTCCCCTGTTAGAAGTATGCTTTATGTTTATAAAAGCCAGGTAAATTGTACATGTATTATTTATCTTTGTTGGTTCATTTACACATATGGGTTGCTAATGTCCTGTCTACAACTGTCCGATTCGAAAACATCATCTTCCACCAGTCCACATGTAGGCCATCTTGTCAAATCCCGTACTCTAACCTGGTGTTACACTGAATAAAGGTCTCCTATAATGACACGGTTACATCTGAGGCCCCTAGATATCCTAACTAGTATTATGCCCTTATAATGCATGGTCCAAAATCCATTGTCTGGCATTTGTAGAGTGTAACTTCACGTAATTGCCAACCTACGCGTATCGGACCCAGTGACTTTACAAAGGTAGAGCTACAGCAGGTGAATTTTCCCTGGAGCAAAGTATGTAAGCCTATCTGTGTTACTTTCAAATTCCTTCGAGTTACAGGCAGATATATATTATTTACTGTATTCAATTAGTGTATCCGATCCGAAGTCTCACCAAAATACCGTGATGTATGGTGTGCCTATAAGAGCCTACTTGCATTGCCGATTTTTGTTCTCCGATCTGCAGTCAGGAACCACCGACGCAAGATCCGTGAATGGAAATGGCCCGGCATTTATAATGTTATCCGACCAAGTTAGCGAAGATTATGCAATAACACCACCACCCACCAAATCCATCGATATGCACATGTGCAACACATGGAAACACGGTATCCACTGCACCCTCACCGATTATGTGTCACCGACGTGAAATCGGTGGCCAACACCGACAGACTTTCTGGGTAACTCAAAATATCTCCACCGTTTTAGTCGGCCATTGGAAATGGGCCTATATACAGACAAGGGTAATAATTGAGGAAGCTTCTTTTCCTTAAAGATGAGAGCTCCGAGAGAGTGAGTAAGTAACTGAGATTCACTGCCATTTCGGCAACAAAGGATATATTCACTGACAATATGAAAGTGAGAAGGCGATAATACATTTCATATGAAGGCCTCTTAATTCAGGATGAAAAGAATGTACATTCACTTGCAAATGCTTCTGGTAATAATGCAGTATATATGAACACAGTAAAATGCACAGTGTGTAGTGAATACATTCTCTATTCATTAATTGCAGCTCAGACATGACTCGGCTGTGTATGAGCGACTGATTGAGAGATAAGAGATATACACTACATTCTATACCAATTTCCTGGCAGTGGTTATACAGCATAAAGGAGATAAACCATCCAATCAAAACACTTTCGATATCCACCCAACTAAAATAGACAGAAAACATCTCATGTAATACAATACTGATATTCCGAGACTGATTTTACTAAATAATTTTTAAATCTATAATTCACCTGCCCACATTTGAATGAGCGTTATCTTAATACACATGTACATAAATTGGACTTCAACCATTCTTTTCAGTAGAATGAGACAGTCTGTGTAATAAGTAACTGGTGAACGTTGTTAATATGAAATATTCACTGTATAAATTTCCCGTAAATGCTAGGGAAATACCGTATATTGTACGGGTGACCGTAATATATTCCTTACCATAACTTTTAACTGTACTAAATTGTATTTCGCTAGCGGTTTAAACCTGTAATATATTTCAGACCATGAGTGGCCCTTCAATATGCGTAAACCATATATCTTGTTATTGAGGGCCTTGAGAAGTGTTTTATGTAGGGGGGATCCATAAGGTATGTATGCAGACTTTCTCAAATTTTAGACCCCCCACCCCGCCTGCCAATCTTGTGCGCAATGAACAAAAAAGTAGCATATGCAAAATTTCAAAAATTCTTAACCACCCCCCCCCCCCCCCACCCTCAGTGCATATGTACTTTATGGATGGCCCCTAGGAGATATTAAATTCATGAATACAATAAGGAATATTTTCTGATGGCTACCATCATACATTACCTAGCAGTATATTGGCTTATCAATATCATTGATCATTATTATCAGTGATATTTTAACATCTAAGCTTATCAACTCTAATGTTATCAATGCAGACTATATCACAGGAATATTTATCACAATCTGACAGTACACGGCTGCATTTGATATGGCAAGATGAAGTCAATCCTATGTATGTTTTAGATATATCCCTATGAAAGTGGTGTTAAATCCTTTGAATGATATTAATGTCATTAAACCTTCCAGGGGATTTATGAATATCTATTGCACACTTTCATGAATTTAACTCCCGTAATGTATTCACTGCTTTGTTGCTGATATTGGAATTATTCTAAGTGTATCTAATACATGTATATCCATATTTACAGTTTCATACTGTAAACTGACCGTATCTTAGCTGGATTACAGTCCGGAATATATTTCCTGTTTAATACCGTTTTTTTTATACCAAATGCATGGTAGGGAACTGTAGATACGTACTGCTGCTCCCTATGCAGTATAGATTTTGCACTGAACCCTGCGCAGTACTCTGTTATATATACAGAACACGTTGAATGAGAAGCAGTGTGTAGGCTTTCACCTTGACATGTCTTCTATGCCAAAATATGGTAAGATCTTATCAATTTTGGGTGTATTGAACGACCCACCATGCTTGTACATGCTACAAAACTCGATGGTAAATGTTTAATTATGGTTTATCTAGAAAACTGCCGTAAACTGCCGTAAGCTATGCTGTATTCTACCTGATATGTCATATTCTTGACATTTCCAATGCATTCGTAATCCCTGCCACAAAACCAATGGCTATAACTGCCTCGTTTCAAAGTGAAAAGTTAAACTCACTCGTACAAAAGGTATAAAAAATGAGGACAGAATGCTTTCTGGAGGCCTCAAAAGAGCAAGGAGTACATCAAGACTGACAAAGCTTGGGATTTATATAGAGTGAAGGATGACAATAACATCCTTTGTGTATCCGCTAGAAGGTAATGGAGGGCAGTAAGAAGCAAGGAATTGCGAAGAGATGGCAAGCATAGGCATTGAATACAATGTGCGGTAGTAACGGAGACCAATGAGGGGCTGTCGTCAACATCAAAATATCAACGAGAGCTCCCAGACAATGTACATAAAAGTGTTCTTCTTATCTTGTCATAAGAAAGGTTATAAGATGTAAATTGCTTGCCAAGGTCCATGGTATATCAGAGCTGAAAACCAAGTGTTCTATAGAGAACAGGTACACCTATGACAAATTTAAGAATTAAAGGCCTTATATTTAAAAGATTTGTGCAATTTAACAAATGTTCGATTACCATAAGCATAGTATAGGATCGGATTCAAGTACCGTTGGTTATTTAATACAAAAAGAATAATGAAAATAATCATTAATCACTTTATACTTGTATACGTCCTCACTCAGAAATCTTATATTGGATGATAACTTATCTTTTGAGAAGGATCTAATGAGCCTCGATGAAATTTATTAGAAGATCAGTTCAGTGAGCAGTTCGGTATTCTGAAACTCAACAATGTAAGTGTACTGATGTAATATCTCACAGATAGAGCAATAAGCCGTCCCATCCGATCCCCATTATTAACTCGCCGTTTTGATGTGAGCATGAGCATTTCACTGAGGGATACTGGAGATATCTAGTCATGTGAATGACACTCAGACAGTTTATTGTTCGAGCCATAGAGACTGATTCACCTCGCATAGTACATTATTTAAGAACGACTGCTCTCCTTCCAAAGACCCCGGACATCGAAGTTTCCTTCCCTCCACATTGGTCTTAGAAAAACATAAAATATGTATGGCCACAAAATAATGTTTCTATTTTGCATGCATATGCTCATTAAACATGCCGATAAAAAGTTTTCACGGTATATATCTATAATTATCACATTATGATTATCATATTATGGAACACCTATTGATACGGGTCCTGAGCTTGATGGCCTACTTTTAACTAAAGTGATATTTACAATTAGACAATTCGTTTCCTTGGGTTAGTTGTTTTTCACAGAGTCCAAATGGCTGTTCATACTATGCAAAAGATTCCATTTCGTTTTCGACAAATGCCTCTGGAGAGGGGAGAACTGATAAATTGGAACAGGGCTAAATGATCAGGCTCTTTTTCATTTTATTACAACGCTCTTGTCAGTGATCTATTTAGTTCCTTTCCCTTTTGGTTTCAAGGTTTTATGCCAAGATATTATTTATATTTGGTATACAGTTGATTTAAATGCACATGAGTAGGTCTAGGAGAAGGATATGTATTTCAATAATCCCAATTTATTTTATCCGAAGATCCCACTGTGCATTGTGAATGGGTAATTAGAATTACTGAATACATAACCATAAATCATTGTGATACGGTTTGTCAACTGTATATGTTAATTATCCTATTAAATACGCCATCATGTTTAGTCTATGAAAGACATCCTAATAAGTCGGAAGGCGGCAAACATCAGAGTAGAGTAGAAATCAGATCATGTAAACATATTTTACATGTTAAGATTTATCACGAGAGCAGCAAGAGGTTGAATAATGCACATTGTATTCTATATTCATATTTAGGTAAGACTCAATTAATGGTAAGTAGGTCTATATATATGGGTTAATTTTAGTTGCCCTATTAAAATAACCATTGCTTCAATATTATAATCCGTACATTAATCAGATCTTAGCAGCCTACATTTCGTCTCTTGCGTAACTGCTTTCATCATATCGGACAATTTGGCTTAAAAATTGAAACCCCATGTCAGTAAATCATGTACCGTATATTGGCTTATTTTACCTATTAAAATTGGATGAACTGGACAAACGTTAAATTCACTCATTTAGAATTAGAACGAATCAGATTGTTAATCTAAAAATAACCAGGTGGCGCTGCCGTGTATTGTAGGACATGCCTTTAAATCAAAAGGACACACCAAAAACAATGGCAACTAATATACTCTAAATTTGAACATATTTACTTCACTGATCAATGTGTAGATTTAGCTGTGACATATTCCCTGTGTGTTATCTCATTAAATAATCAATTCACGCCAATTGACGAGATGTAGGCGCACCGGTACTTGTCTAACTGATTTGAGTACCGTACCGGTAGGTAGAAATGGAATGTCAGGTTTCCAGTTATTGGTAATTACGATATGATTGTCCATGTCATATAAACTGATAAGACAATGCCCATACACAAAGGATTTATGGAAAACTGGTTTATAGTGTGCCGATATGTAGGGGCGGATTAATTAGAATACCTGGGCTCTATTTATAACAAACTTGCAAATGTTATGAATCATATTTGTAGGGCCCGATTTCGTGTCTAACTTCAGTGCATGGACGGTGTGATGCGGTAGGCCTACTCCTGGAGACAAGCATGCACAATGTCGGATATGGATGTGTGTATACATGGACAAGTCTGCTCCAATTCGAGTTGGGGCCTACATGTTCACGTGTAGTTCTAAATCAACCATATACACCACTGCCTATAATTAGTTATAATTAGTGGAAACCTACTCCACATATATTTAAGGTGCACGAAATGTAAGCCATTGACAAGGTTAAATGGTTTTTAAATATCGGTCATAGGTTGAATCAAGCCATCGCATCTGTTTGTTTATCGCTTTTGACCTCGCGTGAGAATAGTAATAACTTGATAAATTTATGACCTAATTGGTGTGTGGGTATGACTTCGTGCTAATCTTAAACACACTCCATATGTTAGACATAGGATAGGTCAAGAAAGGTTTATTAACTTTTGTTGAGATTTAGACATCTAGGCATATGGTCTAAGCCTGCAATAGGCTGGATACAATTGGCTCAAGACAACATGTCTTGATTCTGAAGGGCTTAAGACAGTGTCTACCGGTACTTACTCCTTAGATTAAAAGTAATTAGTAGGCCTACCCCGGTATCCATAAAAAGTAATTCTAAAGACTTAGTAAAGAAATTATACCGGTAAGAGTTGGTATTATATAGCTTATCAGTATCAATAGCTCATGAGCAGGGTCATGAGATAAGAGATATGAAGTACACACTCACAAACGATATGCTAGTTCTCAAAACAAAAAGTTATAGACCAATTACTTCTAGTTCCATGCCTATTATTAGTATGACTACTCAGTTGTAGTACGGTACCGGTACCAGAACAATGATAGCAGTAGGGGGGGGGGGGGGGGGGGGCTAATAGAACATTTATCTAGATCTAGTAACTTGACATTTGCAGACAGGCTGATTGTTTAAAAGTTTAGACGGCAGAGAGGAAGCGTGTATGTGATAATGACGGCCCATTTCTCATTTCCTAGATGCCACGAACTTGAGTCTACATGGCTTGAGCACTACTGCTAACACCGCGCCGGGGGTGAGCAACAAAATCCCCGGGGAACTGTTCTAACCTGGCCAGGGCCTACAGCCAAGCTACCACCACCGCTGGCGCTCTCTCGCACCAACACACACACTCGTCAGACACACCACAACACCGAGCTCACGCACTACAAAAGCATCGCATCCGCTGTCAACGCCAAACAAGCAAGTCCCTGACCTTCAAACACATCGTAGATTATACGAGAAGTTTGGTAATTTGTTTTATTTGCAATTGTTGTTTTTCAAATAGACCACACGCTTCGGGCGAGTGCACTACTTGAGAATGCGGCGGGTTTCGGCGGAGGAACATGCGAAAGCACGGACTGAGTGACGCGGCCATATTGTATTTTCCGCCATTTGAACAATCGAGGAGTCTCCACGCTTGGGACTGCCCCGGTTTTTGGCGTGTTTTACCCCCTTAGGAGCGATTTCTACCTGGATTGGAGTACGTGTGAATGCCGGATGGTACCCTAGGTGCCCAATGAGGGTGGAACCGTGAGGATCCCTGGATTATTCGCCGAGAAATCGCCATGGATAGCGAGGGCTCATCGGGCTCTGGCAAACGGCGGAGGCGCGGAAGGCCTGACCGCCTTGCGCAGGAGAAACACAATCATGTGTTGGAGAGTGCAGAGGAAGACGATGAAAGCTCCTGCTCCCCTCCCCGTCCTTCCCACAACGCAAAGGGCAAAAAAGTGAGAAGGCGGAGGAAGAGCAGTTCTAGTGATTCGATGGAGGAGGACATAATAGACGGATTCTCCATTCGAGGCTTCAGAACCTTGGAGGATTTAGAGGTAAGTGGGGTTCGCATTTTCCCTGGCCATTTTAGCGGCTACACTCACTGCCATTGCAACCCGTTTCAACGGTGACTCCACTCGGTTGGTACCCCCACCGCAGCCACCACCGCCACCACCACACAAAAGAGCCAGAGAGCGCCGTACAGAAAACGGCTTCATACTTCTCCCATGTCCACCCTAGAGTCACTAGACCTGCCATAGAATGTGGCCATATTCTTGGGTTGCCTATCTGTTGACCTAGTTTCTCTTCTCGGTACATTTGACATTGAATTTGGCCGGTCACAACCAGGCACCCCCCTCCATCCGCTCCGACTCGGATTTTCTCCCACCCAGCCCAGGCCATGCTGCCTCACTCGGAGGGCTGCTGTCATGCCATTTCCACACCCAATTGTGTGTCCCTGGAACCCCAAAGAATTTCTCCCCCCTTACACTTAGAGACAGACTACAGACACGACGCACCCAGACACTCTTACCAGGGGCCTATATTTACCGTTATCGCTGGTATGAAGTGTCTAGGAGCTTTTGTTTACATGCAGTAAATCTGTGTTATTTGGGTGTACGTGTCATTCATTGCAAGTCTGACAGAACAGTGGTGACAGTTCAGGGGGGCACGCACCGCTACCCCCCACCGGAGTGAGGCAAACAGTGTTATTGGCTGTATGCGCTATCTCACGAACAAACAATTATTTAGTTTAGTGATCATGGAATGTGGTTAAATGATTCAAGCTCGATGCTATAATTGATTAAAAAAAAAAATCTAGCTCACAGAATATTAAGTTCTAAAATAGTGATGGCTGGTGTTATCAGCCTCCACCAACGAACCCCCACCAACCACGTGTTCCTCCAGGGTTCCTGAACATGATGGTTATTTTTATATCTTTTCTTGATAATGTGAAATATGCATCGCATGTGGAGGCCTATTTAGTATTACTTGTGTCAATTGTTATTGAAGTATTTTTCAGTTTTGAAGCAAAACGTCCCACCAGAAGTAGGCCTACTAACGGTTACATCACGGTTGAACCATCACTACAGAACGACGCTTTATACATCTGGTCAACGATATTTGCTTATAACGTTCTCCTTTACCTTTAATCAGGCCCCATAGTTTCCCCAGTATAAATATATCATTGATATCTTACATTCTTTCTATGGTGATACAAATTTTTCCTTTTAACCAGGATAGATCTTTTGCTGCCCATGAAGTACCCCTATGAGGCTACTGTTAGTATTGTCTAAGTCGGTTAGAAGATAGAGAGGATCTGATATTGTCATGTGAATCAAAGAAAGTGGCTGTTTGATCCCATCATGTAAAATTAGTTTGTTGAGTGTATCAATAACTTTGATAAAGTCCGTCTGATGAAGTGGGGTCGACAACACGAAGTATATGAAGGACCGAGTATAAATATTAGATAATGTGTTTCCGATGATACAATGGTTTTCTATTGATTACATGCAGTAATTAGGAACAATGGTCGTTGCAGTAGAATATATTTTTACATGGCTATCATTGGGCACTTAGACTTAGAGGTATCCATTTCACCAGATATATCTGTTCAAACATAAGAAATAATTCCCGCTTAGGCCCTGTACCTGATGTTCAGAATATAACGTTACTAAGTTATCATGCAGGACTGAGTCGAATTGGCCGCATGAAATTAAAATATGTAATATTCTATGAAGTATTAGAACGATACTTACTGTTATTGACATATCAGCCAATTCCACTTAGCTCCACTTCATTATATTTAATAGACGCTTAAGGGAAATAAGAAAATTAATGCGATTTTAGCCAAAATATCAGCATTGTAAACTTGTAGCCGAGCCACTAGACGAAGTCCGGTCAAGGGTTGGATCCAAGCATAGGGATATTTTTGTTGGTTTTTCTCTCCAGCACTTGTTTACTGAGCTCAAACACACAGGTTCTCCCCTCGTCCGTTGTGACAATAGCGGTCTAGTGCTACACAAATTTATAAACGCCGTATCCTGTCAAACTATACGCCAGGTCGGACAGATATATCAACCCCCTTTTTATTGCCCGCTGAATTGAAAGAAAATGTAAGTAGAAATAAATATAGACTTTTCACTGTATCCCCCATGTTGCACTTTATCATTAACATATCGCGAGAAAGTAGTACACTTTAAAAGTCTCCTTTCGAAATACTTTGCCTATTGTAAAATATGAATTAGCCTAAACAAAAATAACTCTTATGGCTGGAATCGGGCTTCAATTGCTTCTTGTTTAAAATTTTATTTTATATTTATGTAGGAAGTCAAATAATTTTATAGGAAACCTTCCCTAATTGTCTTTTTGCACTTACATCAACACTCTTCCCTTATTTCTTTGATTGATAAATATATACTAATTGTAAATATGTGTCACTTCCTCTTCGTAAATATGTGAATGTCACAGTTTAACAAGCCAGATATTCAGCGTCTAGACTGGTATATATTGGGATCATTAACCTCCGCGGAACTTATTTATATCACGTCCCTAGAGATAATTTAATCGTATCAGTCATTAATTTGAGACACGCTGTGTAAATATGACCTTTTGGGTGTAGGCGATCGTGCGATCAAGGAAACAAATATTACTACACTATACCTAAAATCAATTATTAACTATCTACAAAACGTTCCGTCAATACACTCATTACACGGTATTAGTTTTGCTATCTAACCGCTTTGGGTGCATATGGCGCTTACGTTTTTATTACAGAATAAGAACGTGTAAGGCATGTCATTAACTGTCCAACAATGGCAGAGAAGCAACCGATTGAAAACTGACCGACTGACACTTGCTGTGGGCCAGTTTCCAAAGGCAAAACAGCACTAGTTCTTCTACCTCGGCCACATTGTTGTGTTCCTAGTCCCTCTGTATTTCTTTAGAAATACCTCAGGGGCCTCTCACTATGAATGAGTGAACTGTGAATTCCCTTTTCATATTTGTAATGGGAACCGATCTGTCATAACCGACACCACCAATATGGGTTTATCGTTGTTGATAACTTAATTCGGTCAGATATTTACTTTCTTTTAATCAATAAGACGCTGAAAGTAAACTGGAATATGACGAATATGAAATAACCCAGCAGTGTGCATATGGAAACTTCCATACTCCGCAGTTTTCACTTTAAGTTCTTGTAGAATCTCCAAACCCAAGGGTTTAATTTTCCAATTGGTCAAGTATTTATTTGTATTATTATTCAAGGCCCACCCACCTTGGCTCCAAACTGGCGGCAGGTGGCATGTGGTGAGTGGGGCAGGGTGGGGGACCGGTCTAAACACTTGACACCCGGCACATCACCGGACATCAACGCCCATAACGGCCACACTGGGACTGAGCTATGATTGAACCAATTTGGGGAGATGTTTCTATTCAGTACCAGGCTATCGGTACAAAGTCGCATATGTACGCTGTTACTCATCTCAGAATGTAAGTTCAGGAGGGTAAGAAAAAGGTAAGAAGAACACAGGAAAAGTCAGCATGAATTATTGGGAATTGTATATAAAAATGATATTAGAGACAACCAGCCAAACCTCTTTTTCATAAGTCACCCAGTTATGTGGAATGTTAGGTGTGTAGTGTATTTCAGATGGGATTCGTTTATGTACATGCAGTGTTTATAGAACATGGAAACTCTTATCCTAGATATCATTTGAAACTGAGATCACTACCAGTCTAGGACAGAACTGTTCTCTGCCCAATGAGTGAATCTACTCTCTTTGCTCTGACCAACTAGTAAACTTCGTTGCTCTGACGAGACACGCCCAATACCAAGCTTCTCTCCCATTGTGTTCATCATGTTTGATTTTGGTCATCTCTTTTATAAAGAGACACTAACAAGAGAAGTGCTAGTCATTGCTCACTGCTGAATGACTGGGAGAAATCCAAGAGCAGAATATTTGTCTAGTCATCTCATTAGCATCTGAGCTGGGGGTATCTCTACTGAAGCCAATCCACCCTAGGGCGTGGGGTGTATGGGCATTGCATAACGCTAACCGTCATACCGTAGCCCCGCCGACTCTGGTCGTTTTTGAACTCTTGGCGAGCCAACCAACACTTCGCCCTGCCTTTCAAGCCATATGCTTTGCTCTAGTCTTTATACTCCTCAGCTTATCACAATCTTCACATGCCACTGCCAGGGCAATGTGTTTGACAACAGGGGTCATTGGTATTGTCACCCTAGCCGGTGGCGGTCACCACTGATATTGTCAAGATCAACTCACATGTTCTGTGCATGGCATATCCACTGTCCCTCTTCATGGTTACCTACCTACCTGGATACAGTCCCATCTGGATAGATCTAGAGTATCTCGTCACAACTAACTGGGATGAAGATGTCATGATAACACCACACAAGTATGCATCGAGAGGCATCAATCGGATTTGGACTGTTCTGTCTAGATCGTTTCACAGTACCCCTGCAAATTTTAATGTACTTCTGAAGCATACGGATGATTTACAGTTAAGCTGTAAATTGCACGCATCTCTGTCCATTACGTGGGTAGTTCTATGTAAATATATGTATTCAGATATCGATGAATACCAGTGATAACCATGTGCATGTATACACTGTTTTCTCATTATTTATTACAAATACTTTCCTGCTAATGATACTCAGTGCAGGCAGTCATGGGTCCTGATAAAGACTGTACAGCACATTACAGGAATACATATAAGTGGGTTTGGGGCGACGACCGATGTCCGGGGGGCGCTAGAGTGACCCCCTTCGGGGTGATACTTACAGCCCTACGATCCCTGGGGTTCTGTGCAAACTGACGACTTGAGTGACAACACACGTGGAGGCAGTCACAACCCGGCCCAGACATAGACATCTAATAGGCCATGGCTTGTATCAACTATAAGCATGCCAGCCAAGTGCAGTTAAGGCGACTGTCAGCTTGTCTTATGGTAATCCACAGTCGAACAAGCTCCCTTTTCACGAGTTGTTTCTGATATTCAATGTATGTCAAACGAAAGACTAATCTCCCATAGAAGGAGCTACTTATACCCCAGGCACCTTGTAGTGATGATTCCCATTCCCCTCGCCTTAATTATCTATTAGCAATCATGCTCACAGCTAATCCGTGGTCATGTCAAAATCGGTTGAGTTTTGATACGAATACAATTGAAGACCGAAGATAACAAACTACACATAAACACATCTGAGCATGAAAATAGACGAATCTTCTTCGTGGGAATATTAAAGAAGAAACCAATAAGTTTTGGTCAAAGTCGTCGTTCTCCACGAGTTTGATGCGATGTGACATAAACGAGGCGACAGTCGAGTGAATATCATATATCGTTCAAACGAGTTGACTTCTTTGACTAAAACGAGTTGCTTTCTGTATTTATCTCACCCCTGTACACAATAAAAGAATGGACAACACACAGGATATAAACCATGGAGAATGGACTGCAGTACTTGAGGGGGAACGGAGAAGGAGTTCCCAATGTTAAGCCTATGGACAATTATTCCAGGGGGGTGATAACGACTTATGTGCACATCTCCTGTAGACTCAAAGGTCTCGTATTTCATTATCATTTCGCAGTATATTGTTACTTCGGATGTAAATCGCATAGTATCAGACGATAAACTGCTAACATAGTAATCACCAACGGGTTCCTGTGTAACCAAGCATCCTCAATACTTCCGTTTATGATTAATTCATTATTTTCCCACGCAAGGTTCTGCCGAGAATGATTAGTATAGGATCCATATAATGAACCTTCTTTTTACGTCAGGCTCACAGAGGGCCCTGGAAACATAGTGGTTTTATTCTCTGCCATGTGTTCATGGGCGAAGAGTTGATTTGACTATAAAATCCCCCTCACCAAAGAGGTAGATAACACGAACATCCTGTCACAGTCATGTGACATGGATCTATGTGTACTCATGTCATTCTAAAATCCCAAATAATGGTATTTAAGAGTATCTGTAAATGCACTCAGAGACAATATGTTTGACTCTGCACATTTTATTTTGTAACACGACCTGAGGGTAAACCTTGTATGTCAACATCCAAAAAACAAACAGCGTCAGTAATCTGTAATTGCTTTGCACTGCCATTGCTGAAAACCACGATTGTATATGTAATGAGATGTTATGAGATCAAAAGTATAGCCGGAGCCCATCCTACCTACTTCTATGCGCCTTTCACATGCAGTCATGCGTATCATATATTACGTGTGTGAGCCATTAGTTCTACAGGTGCGCTTTAGTATAGTGCCTGGGTGTGAATATAGGTGATAGCACATGAAGCATGTGAAGCCTGCTATATGGCGACGAAAATCTACACCTCCCATCTCCAGCTGCTACATATCTTTCAGCTTCCAGATTCCAGTAAATGCTAGTCTCGAGACACTGGACAGAGGACTGAGAATAACCATCTCTCAGTCAATTTCCATTTGATGTAACAACTCCTTAGCTTGTAGCACGACCACAAACGCGGCGACAACAGAAGCCATCCCTTCAGTATGCCTCCCCTCCACCACCGCCACACTCTGCCACCACCCAGCCTCCCCGCTCGCCCATTTACACACGCAGTCGGGTAATCAGATCAATTTGCGACCCAAGTCTCGCCAGCTCTTGTCCTAGAGGTCACATGACCACGGGATTACG
This sequence comes from Alentia gelatinosa, assembly GCA_950022655.1. Taxonomy (NCBI): domain Eukaryota; kingdom Metazoa; phylum Annelida; class Polychaeta; order Phyllodocida; family Polynoidae; genus Alentia; species Alentia gelatinosa. The sequence continues at coordinate 46,244,060 of OX465587.1, read as the reverse complement.
TAAGCTAGCGCCGCGCAGCGCCCGTGAACGGAGACAACAACAGAAGAGGTTGCTTGGGGTAGAAGGAGGAGAGTGAAGCTGAGAGCAGTTGACTTTATGTGCCTGCCTGCCAGCTAGCAGGGGTGGAGTGGGTCATTTGGTTTTCCAAGTGGGAAGTGAGATAAGTAGCGATAACAACCCCCGGTATTGGCGTTGCACCTTTCCCCTGTGCCGCTAGCCGGCGGCATGTCTGTCGGGTCTGCCTCTCACTCCCCTAACCAGGTGTTGGCGCCCTTGACCCCCCAACCGTAATTCAGCCTCGTGAAATATTAATACGCCCGCCGTGTGTGCCTAATGACTGCGAGTCTGAACTCGGCTTCAGCTAGGCGCCCAGTCACCGATGCCTCGGCATGATGACTAGGGCCAGGGCGTGATGACCGTATGTAACTATTATTGTCTGCATTCGTAAAGAGTCAATCAAAGATATTCAAAGGTAGCCAATAATCATAATATTTTTCGGTAGGATTATATCATTGCTCTTTTTTTTTATTCTCGAGTTCTTCTGAGCTACTTTAGGCAATTGATTTTTAAATGCGGGATGCGTGGTTTCGCTAATCTGGTCTTTCTTTTCCCCTTTCCCTATAAATGTAACATACCTTTGGAAGTCAGTTAAGTAGATTGTTGTGCTATAAATGTCGACCGTTGTCCTGTTTTTGAAGTGCTACTATTAATTTCTGTTCTAGTGGCTATTCTATTTGGTCACACAAACATTGAGGAATATTGGCTGCGAAACGGAAGGAGATAATCTAGACTTGTCTTTGATAATGAACATTCTTTGAACGATTCAACGAATCACGGCCCTGTATCATGGCGAGGAGGGGTTGAGCAGGCTGAGGGATGCAGGGACTGAAACCAGTATAGAGAGAATGGTGTGGGACCCATAGCCTTTCAGTGTCTTTTGTAAAAAAAATTCCCCTTGGGGACGCATAGGTTACATAAGACGGTGTCCCAGTTGTAGTTCACGGATGGCTATACGTGAATTATGTAAGTGTCGAGTCACTGTTGAAGCCACTTATCCGTCTCTACAACTCTGGGGAAGATCATCCTGTGTACCGGTCGACCCTGGCAAACCCCCATTGTGCTAACCTTGTTTTATTATTGACTAGAAGGAGTATATGGCACCCCACAATCAAGTGGCGCATACTTAGCATAAACCATATGCCCCATAATCATCTGACTCCCCTCTCAATGCTGGCCATAAGTTGCATATAAAGGGTTAATAATGGCTTCGCTTCACCTGATAAACGCCCCTTTCTCATTTCGTAGCCTACATACGACTGGAAACAATAACATTTCGTAGAAGAGAAGTCGGATGGCTATTCCGTAATTCACGTTGAGTTGGCAGCTAGCAAGGGCTACCTGTGTCGTTACAAATACATGCTGGGTAAGGTTTCATATGGTATGAAACCAGCACTCCTCCAAGACATGCCACCGCCGCTGTGTCCCTGATCTCAGGTCAGAGAGCATTTAGTGCTAAGCTGATAGCAGAAGGAGGTGACATGTGGACGGGATATTTATCTTATTCAAGCAAAGTTGACGTCACTCATCCTATGTTAAACAAAAAAATATGATATTTGCTAGCTTCTACCTGTCACTCATCTACACACCACACCTATATCTTCCTTGGTGGTACTAAAGGGGCGTATACATACTCGGGGTTAGAGTGTGTGGGGACGTTTATTAGAGTGCCAGTAGCAGGAGAAATGGAGAGTGTCAGAGCCGGTGGTTATGAGAGACTGTGGGCGGGCGGGGGGGGGGGGGGGGTGGAGCGGTGCCACTGCTTGTTCCCGACAGGCAACAGCATGAGAAAGCCCATGACGGCGGAGGAACCAGCGTTTGGAAGACGCCTATGAGACCTAGGTGGTTGCCGGGAAGAATCAATATGATCACGTGGTACTCCTTGGGACTTGGCGCCCGGGCTTTCTGCAAGATGCTATCTTGTCCCCGCTGCGTAGCCATTGACGAGCCTAGTCGGTAAATGCTGGTGCAGGGGCCGAGGGGGTGGTCGGATATGTGCTGGGGGCAAGGGCAGGGGGGTATTGGGGTAAAGGGCAAAAGGTGAGAGGGTGGATTCTACGCAGCGGTCAGGTTCATTGTGGGGAGAGCCCCGGGGGTAATTGGTGATAGATAGGGTGAGTGGTGTTGTCAGTGTGACACCAAAGGTGAGGGAAAGCCTGGGTGTAAGAGGTGTACTTGTAATATCCCCCATCTCCGACACACACTCACCACACCTCAGAACCTAGACTCCCCGCTCGTCGGCAGGCTGGCGGCTGGCTTCGTTAATTAGCAAATATTATCTCATTAATCAGAGTCAGTAATAAGCGCTGCTTCCATCGGGAAACTAGGCGAATTAAAGAAGTCTTCATGCCTGACGGACGGACGGAATGACGGAAATCCAGGTACCAGTTCACAAAGCTAAGATACACGGTGCGTTTTTCTTACAGGGAGTTACATTCAGGAGCCTGGGATGGGATTAAGATTTAAAGCCGCGTCCTTTAGATATTGATCCTTAGCCGACGTCAGATATTTATAACCTATTTATCCCCATTGGAGAGGCTGCCATATCTATCCAGATGTCGTCCGCTAAAACACAGCGCTGACAGTAAGCGAAAACCGCGATGAGAGACAGAGTTGAGTGTACCTTTTCAACGAATCAATATTTCGTGACCTCCGGCAAATAAAGACACACATAAGAACACGATATGTTGGCATTGTCGGGCAACACTTGATAACACACTCATCATCTGTTGTTGGATCACAGGCGGTTCGCCCATGAACCATTCCCTCACCACCCCATCGTATGTCGGTCAGGATCACAAGATCTTTTTCACAAAAAATAAATAGACGATTCGTAGACATGTGTTGATGCAGGCACCTGATAGGAATATATTGCATTTCAGTATGGGTCCCAGCACTGACCTCTATATTGACTATAAAATTGCCCCATAGTACATAAAATTCTTACGTGATATAAATATCATACTGTCCAAACAGTAGCAGACTGTAAGCTTAGATATTTATTGATCCTACCTCAACAATCAATTTAGGACGACTATGATCTGTACTCAATACTTTACTCTGGAGAACCCGCTTTGTGGACATGTCTGGGTACTCTGTTGACAGTTTACAACCTGTTATTGGCAGATAACAAACCATTACGGTGAAATCAAAGCCTTAAGTATCGAGTTTTGTCTATTCTCGATACCTTAAGCGATCCACAAGTGGAATGAAGAGATGTTATAAATCATGATGGTGTACATGTGCATGTAAACTGTAAATTTTATATGTGTATACATAAAATACAACTGTGCGTTATATATACAAGCATTACCTAGAAATGCTTCTCTTATAGCTATAGTACTCGATGAAGGTAGGTGGGATGTAGTTAGACAATCCACTGGGATGGGGACAGGTACTGGAGTTGGCCGTCGGGAGTGTGGTCTTAGTTTATTGATTCATTGTCCCTGTCACCGGCTGATATAAACGTTGACATACAATACCTGCTACCTGCTGTATATCCATAGAGATAAGAAGCAGAGCCCTGCCTGGGGAGTCAGATACGGAATAGCTGGTATGTGTAGTTGATGATTGGCAGGCTGAGTTATGGGGATGGGGAAGTTCTTGGCATTATAGATGTCAGCCGTCACATTGCAACACCACTCTTCTTTTCTATGCTCAAGACATAGTGCTCAGTGGCCTTTTGTCTATGATATAAGAATATTAATTACTAATATCAGGCATCTAGGTTTAAATTATCTATGCCTGTCATTTAGAAAGAGCATCTCTTATATTTATGCCAACCAGACATGCCTTATATATCAGCAGTAGGCGTTGTGTAGTGAAATATATCCTAGCCGCCTATTTTTCCTTTTACTACTTTTATCACAAAGATTACGAACATCCAAATGTTGTAAAATACACTTCACTCAAGAACGAACATCCCTAAAGTATAATAGATAAATTGAAACAAGATACAATCATTTAATATTTTAGTGTCAATCACTTTGTATAGAGACACCTGAAACAGTTTTCAGAGCAATCCGTGCTCTTCAGTATTGATTTATACCCTTATACAGAGCGACGGGCGCAGAGACGAAACTTGGGCAAGTCCTACTCAGAGCAGCACCCTTACACATAGGTCAAGACTGGCTTCAGGAGCTGTGACCGTGGAGTAGTAGGGGAGGAGTATCATTACCGTTAGTGTGTGTAGGCCACTCCTCTGGTCTCCTACCAGGCTTACCAGAGTGACCAGTGACCGCAGTGACCTGGCCAGCGTGGCTTGTCAATCACCCCTATTTGCACACACTACCGAGGACCGGGTGTTTAGTGGACCACGGGACCGTCCACCTTCTCCACACTCGGCCTCGAGTGCATTTGCCCGGTGCATAATTCATCGCGCTCTCTGGGACTGGTGATGATATTCAACTGGCGGTGGCGGTGGTGGTGGCGGTGCTGGTACTGGGAGGAAGGAAAAGGACATGGCGAATTAACTATTAGCAACATTTCCCCGAGCCACTCGTCCAACCACCCACACCTCCACCCACACACCTTCTCCTTGCCTATACTCAGTTGTGGCCTCTTGTCTTTATTACACCCACATCTATTATGGAGTAAAGACTCAGATCTAAAACAGAGGTCTCAGAGGCGAGTCGTGTGCCTTATTTAGTAGCTCATTAACCTGCAGGAGCTTCTGTCTCTGAGCATTAGTTTGTAGGGTAGGGAGTGCCTAGGCGCGTGTTGGTGAAGGGTTAAGTGCCCAAGGGCGCGTGGGTCCACATAATGTATACATTTATCGTGTGGGTGGCGGTACATGACAAATTAATGCATATAAACATGCCACGGGGCGCCACGACCTGGCGGGCGCACATTGTTTCACACCGGCCACCTGCCAGTTACCAGCCAGCAGACGACAAGTGTTCCGTCACATATAGCTTGTCGCCTCGTTGTCTGTTCGCATGTCCCGATTCTCCCAACGAGTCTCAAGACGCACGTGCTGCCACCAGGCGTCCCACCCGGTGTCCGGGTCTCCGCGCGTCTCAACCCCGCGCGTCTCAACCCCGCGCGGCTCTTCTTCGGCGTCCTTCACGCACAAGGCTATTAGCCTGGAGTTGGCGCTAATGAGCAGGGCTTAAATGCCGGAGCTGCAGTATTAATACGGTTACAGTTATTGACTCTCCGTCAATAGTGAAGCCTCCCTACGGTTTGAGATCACGCAATAGTTACGAATCACTGCTGTAATAACCATTACCTGTGGTTTGTTTCCCAATTGACTTGAACGTCACTAAGGGGTCGATGTGTGGATTTAGTTTAGAAGAATTTGTGATTATGGTATAATGAAATTGCTCATATGATAAGATAGCTACTTGAATAGGAAAACGGCAAAATTATCCCATTTGTCGAAGTCCTTATTGTGATAGAATGCATTCACCTTTAAATAGCCTATGAATACACACGTATCACAGGAAGTCCCCATCCTGGTAGGCCCATGTCATCCTTCAGCAGTAACCACACACCTTTCCATCCTCTTCCTATACTAGCCCTCCTCTTCCAGTCAACTAATTTCACTGGGCTTTTGTCAGCCACGCAGCCATGGCTTCTTCCGATTCAACCAAACATACCTTTACAAACCAAACAAACCTTTACATACAATCTGTTTTAACCACCTGGTTACAAGCATTGCTGCCCCCTTGACATCTAACCTCTTCTCTTGTCTCCTGACTCGCTTCTCCTCGTGTTCTACCTGCCACTCTCCTTACACCACCCACACGCGCCTGGGGACCCGGGTAGAATACTACACACTGTCCTCCCCAGTGTGTACACTTACTGCTGGCCTCCAGGTGACTTGCCCTCAAAGACGGCTCCTGCCAGACACCGGGTAGGAACCAGTAGAGAGCGGCTCTCCCCTAGCCACCAGGGGGCATGGGCGATCTGTATGAGCGGGTTGATCTCTGCTGCACAACATGAACCACCGACACCCCCCATGAGGCATGAGGGATGGGGTGGGGTTACCTCGATTTAAAAACAAACATGAAAGAAGGAAATAAATCCCAGAACGAGGTTTGTGCCCGTAGGCTCCGATATTAGATTGTCCGAGGTGTCAGTTTTAGAAAAAATGTGTGCTGATAGATGCTGTATCAAATATATTGTCTCTTAAAGTCATTTAGGTAGGGACCGCCTTCATTTATTGTCTCATTAGCTCCACTTTAAACCCCATCTTCAAAAGAAGCTGGTGTTATGCTGTGTCCCGTATTCCCTACATGATATGGAAATAGACACTCGCTACTAAATGTAAGAAAAAGAAAAAGACTTGATAAAATGTCACCTGGATCACTCTCCCCAAAGGAGATTAGACTTTATGGCTCATTCATTATTACCAGGGCGTTGGAAGGACGGGAGCAGAAAGGATTAGTGGTTAATAACGCCATCCTTGCAGGCTCTTTGTCAAGTGCGACAAGTGTCTTGACACCATACCGAGATGTACAGCACACAGATGCGGTGCTAGATCCACATGGGATGTATATGCTCTGTATAAACAATCATGGTGGATGAAGTATACAGCTCACATATACACATCTGCATACTAAGCAAGATTCCGCGTTGAGTGTCGGGCCGCAGTGCCACTCTCCTCTGAATGGCGGCTGGGGCGTACTTGTAAACGGTCCTGTTGGCCACTACCGCCGTCATTTGTCAACAACTCATGCGCTCACTTGTCTCTCGCCTTGCCCAGACATTGCTTTCCCTTTAGGCTAAATCGCACGAGCTTCGTAATTATACAAGTGTATCGCTATTTGGCGTCGGTGGTTATTGTGTTTTCACTACCCGTATGGAATATGTTACACTTGGTTATTTATATGGATGGATCATGGTCATATTTAATTGTTTGATTTATTAGAGTTGTCAATTCGAACAATGTAGTAGTTTAAATACGCTCATTCAATACCCTTACAAATAAACATTTATAGTCTCTTTATTCGTGGCTGTCAGATTAAATTGACAATGTTTTTGTTTGGCTTTAAAGTAATGACATTTATATACGATGGGGTGTCAATATACTGTACGTGTGGATGGAGCGATTTATAGATAAAATTTACTGAAAGTAGCTCCTTCCGAGAAGTTACAGGATTGATATCTTGCAGCAGAATTACTGGAGTGTGCAGCGATGCTCCCAATAGCTAAAGCGAGCTGCCCAGCAGCTAAAGCGAGCTGCATGTACCCATCTGCCAGCACGTGCGTTTGCGTACTTCGTCTCACCATCCCTCCACCATTCCGACACCATCCCCACCACAACAACGCCTACCAGTACTCCCAGGACGGCGGCCATATGAACGGACCGGTGCACTGGTCCCATCGCCACACGATGTCTCTAGGAAACACTCACAGAAACCAGCGCGCATAGAAGGGCGCACGCGCACGGATACCCTGTATTCAGCGGGCGTCTCCCGCGCCCTTTTTGTCCGGGCCCTGTTGAAGTAAGTGGTGGCCGCTGTTTCGCGGCTCCTGCCCGTGACGTACGTCCCATTGTTAGCGTGGGCACCAGGGGGCGCTGTGTGTGACTGGCCGTGGTGAGGTGACCTTGGGTGTAAAATGACACCCACCCACCCATATCCCACCCCTGAGCGTTCACCCCATTAAAAACCAGGAAAAAATAGGTAAACGCCCAGAAAAAACAGTGACAGGCCAGGTGTGGGGCGGGGAGTCGTTCCTGTACAGATTGCGGCGTGGGGGCGGGGGCAGGGGAAGAGGTGGGGTGGGGGTAGGGGGATGGGGGGTGTAAGAGGCTTCCATGCTTGAGATTGATAAAAACTAGCTAATATCTATCGAGAAAGTTCCCACCAGTAACATTGGCGTTATAATCATGTCGCGAAAAACTGCCACAAACAAGACCTTCCTTTTGTGGAAAAAATAGTTCTATACATTTAGCAATATTCATATCATGCAGGCGGTATAAAGAAAGATAGTATTACACTCTCTATTACCTCAAGTCTAGTAAAAAAACGGCTACTGTATCAAATCATCGCGTATCATTAGGTGTCGCTTATTGCGAGAGTAGATTTAAAGTTAAAAGCTTATATCTGATTAAGGTCACGTCTGATACAGGCTTTCATGCCTTTTATCTACAAGAAAACACCGACTGCCTCATACCTTGGCCCCATTTCTTCATAAGAGCAATCCAAAAAGTCACGAAAGAAACAGCTGCCCCTTGATTCAGTTCCTACCTTTTAACAGCTCCAATTTTGAAATCTTCTTCCTTAACTAGGAGATGAGTAAGAAAATGCCATCACTCTTTTTTAAAGACTTTTACTGTTTTCGTGATATACAGGTCTCAGTACTCTAACTTTGACGCCATGTTGATTGTTAGTTACTTTTAATAACATCGCTTTAGAGACCAGTAAACTGAAGCGAAGAAGGCCAAATTTCTATAGCTAGATCGTAGGGGGTGGTAGTAGTAGATTGGTAGAACCTGATACAGTTATCCTGTCACTCTCTCTACCTCTATTTTGCCAGGTAAACTACACCAGAGAATGTCCACATTCGTACCACTTAGCTGCCTCTCAATAGGATTTCCTGCCAGTCGCCAAAGGGCTAGTTCTTTACAAAGAACCCGGCCTTGAAACAGGAACACTTCATTTCGACATGGGCAACGGATGACTTATAGACACATCAGTGTCTATTAGTGATATCTGGATTCAAACATTCTGTGAATCGACTCGTCACCACCGAGGCTTAAAAACCGTGCAATAATGCGCATCATTAGATAAAGTAAAAATGTGAGCAAATTTCGGCTTAGATGTGGATCGGAGAGGGAGTACCCCACCCCCACCACGCCTCTCCGAGGTTAAGAATCTTAAGTAGGGTTTACACTGGGGACTTGTCAGTGAACGTTTGGACAAAGAGTGTATTTCTTTCACCACATCGGGCACCCTCTCACTGTACACATAGAAAAGAAAAAAAAATAGGAAAAACACCAGAAGATTGTGAAGAAAAGCTCCCTCTGTCACAGCTTTGGAAAGGTTTTTAATGGTCTTATTTATGATCTAGACTTATTGAATAGACCCTAGTCCTGACTAGGAGCACCTTGTTTGAGTTTTTTTTCTCTGAGTTTTTCTTTGATGCCCTGTACCTGGGTTCTTTCCATCCATGACGCGGTTATCACAACGCCGTCAGTTAGGTCCAGATTAGTCACAGAGGTAAATTTTCATGGCAGTACTTACAGCTTGTGAAAACAGATGTATTGACTTTTTGAAGAGGGGGAACCCCTGTTATCAGATAGTTTAAGTGAAGTCATGTATTTTAGTAGTGACCGAGAGTGTTCCCCACGTGTTTCCTTTAGATGACGAAACCCAGTATTTCAAACACGCCTTTGTGTTCTTTATGGAATACGTTTGCATAAAGAATATTATCGTTGACTTTTACTTTGTTGCAAGTATAAAAGTCGAATTTGTAGAAAACGATATAGTTGTTATCAATAATCTAAAAGAGACCGCGAAAGAAACACAAACTTGTTGGCTGTCGTGTTTAAAGCTGGCTTCCCCTTTACCACAGTTGCATGTGAGTGTAATGTAAATAACTTGCAGAGCAACATAAGTAATATTCGTCATAGTTAAAGAAAATAAGGCGACCTGCTGTAAGGGTCATGGTTGTATGGCCGAACACTTCCCCGCTCAACTCCCCCTGTGAACCGGTGGAGATGTTTAGTACCACAGTTTAGGTGCCGTACTCGTGGGCTCTTGTGGGTTAGCTGAGAATGCCAGGAATGTTGACCGTGTGACCAGGTACAGGACCTACATTTCCCATCTCTATGCCGATTACAACGGTTTGGATCGGATTTAGGAAGTCTGGCGTCCACAGAGGAAAGCTCTGGGGCTGCAATTCTCTGTTCCTCCCTCACTTGATCACATGTTTTAAGGTGAGGAGTAGGGAGGCAGGCTTAACCTGGTAATTTGAAACCTGAATCATGGATCTCCCCCCCCCCCCCCCCCCCCCCACACACACACACATACACATACTTGACTCGCCGCTAGGTTAGTTGTCTACATGGATTAAAGTGCCTCAGATATATATTGGCTGTTTGGAAAATTTCAGCAGTAAAGGCAGGGAATATTCCTACTGCTTGACCTCATGATGTGTGTTGTGTGGTGGGTGGGTGGGTGGGGGATGTGTTTTCACGCTCCACTTCACATAGATGTACACAGTCCGTCCTGAATTCACCGGTGAGGTCAGCGAGACCCTAATCTTTGTGTGACTATTCGGAAAGCCCTCGTGGTCATCCTTCTTACACACGACTGACCCCAGCTCTCCATATCTTCATTCAACTTTTAAAAGCATGAATATTCAATTATGTACGACAAATTTAATAGTTCCGTGAGATAAAGCAAAGTCTGAATAGGTTTCCCGTTCTGTACACATGAGAAGATTATAGATATATTCAGTTGTATTTCGATCGTCAATTCCTATGAAAACAGGAACATAAATAGTTCAAACAATAATATCTCTTGCAGTCTACTTGTTATAGTCACAGTCTGAAAGCCACATTTTAGAAAGGGGTGTATGGAAAGGAACTTATATTTAAGCAGGTACTTAAAGCCTCTAAAGCCTTTAACCCAAACAAAGGAAGTGCATTGTACACGAGAAGAAAGCACGCTTGAAACGACCTTATAATATCCTCACTTATTGTAGAGATCGTTATTAGGTCTTTCATGTACAAGACACCGACTCGCAAATCTCGTTTTCTTGACATTTCACCAGGAATAATAGGCATCCGTATATGGAAAAGAAACATATTAGGATTCAACATATAATGACGAGTGAATCCGCCTATAGACGGCGTGGTTATGGTTTTGTTAGTGCGTGCCCTTTTGTTATATCGATTCCTTATCTGAGCGCACGGAGCTGACTCGGCTCTCTTAAACGGCTTTGTTTTAAACTTCTTAAAGGCCATCACGGCGGCCAGGAAATCGGATTCATCGAGGTATTTAAAAAGAACTACATCAAGCGGTGTCATATTTAGTGAAAGATGGAAATTCTATTGAGTGAAGGTCTTCCGCCGAGGTTAGCATCAGCTCTCCTGAACACGTACAAAGTAGAGCAGCGTATACTCTAGGCGACGCAGATAAATGGGGAACACATTCAATATGCTGTACCGACACCTGATATGGACCACTCTTTGATGCCGATGAAGCTGTTTTCACTCTCTTCTATATTCATTTCGGTTTCCCTCTCTTCAATCGTTGTTCTCCTCCATAGCGTAGGAAAGCGAAAATTTGATGTGTCGGAATGTGATATAAAAAGATGAATGTAATTAGGATATTGGGTTTGTGTATATGCATTGATTTTATCCTGAAATATGACAATATCCAATACCCTACTTTACATAGTCAGAGATGGCAGTTTTCTACTTTTTCAAGGAAACCCTTGTTGTCATCTCCAGTTTGAATTTTTTTTTTTCAAGTCAGTTACTGTATAGATCTGTGATTATATTATTCAAAATGAACGACTTCATGAATGATAAACTATGGACATTCGCTGAGTTCCGTATTTTTAGTGTAAATAACGTCTCCTTACTTATCAATGCTGGGATGAGCTGGTACCTGTTGAGACTGAACACTCGTCGGGATTAGATCACTGTCACCACCTCTGCTCAGTGAATGGTGAGTGATGGATATGTGAATATGAAAAGCCTATGGTATTCAGCCCGCCCATATTTCACTCCTCTCACATACTCCGTCCGCATGCCAGCAATGACACTAGAAACAACCTCCTCACACCCTCACATCCTGTGTCCATACGCCACATCCCGCTCACCCACCTCCGCACTGAAACAATTAAGCTCCCCTCACTTTCACTCTCCCTCACACACGTGCGCGCTCTGCCGTGGCACGTGCATTGTTGTCGGGGTGCTATGCACGTCCGCCAGTCCACCCTCCTTCCACTGCGAGTTCTCCACTCTCCTCCTCATCTTCCCAGCGCCGGTGCCCACACTACAACATGCACTCTCAGATGTATGCGTTGCCAGCGCCGCTGATAGGCTGACCTAATTGTGCTTTGGCCTAGTTATCCGCAAAAGGGGGTCAAGTATCTGGGTCAGATTGCCCTCGGTGGCTGGGGTCTACCCGGCGGTGGTGGTGGTGGTGGTGACAGGAGAGGCGGTGATAGCGGCGTGCGGCGCACCCACCAGTGCTGAGAGGAGAACACAGTGTGCGTGTGTGTCTGTGGGTGTATGTCTGGTGTGGTTGGACTTGCTCTATGCCCAGCCGAGTGAGGCCTCCGCCCAGACGTGAGTGAGCACAGGCGGTATTTTCTCTCAGTCCACGAGGCTGAACGACCTCTGACCCGCAGGCCTGCCTGAACATGACCTTTCTGCACCGAAACTCCATCCAAACACATGTATCTCATAGTAGGACGTTATGTGAAACAGAACATGGTAACATGTTGAAGGGTTGCTGCCAATTCACTGTCTAGTGTAACACGGCATAATTTCCCTCGTTACAGAGACTAAATCTTCTTGGTGCCCTAAAACCGATAATTAACTCACACACGATTAATCAATGCTAAGGCTTTTATAACCAGGACAGTTTGTATGAGAGACGTAATTCATCAGAGTTGGCGGATGCTGTAAGATATGTGAAGTAAATTCTCTAAATTTGCATCGGCCTAATATGCGGTTTGTTTCTTATAGCTGGTTCTACTCCACAAATTACACATGTTTGTGGTTACCGTAATTCCTACACATTGTTTCGTCTAATGTGCGTAATCTTCATCAACTCTCCACTTCTTTTTGCTGAAGTCTTACGAGCTTGATTATAAAATTACACAGAGAATCATTCATAAAACCAACCGAAACCAGTAGTTTCTGTTTACCAGTTTTTAAGTAAATTTTAATTATACTCAGGTCGTTAATTAGAGATAGTAAGGTGGTGTCATTCAGGTAACTCGTCCCAAGAATCTCAGACTATGACCTTCCAGATTCAAAATAAGAAATAGACAGAAATCGATGTCTCATTTTGATAAGGAGAATGTACACCCGGCTATCACAGCACGCGACACCTGGTGGCAGGACGCCGGCGCACGCGCAGTACGGCGACCGGAAGGCATCTGTCAGTCGCCGTGACAGGAGACGAAGACCCGAGCACCGCACAAACAGCCGACGGGATCAGTGGTACTTGACTTAAAGGACTTGTGATTTCCGGGAAGGCTGATTCTTGCAACTAATGGTGGGGCTTCCTCCCGAGAGGCCAGCCTGTTGTGGCTGCATTGTGTCTTTGAGACACAAGCATTGCTTGGAGTGTGCCTTTACGTGCACAACCTAGCAATGTGTGTGTGTTGGCTGTTTACAATTTAAAGGTAGCCTGACAGCAATCACTGAACCATTTCTATTTGTGGTGTATCGATACGCATTCAATTCATTGGAGGTGGTAGAATGGCGAGGCTGCCATCACAAACCAAGTCGGTAACTAGAGCAGTCAACGGTAATACACTGTAGAGTGTGAACCACTCAGCACGGGCGGTGAGCGGCTCGGTTCTGTCCATGAACGTCTCACAGAGATGATGGTATCAGGAAGTGATCTGAAGTGATATTTAATGTAGCGGAGGCGGTCGGAGACCGTGCCAAAGGGGTTTCGTGCCGCCTGCTTAAGCTCTGCTTGAGCTTTGGTGTGGTGTGCATGTGGGCCCCGCGGCCGGCTCCCGAGGTCAGGTTATTAGTCACCTGAGTCGAGGGCTGCCGTGCCGGGAGGCTGTCAAAGGGCAACATAGGGGTATCTATCGATGGCGCCGGGAACCAGCGTCAATATGGTATGGCATCGCCCACCCCGCCCCCTACCGGCCAGCTCAGGGCACAGGGAGGGGCTGGGTGTCAAAAGGAGAGGGCTTCATAACGAAAGGAAAGTATCCAGGTGAAAAACATATCCATACTGATATATTTAGATTTGTAATTACATGTAGTTTATTCTGGTCTTCATGATCTTCAGCTGATGTTAGGATTCTTTGGTCGTGTTTGGTTTGGTCGGTTGACATTATTGATTATTTTATATATGAAATTAAAACATGCAGTCAATCACAAATCATTGGGAATCACTGAACTGTACCTACTGTGTTGGAAGCGAAGTCCTGTCTAACACTTACACACTGTACAAATAGATGTCCAAACCTTGTTTGGAACAATAATAGATTTATTCCTTACGCCTACTGTAGTACTAATGCCATAGTGCCCCAGGCTCATCAGAACAGCAACTCTCCTCCATATTTGACCAAGGTTAGTGTTCGAAGTGGGTAATTATAATACTATTTATAGTAGGCCCTATTTCATACGGCAGTGTTGATAACTTGCACCACAAGGAGCACTTGTTGCGTGTTAAGTTATTCATCAAACTCTTATTTAAAGTCTGGGTTGCCACGTGGGTATAATCATGAGTCCTATCACTAAAGTTAACAGTTAACTACAGTCTGTCCACCGACCGCTCCTACTTTATCCACTCGTCTACCGCTCACTGATCCCGTGCCAAAAGCATGCCCCATGTCCCACACCCACCTGGCTCAGCCCTCTGCCAGGAATTTAATTCCCCTCGAGGTGGAGGAGAGTGAGAAAAAGCTGGGCGAAACTGTACGGGCAGACGCTGGTAGAGAAGAGATGTGAGCCTACATCCACACCATACTCAGTAATATATGTGTGGGGAAATAGGACAGGGTATCGATTAATTACCAGACATCGGCTTATTTGATGTCGACGCCATGTCCCCTGACTTGTAAAGGCTCCGCTGTGATACACAGCCAGACTTGGTTTATGGTGTATATCCCCCCGTTGTTAAGGGTCATCACCCTAATATTTCTGTAGCTTGTCACACCTCTTCTCTGTATTATCAACAGCATATGTATCAATCATTTCACAGGTTCATATCTAGGACCTGTCAAGGTGTCTGACGATAATTGCCAGCAGATAATGCCATCTGGAGTAAGATCAGAGTCAACGTGGATGACCTTGGGTTGTGTTAATGCTTTTCTTTTTATTTGCCAATCCCATACCATGGCAAGATGACAATTGTTTATTCAATGAATGCTGTCAAGTCTTTTAAGTGCGTCCACAAATTTAGTAATTTGCTGTGTCCTAGTTTCCAAAAATACATCCCAATGCAATCAGTCAATCGTATATAGGAGTAGGAATAGGTCCTATATATATAGTGACTTCAGCTATATATCAGTGTTGATAATAGGATGTGAATTGCTTTACACCAATTTCCCGTGAAGTCGATTATTGTTGGATGGTGGTATATCAGGTGACTTTAAAAGCGCCTGCCAGACACCTTGTTGCCTCCCCGATTCCCTTCTCCACCCTTACACACCTCGCTAGCTCCATATGGATGCCCCAAGGTGGATTTTGAAGATTGTGGTCCCCATATCCTCTCAGATCCTGCCTGCACTCAGTGGGTCCTGTTTCATAGAGTATAAACAGTCGGCGGGTGCTAATCGGGCGAGCAGCTCGGGGGCTGCGGCTCGCGCCCCGGTTAGTCCCGTCGACGACGAGCGGCTCCGTCCCTGAGGCGCTCAGAGCTGCTCGCTAATCTTGGTGGCGGGTAATTAATCCAATGAGGTGCCAGTGAGACGTGATGGAGGTGGGTGTGGCGTGGGGGGATCGGTCACATTGCACCAAGCTAGCAGTAGGCACCGCTACCTCAGCGATATGGAGCTGCTCCGATCACTGCTCGACTGACAACAGAACAAGCTGTTTATTGTGTACATCAGTACCCAGATCGGCGACGTGGTGCGCTCCAGCGAGGCAGTGTGGTTTATAACAGTATCAAGGCAATACCTACAGATAAACTGTTATTGATTGGTACCAGGGACCTTCCTGAATAGTAGAATATGCCGCTCATAGATTCCAGTGGTAGTTGGTGAAGCTAACCGTCATGTGCATGATTACGGTGGGTCTTTCTCGTAATGCCTCTTCTGCTTTGGTTGAAGTGGGGGGAAATGTAGATACAATGTCAGCCTGGATGAGTGAAGTCTTCTATGTCCTCTATAATTCTACGCCACTGGTTTGGTACTCCTTTCAAAATATAGAGTCCGGTGAGTCGGTGCATGAATACCATATGTGAAAAAAACTAGTTATTATCGCATCAGGGCTAGGTAAATTTATTACTGGTATATTTTTTACTACAAGTGTCATGCGTTAGAGATTATGACCCCGATAACGGTGAGATCCGTGCATGCTCCCTGGGTAACAGGAGAGAGTCAGGCTGAGATGCAGACATCAAACACGCGGGGAGAGGGAATATCAGGCTGATTAAGACACTTTGATGCCGCTGTGCAAAGGAAAAGCAAAACCCCTTCAGCTGAAACCCCAATTAAAGAGAGGTCCTGTAGACCTTAAAATGTTGGGAGCTTCGGTGTTACCGGAGTGTCTAGGTTGTCCATGAGGTATTATGTCCTGGTATCCATCCCCTCTTACCCATACACACTTCCCAGACACGTCACCTACTGGGCTTCGACCTCAACATGCTATTATTTACCTGACGTTAGATCTTAACCTCTGACATAGGCGGACTGTCTCAACCGTCTGGGCGGGGAAGAGCACGTTATCCCTGTGCAATCCGGGCAGTCGCCAGGGTCCTATCTCATGGAGCCTCATAAAGTGCCCCTGACTGGGTGATAATCTGCTAATTGTCGTTTTAATATGCCACCGAAGAAATTCGAAGATTCCTTTCACAGCGTCGTGCTAAATTTCCTTTAGGAGAAACCAGACTAACAATTTCATTTAGGAGAAACCAGACTAACACTGACAGCACAAATAAATCTTTGCGAGTAAATATTACCTATGTTATCGTTACAGGAATTGGGTTACAGGAATTGTTCATATATTTATGCAGCGCTTCATGCCATTTCACACCCATTTTATATGAAACCTACATATCAATACACCATATGCTGTATTGATAAATAGTGTTCCTTTCGAAATGATGAAGTATGTTGTAGCTTTTTTTGTTATGAAGGACATTGATGCTTAACAAAAAACGGATGTTGTTTTAGTCGCAACAGCAGGTATGGCTGCTCTCACAGATGTCCGTACTTAAGGACTCTCGACCAGATAGTATAGCCACGAGGCAGTCGTTACACCTTCTGACCTTGCGAGCAGCTCTCACCGCTCCGTGCGACCCTGGTTACGGCCACCTGTCGGACCTACACGCAGGGTGGTGACAAGGCATGCGCAGGGACAGTCTCCCAGCAGAGCCTCTGGAGTAAAGATGGACCTGCGTGTCTACACGCCTTGGTTTAGAGAAGGAATGTGGGGTAATGAGTAGAATTTTCTGAGGGTATGGATAGCATAACATTGTGATCAGTAAAACCGTGGGGCTGTGGGGAAAATGACCGCGATTTCTTTAATATACTTCTGTTTCTATTCCTTTGCTGTCATTGACCTCAACTATATGTACAACCATTTCGTGCCACCGCTTTTGCCTGTAGCCATAGCCCGAATCAAAGCCTGTGACCCTAGCTGTAGACTATGACCTTAGACATAGCCATACGCTATATCTGGCGACCTCAGTGTGTCAGCCACTTTCGCATTGCACTGGGTTGGATCAGGAAACGCCCCCTTCCCCAGCACCCACCTCCCCAGAACAGCGATATGGTAATTAGATTGATGGTGTGTGCGATTAATCAAGGGCTCGTGGGAGCGGAGGAAGGTGGGAGGTAGCGGCGGTGTGGGGGTGGAGACGGAAGGCGCCTTCTCCACCTCCTCCTCCTCCTCCTTCTCCCCCGCCTCTCTGTTGTTGACATGGTCAAAGACTGCTCCGCTAATAACCATCTCCATTTCACCAATGTTGGCACTGCCTCTGAAATGCATCCATTAGATAGAGTTGGCTTTTTTTGGGTTATAGAGAGCTGTAGCTGCTGCCTTTTTGCCAAGGACTTCATCAGGACTGCCTCCCCCGACCAGAGTTTCTGTCGCCAGCGCTGCAGCAACCACCCGCCACCGCTCGTAGTCTGTTTGACGAGAGTAAAGGGGGCGGAGGAGGGGGCCCTACTCAGTCATTATACCCCCACCCTTCCCAACGTTCTCCTTAGCCGCTTAATTGAGTAAAAATTATTTAGTCCGAATTGACATTTTCCACCTTGTCGATGTGTGATGAGCGATATTAGAGTGATGTATTTTTAACCGCCACTGCTTGTTGTATAACTGCATTCCAGTCGGCGTGTAATTCCCGCGCCAAAGGTCACCGCCTAATCACGTTCAAAAATTGCCGAGTATATTTGTGGACCGCTGTGTATTTGCTCGGGCGCGGTGTGGGTCCAGGAAGTGCTTCCTACAATTAGTCAATCTAGCGTGCTGTAGTGGGAAACTGGCCGAGACTCGGCTTGGAGACAGACTCGTCTGATCGCCAGTTAAACGCGCGAGGTGTGCGGCGGAGGATTGTGAGACCTGGGGTTGAATGGCTTTCAGAGCCTGTTTGTCACAGATGCTGGGTAATTCAATAGTGTTTTTTTCCTGCACCGGGATCACTTTACAGTTCACAATGTGGATACAGGAATTTATTTCTTCTTGTGCCAAATGTTAACCTTTAATCTTTGGGATTCATGTTTAAGTGCTATGTTAATATGATGTACCAGACAGACCTATTTTAGTTGATTCCTAAATTCTGAGATATCATGTCCGGAGTTGGGGCGAATTATGTAGAAGTTGTTGGGATAAGGGGAATCAGGAAGGAAAGGATTAAGTTAAACACTTGTTGATATCTCGGAAAGGTCAGACGTTGACACTACCAAGTGGATACGTGACAAATAGAAGTCAATATTACTTGAACTTTCAGTTACCAAGTAGACTTTCTTTATCACTCAGTTGAACAGTCCATATTGGACCGAAGAGTGTAAACAGAGACCGGAAAGTGTAAACAAATTTTGGATCCGTCAAGCTTGTTCTTTTTCACGCAGGATATGATAATCAAAGTAGGCAGAAATACCATGAAGCCGTAAATTGATATCTATAATACCAAATGGATTTTATTTGGCTTAGATACTCGGAGCACATAACTAGTGAATATGTATTACTTATTTATTTTGTTAATTAGGGGATTGGACACATTTAGGAAAAATTCAAATGAAAAACATAAATCCTATTCTGACATTAGAGCAGCACGATGAGTTCAGAATGGTGAAACTGTGCCAAGTTTTCCTTTGCCATTTATTCTAATTATTTATAGTGGATATCAGTACTCTGTCATGACTTTATGTCTCCCCTCATGTTCGTTGCCAAATATTTTCTCTCCTTCCTTCGTATAAATCACACTAAATCTAAGATAATCCTAGGAATTAGCATTAGGTAATACGCTCATTATTAAACCAGTGTAGACACAGGTGTCGTGGCCTAGTTTTTTTTATTTTTATCATTGTCGCACATAAATATCGGCGAGGTTAGAGAGGTGATATCCGGCAACGGGGAATAAATACAAACACAAAAACAAAGAACAACCATGGAAAATATTTCAGTGGCGCTGTCATTGGCATGCGGGCCCGCCAGTGATATACAGCTATTATAGCACAATGTAATGGTGATTGACCACTGACGGGTTAACCTCTGCTGAGGAGGTGGTCCCCACGCACCACCAACCCTCCTCCTCCAGCCACACATTGTGGCATTGATCAGGGGCTGGACACTGGCCAGACGTGGACTGACGCTCCCGGTCACTGCATACCACACCTGTCCTGTCTCGCCGACCGCTAGGTCACACAGACCCATCACATGAATATGACCCGGCCGTGGGACTGAAAAGACTTAGATTTAGGGTTTCTCAGCCACGACAGAGGATTATCCCTGGAGCTGACGCTTTTTGGATATAACTTGTATTGCTAATTATCGTTCAAATATACCCCCTGGGTAGGTGTGATGAAGTCTACGCACTTCTATATCCCCACACTGGTTGGTTTAAAATGGTGTCCCAATATACATAATTGTTATATGCATCAGGCGCAAAAGTACATGTATAATGCATACAGAGCCATCGGTAGTGTTGCCAATGGGGTATATATTATATTACATGGAGTGTTCCACGTTGTATAGTAACCCTCAGTTATTCGTGAATGTCAGAATTTACAGAAAAATGAGGTATGAATTGTTATGTTTAGAGGAAGGATATTGTATTCAGCTATTCTTGCTTATTGGGCCAATCACCTTCTATTTTACAAAGGTTATCATTATCGATGGCTAAGGATGTAAATACCTAGATGGAGTTACAAACTAAACGTGCGCACGGGACTCAACCGAATCTTCCTCCAGAGTGAATGGTGTCCCAGTATACAAAGCAATGACATGGGTCCTCGACCTCTTTCCAAGTCCTCACATTCATACATGTATGTCTACATTGATGGGCACATACTATATACATTTGAAGATTGCGCAGCATGCATCGCCTACCCTATCCTTATTCCTTCTGGTATTTACCTGAGAGGTGTATCAGACACACCTGAATCTGCACCTATTACACGGTATATAGCGGTGTGACACACGGCTGTAAATCCCGGAGGAGGCACAGACATTGTTTAGTGTGTAAATAAGTGGGTCCTCTGAGCTTGTGTCTTTGTGTCAATAGGACAAGCGGGGCATGACAGCTGTCAGGCATAGAGCAGCCTACCTCTATCACCTCCCCCATAACCTACCCCTTCTTGCATATCCTGCCCCAGCACCCCAAGCCTGCCCCTAACTCACGTTCTATTGTACACAAATACCCGCTACACTTTAACCCCCGTCGACCCACCCAGCTAAACCACTCAAGCCCCGGGCACAAATGACTAACAAGTCCACAGCGTCTGCCAGTGGGAGAAAATAATTCCGAGGGTTAGCATTTCATCACCATCACAGAGCATTCGCGATGTGCTCCCTGTAAACCCTGCTCCTGAACTTGTATTGTGCTCTTTTGATTTGAGATGGGATGAGGGGTGTTATTAGCTAAGTGCTCTGGTTTAGATTGTTTGAAACGTACAGAAAATATCGGTCACATATTACTTCATAGACGCTCTTATCTGTTTATTCTACGTTCAGTAACTGTCACTAAATCAAGACATGATAATGTTGCCCTACTGTATTGCTCTTTTATCTTATCTCCTGTGATATCCTATGGTATTGAGAGTTTATGAGACCTTTTACAAGCCCAGCCGGGTGACATTGGTATAGTATATTATATTTAAAGAGGAATTAAACTGAAGTCAAACGAAGATAGACATCAGTATTGTATAGGTACTATAGGTCATACAATACCTTTATAATCTATTTGCATGTTGTATAAAAAGAAATAATGTTAATAGACATGTAGCATGTGTTCTTGTCTTGAATAATGTCTAGGAGGTGGGCTATTTCAAAGTCGATCAGTAAAATGAAAGCGAAGAAGTCCCACATAACAGGGTGCACGCAACAAAATGTCTCTCCAAACCAGGCCCCGAATTCGTGCTCGTTTCATTCTGCCAGATTCTGGAGTAATTACTGTCATCTCCATCATTCCAGCGAGGGAGCAAATTTAGATTTTTGCAAGCGCGTCTCTCCGGAGACAGAGGGAAAAAATAGCTGTATTAGGGAAATCGAATGTCAAGTGAGCAAGTCGGGAAGCCCAGTTATGCCATCCGATGCCCTTAGGGCGGGTGGGCGTTTTTTCCCCGACTCATCTTAGACCTTTTGGAAGGGCGCGTGTTTCGCGGCGGACTATGTGGCGGAGGCGGAGGCGGCAGGATACAGCAGTGCGCCGCCCCTGGCAGGCTTCCTCAGCCCGGACTGTTAGCGTAGAACACAGAGCCCCGGCATATTGTTCCAGACGAGGTCATGTTAGGGCAGACGATGGAGATGTATTTGTACTCGAGTCTGCCGCTGTCTTTCATCACCAAGCTGAGGTTTGGTGGGTGTTTTTTAGCGTTAGGTATACATGTGTTATCAGGCTTGCGATGTCGTGATTTAATTAATGAAGCTCCTTCAGATTAACGCGGCGCGCGTGTTAATGGTAATTTCCCATCTTACGCACCACTGGCAGAAGCATCAACGATTTAACGTCGCCTTAGGTAATCTAGCACGCATCTCCCTGAGTGGTCTCATTGAGCAACGATCCTCAATGTTCAACAAATTATATGTCATGTTCAAAACTTCGATTTTTACTTTGCTGATATTTCAATTATAATCATATTTCGTAAGATGTTATTTTCTATTTACGACTGCACTTGCCTTAACCAGATAATCACAGTAAGGTCACTCTTGGCGATCAGAACTTTTTAAATGATCGGTGGAACAATTCTGACGGGCAAGCATACGATGGTGTTATAAATATTCTATTCCTGATATCATAGTATTTTCTCATCCCAACACCGTGAATGCAAATAAAAACATCAAATAATGTCTGGCATACGGTATTGTTGTGGATGACGCCCCACCAGGTATAGGGCGGCCGTCGGACGATTGGCTCTGACAAGACAATTTGAGACGGGCGGCGGACAGTGAGACCAGGGCTGTCAGCCCTCCCTATCATTACACTGATTGTTATGTATGTCTCAGTATTACTTTAGGCCTCGGTCGAGTGGCACTGGACTGATGGCACTTGACTGCCACTGTGACATTCACATCCGCTGGTGGTGCTTCTTATGATGCAGGACAGTTCTTCTAGTATTTCTTACGGCGCTTCTGATGTATGGTACTTCACTTAGAGCTTTTTTGTGATCCTTTTTGTCATAGATGATACGCTGCTTAAGGCTTCTTGTGGCCCTTCTTGTCATACATGATACGCTGCGTAAGGCTTCTTTGTGGTCCTTATAACACATACATATTTCGCATAGAGCTTCTTGTGGTTCTTATACAGGAAACTATGCATGAAGCCTCTTGTACCATTCATTATGCATGACACTTCACAGATAGTTTCTTGTGGCACCTATCATATGAGTTGCTCCTCATGGAGCTTCATGTAGTGTTTTTTTAAATATCTTGTCTCACACTTCACATAAGAGCTGCGTGGGACACATCTGTTGTGTGACTTTTCGCATAGAGCTTCTTGTTGCACAGCCCTTCAGTGAGGCAGCACTATAAAACGGGCAAACGGTCCCACTGCTACAAGCAGACCAAAGTTGAGTTTATATACCTTTCAAGAACCAGATAGGTAAACAAATTAGTCAGTCTCAGGACATAACTAGCCTACCGAGACGTAAAACAGCACAAAACAAACATCCTATCACGCACGACTCTTTACAGAGACCTTCTTCAGGTGTTTCTCTTATGATGGATGAGGCTTCTCATAGAGCTTCATTACGCCCCCACTGGGCTTCATATGGCGCTTTAATGGCGCTTCTTATGGTTCCTCACGCGTGCTCTGCTTGCGCTTGCTATCTCTGCTACAAGTCCTCTCATGCCTTCGCAATGCACCCAGCGAGAATAAATCAATGGTGTATGAAGAGGAGGCGAGGACTGCGAGGCTCAACGACAAAGAGGTCTCGAATTGCGCCAGCCAGACGACGAGGGAAGTGAGTGATGTGTTTATATGTGTTTGTATGGAGGAGGGAGGGGGTGTAGCAGAAGGTTGACAGTTAACATATAGAAAGTCGGTGTGAGGGGTACAGGTGGCAACAGGATTCAATGAATGCTTTTCCTTGCCATTTTACTGTTGTCAAACACCATCATATCACACTACACATGGTGGGGTGGTTATTTTGGCATGTGTATTACATAAATGTGTCAGAAATAGTAGTATGAATGTGTAAAGAGATAATAACGCTTTTCATTCACTCCAAGAGGACGTCTCTATGTTAGCACGAAATCAGACCTCTTATATTTAACATAAGTTTATAGTTTGAAGATACAGGAGGCTATTGTATCCAGCCCGCTGAAATGCCTTGAAATACAGAAAAAAAACATAGCTTCGAATCAGGGAGGCTATATTGATTTACTGGAATTGTTACTAAATATTATGGACTTACTAAATACTGGATTATGAAGGACATACGGGTGTTGAGGCGTTATAAACTACATCCAGCTTGTTCTGGTCACTCTCAGGCACAACGGGTGCCGTAGTCTTGAAGGAGAGGATCTTGCTGTCCATCTTTATGCCCGTTGAAGTTGTCGCTCATGGCTTCGCGGTCGTTAGAGGCCGCTGACTGCTTGGTGGTGGTCCGTTGCTGGTGCCTGAGGTCGAACCCCAACCGAGTGTTCCCTTTCTACATGGTGCTTTCGATAATTCCCCCCCGGTGAATTTGAGGTGTTTCTCCGCCGTGTCTTGGACCTAAACCATTCCTCGATCCTTTAGTCATGTTCACTGGAGTTCTGGTGTTCTGTGTACCAATTCAGCATGGAATCATGCGGAATTGTTGTATTTCCTTCACGAGAGTCTTATTAATGGTTCGTATTACCAGTAACATCAGAAACCAATACACGACACCACTGCCAAGGCACCTGAGAAGAAGGACGCGAGCCTTTTAATGAGGCCCTCACAGGCACTTTATGTCAACCCTCCGAATCGATTGCGCTGCTGGTGAGTGAACGCGAATCCCCTTGAAGGCTTACACTCGTTTATGCCAAATATTATCCGACTTATTACACTTATTGATTCAAGCTCGCCTACTTGGGAGAGCGCCAGTTTCTTAACCCTGGGGCTCGGAGGCGCCTTCAGCCGCCCACCTCGTCTTAAAACAAAACCCAAACACTGAGCGGGAGGTCGCCTCGTAGTCTTTGTTTGATCAGGTCTCCTCTCAGATCACTCTTAATCAGATTGTGAAAAGTTTGATTATCAATATGACTCGGTTGAAAAAGGTAATATCAAGAAAAGCAAATCTCCTACTAAAATTGAATGTATGAATGGAGAGTACCCGTCCAAGTCTCAACCCAAATCATTCGTTTTTTAAAGCCTATAGAGTAGCGACACATCGATTCTTCCCGATCACGTCTTTGCTTGATCGGTCAGAATCCATTTTTGTATATTGGCAGTCATTTACCATGGCTTTATTGTAGAATAATTTGTAAGAATACGGGAAGATACTTTCCCGGAGAGACGTTATAAATAACAAACTGGCATGACTTCGCATGTACTTGAGCTTTAATGTTTATTGATATGAATAAAGAAGAGTTTTTTCTCGGGTGATAAAACAACAACAAACAATTCATGTCTGTTGTCGAATCTCGCAAGAAAAATGCAATATTATCAAGAAAGGGTAATGGCATGGGTCACATGTTTTAAGTGCATGCCACACGATAGCCACTCACGGGTTTATTGAATGTATTCTAATACGTCTGCACTGCTCATCGGATCGATAGCAAACGTTCATGGGAGCTTCAGAAGTGTTAGATCTAATTTGATTTTCCTTTGAGAGATATAATTTATTGATTTACAGATGGATATACGTTATTCAAATATGGGGTTTATTGAAGGGATGTAACTACTAATATATATTACATATCGTCTAGACGTCAATATAGAACAACTCGTGAAGAGAGGGCTCAAAGGCTGTGCAGATTAGAGAGGAACACCTTGACAGTAACAAGTTGTTATCGGTATTGGCTGTCATCTCCTACTGAAGAGAACCGCGTAACACGCTCATGCACAAAAAATAAACAAAAAATGGATCTAAAAACACTTGCAGGAGAAAATATTATGACAGAAGTCGATGCTTCGATTCCTACCTTCCTCTCCTGCCTGCTCTTGAAAACAGGTCATGGTCTAATAAGATATATTTATTTCAACCCCCGCTACCATTTAAAAAACCGACTTGCTTGATAAAAATGCGAAAAGGAATGGCATCATGACAAGATCTGTGATGCCAAGAAACGTGGTCAGGGTGAGGCTTTTTTTTATGGCGACGGTGTAAAGCCTAGATTTTAATAGGTCCTCCGAAGCTAACTACACCTGGGGAAAAAACAGCGGGAAAAACTGATTAAAAGGCTCCGTTTGGGATTTGATCTTTTTAACTGGGGCAAAACAAGTTTAGTCGCGTGTCCTGGCGGGCTTTCCGTGACCAGCTCCATGCGGGGACAAAGTGTAGAAAGCAGCTAGTCCCAGAAAAGAAAAGAAAAAATGCATTGACAGCACAAAGCAAGAACATAAAAACATGAGAATAAAAGTTAAAGTGGGAAAATAAGTAGAAAAGAAAAAGAAACCACGAATGCTTGAAAAGAGAGAAAAAAGACTTGTAAAATGGAAATAATAAATAGAAGTGGGTTTTATTGCCTGGACCTTGGCAAGTCTACGGTAGCAGCTAGCAGCCGACCGCTTGTGTCTGGATCGACTGGGGACATAATAGCTACTGTTATAACAATTTCCTTCCCCAGCCAGGGCAGCCGTTTATCAATCAAATGCATTAACACATGCCTACTTGGCGGGAGCTGCGGGGCCTCCCGCCTCCTACAAACATAAGGTACTCACTATAGGCCAATCGTAACTTCTTCATACACACACACAATGTATCACGCCTTTCCCTCCCGATAACTACTATTTATTATAAGGGTACCTGGATTTAACGGTCTTAGGGAATATAATCTGTATTGTATTATAATGGCAGAAAGTGCCACAGGTGGTGGGGCAACATTTTGAAATACCTCATATCAGTTTTATGAAATGTTTGTGATGATCACATTAGAATGGCCACTCTGAGCACGTGAAGCAATTTTCTTCTATTTTTTCAATAGATTTTCGTGTTCATCACTAAACCGTGTTAGCCTAGGAGTCCCAATGGTACGAGTAGTGAAATGAGAACCTATTGAGTTTATTTAATATGCTGCTCGCTTAGATAGAAACGTGTCGCCTCTTCCAGCCGGAATCTCATGAGCTCTGAATGAGTTCATACTCGGGAGGTTTTTGACGTTGTTATCTCAGAAAATATATGTGAATTAAAAGCACATTAATGTTTATGTCTAGATGTCATTAAATACTAATGTAAATCTAATTATACGTACAACATACTGGAAATAAATCAAGTGTACCTTGCCTATGACTCTTTAATATAAATTACTTTCATCTTAATAACTGTCACTTTAATTATTCTCTCATTTTAATGACACACATGTGACGGATAACTCAACAAGTAAAATAAGAACATCATGTGGAATATCAGACCGAGAGGAGGTGATGTAACTGTACTCAGTGAGATATATAGGATAATCCATGAGAATGAGAGAACAGCACCGGTTATCAGTGTGTCAATGTGTCAGTATATGTATATACGAGATTAGATAAGTGCTGGTGCTATCCTCATCTCAAAGGTAGGCACGGAAATATTTGCTTACGTGTATGCAGTATGTATGTGGCACTTTGTAGGTCCCTCACTTGTGCAATGACCACTTTATTCTATTCTATTTATCATCTTTTGCTTTACACGATGCGGGGGTCTTGACGTTAATTTAATTTCAGGATGATTTCCAACAGTTCCCCGATATCATGATACAGGTAATGGGATACCTATCCCATTTAAATATGTCTTAAACTACAACCTTCTTCAACATTTGAGTACAGGGAAAATAACTAAATAACAATAGAAATAGGGTTGTGCAAATACATGCATGGGAACTACATTCGTGTCTGACAGATAATCTAGGATCGAAGAAATCTTTCTTAAAAACGGGGACAAATCCCCGAACAACTAAAGTACCGAAAAGAAGCCACATACACGATCAGTAGGAGTTAACTGGTCATCTCAGCACGGACCCTCCCTCTCTTCACCTCAATCATGCCTCCGTTCAAATGAACAAACCCCGGTCAATGGGGCCCCGACACGCCATGCGGCTGCTGGCCGCGTCCGTCCGTGACCCCGCGACCCGACAGTCACTGGCCCCATTGGCTAACGGACATTGGTGGTCTCTCCAGCAATACAGAGCCTGAAAGAGGGAGCTGAGCGTGGACTCCTCTGCGTTCTACGCGTGCACATACACACCCACTCCACACCATTGCTATCTTCACCGAGACCACCTGAGCCACGAACACCCAAACCCCTCCGCTCGGCTGCCATCTGCACCCCCACTGAAGCAGCTGCTGCCGGGCCGGGTTCACTCTATCTGGGACACGCGTGGTTGTCTCCACCGCCGCATGGAGGCAGCACAGGTCGTGATCCCGTGTGGCGATTGGAATCCTGGGACTAATCGTAACTCGGCTCCGCACAAACGAGTATTTCTCTATACTCGCTGTCCAGACGAAGGATCGGGACATCTGCAGGTGGTTGGGGAGGAGTTGGAGGAGCGTGGGGGGTGAGTGGAGGATTGGAGCGAGGCCTTGATCAGGATCCAGCGGCGGAGTGGACTGGACGGGGTTTGGGGATAATAGGAGGACGGGCGGGCCGTACCGACGCGCGGATTAGGCGGTTAGAGTTGCGATTAGCGCGGCCACGGTGGTTTATCCACCGACCAAATTAACGGTTGGGGCAACGTAGCAGACGCTTCAAGGCTGACACAGACATTGTGGGCAATTTCTGGCAGTTCGTCATGACTCTCCTATTCGATATGGGCCTCTTGTACGGAGGAACGGCGACAATGCTGCGAGACTAAATGATCGTCCATGTTACTGTCCCTCAGAGTACCGGCAATTGATAGTTAATGTAGCGCTGGCAGAGGTAGACTTTGACTTTGATAAATGGTGCCTGACTTTGATAAATGGTGCCAGAGATATAGGGCTGTAAGAAGCATTGTGTCATACGATGGGCATTACGGGATAACCGTCACAAAGTGTCCATAGTAAATATATAGGAAGTCTGTATGGACATACCAGGCGCATACAGATATTTAGTATTCTCCGGGCTGCAAAAAGGGAGCATACGGAAAGATATTGCATATAAAACAAATAATGCATAAATAAAGTCAAATAAAATTGGTTCGCCACCAGTCGGATAAAAGTGGATAATAAATACAATATGGACTGGTTTTTGATAAAAGCGACTGTATGTTCCTCGGAGTTAATCCTACGCAATATCCTCGCATGTGCTCGGATGTTGCTACGCGTAAGCTCCTCGGAGCATACGGCCGCACGTATCTGAAGCTAGTCAATATTGTGTATGTATGAACGTTGATTTATGCTCTCATTTATGATAACCAAGGAAGTACTATTAACCAACAGGCTGCTATACTCACACATGGTATGAGTATAGCATATCCGCCCACTACAAAGTCCTAGGTAGTTCAGGGAAGGGAATTTCCCTTGCAAATAATTATGAAATCATTACAGTGTAAGACTTGAGCAAGTCTAGGCCATCACCAGATGCGCATGACGCATGTTAGGAGAGCGGTGCGAGGTGACAGAGGGAGCCCATCATTGACTCCTGAGAGTTGCTCACGTGTTGACTATCTGAGGCCGTGGAGCAGTTGGTGCAACTCACCGTTGGTAGTTCCATATATGGAGAGCAGGTCTGAGTAGATGTGAGCAGGGTTCCCCGGGCATATGGTTAATAGCGCTCTGACGTGTCAGCGCGGGTGGCAGAGGGAGCGCCACTTGAGAGATGCCGTACGCTCACGAGTATTCTTTAAAAAGCTGAGAGTTACTCGTGGTTCAGTGAAGAGTGTCACTAAGTGCAGATTTTACATCCGGTTTTTACTCATGTCGAAAAAGAGAGAAGGAGAGAAAAAGATGTACATGTATTTTTATCAGGTTCTCTAAAGTCATGACTTTTCGACAAATTAAAATTGGATAAAATGAAAATGAGAGCAAAACGTATACATGAAGAAAATAACGTTGCAGGTCAGGTCGATGCCTTTAATCTTGATGTACACGCCCAAGGAGAACTTATAAGGCACCTCTGTTAGCTTATTGTTAAGTGCCACCGTGTTTATCCCTCTTTAGTGTATTATTCATCAGTCCTATAATCAATTCCACTAACGACGCGACGATAGAGATACATTAAGATCAAGTGTCAGCATTGAAATTAAAATTACCATTAAATGATTGAATGGGAATTGTTTCTCGTTTATAGAGAAAACGCAGGCAGTGGGGGTTCTTTTTGCTGCCGATCGAATGAATGATTTAGGCAACCAGTCGTTGCCATTTCAAAACAATTACCAAGGGAGGGATAGACTATCGAGCATAGACTAGCTGAGTATGTGGCTCCTTTAACATAGTATTTCTTTTCTGTGCTGGTGTGGTGGTGAATAAAAACTTGTCAGATAAAACAGACGACAAGAGACAAAGGACTGGCGTGACGGTGATAGCAAAACACCTTCAAGTTAAAGCCAACGGGAAGCAAGCATATATACATCTTATCAAACCCCTTCAGTATCACTAGCGTAAACACTGGTTACTGGCTTATTTTACAATTGTAATATTTTTTCCTCTTCAGCAAATTTGGTCTTAGGTTTCCTATTGCCAGCTTGTATCAGACGCACGACTTGAACAAAATGAGATTTTTTTGCAAATTAAAAAAAAGGGAGATAAAATACACCAGAAAAAATCCAAACGTCTCCAAAACCACTCTAGTTTCAAGTTTCCCGTCAGTCATATTTTTTGCCTTCCGTCTCTCATTATGTAAAATACGATTCCGCCGGGGTCTGTGGCCTTCTGTCATCGCTTGGGAAAGAAAACGGCGAAAATTCAGATAAAAGTTCTGTTGGAAAAGAGAGAGAAAAATATCAATAAAATACCCAAAGAAAAGTGCCTCGCCATTTACCGGGGTGTGGGTGTGAAATGTTAGATGGGGTCGGGAGTGTATGATAAAGCGACTCAACGACTGTAAGCAATATGTAGGTGTGATGAGGTGTGGACACTACCGTTATGAGTGTCAGAACGTCAGGCGGGTCAAGGGGGTGTATTGGAAGAACAAACGTCTTGTGAGACATGTGTAATACGCATATATATGTATATATACAGGCAAACTGGATGCGTGATGCCTGGTTGAATGTTTAAATTGTAGGAGTTGAAACTTTCATACCACACAATAACACCCATATCCAGTGTTGAGGACAATTCAGAACCGGAACTTTTTTCAGGAACTAATCTTATTGTGGACTTGTTGGTGAACAGACATTGTGAATTTTAGTTGATTCAGCTCTGTACGTTTTGCAATTGGAAATATAATTATATAAATGCACCCCGAAAACAATTTCTTGAGAAACAACAGTAATAGCGAACACTGCAAGCAGACGCATCGGGGCATGACAAGGCAGCAGAACGCAGCTCATGCGTAAAGTCTAATTCTAGGATAGTTTTTGTGTCACGAGGTAAAGAGTGAAAGGAGTGCAAGCCGAAAAACAAAACTGCCTTAGTCCACGATTTCGACCCGTGGTGACATCCTGAGCCGATAAAACCGGTTCTGGTTGAGAATACCTTCTCTTCATTAAATAGACACTCTACTGTCGGTCAACACTATTGCCTTTGACGATCAGACTCTAGTGCAGAGTTGTCAAGTCAGCAATTGCTGGAATTGAAAACGAGCAAACCAAGACCAGTAAGTGAATTGGATTAGGGTAAAGGTTCTTTGAGTTATTAAAATCCTAGATATTGGCATTTTGTTGAGTTATTATTGACGACATGTCAGATGTAAAAAAAACCCATTCAACTCTTTTCTTTACACATGTGTACATATGAGGTTATTTTACCGAAGATAACAATTTGTTTTGGAAACGTCATTAACTTTACTATATCTATATGATTAAACTAAACAATATTGAGATGATCGTATTGCGATTTCACCGATTTGTAAAGAAAATAATAGGATCACAATCAGTGATGTATGAGCTGGGCGATAGTGAACCTTATTAGGTTCTGTGGTGGAAAAGGAGAAAGGGGTGTGGTGAGGAGGCGTAGTGTACTGTGTTTTAAGGTGGTGGGAACTGGAATGAAGATAAGCCAGTCACGCAGAGGGCACAAACGAGTCAGTTACTTCAAGTCGAGCCAGCAATGGAGGGCTAATATAATGAACAGGACGGGGAAGGGGTCGGTGTCCGCACTGACATGGCGGCGCATCGGACCTTATCAAAGAAACTCGTCTCCATGACCTTATCGAACAGACAGAGGAGAAAGCACACTGACCACCACTCCTCTGCCGGCGCCCCTCCCCGGCCACATGCCCTGTGTATCCACAAAGGTGTTGAGCTTTTGTGGATGGGGCAGAAATGATGAGCGGTATTTCCAACTGGAGGCTCTGGTTGCTTGGTGGCTAACTGGATATACTGTCTAGAATGGTTAACTTTACGGAAAATCCAAGGTATGTCCCTGTGTGTAATGGGGTAAATGATATGAAAATACAATAAATAAATATATTGGATTCCAAAATGTAGGATTGGAATTGTACATCGAATCTAAGTTATTCTTGTATGATTAAATTGTATTGTGATGCAGGCAGTATGTAACCTTATGTGCGGGTTTTGCGGTAAGAGGTCTGAAGAGAGAGGTGTGGGGTTGAAGTTTGAGTAGATCTTGTTTTGTAACACCCGTCAGGGCTAGGCACATGCTGCGTTATTTTTGACACTAGATGTTTCAAAAATGTTGATATCTCTATACATATATATGTGCCCATTTCTATTTTTATTGCCAACAACTGGGTTAGATTTCCTGACATCTAAAACTTACTATTCTCTGTATGTGAGCGCATGCAATATGGACATGTCGCGGACGTCAAATATATGTATGTGAATGACAGGTCCGATATGTTTTATTACCACTCTGCCCTTCAGTATCCATGGTTATAAGGAGAAGAGATGGCTCCGAGCCAGCAGACTGACAGGTGGTCCTTGTAGACGTGCCACTCAGTCTGTCTGCTTATCAATTTTTTTTATGATCCTCATCGAGCAATAATATACATATAACCTTCGACCTGGTCTAGGTCAGAGAGCGGGACTGCTTTAACATAAGAAATAAGGTTATCGTGTTAAAAACAGTTCATTTTAAAGAAAATTATTTGTTCTTTAAACAGTCCCTGTGTAAGTCCACTTAACCAGCAAACATGACACTCGCTCTCTCCAGACACACTCATTCAATAGATCGTATTGGAGTGAGCCATACTAATTAAATACATGAGTGACAGGACAATGTGCAATATGACAGGAATGTGATGAGGATAGGTGGGAGTAGAATATGATATGCCCATAAACATCACACTATGATAATGGAGAATACACAGGTATAATGCTGGAAACGTTCCGCCCGGCAATCACATTTAATAGGACGGTAGTATCACATATATCTCTGTATGTGACATCTTATCAGTGTAGGATCTATTAGAGCGTGCGTAGTGGCTGCACACCTAGTTGTATAATGTCATCCGTGCGTGTGATAGATCCGTGACTCATTAGTATCCAGAATACAAAGCCTCCTCCTCATTTACGCACACAGAGGAGGGGAGGGGGGCTCTCACGGAGTACAATGCACGGTAAGCCTAAGGCAGACTCCCACCTCCTGCCTACTATTCTGACCCGTCTCCACCTCTGTTCATGGCAGGTGTCAACTAGTATAGAAATACAAAGACTAACCTAAATAATCTTCCCTGCATCTGCATTCGCGGCCGTTTCTCTTTAGTTTTTTAAGGCTCGACCTCGGCCTACGTCTCGCCGCGCGGCCTCATCAGGGTCTTTAACAGAGCTGTTGTTGTCCAATCAACTGCTGGCTAATTAACTGACTGGCACGCGGTCAAGTGGTGGCAGATTAGGCAGGAGTAGATGTTCATGTAGAATGGCATTTATAGCTGCTGTTGTAGGTGGAGTACCGTGGTATATATATCAACACGTCGTCAAGTGCAGTGATACGTGAAAAGATAAACGACAACATTGTAAGTCGTTATGTGTGGCGTTAGAGGATGAAGTAGATATGATCAACGAGTATATATATACTCGTTGATATAATCCTTATATATGTGCTAAGATTCCTCCTGACGTGTAAAGATGGATGTCTTTCATGATGAAACGCATTTCTTAACACCTGGATTATGTGCAGAATAGGCCTTCAAAATATTACATGCTCTAGTGTTTAAACGTAATGTTTTCGTGCCAACATCTTATATCCAAACATGTAAAATAGACTTATGTTTAGTTAGATATTAAGTACGTTTTATGCAGTGAACGTCATGGATAATGATTCTGGATAATATTTTCACCAAATGACCACATCAAACATGTGGGGTGTGTGGACATTGATGGGTAAGTCTGATGAATGTATTGGACGTTTAACTACCCAGACAAACAAACAAACAGACACAGGTGGGTTAAGGATGAGATACTTCCTGAGAGCGTTAGCCATTAACGTAGATACAGACACTAATGCAATACTATGCTACAATCTAATTACTGCTGGTCGCTTCAGATGTATGATGATTCCTGAGCTGCTCCGTGTCTCATCATAGAGGTCCACAGGGAGAGCTACAAACATGCTCCTCTGCTTAATCTTTGACCTGACTGACAGCCCAGTCTGATAGAATCTTAACAAACGACAGCCTCTCTAAGTGCTTTTGTGAGTAGAGATACAGAAAGAAATGAAGAAGAAAAGCTGCCCTGTCATTGGTGAAGAAATACTGCGATAAATATGGGTTAATCTGATAGTGACAGCTCGGATTACTCAGCCATGCGATCAGACAGGCATGGGTTAAACATGTACACCTGTCTGGGGGCTCAGGTGGGGAGGTCAGAAGCGGTCAAAGATCAACACTTACGCAGGACACGTATGAAAATATCTCGAGAAGGAGGGTACCCTGTGGAGGCTAGAGAGGCCCTTCTCATTTGATGCAAGCATTCATTCAATGACCTTTTTGAGAAGGTTGTCCAAGTGATCTATATGGTCTGCGGTATTAATAGCCCCTCTGATAATATTGTTGAATGTACCACTTTTGTTGAGGTAATCCTGTTTTGAGATTATGTAAAGTAGCCTCTATTGATATAGTCTAATTCTATAGTTTCTTATCCAGCCTTTAGTTGTTTTCTACGGTTTGGCTTTTTACTTGGTTTAGATTTAAAATGAATGCAGTTACTGATGAGGTATTAAAGAGGAAGATGTTATATTCTGGACAACAATATTGACTTCATGAAATCCTGCGATCTTACTGCTTTAGCTGTTAGCACCTAAGCGTAATGCATCACCCATAAGAAAGAGCTGCATGGAAAATATTGCACAACACGCATAGCTGGTCCGGTTTTTAAGCAAAATCTGATTTTCTGATTTCACCCGATCAGAACCGATATTCACCACTTCTCCCATTCACATTGACCACCTTTTTGCCAAGCCCATAGACACATCTGCATGAACCAATATTTATCGACGATGGGACTGGCCCAGTCTTTCACTGTCGGTAGAGGGCTGGCTGCTGCCTGCAGTTACCTCTGCCACATCTGTTGTTGCTGCTGCTGCAGCTGCTGCACCGCTCGCCCTCACACAGTCTACTGGCAGGGATGAGGGAGGGGGTTGTGGTGTGCAGTTGATGGAAGACACCCATAGAGTTGAGCACGGCCTCCACTGACAACCTGGGCGATATATGATATAGGTATTAGCCCTCCTGGGCATTCATAAAGCCCCCCTGCATCCCCTCCCGGAGCCAGTGCCCGCCGTAAAACCTCACTGCCAGAGCAACGCCTCGAGGTGCGCCCTGCCAGGAAAACAAACACAAATGGCATAAAAATGGCCACCGGAAGTAGACAGGGAACGCGCGCCGAGGCGACGCAGACGACATTTCGCAACAGATATTTTGTCCGGGGAAAAAGGGGATGTAAGTAGGCGGGTGGTGTTCCGCTGAGCAACTACGAGGGGCTGGGTTTCCCCGACGCTCGTAGTGTCTCGTTAATCTAATGTTGACAAATCTTTGCTAAAGCCATGTCGCTTCTGGCACTCGGTCAGACCTCCTTTTTTCAAACTCCTCCTCAGATTTCCACGACAAATAACAACCTCCTATTGGCATGTTATTACTATGTCCTTTTTTTCTTCTTTTATCTGATTTTTTTTTTATGGAGCTTAGGTGAGTGCGTGTGTGGAAGGTTTATGGAATTTCTTCCCCTCTGGGTAGACTGAGTACTTCTTTCTGTTGGTGGAGAGAGAATGGGACTTGAGTACATGTATGTGCACAGTAACGGGGCCTAAAGGTGGAGCGTTTCCCTGGAAATATTCGTCGACACGTGACAAATCTGCGGACGCGGTGCTCCTGACGGTAAAATCAATGGGCGGCCGCCTTATGAATGCCGGGCGGGCCGCTCACTGACAGGTCGCACACCGCTTTGTGTGCCAACAAGCCCGACCCGGCCACAAGCCGCCGGGTCACTGGGGTCAACTTCTAAGTAGTCCGGCACGCTACTGTAAACCTCTGCCTTTCCGCGCAGAAGCCAGTGGGCGCTCTCAGCCAAAACCTGATACACTGCAATAGCAGTCGACTTCTGAACTAACAACACTTTTGCCGGTTTCCACTCGGTAAATCTCAGTCGAACTCGGAGAGTTGATCGCTAGCACGGTTATCTCTTATTAGAATGCATTTTTATTCTGGATTCCCCGGTGGTTTGGGGATGGATAGACCTTATTTGTTTGTGAGAACCTAAGAGGACTTAACGTTTTGATCGCGGCCCGCCTTGGAAGTGCAGGCGGCATGGTTTATGGAGGCGGGAAGGGGACGGGCAACATGACAGATCCACTGTTTATTTGTTGTGGCTGGGCGGTGAAGGGTAAAAGGAACCGAGTCGGGGTGATCTTAGGGCGTTCGGAGGAGAACTCACCGTTGCTGCGTTGTCGTTTAGCGTCTGCGTTATGATGACGTATGTCACTGGGAAACCTGTCAGGGAAATACTACGGTCTGGGTTTGTTTACATTGGGACCGGGTGCACGTGTACTCAGACTGAGTGTTATTCTCTGTGTGTGTGAATGTGGGGGGGGGGGGGGGGGGGCATCATGAGAATGTGTTATGAGTTTGGTATTTATGTAATCTGTATCGTTGTTACGGAATGAAAGTATGTTGATTTTGTCAAGTGGTCCTTTCATAGCCTACAAGTGCAACCTAGTTTAGGGAGGATTGTAACTGTTACTATGTGGAGACGGAGACATGAGACGTCACCACTGGTTTAAACAAGATGAATGAAAGAAAAACATGCAGGATGTAAATCGGATAAAGGACTACGGTTCTCTCTCATACCAAGGTACTTGTGTTCAAGTTAATCCCTATTCAGATACGATGATTTGACTTCTTTGTTCAGGACCCCACGAAGAGTTCTGCATCCACCAATGAGGGAAGCCTTAAGGCGTTTCCGTCGCTTGGTTGATAGGAAATGCGTATTGCATGTCATACGGTGATCCAATAGGTGATCCAAGATATATAACTAGATGAAGAAAGAATATAAAATATAGTCTTGACAAGGTTTCTATGGAAGTCGCATCAAGAGTAAACAATTCTCCATTGATATTAATAGGCGGTGAATATTACAATAAGTAGATCATCATATGAAATCTCAGCTACGCTTTAGGCGATGCGTCTTTTAGTTAATCAATAATGTTGGAAGAAACCAAGGGTTCCTTGGCTTGGAGACGTAAGAAGAAAATATCATCCATGAGCTACACGTAGTCTCATATAGGTTTTAAGAATGATCATTCGTAAACCATTAGGAATTTACAAACTTACATGAATAGGGCGAACCGCGAACCAGTCTGACAGATGGTTATTGATTTCACAGAACAAGTTTCTATATTAAAAGGCTAGAAAGATCTTATTTCCAGCTAGCTCGAGGCTCTAGCTATTATCCTGGCGGCACGTGTACATGAACATATGGAGCATGATTTGCCCACTTGGGTATGGTTTCAAGTACAGATGCTCTTTTTTGCTGTTGCCCAAAACATCAACGCTAAAACACTATTACATAACGATTGTTAGATCCAGCACCCTCTGAAGAGTCAATAACTGAAGAAATGCTAAGTGCAGAGAGATGCATCAAGGCTAGATATAGAAACTTATTGCTCATGGTGGGAGAACTCCGTGACTACACACATCTGACCTCGACTCACACAGATAGGGACTTGATCCTCTGTAGTCCGGTCTGCCTGAACAAGTCTCGAACAGATAAGATCCTTGGCGTGCGGCAAGCCTTTCACCAGAGTGCTTCTTATCTCTACTTCCCACCGAACATATATCTCATCGGTAGTTCGCTTCTGTTTAACCTGTCAGTATAGAGCAACGGGTACATGTAGTAGTCGAGCTACTGGAGAAATTATCGGTGAAGAAGTGAGTGGGGCCCGAGAAGTAGTCTAGGAATACATTGGATGTTTTTGATTGTGTTTTTGTATGAATAAAATTTAAAAGTATAAACATATATGTTTGATGAATAGTGGACTTTTAGTTAGCCTACAGACCTTTTGCTTGGGTTGATATCCCATGTGGCTCAATATTAAACTGATGTTGTAATCCAGACCTCAACAATTACCGACGATATCAATCCATTAGCAAATCATTAGAACACTGACACGCCATGATGCTCATAAGTGTTAATGAGAGGGTATTAGTCGAGAACTGGTTGTGTACTGTGGGCGTGTGGTGGGATGGGGGCGGGGGAATCAGGTGGATGAGGCCAGGTGAAGGATCGGACATGGGGTCAGGTGAGGGTTCGGGGCTGATTGTGTGAGAGGTAAACAGGGTCGGGCGTAGGTCGGGGTCAGGTGACCAGAGACTTGACCATTCCCCCAGTGGAAAATACAATGTCCTATTCTCATCTCCTGGGCCACCTTTCTGACGGGCACAGGTTCACTTGTTGTGAAGTCGTATCTGACTTATTACCTTTTGTCTTTTCACCTGGGTTTTCTTATTATCTACGATAGCATGCATTAGAAAATAAACGGATTTAAATGTCCTACTCCAGGAAAACAGGTATTATCTCTATCTATAAGGAGGAGGAAAATACTCCGATGTTTTGCATCGAGATTGTAGTTTATTACTCAAGATATTGCATCGTTCAACCTGATATTTCATGGAACCTCCTCCCCAAAGAAAAAGAAAGGTAGGAGGGAGTAGGGAAAAGGACACTTTGTAGTATATGGAAACGTACCTCTAAAAGGTTATCATGTGATGAATGCCAGCTGATTATTTGATTATTTGAATGTAGCATTTGCAGAGCCTTATCTGGCTGGTTATTATTTATGGGTTGGCGGGTGAGTGCGTGTCGGCTGGGGTCGGGTATCGGGATGGTTCCTCTCCCGGGGCGTCCTTCGCACGAACGTGGCGTCAGTTACACCGGCAATTTAACCCCTCCCCCTCCACTTCTGCATTCCCACTCCCTTCCCTCCCACACGAAACACAACAATGGATGTGGTCCGTGTGGGCGTTACAGTCCCACAGATATTGGTGCTGTGTGCAGGTTGCCAGCCGAGTAGATTATGGCCTTGTAGCAGGCAGAGCTCATCATATTATCTACACTGCTACTTTTATAGATGGTACCATTCATTGAGTGCCACGCTATGCACTTATTCAAATCATATTATTGCGCTGTTTTTTGTTGTGCCATTTATTGTATGATTTGATAGGTAAATACATGTATTAGAAACTATTGATTAACATGTACGCAACAAGGGACAAAACAAGCCAAACTAGATATGTCAAACCTTTCTTTAATAGCATCGGTCCCGATGTAGTTATCCTTGTATATATAAAGCTAACTAGCTTAGTCCTTTAGTTAAAACGATTATCAAAATATTAAAGCTGTTTGGGGCAATGAATGCTCATCAAATCGGTTGATGTATTTTTACCATTTATATCATTCTTGGTATACTTTTCAAGTTCTTTTCAAGGACATGTCATTGTATCAGTTGTGCAGTGGGACATTTCTTATTTATATTATTTCTAACATGAAATGTTTTAAGATTTTGATAGTAGTCATAGTGAAAACAAAGTTAAAATGCAGACCTTCCCCATGTATTGTCTGTCGGTAAGGAAATCGCCATTATCTCCTTCACAAATAACGTTGGTTTTACGTTTTCTCTTTCCAGGTATGTAAAATGGATAATTACGAGGAACAATAGGCAGTTGTCATTGCTGCTGTCGATGCGTAGAAGGAGATAAGATAAGTAGAAGCGTTTAGAGGTCCACTTCATCATCCACGTTGTTTTGTTTTATAACGACAGATAATTACACCTTAATAGAAAATGATATAACCGCTCACGGAAAATCGCCACAATTCTTTTGTGTTATCACATTCATTGAAATTAATCCCCACCGCAATTTTCCGTGGATCCAATAAGAAAGCGACGTGGAAGAAGCAAATGTGTTTTATATCCCATTCAACACGCCCATGACATTTAACTATTATTTCATGTTCAGCATATTCGAATGCTCGAATGTTCTATACAAAGGGGCCACCTGTGATTTGTGTTTTCTTTTCACAATTGTTGATTCAGCGCTCCGAGTTAAAGTCTTTCATTGTTTTAGAACTATCAGAACATTGGTGAAAAATATGAAGAAAATGTATATGATTGCTTCTTGGGATATTTTGCATTTAGTTGAAGTACTCCCATCACGCGCATGAGAAACGGCTCAATATATTGTCAAACCCCGGTGGTGGTCACATTTAGTGTTAATTGGCTGAGTGAGGTAATTGCTCTTGGCCCTCGGGGAGTGTCTCGAGGTAACCTGTGTAGCAGCATACTTTCCGCTTGTGTGGCCTGCAGTATGCATCTTAGGCAGACTTTTTACGACCAACCACCCTGTTTTGTATACGGCATATGGATTATATATGCGCTATTGTTTAACTGTGGTCGCAGCGGGCCGGGCTGCAGGGGCCTACAGTGCATACTAAAACGGCTGATTGATGACCGAAGCAAACCGTATCACACGAGTGCCATAAATATATACATGTATACTGCCAGTCCCCGTGCCCTGCTCATACTAATGCATACAAGTTATAGTATTGACCTCTTTTTGCCCTTTATGGGAGAGGACAAGGTGTATTCAAGGGATATCAAGACAATCCATAAGAAAATTAGTCAAGATACCATGTCAGACCATGTTGGGACGATATTATAACGGGGCCATTAAGAAAGTATATCAATGTAATGAATCTCGTCGTATTATGGTAGGTGGGGTGTACGTAACACGGTAACCAATGTCAGCTATTCACTTTATGTAAGCCATTTGTAATCGTGATAGAAGAGTTAGTCATTTGTCTGCCATTAACATGAGAGTCCGGAAGTAGATTGCGTAAAGACATGCACTTATAATTGGTCATTAAGTTCCAGCTTTATATCTGCTTTCCACATCCCTTGCCAGTAATAAGTATCTCAGGACATGACAAGCAAACCACTCTGAATTAATTAACCCAGTATCGCACCTCCGCTAATTACTCATCGGTGAAAAGAGTTGCTTTAATTGTCGGTTTCATTCCCCGACGACCCAATCTCTCCCTCCTGGGAAAATTCTTTAAAGAAACAATTAAAATCCAGGCGAGTTGAAAGACCAGATCCCCACAATTGGACCTGTGGTAAACGTGGAGTGACCACAGTAACTGTGAGATGGGCGGCCGACCCCGACCCGAGGCGTGGAGAGACGGCCAGTCCTGTGTTAATACGCCGCGCGACCGGCGCTACTTACAAGCTGTCCGGGCCCGCCTCTTTATCCCCGCACCGCCCGCAGTTTGATGGATCCTTAGGGATCCATAGACCGCCAGTGGAAGGAATGGGGGGTGAAGCGGTGTGGGGGTGGAAGAGGGGGCCTGACATTGGCAGCGACGAGTGGATGGGATAGGGAAAAGAGGCTGGGTCGACCTTGATGCTAATCAGATCTACAGCTATTACCGAAGGATAAAGGGGAAAAGACATATCAAAAAGATATATTCACCGCAAAATAATACACAAAAAAACCCGGAAGTAGTGTTTTAAGGAGAGTATGCAAGTTTGCAGTATGAATATAACTGGTTGGGCCAGTGCTTAGAGTACCAGGTGTTTGATATGCTCACCAAACGCGTTAGCATTATGTTTCAGGCGGTTAAGTGTGCCTGAAATACAGAGGTCGGGGTATAAAAGGCCCAAGGTGGTAAGCCGCTGAGTCCACCTGGGTGGTTTAGAATGCTTCAGAATGGAGAGGTCATGCATATTCATACTCCAGGTCCGGGCTCAGCGAGGCCCCAGCAATGCATAGCCAAAAGGTGGGTGATGTAGGTGGCCTCGGGTGTGTAATAAGCAGACATGACGACGAGTAGGGTGGACGATATTCATTAGAGAAGAGAATACCAAGTCTCGTACCCCACCATATACAACAAACTCTAACCCCAAATCTTCAGCAATGTTTCATCTCGATTCGCTCTCGTAGGGTACACACTGCATTTTTATAATAAGAGAGTGATTTCTGTAATGGTATCCTGAATCATGGCCACTTAATATTACCTAGAATGACTAGGCCTACGTGTCAGTGGTAGGGTATATATATGCAGGGGTAGGATGAAATCTAGCCACTGTGGTCAGGATTTCACATCATTTACCTGTCTCTAGTGGGCGCTGACCAAAGTTTATAGAATACAATTTTAGGGTAAAATGTTACCGTTTAGTAAAAGTTGCAGAGACACACAAGTCTGTGCGTGTATGGCAGTTGATGCCTTTGGCACAATGTCTATACAGAAAGGCAGGCAATGTGTATCTTACAGTTTCTGAACATACTGTCAGTTGTCACTCAGCGCCCTCCACTAGTCCATTACCTCGTCAAGGTCATCTCAAGGTCATGTCAATGTCAATCGCTTCCATGTGAGTGCCACCCCCGTGGGCGTCCAGATAGCTCGAGGGACCACAGCCCCACGGTCGGCGAGGGGGACAAGTTTGAGTGAATCTTGTCAGTAGACCATCTTCTAATTTGGATGAACCTTGCCTACAACCAAACTACAGCAAAACGCATTTCCAAAATCCATACTGATTACTAATAATCACAAACAACACTCATCACTCAGAAAATTAAATTATCGGGTATCGGTGAAACTATAGTTTGTATGGATCTGTCATCCTCATGTATTAACGTTTTATTTATTGCATACATCCAGGAAGGGCTGCTGTAGCCACATACAATCTATTCATTCAGAAGAATCTAGATTTGGAGGACATGTTACAAGTCGAAGTACTGCAAAGACTTCACATTTCTTGGGTTGCTCGGTGTATCAGTGATTCGACCCGTCTCGGCTCTGGTATTACAGACGTCTAAACTGAGGCGGGATTCCTGTAGTGTGCTGTTTATCATTGGCTAAGACTTGAAGACGGCCACTGTGCGCCCGCCGTGTTGTGGAGTATGGCAGACGGATAGGCGCAGTAATTGAATAAGGACATTGGCCAGGTTGTGGTGTTTGTGTAGTTTAAGAGCGAATGCCCGGGCAGCAGGGGTCAAGTCAAGGCCAATGGCATGCAAAGACCTAGGATGTTGCCATGTCTACTATTATGTAATAGGGCACTTGTTGTATGACAAGGCGTTGTGCAGTGTATCCCATCCGGTATAACAGTAAAATAGCTTGATGTGTTGTTGGTTGGGCTTTAGTGTACTCTATTGATGTGTAGAGATATTTCGTTTTAAGAATTAAGTAATTTTCCGGGTGGTATTTATAATCTATGGCCACTCACCTTTGACCTGATGTTGACCACTGTTTTGGCAAATTGCCAGTTGCAAAAATTCCTATTCCGTTCATTTTGCATAGATTCTTGCAGCAAAAGGAACTGGTATCAGAATTGTTATGTGAAAACTTGAAATGAAACTACATCTTCATCTGGCTCCATCTTTGCCTTTAACGATTATACAATTTTATCGTTCTATTTTTTCCCATCTCGAAAGTAGCATCAACGTAGTGATCAGATTTAGCCACGTCGTATTTCAAATTTTCCAATTTCATCTTTCTGTCAAACCCAATTCGACCTTTACTGCTTACATTTACACCACTCCAATTTGTAAATCACCTTTTCTATTCCACCCCCTTATCATCCCACTTCTTGCTTATCCTAAGCCTATAAGTACCCATATCCTCCCCCTCCCAAAGACACACATCACAACGTCTCTCTTCTCCACCAGCCTTACCCCCGCCACACACCTCATTCCCATCACACTCCGCCCACCGCCCTTACCGGGCTAGCCACTTTATTCAGCCCTTTTCACCCTACCCCACAAACCCTTAACTCCCCCCTCCCCACCACCCCATCTGCCAAGCTCCCATCTAGACCCTTCTGACCCTACTCAGCCCCCTCTCCTCACTGCTTGTCGCCTCCAAAGCCAATTCCGTTTTGAAGAAGGCGGGTTTTATTGATGTGATCGGGGCCCGGGTGGCGCCGGGGTAGCGGGGGTGACGTGTGGGAAACCTATTTCACGGCGACAGGCGACGCGATTTGCAGACCTCTGCGCATCTACAAAACCCGACAACAACGAGCGCCCCGTGACAGCGATGATATTTTATCTGAGCTGCTCCCCTACCCCGGACCGTGTATATCAATATATACATGCGTTTTGTTAGACAGGGATATCCCAAACCATATATATCAATATACAACGATGCATGTACTAACAGTGCCTAAAAGGTAGTACGTCCCCAGTACTAGGTAGAAATACTGTGAGATACTTCAATGAATATGTTACTTTAGTATCATATCGAGAAGGATATCTATTAGATAAAATATATTAATTGTAATATATCACTAGGGAAAAGCACATGGAATATTGGGATGGGGGAATAAGTATACAGATATTTCCCATGCCTAAAAGGTCTTTTACAAATCATTAATATCCAAGTTGGGGTTCTCTGATCAGAATCTTCATTTTCA
Source organism: Alentia gelatinosa (assembly GCA_950022655.1). Classification (NCBI taxonomy): domain Eukaryota; kingdom Metazoa; phylum Annelida; class Polychaeta; order Phyllodocida; family Polynoidae; genus Alentia; species Alentia gelatinosa. The sequence continues at coordinate 46,199,403 of OX465587.1, read as the reverse complement.
AAAGATGCTTTAATATGCTGAACACAACTCGAATGTTACAGGAATCTAACCGTAGTGTTACCCTGGCGGGCTGCGAGCCGCGCTCTTGAACCCGACCACGATCACACGCGGCAACAAAGTAGGAGGAAGATTGCCTTGGCGAGGCGGGCGGACGCGTTGGCCACGGCCGAGTAGTGTGGCCCGAGGCGGTCGGCGGATCTTTAAATAAGACAGGGGACCAGGTCAAACAGACGATAGACGCCTGTCAACTGGTACCCATGTCGGACGGCAAGGCGTGCTCCTCTGACCCGTAACTCCGGGGGACTAGCATCACATCGGTGATCATAACAGGTGCCACAGGTGTCTACAGGTGTGCCGAACAGGCATAGGTTTACCCCCCCCCCCTCTCCCCACAGACACACACACCCACCACACCTGTCACCAGTCGAGTTCAGTAAGGGAGGCGAGAGTGCTGGAGAGAGGGTTGTTAAAGTGTCGGTGACAAATCTAATTGTTGAATTTGAACTTAACAATTGCCTGTCCTCAACCACGCTTGTCATTGAAGAACATTTTCCTTTAAAGGTAGCATCGATTGTAAGTGTAAGCCTCTATAGTCATGTTCTCTCTATCTTAGAAAAAGATGAAGGGAAGGTGTTCGCGAAGGATTGATTTTCTTAGTGAGGGACATATGTTAGCCAGACATAGTAATGTTGCTTGTTTCACGCAGTTTAGTTAGTTCAATAGAATTATTTTCTTGAAAACAAGTCTGCAGTGTTATGAGTTGTTGCCTGATAGATCAAAGCTCAAACACCACATTCTCTTATTGCTGTTTCTCTTGTAGGCACATAGTTGTATACATTACATATACATGTATATATAGGTCTGTGGAGGTGATACAAGAATACTTGTTCGGATAAGTATCTTTAGAGAAACCGAGTTCAGAGATAAAAATAACACGTCATATTTCCATAGAGGTGTCGCGAATAGTACCGTGGAAACAGTCGACCAACTTCGTCGACTTTGGCCCTGTATATGACTTCCCCATCTCCAGACATAGGGCCTGCTGATATTTATAACATTTACTGGGTAGTCTTTTTGTGCTGCTAAAACCATCAGCCTTTAGTCACGAAAGACGAGACGCAGCAGGTGCACTCAGTACAAAGTCAACAGCTGTTGATCGCGCTAAAAGCTCACTCAGTGAATTCATTGAAGGATTATCGGCTGCCACTTTTACTTATTACTGAGGTGAAACAGACTTTGTGGATTTAAAAAATGTAGGTTTATGCCCTGCCCACGGTGAGTTGGCGTTCACTTGAAAAGGTGGATAAAGAAATTCCCGTCATCCTGGTTTATTGTTTAGGTGAGTGTTTGAGATCCCTCATTGAGGGCTAGATTATGATAACATGATGAAGTCATTAGCCCCTCCATCAGTAGCAGTCACCGTTCGCATAGGTTTATTATGGTGATCAGTATAGGAACGGGGCTATGATAGTTGAGACAGACTATAACTGTTAGAAGGTTTAGGTTTCGTGGTCTCTTGGTTGGAGAAGGGCCAACTTGCGGGGAGTCACTCAATGTTTTGATGTTGATATCGATATGTGGGATCCATCCTTCTCATATCTGCTTCCTGTGGTAAGTGTGAAGGGTATGTGGTTTTGTGATAACCTCTTTTTTTCTCCATAATTGTCACCCTCTCCCGTACAGTCTTAGTTGTTGATCCAACGTCATTGAGAAGCAAAAAGGGGGAGTCATTCTGTTCAAAAGGATATGTCCAATACACTGTATACAAAGCTATTGGCTACAGTGACATTTAATGTTATGTCCACTATCGTGAACTACCCCTAAGCCAACAATCAAATATGGAAACCCCGCATCATGTCTGTCGCCGTGGACAAGTGCTGTAGTAGTTTGATTTCGATCAGATAAGATCCATTCAGAGTGTGAACTTGATCATGGTATGTTAATAAACTGAACTTGGTATGTCAAATCTCGTGCAGGGATTTGGCATGATGTATTAATTACAGTCAAGTGGGTGTGGAATGTTTGATGTTAGCGTTACGTTTAGGGACCTGCCCGGACGTGTAGATCAGCCTGACCCCAGCTGACCCTCGGGCAAAACTGACCCAGAAGGATTAAGTCCTCAGCTTTGCCCCAGGTCGAAACTACGTGACGGTTTCAGTCAGGGATCATTGTATTTGGATTTCGATCCTAGGTACCTATTATTCCCCAAAGCCAGGGGATAGATTTCCTGGTAGACTGGTAATAGTGTAGACCAACCCCCCAGCCTGGGTAGTTAATGTCATACATTTGGTTAGTTATTGTTTTTCTATCAATATTTTGTATTCAATCAAATCAATTCCTTCATCTTGGTATGTCAATGTATTTCCGGCGGTTTACTCTGTGTATTAAAGCGGAATTATAGGAGATCACATCTGCGACGGATTACTGCGTAGTAACGTAGTAGTTTCTATGTTTCATCATACGGTATATAAGTTAGGGGCTGCCTGTAATTTACGACCATAGAAGATAGCAGCATTTCTACCGTCATTGTAGATAAGTGAAACACATAACTTCTATCGGGCTGTTTTATTCTGTCATACCCCAGTTTGCTTTGCTACCTCTAATTTAATCTATCTGGAATCCATTGCATGGCGAATGTGATCAAATGCAGTCAGTAGATAGCAATAATCTCTGTACAGGTATTATGTATGCAGACATTATATTGACATAGATATGTATAAAACTACCACATTACTGGTATTGAGACATAGTGTATTACAATAGTGCACACATGATACCTAATCGGATTTCAATCTCAGTGATTGGGAACCATGTATACATGGTTGAAAAAAAGATATCCCCAAAGCTTCACTAAAGCCATCATCCATCACTTCCTCTGCACTCTGTATGTGTGTATATTGTCCACCACTCACCCCATACCAACCACGGATTAACGTAAACTCGGAGGCCGCTCTTAGAACACTGCGCGTTCATTGCGCGTTCACTGCGTGTTCACACCGCGAGTGCACTATGGGTCAGTGCTCATCTCTACCAGAGCGCGGTGCCACCCGCCGACCGCCGCTACGCTCCACCACAGCACTCCTCTTTGGGTCATCACTCTCCGCCACCGGCTGCTGCCTGGCGCTAAGTAGGTCATACCGCCAGCTGGAGAGTACAGAACTAGGTCATTGTTCCAGGAATAGTAACAGCGGCGCCGACCTCGCGCAGAGTGAACGGACTGCATGTTTCCAGGCCTGCCCAGGCTGATGGTGGTGGTGAAAGTGCAGTGTGGATATGGATATCGGTAGGAGGTTGAACAGAGATAGGGTCGGATATACACGAGGGGGTGTCTTATATCGTAAGGCATGCTACCGAGGTAATCCAGACCAATTACTGGGTGGTAGCTGAAGAAGAGCCACCCCGTCAGAACAGATCAGTTCCTGCGGGAGACTTGGAAATCCAACCTCACTCGGCCTCTGATTCAGTTTGGTTTGATGGATGTGATCTGGTAGGAAAAATAGAGATAGATATATTTATTTTTTTAACTTTTTTTCTAATACTAAATCAATCCAAGTGGATGATTAAGTAAACGAAAAAGGTTTTCCAAAATATTTTGGAACAAACCTCATAGTGTATTTAACATGTCATATGGATAGCATCCTGTCTAGTGTGAAACTAATTTAGTGTAGTGGGAAGAAAAGAACCTGGAATCAAGAAACAAATTCCCTCTTATACTTCCGGGAATCCGCAAAAGATTGGCGTCGAAAGTAAAGTTTCATTTCACAATGCCTGTAACTCTATCGTGGATAAAACCTCTAAGTTACACTTAAATTATAGCCGCCAGTGAATACTTAAAGAGACAGCAATGTAAAAACCAGTATGGGCTGCTTGTATGGCTAAGTGTTACTATAACTGAGCAGCTCGTTGAGAAATCGTTAGCACGGAGTGACTTCTAGTAGGGCCTACATGTGCATAACACCTACAGTATCACTTACTTACAAAATATGATGCATCGCTACGGAACGTGACAGCTACGGTCCCAAGTATCCGCCAGAGAATTCTCCAGTTCCTGTTGTTTGGCGGTAATTTTCCTTCCTGGTGAAGGAGGCCAAGTAAGCGGCGTCATGATGTTATGTTTCAAAACCAGTTCCTGATTGAACCATGCTGACACGAAAAGTTGATGACATGTCAGGAAGTCCAAAGAGAAGGAGAAACTAGATCATTTTCAAGAAAGAACATATGTATTTATAGAGAAGACAGGGATTTCTATTAAATCATCGCCAATTTGTGGAATTTCATGACTTCCTGAAATATCAATTCCTCTACACAAGACTTATGTGTACTGTGATGAATATGACATGGCGTTTACCAAAGTGAATGCAACAGAGGATATTTGCTGTTGTGAATATCAAACAAGATGTATACCGCAGTAAATACAAGCACAATATTTACTGGTTTCGGAGGCCATAATTTCCCAGGACTAAACTAGTAGTAGAATTCTGGGGAATGCGAGGATATTGCGTAGATTCTAGTCAGCAGCTTTTACGAGCGGTTTTATCTGAAATCAGTTTATATTGTATTTATTATAGGGCATTTAGATTTGAAGTTTTCAATGAAAGAGACAAAATGACATATCTTCTGAAGCATTACTTTGCATGCAAGGGACTCACCTCACCCACACACCCGTAGTCTCCACCCTGTGAACTATGAATTCCTAATATGGATACACTGTATCAGGTGGATAATACGACAGAGAATGTTTACTGCGTTAATAATACTACGACAAGGGGTGTTTACTATGAGGAAAACGACACGGGGTGTTTGCCGTGGAGAATACGATATGGGAACTGACAAGTCTTATCACGTGCAGTAAATAGTCATGGTTAACCCGATGGGATAAGATCACTTGGTGTGGAAGCAATCATGCGATCCCCGCCAAGTGGATCTGAGGAGACGAGTCGGGCGTTTCTCTGCTCACAGCGATTCTCTGTTTTACATTCTCTCTCACACACACCAGGCACCAGCGGTCCTCAGGTCTCGTCGCACCTCGCCAGGTCTCGCGGCGGACGTTAACACACAGCTGAGCGTGAAGCGGTAATACTTGCATCGCCCACTGGAGTGCGCTGCATGTAGCTTTGCAAACGCCACTGGTTCCAGCATCAGCTCCACCTTGCTACCGTTAGCAGACCAGGTACCAGCAGGTCTTCCCCGGAAGCCCCGGAAGCGGCACTGGGGCTGCGAGGCCAACATTGCCTCTGTTCGCCCGTGATATTCGTCAATAAGCGGAAAAGTAAGGCAATAAATGCTGTTTTATCCGGAAAATGCATCAGAGGCGCAGCCACTGAGGACGCTGGTCGTCGGGGCCGGGCAGACTCCGCGGCGCCATGCTCATAAAACCCGCATAACGTACGAGACTCAGTGTGGTAGGCGCCATGCCCACTAATGTCATAACACTACTTCCACCGCCGTCTCACAAAATGAATTCCCCGCAAATTGCATGGGGATTAATTTCAATATCACGACCAAAATATTACCGTTGCATCTTGTGCTTGCTATTTTTCATTGAAAGGAGACTATATAAAGTGATGGGCTGACTAGCTTTTGGATGAAATCATTAGTAGAATCGTTGTGAATGACTGGTCTTTATCTTTAATTGATAGACAGGAAAGAGAATGAGAAGAGGGTAACAGAATGCAGGAAGGGTATGAGGAAGGGAATATGACGGGATTACAAAGGTTCTGGATGAGCATGCTTTTCCTGGCTTGAGGGTAGACAGGCACAAGACTGAAACTCAATATTGACTGATATCTACATGTGCAGTGTAACATCTACCACAAGGCCTATGCATAAAGTGTTTCATGGAGCATAGAAAGTAAGGTATAAGCCATCCTTTGCCTTCAACTATCGTTGAATCCGTCTTACAGATTCAGAAAACTGGTTTAAGGCTGACGTTGGTGATCCGTAGTAAGACATACACTGATCGTATACAGACATAGTGCATTTGGTTCTGATGATCCATAGAATCTCCAGCTCTCCCCGACCTCCACCAAGGCTGCTCCCTGGAGAGAACATAGAGATCCGCCGCCCACATCTCCCTCCCCCAAGCAGCTCCTCGGGTCGCCCGCCACGTCAGCCCGGCGGGCCTCATCTCTTGAGGCCGGTCTTAGATGATGCTCCCGTGGACAGATGACTGTCTCTGCTATCTCCGGTTGTCATGTCAAACATGCCCGTCTCTCCGACTATTGCCTGCTGCTCCTGCTCCTGTTCTGCTCGCCGCCTGCTGTCCCATGCAGCATGCTCACTGCTTGCCGCCAACTGAATGCTCCCCGCCGCCTTTTACACACTGCAGTAAAATCGGAGTTGAGGACAACTTTATCAAAGAGAGTCGGGTTTGAAGCCATTTCCTTATTTGACTAAAAGAGCGGCGTAAGTCGAATGAATCTAATGTTGCAGATAGGATTTGGGCGTTTATGTGTCGATACATGTCTAGTAACATTGCTACCTGCCTAAATACATGGTTTGCATGCCATATTTTTTATCTATTGGCATGTATGGTGCAGCTGACTTGCATGTGTACTTGAAAGGCATAATGGTTTTCATGGTGGTCCACATGTGTTGGGTACGGGTTTGATTTAAAGAGCCAGTTTACTAACCCACTTGAGGCGGCATTTCGCAGGGGATGTTTCGCATTTTCACTGCCTGACCTCCCTTCTGTAGTGCGCTGAGCCTAGATCTTCAAAAGCCGTCCTTGTGTGTTAGAACTACAGTTAGAACCAGTGTTGCCGTTTAAGAAGCGGCAGTAGACAGATAACGTATTTCCCATTGTTAACCTAGCTATATGTACATGTACATGTCAATTGATATTGTCACCACCGGCTAACATGCTACGATTCAGTGTAGCTGTGATGGCAATGATATTATCTAATCACCTCTCATGTGTTCAGCCGAGGTATAAGTGATAAGATAAGGGTGTCAAGGATGACTTGAATTATGTTTACTGACATGATGGCATGGTGTCAGCCACTCGTGTCGGTGTCAAGTCCTGTTCTGTCACCTGTCACACGACTTGCTGTGAAAGGCCTAGTGTAGTTAATGGGGGGAAAATCCCGTGAAATAATTTCAGATCAAAGTCTCGTGTTTGTGCCCTGAGACTGAAGTAAATATCATAGAATCCCATCGTTACCTATGAGAATACAATGATCTGCCAAACATATTAGCGCCAGACCAATTTGACGCATGCATGGACTTGAACAACTCGTGGGCGGTGTAGTACACAGCAACGGGACACTGAAATACGAAGTGCAGGATTCGCTATTGGATTCCACAGTGCCTGTCATCCCCAGTCTCTCCTATACATTAAAGGTTAGAGTGTGATATATGACAGACTTCTGCCGCTAAGTAGCCCAGAGTAAAATATCACTGATCGATCCGTCTTTCTATGCAGTCTTGATTACAAAGTCCATTTCTATGGCAGGCCGTTAGGTTTCGTAATTTCACTGAAAGAAACATGGTGCAGACATTAAAGAACTCGTATGTAAAACAATGAAGAGTATCGGCAATTGACTTATAACCTATCCAAATCACAAAGTGTTCGCCACGTAGGTTTGATTAGTTTGTATGACAAGCGGTTATTTCCGTAGATGTTGAACCCAAAAAGATGGGTATGGAAGGCCATTATGTTTGTAATGACCTCACGCAACTACATTGTATATATATATATATAATATCCTCCCACTGTGTACATGGCTACAGAATTACGACGAGATCTATGGAAGTTTCATTTCTCCTTCTTCCCTGACTATTCTGTGAGGAAACCAAGCCAGGATGATCGCATTGATTCGGCGTGCTTAAACTGACACAGACGCCACAGCGATGATCCATGGCCCTGTGATTACGCGGTTCGTGGCTTTAATGTCAGGTGTATTGGAGGTAATGGAGAGACCGTGGGAGGTGGAGTGGTGTTCATATAAGCCAACAGGGGCGCTCAGGTCAGACGTGGGGCACGACGAACCCGGTGGAGGTGGTTCATAATAAGCGTTGTTTTATGGGTTTTCACGTAGCGGGGCGCTGTTTATCGTTGGGACCGTCATTGGTGCGGGGGCGGGGCCCATGATAAAAGCCGATTCACTTCAGGGATCATCTTCACATGTTGACGTCTTAATCTACCCAGTATTTTCATCATCGGTAAGGGATTTGCTACACTCATGGATGGATTGAAGAAATTATAATTTTCCTTAGGGCGTAACAAATAATAATTGTAAACTAGATGGAAATAATATAGCTGATAAATACATAATGTAATTAGTCTCCCTTCTACTTGGGGTTTATTGGAAAAGAAAATCTGCGAATCGCTTAAGGAGATGTCATTTAAGTACGTCCACTTGACTTTTCAGCCTGGTTTGAAAAGATTCTGGTGAGAGAAGAAAGAAAACAGAGATTCTGGTGAGAGAAGAAAGAAAACAGAGAACAGCATTGGGAAAAGGATAAAGGGAAAAACCAAGATGATCTCTAAAGAAAAGGGGAAGTCTAAAAACACACCTCAGCCACACTGTCAGAATTTGAATCTTTTTGATGCCCCTTTGTTTTCTATGAAAATGACTCGGTGGCTTCAGATAGAAATAGAATCCTGTGGGTATTTTTACATGCTGAACTGGCCCGTTTTCCCGTCTAAATTAGTAGGTCTTATTTATTTCAGTCTGATTAATTATTCTGTGATTCAGTGTCGAAATGTCTGCAGTTAAGAGGAATGAATTTGATTTCAAGCATTGACTTACTTTACATCCACTCAGAATTGGCAATGATATAAGTGATGTGTAGTGTTCCTCAAATTGGTAGGCATGAATGTTTTAGCAGGAATGAACCAACACACGATCTTGTCGTGGAAATAAGTCACTCATGTTTGTATGCTTTGCAAAAAAACACAAAAACAAATTAAGAAGACTGCGAGAAATTACCAAAAATATAGAATAAGAACAGGAGAGTTCAAATAAAGGATTTGGCGCTGTGTTTATTAAAGTGTTCTAAAAAGTGGTCGAGGTTTTAAAAGCCAGGGACTTGGACGTCGGAGGAGGGATCTGCAGATGGCTTCAAATACTACACCGAACAGATGATTGCCAGGTTTTCCATGCAGTGGTACTTTTTGCGTCGCAGTGTCGGGAACATTATTTGGGCAACATAAGCCTTTTTGATTGATATTCCAATCTGGTCCGTCGGCGGATCATGTAAAACGTGTTACAGCTTCTGCTTGTCAACTGCCAGGTTGCTCGCTCTCTGTCAGCGCAGATTTGTCTGCATGCATTATGAGAATGTATTTGTGTAAGTGGTGTAATTTGTTTGTTACTACCATATGATGGGCATTGTGGAGAAAAATGCAGTTTGGAGCAATCTAATGTACAGTGTTCCCATGGGATTGTGAGAATAATCTTAATGAGGTTGCAATTTAAAGATTCCTATAGAAAAGAAAAGGATGCTTTTTGTAAGGTACTTTTGTAAGGGACTGCATGTGCTAATGGTATTTTAGACCATGGTAAATACGATTGAAGAAAGTAAATGTTTGAAAAATGAAAAAAAACCGGCATAAGATGAAAAAGAGTTAAGTATATATGAAGCAAATGCATCGAAACTCCCTCCTATTCCATATCAGAGTACAGTTTTGTATATAGGTACGCTATAGAATTGAAGACAAACTCAATCGGAATAATTTATCAGATCGCCTCAACAAAGGCTAGTCACCTTTTATTAGTACGTCCCCATGTATACCTGTGAAAGTGACGAAGGGATCAGAACAGGTTGTGTATATACACGGGCTTTTAACCAGTCATGAATCTTGGAATCTAATACAGGGGCATTTAAGGTCATGAGATGCGAATCAGGGCGTGGTCGTCACTTTCCTGTCGGCCTCCGGGCTGGCCCTCGAGGCCCAGACGGCACCGGGCAGAGCGCCAATTACACAGGTCAGCCTTAATTGGCCATAATCATGTGATAAACATGTGATAAACATGTCGGTGTGGCTGTAAAGTCTGCTCTGTCGGGACGGCGGACGGACTGGCCACTCCGGCAAGCTCTGCGTCAATCCTGGGTTTCCAACATCCTTACGGCCATCAGATGGTCATTTTGAGTAGGAGATTGAATGTAATAACATAGCAGTATTATTAAAAAGCCTGGAAGGACATTTCTAGTCTCCGTCCTTCTTGCTTTTTCATGAAAGGACAATCTATATCTATTTTACATGTTCCCTCCTATGACAGTCCTTGGACTATCATATGACAGTCCTAAGAGATTCTGAGAATCTTTTCGGATATTAAACGCCCTCCCCCCTGGTCTCGAAGGTTTTGATACATTACACAATAGCTCCCGTATTCAGTGTATACAGGTAAAATGTATTCCCTTCGGAAATGAATGAAACTAGCAGTCTCTCTGTACGGCAGTCTTAGTCTGTATATATTATGTATGCCACCTTCAGCCTCTAGAATGTTATAAATAGAGCTTTATGAATCTACAAAGACTACATGTTAATGTCATTGTGGCTACCAGAGCTACCTGACTCTTAGATCTCTTGGATGTGGTTGGTGCTGGGGTTAAGTCGCGGTGCATGTATACGGTAGCACTGACTCGCAACTGGCGGTGAATGGTAATAATGTAGGATATTAGTAGACGGCTTCCTAGTAATCAGCGATCAATAGGACGTGGAGGCCACCCACCTGCACCTATAAGGCTGACTCCACAAATTATTCTCACGCCCAGGTAAATCCGCTCAAAGACTAGCCACACAGACTGTGAGCCTGAACGCGGTTTCAGCATTGAAAATCCATGAGGTGCTTTCAGGTTATCTTCTAAAACTGTGTTAGTTTAAATAAGGTTAATTCCCCTTATGTGATTGATCGTATAGACATCTCACACCTTGTTCTGAGGCATACGCGTCTCATGATATTACCAAACACACAACAAGTTTACTGACCACAAATGGCGGAAATCACTTCCATCAGCTGTACTTTTGATAGTGATCGATTTTTCCACAATCGTACACATGTGATATGATATCTACAGATACGCGGCCTTAAAATGGCGTGTACATTTTATGGCAGCTGATCACGAAAGCACGGTCATCATGGTAAAGTAAACCGTGGTCCTGGTGTTGTGTGGGTCACGTGTGGTGGGGTCCCGCACACGTCACTTCGGGTGGATTGTGGTCGTCTGCCTTCAGCAAACCCCGGGTACGTCGACACACACACAGCCAACAAAAGCCAACAACCGGCTTGTTCTGGGGACGACGTTGTTGTTTGTGTTTCCGGATCGACCACTCCAGCCCGTGTTACGCCCTATGTCCGACAGCGCTTTGTCCGTCCCCATCGCGCGTTTCCGCGAACGCCCACCGGGAACGTGTGTTGAGCGGCGACTGCGGCGAGAGTGAGCGTGTGTAGGGAGAGTGCGCCACTAGTAACGCGAGTGGAGAGTGTTCTCGGGGAGTCGAAAGTAGTTCCGGCAGGCGGTGTCGGGCGGGGCGGGGGTGGGTAGGAGCGTTCCGAATCGCTACACGGGTGCGTTATGATGACAGACGACCCAGACTGTTGGCACAGAGTAGAGCCAAGCCCGGCAGTCCGAACCACTCTCTTCTTTATACAGGGGGAAGAGGTATAACGCCGACGCCGCCGATCCACCCCCGCCCGGCTATAAACGCGCCGAGACGCCCGGATTGTCTGGGATTTACAGCAGCCGGGATTTGCTTCACAACGCACCCGATGCTCCCATCGTGATGGCCTCTCGATGGATCTGCGGGCTAGGCATCAGCGCGGGTATGGGATTATGAACGATGTTTTACTCGGGATATTGGTGGAGTAGTGGGATGAGGAGCAGGGGATAGATAGATGGAGCGCACTGACTGCAGCTACTGATGTATAGGATGAGATGTGGAATGGATAGAGGAGGCCTTACCGGACCGGTCATAACATAAACCTCCAGACCCACCCATACTCTCGCGTGATGGGCGTAATTACTTGTGGTCATGACGGACATCACCTACGCGTCTATTCACCTCAAATCACTCTAAGCTGCCCATATTAACTTTGCCCTTGTTTCCAAGCGAATGAGGGCTTCCGACTGATCTTATTTGAGTGCATCTAGCGAGAATTGTAATTTGAGCCCAGTATTGCCAGACGATTGGTTTTTGATATGATTTGAATAGCATGACTTGAAGAGGTTCGTATGTTGAATTTTCTCAAAGTGATTCAGCAAAGGAAGATCACAGTCCATCGACGGAGAACTCTTTCTGAAGCAGAGGAATCTGATTCTCATCGCTCTCAGTCTATATTGGACTCGAAATATCTGATGGCAAAGGGACTTTTAAATTAAATGTTCCAGGAAATAATCGGAGAATGTCCACATAGCATAATGGTATCTTCCAGTTGTGTGATATATTATTCGTGTTAACTCATAATAGAGAAAAATTAGGAGGAAAGAAAATCTCTTCAACATACATGTCAAGGTCTGTTATAAATTGATTGAGGGGATAAGCCAACGCGAGGCGGGTAAATCACTTTGGACTTAACACCGACTTCACTGTGTTCAAAATTGGCAGACGCAGTAACCGTAAATGAATTGATCTCAAATTAAATCACTGATGCAAGCACCACATCAAAGTGGTTGTCTTTAAGCTGGTCTCTGTTCCCTGCAGAGTCATATCGAAAATTGCCTACAGTTGAATGTCACATCACATAACTCTAAATTCAAAACAAAGGCATGTGCGAAAAAATCCCTTTGCATCAACGATTTAAAGACTTCTCTAGATTCATAACGACAAAAGGGCGGAAGAACACACGCCGCACGACTGGTTCGATTAACAGTTATGCTGTAAGAGCTATTTACCCGGACGTTATTCCCTTGTGACGAGACAGCCTACGCATGCTCGCGGAGTTCGCCACGTGACCTGGCCCATGCATAAATTATAGGGAGATTAATTGTTGTAATTAAGTAACAATCATGCTTTGTGTGTTGCCGTTATGACGCCTGTGGCATGGTTTAATGCAATGATTACCGGGACAACAGTTATAACTCAGGTCGTATTTAATTCACAGATTAGATTTTTTTTCAACCTTGCCTTTAGTGTGACATCAGTGTAATAGTGATCTATACCCTAACACTAGTAGACTGAGCTAGACAAACACTTTTGTGCATTTAAGGTAAATACAACTCTTTTTCTTCTCTCTTAAGGCAGTTTTTGGACTTGAGAAAGACGCTGTGAAATATCACTGAGAGTTTTGTAAAGTAGACAACGACACCTAACCCGAGGCTGTGAGAACAGCCGTTTCACCTCACAACCGCACGGAGTGGACACTCCGCCTAAAAAATGACGTCCCTCAGATGCAAGGGTGTTAACTTAATTATTCCTCACCTCATCTTGCACGAGTGAGGCAACAAAGCGGAAAACAAGACCAACGAGAGACGGCCGCCGGGGAACCGCGAAGGCCGGGGTCTACCTCGAGATGTGACCAGCAAACACAATTGTTCCTCGAAAATGACTTCAGTGTTCTCTGCAACTTCATCATTCGCTTGTTCAGTTGAGGCTAACATCCCAGGAGATGGGTCAGACAAAAAGATATGGCCCTCACTATTGGGTTCTTCGTGAAATAGCAGATCGAAAAACAATGATATGATCTCTGTCCATTTACCTTAAAACGTCGTACTGAATTCCTTCGATATAATTCTCATGAAAACTGAATAAGAAACATAGGAAAGACGGATCTACCCATTCCAGAGTAAACTCTTTTTTTTTTTAAAAGAAAGGACTCTAACGTTTTGATTGCGTTTCTTGACCTTCAAACCCCGATTTGACCTTGTCATGGGTAGTTTCCGTAGACAATGCAGACAATCTGTGTTGGGCGCTATTCGCTGGCCGGACGGTGGTGACTTGGGTGGTCCCGATGGCTGTAACAGGTGCAGTGAAAGGACCCGGGCATAAAAGAAGCGACTCGATGACGTGTGGACAAAGTGCTGCTTGTTAGTCTGTGTACTTTAGATCTGCCCTGCAGGAACAAGCGACGTCTGGCGACGTAAATAATAACCAAGGTCCACTAAAAAAAAGATAGATAGGGGGAGGGATAAATATTGACAAACTAAACAGGCAATTGAATGTAATGTACTTGGAGGAGTATCGACCTTGAATATAATGAATACACTACATGTATATGGAAAAGGCGAGATATCGACCAGGAATATAATAAATATACTACATGTATATGGAAAAGGCCTGGTATCGACCGGAGTATAAAAAATTTACTACATGTATGCAGATCGCATAGATCAGATAGGTTGGGACAGAGAAGGAAATTCTTATGGACCTGTTCAGACTTAGATTAAGTCGGTGATGCCATGGTTTCCTTGTATTTCAACCGGGACCCAGACCCAATAAATCACTGGCGCCTGGTCAAGAAGGAAGCCAGTATCACGATCCATTGGCTTTGCTGGCATGCGGTAGACACAGCCGAGGACTTACCGTAAGTAGATCCCGTTGTCCCAGAGGGGTCCAGAGAGCAGCAGGAGGGGTGGGAAGAGCGGGTGATGGTCGGCCGGGATGGAATGGTGATGGAGGAATGGGGAGGGGCGGGGTGGGCGCTAAGCACAGTCTAGAAGGCCATCAGCTAGAGCAGGCTTGGGCGTGGAAGTGCACTTACACAAGAGCATCAGCCTCTGCTCTCCTCTCCGTGCACAGTTGCTGCACTCTTCCCCCGCCGCCTCCCTCGCCCACATTGTCTCCGGGCGGGATGAATCATACGGCGGGGAGAGTGGTCAGTCGTCCGTCCCTCTGTGTGGCCCTCGTTTCTCCCCGGCAGATGTCATTCGTGTCCTCAGAGAATTAAAACAGGAGAAGATGTATGTGTCTCGGCTTGTCTGTCCTCGCTCTCTCAGACACGGGCCCCCATCAGTGTTCTCTAACCCTCCCCTCGCGCACCCTGTCTACTGTTTCTGAAAGAGGAACCAAGAAAAGACACACAGAAAGATGATCGGGTGGATAAGTGAAGCTATGGTTGAACGTGTCTCAGGGAGAAAACCGGGATTAAGTCTCATCATAGAAAAAATAATGACGTTATCCATATTCTGTATATGGGGTGGAAATTATGAGTATCTTGATTAAAATATTTGTCCTTTTTCAAAGTTTTATTATTGAAGGTGTTACTGGAAGAAGTATAAATTGAATGCAGCGTATTCCAGAACCATATACAATAGAAAATGGCCTTTAAAATGAAGTTGTTGAGTACCATACAAAAGCTGTGCACATGAATACAGACTTGTATGTCTATGATTGTCTCTGCCTTTATGTATATTTCAGCTTTACTGTTGAACTCTCGTTTAACAGAATCTCAGGCTCACAATATCCACAATGGATGTATCTGATGTTGTGGTTATCCTCGCATTGTAGGCTCCCTCTCAGACCCACCCACCCAGACAGCGACACTCGACACGCTTACCTCCCACAGACCCACTCACTCCCCTCCTACTGCCTCGGGGAGCTACAACCTGCCTACTATTAAGCTGACATAGGCATATCAAATACAGTATTATTAGTCTCATAAGTTTGAGCAAAGGATGGATTATTTCAGCGGAAAGTTTTTTCTAATCCCAAGATAAAGGGAAACCGATAAGGTCGAATGATAAAGTATCTAGGAGCTAGCTACGAGATTCTGTACTTTTCTTTGTATCTCACAATACACTATATCCCTATTAAGTGATGTCTGCTTTTTTTCTAATTTTATTTATACGAGATTCTGTACTTTTCTTTGTATCTCACATTACACCATATCACTATTAAGTGATGTCTTCTTTTTTTCCCTTTTTTTCATACGAGGTTCTGTACCTTGTTTTCTATCTCATATTAGATCGTGTTTCTTCATTTTTTCTTTAATAATCTGCCCTTGGAAGTAGTGAACAGGTTTTTACCATATAACGACCGCCTACACATATCATATACAGCGATCTAGCCTTTGATAAACGTTGTTAACCTGGGTCCTTCAATAGATCAAACACTTATCATGAATATCTATCCTGACATAGCCTACATGTACCACGATTTGCTCATGGTTCAAGGCACGCCAGCCCGACCTGGAATGGACTGTACTTGATGGTTCCCATACGTCTTGGGGCCTGAACCTTTCGGAAGTCTGGAGGAACCTGCGGGAGATGTACACATCCTCACGGGAGGTCTAGGGATGTCTGCTACAAATATCAACTTGTCGGCTGATAATGCTATTACCATATCTTCGCCAAGCTTCAAGCCTCGTATGACAACTTGGTAGAGCTACTTGACGTGGATATTATATCAAGTTACTCCTTGGTTTGTAAACAAACGTGCCATTCACATCAACAATAGAGTAGAGTCTAAGAGAAAGCTTTTGGAGTGTGTTTTTATGCATCCACAAACGAAGGTGTGAGCCAAGATCGTAACGTGTTGTACACAATGGAGCAAGCCGGGTATTCACTGTATTACGGTTTTGACTTCTTGTATCTATTTTAACCGATTATTTGTTCTCATACTTAGTCAAGGGGGGGGGGGGGGGGTAGATAGACTTCAATCAGTAGCCTTTTTTAATCAACTCAGTTGAAAGTCAGCATAATTTTTACCCTCATCTAAGATATTTCAAAGCATTTTACTAGAAAAACAGACATCACATGTATATTGCTAGACACGTGGTTTATCAAGTGAACTAAAACAATTCATAAAAAAGATTGCATTTACCAATTTAAAGCTTACCTTACCAGCTTCACTTGCTTGGATACTGCTGTTTGCGATCAGACTCCGCTGCCACCAGATCACCCAGCCATCCTGGCGTGCGGACGTGTGCCCAGGGCCAGCTGACTGGTGGCATGGCCCCGCGGACAAATGCCGTCTTGTTGACATGGAGCCATTGCTGATGAGAGTGCTAAGTGTACCTAAGGTCATCAAGCGTGTATGTGTGTGCTGACTGCGGATGGCAGACTCACTGACTGCTGCGACCACTCTTGCTCTAGGTCCTGCTTCCGCTTTTAGTGCTGCTACCGCTCTTTATCGTACTCGTGCTCAAGCTTCTCCATCTGACGTTGCTATTACTCAATATACGGTTAAAGCTGTGCTCCCGTATTTGTTTTGTTCTTGATTGTTGGAGCTTTTTGTGGTCCCTACCGTTGCTTCTGCTTTAATTTTGATCATTCTACTCTAGTACTGATGGTGGTCCTGCAGTGTGTATTGCTTTAGTGTGTCTTAAATGGTAAGTTGGGTTTGTCTGTGATGAATTATACAAACAAACAAACAAACTTTGCTTAGCATTTCTCTTTTTACATTGCCATCTAATATGGTGCAGGATAACAATACTAACAAGACAAGAAGATGTATGATTCACCTTTCTCTGTATTCCTTAATTAAAGAACCAGTAGATGAAGTGGTATTGAAAATATATCATATTCTCATGACATACACGCTATTCTTATCAGACTGTCAGGATAAGGGCTGTTGATATGGCCATAAATACATTCATATTGAAATAACCTAATTTCCAAATGTGGGTCCAACTTATTAGCGTGTCAGGTTTTAAAGTAATCTTTTCTCGCAAAAACAACAAATCATAACAAGGAAAAACAGCTTCCACAAATAAGAAGCGAAAGTCGATTAACGAGAGGAAGGGAAACGTAAAACATCACCCCTTGAACCATCCTTTTCCCGATTTGTAGTAGGTGGAAAATCTCGAAGTCGCTTGTTGATTGAATCATTTGTAATGCTTCATGAAAGTTTCAAGATTATTGAAGTGTGGTGCATCCTTGTTGTGATCTGCCAACAGTGTATAGGTCAACCGGGCATCATAATTGTATAACGGAGAGTGAATTAAAAAGAGAAGAAACTCTCTAAAATCATAAGACGAGGCGGACATCGTAGCCCCAGTGTGATCATTTTCTATTTGTTGGACTAACGCAGGCTAGCGGGTAATTATTGACAGTAACTGCGTCCTGTTTGAGACACTGAGGCGAGAATCAGATGTCTGGTATTTGAACAGGGCAGTTGATCGATCACTGCACTAATGTGGAGTTTAATCACCCTACAAACTCCTACCACTCTCACTTGACAAGATGCATTACACATATTTGATGATCATGTTTCTTTTCTCTTATTTGATATCAAACAGTACAATGATTGCATTTCAACTTAATAGCGAAGATAATTAGCAGCACTCTGTAAGGCATACATGAGGGCAATTTAATGTTCTGCTTTTGTTGATACATAATTCATCGTTGATTGATGAGACTTTGTAGTGATGGGGGTAGTATACGGGACTCAACTACATGTATGCTACCTCAGAACAATAGAGGTGCACGCAATATGATCCCAATTTACATAAATAAAAACTCACCTCCATCGATTGCCTCTAGTGTTATCCAAGAGACCTCAAAGTATGTCGGTATTCATCATATTTTCATTTCTCTGAAAATACACACCGGGTTATTTGTAGTGTGCATATGGAATAGGGAAGTAGCGTTCACAGTGAACTCGTGTTGACTCTTTGCCCGTCGTTGGATAAACACGCCTGCAGGTTGCGGCTTGAGAAATGTGTAATTTTTAGCGTGTGTTTGTGGTGAGACACTATCCCTGTTTGCTTTCCATAAAACTCGAGGTTTAGCAAACACATTGGAACTGCTGACTCTGAAACCTCTACATGTCACAGTGGAAAGCCGAACAGGAACGGTGGGAGTGTTTTCACTTCTTTTTCTCCGCTCAAGACTAGTCTCAAGAGTCTTTATTTAGGTGGCTTTATGACAGACCCACAATAGGCTCATTGCAGCAGTCACCCTAATCCCTGTTAGAGTATCAGATGCGAGTCCTTTCCTGTACAATCCAGCAGGTACCTCGCACTTTGCCATGTCAGGGTTTACAGACTTATACTTTTCAGTGAATTTTCAACATTTTGCCTATGGCAAGGTTATGTCCTTAACTTTTCAGCAAATTCAAAAAATCTATATAAGTTAAGTTGATTTCTTGATAAACTGTATATTTCGCATTTAAATTTCCAGTAAATCCCCTTAGATTGTCCAGTAAATTCCCTTAGATTGTCGGTGGTTAAGACACAGTACAGACCTATTCTGTTCAACCTAAACTTTTTATTATAGGTTGAGAATATTCACATCTTATGCAACCTACTGACCCCACTGAATATTTCCAGTTACTTGATTGGCTAGAATGGGGGAAATCTATGTTGTATTGTTACCTGCTTCAGACCAGCGAATGGCATGGAAATCAACTTTAATTTTTTTTTTTGGGGGGGGGGGGCGATTGTTGTTACAACGATTGTTAGCATGGACTTACCATAGTAACCTGTCAAAATGTGACAGGAAGTTGACATTATCAAGGTAGCATCGGATTGCAACAAAGACGTCTCAGCCACGCTCTAATAATCTGGAAATCAACTTAAAATCTATGTACGCTGGTTCCCCGGTCATTCACCATGGTACTCGGCAGAATAGTCTCTCAGTTTCACTGTTTTGTCCTACCCTGTAAACCCTTTATAGCGAACGACATGTGTATACAGTTCAACAAACGCCTATCTGATTGTCCCTGATACATGAATAATGAATAAGGCATTCAATCGCGATTTTGATATCACTTTGAGTAGACCATAAGTAAGGGTAATTAAGTGATAACATTGACTAATATATTGCTAATCTATTGTGAAAACCACATTGATATGCTTCTTTATATCGTTGGTTAAAAGTTCATAGTTGCGGCTGACTGCCTCTATAGGCCTACACCATCATATCTCAAGGGCATGTGGAGTGTTTATGGACTCACTGGATATCTGTCATGCTTAAGGTGGCTGGGTTAGATATACAGCCGCCCGGCGGAGTAAATCGTGTTTTATTCTCGCTGATAACACCTCTCCTCCCCGAAGGCGAGCTGGAGTAGTACAGCCGGAAGCAGACGACATTTCGCCTTATCTCTCAATGATGGCGGATCACTCATAACACCTGATTGGACCAGTACATCTGTGTGAGGCCCGCAGGCGGGGAATCAGCGGTGACGGATACGGATGTCGTGGCGGCTTGTTACTCGCGTGTCTAAAATGGATCAAAGCTTTCATTGCGGGATCAGCGGTGACGGATCTATTTTTATGTCGACCACTTGTTACCGGTATGTGTAAATCCTGATCACGCTTGTGTTAAGAGACCAGCGGTGACGGGACCGCCATTAAAAGCTCTTTACTCAAATTATTGCCTCGATCATACTACGGACCTCTAAACAGTCCGTGATCAGACCAAACAGTCAAACAGCAACAGTTCACCGGGTATCGGCGTTTACTTCGTTAGTTACCGGCGTGCGTAAAGCTTAATCAAGAAGCCAGGCGTTCCTAGCGTTGACGGATTGGTCCTTGACGACCAGACTGTTACCTGCGTGTACAAACGTGGGTGAAGCCTAGAGGCGGGGGACCAGCGGTTACAATGGGCGGACTAATCGGCACTTGACGGAGGCTGAGGTGGGAGTGTGTCCGCGAGGCACCAGCTCCGGCCTACTCCGCCAGGTCCACCCCCACTAGGCGACTCTAATTACCCGCCCAATGCTCCCTCTGTAACGATGGCAACCTGTCAGCCCCTACTGCTGCTGCTGCTGCTGCTACCGCGGCCGCCAGCGCTAGACTTGTTCCAGGATCTGAGATAATTTTCCTCTCCCCACCCCTTTTTTCTGTACTTTCCACCCACTAGAGATTCCTGCAATATTTCTCAACACATGATATCATACGATTACCTGAGTGATTAAAACTATACTCTGTTAAACTATCTCTTATGTCTTGATCTTTACTTATGAATTCTTGTACTATTCAATCTAACCATCAACGGATTCCACTAATAATACATGCTTCTAAACTACACAGATCAATTATAGCTAACACGACTCGGGGACCTAACGTGCATGCTCAGCGTAATTGACTCTGTAATGAATAGCGCGTAGGATGGGTGAGGGGGGGGGGGGGGGGGGTATTCGACGCACCTGACGTCATGATAATGGATCACATGTTACAACAGCAGATGGGAAACGGGCCATGAGTGCTTGGCTTAGATGTCATGTAGGTACCAATGGATCCGCTGCCTGAAAGGCAGGCTCAGGTGTTCTATACACACGTCTCAGACACAAGGCCACCGGATACAAGCTCATTCAAACGCTGTAGGCTTATTTCACGGACTGTGGTAGCACCTTATAGAATGACTCTATCTTAGTTTACAGCCCACCTAGACTAGAATACCTCTACTTTTGCTAATATTAAAATAAAATCATAATTCGTAGCATTATTTCTTTTATATTAATGGTGAATATTACGATAGGAAATATTTCCACAGCTAGACATTCGTACCAGCAAGAAATTGCAGGTAAAAACAGTACGTGAGCAACGAAGCACATAATGCTCGATCGGTTTTTCTCAGTGGATAGGAAAAGAAAGTAACGTTTATACACATTTATTTTCAATGCAGGAATGAAACTCCACCAAATCTAACAATGTGAACCTAGTCAGCAGATTTAGGTCAGTAATGTATGAATATTAATAAAGTAGGACCCTCTTATCTAGGTCGACAGCTCATGAATATTAATTCTCCAGTATGTTATCTGGGCGGGCAGATTAGTGTCGGTTGGAGAGCTGATTAGGGCAGTAAGCCTGGGTAATGTGATGTGTCTGATGTCTGTGCCTTCCCTGCCCATGACCACTGCAATCACCCCATCCACTCCTCGCCCTGAGACGATGGGAAGCTTCGTGAAAGTAAATTTTAATACGAATTATATATGCTCTCTCCATAATCATCCTTCCCTTATATCTAGATCGTCAGATCAGATTTCCTTTAAGAAAAGTCCCATCATCCAACACCTAATCCATGTAGACTCAGTCGATCGGTGATACTGAATTATACGCAGATTTACTGACACTGGGAGTCACATAGCCACCAGCCATGACACAACCACCTACCCTCATCAACCACCAACGGTGGCGCTCACACAAATAATCACTCTTCCTGAGTACTGCCACCCTCTCAGCTGCAAGCACCAGTCCAGCCGTGTGGAGATACTCAGAGTAATACCACTCCGTTTGTCTCATTTGCGGCACGTCGTCTTTTCGGTTCAGCCTTCATTAGTTCATCCCTGACAGCGTTTCGAGTTTCGCACTTACATGACCTCTGATTTGACAAATTCAATTAAAGAATGGCTCTATTACACTTCCTCTGTAAAACTCTTTCTTTTTCGTGTGGTTGTATTTTATGAAAAAAAGTTTCAGCGATATGTTCCATGATACTTCAGGTAGTTTGAACTCGCATGTTGATGTGCGCCTATCTAATTTGCTTTCTCAGTGGCGTCAGACATATTTGTTTTCCACTGTCATTAACTTAGCCCGCCCTTTTCACATTGGGATAATGGCTGATTTCCTGTAATTTTCCAAGGGAAACAAGAACCACCGTCGGTCATTGTTTAATCAGACTAAATACATAAATTCATGTAATGCATATTTTTCTATGTATTTTTAATTGTAAACGGCAGTTTATGAAGCGGATAGAATGTAGGGTTAAAAAAGATGTAGGTCAGTGTATCTGGTGAGTGGTAATTTCAGGGAGAAATATGATAAGAACGTTCGTTTCAAAATAGTCGGTAAATATTGGGCTTTAATAACTATTTGAATTAATAACTGTTAGAATTCTTGATGATGATAACTGGCTAAAACCTGTGAAGATCAAAGCCTATTATTCGTGACAATTCCGGAGGTTAAGGGTTAAACGGCTAGCAATTGCAGCGGTGATTAACTGAGGATTAAGTCATCAGAGTAGATTAGGACGGCGGTAATCCCTTCCTCTGCCACAGCTGACAAGTGATGGTCTCACAGGCTCACCCCAACACCCTCCAATCCCCCACACTCCAATACTCCATCTACTTCGCCACCATCAGTGTACCACAGCCCTCTCCCTCACACCGCCATCCAAGATATGAGTAATCTGTGATTTGCCACCTCAGCCCTGCAACCTCCACACCTAATACACGCCATATAGCATACATCGCTTAAGAATCATGACTTCTTTCACTCGTGTCAGCACATATTCCCCACCTCGCTCTTCATTTTCACACCCACCATTCAGTGCACCTGTAACCTGCATAGGTCTATTCCCCACCTCCCTACTCTCACCCCTCTACAACCGACCCTCCTGTCGATAAATCCCTACATGGCTACGTTTATTCCCACTTTAAAGGGAGAGCACCCACCTTATACCCCCACCTGCAACCCCGTCGGATGTCGCCCTTGCACCCCCTTTGCACTTTACCCCTGCACCACACACCGCTCATCCACCCCGGCCAGACACGGCAGGGTCAGGGCGACAAGAAAGGATCCAACCAGGCCTTCGTTTAATACTTGTCAACAGGGTATTGGTGTTTTTTCTCCCGATCTCAGTTGTCACGGTATTATAGTGGAGAGAGGGCGCACCTCACCACTCAGAGGCTATGGGGCACAAAAACGGCCCGAAGCTGTCAAAGTGCGCACGAATAGGTGATAAAGACATCATTTGTTGGACAGGAGGGAAAAAGCAAGATGACATTAATGTATAATAAACAGGTGGTAGAGAGGGATTAGTCCCTTTACCATCACATTCCCCATCCCACATTAAGTCTACTTTGAATTATACGTTAACTGACTCTGCTATGAGGAGCAAAGGATCAAATAGGAGCAGCTGACTGGCAACCTTCTTTCTTGTGGTTGTTTCGGTGTTTTTGTTGTCTCCCTTCTCCTTTCTTTATTGAAAGAGGCAGGTTTCGTGGTGCGATGCGATATTTTATCAGCTGCAGGCGAAATAAACTGATTTATTGTTAAGTCTGGAGGGCATGGAACATTCAACCATCAACAGCAGAAATAGCATGAGTAGCGTAAAATCCATAATTTCATGTATTCATGAAAATCAGCCGAACTTACGTAGCTTGGCCCAGTCAAAATAGGAATGATTCGATTAAGAAAACAACAACAAAAGATGGTTTACTACACGCTCTCCTGTTCTCTCTAAATATCGTACACGCGGGAAAATTGTTTGAAATAATAACATAAAAAAACAACAACAATAGAATTCTCGGTTGGACGCTTATATCCCATTAGGGTGGACCCCCCCCCCCCCCCCTCCCAATATAAACACTCATGTCTTGCGCCACGAAAGGAATTCTTTTATACACTCGACAATCGAGAAAAGAGCCATTCCGCCAATAGCGGCCTTCTCTGCCTCTCTGCCTGAATGGGTATTTGTTTGCGTGTATTTGCTGTGATGAAGCCCGGCAAGAACGCGTCCGGCCGACGGGCAAATATTGGATGTGTATTCTAACTCGTGGCTCCTTGTTTTTGCAGGTATGTGCTTTGTGTTTGGAAGGAGCGTGTGGTGCAGGGTAGGTGTTGCCCCTGGAGGCGGGTAAGTGTCAAGAGTCAGTTTCGCTAGTCTCTATACACCACTGATGGCAGGTGTGTTGAGACGTCGACCTTTGCTGCTGGTAGAGGAAGAAGAGAGGAAAAAGTGTTATTGGATGTGAAGGTTCACAGGCAATTTCAATTGCCAAGGAATTTGAATGTCATTGAAGACACAAATAAGCCGACAAGAACCTTTAAGTTGGTAGTAAAAAGAGAAAAAAAAGCGAGAGCACAGGCAAAGAACAGTAATACGCATCGTAGTTAATCTAGAGGAGGATTCCATCTTGCTAATTATGGATGCTGTTGGTATTTTAAGTCAATGTATTTCAACAGTTATTTAGCCTTCGAGGTCTTACTTACGAGACAATGGAGACTCTTTCTTTTGTCCTGGTGATTAAGATTATGTATTACCAATTAAATTGCCAACGATTTTGTTTCAAATGCATTTGTCAATAAAATAAGGAAGTTAAGTGTTATTCGCGAATCATTGAGCTGATTGATCCTCAATTTAGAAATATTTTACCGCGATCTGCATATTTAAAAGACTAATCTAAAAGTCAGTACCTATAGGCTTCTGGGACTCATTAAACTGGCGACGGCTTTCCTAAGTAGGTGTAATCAGGGTATAGGACATGAATTATTCCAGTTTACTAGGCGTAGTAATACGCGTGGCGCATACGTGACAAGAAACCCCCTTAAAACAGTAGCGTCCCTGCCTTAAAAAGAATACACATTAGAAAAAACAACCACCAAATGGAATATAAATACACACAGCATCTTCTTTTAGTCTGAAATGGTTTTTGTTCCTTAGAAAAGCGAGTGTTTTCAGTAATTTTATCGGTGACGTGATTACCATACTCGTTGGCTGCAGTTTTAGAGAGTGTGAACAAGAAAGGGATGGATAAATAAGCCTACTTTATTGCATTAATGATTATGGTAGGGCTTAAAAAGATGGGAGCAAGGCAGGAGTAAAGGCGGTGCTAACACTGACATCTGCTGCAGACATTCTGTTATGAGCGAGTCTAGCATGGCATGCAGGAACCATTGTTGCACTCTATTAACTTTGGTAACCCCATTTGGAACCGTATTCAAGTTTAATGGGCGACTCCACGTGCTTCTAATAGGTCAACCAGATAAAATAGTGCCGTCTTTAAATGAAGTGCGACGCGCAGACTAGGGACAGTTTAGTATTTATTTGCGGAGAGTTGGTTCCCGACGGCTACACACCGAATTAGATGTTTGAGGTGGCCAGTTAAATGTCATCCTCAAAAAGTAAGACATTCCTGAGGTGAAGATTAAAGGGAAAAAACATAGATGAAGAAATGGCACTGGCATCAGATACCATTGACAATCTTCCCATGAAATATTCCTCCTAAATTTCTCCTATAAATAGAAGTAAGTAGGTATACCAACGGATATTCAAATAATTGAATACAAACTATGTCATTCGGTGCTGTTTGGCCTCTTGGAGGCCAGTGGGTCCCTTGAGAGGAATATGCTCATTTTAATGATCTATCATGAAATTATGTACCTCTGAATTTAGCTAGCGAGTGTGAAATTAAGGAAGAGCTCAGATCAGAGATTAACCTACATATAACACCGAAGAATGCTTGACGAGCTTGACTTCAGCTTTAAAAAGTAATTTATGTAGTGAGCATGTTCGGTGATTATTCAAGATAAAGTATGGTTTTAATTCTATGTCTTAAGTGTATTGGATAACAGGGTTATTCGGATATTTCTCATGTATTTTTGAAAACTGTTAGGTAGATTAGGGGGCAGAAAAGAGAGTCAAGCGAGTAGTAAAACTAGCTCTCAAAACAACACATACCAACCAACTAAAAGGTCAATAGCACTTTTCATCACTTAGACCTAGATTACTAGCCTTAATCAGTTTTTGTGACCTCCACACAAATATTTCACAGTTAATCCGGAAATCTAAGCATGGTCTAGAGTTGAGTTGCTTGCGCTAATCAAGGTGCCATCCCCAATTATCTTGGCAATTAATTTTTAACTGGTTGATCTGGTTATTGATAATTGTGACCACCGTCTGGCAGGACCATAACACATGTTGGCAGGATTGCTTTCTTTATGTCACATTTCATCACGTTATATTCTTCTTAAATGTTATATCCAACCACACTGCGTTACAGTAGTCTGCCCTGTCGCCAGCGGAACCTATTGCCTATACTACTGCCTGCCAAGTCCCAGACCAGAAAACTAGGGCTGGTTCTTATTTGATGACATCATGCACATAGAATGGGCCAATATGTGTATTTATTTCCCCATCAACAAAAAAGTATATGTAGATCTGTATCTGTTCTTTATAAAAAGCCAGAGAAATCATATTTTGTCATAGGTGAAATAGATAAGGTAGTAGCTGATCGAACTTGAAAAGGTGTTAAGAAGGCTAATCTCTCGGTCTCTTTGTCCTCTAAATTAAGTGTCTGTCTACGTACCTACACATCTCGCAAAGAGAGTAGAAGAGATCAGTCTGTAGCCATTGAGATCACAAAGTAGCCTACTACAGTAAGGGTCTCGGCTTACGAAGCACAGCACATGTAATTTATACACTCTTCACCGCATGTAATTGCTGCTACATCTTTTTATACTCGAGAGCGGACATAAGCACATATCATCGTTATACATTGTAATTAGATGGTGAGCGGAGATAGGATTAATTATAGCTGCTAGAACAGTGATGCTCCCCTTTGTGTTTTTGCTTTGCCTGTAATAGTAGTCACTGCGAGTTGGTGGTGGATGAATGTAACGACATGCCTGTAGTTGCCTTTCTCCCTCACCACTCGCGCCTCCTTGGTGCTGGGCAATTAGGCGTTAACCTCTGGCCGCCGTTAACTAGCCCTAAAAGAACAGGTAGACATTAGTGTCGGCAGCCTAAGAGCCAGCCGCTCTCGTCCATAACCCCCTTTTCTCCCACTCCTCTCCACTCCGTCTCTCATGCCCGCCCCTAGAGGTCGCCCGAGTCGCTATACCGCCTATCCCATGATCCTCTTCTCTCCAGACGGAGAGGTCACGTGACCAAAGCGGCGGCGGGGAGCATCCCGTGATTAGAGCGTCATTGTAGCGGACGCGGGGAGCGGCAATTACCGTGAATGCCATTGTTACCGGCAGGGGAGCATAGGTTATGTGCCTTAAGGGGGTGGTGTGCTTGGGGGCGAGAGGGGATGGGGAGCCGGAAGGCTTCTGAGCGGCCAGACCGACACAAGGAAAGACCAGATTAGCATAATGGAAGTTGGCTTCCCTCTTGGCCGCTTCGGCCGAGGGTGGTGCTAGGGACTAGTCGTGATGAGCTGAGCCGGGGGTGGGGCACGTTGGGTAGAAAAAAAGGCAGTACAGCTCTGTGGGGGAGATCTTTGATCCGTTTTGCCCTATTGATGCCTCCCTCCCCTAACTCTTCTACTACAACATCATTGCGTTCCTTTTAAGTGGGGGGAGAGGGCAGGAGGTGAAAGAATAGATGCTTGTCGGGCCCGATTTGTATCTGCGAACGCTCCAATTAGTTTGAACAACGTCTGAAATTAAAGGGGATCAGATGGCTAGAGGGGGAGAGGGGCTTGCCTCGTTTCCTCTTTGCCACTTGTTAGAGTCGCAGAAATGAGACAATGGTTGCAGGGACATCGACTCCGATCAATACAGCACAGGAAGAAATGTGGCGAGGCAATTCTTTTATTTACTGTTTTCTTTGGCTATTTTGTGTTTCTTTCGCCATATCTTCTTTTTTTTAATTTTTGTTGTAAATTTGACAGACGGATCAGAGCAAGGGTTCGCGGCTTTGTGGCAGGGAGGGAGAGACACAGACATGTGAGGGTCTTTCATAGCAGGTCCACAGTCCACCATGACGAGATCAGCTCCTCGCCCACTGACAGTACGATTGTCATCAGGATTGAAGCCGTACCTTTATACGCACTAAACAGTGATTTGGCGCTACTCAAAGAGAACCGTCTCAAACAGTGTCTACTCTGCGTCTGTCCAGAATGGTTCTGTGGATTCTTAACTGCCTTGACAATGCTACCATAAGTGGTCTCCTTCTTAGAATAATTCAGAAGCTATACTGGGTACATTGATATAGAGCTATTCATATGTAAAAAAGTGTGGCAAATCTAATATAGTGGTACTTATTACCTGAACGCCGAATATGTAGGCCTAAAATGATATATATTGTATAGCTATAGAATAAGCGTCGTAAATGGAATACAGTGAGAAAGCTATGATCGAAGTATAAAGTGAGTTGTCTCGATAAAAAGGTATTTTCTCTCCCATATGTAACAAATCAAGGAACAGTTTTTCGTGGTGTGCAACGAATAACATGATTGGAAGCTAACTATATTCCAGCCCGACCTTTGCTGTGACTACAGATTTGTAGATAAGGTGCATTCGAGTCAGTAAGCCCGGTATTTTGATTGGGAAATGGGGAATATTAATAGGAGGGACTTGTGGCACGTCTGTTTGTGGTTGTCAGGCAGGCGGGCGGGCGGGCTGGGAAGCACAGATGGCGACCAGCTAGTGTCTGTGTGTCGGGGCTTGTAGGAGGGGGTGCTGAGGGGTTCTGGGGTAAGGGGAAAGGGGTAGTTGTCTGATGTGACGCTTGTCACACGCCCTGCCCGCCATACCCCCTAGGCGGCGCTAGTAGCCGGCTGTCACCCACTCACTCCCCAGTACACACCGACAACCAGCTAGGCGTCACACGTGACAGGTTTGATGACAGGTTGAGACATCAGAAGAACTTCCAGCCTCCTTTAGATAGCCGAGGAGAGGTCAGGCCTTTTCAGAAATGAATATTCTATTAATGCGAGGCCTATTGATGGACTTTCCGTATCGTGCTGTTATTTGTCATTGAAATGAACATAGCGAACTAAGAGCAAGCACCAGCTATTAACCACAGGCTGAAAATAAAAAACCCATTATTCAGTGTTATCTGAATATTGGTGTTATTTTTAGAGACCAACTTACTTTGCATGGCCTGTATGTATGAAGATCAGAAAAGAACGTATCCTACTACTCTCAACACGTGTGTAAATCACTCTTCAGGTGATAAACTCTCTCCTCCATCTCTGCCTCTCTCAGGGAACAGTTCGTCTGTCCATAGGGATCTGTTTCGAGATCTGATATGTTCCCACGAGCAGAACGGCCCGACACCGAAAACTGGGGACGACGCTTTGATCCTCTCAGCGATTGTCTTAAAGGAAAGGTGATTGATTGATCAGTGAACTAATTGATGGGATTGATTAATTGATTGCGTAATTGATGGACTGATGGGATGGTTGATTAGCGGCAGGGTGGGGTGGTGTGCAGGTAAGTAGAAGGTGAGTAAGAGGTGAACTTCGCTCACCTGGAGAAGACAGAGAGTAAGGCTGGGCGTGGAGGTGTGGGTAGCTGAGAGTGAGGTGAGACTGATGGGTGGACAGGTGGTAGTAATGGAGAGCTGCTATGGTTCTACAAACACCCCAACCTCTGGCCCGGCTGCCCCAGACACGCCCATTTCTCTACGTAGGTTCCCCACGACTCTGTTTGAATTAGTTTACTCTGAGCTGGATCCCGGGGTCTGGTAACAGGTACGAGGTTCTAGAACTAAAGGTGAGAGGCTTGGTAACAGCGAAACAATCCAATCATAGAGCAGGACATAACGACTATCTGACCAGACTAGAAGGAACAGATAGTGGATCAGACAAGGTGTCCGCTGAAGACAGGGGTCATTCGAGCTAATTTATACTGTATGTATGGTTGTATGTACCCTTACTCGATTGATTACCAGGCTCTGGTATATGAAAAGTCCACATATTCAAACACATTCTGCTTCAGCACTTTACACCAAGTGAGGAGAATTAAGTGTAAAATAGCTATTTCACTTTTGATGATTCCTTAATTTTTTTTCTCCAAAAGGTAAATGCGCTTATATACGTTTCTTGGTTTAATACAATTATTACAATAATATCATAATAGTATTTGGAATAATATCAACTGTACATTTAATTGAATTAGTGAAATTCAATTAGAGATCCTTTCCCAAAAGACAGCAAGCTCTCTTAAAGAAACCGCAAGGTTCTTTCCCACCTCACACTACAGCCGAGAGGTGAGTCCCACGGGTGAGTGTGTGTGTGTGTGTGTGCCACTGCCACCCATCCTCCTGTACCCCCAACCCTACCCTGCACCCGCCCCGCACACTGACTTCTGAAAGGATCCTCACCTTCTTTTTGTTACCTCGGGGGTGTTATGAGAATGTCCCAATAAGAACACATGAATGGTGAGAAGGCTGCGTGTGAGGTGGGGAGTAGGGAGGTGGACAATGCAGGGAATCCTCACAACAGCAGTAGGAGGAGGTACCGTGGTGAGGCGTAGCGAGGGGCGGGACACAACCTCCTGGCAGCGCCCGGGGGGGTTCAGAGCGTAGGTCATTTACACCAACCCGGTGCCCGGATCACCAGAGCAGTCGTAGTCAGAGGTGAGGGGCATGTTTGTGTTTGGGTTTACTCGGGTAACCATGGAAACCGTGCGGCAGTGCCTCCCCCTTGCGGCGAGGAAAGAAGACACTCGTGACGCCGCATGGAACTGGAAGGGGCTGGCAGTCGGCGTTGAGACCAGACTGAACCAGATTCATGTGGATTTAAAAAGAGAGGGAAAGACTTTGAGACATCGGGTAGGTACATGCCTCAGGGCCAAGGAGACCACATTTGACGGGACAAAAAGTAGAACGGGAAAGGGCTGGGCCTGCGCAATCAAGGCGTACTATTTCCAAGGATTCCTTGCAACCTTAGACAGAAATACGAACTTATGCCCGAGAAAATAAATGCTTCATACGATTCTCTTACCTTTGTGACTAGTACTAGTACTATACCTGGTAGCACCTAAGTGAGTAGGGGCCTAGAAGTTAAGTGCTAGAACAGTGATAGTAAAATACGCGTATATAAATTGAAACGGAAAGGATTAGTAGATATATATGAAAAGGAAAAGGCAGAGCTGTTTAAATCAGTGTAGGCCATGTACTGAGTTAGTCTGAGTTACTGAGCCTGGTACTCAGGTAGGAGAAGATAGAGGAGGTGGAGGTTCTGCGGACAGTCCGGAACGCTACCGACCCGCTAAAAAACCTGATTGGCTACCGTTGGCCAGAAAGAAAAAAACCAGATCGTTGAGAGCACTAAGAGGAAACGATGGCTCTTGGCACGTGCTCAACGGAAGCTGAGGTGATACGTAAACTACCGATGTAGACGATATCTCTTAGTTGACGACTGAAGAATGACAGGTGTACTGTGTTAACCCATCTCTGCTGAAATATCTCGCAATTTTATTTATTTTGGTACTAGATTGATGGTTGGTTATCAAACGGATGTTACTAACGGAGTAGGCCAATTTATTGAATGGTAAAGTTAAGAAACCTTGTACTCGACTAAGTAATATTTATTGAATAAACTTTCACCTTTAATATTTGATATTAACCCATAAAGACAGTTATCATAATTGGATCCAGAAAATAAACGAGAATTCTTCCGTTTATTCGTTCTTTAGTCCTATAAATGTTGCCATCATGGATTGTCGCAAATTTCATTTATTTATAGAAATAAAGAGGCACAATCATTGTAGACAGCTTGAAACAGGACAATGCCCTTCCCATTGAGAAGCCCTAGCAATGACGATGAGGCAGGAGAAGATTGAATTTAAGAATAAATAGCTACTAACTTGTGGTGAACGCTTTACTTTTATTCCCCATTAAACGAAACCGATGTGAAATGGTCCCATTTACCAGCCATGAATTTATACAGCCCGCCATGAGTGACTGCAAACTAGCAAATTGTTATCGGCAACGGTTAACCGCGCCAGTTAGATAAACACGGTTGACTCGCCATTAAGCAAAGTCAATAGAAATGATTAGGATTATCCATTCTTTTGTTATCAGCTTATTGGATTGATGCTGAGAAAGAAAGTGAATGGAATGCTTTATGAGTGTCGTATTGGTTACCCAAGGGGAAATTTAATTATTTTCAGACATTTCAGATTTACAGGGAGAAATAAATGTTAATTAATGTATAATGAATACAGCAAATATAACTAGGACTGCAGTATATCCAATGTATCAATCACCGCGTGTGATTCGCTAGTAGCTTGTCAAAGCCATATACATGTATAAAAAGTAATGATACAAAACTGTTAACATGAAGTGTGTTCACAATCCCTTTACTAACAATCCACAGTTTGATTTGAAAAACATTATATTGAATAATGCGGTATAAGTTTACATTAATTTATGTGAACATATAAGCATAATAAACTTCCACGTTACAACGTGGTTAGTGCAGAGGACAGAAGCTGTGCAACACACTGCCAAATACACGACAATCTGAGCGAAGCCGATGACTTTCAGCCAAGGAGACGTGTAAAAGAGGCCTCTTCTCGCCAAAATGCCAGTCGTTGGTATCTGGCGTGGCAAGACTAGAGATTAGGCCTGGCCCCGGCTTATCGGCGGGTTATCGCGGCTGGGGTGTGTAGGAAACATTCTGTCCCTCACGCGTTCACTTCTGGAATTCCTTACGTCGTTTTTCACCTGGCTTCCCTCGTGGCTTCCTTCCTTCCTGCTTGTGTCTTCCTCTCTTCTATGGGTTTTGTTGAAGTCACCTGATGCTCTGTACAGCCACGGGCGGATTCCACTCTGCACGCGCCCAGTTTGTTCTGCCCTTCACGCCTCCTCCAGGGGGCAGAGTGTGAGATCAGGTGGGTGTGCTCAGGAAAAAAAAAACATATAAAAAAGAATGAAGGGTTGATATGAAGATTATCTCCTTATGGTGTTGCTGGTCCATCAAAGAATGGCCAATAGAAATCGATAAATAAATCGCATACAAATAAAACACAGAGGATAGTCAGAAAAAGGTCGACCGAGCGTTGGCCAGTTGTGTTCACGACAGAAGCCGATCATGACGCGATGGCCGCTCGCGGGAAGCTGGTCCAAACTCGGCGGGGGCCGTCAGGGAGAGAATCCTCAGGTGGACGCGGACCTGCCCCTGGTAAATGGTCAGCGGGCGGCGGATGCCAACGTGAGTGACTAGGGAATCATCTCTTTGTGCTTTAGAAAAAAACCATGCGAGCTTTATTCAAGAGAGCATAATTGCTTGGGGCCTTTGAGTCGGTGCTCACAGCTAATGCCACCCATAAGGACCACTCTCCAAAAGTGATATATCCTCTACCGCATTGGATCGCCAATAGCGAGCTGCAATACACCAGACTGTATAAATATAAATAATATACGTGGACTAGTTTCTTGAATTCCCACAGAATACATTCTAGTCCCACATACAAGCATACAAAGAATTTTTCGCCGTGAGAAACAGCTATGCCTGGATTTTGTCGATGAAAGGAGTCCAGGTTGTCTGTCGGATGGGCCCTTCCGCTGTAATTTGTATCGTTAACCACAAATTACCCATCCCATCCAAATAGTTTCCTAATAAAACGAATCAGCGCACAAGGCATGGGCACCATCACCGTCGGAGGCGCGTTCGGCGACGGCTGAGTTAATTAAGTGCAGCCGGGTAAGCAGGCCAACGGAACACCGACCAGAACATATTGTTCAATAAGGCAGGCGGGTACCACTCGCAGCGCCCCCCGACGGGACGCAGGCTAACGAGGCGCGTTAGCGTGAGTAGCGTCGGCGGGTGGGAGATGGGGGTGGAGGAAGTGGAGTTGGAGGCATGTGTTTGGGTGCGAGAGGGGGTGGTGTTGGCTGGAGGTGTTGGCTCTTGTTTATACGTCTGTTTGTACATGTATCGTCCCGGCGAGGAACAGAGGGCGGATTCTGTGTCGGGTTAGGAGCTGTGAGATCGATGAGCGCTAGATAGGATGGTTTTCTCATGTCAGAAGTGGCTGCCCTCAGGGTAAGCAGGAGATGGTGATCTCAATCCGTGTACTACCTGTGTTTACTTGTTTCTCTTCCGCGTTATCCAACCTGTCGGTAGCGTACGTGCCTAACGCCCTGTACAGATACAGTCAATATCCTACAGGTGCGAATGGGTGCCGAAGCTTCCAACTTCTTTGCTATATTCTCTTTAGATTTCTCTGTGGTTCCCTCTGCGAGGACAAACAATGACTGCACGTCACGTCCATAGACCGGCTATGTAATGCAAATGAGTTCAGTGGGTAAAGATAGACTGGCAGAAATGGCAATCAAGAGCCCATTATGAGGACTGTGCACATATGAAACAAAGTGTTATCTAATAACATTTACTCAAATTTCTTGTCATCTGGTCGTTCCCATTCCGCAAATACATATCCATTACCCTTTGTAATCTATGATTGGTCCCGTACCCTCCACCACCACACACAAACACACTCTCACACACACATACTTTGACTTAGACCAGTGCTGACAGAAGCATTCAGTAAATATACAGGACTGGACTAGCCGAGCCCTGAGCCGAGCCTACCACATACATGTTACATCATATGCCAGCTGGTTCAAGCCTGTGTGTCTACTCGACTCTTGTCGTATGCTGCGCCTGATCCAATTTGTGAGTGATTTGACATGATTTAAGGGCACTCGTTCACACCGTCATGGGCTTATAACGGCAAATTACGTTCACTTCTAAATAGATTTATCGACACACTGCGTGTCTAGGTTTATTGAATGTATTGTATTTATACACAATGTTGGAAACAGAATCTTTATGGATAGGTTGGGAAAGTATTCTATTTAATGTCAGACGACTCACACCATGTCAATGTCTTATCAGATTAAGCATCTACAAACACACCCACGAATGTAATTTGCATGATTCGGAAATAAACCCTGCAATACTAATAATAATAGTAATAGTAACAGTCATGATAATAGTAATAGCGGTGGTTCTCAGAAACTAGTAGTGAATAATCTCAGTGCTTGAGTGGTTAACACGAATGAATTTATCAGAAGAGATATTTTCCCACGATATGATGGTGGCTCGGGAGATGAGAACACTGCATATATATGCGTTTAGCAGATTGGCCATTGAAGAAGGCAACCCAACTGAACGAGTTGTATCAATGCACCGAGCACCCTCCATCCAGAGCTCCCTCGTTATATCTTTGTTCGGGTTCTTATTCTTGCTGTATAGCTTTGTACCATGGCGTGTGAGCGGTCTACCTCAGCAGTATCGGTCCCTTTTTACTCACAAATCGCAGCCGCCCTTGGTCGAGCAGTTCGCTATGTGTGTGTCTATATGTGGGTATGTATATTATCGTAAAACTGGATGAGGTTTAATCTTGTCCACCGTATTCCACGACTGGAGTTTGGCAAAGTGACTTCATGAGGCGAAGCCGAGTGAAGTCTGGAGCCAAAACTTCAGGAGTGGAATGCGGTGGCCAAGATTAAAACGAATCAGGTTTTGATTTTATCCTACCCTATCTCCTCGATTTTGGAATATTACGTGATAACAATGCTGTATGCCACTAGTGGCATATAAAACTCCGTATGCCAGTCAGCGTGGCATACGGAAACCCAATGTTAAGCCTATGAGAATTTATATTAGGGGTAGGATAAATAGGCCGATATACATACATATTTACACATACACATATACACTGGGCAATTATTGCAGCACTGGGGCCTCCTTCCCGAGTTATTTACTGGCATTCTTTATATATATATATATATATATATATATATATATATATATATATATATATATATATATATATATATATATTCTTTCATATAGCAATCAATAATGTATCAAATATCAACGAGGAATTGCTGCAACCCTCCTAAAGCCATAACCCTGTGTACTAACACACTATGGAAAGGTTAAGGCCAATTTCTTACACTCGTTCCTATCCAGCCGTGCTAATTTCAATATTCCTTGGTGTACTAAAGGAACCGCTCATCGGAAGATTAAAGGGAATAAGGAGGCACTTGACGCCCCATAAGGGGCTGAGGGGCGGGGCGTAGCGGCGAGCAGCTCGGGGTGATGGGAGCAGCTCGGGGCGGCAGGGTGCGGCGCGGGCACTCAGCCAGGAGGGTCCGGTACAGCCCACTTGGCCGCCTCACCTCTCTGTTTATTGGCTATAAACGGGGCGAGCAGCTCCCACACGCTGCCCCCACATAAATCGCCAGCACCTCATGAAGCCGGGGAGCGGCTCACTGGTGGTGGCTGGACGAACTGCTGCTTCCCTGTGGCCAGCTGGCTGTTGAGGACTGAATAGCTGAATGACTTGACTGACATGCTGCCCCACTCACTGGCTGTATAGCAGGCTGACTGGCTGATTGACTGGCTGACTGACTCGCCGTCTCACTCACTGGCTCGATGGATGGATCGATTGCTTGCTCACTACATACGTGGCACAAGCGATGCATAGCCTATATATAGATGACCGATACACTCACTGAAACACTGGTCGGTAGACTGGCTTACTGAGTGTCGAACTGGAAGCACTGGTGACCTATATTGATAAACTGGCAGGCGAAAGAGCACAGAATGGTAGACTTCCGTATTGCCTTGAGGGGTGAGTTTTCAATAAAACAGTCCCAGACATTGATTGTTAAGTGAACGAGCGAGTACCTGTTTGCTATGTGTATGGACATATTGTAAAACATTCCCGTAACCGTCTGAGGTGTAATAAAAAGCAATCGTAGAGAAGACCGACACAACAGAGGTAACGTATAGACGATAATCTATGGAGATATCCATCTGTGGTCATTGGGGAGTCGAACCCTAGACCTGGTTGCCCATGGGGGTAGTTTATTTTCCCAAGAGGGTTAGCAGTACGCTCAAAGCAGCGGATGCAGGGGCCGGTGCTTACGCAGACCATTGTGTAGAGCCCTACATGCATTCGTATGAAGGAATTCGGTGATCGCTGTAGGTTGTATTACAATTCTATGTATTGTGATACAATATTCCTGAATGTTTCTGATAGATAAGTTTGATATTTGCTAATTGTAGGAAGGTCCATCAGCAATGGAAAATGTGCGTTAAGATATCAGTCTTGGTATCTGATCTAATGTTATGATATGGAGATAATAACCCATATAGAGGTTTAAACAGGGATGTCAGTTTTCCTTGTTTCCGCGGAATTCCGTGTTTTCATTTTTGGAATAAGATATCCTTTTTTCTTGTGTAAAATGAACATAAAAATTAAAACATACTCAAATCAACCATGATTCATAAATTCCCCAATTAACCTGCCTCCAGACCCATTTTCCGCAGTGATAATATTATTTGTATCTACTATATTTTAGGTCTTTTTGGTGTAAATATAGATCTGATGTCTAACCCTGTATTGCCAGGGAAATATTTCCTTGTTTTCTTCTGACCCCAACTGACATCCCTGTTTAAATGAGGAGACCAGGGAGGAGCAGGACGCACGCGCTGGAGGCACCAGTTCAAGTATCTACTTATGACTATGACCTATTACATAACTTTGCATAGTGGCTATCATTGATAGATTATCGCATATTATGTAATCTTACATAACAGCTTTTTAATTAGTTATCATGTTTTACATGTCCGCTTATGATTAGGTGATTATCTACCTTATTGTAAGGTCTGGCTCAGCGCGCGCGCTTCTATCAATAAATACCTTTTACTTCCACTTCACGACTCTTTATTTAAAAAGTATCCAATGCAATATGGTTCCTGAAAGATTGCTAAAATACGATATGAACAATCTGAAATATGTCTATTATAAATTCAGCTGTAGTTGTTTCATATAGGTTTTACGTATGAGAAGCTTGAATTTCATATGTGTATTGGTTCAGTTATCCATTTGGGAAATTGAAATGACCAGAAGACGTAATATGCAAACCCTAGAGAAAGGAGCTGTGTCAACTGCAGCCTGTATACTCTAACCTAAAACACCTTCACTTCAAACGCCATGGCGAAGCAGCACAGGCAAACATACACTTCGTAACAGCAGTAAGACAAGTTGAACAAAGTCCATTTACAACCGTTCTTAAATAAGCACAGGTTACTATGTGTCAACCTGTGCGACGTAGTAAGGGTGTATTCCGACACAAATGGTAATGTCACCTTAACCTGTGACATTTGACGCTTGTGCTAAGTGGCGCTGGAGTTTTTCTGCGGACAGAGTAAACGCGACACAGTGCAGAACACTCACATTCACTGATTTTACGTTCATACAACTATCACCTGATACCAAATCCTCCAAAGAATGAAGATACTTTCTACAGGCTTCCTCTGCTTCCCCTCACTCGGCGCGCCGTTCCGTCTCCGATTTCATGCCGAAGTCCTTCTAATGGTAGATATTTGTGGGAGTAAATGTCAGTGTTAAAATAAGAAATTCATTTGAGAAGAAGGTCTGCGGTCATGAAAGTCGATGATCATGTGCTGGAATAAATAACGGGATTATAACGGGATTGTGCAAATGATTAAAGGGGATGAGACCTATATATTTTATAGGACAGTATTAGTTTCGTCTTGTTTGATTGCATTTCCTAGTGGACCAGTTTTTTTCGCCTTGGAAAAATAAAAAAACAGAATGGAGCCCCAAAAAGGAATCTAAAGAAAAAAAGAGAAGACTGCCCTTAGCAAGTCCAATTTGATGCCCAGGAAGCCAACTGTGGCGACTAGTGAGAAATGCCCGCCGGGGTAGTTAGCTTTATGAAAGGACTCACGTGGGTGGTTCTTGTACTTGAGGTTTATTTAATACCCACACTGCAAAGCTCCCCGGGGGGCGTGGCTTCCAGTTAATTGACATCTGGCATGCTCCGCGCATGGTGGCACCCCAACATGACCTGGGGAATGAAGAATTATACACGACTTGCCGAGAGCTGTTTTATGATGTACCGCTTCATTTATCCCTAGTTTAAACTGCCTGGAAATGACTTGTATAACCAACACGGATTTCAGTGCTCAACCCCATTTTCTAAGGTTAGGTAATACTGTTAAAAAGGCAATGGGTTAGTAAAACACATGTTCGGTTGGAGTTGACGTGACGTTATGGTATATGCTGGTCTGTCTAACCTCGGTCGGTATTTTGTAAGCTAAGTGTGTTTGTAAATGGGGCTAGCGCATCCATCTCACAACAGCTGTGCTGAGTTACCTGGTCCAGGTCGTCGTCTGCCCCGCCCGGTCAGACTGTGTACTTAGCTGAGAGGCGACATTCCACTTTCCTCAACTGCCTCGCCTTCCCCACTGCATGTCAGCACCTCTCGACACCCTCTAGTCCCGACAACTTCAAGCCACGCCCACCTCATACCTACTTACCTTAACTTCCGCCTATTTTCATATACTCACTTTAAGCCCCCACTCACTGAGTTGATCCGCCCATTAGGCCTACATCCTCTGTCGACATGCCTCGCCCACCTCATACTCTGCTCTCAAGCCCCGCCCCTTTTATACACCACTCGCTATCCGGAGTCGACCATTACGGTCTCTCTCCACATGCCCCGCCCACCGCATACCTCGCCCACAAGCCCCGCCCATTTCATGCCCCTACCACTAACGAGAAGGTTCGGTTTAAGAGCTCAAGGCATCAGCGCCGGGCTTTAGGACTATCAGTTGGCTTGCGGTCCACGTCCACAGGCTTTAGGGCACGGCCAGCGGCTTTGGGCATCGGTTATGGGCTTGAGCCTCCTGCTGTGGTTTTATGCTACGTTTGCCCTTTAGTTTTAGGCTACTTGCCTTAGGCTTCAGATCGTGTCCTGAAGGAACTGGTGGGAATAGGCCTGGGCCACTCGGCCATTGAATTTCCACCTGTTACTTGCAGGGTGTGCGGATATATGGCACAAAGAAATAGTCTGGCTACAGGAATTATGGATCCCATTTCAATGAGAAAAAATATATTAGATAAAATATAAATAGAGTATGCCCTGTCCTCTTGCAGGCGCTGATACCCCCTCCCTCCTCTCCCCAGGGTCTCCACACCAGCAGTGGCGCCCCCTTGAGGGGCGGGGGGAAGCAGACGGTGGTGCGTAATAGCGGTGTAAAATGTTGACTTCGCACGGCCGGCTCTTTTACCTCTTTTAGCTCATTGTACCTCCCACAACCGGAAATCAATGACTACTCTTCCGGTGACAGCAACGCGCCGAGTCCCCTCTCTCCCTCCCTCCCTCCCTCTCACCCACACCACCTCCTCCTCCCCACACAGTGGTGTAGACGTGTGCCAGTCAGCCTCGACAAATCTCTTGTGGCGGACCGGCGATTAGTCTACGTTAAGAGCGTGTATATGTACACAGGGGGGAGTTGGCTCCTGCTCCAATGTTAATCAATAGGTCTCGTGGTAGAGGTAGGAGGAAGGCCGACCAGCCACTGACACACTCACTCACACAGGGGAGAGCCCGGCCCACCGCACGCCCAGGCAGCTAGCTGGCACCACCATTGATTTGTATAAGTTCCAATGTAGTCGTTAGTATTGATCTGCCAAGCGGGGAGAGGAAAGTGTTAGAATGACAAACCCGCCAGGGCAATTAGTCCCACTGAAAGAAGAGCGGAAGGGGGCGATAATACGCAAATCATTGCTACCCGTGTGAGTAGGCACTACTTTCATTTTAAGTCAGGCATGGTGAGAATGTCCTTTAATGTGGAATTTTGACTGTGGCAAATTTACATGTAACAACGGATGAATACGAGTGCACAAAGAAAAATGCATCCAGTGCGTCGGGATGGTAATTATACTCACTGTCATACATCCATTTATTTTTCTATGTTATTGAATTGTAAGTGTAAAGACCTCTTGTCCTCTAGAGTTCACTTAAATATCTCAGCATGTGCCTGGTGAATGAAGCCTGTCTGGGAAGACTGCAATAAGGCCCCTCAGTCTCAAGGAGACTCGCCCAGGATCACGTATTGGATTCATTTGATAAAACGCAGCGATATGAAGCACACACGCCATTTCTCAATTGTTTATTAACTTTTACTTAAATATGAATCACCACTCACCTTTAGCTGCCTCCCGTTCGCCTTTTGAGGGTGTGTTGTCAGCAGGTTCAATTTTTGTCGAGCTGTTCCAACACACTTACAAACTAGTTAAAAATGGGGAGGGATAAGAATTAGCTATCAAAGGATATTTGGAACACATGGGATGTCAACTCTTGGATTACTATGAAATATTCAATCCCCAACAAATTTTGCAATGGTGCAGTGGCCACATCAGGCACTTACATATTAGTTGACTTTTTACTGAATGATTTAAGATTTTTCTTCATGTACTAGGCTTACTTGCCTGTGCATTTTCAGGTTGCCTGTTCACGTTAACAAACTGAGAAGAACACAAATGTAGCACAAGTGAGAGCTAGTCGATATGCAACACCTTTGCAGCTAACAGAGCATCTCCAGAACGTGGTCTCTTAAGTGAAGCCTACTATGAAGAATCGATGAGAGCTCAAGATGAAAGTGTAGCTAAGTGAATGGCTGCTGAGTGGAGGGATAGCTCTGGTGTATTGTATTAAAGGAGGTGGTAGGTGTAACAATGCTTTGAGATAGATGTATGTATATAGTGAGAGAGTGAATTCTCAGAAGTCGGCTTGTTTCTGTGAAGGTCCAATAAAGTGAAGCCTACACTAAAACATGACTAAAGTGAAAAGAGTCGATGTCAAAGGATTTGGGTTTTGTTTATAAATAAGATTAACTTGTGGCACGTTATTTCTCCCCTATACTTCTACAGTCATACTTATTCATATGGAGCTGTACCCTGTCCTTGAAATATGCGTTGGCTGTGGAGATGGGAAATATCAAAAGTGAAAGAAAACTCGACAGCGCCATTGTGCTAAAAAAACATAAGATAAATTGTTAGTGATTTTTGAGGGATTGCTCAGTGTTAATACAGCCGTTAACACCTGAGGCTGAGGGAGACTCAGGTGTGACAGGCACCTGACGAGTTGACCCTCCTTGCCCCGCAGGGTTGGAGCTGGGACGGGTGTTTGACAGTCTGAGGACGGCGGGCGTTAACCCTTACCGCCCAACAGCTCCAT
This sequence comes from Alentia gelatinosa, assembly GCA_950022655.1. Classification (NCBI taxonomy): domain Eukaryota; kingdom Metazoa; phylum Annelida; class Polychaeta; order Phyllodocida; family Polynoidae; genus Alentia; species Alentia gelatinosa. Next base: position 46,157,103 of record OX465587.1, on the reverse strand, counting down.
CTTAACACAAAACTACTTGCACAGTATTCACTCCCAGCCGCCAGTCGGACGTGCAGAGAAATCTAGAAAAACAAAAATTTGAGAGAAAAAATACCAACTTATATATCATAAGTAAAAGGCGCAACGATATACACACAGGCTTAAACATTTGGAACTCGATTTAATACTCGGAATATTACTTCTAATTAAAGAGACTTGGCTATGACATCTGAGTTTTACAGTTCACGTTGTCTGCTCATCCCTTCAACTATTAGTATATTAGTGGATATAGTACCCTCAACCTCCACATGCTCACTGTTAGCCTCCTTTTTGTTGAGGTGAATGTCAGGTGAACATAAGAGACACAAAGCAAATGAAAACCCACGGCGATCCAAATTTCTTCCTCAAGGCAAAGTGGTTCAGATCTCTAAATAAGTATGCTCTTTGAGCCAGTTTTGTCCTAGATACTAGCATTTTTATCTCAAAGTCCTTTTGGATATAGTCTAAATTCATATTATGTTATGATATGAAATTCTATAATGGCACAGGGTGTATTCAGAATATATTAAGACTGGAGTGGTGTTGAGCTATTTCTTCGACGGAATGAACCTCCCGTTGAATATTTACCCTCTAGGGTCGCCATATTACAACAAGCAGTACCTAGACAGTGGTTTACCAATATTCACTCATCCAAATGGAATTTGAATATGATATCCTTTATTGACCAAAGCTAGAAAGAAAGGCAAGTGCAATAGAAGCTGTCACTCAATGGCAGCATGCTCTAAGTCCATTGAAAATAGAGGCCTCTTACAGTCCTTGTATTTAAAAGCCCAGTGCCCATTTAATCACGAGAATACGAAATTGAATTTCTCTGAACTGCCCAGTGTAGTGTACAAAAATCCTTGCCAAACAGAATAACGCATGCAGTAATGGCTTCTTACCCCAGTGACAAAGCCTGGTAATGGCAAAATGAAATGAAACAAAGATCAAAACACAAAAAGTAAAAGCAAACATCTTGAGAAGTGCTTCAGGAAAACAGACCTCTTCGCGTTTCTTAAGCAGGTCCTGTTTCCAACTCGATGACATAACGCCGCCGCGATAAATCAATGCTTTGACTCGGAAACGACCAGACGAGGGTGTTCCGATTATCGAGTGGAATCCGCCTTCTGTTGTTGCTGCTGCTACTGACGCCCAGACCGAGCCACACTAGAATGACGAGCTCCACTGCGCGTCAGTGGCTCACATTCTGGATCTGTATCCTACAGCATTGAATTGCTCGCTGAGCTTGTGGCGGCTCGTGAGCTGCTCATAGATGCGCATAGAGCCTGAGCTGCTCACCCTTCTATATACCCGAGCCTCTCATCTGTGTCTGTAGAAGGAAACAAGAGGAGCGCCCACACACAGCACTCCCCTCCTCTGGTCGGCTGTGTACGTATTGACATAGGCAGGAGATGGCAATTGACTCTAACATCATTGTGTGGCAGGGAGGAGGGGATTGTATGGCGAGCTGCTGGCGGCGGGTGTCTGAGCAGCTCGTGTGTGTGGTATGTAACAGGCGGCTGTGGGCTGTGGTCTGAGTCACACACACACCATCCCACCACCCCGTTATCCATTACAGGATCAGGCCGTGTGAACACAGAGGCCGCACTTTTTTTTTCTCGGCTATCTTTTTCCCCCTTCTCCTCTCCCGGTCATGTTTTTCCTATTATTTGGTGTGGACCATGCTCGGCAGTTGATGCTGTGGGAGGGGTGAAGGCTGAGATGAGGGAGGTTGAGTGGGGCTGATGGCTGGGGAGTGAGCGGGGTTGAACGACTCAGGGTAAAGCTTTGCTGATCTGTGTCTGGCTGTATGAGCTTGTCTATGTCAGTATGCGTCTGTCACTGTATGGCTCTACCTTGTGTCTTCTGTCATGTGCCTTTAGCAGTTAGTCCATTTGCAGTCAGTGTAAAGTATATGAAACGTCTAACAAATGGTGTACATTTGTATGTTCTTCTTTCTGACTGAATCTCCAATGACAAGATTCCTCCACCTTTTTCCTCTACAGTCTGCAAACTCTCTCCACTTCTTACTCTCCAATCTTTACTACCAGCCCTCCCGGAGTCGTGACCTTCTTGTTCCTTGCCAACTTTTCCTGTACCAAAGGCATCCCTTCCTCCCTCCTTCCCTCCATCTCCTCGTTCATCTACATCATACCCCCTCCAACACAAGTTCGTCCATCTGGCTACTAACCAAACCTCCCGGCCATCGCTTTAAGTTCCATCTTTCTTGAATACATATACACTGTATCCACTGGTTCTTTACCTCGCCAAATCCAAGCACATCAAGCGCTACTCCAGCTGATTCCCCTCCCCTCTCCCGCCCCGCCTATCTATCAGCCGGCGGGCTGAGCAGCTCGAGCAGCTTAGAGCAGCTCGCCAGGCGCACATGTCGAGTTCACCCCTGTCAGCGCGTGTCTGTATTCATTGACATCAGCGGCCGACCCATGAGATGGGAATCATAGCAGCCAACAGTCGGCCTGCCCTGTCCCCTCCACCTCTCTCCACACAAATACTCCCCCTTCTCTGTCCCCACCCCCAAGGCCCGATCAGCCGCCCACAACACAGTCCCACACATCCACCCTCTCCCCCCACACATCCAAATTGCCTCAGTGTATCCTGCCCCTGGAGTATGTGCAAATACAGACCGACGTTGTGGGACGCTGCCACCACCAATAACCAAACTAGGTCACCCACTGGGATCTGGGTCAAGAAAGTAGTTCCGGCAGACGTTGGACCTGAACCAGTCACTGAGGTGTTCATTATGTTGTAAGACGTACCCAGGCCGACTCTGTTGACTCTGTTATTTGACATCATCAATAAATATTTCATTGGTGTACTTAGAGGGATTTGTTTAAAGTATTTAGGGCCGTTTTCTCGCTCTGATCACTTAAAGTCAGGGGGCATGAGCTGAAGTACCCCTCCTCATCTAAACTTTGATGGATCTGTTGAACATTAGCGCTATTTTTTTTTTATATGTATACATTGAATTATCTTCCCTCGTAGGTAGAGAACTGATTGAAGAGGTTAAAATACTGAGAGCTCGTCCAAAACTCCCAGTTTTCTCATTAAGAAGACCTGCGTATGTCTCCGGTTCCCATCAGTCAGTGGGAACCTCTGCCGCCGCCATGCTCAATGAGGCTTTTTTTTTGTCTAAAAATCTTTTTATAAAAAGATGCAGGGTAAAACGTCTGTCACACTACAGCACACATCAGCCACTATAGAGAGAGTAACAGGTGTTAGCTTACACTGAAATTACCAGGCCTGTCGTTACGTTACTGATTACTCATAATGAGCCGCCATTATTCAATGGTCGGAACGAGGTTAACTGTAAGCGGCATGGAGGCGTACAAGGGCGACGAGTTAATGATCATATATAAACCGTGTCACTATGAATAACACCAGCCGAAGTATGCAGCGATGATACTACTACTGTATGTTATTATGCACCGCATTTGTGCTTTATAGGATAGACGTTGTTGGATAAGGCCTGGTATGTGCTTTTTACACGGAACTATTACACCCATCTAAATGCTATAAAACACTAGTATAGCAGCACCGACGCTAAGTTGTGAATTATAAACGTGACGCCTTGATTTATTAGCTTACACTCGCGCAGCAGAGGGCAGCGGTACTTACCGTGAGCAAGACTGAGCAGGAGCTTACCCTACATGCAATATGTATGCGCCGGAGTGCTGGCTTAGCGTGCGACTTGGTGAGCTGTTCACGGTCGTCACATACGCAGTCACACATTCTCAGCACGCCCACTTTACCACTCAATTGTTCGTCTCATGGTCCTCCATTCTCTCATTTTCCCATTCCCTTCCTCACTCACCTGCTAAATGATTCACACGGTCATTCATTTGTTCTCCTTTTATGTTTTTTTTTTTTTTCATTTTGTCCTTTGGTAGCTCGTCCACTCATTCACCCACCCGAGCAACTCTTCAGAAGAACTCATCATATTTTAACCCGGTCGGCGCTAACCAGCGCTCAGTGGGCCTTCCTGGTTAAAGGAGTGAGACACAGAGATGAACAGCTCGTCGTTTCCGGTACACTCTGACACGGGCTGCTGGTATGAGCAGCTCACTGTGGAGTCACGTGACCTTGTGGCGAGCCGCTCGGCTCTGTACCGCCCGACACAATGGGCGACCACGCCCAGCAGCCCAGTGAAATGTGACGGCAGGAGGCCAGCGCCAATGAAGCGTGGCATGACTTCATGCAATCAGACCATTGGCCATGCAGTGCACAGGGAAGCCACCATCCCTTCTGCCGCACCCCCCCCCCCCAAACACACACACGGAGCCTAGTCAGCCAGTCCCAGCTGATCCGACTTAACCCTTTGATGTCGGAGTTCGCTGCTTAACTTAGCAAATTACCTTAGTGCGCTTGAGTACAACACAAGGGGCCGTCCGCCGTTAAAGGCGTTTTCTCGCCCGCTGAGCTGCACTGTGGCGGCTTCCCTGCTGCCGTGTTCCTTCTCTGGGATCTGTGGCTCCTCTGTGCATACGTCTTTCTCCGCACCTGCTCCAATCTGTTGATGAAAAATACTTGATACTTTCAGTTTAAATTTAACTGCAACTCTCACACACAGCGGCCTCTTTATAATCGTCCTCTTGTTACTAAATTCCTCTTTATCAGCGCCCTTTCAGAGATTCTAACAGCACGAGACTTGGAAAGGCTGAGTGTAGTGGATGACATTTTGACTCTAATACGAGTTTAATTGAAAAGAGGCGGATACGTTGGAAAGAGGGGAGGGGGCGGTAACACACACTCAAGACCTGTTAGCGGATACCTGTATAGGCCTACAGGGTACACTGGGTCCCTGTGCCTTACACACCTCCCCGTGTGGTGAATGTCAGTCATCCTTTTAATCCTGGTCTATGCCGGCCACGGAATGGGGGTGCTCTGAGGAGGTGAGTGTGTGTAAGAGGGGGGGGGGGGGGGGGGGGAGTACAGAGGGAGACGGTGAATGGTTAACATGTTTACACAGCGTGTCGATATGTCAACATGTCAACACCCGCACGTCGGCCCACCACCACGAGAGGCAGCCTCGTCACGGACGCCCCCTTTATACCACCTGTTAGAGGCACCTCACACAAAGGCACCTCACCATAAAAAGTTTTAAAGAAATATTATAGAGATGATAAATGTAAAGGATAAATGTAGATATAACATGGTTGGCATACTTTTTGTGTATTTGTTAGGGATTTGTTGTTTTTATTTGTTAAAAAAAGGAAGCTTGGTAACAGTGATTTCACCTACCTTCAGGACATTGCGTGATATGAAGGGATGTTATCACGTTCGTATTTGGTGTCATGTGACCCCGTATGAATGGAAATGCATCTTCAAGTGGGGATCATATTGTAGGAAGACTAGGAGATTCCTAACGAAAATCAGGATTGGGTTTGGGAGCTGCAGTATTTTCCTGCAGCAAGCAGCGAATGTTGAGGCAATGTTTAAACATTGCAACATTTCGAATCCAAATATTTTACCGAATTAGGAGGTGGAAGGGGTTGTGATTGATGTGTGCCTATTTTAGGTGTTCGTTTGTGTAACCGTGTGCCTTAGTCTATTCCCCACATGGCGGTTTGGGTAAAATAACATGGGTGATTTCCTCATCGCTCAGAATGTTGACAGCAGCATTAAAACAATGATGGAAGAGACTGACACATTCTCAACGAACTCTTAGACTTCACGGAGATACAACGAGGAGAGAGAGACGTGTACACATGCCGTCATCTCAATAATTGCGTCACTTATCCTTTCCATTTCAATTGATTAATGAACAAAGAAATAAGTGAACTAGTTGATATTGCACTGTATGTATCATTGTTTTCCGGAGAACATCTATACAAGATGAAACTATTTAACAAGTTAAAACAATCATAGGGATATAATTTACCATACTTTATTACGTTATGTCTTCTATATTTAGGGAAACTATTTTGGATGTATAGATTTTGTGGCTAGGTGTAGGTAGCTAAAAAAAAATCACTTTGGACAAGAATTAAAAAGAGCACGTATTATAGTACCTCCTGCACGTTTAAGGGTCGAGCTTGTGGCCTGTCTGATGGAGGTAGGTTTAAGTTTCTCTGTATTTTTTTCCACTTTTGAATGAGACATTTGAGTATGGGACGTGGTCGATGTGGTCGGACATACACATGTAACGCACGTTCTCCACGTCCACAGAAAGATCATGCACCTCCTTGTTGAGCCGGACTGAGGAGGGTGAAGGTACTGGTTCTGAAGATAATGTTGGGGTACAGAAGGTGGGTAGGGGGCAGGTGGTAGAGAGCTGGCTGTCTTTTTTTTAGCGTTGCCATGGTAATTATGTAGACAAGTAGAACCCTGGAGACGGTAGCCGGGAGGCGTTGTATCCATGGAAACAAGACGCGGTTGGCTTTGATGTGGGAGGCATGAAGTGCTAGGATTTGGAGTGGGTAGGGTAGTGTGGGTAAGAAATCAAGAGTTGAGATGGGGAGTGGGGGCTTTTCCCTGTCTTCCTCGTCATCAGAGGCATCTTACCAGCTGCTGAGGTCAAAAGAAGTAAAAAGTGCAGGGTGTAGGTCTATTCCATTGCTGTGTGTTTCGTTACAGGTATTGATATGTCACATTAGCGCTGAGTAGGAGCCTGCCTTGCTGGAGTAGAAACAGCTCTCTGACATTACAGAAAATCCGTTGATTTGAAACCTTATTGCGAGGTCATATGGTCATATAATCCTTTCAATGGAAGCTTAGTATGTTAGGAAACGATATTTCTTTCATTTCCTATACACTTCCTCTCCCTCACCACCACCAACATTATATACATGTATTCGTGTGCTATAACAGGTAATACGTATTTGTTGATGCTTCTTTGATATCATTTTTTGTGTATGGTCCCATTAGTGACCAACACAAGAGCTGTTTATATACCGCAAACAGCACTCGCCACCCGCGCGCCGTCTGACGGCAGCCCCCACTCCTTCCCCCCTAGCGGCCAACTCGGTCACTGCCTAACGTCTATAGAGACGGGTCGCAGTGCACTCAGCCTGAAAGAGCAGGGTGTGGCGCCATGCCTGACTGCACGCGCACCCACGCATCAGTGAACAGAGTCGTACGGATCTGCTGCTACCTTTAAGGTGATCAGGGGTGGCTCTATGAAGGACGGGCAGAGGATAGCCTCATGCTTGGCGTGTGGGTTTTGTTAACCTGGGTCTCTCCCCCTTCTAATTCCGCTTCACGTGCTGTTACACCTATACACGTGTGTTATACTGAGCGCTGCCATAACATTGCCCTATCAATATTTCCCATGTTATGGTGATATAATATTCTTAATTGGAGTGTATTTACCCAGGTATATAAGATAATCATCTATGTATGATGTCGATTTGGTATGTGCTGTATTATCTAGAAGGGATAGATTGGGTAATCAGTTCCTGGTAATGATATATAATATATATTTCTGATAATTTGATTATCATTCAGCAAACACCGAGTTGGGACGTAATGGTGCATGGTAGGAAACAGAAAGCAGCATGTAGTATTTACACGGTGTTCAGCACATGCATTATATCAGATACAAGATGAGGCAGTATGGCTTGCGTGTCGTGAAAAGTTAGCCTCGGTTGTTCCACGTCATTTAGGTAAATTTGTTAGGACCATTGATTACTGTGTTCATGCAATATACATGTACATCACTCTATAGCAAGCCGTTCCATCCATGCTCTGCAAAAATAGAAGTGCTCCCTTCGTGTGGAACTATAGGGAAGTGAATACACAGTATCCGAATATTCCAAGACAGTAATTTCAAATTGGTGAAATTTACCCCCCGATCAAGATATCCATACAACATATCTCAGACTAAGTTACGGAAAACGCATTTACGGAAGAGCTAAAGATCTGTATTGAAATTCAGCTAACTTTTGTTTACAAGTGCAAAACCCCTCATACTTATGAGAAGTGAATGATGTTGCTACATCTTTGGATTGCTTTCAAATGGTGAGTAAGTGTTAAAGTGGAAAGTGGTTACCTGAGGAACTAGACTGGCCCAAGTGATCACACAACCGGGAATGATGTGATGTTCTATACCACATGTCCCAGCTTTCAATTATAGGCCATGACAAGTCTCTGGTAAGGTATATAACCTCTTAATCATGAGGACTGTCCCGGCCTTCCTCCGGCGCTCTGATCTCAGCATGGCACTTACCTGCACCGCGTGACCCTCCTGTCCGGCGCCTTGCCACTCAAGGTCACCCAGACGGTCAAGGTCACACGACCCAAGGTCAGACACCTCAATGTGTCACGTGACCATCCACTTGGCGCTAGATCAACGTGTGGTTTACGTGGTTGCCCGGGCGTCTTGGTTGTTGGTTGGGGAGGTGGAGGAGTAGTGCAATTGAAGGGCAGGGGACTTCCGCTGGTCTGCTTAGCATGAGTAAGGTGTGGTTAATGCTAGGAGAGAGTGAGAAGCTGGCGAGGAAGGTATCCTGTAATTTGCGTTGGAGGCTTATGTATTGGCTCACAGCAAAGAGGATTTAACTTGTTTTCTTATATCACCCATCATTTACACTTGGCTAACATCGAGGGAAGGTTGTTGCATAAATAACCATTCAATATTACTGTAACACGATGCTTTTAATGATTTGATCATTGGTTCTTTGTTTATGTGGTTTCAAACATCGGTAGGCTGGTTTTGTCCTTTCAAGACTGACTGAATCGGTGGTAAATAAGTATTGAGTTTATATGTTATAATTGAAATATGTTGTGTTTTTTTAGAAAAATGATCATACAGAATTCTCTAAACAGAAATGAAAGGTTTGTGACCACATATTCTGTTTTCAAGGTTTCACTTTCCAATCTTCCACCGAAATCTGCTTTTCTCAATTTCCCTCGTCTAAAACAGATAATATTAGCTCGAATCCTTCTCATTCATGATATTAGATTTAATTGGTATAATTCATACTTTTTCGTGTATGTTTAATTCAACGACGCCTACGACTGCGAATTTATTAGTCTTCTTGTGACAGGTTCATGTTCCTGCTACACTCTGCATTATTTAAAGCCCCTGTCTCCTTCATGTCTGGTTTTTGTCCCTCCATAATGACGGGAAGTAAGGCCTTGTATTTCCCAACGTAGCCTGTCATTTTCATCAAGAGTGGAAGATATGATTTGATGTTTCATTCTATATCACATTTTTTTAATTGTAAAGATTGAGTTGAAAATAAGACGTACGTTCTTAATCTACTCTTTCGCCTGTACTTTCTCCTGGGAGAATACGGTAAAGGTCCCTAGCGTGCAAAGTGGTGCATGGGAAGATCTGCGGCAATATTGCCTTTCCTGTGATATCTTTTATTCAGACTTATGAATGATAAATACAATATTACCATGATTGTGATCTGTATGTTCGTACTCTCCTCGTAGTTGACCCTGTGCAATATCTTCGCATTCGCTCAGATATTACTACGCATCAACTACGCTGAGAATACGCTCATGCAGATGACAGTCATGGTAATATTGTATATTTACCAGTGTAACAGGGGCGGACAATTTACTTAGACATGCATAGTAATTAATAATTTTACAACAGAATTTGGAGCATGTAGAGCCTGTCTGGTGTCACTCCTCCACGGTGATCTCTGAACTCTGACCCTTGACCCATGACCTCTGACATGTGGGTAGTTCTCTGACCAGGGATCCATCAGAGCCTGTAGCTGTCACCCATGAGGTGACCAAAACCCCATCGTTCAGTGATAGGGGCCGATCTTGGCTGGTATCAATATGCGTGGTGTAGATGTGTGCCTGCTTTCCGTTACATGATAAAATGTTAAATGATAAAATTTACATGTATGAATATTTAAAAAGATAAAAGGTTAACTAACGATCTGTGTGGCAATCCCTGCACACACCTCTCAGTGGGTCAAAGTTTGACTACGTGCCTTCATGTCAGTACCAGTTTTAACATGGTTAGTGTTGTTAGACACATAAAGATCGACACCCTTCTCCCACGTTTTTGATCCATACAAAACAGTGCCTTCTATAACCACACGATTGGGTGAATTTAATTACTTGTAATCCGACCCGAGCATCAGGGGAAAGTGCGTATTGTCGTCGGAGCAGCCCCCTCATCGGCGCTTCTGAGGTTACTGTGAAGACTGCAGATTGTGTGCCAACGTAGGCAGAGGGGGCGAGGGATCGCCTGACTCTGAGCGATAATGGGGAGTATGAAAGGGGAGTGATGGAGGAGAAAAATGCCTTATTGACAACTCATTCAGGGTGTCGGTCTCGGTACACCATCAGCTTGTCATAGTGAGGTAGTTTGTTTGGCGGATAGGTAGGCAGAATGGAGGATGGAGCTGACATATTGCTTGCACATGTATTGACATCAGCGATACACCCCTGCGGCGACTGTGTTTTAGGTATTGGATTTTTGTCAGGTTTTTATATATGCTATATAGATGGTAATTCATTTTAGGATGCAATCTATAAACAAGCAGAGCTGGAATTGGCCTCTTTTTATCCGAAAACTGACGCTGTGTGTTTTAGAATTTGTCGTCGCTGTAATCTAATACAGCTAGATGAAATGAATCATAAACACCTTTGCGAATGTATGTGGGGCGTAATAGAATAAGATAAACATACTTCACCAACTTAATCAATATACACCAAACGAATCAAATATTTCAAGTTAGGTCTAACTACATTTAATGCATATAACATGCCGTTGTGAGCCTGCGCTAATCACATTTTTCTCTTTTCTAATTGCAGGTATGTATGGTTCAATGGCGGTGTGACGATCGTTGCTGCGCGGTGGTGAGTCCGTTATCTACCGTACACTGCGCCCTCTGGTGGTTTGTCTCCAAGGACTGCGAGCATTCCTCCTCCAGATATGCGACATGTGACACACTCTCCTGATTAATTTTCTAAAATCGAGAGTAGATAATAATTCAGAGTTGGACAGTGAAGTACAACTAAAAAAGTAAAAAAGATAATTATTCAGTATAGTTAACACTACTCTTCATTGTTCAGTTATGAGGTAAAGTGTTTAGTATTTGTCATCTATTTCACGTGGTCGTGATTTAACTACACAGACCTAGGTTGATAGCCACCAAACATTATACGAAAGGATCGTTGTTAAGTATGAAATGAATCGAATATTCTTAATAATTTGGTACAATGAGAGTAAGATGGTTTTTTTTTTATAAATTCCACGCGGGGTTATCTATACACTTTATTTACATGTTTGCCGAGAACCTATAGAGCTGACTAAAACGTATTCTTGAGTTTCCGCATCTAAATATCCTTCAGGTAATTAGACATCAACTATAAAACCTAGTGAATTACACCTAGATCTATTAGCTCACACAGTACATGGACTTCGCTTGAGTAGTAGTACTACTCCCAGTCATGGCAATTACACGGCCGCCATGGTACGTAATTGGAAAGAGAGGCGAAGGAACAGGTTGCCAACAAGGCACTGTTGACGGCCAATAAAAAAGAGATTTGTAGATCCTCAGTGGGATTGATGGAGTGTTGATGTACGCTAAGACAGACACGGACTCTTTCTTTCACCTGTAGCCTCCTGACGAGAAGGTACGACAAGGTCAACCCCAAGCCACAATCAATCTCAGTCAGTGCGATTAAGTGTCTAATTTCCCGCAGGCCAAGTACCTGTTTAAATTAGGGATTATCCAATCTTCCCTGTTGATAGATCACGGACAGATTTATGATTTGTGATGAATCTTTTCTATGTGAATTTACATGATTTTCCCCTGGCCGATACAACTGCCGACATGAATGCTTTCATCATCTAATATCGAATGATTTTATGGGAATGCTAAGAGCCTTTTGCTGGCTTCAATATTGACTTTGATGTATTTATTGTTTGGCAAGTAAGGGCGCCTATCCAGTTACATCTTATGACGAAGCCGGCCGCTTATGGCCTCCATCAACAACCGCTAAGGACAAATTGCTTGTTTTGAGATGCCCTCCGGTCCCTCGGCGCATGCGGGGTGACCTCTGACCGGGCTTTGATTGACGGATGGGGGCGGGGTTTCTGACTCACGAGCTAACTAGGTCAGCTAACTAGGTCAGTGTGTGGGTAATACTGGCGGGTTATTATGCGTTATGGATTTCGGGTGAGCCGAGGGGCGGGCTACTTTTCAATTAATGTGTAACGCTTGTTTGACATGGTATTTAGGGCACGAGCTTTCGGCTCTCACGAAGCACCGGTGTTACCCACCCTTCCTGATTTATTTTGAGTTTTGGAGATTTCGAATTTATTCAATATAAGCTGGTGAACTTTTAGATATCAAATATCATTTAATGTGGCAGATGTTTTGATACATGATATCCCCTTTATGCTCAAGGGGCAGCAATTACCAAATTAATTAGCGAATTTTAGATACCGATGAGACTACTTATTCCAAAATCCATTTAGAAATCAGACATTGTAAGCCTGATTCCTTACGTTTCAGTATTGTTTTCGGTCAAGCCATCATAGAACCAAACTTGCTGGATGGGAAAATGCCTGTGTTTTACGAATTCAATACAATAATAATAGGAATAAAAGTATCATTTATCCGTGAAAAGCTCGCGGCGATGGGTCAGGCTGGAAGTGATTGGGCTGGAACGCGGGGGATGTGGAATGCGCTAACGATTGTGACTGTGATGCGAAACGCGGGCAGGTTATTTGGACGAGGTTAATGAGGCGAGGCGCCAGGCGATCCAGCACAACACCTGAGGCTTCATGCTCAAACCCAACCCCGCCAGCGCCCAGTGCTGTAATGATGTAACGGGGCAAGCTCTACACGGCGAGTACCTGCCACCATATGGCGTAAGGTGAGGTAAGGCCAGACTGAATGTATTCAGCGTTATGCTACCTGCCTACCTGTAGATGGTGAGTCTGGCTGATGTCTGGGGGCCGGTACATGAATAGTAATAAAGGAAGCTCTATTCTGGTATGAAAGAGATACGGAACTTACTATATAGAGTGTGTATCGGCAGCTTACCCTGTGGTCAGCTTGTATCATGAAATATTTTACCTCGGTCAGAAATACCATGGATAAAATTACCTGGTTTTTCTTTTCACTTTTGAAACTGTTAGAAAGCCTATTGCCATGACCAACATGGAGAGCTAGTTCTTCAAAGGAAGCAGATAACAAGATGTTCAATACATTTTTTCCCGTTTGCTACAATCTGAAATAATAACTAAAACTCACTTAAAGCCACCGAACTAATTGAAAAGGAGGGAAAGGCAGCTGATGGAACCGTTTGCCTTGATGCCTTAAAGTTGAATGCTATAAAGATTGAATTCTTATTGTGATCCATTCAAAAGCTTTGATTCCAACTAACAAAGTGGCATATTCCCTGCTTCAAAGAACCTTTTGTATGATAAGAATTAAAGGTCCCTGTCAGTAAAATAGAAACACCACGGTGCTCTTCAGTTCCCTAAGCCACCCGTATGAGAATTCTGAGTCATTTTAATTGAATGAGGGGTTTGAAGAGATCCAGGAATCTTGACTTAAAATGTTCTTCACGGATTTAAGGAATCCAGACACACTTTAAGCCTAATTCCCAGCCTGATTTCCGATACGGCCGAGGTGTTGGGCTTTAGGCCAAGAGCCTGATCCTGCCTATTAAATGTGTCTGAGGTGAGTGTTGGACGAAGGAGATAGTGTGTAGAAGAATGTTTAGCGTGACGCGCTCAGACGGTGAGGCCTCATCACGCACTGTTATATCAAACATGCGTGAGACATGCCCCCGAGCACAGAAAAAGTCCCACTTTATTCAGTCATTCCCCTCTCGACTTACTCTGTATTTGACGGGGCAGCCTTTTAGATCTGCCCCGCCATACCAGGTGCGCAGCAGAAACAAATAGAGTGGAATGCAAGGGATAGTGAATTTCCTGAAGCCCCATGTTTCTTGTTTGTTTAGGTGTATTCATGTACATTTTATTTGGTGATATCATCGAAAGCTTAAGTCTTATGAGCTATGACAAATTCATAGCAGTTGGTCAGTGATGGGTGCCGTGTGGTCGTCGTCAGATGGGTTCAGTGTATATAGGATATATATATTCCATGTCAATATGTTCTTGGGCAATATTCAGCACTGTAGGCCACACCACTCCGCGCCCAACACGCGGGGTATCACTACCCACTATGCTGACGTATGAGCCTGACCTTCGACACCGCTCAAGTATTGCGGCTTCTGGCGTGCTGCCTACTGGAGAAAGACTTCCAGTGTTTGCACCTAAACTGCGGATGAATTCATCTTATTCACAGTTCAGCAACGAAAGCGCATATTGTCTTAAGAAGGGTCTTGGTAGTGAGAACAACTTTCTGGACATGTCAGGGGTTAGAACCTGAACAGGATCCGTCTGTACACAAAAGAACTCAAATGGGTTTGACAGCAAATCTGCCAAAACAGAGTCTATAGGTGAAACACCATAAATCTTTCACAAAACATTCCCCAACATGTACCAGAACCGTTAGTAGGCGAAACTACACTTAATATTAAAGATTTTGCTGAAAATATAAACATCATGCCCACCTAGACTCCATCTTGGGGTCAGGATGGGTCAGATCAGGTCACCTCCTGTGACATGACCAATAACAAGGCTCAAAATCAAGGTGACCTTGTATCCAAAGACAACCACCTACAGGAAACAATGAGAATCCAATTTGGAAATGGACATACGGTTCAAAGTGGGAAAAAGCTTACATGGTCAGAAGTGCAGTCGTACATGCGACTCCCAACGCCTCATCCCCGATCGCTAACTTTCTGAATTGAAACCGATTCACGTTTATCACGTGTTTTATTCCCCCTGGGCTTTTTTTAAATTTAAATTTTATCTTTGTCAATACCTTATTAAACAGTTAAAGAACTAATATCTTGTTACTCTTTGTGAATAGAAAGACTCTTATCTAGAATATCTATTTGGAAATTCGTAATGCTCAATGTAATTCCCGGAATACAATCCTCAAATTCTCTTAAAGCAGATCGTGCATCGTATAGAATATATATATCCCACAAGAAATCTGGTTATAATCATGTTGAAGGGGAAATATTATGGAACTGAGCCTTTGACAAGTCTAGGACGCCCCGGAAGTGATTGCCGTCCGCCCAGCGTCCGTGGCCGGGTGCGTTCGTGAGTTGACCTGAGCATACCAGGGTCAACCTCAACGCCGGGACCACCCAGTGGGGCAGTGCCAGGCAACACGCTGGTACTCAGCGGTAGGGTGAAGAGTGCAGGAACCAGCAGTGTGAGGTCCTGTCGAGGGGCAGGCCCTCCTGTCAAGGCTTATAGGTGAAGGAGCTTTAAGGCAAAGGCTTTAAAGGGGGACTAACAAAGCTTAATCGCAAAGGCATTGAGGCATGAGGAAGCCATCAATGGGAAACCTACCACTTTTTAAGAAAAGGTCAAGGAACTCTCCTTTTTCTTTCTTTTCCATCCTCATTTGTGTGTGGGAGAGGGGGGAGGGGATGGTATTAAAAAGATACCAGATCTTGTAATATGAGAGCCGGTGATAATTGATCCTCTATTAAAAACACGACAAGGGAAATATACATTAAAAAGATAGACGGGACCTTGGTGGATGATTGATTACAAAATAAAAGAACGCGTTCTTATCTCAATACTTGACAGCCATAGTGTAGTGGTAAAGCTGCTTAGCTACAATCAAGGGGGATAAAACCGTCCGACGACGCGTGCTAAATCAAAACAGCTACATGTGTGGTGTATTATCCTTTTTAATGCATCGTAAAACACATAAAATGAGTCTTTGTAATAGATAAAACTAGAAATGATAGTCAAGATTCATTTGTAAACATTCCATACTCTTCCTTTATTGTAACCTGACAATCGAGTGCATGGGAATGAAAATTATTGTTTTTGTCAGAGCTCTTGAACGTTATGAAGCCTGCAGACTAATCGGCCATCATTCCCAGGTTCTTCGTGTCTGCTGAACACTGATGGATGTAGTACATGTGTAGTATTTATTTGCTACTTTGGACTTCTTTATCATCGTCTTGCTGTTCTTGAATACACGTATTTCAAAGCCAATTATTGCGAGGCTTGAGTCGAGGCATGTTTACTGTAGTTACATACTTCTCGTATATCAACCAAAATGAATCTATACGTTGTAGACGAAAGGAATGAATAGAAAATGTTATTTCTGGGAGGGTGTAAAGATAGTCCGAATGCACATGTATGATTCATAGTCTTTGATGAAGGAGGAAAAACCGTACCAGCAGTAAATTGATGTATACATGACATTAAAAGATCGATGTGCATGTAATCACATCAACAAAGCATTTATTGTATTTTGTAACACATTAGCATCCATAACAACAATTATGACTCATTTTAGGCAATTAAGGTAGATAAAGCATTGTTCTGGAGGCAATCTGTCCGAATCTACATGAGTATTGGCTTTTAGCCTGGTGACTAGTGGTGTTGGTGATCTGAGGAGGGGCGGTCACCCATCGCTCTCTGACGCCCACTTCCCCACGCTGCCCGACGCCTCCGTCTTATTAACACAAGGAGGTGATCAGCCGACAAACGTATACCTCATTCCAGTGTGAGCCGACAAAGTGGCATTCATGTGTAACACCAGGGTACATAGGGGAAATGAACAGAGAGGTGTGAACATGTGTCACCGATAATACTCGATCATTATGAATTTTTTTTTCTTTTTTTTTTTCTTTTCATCTTTCATCGACATCGGTTGTGTGTAGAAGTGTCCCTGCCTCGTATCTTAAACTCGATCATTATGAAGTAGCTTGTGACACCATTTTCCCTGAGTTCCCTATTCTTGTTTTACTCTACCAAGCAGCACCCCTAATGAAATGGAAAAGTAACATTTGGAGTAGATGTCCTTAATTTATCATTCCGATAACATTCGTATTGTGTATTTGCAACCATATCGTTGACATTGACTCATTTTAAAACACTTCCCAGTAATTCTAGATACTCAAATTCTATATGCCCACAACTCGAAGCTACACAAAAGCATTATAGGTTGCTCAGACTTGCGTTAGAATACATCTGACCAAGCAAAATGTTATAATGTTGATGATGGTGATGTTTATAAATCGGATGGGTTACTACTGGGGAAAAAATCATGAACCTTTATTTGAGCACTGGGATTTATGTTTGGTGAACTCAAATTGCTTCAAAATGGAAATCTAAAGCTTATTCAACTGCACTTGTTCTCCAAGCACTGAACACTGATATATATGTTGTTAACTGTTCGGGACCAGTGGTCGGGAGTACAGATGTATGGTTTTACGGTACACTGGAGGATGGTGGGTGGGTTATAAGCGAGGAAGAGGCGGTTGATGGTGTCTGCAGGCGATGATGGATGGAGTTGAGCATGGCGAGCGCTAGCCATACATACACACAACTTGATCATCTCAAGTAGGCGGCGGGGGCGGCCTGGTGCCTGCCGGTGGCCGGGATGGCAGGCAGAGACACACAGCGGCCAGGGCGGTGTGTCATAGACCGCATTAGTGTGACGTCATTCTACCCGTCCAGAGCCGGAATTCCCTACGCTCTGGTGACAAACATTGGGATATCCCTTCATACGTGCGGGTATCGGCGATACCAAACATCACAATTATTTCATTTCTGTAGAATATCTAACTAAACTATGGTATC
Source organism: Alentia gelatinosa (assembly GCA_950022655.1). Classification (NCBI taxonomy): domain Eukaryota; kingdom Metazoa; phylum Annelida; class Polychaeta; order Phyllodocida; family Polynoidae; genus Alentia; species Alentia gelatinosa. The sequence goes on along the minus strand of OX465587.1, from coordinate 46,139,450 downwards.
AAAACAGGCATATCAACACAATAACTTACTCCTGACTGTACCATTAGTGTTGTCACACTTTTAAATATTCGGAGAACAACTTGATACTGTCAGAGAGACTGGACTGCAAGGTTGATGCCAATGTTATGAAATTAAATATGGGTCTGGCTTTAATTTTGTCAGCGAACTTACTAATTTCCCAGTCACAGCTTATTTCTAAAACATGATTCCTATTGAATATATTCTCCACTTAATTCATTTTTGCTGGATTACCACAAAAACATTCATTGTTAGTCGGCAGCAGACCTGCCGCGATGCTACGTCTGTGCGGTGCTTCGCGGAGTTTAGACTTGTTTGGCACCAAAATGCCACGTGGTAGGTGGGAAATCCCGATAATGACGTCAGCACTAATACGGTCTATGGCCCCTCTGCTCCGTCACCCGCCCGTCCTACATGCACACTGACACGCGATCCACAGCCATCTATATGTATATATACTGACGGGGATTATATACTCTTATCTTCCAGTCACATGGAGTGCAGGCGTGACCCGTGGTTACACATGCAATGCCAGGTTGTGATCAATCGTGGATATAGATGTGCTTAAACCACAGCCATGTGACACGTATTTACGTGTACTGTATTTTTCTGTGACAGTTGATTACACTAAAACATGTAGGTGAGATCCAAAGAAAGCATGAGAAGGTGTCATATCCTGGAATAATGTAACGATTCTAACTGCTGCAAACCGAATTCTGTCAATATCAGCGATATAGCTTGTAAGATATTTGGACATTCTATGAATTGCCACACCGTAAAATATGATCACCAAAGTCTATGCTAGATAGCATATAAAGTAAGTGCTACAAACATAGTGCATACCCCAAAAAAATGATATGAAAATAAATGTATATATTCATATCATTTCACGCACAAATACACATACACACTCACTTAATAATGGCATGTCACAGCCCCCCCCCCTGTCACCATCAAGAGTGATACATCCGGTGGACTAACGTTTAACCCTGTAACAGTCGACCCTGTACTCTGAATAGCTCGCACGACAACGGGGTATTAAGTCAATGATTTATCGTCGCGGGATTCAATCCACTGCCTGCTTTCTGGGCGACATTTCGGAGCGGCAGATAGAAAGGCAGTGTTTGACTGGGTCACTGAGTCTCAGAGCTGAAAACTCAGCCATGTGTCAGCACAGAGAGCTTCCTTCTGGTCTCAGGTCAAGGTCAGTGCACACCAAGTGAGGCTTTCCACACTAAATCATTCCTTGTCATCAGGCAGGTACAGCCTAACTCTTCAGTGACATGGATAAATAAATACCTTATTCATCATATAAAGCCAGCGTAAAGTTTAGATCTGAAGCTAAGTAGTGTCTTTTGCGAAAGACAGGGAAGAAAGTGACTCGGGGGAAAAACAGACATATTCTATTACAGCCCACAGTTCTCGGTCTGTCCATTCATTGCCACTTCCTGTGTTTATATACAACCAGGTCAGATTAAATCCATTGCCGAGGGGACTTGAGGCAAGGCTAGTCCTTTGTGTACTATGGTAAATAAACGAAGCGCTCATCCTATCCGTCTGTCTAACACTGAGCCTTAGCGGGGGGCCTATTCTATAACCAGCAGGTGTTCCTAAAGCAGTGAAGGTGTGTTCTCGCCCACCTAAACCTAAAGCACGCCAAAGGCGGGTGGCTAGTGTGGCGTGGCTTTACATATAAACCTACATAAATGTATTTAACACACCTGCCAAAGTAGCTTTATTTACCTAAGGGTATACGTGTTGAAGGCTTACACCTCCCTAACCGTAGCACTTATTGACCGATTGGTGTAGACTTAACTTGGAAAGGACAAATCAGGTAATTGAGATCCGAATGTGTTGAGTCTTTACATAACTTCAGGGGAGAACGTTCTAAATCTGTGGGGAAAGATTTTCTGAAGCTTGGATGAACTGAAAATAAATTCATAGCGAAGACGGAATTGGTCACGTTCCTGCAACAGTTCCCATTTGTCCCATGCGTAATTTCAATTTTTACCTTTTTGGACTTGGTCTTTTTTCCTTGGTTGTTTATTGTTAACATAGTTGTCAGTCCATGTAAAATGTATATTTGATATCGCCTTAGCGAATCAAGAACTGAAAGAAAGAGTCGGTTCGGCTCTTTCATTTCTTTGCCATTCAACGGTCCTCCGACTAAAACCCACTTCCCAGCATTAATTTTCTCCAATACTTTTCAATTTAATTATCCTGGCTCATTTCTCGTTTTGGCCAATCTTTTTGCGTTTGTGTTTATTTTATTGCCCCAAATGACGCCCCAGGTCGACAGAGAAATCAACGTGGACTTAACCAGCGAACCACAGTGAATGCCAATTGGAGTCGCATTTCACAAGTTGTGATAAATCTGACCACGGTAGAGACAGGTCTGCGAGAGCGAGCGCCTTCAGCTCCAGCTGAGGAGGAAGTCACATTCAGATGGGGGCAATGGCTACTTATAGATTTGTACTGCAAACAGGTTTATAGGTAATATAGACAATCACTCTGTAAGCTCTGGAAAGTTCAAAGCACCACTTGACGAGTGATTAAAAAGGAGAAGTCGGGACGGAGAAAGCATATGGGGATACAAGGCAACCTTTCCATCGACTCCCGCTATTGCTTGTTTACCTTTATCCCCACACCACCCCACTCTCCAACTCTTGCTCCGACCAGCCTAGCACGTACGTTCTGCCCCGTGCACTAGTTTGCAGGTAGGAAAAGGTCAATAGGAAATTGGCCGGCAGTCGCTCAGTTAGCCACTCGGGAGCGGTGAGCTGCTCTCGCCACTTGGCTGTAGGCGGCGCTGCGGGCGTTGAGGTCCCTATATTAGTCTGCAGGTCACCAGTGATACAGCTTTATCACCTCGCAGGTGGTGGCGTGTCGTTAAAAAAACAGAGCAGTCCCTGCTGCCGTTCAATGAGGATGAACAGAAGGGTCTTTACATGCCAGACAGCTCAGTGCTCTGTGTGTCGGTGTCTAGACGAACGGCCTCGTTGAACGTCAGTTTATGGCTCACAACACTGTTCCATGTTTCTTATCGTTACTTAGAGGGTTGTTACTTCTTTTGTGAAAAAGGAAGCCCACCAAAACAAACAGCCGTTTAATCATCTACAAAGGTGCAAACGTAACGATATAGGTGACTCTACTATGATGCGTGTTGTAACTTCATCATGTAGAATTAATATGACCATAAATATTTGCAAGTGATATCATATTAGTGTTATCAAAACCAACTATAGGTATGCTGTAATTACGGAGAGGGTTTCCCTAATGATATAGGCCTACAATATAGATATCCAGTGGATCGTGCTTTAGAATTGTAGGCTTTAACAGTAAGTGCTTAGTAGTCTTCATTAACGAGTATTATCTGAAACAACGGTTATTACATTATATTTGTAAGAAGTGTAATCACTCAGTGTGGATGGGATTCCCCTTTGTAGATAAAAGTCCAGCACTATTCGCCCTAACAGACCGGCTAATGCCAAACACGTTGGGCGTAAACCGATTAAATGTGCCCGTCCTTAAACCTATTATCCACAGGCTCAGGTCATTAAACCTATTATTGCGGCAGGCTTACATTAAAGGAGGTGCTTATAAAGTGACTGAATACTGATGTGAGATGATTGACTCTGGAAGTCGACAGGAGGAAGTCAATAGTGTAGTTTGCGTCGTATCCTTCACACAAATCATGATGGGAATGTAAGGAGAGCAGAGGATTAAATCTACTTTAGGATTGACCTTTGCATGGGCTGCCGCACGACATATTCATCGACTCAGGTTCCTTGTTAGATTAAACACTCGGATCGCGTGGTGAAATAGATCTGTCTTGTTCACATTATTACGGATACCTTGTCCGCAGAGCAATAACGCTTTTTGTTATAACCGTGGCAGTGTCGTGCTGCAATATTAGATGCAATACCTTTAGCCTGGTTTGAAAATATGCTTGAGCAATTGACATACATTTAGTACAATTTCATAGGCTGTCCAGCACATAGAATGAAAAGGTTTGGAATTACCTCGACATGTGCAATTTCCTTCATTCCTACATCTCTAGTATCAGATAGCATGTTCAATACAAAAGTACGAGCATTGCCATCAATATTCATATTTTATTTGAAATATGAAATAATGATTTTTTATAAAAGGCAGGAAACCATAATGAAATGTAGATAGTTGTGTGTGTGTTTGGAATACGAAGCTGACAGGTATACTCAAGTAAGATAACACACCCCACCCCCATCCCACCCCCCACCCCCAAAAAAAGAAAAAAAGTGGATAGTGGATAGTTGTGCCACCTTTTCAAAAACGTAACAGGCGTTGAGCTGGATGTTTTTGGATTTGACTCCTTTTGCCGATATTTCCATCAAAGCGGATATTGGATTGGGGCTCAGATTACGCAGTATTCTATTGTCAGTGCGTGCCTCAATATGACTATCTCTTTGGGTCCGAGCGGCTGGCTGCCATTTATCGGCGAGTCTATCAGAGACCGTTATTCAAAGGCCGTCTCTAAAGGGAGTGCTTAATGTTTTATGTTCATGTAGTTGCTGCATATGCTGTTGCGGTCACTGATGAATCTTTGAAGCGACTATCAGATTGGACATGAATGAATGCCCAGCAGCGACAACATCATGTCTGACATCGGTATCGATATGCATGCATTTATCAGTACCTGTTGACGCAGGGTAGATTGTCACTGGGCTGGTGACGGTGCTTATATATATTTTGTTACCAAGTGTTCACGGGAGATAAGTATTGGCGGTACACATGTGAAATCACGAATTTGGTAGATACGGATCGTGTTTACCACACTTCGTTGATAGAAGCTCCCTTTGAACGTACAGAAGCCTAAACCGCTGTGAACTGAACATGAATCAGTGTACTCTAAGGATCAATATACATACATGTACATTGTCTGAAGTCTGAGAGCCGGAATAAAGGTCTTTTAAGCGGGCAATGTATTGCCCTATTGCAGATACCTATTTACATAAAGCACACCTGTGATATCTAATAATGGTTTCAGATTACATACAGGAAGCACACGTTTCGACACATTTTGTATATGAGCAGGGCAAGCGCAAGTACAGCTGTGTGCACGTATGCATGTATACTCCAGGACATGCTTTGTTATTGGATTGTCATCCCATGTCGAAATAGATACCAGATTCCTATGATGCATATATATGTATATTCCTGGACCTGAGAAAGGTGTATATTGCAGTATGCGAGTGACAAAGATAGTCCTCGATACAGAGTCTGCTTGCTGGGGGCACCTCCCTCACACAGACACATGAAGCACAGCGTGTGGACGGACACTACCACAACAGCTCTCAGTAATTCCCGGATCCAGTCGGGCCATGTTGACATAGGCTCCTCTACTCACGGTGAGCACGGCTACTCCTATTTCATAACATCCCCTTCCTCCCGGCGTTCATAATTGATTTTCCGCGGGGCCTGAGGAGCGGCGGCAGAACGCGCGGGTCTGGACGGGACGCGCGGGTCTGGACGGGACGCGCTGGTCTGGGCGGGGCGCGCGGGGCGGAGAATGAGGAGGAGAGGAGGATGTGGAGCAGGAAGGAGGAGTCATCATCACACTGTTCTGTAAATCACAGCTTGACAACGTCCTCGCCGCCCGTGCTCTAGGCCGCCCGCTTGATCCTGCCACCAGGAGGAGGATCACGTGGTCGGGCGGCGCCGCTGGTCTGGACGGCGCCCGGGGGACCGTGGAGGTGTGTGGGGACCAATGTTGCTCATAGTGTCAACATTTGATGTCTTTATTTCCTCACGCCCCTCGCCCGTGTAGGAGAAGTTGTTTGCTCTAATTGAGAGATTGATGGTGATATTATAGATTATTATTATTTCACACTATCTTGGGAGAGTGGATGACTCATTTATAGGGTTCTTCCGAAATCCATATATTATAAAATACAGTCAAACGTATGGTGATTATAGTGGCAAGGAGACATTTAGTCCGATCAGTTTTTAGCTGGCTGGGAGAGGAATTTAGGGGTATTGTGGACAGATAAATGGCACTCTGACATTAACCAAATACAATTTCCCCAAGGGGATACCATTTTACCCATGAGAATCAGATTTCTCTTACTTTGATGTAATAAGGACGTAAACAGTGGGCACGGCATTATGGAGTGTCGGCGGGTGAGGGGTGAGGAGAGGGGATCGGGGTCTCCCTGCAGGGTGGGGAAGGGTCGGCGGTGTCGGGTGGCCGGGTCGTTCAGGGCGCCGGGCGGGGAGGGGCTAACAGCCCGCCAGCTGACAGAACATCCCGCTAGGGGCGCCACCGGCGCCGCCCAATGTCATTAACCCCTCAAGGTCACCGCCAGGGCGGCGCTACCGTCTTTAGGGTGAGCAGCTTAAGCTGGACAATCCTCTGACCATGGGCCTGTCGATAGACATGTAATAAATATATACTATTTTCATCATAGCACTGACGCGCTGATACTGTGAACGGTGTAGGAGTCCTTGTCGTGATCACTGAGATTAGATAAGCTATCACAACTTGTCGAGAACTTAATACTCGTTCAGTATGTGCGGGCTTTTTTTTTTATTTGCTCTTTATGAACAGCAGTGTTTTTATACTTCCCTCTCCCGCCCTTTTCCATTGTCGTCTGCCCGCCTACTACCTCCGGTCCCCTCCAATCTTCTCAGGGATCTGCTGAATGTCAGATATATCTATCGGAGATCATTTCTGTCGACAAAGTGGCCACCATGATAGTAAATGAAGACTAGGTTTCTTCCTAAGTGACACACTTCCATACTAGTGATGGCGCTGTGAGTGAATTTAGGAGCTGGATTCCCATGGCCGGCGCGTCCTCAGTGATGATCTCTACATTTCCCACCCACCCCCGTACGCTATCACACGACAATGCCAAAGACGGATTGCATCAACAGACAGTTGGGATCAAATGGCATGCAGACCTGAAGCCAAATGTCAAGTGGTATTCCTGGATACAGAGCAGCCGTCAGTGTCTGTCGCCAGTCTACTGTCGCCTGTGGGATGTACGGCCCAGCGTCTCATTGACCCAGACACTCACTAGAGGCAAGAGCTGAACGTCAGCTTAGCGACTCCTTTACGACATGAGGGCGACTCCTTAACGACCATTGAACGACAAGGTTAACGACTCTTTTGTGGGACTTGTACATTCATTATAGACTGTTTCTGTGATTAGACCAATGAGATCTGAATGAAATCCGAATACCAATATCTGTGAACACGCGAAGCAGTTCAATGAAGAGTGTGATCACGTGTAACACCTGTATGGAACATGAAATATATCCCGGCCGAAAGTGTAAAATCAAAATCCAATTTCACGTGCACAGAAATTTAATTTCGATACCTTCTATGTCACAACCCCAATGGAACATTGTATTAATCAGGCCAGCATTTTATGATCGCGATAAACGCCAAGATATTTACTCATGAATTTATTCCGAGCACCTCCGTGATGTTGAACTGCTCACATGAGCAGGTTGTCTCATGGCCAGTCAAAGAGTGCTGTCAGGTACCCTGGATAATGTGTCCAATGAGACTGCAGCTCACCCGGGTGTTATGACTGAGTGACTTCTAAGCGCCAACAAGTGTACATCACACGCTAAGTGGAGATCATCTCTCAGCTCTCCGCCCCGAGGCGCTTACAACATTAACAGCGCTGCTTCTCACATCAACTTCTTTTATTATCGCTCATCAGTCAACTCGGTCACGGTGCAGTACCTCTGACTTCGACCTATGTTTGGGATTTGATAAGATGATATTTTGATAATAGAAAAAGAAACATTTCAGTGATATATATTATCATTGGGATGTAAGATGCAGCAGGAATGTTACGTAACTGTTTCCTCAATGTATAAGTCATAGAGAGAGGAGTATGGGGGGGACGGTCTAGTGTCAGTATAAGAGGTGCAGAATAGTGTAGGGCTTAGATGAGTATTGATTTGGTGTTAACATCAGAACACTACCTGCAGCTAGCATCACGACGGCCTATTCACACGGTCTATCATACTGCCACAGCAGGCTGGCCGCTCACACGTCACACTGCGCTATGTGTGTGAGGTACAAGGGTTGTTAGAGATGTTTACACACCAGTGCAGATTATGACACCAGACCACGGTAGGGTGGACTGAACAAGGACTATGTATACACCACATACCATGGACTTTGATAACCAGGTTCTAATGTGCAGGTGTAGGCGATACTTCAATGCACAGACGAATACCAGGTTGTGATATTTATATAATGCAAGGGTATGCATACTTGCATCATGGTGTGATAGACATGTTCACCAAGAGTGGTGCTGACCTGTCATACAGCGTATTGTCATTGTTTCATTATTTAAACTGTTACAGGAAATGATGTACGGATATACATTATGCTGTAGATTAACAATCTCAAAGGTTGTTATAATTGTTCTAGGCCTTATTATACAATGACACATACTTGCTGAAGTATCATTTGGTAACAAAGTTTGTTCATCTTCCAATGACTTATGTTTTCTGAGTTCTGTAGAAATAATCCTGCTTGGCGTATATAGACTCGAGGGAACATTGTGTTTCCTGATAATAGTGAGGATTTCCTAAATACAAAAGTATCCAATGCATGTACCTTTTACGAACAGGCCTAATACTAATCCATGTATTTATTAACTAATCCTGCCACGCTTGTTATAGCTATACCATTGCCGTTTTGGTTTAACCTTTTTCATTGCTCCTACTGTGTATGGGGAATGTGCTTTGGAAGATATGATTTCTGTGATCTGTGATCTGTGACTCGTGAAGGCTATCCGAGTATGATTTTGTATCCCACAAAATATCACTCTTTAGTGTGATACAGAGCTTGGTATAGCCTGTTCCCAGAATGCACACTAAATCGCCACCATTGCCTGTTATTCCGATACAGCCCTTCACTAAGTCCCCTCCACCAATCTAAGCGCACTGGAAATCCATAATGTGAACTGGTATCTATCGTGCGGGGCAATAATAACGCGGCGGGGTGCCGTCCGTGTGACTTGAGGTGTGGGGAGGTACAGATATGCAGGGTTCGTGATAGTGTGAAAAGGAATCGCGCACCATTTAGCGTGCTTGTAAACACAGCCTATTGGTATTTTTACACAGAGGTGGTGCGCGGTTTTCTTAAAGGCCCCGACTCTAGTGTGAGCCTCGACAGGCCGGTGAGTGCAGTATGCTCAAAACACTCACTAGGAGTCTCTAGCGTCAAGGGAAAAGCTAAGGCCTGTTAAGCGCACATGTGTGGCGACCCGTCGCGTTGTGTTCATTCTCCGCCTCAGGGCTATTTGTAACGGAAATAATTACCTGGCGAAGCTGTGAGAGCAGATCAAAATTACAAAGAGGGGATTGTTACTGATATATTATTCTGATTTGAATGCATGTTTGAACATTTGATTTAGATATGCTTGAGAATTCAAGGGATTCCCTGATGTTCAGTTCAGTGATAAGTGATAAAAATGAAAGGGAAGTTATTGAAAATAAAGCAGCAGTGGTAGATTTATTGTTATATTACAGGCCAATCCTTCTCATACCATGTCTATGTGATGTGGGAAGTAAAAGAACTCTCACCTCGGTAAATGTGTAGGGGTGCGATTCATTACATAGATTTGATCACCACCCTTTTTTGTGGTGTAAAATAACCTTGAGAACGTCTGGAAAGAACCTGTAATGGTTAACATGACGTTAAATCAAACCAGCAAACAAAAAAATATAAAAAAATGAAGAATTGAAAAATACTGGCATACTGACATGTGTCCTTTAGAGTTTTTCAACCATCGCATTGGTATTAATAACAAATATTTCTTTTCCTTTCAGAACATCGTCCGGCAACAACAGAAGAAACTACCACCCGAAAAGCCCAACTCCTCGACACATCCGAACGCCACGGCCACCATTGCTAAGCCCCCATTATCGCCTAGCGACGGCGGAGCGGTCGGCGCGGTCAACAAGCCCGACGCACCGGAAACGGGGCCTGTGACGCCGTTAGCCAACCTCAACACGATGACGAACGCCACGACTCCCACCATGCCCCCGACGGCGGTCACGGCTATCGCCATGGAAACGGCAACGACGCCGACGCCCAACGCCAGCCGACCGTCGTCGCCACTTCCGGCGCTGCCGACGACGACGCCGCCGACGAGCGAGAAGCAAAAGAAGGAGGCGAAAAAGGGGAAGCAACGGTTACTGGAGGCGGGCGGGAAGCTGAGCCCCATCCACCCGCGTATGGAGAAGCTCGACCTGAGGGAGGAGAAGCTGGAGCAGCGGCTGAACCAGGCGGTGCTGGAGAAGAAACTGGACTGTTTGAAAGTCGTGGAGGCGAACAAGGTGGACCTCGCGCGACACAAGGTGGAGCATATAGTGGGCCGCGTGGTGCATGCGGGTTCACTGCTGCCACTGCCCAACGCACTACCACCTACTACAACTATCCTCCAACCAGCTGTGATACAACAAAATCAGCAACAACAACAACAACAACAACAACAACAGCAGACGACAACCAGCACAACGTCGACCGTGATGACGTCGGCGTCTCGTGCGGAGCAGTGCAGCGCGCGCACTGCACAGCGCGTTGTCGTCGTCGTACCGGGCGGGGAGAATAACCGGATGTCACCGCACGCACACCCTCCGACTCTGTCAGTGACGTCATCAGGTACGACGACGCCTGTGACGCCACTGGAGCAAAAAGTGGTGCGATTGGAGCGCTCAGACCGGACTGATACCAAACAGGAAAACTGCACTCTCGATCACCGGATTGAGCACCGGACTGAGAAGCCTAAAGAGCAACTCTTACATCAGCTCCAACCCCAGCACCACCACCTCCATCATCATCACCACCACCATCAACATCAACAATCACCACAACAACAACAGCAACAGCAACAGCAACAACAACAACAACAGCAACAACAACAGTCACCATTAAATCAATCACAACCACCGCAGCATCCGTCACCACACCAACCACAACATCCACTTGAGCACTGCCCGGAGTTTCAGGGGGAGGTGCGCATAGCAGACCCCCACCATCATCACCTGGAGAAACGCCTGGAGAATAATAAGCTTCCCGATCACAAGACCATCATTAAGGTAGGTCCCACCACCTCTCCAGTTACCTTCTTAAATCGTCTGTGTTATCTTTTTTCCACACTTTTTCTCCGTACAATTTATTGCAGGTCATTGTGATTGCGGAGAAATTAAATTGGGTAATAATGTTTTAATAGGATGGTAACCCAGGCTCTTTCCCCCAGGGCAGTCTTCGTTTCTGACCATAATTTTCTTCAATATTTGAGATAATTTACGTGAAGTTGGTGGTTTGAAATGGCATGAACTTCAAAGGCAGATTCATACCTTATGGAAGAGAAATTTCTGTGATGGAATATGCGCTTATATCATAATTAATCTTTGACCAAAGGAATTTAGTTCATTTCTCATAAAAAAGAAGTTCATTATACGGAATATTATTGACTGTTGCGCACCTTTCAAAAAGTGGAAAAAAAATACACGTCAAACTGATATTGGCATGATTAGATACTGGTTTACGGACGAAGGTTACGATATTAGATGTTCTTCATACAGCCTGTAGCATCATGGTCGGATCTTTATTCTGAGGATAATTCCGTGACGCGATTAGATGTAAGGTTGATTGATTCCGCCTTTGACATTCATCGGTCGAGCAGAACGAAGTTAAACCATTGTCGGCAGCACACTTACACGCCAAGGGAGTTGCCTAACTATTGATTAAGCGCCCAGCATAGGATTATCCTTCTCCAGGCCTATCCGGGGCCTACTGATCCTCGCGCCTAACCCCAATGATCCTCCTTCCCCAAGCCCGCTGGTCACTTCCGCTTGCCAACACAAACCACTGCCGTCGCTGGTTACCACAGTGAGGCAATATTTGCACCTTGAATCGGGCCGTCAACAGTGCGCGTCTGGTAGGAGCCCGGGGTGAGGTCAGTTGCTGGCAGGCATGTTGGCATCGCGCGAGCATGCGCAGACGATGGAAGGCCACACAGCCCGGAGCTGGTTACATGTTTACAGTGACGTCAAGGGGAACGCTGTGATGGAACCCGAACAGTTTCTCTGGTGTGGTAGTGGGGATGGATAATCCACAGGCTTCCTTTTGATTCTGACTAGAAATCAACAACTTATTTAAGAGATGGTCTCGTATTTTATCACCCATCTCTATCGGCAACTAATACATAAAGACAATGTCTATATTCGTTGCTGTTATCAGGGACACACTTGGGTAGAGTAGAAAATCCGTTATGGGTGCGTAATGATTTGGTCGCAGCAATGACTTTCTGAACAATCTTTATTATTTCTCCACATACAATGGAAGGAAGGACACTGTTACCAGAGAACATGTAGAAATATATCCATAGTTCACTAAAGTGGAAATGGATCCTGTCACATGTGGATGGTGCCTCCATGCCGGTCAGCTCCTCTATAAATGCTCGTCGCTCGTCTGGACATGGTGTCTGTGTATTTGGCCACAGGTGGGGTTTTGCTGAAGGCTTCTACATGGCCGCCTTGACAGGAGTTCAAGAGTCAAGTGTGTGTTTGGTGGACGGCCGTCGCTTGGCGATTTCATGGCGCTCAGTAGGTGTAAGGCCACACGCACACACCCATAGGATACTGCGACGTGTAGGGTGCTGCGGCCCTCGCCATTCAGAAACTTTACATTTTAGAATCTGTGCAAAATTCCAGGGACGAATACATGCAGATCGTTTGTCTGAAAGTCAACAAAAGCAAAGATATCATAACGGTTATAAATTTGACAAGTTGAAGAGTCCACTCTCCATATGCTGCATCTATTGAAATTGTCACCTGACATAACATCACTGAAAGGTATCCCATGCACTAATATGACTTTGCACAGACTGCCTCGATTTGTCTACAGTGGTAAGGATGTATACCCGTGAGTGTTACTCCTGTTGTACAAGTCTGTGATTGACCATGACGGTGTGCTTCAGCATTCAACGTACTTCAATAGAAACCTGACATGTGGAATAGTTCCCTCCCATCTGCCCTGAGATTGTCACCTGTCAGTCCACCAAATAAAGGTCACATCATGCACACACATGTCGCGCTATAAGGTATCATTTGTGGACAAGTCATCCGCCTATACTATGCTCTGCCCTTTCTCCTGAGCTCCCCCAACCAATTATTCCATACGCTTCCATATTCTAAGGATTATTGAGGGTAGTATTCACGAGAATTTCTTTGTGAAAGTAACTGAGGAGGCTCGCCAATCATGCTTGTCGAGTCCGTGTACAGGGGGCGCTGTTCCATCGCCTCCCATGGTGCAGTGCGGCAGATGATATAAATATGGCACTGACGCGACCCCTGGCGGCGGCCCTGTTCACGCCTGTCTGAATAATGACACGTGACACAAAAGGCAGGGGGCGGGGTACTAGGGAGGGGAGGGTCGTGACTCGCTGAGGCGGGGCTGGCTGGAGATGGTTGGAGGCAGTGGATGGCTGGGGTGGGGCTGAGAGTAAAGAGGTCGACACGCGACATTGAGATATTTCATTCTAGGATGACGCTGACTACGGGCAATTTAGCGCTCTTTTATGGGTGCAAACGTCTAGTTTTACACAGAAAGCACTGCGCGTTAAAAGAAATGGCACTAAAAATATGATTTCGTGATTTAACCAGCGCACCCGCTCGCAATTATCTCGGATAATCCCACTTTGAGCGAGGCTACAGCGATCGTTAACGCTAACTCCAGGCTTTGAACTGCGGTTTTCAACCGGGCTCGTTTAATTAGAAGCAGAACCTAAAAAAAAACCAGGGCGCCAAACAGGAGAAGTATCGTCAGTAATATAAAATACTTCATTATTATCAGTCTCTTAAAGTATAAAAGTAAGTAGATTACCGCAGCCATCAGTGACAGCACTCTATGGCTCTCACGACGAGAGTAGGCTGTCGCCCATGTGTTGTAGTTTTTCCCCTCCACGTCAGGCTGTATAGTGTAACACAGACACTCGTGGTTACTGTTTCTCAGCCCTCGCGTTTTTTCCCATCGGCTGTTGTTTTATCAGCGCTCGCCACCCGTGCCGTAATTAGAGAGCTAGTGTTAATTAAGCTCGTTAATAAGACAAGGCCCGCCATGGGGCAACGCGCAATGGGGCCACGGTAGTGGCAGCCCGGGAGAGGGCGCCACCGCTCAGTTGGCGATCCGGAATAAGCCGAGATTAATGCTGTCTCATCTCTGCCCTGTAGACTTACAGGTCACGGGAAATTCAATTGATTTAGAATCGATGTCATACTTCTATCTGGAATACTCAATTGGATATTTTCAATGGAAAACAGTTGCATTTTCTCGTGAACAGTTTATGAAAGAACTTTGGTTGTTTAGTCAGAAGTACAGACTGAGAGGAAGAATCACATTGCGTTTATAGAAATCTCATCTCATGGTATGGACTTAAAATGTCCTCTATGGCATATGATGAGCTCTCGTTTCAGTATTGCCAGTTTGGAATCTTAAATTGAGTTGTAAAAAAGCACAGTCACACACACGCATACACAAAAACAACATGCATATGGCATTGATGCATGTATATACATGTACTTATTAATCGGAGTGAATACCGTTTTGTAGACGGACCTTGATGTCTGGGCAAGGAAACGGACGGTGGTCGTTGTATTGCCATTTACATAAGTGGAAGCTCTGCCAAAGGTCGGGGACGACTTGGTTTGGCAAAGTGCCGCCGACCTGTTGTGTATATGTCTGACGGCCTTTGTGACTGTCTATAGCTGTTAACATTTCGACACAGACCATAATACCGTTCATCCACCCTTGCTCAACACATTAACAAACTTGAATACATACATGTACCAAAACATTTTTGCACCCGTTGCACTACACACCTGAGAGAGGAAATATACACAGATCATACTAGAGTCATTCCAATTTCGCTAAGATAACACATAAGTATTCTTGTCTCACATCTAGAAACACTCATCTAGAAATTCAACTGTTTGCACACAACGCAAAGATTGATGCACACACGAGCAGAGATATCAGCCTCTCCACTATGATACCTATCATGATACACACATCTCACAGCTTACACCTTATGTTTCACTCTCACACCCATATCCTCGACTCTTCACAATCGCACCTGCCAGGGACCTGTTTCAGTAGGCTTGTGACATTAAGCCTAGACAGACATCAACAGCGGCACCAACAGTGCAAGCAACAGCGGAAAAAGACTAGCAAATATCAGAAAATCGGAGCGCCCAATCTTCTTCATATTTGGAACGATTATAGGTTATATGTATCTCCTACTCATGTTAAAGTATCATTGCATAATTCCTACGAGAAATGAGTGAAACTCCGCGTGTCATCGATTGCAATCTTGTGATCTGTCCGTATGGTGTCACAGACGCCATCTAGACATGTCACGAAACTACTGAAACAGGTCCCTGGCAGACCTGACTCGTGCGACACACATCATTAACTCGCCCTCACCACATTCACTGCACACCTTGACACTGTGGGGAAGTTTATCTTCATGTTGTCGACAATTCAATGAATGTTCATGATCAAAGACTTCAGCAAGTCTACGTACGCCCCTTGTCCAACCTCCTCACTCCCAACTCCCACCAGACCTCCTCCGCCACCTGTTAGCCCAGCCTCACCTCGCCACTACTAGAGACACCTTGTGGCTTACTGGGGAACTAGCGCCGGCTAGCTATGCAAGCGTAGGGTGGTGGTGAGGGGAGGGGCGGGGGTGTAACTGGGGGATTCCGTGTGTGGTGGAGTCTCTTGTGGTTTACAGAGATGTGTAACTAAACCCTTGCTAAGCGCAGTCTGCAGCCATGATTGCCTCGCTGCCTCGCCGTAGTCAGTAATCCAAGCCGGTTTAAGGTTTAACAAGAACATAAGAAAAATACAACTCCACCAGTGACCTGAGAATCAATGTTCTTAGCCGTTGTTTCATGACAAATCGTGGCATTTCTAAGTTTATTGTAATTTCCCCCAAAATGTTCACTGAACATCAGCTGTGTCCTCTCTCACCGCTTGGAACTGTGTGGCTTTCAATATGAAACATTTGTTCTGCTGTGTTGATGGGAAATAATCCAACTTGGATTTATGCTTCCTTTTATATAAAACATTTCCTGTACACTTAGCGCTGGAAAAGACTCCCTCAGATTCCCCAAGATTTAAAGGCGATAATGAGTTATTCAGCCGAATAGAGGAAACACAGTCGATGCAGCAAAAGAAACTGACGGTTAAAGCAAAGACCTATTTGGACACATACCAGACAATCTGTTAATGGGACTTAAAAATAGAGAAAATGTCAATTACGCACCCTGCTAATGCGAAGAGAGTAGACTCTAGTAGATGACACCTTATCCTGATGGTAATCAATACTACTCTGTGGAATGAGCTTGCGATTTCCTTTTCCGAACCGCAGATGTATAGGCCTACCATGTAAGAAATGCAAGGAAATTACCTGAATTCGGAAATCGTACTCGCCGTTTAGATAGCAGCCTTCTCAACAGCCCGCCGCTCTCAGATAAAATGAAGACACTCTGAGCAGACGACAATTTACCCGACAGAGCAGTCGACATTTTTTTGTGCTTTTCCCGCGCAAATCCTCCTGTGTAACGACAACACCGCAGTCAGTACGCGCCGGCAGTGGCGGGGCGTCACCCGGACTGAGAGCAGCTCCCACCGATCACGGCCTGCTCGTGAGACGCTCGCCTTAGCGTCTGTTATCTAAGCCCCGTGCACCGCAGCGCCACGGGGCGGCGGTATTGTAAACGGCGGCGAAGGTTGTGAGGGGCTAGGGACTCCCGAGGACCCAGCAGCAGGCGATCGATCTGATTGGCTGTCGCCATAGCAACAAGAATGAGCAGCGTTCGGGCTGGGGCCGGGCTGGAGGGACCGGGTTGTTGCTGTGGGAGCAGCGCAGGGTAGGTAGAAGCGTCGTAGCGGACGCTGCTGCTGCCTTTACCGTCAGCGTCTCCCTGTGGTGACTGGGCAAGGCCCTGCGTTCGCCAGCGTCGGCGCCAGCGTCCAGTGACAAACAACGGCGACCTGAGGATCTGAAGCGGTAGGATTAAAAAGGGTTAAAAAGAGAACGCTGTTTCACCCAAGAACAAGGATGCCCCCATTCACAGGTCTGGACTGAAAAGGAAAAACATGCGAGAACAAAAACCCATTTCGGCACCTAATTGAAAAGAACAAAAAGGATCGGGATCAATGAGAAGTTGGTTGCCTCCATAGGAATGCTATCACGCCACGGTGCGTCAGGAATAAGCGGAGGCCCGTGTCTGTGGATTCAGTTGTGTTGGAGGAGGAGTTTGCATTGTTGGTATCGATGATCACTGGATCCTTCCTTACCTAACTAAGCTATGTCTTCACTACTCCAATCACTTATCTCCCACTGTAAATAGACATCCGAGATTACTCACTCACGCTCTGACCTCGAGTTTTTTCTTCTGAATTCTCTATGATCCCTTTACACACTGACACCTATGTACATCGCTGCAATACCAAGAACGGATTTATTTAGTGTTTTGGGGGGTGGTGTAAAAACTTGTGTCATTCGATCTATTGATGTGAAGGAAACCGTAACCCAATCGGATTTTCAATGAAGGAAAAAACACTCATAAAAACAACAGAAGGCAAGTGAGTATCGAATTTCCAAAGTTTTAACTGAAAGTTCTTATTTAAATGCAATTACAGATTAAGGCAGTGTGGGAATTGCGCCAGAATTAGTCCTCTGGGAATGTGTTAAATAAGGGCACAGTGAGTAGTACAATGGGAGGGGCGAGCAGCTCGCCGTGATAGGCCTGCGAGGTGACGGGCAGACAAAGAGAGACACGGCTCCTGGCAGTAACACTTGGCGGCGGCACCTGCTGTGGTACACGGGGAGTTGTGGCGGTAGTAACACGCGGTCTACAACCAGATCAATGCGGCTTCACCCAGCCTGGCACGGGTTTCATGTCAATCCAGGCTAATTGAAACTTCAGACGTGTCCCTCAGCCCACACACCCCTGATAGTTGAAGGGACAAGGCGAGCCCCGGCAGTCGTGTATATTTCGAGTACACACAATTGTATCTATCATCTTGTCCCTACGGCTATGACATTTTACAGTCTGTGTACTCTTCCTCATTCAATTCGGAAGGTAATGGAGATATTTCACGTCTTTTTATACCCGAAGTAGAGAATAAAGAGGAGAAAGGGGTGAACGTTGATGCACCTAGTCAGAGGAAACAATAGACACCCCAAATTTCTAATGCATGCCACACATATCACAGTTTTATTTCGTGTATCTTTCCTTCTAATCTATACTGTAAGTGACTCATATAGATAATAACACTTCTAAATGTCTCTATCAATTCCTGTCGTAAGAGTACTGTCATTGCGAATGACAGTACTCTTGTAGGCTTCCACACATCGCAAAGCACTCACATTCAAGTAGTGGTTGTATATTCCTTAGATATTGATTTATGGGGTAACGTTAGTATCTCTCCATCCCTTGATGTGCACAATAATCGAGTACTTGGATAAGTGGGGCGCTTTTACAATCATCTCTCGTCTAGTTATCGGTCCTTGCATCCTACATACGTGGAGGTACCTTTACATAGATTTGACACCAAGAGCAGCATCACACACCTAAGATGTTCCTAGGGGATAATTCAAAATCATTAACACTAATGAAATATGAATGTAATGGAAACCAAAGTGAAAACCCTCAGGATCCTGCTGAATCGTTTCTCAATTTCGAAAGAAAAAATATAATTCTAGAAAAGTCTTGAATCAGAATTGCTCTGTAATCTGCTTATCTCTCTCAATGTGGCGATCTTAGGGTAAATGCATTTTCCTTGCACTTAAAATCTCCATGGTGCATTTATCCAGGTGGTGGTTAGACCTCCTGAAGCAACATCGCCCCATCCCCTCGTTCTGCAGCTCCTCTCAGACTGCCTGAGGCTCTGTGCGGCCCTCCCCGCTCCACACACAGTTAAGACGGCCGTGGCAATGGATTACTCCTCTGGGTTGCCACTGGTGGGAAGGCGGCGCTCATTAGATTAGATGAAGTAGGACATCTTTGTCTTAATCAGATTAGCTGGCACACCTTTGTAGTAATTACCTGATCACCTCAAACACCTGGGGATGCCCACCTTGCCGTAATGCACTGTAACAGCTGTGTTGTTAATCCTGGGATGAGAGGGGAATATGGGGTTTTATAGGGTTTTCATAGAGTAGCTGTGTGGGTCAGGGATGAAGGCTACAGTATACGTGGGAGGAGTTGAGGTAGCTTGGTCTGTGTTTGCAGCTGGTTGTCGCTGATCGTGTTGATAACAGCCGTGGTTCTATTAACGGACCCAACAAGACACCATCATTATTCAACTGTCGCCCGGGACGCCCACACCCCCTGCGCCGAGAGTGCTAACTTTGATAATAGTGAAATTTAAGTTGAGTAACTATGAAAGCCACATGGGAATTGGGGAGGAATCATTATTTTTTGTCTATGTAGTGTTTACAATCAATTAAATTTGCAGCATTTGGAACCATGTAACATAGGAGCTGCTACACAAGAATTAGATTATATGATTAATTCTGACTATGATACAAAATGTTTATGATGAGAAGATTAGGCCTGGATCAGTAACTTATAGATGGAGAAATCATGGGCTATCAGAAGGAGGGCAGATAGAAATAAGAGACACGGAATGCTTCTATTTGATGTATGTATTGGCACGAGTTTAGGTGAGGTTGGTGGAGAGACCCGTACACGGGGGTTGTCGTGTCGACGAGAGGCCCAGTTGCGCTGTCAAGAGGTCCCCTCGTCTGGCTTCGAGTAGCCCCTCCCCACTTCAAGCCCCGCTCCTATGTGTCTGGCTTCCCGCTCTTACGCAACCTCCACTGGTATCCAGGAGGTCGGTGTTACAAAACCCATATACATGTACATGTACATTAAGCCACACAGAGAACCAGCGCGATACTTCGGTAGTCGTCTGCTAAATTATCAATGCATATTTTCCCGTTCCTACTGGCAGATTATTAAAAAGTTTTATAATGGTAAATATTGCAATTGGAAATTGGGAATATTACACAGATAAGAGTACCTCGACGTTATTAATGGCGGCCGATGAATTCCGAGTCTTTATGGTAGCAGACGACATTTGAGAGCCCTGATTCCTCACGTCTCGTCTCTCAGGTAACTCTACCCCTTTCCACCTTACTGAGATGGGGAGGGGGCACCTACTTGCTAAGGCTCTCTCAATAAAGTCAAGGACAATGAAAGGTGAGTTACGGATTGACTTGCCCGAGGAAATGAAAATGGCCGACATTTCTTTGACCGCCCTCGTCGTTATTGGCACGCGTCAAAATGCCAGGCTCGACTGGAATGCTGTGGAGGGTGTTGGGAGAGGAAGGCATGAGAAAAGTAGACTGGGAAGGAAGGCCTTGTCACAGAAATGTGGAAGGAGAGAGAACGGAAATAAAGAAGGTATCTGGGGAAGGAGGCACAAAGCAGTCAGGTGTTGGGCAGAAGACAGGTGAACGGCGGATATTGGATGAGGAGGTGCACAGGTCTGGCTATGCTACATCATGAGTCCTAGTGGATCACGTTTTGAAGGTATAAACAAATGCACAAATTTTGCAAATCATCGCAGGAAATAGTCATATTTCTTATCTTTCCATCGGTTTTTGGAACACGAAGGGAATAGAGACTATTTTCCCCAGGTGTATATAAAAAGATCCATTTTTCAAAGGGTCTTTCTTTATGAAGTAAGTATAATTACCTGTAACTTGATATAAAATGGAGATAAATGAGACTATCAAAGGAAAACTAAGCTCACCAACATGTATCCTTATTGACCTCTCAACAGTGACCAGTTCGATATATTCCAGAAAGTCAGGTAGACCTGTCGACCAACTCAACTGTTAGCTGTATCATCTCTAATCCCCAAGGTCACAGGTTCGAGTCCCTGTCAGAAAGGGCCGCTTGTTTGTGATTGAAGGGTTGAGCTTACCGGCCTGCAACCTCACAGATAGCCCATGGTTCGGTACAGGGGGCTTGGGGTACTAATCGGAATCAATAGCATATCGATTGGTGTGTTATTGACCCTGAGAAATCGATACCGCTGTAAGCTTTATATATAAGCTCTGACCCTCCCACCGGCCGCCCACACAACCACCACTCGCGTTGGCGTTGTTCAACCTGAAATTCCTGCCTAATGGAAATCTCAGCACGGGATCCTTGGTGGTTTAAAACGATATGTACTCCTGGTAGTTCCTGCCCACTTAATTAATTGCTACATGGAGGGATTTGCATGTTGCCAGTCTCCTGTATGTTCACTCTGTGAGGACATCATGCCTCTCGCTGATTCTATTGACTAACACGCATTTAAAACGGAAACAAGTCTCTTAAGGACGAATTTCAAATCTATAACCGTAAGCTACAATGTACTTACTTTAGAGCAAATTTGCTTTCACTAGGATCGCAGAGGCAAACCTTAAGCATACAGGTAGAAAGAAGGGCGAATTAATGCTGCGGGAAAATGTTTCATTTGCTGGTGTATATGTAGGAGGTAATGAGGGGTAGTCGTCCCGTCTTGTCAACGTTAATGAGACAGGTGGCCTCGCTCCGTGGGAAACGGGATTCTGTGTAAAGTATTTTTTGTACAGAAAAGCGGGGCCAACGGGAGGCATGGCAGGCTAGGGAACCAGTAATCATGAAACCTACCTGACGTTAATTCCCCCTGATATCTAACGTTACAAAGGACTTGGAGTGACACTGTTCTTTCGGAAGCCCCAAGCTGTTGATTCTTAAGGTTATCGGAAGCTAGGGATTCGGTGAACCTCCTTACTCACTCCAAAGTTCTTATGGTTGCAATCCACATTTGCGGGTGAAATAGGATTTGAATAGGTAGAAGGTGTCAATGTTGGTTGCGATATCGACTATAGAGCAAACGTTTTATTTCAAGTTACTCTAATGAAAAGTAATCTTTGAATGCAGCCACAATATTGAAATCCTTTAATAAGCGCTGCACTGAAATGTGTGGTGTGGCACGAATTCCTGATAGTGAGAATTAGAGGAGCATAAAATATCGAAACGTCATCAAATCAAAGAGGTATCAGAAGCGATAGTATTGAGAATCCAATTCGTAGATACCAGCGGTTTGCTGAAGCCATTACACTGAGAACCCGTAAACTCAGAAGCCATGATACTAGAAAACGATGCCCCTTGAAAAATGGCAGCACTGTTGGGAACCCAAGATAGCAAACCCTTCGGCTGTGTGAAGCCACTGTACTAGAATATAGGGAGCTATAAAAGGGCTGAAACCTACCAGTGGCTGGCGCTCTATGAAAGCAGGTCGTGCAGTGATTTCTGAAAACGAGATTTTCCACAGGGAAAAACACTACACGATGAAGGTAAGATAATGATAGTAGGAAATCCCTGATGTGTCACATGATGTAATAACAGGGAGCCGTCGCGGTGGCTCCCCTCAAGAGCCGGAGGCCCTGGGAGGCGTCGCCACTGGAAAGCACTCGTCAAAGGGGGCTAAAAGCATCATTACAGCCTTACCGACCCGCCAGATGGTTCGGGCCCCGCAGCTGCAAAGTGGCTTGAACCCCTATCGTAGAGTGGAATTTCAATGTGAGACCGTTGCAAATTAAGTTCATTGCGCCGGGCGTGATTAGGGCTGACAATATCGCTAATTAGTCGGCGGATTCGCGTCTAAGTCCCTGTGAAGTCCGTCTCGTTGCGGGACTTGGGGACTCGTGGATTGCTGGTTGGATTTCAGAGGTGGCACATGAGGGTGTTTGTGTGAGACTCGTACGAGACTCGGTTTATCCCATTACCCACGTGCTGTGATTCACGGGGATGCGAGTTCTTGATCCTCGAATCAGATTCTAAAGCGATGAGGTTTCATTGTGGATGGATTGGTGATTATCCTATGAGTGAACGTTAAGATATCACAAAGTGCAAATGAAGAATGTTCATTCGTATCGGGAATGATTCTACAAGAGACCACATCTAAAAAGAATTTTGATACAGAGCATGCTAATTTGGCGTCCCAACTCGATCCAAAGGAACTACAAATTAATCCTTTACAGCACAGAGCATATAGCCAGACTATCGATCTTTTAAGCTTGTTGATCAACCAAAGATCCCTGAGTCACCGGCTGCTTGTTTGACCTTGAACCCCTCTTGACCTTTATGTCTGACCTTCACGTGTGACAGCTCGTGACCACGGTGACCTTGGTTTGAATCTAACACGGATATCGAATGTCTGCAGCAGGCACCAGTCGATGAAATATATTTTATATCCTCCCGTTTAGAATATATCAGTTTTAAAGAGGAAAGGAATTCTACATATATTCAGTAACTATAATACTTTATGTATGTGTCCTCTCAGATGAAGAATCTCTTACAGAAATAGCAGGGTAGGATATGTAAACTTTTCTGATGGCGAGAGAAATTGTATCCCCATATCTACGTTAACTTCAACCATATTACACCTAATTCAATTTCTATCGCTCTGAATTGAGATGGATCTCTACGTCTGCGCACTTCTAATGAAGATCAATAAGGCGACAAGTTTGACAGAGGTCAGGTGAAGGTCAATGGAGGTGGTGAGGTAAGGGGAGAGGGGCGGAGGCAGTGTCAGGTGGCTCACTGACCTATCAGGACAGATCAACACCTAAACACCACCCATCCATAGCCCTACCCGTGTTTAATCATCATTTAGGAGGGCGCTCAAGGTCAATTGGTGCTGTCACTGCTAAGTACAGCTGTGAAGGATAGGGTGACATGGCCAGCCCGCCAAGGGCCCGATCTCCAGTGATCTAAGCTACTTAATGATCTGCTTGCCCCCGGGGCTTGATCCTTAAGGCACAGGGTGGTGTTTAGCCTGGCCAGGTGGTAGTGTAGTGGGCAGTCTGTGGACATACAAGTAGTTGACAAGGGTGGGAAGCGGAGAAGCCAGCCACAGTAACCAGCTAAGACTGCATTTTACACCGCGGACACTCAGAGTTCATAGATATTGGCTATGTTTAAAGGTTTGCGCTAGGTGATGCTTTATCTCATTACACAGATCTTAGTCTTAGTTTGATCTTTAGTCTAAGGAGAACTTATTTTACACAGCGCCATGTTTTGGTAGTACATGTACATGCATTTTGTTTTTGCTGTCCAGATATCTATGTCACTTTTACTGTCTCATGTATGAATCACCGAATTTCACTTTATACATCGCGCGTCTCATCTCAAGGTCTCACGCACATCTTCACATATTCCTTTGAATATTCCTGTAAGCATTGGGCGTTGTAAGACAAGGCTAACCGTGTTTGTAAGAAGCGTTAGCGGACCATTACCTACTCACTCAAGAGTCGGAATATTACCTTAAACCCAGCTCCCTGGAGTCTTTTCACCTCGGAGAAGCAAACACTTGGCCTGGGCGGCGGCCCTCCTGTCAGCCGCGTGGAAGGCGACGAGTGAGTCTCCACGGCGGATAAAGGCCGGGATCAAAACGGATTACCTGGATGTCTGTTGTCAGGGCAACCGTGGGTCAATGGGGTCGTATAAGGGAAAAAACGGGACAGGCTCCCGAGGACAAGCGATTCTTAGCACTTCGAAATGGAAGAAGCCTACATGGCGCATGGGATGCGAGGTTTTCGATGCCCTGGGACATTATAGTAAGTGTAATTGAGTTTCCATTAATTGTATCTGTGTATTAAGTGAATACGGCTCCAATACCAAAATTCAGAGTTGAATAAGTGTATTTGTGAGTTAGGCTGACCGATATATTTATGGACTCTTAAAACATATTCTTTTTAAATACTATCCGAATATTTTATTGCGACTTTCATTTATACAAATAGTTATGGGGGGGGGGGGCTTTATTATACATAAATGTATAATAATCCGTGTCAATTGGGGGTAAAGTATGAATTTACAGGAAGTATACCAAATTTCTCACACTTAATTTCCGCCGTTCATCCATGTTTCACGCCATATTTTAATTTATACTGATATTGGTCACTATCTGGCTTTCTATCATGACGACTGCCGTGTCAGAGGGGGCAATTATAATTAAGAGCAGTTTCATTGACCCATTATATGGCATGTCTCAATAAGACGATTGTATGAACACGGTTAGAAATAGGAAAAAAATATCCAGAAAACAAAGAACAAACGCTAGAAGTTAATGGTAATCATTAAATGATTTTGATGATAACGAGAATAAAGGAAACGTGATTAGAACACTTGTAATTATATGAGTATAATATTGGTAATTATGTTCTGTTTTTTTCCTTTTTGTCGTTATAAACGTAGTATCACTCGGTATCATTATCAACTTAGAGAAAACAAACAAAACTGATGACTTTAAATTGAAATAAAAGTTCTCATAAATATAACCCTCATGTGGCAATGTTTGGGATATTATAGTCTTTGTGCAAACTCACGAAGCATATGCATAAGTACGTTTAACAAATGGTGTTAGGGCGTGAATGACCATGTTGTCACACTGCCAGGTCAGAGGAGAGTAGTGATGGTGGTTACCAGTTAACATAAACTTTGCCTTTTTCGCCAAGAGATGGTGGGTCGAGCCAGGTTACAGCACAACGACTCACTCCTAAAACTCTCTTTCGAGATTCTTCTGATGAAAATAGAGCTTTGAATGGTTTTCAAATGTATAGACCTTCTGCTAGAATGTGCGTAGGTATCATCTAATCCTATCTTTATCGATCAAAATCCAATAATCTAGCTCATCTATAATTTCTCATCAGAAGAGGGATTTTCCTCGTAGGGGAGTCTTTTCCGAGAACTAGGATCTATATCAGATAATGTTATCACATTGGAGCCCTCATGAAGGATCAACACAGGAGTAAGAGAGATAGTGTCAATATAGACAGCTGGTCGAAATCACAGCCTGGCCTAGAGGGCCGCCATGGCACTGAGGTATCGTTAAGGTGAATAGGAAACTGTTGTGAGGTTCATTGTTCTCTCACATATAAGTAAGCCTACTACATGTTTGTATGGAGTGTACTGTAGGGACAGAATATCTGACTCTGGGGAGAAAAGCTTGAACAGAGATTGAGACTTCTAAGTGAAACAGAAAGTAACGATTTTTAAGTGTTTATTGTCCTCTTTTCGTACAAAAGTTCTTCTGGGCAATAATCCGAGTCCAATTAGGAAACAAACAATCTAAAAGATTACATGTCTGCATCTTAGACAGATGGAAAACTTCAGATTCCTAAGAACCCTGGAGATAATTTTATAATGAACAATCATGTACAATGGACTGGGAATGGGGAAGGAGGTCAAGTCACTCTCGTTATCTTGATCTTGATTATGCCCTGTTATGTCCGGTAAACATTACTGTAAGACCTTATTTATTATTCATCTCTTATCAAGCTGTTCACAGAGAGACGGGGGTATACAGATGGAGAGCTACTTGTTGTATGACCATAGACAGGTCAGATCAATAGATGCGCAGAGTGATCCACCTTTTCTCTGGACAGGACAGTATGACCTTGACCGTCTCTGAATTGTAACTATACTTTCGGGCAGTGATAAGAGGCCATCAGTGAACCGAAGCAATAGTTTAACAATGAGAAGACCAACAGTGACCCATCCTTGGGTACCCTGATGTGACCATTATTGGACAAGGATCATATTTCCTAATAGTGTCTAGAGACCATCAGTGGACTTGACTGTCATTATGTACAAAGATGGGAGGCCATCAATGAACAGGGACTCTTTTCATATCAAGGTCAGTGGCCAACAGTGGACAGTGACGATCTATTTATATGATGATTAGAGGCCGTCATTCAAGAGAGACTCTTTAAAAAAACAAAAACAATGATGAGAACCCATCAATGGATACGATATTTCATCCCGTCCCAACCCTAATAATCTTCCACTGATATCCGAACCTAATCTTTCCACACACCACTCCCGACCCGACGAATGTTCTGTGAGCCACCACCTGACGAGCCATCGAGCAGCACGGGGTGCACCTTCTGTCGTGTAGCGGAGTGTTATGGTTAGGGACGTCCTAATATGCCGTAAATTAAACGCTAATTTCCCACCCGCTCAAAACATTAGCGCCTAAATTGGCCGCCGGCTCATGTCGCCGCAGGTTCGGCCCGCCTCGCGGCTCGCTGTCGGAAAGCGCGCCCGGTACCTTCGTGCATAACTGAGGTGGGGGTGACGTATTTGTTTGAGGTGTGTGGTTGGGCTTATACGGATAAACGTGGGTTGAGTCTGCCCAGATGGGTACGAACTTGCAATCCCCCCTCTATATCCACCCACAGCCCGTATATATACTTTACAAAAGGGTGGGTGGAAGGGTTGTTGTGGTGAAAAGCGGATTGGGGGTTGGTGCGTGGGAGGCGGCGTGGGGTTGTTGGGTAGTAGTGTAGGAACTGGCAGTTAGGATGCTGGCAACATTCGTACACATAAAAGTGGCATCGAGGAGGGGCTGACTGTCCCCCGACCCCTCCCCGGCCTTACCGGGTCCCTGCCCCTGCCCCGCCCTAGGCGCCTGGTGGTTTGGGCCGGCCACCGCCCCGCCACCCTCGGCCGTTGGCCGCTAATGCCTTTGTGTGGGGAAGCCAAGTCTAGACTGTTCACCCGCGTTCACCTTCCGACTGAGTGCGCCCGGCCTGAGGCGGGTTGGGACCGCCCGCCCTCATCCTCCTCTCCCACCCACCGCCCGCCACCGCTCACCGCCGCACAATACACGGAATACCCCCGGAACCACGACCGGCAGCCTACCGCGGCCGTTCTCTTAAAGGGCCGCACGCCTCCCTGAGTATCAGCAGTGTGATAGACTGAGGTCTTGTCGTGGCAGACAAATACCGCGCGGTGTGCAGCCATCACGCACACTCTCCAAGCGTAGTCTCCCAATAGTGAGCTGCTCAAGGACATCTGGCATTATTTGCTCACCAACGACTGGAAGGAGATAGTATCTCATTATCAATGAATCAGAGGACGCGAACCCTGGGCCCCGGGGAAGGAGATAAGGGGTAAGGTGAAGGATTTCATTGATCTCACTCGCCATCGATGGGGTTCAACAGCCTCAAACACCCTTTTCGGCCGCCTAGATATGCCTGGAGTTGCCCACTGCTCTTCTCTCACACCCAGAGTACGGCAGGCTCTCGTGTGGATCGAGATGCGATCATGCCTTGATTTAGACTGTGACGTTCGTGTCATAGTATCTGGTTACTATTTACAAGTAGACGTGTTATACAACTCCTGCCTCCTGAAGGTATAATGGGTGTATCATTTTACAAAGATGACAGGTGCTACGTTGTCAAACACCATATATCTAGTGAACTTAGATACATTATCTGAATGTTAACGATTATCAAGGTGCCGCACTAACAATTTCGATTCAGTAAATTAAGCTAATTTGTACGCCTAAATGAAATTAATAACGCAAACTTAGGACTTTCAAAGTCAACAAATTATGGTTCACATCTCGTCTTATCGATGTCCAAAACATAAAAACTAAAGCAGATAGACATGCACATTTTACGAAGAGGAAAACCACTAATGCAGAAAAACAATTGTAGTACGCATTCTATTCTGTCCAAAGTTTAGCATGTTCAGTAACGTCTGTGCAATGCACAATACTACAATTAGGCCTATTGTCTCACAATTACTTTCATGAAAGCTGACATATGGTCTGTTGAATGGCGTAACGTTTGCCTGAGTGTTCATGACGCCTGCCATTATTGTTTGATACATAATTGCATGTATCGGCTATCCTATTAGCTTTGGCAAATGATTCGATGATATTGCCGTGAAATTCTTGTGTTCTCACACCATTGAACTAAGTGAATCAATTGACCTAGGCCTGGACAGAATCAACCTCAGGGTCAGTTTTCTGTCCTAATTTAACGTCAGGTATTTAATTGGTGAATTCCATAGAATGGCCGAGCAGGAAATTCAGTGTGAAATCATATAATAATTCACATAAAAAGCTAGAAGAACCCACTATAATATCACCTTACATGTAATGAGCTAGTTAAGGACTGAATAAAGAGAAGTTTGTATTATCTAAGGCAATTAGCAATCGGCCTATTCTGTAATCATCCAAATGAGGTCGGCGACCAGACTTACTATGCAAAGGCCTTTTGTTATGCACGATAGGGAATTCATTGTCAGTGTTGCTGTTCGTAGATTTTTGTGCGTGAACGCGTGTAACTGAGAGGGAGGTTGAGTAATGTGGGTCGTCACGGGTATAGAGGAATTTAGCGTTGTTTTATATGGATCATACGACGTGGATGACGGTAAAGTGGCACGCTGACTGAATGTTATGGCGATTTAACGCGGTGTATATGTCTTACAGCAGTTAGCGCCGGCGGGCAGTGGGCGTCTTCATCATTAACCTACACGGGAAGTCAACGTAGGCAGAGCGTATAGCACATGATGAATGGTGGCATTTATATACGTTCCATGTATACCAACAGCACTAGACTTGCTCAGGCTATATTAGCTTATTAGCATCCACTTACAGTTCTTCTACTGTTAACTTAACATGGAGCATACAACATTGACTAAGACATGATATGAATTAGGACGAGAAAGTTAGCAATATGTAGCCATGGCCACGAATCCCAGCGGGGAGGGGTGGAATATGAAGTAGGGATAGGGCTCACTGAGGCCAGCTTGCGATCACACCACCCCCAGAGTATAAAAAACCTTTCTCTCTCAGCTATAGTCTTGCTTAGTACACATACGGTTAGTCTCACATTGTGCATCATTTCATAGTGTCCATTTATTCAAGACAACTAGGAACGTATACAAAATAATGTTTTAGAATACAGGATATGATTAGACAACAAACGGATTATGCTGGGGATATACACCCTCACCTCTCATCTGTTAGATTAACCGAGATTAAGTGGAGTAGACTCCTTTGTCATGAGTATTAGGAGAGAGGATGAGACAACCTCAGTCGGCCAGGAACCTACCTGCCGCCCCGAGCAGAGTTAATAGCGACACACGTCCACGTGCTAGATAGCAGTCACCAGAGGGGGTATTGTGTGTCGGCTGGCAAGCGGCAGGTACGGCGTAGTAGGTGGAGAGAAGGTTTACCCGGCTTCTCTATCATTGTTCAGCCATACATTTCTCTTTTACGACATTGCATGTTTCATCTTTTCCCTCTCTTATCCATCCACTCGCTTAATGTTCTTTCTCGTGCAGTGTCATTGATGTTGACCCTATATAAGTAAAAAACCTTTTACTTACATTTTAACCTTGCTGTATTTCTTAACATGCCTAATTGCGATCCAAACGGCATTGTTATAGAACTCTAATAATTTAGGCGATTCAGTTAAGGGCTGTAATGTATTATTCCCTCTGTCATAATATAGTATTTAATTCGATCTATTGTTACTTCTTGACCTACTTTGATATACTACTAGGCTTCGATGTACATGCATGTGCATACATATGTACCACATGAAAGGGTTACGAAGACTGGTGGTGGGCTGCTCCGTATTACAAGTTCTGTGTCCTTACACATAAACTGCTGCGAAGCGCTCCTTCCCACTAAACCAACAAGTGGCCGCGGTAATCCCGAGTGAGTCCTATGATATTTAGGGACGGGCACCCGTGGCCACCTACAGGCCCGGAGGAGGCAGATAGACAGCATTGGGAGTTTGGACACCAAGGTCTGGTGGATCCTCATGGGAGGGGCGCCTATCTAGACCGGGTCCATCTTACACTCTCACGGAGGGAGATAAGTGGGGATACTCCTCCAGGGGGAAATGGGTGGGAGTCTCGGTCCAGACCGTGGAGCAGTGGCTGTGGGAAGGGTTTGGGGAGGAGGGTACTGGAGGGGTTGGGGTCGGCGATATGGGTGATAGCGTTTAGGGGGCTGCCGAAAAACGCCTTTAGGGATGGGGTGTTTCATCGGAGCGATGTTTAGAAAGGGGCAATGTGTAGGGTTCAGATAGTCTAGGCGGTGTACGAGGAAGTTCTGTTGAGCGGTTGTAATCAACGAGTATAGACTAGTGTTGCAATTCAGTAAGGGGTCAGTGGTTAACGATGAGTAAGCGGTATGTGGAATTAGCGTTTTTAGTCAGGTCTTTATGTCACGGCAAGTGGCCTTATGGGACGTGCGAGCAGGGTAACCTCGCTCTTTCCATCGAACACCATATTTGATAGCAACCACTACGTTAAGAATTCATAATTTGACGGCTCTGATGTCTAGCAAATATATCCTATACTACGGCTCTATCATAGGTGAAGGATTATTCTATCAAAACGGGTTCCATCAAGCAGTATGATTGAGTAGTTCCACGTTTCCAAACTACCCACTAGCAAATGAAACATAATTTCGGATAAACTAGAAGTAAAAGCAGACGAATGTGGCTTAGAAGTATAGCGGGAGCTAGTGACCGGTGCGTCGCAGAAAACCAAGCTACTCCATGCTGGAGTTATGACGGGTACCAGCCGGTGTGACAGCGGGGTGAAATGTTAGCCATTTCTGGGTAATACGTCATCATGTCAGACGCTGTGACCGCCGGAAGTAGCCCCCGGAAGTGACCACCTGCCGCCAGCGCCCCCTGTACACAGACGCTGTCACCAGGGCATCCTTCCCGGCCCGATCGGCAGACGGAGTGGGCGGAGAGTCACATGCGGGGGCGGGAGGGGGAGGGCAGGGGGCAGGGGAGTAGAGGGCAACGTGGCACGGCCCCTGACATTTAACATTGAGACCCCTGGTCGTTGCGGTCTTCGGTCTTAAAGTGGACATGGATACATGTAGGGGACCATTATTTTCAACTACACTTTTGAAAAAAGAGAAACCCATGCCCTTCGTAGCCAAGAGACCACTTATAAAACAGTATAAATCCAGAACATCAGAGCCTTTTATAGGGGATTCAGGTCTATAGTTCTCTCAGAAATACAGTAATTTGCGTTCACTTTAAGAGGCGGCAGTCACACCGGATGTACAATATGGAGTGGCATTGGTCAGAATGTGAATGATGGCCGAGGAAACCTGGCACATGAGTCACAGAATGGCTCGCCAGCGGTTGTGTTTGCGTATATCACGCTCTATAATCATATGGCTGTGACTTTACCTTTGAAGTCTGACCTTAGGTAGAAATTTACATCGAGCATTTGTTGTATTCGAACTCGCATGGTTCTACTCCCTTTAATTGTCAGGAAAGCGTTTCTGGTGAATTGCAACTGCCTGTGCTTTCAAGGCGCATCATAACTTCTCCCGAGGGCTGACTTGGAGCTCTAACTTGATGTAAGATAGTAGACGTGTGACAAAACTAGAAACAAGAGATTGGGGAATAGGAAATCACAGGGGGCTGGTGGATTTGTCTCCTGATATGCTCACACTTGCTCGCCTTTAGCTGGCGGAACAAGAACGCGCCTCATCGGTGTAATCCAGTACAGAGGGCGCAGCCTACCCTTTCACCTACCTACCGCACACCACCTCCCTGGCCGGCATCCCCCCGCCGTCCCCGGCACTAATCAGGTTGGCTGCCGTGCCTCACCTCCGAGGTGTCCTCTGAGCCCCACTAATAACCCGCCCCCACAACCCTCGGCCCCAGCACGCCGTCCTAACACCCCACAGCACTTAAGGACCATTCATACTCGCTCACGCGCGCAAAAAGACTCAAGTCGTGGGGCAGCGCAGGTGTTTTGTAAGCCACAATGTGCCTTGTATCAGAAATGGACCCCGCAAGATGAAGCAAGCCGTTATGTGTGGAAGTGCGTGGGCAATATGTCCTCAGCGTAAGTGGTATATAAAGGGGCCTTAAGCGCCATATTGGATCTGCCCCAGCGAAATTGTTTTGTTGTTATTGCGGGCGATCTGTCCGATGGGATCCTAACCTTCCTAGTAACATGCAATCCGATTGGCTGCTCGTATCCGATACCATTTTAAATGGATAACGTTGGGAAGTTCTGCCGGAGATCGGGAGGTCAAGTGTCAAAGGTCAATACCCTGCGGTCGATTGTCATATTGGGGGGACTAGGTCCATTTGTGATGCAGTGAAAGAGTGGTCCATAAGTTCTTGAATGTAGCTTGGATGTGATTGGTTCCAACTGATCCATTCACCCTGTCCTGAGCGAACCGATACTGTGGGTCATGGATGTTTCTGCTCTAAATAGGAGCCCTCACACAAAATGTCATAAATAAGAGTCAAAATACAATGATTATTTGAGCACATACATTATAGACCCTGTCAGATTATGTCACTTGTTTGATATGCTTGTCTCTTAAAGCCTTCGTACACGCGTGTGGTCCATGATCCCGGCCCTGTATATATATACAGAGATATACATAATTACAGACATAATAGAGGCCACAGGCCACACGCGTTACGTGCACACACACGCACGTGGCATGCACGATCCCGGCTTGAGTCGAGATCCGGCGGGCTGTAATCCCATCCCGGGCGGCCGGCTTACCCGGGCTCGATCCCGCCGTGCCGAGACAGCCAATTGACAGGTAATTGGACCAGGTAGAACAAAGAGGTTTACCTGCGTTCATCAGTGGCTCTGCAGGAGGCGGATTACCCACCAATCCCACCCGCCATTAACTCGGGAGCAGCTCACCAGATTGCATCAATTCTCCGTCAGACGGCGCTACTGTAACGGTACCAAATCTCAGTACCCAGAGTTCATATATATAATGTGCCTTAAGTAAGATAGAAGAATCAGACTGACATTTAGCTGTTCATTACACAGTCAGTCTTAGAATGCATGTGGAAATTACAGTCCTCTGGAGCGATATAGGGGAGCCATAGTTGTAGTTGTTTGTTCGTCAATAGGGTAACGTAAATAGTTAGAGTGCTACTATACTGTATACATGCGATATCTTGTATTTAATTTCTTAATATCATCAAAATATATGTCCATGATTTTCGTAACAGTAGGCCTATGTCCTGATGCCTTTGATACAATGAGAATATTATAAACTGAGGCAGTTACAGCCAAACACTCGCTCTCCAAGCCGAGATAAGGTGGTTTGGTCCGTGCTCATCTGCTTAGATGGAAAACATGCAACTGATTAGCTTGTCGTTGCATTTCTCTTTTTCGCTACCTTTATTTTCTCCACTTCTATCATTTTTTGTCGCTTTCCATCCAGCTGTCATTCCCAGACTGTCCTTGTTTCCAGGAGTTGCAAATCATTTCTCATTTCATCGGTGTGGGTTTTAACGGAAAATAGCTAGGCGGCCGATAACTGTGCAGCGAATCCCATTGCATGATTGATGGGCTTATATTTTGACATTGGATTATTATACAGACAGCCAAGAAAAAAATATCGGGAGAAAGGTTTCCGAAAGAGCATTGCTTGATATTTCCCCCGAAATTACAGTCGCAGAAATAGTGGCCACCTGGAAAGCGCCAAAACAGGCACATCCTAGAGTTCACGGTGTTCACGTTTTCCCTTTAGTGAGAGATGGGAGTTTTGCCATTTGTGCCACCCTTAATAACGATGAGAGCGTTGTTGATGTGTTTACCAGCGTGCGTTACATGGTAGAGACCTGGGATATGATGGCGGGTTGTAAGTGTTTGCACGTGAATGTCATACTATGTACGTGAGGAGGTTTAGGCGTGTGTGGTCACATGAGTCTGCACGCTCTGTGCACGTGTGCCTGCGAGAGTACTTTATGTTCTCTGTTTTCTATCACAGTGTCTTTACATTCTTAACCACTACTAAAACATCGAGGGCCACTGCAATGCATCAGTGTTTATATCAAGGCAAACCAGGACCACAATCAATCCCAGAAATGGTTGTTTAAGTGCGTGTTCTGGCAATGTGCTGTATAGTAACCGGTCATTTATAAACAGCTCAGTCTATTGTTGAACACTTGACCAGTGTGTTTAGCACTGCACTGCACACTTCCGACAGGCAGGACAGCTACAAGCTCGGATTTTACTATACCCTACCACTATAGGAATTTAACACAGCCATCAATAGATTCTCCAATTACCTAGTTACAGTAACAATATACCTTTTCATTGGGTACTCTTGAAATCAATAGATGGGAAAGCAAATTACAGGCACGTTGTTTGGTATGGTGTTAAAGTTTTGGTAATTACGCACCATGTGCAGGTAAATATGTATACAGATACAAGTACGTAATGAAGCCATTTCCTGTCGTGGAACCGAACTATCCATACCAGTATGGATAAGACATGGATCATATATTTTGAATTGCGATCATGATTTATTGATACAGATATTAGTGTCGAGTTAATGTCATTAATGTCTGCTAAACATTGGACTGCTCTGCTGTGTGTCGGATAGGCGCCTTGCCATGGTTGAGTAGCTGATATATATTATGTGAGCAGGTAATTGCAATAGACCTGCGAACTGCCCACCCAGGCGCCGCGGGCAGACTTCGGGCGGCACGAGACTGCTACTACTCATTATTGGTGGGAAAATAAGGGTAAAGTGAGTGTCCCGCAGGAGATAAAGTCAAAGATAATTAGTCGGCGTGCTGTTAATTATTTACGGCTTAATGGGGCCCGGTCGCTGTAATCATGCCATCAGTGGGGAGGCGGACAAATCTTGTGCGAGTCAATAGAGGCCCGCCCAGCCCCGCCAACCATTCCGCAATATCCCGTCCGGGGCTGCCCGATCCATCCCGGCAATTAGACGTGACAGCCGGCCGCGCCGCCTCAATACGCTCTCCCAGCAGAGAGTTTGTCGCCGGAGGGAGGGAGTCTAGTGCGGATTTATAGCCAGATTGTGGTTGGAGAGTGGGTTTGTCTTGCATGGCATGACTCGATGGTGGCTCACAGGATTAACTCTCTCAGTCCGGGGGTCGCGATTTTTTTTTCTTCCGTGGGGGTGGGGGCGGGGGGCTATTTGGGGGCGGTGCTGTGGCGAGGATGGGGTCATGGATTGGCACTGGTAAACAAGATTAATTAAAAAGACAATAGAACCCTTAGTTTTTGTCAGCATCTTAGTCTTTCAAGGTGTGACGTGAAAACATTGCGTGGTGTTTCTGACGGGGGACGATTTAGGTGATGGTTAATTTCCTGGACGCCTATTCGTGAAGAAAGCAACAACAATGTGGGCCAGACGAAGGAGAAAAAAAACACAGAAAAATGAAATTGTGTAATAGGAGTGCTGATTTGGGATGGACTAGATTGAAAGACAACACGCAATCACTAGAGCTTAGGGTTTTAATTGGCGGATGTGATGGAGATTGTGCCGAGCGAATAACTGAGAACAGACTCTAAATTTTCTTACTTCAGTAAGACATAATCAAAGCAGGGCTTAAAATGAAGCCTTAAATGCAAATCCAAGTGCTGCTGACAAATTCATAAAGATACTGTAGGTTTTTTAAAGCTGCTGGGATGCTTCAGTCTATGTCAAAAATAAAAATGTCTTAGTAATGTATGGGTGTGAGGAGGACGCGTGGATACTGTTTTGCAATCGTGTTATTATGCTGAATTTACATTGACATTGGTCAGACTCCTAAATTCTTTCTACCTGAAGTCGCTGTTTATACTTAGTTTATAAATTGTCGAAGAATATGCTTTCTAGAAAAAGGTTAAATGAAATACAGATTTTTAAGATTGCATTTCAGATGGCAGAATGTTTTAAGGAAAAGAATTAAATTTCTAATACCCAGGGCAGTAGAAACAAAAATAATCCAAGACTCGCATTATTGTTGCATACTGACCTTTGACTTAGTACACAAACACAAATCGAATAAGAAGAAGTGGAGGGAGCCATAACATGGGCGAAATATGTAGATCACGTATCTGAGAGGCATAATTGTGTGTGGCATGTAGCTGAGACGATGAAGCCACCGCTCAACAGAGAGGATAATGACTGATTGGTGCACACAATCAAGCTTTGTTGCTGTGTTTTCACAAACAAAGAAAATGACAGAGGCAGTCATCAATTACCAGAACAAACATATTCTGTATACCACACACCGTAACCACAGGCCTGGAAACTTCCCTCTCATTCATCGTTGTTACTTGTAGAAGGATGTTCACATTGAGATGCCTCCGAGGTCTGTACTGCTGTAGCTGGTGGAAGTATCCTGCATTTTGAAATACCCACATCTTACTGTATACGGATTGATCATGAACATCATTCAATGCCAGCCATCTGCGTGGTGTTAGGAGTTAATCGCCCGTCATTCTTTGGGAAATCACGAGTAGCACCATGATGGTAGCGTCTAGACGAATAGCTGCCAGGCCGGTGGAAATCATTGTCTCTGTCTGCCGCTGATTTGATTTTGATTAAAAGGAAGGCGTGAATTATTAATGGATAAGTGGCTGCTGGAAGCAGAATTAAGTAGGTTAATGTGCGGAATACTTTAATCAAACCAATTGGTCATGTCGCCCCTTGAAAGATGTGTTCTTTACCTGAAGCGGTGCCTCAAAGGGGATAGGACTGAGTCGCAGTGATTAGGAAAAATGCCATCCACGCTATAATCACATCGGAGCTATCTGTCATAGGGCTCTTTTCTGTAATATACATTTAATGGACGCCTCCATAATCAATCAAGCACATTTACAAACAGGATTGCTACAGTTATGTGCGTTTGGACAAGGTGGAAACTCGTTAGTCGCAGAAAATAAGGACTCCATCCGTGGCAGAAATTGACAAATGGAAAGATCCAAGGCAGGCTTACTTAAACAAAGCTAGATAGCAATAACTTGCGTATATAGGAATGTATCTGTCGACATGGAATACCTAGAATTATTGAATGATATAATGGGGAAAAGGTGCTTTCCAGTGATATTCATTTGGGATTGCATCACATAAATGACTGCTACATGCCACGGGCAGGGTGGCACATGGTCGGTCTTTGATAACCTTTACCATGAGGCCCTGTGTGATGTGCTAGGGTTGATATCCAGTTGCCGGGTTCAGGAAGCCGAGTCTCTGTCCGTCTTCAGGGGGCCAAGCCTCTCTTCAGGGACACACGGCTGAGCGTGCTCTCAGCTCGAGTCAGCCACGCATGGGACAGCGTGACGCGAAGGACATCTGGTGTAAAGGCGCGGAACTAAGCCGCCAGGCGTGTCACGCTCGCGGGCGTTGTGTGCCGGGTGTGTGTCTGCAGGCGAGGTGCTGAGGATGCAGGGGGTGCCTATGGATTACAGGGACTGGAGATCGTCGCGTGGTGGCTGGTGTTAGGGATCCCGGAAACCATGGCTGGTACTTACCACCTAGAGAGCAGGGGGAAATACACACATTTAAGCACAGATACTATATTTGAATACATGTAGTGTGTTGATATAGTGGGAACCTGAAAATCATACAATTAATAACTACGATGTTACCCTAGGAGACTGATAAGTGTCCCTAAGCTAGCAAGAGTCTTAAATCTCCCTCATACTTCTACCAATGTAAGTATTCGGATAATTACCCACTTTCTTTTCATGTTCAAGAAGTAACCCATTCTTGGACATGTATAAAGGCCTGTCTGTTATCACAATGAAACCATCGTGTTGAAATTGCTTAAAGAGACTTGAAAATCCAGTTGAATTTCAGCCGATTTTTAATCAAGGAAGTCCTTCATCTCAGAGAAGATACTTTGATAAATAGTAATCTGCCTTTCGCTTCTAAGAGCAGATTTGATACAATTCCATCATGCCCGTTTGATCGAGCATGGCTCCAGCTATGCTCATTTGAACAGCTCTACACTTATGTGCCAGGTGTGTCGAGGCCATCTTGCAAACTGGCGAGTGGTGGTGTTGTTCAGGAAGGCAGGAGTGGGAACACTGTAAGGCACATGGGAAATTAAGTGCTGATTAGGCAGGTGAGATAGGCATCCATTGAGTGATCGTGAGTACCTGTGAGTACCTGTATTTCCACCTGCTCCTGCGGGACTACTACACAGGCCCCTGCCAGAAAAACTCCTACATAACACTCAGCCCTGAACCTCCCCTTCCCCCTCTCCAACCCCCCTATCTCCCATCTGTCCACTCCAGAGTCTTATGGTGCGCCGGACGTCCTCTGCATGGCGACCGGAAGTCCTCCGGGCTCCATTTGACCTATTATCGCCCAATGGCTGGTGGAGTTGCACCTATTATCGCCCAGCTGGCTGTTGGGTCCTTGTGGCGCTGAGTGGCCGGTTAACAACGTCGTTACGAATCGAGGCGACGAGAAGAAGCCTGGAGAAGTCCGGCAATGTGATCGTTGGAGAGCGATGGACTCTTAACCTTTCCATTAGGGCTTCCCGTGGAGGTGGCCACAGATGCAACACTCAATTTGCCCCACCGATTCTTGTCCAGATTGACTAATTTCGCCGACCCGGCTAATATAGGGAAAATCGGGACGGAAACCAGCCTACGCCATTTCCATCAGCCACTTTCAAAGCGGTATCAAAGTTAATATCTTAGTTTTGAAGTTTGTCAAATTTCTTTGTCGAGGGATAAAATAATTGACAATTTGGATCAGTGGGAAATACTCTATCCCCCAGGTAGGATTTTATTAGCTGAGCCAAAGGCGGTAGTGCGTGGAAATCCTCCTCCGGGAGGAGACTTACAGAGGAAGCAATTAGGGTACCCTCAGTGCTGACCAGTTAGTTCAAGAGGCCAATTAATCTCCCAACTTTCCTCTTCTACGTAGTGGAGAGTCTGAGGAAAATTTGGCCTGGCGAGTGGAGGAGAAGCAGAGAATTAGCACAGAGGTCCAGTGTGATTAGCTGAAACCTGCAGAGCAGCTCATTTTAGGGTCACCTGCTCAAGACTCAGACACATATTTAAGCTTATGTCAAATTTCCCAATTGGAAACTAGGTTGGGATACTGTTTTCCTCACGGTTAGTTCCTGAGGACCTGTTGTTAGTCTTCAGACCACGAGATGGAGAGATAAGGTGACCGGTTTGCTCTTTAATTAGTGATTTAACACGAACCCAACACCGCTCACAACGACACTATCAGACGGCAATATTGATGACGACGCGGGGAAAAGTGGCGGTGGAGAAGATAATTAAAACGGGTTTAATTTTGAAGAGGATCCGCGGGACGATGGCTGAGTGTGTGGGATCCAGTTAAAGCCCCACGCGGATCCAGACTTAAGTCCGGACTTAAGTCGCGACTTGAGGCTCATTACACACAGGGTGTATTTTCTCACAGACTCCAGCTTAAAACTCAACACAAACACTCGCACGGGATTCCCACTGGGAGCTGGAAATAGGCGATGAGAAAAGCGGTGGGCTTTTTCCGCTTACAGTGGACGGGAGGATGGTAAAAGAGAAGAATGCTTTCACTGGTTGAGAGACTGAGAGCACACACCGCTTGATAAAACACAAGAACCACATGTTGAATCGCTGCAGTTCTTACCTAGTTTCTTGGCAAGAAGGAGTGGAATAAGAAGTAAGTCGATCGTGATGTTAAAGCAAAGATTGAAGGAGTAAGATAGGAAAAGGTACGATGGAAAAAGTAACTTCCCATGTGGAGGGATTAGGAGAGAAGACAGTTAATAATCCCAGGGAGGGGATCCAGTTTCAGCATTTCTTCAAGCATTTCTGTAATGCATGAATCCGTTAGATGGAGCATATAACAGGTACAATTTATTGTTCTGATAAACTGATAAAATGAATTACTAATGTCTATAGTTTATAGTTACCTGAAAGTATATCAAATCTTGATACTGTGTATTGATACGGAGAAAGAAGCCAATCAGAAATGATACCCTTTAAGGGTTGTATAGCCAATTTCCAAAGAAACCCTCTTGAATTTTATGCCCCCCCCCCCCCCCCCCGCTTCCCGCTCATTCCATTCTTTCTATGCTTCAACGGATTCAGCCATATTAACTCTTTCCTCCAAATAGATACAATAAAGGATTCATCTGAATTACTAGTCAAACCTGGTCACTACGCTTATAATCACCCTAACCCTATCGCCGCCTCCATTCTTTCTCCAAACAAGAGAAAAAGCTGTTAGCATGGAATCTGATTGAGGAGATGGGATTGGTAGCCCGAGGGCGAGTGATATTGGATAGAC
This sequence comes from Alentia gelatinosa, assembly GCA_950022655.1. Lineage (NCBI taxonomy): Eukaryota > Metazoa > Annelida > Polychaeta > Phyllodocida > Polynoidae > Alentia > Alentia gelatinosa. The sequence goes on along the minus strand of OX465587.1, from coordinate 46,098,472 downwards.
TCTGGCCCGACAACAGGCTAATGAACCCATTTCTGGTCAAGGTGCCTGACTGCAGACCGCAGGAGACGTGGTCAGCCAATGGCAGCTGTTCTTATTTAGGCACGTCAACTCTGCTTAGCGACCACTCAGAGAAGCCGATGCAAACTGGGAGAGCGTGTTTAGTGTCTAGATCTGCTTCCAGGGGGCGTAGGTGGCCGCCTTGGTGAACAACAATAGTTGTGGTGTGGGAAGTGTTTGGGTGACCTTGGGTTACGGCAGGAGGAAAAATACAGTGCTACGAAAAATGTCAAACGCGACCAAAATGAGCGAATTGGATTTCTTTGAGATTCGCTTCGGGTGGGCGAAGTCAAGTGCTGCCAGGTCATGTGTACATTTAACAGATATAGAACAGTACTGTGAGCCTCAATGTCCCAGGATAGACATCCTCAATGAAAAAGGGGGAAAAAATGTCTTTTAAAAATAATGTGAAAGAGATTTTCAAAATTACTTTTAATGATACTTATTATCAACCTCTGTGACTTAAATCAAATATAGTCTCACATATGTCCTAGTTGTGCTGGGCAGAATCCTCTTTCTTAAAAAGAAAAACCCAGACTTGACCTTCAAGTCATTGTAATACGCACAAGAAAAAGACGAAGAAATAACAACTGCACTCGCCTCTCTCCCTTGGCATTATTCATATATCTCATAGAAAACCGTTTCTGTATACACCCACACTAGAGTAAGGGGAGACTATTGATGCGGGGTGCTCCTTAGTTAGCTGTGACTTTTATCATGTAGCACCTGCGGATATGAGGCTGATGAGAGTGTGGTGTGAGAAGGTGTCTGTGTGAATGTGTGTACTCCACTATAGGTAGGCGGGCCTCCTCTGAGGGCTCTCCTCCCCCTCACACCCCTCACGGCTGTGTAGCTGCTAGGCCTGCACTCTACTGGCAGCCCCCAAGTGTGTATGGAAACATTAAGGTATGTTTACACCGGAGGCTACAGTACATGTACCAGGGAGACGGGGTACCAGGATGGTGAAAAGTATGAGATTCTTAGTATACATTGAGATTCAAGCGATACGACAAATAAGGTTGAAGGAAAGGGGTGAATAGAATGATGATGGGCCCGTTTATACATATATATTCATCTTGCACAAAAGCCTTATTTCTTAAGTTTAACATGATTCTCAGCCCATGATTCTGAGCTTTATAATTACTTTCCATATACACGGGGATTTCATAGTTTGGAAATCAAAATATGCACACTAATAGTAACATCAGATTTATCCCCAAATTATTTTAGCTGATTTAATACCTATGCCATTAATTTGAAGTGAGAATCCTTTCATATCCTCAGGCGTGCCTACCATTAGAACTATTCCCATTTAAATATAGTTTAATGCGTTGATGAGATACCTGGACGCCTGGGGGCGCCACCTTTCACTCACTCCAACAGAATCACCTAACGCCTGTCCTCACCTTTAAGAGCACCTTTAAGGGTAGGTCTGGCGTATATAAGCACACCAGACGCCTGGTCTTCTTCTTTATTACCTGTTGGAGTGATCACATATGTTAAGCATGAACGAGTTATTTCAAGCCCTGCATTTTTTTAAGAACTCTACTGAGTCACAATGAGAGCAATAGAAAGAACAACGCCGTCAATCCTATTTACTGACATTTATTGGTCTTTCGTGGACTTACAATAAGTTGAGCTCTCTTAAGGCGATTTGATACATAACTATAAGTAGTGTTTGCCGCAGACATTCCCCGTTTGTTATTACAGTCGGACTTAACTTGAAAAGTAATAGCTTAACCTTTTTATACCACCTTACTGTAAATACAGAGTTATGATGGCACATGATACTTAAACCCCACACATTTTAACGAGTATAGCGAAGCCTATATATAACAGATTAGCGGCATGTTCACATTATCTCTGTGGATCTCATTCATCTGTTATTGATGCCGTTGGAGACACAGAGACACATCGCAGACACAGACTATAGCTTGGTATTTCTACACGGACCCTGTTATATCCACGAGGGAGAAGGGTCTGGATCCTCTTGTCGGGCAGCGCTGAGTGGATGCTTGGCCTGTTTGATCTCTCCGAGTTCACTGAGGGGCAAACAAACAGGTTCCTGCCCTCACTTGTTTGAGTTGGCAAACAACCGTCGCACCAGCCCGAGCCTAATACCTCTCCTTCAAAAGCAAACCACGAGATCCCGTTGTGTCACGCGGGAATACGTGGATCGGCTATCACTCCACGGACCTGCGCTCTTGTAGACAGTTTGAAGTTTGAAACCTCGACGAGTGTGGTGTTGAATTGAGAAGACAGCAGTCTATAATAAGAGCTGTTCTGGTGATGTGTGTAGACAGCACCTTTTCGAATAAGCACTGAAAGTTTGGGTAAGAAACTCACAGAGCCGACACTTTATCTTGAACTTAGTCATGAAAGTTACTGAGATTTATTTGAATGAAAATTGAATTGTCAGTGTAAGTTGCTTAACCGATGCGATGATTGTATTTTACCTCAGTGGTAGATCAAAGTTCACAAGATGAGAAGATGATCTTTCCATTAGTTATTTTTCAGTTGTCCTGGGTTTACTTTGGATTATGTCCTCTAGAGATAGATGATCATGTAACCCATCTTTAATAGCAAACGTGTTTAGCATGTGGCCATCGGGCCAGTGGTACAGTGAAAAAAAGTCATGCCTAGTTAATATTTCGGTCACATCAAGTGATGGTTTTATATGCCAGGATGTCGTTTCATAGGGGAAGTATATTATGTTACCCCTACTCCAGAGGCAGGTTATAAACAAGTGTTTTACATGCAATAGGCCATTATGATAGACACGTTTTATACCACGCATGAATGGCATAGCCCTGGTGGGGTGTTCATATGCAGTTAAGACATGTTTTTGATTTGAGTCCAGAGGATATGATTAGCATTCATTTCATATGGTTCATCAATTACATGCAAAAATGTATGAGATCATTTCTATGGAAATGTCCATCATAGAATTAATACAGATTCATATAAATACTGCGTGGAATGGGAACAACCGTATTACTTCCCAAAGGAATGGCGCTATAAATCCTTATTATGATGACATAGGGGGTACTCTATCTGGCAGATTTATGTCCTGGCCACTGCTGTCTAGGCACAGGATCCAATGGCGCATATAGATATTTTATAGACTGCTACAGAAGCTAAACTAAGTGTTGGCGTTCAGTCAGTGCTCTGTTATGATGTATGTATGATGTGGTATGCTTCGTTGCTTGAATACTTAAAGCTTGTTTAAAATACACTAGAAGTTTTTAAGTGGATTCGTAAACGCGACGTGTTTATGAGTCCTTGAGGTAGTTCAGGTGTGCTAGACCTTTAAAGGCCTCGGCATCCTAAGCATGCAAGTCGATATGTTATTTCATCTCAATATTGACCAGCTATTTTATTCTTCGTAGGTTATTTGAGCCATGCACATACTAGGAAACGAGTATGCTCTTTGCCTTTATTGTCCTGCGATTATTTGGTATCACTCGGATTTCTGTGTCAGGGCGACAAATATTTAAGTTCTATCGGAAAATATCGAGGGGCATGTAAAGCAAATTGGACTCTTGTGGTTGGCACATTGACTGTTGACTAGGCTTGTGTAACCTTACATGCTCTCATCACCCGTATACTTGTTGGCCCTGCCTCCCATTGACCGCTTGGCACTCGCGCCTGCCAACAGCACTGCGACTCACAAAACCTATTTAGACTGGCGACTCTCTGGGACGGTCGCGTGAAGTGGCCTCTGTAGCCATTAGCACTGCAGGTCTGTGGTGGTCAGAAGTGGTCAGTTTATGGTCAGTGGTGGCCCCTGGAGGTGTGCTTGATTGGGTGATCACTAGTCATGATGGCAGGTGGCCAGGTCGGGACTGCACATCATGGGCTTCACTTTGTCAAGAAATATACTGGATAATTTGACCAATGAAATATTGCCTAATTTTGAGAAATAAAATTAGGCAATTCCCCGGCTGTCATGGTTTAAATCAAATGTTTTCTTCTTGATTTCTCCGGAAAATGTGATTATGGTTTTTTTTTGTCAAGGTAAAGAGGCGATATCTGATGAATGCATAACAATTTAGATATGGTATGGAATAAAAAATGAAAAGGAAAGATGAGGATTGTATAAAACTTAGATTTTTGTAGATACTTTTGAATGAAGTTGATACTTAACCATTGTTTTGCTTTGTGTTTTCCAGGTACGTACTTGTCTTAGCACTAACACCTTCAGGCTGCGTGACGACCTGCAGCAGCTGTCACCTGAGCGGGTAAGACGAGGACACGTTTACATACTCACCTCATTACTAGGAGCAGCTCGCCTCCTACAGGTCGCTGTCCACGCCGTGCAGTCAGTGCACGCCCGGGTCAGCACCCCTTTGTCTCGCCCGCTGCCGTGCTGACCTACTTATCGATCTGCTCCCAGTGGCTCCCGTCAGCGGCGGCGCGCACGCGCCGTCGGTGGCGGTGATACTTACCAGTCCATTAATCCGCCCTAATGGCACAACAAAGGTGGGTCTCCTGGCGGCGGTGGTCCGCTAATATGTGGTGGTAGGGGGGCAAACGATTTCCCAGTCGAGAGGTGGTTTGGGTGTGTTTGGCGTCGACAGTGGTGGGGTGCGTGTCAGTCTTTTTAGTGATGAATTATATCCTAGTGAATATCGGAGTCTACCATGGACTGTGCTAGGAGACTTGCTCTCCAAACACATTACTTCCAGGAATGAGAATCTTAATAATGACCCACTCTATCTACTTGAAGCTGCCTGCAAGCAACGAGTATACTCGTTGCTGCAAGCCAGAGCCATCTGTAAAACTCCCAGCGCTTGGAGAGTGTGCATTTCAGTAGAGTGTCTAGACTAAGATTGGAGACCGACCTGTTAGGAACATACTCATGCTCGAAGCAGATTTGACCCAGCTCCCTCCTTTCGCCCCAGCCTCACCTCCCGCAGGCTATCCAGGTACAAATCACCAGCTTGGAGAGCTTCTTGGTAGGCGGCCAACAGCGCCTGATCTGTGCTTGGAGAGCGAGGCGCACGTGGGAGCTGCTCGGGGAGAGCTGCTCGTGGAATAATTGAGGCGGGCGGTGCCCCCCGGGAGCAGTCATTGACACGACGGGCGGCGTGTTGAGCAGGCGGTGAGCAGATGAGCACACAGTCCAAGCACAGTCTCTCACAGGCCGAGCAGCTCACAGGCAGCCCGACAGGCGGCGCTGAGCGATTGGCGAGCAGGACCTTACTAAATAGCTGCTGCCAACGGGCGCCGCTCCCAGGGTGATTTAGTCGTTCCGGGTCTAGATTATGAAACAGGCGCGCCCGCCGCCCTCAGGCCCCAGGCCTATTTTACCACCCGTGTTTATAGATGCAGGCAGCCTCACCTCACCGAGAGTGGGAGTTTATTTATGTAGGTAAATGCATACATGTTTAGCCGTGTATGTTTTCACGTTGATTACTAGGTGATTTTCACAGCTGTACCACTAAGGAATGGGTTTATTGATATCAAATATCCAATTGAAAGGATGAATACAAATTCGAAACAAACCAGGCCAACGTCGACGATTTCATGTATCTAGTTAAATCGTCCTGCAAACAACAATTCTTTGAATATAGACGATTTTAAAGATTGTGGCAGTCGTATGTAATCTGATCGTGGTTTAGGTCGGTTTTAGTGAAGTGTGAACGTGGTAGTGCGACCCTATGGAGCCATCTAACCCAGCCAGATGAAGGATGCCAGCTCCAATACTATAACCACCTCACCGCTGTGTCAGCATCTACTGACTGGTGAAATTGGTGCCAGGGTCGATTCTCTGCTTAGCCGTGCTGACGCTCTGATAAGACCTTTTTTTAAACCGCCGTCTCCGGCCGCTTCCACCACCTCCACCTCCACCACCACACGATATAAATAAAATGTGTTTCTGCGATAATGGCCGACGCTGAGCATTTTCGGCAAGTGCGCCCAGATTTGTGTGCGATTGAGTAAGTTTTGTGGAAAGGTCGCCGGGAATTCAGACGGCAAGGAATGAGTGCATGCTCAATCGTATTTTACCAAATGTCACCTCGGGATTTTGGTCTGTCGCTCCTTGAAAGTCACGGAAAAACTGTAGGTCAGTTTGGAGAATTTCAAAATTGCACACAAGGTAAGGCTTGTTTCCATACCTCAACCAACCATCTGTTTATCCTTCTGATTGATTGCCAAAGGATTACTATCATTGTTCAGCCGAAACACTTCGATACATTTCTCTCACGACATAAAGAATCCATCCCTTCTGTCACACACCGACTTAAGTCTCACACTGGTTCGTGGTTGTCCCGCGAGGTGGCAGCAGTGGGAGGCGCCCTCATCGCTGTCGGCGCCGGTGAAAGACAAACAGTGCGGCGGTATTTTAGGGACAAAAAGCCCCCTTAATAATTTCCTTCCATAATTACCCTTTGTTGCCTTGTGAATACATCCGGCCTGGGACAATAGCCCCACCAGGGACAGAGGCAGGCGCATGGACACTATGGTCCCGTTTTATTCCTCAACTGGCAGCAACCCATTGATAAACGATAGACATTATAAATCAGCATTAATAAGGAGCCCTTCCGACAGGCCATGATGCATCATCTTATTTTTATCCGACAAAGTTGAGCGAAGAAGAAAGAAGAATGATTATAGACTCAGAAGAAGCTTAAAACTGCTTAGCATGTTTTCCATCACAACTAAGGCCCATCGGGTTTTTTCCCTGGGCCAACGTAATTGCCGTTCTTACCCCACGGTAGAGCTCCGGCGGTATTTTTTTCTCCAATCGTCGGGCGTCCTGGGATTTCCGCTATAACATTTTTCTCCCAGAATTCCCCGCGAGGCGACATTAACTTTAAAGCTGTGGTGGTTTAATCAAATAAGAAATGACATTAGGACTAGGGAAAATGAACGGAGGAGGTGGGGGTGGGAGGCCTCTGTGGCCGCCTGTCGACACACAGGCGGGTTAGGAAGGGGGGGATAAGATTGGTTAATCTTGATCTAATCTTTTGTCTTTGTGGAGGGAAGTGGTGTGGAAAATGTTGACAGTCCCTGCAAAATGAGATATTGCAGCTGAGTGCACCCGATCTCGCCCCTATTTGATGAAGGTCTGAGATTGCGCAATCTACTGAAAAACGCCAGTCGCCATCGTACAAAAAGAGGGTCACCCAAAGCTCTCTCTTTCTCCCTTCAAGAAATAAAAATTGAAATAAAAAAGTGAAATAAACGACGCTAGGAATAATGATAAAACGTGGGTGCGCCATGAGGCGTTCTCAGTAATATGCAGACCGGAGGAGATTAAATAGTTTTCATTTACGGTTTTTCTTAAGTGGGGAAGAAAATTATGATGCATTATTTTGGGGGATTGATGGTAATGCAACATAGAAAGCCATAGGAAAACAAATCTGGGATTATGAAAAAAGAGGAGAGCTTGCACTTCCAGTGCATTAAGAGGGGAGTTGGTTTTATCTCTGACATGAGACTCCTTTCTTATTTAGTTTGCTTTTGCTTTTAGACCTTATCGAAACTACCAATGATGACAGATCTATTTGCCATTCATTGGTTTTTATACATACAGCTGTCGCTCTGAAGTACTATCTAAATGCATTGCATCGACTTTTCAAGAACCTGCTGATTTTTACATTTATTTTTCATTTTCGAAACTGAATGAACCTATTGTTATGGAGAACATCAAGCACTTCCCGATTTGGATACAGGCAAATACAGCTAGTATAATAACTGTTGATAGTCTATTATCGTTTCTCCTTGGAGTGATGTACACTTTAGATAAACACACCGTATTATGTAATTGTATAGAAATGTCCTGTATAGTATCATTAGTTTCATGTTTTTTTATAGCAAAGTATAATCTAGTTATAGAGTAGCGAATCAGACGAATGAGGGGGTGTTCCCTTTCAAAGCTTTAAGTTGGTTTCCTGATTTAGGTATATTTGTTGTTCAGTTATATACACTACCGCTCACCCTTTATCTGCACTCTTATTATCAGTGGAATGTGAAGAGGAAAAAATGTATAACTGACACATCTCAGTCACCCAGCCATACCTGTTTCATAGTCATGTCACGTTGTTAACAGCGAGGATTTACTTGTCCCCCAGCTACTGATAAATCACCCACCAGCAACTGTTCTCTTCATTGGGAGATTTTTCTTTCCTCTTAGATTGTAATTGTTCAATAAAGAAGGGGAATAAATATAGATTATCGCAGCTTTAGATTTCCGGATACCTTAATTCTTAAGACAGGTACATAGTTATAAAGACAATACACATATGAACGTGAAGTGGGCGCTCAATGTCATTTGAGACTGATATTATTTTGGTTTAGTGCCTGGATTTAATCATTAAAAAAAGTCAAGCACATATATGTTAGAATATCTTTGTGCTGAGGGGGACCTATAGATTACCAGTGCTATAATAGATTTATTCAGTTTTTGGTATGTGTAGTCGTGATAACACCCATATTTCACAATTCCCCTTTGTATAAAAGCGCCTTTCTTCCTTATTTGTGGTAAGTAATCCTGGCGTCGCCTCAAAAAGAGGGCTCCGAGGAGTCCCAACTCGATAACCCGATCCAGTAACAGTGCAAACATCTATATACATTTTACTACTCTTACAATAGGATATTAAGATCCATTCGCCAATCCCTACCTGTAGGCTTCATGAGTGAGTATCCTTCTATTGTAAGATGAAGCTCATTTCAGTAATAGTTGCTCAGAAAATGTAAATGTTGAGATCTGGTACTGAGACAGCTTGTTGAGCGATATAAGATGTGCGTCCGTGAGATAGAAAGGCATAAATCGATTTGGTTTGTTGTTGTCATATTATAGGGGGGGAATGATAAAACTAATCCAACAAGAGTACATCTACATGTATATTGAAATAGGAAAAGACATTCCGTCTGTCGTAAATACCAATTTGTTGAGCTAATATTTCAGGTGAAAATCATTTAGTTACCTATCAGTTACACAGATCATTAGGGTTGGCTGTGGCAAGAGGAAAGTGAAACTATACGTTTTCCCAAATGCCTGCATCAATGCTAATTGAATGTAAATATGCCGTTGGGAACAGGATACAACCACATTGAGACGTGGTTCGCGAGATCCATTGTTGCTAATGTAAATGCACAAGGGAGGAGAGAATCCTACACCGGAGTACAGACAAGAGAGTAGACAGGTGGTGGAGACTAGGTTCTCACTAACGAGATGCACTCTGTTTGCCTCAGGTGAGCATGCACTCTGACATAGCCCACATGGCACAAATACGAACCCTCTTCTCATTTCTTTCCTGAAATCCACTCCTCTTCTGTCATGAAAACTCAGAAGGAAAAAAGAATCGCCAGCCTCACCTCTTTTGTTGGGTCCTCCTTTGTGTGGTGAGAAAATATCCACAAGATAAGGGTCAGTATTCACAGAGGAAAATTGAATTTGAATGTGACGGCCTTTAAAGGACTGGAAACCACATGCCAGAAATCGCCTTTATTCGCACAAATCAATGATGTAATCCTGAAAATGATACAAAAAGATATCAATGGTATCTGTCTGATAAACATACCCTGTGATATCCAGTTGTACAAATTTGTAATATTCAGTTGAGTAGGTGTTATAGTTAGGTAACGAGAAAGCACCAATGGCTATGGTCTGATAAGACTGTGCCGAGTGTGATCGATTGGTAAGGTCAAGAAGTAACACGCACTTTATCTGCGTAATACACGACCGGTAAAAAGCACGACCAGAAAAGAAAATCGCTTCACCTTTGACAGAAATGATCTTTGCGAGTCGGAGCAGGATCTCGGATAAACATATCAATAAATCTCAGACAGACGTAGACGTCTGGATTTATGATCTAATAGGACAAAAAACGGATAATCTTTATAATGACGAGACGTTTATTGAGGAACCATACAAGGGACTTAATATTTTAGCAGGACATGGTCTACGAGAAGGAGACTTTAAATAGTATGACATATCTGCTGCCAGAAACGCATGCATAGAGCTGTTACTCATCCTGTTAAGGGGCTCAAGAAAGTCGTGCTACTATTGTGTACCCATAGCTCCTCACCGAACACTGAACAATACACATTCAAACACCTCATATGTCAACTGTTTTTACCTCACGGGGGCCAACAACTAATCCAGCAACTTGTCCAACTTGTAATCCAGCAGAGGGGACTAGTGCCTTTCAAGGACCTACTTTAGGACCAAATCATCCGGGCTCAGCCACAGAAATGCCTCCTTGTCCCATAGCCTTGGCGCCGCTGAATCGGATTGTCTTCTTTATTGGTAATAGGTGCTGAACTATGGCCCTAGCACAGAAGATACAAAACTATGCTTAGACTCTAAAGGAAGAACAGTAGTTTGAAATATAATTACGGCTATATTTAGTCGTATTATACATGCAGCGCAAACCATTTTGCACGGATCTGGTTGAGTAGTCAGCATGCTACCTGCATACCCTGAAGGTTGTAGGTTCGAGCCATAGGTGACTAATGGTATGTAGGGCTGGGCATTAGATTGAGGTGCATACAGCGGAGGCCTAGGTTCACATTGACGCTGTAGCCTGGAGGCCTGTTCTTTCCTCGTGGCCAGCGTTCTGGTGGGCACATGAAACATGGCGTTTGCTTTGACCGATGAAGCATTCTAGGGGAACAAATTGGCATCACCTCCAGGCCCCGTGTATTGGGGAAGCACGCCATGGCTCACTGTAAGCACACCTCCTGTGTATATCGCACTGCATGGCTAGAGATCATAAGGAAAGCTGTGGTAGGGAGAGAGAGGGCGTTAGGACCTGCAGTCAATTTCAAGTGAGTTTTTACTTTGGTTTTAGCGTGGTGCTGAAGTGGAGCGTGTGGGTGGGTGGAGAGTAGGGGGTGTCTTGTATTAAGTGGATTTTATAAACAGGGAGGTTCGTGTTAACATGGCTTAAAAGACAATAGGAAAGACGTTGGTAATGTATAAGGATATAATCTGGATATTCGTGAGAAAAGTGCAGTATGTCAGAAAAAGAAATAGTAATACTCAAGCGATGATAAAGATTCAACTAATTTTATCAGTGTGTCAAATGGATTGCCATGACCTTGGCATATAGGCTGCTAAAAAAGGTTAACACGTAATAGAGAGCACACTTGAATTTCGTAATCCTCACCAAGAGTGAATGTCACTAGAATGAAGGGAGAACACTGCACACACTGCAACTGAAGCATGTCTAATTGGAATGAGAATTGAATACTTCAACCAACCACACATTTACTGACTACAGTCATCCCAGACTGGCTTGGGGAGAAAGGAGAATAAATCGATGGTAGTGGGAGTTGACTGCGTGCCTGGGGTGGCAGTGGAGGCTAATTTAGATGTACAGGGGCACCTGGGAGAGGCATTAGGACTTTTAGAGAGCCCGGCTGTACCATCTAATTGGCCGCCGTCTTGGGGGCGGCTGAAGATTTGCTCGGGGATCTGAAAAGGCAGCTCAGATTGGTGGGAGGGGGGCGACATCCTGTATGGCAATAGAAATTGGCCTGTGTGGGGTGGTGTGGGTGGAATCCCCCCAACGGTCTCCCGAGCGGCTCCACTCCCTACCATCCCACCTAACAACAGAATCACCAGTGTCTCTATATGCAAAATACCCAGTGTCAAAATAAGTACAGACGTATGTAGTCTTTCTACTCAAGTTTTGGCTGGTCAAATGTAAACATGCTACCACTCCTCATCGAGGTCTGTGGCTCTCATAGTCCCGCACCTCTCTGGAAACTTTAAGCGACGTATGCTATCACTATACATGGATATGTGAGTAGCACGAAATCACTTCCAAAGAGAAATTATTCGTTGTCTCTTTCTGTCTGTGATATATGTGTCTATGAGGGTTTTAATTTACAAATTAAATAATGGAAGTATAATGTTAGATGGAGCAGCCATTTGGGAATGTAAAATGTCCATTCTCGCGGCAATTCATGATTAGAGGATTGGGCAATCGGAACATAAAAGGGATGTGAGGGAGCGGAGACGGGGTATCCATTGGGGGAGACTGTGGAAGGACTCTTTTCCCTGGATTTATTACCCTGACTGGATGCACCGCCCCCACACGGGCTTAGTCCGGAGTCGTCGTCTGGATTTACATCCGGATTTACGCCTGTCTCTTTGCGGTCTCATCCGGGATTTGCCCTCATCCAGAACCGCCCGCCGACCTGGGACGGGATGGGGGTGGGGGGCAGGAAGACTGAACTGGACGAGGGGGTGTGACGTGGCTATTGACGACCTCGACAGATAATTCGTGGTTACCACGTTCATGTTTGTGATCTCAATCGGTTAGTGAATCACGTCACCATGTTGAGTGTCTTACACCTTGTGCAAATCCACTATATCCTACGATAAACATCAGAAAGGATTGCAACTGTGTGAGTGAACATGTATGACCAATGAGTAAGGTATAGGTTCCCAGTTGTGTAGATTATTTCAATCTAATAAAAAACGAGTTTAAACAGAAGTACTCTTTGGGATAGAGATGGGATTTTCCATTATATTTTATATGCATGCATTCAGACAGATTGTGGAGAAAAAGAGAACGTGTGTGAAATAGAAATAGTCTGGGTATTTTTTCACAACAATTTCCAGTTCACAAAAAGACGTGTTGGTTCTTAACGTATGTATTATGTATATGGAGTCATTAATAACAATCTGATTATTAGCTCTCCAAGAGGGGATAAAAGCCAAAGAGGAACGAGGATTTGGGGATAAGAGGTGGCGGTGGGAGGGGGCAGGGTATGAGAAGGTGTGAGGAGGAGAGAGCAGGGAAGGCAACCATACTTGAGAAGTTAAGGCTCCTCGAGTTGACCGTCGTCGGTGTGGTGGCAACCCTTGTGAAGAAACACGCCCAGTGAGTGTCACTCCGGTCGCGGGCTGCTGCCTCCCGATCCAGTGAGTGACTGTGGACCCGCGCCGCCACCACCACCACCACCACTACCACTCACCAGCACTACTGCTCCTACTCACCAGGAGAGGGTAGTGGACCGCTGAACGAGACCTACCACCATTCCTCAAGTCGCTAGGGTGCTAGCAGAGAGGCCCAGACGGAGGGTGACTCCACAAGCGCTCCTTTGCTCCAGTGTATGAGTTTTCCCTGCCAGTCCTGTATGGACTCTGTAGGTGCCACTTCATTATGGAAACATCGCCGAAATTGTGTAGCTCATTCTTGGTTTATGCATTATAGCCATGTGAGCTGGCAGTAGGAGGCCAAGAACAGTGTGGTTCTTCCTCTGGCTTGCAGCCTCTGGTTACAGTTAGGGGGACTGTGGAATTGTTGGGCAGTAACAGACACCCTACTGCTACTCCGCACTGGATGGTGTTAGTGTCTCCAGTCACTGCTACAACACCCGCTGCGGTAAGTTGTCTTCAGCTGCCATCCAGCACATAGAACTACAAGTAGGTATTAAGCCCGGATCTAGCATTGCTACACGACCGTGAGGAATGCCCACACTCTCCAGCCGTAGGAGGAGTCTAAAGGGACACACAATACTCCTTTCACCCCCTGGATAGTACGCCCAGTGGATGTATCTACGTTTCAGCACGGACGTAAGCGGTGAGTGAGTGAGTAAGTAGCCATGGCACGGCCGTTATAAGCTTTGAGGTCAGGGCAAAGCGTAGAGCTCGATACGGTGTCACAGCCGTCGGCCATAGCGTTGTGATTCTCTTAAAGGGCCGCACGCCTCTGCGAGTATCAGCAGTCAGACGGTGGAAAGTAGGTCAGCCACGCCGCCATATTCAGATGCACAGTGCTCGGCATCGATATGAGAGGAAAGAGCTAGGGGATGGAGGAAAAAACCCAGCGAGACACAATCAATTGGAAAGGATAAGAAAAGAGAGCTTTTTCTCTCTGTCCCTGCGATGGCAGTTTATATATTTCTTTTTGTGTATAACTAAAGGGCAAAAGCATGGCGCACTCTGGGCAATGTGTGAGTCACGTTTGAAGTGGTTTAATAGGATGAACCTATTATGTACTAGCAGGTTGATGTGGAGCTCCAGGGCAACGTAATCCTAAACCTTATTTCGATTTATAGTAGTATTGAGCGATTATTTAGGGATATACCTTATATCATAAGACAAAAGACAGATAAGGATGGCTGGCATTGTGATGGTCATACAGCTGTGTCCCATGAGAGGGGTAGGTTCGAGAAGGAGGGAGGCGAGGGATTTATTGATGTCATATGGGGCTGCGCTGTAATTGATTGGTAACGCTTCCCTGATACTTATCTCCAGTGTTTTACACTGGCGCGCCAGACCGATCACTTCCAAGGCTTAATCTGGTTGCATTATTGATGACCAACCTACTCGGAAATGTACCAGCCGCAAAGTGCACCCACCACACAGCCATATGGAAACCTAATTTGACTGCGCAGAAAACTCCACATGAGCAGTCAAATCGGTGAAGTATTTGCTGAAATTCAAACGAGCAGTAATTGCCCAGAGCGCTTAAAAATCCTACCGATTCCCTGAAGGGGCAGGTTGCATTGTGTTGAATTAAAAACGGGATTTATTCATTGCTAACAGAAGAATTTCAATGGGATATGTTGATATGGCGCATTCATTTGCTATGGCAAGTAGCTTGTAAATTATCTTAAAGTGACACACACAGGTGCTCCGAATTGAATATGTATTATAAGGATCCTTTCCACAAATTAATATTTCTAACATTTTGGTCCGCAGTAATACCGGTGTATAAACACATTATGCATTCATCATCATTTTAATGTTCTTCATGAATAATATGCTCTTTCGAAAGGATTGTAAGAAGTATTTTATGTCCGTTTTGATGGTGTAGTGTGTGCTGGTTCTCATTCATTTCGCAAGAGGAAAGCGGATTAAAACATGAAAAATAATGAACAAAAATGGTTTTGAGGAGGCTTGGACAGGATTCTGTGAGTGATGCGTCCCGTGTTAGGAGATCTAATAAAACGCAGGTGGGCGAATGTTCAGATGAAATGACTCATCAGTTCTATTATGACATGTACCGTGCACTTTATGCAAAGTGGTGTCAATTACCACCACAGTAATATCATATATATTTAACATATAGAGGGAAAATCACGATCATCTTAACTATTTAGCATAAGAATTCATATTACAAAAGTTTAGTATTCCTAGGTGAAAACATAGATGACCGCACTATTTTGGTTTCGCTTATATATGACAAATATGGGTCCGGCTGAGGTTGACTTGGCGATGTGTATACAAGAAAACCATGCCATATACCGGTATTTTGACCAGACAGACGCTCCTGAAAGAAATAACTTTCCGTGCTACAAGAAGCCACAACGGAAGCCACTGGGGAAGCCACTTCAGTATTGGCAACTGGGTAGGCCCTACTGGAACTCCGCGAGTGCGCAACAAAGCAGAAGTGGTTCCTGGACATGAGACAGGGTAGAATGCATCAGAAGGCCTTCCTCTGTGCTTCGGGAAGTTTTAAAAGAGAAGATGAACAAAAACCAGACTTTGCCCCGAAGGGATGAGGGCGGTGGTTGAGTCGACGAGGGCGTCAGAAACATGATCCCAACGCGTTAATTGATCAACAGGCCAGGTTGGAGAAAAAAATCATCCCCTTTCCTCTCTCACTCTCTTTCCACATGAATGCGTTCAATCAATAATCCCGATGCAGCTGGATGGTGGCTTTAAAAATAAAGATATTATCAGAACCGACTAAAAAAAGCTGGCAGCTTTTTTCTACTGACTGCTCTATGTGGTACAGTATGGGATGGCTGCAGGGATGTATGGATAGATAGTAGACACCGCGGTGCAGAGCAATAAAGTAGGCATGTTTTGCAGCCGATATCAGGCAATTCGAGGCGCCCTTCATTCAGCTGTGAGTTAATATATCATGACATATTGTTATTGTATAATCGGATCCTAATCAATAACACTTTGCAGCCAGGGAGCGCTGAATAATTGAGAGGCACCGAGGGAGTTAAAAAGGGATGATTCAAGAATGCCTGACGCCGACAAAAATCGGTTGTCATTAAAGTGGTCGGTCCCATGTGGGGGCGGTTGGAGGGGGTTGCAGTATTAGGGGCGTTTTTTGACGTTATCTTTATTATGAGGCTTTACTGACTCTCCCCTACCTTGCTGTCTCTTAATCCCCATCCCACGTCCCACACACACCCCTCTAGCGGACGGGGGTGAAGAAAATGTCCTCATGAGACTCCAGGGAGAACACACCTTGAATCAGATGAATAGAATAAATGGATGTACACAGCGGGGAACCTGCCGTCCCATGGTGCTAGGCGAGGATTAGCACTGCTCCCTCGGCACTGCCGTTGCCATGACGACGCCTTTGTTTGCCTTGGTGACCGGGGAAAAAGCAGCGACGTATCAACGGACACTTTAATTATCAAAAACATTTTCCCTGTGAACCGGTAGTAATTGGTGGATTTATTGAGCGGCTTACACTGCCGTCGCGGCGGATTAGTTCCATACACTGCCGCCAGGGTGGGCTGTGGCACTGCAGCACGAACGGGGTCTATTTCATAAATACATCTCCTCGAGTCACGTGAGAACAGACGAGAAAGGAGATCCATTTGTTTCAGTCCCTCGGATCTGGCGCCACCTACCTTACACTACCAGCAACTCCCCGCCAAACAATTCATCCATTTTGTGCTGGTCTTCTTTCTCATCACACTAAAATGGTGGATAATCTGGAAAGAGTTAAAGCAGCAGGAAAGGTATAAGACATTGATATAACGCCTTCATGTCACGAAACCGTTGTTACGTTCTTGATACCCCGCCCCTCCCTCTTGACATGAGCAGTGGATACCTGCATATAGCATGCATAATCCATTCGATGTTGCCCCTTTGTACATACACAAACTACCCATACACAAAGGTTACGGTTTATTATTAATGTATTGATAATCATCACATGGAGCTGCAAATCTTCTACGCTAGCATTGAAAGTAGATTCATTCTAATTCTCATTAAATAATGAATAGCATGAACAGGATTTCCAGATGGATTTTAGGTTAGAGGAAGAGTCAGACAAAGTAGATGGTTATGATTAATTAGAACTTCTCAACGAGGAAATTACAAGTACACACGTGACCTACAAATCAAGGATGAGGATGAAAACCAAGAACAATGATTAAATGCCGTCTGCAGTGGAATGCATCTGAGACCGTCTTGGCCTTCAAAGGATTAGCAACAATTCACAGAGTTGTAAAACACACAGCAGCAAAAGGCACCGCACGCCATGCCTAGAGGGGAAATCATCAAGGCGAGGTTGTAATTAACTGACATGCTAATAATCATTACTATGTGTCTGCCTTCGGGGCGTCATGTATAATGATGACGGGAATGACATCGACGTGGCGAACCCACTAATGACGGTATTAAGTATGGTGTTTGTCTTGTCTATCCAGACAGCGGTTTGAGCCAACTAGAGTCACTTTTATAGAGCATGGCGGTAAGGTCATGTACCTACATGGGAATTAAAGCGCTAGGTCAACTTTATAGCACTTTAGGTAATACTTGAGAATGACAGGAAGTAGAATGTATGTGCTACTTATGATATATAGGAATTTCCTTTAGTGTTGGGAAATCAGCCCTACCAATCTCTTACTTATCCCATTAAAATACGATATATTATGATCTAAGTAGTATAATTTGACATCTGAAATAAAAGATGGCTATTGATATAAATGATTATATCTAAAATCATAAACGTCATCAAGACTATTACATATTACCAAATATATATTCCAGATAACATCTAATGGAAAGCGAATACAATTTGAACTATTTTCAGGTTGAAAAGAGTTTGATAACCCACTATAATCTAGCTAGGCGCGGATTTTGGAGGGTGCAGGGAACACCATCCTTTTGGGAAATCCTGGAATCTGCCCCTGCTGGTACTGTAATCGCCGCAATATCGAGTGCATAAACGTGATTCGACATAGCGAATAGCGTCATCCTGGGGGTGGGTTCCCTTGCGGTAGATTCTTGGAGCGAATTTGAAGGGGGAAACTGTAAAGTGTCAATTGAGACCTAGACCTTCCTGCGTGGGAATTACTATAGTTGCACAGAGTGGCTGTAGAAAGGCACACCCTGTCTTGTGTTCAAAGGCCCAACGCTCTTACTCCCCATGTTAAAGTCAGTGGCGTGTCAGTCCCTAATGAAAGACTCGTACCATTCACACAGCTACTCCGCCTATGTGGACAGTGTCCTGCCCAGACCCTCCGCCACCAGCAATTGAGACTGACCAGATCACAGGCCGGACAGCGCACACTGGAGCCCGGGTCACTCCGACGTCAGGTCAAGGTCAAAGAGGGGTCATCTTTGGCTGTGTCCATCTGGGGATGCTGGTCTGTCATGAGAGTTTTGTGCGAGTGGAGGGGAGCGTGGTGCGTGCGACACTTCTTGTGACAGGCAGGTGGACGGCTAGCGCATGCGCATGCAACATAAACTGTAATAAATCTAAATGCCAGGAGAAGCTCTTTAAAAAGGGACATCACGCGCATGTCTCCTGAGATGCAGATAAATCGCGCGACAGTTTGTTGAAAAATGAGTACCTTCAGTATGTGGCGCTATATTTCAATATGTCTGAGTACAGACTTTCATGCTTCTATAATCATTGTTCCAGTGTCTCACCAGAGAAAGAAATGCAGCGAGATTTCTTGTATGACTAAAGACTTGGGAATTGAGGACAGGGCAACCAAGCGTTTGGTTTGGAGGATAAGTGCTTCCCCTGAGAAGATGACACCTGTGTAGCCTATACATAACCCACTCCTTTAAGATACAGAGGTCTTGTGCACATCCTCAAGTAATGGGGTAGTGATCAGGACAAGGGCAGGGTAGAAATACTCGAGTGTACCCCATAGCCTTGCCTGCCTGTGAACCATGGCCGTTACCTGGCAGGTGTAGCTCAAAGCGATGCCAAACCTGCTAACCGCACCACTTGCATCAGGGAGCTGTTTCAAAACGTGCGTTAAGTCTATGGTTTTGAAACAGCTCCCTGGTCTACAGCTAGTGTGCTCTAACTCGATTCGCTCCTTTACTTTTTAGTACCGCTGATGTTACTGTGGTTTTATTTACGTATATATATATATATAAAGAACGTCTATCACCATGTTTGATGTCTATCGCATGGCTATTTGTCATCCATTATGGAAATTGCCGGCAAAGGGCACACCATTATTTGTTATCTAAAACAATTATCTGTAGTGAAATGTAATTTCCCCTACCATCTGTTACGCATAATCATAGAAGTCGATCTTATTTATTAATGGACTACTTCCAGTATCAAGGTCAATGCTATTTTCATAGAGTTCTTAGCAATTCCTGAATGATTTTGAATAATTCAGATCATAAAACGATATTCAGATATGTGGCTGTATCACCTCGTATCTATCATTGCCATCTACAGCAGGCGAGGGTTAATAGTAAAGGTATGTCGGTTTTTCGCTCAAATGGACGCCTACCAGCCTACCTGCGCCAGGTGAGATGGGCGCCGTGGCCCCTAGCCAGGTAACAGGCATTATTAAACACAAGAGTAGCCTTAACTGATACTTTGACTTGATAGTCACACGCAGTGCCCAACATGCCCATTAGCTTTTCACATCAAACAACAACTCCTTTAAGCCTCCCCGAGTACGCTACCGGCCCATTTGGCGTGTTTCACGAATTGGTAGCAGTAACGTGGATCAGTAATTGGGAGCCTACTACAGAGAAGCAGAGGTCGGCGGGCAACATGTGATTTGCGCCAATAGTTGGCTACACTAAATTATCTTGGCTGCACCACTCTGTTTTGGCGAACAGGACCGTAGCTACTCATGTTTATGACCACTTCTGTAATGGGTCAGTTCTGAGATGTATCGATTCATTTACACAAGCAGGCGATCCTTCTGTAATGGAAGGACATCGGGGTGATAAAGCATAGAAACGTTATTTTGAAGTAGAAGAAAATAACGAATGACTTGTCTTCCTCGTCCCTTCCATATCTCTTAACGACTGTTGGTTCCAACTCTCAAACCTTTCTGCTCCCTTTTAATTCTAACTAACCTTGGACAGCTTTGCCCATTTCTCCACAGCCCTTCACCCCTCCTTTAGGTTCGTCTCTTGCACCTATCTTTAAATATCTTACAATCCTTCTTCTATATGTGCGAATTCCCTTCTAAATAGCCCCCCACCAAATGAGGTTATCATTGCTATCCTCTGTTAGTTCTTGTATATAGCGCCCTCTCCCACTACTTGTATTTAACTCAGTCGCCTTCCCCATTTATCCTGTACCCTGCACCCCTGGTGTAGGCAGCTTTTGGCGCCGCGTACCTGGTATTTCTATCGTGACCACGGTGTCTTAATTAGAAGCAGGCAGCCAAGCTCCTGGTGAAAATTCATGACTCCATCTTGAATCATTTGACTGGCACGCATTCTTCGGCCCTATCGCGCGACGAACCAGGTTCTTGTTGTTCATGGCTTGGGGTGAAAATGGGTACCACCTTGACTTGGTCATAATTCACACAAGACATAGAAGGGCGGCAGTGGTTGGCTACAGGGTCAGGATGGGGCCATAGCGTGAGGCCAACGACAACCTCGCAGGAGTAATGGTTTATGGGCAGGAGAGGGTGGGTGGCTTTGCGTTGGAGCCAACGGCCGACTACGTCCTGTATATAGATGTTTACCTTCTGCTCACTTGGTAGGATAGATGTTCATTATTGCACGTGTTCATTATGTGCCACTGACAATAACGGCGTTTTAGGTCACCCTTATACACGTCCCCTACACACAACACACTTTAGAGAGAGAAAACGCCACGAAAAAGTGCATTACGGACAGTTTTACATACGGTGTTGTGGCCTGGCACGTAGGTGGTGGGGTAGCTATGCTTTATCTGGTCATGGCAGAGGGGTGCTTGTCACGCTAGGCTTGGTGCTTCTTGTGTTGCGGGGAGCCGAGGCCCTATCAGAACTAACATCTTAAAGAATACCAGACCAAGAAAAAGTCCTACTCCAATCATAAAGATAGCGTTGGCTGGTGACTTGGGACGTGTGATAAATGAATTATTGCTGTGAGATAGTATCTGAAGACGCAAAAGGGTGGAGAAGCAGAACGGCAGTTTTCATAGCATTCTGACCTCTAAGTAGATTCCCCTGCCCTTCCCTTCCACAACACCTCACGATTCTGGTTTCTAATGCTAAATATGTAATACGAGCCGGGGGGAAACTCCTACCAGTAAATTCACCTTCATAGATATGTAGCCTTTTGTATTTCAAGAGGCATAATGACACGTGCCTTTCAGTGGAGTCATCTCTAATTCCCCTTCCTCTGTCACTAGTTCTCGTTCACACGATTTTCTTTAGTTGCCACTGGACGCGCTACTGTGACCTTTAATGTACACTTCGTGAGAGAAGGTTGGATGTGGAAGGTGGGGGGCGGGGGTAGTGGTAGGGTGGATGTCGCAAGGGGGAGACTATAATTTAGCTGATAATTCCTTCCTCCCAGCCCCGCCCCCTTGTGGGCAGCATGGACATTAGCCTCGGGCAAATGGCCGGTCGGTCGAGGCGGAGGGTGTGGCCAGGTAACCCGGCGGTCACTTCACACCTGTGGTCTGCTTCTCAAGAGGCCCAGCCTGATTACAGGTGTATCCGCGCTGTCCACCGGCCAGGTAGCTCGTCCAATTATAAGGCGGGTGGACAGCGGGTCCCTTATCATTACCCCCTAACTGAGCACTGCCCACTTAGTCGTTTAGCCAAAGGGCCTGGGAGTAGTTAGTGGTGGGAAAGGGGTGAAAAAGGGGTGCTGTGGTGGGAATGCTGCTTCTGGATCTCCAGGGGAAACACTGACGACACAGGTGCTTCTTCCTAATCCGCCCCCTAGCGCTGTGAGTTAGGGTACCAGGCGGCATCCAGGAGCTGGTAGATTATTGTCCCCGAGCGAGCTCTACACAGGATCCTTGCCGCCCCCTAGCGGTCGCTACTCTGGATCCTGATTATAGGGGGTGGCAGGGCCGCATATGTCACCGATGATCCATCTGTCACTCTGCTCCCAGTGGCAGTGACTGGAGAGGTGTTGTGTACGTTGACACAAATAACCCCACAGATACCCCGCCTGTCACTCGGCAAGTGGTCTTTAGGTCCTCCCCTAATCCCCACTTATCGCCCACTTGGCCCCTACTTTATCCCAAATTCTGACATCCATCATCATATCATATTTTATGGGCGTCCGCACTGGGAACACTGCTAACTATGTGTTGCTCTGTGAATCATTGGTTAGACTTGAGGCTCTTGTGTTGAGGGTATACTTGTGGTTGGTCATATATGCTCATTATGCTGTCTAGTTATATACGGTCCTGTCACTCCATTTAACGTACACCATTGATTATATCCAATGGGGGTATGTTTAAAATGCTAATGGTATGAATAGAGGTTTACCTCAACAAGGGACGATAACATACTCATATATATTACCTCTTTCAGCCATAGAAACTTAGGATTCATTTCCTGTCGGAAGGTATTCGAAGCGATGCTTATTTTTACAGGTTCAGGTATTGTTCTTTGACTGAAAAGGACGATAAGTATTTCACTTAGACAAAGATAACTGTCTACACCAAGATAAGTGATATTGATATCAGTCGCGTATATTGAGAGGAAAACAGTTGTAGGGTAATATGATGCCTTTGTATATGATGATTGACTACCCCACCTTACCTGCATCGAAGATATCCACACTTTTCCGATCTCACCCTTCAGCCACATCCACACTTCTGCTTCAGTCACATGCCACTGTTTTCAAAGGATTCACCTGAGAATTTACCACTTTTCCTAGCATCCCAAAATCCTTCTACCATCACCACCAATACTTATACTTCCCCAGGCTTCCTTCCTGTGTTCCAGATCTGGTCTGTGTTCTGGCTGTCAGCATCCTGTCTGTGTGTACCTGCTCTGAGCAACTCGCGTGTGTGTGGTATTTACAGATGTATCACCGTGTTGTGTGAGAGCCCTGCTCTACCGCCCCATCTCCTGTCTTACTGCTGTGTGTGTGAGGGGTGTGTCTTGATTCCCAATCTCCGGTGTTGGTGCGCTGAGTGGGGATCTTATCGGTTGGGTTATCTCCTCTATGGATTCTCCTTCCCCGGAAACATCGGCAGCAAAGAGGCCTTGGTCGCTCTTTGAAAGAAGTTGCCGCAGCACTGCACTACAGTATATATAGGCGGGGCGCGGACACCTTTCTTCACGACTTACTAATCATTCTCTGCCTTTTTATGCAGTCAACCATACAGGACATTGCGTTATCTGGGATTGGGGGTAAGCTTTGGAAAGCGAGATAAGATAGTAGGATAAGGGATAATACACCCGAATTTAAAAAAAGAGAAGGCTATGAGATATTTGTAAGGCGCTAGGTGAATGAAAAAAGTTAGGAAAATTGGTTTGGGAATTTATTGTCCATACAGACCAGGGAAGCGAATTAAAGTTGGCCTACAGGCAGATTAAAATATCCGAACTGAAGAAGAAAGAAATGCCTGATGCAGGTTTGTTTAAAAGAGGAAACAATTCTCCTCGAGATGAAGGAGAATCACAATTACCTTTCATTTCGCTGTGGTTTTTCTCCCGGCACTTCTCTTTTTCTTCCCTTCCCCACTCAATTCTTGTCTTGATGACAGTACAGATTTGTGCACTGGAGCCACATGTTTGCTTTACCAATAAAACTGAAACCTTTCCGAGGGTTTTCGATGTAAAATGTGCCATACTGAATAACGACTGCGAATCAATTTAGGTATGAGGTGCCTGGTGGGTAAGTCTCACAAAGATCAATCTTTTCTCTGTGGGACTGGGGGGTGTATACAGCACTTAGTGTTAAACGTGGTCATGCGGCAGCCAATGAGATCAATGCATTCTTAAGCCTTCCCGAGTAGTATATGCTGCCATCCAACTGGGCAGTTACCACAATTTTAAGTGAATATAGTGGTACTACACACCAATACTGCAGCATATCTTATCGGAGTTGATTCAAGAACTACTCAAAACCTATATATCTGATTACTAGCACCTGTATGGATTAATATACTCATGGCTTCTTAGCACCGTCTGGTTAGCCTATACAAAGTCGGTTTCATGATCACGTCTGCCTCCTTGCCTGTCAACCGTTTTCCCTTCTCTTCTCTTCTCTACTCCTTCCTCTCCCCTTCTCCCCTGGTCCACTGTTCTCTTTCACTCTCCTGCCTTTTGCAAGTTGCCAGGTAAAGGTGAATAGTCCTCACTTTGGGTTTAAAAAACACGAATAGATTTTGTCTTCTTTGAAAGAAATAGAAAAAAGACATTGGAGGAAGAAATAGAAAAAAGACATTCGGAGAAGGAAGGCTAGACTAAAAACCGCTGTGGTGGTTTTTAAGTGTGTGACACTAGGGAGTGGGGAAGAGAGTGTCTTCGGAATAGAGATCCATGGCGGGAGTGAAGCATAAATAAGGGGGGGAAAAGCTCTCAGGGGGCGCTGGCGAATAGACTGACGTAGCCCGCGCTGGCGTTGTGAAGCATATATAAGGGATATGGCTTTTGTAAAGTCTCCAGTCGTGAAGTTGTGTGCTGTGTGTGAACATAGATCATGGGCGTGAAAAATATAATGGGAGAGAAAAAGCTTGGATTGAGGATTCATTAGACGGGTAGCAGTACATAAGTATACATGAAGGGAAATATACCCTCCGTCATGTCTACAGATTGCTAACGTTGAGAAGACTAGAAACAACGTAACAAATAGGTTGAAAGTTCTGTGGTGGTCAACTTCTGAAATCAAGATCAAATGAAACTTTATTGACAAGAAAATCGCATCATTTTGACATGAATATGTTTGAATTGCATAATAACGACGTTTGTTTCGCAGTGAATGGATACTAATAGAGGCCTTGAATTATATTTGATTTCAATAGACCTGGCGCTACGGCGCTGATGTTGCGAGAAAATACAAAAAAAGAGGGAAACAAGTATGTTTATTTGACACTTTCTGTCCATCCCACATTTATTCACAAGCTATTTGTATAGTTTACTTAACAAGAGCAAATACTGGTTCTTGTCAGTGTTGAAAAGTGTGTTTTATTGTCCTTGTCAACTTGATGAAAAACTTTCAACTTCAGAGGATGAAAAGAAGTCGATTTCGTCCTTTCAATATAAGCACGCAGGTCGATCCAGTTGAAAATGGACCCGTATAATAAAATCAATCACTCTTCTTTTGAGCACTTTGCAGCGGTTCAATTACAGCTCAAATTAAATCTGGATCCTTCTAGATATCAGATGACAAGTCCGTTGAAGTAGCTTCATTCAGGACCCAAACGGTGTGGTATTCGGTTTTTAGAAAAAAGGCCCAGCAGGAGGAAAAACCACCAAGTGTCGGATCGCAAAGAAGGCTATTGAAAAGCTGATTCTCCAAGTGTTGGGCTTGAAGTGGTCTTAGTTGAGCTTGTCAAGTGTCCATTCAGTAAAAGCAGCGACCAACCCAACCTGTTCAGCAAACAACTAGCCGCGCCAAGACCCTTGAATAGTTAAATACCAATAAAGATGACATCAGACTATAAGGTTGGAAGCCATCCATTATTTACATATTATTGTATATTAGTGATAATAACTGAAATATTTATAGGCTTACACTGATCAGGTACGCTTACTAAATGTATGTCAATATGGTTTAAAGAGGATAGCTATATGTCAGGTATATTTTTTCGAGCTAGTTCAATGAAAGTGGATACCACTTCTGCCGTCCTGTACTTCTGGCGTCGTCTCAGTGATCGTCAACGGACTTAGAGCCGGGTACACATCGCTACCTGTGAGTTGTGACTCTGTGAAAGGGGTCAGACTCTTTCATCTCCACCCTACTGCTACTTGACATCCTAAGGCCTGCAGTAAACCTGGTTGCACATCCGAGAAGGGTTTCCCAGAGTGTGCGGCCACGGGTCCCCTGCTGCGGGGTGGAAAGATGGATGGTTCACTGCACAAGTTGATTTTGTATAGATCCTTGTATACGTCTAGGATCTCTGAAACGGGGTTCTCCTTGAAGCGACACCTGTAAAGCACACCTTAAATTGCCCCGTCAAGTACCCCACATTACCCCACCCTCAGCGAGCCTGTTCAGGTAACCATTTACCTGTTGGCTTATCACACCTGCGCCCGTACTTCACTATTCAGAGGAGGACAGTTAAGTTCAGCCCCTCCCCCTTAGGGCCAATATCGCCATAGCAACAGCGCAGGCAACAAGCTGGCTTTGATCAGGCGCACTGACCCGTGCAGTCGCCATCCGGTTCAGATGTCGCAAGATGGGAGAAGCTTGGCTACAAAAGTGGGTAGAAGAATGATATGGGCAAAAGAGGGTGTAAAGTGAAGAAGGAGGGGATTGAGCAACCGGAGAGCGTCGAACTAGTGACCCGTAATGTGCTGGGTGAGCGAAGACGATGAGGTTTAAAGGTATTATCTTGCCAGGATACCCGCTCAACCGGAGCTGGGTAATTTGTCAGGGTGTGGTTGGCTCGGTAATCAGAGTCTGAAAAGCAGTGTTTAGCAAGAGGCCGCTGTCGGTACTTGTTATATCCAGGGTACCTGGAGGTGCAACAGGTGCAAGACAGATCGCCTCACTTTGTTCATACCTTAATACACACTTTTCAAGATATGAGAAAATATTCATGAAATTGGTTAGTGAAATTGAGCAAACTGCAGGTTGCCACTGTTGCGATTATAACATATTTCATGTCCATACAGGATAGAAAATGTTATCAGACCTGGTGCAATATATTAAGATCTTCAACCATATGAACATTGCTGAGGCTTCAAACATTAAAATAAAAGTGTCATGATTCGCGTCTTTATAAAGATGTAACTTAAAGTTTCAAGGAAATGACCTGCAATTACATGATAAACTATACTAGATGATCTAACAACACTAATGATAGATAATCTTTTAAAATTGGACCAGGACAGAAATGTCTAATTTGAGAAAGAGAAAATAGTCTAGGTAACCTGTTCTTGTTATTCAGATAAATTACACTGGCGTAGGGCGCCACATCGCAGGAATTGCTAGGATGGAGAGAAAGTGAAATTTGGTTTGCATGTCATTAGTGACGGTAGTAGTTATCCCCTGCCCCCCCCCCCCCCCCCCTTACCTACCTAATCAGCTATTAGCGATCCACGTGACATCTAGAGAGCGTTTGTCACAAACCTCCCCAGCCGGTAATTTATTTAATTTGCCGAGATTTTTGCGTTAATTAGATTCACAGGAATTGATTAATTGCTGCCTTGGTGGTGACCTTCTGAAGGAGGTTGAGTGTGAGTGTGGGTGTGCGCCGCCGGCTGGCCGGCGCCCGCCTGGCTCTAAAATTAGGGCTGGGCTGTGATCCCAAGAAAATGCCAGACTCCCGTTAGCAACAATCGGTGTTTGGAGTGTGAGTGGACATGTGATGGGGTTGTGGGGGGCGGGGGTTGTGAATTGACTGCCTCAAAAAATAATGCTAAATATAAAAAAACAACTAATCAATTCTCACATTACCTCGGTGTGTGAGGGTTTGTCCTCTGCTGTGATTTGGAGGCGACGCCAGCGCCACCGTCCTCTCTTATGTGGGACAAATTAGCAGGCCTGTGTTTTAGTGTTAATGAGACATTCTACACACTGATTATATTAATTGGCTATCGGCCGCCGTAAAGAAGATGACTGCTCGGAGCAGCTCCTTTCCCACAACCGCATCAGCCGACGCCCCCCTGTTGTCAATCTAGTGAGGATCTCATTCACTCGTCTTCTAATTTATCATGATTAAAGTTCCCTATTAAGCGCTCCCTTAAAGCCGGGATCTTTTTCCTTGTTTTATCTCCCAGAGCGACTACCTCTCATTACAACATGACGCCGGCGCTTTTTCCCTCGCCGCCTTCGTTTCAAAGTTAATTGTCATTTGCCGTCAAAAACCAAATTGCCAATAAAGGCTCCTAAATTGTGCAAGCCGCAAGGCATGGAAAACAACATCCCTGGCTGGCAGCTGAAATTGCATCATTGATTAAAAATTCATAAAGGTTTTTATGAGGATGGTGGCTTGGTTGGGGAGCTGTAGGCAGGGGGAGGGGAGAGGGAGCTGTAGAGGGGAGGGTGTCACTCTGGTGCGCCATCTCGCGGTGTGGTTTTGTCTTTAACTCCCCTGAGCTGCTCCCAGAGCTGCTCAGATAACAGCCCCGCGAGCTGTTCCCTTAGCAGCACGCCTAGTAATTAAACCAGGTTAAAAAAACAGCTTACAGTGTGCCCCGGTCCCTTCTCACACCCGCTTACTCTAACCAGTTACTCTACCTCACCCTCTCACTCTATCTCATCCCCTTTCCTTTTTCTCCACAATTGACCAAACTGCTTCCTTACTCACTCCCGTCATTCCTTCCTCCTCTTCCCTCATTCCTCCAGCCCTGTTCTCTCCCCGATCTTAGTCCCTATATACCCTCAGGGTCCGCTGGTCTCCTCGGTCTTTTCGAATAATTTGTATTACGCTTTCGTCACATTATGCTCTATTCTAGCCGTCATATCACGATTGCATCCAATATTGTGCTTTGCACATATCTTTTATCCTCTCTGTTCTTGTCTCCCCACCTCTCCCCATTTTCGCATTACCCCATAACGCACACCACGCCCCACGTACTTAATCACGGAGACCTCCCCACGCTCGGGGCTCGTGTGGGAATTCATTTACAGATCCAAAGTTTTTAAAGACCAGAGTCCCTCTCATCATATTGACCCCCAACCTCTTGCCCTTTTCTTTAATTTAATAATTGTTGTTCTGAATGCCCCTCATTGCTCCCTTCGACCTCTCCTCGGAGAACCGTAATGTGACTACTGGAGTTCAGTTCGGTCGTTTTTGACCTTTACGGAAAGCTGCACTTCTGCCGTGCCTGCGCATTTGGCCACATCTGAAGAATTGTGATTTTGTCCTTAATTCATTTTCGTCTCTTGATTGAAAAGGCCTGCAAACTTCCTCATCGCATTCTTTTTGTGCCTTCGTTGTTAAACAGATATGGGACTTTATGACTGAAGAGAGGGTTCTGTAATTGAAAGATCGGCGGCTAGTATTGGTTGTAAACGCCTAGTAACCACAGCAATCTCAGGAATAAATTTCTCTATGCGAACCGAAGAAAAATAAAAAGCAATCATTAGAATTAGCACAGACAGGCAGTTTATCATTATCGTGCCTGATGACAAAAATCAGGAAAGATAGTAAAAAACGACATTGCGATGGGAAGGCGACTTGCTGTGGCCACTTCTTATGATCTGAATTATTGTGATTGGAGACATGTGATTTTCTTAGCTCGCTGTGTTAAGAGATTCATGTGATGTGTATAGGAGGCAGACAGGCCATATGGCTATTCTTATCGCCAACAGAATTCCAATCTGCTGCTGCTGTCTCTGTTGGAAGTGAACAGACAAAAAACAGTAGCAGTCTACCGTGCATGCAATTGTGAATTCGTATTCTTATTGTTCAATGGAAAGGAAGCAATCGAATTGACAGAACCGTTTCGGGAGAGCAACAAAAAAGAGACGGGTCTACGGCACTATGAACACGATATTAAGTGGTGCTGCCAAGCCCCTAATGCAGTGGTGCCACCTAGTGTAAACCGCCGACACGACATCGCTGACTCTGATCGCTTTAGTCGTTCACTCGATCTCCTTTCTTTTATAGACCAGACCACAGACTGACCTTGGAGTGATGGGTGAGATATTATAACAGCGTTATGAATCGTGTTTGCAATAGAATACGGCGATTATGACCCACTGATAGAGTAACAAAGATTAGTGCAGTGACTTAGGGTTCATTGAAACACAGCTAATTCCAAATCCAGCCATCAATGAAAAAGGAACGACAAGACCCATTGGTTCCAATAGCAAGCTCATTTATGTCGTTTCTAACATCAGCTCACCTTTTTGTGGGATGTATCCTTATTAATCCTTGCCCCATAAACCTAATCTCTGTTTGGGAGACTGATTAAACCTAGTAAATTTATGTCTCGCCATTTTTTATCCGCTAATTTTTGCGTCAGTGCACATCTCCAGTCGGCCTAGTCGACGATCCCATTGTAGGCAAAAAGTATTTATTATGTGAGAGGAGATGAATCGGCCTGAGGAGGGGTGGAGGCGGCTGCAGCACTGTCTGGCAAGCGGTGATCCTAATAGGGCGAGATGCAGTGATACACTGTCAGTATCTCTATTTATTATTTCGCAGCCGCCTGTGCGACAGACTCGCCCGTTACGGCGAATAGCGGACGCGTATAAATCTGATTGCGTGTCCGGTGGCGCCCCTAGTGGCGGATCAGCGCGTGTCAAAACGGAATTACAACAAGGCACCCGTGCAATTTATCGAAGGCTTTAAAAAATAGAGAGAGGGAACCAATGGTGGCGAGGGGGGATGCAAATGCAGAGGCTCAAGGCAAAGGCAATTGAAGGCAAGTCGCCTCCGTGTAGAAATCCCAATCCCCTATTCACACCCTCGACCGATAGGCAGACAGCACTCTTGCGCTTCTGTGCACAACCTATCAGTCATTTCCATAAATGCAATTACCAGCTAATATCATTATAGGTGTTATAAAGAAAAGCTGGGCGGTGACAGTGGTGGCGAGCGGGGATTAGGATAAACCTCACCCCCTCCCGGATCCTGTATCCCCACCCACAGGGCCCTGCTTACCTCCCCTCCACCAGTAAGGCCCCTCTTAACCACTACCGACTACCCTGGATGGGGTGGAGTGACTGCTAGCTGTAGATGGTCCACGGTACAGAGGGATTTGGGAGAGTAGGGATAGGGGGTGGGGATTGTCAGGGGAAAAGGAAGGAATTAATGTGACAATTCCGCTTGCGGCCGGCGCGCCCGTCCCGCCATTTACAATTTTCCGCTAGCCGAGCAGCTCCCAGAAGCTGTCCATTTTACGGGACTGAAGGGGCCACGCCGTATTGGATTGTATTTGATGTGTGGGTATTGTGAGGGATCAGCGTCGGTGTCACGTGGGCACGAGGCACGTGGGGTCGTGAGTGGGTCAGCTGATAAATCAGGGCAATGAGGTAATACGGTTTACCAGGTGTGTGAGGCATTACTTCATAAGGAGCGACTCGGGGTCATACCAAAAAACCGTGTTGACGGAGCTCCACGCCTCTAGTGTGAAGCCCTCAGTGTGTGCGTGCGCATTCACTAATTGGAACAGGCATTGTAGCGTGTAGCCTCATGAGAGCATTGCTCAGTACAATTAAAGGATCCTCTTTGCACCCATTGTGTGATCAGAGATGTTTTATCACCTGCAATGGAAGTCCTTTATCCCATATACCGCTCTTGGGTTTCTCTTCTAACCAAGCTATAATGCTGCCCCCCTTCTTTAATTTTCAACCTTTGTTTAGTGCCATTAAGATTTAAATTTGTTCTTCTGTTTTTCGTTTACCTCCCCTGCCTGTCTTTCTCTCCCACCCCCTCACCCACTCTCCACCACCCTCTTCTCACATGCCCATCTCCGGCAGTGTTTTCCGCGCTGGAGTGATCAGCACTACTAATGCTCTGACAACGATTGCCGCAGAAACTGATTACATTCCGCAGTTCATTGATCCTCCTGCACCCGCTTCCCCTCAGATAAAACAAAAACAAACAAGAAAAAACATACAAAATAAAAAGAATCCCCCATTTGTGAGTTATGATGACAGCAGGCTTGCCGCCATTCCCCCTGAAGGTTGAGCGAGTGTGGCAGGGATAGAGAACGTGGGAGGGGGTTGGATGGAGTCCGCAGGGCTGGTGAGGTATTTAGTTGCAACCAGAGACTGCTACTGGTACTCTTCATGATATACATATAGGCCTACAGTAGATTACCACCAGCGCCTGCCGACAACAAGCGACACTAACAGCATTCACACTTTACCCTGATTGCAACACCAGGAGGAATGGTTCCTGACTCCTCCAGGGCAAATATGCCCCCTGTTCTACCCTCCTCTCCTCCTTTCTGGAGGGTGGGACGTATGTAGAGGAAGTAGTAAGCATGTGTGTATGTCACCTAGCACACCTACCCTTGTTTCTGATAACCGTACAGCTGTATCAGGTCCTAAGACTTCTTCAATACGAAGTGCTGAATTGAGGACACTGTAATAATAAGAACTATTCAATTAGGGGAGGGGGGGGGGGTTATAAATGAACACAAACTGGATGGGGATCGAAAGACAATTTGGATCCTGGTCTCGTTACCATAGTAACCGGGCAGTAAGGATGTACATGCGTGGGAAGGAATGGGTGTGTGGTGGTGACAGTGTTGGTCGGTATGGAGCTGGGGTGCGGTTGGCAAGCGGCAGGGTGTCGGGTAGGAGGTCGATAATAAGTAATTATCTCCGTGTTGTCCGGGCGCCCGTTAGGCGTAATCTGTGCGCGTTAGGCGTAATCGGCGCTAATAAATAGGATTTTCCGTAACCGTATCTGGCGCGGGGATGAAAGCTGTCCCTGATTGATGGAGGTAAACGTAAATGGGGATCTGATGCGCCATCAAGATGTAGCAGCCCCGTAACGCCGCGTGGCAGCAGAAAATGGAAACTTATCTAGAGCCACATCTGTGAGAAAACAATCCCCGCCGTCTTTCCAGCGATTATACGAAACATGGCTAGTCTTTTAATGGGAAATCTCCCATCCCCACAGTGCCATAGTTTCGGCGAGCCAGCAAAGCCCACGCTGCCTTTCATTCCATACTGCCGGGCGCAGTCTGAAATTACAAAAATGCACTTAGATAGAGTCTCTGCGGATTCATAGGGATCTCTGGGGGCTTTTATGCTGTTTCATATCATTGTACTTATTGAAATTGCAGAGATAGAGATAGAGTTTGGGAAATTGGCAAAAAGAGTTTAACAACGTAGCTGCTAGACCACAAACGCTGTGGGGCCTTTTAGTATAGGACTGTGCTGATTGATGTCAGAGCCGTGGGAAATCGTCGCATTTCGCGCACACAGGGGAGGGGGTAGGATGACAGTAGAGGAATCGCCTGCCTGTATATAGCGTTACGGTGTATTTATATAGACATAACGTTCTTTAACACCTATGGCAATTACCACGACTTTATCTACAGCCACAAAGTAAAAGCAATAAACCCCCAGCTGCCTTAGGTCGTTCAAAGGCAAAGAGACTTCTCCGATATACTGTGCACCGCACCCGGAGACATCATCCGCCAGCTTTTTCTTTGTCTAGACTGAAGCATAAAGGGAAGCTTGATGGGGATGGGGATATTAACTCATCAGGAAGTTCTCATTGGCTTCTTATCGGCGAGCTACAGTCAGTCTTTAAGATGGCTGCGTAGTAGAAAGGACTCTTTTGCTGCGTGTCTGACGCCTGAGGCGAGGTGCTACAAGGAATAAGTCTTCCCCCTTTTTTTTACTTAGTGGAAATTGAAGAACATGTACTCACCAAGGCAGATTGTTTCTCATCGTCAAGCCTCTACCCGGCACACCCCCTACGAGAGTGAGTCAATGTTATTTTATCACAGACCGCCTGTAATGAAATTTGCCTCTTGGAATGGCATTTAGATGAGAAGCCACACAGAGACCACGTTTAACGAGGCAAAAAGCAAGATGTAAGGACTTCAGGAATGGTGGATTAAAAAAAACGCAACACCGATCCTACAAAGAAAAATCAATGATAGGAAAATCAATATGCAGAATATCAGTCCGCTTAGCGGCAAGATTAGGTTTTTATCGCTCGGCTTATCCTCTGATATTAGCGCATATAAAGGACCTCATTTGGTTCAATTCGACTTTTTTGTATGCAATTCCCTTGGCTAGAGTTATTTTGTGTCACCAATGAGGCTGCCGGAGAGGTGGGTCAATAGAGCTATTCGCATACATCTCGGAGCTGGCATATTTCTTGGTCTCGAGTGGAAAGAAATATTTTTAATATTACAACCGATGTTTTATCCCACAGAGTGGCGCAGAAAAATGGGTAGTGTGGGGAAGAAAGCGCAAGCTCTATAATCTAGTCCGGTGATTGCTGGCGTGGTGCAGCGAAATGAATAGCAAAAAGTGGCTTCGCGTGTGGCTTCTGCAGAAGAGAATATTGATAGGATTGGCTTCTAGTGTTGAAGGGTGCCCGTCGGCTCACTTAAATCAAGTTGAAGAAGGCATGGACTCGTTCTGCTCGCCTTTGAAGAGAGCGCTGAACAAGCGATGGCAAGTTTATGAAAAGGTTGACTTTAGATTAAAGCAACCTTCAGGTGGACTATTAACTTTTCTTAAGCTTTCTTGCTTCTGAGGATTTGCACGAGATTGTGCAAGCTTATCCTAGAGCTAACCTTTCTTAACCGGAGACGAGATTCATTACGGGAAAGTGAAGAGGATTACTAGATCGTTTCCTAGTTCTTAGTATACAGCTAGATTTAGCAGCGAAAATGTAGAAGTTAATATCTAGTAGTGCGGGATCGTGTTCTTAGTCTTAAAGAGATCAGAGTCTGATCTCTGGTCGTCTTCAATGAGGCCAATCTCAATTTAAGATTACCCTAGGGTGATCTCGACAAACTGGGTTCTTGGGGTCAATTGAAATTGCCTCGCAAGTGGGGGTGACCTCTAGATCCTCCTCCAAAGGCCGGTCACTAAGGACTAGATCTAGGGCAATCGCACTGATGGCCAACTCAGAAACTATCAAGGTTATTTACATTGTAGGTCAAGCGTGCCTACCATTGGGTGTTATTCGAAATTGGTGAGAACTTGCCTCTGACGATAGGGAGTGGGTAAAAGGCAGGCATTCAGAGTGAGTGAAATGGTGATTTACAGTTGGCAGGGAGTCCGGTCTTATGGGCCCTGTAGCCCCCACCGCCCGGGGAAATGATGATGTAAACCCTCCCTAAGTGAGGCGTAGGGCCGCCCGGCGGGCCACCGCCGCCTGAGTGGCCAATGAGCTCTGTGTCACTCTAATCGACGCCAGGGGTCGCCAGCAGCGACAAATTGAATGAAAAGGCAACGGCGATTGTCGGTTGTTCTGCCATCGACGGTAGGGCTTCCTCTTCCCCGCTTTGCTCCTCTCTCTCTCTCTCTCTCTCTCTGGTCCTCCAGGGTTGGTGGTCAGTGCCCACGCCCTACCCCCAGTGAATAGGGGCAAATTGACAGCGGGCGTTATTAATCATTAAGCCTATTTGGGCGGCCACAATGCGGCTGTTTGAGTTGGACCGCTCAACAGGAAAAGCGGCGCAATGGAGCCGGGCGTAATGATTGCTCGGCCGCTAATAGCGTTAAAGGCCGACAAAAATCGATGGCGCCTGGGCATCCGTCCTCATTGGACGAGTGTAAAGGATACGGCGGCGGGGCCTGGTAATTATCGCTAATACAGAAATATAGAGCTTAGATTGGTGTGTAATGGGTGTTTGTGACCGGCCTGGACAGAGCCCGGCCGGTCAGCGACGGGCGAGCAGTTTACTGCTACTCACTGGACTGGGCTCACAAGAGTGTGTGTAGGGCTGGGGTATCATGCCTGGCTGGGTTTGAGATGTAGGCGATTGACTGGCTTTTATGGCTTCTGACGCAAGCCTTGCTAAATGTTAGCCTTGTAGCTCTTTAATCTGACCTGTTTGGCTCCTACCGTTTGGCTTCCTGACCTTGGCTTCTGCTAAAAGTGTTGTTGCACTTGACCCTAAAACATAGCATTTGACATGTGGCTTCCCATTTGACAGATGTGGCTTCTAATGCTTTCAGTCCAGCACTTGGGTCTCTGCTGAAATGGCTTCTTACAATCATACAATAAATTGTTTCTTGAAACCTGTTCTTAAAGGAACGTATCCGTATGCCCAAGAGATATTTCAACTTATGTTTATCTATATTATAAATTTCTGTCCTTCTTTGAAAAAAGCTTCAGGAAAAATATTTTATTCAATATCATTTTGTGAACAAAACCTAAGGTCCCATGATATTTATGTTTCTTTGTTCATAGTCAGTGTCTCTTGAAAACAAATGCCAATTCTTATCTATCTGGTCCAACAAAAGCATTGTATCCACAGACATCACCGTACTAACATACAGACCATCAGATTGATTTTCTTCCCTGAATAGAAGTTGGTAAAATACTCTACAGCCTTGCCTCGCTCTGCAGGGCACCGGCGATGGGATTTGGAGGTGCTCAAGGGGATCGGCGCGACATGGAGCTTTTATGTTCAGGGGGGAGAAAAAACGGAGATGGCTGGGTGTTTGGGAAGAAAAACTACCCCAAAGCCCAACTGACCACATGATCCTTGCGGTCGACTGACCAGATTCACAGCGGCTAAAGATCAGCGGCCACATCCCACCGCCCTGGCCTTACTAACACCCCTAACACCCCCGTCCTCGCTCCGCCCACCCTCCCACCGTCGTCGCCGCCCTAGCCGCCGCCATCGGGCAGGATGCCTATAGCCCACCAAAGCTGCGCTATCTAAGTGGATTACAACTTCACCGGCCACCACTAGGTGTCAGTCCTGACATCCATTTCCCACGCCGGAAGCGTGTGGCGCGCCCTAGCGGAGCCTAGCGGAGCGTAGTGTGCCGGAGGGATTGGACCCCCGCCGCTCCCCCTTCCCACCCCGTACCCAAAGCCACCATCGATCTGCCCAACACGGAGCAACGACCAGAGCGCCACCACCCGCCCGTCCCCCACGCTACCCGTCAGCGGTCACCACCAGAGCGCGCCACTACTGACAGCGCCACCAACGGCAATAGCGGGAACACATTTACTCCTGCTGCTTGGGGGCAAATCCTTTGATTCCTAAATGGATCCTCAACACTGCTCGTCTGGAGACGTACACGATTTAGGAACCTGTCAGGCAGCCTTGCTGCTTTGCCCTGTACAGTCTACTGACTCTAGGGGGACCTCCCCCCTACCTCCCCATCTACGCTGCAAACACTGCGATTGAAAAACGAGCAAATTTCCCCATGTCCCTACTCCGCCCCGAGCACGCCCGAGTAATTCCATTTATGCTGTAGCTGGAGGGATGCATTGCCGGGCGTATTATTTTCTTGTATTTGTTTCCCTCCCCACCCTCACCCCATACCTCTCTGTTTTTATTTCCTTTCCAGGCGATTGGTGGTCCCGCCCCCGGAGAGCTGCGTGATTTTATTGTGTGCTCTAGGCGTAGAGCAGCTCGGAACAGCTCGCAGTAGGAATACGCAGCGGCGAATATTTATGACTTTGACTTCGTTTTTCCTCACTCAGGATTGTGCTACTTGGACACTTGGTTACTTGGGTTGAGAGTTCATGATATTAGACCATAGAGACATTGTAGATCGGAAGTGTGGGTGGAATGACAGTATGACTTCCATGACAGAGGCCTACAAATATAACAAACTAAATGTGATAACGTTTTCTAACTTGAATGATGATATCAACTACTTTTTTTTAATTACATTCAGTTAGCTCCATGCACGAGAGGTGCCTTGTATCATGTTTATCAGACATTAACGATTGAAGATGTCCCCTTTCGTTGATAAGTGACACCCCATGTCACCTGGGGAGGATATGCCGCAGGTGTCATTGGATCATGGATGTAGAGGGGATGATAAAAGACCTGCTCTTAACGACTCACAGCTGCTCACGGCCTGCTTCGTGCGGGTCGCCCTTGTTCACTTGTCGTGAGAAGATGGTGTTGTAAGTGGACGCCCACCTCCTGTACCCCGCTTTGTGGGTGAGCCGTGCGCCCCTGCTATACACCAGGATCGCGTGCCTCCACCCCGATGAAAACTTAACATGGCCCCCGCACGGACTTTGAGCAGTGTGTCGGTGGGGGTGATAACCCGACGCCCTGGCGCGCGGCCGCCTCATGTAACGTCTCACGTTGGTATGAGACGCCTTTAGGCGGTGTGACCCGACCCCCGCGCGGTACACGACGCCCGCTGTCGCCCGGCGCCCACTGGAGGAGGGAGTGGAGGGAGACCGGGCGGGACCCGCTCCAGGGCGAGATGGCCATTTCGCATGAAGAGACACCAGGCGATGGGAAAAGATCAAGGAGCGCCGACGTGTTACCATAGTGACACGTCGCCGACACTTCAAAGAGCGCATGCGCGAGAAGCGCAGCGTCCCCCGACGTGACCCAGCATTAATTAGGTCACGGAGACGCTGTAGGCGGTTGCGTGGCAACAACGTCGTCCGGAGAAGGGGTGGGGCGGTGAAGGATTACCATGGCAACGCAGGTTATCGCTCGGTGTCATGGCAACGGTGGGATGAAAGCGAGGCCGGCTAGGATAGGGGTCAAAGGTCAGCCACGCCTCCTGGGCTTAAGGTGAATCACCCGCACCGGATCACGTGACCACCTGGAGGAGGTTTTAAGAGCCTTACGTGCTCTAAGTTACCATAGCAACGTTCTACCCCATACGCCCCTCACGCCAATCTCCCACCCTGTCTATCCACAGCGACAGAAGAGCGATGGGGTCGCGCAGGCATTGCCAGATATTCTCCCCTTTAAGGTCGTGTTATCCCCAAGATCTGAGCTGCCAGCGCTTGGGGGCGACTGAAGGATCGTAAATGGAGAAGCCGTTTTTCCTGGTGCCAAATGGAATCTCTGAAGATGTCTTCAGGTCGGAGTTAGAGTAGGAAAGGAAGGAGAGGGTAACTTTGTGTGAAGACAAAAGGCGGGCAATCAATGCAGATAAGTTATCCCCGTGAAGGGTTAGTATTTACTAAGTTAACAAGAAATTAAAATCGATCTCCATGCAGCATGAGATAGTATCTGACTTTGACTGGATTTTCCATAAAATTATTCTACGATCCTTGATAAAAATTTGTAGTAGGCGTTACTTTCTTTTATTGCGATGTTAACAATTGTCATTATTCTAAAAAAAACCCTACTCTTTGCCGCGCGTTTTTATTTAAAGGTCGCTTGTACACGCTTCTTAAATCAGGGTTGAATGGGGCAGCAGTTCACATCCTTTGTTTTCCGTTGTTTTTATTGTCTTTGGTTGGCAAAGTGGTTATCATGACCCGATGGAATCGTCAGACGGCGACACGCATATGCGGTCACTGGCTATGGAGGCGTTTTTTATACAGAGAAAGAAGATTTTCTGTATGTCTTATGCAGGCCCTAGTCCAAACCCCGACCAATATATCATAACCCGCCCATCCCCTTTCCCCCAAACCCGTCGTCATACATCAACCCAGCGTAGCGGGGGCAGCACACTTCCGGCATCATTAATGCGCCACCTGGCGGGACCCCTTGGGAGCGGAGAAAACAGTGAAGGATATCTTGTTAGAGTTGTAACAGCCCCTGCGTCTGTTGCAAGGTGGGAATTTTATGTCGGGCAGGTGAGGACCTAAACACATAGGTGCTTAGTGTAATACTTTGCGTGGGTTATTTTGTCAGTGTCTATGTGTGAGGTAGAATACTGATTTGTCAATGGTTATTCAGAGTACAGTGGTGGTACAACATGGAGTTGCTCTATACAGAAGCAATGTTTGAGTGCATTCAGTTCTCCTCCTATGTTAGAGCAGTTGTAGTATATAAAAATATCGGACTGTGTCGGGGATATATAGAGAGTAGTATACACAAACTAGGGTATAGTGATGGTTGCATCCTAAGGATTCTCTCTTGCTCCCTTTAATATTTTTTTAACAAATAGTTTCCTACATGCGCTCAATTAAACGCAGTGTGTGTGACTATCTATCCAGGCATTAATAAGTTTTTCATAGGCTGCGAATAAAAAAAAGCCGATGTCGTATGTAACGCAATGACGAAAGACGCACACAAAGTAATCTCGACACTCGGCGGAGCAATCCGTTTTTTCTCCTTTCATGTTCCTTTTTTACCGCCTCGTTTTTCCGCTTTCCAGGCAGACCATATCTCCTCCGTGTACCTTCCCACAGCGGCCTCCACATCCTGCCTCCCGGCGACCCCCTGGCGTTGCCATGACAACAGTAGCTTCCGAGGGTGTGATGATCTGTAGCCAAGGCGTGGCGTGCCCCCTTAGCAACGCGCCGTGCCAGCCGGCAGATAATACGTTTACAGCTATCTGCTCATCAGCGGCAAATTTGCAGCTAATTTATGAGCACTTAGCGGCCGGGCGGTGCCCCACGGGCGGGCACCGCGCCGTTCCGCCCCGTCCCCCGCGGGCCGCCTTGCCTTCCGGAATGTAAATGTGACATCATAGACAGTTGCTTACCGCGTCGTATTAAAGGCTGTAAATGGACCTTTAGGGAGGCTCGGCCTATATGTACGGAGAGGGAAATACAAGCGGTCTCTAGCGTGCACGTGGGCACACCGCCGCGCCGCATTGTACGACTGTAAATTGCCCTTAAGCCACGCCGAGCGGCTGTAGACAGCGGGCGGTACACGGCGGGGCGGTACGCCGCGCGGCGACGCGCCGACTGTAAAGTGGCTCTAAGGGGGCGGCGCGGACGGCACGCCGAGGGCTGCCCCGGCTGATCAGGTGCGGGGCGGCGGCCATAAATATGCGACCGGCGTCGCTTTAGTGCCCTGCCGCCGGGGTGGGCCCCGCCGGACAAATACCGGGGGGCACTGGGGGGATTTCCGGTAATGGCCGGCGTCATTTAGGGTCCATCCCTTTAGGGGCCTCCCGGGAGTCGTGTACGAGGCGCCGGGAGCTGAGGCCACTCCAGCCGAGAATACTAATGCCTGTCTTAAAGCGCCAGCGCGCCGGACACCAGCAAACCACCCTGCCCTTTGACATTCACAGGGCGGGTCGCTGGTATCCACCGCGTTTGGATACCTTTAAGGTTGACTTGTAAATATCCACGATATTCAGGTTAAGGCTGAGGCTGAATAGGATGAGACAAAGACACGAATGACCACAATATTTTGTCTTTATTCCACCAGCAGTTTTAATGATAGGCAGTAAATTTCTCTTCTTTTAAAAGGTTATTTAAACGAAACAAAAAGATATCAGTTTTCATATTCGATATTTTGCCTTTCTTTCTTTCATCCCACACCCACTTCTTTCCCACAACTTTGAATCAATAGACTGCGCTTCAATCTGTTCCATTTGCACTCGTATTTTTTGTCTCTGGATATTATCGATAAAACTTTATCTCTACCGCCATCAGCTTGTATGCATTGCCACAGCTAAACACTTTCCACTAACCGATCACTGTGTTCCCCTGACTTTAATATTTGGAACTTTGAAAAATGGAGTCGTGGTTTATTCATCTATGGACTAAGTGCAGTAAGCCAAAAAGTGGTAATAAAGAAAAGTGGTAACGGTAACCATCCATGCACCTCAGGCGAATCAATGTCAGACTGATTTGGTAATTTGTGTTACCCGACCTGAGTAAATGCATCGGCAAATCACGTCCGCGCATGTGCGAGTCCCACCGCTACCGCCCTCCGGTGGCATGGGGGAGGATTTATGACAAATATTAGTCGTTTGGCCACCTGTGTGTTTTACATCGGAGTTTCAGTGGGACGCCTATTGAGCTAGGCCTATCATTTTACCGGTGCCAGAATAAATGCTTGTCGGGAGCCACCACCCTATTGGTCTGGAGGGATGGTGATGGTGGGGGTTGTGGGGTTGGAGAAGGGTGGAGGTGGGATCGGAGATTGATGCATACAAAAAGTGCTGCAGGCCACCCCACCTCCACGCCCATCCTTCGGTTTGTGTTCGTGTGTGTTCAGCAGCAACAAGGCTGGGAAAATCAGACCAAGCTTCGATACGTGTAAAGTGAGAGCAATGGGCAGTGGAGGAAGAGGTAGGACTCTCCAAACACGACTATGATCTGTCATCTCATTTTTGGTCATGGGGGTTTGTGGGTATTAAGAAAGTGGTCTATTTTACGATCGGTTATATCTGTGTTATTCAACATGATGTGAGAAGGAATATAGAAGAAGGATAGGCCTATCGTATATTGGTGAAGTTTCTGTGGAATGGCTGGAAGAAATTACTGTGGTGTTATTATTGTAGGATTAAATGTGCCTTTTTAGGAACAGTATATATTACCTTATTTTATTATAATGTCAGCATAACACCAGACAGGCATGCCTCATTATCATTGACACAGTGTCTAAACACTCCTTGGCTCACACGCCAAAGCGCCCTTCCTTCTTTCCCCATTACCGACCAATACCAACCTCCACGAGCACACCACCAAACACACGTGTTGTTTGCGGTGCCATCTGGAAGCACCCTGAGAATAATGCTCTCCCCGTGATAACCACATCGGACCGCAAATGGGCGTGGGTGGCCGTCTGTGTGTGCGCAGCGCTCCACGCAGTGAGCTTGTAATACGAGATAATACAGGTAATAGGACGTCCACACCCCCTTCCCCTTGTCCCCCAGGGACAACACCTGAGGTATTGGCCTGGTCGGGGTAATGGACTTGGCACAACGATCCTTCCCTCTCTCCCTCCCTCCCTCTCACCCACCCACCTTCCCACTAACCACATCCCCCGTGCCCCATTTCCATGCCAAATATCCTCTGCAAGGGACACTGCCGTATGCGGGCCGTCAAACATCTTGCCTTTGTGTCCACTGGAGATCTTGATAGGTGCGAGAAGGACTCGCTCTACTGTATTGGCACCTGTCTCCATCTATTCGAATTGTCCAGCATTTCTAGATCAGTGTTGTTGGTGAGTGTGGTTTAGTAATGAACAATAGCGAGTCTTCCCTTCCCCAAGTTTGAGAGACTCATAACACATGTGGTACAGATCGAATTGAGGTATCAAATAACAGATTTGGCCACCCGACTCGTCTAAGGTGTTGTGATATACAGAAACATCTCCGAATAGAAAGACAATAAGATGGCTGTACAACAACAATAGAGAAAAACCAAAGAAGAAATTGTTTCTCTGATATGGCTTTGAAGGTACAGACCCGATGGAACATGAAAGGGCACAAATACAGCATCTCTTTTATTTCGTATGTTCATTTTTATTTCAATTAAATGCTGTTGGGTTACTTCTGTATTTTTGATTTTTGTGTAGCGATCGAAGAACGCCGACTAAGAAGCGCACATCTAACACAAAATCGATATAAAACTTCTAGAGAGATAACCAGCGCATGCGTGTAGACGTAAACGCCCAAAGAGAGTAAAAGGAAGGCTATTTGTCGAGGAAGAGTGAAAAAAAGCTAAGAAATGGTTTGGAGTCAGACCTTAGGCTTAGAGACAGCGCCACAAAGGCACTCATGGTTTAAAGCGTCCTTCACGTAGCGACTGTGCATCCCCTCCATTTGCTTTGCGTGCTAAAGTTATAGTTAAGGCCACTTAAAAGCTCCAGGGACCAAAGCCTTCGCTGCTGGCCTCAAACATAAGTTATAAAGACACATTAGTGCCTTCTGTGACCGAAATCCTTCCGGATGAAAAATTAAACCGAGCTAAGATGGCATACAAGTGGCGTGAACAAAGGGTTGTTTCTACCTGACTTGTGTTGCCACCATTTACTTCTTTTGGGTCTTTGTTTCAAGCTATTACTCTGATAATGTACCTCGTCAAATGTAACAATTGTACCTTCAATGTACTCCTAGAGAGCTTTCTTCTTTTTAGACCATTTTAGTCGCAGCGATACAGCAGAATACAATTTCATATGGACATAGTGTGCTACCTGATTTTGTTTCAATTTGGATAAATGTATAGTGTTCATCAGTATCATTCATTTTACTCTTTCTTCTGTTGATTAGAAAGGTTTGCTTTTACGGTTGTATGTAACATG
This sequence comes from Alentia gelatinosa, assembly GCA_950022655.1. Lineage (NCBI taxonomy): Eukaryota > Metazoa > Annelida > Polychaeta > Phyllodocida > Polynoidae > Alentia > Alentia gelatinosa. The sequence goes on along the minus strand of OX465587.1, from coordinate 46,054,861 downwards.
ATTGTAATCCTTTAGTTTTTCGAAATTCATTTTATTCACTTTACTTACAGATTCAGCCAGGACCTGTCAGGCCACAGCCACATCAACATCCTGGACAACATTTATTCCCACACCATCATCAACAACACCATCATCCACAACAATCACAACCACAGCATCAACAGCATCAGCCATCAGAAGACGTTGTCGATAAAAAGCCTTCCCTTAGCCAACTCCAACAAAACGGACCAAGCCACTGTGACCGATCCTTTTACCACGACCGGCCTAACGAGGTATGTCACCCATATTCTCTTACTTCTTCCCTCCTAGAAATATCTGTAAGGTTTCACCCTCTATACCACAAACTATAGAGAAGAACAATATGTTTATTTCCTTCAGCAGTAATATGATGCAAAATTTCTATTTCACAGCTGATTTACTGGGAAAGATATAGGTTAGTTCTTAGATGCAATACATGAAAACCCAAGTCGTGCCATTGAGTTTTCGTACTTGGTACTCACAAAAAGATCATGAGACAGGGTTGAAAAAGTTGCCTAACCCTCCTTCTTCCACGAGCACAGCAATCAATACGATCCATTCACAAAAGCACAAACTTACTAGAAAGCCATAAACTAATGCCAGTCGGAACTTCGTCGAATTAACATGCCCTCTCTGTCAACACCGCTGATGCTGAGGCCACAATCAACAAGAAAACCCACTTGGGAGTGGAGGATGGGCTTTTCTGCACTTGTCATCCATACCGGGCCCTGCTCTGCCAGTCAGTGATGCAGGATGACAAGAAGAATCCTTGTGGCGCTGTGCAGCTGTCGAGCCTGTCGGATGTAGTTCCATGGATTTCTCCACCAATTGTCATACACCATTGTGGTCCGGGTTCTCCACCAGTGTTGGAAGAGATGGGTCGCCTAGCGCGCGTTCCTGGCGCTGCCTGCAATGCCCGCATTACCATCACAGCCGCCTTTTGGTGTCTTTATATGAGAGTAATAGGGCTGTGAATAGACCATTCGAGTGATGAAATGAGAGTTGTCACTGACAAACTACTGGCTTTCCTATTTTAGGATAGCTTAGTTAACGTGGCATCTAGGTCTTTGCCTATATATCCCCTTTTAGCTTAATTTATTGAGTCTTTGATTTGTATGACGCAGTCCACACGTAATTAGATATTGTTCCATGATATTCCATAATACTAATAGAAATATTTTAGACCATAACAATACAGGTGTAACTCTACCCTCACTCTACCCGTGAATCTAACCTCCCCATGGTTTAATCATTATGCATTTTCGAGGTTTGCCCATTCTAAGAACCTAACATTTATTTGAGTAAAGGGGAGGGGGTGCTGTGCTCAGTACTGACTATTGACCGCCTCCAACCTCCGCCCCGAGAAGAGACCTGATATGTGGCGCCCTCTCGTGGCGATTGATCGCGGTGGCTAATGGCGTCGGCGCTAATCGCCGGTATTGGGGGTGGCGGCGCGGCGGCGCGGACATACCGGCCGCACTTTACCTCTCGTTCATCACCGCTTTATTTACTCAGCGTCCGCCATTGACCGCGCGAGACGCCCTGAGTGTACTCGGCGCCGGAAGTGGCGGATCGGGTTGCCGACCGATCGCCCACGACCTGTCACCGGCGTCTCGGCCCGGAAGGACGCCGATCGGGGGGTTGGTCGGGGGTGGGGGTAAGTAGGGGAGGGCGGCCGGTGGGTGGGTCGTCGCCACTGAGAAGCTCGCATGGTTACGGTACCGCCCTCCCGCACCTAGTGACCACCCTGCGTCTTGACCACCCGAGATTACCGATGGCATTTCCGGTGGCATCGATTGGCGGCGGGGCGAGGCAGCCGTCGGCGGCTCTGAGCATCCAGATCGAATCTCATTAGACGCCTCAATGGGCCCGCCTCCCCAGCTGAAGCCACCCCGACTCCCACCCACACCTCCTCCCCGAGACTCGCTGATCCGTAGCACTTTGGTAGGTGGCGTCTGCCCCCAGGCCCTAGCAGCGACACGAGCGCACCCTGGTGGCAACGTGCCGTGAAAGCGGCGGCTGATTGTTGTGGGAAATACCACCGGAGATTTATCTCTATTGATAGGAACGGACTGGTGCTGCCTGGATAGAAACGCCAGTCAGTGAGAAGGAGGTTGGGTGGTTTCTACAGTCATCCCCATAAGTACACTCTCCTATAAAATATGGCTCGTGTATCTCTCACTGAATTTTTACTTAAGTTAAAGTATGGCCCTGATTTCAGTAAGTACTGGTGTTCTTACAGCCTTCAGGATGTAGATGTCACAAGCACCCGCAATGTTGTTAGCCCTACAGGCTACAACTGTGAACTCACTGTAATCATGTGCCTCATTGGTTAGATGAGACACAAGCTTCTATTGGCTGTGTCTCATTTAGACACGCTGGTCACGTGATCACTACGATTTCCCCCCCGAGGGACGTGGCCCTCAATTACCACCAGATCAACTTACCGTCAATCCCGAGGCCGTGTCACATGACCCCCGCCACTTCCGGTCACGTGGCCCCAGATGCTAATGGTCACATGACGTTTCTCGATCTACTGGTGGTGGCCATTGCTAGGCAGCGACCGGAAATTGGACATCGGCCATTTTGTCGGTCTGATTCAAGGCGTGGTTGATCCGGCTTACTGTGTGTGATATCTATTTGCCCAGAGAGCCGTTGGCTGAGGGGAGGGTGGGGTGAGTGGTTTGAATAATGTATCTGAGCGGTTACTGTCCGTTTCAACTACTGTGGCCCCGTAGCGCCTATTCAGTACTGAGATTGAGCCTGTGGCACCAGAGCAGCGCCAGAGCAAGTGTCCGCCGGAAAGGCATGCCATCAGCAGGCCCCCTAGCGGCTGTTATCACTGTCAGTGACGTCACGCCCCGTGGCGACCCCCAGCGGTGGTTATCGCCGGTCGTCGCGTCGGATTTATCGTCGCAGGGTGGCGCGCTGGTCGCGTAATTCGCGCGGGGAGCGGTCGTTACTGCCACCAGAGGTCGCGGCGGAGGGCCGGCGCCGCCACAAAGGACTGCCATCATTCGGCTCACACTCGGTCGGCGATCGATCCGGCGTCGCCCATTTGCGACAATGACAATACGGCGCGCGGCCTAATGAATAGGCGATAGCGACGAGGCCGCGTAAAACGACCTGGTGCGCGCCGATCATTATCGTCGACGCCGCCGTTTGCGGCTGGCAGTGGGAGACCACCACCTCCAGCACCTATCACCACCCCACCGACCCACCCTCCTCCTCTACACACACAACACGTGCATGCATTGCTCGTATAGTTGGGAACACGACAAATTTTGCCGTGTTTACTTTTTTCCAGAGAAGATTAAACTCTGTGACCGTCTTAAATTAACAGAGTTCTTTATCTTCTCTGATAGCCGTAACTATTAACCCAACATAACTTACTCATGTACCTAGTTAATCAATCCCAAATTGAAATCTTGATGGACTTTCTAACGAACACAACGGCTTTAAAACAGACGAGCATCGTTCTGTCTGCTGCTCTGTATTCGTCCTCGGTCGCAGTCATACGTGGCAGGGCCCAGTCGTAGTGGTCGTAGTGCCAGGCCGTGATCGTGAGTCAGAGTGATTGGTTTACAGGATTATGACGGCCCATACACTCTCGTAATGAGTCGGCGATGAATTTAATAAGCGCCATTGGCCGCCATACACACCAGGTGCCCGTTTCTGGTCGCATGCGACGTGGCGCTGCATGCGGTGCTCCACCTGGTGTGATTCGCCCCACGGAGACAAGCCATGTGGACATGGTCCCGAGCAAATACAGGGGCGTAGTTCGTGCATGCGCATGTCCTATTCTAGTTCCGGCGGCGCATGCGCGGTAGGTGGGGGAGTACACTGAAGCGGCCAACCTTATAGCGGTATGTAAGGGCAGCAGCGTCCAGTGACAAGGTAAACAGCAAGTGCAATGAATGCAGATTGCCTCATATTAAGGTGCAGGTTTTATGTTGTTCTCCTGCGTGTCGTCTGTCTGGGTCCTCTTCTCAATCCGCCTACAACTCCCCACGCTTAGCCTAGACTGAGGAGCGCCCCATGCACACATCCACAGACACATACATGGCCCACGCTCATAGCTCTCTGCCCACGCCCAAGGTGGTGGTACATTATAAAATACCACAAACCCACACCACGTTGTACGTATGGCGACTGGCTCCCCGCGGGGAAGCAGCGCAGGCGGTCGTGAATCATTGCGCATGTCCCGAGTGTGCCTTTACTGGGCCCTTCCGGTGATAGGCCCCACAACCTGAATGCCGCCTTTAACGGCGACGCAGTGGGCGCCTCCAGGTGGCAGCTCCGTCAATTTCCCATGATTCACACACCATTTCGTTCTCCAAGCAGAGTCTCTCAGAGGGTGACAACCTTGCTCCTGGCAATGCTTTAATTCTTTTTCCGAGCACAACGCTCACTTTCTATGGTAACCTTTTATATATTTCAATTGATACTCCTATAGACGAAGGTTTATGGTGTTATTTTATTCACAAACCTAACGACAAATAATTCACCGGAACATCCAGCAGTCTGTACGATTTCTGTTCTAACCCCCTTTGTTACCTATCCACATAACTTTCGTCTTCTTAACATTTATTTTTAGTTTATTCTCTAGTGCCAGCTTTCCATATTATTTAAATCTGGTTTCACTCTAATTAAGATTTCTCTTGACGTTACGGGAACAATGTGTTTTAATGTTTCAGGATAACATAATCAAATCAGGGAAAAAACTGACAATACATATATATTTCAGCTACATGTATTAGATATTCATGATTATACAGTGTGGAATGTTTCACAACATAATCGTCCTGTCATGCCTGAGTAAAATACACAGGCAAATACTTATATATTCAGAAAACGCCCGACAGAAAAAGAAAGCCATCCTGCATGAAATATTCATGTATTTACCAAAGGTTCAGATGGTTGGCGACGGAGGGGAAACATTAGAACAGTATTGTTAACAGTTCTAAAAGTTCCTACCGCTTTAAACATTTTAATCTCGTGCTACTTTCGGTAAAAAACAGCACACAGAGTATTGATAATGTTAGGATATAAAAAAAGGCCCTAACAGCCTACCTGCCGACCTTATTGTCAGTATTTGTCCATCTGTTTCATGTCAGACTCGGTTAAAATTCATGGTCATGTTTTAATTTTTTATGGCTTTGCGTTTTACAGGGGAGCACGCATCCAAGTTCTGGGCCTGGCTACATGGTGAGTAGATGCCTCTTTATTGCATGCCTTTTGCGAGCCGCTCGCATGGCCCTGGGCCGCTGGCGAATCTACTCAGTATATTGGAGGGTGTCAGGGAAGCTGTGTATTTATTGCATGTCTATGACAATGTCTCCATTGAAAATCTCTTGGTCAGAGGCCGGAGGCTCCATGAAAAAAACCACAAATATCACATGCCACTGCCGTAAATGGTATTACAATGAATTAGACAGTAGGCGTTTCTCTTTGAATATAATCGCCCATTTATAGATAAGATTGCAATTCAGATGGCTTAGCAGCTTTCAATTACCGAAAGATATCAGATCAGTATAAGTAAATTAGACAAACCAGAATCACCACAACACACACACGGACATGTATATAAATATGATGTTGTATTAGAATTTGTAAACGACCATTAAGACAGGCGAGGTTCAGGATTATAGATATGCTAGGTTCAGAATTATAAATAAACTAGCTTTGAATGTAGATATTTTGTGCTACGGTAATCATTTTAGTATGTTATAAAAATGATGTTATAGCTGTATATGGCATGACTCATTCTGCATCAGATAAATACTCCTTTCAATTCCCTTATGGTATAAAGAAGATAAACATTGACAGCCCGATGTTGCATCATGCATATTATTGGCCCATAGCGGTGTTTTTAGGTAACTGGGTAATGACAGTTGAAACTGATTTAACCGCCATAGCTAGCAGTACATCACTTGTTTTTGAGCCGCATGTACAATCCACGAGCAGCTGAGAGCAGTGTTAGAGCAGCTCAGAACGGCTCCGTGTTAATCAGCACACACCAGGCTCGGCATCCTAAATCTGGCGTGGACAGAGAGGACAGGGGGTAGGTGGGATTAGGTTCCTGGGGCTTTGAACCTGAGAGCGTGTACTTGCTGACACGCACATTACTCCCCGTGCCACCCCGCCCCAAGCACACCCTACACGCCCCCAAGCCACCACCACCATCACCACCACCACCACATTGCCATCCCCCACCACTACCACCACCTCCTCACACTACACAGGCCACGGGCATTACCACATAATCTGATGCAACATAAAACGGAACAGATGAAAGACGGCGGCCAAATTGAATGAACAAAGCAATTTGTTCAATTTGGCGTTGTCTGATTTGGCGGGCGGCGGTAAGAGGTGGCACCCGGGGGTGTTGTTGGCGGGGCTGGCGCTGCACACTGGCCGGGATCCATACCTCACAGGTGACACACGCGCCGTGTTATTCACCCCCACATGCCAACAAACGCCTCGTAAATCTTACCTACTCTGGAGGCTTTTTGAACTGTTGAAAACCAGTTAAGGTTTTCACTTTTAACCTATCAGCAACGCCGTTTTTTTATAATCGCCTTGAAAATAGGTCTGTGGATATTTATTGACCTGTGCTGCTTTGAAAGGCAGTTATCACTCTACACCAAGTTTGCAGGTGATGAGAGAAGTAAAGGGGGTGCTGTCTATTGGGAAGGACAATTTGCTGATTTTTCCCTAATGCAAGGGATTCGGTGTATACATCAATCCACCTGCGTGCAGACCATTGCTGCTATATAAACATCATTGAATTAGAATCAATTCCCACGGTAAACCTTCGGGAATACACCATCAGGACTACAGGCAACTATGTGGGGCCTTCATGGTGCCATCATTAGTACGGGGTGTAGACGTGAGCCAGAAAATTGAATATAAAGAAACCTGATAGAACCCCCCCCCCCCCCCCCCAGTCTTAGCAGGCGTTATTTTTGTTTCTTTTATTACATTATACTCGTTTATTTATACTGACCATAGCTCAGCCTCTTTTTGCTGGTGCAGTCTCCTCCGTTACATTAGATTGGCTCATTTCAATGGGATCAAGATAATCTCATCCATTGTCACTCATTTTTCAATATAATTTATATACACAATCATAGGTTATATTGAACTGGTTATAAAATTAACTAGTCTGGTATATCACCATGCATTAAACAAAGAATAATAGTCCACCTAGTTTATAACAATAGTAGGTGCATATATCTAAGTAATTACAGTTTATATGTAAAAAACAACAACTTTGGCCACAGAGGAATAAGTGTTGATTTGCCAATCATCAAATATCTATTGGGTGATCAAGAGTGCTCCTTTGGTTTTGTGAATATCTAATATCCCTGATCAATTAAGTATCTATTCAAACTCGTATTCTGATTTTCTATTAAGATGAGTGCCCAAGTCTCGATGAAACTCTGCCCAGTACCATATGCTCTCCCTGTGCGGTATACAGCTGTATGGGACATGTGAGCATCTTGGTATTTTTTGTCGTGATCTCTCCCATCTCGTGTTGCGGTCGCCATTTCTGCACTTTTTGCCGATTGGCGCCGCTAAAGTAAGAGGTGGATATCTGTCCCGGCTGAAAGTCACGTGATGTGGACGCGGCGTCACGTGACCGTCCCATATCGCGTGCGGTCGGTTGGAGGCTCAAGCTGATTGGTCGGTGTCTAAATCAGTTGGCCGCCTGTCGGTGAGCCTGCCGCCTTACCCAACGAGGTGTGAGTTGTGCGAAGGGAGTGTTAGTGTTAGTTCAGGGCGTGTGGGAGTTAAATATCGCCTGCTCCAGATCAAGTTGAAATGGATGCATGATCTCCCCACTCCTCCCCTCCTCCATTCTTCTCACGTATCATGATATTACATGACAGATAGCAGTTTACACGCCGTTGATAACTTCTCCAATGAAAATTTAGTAATTGGAATCAATGCCGAGCAATATCTATATCAGTATTGGTAAGGTATCAAGTTCTCCTCCTATATCCGTGCTGTGCTCAAACACATGTTTGAGTATGATTGTATAGGTTAAGTTCGTGTCTAAAGGTTATGGTGATTTTCTCTTATTGCCTTACCTGAAAGCTCGCCCTTTGGAATCAGATTGTCCATATTAATCACAAGCGGCGACCTCTAGATGCAGTAACTGAGCCGCCCTGCTTGCCCGTCACGCACTTTCTATATTGCATTTGTCGCTGGGATAATAAAGCCGAATGCAACACGATACGGTGTCGCCCCCTTACGGCGCACGGAGGAGTAACAGGCAATAGGCCGCTCAATAATGCATGGCCAGAAAGCTATGTTGTTATGGGCAGATCATAGCCGGACTGTGGCCATCGCGTGCTGAGTCATTTGGGAGGGGTGGAGGTGGGTGTAAGTAGTACACCGAGATGTCGCATGTATCCTGGCTACAGAGCCCGTGTGTTGTACAATCTTTCTGCCATCAGTGTGGCACTTGGAGCCATATTACTGTGGTGACCACCAGTGACAGTGTACCGCTCCAAGGGTGTACAGGTCATGAGTTGATATGGGTGGCCATTTGTTGATGGGCCCCTTTAAGACTTAAATACTAGAGCAGAGTGGCTCAGTGGCATCATGGCCGACTACAGATCCTGTAGCCCCTTGTTTAAAGCTTGACCGTACCTCTGTGTTTCTCTGCTCGCATGTTGCCCTGATATCTTACGTATACTGTCCTGATAAACATGGCCCCGGCCAGTGTTTTAGCCTCAGAACACCCTGGATTCTAACCGTGGGCAATCGGTTTGATGTGGTAGCCTACTGGGGCTTCAGTATTCCAGAAGATTGTTTTATGTTACCTGGGGTGAAAGATTGTCGCCACCAATACTCTTATCACGCTGACCTTAGGGTATTACAGTGCTTAATCATTTAGATCGTCAGACACGCAAGCTAGAGATAATCCATACGACATAAATAGAGCAATTGGCCGGTACAAGGGAAGGCATTAGATTAGCATCTATAGGGTTATCACGCTTGTACCAGTGGAGGGGAGCCACAGACGGATCCCTATGGAAAGCCATGCATCAATATCGTGAATAAGTTACATAGACCAGCTAGATATAAAGTGCTTACCAAACTTCTTGCCGGTAATATAGATCATAAAGCTCATCCGTATATCCGTATATCAAGAGAGCCGCTTATATATATGCAATAAAGGGATAAGTTTAATCAATCGAAATCTGATATCTGTGATAGGAATTCTTATGCGTGAAGTATTGATTTACTCTGTGTACAATTTCGTGACCAATCTTAAGAAACTGGATGAGTAATAATCAAAGTCATAAATATACTGGTACAGTCTATACTGGCACTTATATACATGTGGATACAGGATATTGGATAACTAGGATTTATCAGTTCCTCATTGTACATGAGTCTGGTTTCTATACTCAGCTATGTTTCACTTTCAATCGTCCCGCATAGAGTTTCCTGTCATATCGACACAATTCAAAATTTGACTATTCATCATAATTTCTTGATGATTATCTAGATATACGTTCCACCTTTGTTGAAGACCACTATAGTTCGCAGACTATAGCTCTTTGTTATGGGGTTTCTCAGTCTTTTGGATGGAAGCATAACAAAGAGCATTGCACAATTCATCTTTCGTTGAGAAGAAAAATGATTGTGCCTTAAAGACATTGACATGCGAAATCGGATTATCAAACACTGAACAAATGAGAAGATGTCCCCTTTTAACATTTCCCCAATAACAAACGGCAGGAAAGACAATACATCAAATCGCCTTATAAACTAAAGTGCAGGCTTATGATTGAGATCTTTTCCATTAAAGCAGGCAGTGCCGAACAGAGACAACAGCACACAGACACACGCGGAGTGTATGATTGAGGGGACAATGGCGGTGTATGTGTGAGGTGGGGAGAAGAAGGAGGGCGATTATGTTACCATGGTAACAGAATGAGTCGGGTCTGCAGTGGCACTTCCCATCAAGCAGGGATGTACGGGGATCAGTGGATGTGGGTGATGGATTATCAGATTTAGATGGATTATCGCACGCTCCCATCTCCTAATGCAGTGTAGTGTGGTGCCCTGCCGGCCTCGCTCCACCGAAGCCCCCCGTGTAATGTCTGGGACGTGAATCCACAACAGAGAATGCTGATACTGTTCACTAGGTCTGATAGAACTGCCCATCATCTATAGGTAGTGGAGCTGTTGTGGAGAGCAAGGTTCAGAGCAACTATACAGTGACGTCTAATCCATAGGAGTTAGTCAAAATGTTGTAGTTGGAATACTGTTTCTGGAGTTTTTGTAAAAAGTTTCATTTCAGTTACACTTGGCTAGATAGGGTTTTCTATCTGCTCACTAACTTTTGTTTTGATGAACAATTTTCAAGCAAAGCAAATGGAAATGACCAGATTTACTTTAAGAACCAGTTTTCCACCGTCTTTCCCCCCTGGTCAGCAGGCCTCAGCACTTACAAGCATGTGGGCCCATATAGACTTGATGATGTATTAACCTCAGTAACAACGTCATTAACATGACGTATGATGGAGCATGCCTTTTGATTTGTGGGTGACTTAAGGCCTGATGACTTTACGGTGACGTAGACATACGACGCGTCAGGACTCCGGATGAGGACTTAAAAAAGGCAATAAATTATCGACTTGTACCAATTCTTTCGTGCAAATTGCCGGCAGTATTGAATACCAGCAACATATGCTTGCATACATCCCTCCCTCTTCTTAGCGTATCATGAGAATACCACCCCAGAATCTTTACTCCATTGGTGTCTGGTATCAACATCATGTAAATTACATAACCTACTTCTGCTAGTCCTTCAATAGAAGTGCAACAGGTCATGGTGAATAGGAGATGAATTAAAGAGCTCCTGTCCTGCCTCGGTGATAAAACACCAGATATGTTGTGTGGATTGAGCCAGACTCATTTCAATCTAAAGTGACAGGTTGACATAAATTGTGATGGTGTTTGGAATATGATCAGTTGAGAGAGACCACTTGTATATCTCCTGACGACAGGGCGTGGCGTCAAGTGGCTGTGGCAAGGAGTTGGCATGTTGGCGGGTAGGTCAGTGCTCTGAGCTGCTCATATCAGACAGGTATGCATATAGGACTCACTCACACCTGCTCGCACCCACTCAGACCGGCTCCCCGCCGCTGGGACCCCTCGACAGGTGCCCGGGAGCGAGGCGCGGGTTGCCGGCCGACGGCTGGAGGAGGTCTCTCAGGGAGGTGTTCATAAACACTGTGCTCCCCCTCACTTCTCCTGCCCGCCCTATCATAGCCTGCTATAGAGCCGCCCCTCTCATCCTCCAGTGGCACACACTCTCTATGCTCCAGGCTTCGACCCTGGAGACCTCTCCATGGTGGCGCTCCTCTTTCCAGGCGACGCGCGAGTGGCTCGGTTCTGCTGCCATGGAAACAGGACCTTTTCAGTCGCGTCTCCATAGCAACGCCAGCCGATTCCGATGCGGCGCGCGCAATCCCGGGGCTGTAATACCGCGGACGGCCGCCAGACGTCCCCAGTGTCGTGCTGTTAGGCTATAGACGCGGGCTGGTCTCAGTATCCTCTGTATACAGACCCCCGCCGGGTCTATTTAATCAGGTCGCCTTTATTTCTTTACCTCTGCCTTGTCTGCCTTCCCCCATTGCCCTTTACGATGATAACATTATTACTGCTATTCCTTTTTATTACCGTCACTATTGCGGCCCTCTGAGGGACTTCCGCTCCTTGCCTCGCTTCTCTTAGTTTTCTTTTCCCAACACGGCCGCCAGCTCTGGAGGTCTTGAACCCAATCACGATTATCGTCAGTCTGTAGGGATTGATAGGCAGCCGACGGGTAACCAGCAGCAGAATCACGCTGGTGCTTGGCGCTTACCTTTGTCCTGTAGCGGGACGGACGAGTGACAGCGGCGTTAGATGAGGCGGTGGGGTGTTTTAGTGACGACCACCCTCACTCTTTTACCCCATCCGTCAAACGACCAGATCCCGACCCATCCATGTCAACTCCACCTCCTATATACGTCACGAGGGCTTCACAGTTGCCGCTCGTTTCATAGACAACCTACTAAGATCTAGGATGGGCTCTTCACGATAAAACTGCTTCTAATTGGGGGTGCAGGCACCCATCCTCAGTCAGTCTCACACCAGCACACTGTGAGTGATCCCCGTTGATCCAGATAAGTCAGCCAGAGGGTTATCTCTCGGGTAACCACAACTTTGCGATCACTACCGCCAGTGGGTTATATATTGTTGGGTGTAGCTTATCGGGTTTTAGGCAATGGCGCTGTCCGCTTTCAGATTCAAATCTCGTCTCTTTTATCTCTAGCAGTGAAAATTGTAGCGCTTATATTTCCTTATTTTTAAGGTCTTTGAAATGAGATACTGGGTTCTCCAAATGCTCCATTAAACAATATTTAATTGTATCTATCTGTTCCTTTTTTGTATATGTCAAATTTCAATTTTTTTTCTTAGGTAAGGTGTTAGCCATACTTGTGAATGAAGTAGTTATATGTAAAAGATGCATTCTTTCAGCTGAAACGCTAGTCTTTAGAGGAAAAGCCTGAATTAAAATTAGCAATTGTCACCATCAACGATTCTCCGCTCTGGCAACGGTAGGTTAAAGTTTAAAGAGAAATCTTCACGATTCTCTGCCGTTTGTCGTATTTAAAGATCTTTCTTTGAAAGGGGTTTTTCATGCCGAAGGTTCTTAAGGAACACTTCCCGTGGATGAAGTTCCTTTGGAGTCCCTGAACAGTGGATTTTAAAAAGGGAGAGAAAGAAAGACATTTCTTTAGGCAGTGCAGGGAGTAACACAAATTCCCCAGTAAGGACTCAGAGTTTTACTGAAGCCAGATAAACGTGCTCGAAGCGGGGATTAAATCATATCAAACAGATGACGTGCGTGAGAGATGCGAGACAGAAATAATACCTCAGCCTGGTATCTGTTGTAACCTCCAACACTCCCACCTCTGGCTACAAGAAAAAATAAGACGCAAAAAGACACAAAATGGATAACTGCGGTCGTGCGGCGCCTCCAGTGGTCAATTTCGCTACGTGATTGGTCTTTTAAATTGAATGGTTTTCTTATTACGAGTTCAGAATTTTCTTTTTCACGTTTTCATTTTTTTATGGTCGCCCCACTTGTTTCTTCACCAGTTTATGGTTCTTCTTGACGGCGGGGGCTGTTACTGGAGTCGCATTGGGAAACAGGGGTGTGTTAGATGGGAAGGAAGCGGTAATGGGGGTAAAGGCAGACGTAGTGGAGGTGTCACAGGGTGGCTACAGGAGATATTAAAGGAACCTAAGAAGGTATTAAGGGATCATAAAGCTTGCATTGGGTGTAATGAGGCAGGCGTGGAAGGATCAAAGACCAGGTTCACTACACAGGTGTGTCATCAGGCCTGCCCTGCGTGTGTACCCGCCGCGGGGCATTAACCCGTCAAACTTACCTGTTACCGTGGCCACCAATAACACTTCTGATGGAAAGAAATATTTCAGAAATTCCTGATCAGGGACCTCACAATTCCCAGCCAAGGTCTTACGATCATCTTGAAGTATGGAAGATAATAACAGGAAGGCATGAATACATATCTAAGCTATTGATTTATCGACACCATAGGTGTTTTTCCAGGTAGATTCAAGGTGTGAATGGGAGTGGAAAAGTTGGCGTCTGAATTGCAGTCGCTAAGGGTGAGCCGCCAAGGGTTACCGATCGCTATGACTTCTCCCATGGCGACCGGTTCAGTGACCATTAAGGTGTCGCACCTCGACTTCCGATGTTGATTTCCTCACCTGGCGCCGGTTTGCCTTTGATGTCGCGTCGCCATCGATCTCGTGTACCTGGCGAGACGTCAGGTGTCGGCTGAGGTAGGGGAGGGTGCCAGAGGGGCATGCACTGCCTCAGGTGACTGGGCGTGAGATGAGGGGAGAGGGTGCTTGTGGGAGGGGTCGTCCCTGTGTACACGTGTTATTCCTCATACAAAAAGAGGAAGAAATGCCATGATCTAAGATCTGTGATTAGGTGTGTGTGGATTTTTACGACAGCAGTTCCTTAAGCTTTAAACAGAAAGCACTAGTTATCGGTATTGGTTATTTTTCTTGTGGGTGTAATTCATATCATAATGGCCTCTTCAAAGCACCTGCCCGCATGGACATCTATGAATATTTATATCCAATGCGAGTTTTCCCTGTCTTAAGGATGTGTTTTAACTGCCACATGTGTGTTCTTTATTGTCAATCTTTTGAAGTGTTGGTTTTTCTCTCAATGCGATATTTATTTCTTTTCTTTTGCATTCATTTCAGTATGTTGATTTTTGTCATTCTGTATCTAACTGAATGTCATTCTCCTCCATTCCCACATTTCTCTACGAGATAACGGTACAAAGAACATGCGCTTTGTCGTGTGGGATCAGAAGCACAACTAGGTGTATTGTAAATCCTTGGGCCGAACCATCTATCAATACTGTCGGCTTTTGGCACCTATTGCCCTGGGCTGGTAATCTATGACGGTTTGTATTAAGGTTGGAATGACAGAGCCACAGGGGGATCAAAGCCTTCTTTGTTTTGATCAAAGGCCAAAAGGCGAGATGCAGAGGCTTGGATAGGCGAAAGGTAGCCAGGAATAGAGTAAATGTGTGTAGTAGGGTGATCCAAGGCTGACTTAAGAGCTTGGGCTCAGGTGAGTGTTAAGACCTGATCATTCTCACGAGCCGCTGGATCACCGGATCACAAAGGCAGCTGTTCAGAGATCAAAGCTTAATCCAAACCTTGTGAAGACCTAGATTATCTAAATTCTGTCTTTGTCAAGTCTTCAGAGACTGGATTCAAACGTAGATTCACATTGTTATTGCCTTCGATTAGCAATAGACGCTGCTACCTTAAGGGAGTTTGTATTTAGAACCAAGCAGCCCCTTAAAAGAACCTCCAATTGCTCCAGCAAACTGGAAGGGGTGTAACCAGCGCGATATAGATTAACTGCAATCTTGCCGTGAAAGCCTTCAAATCCTAAATAACAGAAACTTGAGAGATGGAAATTACAAAAAAAGGTGAAAATAAGCGCCTAGTAAGTCCCTGTCGTCTTTGAGAAGCCAAGTCATTGGCGTTGATTCATAGTCTGCCCGTTGGGAGTGTAGAAATTTAGACGGATGATTTTTGTCGTCTGCCGAGAAATGAAAGTGGCCCCGATGATGTAAAATGGCGGGAAACTGTTGGCTTGCCGACGGTAACGATTATCTGTCATTAGGAGTGGCCGTCACCGACGGACGCTGATAGGCAATCTCCACGCTGTCAATGGTCTCTTGGCGTCGAGAACTGCCAACGAGAGCACCCCCTCTGGCGGAGAAAAAATGGGAAAACGAAAGCTGATAAGGCATAGGGGAACGATGGGGGTGTGTGAGGTAGGATGAAGAGGGAGAGGATAGGTGAGGATTGCAGAGAGGGAGTGGTGGCGTTGAGGGAGGGCGCAAAAGAGGGTGGATTGCAGTGGTGGCGGTGGAGGAGGAAAAGCGCGAGCTCGAGTGGCGGGAGAGACCGATAGCGTAAAAATTGTCGTCTGGATCTCGATGTCAGCTCAAACAAAATGATTACCACGCCAATTGGTCAAAAACGCGGCGTCGAGAGAGGGGAGAAGGAGGAGTGCGGAGGGAGAGCGCAGGGAGAAGGGAGAGCTGTGGATGAGTGGGATCACGAGGAGCTTGTAATGGGAAGGCAGAGTGAAGGCAACATGGCAACGAGTGGTGTCACTCAGGGCGTCTCGAACGCAGCACAGCCACGTGACTGGCTCGAGCCTCGTTGTGGATTGAACCAGGCGGTGGCACTCTCTGGCGGCAGAAGAGAGCATAGTGCCTCCTTGTGGTCGGGGGCGGGGGTAAAGGCAAGGGGGGCACTTACCCTTGTAGTCGTTTATAGGGGCTTGTTGAGTGTCAGAGGCTGTAGGCCCAGGGGCCAGTCAGAGTAGGGGGTGGAGCGTGGGTGGTGGCTGTAGAAGCAGTCGCTGAGGCGGCAGTTATGTGGTAGTCCCCTTTCAGGCCACTCTCTCCTTGGCCGCAAACCACTGCTGCAAAATGCCCATCAGTAAGGCAGGCAGGCCCGACGGGAAATAGACCGCCTCTCGTGGTACGCCCGACAAACAATTGAAACTGGGAGAAGCCCTCCCTTATTCCCTCCTCCGCTCCCGACTCCGTGCTCTGCGCACTGAACACCACTATTGAGCCCTGACCGCATACCCCCTCCCCAGCCAGCAACTTTACCACCCACCTAACTCCCATGGCCCTGCCTCAAGCACAGCCAAGAAGCCCATTTTCTACATGGCTTCCATTCTCCTTTCAAAGTCGGGTGGGGATAAGGTTTTTCATCAGTCAAGCTGAAGGCTGTAGGTCAGATTCTTTTCAAATCAGTTCTTTTATTTGGCGAATGTTCTTGGTGAGGTGCAGGGGGCAAGTCCGTTATGTTAGCGGTTGGTCTTGTTAGTTTTGCTTATCCCAGGGTCTGCTTCAGGACACTCGGTGGTGGGTTCATGAGATTCGCTTGTGGCTTCGGAAAAAAAATGGATCTTTTCAACAGTGTGGCTTCTTCCCGCGGAACAGTAAAAACATGGCGTTTCCTGCATTGCCTGTGGGTGAAATTAAGGTAAATACGACCGGCTCCCGGCACTACATTGCCCGTGGAATGTGCTTAAACCGGGAGGTTTTAGTGAACCAGATGGAATGGCTTCTGGCGCACTTTATTAAACCCAAAACCAGAGCTCAAAACCTGCTCATAACATAAATAGCCACCCGAAGAAGATACAACATAAAAGAGCATGGCACATAGTTGGCACTTTAGGGTAAAAATAGCCTCAATATTGGCGAATCGGTTGCTTTTGTTTGTCGTATTGAATATGTTTTAGACCCCACCTATGATTCATTCGGAGATAATTCAGATGGCTTCTTTTGGGAACAGTTCGGAGATGAGAAAACTTCTTTTTGCACTTAACATTTGAAACATCCACATGTTTTTACCTGCATGCTGCAGAGTGAAATTCACTTTCATTTGAGAAAGAAACGGAGTTTTTAACAATGTGACAGATGAGATTCAGTCTCTTTTGGTAGTTTTATAAGTGAGACTCCGATTTCACTAAATTACTGAAGAACATGGCTTCCCTTTCCCCTTTGTCGGAGAAGAAGCCATTTCTCGCGTTCATGACTTTCTCGTCTTGTTTTTAGTACCAACTCTGTGGCTTATGTGTGACACACGCACTGCTCTCCCTGCTGTATCTCCAATTCCCTGATGTTATGAGAATAAATTGAAATCAAAGCGATGCCTTTCACTGCAATTCGCCAAGGCAGTCGTCTTTCATTGCATTCGTCACCAGACCCCAAACATCTGTCTCTCCCACCATTTCTACCCACCGATACCACACACACCCATGTCCCCCTCATTCATTTCCTGTCCCTGTATTGATTAGGATTTCTACCAGGAGATATTGTTATATCAACCGTTTAGCCGGGGAGATTAGAAACCGCTGTGCCGAGCCATGTAGCAGTAATTGGAGGCGTCCCCGCGTCAAAGCTGTAAAAACAAGTGTAAGGTAGCAAGCAGACGACAATTTCATGGAAAGGAAGCCTACTCTAAGCAACGCGCGTGTCGATCGTTTTACCAATAAACCGCGGGGATATTGATGTGTTAGAAGGGGATGCAAGCGCGGGCGTTGCTACTTCCCTGAACAATGGCGTCGTCAGCTACAACTACACCAGCAGTTACACCACAACGATGAATCATTTTTTTCCACATTACATTCATTTCCCATGTCAGTCCAGCTTGCTGAAAAAGTGCTGCATACCATATGTTGTCCTACTTTTCTCAGTCAACTGCCGTTTGAGATGCCGGAATTATTATGGAAAGTGGGGGATTTGATATAGAGGACTTACGAAATGATGTTTAAAGCTTTATTTCTTGATGTTTGTTAGAATATATATAGAAACCACTAAAAGGAAACGGGAATGGTCGCGATCTTGTCTGCATTATCACCTCATCCCACATACATTTTGATTTCTTTTTTCATAGTAAGCAGGTTTAATGAGAAGAATGTAACTAGATATGTGTTTGCATCAAGGTGGCAAATTCTCTTGTTGCGTGTGAGTCACTGCTGGGCTGTACAGAAACAAAGTACGACTACCTATCGCCTTTTTAACCTGACGTCTGTCATGTCAGTTACTGAGTGACAAGGGTCCACGGTTAGGCACCTCTCCATCACCGCACGACAAGTCTGGGCAAGGTAGATGCTGCCCAGGTGTTGCACAGGTAAATGCAGGTGAGAAGGGGGCACAGCGGGCTATCCTTTAGGGTGATCTCCAGGTGTTAAGTGACACAATAATTCATCTAGAATTCGGGTTAACCCCTTCGCTTGTATTTCGCACCGAGAGAATCGTAATCCTTATATTCCTAAAGAATATGATTTTATGAACCAACGCAGTCCACAGATGATATTTCAGCCTCAACCAATGCGTTCTTGCAGAGTTATTTGCTATTTGATGTTCATTTGGTCTGTAGATATTAACACTAAAAGGACGGCGGATCTATTCTTTGAGGGCGTCAAGGATATGCGCTCTTTTGTTCAATATTTCATCTTGCACTCAATAGAGTGTCAGTGGTAGTGGTCATACCCCAACCCCACTTACCCCGTTCCTCCCTGGACTGCTCATCAGTAGGACACCTGGGTCCCGGCCTTAAACACTGACCAGGCTTCATTCTAACAGCTCTGTCACTAAGACGGCCGTGAGCACAGTTATTGGCCAACCAACAAAAAGAGGTAAAAGGCTGTATTTTCTAATTTGACCAATTTGTGGCCGGCGCAGGCAACACCATTCTTCCCGACGTGCTGTGCGGCTGACAACTGACAGGGCCAATCAGGCGGCGCCTTAGTACTACCGTTCGAGGCGCACCGCCAATGAGTAGGCATTTTACAGCTGCCGTTTGGGTTGCTCTGCCAATCAGGGGACGTGTAGTAAATGTGCCAGGGGGGGAGTGTTGCTAGAGTGTAGGTAGGACGCCGCTGTGCGAGTTACAGGGAGGCAGTCAACCCTCTAAAGTAAATGAAATTATTTGAAATTAATTTATCAAACTGACATAATGTGTTTATTCTTATTTAGAAAAGGGAAAATGATTGTGCCCCTAGAATAATGATTATATTTGCTTAAAGAAACATTTGATGCTGTGATTCATCTCCTATGAAGTAGGCCCCTATGGCTTTACAATCGGACGTGGTATGCTGTTAATATGACAACGAAGTCTCGTCTCAATGAGAATCGCGGGATAATTTCTTACAATTGGTTTCTGTTTATGCGGTCCATTAACAACATTGTCCTAACTTTGCAACTGATGTCAGCTTCATGAGAGGGTAGGCATTGACTCGTTCTGTCATGGTTGGAGGCGACTTGTGTATTCCTCTTTTCTGATCCTCAAAGACATCACCATGGTTCAATTTTCCCTTTGTCAATCGAAGAAATTCCTTTTACACCTTTGTGGCTTGGATACTTTTGCGAATAAAGCTTCATACATTATCCCACACAGCGAACAAATGATGTCTTCTTATTATCAGCCCCCTTGCACATTACGTCACACGGGTAGCTCTATAGGTACGGAGGATAAGATGAGGAAAAAGCATTTGATGAAAGACGTATCTGAATGGCCTCCAATTATTACTAATGTCTCCTTGCCTGTGCGTTCGTTCAACAAAGGGTGGGCGATATTAGGGGACATTTAACGAGAAGATCGCATTGTGCTGTAATGGCCGTGGGATTGCCGTACTACATCGTTGTCACTGTGACTGTCGCAAAAGGTATAAAGAAGCATTGGCCTGGCGCGAAGTAAAATACACATTGATGCTATTGATAACTAAAGTAAAAGCTGGTGAGATTACGATTTAATGGAATACATATCGCCACAGCAGAAAGAGGGCGGGAGAAGGAAGGCGATGAAAGAGAGGTAGCAGCAACAATGCTGTGGGGATGGGGATGGAAAAAGTTGCGGGAGGGGAATGAAAAAACATTACCACCACCAGAACACTAAATTCACTACTAATGTTGCTTTGTAGTTCCCTCCAGCAAGTTTTTTCCGCTTTCCCGTCACTCGCCACAGTAGATAGAAGAAGGCAATTTGTGGACGCACACGGGGAAGGGGAAAAAGTTGATAAATAAAGAGGAGTCGCTTTGCTGGGATTTTTTCTCTGCCCGCGACGTTATATATGGGAGCTAAATGAATGCTATGGTGTCATTAGGCAGTTTGCGGCGAGGAAGACGGAGGGGCGGCTGCAGCGCTGGGCGGTGGGGCTGGCGATCAACGCGTCCATACGGGCCGATTCCGTTTTTCCCTGGGCTTATCAATTAGGCGCGATATACCATAATGAAGGGAGGAGTCGTGCTGACGCGATTTGTCATCGCCCTGCTAAATTATTGTGCCATCACGCACCACCGCCGAGTAATCAAAGCAAATTGGAGTTTATTTCTTAATGCGGCCGCAGCGCGTCGCCGAGATCCATCATTAAATTGATATTCATTCGCCGAGTGTTAGTTCTGATAAATTATTTATCGCCCGACAGAGCATCCGACTCTATGCGCCCGCCATGGTTTAGTGTTTTCTCTCCTTGTGTTTTTTTAACGTGTGTGCCTCCCCTTCCGTCCTTTCGTGTGTAATTCTTTCTTTTGCTTTTTTATCTTCCTCCCGCATCATCGCTTCAATGGGTTTTTAACGCCTTGCAATTAGACCCAGTCGGAGGCGATTGCGTTTTATTAACAAACCAACGCGTGTAAAAATACAACTCCCGCGGCTAAATGAATGGAGGAGCCGTAGGGAAGCGCCCGCCTGCTCGCCCGTCGGCTAAAAACACCCTGCCTCGGCATGGACACATTTTGAGGTAGCGGAAGGGGCATTGTAACTTGGGACGAGGTGTGTTTTCTCGTCGGCGTTTCCTGAGGTTGGCTGTGGCGTGGGTGGTGTCGGATGCGATAAACCGTCAAATACCGTGATGGTTTATTTATCGGGATCCGCGAAATGGAGTAATTACCTTGTATGCAGGGACAGCATACAAATTATTCCTAAGTAAATCCGGCAGTTATTAGCGACACCAATCTGGTATGACACTGTTGGTGATAGCGCAGGCAGAGCATTAAGAAAATATGCTCCTCACTCTGCCTTGGTTGTGGGCTGTCATGCTGAGATGAAAAAGGAGGTCCCATTTAGTTTTTGTCTAATTAACAGGGGTAATTAATAGGGATGATAGTGGAATGAAACGACTACCTGTAACAAGAAATAAGCTTCCAATAAACAACTAAAAAGCAGGATTTGCATCTCGACTATGCAAAGGAAGACACATTCGCCCTTTCACGCCCCAACCTCCTACTTCTTTCTTTCTCTTCGCTGTCATCCCTTGTCCCTGATACCATAGTAATATCTCCTCTCTTGTATTTTACCTTTGGTGAATAGTGAAATGGGCGACATTTTTGCAACTCGTCTCCCTTCCTTATTGTAGGATGCAAGAGAATTGTTTGTGGAATGCTTGACGGGTGATTGGCCACGTGGAAATGTAAAGCGCCAACTTTAGACAATCTAAAAGGGAGAACATGTAATAAGTGATAAAAAATGATTTTGAATGGAAGAGTTGAGGACAACAAGGTTGATGAATCGTTGGTACCGCCATTAGAATCAAATTTGGATAAAGATATGAATATATTCGTCAGTCATGTTTTCAAATGATATTGTCTATAGCCGATGCCTCTTAAAGAAAAGACAGCATTGATAAAAATACATCTCAATGTATCTGAGGCATCTGATTGAATGCTTATGCTCTGTATGTTTGTAAGTTGTAGGATAACTTAAACTAAAGCCGTGACTAAAATCTTAGGTAAAGCGTAAACAAATTTCACTGTAACATCGATGGAAAAAGAAGAGACTATCCATCACATTAATGTCATAATAAAGCTTCAGTCAGGCTTACTACTTTGTATTTATGCATATCCACCGTTGCCTCCCATTCTGTCGTACAGTCTGCCCTGTTGCATATATATACATTCGTATTGCAGTGTAGCGAATGCCTAGTCCTATTCACACTACTGGAGTGTCACTGCATGCAGGATTTTGATGTTTCTATGTGCTCGTCGGAATCAACTCCTGCTTTAATGTGACTCACACAAAATACACTCACACAAACGCAGCCTAGCGATGCACACTCGTTTGTGTATATGTTGTACATATACGTCCCTAAGTGCAGTCCCACAGGCATCAGTCAGCCCATACCGAAATCCGCATAGATCGACGTCTCTGTTAATGCGTGGAGTGGAACTTTTGTATTTGTCAATGCTGCCTATTACCAGATGCCACGACTGGCGAGCCGCTGTAATGTGGCTATATATAAGCACCAATATACAGTCTATTAATTGAGCGCTGTCTGGTTGGGGAGGGAGGGGGTTTGCAGGGAGGGAGGACTAAAATGTCATGGGTTGATTTGGAGCATGATGTGTGTGTGTGTGATGTGTGTACATCGTGTTCGGCTGAGGTACACAGGTCTGGTTTTAACGTCGACAGTTAAAGGGTACGTGTTGACGTGCCTACGGGCAGGATCCGCACAGCTCAAGGGAACAACAAGGGATGATTGGATAATTAAAGAGCAATTAAAGTGCTCTGTAATTAAGGAGAGAAGATACAAAAGCTACCCAGTCATATAAAAAAGGGTAGAATGAGATAGATATAAGAGAGGATGAGTAGATTAATCAATTTCTGATATTCGTATGTTATTGACGGGTTCATCGACCAGCGATGCGTAAGAGGCCCGAGTAAGTAGTAAGCACTATAGGAAGATGTCACTGCTTAGTAATTTACTAGACAGTGTATAGTCACAGAGAATTAATTCTAGATGATATGCTGTGGACTGATGAAGATATCAACACTATAGGAGAATGCACATAGCTCGGTCAATGATGGACTTATTCTAGGCCTGTATAGATGAAAGGAGGCCCGATTGTGCTGCTCCAGTGAGCATCTCACAGAGAATCTGAAATGAAGGAATTCAGCCAAGTGTAGGTTATCTTGATCTGATATTGAGAGGGATACAGAGCAGCTCACACTCCTCATATTCCGGATCACTTGCCTATGATAAACATGCTGCCCTTTCAGTAGATGGATTTCTGGTGCCCCATATCCACAGAGCTCATTAGAATTTCATAGTTGCTTGACATTTACTTTATATCTGTAAATATTGTTATCAGAGCTCCTTGAATCTACTGAAGAGTAAATTTTATCCTAACGTTAAAAGTTTTTCGGTCAACTTCTCCAGATAAACCTGCTCACAGTTCTCTTGGTCCTGCTCACAGTTCAGAGAGGCGTACCTTGCTTTTAGCGAACTGCTCTCACAGAACTGCTCGCCGAACCAATTGACATTAACCGCCGTCGCCGCCGCACCCATCAGTGTAAACACGTCCGCATCAAATATGTAACGTCCATCATTTGTCGCCTCTATTATGGATATCCCTGCGCTTGGGGATCAATGCACTGAGATGGGGGTGTCTTTTTTTATGTGTGAGTGAGAAGGGTAGGTGGAGGGGGAGCAGGGGTCAGTGCATCACTGTACCACACCATCACCCTCACAGACCAGACCCCCACCACCAATAGAGACTAATAATGCAGAACGCACAACCTGGACGCCGACTCAATATTTGGACCCGGTCTGCAATATTTGTCTATTAGGCGGCTTATTGGTCTGTTCACTGTGGCATCGATTCAGCCGCCCCAAAGCACGGCCCCCTCTGTTCTTGTTGCTTCGTAGTTGGTTAGCTCCAGGCCTAGTTGGCAGAGGGTAATGGGGTTATTGAGGGTACCACACCCCCTTCTGCTACCTCAACCCACCCCCTCCCACCTCACAACCCCGCCCCTTCTCTGAACACCTCCTCCTGGGCAGGGGGTGGTATTGCTCCAGGGCGTTGTGATAAAGGACGCTGGCGGGGTGGTTGTTATTCACACTTAATTGATTTATTATGTGGCTTGTGGAGTCAGGCATGCTGGAGAGAGGGAATTCGGTGGCCGTTTGATTTCTTGGTCGGCAAAACAATCCCGGTTATCAGCCGCTTTCCATGAGATCGCTTTAATGGAATTGGATGGTTTTGTCCATATAAGCTAACATCAGTTTTATTGGAGTTTCTGAAATATCATACGCCATTTACCCTTTCTAATGCCATGCTGTTTAGTATTATCCGCCTTTCCTCTTTTTCGGCAGTGGGAAATAAAAACATCGTTGAAAACAATACAGTGAAACAAATGTCATTAGGGAAACGAGAAACCTACTGAACGCGAGAGATAAAACAAAGACCTTTTACGGGTTTCATATTCAGTAAAAATAATGGCACGCATTAAAGTTTCATGCCTGTTTTTCCATGGCAGATAAGCTGTATCGAATTTTCACAAAAAAGGCATATCATTGCAGTATTCAGGTCTCCTGATTTGACTTGGGTTGGAAATAATGCTGATAACTTTTTATAGTAGTAATTTCATTCGAAGTGGTCACGTGAAATGTTTAGATTTAGATTTTTGTAACATTTTACTTTAGGTTGTTTTTTTATAGGGTGAAGCGAGTGCGTGTGTGTGTACTGGGTTGACTTGTGTTGAGAAGTCTCGTATACCATGGCGGTCGGTTGATATCATAATTCACCACACTTCCACCCCCCTCCACACACTCTCCACCAACACTCCGTTGTCACCGAGACTCGGGTGGAGATGGAGGGGAGCCACCAAACCTCAACTGCGTTCATCTGTCGCTCTTTATTATGGAAACACGAACGGGGCAAACATGGCTAAAAGGTATCAAATAGGAGCTCCGTTTGCTCTCCAAACGGAAATAATGCACCAAAAAATCCGCCTCAAAGCAAAACCACCATGCCATGCTCACAATGGCATGATTATTGGATAGCATTACAACAGATGGGAGGTTGGTTTGTAAGTTATTCCTAATGTGAGTTTGAAGTGTTTTTTCTCTCCCCCTCCCCGCTATCCAGTGGCGTGGTGTAATCTTACATGATTAAAACGTGACGACGCCGGAGCGTGCTCAGGTGTCCGGGCGACCACCAATATGGCTTCTGTTAGCCCAAGCTCGCGTCGAAGATGCCGGCAAATATTTGCGACGAGAGGAAAAGCGTGGAATATAAATGACCCGCCGCGGATGTGCATGCGTGTGTTGTATGCCGAAGCGCGCGGCGCACCAAGCAGCAGGAATGGACCTGAGAGGAGGGAATGGCGTATATATGAGTAAAGGTGGGGGGTGGGCAGGCTTTGGTGCGTTGTTGTTATTAGCTGAAAGGGGAATTTTTATTTAAAAAGTCAGCTAGGATTTGGTAATATCTGTTTGAGTTTGTCGGTCCCGCTCAGCGCTTACCGAGCATACTCGGAGAGGATGGACAGATTTAGTCTTATAATGAAGCGGCACCTCTCAGCTCAGCAGTGCCTTGATGCCGGGGGATTATACCCTAAAGGGGGATTTAGAGTGAGGGATTACCCGACGCCTATGCAATTAGTATATTAACAAATGAAGAGGCGGGTGCGTGTATGGGTTAGAGTAGGTAGACGGGAGGGTGGGTGTGTAGAGGTGGGTGGGTGCCGGAGAGGGTGGTGATAATACGTGAGCGTTTGAGTGTATTAGTTCCCAATCGCTGGCACCTGGCTTGGGGGTATAACCCGGCCGTAGTGACAGCCGGGGATGTTTTCTCAGACGATGGATCACATGTAAAACAAGGAATTAGAGCGGCGCGAGCGGAACAGGGAGCGAGACACTAAGTGCAGTCCGTGTTTTCCTTCCACTTGTCGGAGGACACCTTCTGGGGCCCTTACTGACTGCTACCCGGCCGCGTAAACTATGGCGGCTGGTGGTGTTTTAGGGAATGGGCGCGCTTTGGAGGTTGGTAAGGTACATTGACAGACAAATCCCGAATGATGATATAAGGACAGGGCTGTTGGGAGTTCCTTTACATTGGTCTCCTGAGTCCAAATATCACCCCGCTAGGTTATATGGCTTCCGTCTCAATGGCTTTAGGTGGCAGCACCTGTTTTTTCCCCTGAGATGCAGTGGCGTCTTTTGGTGCCGACAGCATTACCGTGCTTTTAACAAGATGATCCATCGGGGGCTTAACCTTCTGATGACAAATTACCGCCACCCCTGACACCCACACCCCGCTCTGAAACAAATCATACAAAAAGAACCAGAATGTAATTAACTTGGCAAAGCGGTCCCATTCCTCTCAAAACGAGACATTTTTGGATGACGGCCTTGTTACATTCCTTTTGGTTTGATGGGAGTGTTTTTCTCCTCCTTTTCCTCACTCAGTGAGACAGTGACCCTTGGGAGAGATGCGATAGCGATCAAAGCGGCTTTGAGTTCTTTCATCTTGACATATGAGGGACTCGCAGTGCAGAGTGTGTGTTAGGCAAGAGACCCATGTAGGCAGGACATTAGGGAAAACATTGTCATTACTGGGCTGCATCTCTAACCTCGTTAAGCCACCTTGCAGCAGCATCAATTAGGCGTCTATAGCAGCCAGTTTCCCGATGTACGCCCGTCTGACACAGCTTACTTCATACTCACAAAGGCCATCCAACAGTCACTTTGTCTCATCAAACTTCATGCTTCACATCTAAAATTCATTCCTAAAGAAGGACTTGGAATTATATCTCTTTGCGAAAAAAGTAGGGATTCAGTGAAGATCACCCACGTTTATCAGGTTCCAGGTACTGAGTTGATTCGAGAGATGGAATTGGCACATGCAATAAAATATGAAATGCTGAGGTTGAATAAACCCATTGCCTAAACGGTATTAAGAACACAGCTGGGTGGGAAAGGTTTCTCTGAGAGTAGCTCAGAAATTAAAACAGAAGGCAAGCAGTTGGCGTATTCTGAGAGAAACCGCAAAGCTACTTGAGTATAAGGAAGCCATAATGGAAGCCACTTCAAAAGAACATCTTCTTAAATAAAGGGAGAAACTGAAAATATTTATTGGTTAGGAAGCCCTGTGTAAATTGGATGGTAGCAACGATAAAGGAAGCCACCTAAGAAAGTCTTTATTGAGTGAAAAACAAAAGAGTATTTGCTGTAGGTGGAAGAAGCCACCTTTGATCCCTCACCGAAGCCACCAATCCCCGGCCTTTGCCGATGTTCTACTACAACTGCCAACCGCCCACACGTCGTCCCCCGGGCAAGGGTGGCAGCTGCCGCGGGGAGAACGGTAGCCCCTCTTGACAGCGCCCTGCTCGCCCGTCTGTGTGCCGCCACATCCAAAATACATGAAATACACCGCCTGGCGATTGTGGCGTGCGCCGGGTGGGGCACGGTGCGCCTCCGCCACCAGGCGTCGCCAGCGGCGCGGCGGGCTGAGTGGGTCGGTCAGCGACAACTGGCGACAAATAGAGATGGATGGTGATGAGCCGACGGGGCCGCGGCTTTTATTATGTCTCCATATTGACTCGGCGTTATTGGCCCGTCGCCCGCTCCCTGTAAGCGATACACACATTTGGCGGGGGGAGGGCGGGTGGGATTGGAGCGTGGGGGTGGTTAGAGCTTGGGGTGGCTGCAGGGCGGGGGATTGGATAGAGCCGCTGACGCGCCAATAACTGCGGATGGGTGCTACTGATATGTGACACGATAATAGGCCGCTAGAAAGCACTACAATACATGTTGGACGAGCGCCCAACGACTGCCGCGACCTGCTGTATACTAACCTGCTCCACACTCCCGCGACACCAACATTATCCAGCCTACAGAGAATTCAGCACTAGCTTATTTTGTTTTTTATTTCTTAATTTTCTTCCTCCCTTACCATATATTATTCTCACCTGGCTGGCTGCCTTCTATTCTTGCCTGCTACAATGCCTTCCTTTTACCCCCGCCTTCCTTCATCTGCTCTGTAAACATCACTGGTGTTCCACTGGCTTTTGGCCATTGAAGAGTGATGCTAGAGGGTTCGGGTCAATGACCCGGTCAAAGGCATACAATGCCAACAACACCGGTTCAATGGCAGAAATTACAACAGCGCGAACCATGTAAGCAAACTTGCATGTCTTCTTACCTATTGCGTTCCGGGTTAACCGGACTGAAACCTTTACCCATACATGTAATATTTAATTTACCTTTCATACGTATACCATTGGCCATTATCCATTACTTCACACCAGTGCCCATCACTCGGCCCCTTCGGGATCGACGCAAAACCTGGAAAAAGCACTGTTCGGCTCCGTTCAGTAACTACAAGACCCCTTGTGCGGGAGGAGATAAGTCACAGCAAAGTCAGTACTACATCTCATGTAGGCCACTGGGCAGCTGTTGCCAAGCTAGTACCAGGTCGGTGCCAACCCACTGTCAGATTGACTAGGTGGTTGCCAGGTCTGAGTGAGTTCTGTGTAAAAATGGGCTCTAACCACTCACTGGTAAGCCACCACTTCCCCACCCATGTATGTGTGTCGTGTCTGTGTGTTTAGAGGCCCCATGTATTGGCTCGGGTCAGCCCAGCAACAATGTGGTGATTTATAAAGGTCCACATGGGTGATGAATGTATTGCCTCTGCTGATTTCATGACGTGGTTAAGTAATGAACACCCCTCCCAGTACAGGGAAGAGAGAAACCTAGAGTGTAGAATGTCAGCTCTCATGGAGGCACATGGGGCTGCTTCCTAGAATAGTCTCGAGGAAATGATGTATTTTTTTCGGTTGTTCCTAAATACACATTTCTCCGGCCCAGACGCTGGTTAACTGACTTCCAATTCCAGAATCGTCTATCAGAGCTCAGTGCAACGTTCACAGATAATGTCGTTCATATTAGGCTGTAACACGGGATTTTTAGTCTAGTCTGAGAATAAAAGCAGACAGTAAACGGGTCCATGGTCTGTCTGTGAATGTGATATTGAGCGGCCGCAGGTTGATGTATGTACACACCAACCGCCATGTATTTAGTACAATTGTCTGGCTGTCTGAAATGTCAACGGCACTGAGCAACGCATGCGCAGCAAACTCCCGCTGACGTCCTCCCACGGCGAATGACTCTCTAATTGCGTGTTTAATTTTCTCCGAACCGCACGGCTCCTAAAGAGGATATGTCAATTTAACGCCTCTTTTCTTCTGGAGCTAGCGGCCAAAATGGTTTGAAGCAAGTTCCATTCATGGAGCGTCCACGGCGAAACTAATAAGGGAATTGGTATGGTAATTGGTAGGGGAACCTGCCAACATTCAAAACGGGCCCCAGCTTTTTAGTTGACTCGTTATTGGCATTTTCTTTGTCGGGATTTGGTTCTGTGCCAGCATAATGAGTGCCATGCCATATCATTATGGCGGCGATTTCGTTGGTTTTTTTCCACACTCGAGTGTTTTAGTTCTAAATGCAATTCGTTTGCTGTAGTATTTCTCGCTTCAACTTCAGAAGGCTGTCTTAAGACTTCATAATGGACTTTCTGCAAATGCTTCTTATCGCAGGTTCTCTTTTTCCCTCACGAACTGTTCCGGTATTTCGTGATTAAATACATTCCGTAAACATCTCTCATTGCTGCACATAGGACAAGACAAGTTTCTTTAAAATGGTATCTCATGGAATGAAATCAAATCAAATTTCAAAGAGTTAAATGGGAACCGAATTGTTTTTTTGAGAAGGAGTAAAGAAACATTCCATGCTTTCTTGATGCATGCGCAAAGCTTATGCCATGTTTCTTTAGTAGGCTTTCTATTGGTTTTTCTTATCAGGAAAAACAAATCCACGGATGTTTTCATTTTGTAAGAAGAGCCATTTGCGTTGGATCGATGTTGCACTGAACACACGGGCGAGCATGTTTTGACATTTCGCATCACGGAATTGAAGTAAACTTTTTAGTTTTAGTCACGAGGATAGAAGGGTAGACAGGGGAGGGGGAGGAGGGAGAAATGAAACAAAATAAACGTTACGCATGTTGAGTCGACATGGAAACTGTCATGGCGTGGCCCTTTGTGGAGTGTAGATTGTATTTGTGGTTGGTTGGATGTGATTCATGCTCGGCGGGCTGTTTTTACGGCCACTTTGATGGTGTCAGCTCGCGGGTTAATACGCCCGTTTATAGTCCCGTCACAGAGACTCCTGAAGGGACTACTTACACCATCAGCCGTCCTGATCACCAACCACAACTACCACTATCACGCCCATCAACAGCAGCATTACCATCTACGACCTATTACCGCCATCATCACCTGCCACGCTCCCGCTCTATCACTCATCACCACCATCAACACCATCTCCATGTATTACTCAGCTCTATTGTCATCATGTACATTACACAGCTCAGCCTTCATCAGCATCATCACCAACTGCCATAACTAGTAACTCTCGTGACTCTGTACCTCACATCTCCATCCGACTACACCACCCATCATTGCCATTCCTACCCCAATCCTACCCACTACCACGTACACCATCCATATCCCACCATCACCTACTACTCTCAGCTTCACCACCATCATCATTATTACTATACCTATATCGCTCTATACGTCACCCACGACTCGCTACTGCTACTGCCAACTGACCTCCATCACCCATCCCTATTATCGTTCATTACCACTCACCACCCACCACATCACCACAGGTCCCTTTACACTGAGAACACACGTTGGGTTGCCATGCATTGAATCAACATCAGAATCGACAAAGTGGCGCCGGATGGAAAAAAGCAGTGAACACGGTTTTGATTTTGGTCCCTTTTTTCGATTATTATCCCTTCGAGATTTTATGGATCACGTCTCGCTTTGCCTAATTTCGCTCTCACAAATTGAGGGTTATTTCTAGCGCGCAGTACTGTTAGAACGATGTTGTTTATCATCGACAGACTGCTCTGACTCCTTAAAATATGAGCATCATTAAAGTGGAGATTTTGGGTAGTCTACTGATCAAAGGATACTACTTATGCGAGTCTTGTATCTGAGCGAATGTATTTGAGATATTGACTTTGCCATTGGACTTACAATGACAGCAAGATAAGCATTTTACTGATGAAGAACTGAATAATCGCTATTGAGTTGATTTATTTATCTTGTTTTTATCGCAACCACAAGCCCCTCACCCAGCTCCCCACAATCATGTAGCATCACACTCTCCAGGCTGATATTACTTAAACCATGTTATTCTAATCAATCTCCAAGCACTCTGACTCATGCATATGCATGGTTTGTTTAACCCATCTGTTTGCCCACGTTTGGCTGAACTGTCCTTGTAGAACAACATCACTCATTCATATCGTTCTATTACATGAATAATGCTGGCTACACGATTTATATCATGAACAGAGAATGGAACCAGGTATTGTGTTAATATCAGAGCCTGATGACTAAAAGTAAATAGTTAATTAATAGTGCCTTTGTCTTTTCTCTTTCAGTGTAATAATGAATGTAGTGAGCCAGTGAAGGTAAGCGCATGTTACTTTATTAAATTAGACTTATTAGCCACTTGTTTAAAGTACATAGTCTAGAAAATTATTCGGCAGCACATTTATTTGACGTTTCTATTCCCCCAAAAAACAGGTTCTGATCTGGTCTTCTGTTCGGAATATCAGTCCTGGAATTAAAGTTACATCAATGACTTATGTATGTATTAGACTCCTATAAATATTGTTTTTGGTATCAATTGGTTTGTCTTAACTTAGCATGTGATCCGCCGGTCTACATTATATCACACATATATGTCGGTTCACTTTAGAACAATTTCCTACTTGAGACCTGCAGGGTCCACTTTGGACGTGTGCTATGTGTAAAGGTGTGATAAGTCCGTGTTAATTTCACCTGGCGATACATTATACAACGTCTGGGCATATAGAACGTGCACACATTGCCCAGTCTGGCCGATGTTTGTCTGGTGGCTTAATCCCTACCCGCACCTGTATGCAGGGTATTATGTGAGGGGATTGGCGTTGGTGGCCGGTCGCGTAAGTAGTGTACCTAACTGGTATTTTGATGCTGGCGATAGCCTTGGCAATACAAGCCTATGCGTAACCAACCAGCTTACCCACCTTGCCTCTAATGTAGACACAGGCTCCCAGACACATTTCGAACAAAAGGATATAGGTCTTTGCGATCAAGCTGTGGATTGAAATGTTTGAATCCGTCGTGTAACTAGCATGGCCGTGGATAGGGGCTTAAAGATCGGGCGGTTTGCCTAGACCCCTGTGACGGAGTTAGCACTGACCGTAACACTGGGTGGGTGGGAAGTTCAGGATATCCGCCGTCATGTAACCAGCGCTTTGGGTCTAGAGAGAAGTGGTTGGTTGGGATTGAGCTACCACCGGATACTGTGTTTATTAACGTTTATGGGGGCGTCATTTGGGCAATACATACAAAAAATGATTGCCATAAATAGCTGATATTAATGGAAGATGTGGATCTTGATCTCCACCTCGCTTCACTTAATGCAGTTTCATTCTATATGTATACGCATGTATATTGTAGGTAGAAGATAGGCTATCGCTATAGATGGGTACAGTTGTCTTTTGGTGGTTGGAAACAAATTTGAAAATTACAAATAAGAGGTCCTGGTTCCATGACGACTTACCATACCACTGCCGAGATAATGAACGCCTAGTGTGGTTCATACTTCGCATGGGGCAAATATGGTGAGGGCAGTGTCAGCCGGGGCAACAATAGCTAGTCCCCGCCCCTTCCAGCTCCGCTAGGCACAAGCTCCACCCTCCCATTACACACCTTTCCCAACGGCAGTGACTCGCCGAAATCTCACCCCAACATATGGTTGATATTTGCAACGGGTGCGTTGTCACGCCCCCACTGTTTACCCCGTCGTCATGGCGATAACCCTCGGAGGTCAAAGTTTAATCGCCTTTCACGTTTTCATTGGTGACTTAGCAGCCACTCCCACACCCTACCAAACAATCTCCCACCCCTCCCCCCCCCCCCCCCCTACCACGAACTCCCCCTAGTGAGTTGTAATAGAACCAGGCGGTACATGCACTTTACTGACCCGCCGGCAGTTGTTGCCATGGCAACAGAAAATGAATTTTTGAAGCTCAATGAAGTAGACAGAACTGATTTTCCGCGCGGCCACGTTAATGAGGCTTGGATGGGGGAGATTGCTGGGCCGGGCGTTATTCGCGAGGAATATCCGCACATTATCGCTCACTGCCAGATAGGGGGCGCCCACTGGACCGGATACGGATGTCACGTGACCCCCGACTGCACGTTGAAGGGTTCCTGTTCCGGATGTTTTTCTTTGGCTTTCCGGATTGCCCTGGGGAGGGGGGGGGGCAGCGGTAGATTCTGATTAACAGTTATGTTTATTTCCTTTTTGGTAGAGTAGGACTAACGGTCGAGAGACACTCAGATTGTGTGAGACACACACGCGGTATGGAGAGAAGGAGGGTTGAGGTCTTATCAAGCTTTGTTTTATGTGCTTGGTCGACTGTTAAATGCAATTGTACTCAGATTCCGGGTCACTTGATCTCTAACTCTGGAAAATGTGTTAAAATAGATCCGACTTGCATGGCAGGCGAGGAAAAGGGATCGTGATAGAGAGAGAGAGAACGCGAATACCAGAGAGAGCCGGGGGGAAAGAGGACGATTCTGGCTGAGTGACATGCTACGGCCTGAGACCACTGATTGGCGAGTTTTATTGACACTGTTAGCAGTGAAGTATGATTAGTGATTTGAAAGAGTACTATTCCCCGTAGACTAGACTACACACGCGCGCGCGGAATATTTACACGGACTTAACAGCCCAGAATCCCCCGCACCCCTCCGCCGTCAGCTAAGTAGTAACCCCTCCTCTCTTGCCTTCGTTGCCAAGGGAACTTCCAACCGCAGAGAAAAATCCCAGCCCATTTTTTATGGCATCCCTCTTCTCCTCATGTCCATCCAGAAAAAAACTTAATTGTAGCATTTTCACTCGGACGCGGAAGAAGTATTTTTTAGCATGCAATTTCTTCTGAAAGCTAAGCCCACCCCGCCTGCCCACATGCTTAAACACCCCCGGGTAATTTCTGTGGCAACGCAGAGTGGCTTATAAAGAGTATCCAGGTGGCGGGTGACAGAAGGGGTGGGTTGACGGGTCGGGATTGCCCCAGCACTACACCCACCTCTTTACACTCAATTAAACACATGTTAAGACGATAAAGACGGAGGGGCTTACACAGCGGCCACATTAAAATCAAACACCCCAGCGGACAAAAACGAGTCCGCCACCACCCCGACACACCCTCAAGTACCTGCAGGTGCTTGGCTCTTAACACTTTCAGCGCTTAAAAATATTGTCCTTTCTGCTTGATTTCGTTTGTGTTTGTGTCAAACTAGGAACATCTATAGAAAATCCGGCTCAAATGATCCCCTTGTATTAATATTAGAAAAAGGCTATAGATGCGTGGTGGATTTTCTTTTGTTCTGGGAAAGATGAGCTCTGACAGTATGAGTCAGATATTTTTTCTCAGAGCAATTTCTTTTCATTTCCTTCATCCTATTTCAAACCATTGTGGTTGTTCAAAGAACTGCAATTGAGTTGTCTTGAAGTGTTTATAATTCTATTTTTACTCAGATTTGGCAATATTTTGCTCTAGGAATTACATAAACATGATTAGAATGAGCAAAATCGTTGTATTCACAGGATGTTATTGAAGGCGAGGTGTAATGCCAAACTTGAAATCGCTAGCGAAACATTCGGTCCAGACACACACATCAAAGAATTGAGCCTCAGAGGGTGGTGGGTGCCAATCCCATGGTCGGTGAGAGTGTGTGGGAACATTGCCTTTTGGTAATTAGGGCACGAGTCTGTGTGTTCTTGCTGTGTTCTCTTTCCACTTTGTTTAACAACACAACCAACAACACCGCCTTCACCCCCCCCCCCACACACACACACCCCTCATTCCCCACCCCCTCTATCTTTGTCAGCTGCACCTATTGTCTTGTTTTACCCAGAGTCATTACACTTTGTCAGCGATCTTCACAACTCGACAATCTTCCCCCTTTATCGTCCAGCCTCAGATGTCGTCTGCTGTGGTTACAAATCGGGAACCGTCGATCCAGGACGGGATCCCAAGTCCAATAACGTACCCACGCGGGTTTCTTATTATTATTATTCCTTTTTAGATACAATACTGCCTCTCGCGACCCATAAATGCGAGCTCATTTTTAGCTGTGGATCACATTTTCTCTGACATTTTTTTGAAAATTAAATCACGTCCCTGATGATTCACAGGCACACAAAATTAAAGCCTGTTTTTGGCCGCCAATCCCATGCCCACATCGGGTTGCGCTTATGGCAAAAATGCCGCGGTAACAATTAATTTTTTCACTCGCTCACAAAGAGAGTTGACAAAAAGAATTAATAATTATCCCGACTGACCTCGTTCTTGTTGCCATGGGTGTTTTTCCGACCGACGTGGCTTTTCTTGATCCTTATAAATGACTGTTACAGATGTTAACTAACCACCCATAAGAACGCTGCTGTTGCTCTCCTACGGTCCGCAGAATAAAGACTTGCAAAGAAGTCTCAATTTGAAATCACGGCTGTGTGTGACTTATATGCAAACCTATTGAGACCTGCTCAAAAAGCGCAAGGACTTAACAATGATTTGTTAAGTATTTACTAAGATTTTTATAAATAAAACTACTATATTACAATTCATTCATGTATTAAAATTGTATTCATATTGAGATCTTCAGGATAGTTTAAAGGAGAGTGATAGGTGATTAATTACAGATGTATATGGTAAACCCTTTCATTTTTTCCTATTGGGACCAACCCAAAAGACATTACTTACGCTTGGCACATTTTAGGGTTGATATCAACCTTGAAAGGCTACTCCCATGGGATTGTATAGCCGTCAAGAGTCTTCACCCAGCATATAAAGCGTAGCCATTAAAGAGTGGCCAGCGCCGGGCTTTCAGCATTAGAATCGTCCGATTCGCTTGGCTTGCATTGTGAAGGAGCAGTGGCATGGATCTAAGGAGTCTGAAGCACCTGGCTTGCGTCACACTCGAATGAACCCTGAATGGGCAAACCAGGTGGGAGCATTCTGGTCACCAAGGCGACAAGGTATTGAGGGGTGTGCATGGCCCCTGCTAACTTCCCATCGTGTCTCACCTGGTCTGTAGGTAACGGGTCGCCAGCTTTTCAAGTAGAAGGTGGCCCTTTCAATCTCTCCATTCTTTTCTGCTGTCCGATGTTTCACCCTTTTATCCCCATCCCTCTCACACCCTCGGCCCGTCTCTTCAACTCCAGTGCCTTCTCCCTTCACCTTATATTTGCCATTTTCTACATTTCTCCCTTCAATCACCCCATTCCCGATCGGCACGCATTCCCAGTTCTTTGTATCAATTATGAAATGTCCTTTCGTACATTTCTTTTGACGTCTATGCATCCAGGAATATGGCGTTGTGTATTGAAAAATACCCATCTTTCAGTATTCCCACCCAAACGTATATCCAAAATGTCCACCCCAAGTATACCTCACATGACACTACCCCAAGCCATCGGCAATCCTAAAGCCTCTTGGTCCTATTCTACATTGACAAAGGAGATTGGTTGTGTGCCCATGGCTAGAGGTCAGTAGGGTGAGTGACTGGTAGGGGTTTAATAGGGGGTATACACAGGACCCTTCAGAGGTGTAAAGAGGAATTCGGGTCCACCTTAAGAGGGTTGTCGTGACGCTCGGTGTCATCCAGAAACAACCTCAACCCTTTAATACACATAGTCCGCACATAGCGTTGAACTTGAAAGTCGGTCTTCGTTCATAGTCAAGGCCAGGTTTCTGACTTAAACTAGTAAATAACTGAATCAGAGATCTACAGCTTATCTGTACATATATGTGTATGACTATTTAATTTTATAATTACTTATATATATATATGTATATATATATATGTATA
Source organism: Alentia gelatinosa (assembly GCA_950022655.1). Lineage (NCBI taxonomy): Eukaryota > Metazoa > Annelida > Polychaeta > Phyllodocida > Polynoidae > Alentia > Alentia gelatinosa. The sequence continues at coordinate 46,017,946 of OX465587.1, read as the reverse complement.
TGTGTGTATATACATGTATGTTTATGCCTATTTAAATTTATAGAGTTATATATTTATGCATAGATATATTGCTCTCTGTGAGAAGCCTCCCTGGGTTTGCGTAAATACTGTGATTACTCTGCTTGTTGATTGCTGTGCCTTTTTCCCACAGAAGGTCTGTATTGAATTGCTTTAATTAACGTTTTGACAGTTGATGCCGAGTTAGCATGTCGAGACGTTGGTCTAGCTGTGAGTCTGTAGACAGCTCCAGGTCCCCAAGGTGCTGCCCTGGCACGCTACTGACACCGTGTGGGTAAATTTAGAACTAACCCGATAGCCCCTGGGGCGGCCAGACGGCCACCTTCGAGTAGACACCCTGTCTGTTTAGCTATGCTATCAACATATCACGTTGTTAAAGCCACCGGCCGGCAGCCATCAGAGGAGCGGGCGGCGAGGCGACGGCCATTCTCCGGCGAGGAAATGACGGGCTGACCGGGGCGCTGGCTAATGAAATAAAGTAGTCATTGATATGGCCATGGCCTGTCAGACACACACAAAAAACGATGGGTGTTAGCAGGGTGATGTTTTTTCTACTTCCTCCTCTTCCCATGCAGTCCCTGATTGCTACGTGTATTACGATACGCGGTCGTTATCTTAGAGCAAGGCTTGTATACCTCTCTGGTATATATGTATCTATTTTTTTCTTTCCATAAAAAAAACATCAGTTGGCCTCATATATGGTTACAAGTGCAGTATAGATTTCCGCAATCTGTGTCTCCTTTTAGGAGGAAGGTGGCCTCAATCTGTGGATGTTGGGAAGCCATTTCTGGTCAACTGTGTTTTGATATTAAAGGAGGTAGAGGGGGTAGCCAGATGGGGAGTTTGAATTTGGGTGGTGGGGAGGTAGGTGTCAGGACACTCTGTTGGAGTGTAAAATCATGGTACAACTAACATACGTGGAATGTCTTCCCACTCAAGGTAGTAGTCGGGGATGTGGTGACAGGTGGGTAGAGTGAATCAGGCGTATTCACACACACATGCTGGGGCACCATGCTGTGACGCCCTTTCATCCCACCCAGGTGGCCCAAACCCCTGACTGCCCTCCTGTTAGGGCCTGAGGCCTGTGTGATCATTAAACCTGACCTTGTAGTCGTACTTCCTCCAGGCTGAATGTGGAGGAGGGTCTTTCCATCTAAACAACCCCCTATGCCCCAGTCCTCAGGTCACTCTGCCTGGCCAAGGGCGATTCACTCTACCCTACATTCATGGCCGCACACAGGCAGCGAACTGGGTCAGAGTAAGCAGTGCTTCAGTGGCTTCTGCCTGCGATCACACTGCTGATACCGGAGTACGGCTCCTTTAAGAGGTAGTTCCTCATCCCGCCAGCCGCGGCGCTGCGATGCCATGGTCGTGAGTGGCTGGCGTGTGTGTTGTGTTGTGGTGTGTGTCAGGCTGGTGATCTAGTGTTTAGGTTCGAGGCCGATAGCGACGCGGCTTATATTGGGAAACAATTTGCTGCTTGACGTGTCACATAATATATGGCCGGCATCGGGCAGCCATGCGCGAAAGTTGCAAGTAAAATGTACACGGATATCAGGGTCTTGGTTGTATCTGTCAGCATGGGTGGAAAACAATACACTACATGTGTAGGAGCGAAATACACAATGGCACTCTTCACAAGAGCCGGGCCAAGTGCCATCTGTAGATAGTGTACATGGGGTGTATACATCACAGACGCTTACTGAGTTATTCATGTCAGGTCCTATTCACTAATGTGAAGCATGAACTTATTAAAAGCACCCTCTAAATTAAAAGGTCCCACGTTTAGGCACATGGACGTGTAAAGCTTTGTTCGCTTCGCAAAATTATGCAGGAGTATTGCCCACTCAACCGCTTCACTGGTAGGCCGTATGGCATAGATAGTGCCCTTGTGGTAATTCCCATAATAACCCCTCGTAATAAGAAGGCCTGGTAAAACCCCCAAGCATGAATTCCCCTGGTGGCAGCCTGCCCATATCATTGCCGTCCTAATACTGGCCTAGATCCACTTCCACACCCTGGTAATACCACCCCCCAAGGACCGTGCTTCGCTTTTCCTGCCCACCCAATCCCAAACACTCCCAACCCAACTCGCCAAACCACACCCATGGGAATAACCACCCCGATGGCCTTCTGCATAGCCCACGTGGATTATGTGTATGCTGTATTAACTAATTATATGCAGCATGTAATTGTATATTATATAATGGGAAACAATGCAGTCTGTATATAAATGATAGATTATACCCCTCGGCGTGAATCTTCCATGTTGGTCGCTGTTAAAATCCCTCCCAGGGGTGCAGGTTTACACGAGGGACTACACGCCATCAGCCCCACCCCAAACCCCTAACGAGGGGAAATCCTCTGCCCCCAGAGGCGCCAGGGGGCAGCAGCTGCGATTGGAAAAAGTGACGCCGCTGGATCCAGTTCGACAAACCCATTTTGCCCGGGTCCCGGCGGGTCGCAGCGGCAAATATTTGAAATGATTGGCGGGAATGAGGACGAATTGAGGTTGGTGGCCGGCAGCGAGTGGGTGGGCCCTCCGGGGGCGGCGGGGCGGTGTGCGGGCAGGCGCGGGTGCGTTGTAAGTTAGTGCTGACTATCATAGCCTGCCAAGTGACTAATCTGGCCCCTAATGGATCTCTCCGCCCCAGGAGGAAAAGGAGGGGGTGGGAGGCTTCCCTGCACCCCCTCTCACTATCCAACAGCCACCACCCCCTACGCCTTCCCACCCACCCCTCTCTACAACACCACACCCCACGGTTATATGCTATACACACTTACCGCCACCGCCCTCCGCCTTCTACCCTGGCTCCCCTGGCTCCCCTAGGGGCGCACACCGTGGTTAGCCTTGGGCCCACTGGGGCTCTCTATGCAAATCTATCATCATTGATAAATGCAGCAGGTGATGGGAACTGATGAGGCATAGAATTAAGTATGTGCTGGGCCTGTAAGGTGGGATTAGGCTCGCCTCACCCGCTGCCCTATAGGCATGCGCAGACGCCTGAAGGCCTCAGACGATAAGATGCACCACACTGGATCTTTTTTTTTGCCTTGTATCATTGCAAATTGTCCAAATCTTGATTTAGTGTGTTTTGAGAAAATTAAAATCCTGCCTAAGTGATGCAGATTGTGTTTGTATTATCAGTGGCACGGGGAGGCCGGTTACGATGGTGTAATTGTAAATCAAAGTCTCCTCTGGCTGTTACGAGGCTGAGGGTGTGGAGCGTAAGAAATGGGATATTTAAAGAAAAAAGAAAAGAAGGTTGAGATATCCCGCTCACTGCTCGCACCTTATCCTCCAGATCCCCCTCCTTGCGATGAAGGCTTTATAACAGAAAAAAACGGGATTATACCCGACGGGAGAGCGAGAAGGGGCGCCTCTATAGCAGGGATTTTTATCTTATAGCTCTGGGCTTTACATCTTAGGGCCAGGGCTTAGGCCTAAAGCCTATCCATCTCCATGTTAAACGTCTTGGTGGTGGATGAGCCGATTTCATCTGCAGGCAATGTATACTAAGGGCGTTTTAATGGTGGCATTCGCTTTGGACGTTTTGGCTTTTAGGACCTTGCCTCCCAGCTTCTGTCCACCTACCCTATACACTGGTTAACGGGACATGGAGGTATACCTGTGACTCGACCTTTAGAACTGGAGACACAGATAGGTTGGTGGTTTATCAAGGTGCCAGGCGCCACCTTTATGAAGGCTCGTGCCTCAGAGTGACACTTCTAGCAGTTTAGAAGTGTAATTTTAAGCCTTGTTTCATATTTAGATTTTCACTCTTTCTTCCCGAGTTTAGTTTCTAAAGGCCTGTAGTCATAAGGAGCTGACTTCGTGAAAAAGGTCAATTTTGATGCTAGGAAAAATGCATCCTCTGATCTTTATGATTTTGACCATCTCTGATCTCAATGACAATGTCGCACGTATAGACTGACAAGGAAACCTGACCTTATTCACCTTTCTGAGTGTTCCGAGCATACATTTATGGTTTTGATATTCTGGGGAGGGATGGATTGGCAAGGACAGATAAAGGTCGACTTTGATATACACCTGTGTAGTTTTTGTTGTCAACATGAATCGCCATTTGAATATTGGAAAGGCCACCCGCGTTATTACAATAGGTTACCTGATACTAGACATGGATCGTGTTGCGTATGTCAATCCGTACATGTATTTCTTGACGGGGCACACCGCCTTCCTCTCATCTTCCACTGTTTGATATGGAACACTCAATCAAAACCACAGATGCAAAAAGGAAAGGTACATACAATACAGAAGCTATATAAACACAGTGCGGGGGAAACGTTAAAGAAATGACAAAGAGAAGTCGCTTTGAGTTTATTGAGTGTGTGCTATTTTTATGAGTTTTGTATTTTACCTGTGTGCATGTCAGTGTTTAGAAGTTTCAGAAGTAAACTTTTGACGGTGCATGTTGAATACAGAGATGGTATTTTGTGAGACAGTGAGTGTGTTGAGAGATGGTTGGTGGCATTGTGCCTATATCGCTTGAGATATTCCCTGAATAGTAGATGCTACTCTCTGTTTGCAGACCTCTGTGTTTCTGGTATCACGCCCAGTTAGTGTTCTACAATGTGTAGAGAGACCCGGTCAATGCAGCCTGCAGGAGTCCAGCCCTGCAGGCGTTGATGTCCGCTTCATCGGGTCGAGCTGGCCGTGTGCAAACCATAGCGCTTGGTCAGCAATGCCAAGGCATCCTCTCACCCATACAGCCTGAAAGCGCCGGACTCCCACTCCCAACCGTTACCCTCTTCTTTCTACTCCCCTTATTCCTAACCCTTTAAGGAATCACGTACATAGTTTCTTCTTATTTAATTCCCACCAAAGGTAGTGTATCTGAGTACTAGTAGCATCTGAGGAGAATCTAAATCTAAACGTCACTGGAAAGAAAACATGTCTAATACCCTCGGGCCTGCCCCTATTACATATGCTTGTAGCAGTCCAAATGACTGCATATTTATTATCTTTAGAGCTGGGTTGGATACTAAAACTATTGGCGAGTGACTCTCGGACTTAGGTGTTAAGCCAGGTGAAGGATACGCCAGCTGGACATGGCGCCAAATGGCGACCAGCCAGACCTGAGCTGGCTTCCAATGCCAAAACACCAAATTTGAAAAAATATCTCCCCTTTTTACTCCTCATCTAGATTTTTTCTTGTAGCTTGCACGCCTCGTGTTGAATGATACAGACACGCCTGGACATAGTTCGAATAGTTCCTCGGTGATGATTCAGACTTAAAATAAAATTACATGAATATTGTTGGCGTTTTCTTTACCATCGCCTTTTGATCTTTGTTTTGCTATTTTCCTTTTTCCTCTTTCCGTGGTGAGACACCGTCCAAAATGTATGTATATAGTGTGGGGGAGGTGTAAATATATTTTAGAATATTTGTGTACATACTTTCCGCAATCTATTGCGTACAATGTGGGGAATGGTGGGTGTAAAACATTTCAGAAATTTTGCGCACTTCATTGATGACCCCTGAAGTGATTGATATTGACCAGTTTCTGTCTCACTCTGAAAAAGAAGAGGAGATCGGGCGTGTGCGAGTGCTTTTTAGATCAGTAACAAGTTATGGTCACGCCTTTAAGTGATGAGGCTCAACTGATCTCGTCAATGAGATAAAGGTTAGTAACCGGATAGCGAAAAGGAGGTCGCGGATCAGAGATTGCAAAGGTAGCTAAACAGAGAAAACGCATGTATCAAGAAACAGTAGAGGCACCGGTGCACGATGAAGGGAACAGGGAAAGAAGATAGGGATCAGGCGATATTTCTCGGAAGCTGATCTTTGTTGGTATGTGAAACATCTCACCTTTAGAGGACAATGCACGCTGTGATTTAACCTCACGACCTTTGTATCTTGTGTTCACAAGTAGTATAGCGAAAAGGTCAGCCGATGCGGGCGCCTGCTTACTGCTGACTGAAATGACATGAGGTTGGTCTATGTGGCCTAAAACAGTGATTGTAAAATGTCAAAAAGGACTATCTGCACACTAAAGACGCATTAAAGGTATGTCGTTTTTGCTTAATGACAGGTCACATCAGCTTCTTTGGAATATGTTCCCAGATAACTATGATGAACCTGGGGTAATATGTGGTGCTGCAGATTGAAATCCTGCACCGGCATACAGTGTACTTGCACAAAAGGAAGATACTTGCCATCTGTAGCCAGCGTCAGTCTAGCCGCTGTGTGAGAAGTTTGTTCCGGAGCAGCGCATTCTTTAGCTGAACTGCTCGTCAGGATTGAGTAGCTAGGGGGCCGCATCTCTCTCGGGTTGTGCCCATGGCTAGGTACCCCAGTCACACATTCGGCGGGTGATCATTTTGCCATCCCTGATTCGATTTGCACTCGTTATTGCATTTTCTTTCCAATCTAGTCTGTAAAGGAACCGAATCCGGTAATGCCTGCCATGCATGGGTAAGTGGATTCTCCCTGAATAACCTATTTCTCTCACAAACTCAATCTTTGCCCTCTAGTCCTAGAGGCAACATCCTAATCCTGTAGGGATTTTGGCGAATTCCCATCTTTTTGGACACTCAAACGGGAGGGTGGGGGTAATAGGTATAAGGATATTCCATGTTTATTTACCAGACGTAGAAGAGCATTATGTTATATACGTACTGCTCAGTAAGCTGCGTCTTACAGATTGATCTGGATATCTGAAATTCATAATGGTTCAAAAGTATGACAAGGTATAACGTATGGCTTGCTTCTTTTGACGAAGGAAATTGGTATGGAGTGGAATACGTATATTTTAGTCTATATTCGCCGGCTTCAAAGCTCTTCCTCAGTACATTCGCCTTCAGAAAATATGTGAAAATATTGTGTACACGTGAAGCTGAATGCAGACACAGCCTGTTCCCCTCCATGGTAAATGAAATAAGGACAAGGAAAGAATGAAAAAAATACTATACGTAAAATACACGGAGAAAGAGTGGTTGGTGTCGTTGATATCCATTCGGTGCGGTTTAATTTGGCGCTCAATCCTGTGCAGTCGGGCGCAGAGGGAGATTGCCTTCGTGGGCTTGGTTTACATTTAGCATTATGTGGCGGGGCGGGCTGTGGGCGGGTATGCTGAGGGGAATACGCAAGGAGAGTTTTGCCGGGCACGGGGCTCACCAGCCGCATCCGTAGCATTCAATTTCTCCGCCCGCTGATCGCGTTTACTGGCCATTTTGTTGGAGTGGTTTGTGTAGGGTGGTTGCTTGACGGTCGGGGCCAGATGGGAGTCGTCATTTCATCCACTGTAGACAACTACATTTCCCCAGTCTGTCGCCCGCGCAGACTGCCAAACTGCCTCCATGTATTCTGAGTAGTTGTGGATCTGAGGGAGGTTGGGGGGAGCGGTGATAGAGAAGAAGCGGAGGGACGGTGAGGTGAAAGGGATTGGTGCGAGAGTGCATGGTGTCCTTTTTAAAGTCAGTCTGGTGTTTAGGAGGAGTACTGGGAAATGGGTCTGACCACTGGAATAATTTCATTCCGGGTAACAGAAAACAGGTTTGTTCCTCAAGTGGTGAACACAGGTGTGCTTGAAAAAAATATCCAACACTGTGAACCACACATGCAGGATGACCATGATCGTGAATGGTATAGTCAATCGCCGATACAAACCCTACACCAACCGAAAGGAAATTGAATAATATTTCGTGCACAAAATTACAGACACCCGTCTCGTATACTCAACCAGGTTACATCATTTTCTGGTTTCACTCCCCTCACTCAATGCACTCACAGTCCCACCTGGCTTCCAGGCTGAAGCCCACACCTCCAGTGATGATGAGATTCCGACGACACCCGCCCACCCAGTCTCCTCCAGGGGATGAATCACACGCCGGCCGAAAATCACATAATATTTGCCTAATGACCAATGCGGAAACGCGCGGGGTGGCCGGCCAAATGCCCTTATATGTGGACGGGCTGTGGGGTGATTGGATGCCGGTTGGGGAGGAGAGAGGTGACCTGGAGGTGTGAACACCATAAATACCGTTATCACTGAGCGGAGTGTGAGGCGCGAGGGGAGTGCAGGAGGTGAAAGGGTGACCCGGGAGTACAGAGGTAGGGTTCTGTACAGGATGGTCTCAATATGTGTCCAGTTGTGTCATACATGTGCTATATAACACCAATGGATGAGCCTATTTTAAGCTGTACAATGAATACGTTTCGTTAATACTTGAAATATTTGCAATAATTACAATTCTAAACTCAACTTTTCATCTTAAGATATTGAGGATAGGTTGATGCAAGGGTAAGATTGGGAAGTGGTATTATGAGCTGTTGGGTAGCGTAAGGGTTAAAAGTTGTGTATTTTTCCTAAGGAAGAAGACCCAATCATAGTTTGCGAAGCTTATTGGTGATGAGATGGGACTCACACGGTGAGTTGAGAGCACCGTAGGTTGAAAATCAAGATTAGTTCGTGTGATTGATCATTGTGCTACAGCGTGAGGCTGTGACATAGTTGGGGATTTGCATGTATGGGTGTTGGTAGAAGGTTCTCGTGGATTGTTTTGGGAGAGCACCAGGTAGTAGGCAGTGGTGGTACAAGGCTGGTCATCACATCCGGCGGCCACGTTATAACGTCAGTGCCAGTCTCCTCAGGCCCATGCGCCGACGGCAGTGCCAGGATCAGCATCAGTGGGCGCGCCGCAGAGTGGTTGAGTGAGATAGGTTTTGCTAAAGATGTTAGGCGACGGCGATCACTCAATTTGCGGACTACATCTAACCCAGTTTAGGTGTCACAACATGCCCGGAATGACAATAGGAGGCGCCACTGGTTGCTGGATTCTACCGCCTAGGGGGGACGCTTGGAGAGTGGGGATGGAGTGCAGGTAGTTGTCATGGCAACCAACGATGCTGGGAAGACGGATGGGTGGTATATTGGCATGGCAGGAGAAATGCGATTGGAATGTTGGTAGTGAGGAGTGGCCCCCACACCGCAAAGTGGCTTTCTACCAGCTTCCGCGAAGCAACAAGTATCTAGAATTTGGTCTGGGGTAATCTATAATATACGACAGCCGTGGCCGATATTTGTTTATTCACTACATACAGTAATATCACAGTGATCTCCAGGCTGAAACTAGGGTATTCTATACATGGGCAATGTGAGCTATGGTGAAATTTGTGAGTTAAAATCTCTCTGTTTGAGTCCCAACACCCTTGGGCCGCCTCCTATTTCGGAGTCCCTCCAATTATACCCAAATGATGCAATATTCAGGTCATAAAACAACATTGAAGAGGGGTGGAAGGGAATGCATTTCAAAATGAGGCTTGCATTAATGGTAGCTTTTAGGTGAGTTTAATGCGGTGTCGGGTCGACTTTAATAACTTGCTCAAACATTTTCTTTCCACATCTCCCTCGTCCGACAGGATTTCCACAGAAAGGGAAAAAAATCGATTTTTATTTTTGAAATAAAACGTCCGGATGAGTCGATACCTCATCTGCATTGCCCGTTGGTTTCTTATGTTTTTCCGCTGGCGTCCTGTTTAATTCTGATTCGTTTTCTTATCGGTATTTCTCTCGTAGGAGGCCGGTTCTAATCAGAAAACGCGAAGCTTTTCCTGAATTTGAAGCTTTTCGTGCGTTCTTACCTGCCCAGCCAGCTGCGTGTTGTTAATCAGACGACATTTTTCTGTCCAAGTCGGTATCATGTCGCGTTGTTCCTAGCCACTGTGGCAAACACGCGGGAGAATTGAATAAAAACACAGCATTGTCACTTCCCCCTCCGGGTTCAATCCGGCATTGAACGTTGAAATCTTAATTTGACTCGCATTGCTAGGTTTTTGCGCCATCGATCACGCTGAAAATCACTTGGAAATGAAAACAGGAGCGGCGATCGCAGTGAATCATTACACTTTGAGAAATTAACGGCAAAAAGGCGAGGAGTGAGCTGGCAACTCTGTGGGTTTTCTCTCTGGTCCTGTTTTCGGTTGGGCGCCTGTAACATTAAGTCTAACGATTAGGGGGTTCTAAAATTTCAATATTAATTTGTGATTTCTTGTGTAATCTGAAGGAATGCGGCTTCGCTAAGCAGATCAATATCCCCACATCGGGTCTTACGCACCAGAATGTTCTGAAATCTTTCCACGCGCTGCCACCATTTCTTTTAATTCATTTTCATTTTGTTCAATCTGAGTAATAATTATTATGAATGTTGACAGTAAAATGCAGCTGATGTTCTAATCCCTTGATGAGGAATGATATTACTTTTCTTATTTAGGGTGAATTATGAGGGAAAAAGTAGGATGCTGAAAATATTTGTCCACGCTTGCAGTAGTAGTTGTCGATAAAAATTGAGATTGGAAAGAAGCATTTCCTAATTATGTGTCAGAATGGTCTTTTTCTACAAGCAACTGGAAATCCTAAAAATGCGATGAACCTTCAGTGAACATGCACGATGGTCATGTAATTACACTCTTTAACGGGGATTTAAAGGGGCAGTGGGAAATAAATCCCCAAATTCGTCTGCTGTGACAAAAGGGCGGGAAATGGAGAAGTACTGTCAGGAGGTGTCGCCTTGGGGGTTAGAGAACCAGTGGGGAGGTAGGCCCCGGCTGTATTCAGGTGTTGACGGCGTGTGGTGAGGTGTTAGCCCCCGCCCCATGGGGCACCCACCCTGGACTCCCGCCACGGGTAAGTTGCCCTCCAGGGAGCTAGCCCCTGACAGCGCAGCAGCGGCGACAACTTGTACGAGCAGACTCAGAGGTCCCCCCGGGAGACCAGACAAGCCGTTTGTTCTGCCTGCGCTCGCCACTCGCTGACTTTTCTCAGTTTCCATCCGACCCTGATTAACCATTACTACTGCGGTCAGCCATTAAAGCAGCCTGGCTTTATCTATTAAAGACTAGAACGTTTATGTATTCGGACGCCATTATTACTCTAGTCTGGGTCCTTCTATTCATCGGGCATCTATACAGGGGGAAATATTTCTCTACATATTTGTTGTATTGAGAGAATTGATGATTTTTTATTGATGGGCTTTTGTTGAAAATGTAATTGTAGCAAATAACTTGAACCAACATTGATTTCAAATGGATTTTTCAGTGGTAATTATGGTAATGATAATATGGTGGGCTAATTGTAGCGTAAGGGTTAAACCGTTAATGAACTTACAGGTGTGACTCCGTGCTTGGAAGGGGGTCCCAACACGTTGTCAATATGAAGAGGCCAAAACTGGGGTAGCGTGCTGTTCCCACTGACAAGTAATTCATTAGAACCTTTGGTCCGTTAGAATATGTGTGCCTCTCGACATAGATCCATGCGTGTCCAGTTTCTGTGTCTGCAGTGGTAATTGTCCTCCCTCACAGAAGGGGTGTTTATTGAGCCGTTACCACCCCATACAACACCTGAGCAACCTGTGTACTACCACTGAAGGGTCGTCTCTACCCCGGATGGTTGTAGTAGGGTGTAAAGGGTAAGATTGATCTTTCAGAAGGGGGTGATCCTCCCGCTGATCCAGAATAGGATCTGGAGGGATCCAGTGTGGCGCGGCTTGATCCTTTTCGCCGACACTTTGATTGATCATATCAGGTGTGAAAGGTGAGATGGGCGATTCACAGGTAGACCCCCCCCCCCGTCCCACCACTGCCCGCCCAGGCTCCATCTGATTCACACGCACAGACAACGGTGGTGGGGAGGACGGTGTGGGAGGTGATCCCCACCCCGCCTCACGCCCCCTCAGCCTGCCTCCAGGGCGTTATGAGCCGCGGGGCTGATCGCTGCTTGGATCCCTCAGCTTATCGAAGGGATCCTACAGACAAGTGCGGTTCCGTGTTGAGCGATTAGTGCGGCGCCGACACCCCGCCAGCCCCACTCACACCCCTCCGGGGCATCCAGTAACACCCCAACCCGGAACGCACACAGCGCCCCACGCGTAAATACCTTTCAGTAGCCGGATCCTGCGCACAAGACACTTCCGGCCCCACCCACAGCATAGACGGCCCCACATGGGCATTACGTCCCTCTCCCAGGCACCCAGATTTATAGTGTTGGCTAATCTGCATGCTCACACACCCCCACAGCTCCAAGTCCACAACACAGCCGCTATAAACACCTGAGTGGGTAAAATGCAATTAAAATGCAGGCTTCATGCTTCACCGCATTTCACGTTGAGAGAGTGCATGTACATGGAAACGCACCCAGAACATTTCACTCCCCCCTCTCTCACACATCAGATCTCCTCCATTCCCGTCATATTTGTTAACTCTTAAATCTTACCTCGTGAATTCTAATGGGTTTTTTTTCACCTGAACATTACAGTCACCATATTTTCATAGTTTCCCCGCACTGTCTTGCTGGTATTTGCGCCGTCAGGGTACGCTGGGGCCGTGTGGGATTTTTCAGCACTCCTTCGGGCTCAGCCTTGGCGACAGGCGAAGCAAAGGCTGAACTGTGTAGGGGATTTTTCCCTGGGTGCCCGTGTTAAAATCGTCTCTTGATCAAACAATTGTGGCAAGCTGAGCCCAGGCTCAGTGGTGGTAATGCCACGCCGCCGGCGCCGCCATTTTCCCTAATGAAGGCTCTATTGATGATTGTCTCATCACCATGGCAACGCGGGGTCACCCGCCAACCTCCATTGTTTCTGACTTCCGGCGCCGACTTCCGGGTGAGGGGAGACGGTCGGGGCGACGCCGGGGCGGAATAAATCGACCATTGCCGGCGCGTGGTGTATGATGGGATGTGCATGTTGGTTAAGTATGTGTGGGGCGGAAATCACGACGCGGCAAATTGGACTATATTTGCACGTGCCGTGTGCTGTACATGTATGGAGATGGGGGAAGGGTGATGGGCGACGGCCTGCGTAGGCGATCCCTGTTAGCACATATTCTGACAGTATCGTTTGTTGAGGTATGGTGCACAATATTTTACTGTAATTCATTTATCCTGGTAATATAGTTAAGGAAAAACTGATATGAACCAAATCTTATATCAGATACAGAGACCTGTATGCTAAGTGTACCAGGTATGTCAAGTTTAGAACTAACGTTGGAGTCTGACTCCTTTCGAAATAGAATACCTCTGGAGTCAGACTTAGCCCAAATCTTCCCGAATACAGCAACTCCATGCTTCCCGATATCTACGACTTGGCGAGCACCGACCGGGAGGGCTAAGATTCTGGTTGCTGGGAAAATGCACTGGTCTCGGCGTCACATCATATAGGTGATCCTTTGGTAAGAGGGTTGTACAGGAGAGAGAGATAGAGAGGTGCAGGACTGTCTCGTAACTCCTCCAGGCGGGCGGCAATAAGTGCAGCCAGCTTTAGTAGCCCCGGGAGGGTGGGAAAATGGGGGCAGACGCGTAATGTAGTCCCGCCAGGGGGAGCGGTGAGAAAATTAACTACTACCACAGGAACTGTTCCATTGCCTACAGACCTGGTACATTGACATTAGGAGGCTAGGGGCTTGTGAAATGGGTGAAGGTGGACATATTTGTGGATATGGAATGGGAGCACTACACCTGATGAGGTATGTAAGTGAAATGAATGGAAGGCAGGTACGTCATTCAGGTAACATGATATATTGCGTACAGGTATATGCATCCTTTATGTGAGGGTTCATTGACCAGTTGAGCATATATTTATATGATTTTATATACAACAAAGCAATACCCATTTTTTTTTGTATAAGGTCTTGCATTGCCTTGTATCATGAGTATTACCTCTGTGACATTTACTGAGGATATACATATTGCACACATATATGTGTTACAGTTGTATGTTATACACCAATATTGGAAATGACTTATGGGTGGAATTATGCGACCATGTGTGCACGTTTATCCAGCATCCGTGTTTAGAGTCGCCTGGGTACACCACCCACCACGACCCCATCGCCCTATGCGGCTCGCCTCGCCCCTACACAAAACACACTATACCAATACTGTTTGCCGACACTCCGTCAGGCGCGCAGGGGAAATAAAATCAGCTGCCTTTGTGTGCATTTGTATTGGAGAAAGATCAATGTGAGCCCAGGGAATGGAGGTTATTCAGACATGACGTATGGAATACATATACGGTCCGCTTGTCTTTTTTGTTATTCATCCCTGAGCCCTCCTATAGATCATCCTACCGAATCGCAGCTGTGATGTAAACGGAAAAAAAGAAAAAGATATATAATGCAGTGAATGGGTTTGCGGTAGTGTTGGGAGTTGAGGAAATGTAGAAACCACTTTCTCGACCCGAGTCTATATACTGAGCTTGACTATACCCCCGGGGAAGGAGAGGAGAGAAGGGGAGAGGGTAATAAGTATAGACTACGGTTTATCAACACGGCCATGTATCATATCACCTTTATCGTACCTCAGCACATAATTCCCTGGTGGCGGAGCTCTAGTGGTGAGATGTCTAGATGCAAGAATTGGTGGGATTTTCTTTCCTATCAGGGGAATAAATCTGATATATGGTGCATTTAAATGACGCTTTTGGAGCAGCCCGATACAGTGGCTTCTCCCCAAAGCCGCGTCATTTGCTGGCCAAACCATATGCAGCGTGATAGACCTTAATTATCCCAGGTGGCATTGGCCAGTGTATCACTGGAAAGAAGCAGCAATGTTTAAGGAAGATCCAGGATTTATATATTTTGAAGTAATATGTGCAATATCGACTTTTGAGAGCTATGATAATACACTGTTTGCACAATAGATTATATCCCAGTTTGTATGGATGTTACACTGATGATAATTCCTGATGGTGGTTACAAGGTCATGAATCGTTGTGTGCCCCCTGCCAACCCCAAACCCGATGTGACCACCCACTGACCAGCCAGCCGGTGCTTGATTGGCTGTGATGGGTCCCTATAGTGCATTAGGCAGACCTGGCCGTCGAGTCGCCGCTTCGAGGTCTCAGCGGACCAGGATCGGACGGCCCTAAGTCGTGTAGTGTAAACCCAGTCATTACATGGCCTGAGATGGCCGTAATAGCGATGGGGGGAGGGTCTAGAGTAGGCCTCGGTTGGCATAGAGAAGGATGGGGCTGGGGCTGAGGGTGGCAGAAGGGTGTGCCGGAAATGGCAGTGTGGTATGGGCGTAGTATTGCTTACTACTGGAGTATCACAAACATTCTATGATATAACCATGGCTTAACCTCATAAACCGCCAATTTACCACTACTATCAAGATCCCAAACACTTTCAACACCCGACAACAATATCAGTCAATCTCCTCTCCTGTCTAAAGGTAACCTCAAGTGGACTCTGTAGCTCCTAAACCTGTATATGAACTGCAACGGTGATATAGCACAATGGTGACCAATGAATTTAAAAGTCACATAAACAGCGATTTTACAGTCCATTCGTGGTTAGAGAGAGTGCTGTCTAAAAGTGGGTCACTGTGTGGCAATGGGCCCGCCTGCCGCGCCCCCGGTGGCCGGATGGTGACCGCCCCCGTCCATTGAGAACAGCCTCAACGCCCCCTGGGGGCAAATTCCCCTTTATCCCGGTGATGACTGCGAATGGCCATGTCGTCACACCCGCCAACCAAATTTTATTTATCGCCCTGGAGATGGAGCAGCCTAATATATTTATTAGAGTAATGTGCTCCGTTTACGAGTAGCTCCCCGCCCCTTTAACTCCCCAACTCCACCCTGGTTGGCCCAGAAGGGAATTGCTCGCCTTCACTATAAAAACGGATGATCCCCCTATATACGTCAACTAGAGAGGTATTAATGAGTAGATATTCAAACGTTGTCTTTTTTAGGAACAGGCCAGTGCGAACTGCATTACATTGATCTAGTCACACAGGGTAAACATGTAACCACGAAGAAGAGTCCATCAGCGAAGGGCACTGGGTCAAGGTCAGGTCGGGTCACCTTGACCTACGTAACCTAGACCCATGACCTTGATATCCCTATTGCGGGTCAAGGTCAGAACCTCGTTGGCAGTCTGATTACGAGCACTATGATGCCATGGGTGATAATGGGGATAGTGAGTGATGTGGAAAAGGATATTTCTTGACAGGGGACTCCGAAAGAAAGATGTGTGTGTGTGTGTCGGGGAGGGGGGGGTCTTAACCGGAATGTTGCCATCCTTCTGAATTCATTTTATTCATAGGCGGTTTAGGAACAGTCAACTAACCGAACATACACAAACACCCACTGCTTCACTCTCACACACCAGTCGCTCTGGCTGAATCCCCTCCCTGGAGCCAGATATATCAAGCCCCATCGCTCCTTTTTATAGTTTATTCACAATGACACAAGCGCGCCTCATGTTTATTAAAACCCCGACAACTGATAAAAATCATGGAAATGTAGAAAAATGAGCGTGGTGTAACACAAGGACAGCATTTAGGCCGGGGCACGTGATTTATGGCTTTGTTTGCAGCTTTGTTTGAGGCTTCTGACCGCAGACCCACCGGCGCGCCGCGCACTGTCATTGATACAGTGCAGGTGACTGGTGGCGTTTTTCCCGCGCTGCTTTTAATGCATCCTGTCGGCCGTTTTACAATAACACAACATCAAGCAAATTGCTCTGCCATTCGTCATCCGCCACGACCGGAAGTGGTGTATTTTTTTGCAAATCTTCCTTAAATATTTCTTTGCCGACCTACCCCACCGCTATTACACCACGCCCAACCTCCACCAATGACACCACGACCTTCGTCATACTAATAATATCAGGAGTTATTATCATGACCCTTCGCTCTTTTCTTTCTCTGGTAATCATCTGAGTAAAGGTGACCAAGGGATGATAAATATATTACATATCCAACAACATATTCATGAAATAATTATGGAAGTGGCTTCGGAAGCGGCTTACGTTCAGTTGCAGTCTACGCTTTGAGAAGCCACTCAGAATCGTAAGTAGTATGTGTATTTGTAGATTTACATCTGGCAATCCTGTAGGTCTAAGAGGTGGGCACTACACGGCTACATCCTAGTGCCTATCAGTAAGGTGGATGTCTTTATCCTAGAGGCTTAGTCTATGGGCTGGGCATTGCGTTTAAGGGGTAGTAGTATACATATAAGGCGGTTTATCTCGGGTCACCCCGGAGCAGCGTGGGTCTGCAGCAGTCGACCGGGGGCACTGCTGGGGCGAAGGCCTGGCACGGAGTAGGCAACCAATGGGGAGAACGGGGAATGTCTCAGGTCGAGCTCCAACATTGATGGATGGGGCCCGTAATGAAATATTCAGGACATTGTGTCGACATCAAGTTGTAGTAAGCGTGGAAGAAATGGCTGTGGTCTGGGTGGCATTGGACTGCCTGGTGAACTGCTCGGTGTTGCTCAGTGAACAGGGAGCAGATGGCATTATAACTCTCTTCCCCGTTCAGTCTGGTACCCCGCGGCGGATGTCTTTGATAGAATACTACCAATGCCCGTGGAAAATAAACTTGACGGGACGATAAAAAACAAGATGACCACCGCCTGGTCCTGTACAAAATGATATTTTCATGAAATATTCATCCCGGCTCTGCTAACAGGTAGGTCAGACATTTTGTCTAATCTAGATGCAGTGTGAATAATAGTCTTAAAGGCCTACCCATCCCTCTGCCTACACCGACTGGCCTGTCTCGTTGTACCCCCTACATCCGGCCCCCACGCCGTGAACGCCCATCCGGTGCACTTGTTTCCGGGCTGGCGCGGTCGTTCCGTTCCGGAGCACATGAGATGGAGGTCTCCCGTCGAGCCATTTCGAATATCCCTTCCCGGCCCGGTCCACGCCACCCGCCGCCCTTATCGCCAATAAACGCCAGGCGTCCTGCCGACAGACGCCGCTAGGGGGCGGGGGTGGCGCGACGATAGGCCCCGTAATTGTATGGACAGAGGGCGTGATGGGCCTGTTGCTCAGGCGGTAGGAGGGAGCGTGCCTGATGGGG
Source organism: Alentia gelatinosa (assembly GCA_950022655.1). NCBI lineage: Eukaryota > Metazoa > Annelida > Polychaeta > Phyllodocida > Polynoidae > Alentia > Alentia gelatinosa. Next base: position 46,000,102 of record OX465587.1, on the reverse strand, counting down.
GTGGGTGTTAGAAAGCAGAGGATGGTGGGCGGGAGGGGCAATGGGGTTTCTTTTAACATTTTAGCGGTCTTCAGGGGGTACGCAAGGGGCCCCCATGGGTGGTGTTGTGTATTCAGCCCGGACGGGGGCGCGGCCATCGCGTATGCAGGTAGGCATGCGTTGGGGCTGCAGTGGGCGCTGGCCAATCGCCCCCAGGGGTCGCCTGTGTCGGGCGGGCGGGACGTAAAGACCGGCGGGGGCAGATCCCGACGGACGCAGATCCGATTTGTCGACCCGCCGCGGCGCCCCACACATACAAAGGGGCGGTTCCTTAAAATGGTCGGAGAGAGTGGTGAGGTGGAGAGCGGGTGGGAAAGTGTCTAGTAGAGGGTGGTTTGTCAGAATGGGATGGCTTCATGTTGTCATGTTTAGAGCTGGAGGTGGATAATATGGTAGGGTGTGGAGGCATAGCAATGGGAATACTGAGATGCTGTATAGTGTAGACGCTGTACGGTATTGGCTACATCATATAATCCCCTGAATTTGTGTGAATTTGTGATTATTGATATATATTCTATATATGTATAAAATGTTTTGTCTCCGTATATTTCCAATCCCAATATACAGTAACAACATCCAACTCAAATATCTATCGACACAAAATTTGAAGGGCAATATTTCATACCGTTTAGGTGTAATTTGATTTGATTCTCAAGCGAAGGTATGAACCTCATCGATATTCTGCTTGTATTCATCCCATCAGCTGCCAGGGTATCTAACATATGGCGTGGTAACTGCAACTGTGCCTTATAGGATATAGTTCATTCCTTCCTATCCCACTCCTCCGCCCCCACCCTTTGCCTTTAACATACTCTGCTATACGTGTCAGATCCAGCCGCACCCCCGACGTCTGCCTCACCGAGTAATATTGGCGAGTCATACATTGATTTCCAGCACTGTTGCCGCCACCGCCAACTTCCGGCGCTGATGGTTGCCGATCATCTATGACGACGGGACCCCGGGAGGGAAGGTGGGTAGGACAGGGAGTGGGGGAGGTGGGAGGGGGCGCCTGCGACTTGCCCGCCGTCGATAAGGGAGACCACGCCGTCGCCAATTGAAAGCGACCGTCCCCACGGGCCTCGGTGCTCGCCCACCACGGGGCGGTTATCGCATTGGTCGTGGGGGGTAGGGGGTTGGGGTGTGTAGAGACTTGGGGTGGGCGACGCTCCGGGGTAGAGGCCGGAAGGCCGATGTCCGCGTGGCCCCATAAGTGGTTTGGGAATTGGGATTGTGTACGCCTCCCAGACAGGGGAGGGTGGGTAGATAGATGGACACACCGCGAGCCATATAGCTAGTGCCACGGAGCACACCCCAAATTAAATTTGTAATGGGTGGCTAGTCACTAGATGTCGAATGGAGGAGAAGGGAAACCGATTGATTTGATGTGGTTCTTTACGCGTCAGGTTCTGTTTGTATACGCCATGTCGTGCATGTGTAAAAGAAGACTGAGATGACGGTATTGGTTGTGGACGTTGTAGGCATGTCATCCACACAGCCCCCCATAATAAGTCGCTCCCCATATGTAATCCTCGGCAGGCGATTTCTGGTCTTTCCTAACGTTTAGCTCGAGAAGGAGTCTGCTGCCTAACCTAAACACTACCATTTATATGCCAGGTCAGGCATGAGCAAGATGTGGCCTCTGTACATCACTTGTTAGTCGCTCATGACTGCAGTTTGTGGTGTCTGTATACCAAATTTCGGAATGGGTCAGCACAAATAGAGAGCCTATTAAAAGCTCTATCTATTCTCCACACGGCTTCGTTAGTGTATTGTGATACATTTATTTCCTTTATCTTCCAACTTTTGTCGCTGTGGATATCAATACCGAGTTTATGATGTAGGAGGGAGGAAACGTAAACCATGGAAGCCACTTAAGAAGCAACATTCGTCAGAGCATGAGCAAAGAGCCAAACAGGAGGTGAGGAGTCAAGCCACAGGGGAAGCCACAGTACAAACTAAAGGCCGACCACATCGGGGAGACTCTAGTTCTCTCTGAGAATTTGTCTTAGCTGATGAGGCGGAGGGCGCGGGACCTGACTGTGAAATCTGGACCTGCTCAGATCGGCTCGCTCCTGCTCAGACCTGCTCCCCGTGCGCCGGGCCGGCTGCTCCAGTGACGACTCATTGTCACTGCGTGAGCAAATGGACTTCCCCACTGAGGGACTTCTCCCATAGGGCCCCGTCAAGTGAAGGATTTTACGCTCAACTTCCTTTTTTCCAGACAGGCCAATTTCGATAACACAAAGTACGCTATTATCTTTGAAATACGATGTGATATCCATGGAGAGTACCCTGCTAGATGTTCTTTAGCCTTGGTATCTTTAAAAGTCATGGGTACGTGTTTAGAATTCGCGAAAATTCCTTCATTTAGTAGGGGTTTAGTGATACAGGCTCCCCCGGTGGGACACGGGGTTAGTTGGAGCTGATGTGGTGCGGGCAGCGACACCCGAGGGTCAAGTTCGGTGTTGTTTGAGATCACAGTAAATGTAGGATCTACTGAGATGGAAAAGGGAATGACTCAGTCGACCTGAGCCTCCCAGGAGGTACTGGCACCCGGATTCATTTGGCGGCCTATCAACAGAGCTGCTCGGAACTGCTCTAATACGGTGACCCTCGGGGGCCAGCTGCTCGCCCTTTGTGTGTGCAGGTTGCCCTGTGTGCACTCCTTGCTATCGAGAATTTAAACTCAGTAGTCCGTCTCACTATGGACTATCTATACGAGATCATTTTTGACATTCTAACACTTGTAAATGCCAATGCAATGTAATGTGTCTGGTTAGAGTATATACTTTATAGATTAAGGCAGATAGGAAAGAATGTTTGTATCGGTATTTTGTTTAGCTAGGCATGAAGGTCTACTTGGCATCAGAATGTTCCGAGGCTGCTGCAGTTGTAACAAGGACATCAAGCCATCCTTGGTAGAGTTACTGACAAGTAGGCAAGTACGAACATGAATTCATTGAATAATTAGAGAGTCACTGTCCAATCAGGAGCGAGTATAATAAGTGCCTGTTTATTTGAAAAGTTCATCCACACCCGAATTCCGCCTTGTGTCCCACCACCTGATATTGACAGCGATGATAAGTGGGCACCAAACTGAACAAGGCCAACAACTATAGACGATTGGGTAGTAATGCCCCTATTTCCTGAATACCTTTTGACGACTAGATGGCTCCCGGAATCGGCCGACTGTCATTGAATTCCCAACGTCAATACAGTCAGTAATGACTCGAGAAAAGTAATGGGAAACAGTCTACAGCATTATAGAGCAATTTAGTAGAGTCACTTAGCTAGGCTTCCCTTCCTGCTTTATGCGAGGAAAAATCATAGTTAATTACTGCGAAATATGCAAAGGGAAAAAGGCCATTTTCAATTAGAAAGCCATCATCTGAAGCATTCTATCTATTTTAACTGTTAAACAACATTAGTGGATTCTTCCAATTCCATTTTGCAAAGTACCTAATACTTTGATAGACCCAGTCTACTGAATAACTCATAGATGGCATGAAAACTTTCTGTTCATTGCAATATTTCAGCATTCTCGGGAAAATTAATTTACATTATTAGACTGACATGTTTTGATGTACATTCTAACTCATTCATATCTCCCAGGAATGGTGCCTTTTAAATATAAGGAAATACAATTTGGCATTAAATATCAGGGGAGTTCATGGATGTAAGGTTTATGCATTCAGTGTGTCATTAGGCTATTAATTAGTCATTAACAAGCGAGTTGACTCATCCCATTGAGATGCTTTGTCTTGATTATACACCAAAGAGAGTAATTAAGGTGTTAGATGCAAGCCCATGTTGATAAATTAGGTCAGTTAATTGCCTCGGTGCAAGAACCGTAGATGACCCAACATGGTTCTAATATTGAATATCAAAGTACTGGAGCTATCGCTATATATTAAATGATTTGTAAACATGCCAAATTCCATCACCATATCAAGTACCTTCATCATAATTTTACTATTTAGTTTCACACGGTTGAATACAGCTGTCGCTGTCTGCTCGCATGAACTATTTATCTATGGCAAGTACAGTTATCGAGGTATAATTAATTACAATTTTGTCACTTAAGTATTCTAATGGGGGTTAGAAATGGTGGTCAGCCGAGGTCGGACCACCCTACAGGCACTTGGACATTATTATTGTGGTGGGGGCGTGTGGTACTTTTATGCAAACGATTTTTCTTGTGGGGGAGGAGTAATTCCAAGGTGTTAATGATCCCTCCAGAAGAAGCGACATCAACAATAAACACCTACCCACCTGTAGAAAACGGCTAACAACATTGCTTATCAATAAAAAATAGAAGTATCTGCACTGTTTGGGATTTTGAACGTCGAGTCGTATGCAGTAACGCTAAACGCGTATAACCAACCATTTCCCATTCTATGATCTGCCAAAGTGGAAATATGTTGTTATGAATGAGCACGTCAAAGAGTTAAATATTCAAAGTGTTCAGTCAAGAGGCCGGTGTAGACCACGGCGATCAACGTGGCACTTTCCAGTGGCGCCACAGACCAGAGCCTCAGAGTCTTTTGAGTGCTAGGATATTAAAATGCAGCCCCATTATGGTCCAATCTGACTCGTAAGTGGCTACACCTCATATACAGAGCTTAGCAATCCTCTCCCCCTCCACACGCACTCCACGTCCCCTTAGAGTGGTTGTCGTCTGCCACATAGCTTAGGCTTACAACTCGTTGAGCGACTTGAATACCAGATTCTGTCGAATAATCCTCAAGTTTCCAACTCTCGAGTAGCTGTTATGGGGATTTACCCACAGTAGATTGTTGCCCGCTCCCTGCCCACCACACCCACACTTAACCTACATGGAAAGCCAATGGAATGAATAGTGTTAAAACTGAGGTGCTTCAAAAACGTGCGTTAAGCTTTACTTAAGCTACTCAGACTTACTTATATCCGGAGGGGGTCCCTTTTTAACGTACGAGCGACGGTTAGCTCCAATTATGTAAATTAGTCGGCCCGACTTGACAATTACCAAGTAGTCAATTAACTTTTCTCATCTGAAATAGTTTGCACTCAAAATGTCCTCCAATTACGGGTCATTTTTGCATTGATTGTGGACATTAACCTCAGTGCCAAAACTAATCCTGACATAAAGCAACTTTGAAAGAAGATGATTAAAGGGATGATTTACCGAGGCAGACAGGCAAAAAGGTTGATATGGACTTGACACTTGTTTCCTAGCCGATGATCTGAAAAGTCACAACACACTTTATGAACTCAACTGCTATCTAGCTCAGATGTGGATTTCGATGTGTATCAAGCGTTGTAGTTCGGCTTGGGTTCACGTTGTATTGCGACCGGAGGCAAAATGCCCGTTTTGTGTCTGTAGGGGTCTAGGCGTAACAGGTGAGGGGTAAGACCTGGTATCTATCCCAGCCATTAGGCGAAGCAATATAAGGTGATCCCAGGGGAGAGTCTTCAGGCATAGAGTGACAGAGAGGTGGTTGTCAATCTTTCGTCTTCTTTTAATTACTGTTACCATGCTATAAGTCTTTTAGTAATCTGCCATAGTATGATAGAATTGATAATTAAAGGTAATTTCGTTCATTTACATAATCATGTATAGCACCGAACCTACACTTGTTTTCTGCAGCTAACATAGGAAGAAGTGGTCGTCTGCTCTGTTGTACGCTTCCCGCCAGGTTTATTCAGGAATGATTTTCCCCGGGAAAGATGAATTCACAGACAGAAAGATAGCCACTGGCTGTAGACATTAGGGGAGTAAATCCAGGGGGGCTCAGCGTAATAGTAGATATGCAGCGCGGCGCCTCATACATTACAGTAACAAATGGGCGTGTCTACTGGCTGCCCGGGCCGTGTAGAGGGGTCAGCGTGTACAAATGGTCATTCCATTGGGAGATTAGGGACAAAGCCTCCACCGACAGCCTGATGGATGGAGCTGCTCCCTGAGCGAGCTGCTCTGCCCAAAGACGAACTGCTTGCGTTTAAGGCGAGCTGCTCGTTGCCTGACCCAAGGGATGGGGTTCTGTGGGTGCGGGGAGGGACGGGTGGACAGCGTGGGTGGGTCGTTGACTGTGAAGGGAGGGGCACCGCCTCGTATAGCAAGTTTTTTGTGTTTTTCCTAGGGTTGCTCCTATTTATAGCTACAGGTTCTAAAATGGGCAGCAGAATGGGTTGCTTCTGGGAAGGAGGCGTTTGATTTAGTGTACATGAGTTTCCAAGGCTGATGATTTATTCCATGGTGTTATCCGCACTAATAAATCGGATCGTAAAGAGTATACCCTGGGGTTTGGGTAGAATTACTCTGAACGTCATCAAGTCGTGGAAAGGCACTGAAATCTGTACTTATTGTAGAGTTAATGGACATTAGAACCATGAGGCAACCAAATATTTTTAGGCGTTTTATTATGAACCAACGTTTCGAGCATAAAACGCCCTTTATCTTTACTTATTTTTGTTATCAACAGGCTCTCTCTTTTTCTTCTCATGCATGACATGTTTCGGAATTCCTATTCAGTTTGATGCTGATAGGCTTATTGTGGCTGGCCTCTATGTCGGCTTATGCCTTTAATCCTCTCTGCCCTTAGCCTTTATTGGAAAAGGTCTCAGTCCGGAGATAAAAAGGTAATCGTCTAGAGTTGGGACAACTTTCTCAATCAGCTGCACCATCTGTGCTTATCCCCATTAGATGTCTACTGCTGCACTTTACACCGAGCCATCATGGGTACAGACGACCTATGTTAAAGGTATACACATGGATCCACTGACCAAACCTGACAGGTGCGACAGGATCAAACCGGCCAAGTGTATAAATGCGGGGGGCTTGGTGTGTGCTCGGGGAGGGCGGAGTGCTTGACTTGTATGGTCCGGACTCATTAACATAAGCTCAACACTCTGTGATTTATTGGTGTATCACAAGTGGCTTTCCAGCTTGGCTCCGAGTCAAACGTAAATGTACCAGCCCTTTCACCAGTGTGATTACAGGTGGGTCCACTCACTCATGTCCCCCAACTTGTTATGCCATAGCTTTAACATTATCCCTTACACCAGTAACACTTACTCATAGGTGTGTATGTATACCAGCCTGTGTCCACGCACCATCCGAGTGTTGGAATTACTGAGGCAATACCAACAAATGTGAATAAATATCAACTGCGTTTTCAATAAGATATCACATATCAGTATGATATCACATTCGAAGTATAGTAAAAAAAACTCGTGCTGATATTTTGATAATGACTGGGAGCTATATGTAGGACACAAGGGTTAAGGCCAAGGTTTGTCAGATGTCCAAACGCCAGCGGTTAAAGTCACTCAGGCGGTCCTCAGCCAAGAGACGCCCGCCAGCCAGCCGCTGGCCGGGGCCCATGAGGTATAACACTGACAAGGGCCCGACCTGTGTTAGGAGTCATATCCCCAGGCAGTGTACACTGAGGATCAGGACCTAAATACTCCCTCATCGTGAAGCCAACTGTGTGAAAGCAGCATGTAGGCGCCAGCCTGTATGATATTCATATAGGCTCTTTGGATGTGTCTCCAAATTTGCGGTTTCCAACAATGGCTTGCCGTTCAGTCAGAGCATTTTAGAAGCCAGAAAATACATTTGCCAACACAATGTGTCCCAACTCTTTCCTCAGTCAGAGCATGTTTGCGCTGTGTGTCTTTTAGATCGAAATGTCGTCTGCCCATAAATTTCGTTTGTTTTTTGGACCATTGCCCGCCTATTTGTGCGCTGGAAGTCGGTTTATATGAAAAGAAGGTGTAATTGGGTTTCTATTGCCAATATTGGCGACTAACTACATGCATCCCCGCCGAGTGTCACAGCTACTTTTATGTAGAGTTTTACCCACATTTATGTATGTATACAAGTGTATAACATGCACATCGAAGGAAAGGGAAGGATGGGGGCTGTTCATATTTACGTCTGTTGGCTGCAAGTTAGTCGTCCTTGGGTGACGTGAGCCTTGACCCAGATCGATCCCGCCAAAACCGGCAACACTAGGGCAGCCAGCTCTATAGTGGTCTGGCCAGTTCCATCGCCACACCGGGTCTCCAGTATGCTCAGCCTATCAAATATAGAGAAGGTGTGGATGCAACAGCGGACTATACTCTAATGTGAAGCCATATTGATAACGCCAGACACAACCCAAGGAGGAAGCCTTGCTCTGAGGTGTCAAATGTTCACACACAACACCTGTGCTAGAGTATTAGTCACTCCACTTTGACTCCTCGAGTTCTAAAGGATCCTCCAGCAACACACAAAGCCCCACTCCCGTCCTCAGCCAGGTAACCGCGGAATTCACTGTGCCCCGGATCCCAACAACCCCCTGGACATGTCAACATAGGATTATAGGAGGTTTACAGCCACTCGTCCTACCCTCACGGAGGTGTGATCGTGGCTTGTTCCCAAACCACACACCTCGTGGTAATTGCACCTTAATGCGGCACCTCACCTCGCACCTAGATGCCGATGTATTTGTATACCAGGTGTATATTAGTAATTCGGTGATGCCCATTAGATGAGAAAAAAAGTGGTACATTTATCTGAGGTTCAAGGTACATAGCCAGTGTCTTGGATAGAGAAATGGACTAAATTCTATTCACTTGTGTCAGCAGCACGTATAGACTGCCCTGACACCTGCTGGATAGGTACTTGGTAAGTGGTGTATTTGTCACATTATCTGCGATTGCGAGGAAGCCTGCAGTGTACAGGAGTCACCTGTGTACATTATTCCTACACGGCCCTGCGTCTATATACATGCACGTTATATATCATCTGCTAGTGCAGTAACGTATGGATTACTCCGCACCATACTGAACATACCTCACGGCGTGGTAGTAATATGCGGGTAATACCCGGCGGGGAACTCTTTACACATGAATCGTCGAGTGATAGGACAGGGACAGGCGGATAGCAGCCCCCTCTCTCCTGATGTGTGTCTACAAACATAAATAACAGCGCTGGAGGCCTCGGCCGGGATTATACGATCCGACATACCTGAGTGCAGCTGAATTTGGATCCCGGAGCAGGGTAAGTATTTAACCTTTAGGATCTCAGTGCAGACGCGCGGGTTCTCCATGACGTACGAGGAGCGGGCCGAGAGACGGTAAACACGGCTATCTATTTGTAGAGATCAGTTCAGCGCGATTATTCTCTGATCTCCTTCTTGTACTCGTATATCTACATACACTCACATCTAAAAAAGAGACACAAAAAGTAGAGCCTTAGCCCTGGCCTCTCAGACACGTATTGAAAAGCTGACGGGAGCCATGTGCTATTTGAACTATTTCAATTAGTTTCGCAATACTGTCACGCATGATGCTCATGTTATGTGCGGTTTGGCCCGTTACTCATATCAGTGGCAAGGATCTTGTATAGCTTTCCAACTCCACCCTTAATGGTATTTTCTGGTAGAGTACAGTGGTAGTCTCCTACCCACCAGTTACGCGCTGCCCCTTGAAGGCTGCACAGTGCTACATTACAGGGCGAGCGTCGTTGATAGGTAAGTCGCACCGAGATTTCCCAAGGGAAACTCGTACTCTGCCCACACAAATTATTGTCGAGCATTCTCTGGAGAGCTTCCTGTCGTGGAGGCCTTGACCCCGGGTGATGTACAGCACCCCCGGGGAGCCGGAGATGCCCCCGAGCGGAGCCCCGCGGTTCGTCAGGTGTTCGGAGGCTGTCCGCAACACCCCCTAATACAGACTCAGCGTGGCCGGGAGTAAGTTATGATTGACAGAGCAATACTCGTCCTATACAGAGACTAACAAGGACTGGAGGCCAGCCCTGGGGGTGTTCCTATGGCCGTTACTCTATGCGTAGGCTTATAAGAATATAGGTTTATACATGTATATCCATAGATATTTATATAATAAACTCCCTTTTAACGACCACCATACATATGCAATAATTCTACCATTGTGACCACATACCATAAGAACATATATTCCCTTTATTTGTGCTTGGAAAGCCTTACTATATTGGATAGTCCACTAATATGACCTGGTCATAAAACCCCATTGCCAGTGTGAGTAGTCCAAAATGGGAATCGCCCTTTATCCTCCCAATATGAGGAGTTTTCTACCTCTCACGTTTGGCTATACAAGGTATACCTCTGCCCTAGCGTGGTTGAAGTTCTCAATTTTGTGTCGGCGCTGTCTTCTCACACCTGCAGGGCATAGGGAGTCCCCATGGGGAGTTTAACGCTTGTCAATGCAGGTGGCAGAGGATGAAGGGGTTGGTAGGTGATTAAAACCCTGGGGCGGTATGTTCATTACTCACCCTGAGGCCAGCATGAGTTGACGGTAGTTGTTGGCGCCGTGTGGTTGGGGATATTCTGAGGTTGGAGCTTTGATGTGGTGATTGACACATCTCCCCCGCGGGCGTACACGGCTAGAGGGGGGCCTCAGGGATAAAGGTGTAAGAAGTACCCGACAATATCACCCCTCATCCCTCCCTTACATGTGGCTAGATCCGCATTTACCACGAGACACCCAATCCTTAAGACCAGTTCCTTTTCCTGATAATTTTTGTTATACTGAAATAGAAGACGGAAACACACAGGTACTTCTGCGAGCTTATTTAGTCCCAAGTTTCCTGTATGAACTGAACGGCCGGGCAGGAAACTAAAAAAAACTATAACCTGCGATGCTCACAGAGCGTATATATGTATATATATCAATGTAGATAATCCCTAGACATATTAGGACTCCTTGCACTACCACCGCCTTGGCTAAACTACAGGGGCGTTTGGCAGGTGTTCGGGGCAAGAGAGGGGAATGGGGAACAGGTACAGCTCCGAGGTCGCCACGCAATCTGCCGATGGATGAGGGTGTTTCAGACTGTACCTTCTGTGAGAAGGCCTGCTGTGCCAAGTCTGCGCAAAACGCTGATGGCCTTAACTATTCTGTAAAGGTCTGGTGGTAACGTGTTCATCACTCAATCGTGACTTTAAACTGCTGGTGATTCTCTCTGTACACATTCTTAACTTTACACTTTCTGAACTCTACATTGGAGGAAATGGCCCTCCCCCTTGCATGTTCCCATCTGTTCCTTTCAACTTCCTTTCATATCCGGTTCCTCCTTGAAACCCCTTCCTTATCTGCCATGTCTCGATCCACCTTTATATTAATTCCGGAAGATGTATTAGTAAATAAACGTTTTAGAAGTTCGATTTGTCAGTTCCATTCTAATCTCTCTCAATGCCAACATTCCATGTATTCCTCAATAATGACCGAAACAACCCAAGAGAAATAATGAATTAGATATTAAATGATTGTGTTCAGGTGCATGGATGCAGCCACCACCTGCTTCCTACTATGCATTCAAAGAGTGATCTGAGCATTTTCCAATGTCATATTCCACTGCTTCGTTAGACTTTCATAGTGAAAGCAAACATCATTATAGGTCAACTGTAATCCTTGTGATATTCACCGACAGGTGAGTGTGCACTTGCAGACGGAGTATTAAAATATTCTGGTCTTCAATCTGAGGTGGAGGGGCTTGAGACGGTTGGTGTTTGGACAAGGCTTCTGAAGCCTCTTGCCCTCCTATACCACCAGCTCAATGGTCAACACTTTCCCCAGGGTATCTGGTATCTCCACACAGAAAACCGCAACACGAGATCACAAACCTGTTTCAAAACAAAACGAAGCCTCCATTGTTCATCGAAGCCCATCATCAGTTACAAAGAATTCAATAAGCCAATCACTGGGGACATCAGAAGTGGATTGTTATCAGATTTTCTTTTACCCGAGAGGATCGCCACTCGTGAGATTGCTTTCAGTGAATGAGGAATGGGGGTAGGGGGAGGGCTGAGAAGTTAGAAGAATTGCACCTGCCCGACCGCCCCCTTGATGTGTAGGAGGTACTAGGGGTGAAGAGCATCCTGTCTAGGGTTCGATAGTGGCTCCGGGTTCAGGTTTCACCCTACGATGGACCCCCTTTCTCATCGGCTTACGACGTGCCTCGTCGGCTGCCAGAAAGGTAAACATGGCTTCTGTTGGCAGAACATGAAATTGAAGAGTTATATACGCTTAATCTGGTCGTCATACAATGAGCAAAGGGGTTGGGATTGGAGGGAGTTGTTGCTACTCAAACACACTCAGGCGAGTAAGTGACCCCCTGCCCCCACCTCCTGCCATACCTGTACCTCTTCAGTCTTGTCTAGGAGAGTTAAGGGGGGTGGGTAATCATTACAGGTACTGAGTGGTATCTCTGCCTGCTAAGCCCGAAGACCGATTTTAACACATCACCTTGACCACCATACAAGGGAATGAAAACCAGGTCATAGAACAGTGTATGCTGAACACTGACCCCTTACCGTTGACCTTTCAAGGTCGTAACCAGAATACAACGCGGGGTTGGAGAGAGGGTAGCAGGGTCGGGTGGCACTGGGCGGCGGGTCATGGCTTGGCTGTGTTGACATACCCTGAGGGGAATCCCTACTGATCACCCCATCCCCCGCCACACCCTCCCTCACTTGTCCGGTCGTCAACCGACACGACCCACTGACTCAAGTGGTTCAAGGAGTATCAGATGGAAGAGTGTCACAAGGTCGCAGCAGCGGCAAAAGCAACGGGCAAATTGGAAGAATTTCGTCCAGTAGACAGATAAACTCCCTTGAACCGAATAATCAGACTCATCAAAATTGTACCTATTCGCCTGAATAACAGACTTAAAACTAAAGAAATGTACAATTTGATATTGAGAGTTTGAAAACATTCGTATACGTGTCACAGTATCGAGGCCTGCTGCAAAAACAGAGCTTCGGGTATATTTACTTTAAACTTTTCACTGGTGCAAGTAGAGCTATTGACCTTTAATATGGTTGAAGACGGTCCTTCATCCCACCCACCCCTACTCCTGTTGCGACGCCCCTGTGTAGGACCTACTAGAAATAGTCCTAGATGATAACTTATCGGAGGTTCAAGTTATCAACGCCCGATTTAGTATTTGCTGCATGTCGTTGCTCATGGAGGTGGTTAGTAATAACAATACCGGTCTGGGTTACTTTCCCGTGTCGCTGGCGGCAACCTCGAGTATTTACCATAAATTAAAGCGGCTCGTAAACGCTTTATGAGGCTGACGTTGACCTCGGCGAGCGATAATAGGCAATCTAGTCGACAAAAGCTGACTAATAACACAACCTGTGATTGCCCTGCTCGATCACCACCCCGCCAACTGGCGAGGGGAGCGTTCGAGAAAGCGTTCGAGTGAAGATTGAGTGCAAAAGAAGGTAGACGGTTTCTCAACACTGGCTTGTTGAGATGGGAATTGAGGATTGACTTGAACTTAACTAGCTTCTCTGGATTAACACAGCGCTGTCTACAGGTGGTAGATGGATTAGACTGTAATAGGTTTTGGTGTAGCGTGTAAGTAGTATAGGGGAGGTCGGTACTGAGCAGTGGATTAAATGACTAGGTTCATTTTACTCTTTACAATAGCGTAGTGCCTCGTTAGGACCATGCTGTTCACGTGGATATAGTGCCGGTATATAATCTCCTTAATTCACATTTAAACTATTGTTGACTGTTGTGTATCTATAATCTTTTCAAATTGATTTTTTTTATATTATCTTTCCAACCAATTGGAATAAGTTGAAGTATTTTCAACCACCGTTTATCAGAAGAAAAGTCTGGTTGTACTCATATAGGAAACACCATTATTCACGTACACATGTCAGATCATTCGGCAGGGAATCCTCAAAGTTCTTGCTTTCCGAACGTCCCATTGGTGGGCGGGCTCGGGGTGCCATGTGTCGGGCCAGTGGAGTGGCCGACGCTGCCGGCCCGACAAGGGTCCTTGGGTGTATCAGTCGGGTGCCGGCGCACGCTGGAGTGCCCCTCCAAAGGACATAACAATCATCAGGGGGGCCCCCTCCAGGTGGCGCGCCGAGCACCCTGGAGGTGTTTGCCCGCCCTGGAGTGCCCTCTAGTTGTGGCGTGAGGACTGCGGGGCTTAACAGTTACACGGGCATAAGTGTCTCTGTGTGTGATGGCCGCTGGAAAGTGGGCCGCCATTTAAAACAATTTTTATTTTTCACCCGCTCTATGGAAATATTTGAATTTTTTTACTTTACGAGAGAGACAAAGGAGTTCAACAGGTTTCCATTTAATAAACGGTACTTGATTCCCCTTTAAAATATTTCCATTTTAACATCTTCTGTCTTTGTGGTGGATTAAGTGTGATATTTGTTGATGTTGTGAGCTATCTGTATGGAAGGGTTAATAGTTGATAGGGTGGACAGCTGTCATGTGGACTCGTCAACCAGTCATCCGCTGTCCGGGTATTGTCTCCCGCCTAATGCCCTATTTGGCAAGCTTGTTGAGCTCTGCCAATGGCCGCGGGCGAGAAGTACTCCACTAACGTGCATTGTGGGCCTGTGTTATAGCCATTTTGTCGGAGGTTGTCGCCCGCCGTGGCCATATGTACTAATGTGTGAGATGCTGGCTGTTGGGGAGGCGGGGGAAGAGGGAGGGTGTCGGTGCTGCAAGGAGGGTGGGAGGGGGGGGGGGGCTGGACATCATGACGTGGCTTTGTTGGCCCCCACGGACAAGCGCTTCGCACCTCCCTAGGCAACAGTCATGTATGCCCTCGGGGGTGTTGTTCATCCCATGAAATCAAATACCACCATTACTGGCAAGCCCGGTCCCCCATGTCATGAAATTACCATTATGCAGCACGGCGCCGGCAATGCCGCGACTAAATTGCTTTCAATAATGCAACAGCAAGCTCACGTTAATGGACAGGTAAACGTCTGTATACCTGTGTGTTTGTATGTACACTACAGGTACTGTACCTCTGGCACTGAATGAAATCATGTACGTGTTAGCGCTGTTAGACAAATACCAAATTGACGAGGCAAAAATCCATTTGGGCGCCACTACCTTGCTGTCGGCAGGCGGCCCATTGTCCCCGCAGGCGGATATAATGAACACAACTCCATTTTAATCTTACTCATGCCACGTCGCTATAAGGCTTTGAATCTTTTTTCCGCAGGAAGTGCTGTTTTTTCTGGCTTTTATTTGAAATTGCATGGCATTCACTCCTGCCAAAGGCCATTTGCGACTCGTAACACGGGGATTATTGGAGTGCTGTTGTGAAAAGGTCAGTATACTTTCTGGCGGAGCCCCCTCTGCGTTTTACACAGAGATTTGGGGGGGTGGGGTGGAGCTTGCTGTTTGTTTGCGAATATAAATTGCTATTGGCTGACAGCGCTCCAGTGTGACTTTTACGTATTAATGGGGACAGAGCAAAACGTTGATGTTTATATTGCTTTCATGATTGGAATGCAGTTTTTGAGTCTGGCTGAGATGTACCCGTCAGGGAAGAAGCCTGACCTTTGAAAAGTTTCCCAATGTCATTTTAGTACCTTTGAAGGGAATCGCTTTCTCACTATTCCCTTACTACCAGTAGGCTACCCTGCCGATTTCAATCCGATTTTTATCCAAAACCTTATAGTATTTAAACCAAACTACAGGGAAGAAGCATCCATAATTTAGCCTTCATTTTCAAAGTTACATGACTCCTGCTTGAGTTTTCAGTGGATTATTTAGCCAGATTTTCACCCCTTGACAGCTCTCCATTGGAGTTGGGACAAAAGAAGAGGAGGATTGAGGGGTTATTGGAGGAGAGCACGCTGTTGGAGTGATAGATGGTGTGTGCGCACCATTGAAACGAGTGTTTGCCTTGCTGTTTCCTGCCATGTTGCAACACAAGGGCTGCAAGCGTGACACGACCAACTGTTTTCTGGGTTCAGCATCATTTCCATACAATAACACTCTCATGCATATGGTTGACGTATTGCATTTTCTACATGGCCACGTGGCCGGTATTACACGTGGAATGGAACGTTTTAGAAAGAAAATCATCTTAGGGTTCTTGATTGTGTTCTTGATGTCAAAGGAGGTTCATTTTGCTCCAGCGAACAGAGTGGAACTTTAAGAAGTCTCCTGGACTGAAGTGGCCAATGTGGAGAGAGAGAAAGCTGAAAGTACAAGGGAGGGGGTGGTGTTTTTGGCTGTGGACCACTTCAATCAACATGTGGCCTGGAGTTCAAGCATCTGCAAGTGTTTTCAACTCTGCTTGAAAAACACTTTTGCGAACCAAAGGCTGTGAATTTGGCAAGGGCACACTGAGGTAGACTTCAACATTGCCAAACTGTACAACTTATGATGGTAGTCATTGAGTGTGAGAAAGAGTGAAGGTAGGTGTGGGTGTTTTGGGGGGGGGGGGGGTATACGATACTTCCAGCTTACCAAGCTTTCCCCTACCCACCTAACGGAGCACTTTACGGCTGGTACTTGTTATCCAGAGTCATCGTCATTTACTGGGTGCTGGTTACCTTTTAAGCAATCTGAATTAGAAACAACTTAACAAGTTGGCCCCGTGCCCCTCACTTCTTTCCACTATTTACATCTGCCGACCGGCCTAAAGAAAACCAGGAGGGCAATTATTTACACATGTGCTTTCTGCTTCTTTTCACCTCTTCTCAGACACGGATTTAAAAGCTGGAGGCAACCTTTGAGAGAGCAAATTGATGTCATCTTTGGTTTCGCGCAGAGTTTGACCCGGAAAGTAAACACGGGGGACATGAGGATTGAATTCAGTGTTTTTATGGTGGCGAATGTTCAAAGTCCTGATATCAAGCAGCGACCTTGTCTCTTATACAAGGTCACCCAGCTGTGGTCTGGCGACGAGCTTAGAACTTAGTCCAAAGTGGCAGGGGGAGAAGAAGACGGTCATTATGTGCTCCAAGTGTCTAACTCTTAAATCAGCACAGTGTCTTTTGGGGGGCGTGGATGGAGTGTCAGGTTAGGACGTGCATGCGCCAAAGGTGGCTTCCTAGCGCTGGCCCTTTCTCTAATTTAGCCTACGGCCACACTCTGTTTTATTGTACAGATAAAGGACTCAATGAAACCTGACTTCCCACTTTGACAGATTTACCAAGTGAGCGTGAGCCTTGGCATTATGACAGGGCAGGGGCGGGTTGTAATGTGGCCGGATATATGAACCAAAGTCGGTGGGTTTAACCCTTGAAAGTACAGACCTGGCAACCGAACTTCCCACAGCACTCACGACCTTCTTGCACATAAGAAGATAACCTTGACGCACTATCCTTTCAAACCTGTATTGCTCCACAAAAGACCCCTCGCTATACCTGAAAAGATAAGATTAGTCTTGTTATTCTGCTGTGAACGGGGGCTAGATGATAATGTTAGTGTTTTACATTGTTGGTCTACAAGAGGGGTGGGGTGGTTCATTTGCGTGGTAGGTAGGGGAGGGCGTGACTGGCGGCTGGGGCGTCCCATATGGAGCCATGTATGAAGATAGGGTGATTTTCCCACCTGGTGGTACTTGTTAACTCTTAATGACAAGTCAGTTTAAAATTTCTACTTACAAATAACATGCGATTTAAACTAAACACGACGTATGGTTAATGTTACAAAGACCTGGCAAATTTCCCAGACATCGTGAAACCATAAAAACCCTTACAAATCTAACAATAGCATTGTGAATTACTTGAGTTTTAACACTGTAATCCGATAACCAATAACCCCGCCACTTTGCTCGTGTAATTATATTCGCCTGTAGACTGCTGATCGTCGAAATAATAGTGGACAACAAAGAACCCGGAGTTGGTGCTCAGGGGGCGTCAGCAGTGGGTATTGTCTGCTCACTGAGACTGATGAGGGGTTGGGATGTAGGAGGCTTTGTTAGGGGGGTGGGGCAGAAAGGGTTAATGTGTTAACCCCCCGGTGAGTGACCAGTGGTCGAGCCAACCCTACCTGGTCATTAGGTCCTGCCCCCTTGTCACCAAGTGCCGCCAGGGTTCCGCCAGGTGCATTGTGGTCAGTGGGCGCTCAGTGTCACTTAAACGGAGCGTGATGGTCAGTTGTGGCGGCGCGCTTTCAAGTGACCATAAACAGACCCTGCACATCTGTACGCAGCATAGTTTTCCCATTACATGCCCAGTCACACGACTGAACGTCACCGATAGATCCCTGCCCCAGACATCTACACTACACTACAGAGGTGCCTGAATGTGGGGCCCATTTTATAAAGTCCACAGCACCTATTCCCCTACCTGCTTTATTCACCCTGAGCTCAGCCACCCCTCACCCCGCCACCTTCTCCTTGTGATAACGATTCTGGTGGGGCATTTAGGAGGATTTAATATGGAAAACATCCTATAGGCCTTCAGGGTCTGGGCCGTGTAAGTAGGCATAGAGATTTACCCATCTCGTATGGCGGGGCCCCTACATTCGCCTCTATTTGTGTAGGAGTAAGACGGGGCCGATGGAGGGGTGACATTTGCCGTAGCGATGGAAGGAAAACACAAAGTAATAGAAGCACAACTCGGCTGTAAGTTTTGTCTTCCTCTCACCAATGTCTTTTCTGTGCGTCGCCTCAGGGGTGAGGGCCAAGCCAAAGGCCAGGACATTTTAAGTTGGTCGATGTTAGCGACAGCAACGGAAACTTTGTTAAATGTGCTCCCACTCCCCCACCCCCTCCCGAGAAAAAAACCTGCCCCAGGGGTTGGCAGTAAAACACGGACCGACATCTGTGAGCAAAAGGAAATCGCTAATATCCCGAGGCGGTGCTGGCATTAGGTGCTGTGCACGTTTCGTGTTTTCAGAATTCATTAAGGGAATGTGCACATATAAGGAAGAAAATAGGAGGAAAAAGCTTCTGGAAGGCAGGGGTAAATAATGAGGCCCTACACAGCCAGGTCACCCCTCGGGGTGGTGACGTTGTTGTGTAGGGTCAAAGGATTTTTTTCCCTTTTTTCCCCAAGATGGCGGCCCGAGGGCTTTTAGCAAACGGCCCTGGTCCCCGGCCCGTGGATCCTCTGAAGTATGCCCACTGGCCGGGAACAAGGTGTGCACTCCGCTGCCACTGTTAAACGCCCCCTCTGGCGGCGCTGGTAAAAACTAAAACTGTCAGTGGGTTCCCGCGGTGTTGGCTTCAAAGTTTATTGGGAGGGAGCACGGGGAACCGTCTGCTGATTCAACAGGGAGCTTTTAGAGAGCCCTCTCATAGGGTTGTTGGTTATTATGGGAGGAATGTCTTTGATTGCTCCTCTGATGTGGAGGTTTAGGTGTTGGAGGGTTCAAGTCAGACGTCGACAGCGGTATTCCCCGTCTTTAAACGTACGACGCCCTTTTAGAACCTCCACCAACCTCAAAATGAAATGTCGAGGTCGATAAAACTGTAAACGGTGTAACCGATGTTGGATGTTTGTGCCAAAAGTGATGTAAGACCAACATGACATGCCAATTGATACGTCGATCACCAGGGTAGCTCCATTGTAGAGACAAAATATGTAGCAACATTCCTGACTGCTGTACGCTTCGTGCACTCGACTTTTTCCATGCATTCCGGAGCGCCATAATTTACCACGATAAGAAGAGGGTCGTGAAATAGAACGTGTGTGTGTTAGTGGTGGCACTGTGAAGCGGTAGTGGGTGAGGGGGTTAGTTGGCGGCAGGTCGTGGCATGCAGCCATCACGTCAACTGCGTATGAGGAATATCCCACCACAGCATCTCTTGAGATGATCTTATAATGTAAGCTGACTGCTCAATGACTGGACCACATGCAACGTTACCCGAGGCGTCGCCTATAGGCACAGTCACGATAGGCCTAAATAGCCTTGTGGTGAGAAAAAGAAACTGGTGTTAAGGAGTGACAAGCGTCGGGAGATGATGATAATGATGTCCGGGCGGAGTGGTGTTGATAGGGTGAACGTATGTCTGTTCTGGTTGGGTGCCAAGGAAGATGAAATTAGGATGGGTTTAGAGTGTGTAGTAACCAGGTAAGTGGTTACACTGATTTTAATGCTAACGCTTCCCATCTACCAAACTATAGGTTGTACCGCGCTAAGGGAGGCAGCGAAGACGTCCCATATGAACTTGTATAGATTGATTGATGATGATAGATGATCGTAACGGTATAATTTTTAATCACATTAAATTCATTTCAAATGCATAATAGATATTAGATATAAGGATACGTCATGTATGAATGGCTAGTGTGATAGTGTGTATATGTATTGCAATGTTTCTTTGCTGTTCATGCCGCCGATAAACAATCTTTTTCGTGTATCATAGTGGTTGCTGAAAGGGTCATACTAATTCAGCTAGTTCAGCTTCAGCTCTTACAAATAGTATGTACAAGCATCGGGGGTTTCATTTGTTTACATCTACATATGGTAACGACGCGAACCTGTACTGTATATCTGTTCTGTGTGATACTACGGTATTGCAGTAGAATCCCTGGTCCTCCACCCCTATGCAGTGTGCCCGCCGATTACGTGACGACCGGGGCGCCACCTTCTGACGAGGCCCGGCGTCGAGCGGCCATTTTTGGTGTCGCCTCTCAGCCAGGAAATAGGGATGTGTGCGGCTAATGGCCGCTTGTCACGAGGCGATGAAATATACATGTTCAGGGGCCAGCTGCCAGAGCAGGGCCGCCTGGGCTGGCACCCTGCCAAGACGTCTGGCCAGGGTCGGACGCCCGATCCGTCCACCCGGGGGCAGTGTAGTCGGCAGTGAATGGCGGTTGCCTTTAAGAGGTTAGACCGGGCTGGCACACAGGAAACGATACAGAAGGGATGGGTCGCGTTCTTATAGGATGTGCCTGTCATAGGTGACGTTTTTGGCCCTCAGTTCCATTTAAGGGGGGCGTCCAATTAAAAATACGTCGAATCGTCAATCATTCTATATGGCAATGTCTACTTGTTGTATTGTGTAATAAAGAAAATAACGAGAGATGTGGGAGGTGGGGGCGGCGGGAGACTAGGCTGTGTCTGAACAGGGATCGATTTTTAGAGCAAGAGATGTTGAGGGAGGAAGGAAAAAGAAAAGCCGCACGGCATGCCAGAAGGAATTAAAGGACCAGAATAGAAGGGGGGCTTACTTCAAACGGTGTTTATATTCCGTGGTAATTATCTGTCATTAGCAATGCATGTCAGACGTCATATTTGCCGCATCAATACGAGACGCCGGGCGATAATTGGGGTAATTAGAGGGCAGGACTGATTTGGCGAGGTGTGGCGGCGGACGAGTCGGCTCCACCGAACCCCCGGCGACCACCTGTCACTTCCCACCCTGCGGCCATGCTACCCAGCCTCTGCTGGGAGAGTAGGATCCAGCCGATGTTGATGCATAGAGAGTGACGGCGGTGGCGCTGCTTGTCGACGTTTTGACCTGTAATCCGGAAGGACGCTGCGGATGTACTATGGCTGACGACTGTTGACGGGGTGTCGCCGTTATATATTGCCTCCTCTGCTCTCTCACACCGCCATGATTTAATGGTAACTATACATCATGATCCTGCCTTCCTCCTGTTCCCATAATGCTTATAGAAACGGAGGGCATGTGTTAGAGATCGCACCGGAAGTGGTGTGTCGACGCCTGCGCACAGCCCAGGTCACTGCACCGATTAAATACCCTATATGAGGTAGGTGGTGGGAGGCAGTGCTAACTTGTCTCCAAGCCTGGACACCAGTTGTTATTCACGTGATTATATTTCCACCTGGTGGCAGATTGGGGCGGGAAGCATGTTTGCGGGCTGAAACACCGGGTAGTGATCGACTGTTTAGTTATCACTGCTGGTATTTCGTCGGTTCTTGACGATATGACGATTGCGGGCAGTGAGTGGATCTGGTGGGTTGGTTGTTGGGTTGGGCGCCATAGGGACGCTGCTTTTACCTTGGCCGTCAGTCATTATCGACTCGGGGTCCATTAGTGTAATTGAACGCCGTTATTACTGGCGACGAGCGCGCGGCGTCCGGGGCCGGCGTCCCGGGCACCGGACGCCGTTTGGCCGACACGGCGGAAACGCCTGGCACGGCGCCGAACCCCGGCGTCTGGCGCCAAACGCAGCCACTGGAAAACCTATTGACTCGGACCTCCTTGAGGAAAGCTGGAGTGAAAAAAATATATACTGGCCGCAGTTGCACCACATACCTCGACCGAAACCCGAAACTATATTCTGTATGACTGAATGGAGTAGGGATGGAAAGGGGCAATGTGCAGATGCCAACAACGTCGCCCGACATTGGTTAATAATGACATAGTTCCCAAGTGCGTGGTCGGCCTTGCCTCGACGATGACCGGAAGTGACACGCTCTAATTCGATGGCGGCCAGAAGGAGGTCACCCGGGGGCTTTATGGGGGATTGGCCGTGGACGCGCCGACCAGAAATGACAGGCGGCGAGGGGGCCCCGGCCGCTAGGGGTCGCGCGAGTGGCGGGAGGCCATCTATTGACGACGCCGAACTGTTTACACGCCTGAGTGCGCAGCGACGTCGAAACCGGAAGCGGCCGTCGCGGCGCGGACCAAAGGTTAGGCCGTCGCCAATATTGAGCGGCGAGTGCGACCCATCGTGGGCGATAATGGAGAGAACGTCAGGGGCGACGACAATGCGCCGCGAAAAGTAGACAGATTGACATCCCCTTTTAAAAAGGACGGGCCCCGTGCTGTCTTGCGTTGCCATAGCAACATGGATTTCTGTGTGTGCGCGGGGCCCCTCGGTGCCCAGAGAAGTGGCTATGATTCCCGTCTCCTTTGGGAGGGGGTGAAGATGTGGAGGCTCAGCGAATCCCGTCCCCCAGAGTTTACACAGCCGCTACCTTTTCTAGGTCACCTACGAGAATGACAAAAAAAATCTGATTTGACATTTGTAAATAAACTTGGGGTGTATGAATGCTAAAGCACGATCCTTCGTCTTTCCTTTTCCTAATGAGAATTCTACAATAAGTCGTATATATTTCCTACATGTTAAGGTCATACATGATCGTGGTCTATTTTTAGCTGGGAGTAACTCAGGCTGGGGAATCCTCACATATCTAATCTCCTCCGCCCAGGGCGCCCCCTGGAGTAGACATGGTGTATCAGATATCAATATGACGCCGGTCTCAAGGGGCGGGCGGCCAAGTGACGAGGTGAAGTGTAGGGGCTGGGCGGGTTCTGATGGGATCGGCCAAGATGGGGTTTAGTTCTTCGAGGTCATGCAGTAATAGACCTAAAGGTCGAGTTCGTATCTTGGGGTGTTCAAGAAGCGAGGAGGAGAATCTGCACTATAAAAAGGCATTTAAGATAATAATATACATGAAACAGAAATCTGGAAAAATAAGAAGGTTGGTTTGATTGGTAGCAGGGGTTCAGATACCATACAAAACGTGGCAAAACACGATTAATCAGCCAGATGTGAACTTTAAAAAAGACCTAATACAAAAATTTAATCAATGCAGCCTTTGTGATTCAGATCGTCTCTTGTACAAGTTGAATTCTATTTATAGGAACTGATCCTTTTATCATTGCAGGTGTGTAAGAATAATCAGCATCCAGCAATCAAGCGTAGGGTAAGTACACTTATAGTCATTCAACGTTGCGCACATCTTTCAGTCATATCACCCAGTCATTTCACCATAACCATCCACAACTCTGCTTCACGATGTAAATGAGCAAGGTAAATCGTTACGGAGACGTGAATAGGACTTATAATTCATCCTTATTGTGTTATTGTCTATAAAATAGTTGGTTCTGAAAGATGATCTCTTGATTTTAAAGGTAAAATTGTCCCATGTTGAAGGAGAATATTGTTGTAAGCATTTTTAATGTAGACTAAACTCCACCAATAGTGCCACAAGATACACGTGACTTTTACAATGGTTCCCCGTGAGGTGGTTTGGTCACATCCTGACCCCGCGTTACAATCACAGCACGAAATGCATATACTTAGCCGTGACGAAGTCTGGGAATTTTTGTATGGTAAAGAATGAAGGTGCACAGACTAGATGTTAGTTCTGACTGGTGAGTGAGGGACACACCCGTACTTGTACAACATAATTTTGCTACAGGTGGTATTTTTATACAGTTGCAGGCTTCTGCCAGTGTTGTCTTTTCGGGATGGTCTTGGCGAATGGATTCACTCACAAGAGCAACTAATATCCAATGAGTCCTAAGCACAGAAACACAGACTACATTGGGCTGTGACTATGACACCACCACCCTTATACTAACCCCCTGATGAAAAATTCAAAAATCTGCCTTTCTAACAGGAAGGAGGCAAAAGTTGCACTTGCTCCTTGATACAATGAAAGGCAGCAGTGACAGAGGTGTAAATTATGCCATCAGAGGATCGTGTCGGGGCCTCTGTGAGGTGTGGTTGGCCGGCTAGGTAAGAAGAAGATCAAAGCCGCCGCACCTATTAGGCACCTGTGTGGGGCACAGGTAGTGTGTCACGTCAAACATTTATATCTTTTGTCCGCCGAGCCCTTTTGAAAATAATTCCTATCAGTATGGCGTGAAGAAGCGACCACCCAGTATACCTACCCCTGGTCCTGAATCCTCATTCTACAACCAGTACTTCTATGTGAAATATGCATTTAGGCCTCTGGCTTATGACCAGGCACCTGAATGTGATTTCACTATTATATAAAGCCGTCGCTTTGAGGCCTTAAAACCTAGAGCAAGACACGGACGGTGAACCGTATCAGACCTCTTTGTAGCGGTTCTGTGTTGTTTAGAAATTGATATGTGATATATGAGATATTCATATCGAACCGTTTTCACATAAGTGTAGAGATGATGTTGATTTTCTTCAGCTAATTGCCATCAAGGCAATGCATCCCGTTTATGATTTGTAAAAACGCGTGCAGCTCTAGCTTCAAAAGACCCCTTTTCCTTGTTGTCAAGGCAGGATTATATCTCATAAACGGAATGTAAGTACGTTATCTAACTTACCTGACGAGGAATATAAAAACGAGCTTTTCTGAAAGAAAGTCTCATCAGGATCTCTTACAAAGAGAAGGCCACCCTACATCTGCTTCTTGTAGTGTGTATTATTTTTAAGCACTCCATAACAAGATGTGTTATCTTTCTTATATAGATCATGATCGATGTACTGTGTTGTTTGTTTTAAGCATTTCAACGTTCACCATTACTCATAGTGATAGAAATGCATGGAGTCTTGTTTCTTTTTCTAGCAGGCATTTCAGAATGGTATTACGGCACTTATTGGGCTCAAAAGAAATGCTTCTTCTATTGCTGTAAGCAGTAAACGTTATTTGTGACCGGAAAGACAACCATTCCTATAACTTCTTCAGAAAAATTTCCACTGAGGTACTATGACCTTTTAAGATAATGTACATTGCAAAGCCTCAGTTGGTCATACTATATCAAAATTATACATAGGGAAATATATATTTCTAAGATGACATTTGTATTGTTTCAAAGAATGATACATACAAACACTCATTTCATGAATCTTCCATTATAGCTTCCAAACTTTCATGGCGAATGTGTGCTCATCTGGTGAACACTCATTTTGAGTTTGTCTTTTTTACAGTTACAAACACCTTTGCAAGGAAAAATTACTAAAGCATTTTCTCTTAGTAGCTTCCAGGTAAGCAGTATATTATAAAAAAGACCAGGTAAAAAGGCTGCTGGAATAGACTACATTAAAGATGACGCCAGCACATCTTCCTTTGAAACTGACACTCAACACAGTCTTTGTCATAGTTAGTGGCTACGCGCGCGCGTATGATCCTGGTCCCATCGCGCGCGTCGCATGAAATATTAACGCGTTCCATTTTGCTTGGCCGGTGGCGATAAATACATAACCTGGTGGGCCTGGCGGCCGAGACCCGGCACAGGGTTAAGGCCGGGCAGGCTGGTTGGCGAGTCGGCACAGGGGGAGGGTCCCCGGACGGTGTAGTATTGATGGAGCGGCGTGGAAACACGCGGCGCGAGGTGTGAGGCGCGGCGCGGCGCGTGTATAGGGGTTATTTACACTGTGGCGCATTGGGACTGACGCGTGTTGGGGGGTTGTGTATGGGCAGGCGCGAATCGAGATGTAGTACCGAGAGTGGTCGTGATACTGGCTTGTGAGGTAGAGCTTGGGGTATATGTAGTAGAATGTTTACATGCAGTGGAGGGAGCTTTAACAGCCATATATCGTATCCCGATTGTACCATTTACAGTATATACTGCTGCTATTTATTATATTAGACTTTCAGTCTAACCAATACATTATTGGTGCAAACTGAGGTTCTGTGACTGATGCACACATACAGACATAACTACTGTGTGCAGGTTTATTTTTCAAAAAGGCTGATATTGGTGAGGAAGTTTTATATTTAAAGAAATGCACATCAAAAGTACCACAAAGAAGTGTGTACACACACATGGGTATCATATCAGTAGCCACGGGGCTATTCAATGCATAATTCATGTTTACTTATCATCACACGCCACTGAAAATTTGAACACAGTGCCGAGTCAGCCAACTGGAAGAAATACACCGTACTTAGTCTCACTCACTGAACACATTCAACATAGAAACAGAAAACTCGCCGATGTGCTACCATTATACATTCAAGTGTATAAACACCAAGCTATAATCCCCCAACGGGGCCACTACTTACATGGCTAGACTATTGTTACAACAATCACCAAATGAGAATGAATAAGAGGAAACGGTTTAATTATATAGTATGTGGTATGAATTATGTAGGGACACGAGTACAGAAAGTCGTGGTTGTTTGCAACCTCGTGAACAGCCTCTGCTTCAATTCGATCTGGATAATGATAATAAACTTTTAAAAATTGGATTTCTCTGTCCATGACAAAGGCAATAAGTATAAGACGTGCTGTCTCATGAGCAATATATCAACCATTGTGAGCGTGGGTAATTAGATGACCTTTAGTACTTTATTTCGAAATTTTTAGAAACAAAAGTGTTGTTTTCAAATCTTGTGTTTGAAATTGGGGATTTGTTATTCTAAAAAATAAATTTGT
Source organism: Alentia gelatinosa (assembly GCA_950022655.1). Lineage (NCBI taxonomy): Eukaryota > Metazoa > Annelida > Polychaeta > Phyllodocida > Polynoidae > Alentia > Alentia gelatinosa. Next base: position 45,973,260 of record OX465587.1, on the reverse strand, counting down.
GTACATCGTCCCCGACAGTTGAACTTTAGTACTTTAAATGAAAATTTAGTTCACGTAATGTAGATCGTTGTTTTAAAATCGTGAATATCAGGAGATTTTCAGAAATGCCTTCTTAATCTTTTTAAACGTGCAAAACAAGTTAATTGGCAATAACAATAATGCAGTTTACCGTGTCTTTAGTTACTCTTCTAAAAGCATTAGAGGCCCAGTCATGATTTCAGTCATGATTTAAGACCATTGTATAACTGTGTTGTCAATTCCTCAGTTTGCAGGCGGCGACTTGATAGGTTGTTTCAATGAAGCATTTTAGTTTCAATAGAGGTAAAAAATGAAGCCTTATATTCTCTTAGAAAAATATCTTAAAAAAATAAGAGAGAAGACCGCTGGTCTGTCTAGTGGCGGACGTTGATGCTGATGGTGCACAGTTATCAATATGGCGGCCGGCCATTGGGACCCCAGCGCGGGGCTCGTAACTAGATTCCGGCCTGCTGTCGGCCGACACAAAGGCGATCCCCGATCAATTTGAGGGCGGGCTTTAATGTGATTTCTGCGCCGCAAACCCATGAATATTTCATCCGATACAAGCAGGGTAATGATCCCAGCCTCCCCGGGGGTGGGGCGGGCGGAGCAGTGGGGTCGCCGACCACGGGGTTAGAGAACTGTGATCGGGATCCTCCCACCTTGGACACGGCCCGAGGCGGGGCCCGTAATCCCATTGCCCGAACTCTCTCGTGTACAGAGACGGGAATACCGGTGCCTCCCCTGGGTTCGACACCTCAGGACTCGTCAATGAGTTTTCCATCCTGCGGTACAGAGGTTTGTGTAGAGCATTGTGGAAGCCACTGACCGAAGCCATATTGGAAGCCATGTGTACTGGCGCTGGCACTATTTGCCCTGTCCGAGGAAATGTGTTTTTAGGTGCTAATAATGCATTTTACAGCGTTCTGATGGTGTGCGGGATGTTTACGTGAAGTAGTTGTTAGGATTTAGACCAGAAACGAAGCTTGAAAAGGATTGAAGATTCCAAAATCCAAGGAATGGTTATTACGTTTCTTCATCTTCTGTTTTTATTTGATGAGAATGTCCTCATTGTACACTTCCTGTTCAAGTATGTCCTTTTCCCAGTTTTATGGTATTAGTTTGCTGCACCTTCTTTAACATCAGACACTGGCCCCGCACTTCAGTAGAGCAACAGTGATGAAAGGCCCTTTGAAGGTGGTGGATTTTCTGAAGGGAATATTGGATTTCTTAAGTGATTTGAATCCTGCGTGTGCAAACTTCTCCTGTTGACTCGCGCCTTCGTGAGGAGCTTTTCCGACGCCCTTAAAGGAGGCTTGTTCAGCAAAAAGACGCCATCTTTGTTAAAAATGTAGCCAGATCGGATCGCTCCTGGGAACGATTGTGCCCCCAAGATGTGGTTTGCAGAGCAAATCATTGGAGACTCGGTTTTCCCGGGCGCCCGGGAGAAGAAAAGGCTGGTTGCCCGAGTGAGAAGGGACGATGAGAAAAAAAGCTTGGGCGCTCAGGGGAAAGAAAAATGATCGGACCAAAGAAAGTGACACATCAGTGGCAAACAATACCACTTCTGCGCTCTAAGAACAAGATCCTATTGACAAGGGGATGTCTTGTTTGTGCCAACCTTCTGCTGATCCCCAGTTTTTCATCCTGTGCCCCCCTGATCGCCAAACACTCGGCATTTTGCACTAAGACGTCGCTAGGTGGCAGCACTACTTGGGTGGCGGAAACAGCGAGCCCCCTAGTTCTATGTATACACTTGCTTTTGTTGTATGTGAGGTTTTTTTCAGTGTGTGTGTGAGGCCTTACATCCCCCATCTGAACCTCCTGTGGCTATTTCCCATATCACTTATAACCAAAACCGTTTTGATTGCAAGCGCAGGCAAAAAAATAGTACAAACACACTTGAGGCCTGAGGCTGAATGTCTACTGGAATAAGCCGGAGACTGTCTTTCTATGGTCGGCTGGAAATGTATATACACACAGGCTAAGGCGGCTGTTTATTTACCATTCGGGTTCGAGACCCGGTACTAGGAGTGCGATAGTTATGAGTCATGCTATAGTGCGTTCCCAAGGACTGGCCCTTCCCTCTCTGCTCACCAACCACCGTCACTAATGCGGAGGTTATTGCGAAAAACTACTGTTCAAATGAGCGGTCACCTGACTGGAGGGACATCTCCTTCCGACGCTCCTCCAGTGCCCCCTCCTCCTGTGTGTGTGAAGTGGGGCACGCCGACAATGTGGTAAATTGTTTATCTTCCTCCAGGGCAAACTGCGGCCAGGTATACCGTCCCCACGACTCCCAAAGAGGCTTTATATATAGCTGTGCAGCGGGAGGCGGGGCAACATACACACTGGGGGTATGTTTGGCGGCAGCTATACGTGTGTTTGGCATAGTAATCATGTCCCGCCTTCATACACCTGACCCCAGCCCTGGAGGAGGTATGTACGGACCCCGCAGCTTGCGTTAACCCCACAGGGGCTCCTGTTGAGGTCAGGTTAGTGCCCTGACCACCCCTGGTCCCTCCTGTTTGGCCCCCTACTGGAGTATGAGATAAGGTATGAGATACCCAACACTACCGACTCCCATGCCAGCCTTACCCCAGGGTCATCCCCGTGTTTACATGCTCCTGCCATTGGGGAGGTGTCATGCACACACATGGATAAGAACAGATCCTCCCCCATGAGGATCATCACCTGACCCCTGAAGGTCAGAGGTCAGGTCACGGGGTCCCCAGTTCGGGGGAGATCATGCAGGGTAGGCATGGGCCCCCTGGTGTGGATTCATCCGGTGGGGCCTTACAGGGAAACACAAATCCACCTTCTTCGTAGGAGAGTCCCATGAACCGGTAGCGCCCTCCTGCGGTGGCTAGCGACACCATGGCGAGGCCCTTGTCTGTTCCCACCCCTCCGCCTATCGTGGAGTCGTCCCGAGAGACGATAAACACAATACAAACAGCACAAGAAGTGCATAGTGGGGGAGGTGTGGGAGGGGGCTCAGGTCGATGGGGTTGGATCTTTTGTGGTGCTCCTTGTTGGAATATAAGGAGGAGGATGTGGAGGTGTTACCGCAGGGTCCTGTACGGACGTGGTCCAAGCCAGTGTGTGAGAAAATCAGCGCAAAATACACACAAACAATTATGGAAGACATAAAAAGTCTACCATGGCCCTGTACTCTGTAATAACTCAAAGGAGGTATACCATTAAACCACAGAGCGGAATCCCACATATCCCATATATGTATAAGCACAGCAGGCTCGCCTGAAATATACCAAACCTATAGGAGTTACAGAGCAAGGACTAGTAGTAGTAATAGACTATTGTTGTAGACGTGTCAACTTCTGTGGAATGAGATGATATATTAGCAATAATTTCAGTTAAGTAGATATTCTTTTTCAGACATTAGGTTAATTCTACATATTTGGTCTTGATATCTTCTCAACCTCCCTGTGGTTCCAAATTGTCTATGTCGCCTCACACATGATTTGTGTGTGAACGTAGCAGAGGGAGGCTGATTCCACCCAGCGGGCGGTTTCTGAGACAGGCGGGGGGGAGGGGGCGACACTGGGCAGATTCTATTCATACTGAATAAAAATGAGAAGAGAGAAAAATGGTCGATGAGATGAAGACAGTGATCATATGCTGACCACCCCTGATGCTATGATAGTCAGTGGTGTATGGTTGATGGGTGTGTCTGTCACTGCTATCGCCTGGTGGTCGTCTTTGCAATAGGGTCAACAATCTTGTATTGTTTTTGTTTTTTTCATCTTAGTAAAGGAGAGCCCATGGTTAAACACATTAAGATACAATAACATCTATTTTCCCCACCAGTGCCTTCACTAGCGAAGAGTGGAGCCTGATGATAGATTTTCATATTGAAATGCCTGAATATAGATATCATATTGAAGAACGTTATTTTGGCATATATGCGTTAATGCAGATATACTTAGTGGTGACTTATAGCAGAGCCACTGGTCACACCTTGAGTTAATTCACCTGGGCACCTACCTGTCCTAATTGATCTCACCTGGGCGACTCAGAGGGGAGCCCCTCCAGTAGCTCCCGGCAACAGCTTGTATTGCCTGATGGGAATTTTCTTCTGAGAGAACCAGCTTTATTCAGTTAGGAAACACCTTTCCTCCAGACGCCCTGAAATAACTTCGTCTGCCCTCCCGGAGAATGGAAGAAAACGTCAGAGATGTATACTGCAAACACAGAGCATATTGTTTATAGCTCTCTATAATGTGCTTCGAATTACGTGGTCATTTCCCGAATATTTATGGAGTGAATATCTCGGCCTGTCAGTCGCCCGGTGTTTTATGGTGTGTTATTTCTTCATGGACGGTGGAATAAGCACAGACAGTCTGTTTACATTAGCCATGTCAAGAGCCCTACAGAGCCAACACCTCCTGACAGCTATAACAGAAGGGGATAGGCTTCCAGTTGACTGGAGGGATTTTAATATATTGGGGAGATAATCTACTCCGAAGTCGGGGGAGTCTGGCTTTCAAAGTCCTTCAACACTCCTAGACACGCTTGCTTGCCGGACCGCCGGTTTTTTTGTTCCTTTAAGCACCCCTTTTTAGGTGCAGTGGGAAATGTCAGACTTGTTTTGGCACCTTTTTCGTGGGGTTGCTGAAGTATGGTGTCAATCAGTGTGCATGGATTTTTACTGGGTTTTTCCCGCAAGGTTTTTTGTATTTGTTGTTCTTGGCGGTAGGATTTAACTCGATGCAGCCTGTGTATTTCCTCTGATGCTAATACTTTCATCACCAGCCCTGTCTTTATATTCGCAGACTGGAGGACTGATGGGTCAGTGTGTGTTGTTTTTAGTTAAGCAAATAACCTTGGGAAGCGAAGAACATGTTTGAAAATCAGGTCCATGCTCACATGTCATAACATCGTTTACGACCAACAGCGACGTCTGGCGGTTGCTAAGTAGGAACTACCCACCTGTTTCCTAGATAAAGAACTGCTGTTAAGAGGCACACAGGGGGCAGAAAAACCATATTGTCAAAAAATATCCAGGAAAATGTACGCACGATTAAAAAACAAAGATAGACAAAAATGGACGTCTGTAAGAACCGTGGGGATAAAACTGAGCCAGAACATGTGCTATGTAGGATATGCGGCTACATACAAAGTAGAGCAATGTGAAGGAGTTGGGCTAAGGCCAACTGCAAGTGGAGATGGATGGAAAGGTGGGGAGATTTTTTCCTCTCTTTTTTCTCCGCGCAGGGGATTCTTGTTTGCGTGGAGGTTTTTCACGAAGCGGCCAACTGTGGGAGGTGTCCAACATATGGCTTCTACTTGCCGTGGCATTACTTGGTTGTTTGTCGGTGCCACTAATCTGGATGATGGGTAGTCCAGATTAACAGCACATGGCCAGTCGAAAACCTTAGCAGCCACATTTTTTTTTCACCTCCGCATTTCATATTTGTATTTGAACAATAATTGTATTTAAAAAAGGCAATGTAGAATATTGTATTTGAAGAAGTACCTTAGATTCAGCTATCATGAACTTGTAGGGGGATTTTACTGAAGTATTACTGGCAATTTTAGCAGGTCAGTAAGAAACATGTCAGACATTTTCTCCCGCCAGTTGACATGATATATGCAAGGTGTGGCGGCACCTTGAAGGTGGGCTGATTGGCTGGGACTGTGTTGATGGTAGTCGCAAATGGGCGCCGGCGGTGTGGGGCCGGCTGCACCGTAATGATGTGTATATTAGTTGTCTATTTACGTCCACCAGATTAGAGCCGGGGTCCTTGTGTATATCCGATTAGCGGCGGGGCTCGTACAGTGGGGTTTCGACTAACTACACACTCGGGGCTATCTGATCCCTTTCCAGAGGTGTCATAACCTACTCACTATCACAAGGTTATCATCTAGCGTTGGCAGGCCGCCCCCACGCCCGCCACACAGGCTACATTCTGAGTATACACCAAGCTCCCTGGGGGTGTCGAGTGATAGGGCTCGTTTTCCCACCCCCAGCACACTTCACTCGCTTCTGTAAGCTCACCAAGGTAAATCTGATATTTATTTACCTCTCGCCTCGAGCTATGTTCAGGCACTGAACCAAAACACGGCCTCTTTGAGGGGGTTATTTATCTAAGTTATTTTCGGCCATTTCAGAAGTGGTTTGAAAAAAAGAGATAAATGCTCTGTCCCCAAGGTAATTATCTTGACATGAATATATGAAAAAGGCATATCCGAAGATTGATTGTTATAATGGTAGAGGGTTATGAATGAGTTGAGATTGTGCTAGCATTATTATCTAGCCATGTCTACTTGAAGTAGAGATGTCAGTATCATTGTATGAGTGAGGGAGACAAGACAGAAGGGAAATATGGGAAAGGGTCAACTAGAACTAATAAAAATACAGGACGGGGAGACTGAGACAGATGTACCGAGGAAAGGGTAAATACAGATAGATGTAGTCTGAAGGAATTTGTGACGGCTGTGGCGGCTCCTAGCGGAGCCCTACTGTGTTACTCAACCATGCTGAGAAAAACGGCCCCTACTTATTCCAGTTAGCAATCGTGCAATGCCACTGTTTCCACCTATTTGTAAAACGATATAATGGCCCCTGAGCACCAGGGAACTCTATATGCGTCCTCCACCTACCGCGACGTTATATTTGTACTCGCTGGCATCTCTCTGATCTCTTTTTATCCATCGATTTATTTCTCCATTGATTATTTCTAGGCGGTGGTGTAATGACCTGAACGATAGATTATTTTATTAAGGATGGGTGGGGAAAAAGGGCCCATTAAAATGACGGAGATGGTCCCTATGGACTAATAGGTCTTTAAAAATGGTACAAAAAAGCTGCCTTGCACAGGTGTCCCGTGCGCTGTCAAAGGAGGCCTGAGCCCAGTGTGGCTGACGTTTTTATTCGACGTAAAGAGGTATTAAAGTGAACCACATTACGCAGATTGTTTAGATTGCTCCCGTCATAATTCATCAGCTGCTCGCTGTCCCCGATCTCAAAGTGAGGCGGCGCCTGTAGGGGCTCCCAGAACGAGGTTTGCAGCGCTGCTCACTGAATGAGAAGGGGTCGCGGATACTTCCGGTCGGCTAGGCCCCGGATGTTTCCCTTGACTTCCGGTGCGTGGTTATTATCGCCCATCGAACGCTGTGTATTTGCTCCGGGCGAGGAAACCTCTCACTCCCCTCACGATCCCAACTCTTGTCCACCTTTCCGACTCATCAGTATATCAGTATTCATTCTAACAGACCAGAGCAATAATTCATCACAAAATAATCTATGAATATATAACAAAATTTGACTAAAATCATAACGCAGGAAAAAATTCTCATATAGTTGTTTTGGGATGTTATAATAACCGCCATTTTGGATTTTCTGTTGAGGGACGCAAGCAGCTCAGAGTTAACTGTGGGTGGCTCCCCCTGGTGAGCGTGTCAGGCCTCAGCTGTGTCGGTCTAATGAGCTTACAATAACTGTAGGGGGGGAGTCTGCGTTAACAAATGGGCCAAGACGCTGCCGTAAATTGGAAGCTGATGTGAGGCGCGCCCCAGGCGCCATGAGGCATAACCGTCAGCACCCGGCGAGCTCCGGTAAAGAGGCCAGTGCACGCCGGGAACCGACCGTATTGTCAGGAAGTAGCCCGGGAACTGTTTAAGTGGAAAGTCGGGGGGGTGGGGGGACTTATATCACAGGAGATTATTCCTCTTCTAACCCTAGTTCTATAGTCCCATACCAGCGTTGGATCCTATTTTTGCAAGTAGTACTATTATAGGATTTCACGACTAGGACTTAACATCTCCTTATGCACTCCGCAATAGTGCTATTGACCAAAGTAATTGCATGAAATCAAGAGTGTTGTTGTGTTTGTCTCTTGATTCCAAGTAGTTACTTTGTATCTTATCGATCAATAACAACAGGTGTAAAACAAGGGCAATTGCAGGTAATAGTTTTTGTACCGACACGCCTCCCTCTCAAATAGAATATTTGTGGAAGGAGAAGGCGTCTGTCCTGCTGGTTCTTGTGGTCGGCTCGGACCTACACGGGAGCTGCTCCTTAGAACATCTACGGTAGGAGAAGCTGGAGCAGAAGGGAGGCACCACTTGTGCAGCATACCAACAGTCTGACTAACACAGCACTGCCTTCCTCCCTACAGTCTGTCAGCTAGCCACACTCCCCTTCTCTCTTTCACGGTACAACCTTCACCCAAAGAGCAGCTCACACTCTGGGATCAATTGAGGTGGAGGGGCGGCGTGCCTTCTCTGGGGTCAAAGGGGTCAGGAGGGCCTCTCACCTCACCAGGTGGTGTTTCCCTCCTCATAGACCCCCTGTACATGCGCCCTGATGTTGTGTTTAGACAATTTCATCACTGTCCCAAGGTGTAGGTTTCCATAGCTGTACCTATGTTCAGGCTTCCTAATATATCCCTAGGTTTAGGCAGTCATGATATATCTAGTTTTCAGGCTTTGCTGTTGTTATCTTCATTATCTATAACAATGCTTCAGTGATTCTTTCTCAATCTTCCTGATTCATATTTTCCTATAGCACTCTCCTTGAAGTAAACTCGGCGGGACCAATGTCATAGGTTTATATTAATTTCCATCCTTCTGCGGTTGCTCCTAGCATTGTTATCACCGTTTATAAAGACAAAGGGTTGTACATCTAAATGTGGGGACTTTGTAGTAGTGGTCCAAGACAAGCTGAAAGTGGATTCAATTTTAAAGCCAAGTGGCCCGTCTAAGACTGGGCCGCATCCCTGTGGCAGTTGGCGGCACCTCCGCAGGTATTAGCCGGAGGAAGCGCACTACTCTCTTCATCATGTCCGAGTGGGTCCCGCGAGACTGACCAGTGTCCACTTTTGATGTATAGGGGCCGGGTTAAATTGGAATCTGCCCCTCGGGAGGCCCGCTGCACGTCCCCTTTATCTGGGGCCTACAACCCTGAAGACCCCCAGGAGGACGCTTCGTCAGGCCTGCCCAGACGTCCGGGGGTGAGAGAGAAGAAGGGGAGGGTGCATGCGGGCTAGAGGCTGGCCTCATGGCTGGCTACAAAATGCAGGCTGAGTTGAAGCTTGTATAGAGAGAGAGAGAGAACGCGTAATGCATTTGGTCTGGCAGGTCTAAACCGGATTAACCAATTAGTGGAGTTTTGACACGCTAGTCCGTGATTTAACAATATTTATTATATGAACGATGTAGCCTCTACTGACAATGTGAGGCTACACGTTTAGAATCTAATAATGGAGTTGATGTTATGAGGAGATCCTAAACTAAATGTACTGTTTCTAAATGCAGGCTTATTTCATGACGGTGCTTGTTCGTTCACGACTGTGGTTATTTTTTTATTGGAGATGATCATATACCTCTATTCACACATACACTGCATATTAGCTCCATTAGATCCTCTTTAAAGTGCTAATAACATTGATCAAAGAATGTGATCCATTTCCTTTCATGATATATTGAACAATCATGGTTGCTTAGTTTCATATAGCTCAAATCAAATAATTACCAAGTATTTAGATCATTTATCACCTTGCAAAGCAATTACTCCCAAGAAAAGAATTATAAAGAGGAAGTGCATTGAGTTTTCATATACCTCAGACCTACCAACGCGGTTAAAAAGCAATCGCCAGCTAACGGCGCAGTGGCGCCCCCGCAGTCAGAAAGCGGCGTAAATTCTGAGCGGGGCTCACGCTCGGGCGGTCGTCTGGTACACAGCAGAAGGCGCCGCTACCAGCGCTGCCCAAACTGGAACACCCAATGTCGTCTGCCCTATATATGACGTGGAATTACCGTGTAAACTCAAATGACGCCTACCAAGGAGGCATAGAGAAGTGGCTGATGATGTGGTAGCCTACATGGCTATACCTTGTGGAACAAGACTCTTGGAGTAGTAGTAGTAGCAGCAGCAGCAGCGGTGTTAGCGGAGGGTTCCGTTTCGTTCGGCACCACCCCACTGCCGTGTTTTGTGTACGTAAGTGCGCCGTGTCCCAGCTACAGCAGGAGGGGCTGGCTGGCTGGTTGCCGGTCGGTCTGGATTGTATACCGACGGCGGGCCGATGCTGGCCGGGCACAACCGGGGTGGCGTTGAGCAGGCGTAGTATACCCTGTAGTAGTGCTAGCAGCGGCAGCAGGAGTCCTGCTCCTACAGCCGCGATGGGAGAGTGGTACTAACACTGTCATCCTCCGACCATCGTAAGCAGCATTAAGAGGGAGTGTGGTCTACTGGAGGACACCTTCTTGTCGCTGGAGGAGGGGCGTTGCCTGGTGCGGATTGTTCGCGTCTGGTCAGGTCGAGGAGGGGGTGTCTGGACCCTACAGTGAGTCTCGTCTCGTGAGCAGCTCTCGCCGAAATAGCAGCAGACGCAGCCTGGGCGATGATAGAGGCACTTGAGCTACGACGGCCTGGCACTATGACACTTTCCCATGCGTACCTCCACACCCTTCAGTAGCCCCCGAGACCACCACAGACAGGCAGCTGAGACAAGTGTGGAGCTTTATGTAGCTAGTGTTTTGTATTTTTATACAGATTTCAGAATTCTGACTGAAAGGAGTGGAACAGCTTAACGGTATCCCAGGTCTCACATTAAAACTGACATTGATTCCCTGTGTGTATCACCTGGATTAAAATAAAACAAGGAGGATTGAAATATTCGTGAAAACGATAGGAATTCTACATGCAAAACGGATCCATATTTTATACCATAAGCTGCACCAACAAGAGTGAGCAATTTTTGCTCGTAATATAGGAAGTATTTGGCTGGATGTTTGTTATGCATCTTAATGTGCCCTACCACCCAATATTGTGATACTATAAAAGTCTTGATCTGTGGTGGATGCGCAACACGCTAGACTTTGAAACTACGCTTCAGATGACGCACCCAATAGCATCACTCAATAGTAATATAACGGCAAGGATTACATATACCAGTGCTACCGTCCTAAAGGCCTCCATTGTTTAGACAACAGAGGGAGCATCAATGCGATCCTGGATATTGGTCTACAGAGACTGATGGATGGATATACCTTCGATGTGGTTAAACATGTGGGGTAAGTAATACTTTATGTACAAGCCTGGCTCTGTTATAGAGACTAGGGAAGGGCTTTGGGACCAGGCAAGGGTTTCATATGTGTCCCCGCCCTGTGTGTTATGTACACAGGCCCCAGGGTCGCCAACCTTCTCCGCATGTCCTAGTTTTCATAATAACAGTCATCAAACTAGATGAATAGAAGCCATGGCCTCAATTTAAGCGATATCCTAGGACTACGTGCTGACTGGTCTAACAGGTTCAGCAAAGTTGACTGTTAAAGGGACTGGAATATGTGGTGTAGCCTTTGCGCCTCTCTGAGAGTCGACTTACTCAGGAGTCATGTGCGTATTGTATGCTAGTGTCATCTTGTAACTTAGTCTAGTCGGTCAGCAATTGATCAATATGGACTATTCACACCAGAATAACATGGGCTCGCGTGGGAAGGGGGGCATGTTTGGAGCTAAAAGTAGACGATTTATCATTGTCATGCCATAATGACAGTAGTGATAGAGGAGATCCTGACCTTAGCAAAAAACCCTGAACTTTGGCCAGTGTAAAGCAATACTGTTGTAGAAGCCATATCTATGGACCTCTTTTTCCCCCTGGCCTTTTAACTCTTGGTGCTGCGATGGTCACTCAAAACAAAAGTTTCAACAATTCCTCCCTCCTCACCCCCACACATGTAACCCAACATTGGAGCCTTTTTATAATATTATATACTACTATAATAGTGTTCAGGTAAATGCGTGATTTGCCACCTTAAGTCATTCGTTTGGCAGTACAAATTACAATAGGGATAAAGGTCAGCTATGACTGTGCACTTGCTAGATAGACACCTGATCAAGGTCATGCCTGTTCCTGGTGGGGGTGCGGGATGCATGTGAAGGGGTGTGGGGTCGGGTGACAAGCCTCCATCAAGGCTGCTTAACTCCGGGCGCTGCCAGAAAACGCTGCCAATTGCTGCGGTTTTGCCTTTTTGCACGTCAGGCCCAATTTGGTGCCAACCTTGCCGCCGTGCCGGATGGGGTGGGTGGGAAGGGGGGCGTCGCCTCTCTTCTGTCTCTAATTGACTGACAGTGACAGTAGCAATTGTCGGGAGCAACACCCCCTTCTCCTTCTGCCCACCCCGCTCGACGACTCGTCCCTTCTCACGCCATAACAGCCCCACCCCGGTACACCACACACAATCGTGCCGCCAACACTGCCTCCAGCAGGAAAGGGGCGTCATGGGCTTTGTTGTCAAACATGGCGACGATAAGATCTCGCGATAATTACGGGCAGAAACTCATGAGGCGAGACGACAAGACTGTGACGCGCCCGACAGCGGTGACAGTGGCGGCGGGGGCGCCTGACACGATCTTCCGACAGCAGCTTAATAATAATAACACCCGCACGGCGACAAATTGAACGGGATTGATCCAATTCCACTCCCCTGCTGCGCATTTCACCCCGTGTCCGCGGGTAGGGAAGAAAAAGCAAAACATCGTCGGTTAACTGGTGGCATTTCTTATTTCTCCGGCCTTCCTACTCCCATCGTCCCTCCCCCTTCCCTCCCTCCCACCCTCTCTCCCTCCCCCCCCCCCTCCCTCCAACTATCCCACAACCTCCCTCTTCCCTCTCCATCCCCCATCCACCGACTCCAAGAAACACCCCTCCGTATTTATTTCCTTCTTTTACAGGAATGTCTGTTTTTCTTCCTGATCTCTCTTTTTGCTGTAGTTATTATTTGTGGGCATTCTGTTGACTGCCCGCGGCCGTTGACGGCGTCGCTGGCCCGTGAGGCCGGCCGACTTTTATCGCCGAGCGGATTGGCGTGGTTTGCCTCGGGGGAAGAGATTGGCTTCGGGTTTTTGAGGCATTTGAGTTGGGGAGGAGGGTTCCGCCATGCATTGGCTGTCCCCTGTGTGAGGGGTGCGGGCAATGACTTGGAGGCCGTCGGGGAGGGCGGCTGTCTGCCCGATAAGGCCGCGCTCCGGCGGGCAGGAATCAAGCACGGCGCAGGGGGAATGCGGCGTGGACCAGATGGTGGAGAGATAACCTCACTCTCCCCCCACACCCGTCCACGTCCACGTCTCAACGACCACACACATCTTGTAGTCTTTCAGGTGCACTCACCTGAAAATTACCCTCGCTCGACTGCAGGAGTTTCTCTTTGTGTTTCTCCCCGCAGAAACGCCTGCAGGGGTGAAGGGGGAGCCTCATCAACCCACGACGTCTGCAATGAAACTGTCATTTAAGCGAGAGGAAACAACTTGGTGGAGCCATCACTGTAACCATAACATACACAGCAGCCACCTCTGGCCCCTTATTCGCTATTCTATTATACCGCTCTTATAATCAGCTCCAACCCGTGAATGTACACCTGGCTTTATGTGGCGTTTGGCTAAGAGCCACTTCTTCAAAGAGAGCGTGGTGTTAAAGATTGATGGTCCGGCACGAAGGTGAGTCTTTGTGTTTGGAGTGTAACAGGAATGTTGCTCTGCTCGCTGACTCTGAATGATGCATCAACGTGGTGTAGTCAGCCGGGTGTGTAAGCAAACGTTCGCCCACACAGGTGGCTCCAAAGGTGTTGCCCACGGAGTAGACGCTCGATTTTCCCTTTCAGTTCACAACTGAAATGGTTCTTGCGCAGTGGTGGCATCACATTGAAGTCAGACCTTAAGTTCGAAAGAAAACAGCCAATGATAATATGCTCTTTCCTTCCTATTCTTAGCCCGTTAATCCACCACCCGACAGAATGTGAATAAAATGAGATTAAAAAGATTAGATACAAACTCGATATCTTCAGGGTAATCTATGTTTGTTTTACATACTACCACTTGGTGTATTTTATAGTAGGCACCAATGTGTTCTCCAGTATATGCAGGGTAAAAATGTGCCAACTTGGCATGTTAGTTCATAACACACCTCACTGAGAAATGTACACCCCAGAGCAGAAGCACTAGCTCAGAGATGGGGAGATGGAGGCAGAGGAAGCAGCTGCTGCTCAGGGGAGGGACTGGTAAAACGCTCAGCAGTCAGTTAGTATCACCGCCGTGCGCTGAAAGCCAAGCCGACAGCCAAGGCGGTTTGTGTCAGCGAAACAGTGGCGGGTTGATAAACACGGGTAGGCGGAGGTCAGCGGCGAGCAGCTCGCGGCTTGACATGACAACATGACAACACGAAAGGCGAGCAGGTCGGCACAGCGCGCCTGTTTAAAGTCGGCCTCGCAGACAGCTGTCCCCTCCCTAAATAATCATGTCTGTGGTGGCGCCGGCGTGAGGCCCCCGAGCTGCTGGCTGAAGGTGTGAGCTGCTCGGATGGTATATAGAGTGCCGAGTTGCTTGCCAAGAGCCTGCGGGGGAAGCTCAGGTGGTGTGGAGTATTCTCCTTGAGCGATATGGTGGTAGGGTACAGGTCTCTAGTACATCTACGAGCTAAGTCATGAGCCTTACGATAGTTACATACAGATTACTTACGCGTATATTCCATTGTTCCCCAAATATCATATCTTATTATTTCAACTATATATTTATATACATATATAGTATATGTCCAGTTCTGTTTGCCTAGTGAGTGTTGTTTGCTCACATACTCCTGTTTTTTACCTGAAAAATATAAATGTAGGATATATGAGTAAGTCATTTACAACTATCCTCATATTTATGCCGCGTTGTCTTTTAAAGCACAATCTTTGCCCCTGAAAGCGTCAGTGGGAGTTGAACCAGATGAAGTCAGTGCTCAGTTATTTAGCCCTGACCCGCTGGCCTCATAGTGAGCTGCTCCCATTCGGTACAGAGCAGCTCGTTCTCGTGCCATTACTCTCCAGCGTGAACACCTCAGTGAGTTCACCGGCCTGGCAGGTGAGCTAGTGCTTTGTATGCCCTGCCAACTCCAAGCCAGGCGAGGCATATGTCAGATTAGGTACTACGAAGTTCAAGGTCTCGAGGGGTTCACCAGGTCAGACAAACACACACATGATTGAAAAATGCCACAGTAATAGCTTAGAAGTTACGGTCTATTCAGAGAGAAACTGTAACATTCATGACTATTACAAATTCCCTGGCGTACTACAAAGATACATTCATATCAGTAATTTCTTTACTCATTTGATATCAGAAGATAACATTTGATATATAAATACTGAATGTGGGGTACGAAGCTACATGTACACTCTAAAAGATAGTTACAATGTCTTGAATACGTACACAAATACCGAAGAGTGAATGAGTATATTGGCCCAGTAATAAACAGCAGAAGTGGACTTCCAACGGGGGATGTTATAAATGCCAACACTGGTAACAGATTACCCTCCTGGCCACACGTAAACCCACACCCGCCAGCTCAGGTTAAGGGTTCTCCAGGAGCAGCTCATGTGGGCATTAGCTTAGCGCGGGAGGACTGCTCTGATGTTCGGGGAACGCCTAGTAGCCCTTCCTCTGAGCTATACACCTCCAGGCTCAACACTAATAACCCTAGTGGATTCACATATATGAACCAGAGGTAGCTTCTGTGTTGACTGGTTCGGCTGGCATGAGAAACAGCGATTAAAGAAACACAGTTCTTGTAATTACAGGTTTACCAGTTATGTCTCTACCGCCCATCCCACCTCCAACCCGCCTTTATTATGTCTGTACGACCCGGATATGCTGGTTATGTTCTGTGATTATGAGGGTTATTATACTCTATCATAGATATTAGGCTGGGTATCAGTCGTTAGACACACCCTCTGGGCGTACAATCTTGTATATCTGTCCGCCTATTTGACTTCTAACCTGTATTTATATCTATAGTCAATTATATACCACATATATAAAATACCTGCCCTGGACCACTGCTTTAACACACCCACACTGCTTGTCGGTGCACTGGATATATATGCACATACATCCCAATGGAATTCTATTACGTGCTTAATATATGATTTGTTCCAGCTACCGCCATCATTTCCTATAACGTGATACAATGACTCACAGGGAATGTAGAATTCTCGGAAACATTTGAGGAGTGATAATAGACTAGATTCACGTTAATATAGTGGTAGCTGCGTGGAGTGGTTGTTTCAAAATGTGTAGATACCTATTATGTGATACACTAGATGTGCATATATACTGAAATACGAAATGATTCTGTTCTCTACGACCTACACACGATTGTGGCTTCCCACATTGGCAGTGGCTTCTCACGTTGGAAGCCAGCCTGTTGCTATCCAGCACCCCGGGGGATATCGCTAACCAAATTCACCCACGCCCCCTAGTGGTGACCAGCGGTACGGCACGGTGCCATGTCCGGGCAGGATTATCTGCACACCGCAGCCCTTATCGACGCCCCGATAAGGAGCAGCTCGACCCGCACGTCCCCTTGTAATCAGCAGATACGACCGCCGCGGGGCGTGCGGCGCTCGCTGCTCACTGCCCCGGTGCTAACTGCCAAGTCAACACTGGCGCCCCCTGGTGCAGCCGGCTCTATTATCACTCACGGAGCAGGATTCTCCTATTATCGCCCAGCAAGGCAGAACAGGAAGCGGATGCCTGAGTAGACAAGTTTAGGATATAAGTAAAGTAGAGTAGCATGGTCGCAAGGGGGGGCACATTTTAGTTTCAATTACTGAAGTAAATTCTTCCCGATATGTGGAAGAGGTGATGAAATGAATTAATTCGAATCACTGGGAAAGTGCTTATTGATTTGGCCTCTCTAGTGTTCAAATAGCCAACATTGCGGGATACTGATTAAATTACCAATAAGTTGGTACTTAGATTATGTTAACCATTCACACCTGCAAGCTCCTCGGTAGATAAATGTTACCTTAAGACAAAGAACGAGACGCAAATTGTAGTAGGTAGGTCTATAGCATCGAGGGGCTTGAAATAGGTCTGAATGGAGGCAGATTGGTGCAGTTCCACCAGTATAGTATCACCCAATCCCCAGATAGCCGTTATCACGAGGTCATCACTGATTCAGTGTGCCCGCCGGAAGCACACTGCCCCCGAGGGAGAGAACGGTGAAAAGGATGGAAGGACACATCGGCTACACTGTCGGGATCAATTACCCGATGCAACGGGGGCACTGTTTGAGCGACCTAGCATGACCAACGGCAGGGTGGTCGTATCAGATGCGTGGATGCCCCCTGGTGGCGCTGGTGCTTCTCTCTGGTGGCGGGTGTCCGACATAGCCCGGTGAGCTGCAGGGAAGGGTGGCAGGACATAATGTGCAGACATGATTAAAAACGGGATGCCGCCACCCTGCCGGGGGGACCCGCAGGACCGTGGGGCACGTTTATCCGATCAGCTGCGCATGCCTTATGCTAATGAGGTCGGTCATATGACCCAGAACGACAACAGGAGTGGTCCCAAAGGTTGGTGTCGACTGGTGAGATTAAAACCTGACCAAGTGTAAATGGGCGGGTCGGGAACTGACTCACAACCCACGCTTACACTGTGTGAGCCTAGAAAGGGCGTATAAGGGGACGATACAAGCAGACAAGGGCTGAGAATAAGGTGTAAATTGTGTGTGAGGATCTGGAAATGAACCAATGATAAATGTCACTACATCTACCTCGATCCTGCCAACATACATGTATATCAAATAATAGCTGAAGATGCACAACAACACACTCTAAAACATTGTCCATATCTCATTTTAAATGCATCTACACCGGGTTCCATCGTGGGTTCAGGTTCAATGTACTTCATGATTGGTCGCTCACGGTACTCGTTCTCCGTTGTATATAATAGACTGATATCTGAGTTGTGCCTTCGACTTCTTACATTACGTTAATCCTCGCTCTGCAGACGTCCGGGCGGGGGCCACGTGTAGGGGATATGGTAGGGGATTACTGGGTGATTGGCTTAGCGCGTTGCGTGTCGTGTTAATCTGTCGGATTACGCCCCGAGGGGATAACGTATTCCTGCCCCCATGATTAACTCAGGCATTACTCACAGAGAACCCCAACTTGGATGGTGTTAGGTGTGGCTTAGTAGCGCTAATCTAGCATGTGAGGACACCCCTCCCCCACCCCCCACCAGAAACTTATTTATATTAGAAATAAACAAAATAAGCTGTGACGGCCTATTTTCTTCTGTAGTCAGTCATTGACACATTGCCATGTGACTTCTATACCAACTTTGATAAGAGTTCAAAGATGGAAGTCAAAGATAGATCTTGTCCCGTTGCAATACACAGCCCTTCATCGCGGTTGAAAACAGACGCATACTCATGTGACAATAACGTGAATGTGGTGATAAAACTTTACAGGCCATAAGATTATCCCCTCTGCTTCATAGAACACCTATATTTCTCTAGGTATTTTCTGGCCCACGGGGAAACATTAAGCGGCAAAAGGAGTAGTGTGGTGAGATAGACACTGGTGATATATATACCCATCACCCTCTCGTTGATGATATTTCCGGGTGGCAAGTAGATTTTTAGGACCAGGTTAAGAGCGGAGGAGATGAGCGTATAGATGCCAGCAAGACGATGCCTTTGTTTCCTCCCTTGTTGGGACGAGGCAGAATGACTTTTATTGATCCAGTAAAGTCTTTCAGAATGGTCATCTCGACGTGCATACGTATTTTATTCTGGCCATTCCTGGGTGATATGGACATGTGCTGAAATGCTCCACCTATGTTGTACTAATTGCTATTAAGTAATCTGAAGTGTCCAATGATGTCATGTACTTGGATTATTTAATGCATAAATAACCACTACACACACCTATCCGCACGAGAGGATATATTACTGACTCTGTCCAATTCCAGCAGCAAATGGCGAGTTAGTGGGACGATCAGACGAACAGATCTGAATACGAACGAGCCGCTCAATGGGCGACAAGTAGGGCTCTTACATGGAACGGTCCTGAAACGTTTCTAGCTGGGTCTGACCCTTCTCTGTATTACCATCAGCCCTGCTTGCCTGTACTCCTCTGAGAGGGGGTTTATGGAATAGAGGAGATGAAGTGTTTAGATAGCAGTAGTCCCAAGAGCTCGCCAGACTGAAAGTCTCATGCCCCACGTTTCCTCCACGTCTCACGGCCGCTTACGTAAAGCTTAATTACCATAGTGATCAGATGTAAACAGCACAATGGTACAGGAGCCCCCCTCGACACCAGCGTCCAGGGAGGGCTCGCTTTACATGTACCCTGATAGGGTTACCATGGCAACCGGAAGGGGTGACCAGCGGGCCATGTGATCGCGTTTATTTCACGCCAGCCTGGCTACAATGGAGGTGGCCATTACCAGCTATTACTACTCCCGGCCGCCATTCCCATGGCTGTGATAATATACAGTCGCCATGGCAACGGACTGCCGCCAACCCACCAGACATGGTGGAGGGGTTGAGAAGTGTGGGAGGGAGGGATGTGGGTGTTGGGGAGAGTGTATGCTATAAGAGTTCCGTGTTATAGGGATATATGGAGGGGCAATCTAACCACTGCACCGCTTGGCATGGCACCGACATGGAAACCACATGGGATAATTTGTGAAAATGGCGCCCTGGTTACTTACTCGCTCGTGTATAGCGACAATAAGGTGCATTGCGGAGTGGATGACTTCAGCCATCATTACCGAGTGCACCTCGGAGTGGTGTGAGGGAAGTCGAGTTTCATCTCTGATCGGGAAAGTCCTCCCACTTGCCTGGTACACGTTAGTTGGTCGTTCACTCAGATCGTCTTCATCGGCGACAACAATAAACCATCATGATTTACTTTTTGCAATCCGAACACAGTTTCTCCATCACTCATTTTAACATGACCATATATGTATTTCGGTTGTGATAGGGTAAGTTTTGGGTGCGACGCACTATCCATCAAAGAAAGAGTGATGAGAGTAGAATGGTGAAGCTTTATTAAAAAATCACATCTGAGCTCACCGTCACTCGCAGACATGAGTGAAAACGATATCTAACCAACTTAATTCCACCCGGCAAGTGGAACGCTTCGACTTTTAAAGCTACAGTATGTTAAGTGTTTGTTATCATTGCGTCACACGAGTGCCCTACTTTACTACTTGTAATGACCGGATGACATCCCCACTAGAGGCAGACCCAGGTGGCTTCCCTACACCTCTGCTGCTCCAGTCCCTGTTTGCTTACTTTGTTAATGAGCACGATGGTAGACTGGTTCCTGCTGTCATATGCCCATTATGCCCGCGACCGCCCGTTTAATTATACTAATTGGTGGCGTCTTTGATTGGGCTGGTGGGTAAGATAGCGGCTGGAGGGCACTAGACGACCTTTTTGCACTTGTGGATGTTATTAGTGGCTTGTGGTCGGAAGTGCGGGCAGGAGATGAGAGAGTAATAGGCATGTATATGATTACTAGAAGATATCGCTGACATGTTATACCATTACCATATTGAGGTCTCCCTCTTGAATATATGAGCTCTTTATCATTTTTTAAATATATCATCATCAGATTTTAGCTTCAGTAATTTGCCCGAACGGGAATGTCCATGTTTTTAAACTCATGAAAACATTTTTAGATGTTTGATTATGTATCTGTTGCCATAATCATAACACCCCCTGACACCTTGGAGTTGTGAGGAAAACTGGGAACTATAATATTCAAATTAGAATGGAATGGGAACCATTGAACTAATTCTCGCCGCTATGTATAAAACTACCGCGTTCCCCTCCTGCTGTACCCTTCCTACCTCCTGCCGTGCCAACATACTTCATTAGCTAAAAGGCAAACGTCCAATTTGTCACCAATCAGCGGGTATTCCACGAACTTAGCACACCCCCTATGGCGTCCCTAGGCGCGGGCGCGTCCCGGATGGAGGGCGGGAGGCGGGAGGCACCGCGGGCGAGCTGCTCCTGCAGCGCTGAGGTGATAATGCGCTCGGCAGGAGCAGCTCAGCGTCAGCCCGTTGACGCGCCAGCAATGCCGATGACGGCCCGGAGGTGACCGGAGGCCCGCCGCGCCCATCCGCCGCTCGCCAGAGGGCGGGGCAGGCGGGGATAGGCACAGGGGGCTGTCTATACGACAGGAATGAAGGTATGGGGAGCAAGAGGTTGGCAGACGGCAGGGTGCACTATGACTGCCGACGAGCTGCTCCAGTGATCTGAGCTGACCTGTCTGGACAAGGGCCGTTTGAGTAAACCATCTGTTTTGCGATGTGTTACTATCAAATGTTTTTTCAGGTATATCACTGAAATACACTTGATTTATCAAGATAGTTTTGTCTAGGTTTAAAGCAAATCAAGGAGATATGTGACCTAGCATTAAGCATAACATCTTGTGATGAATCCATCAATCTGAGGCATCTCAAATAACTTTCAGCAGACTTCGTACATTATACCCTTTACCACCCTCTCAACAACAGGCGCATTTAGAGCGGCTGGCCACCTCACCCCCTGGAAAGCAGAAGCCGGTGTAAGCCAATGCCACTGCCATTCCCACTTGATTTACAGGTAACCTTTCTATCGCCGGGCACAGGCAAAGGCCATTAGTACTGATAACATATCCAACCTCTGATTAGGGTACAACCT
Organism: Alentia gelatinosa; assembly: GCA_950022655.1. NCBI lineage: Eukaryota > Metazoa > Annelida > Polychaeta > Phyllodocida > Polynoidae > Alentia > Alentia gelatinosa. The sequence continues at coordinate 45,951,760 of OX465587.1, read as the reverse complement.
AACTGCCAGGCGATACACCTGAAAAGAAAAATACCTAGGCAATAACACGTGGGTGAAGAACATATTTTTAGTCACATTCTGTATTGGAGGAAAAACATGCTAGCGGAAAGTGGACAGATTTAAGAACCACAGAAACGCTTTGGCACCCCTAGGTGAGTCTAGGGGTGGGGATTTATCGAGGTCATGTGGTGAGTGAAGGGTTAGTTAGGTGTGGATCTGCGTTCTAGGTATGTCATATCTTGCCTCAAAGGGGGCGGGGGAAGATATGGTACGGATGGGGTGAAGATGCTATCAGCCGCAGCTTATCTGCTCTGTGAGCAACTCCAGAACTAATGAGTTGGTAGGGCTGTGGGCCTGGGAACAATTTGCATGTACGCCTCTGCTTTCCAGCTCCTCCCATTTCTCCTGGTTATTGCCCGTGTACTGTACCTCGTTTAACAGAGCATCCTTCTAAACTCACAGGCCAAGGTATGCAACCTAACATCAGCCCCTGTGAACATCTCGCTACATGTTTATAATAAAAAAATGTTTTTGCACAGTATACCGGCATCATATGACCAGAATCCAATGATGACGCATTTATCTAAGCCTATACGTCGTACTTCGCTTTATATTACATATATTTATAAAGACATTTATATTCTTGATGTCGTCTGATTGCAGGGTTTTTACTATGAGAACGACCTTGTGTCTTCTTTCTGATTCATAGATGGTATCATATCTTACTAGTAGAACCTGCTGCCGAAAAAAATAGAAAATACCTTGCCTTGAAGACGCAGGGCAATATGGGTAACTGAATCTGCGTTTGGAGGCTTGTGCCGGCCTGTTTATTGGTGTAATTTGCCCGCGGCGAGCTGCTCGCCTTGCCAGTTGCTCGCACGAGCAGCTCAGAGCCAGGAAACGCCAGCTGTTGCCACGGGAGTCTTAATAGGAAACAGTTGGCAGTCGATTCGCTCGAGTCTGATTCCAGTCGGTGGGGAGAAATTGCTTGTCGGCCATGTCCGGATACCCTAGATGCTTTTCATTTTCGGCGTTGGCAGTTTCAATATTAGCCGAGTGGAATACAATATTTGCCGTGGTGTCACAGTGAGTGTAGAGGTCATGTGCGGGGGACGTGCTGGTGTATTACTTACGAGCAACTCGAGTATCCAGTGGTATTTTGACGTGACTTGCCTGGGTTGGAAGAAACATTGCATTGGGTATGATAGTGTAAATATGTAAACACGTGGACATTGTATGTAAACACGGATGTGTATCGTGTATCATAAGTCACACAAGCAATACGATGTTGCTCGAACTGACCTGGGCACCTATGTTCTTGGTGGAGTCGAGAGGAAAATGCAACTTCGTTGGGTGTCAAAGATTGGCATACGGGCGGAATCTGATCATTCTGATAAAGTAACATGACTAAATCCACACAATAATGACAGTATGGTATGATCTACGCAATGCAATACAAATTTGGCAATCTTATTTTCCTAGAACTCACCCCAATATGTCAATTGAAACAAGTCTTTAGAAAACCAGAAAAGAACGAACTGGAAAAAAGCGGAGTTTCCCTTAAAGGAAGGTGCTAAGTGAAGATTTTAGTTCTGGACACGGAATCACAGTTTGCAACCTTTATTGAACTCCCGACTTGAGCCTCACTCTTCTGTCAGTGAAGAAAACACCAACTCTTACCTCCCCTACGGTCTCACAGGCAGATGTACATACCGTAGTGGTTGGGTAGTAATGAATGACTATAAGACGATGGTATTACACGCCCCCGATATAACGCCTCGGCCTGCCCCAAATCTAGGCAGGGATTACCGGCGGCATAGCAAGGGATCCTCCGGCTGGAGATAATCTGGCGCTCTAATCCCACACACCCCTGTGATGATCCAACATTACACGCCTGATTATCAACACAAACCTCCACACCAACCTCCCTCAGCTGATTGTCCGAGGGGTCGTTACCTAGCAACGGACCGTTGCTATAGCCACGGTTGCTATACGCTGTAGGGAAAGACCTAGGATGGTGATTGCAGATGAGGGAGGGCTATTCTGGTAGAGAAGGGTCGAGGGATGGTTAATGGCGACACTCGTGATGCGTTATGAAGAGACATCAAGATGACTTCATTTAGAGGGGGAGGGGGATCCCGAAGGAGTAGTCTCTGAGAATTATAGAATTCAGGAATAGCTCGGTCTTTTACTTCTTCCCGCCTGGGGAGAGCAAACTTTGATTTCCCTCTCGAGATTACGGACCCAAAACAAGGCCTTCCGGGAGGTAATTGCCAATCCACTGAGCAAAGGGAAATGCGAGAATTCTATTTGCTTCGGATTAATATCAACAAATCGGCAGCATTACCAGACTAGGCCTCCCGCAGCCTATCAACGCCCATACTTTCTCTTCATTGGCGTGGTTTTGAGCGGTTGAAGGAAATGAACTGAAGGCCTTGGTTACTTCAACATGAAGCGACTAATGTTGTAAGCCAGAACACTGGAGGGAAAGGTCCACTTAAATGCGCCTTTGCGATTATAGCCACAGGATCAAAGAACTCTGAGAGCCACATGGCTCCATCCTGAGACCATAAAATATATTCCTCTAGTTTTAACGCCACTTGAGTCTAGTGATCCTTCCAGCCATATTTCAAGTAGCCTATCCTTGTGCCAGTCATATTTCTCAGTTGCAAAAAATCGTGTAAAATGTAAACGTAGCAATAATCCAGTTAACAGTTCAAGAGTGTTGGGTGGAATTTCCATTCTGTTAACCAAGAAATATTGCACTCAGGTGGTCTTTTTTTTTCAGGAAAAAATGACTTTCTATTTGGTTAATATCGTTCATATGGATTTTCCAGGTTATAGTTCTTGACTCCATTATGATGTTGTAGTCACCTCCAGGGTAAACTACCTGTTTGCAAACAGACCTGAGACACCGCCTCCAGTAAAAGCCCGGCTTGCCGACCACCAGCAGTCAGCCGAGGATCGATGGTACCCGGCGTGTGGGTAATGTTATCAGAGCCGCTCGCCGGCAGACAGCTGCGTGATTCCCTCTTGCCGCCTCTTGCGGGAACTAAGTGGACGCGACACGTGGCGCCCCCTGTTGATCCCACCCTAATCGGATCCGCCGAGCTTTCCTTGCGTCCCGCTTGGAGGCGCTGACCGCAACCGGAAATAGAGACACCTGGTTCTTCGATGTTTCTTTCCGTATACGTTTCCATTTATTTAGAATGTCTAGTGATAGGTATAGGAGACTTTTTGGTCATGTGACTACCACAGTATCGCCTTTTGTGGTAAATAACTCCAAGGGTAGAAGCTCATGGTCAACTATTTATCCTCTAATCGTAGCAATATGTAATCTTTGGTCGCAGACCTTCAGAGCCATAACTTAATTTTCAATACTCACTCTCACTACAGAGGGGTGGTTTCTGCTCGTACTTTACTTATAATCCATGCTTCCCTAACACAATATATTAACGGAGTTTCTGTACCCTGGTATTGTGCACGCCCGCCAACTGGCTGACATCGGAAACGTCGTATTTGCTCCAATAACATACCCGCCAGCCAGAGGTCGAGTAACAAGGAAAGAATTGCTTTCACAGCGACGCGAACCGTTAACCCTGGGGATTGGGCGACCTTACCCCCTCCTGCCATGCACCGCGCGACCCCCGCCCTGGAGGAGGCCCCGTCCCAACACCAGTGCCCCCTCGTGTCAGGTTAAGACAACAGTTGGGGCAGCCATTAGTGTCGACAACCACCAAGGGGTATCACAAGGGGTCATTGGGGCCAGCTCCATGCGGCGGCCGCTTGGGAAAACAAAACACTTGATTTGATAACTGATCAGAACAGTGTCCAGAAGCCATGGTTTATGTTCGTGGCTTCTGTGCGGGCAGTAGTGGCTTCTTTAGTGTATCTTTACACGTATACCGGGTGTTTTCTTTAACAGGATCCAAGCCAAACAAAATATGTACGTGACTACACAAACGATTTTATTATCATTAGATACAAACGAAAAATGAGAACAGTATTGAGCCATTAATATACCATATTTGAATATTGTTGTAGCCTATGTTTGTGGATTTTACAGTGTGAAATCACAATCACTTAACAGAAGGTAATTACAGGTGACTGGGATTTGCATGTGACCACTCACTACTAAGGCCGCCTGTGGCTCACCAAGTCAGCTCAGGCACCTGTTACACCCCGGGAAAAAAGATAAGAAAAGTGCGGTGGAGGAGAGGGTCTGATTGACTCGTGACTGGCTGTAATCTGCACCGATTAGGGCGGGATTAAAGAATTATTAAAGGATTAGAGGGTGGCACGGATCATGGCCTTAAACACATTTAATGCTGACCTTTCGCTTTCTTATGGCAGCAGCCCCAGTGCCCTGGAACAGTTTCAATAGGCCATTTGCGCAAGCGGTTCTGGCCAGTTGAAACGGTAACTATTAAATGATATCAGCTGGCATTGAAGCCAATCCTGCCTTCTTTCATTTGACGATAAGTCTTGAGCGATCCATTTTCTTTGCAAAAAAAATTGTATTTGAGATACGGAAATACTTTTATGTGTCATGATGTAAAGAGTTTTTCTCGAGTTGGCCTGGAGATTTGGAAAACGTTATAGACCTACCGCTACTTGTTGTTAACTACCGCATATCACATTGCAGGTTATCGAGTTATAAACATTACGAGGTACTGTGAAAAGTGTAGGTAAAAAGACCAAATGTAATTGGCCGTGGGCATGTTTTCTCAGAAAACCTAGAAAGACATGACCTTTGATTTGGAGGAGTGAAACAAGCTCAGATATAACTGCCAACCGCTACGGCACACTTCACCGCCAACAGCCATATCTCTACGCCCCATGGGTGAAAGGAAAAAGAGTACCTACTAATAATTGCTTCGCGGTTGGCATGAAAAAGTGGGTATTTTTCTTCGCTTCTCATATATCTTCAGGCTGGAAAGCTGGTGAAAAATGTTGTCTTTTCCTCTTTTCGTTCTTTAGTTTCCTGGTGAGTAGATGAAGGCAGGGACATCTTGTTTCGTTATCAGCATAGACAGTACATTCCTGCAGTAGGGTGGGCTGCACATTTTGAAGTAATAAGCACGTATATACATCTATTTACTTGCTTATTTCTGCTTTTAAGAGAGATTTGAATTGAAAAATAGTCACAGCATTCGGCCATAGATTAAGATATTCTGTAAATAAATCACATATGATGTTTTTATAGATTAAAAAAAAGTGCAGACAGCATAGAGCAGCGATACATTTTCAAACCAGAGCTGCGAAATCATTAATGTGTCATCAGAAAAGTGTGCTCTGATACATTAATGCACCATCAACTCCGAAAGAGTTAAAACAACCCTCGGTCGACATGAAAAATGTTGATAGGAACATGGCAAAACATGGTCGACTGTCAAGTGATCGTCCCTCGGGGAACCTGATTACACTGTTGACGGGTCCAAAGAAAATAGTTATGTATTTGTTGAAAACCAAGCCCGGCGGCGTGGGGCGAAGGACGGTGGGGTGTTAAGCCAGGCGAGGTGGCGACGAGGAGCTGAACGTAGCTCCGCAGAAAGCGACGGGCTCACGTGGCACGAGTGAATACACCTGTAGCTCATACGCCTCATTAGTAGGCTGGGACACAAACTAGTAGGCTGATAACATCGGGGATGAGTTGTGGGGTGGTGTCAGGGATAGCATTTCAAAAGTTGGTGGTGTATGACCTGTAGAAAATGGGTTGATCGTGTATGCTACGACCCTGACACTACAAGTGGCCCTCAGAATACTATCTAGATGGCTACTCAGATAATTATTCCTATCTTCAGTAGATCCTAAATCCGACACGGTTTTGCAGAGGAAGCTGGATATCCTAGTACTTGAACGTTACAGGACTTAGCGTCGAGATAGTCAGGTAGGAAGGTGGTGAGATGTATACACCTTACTAGTCCTTGCTAACACCCCATCCCCTGACATCGCATCACCTCTACTCCCCCTTGCCGAAATGGAGACTCGTACTTAAAATACTCCCCAGGGAGCGACACTGTCGGCACCGGAAATGAGATAGGATGCGCGCGCACAAGTTGTCTTCTCAGATTTGGGTCAAGATGGTTGCGCTGTAGCTATTAGTAATATTTACGGTCTAAGGTAAATATTGTCTGACAGCCTATCAGGGTGTAAGGTGGCAGGTGCGTGTGGTCTGCGCCAGGGTGCGCCACATCTCCTACCTTGACGGTACTGAGATAGGCCCACCAGTCTCATTTTTTTATGCAGAGGCCGAGGGGTTGTAGATTGTGGCGACGGTTTCACTCGAGATTAAGATAAACAAACACCTAACAGTGACAGGGCTTTGATAAGGGGTTCGCAGAGGCGGCGATACCTCCGGAGTTGGTTTTGATAAAGGTGATAAAAAGAGCGGGTTATCCCTCGTCCAAGGTATCAGGTGAAATTAGACTGGGCGATAAAAGGGGCACTTGCCAGAGGCATTATCGGGGCCGAAGGAAGAGGCCCTACATCGTACACCCCCGTCTGATTAAACAAAATGCGATAAAAGTGTCTCAGCTCACGAAGGCGTATCCAGAACGAACCGAGTATTTACCTTGGGGAACCTACCCTTCCCGTTCAGTTACTTGATAGTGGTATCGGGAGTACTAGAGAGAAACAGCAGAGCTGCAATGGCGGTGTTCCAAAATGTGCAGCATTGTCCATATCTGACCCTTGTCTTGTTTGTGACTTCACGAAATGGGATTTCTGGATTGTGTGGTCGGTGTGACGTAGCTCGCTGATAGTGGATACATGAAGCCTGGGTACTTTCGCTGTGTCGGTTATATAAAGGCAGCTGTTCCCAAGTGTTTGCGATTGTCTTTGTCCAGATAGGAATATCTCGTGTTGGGCAATCGGACTTATGCTTCCGAGATAAGCGAGATACGATACAAATAATATTCTTACCAAATCGTGATACCTACCAGAGCTAATCGCCAAATGTGTTTTTGTCAGATAAGTGTCTGATAGAGCAGAAGATAATCCATTATATCACAACGCACTATGAAAGTTTCAACAATCCAATAACATTAAAAAGGTTGTGTCGATTTCTATGTGCTTTACATTGTAATCATAATGTGAATAAATGGAACATTTTACGTACATGAATCATGGAGTTATAGATAACGATAATAAGACAACCAGATTAAGATTATCTCTTGATGTGTTGATCCACCATAGAAGAGGTGTCACTCGCATGTTGGCAGATTAGGTGATGGTCATTCCAGCTACTGCCCACTTCAACTGGTTCTGAGAATTGTGGCAGTGATAGAGAAAGTATATGCATCATAGCGTGTATATATATACATTGTATAGTGAGCCTTACGATAGAGAATGCAATTTATCAAAATGTGCTTGGAAAGACAGGGTAAGTAATTTAACATACAAAAAATGTTTATTCTAGATAGAACAAGTACTTTGAAGTGTGAAGTTTTTCATTTTATATGAAATAAAATCTATTTCATGACATTATACATGACAGGTTTATTTTAGATCATTTCTTAATGAAGATACCGATCAATGTTTTTTCGAAGGTTAGTGGAAGTGGAGTCTGGGAGGTGATAATCTAAGGACACTGGGTGAGAGTGATAAGCAGGTCTGGTAGTTGGAGATGGGGAGTGGTATCAAAGGCTACTGTGAGCCTGATAACAGTTATCGCCAGTGACTAACCTCGGCTCTCCCTCCCACCTGCTATCAGAACATGAGAGGTACAACTGCAGTGACCATCGCCTATAGCCAGTACTGACATGTACCGCTACCGTCAACACCGCCCCCTGCCACGCCCTCTTGCTCGTAATGGTTGGTTTCCTGATTGAGAATCGACACACTTCTCTGCGCATTGCCCCGCCTTGTAAATGCTGTCACGGTCGAGTGACATTATCGGGTTAAGGGTCAAAACACGACCTAGTCATTCCATGTTGTCTCTTATTTTTGAGTTGAAAGCCAACGGACAAAAGCCAAGACATTTTTTTTATTGAAAAGAAAGAATATACTGAACTGAAGTGTTTGTGCTGTAAAATGACTGGTTGTCATGTGCCATTTCTAATCGTATGCTAGTGTTGATTTTGTGGATGGGCGGTTTGTTATGACGGAATTGCAGGGATGCCGTCATGATGATATTCAAAATTATCTTGTCTGACGCTGACGTCACCAACATTATATCTGGCACATGGTCTAGAGAAACCTCCAAAGATAAGGGGAAGGAAACCAAGGAACACTTGAGGCCCAAGTCGATTTCCTTAAATGTCGCTCAATGTTTCATTTACAAATAATTCTTGCTATGAAAAAGGGCAAAGTTCTCAGTGATCTTATACAAGTCTCCCACCATACCAGGTATTCAGGGCATGGTCTCCTTGTATCAAAGTGAAGATATCTTTCGGATGTATTCCATTCCTTGAGTTTCATGACATGGGATTTCATCTCGACTATTGAATAGCATTTCAGTTATACAGTAAGAGATACAACCAGTATTGATTTGCAAATATCTATACATAGATATCAATCACATGAATGCAAAGCCTTCATTGTAGCAATATGAAGGTCTTCCTTATTCTGCGTCAATGGAGATTCTCAATTCATTGCAAAGGATATACATGTATATATGTGGTCTGGTCCTATCCGGACGAAAAATAACAGGACGTTGGTAATATTTTCTCCCTTAACGATCCCAGGAAGTTTATTTGGAGATAGCAGAAACAAAGGAGGACAAGCACCTCTTGTCTTTATATACAAGACCCTCAAGGTACTCATGTAGTGGTTGACGTCTGGCAATTGTGTCAGGACATTGATTAAAACTGCTGGGTCAACAACAGGCTCTTGCTTGTGTGCAAACAAAGATAAGCCTCAACAACACTTGAATTCCATGGCTGGCCATTATAAATGTATCCTCTCTTCAGGGGGGTAATCGAAAACAAATATTCTTCTAGATTCTATATTATCTTTGTCAATTTCTTTGTTAAAGTATATTTCACATTTTAGTGTCCATATCCATATTTCCTTTATATATAATTTCCTATAAGAAAAATTGACAATATTCTCCAGCAGTGGTCATTTAGTGTACAGACTGTATGCGTTATCCTTCTCAGTCTAATTGGACTTAGATACATGTAGTATCCTAACGCATGCATCGACCCATATTAGCGCAAATCTGACATGCTCCACAAATAAACGTAATTAGTTAAACCCACCCCGCTCTCACAGACAAAATGGCCAACTCATGGCGGCCATGCGGGTACCATGAGGGTGGCTTGGTTATCTGAACTTCGGTGATCGGAGGCGGGTAAGTGGAGAGATGGTGGTACTCCTCCAGGGGTTGTGAAGTCCTCCAGTTGACGCAGAGAGGCCTGGAGGAGCGCAGGAGTTACACGGGGGTTGTCAGCGACCAGCACTCCCCTCCACTTGACTTTGATGGAGTGATCGACACTCCAAGTTAGATAGTTGTCATATCAAAGTCTCTACCTCCCACTTCTTATCTGGAGAGGCCTGGTTCTGGGGCGGCACGAATTTCCGCGACGTGCTCCACAGCTCGACGCTGGACATTTATTAATACGCTTATCAGCAATGAGCAGTCAGAAGCCTTTGGAAGGGATATGACGCGGATTCATATTGATTGATTGTGTTGGGAGTATCTAGTGTCTTTCCCTAATGACACACAGCACTTGTTTCTGTCCTCCACTGTGGTAGTAGATGTGTGGTTACTGAAGAAGAGTCCTCTGTACCAGTTACTCATTCTAGGTCAGAAGTAAGAAAAAATTTACTATAGTCCTTGGCTTTGAATCCCTCGGATATTGAAATTGGGCAATCCCAGTTATAGCGCTTTCAGGCAAAAAGCAAGAAGCTATTACTTGATGCCAAATAATTGATTAGAACCAGAGGAAATCAGCTGTATTACCTGAAATAATCAAACATGTATATATTATATGACATTTGATGGGCCCCACATGGATTATCTGCCTAGAGTAACGAGTAGGTGATGAGAAGACTGGAGGCAAGTCTACTATCAGAGAGCGGCTGTCATACGAACAGACGGGTACTCCAGTTAGTAAGCGGGACGAGGACCGTCAAGGACAAAGCCTACAGTTAGCGGGCACGGCGCTGAGTGGACCGACGTGCTGAGCCGCATCCAGGTGAAAGTGGGCAGATTTACAGTCACTTGCCCTGGAGAAGGGTCCAGGTTTACCGTCTTTCTGTGCTGGATAACCAATGGTCAAGGTTAGTGTGCAGGAGCTGAAAGCCAAACTCCCAAGATATACGATTTTGTGTATTGGCAGCTGGACTGGATCCCAGTGTATTGCGACCATCTTGCAATTTATTTCACAAACTTTTAGAGGTTGGTATTATTTTCTCTATACCCATTGGAATTACTTTTCTCTCCCTTGGTCGCTGCTTCCTAATTCTTTAAATTGTTGGTCTGTGTTGAATACAGGATTCTGATCACGCTTATCCCCAAAGAAAAAAGTATGCATGTATTCAAAATTTGGTGCCACTTGAATTCTTGTAGAAATGTTTTACGTTCCTCTCCCTTACGTTGAATTTAGTGAAAGAAAACGTGTGGAATGAATAAACAATTCATATAATCAGGAGAAAAGGAAAATCCGATTAAGTGTGCACTCTTTGAACCGACAGTCCCCAGCCACAGTTGGAAGGTTGAAGGATTGGGCCGAGAGGTGCGCTGGGGTGAAAGCAGGGGGGAGCTCCCACCCACCCAGAATCACTGACTCGGCTGCTTCTCGTTTAAGAGAATAACACACACCTAATGAATCCACCAACCACATGCAGCGGCTCACCTTACGGATGAGCGCTTTCCAAGGTGGTCGGTGTGATGTGGTGGTTGTGGAATTGTAGGAATCCCATGTGTTGGATCGGTTACTGCACATAGGCGGTGGATGACGTGCCACTCGCTAGCTATTGCCAAGAGTTGTTCAACAGGCTCAAGCGACCCTAAATAATGTGTTGCTTGGTGGCTGTCGTCGCCATCTTGGCAGAGTCATCAGAACAAACGAGGTCCTGCCAATACAAACAGCTGCCCAGGGTGCGGTGTGAATTCACCTACTCCCACGTGGGTCTGTGCCGACAGAGAGCCCGCTACCCGATTGCCGCGTGCAATTTCACGTACAACTTACACCCCAAAAATATATCAAAATAATCAACTTCCCCAGCGGACGTTTCACTGAGATCTATATCTGGTACGATGAATGACGCATACGGGATAATTCTGCCCAACCTAGTGATAATCAAGGGCGTTGTAAGCGGGGGGAAATGTATAGTAAGAACGTGAAAGATTGAGTTGTCAGGGAGCGCGGTGCAGAGTTCAGAGAGGTGATGGTTTTGATCCTCGAGGGGCCAAAGGGAGGAAAAACAAGGGTGGACCCGGGGTGTGGGACAAAACAAGCAGAACCGTGCTCGCCCTGGCGGCAGCGTAGTTGTTGGCAGGCGAGGCGGGGGCATCGCCACGTGGGCCTAATGCCGCGTGGTGGCGCTACTCTCAGCGATGGCACCTGGCAAAATGTACAAGCAATTGGAAACACATGGCTGCCAACCCTACTACAGGGCAACGAGAGCCAAAATGGACGTGGTGATGGCGGTGTGCTGATGGGGTTGGGCGGGGGAAGGGTTTGTAATGTATGCTTCTTCAGGTATATACCACCTAGATGAGCATGCCAAGCAGTGTCGTGTGTGTGTTGGGCTCTGAAAATTGAGGTTAGCATGCACTTTACTGTCGAGAATGAAGGTATTTGTTTAATCCCTCATTCATCTTCTTAAATATGGATCGTGGTACTAAGATGGAATACCTTTCTTCATAGCTACCATGTACTACTGTTGCCCATGACATGAATATATAATGGAATACTGCACGAACAGTCTACTGTTATGTTATATAGTTATTTATTTTAGTAACCTTAGGTAGGATATCTTTGTATGTACTATGAAATAAGGCTTTCATTAGTTAGCTAGAAATCTATCCACCCCTGTTTGTAAAATAGGCCCGTACAGTTAGTGTAGAACTCTCAACATAGGTCTGCTTATAAATTGTAAAATAGTTCGTATTATAAAAGAATATTAGAAATTACAAAGACAATCTTCCTAATACAAATAAAATTGCGTTTAAAACCCGCATAGCTTGAGGCGAAAGCCGCATTGTAAACAGACATATAAACCCAGGCAGAGCAATGGCACCCCTATATTTATATAATACCTAAATCCTGGAGACACATTGTCAGGCGGATACATTAACAGTTCATATATCCAAGTTCTAGTGGACATGGCCAGGTCAAGTTGAGCAGGACTCCCGTGTCAGTTCGGCAGGTCGCACCCACTATCTCCATCCACCGTCTCCTCTTGAATTTCACCCAATCCTCAGCAGGTTCGCTACTCTGGGCCAACAGTGTTTATGTCGGCCCGTTGATAGGCAGCCTATTCCCTTCCTTGTGTATCACAATTGAAGCACTGATGGGGATGAGATACGAAACAGACGTTCAAGTGGATAGCCCTCAGAGTGTGCTATGTTACAGTTAAGAGATATGAGCTGCTCGCAAAGGTCACCGAACTGAGTTCACTGCTATTCGCAGTTCCTCATTGTATATCCCCACATTACTAGTTTACCAGGCATACAATAGTAAGGCATTTTATATGCAATGCTATTTTATCCCCAGGTTCATGCTGGTCTGTCAGTTGTACGCAAACAGTATATCATTGAATTAGGGGTTGATGAGATATAGAATAACTCTATTCACCCCCTCAATTCTCGAGTCGAGATGAGCATGACCTCTACAACTATACAGTACTGGCCACTGGATATTCAAGGCAGGTCCAGTGCCTCGCTGGTCAGCAACAGCTCCTACCCAGTATTGAACCCTACTCCTGACCGTGACATCTCGGGTCTGCTAGGCAGCCAGGCTGGTCAGACATTGACCCCTTGGACTAAGGGCCAGAGCTGAGGGAGTTTGAGTTTAGATTGGCAAAGGGTAGGAGTGGAGAGGGTGAATGGTGGGTGGGTGGGGTGGGTTATCATGGTTGGCTTTGCTGGAGCACTCCTACACGACATGACCACCCCTTGGCCGCCCTCGACAGGCGGGTCGCACTGATGTAGGGGCTGCAGGCACGAAGGTCAAGTGGTGTTGGATGGTCCTCGACTCGGCGAGCGGAATCTGTTTATCTAGGAGAGCCTGTGAAAAAGCTGCGCGGCCTGAACAGATGTGGAGGACCCTTGTGGGCTGTTGATAGAGCTAAGTGAGACCTGGTCGACCCTGATATACCCCACCCCTCCTACCACTACGCCCAAACTTATGACCCCCTCCCCCCACAACATCCACCCTGACCCCCCTGTCCACTCTCCACCCCTATATTCCCCATTTGCTGCCTGACCTACTCTGGACTAGGTGATCGATGCCCACGATTGTGTCTGTAATACATGCAGGTCATTATTATTTTCCGGTCACCAGCTCTTCATGCGCCATGTCGATGTTAATCTAGCACCGACTGATGCTCTATATGTGTTACGTGGTTACTCCCAGTCGTAGTTAACGTGCTATCTGAACAGCAAAATAGCTTAAGATAGGTGATATATAGTTTCTAAGATAGCTTAAGATGGTTGATATATAGTTTGTAATATAAATTGTAGAAATCACTAAGAAAATGGCGTCATTTTCATATATACATTTACAGATTCCTAAGATGTCTTTCAGCTGCAATAAAGCTTATTTCACTCTCACTTCTAAACATTTCCTATGAGAGGAACGGGAATTATTTATCCTTAGCATTTAATCCTTATACTAAGTATTTCCTATGAGATAACCGGCCCTTCAGGAGCCGCAAACAGTGCTGTCGGATGTGTGTGTGAGGCAGGCTCTCCAGCCGCCCGTGGAGGTAATCAGCCAGTCTCCAGGCTGTCCTTAACCCAAGTGCCCTGTGCATTAAGATACCGGCGGAGACACTTGTGTCTTACATAACCCCTGAGAATATACCTCCTCCGCGTCCTGAGATGCCAGCTTTATCAGTGCTCGAGGGTGAAGGGTCTGGTGCCCTCCAGAGCGACTCTGCCCGTCAGTGGCTTTTCCATTGGCTTCTCTAGTGGCTTCCAAGGAGGCGGAAGCACGGTCCTTCTCAGAGGAGGTCCCAGTGCATTCTGTATTAAAAGGGGGATCAATACTCAGCTAGCAGCAGCAATGGCAGGTCCTAATCACCCTCCATGGTTGTCACAGATGACACCGTTAATTAAGCCCTGCCACGTTCTCCCACAAGCATTGGGAGTGGATGGCAGCAACGGCAAGGGAGCAGGCAAACTGGTAGAGAAATTAAATGAGATTAGATGAAATAATGTTTCGCAATTCCATCAAGGAAATAAGAGGGAAAAAAGGGATGATTATCTCAGGGGGACAACAATCACTGTTGAGTAACTAACAGGAGGCACTGTGTCCAAAATGCTACTTCAAAATGGATATTAAGGGATTTCTGTCGTGTATTTATTTGTTTACTTATCATGGATTGTCCCGAGTGATACCGCCTAATGTGTCTTTTATGTTTACGACCCGTATAGACATGCAGCCCGTAGGCTATAAATGAAAGTTCAACATGCGTTGTCATCTTTATTTGTTCTGAGATAATATAGAGACGTGGTAAACTAGCTTTTTCTGTGAGTGGATAACAAAACCACCACATCCTTGGAAATATCCATCTCTTTCACAGAGGGAGTATAACATGGAGATTTGGGCGCCGCCCCCAGCTCCCTGGACAGACCTGATAAACTTTGAATTTGTCTCCATCGATCGATTGCTCATGACAATGGGACAACTGTCTGTGCTGATTGCCGAGTAATCTGTCACGATCGCGACGCTCGGGCTGCATGATAATCTGCCACCAGATAAAAGGATTACATCGATTTTCCAATACAGCCCAGTGGTCGGTCTGGTGATAATAGGGCAAGGCAACAACGGAATACCTCCTGGGATCCATAATGTTTAGGAAGTAAAAAAAACACGACCAATCCTTTAAATTATATATTGCAAATAAAAAGATAGGGTAATTGGCCTGAGTATACTTTATCACGCAGCACCTAATGATGATGAGTTGAAACCCATTATAAGTTGGTTATGGAAAGTAGGATTTTGATATTGTTATTTGACCTTATATACACACTAAATAAAAAGCGCTGTATTTCAGCTAATATTGATTACTCGTAATTGATATTTCAGAAATGAGACATGAAAAGTGTTGGTTTGAATATGTGATTGTGTGATCTTAGTCTTAAATCAGGTTTTTATAGATAGGGTAAGAGCAAGTATATTATTGTAGGCTAGAAGTCATTGATATTCATGAGACGGCGAACATTGTACTTCACATCTGTGTATTGAGTCGTTGTGTAATGACAGCTGTTAAACTGAAGAGCCGTCCATACTCAAAGTAAGAGTACCCAGTATGTGCTCAAAAGTAAACGTGATTGACTCGTATTGCTTTAAAGAAATAGCATTGAGTATTTTCAGCGACGCCGTAGTGCAGTATCGCGTGTGATCCCAAACTCGCAAATGGGAACTTATCACGGAATTTTCTAGAATGGAGCACTGAAGTAATACCAGTTACAACAGGAGTGTGCTGTAGCTAACCCGAAGGAGTGCAATAAAAGGCCTGGTTTAGGCTGGATTGGTACTGGAGGCGCACACTGAGGCTAACCACAGTTGTGGTATTTGCTCGGGCGTTGAGGCGTTGCCAGTGAGCAGCTCCCGAGACGCCTGCGGGAAACGTGAGCAGAAGCGAGCAGCTCAGAAATAACAGGAGCAGCAGCTCCATTCGCTCCTTTTTTCTACCAGCCTGGGAGGAGGGTGCCAATTCCACCCAATCTAATTGGAAATGCCGAGGCACATGTCATTACTGAAAACATTGGGATTTTAATTCACTTAATTGGGCCTGCAAATCTGGTCTTTGCGAGGGATGATTTAGTAAGCAAATAATCATTTGAATCCGACATGATTTTATAATTATTCTATCATTGCGTTGCGACTCGGATTTGTCAAGTTGAACCGCTCAATCACGCCAAATCAGTTCCCATCCCACAATTCGCCAGGAGAAAAAGGCCACAAATGAAAATCCCTCTGAAAAGCTTTTCACCCGATCCAGTGGCGTCAATTATTCCGCTCGGCGAGGGCTTGCAGAAGCAATGTTATGATTACTGGAAAATAAATGGGAACACGGGAATGGTTCGCCCTTCTCTTTCACTTTTTCCCTCTTTAATTCCTGTGGCGCAAATACGGATTGATTCTGAACTTAAAAATCAGCCCAGCGACACGAAAGGACCGGGAAATGATTTGAGACCGTTTCTCCTTGGCGTCGCAAAGTAATATTTGTTTCAAAGACCCATGAAAGTAGATTCTTGTGAACTGGGTAATGTCACCATTTATGCTCCTCTATGCCGGATGTTTTATGTAGTCTGCTTCATGTTGGTTTTACGCGCGATGTTTTCTGTAATTATGCAAGTGCTCTAATCTTTGATTTCTTGGGGGAAGTTTCCTGACACTAATTAAGATTGATTGTCCTTTAAAATGATCAGCGTTTTTAAGCTTGAAAATGCCATCAGCTCAACTAGTGAGAGATTAACATCCCTTCGCCTCTCCCCTCCTCTCCTGCTGGACAAGGTAAATACGTTTTAGGATTGAATTATGGTTCCTCATGCAAAAAATTCCCAGAAAATTTTATAGCATGAAATAGTTGCACTTTGTTTCAAGAAAAATTATTTGCGGACAAAGTTTTTCCCCAAAACTTCTTTCGCTGTAGAAAGGACTCGTGTATTAATATTTTCTTTTGGCCTCCATTTCTCAAATATTAATGAGGTTTCCTTTAAACTGTTTCTTACATACCCAGTATTGCCTTGAAATTTAGATTAGATGATATTTACACTTTACCCTTATATTAGGGGATTTGATAAGATGCACAAATAGTGAACAAAAAGGGGGAGGAACTAAAGCTTAAATATATGAAGAATATGAGAGGGAAGATATTTTTAATGTGCAACTGCTCTGATTGAATATTGAAGTTAGTGGGTTGGTTAAGAAATTGAATTTCAGAACAAGGCCCATTAGTAATAGTCACTGGGTGCTGACCACATCTATTAGTACCCATGGTGACCGCACAGACCACTCGACCAATCTCTGTCGGACTCTGGGCATGCGGCGCGACGTCTGTGAGAGGTCGGTCCACCTCTGACCCTATCCAGTCCATTCAGAGCCTGCCCTTTGACCCTGAAAGGTCATGGGTCACGGCGAGACATGTAGGTCATTGCCACCGCCTTGACCCATCTGTGTCATTTCGGATCCTCACTATAGCAACGGTGGTCTGGCTGTGACAGATGAAAGACCACGGATTCCCCTACCCCATAACCCATGAGGTTGCCACGGTTATTGGGTCGTGGTCAGATCTCGTTGTTGCCTTGACAACCAGAGAGGAAGTTTCCTAATGCGGTGGACGGCGTCGGCATTTTTCTGCAGTTCCTCCCCACCCCCAAGCCCTCCAGGCTGCCAGCCTTGGGGAAAAAGGCCTGGTGTTTTATGATTACCAGCAATCACCCAGCAGTTGTGATGTTTTGGGGCGGTGTTAATAAATCCTCCAATGTGGCGAATGGGTAATAGTATTTTTCCTGAAGTTTTATGAAGGATTGACTAAAGAAACGTGGCAGCGAGCAAAACAGGAGGGCATTTTCTCCTTTTTTATTTGTCATTTGATGATGCTTCTGGTCCACTGTAAATGATACGGAAGAAGCAGATGTTGATTATTGGTCGCCAACTCTCCCATATCATTGATGCAATTGCAGATAATTAGATAATTAGTGCCATTTATAACATTGTGTAATATGTTCTGGATGAATATTATAAATATCACAGTGTTCTTTGCTTTGATACGATAAAACGTCCTATATTTCGGAGCAGAAAGATTTTTTGTTGTTACAAAATTGCCTTTGTTTTCTATTGAACCACCAGTATTGCCTCTGGCAAGGTCATGGCAGTAGAGAAGAACTAATGGAAATATATACACATGTACCCTGGGTAACTAGCTTACAGAGGACCGGTCGTAAATCTATATAAACATGGACACAGATGTGTCAGGGGGACAATGTGTTCCCAGCAGAGATAGGTTAACTCAGTGTGCACATTATTACCCCTTGGGGGTGATAGAGAGATGGCGATCCAAACTCTCCCATCACATTCTGCCTTCACTGAATATTGCATTATAGACTGGTGTCTGAGCCTGGAGAGTATAGTATTAGGATCCAGGACCGGGATATGTAGCACTCTCCCAGGACATTTCAGTTGTACCATAGTGTGAATCTGGCGTGGTAGCATGCGAATAGTCCGCTTGGGGGTTTTGACATTTACTCTCTCCGCCAGGAGGCCTAGAGAGCATTATGCTTTGTGATAGCAAACAACGAGTGGCGCTTGTTGCTGGTGTGACTGCACAGTGTACCCATATGACACGCCGGGTGTTCACTGTACATCCTGGTGGCGCCCCTGGCGGCGAATGGGTAAAGGATAGGTCTGAGTGGTGGGAGACCTTTCAGTATTGTGTGGATTAGTTTGTAAATATTGTGTCATTTGCGTGGCCCAGTGGACGACGTGGCTTCCCACAGTGCCCGTCTATTCATGCCTAAAATATGTGGTATGTTTGAGTGTGATATGCCCCGGATATGCTTCCAAATTCTAGTGTCCAGCTGATGGTAGAGTAATTGTAAAATGACACACTTAGAAATGGTAAACACATTTTGCACCCGTGTATTATGCGTTAACCACACGCGGTGCTCCTTTAAATGCCGACGCTCAGGGAGAATTTTATGTCGACGGCGGCGCTGTGTTTTGATGAGCGATAATAGGCTGATGAAGTGCACATGTCTTGGCCTTGGCCTTGGCCGGTCAAACACTCAGCAATGACGGAGAAGAAGGCGGTTGAGGACTCATTCCCGGTCCGTTGTGGTTTCTTTTTGAACGCCGGCCAAAAACGTTGGAAACGCTCCCGAGGAGCGTCCGCTGCTTTTTTTTGGGGGGGAAGGGGGGCGGGAAAAATTGTCGTCTGCTTCGTGCCAGAAGCAGGATCTGGCAGAAGATGGCCCTGGCGGCGATCCATCTGTGTAGCGCGCACTTGTTTACCCTAAGAGCAGCCAGTGTATGTACACTATACATTTTACTGCCCCCTCTCCTCTCTCCTCATCCCCCAACGTGTCTTACCTTATCACTCATATAGATAATGCAGACATATCTATTGGTGCAAAAGATATATTATTGATAGAGAATATATAAGACCTTACTGGTAAAGGTGTTCGTGGCTTTCTTTGTGTCTTATATTCATTGATGTTACACTGATCCTACCTCTTCTAACGTATAAATATACACCAGCTCCTCAATTGATATCACCTCTTTCATATTTTAAAACGTTCAGATTTAGCAACCTTACATTGACAGAAGGATTTATGTACGAGAGGACAGAAATATTACCTCTCAATCTTTGGATATCGTGTCCACTGCACGCGATATGATCTCAAATTCAATGACACTAAGTGGCTTTTATTATTACCTCTACTGCGCGCGTAGCTTCTAGACCCCCCCTCCCCCCCCACCCACCCACCCACCTTCCAGTTCCGCGATCGTGCGCAAACATGTTCCAATTTGTAAGAAAATGTTTTACGTTGATAAGATCGCATATCCTCTTACCTTCGCAACTAATCATCTTATGAAGTCGCATAATGGAGTTATTTTTGTGTTCAGCATGGGAAAAACATGAGCGATAAAAACACGCTGCTGCTGTTGGGTCCTTCATATATGGAGACATGGATGCAGAGGGAAAACACCCACAGAGAACAGGAAGCGGTGCTTTGCCCGCCTCATTCATAATATAAACGTTCAGACCCTCTCCCAATGCTCACATAAAATCATCATCGCCGGGGGGTATTAGAAAAAGTTCCTTGTAACCTTTTGCATATTTCTCACGCCTTGGTAAATTAATGTTGACGTGGTGACTTTAATAGATTGGTATTTAAACAAAAAATTGTGGTCTGCTCTAATTGAAAACTCCCCCTGGCTGTGGATTTTTGGAGCAGCATTCCCGGTGTGCCAGGTGACCACTTCCGGTTGGCGTATAGTTCTTAATAAATTCATGTTCCGGCCCTCGCAGTTATTCTTTGCCCGTAAAGCTTCCCCGCAGTTAATATGCGGCGGCCGGTGTGGCGTGAAATAGTCACCATTACGACGTGTTTAATGACAGGATGCACCACCAGGGGTCAGGGGCCCTGGGGGCGAGTTGACGGCGCCAGGGGGCGTGTGTAATGACATCCTGCGCGACGTCACGCTGATGAATCGACGCTGGTTGTTAGCATGGGCACACAGGCGTTGGTGATGACCTCGGCCTCTGGAGACTTCCTTTGTACAAAGCACCCGCAGGCCAGCCCGAGGACCGGCCTCGAGGCGTGTGCGCAGCTCGGATGGAGCCAAAAATGTCGTCTGCTACACCAGAGGGGACATTGACCTACGGCAAAGGGAGTATGCCTACGCGCTACCTTGTCCGTCTCCTACCGTACACGCACGTCCTCACTCTCCAAGCTTAGGTTTGCTTGCAGACATAGCTAAAAACGGCCGACGTTCTTCCGGGAGTTAATACGACGGGAGAGTGAAAAATGCATACATATGTATGGGCGATCTGTTGACCTCTAGACTAGGTCGAAGGTCATCTTGTGACGAGGCCCGTGTCGACACTCCCGGTGGCGGAGGTCCGTCCTGGTGTGTCCTGGACCCCATGGGCTATAAGCACGTCCGTCTGTTGTGCAGGAGGAGGTGGTGAGCTGTCGGGACCAGCCCTATTTACTATGGCCAGGGGTCACCTTGTTTGACTCAAGGACGGACGAGGAGGGCCTCAAGGTCTTTGACCAGCGGCCAGGTGCTGCACTTCAAAGGGCGGGGGGCCCTGTTGGGAGAGATGAGGTCAAGGAGGCAGGGACTGGTCTCTCTCCTCCCACATACCTGTGATCAGGTGCCCTGCTAAACAATAGCTACCCGCGGCTCCTCTCCCAGGACCCCTCTCGCCGCCATGTGACACAGGAGTTTGCTACAGCGTAAATACTAATATCCAGGACCCTGATGCCCCATGCTCCTAATAGACAAATAAAGACCTATCAAAGGCCTGCTCCGAAATCTGATTGTTCAAAGCTCAGTTGAGGTAATCACTAATGTTATTAGACAAATGGACTCATGTATCCTACCTGCAGCATTTCATTTACCTCCACTTGTGGAGTGTGTATACTCAGTGTAATCACAAGCTCGCAGAGACGCAATATGCATAAGATGGTGATGGTTTAAAAATAAAGTTGACTACAACTTGGCGTTCTGCCTATGTCAGAAGAAAAACAGCAGACATCTATGTGAGGCACACCTTTCAGACGTGTGAAGGTGGAGAACAGAGGCCTGTTACCTGACCGCCGCGCGGAGCTCTAGACCACCTGAGTGTGGGGCCAGATGCTGCTCGTCGCGCACCTGCCGCCGCCTGTAGGGCGTAATTTGTTAAGTAATCTGGGTCTCAGAGCAGTCAACCTCTTAGCTCATTAATCAATACCTGGTTTTGGTTGCGTCTCATAATTGAATACAAATACTTTCATTCTCAAAGGACTTGTTCAATATTCTTTTACACAAAGGAAATGGATACATTTACTTATAACTATTGGTTCAGGCAAAACACATAAATCGTGATTGTGTATATGCGAGATAAATAAATAGTGTTACGTGTCTTGTGAATGACGTTATTTAGACCTGGGTTACTGAGAATGAACCCTGTCTAGGTTTGCATAATGTTCTGGACAAGCTTTAATCATATCCCTTTAAAGCATTATCAGTCAGACCCTAAACGCCGTAAATAGTCCGTGGATAATATTCGCAGTGACAGTGCCTTGGAAATAGCTGTCGCATTTGGAAGTAACTTCTGCAGCAGTTCTATAATTCATACCGTTTATGATGCCACATTAGACTGGTCATTATTCATGTCGTTACCACACGAGCGACTAGACCACTACATCCTGCACCACTTTATGTACATTTTATTCAGTTCTAGCTTTACTATAACATGAGTATACATAGATTACAGCCCATGAGTTGTGACGAACGCTCCACTCGAGTCTGGTCCGAGTTGGGGGAGGGGCTTCATAATCACATACATTTGTGACAGCACGTCGTTATACTTTAGTGTGTATGCAGATTAATCTCGGTGTTCTGTAGTATTTAATGGTGATGTGTTTTTCCAACAAAGCAAGCCTTTTTAATACGGATTGACCTGCCCAACCTCCATGTTCTCCAGAGGCACGCTGGAGGGATATAAATGGACCTGTAGGCCTCGTGGTGCCAGCCGCTGCGACATGCCGAATTGGTTTATGTATATTGGAACATGGATGATGAATCTTTATTGTTCGCCTTGACATGACAAGCGCCCGCGGCCAGGCTCTGGGGATTTATTATGCTGTGGTGATCCCAGCAGGGCCCCATAAAACAAAATTGGCCGCGATTCAAGCCCACGGATGCTCAACTACTAGCAGTGTCTGGCTGATCCGGGCCTCGTTCAGGCGCTGCTACTCATATTTCTGTAAATACATGAGCATTAATCATGAATTGATGTATTTGTTTAGGCATATTTAAATGAGAGGTTGTTTTATGGTAGGTAAGATCTAGAATGATCATGCTTATCTTACGGGTATACCAGGAGGATATTTTATCAGTGTAATGTTCGAAGAAATTAATCCAATGGAGCAATCAATGGTTTCTTTTGTCAAGTTTGTCTGATGACCGTATATTTTCTAAATTTTAACGATAGAAGTAATTTTTCCATTCTTGATATATGCAGTGTAATTCATATACAGATCGTTAGTAGAAATTGCAAACAGATGATATACTGATTAGGAATGCTGACATTATTTTGCCCTAAAAATATCAAAGACATGTAGGCGTATGCTCGTCACTGCTCACGTACGTTTACACTTCCGTTCGCGCCTTGGGAACATTAGAAAATAATGTTAAATTGATTTGGACAAAAAGCTGTGAAGACTTGGTTTTGTCTCAAAGCGTCGGCAGTGTTTAGCGCTTGCAGCGCTCGGCCATAATGACTTAGCCCCTGGGGATGGACTGTCTGTCACGGCCGTACTAAAACCAATCATTAATTGGCTCGGCCGTCGCTGCGGGACAGTGACATGGATTCCCCCATGTAGCACCGCCATGACACGTGTTAACAGCTCCCGACTACTATGTGGGACAGGCGGGCCCCGAGAGAGGTGCCAGTCGAAATTGTAGCGGATCACACCAGTTTGTATGCGCGCTGGGCCGGGCTGGTGAGATAGCAGCTTGGAGATGGTGGACCACCACCGCCACACCACTACGCACACACCCAACAACAAACATAACCACCAGCGGAATTCGAACAATTCTCACATTGCTTCCTCATAGTTGCCAGTTGTTGCGAGGGCTGGTGCAAAGGAGGGAGCCTCTTTACCTAGGAGGTGCAGTGATACATCTCTCGCGGTTTGATCTAAGACATACGGGTGATGGAATCTCCGCACTTAACGCAGTGAAGGATGTGAATTTAGTTTGTAGTTTTTGTGGATCATACCTGGGTCTGGAAAGTCGTTTTATATATATAAAGAGATCAGATCTTTCTCGCCAACATGGAGTTCTGTAAACATTTGGGAAGTCATGTGCCTCGCCTCTACCGTGACAATGGAGTACCCCCTACAGTGCCACCGCCTAGTTTTGCAGATCTTCTCAGAAAGATGGTTTGTATTCCTCTTCACACAATAGTATATACGACCCATACCTTACTGATGAATGTAGGTAAACAACAAAGTTTCCATAGTGTGTGTTACGTCTGTCTGGAATTACATCTACGGTTTCTTCCATGACACGCCTGAGATTGTTTTTTGCTAGGCATTACAAATAGGTGACAAATCAGTTGTTGGTGTATTTCATGCTATTGTTATGATTAAATAGGTGGAACGGCTTACTCACCAAGGAGGCTGTTCCTTGGATTTTGGGGCTCATAACTCAATTTTATTGAGGCGAGACGGAAAACCGCTCATCCAGGGCAAACATCCACCTTCACAATTATTGCAATGTAACTCCCAGAACTACTCTAATTATTCCCTTGTGCCTACACTGGCCCTAGCAGAGGTTTCCATCTTGTTTTTCTCAACCTGCATGGTTCTATCAATGTTTTATCTTATTTAGTCAACGTGATTTAACAGTTGGTCGTGTCAGTTCTTTTTCTCAGCGTAGAGGAGACACGGATCGTGGAGTTAGGTAGCTTTTAAGCCAGACGAGGCGGTTCACAAAATGGATTTCAAGGGGTTTTCGAGGAATAATAAGCTTGTTATATTGAAATTCATATTTTCATTGATGGGAAGGGAGCCCAATAGACTCGAATGGATTTTTAACATTTCGTTATTCTATAATCTACGGAAAGAATAACCCCCAAAAGAAGCATTTAACATAAGCGTACAATTTCCTTTTTGATTCTGAGTTGAGACTCCTTTGAGAATCTGCCCCAAGGTGACAAATGGGGTGTGCGTGCTTATAATGTGGGTACCGTGAGTGTTGTGGTACATACTGGTGGCGCTATCGTGGCATTTCCCACTCTAAAACTACTGAGAAATAACAGTAGGCAAGTAATTATGGTTACCAGAGATTCAACATTTATAGGCAAGAACATAAGTAGATCACTTGTTACCAGATTCCTCGATTATATGCATATTATATGGCATGTGTGTGTTTATCGCAGGATGTTGGCATTAAATGGCTTAATGGGGATAATTAACATGCATGTGAAATTATATATCCTATCTATTATGGTCCTGTGCTCATATTACGTGAGAAAAATACAATTTCTTTACATCATTGTATATAATCAATATAACAGGTACTTAAAATAATAAAATAACAGCTATTTGCCCTGCAAGACATAGTAGTTCAATTATGCCCATGCTATGATCAAATATTGAAAAGTATATATTCCTATAACAAGCCAGTTTTGATGAGAGGTCTGAGATAGGAAAATTAATAGAATTGGATAGTTTTACGTTTCTAAACGTCTGTTATTAAACTAGTTGTAGTCTAGATACCCAGTTACTTCGAAGTCCTCTTTCCAAACAAAGATTTATAGAAGGTGGGCAGGTTAGCATCTTCTGGAAACAACAGACCAACTTTTGTATTTCAAAATAAGGTGAGTGGGGATAGAAGTTGATATGGTTATTGATGTTTCACAATATATAAACGTGGCTTTGAACTGAAATAGTTGTTTCATATTGCCCGATATGTAAATACGAGTATGAAGTGAAATAGTTGTTTACCTATCGCTCAAAATATTTGCTGGGGAGAAGAGCAATGATGCAATTTATGTATTATTCAAATTGTGGGTGGAGTTACAAGGTGTGATGGTGTTTTTGCTTTACATAAAGTCGGTAGGTGAGGATATGAACCGAGCTGTTTGTTAACATGTTGCACAAGATATTGGGGGGTGGGTGGAGGTAGCTTTAACTGATGTCGTGCCCCCTAAATAGAAAAAAACACATCCATGCTGCCGTGGCTCTAGAGAGACTAGGCTCTTGTTCGTCCCCCAACCCTCCCCTCTCCATACACCCAGCTTTTCCCCGACCTGTGTGTTAATCCTGCACCACATGCGATCCTCCAATCAACCTAACCAGTGCTGCTGGATGGATACGAACGATCCACTGAGGAAAAAACGGACGCCTCAACCTGTTGGGAGTTTTACGCGAGATTGACATTGCTCTAAGGCTGCCCAGGGACTGTGATTAAGTCATGTTTATCCCGGATCCCAGGTGCTATTGATGTTTTGATTTTTAAACCCTTTTCACAAGAATTACATGCAATGGGAGTTGAATGCATCAGGAGACAACTATGATAGGAATTATCGTGAAGAAAATATAGATGAAATTATTTTTGATGGATCGTTATGGTTTGGCGGTATATAGGCCTAAGAGTGCTGAGGGAAAGATGGTGTATGGGTGAGTTAAAGGCCAATAAGGGTAATGGGGTGATCAGTAGAGTTACGTTAGATGCATGGGAACAGTGTTATCACCCCCAATAATGAATACCATTCAGAGCGTGAGCAGCTCTGACATGTGAGGATGTACTCAGTGTACCCTTCAACCCCCATCATCCCATCCTCGTGAAAATACATTGATGGCAACCTGGCGACCGTTCCACCCAGCATCAATTCATTGAGGACGATCTCGCCTGAGCCTTAATTCAGGTCCAGATCCCAACGCCTGATATAGCCCCATAAAGTCAGCTATGGGAGCGTGCGATCAATTGAGGAGGCAAAGTAGCAGACCTGTCTGCGGGAGAAGAAGTCAATGATCGCTGGGGCTTAATGCACCGGAGGTAATGTTGAAATGGCACTGCTTATTGGCTGGGTCAGATTGGGTTATTAATGCTAAAAAGCGTGGAATTTATGGACATGGAACTGCATTGGTAAGTGATTGCTGTGTGCCATCAAGGTCCGATTGAGTCGGAGTAGAAGTAAAGTAGGATTCCTGAAGCATTACTTAATGCTGCCTCCAGCTTACCATTTGAGACGTGCCCCCCACGCACCACTCCCTCCGCCACATACTCCACTCGGCTAGGGTTGTTATTGAAACGTTATTTCATAGCTGGATCCCCTCATAATGGATCTTGAGTATTTCCCATGAGAACCAATATGGAAAAATCATGATTCAAAGCGAATAATTGATCGACTCTCCGCGGGAAAAATAAACTATAGATAGCCATTATTGAAATTGAATATTTTTCCCCTTACGTCTACTGCACATTGTCCTACAGTAAAGGTCTCTGCCTTGTTATTATCGTCGCTTCATTTAGCGCTTTGTATATCTATATTAGCATTCTGCAGTGGTAGTACCTCGTCAAATATATTATATCGCATCAGAATCGATTAGGGATTAAAGCATCTTTGCTTTGCAATCCATTTCCAAGGAGATTCTTCATAAGAAATGCGCGAGCCACCAGCTAGTATAACACCATTGAACGATGACATTTACGACCCTGGGGGGCGAGCGAATGTCATGTGAAAGTGTCTGTAGTGGGTATGTGGCATAGAACAGGCCAATAAAATAATTCATGAAGTCATCTTCGCGCTGATAGATGCGGATGGCTCAGTGACGACACTGCCCCCCTCTCCCTGCCCCTCACTCCCCTCTATTTCTCCCCCACCCCCGGCTCCCCCGCTTTTCCATTTGTTACTGTCACTTTTATGTGGCTATCAATGTAGGCGCCCATTAGCGAACACGATGAAAATGAGCCGCAGCGATTAGTGTGCCCCGCTCGCCTTGATGCAGGCTTTATGTGCTATCCCATAATGTTATTAGCGCGGCGGATTGCGCCCTGAGTGGAGCGTTAAAAATGGGGTATATAAATAGAGGCCAACAACCTGTGGCGACGCCGGTTCGGAGCAGGGAATTCTCTTTCCACATTGAGGTGTGTCAGCAGCAGGTGTTATTTTACGCCAATTCATGTGTTTGCAGATAAACAGGTAGAAGGTATTGTTTGTTGTGGAACATGCGGAGGTAATCCATACGCTGTTGGTGGAGAGCAAAAAAAACACATACGTGTATGTAAATAAATGATAGCATATCCTGGATCAGTATTTAGTCTTAAATATTGGATACGCTATAGTTTGTTTATGGTATGCATGAAACCAGAACATAAGGCTCATGTCGTATTATTACTCTCAGACCGTATAAAACAACCGGGCAAATAACAGAGCTGGCCCTTTGATTGGCCGAGTTTCTAAGACAGGCCTTTGTCAGGCCCTAACAAAAACAAACGCGATAAAATGTCTGTGTTCTGGGAACTGTGATTGTCTGCCGTCCTGTGTGGATGCTCCGCCTGGTGAGGCCCTCCCCAGTGAACCTCAGCTATGGCAAGTATTCTCCCCCCGAGTCATTGCGACGACCTCATCAAATGCTTCAAAGCCTTCTGATTGGCTGCCCGCCGACCTCTGACACGGCGCAGGAAGTTGGATCCTTTCAACTGCGCCTGCGTGGTTCAGAGGTGCGAAACGCGTCTGCGCAATGGATTAGACATGACGTGCTAGTCGCCCTGACCTCTGACCCTGACCCACCTCGGCCATGACCTTGCCCTTGGGCAAGTGTCAAGGTCAGCGTGGCAGGCTGTGGCTGGGTCAATGGAGTGACCTTGGAGTGTTTAGGTGTGGACTACATGAATATATGTTACCGCTAGTTCATCATGGGGCCGGCGGCAGTGCAGGCGAACAGGTGAAGTGTAGGGACACGACATAGGTGTTATAGTCTTCTGAGTAGTGAGAGGTGACTTTTCACACGACCCCTACATCTCTGTGGCCCTGCGCCGCGCTAATAAATAAAGGTGTGCGAAACGTCTTTATGATTAGAGTCTACCACGACACCATCCGACGGGACGCCATGGATGATGTTGTAAACCATCCTGAAAACTTTGTTTATGTAACAATATTCTTTTGAATTATATTCTTGTCCAAACTAAGATGAGGTGGGGGACACATGTCATCCTAAGCGTATAATACCTAGGATTTGTGATGTGTAGTCGAAATCTGTAAGGTTTACTCTTTCTACTAACAATCCCAATCTTGGTATTGTTATTGGGCCTGCATTAAAGATGAACACAATGACACTGAGTAACGAGGTGGATACATCCAAATCAATGTTAGTGCGAAAGCCGTATCGCTGTATACGGTGCCGCTTCTCAAATTTCTGTCTCTGCATATGAGTATGCACACGGTCCTTACCTCATTGCATTGTCTCGCAGGACGTTTGATATAATATCAGACTATTTAGATGTAATAAAGAAAGGCTAGCATTTAATTGCACCGCCATGCGCTGGGACTCGTGTTATTCAGATGAATATAAGCTCCAGAAATAGGAAAGACAAGACGCACGCACTGAATAGCTGTAGCGGCATTTCATGACCTCATCATGGCGTTTCGCCGATGAAGGAGCATTTTAAAGCTGAATATTTGCTTCATAAAAAAATGGCAGCAATATCATCTTTCGCCCGTGGGCATTGTGTAGTCCTGCATTCAGTTGCGCACGGAATCTCGCTTTACTAATGTAATGGGTGGATAGACCTGGTGCCCCCGTCCCCATCCCCTTCATCCCGCCGCCTCCCTCCCCTATGAAAGAGTCTTCCGTGCAGAGCCAGCATGAAACAGGCCAGCACTTGGTGCAGCCTATATAACCCCCCGTGTTAGATCACGATACCGTTTGTATTTGTCCTTTTGGTGTCCGCCGTTCGGGATGCAGCCATAATGCATATCGATTACTGTGCAAATTAGTCCTGCAAAATTGTCACAAATGTTGCGCTGCTTCGGCTGCTACCGGGTGGGCGGTGGAAACCGCATGCATGCAATTGGGGGATGTGTGTCTGCGTGTCTATGCTAGGCAGTGTTGGGAGTGGAATGGGGTGCAGTGGGTCTGTAGGGGTGGGTTGGTAGGGGACCGAGAGTGGTGGGTAGAAATACAGCAACATGCACTGACTCGCAACCCCTGCACGACTCTTCCACCACTGATGAAATGAAAGCCCTGCGAAGTAAAACGCAGGAAAAGGAAATTGATTTAATGCAGTGTAATGCAGACCTCACGAGCAAATGGCCCCAACCCCCGTCAGGGTGGAGGGGCGGGCAGAGCTGGTCCCACCCCAAAAAGTAGCCCAGTTGAGTGCCATTGGCGCTGTGATGAAGGTATGGCACGGCATAGATAGCATGTCAGAATGCTAAGAGAGTGGTCTCTTACCTGGAGCAGCTCACTCTGATCGTGAGCGGTTGGTTACGTTACATGACAAGGGCTGTGGGGGTTGGGTGGAGGGGTAAGGGGTCCTTCATTGTTCTGTTGTTATGCCCCATTGTGGTAGAGACTATACATGCCCACTGGCAGCGTCATATGAGAGCCTTGCGAGCAGTTGTTGTGAGATTGAGCTGCTTCCGGCACCCCAGTAGTGCCTGTGAGCTGCTCCTGATGTAGTATTGTATGTGATACATCACGTATATCATCCCGCCCATATTCACGCACATTCTCGGCGCTGCCCTGTCATTTCATCCCTACATCACCGTCCACTAGTTACCGTTCCACCGCGGCACGCCTACACTAGGATATTCCCATTAGAAGCTCACCCCTCCCCAACAGAACATTAATTAAAGTCATATTGAATGTAATCAGACTAATTAAACTTTCGTGTTTGGCAAATTGATACGTTTTAACGTTAATGTGCGAGTTCAGATAACAGACGAGTTGCTCATGTGTTCTTCCTCTTCTCTCTTTGCAGGCATCGGATATAGGTTCCGAAACAGTATTCAACACAAATCATATAAAAAGTAAGTACATTCTGTTTTCTGCTCTTTTGATAAAGCATTGTGTAATCAATATTTGGGACCGAATGCAGTATGAGTGCATCGATATAGAAGTGGATTAATTTGCCCGAACAATGTCGCCATGCTTATATTTGATATAATAACGGCATTTGAAAATGAATACTCCTAGTCTCCAGCAATCTATGCAAAGTCCCATATCTAATTTCATTTATTTCTCTCAGCTATCGTTATCATTCTAAGAGCTATCCTTTTCTGTTCAGAGTGTGCATACACGAATCTGTACACAACTGAGGAATACAATTTCAATTTATCAGAAACACCAGGAACTCAGCGGCCACAGTTCTCGGCGCAACAAACAAAAAAAAACGTTCCGTCTTTATCATTTGATTTCGTGTAGATCAAAAACAGCTTGTAATGTTAGCTATGGGTTTACTATATAATATGAGATTTAATTTGCCGTTCTATTCGTCACAATCATTGCTGTCATCTCGTGAACACAATGCCTCTAATGATTATTAAATGTTTGAATGTGTAAAGGCAGGGTTCAGGTGCGTCTATATAGCTGGCGGCGTAGAGGTCGGTGACTCTTGGGGCTTGTATTGATCAGGTTATCAGAGTACCTGGCTGAGTCAATTGGTCTTGTCGTATACGATTTGTCCAGGGGGGTAGACACAAAGCGACTTGTAACTAAGGTGGCATTAGTCATCAACGTTTGTTGGTCAGGTGAATACTCCTAAATATCCCACCTCCTCTCTATTTGTACTGTGTGAAGCGGATTCAGTTGCAAACCCCGCCCTCCCACCCCCTGCCCCACCCAACCCCCTCCCCCACCCAACCCCCTGCATACATACGGCCGCGGGTAGCTAGACTGTAATATGTGCCACTCTAGTAGCAGCTATTTTAAACCTTAACGGACCAGAGTTGAACCTCTGTTCTGGTATTTATATGTATGTCCCAAACATCTAAATCTGAAAATCTCAGTTACAACTGGCCTTAGTTAAATAATAGAAATGTTAAAAGAGTGTCCCGTTTGACCTAATTTTGGTAGGGTTTTTACAGATCTTTACTCGCCCTATGAGGTATGTGAAAAGAAGGCGTGAAAGTGATAACCAATCAATAGTACTCAAGGGGCATGGGGCCAGCCGGTATTATGTAATGCAGCTCGCTGTCAATTAGGCCAACAGACCGGTCCAACAAAAGGCCCAGACCAGCACCCGGGCTCCCTATTGTCAGTAGTCAATCAAGTGTGCTCTTTAGACTATTTATCCCCGCCCGAGAGTGTTTAACACAAATATCACTGGCAGTGGCTGCTTGCGTAAGGCATTGACCTACGCCATCCTTAAGGGGGGAGCGTGTTCTGTGGGTATGCCCCCCCCCCCCCCAACCCCACCACCACATAAGGCCTGCATTCTGCGACCGGGGGAGTTACATGAACCTCGGATCTGCTCAGCTATTGACCATATATGCAATGAATATGGTGAATAATATCGTTCACTGGTAATATGTGGGAGATTATTTGTTAAATTGTGTATTGTGAATTGAATCAATTATTGATACATGATGGGTTGAAAATTACTGTTGTAGGATGACTTTTGAAAAAAATTGGAATTAGAGCGAGGCGTGCCTTTGGAGGCCCTCAGAATAGAGACCCATAGGTGTCGTAATCGAGCTTTGTCGAGCCCCCGCTAGGCGGCAGAGCACACCATTTGACCACATGTCTATGGGGCTGTTGTTTCCAGGAAATCTTGAACCCCCACTCCCACCCATGTAAGCCCGGGCTGACAATGGACCCATAGAAAGGAGGTGTATTGTCCCAGCTCACAGCCCCGCCACCTATTGATAAACCGTGCAGGTTTGACATGAGGGAAATTTGAGAAGTATTGCCTTAACAATAACCAGTACTTTTGCAGCCGATTCTCTGTCAATAGGCTGCACTTAAGAGCCAACCTTTCAGCCTCCATACAGGTTCATTCCATAATGACCATTGCCATTTGAATGGCATCTACTGCAACGCCCAGTCCTTCAATTCTAGGAATACTAATTTTAGGTATTTCGGTTGGGATGGACAGTTTTCCTATGACATGTAATTATTTTTCGATATCGATATCATGGCTTCTCCTGTGGAATACAACCATTTTATATCGATGAACGTCAGATATAACTAGTAAACTATAACTAAAAAAATGTTGGCATGAGATAAAAGGAGTAGTGTTTTACCATGTCGCTGGCAGACAAAGCAGTATTTGTTATATCGCCACTTTAGCGTTGCATTTACGCGTAATTTCATGCTGGTGTTAAAGAGTGGCCTTCCCAGTGTATGTCTTTTTCACACAGCCCCTATTCGCCCATATGAACTCGTTTATATACTTTCAATGTATATACACGAAATATGCTAGAAAAATTGTTATGGTAAAGATTCGCGTGTTTTATTAACTCGAGAAATATCTCTCCTGGAATTTATAGAAAATTATTTTAATAAAGGTCAATGTTTTAGGGATATAAGTAGGAAATGACAAGGTCTAATGTTAGTCTTGTAGCTATCACTGACAGGAAATACGCCAGTTTATAGTACACGAATATGAAAGTGTTACATTGATGCCCACAACCACCATATTCCTCCCTACAACGACCATTTGCCTCCCAATCTATCCTACTATTATAACTGTAAAGTGGCCAGCTGTCGCTCTGATGGTGGTGGATAGCGGTAGGGGCTCTGTGTATTGTGTTTAGGTCCCTTTCAGAACGTGCACCATGCTATATTTCAAATCCTTAGGTAGTCCAAGGTCTGACTCTTTGGAACATGGTAGTTACAGATAAGCTTAAAGGTGTGCGAAACTGTCAATAAAAAGCCACAGTACAATAGCTCTTATCAGTCATTTTATCTGAGATGAGATTGGCCTCCACTTTTGCACGGATATTTATTGTTCATATTCAACTATCAATACCAAAAGAGTGCTCTTGGAAAATTGACTTACTCGCTGCTATCTTATCTGAAGTGGACTCAGAACTAGATAGATTTAGGAAATAGCGAAACTTGAAGATAAGAACAAGAATCCGGGCATTTGGAAATGCTGGTAGTGGTTTGTTTACAGTGGACCTATTCAATCACTGTCAGAGGAAGTAATGCAGTTTCTATTTCTCTATTGGGAATATAAATCTGGAAGAAGAAATCTGTCATACAAACCAAACGTGTACATTCTTAACGCACCGATTGGTTTACACTGCCCGACATTTTCATTCTCGTCCGTGCATTTGTGCAATCATGGACTCCAACCAGGCTTTTTGGCACGTCGGCAAAGGCAAGTCTGGGAAACTTTAATCTTAGTGTAACATTGATTTTGGCGCAAGAAACATGAGGACTGGTAATTTATTTGATCAGCCTTGGAGTTGGCTTGCCCTTGGGACCCCCGACCCCCAAGCCTACTTCTGACATGGCAGAAACCCAAACCAAATGGGGGACGCCAAGCCCCCATGCCTGGCTGGCTTCTGCCTTTCCCCGACCTTAGACAGGCTAATAGGTATCATTGGCTAAGCTAAAAGACAAGCTTAAGCCTCATGAATGGAGGGAAAGTTATCAAACCCATGCTATTTGCCAAGCCGCACCGGGATGCCAATAGTCTGCCAAGCCGCTGCCAATCCTACTTATAGGCCTCGCGCGCAGCTTGGCACTTGGCCATGACAGACGTGATCATATGGTGTGGATTCCTTTATTCAGCTCCTAAAGAGGGCCTCATGAGGCTCTTTGCGCCATTTTGCCACGACTGGCAACAAGTGTGTGTGATTCCTGGAGTTGACCTTGGCTATTATAGGGATTAGGAAATCTACAGGCCCAGAAAACATAATATCGATATTATACATATGCGTCATAGTAAGGTGCCCTTACAAGATAGGGTCCTTCGTTTACATAAGATATGCAGGGCATAGAAATATACCTCATAATTCTGCACCTCCTATCGAAGTTTTAAAAGGGTCTTTAATTAAGAGATATCCATTCCGATGCAATAACTAGATCGTGCAGATTGTTTTAGGCGACCAAACAGGACAGGTCTTGACGGTTTCAATTCTCGTCGCTATAAGTCGTACACCGTTCTATCGAGTCTTACTCGATTGTATCTGTTACCCTTATGTCAGGATTAACAGAGTAACCTTGTCGGTAATATGGGGACATTGTAAACACTAAACCTAGACCTCAGGCCATGTATAGAAACTACGCTTCTTTATGGCTATTTGATGGCTTTAAATATTAAACATTACCCGCGAGATCGAGTTTTCGTGAGAGAACAGTAGCCAACCATCAAATCAATTGAAATTTGATGAATAGCTGTTAAATCCCTTTTAGAATGAGATCTTATGTGGAGCATGAGTAGTCGAACGCGATATTTGGTACAGCTGTTCTTTTTATTATGAATTGGGGATGGTATATCAGCTGAAATTGTTGCATCCGCAGCATTAAGATTGTGTGACGTTTTGTGAGACTTCATCAAATGAAATCCTAGCGACTATAGATTCAGTTATACATGTGTCTGAAATGTCAGTCATTTGAAAAATATAAATTCTGTTAGAAGGTGTTTGGGAGATGTGCATGTATAAATAGGAAAGCCCAAGTCTCCATATAAGCATTAGAATTATCAGGACTGTGGGAATCGCATGAAACCAGTGTGCAAATATGGGTATAGCAGTTTAGAGTTTGCCTGATAACTTGTGACTACCAAGGCAATCCCTGATTTTCATGTATTTTTTATTACATCGATTCTTGTTCAAAAGTGTGCTAAAGATTGTTTTCTTTGTCGTTGCAGGGGAGAATATAGCGCCGTTAAATAATAGTGGACATTTAAATAGGAACTCATCGGCGCCATCTTTATCGCCTGCCGTCTGTTCATCGTCGCCGTCGTCGTCGCCATCGTCGGGCTTGTCGCTTCCAAATGGCGCCTTCTCTCAGTCTGTGGCCACCCCCGCCATCGCCTCCGGACAGAAAAACGCGCTAGCCCCGACGACTACCACGTCACACACCTCCCGTCCGCACTCCAACAGCACCATCCCGCACCATCACCAACACCATCACCACCATCAGCAGCCACACCAACAACAACAACAACACCACCACCGCCAACATCAGGTAACGCCGCCGCCGGGCGGGCCGCTACCACCGCCGCCCCAGCCGCACCACCACCCCCATCTCCACCACCACCCACGGCCCCGCTCCCCCGGCGCGTCGTCGCCGGCCTTTTTGCGCCGCTCCCCCGTGCCGCCACCGCCGCCACCGCCGGCGCGGTCGCGGACGTCGACGCCGCAGGATGTGACGACACCGGCGACTACGTCACACAGCACGTCGCATACAGTGACGTCACACGTGACATCGCGCACGTCGTCGCACGTGTCGCCGTCATCGGTCTCGTCGTCAGGGTCCGTGTCGCCGGCCATTGCGACTGGACGTAGCGGGACGGCGTCATCCACATCGTCGTCCTCGTCCTCGTCATCTATACCGCGAGAACCTGCCAAACCCATTCCCGGCCTGAGCGGCCGCCGGTCTGCCGACGTCGACCGACATACGCCGCTGCCCTTCCCCAAGCCAGCCTGGCCAAGGTTAGTGTGGTTACACATTTCTATTTCCAGATTCTTTATTTCAATCTATATTCTTAACACATGGATACCAAGATAACACATCAGTCAGTATACTGTATTTGTGCGCTGCTCCTCCTAATGAAATAAGATGTAATTGTCTTGGGGAAAGTTTGCCAGGTGTAACATCCCCTTTGTTTAGATAGATCAAGTGATGGAGGTAGGGTGAGTAAATAATACTAACGCATTTGCCATTCGACAGGAGCTCAGCACTTTCCTACAAAAAAGCGCATGATATTGACATGATCAAGGAAACAAAGGAAACGCTACTCAGAAACAAGACCTCTCCGCCTTATCTGATAACTTGAAAAGCGCTCGTGATCCACTTGCCTCAAAACTGGAGAAACTCTCCTAGAAAAAATATTTTAATAAAAACAACCGAGAAACTTTATTATTGGTCATTAAAAAAACTAATTGGAAGTAGTGGCATGAGTGTAAAGGGACCCGGGTATCAGGTGTATCACTTGAGCCTTCTTACCCACAATGAGTAGGGAGCGAGCAGCTCATCAGGCTTCTGAGACAGTTGCCCTTGAGCTACTTGAGCCACAGTCTCCCCTGGTCATTACACCGCATGCAGCAGGTTTAATATCCTGCTTTATGAGAGCGCAGATAATCTTACTACTCTGATTTCTCAGACCTTCGAAGATAATGAAACATGGAGTTTGAGATGAAATTAAACTATCCCTTTCGGTATCTTCTATTTTAGTAATTGACAGGCTGGAAACAGCTATTCAGGAAGAAAAGTTAGAATCTCCATTTTAACAGTCAATTTCTCTATGAGGTTACTGCAGACGCTGCAACTTCTGGCGTGGCCAGGTATAAGATAGTGGTTGGATAGCTCCTAGGTATACACCACATTGGGGGAGAGGCTGTGGTCGTGTAGATTCTTGATTAGAGAGATATACTCTGTGCGTAGCAGTCACCCCCGCTGGGGACGCTATCTGCAGGTCATAGTGTCCCGGTTAGCACCCCAGGAGCTCAGGGTGTCATGTCAAAAAGGGGGAGGGATGGGAGATAGGTGGCGCCATCTGTGCTCCTCTCATAATTGCAGATAACTTAACACCCAGCCCTAGGAAAGACGAATTATTAACCAAAGGGGTTTGTGGATGATGTAAGTATATCATACTCGGGTGCGCGGGCTTCAGAACTGGTGCATATCCACTATGGCATCTTGGCTGCAGGAAAGTGGCTTCTTTTGATAATACAAAGGCTGTTTTCTGGACTACGAGGTAAATTCTTATTATTATAGGAATATTAATAAGGCATAATTGTGTCAGTGTTTAAATCCACTTATAAATCAAAATAGAATAAGGATGGCTTTTTGAGCGTTTATAGAGTTGTCTGTAAAATGCCAAATGGGGGTCCTGTCAGTGGCTTCAGTGTCGGCTGCGCCTTTCGCTTCCACCGTAACATATAAATCGTTGACGTTTTACGTTCACACCTTGTTAGAGCATTTAATTGAGGCACAAGGCGGATTACGTCAGGGCTTTGCGTCTGTTTCAATGTAGTAACAAAAAGGGAAATCCGGGGGGATACATTGAATCCTTTGCCAAAAAGGAAAGTCGGTGTAGCTGAAGGAGATGGGCGGTAGGAAGTGTGAGGTAGGCAAGGGGGTGAGGTGGGGGCGATAGTAAAAGGGCGTGGTGTGTGATGTGTGAGGTCTGCGTTCAGAGTATGACAGGTAATTCCGCCTCCCCTTGCCCCGATAGGTTCAGGTGGCGCCGGCTGCCGGCGACGTGGCCGCTGAGGGAGCGTTCATTATCAGCCTGGTACGCCCGCCTCTCAACCTTATCTTGTCAGAACCTTGCGGCCGTCCGGATTCTACTCAGAAATCACTAAAAACATCAACGGCCACAAGAAAACAGGGGGAAAAAGGACCCACGTTGACACAATTATTTTACTGAAAATTTGAGATTCATTATTAAACCCAATCCGGCGACCTCCTACAGGAAAAACGATCGGAGAGCAGTAAAAAAGAATTATGAGCTTAATTCCCATGTTGGGAGGAGAGGAGGCCGGGTGAGCAGGCCTGCTGGTCAAGGGTTATGGGCGGGCCCCGGCTTGCCGCCCGCCCGCCGCCCTTCATCGAGACCCCATGGAAGATGGATTCCAACGAGACGCCCTCGTGTTGGAGGGTTAGCGACTGGCATGCCGGGATCGTGTAATGCTGTCAGGGCCAACAGATAATTCCATGAAGTCTCCATCACGACCAGATTGTGCCACCTGCAGGCGATTGAAGGCCTCCTGCCCACCCATTATCGCCCACCCTTCTTGCTCCTATTATCGCTCGGCAGGGTGCTGGCAGTGGAAAAAGTTGGCGGTAGCGGAGGTGGAAACGCTACCATGGCGCCTATTGGTGGGGCTGGTTGGGATGGGTGGGCTGTGCGAGCGAGCGGGTGGGCGAGCGGGCGGCGTGGTGAAAAAGGAGAACCTTCTCCACAATGCCCACTTGAATAAAGAACAACCAGCGGAAGGGCGGTCCGGGAGAAAAACCTATTGTGGGATAACGGATCTCTCTGAGGAGGCCTGCATGGGGAGGCTTGTTTTGAAATTGAGAGACTGCTTTGTTGGTTTTTGCCTGCGCCATCCAATAGGTTTTCATCCTTTTTGTTTTAAAAAGACGCCAAAGCGGTTTCGTGGGTAAAAATGGTGGATAACTTAATAGGAGTTCAGCTGCTCTGCACTGAAGGCAATTCTCCGGCGAGGGAGAGAGTGAGTCTCATTTGTGAGCCTGCAATGCATAATGCTGCGCACTTTAATGGTTATCTGAGACACGTCTTGAGGCAAAATAACTGCACTCGAGTTACGTGTCCGGACCCACTCAGCACTGATATAAGGATGATATTTTAACATGCAATGCATATAAACCACCTGAATTAACATGATATACTATATCCAATGATTTAGATATCAGAATGTGAAATGATATTTGTATCTTAAGTAACAATGTTTGAAGCGAGTAGATATAGGGGGGAGATAACTGGTGAAGCTGAACAGGCAGACATGCTTAAAACCAACAGTATCGATGCTTAGCAAGTCTTTCTTAAAGTTGGTAGCAGCAGTGAATTGGTGGCGTTCTTCCTGTAGCTCTTTACTAGTGTACCACGGCGAATACAGATGATAAGAGAGCACTGGGCAGAGCAGCCCCCTAGAAATTGTTAACAAATGGTCCCTCCCTACCCAGGAGACAGAGGAGGGTGGGGGTGAACGCAGTACCGTCGATCTGCAGTCAGTCCATGTACAGATGTTAACGGGGCGCTTAGGGCAGTCGCGCCAACCATAAACATTTCATCTAATCTACCGGCCGGGACCCTGGCTCCGACCCCTAAACCATCTCACCGTCACCCACCATCCTATGGAGGAACACATTTGGGTGCCAGACTGTAAACCGCTATGGCCGCCCAATGGTTAGCCCGAGAAAAGCCCCGGGCCATTAAAGTTTCATGTAATGTCACACTTGGGAGTGCCTAACCTGTTTTAGACTTTGATGGCGCTATATCTCCAGGTATTGCACTCAGCGGGGTTGGACAGATGGGGAAAGGGAACGGATAGACGGGGGGAGAGATATGCACTGGCTGGTGTGAGGGGAGGATCTCAGATGTTGTACATGTATTGGCATTGGAGTGTCGGTGTCTTTAATAAGAGCAAGTCAGATGAAAAAGTAACTCAGTCTCAAGAGATGCTCGCGGGATTTCATCTGCATATACATGTGTAATCCCTCGGTGGGCTACATCAAATAATTCTAGCAATTATGATGCTAGGTTTAGTTTATGTTCCACGACATGGTAATATATTATGTATAGAAAATGTCAAAATATAAGGATTGATACAGATGTATACAATCAATTTTGGGTATTTTGGGAAAAGGATAGAAAGGGGAAAACCCCATTGCCTCCTCTTCAGCTTTCCTGATATTCACATCTTCATTTTGGTGCCAACATCTCGATTAGTCTATAGAGTGGTATACGTGTATATCTCAGGCTGACCGATTCCTACACACCGTCTCCATATACGTATGGCAAGCCGGGGGGGGGGGGGGGGGGGGAGGGGGGTGGCGGTGCCATACCACTGAGAGGGGTCAGCAGACGTAACGCGTGTGAGAGCTAATGATAGAGATCAGTGACTGATGTGCTTCAGTTAACACTGGTCATCTGGGATGTCCCTTGTTGACACCATGGCTCAATGACCTCATTGCTGGTCTTAAAACAGCCCATTTGCTAACACACCCTCTGTGCAGCTGTGTTTTACCTAAACCAGTTCCCATTGTCGAGTGACCGCCGGATCACGTTTGATGCTACTCCGGATATAGCATAGCTTCATTAATTAAATAAGTAGTACATGGAATTGAGATAGCTTCATTAATCAAATAAGTAGTACATGGAGTTGGGGCACATTATCTGGTGTCGATTGGTTCATTACAGCGAAATTAGAGAAGTATTTTTCAACGAGCTGTTTCGTGGATCAATCAGATGTAAATATTTATATATATATATATATATATATATATATATATATATATATATATATATATATATATATATATATATATATATCATGAGAGACCCCCAGTGTTGCTCAGTTTAATTTGCTCACCTGATATTTATGAATTACAACAGGTGGAAGTTGTAAATGAATTGACACCTGGATGCAGGCGTCGGAGCTGCTCAACCTCCAGCGCCTTAATAAAGAGTGACTCGCACCAGCGGCCACCAGTAGCGGCGACGCGCTACGCCTGTGGTATTTTGTTCTGGCAAAGCGAAGCTGATCCCGCCAGCTCCTGCCAGCCATTGTAAACGAACCTTGCCGCCAGCCGTGTCCCCACGGATACCTACCCGCCCTCCCACCTTCCCTACCCGGCTCCCGTCTCTACAACACTAACTGTGTGCTTTGTCTGATTCCTCCCTGGCCCACGGCCTCCCTGGCGGCCCGCGGGCCCCTGAGCCCGTCCCACCGGGGAGCGATCCGTCAGCAGGCCCGGTCTCCGCTCCTGGCCGCCGTCAGACCCAAGGGTGGTTTGCATAATTCCACACCAGAGATAAAACCTAATCCAAACCCCCTTCCCAGCGGACACCACGCCAGCCAGAAGCAGGCCTAATTCTTAATAAGATTCGCACCGCAGAGAGATGTGACTGCGACGACCGAATGTTGTGCTGGGTAGTGTTCTAGGAGGTAGGGTGCCGAAATGAAAAAAAAAAACACGCTAAAAAAATGAAAATGCATACAAGTGAAAGAAACGGTAGTAATAACAACAACAGCAAAAAGTTAAAAACTGTTCCCCAGCGTGTCATAAAAAAGCGAATGGAGAGATATCCGGCCTTGGTACAATGTGTGTGCAGTGGGGTTGAGTAGGGGGGAACGTGTTTTTACTGGGACTGACAGCTGAAGTGAATATGTAATTAATTAATGCCTGGCGCACCCCCCGGGGGCCACTCTCCAGTCACTAGTGACACATGTGAGACTGTGATAGGCACTAAACAATATAAATAGAACATCATTCAGTGTTCGCCAGCGCTGCCGCCGCTGCCGTCGAGCTCCCAAGGGGCCGTCCCACAAAATGGCTCTGACAATTTGCATATTGCATTCCGCCGGGGAGTGGAGATACCATTTAGAGTCGGTTAAATGGAATTTATGTGGACTCCCCTTGGAGGGCTTCAACATGGCGCCGATGAAGACACTGTCGACTTAACGCAGCCCTCCATTGTATTTACAGCCCAAGCGGCGCGCGGGTATTTTTCCTACTACCCACCGGCTTATTCTGGCGTGATGATGAAGGGATGGAGGAACGGGTAAAGGAGGGGTTGTTGGGGATGAAAAAAGACCGAGAAGACAAAACCCCAATTTCGTTAAGCCATTATGCTGGATTGGAAAAGTAAAGCTTTTTGCAGTGTTCCTGTTTCACTGCGGTAGTAATAATGCCCTTCTCCTAATACGTTTTCTATGCAGAGAACTTTTCTGTATTCCTCGAGATAAAAGAAGCAACCACCATGACCTTACTCTCAGTATTTATTATTGACAAGGACATTTGAGATATTGGGTGAATGGCTTTTAATCTGCAGTGATGCTAAATGAATACGAAGAACACATCTGTATCAAACACAGTTGCAAATGTTACTATTGGTGATTTGTCATCAGATTACTGTACCTCACATAAAGGAGCATCTTTCGATGTAAAGCTTCCTTACGATTACATTTGAGAACAGGAAGGTTGCAGGTTACTGCTGTCTCACTGAGGATTATGCCGCTTTCCTTGGCTGTAAATGCACCCTTTCACAACATCTGTCAAAACAAATCATCTTGCAGTACTTAGACTAATATCACCACTCTGTTTGGTGCATGGTTACT
Organism: Alentia gelatinosa; assembly: GCA_950022655.1. Taxonomy (NCBI): domain Eukaryota; kingdom Metazoa; phylum Annelida; class Polychaeta; order Phyllodocida; family Polynoidae; genus Alentia; species Alentia gelatinosa. The sequence goes on along the minus strand of OX465587.1, from coordinate 45,909,412 downwards.
CCATTGCATTAATAATGTTCAGCTGAAAACTTAACTTCTGAGAAGCATACGCATCTTTAGGGGTGTTTGCGATCAATTACCTATACTATATGTAATTAACATGATGGAATTCTCTATCATGTATTAGGATATGTTATCACTCCAATTGCAGTCCCTTCCTTTCCCTAAATTGGAATAGAAGAGTGCATCTTTTTGTTTTCCTCATACAATGTATCCCCTATTACCTACATAGATACCCACCTCTCTCCTTAATTGATGAGGTGGTATGTGGACCATATTCACATGCAACCACACCTGACCAGACAAGTATAACTTCACCGACCCCCTTCTGTGATCTTGGGATTAACCCCCTAACACTTACTCCAGCCAAGACCCAACAGCCTCTGGGTGTTAGAAAACAGGTGGCGCTGACGAAAGCCACAGGTTTCCAAAGCGAGACTGTGACCCAAACCCTGTTGGGGAAGGGAGGAGCGGTGAAGTCCAGGGCCAGGTCTGATGAGCACTGGCTCGCGTCCATAGACCCACCTCCTCTTGGGAGCCTCCTGAGGTTCCTAAATGGCTCAGCTGGGGATACAGGCAGCAAAGCCTCCAGTGCCAGAAACCTCCCTCCAGTGGCAGCTCCTCCTGCTCTCGTGCTTCACCCCTCATCCCATGGCGTGCGGCTACTGCTGTGTAGGGCGGCCCTTGTCTAGGGGGAGGAGGAGGGGTGGCGACTGGGGAGGCTGGGAGTTTTGTAGGGCATTGTTGGATCCTTTACCCCGCAGGGATCGGTGTTGGATCCCGCGGGGACCCGACACGCCTCCCTGGCCGCCTGCTCCCACCTGGCCCGCCGCAGGCATTGTCTCCGGGCTGCTATAAGATTACCGCCACACGGCGCCAAACAAAGCATGATTAATAATACGCCAGCGGTAGCAGGTCTACCTCCTTGTCTCTTATTTATTCATTATTTATTTTGGCATGTTACTCTCTATTTTTTCCCATGCCCACGTTTTGTTGAACCGTTGGGAGATGAATGTAATTAATGCTAAGGTTCGGCAGGCGCCACCTTTTCCCTCTCCTTCGTGTGCCTCCATGAGGCGTACCACTCCTCATTGAATATGTGCTGGGGAGCTGCTCCTATGCTTGGAGCTGACGCTAGCAGGATGCTGTACATATTGGCGGCTTGGGAGTTTATTGGGTGTCTGGGGATATTAATAACTGGGATAACGCTGGCAGGGTAAGTTCTGGCTGAATTAAGGCAGACTGAGCAACAAGAAGTTACAAGTATGTGGCGGATAAAGTAGTCGTGGCTGATACTTAGATAAAGCGTCTTATTTCACTATGGAAGTTCCCATGTGCAAACCAAAGATAATCATAAAATAAATCATGATAACCACCAGTCGGATTTAGATTTTTTTTTTGAAATTATCACCCCAGCTCAGAAATAGAGCAGCAACTGCCAGAAAAAGTTCTTGCTATCTGTCCTAGAATCTAAGTATCTCAAGAAATTCTCAACGTCAACAAAGGCACATACATATACAATAGACATATTACTGCATTTGAAATGAAGTCAAGGACAACTGAATGTCTATTTTTTCTTATCATGAGCACATAAGAGTCACAGAATCAGCTTTTTATATATATATATATAAGTTACGGTTTAGAGGACGAAGAGGTGTAACACAGACGGCCACAGCTGCGGGGACTGCCACGTCAGAATACTCGAAGGATACTAGTATTAAGAGTAGTTGCATGGGAAGTGGCTTCAGTTGGTGGCGGTGGTTTCATGGGGCAGATCAGATCTGATGGTTGGCGGGTACGCTGTCATGTTAACGTGCCGGACGTACCTAGCGTGCATATGTGCTGTGCTGCGTTCACCTACGGTGCTTGGCAGTCCTCTGTTATATGCATGGAGTTGTCACTTACTGTATAATGACACGTACAACTTCACTTAGCGAGATGTCTTAACTCACTAAGCGCCTATCCAGGAAGCCACATGCCGCCAATATAGAAGACAGGTGGCACTGCACTCTGAGATGTAATAGTGGGAAAGCCTATATACGAATGGACTATTTGTATTGTATATATTGGTTCAAAGTGCAAAATTTAATGTTGTGGGCACCTGAGTAAATTAACTCCCCTCCGCTAAAAACAAAGAAAAGGAAACTTAGAATTTCTACAAGGGAATAAGGCATCGTATGTGGCCTATAGAGTAGGCCGTAGTAAAATGCGGACGTCGGAAGCCAATTGGGTCGTACAGGTAGGGTATATCAGCCGAGCCCTGACCATTACCCTACGGGGACACATCTTTAAGTGCCCGGAGGGCGGACACTGCCCCTCAGCCTTTCCACGTAGGCACGTTTAGTAGAGGCAAATGGCGCAGTAAAAAGAGAGACTGGGTCATTTGGTGGTGGTCGTTGTGGGTAGTGGTGGTTCCGCAGGGCACTACATACGGTGGTGTGGATGTGCGAGGGGTTAGCCTAGAGGGAGTGTCTCACCCACCTGAACACCATTCCTGTACATATATCAGCCAGGGCACCGTCAAATCGTATGGGGTGGTTGAAGCGAAATCACATAAATGTAGAAATAAATCCAACTTTGTAACAATTTAAGAATGAAAAGCAAAGAGTAAAAAATAATGGAATATCCATACAGACGGTTTCGATATTAGCGGATTGTAGAATAGAACCAGACATGAAACGTTAACCAATACAAGGAGATACATGGGAGGGGGGTACAAAAATAAACACCAAAGAAAAATGGAATTTCAAAGAGAAGAGCCGTAGCTGGAAACCCTTGGAGGTTGCCTTTTGTGTTGCTATGGAGAGGTGTTGCTAGGCAGCGGGTGGAGGTTGGGGAAGGCGCGTCTCTCGGGAGGGTGTCAGATGGTGGTATCGCGTCCCCAATTTGGCTGAATTGATTCTAGAAGGCCGGCTGATTTCCCATTTGTCGTGTCGTGGACCTGAGCAGAAAGAACAAGGATGCTGCTGCCCGGCGTGTACGGTGTGTAGCTGACTGGTCGAGACTTGCTCAGGTCTGCGAGCTGCTCATGTTGTATTGAGCTGGTATACCACTACTCAAGAGCAGCTTAGGGTTCCTCCATAATGTACTCATGAATGTAGGGTATAAAACTACTTTTACCTACGTGTATCCCCTATAGACCAATGTATATTGATTTAAGGGATTAAGGTCGTTGAAATCATCTTTATTTGGTATGATTAAGTGGAGCAGTTCACTTTTAGCTTTGTCTTCTAAATGACTTTTGTGGGTGTTCTTCTTTCCTGTACAAATATATTTGCATAGCGTTTGTTTGCAAATACATCGGTTATCGTTATCGGTGGTAGACATGTGCTGAAACAGACCAAAATAAGTTACCATCATTCCTAATATGTATACTGTCATAACATAATTCGTGCGTTATCAGGTGAATTAATACGTCTGTGTTTTCTTGTGTATTTCCAGTTCTACGTCGAGCACGCCGAGCCCGCTCCATCCAGCCAGGGCGCACGCGTCGCCCGTCTCCTCCTCAGCTCTCCCGATCTCCCTTCACAACTCGCACACTCCCACCACGCCGGGCCTCTCTCCACAGCTGCCCCACCCGCATCTGGGCCCGCCCGCCCCGCACCAGCAGACGTTACACCCGCTCCAAGGCCCGCTCCCTCAGCACCCTGCTCATCCTCACGGGCCGCCACACCCGCCCCACCCGCCCGTGTCCCATCCGGCGGCGATGTTCGCACCGCCACTGGCCCACCCGCCTAGTGTTCTCACCTCGACATCGCTGCCCGCTCAGCCGACCATGCACCCGCCGTTCCCGTCTGAGGCCCTCTCATCCTTCCAGTCAAGTGAGTATTTATAACTTTCTGAAAATATTCAACCCCATTCTCCGGTATTCATTCCTAAAAACGTGGGATATTTTTTCCTATTTAACTGTTGTTAGCTGAGAATGCAAAAGTGCAAGGATATTGAAAGCATGTCCAAATCCTAACTCAGTTTTATCTTTTGGGGAAAATCGGTGATCAGAATTATTATATTTGTTCAGCAGTTATTACTGTAAAATTGTCCTTGCATTTCGGCTTTCTAATCGGGTATTTAATTTTCTTTCCTTACATACAAATTTAGTTTAAATTAAATTAAGTTTGCTTTTGCTTGGTTTACTAGTTGCTCTCGCTTTGCATCATACTTTTGGAAGTTGTCACTGAGCATGATATTCAAAATGTCTTAACAGAGGACCAATGCAGTCTCGGCGTCAGTCCACAATGTACGTGGAATGAGTATTTGGATTAGGTTTGAGATTAAGTATATCCGTGAAGGGATTTTCGTCGGCGTTAAATTACAATGGGTTTCATTAAAAGTGACAATGCATTTCCCAAGAAGCCACGTAAAGCCAAATGTCACTGGCCGCGATTCAAATAAGCCCACTCCAAAATACATCCACTCTAATTAGAATTCTGTTGGGATAGAGTATGAATTGAACATTGTGACTGAGAGAAAGCTGTGCTCAGCAGAATTTATTGGGAAGAATGGGGGTGGGGTGAAACTTGAGCCTGAGGTATGATTTAATCTGATTTGAATTGATTTGCATTTCTGAAAACCATTGTTATTGGAGTTGAGAAAATAAGTGTACGATTTAGAAATGATAGGTGTGCTAACACCAAGTTCCTCTTCCGCTCAGGTTAGACGGTATATTTTATGGGATGTGTTTGCCATATTTAGTTAATCACCCATTCTTATATTTTAGAAAGCGGGTCTGTGATGGTGTCTTTTAATTGATTTATGTGCAATGACATGAAATGAATATTTAATTCAAAATTTGTTGAATCCTGAGAAAACGTCCTGCTGATTATGAGGAACTGTAATATAAGATTTAGAAATGAACTGTCGGCCTCTTCAATTGCAGTTACGATACGCCAAGCTAGCCAAGCTATGCATCAAGGTATTTATTCTTTCTTTGTCAGTTTACAAAAAATTCTGCCATTTGGGGGAATTACTTACGAAGTAAATGTATATCCATTACATGCCCTTCAGTGTTCTCTCCTAGTTTTAGTTGTGTTCTTTCTTCTCGTTCTTTTTGAAAGGAGGCCATACTGTTGTAGTGCTTTTTTCAATAATGAAGTTGAAAGGTAACCTTTCTGACTCAAACGTGGAAACTTTTTCAAGGAATAAGATAATCAAACAAATGGACATTGGGCGGAAACTAATGTCACGTGTGTAGTTGACATTATCACTGATATGTTCCAGCAGGTTAGGTTCCGTAGCACGAAACGTAATTAAAATCACTTTTTGCTCCCTCCTATTTTATTTCCTGCACTCATAATCCACCCCCTTCTTTAAAAGAAATTTATATGAAAAATCAGGTAGAATTGGACACCTGGCTGCCATATCTCCCTCAATGAAGATGTCATCTACCGAAAAAACACCTATTTGGCTCGTAGCCAGGAGATGATTATTATTTATTCTCACCACGTCCCTACCATCGCCTGCCATTGAGAAATCTCTGCATTGTTTTATGATTGGAATCAATGCCGCTAACCGCTGCCCCCGCCCTCATGGCAGAGTTGAATGGGGTACAGCAACTAAGACAGTGCGTGTGTGGTGTGTAGAGACCTGGGAAGGGAGAGTGTCTGTGCGTGTGACCACAGGGCACCGGCAGAGTGGCGTTAATAGGCTGGGAAGTTACCTGGGGGTACCTCAATAGGACGCACCTGCTTCGCTCTGTTAAAAAGAGAACGAAAACAAAAGTGGAGAGTGTGAGACTGGATAAGCGTGCCAAAGGGCAGTGCGCGCCATAGTGGTTTAACACCCACCTATACTCACAACCCATCCATCTGTACTTAACCCCTTCCCAGATATGCAACTTACTCCGGCAAAAACAGTTTATATACAGGCTTTCTTTTACTATTACGGATATTTGGATCTTCTATTTGAAATTCTATTCTTGACGTCCAGCTTGGTGTGATTTGTTATTGGTTGTCATATAGTATCAGAAGCACATTCGTTCATGTATGGAGTCTAGGGGCTGTAAAAATGTTGCATGCAAGGGGCTTAATTATGCATAATTCCGACTAGCTGGTATGATGGGGGTGCCTAAAATTAATGATAGCATGACTAGGACGCTCCGTGCGAGAACAGAATGACTAAGTTGGAACCATTCCAGGTAATATTTCCAGTTAATATGTAGCAGATCAGGAAATCACGAAAGGCACGCCTCGGGGGCATTCGTGTAATTGATATTTGTGTTGGCAGGAGGGTAAGCTTGGTTGGCTCGACTTTCTGGGTTTTATTCTAGGAGTTAGCTCATGCAAGGAAAACATGTAAAGGGGACGGGACATGGAGGAGGGGAGGGGGGGGGGTTCTCATCAGGTATTTGTGCCTACCTTTCTCCTCTTTTTTTTTCTCTTTGTGTTTCCCTCTTGTCGTTTATGGCTGTGTGTTGTAGTTATTACGTAAATGTCTAGTTACTGCCAAATGCAGCGTATAGTATTATTGAACTATTATTTCGTGTTTTACCGTATGCTTAGACCTTCATCAAAACATCGTGTTTAGATATCTCTAGTTATATCTTAATAGACCGGCATCGAGCAATTCTGTTACATCCAAAATGCACACGAAATACCTTTGCGTCCTTACAAAGACGGAGAAACCTCTACAAAATGCTCTTACTCATGAAAAGGGATATTCTTATCATTGTGTTTCAAAGTTTACCGACGGCCAACCATACAACAACAACATCCGCAGCAGCAGCCCTTACAAGTACCAGAAGACTCCGACCAAGGTAAATGACAGACTATAATGGTAGCCGAAATGCAGATGGGTGATGGGGGACAATACACGAATAGATTATTTACACAAACCTAAGCCATGTGTTGTGAAGAGGTGCGCTATCATTTAATACGAGGTGTTGAATGCGGGGAGGGATGTGTGAGCTTTTATCTGTGTTCTATGGACGGTGGCTGAGCCTGTCTACGATGTAAAAGATTTTTCTGTGTGTTCTCTGTAGGTGCTAATTCCTCAAGGAAAAGGGGGAACCAAACGTGCACGCCATCTGGAGGACAAAGGCAGCTTTTCTCGCTCTCCGCTGCTCCTCTGCAGGGAGGGAGTTGGAGTAGTGGGGATGGGGGTCTATTGGAATATCCACGTAACAAAGATAAATCTGAAATGAGGAGCTTATGGTTGGTTCTAGACAGGATGCGAGGTTGGTATTTGATGCGAGGGGAGACGGGGAAAAGAGGATATAAAGGGACTTGGGGAGGGGCGGGGGTTTGTTGTAAGGACGAGCAGCTCCGCAGTGCGGGATCTGCTCACGGAGAAAAATGAATATAATTACTGTTAGGGTGAACAATGTTATTATTCCATTTGCCGCTTTTCATGTGTTTGCAACTGCAGTTAATCCAATTAGGAGCGCATGGTTCGGAGCCGTGCTGCGCTCTACGTGGTGGCTTTGATGCGAGCAGCTCTGACGTTGTTATAATGGCAGGAGGGTGGGCGGATACACCCCCCTTCCTCGCCCTGTGTGCATTTTGTCGAGAACACTCCACTCTCAAATTTGTTTTGTTGGTATTTCCTGGAAAGGCGGGGGAAACAGAGCGAGTTGTGAGGCCATTGTGAGCGTGCCTAAATCTAGAACCTATTAGGGGTTATTTACCGGGCATGCGCGCCGCGCCTATGACTGAAATGGATATCCAATAGAGGAATAAAGGCGGATGATGGGAGGTGAGGGAGATATAGGGCCCCGGTCCTACGCCTAAGTCAATTGGGAGACAATAGGGTTGGCGCTATGCTTAGTGCGGGCGTAGAGATGAGTGGCGAGAACTGGTGACTAAAGCGACGCTGGGTTATTCAATAAAGGCTTTAATGATGCCAGCGTCTTGGAAGGAGGTAGGTTGTGGGGGGTGGATGATGGTGTCGAAATGGGGTACAGAGATGGGTATAGGAAACTGGCAGCTGGTGGATTAGAATCGTCATAGTTTTGGTCGCGTCTCACACGCCCCGTCCTAATTTAAGTACATTTTATACTCGCGTGGCGCTATCGACAGGAAGAACCATCACTAAGCAAGAGGAGGCAACCTTGTGAACACTCTCCACTTACAGACACGCGCTGACACTCTCACAGCGCTTTGAAACCAAAAAGAACGGACGCAACCCTATACAAAAAGGGGATGGAGAGACTTCAGGCAATGGCGGTGAGCACATTATAACTGCAGTGCGCTTAGCACGGTTTACTTTGAAATAAGCCCTCAGAAGGGAGGAAGAAAAAAACACGTCAGAAATGGATGTCGTAGCTACATAAAGGGCGATAATTGGGCGGTGCGACGCTGGGGCGACGTAATTGTTGCTTTGTTAGAATTAGTTGGCCACACGGCGCCAGTGTGCAGTCAGGGGTGGTAATCTGTTAGGCATGTAATTTATTTCCACATAAAAATGCTCAAACTGTCAAATTAACGTCTATAGGCATTTGTGGCGAGTCCTCGGCGGCAGCGGGGTGATGCGTGGGGGAAGGAAAGAGGGTGTGCGGGTGAAATGGGATTGAATGAACGCTACTGGCAGTTTTAGAGTAAAAAAGAGGGTAAAATAAAAGAGGGTAGGCTTTCTGCAAGGCTGGAAAGCAGATGAGCTGACTGTACTTAGCTAAAAGAATACCCATTTGTCTTGATGTGTCATTTACTTGATTACATGCTTAAACGAGTCCTGTCCGACAATTTGCCGGCGGATGAATACTGAAATGGGGGCAAATTACTACCCGGAGCAAAAGCAATCCCCGAAGAAAGGGAGTTTTGATGAAGAAGGTGTTTTAATCTGGCAAAATTATATTTCTCGGAGACGAGTTGAAATCTTTATTGCCTATAGTATTTTTCACACCTCACTGGCGGGAAGCTGATGGAAGGAGGGGTAGACCTTTAAAAAAATCGTCTGCTATCTCAGGGAAGCTTTGTGATCGCCGGCTTCTGAATGCCAACTGAAGTGAATGTAATCAAAAGGCTCGTTTGGCAGCAGACGACATTTTTAGTCGACTTCATTGGTAGCAGACGACAGTTTTTTCTCTCACCAATGGAGGACATGGAAACTGCGGTGAATTAAGTATGGCAAGAAAGCAGGGAGGTTTCAAGTTGATAGCACAGCTCAAGATGGAAAATCAAGCGGGGTGAAAACAGTAGAGGAAGTGATTAGAAGAAAAAGACCTTGATGGAGATAAAAAAGAATGACGCGGGAAGTAGATAAAACGGAAATTTACGCGGGAGAAGAATCTATTGCGTGTATTCCCCTGTTTGTAAGAGGAGTTGCTAGGCGACTGTCGCGGAAGCTGTGAGTGGTAAAATGGCATTTATTACAAACGCACAAGAAGAAAATACACTCCGCTAACTAAGAAAGGCAGATGGGAGGATACCAGAGGGGTGCATTTCTTTCAGTGAAACAGAAATGGGGGGGGGGGGGGGGGGGGGCGGCATGGTTAAAAATTGAAGACGTGACAGATACTAGTCAAGCATGGCGGTCATTAGGACTTTGGAGATTTGTCGGCGGGGCATGATTAAACACAGTGGTACCGCACGTAAGGTGCTGCACGCAATGCGCGAATCGGATTACAACCGAACGGAAAGGCTCTGCTTATTAATTGCAGCTAGCAGAGGGTGGTAGTCGTTCACTGGGGTTAGAGGATAGCGGGTTTCGGATACTCCACCAGCTCTGGCTAAGATCATTAAACCTTAGTCCCACAACCTGTACGCCACTGCCATTTTATTCAATTATCGCCCACCCGGGCTCTGGGAAAATAAACGCCAATAAAACCTCCTCGCTGCGCAACAAGGCTGCTCTCTGGGGCTCCCCAACACGCCATGCCCCGCTTCCACTGCCAGCAGACACCCCAAGCAAATACCTTATTATTATATTGGCAAAAATAACACCACTTGGCACTGGGAATCGCATGATTTACCCTACTAAATTTAATTAGAATTTCTTTTGTTTTGATCGACGTGGATAAGATTGGTACAGTGCGGGCTGCTGCAGCAGTGGTTGGTGTTGTTCGCTGGGGAGAGTGATCGGGGTGCATTGAGTGTGACTGGTCTGCGAGCATGGTAGGGGCTGATAGCACGCCGATTGTCCACACTCCTAATTAAAGTGCAAGCTAATGGTGCTGCTAGATGCCAGTCTCTTCTCTCTCTCTCTCTCTCTGTCTCCTGCTACCTCAGGTAAAAAAAGACCAGGAAAGCAACCTCCCGCCACTCCCCGAGTAAAACTACCTATTGCGTGACCACGATCTATTGTCGCCATTTCAGCAGGGATATTTCATGAAAACTAAGAGGTTTTCGTAATTATTTCACAACAAAGGGATATTTTATTTTTAAGTGTGGCATGACAATTCATTGTTTAGATTCTTGAATAGTTATCATTATTTTTATGAATACAAGGAGGGTCTAGCAAAAGGTAAATCAGATATTAAAACTCCCGTTGCGTGTCGACTGTGAAGATAGAGATGGGAATCATATTAAAAGTTTGGCAGATGTTGCGAGAATAAAATGAGTTTTGTCTAATAATATTCAGGCATGAAATTGCATGCGAAGCCCTTTAGTTGTAGTGTGTCTCAGCCAAGCACACTTTGAGTCCCCCTAATAAAAGGATAAATGGATCCATATAAAATGCTTAGAAACCTAAGAAAATGTACTCAATAAATAATGGGCCTTCGAAAGCACCCCATTCACCTAACCACAAAAACTCAAGTGACATTGGAGAAAAAACTCCCAAGATTAATTAAAGCAAAATTGTTCTTAAATTAAATAGAAAAAGACCTGAAGAAATAATAGTCCAAGGACGCGACCCCCAGCTCAAATAACCGCAAAAAGCGCAGTGAAATTCTTCGCAAAAAGAGTCAATTAAAATAGAAAAATAATCGAAGCCTAAGAAAATGTCAAGTAAAATAAGCCTTGCAAATTTAACGACCCTCAAGATAAGCCACCACGAGCGACATTTCTCAATTTTCTGATTTATTTACGTTCATTTTCTGTGTATCGCGTTTCCTTTTGTGTCTTGTGTACTTTAATAGCTGTCCATTCTTCATGGCCCATGTGATCTATGTATTCTTTTGTCCTCATATATTTACTTTATTTGAAACTCCACATCAGCACTGTGGATATGATAAAATCCAGTTCACGTCAATTACTTTGTGGTCTGAGTAAATACAACTGGGTTGAGTAACAGCACTTTGTGGCGCACCATTAACGCCGCTGTGGAGGATTCTCTGTCACGTTTAGATCGCACCTGCTGAGTTGACATCGATCACAGGTGTGTAAATGTATCTGGGTAGGACCTGACACCTGTAAGTATAGACGGCGAGGGTGCCTGCCCCCTGCAACGTATCCTGTTACCCCATGGCGAGGGTTTGGTGGGGATGTTGGAGCTACTCCATCTGTAGCGATCAGGAAATGGGAGCTTGTCTCTGCAGGTGAGAGGTTGGTAGTCGCCATGCTGAGTCTCCGTTGGCAGGTGATATTTAATCAATAGTTGAGAGGAAATACCCCCCTTCAATCATTGTTCGCCCCTGTTCTCAATTACACCCTGCCGAGCTGGTCCTTACGGTGATTCGTGTAACACTTCCAGTTCTTATCAAATTGTTATCAAACCACTGAAAGAAATCGTCCATATATACCAAAATACCCATCATATTAGGTTCAAAATGGGACTGAAACCATATTATTATTGTTTGGGTAAATTATGGACCTTGTACCAGGTCTAAACCAAGCCATGAGGCAAACCAATCATTGGTAGTTGTGTTTGTATAGGCTGAAGATTCACCCATTACTGAAAACAGTCTATGGAATGGAGTACCACTGGTGTCTATGCTGTATGGTTAAAGGGGACTTTTATGGAGTAGTCACTTGTCTTATAGTTTGGCTCAAGACTTCTCTTGGAAATACAATTTGACGCGCGCACCAGTGATTAGGCCAATCACATGTTCCCATCTTTCAATCAAGGACAGTGTGAAACTAGTTGTATAGATTATAATGGGTGTTAATCGCAGTTGATGCGCTCATAGAATGGTTTGGTTAAGTATTATAGAGACCATCCTTTGTCAAACCTGATAGGATAGATCTCGCCCATTTCTCACTGTATGCCTGATATTGAACCCACTCGGTGCGTTTTGCTTCCCTCAAGTGGAATTCGCGCGTGTTTACTGCAGGAGGGAATAATGACAAACAATTAGATTGTAATCTCTAGATTGATAGTACTTTTTAAAGGAAGATTAGAAAAGAAACCGTTCTAGATAACAGGAAGCACTGATTATTAATCATTCATTCAAATAAATCATATTGTATGGTTGCAGCAGGGGAAACTATAGAGCACGACAGTACTCAATCGTAATAAGAGGTGCCTAATCTATTTAATGAATGGGATACACGGACCGAATTACAGACAGCCGTTCAATGCAAATTAGAAAGAACTGAGAGACAAAGTACTCTTCATTCTCCTGCCACACGCATTCAATAAAGCACACGGTATTCCAACATTTTCCCCTCGTATCAGGTTATTTTCCTTATCAAAGCAACCATTTCAATCAATTTCAATGACATTATCGATTCTCTTGGTTTATTTTTGCAGGGAAATTGTTTTTGAACCAATTATAAAGAAACGAGTTTGGTTTGTTTTTTTCAGGCTTTCAATTAGGTAGACAACTTTTTTTATTTGACCAAATGTCAATGCAATTGCGCCCTCTACACGACATAACCAGTACCAGTAAAGCGGAGCAGACGACACCTTTCCATAACCTTATCTTATCTTTACATCAATAATGCTGCCCAGATAAACATCTCTGGCCCTAATTCACCCCCGGGGAACGAGGCCAATATGGGGTTTGACATAATTGCTGAGAGGGGTGCTGTAGGAACTGGGGACGCGGCCTGGGGCCAATTTGTCCGGGTTTAGCGATGGGGTAGATAGCCGCTTGTCTGCCGTTAATCTCTATGGGACGTCATGACGCGACACGTGCCGCTATTGTCAAACGGGCGACATGACGTGACGTGCGCCGGGTTTCGCTGTCCGTCACACGCAAAGTCTATGAGTGTTTAATGTTAACCTGTCGACCGACGCGGACCGTGGGGTATTATGGAGGGTGGGATATGCCTTTGTTTATTGTCTGGGGGTTTTCAGTTGGCATTGGAAATTGTGTAGCCTACGGATATACCCGTCCGCTTCCACACACACACACACATGCACACACTCCGAAACAAATAGGAAATTAAAGAGATTCTTTTGTTTAACGTAATGTGGGTAGGGGGTGAGCCGAAAGATGACTAAATTGATTTTGCATTTCCTGACATGATCAATAGTGCAGCTAACTCTATCGGGAATTGGCAACAATGCGATTACGTTGTTTCCCTGCCTTCCGCTAGTTTTCACTCTGCTTGGCAAAGGAACTGAAGTCTGATTGGACGCCTGATTAATTTAGGAGAAGCACTGAAGCTGCAAGTGATTGACAGATTGGGCACTAAGGCTTAGTTAACGTAGTCATGCCTGAGGCACTGAGGCGTGGCGAAAGGTGATGAGGCCATGGTCATGGGTGAGTCATCACCATCAAGCGCAGGAGAGCGTGGGGTTTGGGTAGAAAGCTATCACTATGTTCCTGTTATTCCTAGTCGTTAAAAGGAACATATTTGCATTACATCTAAGTATAAGATATAAGTTAACCTGATAGCTTATATATCCACAAAATATTTTTATATTATATTGATTTTTAGTGAGCTCAGTGATGAGAATATACGGGATTTCAGTACTTTTAGTCCATATCATCTCCTTGTATGTTTTATACAGATATGCATCAACCCAGCGAGGTAATGCAGCAGTAGCATTTTCCAACCTCCCCCATCCCCGCGCCCCACCTCATTCACTCATCATAGGAGGCTGGGTTGTCGTGCATGAAAGTGGGTCATGTCAAAGAGACAGAACCCGATCGACTCCTGACCCCTACTCCTACACGCTCCAGTGAGCAGTCGGCGAGCATTTCACGCTTAACTGGCGCTCCGTTCACACGACCAGTCACCATATGGCTCGGTCGCCAATACTCCGTCCATCCCACACCGGACACGAACTCGCATTGGCTGATGGCCAGCGTGTGGGTTCGCTGTATATGTATGTGGCAGCTTGAGAGAAAATAAGAAAGAATAACTCTTGGTGTGAGTATGGCTAGCCTTTTGCCAACAAGCAGCGATCGTAAAAACCAGTTCTCATACACAGTACATGCAGTTGGCACAGACGGAGTCATTATTAAATAAACAGTATTACTGAGACTGATGTGGCCAGCCAAGCAAGCTGGAGATTAATGGTTGTTGTTTATAATGAACCTAGATTTCTGATGCTTCAATGGTTTGGTGATATCACAAAGCTTCTTTTTATTCTACCTTAGTACGCAATTGAATCTGTGTTAGGCAAACCTATGCTTAACATTGAATGTTTACTACGTTCAAAATCTGTCCCATATGCAGTTGTGTTTTGTCACATCGTGGCGGATTGGAACCTATGGGATGGGTTTATGGGAAAGTAGTATGATGCCACTGGACGAATGGGAATTGAACCCAGTGTCATACAGCTCTTATCAGCCGTTGTGCCACTGTATGACCTTAACTCAGATTTGCATGTTTTAATAATATGCTAAAATGTCCAAATTTATACAAATTGATCTGGATGTGAAAAAATGGGCCATTTGTCTATAGCTTTTTTAGAGACGGGGGACTGCAGGAATGGGGGAAATCACTTCAAACAATGCTTCATTAAGACGGAGCTGAAATTTCATAGTGTGATCAAACCAGAATCCCCTCGTCCTCTCGTCTCCAATTCATACTGCGACAGGCCATTACAAGCTAGTTCATCACCACACACACACCTGAAGTATTACAGACCGACATCCAACGCACTGCCTTTCATTCAAAAGTGTAATTAAAATGGCTATCGAATATATTCAAGATGAAAACGGAGCCGTCGTGACTTTGAACAGCGGCTCTCAATGTCTCGTCGTATAAATAAGGCGTGTGTTCCAAATTAGTTTGTAAAAGTTACGGAGTCCTATGTAGAATGGAGATGATTTCGCAGCAGACCTGTCAAAGATCTTGCGATAAAAGAAGAAGACATTGTCTATTAATCTAGTTTCTGTTTGATGTGCTCTGTTAGATGCACTGTCAACTGACGTCTTCATTTTTTTATGCTTGAGAAAGGACATCTGATAATAAATCTAGCCTATTTCAGACATAGATTACCTGTCACGTCAAGGAAACAGGCAGTACACCAACTTGTTTAACAAAATAAGGCTTCCTGTTGTATGATTTGAATGCAGATACGAAATTAACCATCTTAGAGTGTGATGAGTGATTTCATTTCGGATGGACTGCATATAATTGGAGGATCTGAGAAACAGGCAAATGAATTCAATTAGGGACACCGTCTTTACAGTTTTTTCAGGTCCCTTACATTAGTTACATAAATTGCAGAACAGTATTGAAACTACGTTGTGTCGTTAGGGCATTAGGTTCTTTCAGCGGACCAAGTTTGCTACAATAAACTTGTCAACATTTTGTGAAAGCTATAAATAAAAACAGAATTTTGATCAGGTCTAGTGATATCATGACAAAAATAATGGTAATTTTTTTTGGTAATTATTGTGAACTTTTAAAGAACAAGAAAGGTAAGAAATACACTTGTAACATTAGAACACTACATAGAAATTTATATATTTTGGGAGATACTATTCCATCGATTTTTGGTCGGATGGGTAGCCGTACTGACAGCCATAAATATAGGTTGAGATTTTGTGTTAATTGAGTAGTTAATGAACTTGGATTGACACAGTGAACCTTTTAGATGGGTAATATTTCTGCCCGAGCCTCACGCATCGAGCCTCTTCAACTCCCAACGGCCGCGCTAACTCATGTCGAATATCCCCTTAATACAAAGTGATCGATCGGGGTGCACAGAAATGGTCGTTTCCGTCAGATGTCGACACCAGCAAATTAAGCAAATTGATGAACGATCAGCTGACGTTAACACCAACCGGCAGGCGAGTGGGAGATGGGTGTTTTTGTCGATTTTTTCACACACTGTAGGGCTCATGTCACACATGTGGCTCATGTTTTGCGTGTGTCCACGTTTTAGAGAGTGTTGGTGTTGATATGGGTGGCCGGAGTTGGTGATGAAAGATGGCTTTTTGATGCGTCCAATGGTGGTCTAGCGATAATGATTAGGGTTATAGATTCTATGACAATTATATGTAATAACAACAAAGTATCATACATGTCAATATAGCAGAGAGGACGGTAGGGCGGTCGGTACGTATAGATCTTTTTGCTTGGGCCTGCATCTGAGTTAATGAACAGTTCTTGAGCTGCTCAGCAAAATGTACTTGAGATTATTTGCCCGACATGTGGAAAGAATGAGAAAGCTATTTCCACGATGTACACTCAGTGACTGCACATACTTAACTCCACTCTAGATGTAATAAAGATTGGATCTCGTCTAGAGTGTTTATACTGAGACTAGGCCATGGTTAGAGCAGCTCATACCCCCAGGGAGACACCCCCGCCCCTTCTCCTATAGGTGGCGTGTTCAGTCGCCGCCGATGGACGCGTGTCAGGCGATACCCACTAGTGTCATTACCGGCGTGGTGTGTAGGGTTGTGCTGCTCGATTTGTCCACAGGGACCTGCTGACTGCATAACGACCTCAAAACGCAGTCCCTGGAGGGCAGTTCCATCTCATCGACCAACCTGGACACGTATTTGAGTTACAACCCCTCTCTTTGGCAAAGCTGCGCATGTGACGACAACATTGTGGTAGTTTATACCCAGTAGGGTCGGTGTATAGACCCTTAGTCCACTCCATTCATACACGAGACTCTCACGTGCAATTACCGACCGGTGACCACTGGTGAGGAGGGGGTACAACAGAATGCATTATGAAGAGACCCAGAATACCCAGTTCAGCCGTCTGGTCCCTAAGGAGGAACAAGGAGTCATTGGCGCGATACTTCAGCCAAACATCTGCGGTGGCCGCGGCGGCGAGCACCGAATGACGCCAGAACAATGCGCAATGGGCAAAGGCAATTGGTGCGCACTGGGTCGCCACCAATGGGGCCCAATGGCGGGTGAACAGGAGGACAATGGACTGATGCCCAGATAATGCCCGGCAGACAGTTATAGAGGCCCCTCACTGGCGGCCAGCCCCCCCGCCTCTCCCTCTGTGAGTGAGGACTGAGCACAGAACGCCCTGTTTACCGGCTTTTGTTGGGCCGGCGACAAACACGCGAAGCCGCGGTCGGAACACCGACGGAGGTTACGGCCCCTAAACAAAGAAATTAACTGGGTAATGCCCACTTGATAGCGGGACCGTTCTCACGCACGGCCGCCCGGCCGCCCATAATGCCATTACCCCGGCCCGCGCCGCATCGCAAACAATAGCGTTAACCTGATGAATGCTGATGGTCCATCGCCATGGCAACCGTAACATTAGATTCATCAGCAATCAGAGCTCAGCAGCCCGTGTGGTGGCGCCGCCTTGCGGAGGTGGGGCGGGTCCCGTTTGCCCGCGGGGAGGTCCATTATTTACATTACGGGGTGATATTATACCTGACTAGACATTCAGAGATCAGGATTTTGCGTGTGCGCCACTATTTTAACAATAACCCCTCGTAAAAGCCCCTGGCTCCCTCTTTTGATTCATAGATTGTAAATTGAAATGGTTTATTTTGTGATTTGCTTGAGTTTGGAATAAGAGATAATTTACCAGTTTTTAATCGCAATCTCTTTGATTTCTAACATGTAAACTCTGTTGATTAGGTCTAGGCAGTTTGAGATATGTAATCCCTCGAGGCTGTGGGGACTAATTACAATCCCAGTCTATACAATGATCACTCCTAATAACCCATCCTCCCCTCCCCTCCGCCCTCCATCCCAGCGTTTGATCATGGCCTCCCACAGCGCCACCTATTAGTGACACAATGAACCAGAGGGAGGGGGCAGTTTCAAGAGACAAAGCATCAAACATCATGATGGGCAGTGAGTGGATTGACTCGGGAGAGCGGGGTAGCCGTAAATTACAGGTTGTATTCGGGGCCGGGTTGTCGTATTATCAGTCACAGCTGTTTGGCCGGGGGTAATTTCACACCATTTTAACGCCGTGCATGCCTGATCGCTGTAGCCGAAATCTAATATTGCCTCCATTGTTGACATGCCCACCAATCCCCTTGTATCTGGCTACAATTAACAGTGTGTGCTCCATCAACACTTAAATTGTATTAACACTTAACATACTGATAACCCGAGTAAATGCAATGCATGAAAAAGTATTTATAAAATTCCATCCATTTACTCGCATGGTAAAAAAAAAAATTGTAACATTACTTGCCCAGATAATGTATTGTTGATTATTTGTTCTAATTGTGTTGGAAGTTGAATTGCATAAAAATGTATTGATGTCATGTTAGCATATACAATGTATACATATCAGCCACCCTGGGGTCTCCAAAATGACCTTGTAAATCACTTGTACACGCTCATACATGTGCTCGTATACACGTCTCCCCATCCATACACGTGCCACAGAACGCACGCAACATTTCTGGCTCAATTGTCCTGCCGAATAGTGTCCATTCATCCCTAGTAAACGAAATGCATTTTCCTCCTTTAAAAATCATGAACCATTTTCCTCTCGGGCCCTACTCGGCATTGTATTGAGCGGCCGCGCTTATTGGCGCCCATTTATTCAAATGGCCAAGAAAGTGAAGGATCGCTGGTTGCCGTTGTGCTTGACGTCCGGCACCGAGGGCGGCGGGGGACCAGCTCCTTTTGTCAGGCGAGAGTGGTGTAGGGCCGATTAGCGCCGACTAGCGGCCACTATTGAGTTATCCGCGGTCGCTATTCCGATCCCATTAGAGGGGAAATGGATGCCATGCGCGACCATTACGTGTGTAATGTACCCCGTGCCGCGCTGTAATTTGCCCTAAATACACATTGCCTCCTGGCCCGCCCGCCCCGCCCGATCACTGCGGGCTGGGGTGGAGTCTAGGGCAGAGCAAGGGGGTGACGGTAGCATTAGATCGTTGTGTGGTGTATGGGATTTATGGATGGGGGTTTGATCCGTAAGCCAGACCTCTTTCTCTCTCATTTGTGAACCGTCCACCTATACTGCTCATGTATACAACCCCATCCCCAGCGCACCCGTTCTCATTTCTCTCCATCAGGAAGCTGTGTCCAGAGAGTGCAGCTGTCACTCAAAAGACCGGCCACGCCCACCAATCTAGGAGGGTGGGACAGGGTGGTCTACCCCCCCCCCCCCCCCCTCCTCCCCTAAGCCCAATTCCCTGTGGCCTATTGGCACAATTGTGAGAATAGCATCGATTGGTAAATTATGAGTCTATAGGGACGTGTAGGCTGGTGTAGAACGTACCAAGGGGTGGGGTGAGGGTGTATGGGGTGCGCATTCCTCGATTCTACCTCCTTCGCTAAGCGCTGATAACCTCGGGTTGGAGGATACGGGAGATGGCGTTGCCTCGACCTTAGAGCCCCCCGCCGCCTACAGGATACCCGCTAGCCCCATGCAGGCAGATTTCATCGGGAATTGGATTAGATGTGCATGGCGGGTGGGATATGTAGCGGCAGACGGACGGGTGATGAAGTGATGGGCGTGAGAGGGAAGGAGAGAAGGATATCCCCGTATCAGCGACTGCCTTCCCATGTTCCCTGCCATGACCTCTTTAAGGCGGCGCTAGGTGGCCTATTGGCATGAGGTGACGTTGACGTGCAGGGATTTATGATATGACGTCACCAGGAGGCGTTGTGGTAGTCCTGGGGGTGAAGGGGGCGTGTGCCTCGGGGTGGGGGGGGGGAGGGGGAGGGGGTGGGGGAGGAATAATGCTGGTCTGAGTCATCCCCACGCCACAACCCCCAACCCCCACCCCTCCAATTCATGGAGCTCTCGGGAGCATGGCATGCCACACGTAATTGAGTGTAATACGCACCATAATACCGGGCATAATAACGACTCCACATGGCACCGGGGGAGGGGGTAGAGTGATCGCACCCTGAGGACCCACCCACCCACCCCCAACTCCTGTCCTCCCCGGACCTTCCAGTCCCACCCCGCCAGCCCCAGACGCCCTTCTAGTGGCCTGTAGCAGCCACGGCGATCGGGTTGATGCCCCCCCTGTCTACGCCAGTCTATGACAGTGTGTTGTTAGTCAATGACTGGGCATCATGAGAGACGGGCTTCGAGTCTGGGCTTGTCTGGTACAAGCGCTACTCCACCTCCTACTACCAGGTCGTCGAGCTACTCAATCCAGCTCACACAACGGCGGCGGTCGTATCTCGTGTCTGTACTGGCTAAACCCAAGACGCAACAGTCTAAGACGCCATACTCTTAGAGTGTAAACCCACCCGTCCTATACACATACACCACCCGGTCGTCTATCTCGGCCGCTGAAGGCGTGCTGCCACACCCAGCTCTGGTGGTCGTCTCAGGGGGCGCCACCGTACGCTCTCCCCACTCCTGCGCACGCCTGGCGGCGGCGGCGGTGGCGCTGTGTGTGAGGGGGTAGTAGTAGTAGTCGTAGTACTAGCGGACACAAAGCGCGCTGCGACCGCCCAGCCGAGTGGAGGATAACACGCGCGGCGCGGCGGGCGAAGCACCAGTGCGTCGCGGGGATCGGGCCATGTTGGTCGGCGTGGAGAAAGGTAGGTAGGTACGGGGGAATACGGGGAGGGATAGGGCGAGCGCCGGGCCAGTACGGTACGGAGTCGGGAGCACAACGGCCCGGTTATCGCCCCATGTTATTTACGTGCTCCCAGTGAACGGGGGTATTACTACTACAGCGTTGTATGGTGATACCACGACAGCGGGTCCGGTATTACTACTGCATCACAGGTATTACCACCACATCTCTGGTATTACTTCTCATGGCTTGTCTACAGCTACCGGAGAGCTATGTTTTCTACTACGAGGATATGGAGATGCACTCATTGTTGCCACAGGATATTAATGGATGCTCTGTGCATGTTTGGGGACCAGTGACCGACATTTTGAGTACATGAGCACATGTGTGAAGTGACGTGACGTGACGCGGTTATAGATGGGAGGAGGGGGTTGGTGACACTGACCCTTCACCCATCTCCACACCACCCGCCTCTACTCGTCACATGATGGAGTATGCCTGGAGTACCCTTACCATGGAGTACCACCTCATAGCGCTCACTGCTGGAGCACCCTTCAGGATATAACAAGGGCGTTGGAGACACCCTCCCGATTCAATACCACCTCCACCGGACTCTACGGTGGAGAAGAGGAGGAGGGGGTTGTGTTGTATTGCACGCAGGTGGTGTGTAGGACCTGGAGGAGTGGTTGGGTGGATAGATGGCTGTGGAGGGCGGGGCGGATGGCAGGGGACCGCTCCTTCACACCTCGCCCGTTCAGCAGGGCTTAGCATCGCCGCTGTCCCCAGCCGCACGCTCGACGCCGCCGCCGCTGCTGGCGCTGCTGGCTGGCGGTGGTGTGTCCGGGTGGTGGTGTGCTGCCCCGGCTGCTGCGGGCGGGGATGCGGGCGGCGCGCGGGGTGTTGTAGCGTAGTGGAGTGGAGAGTGTAGTGTAGCAGAGCACGGCGCGGCGCCCCGTCGGTCGGACGCAGTGATACACGCACCGCGCCCTCACCGCACATCACTCACCCGCCACACCTCCGGAGCAACGCACGCTCTCCCTCCGTAGTAGGAGCGTATGTGATACCTGCAGCATCTTCGGCACAGTCCTCCTCTGCCTGCATGCACCACGGGGACACCGCGGACGGTGAACGGACACACAGGGAGGGCAGACCGCCCTACCCCGTACATTCTCACCGCCATCGTCTGCTCACCCATCTGAGCCTCAGCCAGTCTATGGATTATTACTCTTACTCCCTTTGTCGGTTACCAATGTGGATTACATTTGCCTAGACAACGGCCACTACTGATACACAAGGACAACAGTGGCTTCGCGAGAAGGTAGGTGTTTGGAGAGTGTGACTGGCTGACACAGGCGCCTTGTGAACATAAAATAGTTAGCCTGTGTGATATGGGGTAGATATCCCCCGGCAGGTTGGTACGTATGTGGACTGTAGGTCACACCAGGTGCGTGTATTGTGGGAGATTCAGCCGCCACCTGGATGCACGGACTGACCCCACCCACCCACCTCACCCTGTCACGTTTACCTGGATTATCACACCCCTCTGACCGCACCCCACCCCCAACTCTCCCGGATGTCGCACCCCGCGACCAGTACACAAAGGGCCCCCTTCGTCATCCCGGAAATGACGAGACAACGTTAACGCTGTCGTTCTGTGAAGCCACGGTCCCTTTAATAACATAGTCTGCCCTGGCTCTAAGCCATCCCTGGTCTGGCTTCGCAGTATCTGTTAGCCGGGAGGAGGAGGAGAGGCATGTCTCATACTGACGACCTATTCTTGACAGCACCCTTCCCCCGCCCCCTCCCGGGACCCCTCCTCCTGGGCGCGGTATTAATAACCCTGTCAAGACTCGACTTGTGCACCCTGTGTTGTGTTTATGGCTGCCTGGAGGAAGCCTTATCTCCCCGGTCCAGGATGATCCTCCTCTGTTTGCCCTGCTCCCCCTGTCCACAGCCCCCGTACGATCCACGCTGGAGGAGTGCAGGGCAGAGCTGCGCCGACGGTCGCGCCGCCGGCACAGTACCGCCTCCTTGCGGGCAAACGCGGAACTAACAACCAAAACAAAGCGTGACCTCAAAAAGACCGAGTGTAGGAGTGAACTGGATACGTGAGGCAGGTTTTACCCTGCCAGCATTCTGTGTCACGTCCCGATGGACATGTTTTCTGTTCTGCATGTGATATGGTAGGAGTCGTCTCTTATTTAACTAAATGACATGGGTAACATTCATAACGTTTCCACAGGAAATTGATTCCTGAATCTGGTTCTAATGGAACGCAATTCCCCAATAACTCCGTTTCTAAAATGAGACCATTCATTGGATATTCGTGCTCTTTAATGTGCATGTATTATATTTGAAAATATTTCACATACAAAACATTATGCCAGTGCTCATGGAAGTAGTCCAAGGTCTGATGTTTCTCCAATAATGATAGAATTATGGGGAGCAAGTTTTCACAGCGACCGCGATAATATCCAGAGATAAAAGCGTGTGATAAGGCAGTGGTAGTTCGTGCAGCAGACGACATTTTCACGTCGGTGGGAGGATTATGTAGAGGGCGGGCGGCGACAAGCGGTGTGAGTCACTTGTCGGGTTTTGTGTGGGTGTCAGTGAAGCCCTGGCCTCTTTAACGTAGAAGAGTGGTGCTCGACCCGGTGAGAGGGGACCTGGGTGGAAGGAAAACACCGCCCTCAGACTTCGAGCTGTGCCTCTCGACCGTCCTACCCGTCCTCCTGGAGTGGGCGGGTGGCTGCGTTTACTCGTCTTTCTTCCCAGAGAAACGAAGTCCATGAAAAGCCCCCTAGTGATAAACACAGAAGCCTACCTCAGAAGGACTGCTACAGCTACCTACTGGTACTACTATCCCGAGTTGGAAAGATTTGGAGTGGGAAAGGGGGTTGCTGTGTTCTGAAAGGCAGTCGGTTTTGCTGGAAAGAGGGGATGGAGAGTGGGAGTGGTCGTTGCGGGGCACAGTGGGAGGAGTTGAATGAGGATTTATCCCACGTGAGCGTGGTGAGTCATAGACGAGCTGCTCATAACGAGTGGGAATAACTCAGCGCCTCACGCAAAGTAGCGAGACTGAGCTAGGCGGGGAACTGGGTGTGTAGAATAGGCGTACCTGACGTAGAAAAAGATTCAGTATCCACTAATAGATCAGAAGCAATCCACATGGAATAGAAGTAGCTCACTGTAAAGAAAGAGTCTCCCCCATACATGAGTAAAGCCTGGTTGGGGTTATTACACGGTAGAAACTTGATATACGATGATGACGAGCAGAACTTATGAGAACATATTGCCAGGCGATAGATTCACCTTCTTCACATAAATCGGGAAAATATCATAAACAATGACAGTGAGCACATGATCTGAATAACAGGATAGAAGTGTTCCATAGTCAGAATAGCTAGTGGATGGAAGTGGGAGGTTTTTCCCATACGGGGTGGAATGTGTAAGGACGTCATGGAACATAAGGAGAATGGTATGATGGAAGATATCCCCACAAATCATCTCCACACACAACACACAGCTTTCCCATATATCACCATTCCAAGCCACATAACCACACCCATTCGTGTCTCAACATGGCAGTACTAGACAACATCACCCTACATCTCACCCCTTACAACACTCCCCGCCACCCCGCCAGCAATCCTTATTGACTTCCCTACCTGCACCATCACCCTGGACACCACCAATCCCATTTACTCCTTATGGGCACCGTCTCACCACCTTCTGAATCACTCGCCGCGCTGGGGTCAAGGTCACCTCAAGGTCACGGTCACCTCAAGGTCATAGATGGGGTTACTGCCGTGACAGGCCTGGACCGGATGACGAATACCCGCGCATGTGCCCCTAGGATCGGACCCCGCCGCCTAGTGGTGGCCAATTGCATTGCGGCTGCGCAATCAAGCCAAATGTGAGCGCCTATTGGGCGCCCAAATTGGCCGTCAGTCGCTGCGAGGGCCGCGACCATGTATTATCCCCGGGGACTGCAGGCAAACTCCATTGGATAATGCAATATTCAGCCCACCAAGGATGGTCTTGGGGACATGGGGAACCTCCTCTTTGTAGGTCTTCTTCCCCGCCCCTATTTTCGACAGAGGAATGACTTGTGTAAAACTGCGTTGATATAACGCAAACACGCCTCAGGAATATGACAGGAAGTAGGAAATAGTACATGTATATGAGAAATGAAAACATGACCATTAGATAATGTCGGGCTTCACAAATGTTGGGTTGCTGTAATACAACCACCTTACTATATACACACATTAGTAATGTAGTGCTATCAGTAGAGGCTCTACAGAGCATATGGCCTGGAGGTTCACACTATGTCTTTCATTCTCTATCGAAACACATTCTATACGTGTATAATCTATCAAGGACCGGCTGCCTTTTTTCTGTGAGTGTGTATCCTAGTTTTTTATCTGTCTCTGTCAGTCTCTTTTTTGCCTGTGTCCATGCACGGTATTAATCCTAGCGGGCCTCAGAGGACGGGGCGGGCGGGTAAGTGATTCCTCCAGGACGGGATTCTCTGTGACACCGGCGGGCGCAGCGGCAAGATTAATACCCCCCAGGGGTGTTTAGACACTTTGTCCTCGGCGGCCGGGGGAGTTCCTAAGCTAATCGTGTTAGCCGGCCGCCGGCCTCAGTTTTTGCATGACATGACAAATTGAATTGGGACCCGCCGACGGAATCATGGGATTAATCTATTCCCAGCAGCCCCCAACTACTCCCCCCTCGCTCCCTCCCGCACCAACGCCCCATCCCAGAAGCACACCGCGCGACGGTGGCGCCGCCAAGTGGCCAGCGGCCGGGGATCGGGGCTGACCGCGCAGGCGCGTGAGTCGGCGCAGTAGGGACGCGGGGAATGACCATTGGCGCCGCCTGGTGGAGTCCGCAGAGGACACGGTCAATGAGATAGGCACACATGAATCACCTCTGATGGCCGCCGGTGGCGATAACCACCGCAGGGGTGGCGGGGCCAGAGAGGGGAGGTGGCTTGTGTGAGGGGATGGAAGAAGGAAAGGGTAGGGGCTATCCGGGGATAAAATCCACTGAGAAAAGGGATCGTCTTTGAAGATATAAAACCTCATTGTGCACAACAAAACAGCGCCCACTACTGCCTTAGCCGCCTGGGAAGCCCTTCTTATTTTCCATCCCGGAGCTTACATTTCCCCTGACGCCATGCCCGTTGCCTTAAGTGATAAGCAGGTTTACACTCGGGCAAGACGACGCGGCGATTCCCCCCTTACCGCCCCGCCCGCCCCCTCCCCTTTGCCCTCCAGCCCTCTGGCCTCGCGCGGCTTAGAGCCTATTTGATTTGGCGGTAGAGCAGAATGGATGCTTCTCACGGAATCGACGTGCCCCCGCCGCCCGGTGCCGCCCCCTGACGGCGTTGGCGCGCGTGCAGATTAGCGGCGGGTCGGTAGGCGGCGCTGGGGGCGGCGGGCGGGGCGGGGCCGGCGGGACCGGCTTTTTGCATGACACAGACCCGTCCGGAGATTAATATTCTCGCCGGTCACGGGGACCAGGGGGCGCCACAAGCCACGCGAGACCTCGCGAGATTAGCCCCCCGCCCGCGCGCGATCCCCGCGCGGTCGTCGCCCATGTAAAAACGCGGCCATTACCGAGGCGGCGGTCGCGAGGGACTTCATCCTATTGCCACACCCCTGCCAGAAGGGTTGAAAAAATGCCGCTACCCCGTGGCCTCGACCTCACCGACGGTGCTCCCCACATCTCCCCACTACCACAACCCGCCACTCACACCATTGTTGACCGTCCAACTCTGTTACCGCCAAATCAAATCGGCTTTTGATTAATTTCGGCCAATCGGCGGCGAGCTTTTGCAGTAAGTGAGGGGCCTGTGCCTGCGTCGCCTTGGCCAGATCGGACCGGCTGAATCCGGTTTGATTTGACGTGCCCAAAGCGGTTTGCGGCTGTGCCTTGTTGTCCGCATAATAACTGTCATTGGAAGCCGAGTCCCAAACCGTAGAAAAGTCCCTCACCCTTCACCCGGACCACATAGGAGGTGGGGCCTCTAAGGGCTGGCCTGATGCGATGTGTTTGGGGAGACATTTTCCGAGTCTGCGACATAAGCGGCAGCACAGCCGCCTTGTCGCTCTCTTGACAGCACAAAGCGGCGCGACGGCGCGTGAATAAACACACAGAGACGACACAATTCAGTCGCCGGTTATGAAGTGAAGTCATCAAACAATTTTCCTTTCATGAGTATTTTCCCGCTGAGGCAGCGCTGAGTAAAAGGGGTCGCGGGGAGGGGGGCTGAAGTGGTAACCAGCGCCGACAATGCGAGCTCGTTCTCTGTGCAATCAGGATGTCAACAGAACTGCTCTAGTCCTTAGAGAGGTGGTTGAAATGTTGAACAACACATGTGAATTGTCTCGTGCTTCACATTTTTGCATACTTCAGGAAGGCTGGTAATCAAGTTATTGATAAAAGCTTATTATTTTCACGTGAAATTCCATATATATATATTTATATTTATGTAGAGGCGGTGAATGGAAAAGCACAAGTTAAAAGCTAAATTATTGTTATGCTACTCTAGGTGTGGTCAAAATATATTCCGTCAAATGATATTTTGGGTTTACTATATTGCTGTGCGATATCTTTTAATGAATTATTGCACGGAGATGACGATGTTCAGAACTTCAGTCATTGGTAGTTAATTAGAAACCATTTAAGACGAAGGGACGTATGTACACAACACATGATTACTTTCACTTTCGATTACAATGGTTATGAAGTTGCTCATTGTTTATATGTCCTCTCATTTCTGTGTATTTCAGGTCAGGATTTTTTACGACAAGAGTTGAACACACGGTTCTTGGCCTCGCAGGACCGACAAATGGCAGCTGCTATCGGCCCCCCTCCGTACTTGCGAGCTGAGATGCACCAGCACCAGCACCAGCATATGCACCAGCACCAGCATATGCACCAGCACTACGCCTCCTACTCCCCCCTCGGTGGGGCGTTCAACCAATCACCAAGTCCACATCTCGTAAGTGTTGAGTTGAATATAAAGTATATGAGGAGAAGAAGAGTACTGTGTGTTCATCACCGAAGAAATATGGGATAAAGAATGACAGTGCTACAGTATTAGTAGCATAGATTTTACGATTGATTTGGGTGATTCAAGAGATTTGATGGCAAGTAGATGTGAATTCATAGTGGTATATCCCAATATAATTTCATCTCAAGACATCAGCCTTCAGGAGATTTAAGAAACCTGGGTGATTCATAACAATACAAGTAATGACTATGCCAGCTATTTTCTTTAGTCTTCAATGCGGTTCCTCATAAGTTGAATTCTGAAAGGAAATCTAGTGGCGCATGGCAAGCTAAGATAATCACCACACAAGTAAGAGAGTGCCTGCCTACGCCCACCCTTTTGAATCATAGCTGTCAGTGACTTGTTGGCTGTTATAGTACAGCAGGTGAAAACGGCCATGACATACTGGTTAGCGCCAGCCATTAAGAGTTTCCAACAGCAGAGCAATTGTTTAATTCGAAGCAGAATTATGGGCACGGGCCTGCTGTTTAAGAAGAAATACATCAGGGAGACCTTGTGCTATTGCGATAAAGATACACTGTTCTTGTAAGCAGGTGCTCTGATAAAGCCTAGTGGGAATTTATGGCCGCACAAGAAAAGAAATTCTTCACAAAAGGAGTCCAATGAAGGCAACATCCGCTTGTACATAATTACTCTTGAGGACCGTTGGAGGTTGCAATCCTTAAGAGAGTTTGCGGAAAGTCTTAGTCGGGATAATATCATTGAATTTATGTTCGCCTTGATAACGTCTATTGTTTACATGTAAATTGCCAGAATTAATCCCTCGGTGATTCCTTTCCGTAGACGACCGGGCCTAGTTTGATGTAATAATGTGCCTACATAGACGATGCAGGAGAATTAAATGGTAATTGTTTGGGATTTCAGAAAGCAGGATATATTGGACAGCCCAACCTCGCAGAATTAGCAGAACGTGATAGACAACCAAAGGTGAGTTCTTGTTATTAGTCTTTACTGAAAATAAAAATAGCATTTATTAAGTAGGAACCCCAACTCCTCATTGCATAATCCAAGTGAATATCTTCTAAAAGAAATCTTGTGCGTCGGCTTAATAACTCTTCTTTCAGTTTTTACCAGCTAGTTATAACGGTCTTGTTAGTTCCAATCTGATCCACAGCAAAATGATTATTAGTGTAAATATATTCAATACATTAAACTGGCAGCAGCAACTAAATTCAGAAACTGACATCCAAGCCCGTTCTCTATCAATACCGTAAGGCATCGGACATTAGCGAATGGGTATAGGAAATTCATAAATTCACTATGAAACTGCCCAGTAATGCTGGTGAAGGTAGCACGACAGTGAACAATAGAGCTCACTCTAAAATGCTTCCGATTCAAGGGCTGTACATATGTACTATCGATTAAAGTGTCGCTAAAGTCTGCCTGCGGCCTACTTGCTATTGAGACCCTGTTTGTTCAGACTCCACAACTTCAGTCGCTCAACGTGCCTTTGTTGACATAACGGAAGTGATCGGTTGACCTTGCTTCCGTTGGCTTTAGCCAGGCATTGAACATCAATACCTCGTTCAAAAAAGTCAGTCATGTGCTGAAAAAAGAAAAACATGCCAAGAAAAAAGGTGGGAGGGAGTGGGGGGTAAGTGAGGAGAGTATTTACCCCTCTTAAAAGCATGCAGCTGTTGTACTTTGATTACCGACAAAAAGTAAATCCATTTCATAACCGATAACGCATGACCGGAACCAGAACAATGTGTGCGCATGCAGCCAGTCATCCGTGACGGTCGTGGTCACGTGGCACCTGGGTCAAAGGTCACCCATAGGGGGCGCGGCCAACAAATAACGCACACGCGCCGCTCGTCCACTGGGTGGCGCTGCGAGCAGCGGGAAACCCCCTATTGTTGTCTGTGCTATTGTGATGGGGCATGTGCTACCGGAAGTGCTGCCAGCGCTCCCAGCGGGTGGTGGCGGAGCTGATAGAAAAGGGGGCAGGTTTGGCAGCTTTCCACCTAAACTGAGTCATTCACGGTTGAGAGAACTGAAGCAGGTGTAAATGTGAGGCACCCCCTGTGCCAGATAACCCGGGATGTGGTGGGGTGTGTGTGCAGGGGGGTGTTTAGAGTTGGAAAGTGGATTATAATATGGCCAGGGTAGGCCCTTCTACCCCCTACCTCTACTTCCCTGGCCAATCTATTCCCATATCCAATTCTCACACGTGCAAGACAACTGAATTCAGCAGCTCCCAGTCCCACGGTCCAAACTCTCCCTCCACCCCACCCCCATGTCAGCCAGCCAACCTCAACCCACCCCCTTGTCACTCACCTCCGCCCCTGTGTCCGCCCCGACCACACCCCTGCACACCTCACCTTTAGTGCCCGCACACCTGACACGGCCCTCAAGTGTGTTATAACCAACAGATAAACTCTACCGCCAGTAAAAAACACCTTTTGTTAGCGGACAAACGATAGGAGGCTACCTGGCTACCCACATGCCTTTATCGCTGTGACTGCCAATAGGCGAGACAATCACTCGCCAAAAGACCCTAGTTATTCACCGTACTTAAAGACCACGTATACGGAACCGAATCAGCCCGCCTTTAGACTTTAGTACAAAGGAGGCAAACTCTAAGGTGCATTTTCTTTTCATATGATTTGACCCAAATGTATGAGTCATGCTTACAGAGGTCATATACCGAAGTATTTCATGCTGAGGTCTTCCATGTTTCTATCGTTAAAACAAACTGCTGTACGTAAGTTTAAGATATGATTTAGCATGTTTCCTGCTAAGTATTATCCATATTTACAAGATTCACTGAAACTGAAGCTTACAGTCACGTAGAGTTCTGTCAAATATATATACATATATATTAGTAAATGTACTTATTTCGAAATTTTAAGTTCTAAAAGCATAAGAATAAGTTTGAGTTAAAAAGATTATTCCAGAGAAATCGTTGAATCCGTTATCTATGTGCTTGTCTCGTTTCACAACTTGATTTTCTCTTCACCATGTTTCATCCTAAATCTACTATAAGTCAGTCTAACCTATGATGAAAATATCCTAATATTTGTACGTTTTCTGTGTTTGCAGCCTCAAGTGCCAGGCCTGCCGAATTTTCCCGGTATCTCGCCTATGGCCCTTCATCCCTCAGGCCTTTCAGGCAACGGGCCCCTTGGGTCAGGTCTCCACGGGGCCTTCCAGCCCAAGGTACGCAGGGTTCGTGCGCTTTAATCTCCTTCCTCTAGCTTAGTTTGTAGACTAGTCCCAAGCATAATCTGCTTGAAATTATGTGATACCTTCCATGATACTCCGTTCCACAGAAGTTGGCCTAAAAATATTAGATCATCCAATTTTCAATATTTGTGGCTTCTCTTATGGCTTCGGTCACTTTTTTGCCTCATTTCATATGGAAAAATAGGCCTCCTTCAAGGTAACAAGAGTATCGAAACTTTGCGGTTCCAACCCTGCAGGGGAAGAGCCAAAGAAGTATGGATAGATTTCATACCAATATCCCAAAAATGTATAAAGTGTGTGTCTGCGCATAGGATAGAATTGATTCTTTATGTTTTAATCCTATATGATAATGCTATACATGTTTATGTTGGCAACTACTTATCGTCCAATTTTTGGTTATGCAACAATTAAGTATGAGTATTTATATGCATGCGAAATGGCTTGTGCAATATTATAGTACATAAGATACGAACTGATTGGAATAGGGTTAAGTTGGACAGTTGAGTATTTGCTGGTAAAGTCTAATTGAACACATTGGGCGTTGAACCACCCAGACAAACAATTGCTGATTTTTATGCTATCCTCATAGTACATGTATTTAATTATTGAGCACAGTATACTGCATGCAGCGTATCATTGCTTTATTGCTAACCTATCACCTTTTACTATTAACATGTTTCTATTTATTTTAGTTCATATCCCCACATAGATAAGTGTGATATGGCCGTTTACCTGGCTGCGACGAAGGTATACATGTTTAATGGTAGTTCAATTTGCTTACAGACTCTACCCAGTGGCAACATGCACCACACACAGCTCCTTATGTCCTTGAGGGACCGGGAAAAACCAGTTGGCTCTGCCGCCCCACCACCGGTCAAAGTGAGTACTTTTTTTTTAATTTGCTTATTTACACTGAAAGGGCGTCAGCTTACGCCGGTATGAGTGCCCTCACAGTATATTGGTACACAGTATTTATTTCTAGATGTCAGAAGAAAGTAGAAACCTTCATATTCCATGAAAATATATGCAGTAATCTGTTCACACTGAGGCTCTAAAAAATAAGTAATATTATTCAGTCTGTCCTATTCTTCAGTTTCTGAAGAGTTGTGATTACTGAGATATAAGGGGCGGGGGTTTAGAGTATTTGGGTGGGATTGAGGTGGGTAGGGTGTCACAGGGTATGATTTCTCCTCCCTCACACCGCCCCTCTCTACAAAGGCGGTTAGGCCGGGGCCCTGGTGCATAACGAGGTGGGGCGAGTGTGGCCCATTACTGACCAGCGGCGTGAATAAGAGGCTCCGAAAAGACCGTCATTGGGACCCGGCGCCTCCCCCGACGGCCAGATGTTGACAGCGCCGAGACCGCCTCCAACGCCCCGCCCCTGCCGGCAATGAGAGGCGGGCGACCCGAGAAAATCTCCCGCCCCCGCCGGGAAAATTGGTGGTCGGCGGCGAGGAAAATGACAGGGGAGACGGGGACGGTAGGGCTGGCGACGCCTCGGTGAGAGGGTGATGAGGAGAGGGGGAATGATATAATCGTGACAGACACTGCCGGCATAGCCGTCCCGCCCCGACTTGAAAGCGGAGAGGCGAGCAGCCAGCCCTGCAATAAGATGACGGAGTTTGTCAGTGCCTTGAGTGAAGCCTACTACTCTACCTCGACCCACTCTTCTGCACCCTCTACCTCCTATCCCCCGTCTTCCTGCTCACTTTCTCTCTACCTAAGCCCCATCTCTGTGGGGGTAATTCTGCAGACTTGTAATTATCCACCCTCCCACACCAACGCTCTACAAAAAAAAATCCCCGGCTACATTGGAGGTTTTTCATCTGTCCTCTCCTAATAGCACTGGCGGCGAGCATTTGTTTGTCATTAGGACACATTGCCGACCGCAGGCCTAGTCATCACGAAAAATCCAATTTGTCATTTGTCGACTAGTCCGGAATGGCTTATTGGCGTTTTTTAAGGAGCGACTAATGCTTTAACCTGCGGCCTAGGGTCAGGGTGGAGAGGCGCACACCGAGCACTAGTCGGCTGTCTGTGTTTCATTGGGGCTGAATGCCTCGTGATGACATCGCCCACTGGCTGGGTAATCTGCCTCCGCCATGGCACTCACACGCCCTGCAAACTAGCCGCCATTATACAAAGACATCCTCTAAGTCCCACTTTGTGGGGGAAAGGCGGCACATACTGGCGCCTTTTATTTAAGATGTGTTGGGGAGGGTACTCGGAAGAGGTCCCATTATGTGTCCCTTGTAAGGCTGTCACTGTCACCGTGGGTGTGTGAGCGGGTGGGGCGAGTCCTGTAGTTTGCTGAAGTCATTTGGTAAAGTCGTCAAGATAGGGTTATACGTTTAGACCACACATGATGGGTGAGAAGGACTCAAGTCTTGTCATCTGCGGGCAATATGGAGGTCATATAGGGGCATTGCCTTTCGTCAGAACACTCCCACCCCTTTCCGGTGCCCGTATATCGGCTTAGAGATGACAAGGTGGCTGCATGGTGCATGGTCTCAATTGACCTCCAAGCCCCGTTATTTTACCCAATCTCTGCCAAACTGAAACCATTCCCCTTGTCAGCAAATAGCAACAAATGAGTTT
This sequence comes from Alentia gelatinosa, assembly GCA_950022655.1. Lineage (NCBI taxonomy): Eukaryota > Metazoa > Annelida > Polychaeta > Phyllodocida > Polynoidae > Alentia > Alentia gelatinosa. The sequence goes on along the minus strand of OX465587.1, from coordinate 45,875,886 downwards.
GTAATAGGCACCTAGCAAGTTGTGTCATCGAACTGGGGAGAGAGGTAAAAAGTATGCACTGTAGTGAGGGAAGTGATGTTTTACCACCAAGGTAACTAGTTCAAAGAGTTTTATCCGAATCAAACAGTATAATAAATCTGTTTCGAATGATAGGATTTCCAGTACATCAAGACACTTTGAATCAGAAAGCTTGTATCTGGAGGGATTGAAAGTGTTTGAAAAGGAAAAAAACTGTTTTGCCAACTATCTCTTTCCTTTCTTCAAAGTTGCCAAGACTGTCCCTAATTTGTCGTTGTCAGATGTTAAGTTCAGACTTCCCTGAGTTTGATGAATTAGCCTCTTGTTTAAACCGAGATGGGAATTGTAGTTGGACTATTGTTGAATGTTCATCGACGGATATGTGCACTATGTTTACAATAGCTGGCCTCTTATCCTCCAAAGGAAAATAAAATTAGGGGAAATATGATGAAAGAAAGGTTGCAGTTATATCTTTACATTATAGTCATTTTTATATTTGGCTCACTTCCCTTCATGAAGCTACAACATTTTGAATCGGAAATAGGAATGTTAGTATTAAACCTTAAGAAGATACAGATGTACTACCAAATACATCTAGATTCAAGAGGAGCAATTTAAGAAACCATATTCGACAGGCTAAATTGAACATGGAATCAATCTCAGATTGTGTGAAGTATTCTGAAGATATTCTGTACATGTTATATATATTAGGACGAGGGCTAACTGTGTACGCACGTGTTTGTATTACAGAAGTCCGGTAAATGGTGTGCAGTGCACGTGCGCGTGGCGTGGGAGATCTACCATCACCAGCAGAAGCAGCAGGCAGAGGCAGCCAACAAGACGCCCGAGGGCAAGCTGCCGGACTCCCTGCGGCCCCCGCCCCACCTGCTCCCGGGTCAGGCGCTCCGACCCGGAGACCTGCCGGGAGCTCACCCTCGCAGTCCGTTTGACGCCAGTCCGGCAGGCCATCCACACAGCTTCATCAGTCCCAACCATTTAGGTGAGTAGCTCACTGAGTGTATATTCGAGCTTTGCACTTATAGCACCAAGTAGTCGCCTCTAAATGAGTCTACGGTCTCTATTTGTTAAAGCCACCAGACACATTTTACACACTATAATTTCCTTCATTGCGTATGATGTTGCCAACAGCATTTCCTGGACCATTTGGGCATATAAGTATCAGCTCAGTATATTTTAAAAGGTTGAATAGCAATTGGTGAGAAAATGATAGAACATGGCAAGATATCTTGTTTGGCGAAAACAGGTTGTTTAGTACTTATTTGTAAGTGTTTTTCGACTCTGGACAAGACCTGTTAAGTCCTTCCACGTATTTATTTTCCTAAAGAACAATTTGAATTATTGCAGGTAGCTTTATTTAGTTTTTCGTTTACTAAAACTTATCTTTTATCTACAGGTGCTCCACCGCCGTTCCCTCGCACCGGACCCTACGGAGGTCTTGGAGGGTTCAGTGCAGCTAGCTTTGCCGCGCTCGGTAAGCTTTTTACAAACGTTTTCATGTGCTCTCTGTAGCATAAGCTCCCACAACGTAACACTTACTAAACCGAGCTGCTCAGTGTACGTAACATGCTGTGTCACTCAGTCATTCACCAGCTTCTTCTTATCGGCTTCATTGAAATACCTGTGCCTTTGTTATTAAGAATAAATTACGTAGATGCACTTTTAGTCCCATGGTAGAAGCTTCAACCCATCGTTGTTGCCACTCCATTTCTTACTACTATATATATGTATATATGTTTTAGACCAAGGCATTGACATCTCCTGTGTCTGTTTGTATATAAATGCTCTACTTCTTCTAGCTATTGTTACGATGTCCTGTTTCTCTGTCTTTGTATGTATCCCACCCGTTCTTTTCGAATTAAGTTGAACAAATATACATTATATGTGTTGCTCCACTCTCAGCTATTTGCTAAACTTTATACATGTTGCTTGCCTTGCTGCAAACTTTCAGGTCCCCGAGGCCCCTTAGGATCACAGTCATCTTCAGTTGACCTTCAAAGAAGAGGTACAGTTGGATGGCCATGGGGCGAACATCACATCGTCACCCATTTTTTTATTTTAAAAACATAAATACTCATTTACTTACTTTGTATCCCCTGGTGTCAAACCTTTTCCGCAGTAGACTATCAACTTTTCCCTCCCCAGTTCTCCGCTGGATGGTGTTGGCTTTCTATTGATATTACATGTGTTTGCTTGTTTTGAATGACACTTTTCAAAGTAATTAAATAAGCTTCCTGCTTTCCTAACTTCATGAAACATAAACGTTTCGTGTTTGCATGTAAACATGTATCTGATGTATCTAGCTCAAACCTGATCAAACATGGTGTTCTTATATCATTCATGTTTGCTTTATCTCAGAATCTTTAGAAACTTCTGCTTCGCTGAGAAAATATTAAATTTGTCCTTCTTGTTTATCTGGAAAGCGTAACTGTACGAAAATATTCCTTTGCGTTGGCGGAATCTTAAAATATGTCTACAAAAATGTGTAGAAGCTTATGAACAATATGTTCTTACAATACACTTCCAGAAATTACTCCTTCCATGAATTTTTAACTGTAGTATAAACTTTGGCCTAACTCGACATTAACGTATGTTCTCGCTCTGTTCTCTACAGCTGCTGGCGCTGGAGGCTTACTGCCGCGTGAACTGCCAACCATGCCCGGACTACAGCCGCCACACGAATGGAACCGGCTGCACCGGACGCCGCCCTCCTTCCCCACGCCCCCGGCATGGCCGGCCAAGCTGGAGGCGGAGCGCGAGAAAGAGCGAGAACTGTCCGCCAGCAGAGAGTCGGCACAGCGGGAAGAGGAGCGAGACCGAGAGAGGTAAATTGTCGGCTGCTTGTGTATTTCAGTAAATTCTTTACATAGTGATTGTAAATTGATGCTTTGCTAATGAACTTGGTTGCTATTCTGAATTCCTTGTGAATGAACACAGTGGGTATTGAACCAATGATTATAAAGTTGTAAAGTTGCAAGATTCTTCCAATGAGGGTACTGGCTGTAGCTAAGGCGTAGCATACCCGAACCAATACCCTAGCGGGTTATGGAATAACGTTGCTATAGTATGATGGATAAGAAGCCATTGCAGTAAATCGTTAAATTAATTCCAAATTTCAATTTTCTCACTGTAGGAGAAAAGAACGTGAAGAACAAGAACGAGCAAAAGAAAGAGAAAGGTACGTGTTTACATTTTTCACCTTATTTCCTGTTATTAAATGAATTAATAATTATGAAAAAAGTTCTCATTAATGTTAAAAGATCACTTTTCAAGACTCTTATCAGTGTTCAGCAATTAATATCTCCCAATTTCTGAGTAATAAGTATTTAATCAAGTTGAAATGTGGGATCTGCTTTTAGTGATGGATTTTGCCTAATCCACTTTCGCGCTTTACTTAAAATTTCACAGGTATGGCTTTTTCATGCACTTCAGTCTTCATTAGTAACTGCCACACAAAACAACGTAATCCCTACATTAAATCATAACGCCACCGTCGTCTTTGAACTGAACTGAACAAGTCTCAAAAGTTGTGTGAGTGTGAGCAGATGTACCCAGTGTCTATGAGAATAAATGGCAAAGAAGTTGAGCCATTGGTCTTATTATCAAGACGCCTGAAGTTACATATGGTTTTGTATTTTTCCTGCAGGGAGAGAGAACGGTCTTCTCCATCATCCACACGGAAACTGGAGCGACACAACAGTCTGGACGAGCGTGGGCGCGAGTCGCACTCTCACAGTTCTGAACTACACCGGTCCCGCTCCCGGTCGCCCCTGCGGAACGGACCCGAGGACCGGCCGCGGTCCGTCAGTGCCTTGCGGGACTCCAGTTCGGACATCCGTATCAAAGAGGAGAGAAAAGACATTGTGGTGGTGGACGACGCCCGCGAGCAGCAACAGCAGCAGCAGCAACAACAGCAGCAGCAGCAGCAGCAGCAGCAGCAACAGCAACAGCAACAGCGCGAGCAGCGCGAGAAGGAGCTGCGCGAGCGGGAGCGTGAGCAGCGCGAGCAGCGCGAACGGCAGCTACGTGAGCGCGAGCAGCGTGAGCGTGAACAGCGTGAGCGTGAACAGCGCGAGCAGCGTGAGCGTGAGCAGCGCGAGTCGCTCATCCGCAGCGAGATGCTCAAACCTGGCGCAGACGGGCGCAACAGTCTCATGCCCATGTACGGACCGGGCCTCCTTCCGCCCAACTCGATGCTAGAGCGGGAGCGTTTTCTCAACCCGGCCTTCGCCGCCCTGGAGCGGCAGTCGCAGCCTGCCGGCCTCTGGCACCCGTTTGACCGGGCGCTGGACCGGCAACGCATTGAGGCCCTGGAGCGCGAGCGGTTGATACACTCCCGGTTCCCTACGCCTCTAGCATCGATGATCGAGCGGGAGCGGTCCCACTACGAGCAGGACCTGCTGCTCATGCGCGAGCGGGCTCGCCAGGTGCAGGAGCGCGAGCTGCTCGACCAGCGCCTGGCCATGGACCGCGCCGCCATGGACCGCGCCGCCTTGGACCGCGCCACCATGGAGCGCGAACGCATGGTGTCGGAGATGGACAGAAACAAGATCCCGCCGCTGCGGCCTGTGGACCCTTACTTCGGCGTGGGCATGCCACCCACCAGCCTCTACCTGCCGCGCAACTCTAGTCCCATGGTGAACCACAATAGCCGCAGCAAGACGAATTCGCCGTCGAGTGCGGTGGGTGTGCCACCGCCGCTCATCCCGTCGGGCTCTGTACGCCACTCCACCTCCCCCAGCACAGCAAAACCCAAGGCAGGCAGCCCTGTTACAAACTCCTCTAGCGATACCTCAAAGGACAAAAGTGAACCCAGTGCGAATGGGCACGACACAGACGCCCAGTCCAGATAGTGGGACGTGAGCGCGCGAGAGGCTGAGGTGTCCCCAGTCAATGCATGGTAGTGCTGGCCTCTCCGGGACACACCCTGTTGTTGCCTGAATGGTGCCAATACAATGTCCCCCTCTACATTTTCCAGAGTAAATTTATAACAGAAAATACAGAGACCCAGAATATAGACACTATGGTGGATCAGCAAACGGGTTAAACTTACCAAGTGTGTTTCTTTTATTTTCTACTACCAGCAAGTAGTAGAGAGACCTTCGGGAAGGCTGTCGGAGGCTACTATTATTATTATTAATTATTATTAATTATTATTATCAGTTGCCGAAAGGCGCGAAAGCATGTGATGGAGACTTCACCTAGCATGTAACCAAAGCATGTACAGGTTGCATGCTATAATTAGGAGGTGCTGCTGCATCGTGTTGAACATGTAATGTATTCATGTGACCAGTGAGCCCTCAGAAAAAAAAAACAATACACTATTCATATGGGTATCCAGTGGGGCGGCTTCTAAATACGAAACGAAGGGACCCCCCCTTCCCCAGCAAAACTTGGCATATTTATGCATATTTAGTGTTCAAAACATGGACAGAAATTCTAAATACTGCCAAAAGAAGGCACCCCCGCATTATTTGTCGCCGAGACATGTGTAATATTTGAAGCTTGTAAATGTTGATAATTATAAATAATGTTGTACAAAGTACATACGGTTTCTTTCAGTCACAGGGTGTTTGAGGTGGCTACCATCCTGTGCCCTGAGATATCAGGAGGATGAGAGACTATATAAGGGCAGACTTCTACAGACTCACTTTAATATCTGTAAAAAATAATATATGAATATAAAGTTGGCTGTGCAGTATGAAGAGTCTGATCAACCTGTTAAACAGCTACCAATCTTTAGACGAGTGCTTGGGACAGTTTTCTTTGGCCAAGAGGAATAACTCGGACAAAGGTTTTGCTGTTTTCAAAGTGTAAATGAATAGGGAAGTTTAGTAATTGTAAAAAGAAAACAGAGAGCCGCAACAGGTTCAATATTTAATTTAAAGTCGTGACCCTGCTGCACGATGTCTGGATTTGTTTTCCACAGAACTAGGTCAACCTGACCTAATTACAAACTAGGTCAACCGTTTTTGGCCGGATTAAGTTATGGTTCTCAGCTGATGTAAAACTATTGGCGAAAGGCAAATGATGTAAAAAGGAAATGTGATGTATGGTCTGTAAACAGGCACCCTGGTCTTCTGTAGTAATTATGGTTAATATAATTATAATAAAATAATATTGAGTAGAAGATAATACACAAAATAAAGTCTGTGGCAAATATCATCGGTGCTTGATATTAAACAATCCTGGCGCCCTCTGGTGCCATAAATTATGTCATAGTTAAGATTCCAGATCTTCAGACCAGTCTCACAAATAGCATTCACAATGCAGGTCTACCTTTCCTATTTCTTATTTAACGCTGGGTGAAAAGCATACAAAAATACCATTAGGAAAACAATTGATCTAAAAACTATATCAAATAAATGAGCACGCTGCAGGCTACCTCCAACACTGCCTCAAAGATTTATCTTACCCCGGAGGATTTAATAAGAAAAAATTGTATGATTTTCCAAAAGACGCAATACGTAATGGTTAAGGTGTACTATCCTTGTTTTCAAAATGGCACAATTATAGTGTCATGTGACCGGATTGGCAGCCATGTTGTTTTTTGTATTACTACAGCAGGACGTTCGATGTACATTTAATGCAAGATCAACATGAACGGAATGAGCTACCATTCCCATGTGTAGTTCTCTTTTACCGTTAGCCTTATTATCATTTTTGACTTAATTTCACAAGTACCTTTGGTGATATAATCGTCAATCAGATGCCACCATCCTTTTGTCTTGTTAACAATTACCAATTATGCGCAATGATCATACGTACCTAGTCCCTGTTTTTTCAGTTAAGTTTAAAATTATTCAAAAAAAATTAGATTTGGAAGCTTTTATGCAATCAAAAGAATTCAGAATGCAGGACTTTATTTTATTATCCTGCCAGAGGAAAATGTCTATACGTAGGCCAAGACCTCAGAAGATAGCAAGTTGACTGTATGTGCCCTGTGTGTATGTATTTTTGCTGCCAGGTTCAAGTGAAAACAAATCTATTATATGGCAAGTTTTAAATGTTTTTTTGAGATATTATGCAATAGCTCTGTCCAGTTCCGGACTGTTTAACTTATTGCACAGCTAAACTTGCATTGGATGTGGTACGTCTTTTATATGAAGTATGGCCGTGGACTTGTCGTCGCCTCTCCCTGGTCTGGCCTGCTGCTCTCTCTATCTCTCTCTCCCTACCAGACGCATCTCATAGAAATATTTATAAATGTATGTATTTTGTAGAGCATTAATTTTACATCGTGTTGTTATTGGGGTCTAGTATAGGCCAATTCTAGGCCAGGCCAGCACGGAGAGAGCAGGCAGTGATCTCGACACCACTGTATACTTTGGAAGATGTTTCTATTTAGTGTATAGAAATGTGAGAAACAAAAAATAAATAACATTGTAATATTATAAAAATTATTTCCTGCGATTTGTTTTTATTTATAAAGAACTACATGTTGAATTTGGGTTGCAGAAAGTCTCAATATCTCTATTCCAACTTCAAGCTCTATAGCGAAAATTAAAAGGACCATATGTGCGAGTTAATAGAATTATATGAAAAGTAATATCCAGTCTATGTGCATGTTCTTGATATAGTCACTGTAACTGGAATGATATTTCTTAGTTAATTATTTGATCTATTTAAATTAATCTCCAGTGTCGATAAACCACTGACGGTGGATACTGGCAGGATAGCTAGGGTCTCGCACGTACCATACGGAAACTCGCTTACTGTTTTCCTACGTCAAAAATACGCAGTGAATTTGTTGATCGCATACATCCCGATGCCGTAGGCAGAGGGATGTATGTGATCAACACTTTTACCAAGTATTTTGACGTACTAAGACAGTCAGCCTCTTTTCGTATTATTATATACCTAATAATGGCGAAATTTTACTTGGACACGTGATCACATATCCCGTACGTCACAGTGTGGCGTACGGGTAGGAATACGCCATGGGTAGGAGCGGGCAGTGTACGTAGTTCATACAGCAACAGGTATATAATGATAAGTAATATTATCTGGAGACATGAAATATTATCTATAGTTTGTCGCACTATGACATTCGCCCCCAGGTATATTATGATAAATCAAATGATAGGCTACCCTTGGATCATACTTCTCAACATTAAAGAGGCCCTGTTCAGATTGTAAGTCATTCACATATGAAAGCTGCATTCCGTCAAGACCTTCTATCCTTTATAGTTAATAGTTATGATAATATGTACCAGTATGTTATTTACAATGGAACGACATATTGCCACCTACACTAAGACTTATTGGGGGAGAGGGGGCAGGGACAAAGCAATTAAAAAGACTAAATATCAGGCCGTTAGGGTTGCTTTGCTTCCTGGACCTTGACGTCTTATAATCATCCCAAATAATCTTAGGTCTGCGACCACCCCATTCCCTGAAAGAAATCCTGGATACAGATTGTACAATGTATAAAAGCCAAGTCCTTCTAAGGGCTTTGCCCCAAGGACCCCCAGAAGGTGCTTTGACACTGGACCCCCACTGATTTTCCTAGGTAGTTTCAGGTATGTAACCCCACCTCCCTGAAATAAAATCCTGGATTATAATGTATAAAATCCAATAACATACGGGGGGTGTAAGCCCATACCTGGACATAAAATCCTGGATACAGCTTGTACAATCTGTAATGCCAAGTGCTGCTAGGGGCTTCCCTCCTGGATCCCCAGGAGGGGCTAGACCACTAGACCACAGGTCATCTTCCCAAGTAGTCTCAGGTATGCATCTCCCCCTCTCTGAAACAAGAAACCTGGGGACAGCTTATATAGTCTATGAAATTCAAATGTTTCTAGGGGGCTTCGCTACCTGGACCCCAGCAGGGGCTTTCCTGCTAAACCCCTACCAATATTCCCAGATGGCTAGACCTCTGGCAATATTCACAGATAGTTAAGATATGTAACCCCCTCCCTGAAACCAAATCCTGGGGACACCTTTTATAATCTATAAAATATAAATGTTTCCAGGGGCTTTGCCCCCAGGACACCCAGAGGGGGCTTTCCTGCTACACCCCATCAATAAAATTCACGTTCTTCTGGGGGCTTTGCCCCCTGGACCCCCAGGAGGAGCTATGCTGCTGGATCCCCCCCAAGAAGCTTCAAAACTGGACCCAGGGCTGCCAATCCTCAAGAGGTGTGCCCCCCCCCCCCCCCCCCCCCGCAAACAAAATCCTGGCTACGCTCCTGACGTTTAGTGACATACTACACATTTTCTGCTATTAAAATATGATGCGAAATCTTAAGTTTTTTCTATATAGTGATCAAGAATCTGCCATTTCTAAGCTGCTATTTTCCCCACAATGGACTCGATTAGTCTCTGAAAGGAGTGGGTGTGTCTTAAAGGTATGGTCTGTACATCCCGTACTACTAGGTTCTAATTTTGTAAATAATGAAAGACAGGTTCGGTATACTGTGGTTAAGATTCACTTGGCATCTGATTGCTTGATATTCTGAAGTATAAGTCTCCAAGCCTTGTTTCTATTACGCTAGTGCTGAGACTTATGTGAGCAATTGTTGAACTGCTCGACGCTGGAGTTTCATCCGCCTCTCCTCTTCTGTACATCCAGTATTTGCCCGTTACTACGGCATTGAACATCCTCGCCTCCCCACTTCCCACTCCAAACCAACAGTAGGTCAAGTGAGCCTTTGTTTATGCATTAATCCATTAAGATTCAACAATCAGAGATAAACATTCAACAAGGTAAAGTGTAATTACTTCTTTTCAAAACGTCCGTAATAGCAGTCTGTCCGCACTGTGAAGACAATATTCCTTATGCTGACGCCTGATAGCTAATTAGTGATGTCAAAAGAATGGGCCTGATTTATTGAATGGACCGTAATGCATTGCTTCTAAGGTTTCTTTGTACAAACACAATGAGAAGCAGTTTGTATATCCTTATTTATGGTATTTCACTTCTAAGTAAAATACATGCGCTGTATTCTAAAGGGTATGGATTCTTCGTAAAAATGAAGACTGGCGAGGTAGAACTCCTAGTGATATCCATGTATAAGGATACCTATCCAGCAGATGGGTATCGTGGGAGAGTTTAAATTTTGTGTAGACTTTAAAAAGCACAATTCTTATATATGCAAGGAGTATTACATGTATACACAATAATTTATCAAAACAAAAGATATATTTCAGTTCATGAACATGGAGTGGCATCGACATAATTTCAAGAAATGCGCTATAGGATACAGCTACAAACAGATGTTATTGTGCAGTGGGGAAGACTGTTCTAGATAAACAGAAGTGATGTAGGGTAACAAGGACGTTTGTCTTTTTCAAAATTATATTTCTCCTGGCCATACTCTCAGCATATGTTGGAACATATTTCAAATTAATTAGCGGTTTATGCTTTTTAGAATAAGAGGATAATAATCCTCCTAAATTATGAGTACATTTATTTAGGAGGATGGCCATAGATGTAAGCCTCCCCCTGCAGAAAGTTCTACAGTAGAACCCCGCCTAACCGCCACCCCGCTTAGAAAGCTTAGATATTTGTTATCAACAGATTCAGCAATATCAATTTCCAAATGAATCATCTGCCCGTGATTGATTATGTGGACTTTGTCTACTATTTGATAATCAAACAAGTATCATGATTTTTAATTATAATCAACCTGGGGTCCTTGGAGCTGCGGGAGGCTTCTGGGCTTATATTATAAGGTTCGATGGCAGCGGTGCTGCTTCAGTGTTTAACTATAGTAAGGAAAGAAGGAACTTTTGTTTCCAACACTAGGTGGGAAGTTGAAATCGAGCCAGGCCCAGGAAGCCCCCCTGACTCCGAGAACCTGAGGTTGATTATATTTAAACATCATAATACTCATTTAATTAATAATCTAACTGTCGGGCTCCCCTACGAGCTGCAGTGACGCTCCTGGGCCTCTTCAACTCATTCGGAACAAAAGTATATATATATATATGTATTATATATCTCTTAATCTCTACAAAGCAGGAACAACAGCAGTCCCTTTGATGTATACTGGTCCCAAAACATCAAAATAAGGACAGAAGCCTTCCTAACCCTCAAATGATACAAAATCCATAAATCAAGTACACGACCAATGTTTATTGTTATGTTCAGATAAGCCATGGATCATTTAAATGAAATTCATGTCCCTTTCATTCAGTTTTACCTGTCGATTGTAAAGCCGACAAAATTTCGAATTTGACAACAATCCAGCTGCCTTCAAGTTGATCTACACAGGTATCTCAGCATGCAAAGCAGTGCTGACAACAGTATACACCAAACTGTCATGTGCACCAGCCTCCATATTGTATCCCTGGATGCTCTCTTATGCAGAAACTGTCCCGTGCACACAACAAAAGGCCTAGCCATTATTTCTCTAGGATCCCAAATGTTTAGCTTCATATGGCTGAACACACACAAATTCCTGTGTTGAAACACAGAAATCCTTGAAATTAAATCATCTTTTCCCGACTGGTTGGTCTTCAACCTGCTCAAAAACCTTATAATTCAATGATCAACATGCCAAGCTACTAGAAAAAGTATAGAATTTAGAGATATAAAAACTATGGATATAAAAAGCACTAGAGAGATAATGGACAAATATGAAGATGAACATGTACAAAATAACAGCAACGATGAATGTAGTAGCTTTATTGAACTCCTGAAGACGGAATTTGATAATAGGCACCCAGTGCAACACAAACAGATAAGAACTAAGGAGGGAGATGTACTACCAAAGAACCTCAGTCTAAAAAAGCTATTGGACACACTCAACCACACAAAGGCAAAAAACCCAGACGTATTAAGTCTTACTAAACGAAGCAAGAAATTTAAGGTGGCAAATAAATCGAGGCCTAAGCAGATTTAGATCTGAAATAATACAAAAAGATCTTGAGACGAATAAAAATAAAAAATAAAGAAATTTTGGAGATTAGCAAAAGTTGTTTGGGGAAAAAATGAAGTAAAAGACAACTTGATTTCACATAATATAGAAAAAAAACTAACAAAGAATTAAGTAATGAAATGAACAGACACTTTGTGAACGTAGGCACACATGAAGTTGTTACAAATGAGAGTGACACAGAAAACATCGATGATAGATATGGACCAGAGCCTGATGACAAGGTGAGTTTCCAAGGAGTAGATCTAACAGACTGTGATGAAACAGTAAAAATATCAAAGACCATGGAAAATGGGAAAAGCACAGGGATTAAGTTAATAAAATCTGACACCCTGAAGATATTATTTCAATCAAAACCTGAAGTACTAGCGAGACTGATAAATAATTCTCTGAAAGAGTGAAGGTTCCCAGATATTTAAAAAATAGGGTTGATTACGCCCATTTCGAAGGACGGTGATCTTCAGATTTATAGTAAATGGAGGCCTATGACTGTACTTAGATTCATATCTAAAATCTATGAGAAAGTAATCCACAAACGAATATTTAGTCAATTAAATAAAGAGGAATTCTTTATAAACGAACAATATGGTTTTAGACCTAAAAGATCAACAGCGCAAGCTATTTTTTGTCTATCAAATGAATTGATTGTGCATTTAAATTCTAAACATGTAGTAGCCCTAGTAACTTTTATCGATTTCAGTAAAGCATTTGATTCAGTTAACCATTCTAAATTGATAGCTAAATTAAAAAATATTAATCTAGATCAATATCATATATTTATAATGGAAAACTACCTAAGCAATAGAGTAATAAGAACAAAATATAATACTAGATGTTTAAGTAGAAATACCATAATATGGGTGGCAACATACCTCTAGAAAGGAAGCTAGTTAGGAAAATCTTAGGGGATATCTCCCTGCTATACTGTATTGTTAAAAAAAACCACAAAATATTGGGAGCATGCACATGCCACAGAATGAATGTATGGATGTATTGCTATGGTATGAAAACCTTTGAGATAAATGTTTGGAGCAGAGTGATAAAACAAGTATTGATAGAGAAATAAATATTTTGTACAAAAAAAAGAACAAAATATATTCAATGTAGAGTACCATAAGGCTCAGTCATAGGTCCTTTATTATTCATAATATTTATTAATGACAAAGTAGTAAACTTAACAAATGTTAAACCAATAATTTACGCAGATGACATAATCCTAGTATCAGCAGGGTATAATCAAGATGAAGCTCAATATCGAATGGAGTCGGACTTACAGCAAATAGAAAAATAAGCTGCAAATAAATAATGGCAAAACAAAAGTGATGTGGATTGGAAATAAGAGAGGGATTGATAGAGCAAGGAAGATTACTTTTGGAGGCAAAAAGCTGGATGCGGTCATAGTATATAAATATCTAGGTATTTCATTTGATAATGAATTAAGTTTTAGTGAGCAGATTGAAAAAATAGTCCTATCATTCAACTCAAAGTTGTTTAGATTAAGAAAAATTAAATATATGCTAAACACCGAAACAAGTTTAAAGATACTCAAACATATGTTAAGACAAGTACTAGAATATGCTGACCATACTCAATATTGCATGACAAACTACAAAGGCAAAAATTGCATATACTATTGAATAAGGCTATGCGAATTACAAAAGGCACAGCTAAGTCAAAAGATGTGAGCAGAGAAAAACTACATGAATTTTGTAAGCTTCGTCCTTTAAATACAAGACGGGCTACTAACTTACCAATGCTCATAAAATGGTGGACTGAGGATGACTCACATATTTACAATATAGAGAACAAACCTACTAGGAAGGATACCAAAATAAACCTAAAGATACCAAGGGAAAAACTAGAAAAGTATAAACAATCTCCAATTTGTAGAGGAAAAAATTACTGGGATAAATTACCATGAGAAGTGGAAACATTACCCTCTGGTGACAGTTTTAGAATGAAGATAAAAGAGATCCTGCCTACTTTCCTTGACCAAGATGATTACATCTAAACAACCAGAATTTCTGTATATATGATCATAAGATCGCCAACCTAGATCATAAGATCAAGAGTCTGAAATATCTATGATCAAATAATAAGACTCATAAGTTCAAGACTACAAATTGTATATATTTGTCATGTCTGTTTATCTGTATTTGTCGTTGTAAACTTGTTACTTGTCTGTGTCCCTGTGACATCATTATGGAAGATCGCTACATATGTGCGAATAATGTTTGTTGTTAAACTTTGTTTCTTGAATAAAAAAATAATGTTTAAAAAGCTATATCATTTGTTTTCAACAAAAATAGGGCTTGGAGCCTCTGCCCTGAATTATTATACATAAGTATTTGGTGAATTTTTCACTTGTTTTTGTGTTCCTGGCGCCCAAGATGCATTCAGAGTACTCCACGTCAATTCTGGTAATCCTGGGAGATGCCAGGTGATCCCCACAGAGGGACAATCACTAGGTTGCACCTTCCAGCCATCAGAATACCCAGGCCTGGCCATACTAGTGTCCCCCTTTGCATCGGTATCAGCAGCATCCTGTCCATGCCCTCGACATATGCCAGAAGTGGAAACTATGGTTGAGATCTCCACTCTGGGCAAATCATAAGTCCCTGAGGACAATCCATTCTGGTGTTTCTCAATTTCCTGCCCAAAAGATTGAAAAGGGGAAAGAAAAGGCCATTGATACCCATTCATGGTAAACACATTCACAGCAAGAACATCCGAGTCAAAGGTTAATGAGATATATTCCAAGCACTACCTGTTCCATCTGGATGCAAACGCATCTACTTTAGGCCACCAGAACCATTCACCTATTTCTCTCACAACCTCAATTCACAAACTCAACTCACCAGAAGTTGTGAATGCTCAGTGAACACATCCACAGAAGTTGTGAATGATCAGCCTCTACATTCTCTTTGGTTGGGCAATAGTGAACTACCATATTGACATTCCTTTCCCCAAACCACCTCCAAAGACGCTCAGTAACTGCCAGTATCAATGCTTAGATCCCCCATTCTTTATACATGCCAGAGCTGTGATGTTATGTATACATAGTCTGACCGTGCTACTAAATAGAAATTCCTCAAACTTCGAGAAAGACCTCTCCACTGTCAAGAGTTCTAGGTCATTTATGTGAACATCTACCTCAGTGTCAGTGTCCCATGACTCACCATATTCTATGTCCTGTTCCTCGAGGAAGCATCCCCACCCAGCTAGGGACATGTCCGTGAAGAGAGTGAATGTCTTTTGTGGATGCCTAAAACAACTACATGCCATGGGCAAAACTGGGATCCACTGCAGAAGATGATCCTTGGTCTGACCATCTAAGTACATATCCACATCATAGTTACCCCTCCTTCGCTGCCTTCAGCGCTTGGTTCTTCTTAATAAGCCTCTTTTCTCACACTTGTGCCTTGAAATTCTGTGGCCTTGTGCCATGGGTTTTCTTATTACAGTGGAAAAGGTCCAGATGCTAATCATTCTCCTCCCTGAATAGTGATTCAGTAGCCCCTACAACGTCTCCACCTTAGCAGGTGGAATGAAACCTCGGCACGCACCCATATCAATTAGAAATCCCAAATATTCCAGATACCTGGTAGGGTGTAAATGAAATTTCTAAAGTCCACAGTGAACCCCAGCCTCCTCATAGTGTGCACTAGCACAGAGACTCACAATCAAACTTGTTCCTTTGAATCATCGTAAACTAGTAGAATAAGTGATATCCGTACTACTTACTTATGGGCCTATTCCACCAAAAAGGCCCTCAGCAGGCGGGTTTTTGCCCTCCAGCCGGCATTTGCCGCTGGGGCCGGCTGCCCGGCCGCCCCTAAACCCCTAAATTCTCCGAGCTGTTCCACCAAAGCCACCCCGAGGTGACCAACAGGCGTACACAAGGCGCCCAGCGGTCGCCCCTATAGCCGGCCAGACCCGGCGCGGCGATACACTCGCAGTGGGTTTGCTATTGCCGTCTGGTGGACGTTGGCGGCATTAACGTGCGCAAGCCAAGTTCTCTATTGATCCGATAGGCGGCGCGGCGTGCGGCGATACACTACAATGCTCTGAACCCGTGAAAGTCGCGTATCGAGCGGAGCAGTGTGTCAGCGTGTCGGGATTTGTACGGGAACGGTCAGAAAACGTCAAATAACCGCGGAATTACAGGTTGAATCGAACAATGAAGGTAAATAAAGATAAGGATTGATGTTATGAATGTGTATATTTGACTCTGGTGCTTATATTTTGCCCAAACCGCCACAACTGTCTGAAATTTAGGTCTCTGTACCGTCCACGGGAATGCCTGCTCCATGTTGACGGTGTGTGTAGCAGTACACGCGGGCAAGCGGTCAACGCGAACCTGGGGAACAGCTCTCGGCGAACTCTCGGCGTCACTCTCAGTGTAGTTCTTGGCACAGCCGCCGGCCTGCCGGGGGCTTAAAATCAAATCAAACAGTTTTCCTCCAGCAGGGCTTTGCGGGGGAGGTCGCGATCATAATGCCCGGCCGCCCGCCCGGCCTTCTCTGTGGTTATCACTATATTTTGGTGGAACACCTCCAAAATTGGCTATTGCACCGAGTATTGTCCCCAGCTGGCAGCCGCCGGCCACCAACAGGTCAGCCGATACTGCCCAGCTACGGGGTTTTGGAGGCACGGTGGCCGGCAGGGGCCGGCCATGAGGGGCCTGTGAGCTCTCATGAGCTGTTCCACCAAGCAGATTATCGCCGCCGGCGGGAGGTTTGGGCCGGCTATTGCCGCCGATCGCCAATAGGCGACCACAAGGGGTCCGGCCTGGGCTTGTGCCTCCTTGGTGGAATAGGCCCATTAGCAAGCAGACTACTCGTTTCATGTTTCTGGTGAATATTCTTGGCCCTGGACTGAACTGCATCAGGAAGCATGTATAACAATATCTATATGTGAAACATACGCACTAGGTGAAACACTAGTATTCTCTCAGATACCTTGCTCATACATTTCCTTGATTTTACCTGCCATAATTCTATCCCTCTTTATATTACCACTAGCTGAATCTGGCAACGTAGATTTTCCCAGCAAGTCCCAGCAAGTTAATTGTAATACCTTTGACTTGATCTAACACCATTTGTAAGAGTGCACAATGTTGTGCCCTATTAGCAATTTCTCTAGCCCTGAATTTAGGGACAACTTTACAAACAGTAAAAGGGTGGGTACCTACTGTTTTCAACCGGCCCAGGCCGAATGATGTATAAAAGCATCATTTCTTCAAAATATGCAAAATCATAATGTAGAAATAATGTATTGATGAACATTTGATATTAATAGAATGTAGTTCTAACATCATATTAAATATAGTAGTGGGAAAACAAAAGACATGTCAAGGATGACGTATCATACAACGTGATTATACCCTCAAATTAAGAGTTCTGCCAGCTATGTGTCTGTCCCCTAGTTTTATTATCCACCTAAAACAAAGTGTCCATAGAAAACACATAGGGAGTTTGTATGGACATACCCGGCGCATACGGATATGTTGTATGCTCCGGGTGGTGCATGGAAAGTAGTGCGTAGGGAAAAATAGTGCATTACTAAAATGAACTGATATTGACATGCCACTTGTCCAGAAAAGGTGGATAATAAATACAATATAGACTGGTTTCAGATAAAAGTGGCTGTATGCTCCTCGGAGTTGACTCTGCGCAACGCTCGGATATTACTGCGCGTCAACTCCTCGGAGCATACGGCCGCTTGTATCTGAAACCAGTAAATATTGTGTATGTATACACTGACACCAGCACCCATCCCCACAGGGGTAGCACACCTTTTTGATAGCAGCGTTTATTGACATCACGAAGATTCAAATACAATGGGATATCCATGATATTGTTTCCGCAAGACGTTGAAGGAAGAACAGTTAAAGAGTGATGACATTATTGTGGTTTATATTTGATGGACAATTAGACCCTTCACCAGACAAATTACAGTATAAATATGGGTGCTACAGATCTACTTCATTTCAGGTGTTTATAAGAGCTAGTGTCATCCTCAGTGTGGTTATGAAAGGTTCAGAAGTATTAATCTTAAGGATAACTTATTGGACAGGCACTTGAGGGGAGACAAGACATATGGGAGACGATAGGGATAAGGCTATTCTCAATCATTCAAAAACAGACATGGGGGTGATAAAAAGGGGGAAGTGTAAACACTTTTGTAAAGAAAGGAGGGTGGGCGACCCATTCAGATTACATATGTTTCAACATTTATTCTATTCTTTAATTTTTCCAGGTTTTTGTCTAACTTACATATGTATTCTTCAATATAGTGTGTGGGATGAAATTCTACTGACCATGAATACAGATCAAGGGCATTATCATGAAATAGTTTTTGTAAAAAAATATAGATTTTAGTGAAGCAATTAATGAAGTACAGGATATGTACATTCTCATTATAATCTGTTATTCCTAGCAAACGAAATCCAATATTGATAACCATCTGTAGATTATATAAACTATCTAGCCAATTGTTAATGCTTATCCATAGTTTGTTAGTTTTTGCACAATCAAAGAAAAAGTTTTGAATATCATCGACCTCATTACAGAATTAACATTGATCAAAGGTTATAATTTTTCTCGTACATAGGCATCTATTTGCAGGATTCATATGATTTATTATCTTGTACTGTAGCAATTGTAGCTTAGTGTCACTGACCAATCTATAAATATTTTTGTATTACACCTGGTCATCTCATAAAAGGTGACATCAAGAACCCTTTCTCATTTGGCCTGAGCTGAAGGCTATCTATTGGATAAGTAGAGAATACATTTTCTTATTTGAAGAGGCCAGAATGTTGATAGACTTATACATTTTATCATTTATGTACAGGCTCATATAGTCTATATCGGCTTCAGTAAACAGCAATTACGTAGACCATGGGATTGATTTAGTAATATGTATGACATTTAGGAATGTAACTCTTATACCATACTTCATCTTGAGTTCACCTATATCCATGAATCTCTTGTTACAGAATGAAATTAAATCTTTAACTTGTATGATCCCATATTTGGCCCATACTTTATAGAGAGTCATCAAATATCAATCTACAAATCCTTTTCCATCTCAAGGTGCAATACATAGAATACAGATCCTTGAGATTGAGTCTACCAGATTTGATATTCACATTATGGGCAATTTTGTTATATTTCCCATTCCAAAGAAACTCATTGGTTATTCTTTCTAATTCAGTGAATACCCATTTAGGTGTGTATATTATAGGATGGTATAAACATAAAGCATCACAGGGATTATAACATTGTTGATAATTGTCACCTTGCCCTTGAGGCATAAGGAGTGATTAGTCCAACAGTTACAAATATGTCTGCATTTTTGGAGTTTTTGTTGGAAATTCATAGTATAGAGTGAGTCCCCCATCATCCGATTAGACAGTCTAACCCCAAGCATATCAAAAGGGACAGGTTTATTGGTAAAATCAGTAATCTCATCAGCATAAAAAGGTACTTTAAGTTTCCTGTTAACTATGATGATCCCCGGAAAATCATTACTTTCTCTGAGCGCAATAGCAACAAGTTTTACAACCATGACAAATATGGCGAAATAACGACCACACCTATTCGTAAAATTGAACTGGATGTGAAATTATACAACAGCGGTAAATATTATGCCTAATACCTAAATCATAGATGTAGTAGCATATCAGGGAAACATTTTGTACTGTAATTAATCGAACTGGCATTATTAGATTTTATTCAGACATAAAATTTAATGTTTGCAGTCCGTGTGAGAATAATGCACAGGGCATAAAGGCATGATTAAAACAAAGCCGTCACAGGAGAAAATTGTTCATCGGTGGGGGTGGGTGGGTTCAAAAAACGACCCGGGTGTCTGTGGACGGGCAGATAGTTCATATGACGGCCGCTTAGCGTAGACGACATCAGGCGTAGACAGTAGAGGGCGTAGACGGATGAGTTCTGCCTCTGTAGAATTACAGAGAATTTTTAATTCTCCACAATGTGTTATTTTGTAAGCTTCGTCCTACTGTGGAGTGTTTACGTTGGTTTCTTGTCCTAGCTGTAAGGATAGAATGGTTGGAGAGCAACATACCATACCATATATGTTACACCCTGTGTATGTCCTTGTATTTATATTTTGCCCTGATTCGTACAGTAGCCATGGTAAAACCCCTTGTACCAGAAGTACCTGAAACCCAGAAGAAACAAAGCTAACTTCCCACCCCAGGCCACTTAAGTTATGCCTGCAGGCTAGCATATCTGGCCGGCAGCATGCGGACCAAGAGGGTGAACATTTCAGAAAATCAAGGATCAATAAGGCCCCTTTACCCTGCTTAGTTCTGTACCTTTCAAAATATGTATGGTTATCCAAACATCAATCTACGCTTCTACTGGAATGCATGGATGCATCTTCGACATAGCAGGGTGCTTCCTAACATATCCTCACTCCAGATATTGGTTAAGGTCCAACCTTTTGGACTACCCTCCAGCATTTTGAACCGTCCCCTGTCAATGATTGCTCTGACCCCCTGAAAATTAATATAAGCAGCTGAGGTGCACCCAGGAATCACTCTCCACCCAGACACCGAGGCCTTGACATCTCCAGGCTGCTGAGCATAACCACCATTACAGTGAGGAGGCTGGAACACCATGGACTCTCGGCTACAGAGGCCTATACTAAGGGTGGGACGTCTCCATAAGTACTTTTCATCCCAGCAGTGGAGGAAACAAAGAACAGAGATTTATGACTGCTACCACCATATTTCACCACTTATGGATCATCTCTATCTACAAGTTAAGGAGATATGGGACAATAGCTGAAAGACGTATCAGAAACATTGATATACTGTGAGTACAGCTGCAACCAAGAGATCCTATATCATATGAACTCCACAGAAGTGAATGTGATTGTATGTTGTTGAGAATTATCATATGTGACTGTATGCTTTCTTTATGCTGTATGTCTTCTTTATTAAGAATAGAAGATATTCCAAATTCTCTTTTCTTATCACTATGTTAGCTAGTCTATAAAATTAGGCTTTAGTTACTGTATCTGACAGCATTCCATGATACAGTACCCATGAAAATGCCTGAAGGCACAATGCTTCAGTGAAGGGTTAACTGCAAATCTTCTCACCTGTATCCTTCAGTCTAGTTATGCCCCTGTAATTAATATACATTCTCAAATCCCAACCATCACTAAATTGTACTAAATCTATTATATGTAATAAGAAAGATGATACGATATCAAAGAAGAATCTCACTTGATTTGTAATCTCACCTTAAATCAAACTATCACTAGATTCCTCTCAAAGTAAATCACCTTTTGGGCGAAGAAATCCTTTTATAAAGCAAAAGTTTGGAGATGAATCTTGATTCCATCTTAAGCCTGATGTGCTTCAGTCTTTTCCTATTCTCAGTTCAGCTATTAGCCCATGCTTTATGTAGCTCACCTTTCCCGGTCCATGAAGCGATCCTCCTTCCTACAAAAAGGAGGCGAGAATGCTCTGATTCAATCTCGCCACCAGTTAGGTCTTAATCCATTCCACGTCAGAAAAACCTGCGCCACATCTTGGAGGAGCGTGGCAAATTAAAAGAAATAAATTAATTTGTATTAATTACATCCAGCAATTACACACTGAGGTGGGCGCAGGACCGGTTGAATGTCTGTTTCCGTCAAGATGTTTGGGCGCCATTACGCAAGCACAATAGGGACGCGTTCTCGACGCGGGTCCAAATGACGCGGCGCCGTTACCCATAATTCCCTCGTTGATTACCATTTAAGCATGCGCAGTGAAGCACACCACTCTAAAGAAGTCAATCGAACTCGGCTATTACTGACTAATTCAGGCGATTTATGGAAATATCTCTAGGACTTTTCCCGTTGATTCACCTATTCAGATAGACGTAGAAAAAGATTATAATAAAAGAAAAATCATCGCCCAGCTTTTTACTGCACCTAAGGTTGAACACTGAGAAGTGACGTCACAAATTCAGCAACAGTAACCTTGGGAACACAGGCGGGGATGTTGAGAAATGAGATAAGTGCATTACTGCACTATACGGTGGAAAATGCCGACGGGCGATAATAGGTGGATCTAAATGATATAATGTATCTAATTAAGGCAATGTTGGCTGGGTAATGAGGTACCGAATGGCCATGACGCTGTAACGGTGGTATGGGACTGAGTGGCCTCTCAATTCATTACCTACACGCAAAGATGCTAAAAAGATCCTTTTGATATGTCTCTTTACGCTTTCATCGGCGGCATCGCTCTCGGAAAAATCTCACAGAAAAGCTGCTCCACCGCACTGTCACTCACCAATTCGTTCCTATTTCGAGGGTATTTTAGAGGAAGAACTGACAAACATCTATGCCGAGAGTGTTCAGCTGCGCTTAATGTCAAATGAGTAAATCTGTTATATCTTCATGACTCTGCGAAATATCGGAATATGAAGGCATTTATCGAATATCTCCGTCATTGAGTTTCCGCATTGGCAGGTCTGAAAGCCAATATACGTCAATTTGGAAGTTTAACGTCGCCTGCCTCGCTCAATAATTCACATGTAAGGAAATACGTGCCCTAAAAGGAAGACGCTGAAACAGAGCTACAATATAAAAATTGTATAAAAGTTTTAACTTCTTTTTCTGCCTTCTATATCTACTCATTTTCCCATATATATTTGCATTTATATTTATTTTCTTTTGTATTATTTTAAATAGGAGTCTTTCCTTTATTATCTAGTTTGGGATTATACTTACAATGTTACTTTGCAAGTTAAAAGACATGATGTGCATCGACGCTCCCTCATTATCGTTCAGTAGAGGACATTTCTACTACTTTATATGGGAATGCAAGATGACTGCCTGTGAATAAAGTCTGCATTTTTGGAGGAAAACTGAACCAATTGACATGGAGATCGAGAGAAAATAACCAGTAGATGATGAGAAAATGGTTTTAATGGATTCGTTGTTTTTTCGCTTTAAGTCAAGTATGAGATACATACGTCATTTAAGAGTATAGATTGGCATATGAATGGCAATGGGCGAATGTGAGAACCAATAATTCTTGATGAGATGTACCAACGACAAATAGGCGAGTGAGAGGGCTCTGGGTGAATGGGATTTTATGAGTTAAGAAGAGTGAACGGATTTTAGTGACCGGAGGAGTGAATGTGAGTATGTGAGTTATTGCGCTCTAATGAGTCAGTGAGAAAATGAATGGGTGGCTGCTAAGGATTGTTATGAGTAATTGAAAAGGTGATGGAAAGACCGGGAAAGTGAAATGAAAGGCGGTGAGACTATTGTCTGTGATGATGGTGGTGGATATAACCTGATACAAAGCAAAGTTTCCATATACTACTTGGAATAACCCCTAATTCCATGTACGGAGATTTCAAAAAGACCTTTGCCATTGTCAAACCGTAGGTAATACGGTAAACCTAACGGAAGCCTTGGGTCCACTCGAACCCTCTCTATGCTAATTATTCTTATATAGAGCAATCCAGTGATATCATTATATACCTATGGCTGTATCAATTGTGTATACTTCCCGCTCCTACCCATGGCGTATCTATACCCGTACGTCACACTGTGGATTCGGGGCTCAGTATTCTACTGTGTAGAACCCGGCTTGCCGGAATCTACTCAGATGCGACCTGTATATATATCTATAGACTCCATAGGTTGAGTATGGAGACTCCGTATTAGGTGGGTAATAAAACCATATCCAGCTACTGTTAGATTCCAACTGTATCGTTAAATAGTGATGTTCAGGTCAGTTTTCTTCTAGGCCCTGTGACCACGGCTACCCTATTTGAATCCTAGATGTGGTGAGAATATATCCACAAATACAAATTCTGTGGTAGTGGAGGGTGATCACTCAAGACCTGTTGTATGTCTGTGAAATACCCTATAAACAAATAAATAGTGAAGTAAAAGCCCAACAGTCGTGTCTATTCACAAACTTTCCTCTGCATCACTACAGCCAGATTCAGCCTTTGATTTGTCATCTGTAATTTCACCAGACTTCTAGAATTGTTTTCGAAGAAAGGAATAAATATTGATATGGACGTCCACTTCCTGACTAATATACAGGTCCAGGCGGAGTGGTGGTAGATAATATATTTACAGAGGCAAGATTAAAAAAACAAATTTTATTAAGCAGAATATTTCACGGGCAGTCTGCTACAATAGCAGGTCTTGTATGCCTCGGGTTTTACAAATATACTCTTCGTACATAAACTAAGTTGGTTAGAGTGCAGCAAGCACTCTTCATAAATGGAATATATCGATAGTATGTATAATGAAAAATGAAGAATGGGATGTGATGGGGTTCACCTTAGTTCACATGGGCTACATAACACAATTGATCGCTATACTGCAATACACCATACAACTTTGAACAATTATGAATACAAACACAAATTCTGATACTACTACTACTACTAATACTAATACAAGCGGTATCCAATATTCCAGAAATATTACAAAAATACTTACAACCAGTCTAGGGACTCTGATCCCAGACCTTGCTCCGTGCTCTGACATACTTTTTATACATATAAGAAGAGTCAGTATTTTGGACTTCTGCTGACAATTGATTCCAAAATTCCATGCCTACATATAACGGATTTCGTTTGTAAAAACTAGTGCGTGGTCGTTTAAGCTTAACCTGCCCTTTTTTCTGAGATCTTGTTTTAGGGTAAACTTCCGATAGTATGCCACTAGTAAACCTTTTCATGAACAGTAATTGCATGTAGATCGATTGGAGCCCAGCCGGTCAACACTACACCTTTTATGCAACATATCTATATCAATATCACGGACTGCTTTTCTGACACAGATCCTTAGTCCGTGATTTTGGGCCTTTTGTAGGTTAGCCAATAAGTTTTTATTAGCTCCCCCTATAAAGTAGCTTATGTGGTCGAAGATTGGCGAAATTATCGTTTTATAGATTCTGATACTAATCGATTCGGTGATATTTTTTCGGATTTTTTATAACTGAAATAGTTTTTGACTTATTTTCTTAAGATGATCAGATATTGCTAACTTCCATGTCAATGTTTCATCCAGTATGACCCCTAAATATTTGTAACTCTTACACCTCGGAATTTCTGTCTGGTATATACTTAATCTCATATTCTCTATCTGTACTTCATTTGACTTTAATTTGGCGGTTGAGCCAAAAACACACACTTTCGTTTCCTTCTCGTTAACTCTCATACAGATATCGCCGCACCACTCTTTTAACAAATTCAGGTCATGTTGCAGTCTATAGATACTGTCCTCATAAAAGGAGTCATTGGTGTAAAGGACCAAATCATCGGCATAAAAAATGTGTTTGCATAACAAGGGTAACTTTTTAAAATCATCTATAAAACAGTTGAAAAGTAAGGGGCCGAGGATACTACCTTGGCGTACTCCTGAATAGTGTACAAGACTAGAGGACAGAGTGCTGCCAACTCTAGTGCATTGTGTTCTATTGTCCGAGATACAGCATGTTAATTTTGAACCTATTTCTAAATTTTGATTAAGTTTTTCTACAATTAGCAATCTGTTTACTCTGTCAAAGGCCTTACTAAAATCCACGAATATGCAGGGGGTTAGTCTTTTGTTGTCTTGATTTGTATATAACTTGTTAACAAGTTGCATTACGGCATTGGTAGTTCCTCGACCCCTGCGGAATCCATATTGATTGCAATTCAATAAACCTTTATTTTCCTCAAAATCTAAGATGTATTTATGCAAGATTCGTTCAAATAACTTCCCCAGTAAGGGCAACAAGGAAATTGGACACAGGTCTCCCGGCTAATAGGGGTCGTTGATTTTGGGGATTGGAACTATCGTTGCTTCGGCCCATTGTATAGGGAATTTGGTATAGGTCAAAATATTTTGGAACATATGTCTAATTTGATCTAATATTACAATAAAAGCATCTTTTAGTACTGTAGAATTTACATACTGAATGCCACTAGATTCATTCCTGTCTATTTCTTCAATTGCTTTAAAAACTTGATCAAGTGTTATAGTCATTTCAGTTAACAGGCCTGGCGCATCTCTTAGTGGGACGTCGCCTTTATACTGTTGCGGGCCAACACTCCCTTCACTACCGACGTTTGCGAAGAATTCATTTAAAAAGTCCACCATATCTGCGCCCTCTCTCATGTCTCCCTGATCTTTGTCCCAGAGATTTTAGCTACATTGGTGGGAATGCCTAGTAAAGAATACATTTCCTTAGATCTATACGATGGACAAAGCTTGATTCAATTACAGGGTATTGATTTTAGAGTATTGTGTATTGTAGACTTCATTTTAAAATATGCTATTTAATCAGATGCCGCATATCCTTCACAGAATGATGGTTCGTAATATCACGTTCGTTTGTATTTGCCATGTTTCATTAAAAGTATTCGATATGATAGAAATGAATAATTGAGAAATCCAATATAGAAATTGTATTTATACTATTTCTGCAACTATTGCAATATTTGTAGGACTGTCTGACTGACAGTTCCCGACTTGAGAGGATATAGAGCTTCTCCAAAAGGTTACACGCATACAGTTAATATTGTTTTACGTCCAGATATCATAGTTGATAATGCGATACATCCAGGCGACCTATAGTCAGACACCCAGTCACGTCGACTTGGTATTTAGAGATGTATAATAGTCTCCAGCTTTTAGCGTCGGCCTCGAGGCAATTCTCTGCTTTCTCGTTGATAGTTAGCTATTTTGTAAATTACGTCTTACAGAGAATGAATGAAACTCAAAGAAATACACACAGAAAGAAATGGGTTCTTTATATATATATATATATATATATCATATTACATGATATATATATATATATATATCATATTACATGATATATATATATATATATATATATATATATATATATATATATATATATATATATATATATATATATCATATTACATGAAAGGGAGTCGCAGTTAATAGTACATCCTCACTGGTGAGCAGTTTATCTTTCCGAAAGCTTTTTCATCGACATGTTATCGTTGGTTTTCAGCTCGGCCAATATGACCTTTTGTTTGACATTAATTCCCCTTTTACAATGCCAGTATACATTACTAGTGAAAAATATTTGTTTTAAAGAGCATAGACTATAAACTATGAACAACTTACACTGAGCATATAATTCTGAAGGTGACCGATGCTAAAGGTATACGTAATATGACGAAGCTGCAGTATACTAGGTGGTGTTTCAGTTCACAAAGCCAGCACTAGGCGGACGTCTTTTCATCGCTACATCCGGGCGGTCATTTGTCAGCAGGTCCCGGATATCAGACGGCGCCAGACGATGGCGGAGCGGGGCCCATCTAGTCACATCACATCTCCTATCTATTCCGTTTGTCAGTCCGCCAAGCCCCAGTCCTAACACCTCCATGCACCCCCTAAGCCACCACCAAACCCCCTCCTCCATCCGCCCTTCCACCCACCCGCTCGTCCCTCGACATCCCCAAGGCTTAGGGCCGAAGCCCCTACACTCAGCCCCCGGCCTTATCCAGGGCTTTTACCAGCCGATATAAATCATCGGAGAAATCATTATTTCATAAATGTTAAACTCGCTTAATTCATCACTGCCTGTCGCCAGGCCTAAGCCACGTCGCTTGGTGCTGGGATTTGTGATTTTCACAACAATACGTGTAGGCTCACTAATCCTTCCCACTGCGACCTCAATTTTTCTTAATCAGACCTGCATTGGTTATCGCTGTAGCCCTGAGCCGCTGGGGAGATTGTGTCGACGTGCTCAAATGTAGCGTAAAAAAGTGGGCGTTCAATTTGATTGTGCCAGTGAGAGGCATCTGAGCATTTAACTTGACACACGACTGGCAACAGCCAGTGAGATAAGTTGAAAACCCACTCGCTTTGTCTCAAGCCTCTTTGCCCCGACACGCGTTGTTTAACCCAACCATCAATAAAACATCACCGTGTGAATTCTTAAAAGGTGCGGGAGATTGGATGCATTTCGAGTGTTTTAGTGGATCAGCAGCGATATTCACAAATCATCCTATCCAATTGTGTTTGAATTAAAGTATGTTTTGTTTATTAAATAGAATATTGTTCATATTGCATAGGATAGCATTTTAGTAAGAGGAAGAATGGGTCTCATATAACTCATGTTTCATTTAAACAATGATACCTTCCATTTACATTTCTATTCTACCTTTTGGAAATATTCCAGCTTTGTGGTCACAATATGAAAGTCTAAACCCAGTGAAATTAGAAAATGTGTTCTTATGAGAATGTTATAGAACACTGATATTTGCGTCGTCGCAGTGTACAGAAATTGATACTACATCTTCGCCTTTTATTATGTCTTCACGAAACGTATCCGCCCGACCTGACCGGATATTATTTGATGACCTTTCTCCTTCACCGGTCGTCTGCGGCCTTCCATATTTATCCGCAGTCGGACTGTAATTCTGATCTATCCGGCATGGACTTCAACTTTTAATGTGCAGGGCTATCCGCCCAGATATAAGCTATCTTTTTGTCATCATTTTCCCGTAGCATTTGTGTCGGCCTATATAGGCTTTGGGTTTTAAGCGAGCTTTGGGGAAAGGATGGTAGGGGAGGGGTAAGGTCCCTGCTCAGCATAGTTACGACTACTACTGGGGGCGGATATTATAGTTCCGTGTCATATCGCTACGCGGTGATGGATCGAGGAAATCCTATCGTCATGCGATAGGGTGCTCTCCAGGCAGAGCCTCGATCGCTCAGTACATGCGCTCCCGGGTGTTAACGAACAATTTATCTGCTTGGAGAGCTGCTCGGCGGTGAACTGGCGCATAGCAGTCGGCGCCCGGATAAGAGCTGCCCCCTCGACTCTGCCGCGACCTCTGGTGGGTGGAGACACAGCCTCGATAGGACACAGGTGCGGGTGTGGGTGGGAGGGGAGGGATGCAGTGGGATACCACCAAAACATTTCCACACATTGAGATCTGAATGTAGCAGACGATGTCAACGCTAACGCAATGACAAACCGCCCGCACGGCCGCCTTGCCGCCACTGACAAATGGCGCTGTCGGCGGAAAAGGCGCAAGAGGTGTCCTGCTATTGACGGGTGTATCGGGTTGGCCGATCCGGGCATGAATAGTCGATTGGGTCGGTTGATCCTGTCACGTGGGAGGGTTGCCAAGGTGACGGATGGGCGGATTGGGGTGCCGATCCCTCCCCCTGATCGCGGGGAGATGATCGCAGAGCCTCGCATCCGTTACTGCCTGCCGACGCCGCCGTAATTGAAAGGTGGCGCTGCGATCGCTGCGCCCTGCGTCTGGTTGTAGTAGAGTGGGGCGAGTTTATTGACGATAAGGCTGACAAAAATGGCCGCATCCATGGCCCATTTTCGTCTTTTTTCCTTTGCTAAGCCTAGTAACGATAGTCTACAAAGGGGAGATTGAGATAGCTTATGGACTTATGACATGTTAGGGAAATGGGATCCTAAGAACTGCTGCATCGACTCTACTGTGAATAGATTGGTAGGCCGCGCTAAAATCGTTCGCCAGTGAGATGCAGTTACCATGAAAAATTCTAGATCACGTATTCAAATTTCCCCTGCGTGGGCTCAACGTTTCTTGATGGATCTGTCAATATCTGGATGGTCATAAACATCTACATTTCAATAGTTGATAGCTACGAGAACATGCCTTTCACTTGCAGGAATTTACACTGTACAGTTTCTTTTAATAGGTGTGTTAGATTTGTTTAGCCATTTTACAGTAAGGAATCCACATACTCGTATAAATTGTCTAAATGGTATTGATAATCTATTTCTATAATAAGATTAACATCAACTACAAGAATCCGACTGTCATAGTTTGATCAACATGACTACCTACATGTTTCTGGGTTAGATTCCTAATACCAGCCTCCATGGGGGCCTCTAGTCGTATTACATACCATCAATCGCTAACTCACACAAACTGGGCACTTGATAGATAAAGGGTAAGTCCAGGTAATGTTCCATGAAGATGTTTACATGTACATTGTAGATGAGACACGCCGTTGGTAGCCCGTATCCTAGGAAACGGGAATCGCGGCATCCAATCATGTGGTTATATACTAGATATGATTTTCCTACTACATGTATGTTTTTTTTTGATAGAGGTAAGTCTAGTCTATATCCATGGATGGTATACCTCATAGAGTATTTTGGCTATAACTACAGCTGATTAGAGGAAGCGTTGACTACTCAAAAGAAAAATCAAATGAGCTATTCCAAGATTTATATTGTCACTGACCATAAAAGAGATAAAAGCCATAGTTAATCGTAATCATTCCAAGTTCCGTCGGAAATATTACTGTCTGGAGCAGGTGAGTCGGATATTGAAGTGGTTCCAATAACATCAAGCTTCATTTAGGGAGTCAGTTTCTTCTAGTCTTCTTCCCTCTAAATTCTCATTGGCATCTATATGTTTAAAACTGTCAGATACCACATTGTATATGGATTAAAATCCATTGTATACGGTTTAAAAGCCATCATATACAGGAATATAGTCCCTTTGTGTTAGAGAGAAACATAAAATAGTCCCTAGTCCACAAAACCACCGATTATTGTCTATGTAAAGGCTGAGAAATATGAATGGCATGTTACTCACAGATAACGACAGATGTCAGGTAGAGATATATATTTATTATCCACCTAATATAAAGTGTCCATAGAGAACACATAGGGAGTTTGTATGGACATACCCGGAGCATACAGATATGTTGTATGCTCCGGGTGGCGCATACGGAAAAATAGTGCGTACGAAAACATAGTGCATAATTAAAATGAACTGATTTTGACATGCCACTTGCCCAGAAAAGGTGGATAATAAATACAATATAGACTGGTTTCAGATAAAAGCGGTTGTATGCTCCTCGGAGTTGACTCTGCGCAATATCCTCGCATACGCTCGGATATTACTTCGCGTCAAATCCTCGGAGCATACGGCCGCTTGTATCTGAAACCAGTCAATATTGTGTATGTATGGCGTATACAGGGACATAGATTAGACGCATATGCATGAAAGTACAATCATGCACTTCACAGGGCGGACATCGAGTACATGCACTACATTGCAGATGGTCCAGGAATCGAGGCCACCACTATCCATTCAAGGGTTGATGATAGGTGGCAGCGCTATCGGCAGAATGCCACGATTCTTATTCAACTAGGTGGAGCCACTGTACCAAAATTGTCCAAGCTCTGCGACCAAGATTTGGTACAGAGGCAGACGGTCTTTGTGATGTAATGTCGAAACGGTTTGATATCTCAAATTAATCATGAAACCCACTCCAAGAACGAAATGTTGAATGGCAGAAATTACTTATGAAACACACCCCCGCCGTAAAAGGTTGTAGCGGTCACGCTACTTATGAAACCCACCCCCGAAGCTAAAGCTGAATGTTACATAGTAGCCTACTCATGAAACCTACTCCCAACACAAAATGTTCGATGAATCTCGCCCATGTCTCCAACTACTTATGAAACACCTTCCACAGTGTGTGGCAGGACGTCAAGACTAGAATAATTTCTGATAGAGAAATATAGATATACGGAAGTGAAAGACTGGATCGGTTGTATTATTTGACTATCATAGAAATAATCTGCGTGACACAAATGCCAGTATCCTAACGCCGTATACAAATGTTAAGATGTCGTCTAAAGAGTTTATTTGTTCATCTATACATACAGATTATGTGTTCATACCATTTACTACTTAGATGAACATTGGACAAGAGAAGAAAAGATCTTGATAGCTCTAGTTTTACCACCGCGTAAAAACTGAAATCATGTACCAGAAAAGGGTATTTTGTATGAAAAGATATAAATACTATTCGTCGCACCTTTCTCACATTTCACTGAACAAGGTCAGTTCTCGGTCCTTTACCACTATGACCAAAGTTTTCTTATCTTATACAGGATTGTTAATGGAAAAATTACAGTTCTTTGTGACATTCGTTGCTAAGGATCCCCACACCCAAGAGAAGCTAAAAGAGGTTGTTGTTAAATGAAAATCAACAAGCATTCAGCTAATATAATTACACTTTATAAATTGAAAAAAACAAACGCATAACTCTTTTCGGGCGATCTATTTACAAAAATAATCGTGATAAAAAACTCGTATGAAATCACCCCTCATAGGAATTATCAATGTCACAAGCAACGACTATCTGCTCATAGTCATGATTATAAATAAGATTCTAGTTTGGCTAAGTTTGATTGCATCCAGTAAATTATACCGGTATCAAAACGATGCCATACTTCTCTAGTCATACCTAAAATCGCTAGCCCACAACAAACTGGGTACTCGATAAAGGAAGAGTTAGTCCACATGATAATGGTCCATGTTAATGTTTATATGTACATTGTAGATGAAACCTGCCGCTGATAGCTCGTATCGTAGTAAATATTTTACTTTGAGCTGCACATTAGTAGGTGTTTCTGCTGGAACTTCACTCTGACAACATCGCCTTTATCAGTTCTGAAATGGAAGCACAAACAAGCCTGTTCTCTTATCATGAGATATGATGGTGGTTGATTACCTTCGAAACATGACATATAAAAAATCATGATCACTTAAAATTATGGTTGATATGCTACTCTAAAGTAGGTCAGCCCCTTAGTTTGGAATATAACTGTTTGCGCAATAATTATGATGAGAATCATATATATATGTATGCATATAAGAGCCCGGCCTATACAATCATATCACACCTTGTAATAAGATATGTCACATCCTCTTACCAGTCCCCTTTACTTGTGGCATGGTTTCAGTTGAAACCTTTTCTTTTTAAATGGACAATTGACGATAATGATGATAACAAAAATCTGCTCGCGTAATTCTTAAATCAGCACCTAAGAGTACAATACCTAGAGAAAACTGAGAACTATTCATACAACAATATCAACAATGTGTCGTATGCCTTTGTTTCCGACCTATACATACCGTTATATTTAAATTCTCCCTTTTCACCAATCTTGACGAATTTCATCATCTCGTCGACGTCTTCTTCCGTCAACTTCTCGCCGCGTGTCGTCATCAAACGCCGGAAGAGCATTGCGTTGATACTTCCGGTTCCGACGCGATCCCAGACGCTGAAGGCCTCTTCCTGTTCCTCCTCCGTGTCGCCGACCCGCGACACTTTGGTCAGAATGTTCATGAAGGTGTTAAAATCCACCAAGTCCATCTGCTCTGTATGTGTGAGGGACGGAGTCAAAGTACAAACAAATGAGATTAAAGATTTAACAATAGGTAGTATTATATCCATTTAGTTGACCACCAGAGTATTGTCAAATATTTGTGTTGTGCTCATTATTCAAATACATGCAAAGCTTAAAACGTCAAATCTGAATATGTTTGTTCTAATTTTTGGAGTGGAAATGAGTCATGGAACCTTCTGAGTTTAAGAACTGTGTTAAGATTAAGCAAAAGTTATAGTTATTTTTGTATTTTTGCACTTAGAGTGGATTAAAGAATTAATAAAATATTGGGTTGAAGGTATTGTGTTGTAATATCTTATGACTCTGACCATGGATCCAAACCTTTACTCTGTAAATTAGCTATAACTAACGTCCTATAGTTGCACATGATGAGAAATAGCGCATATTATATGAGAATAAAGTAATGCAAATTAGCTCAACAAAAACAGAGAATGCTTAGCTTGAATCAACATTCCTATACAAAAACACACCAGTCATAGGAGACAGTAGGCATGCACACACATACAGCAATTCACTTCTAAGCTGGTTATTTTTGTAAGGTAAACTATATTTCTATTCAGGCCATGCAATAGAGTATCCTATTCAGAGTAAGCCTATTAGTGCATTCGACGATGCTGCAGCAATTATCTCCATGCCAATGGCATCCATTTGTTTAGATTCAAAGCCATAGCAAAATGTCTTATTTGCCACAAACCTTTGTCAGCTATGCCTAGAATAGATGGTAACACAAATCATTGTAGTACAACTTGAACTTTTAAGAGTACTGAAATCATAATCGGGCAATTGCAGTTATCACAGGCAATTTGGAATTTATTTCGTATAACATTTCTTTAAATATTCTCGATGATTTTGTTTTGGAAATTATATATTATTCTTATTGTGGTAATTACTTTCATCACGAACGAACAAGTGCTATTATCATAACATTTTCCTCCGATTAATATTATGGAACAGATGTCAAAAGGTGAACTTCATTTTGTTGACAGCACTTTGTCCGGTAATCCGAAATTCCCGAACGACACGCAGAGATCAAACCTAGATTTTACACGACAGAACATGTGAACAGCATAACCTTACCAAAGCATCACTCTATGATACCATTGTATATGTAATGGATTCAACCGACCACCGAGGATCAATGAGCGTTAACGAGAATCAAATAAAAATACGCGGAACAATAGGACATTGGAATAGGATCACTTTAAAGACAAACATATCTAATTTTGTCAGTGATGGCTAGGTTAAATACTTATGACATCCATATATATATAATTCACTAACAAACAAGAAGCACAACATTTTCAGCAGATTCTAACATATCGCTGGATTTTATACAATTTTCATAATGCACGGTGATCTGTACGACCAAAATTAGAATATATAATTTCCGTAAGGCACGGTGCACTGTGCGACCAAAATTAAAATGGTTTCACCGAGATATGGATGTCATGAGCGCCTCTATTCTGTATCTTACATTTACTCAAGTGTATACATGCCCGTATCAAAATACATGTATAGTCTTTAGGTATAGAACATATTTTCTACTATGTACGGCAAAAACAGGATCCCTGTGGTGGAATGTTATTAGTTAATGATTATAGATAAACAAAGTGTGCAATTCTAAGAAAAGTATCTGTGTTGGGCAGCTGTATATGAAGCATATAGGATAGATTCTACGTCCATGTTCATTATAACATAATTGAATTCTATGGCTTTAATGTTTCTTCATGAGGTAAAGTCAGTAGAGTTTAGTTCGTTGTTTCCGTTTAGATATTCTACCCTTCCATCTGGCCCACGTTCACTAATGAGATTGCAGTCACCTGTCTTTTCTTTGCGGGAATACATTTGACCTGATCGCGACCGTTTGATTGCGATATTCTATTGGCAATATGAGCTAACGATTTAATTGTTATGAGTCACTTATAATGCATACTGGGATTTCGTTTAACTCCAACATACGAGTGTTCACTTTATGACTCACAGGTGTATTCATACCGGTACGCGTTTGGAGTCTGAGATACAGCGAGTGTTACCTGGTTTGGGTCCGTATTTCCTCATGAGGTCGACCAGCTCGTCCTCAGCCGGGTTGTAGCCCGCTCCTCGTAACGCGTTCATCACGTGTTGACCGTCTATACAGTCGTCCCCGTCATGGTCATACATAGAGAAGGACTCCTTTGCTCCTGGTGACACAATTTATTATCCGCCTATGATACATTATAAATGTATAGAGTCTAGAGATCGCTACCTAGGAGATTACCGATAGTCGTAATCTATAATCAATGTGGTTTGCATTACAGGTATATACCAAATAAAGAAAAAGCTCTATAAGTGAATAGTAGGTAAAAACATGTATGATTCTAGATGACAGGGCTATCTGAATCCTGTATGGTGTACATATGGTAGCCTCAGGAGCAATAACCTCTATTATTGTCCCCTATTGGCCGATGACCCCCACTTATCAACTCCCCTATGACTGAATGCTCCTTGGGACAAGTCGAAACACATGAGGTACATAGTGGTTTGT
Source organism: Alentia gelatinosa (assembly GCA_950022655.1). Classification (NCBI taxonomy): domain Eukaryota; kingdom Metazoa; phylum Annelida; class Polychaeta; order Phyllodocida; family Polynoidae; genus Alentia; species Alentia gelatinosa. The sequence continues at coordinate 45,840,197 of OX465587.1, read as the reverse complement.
ATCTACGTTAGTAACTAGTCAGAACATATATATTACGTATAATAACCCTGGTAATACATGCTGGTGTTACATGGATCATAGCACAGCATGGCACATCAGTACAAGCAGCTCTCTATGGCAGTGCACAGTATGAACATTTATCCTACCCCTAATATAAAATCCCATAGGCTTAACATTGGGTTTCCGTATGCCACGCTGACTGGCATACAGAGTTTTATATGCCACTAGTGGCATACAGCATTGTTATCACGTAATATTCCAAAATCGAGGAGATAGGGTAGGATAAATTCAAAACCTAATTCGTTTTAATCTTGGCCACCGCATTCCACTCCTGAAGTTTTGGCTCCGGACTTCACTCGGCTTCGCCTCATGAAGTCACTTTGCCAAACTCCAGTCGTGGAATACAGTGGCCAAGATTAAACCTCATCCAGTTTTACGATACTATGTTGGAGGGAGGAATGTATGGAAGGCAATCGTTCTATTCAGCCGTTACTTGCCTAATGTGATACTTTCAAGAGAATATCTATTAGGTCTCAAGCTACATTTATTGATAATATGATGGTATCAGAAACGATACCAACGCATACTTAAGATTTTCATAAGGCCAAAGAGCCTAAGTCTCTACATGATTATTAAATAAGTGAACTTGCAGTAAAATCCATATTCTAGGGATTGATGGCAAGGATTAGATTCATTTACCCTAATGTGTACTATATCATGATATATATAATTATATTCTTCATGCAAGCCGAATCAGTGGCATTATGTATTCACAGTAAATAAGGCTTACTTGCAACCAATTCCCTGCTGACAGCTGGCTGGTAAAAGTATGAATGTAAAAATAATGTAAATCTAGGTCATACATTATTTGTGCCATTTCAATACATACATAATCATTGATGTCTTTAGATACTCAAAATATTTAAAATATTCTCTGTGAGCTTACTTTACAATTATAGATCAGGCATTTAGTATACATGTGATGAAAACCCAGGTATGATAATTGAAAATGCTTGTGCTGTTCTTAATCGGCACTTGAAAAACTGATCTTACAATGCGTTTTACCACTTGGGGCTGTCATACAATGTTTCTTCATAATCATCATAGACTTATGCGATGTGGACTTTTGTTTGGCTAACTTATGCTCATGTGCTAAGGGTTGGTGTTGCATTGTCAATACCGGGTAGCCAGACTGATATTGCCAAGTCATCAATGCATTTGATAAGTGTATATTATACACTAATTAATACCAATATAATAGTTCGAGGATTTGATATTAATCAAGTTCTGATAAATGCAAGAAACGGATAATGCATATGCGGATGAAATTAATTCTATGTCAATGGTTGATCTGTATGTTAATGGTATTTGCTTTCCGTGACTTTTGTTCACCTTTGGGTAATACGTATAGGTTGTGTGGGATATAAGCTTCATTATGAATATACGCCAGTGGCGGTAAGTTAGATTCAGTTGCATGATAGGCCTACATATAGAAGGGTCAGCTATATTCAGAACTCTATGTCTGGGTAAACCAGTACAGAACATAATTTTCACTATGCATTAACGTGATTCTGAATAACAAACGAGGTATCCTTTATAATGGACTATGTTACACACTTCACCAATATAATCTTCTCAAAGCTCATCCTTCCTGAATAGAGGAAAAATTAGGCCTACACCCCTGGTCTATTTGCTTATCATTCACCTACCTCCTCATCCTTTGCACTGTTTTTCTTTGGAGAGTCTACAGGTTTCTTCTCCCATGGCATCCACGGACGCATGGTGTTGGAAGTGTCCTGCCTGGGAGGACCCTGCTCTATGCCCTCAGCCATATTCTCGGAACTTAAGGGCACTTCAGATGTACACAGCAGAAAGAATAAGACTCCGATGTGTATTATTCAATAAATACAATGTACTGATTCCCGCAGCTGATCCTAAGGATTCCCGTTTCCGGGATCGCGGTTGTGTGGTGGTTCCATGTGGTGTTTCATTTGTATATATGCACGAGCATTAAGATCTGATGTGGTACAACTAGTTTCTCCGGGACTTACTCTCTTTTTCCCAATAAGCCATAGATACAACCTCCAATGGCGTTCTTACACTCTCAACCCACGATGGCGTATTGGTAATCTGACCCACCTTGTGCTAACAGTTGTGCCATACAGGGGGTGGCAAAAGTTGGATTATTTATGAAAACAGCACCATACGTCACTGCTCAATTGATCATGATAATGACTCTGCCATACATTACAATATTCAATGACGTACATTAAATAAGAAATATCTTGAAAATAGAAAGCATCTCGCAAATATATAATTAACTCCCCCTCCCCTAATATGATATTTCGTAACAATTTCCCCACAGACTAAATGACAATCATAAGATAAGATTCAAAGCGTCAGCTATCAAGTCATGTTATTTAGTGATGTCTCCTGTTCTGTTAATACACTGCTCTAGGAGCCGATCTCAGAGCAATCTGAAAGAGGATAGTCAGCAAAGGTTTGTTCCCTTCTTAAACTAAATTCAGTTTAGCCCAAAACGTAGTCTTTTCTGTCTGCAAGAGCTTCAGAATTTCAGCTTTGAAAATTAAATGAATTCAAGTGTATTGTTTTAATGAATATTCTTTTAGGAGGGATTTCTTTTGACCCACTGTATCCGCCTCTTCACTGGTAAAACCTATACTCTATTGATCAGACGAACGACCGGTTAAAGTCAATCAATAAGTCATCAATATTTGACGTCGGAGTTCACCAATCACACCCATGATTGTTTTTAATTATTCATAGCATAATCATGCCTTTGGCTCTAACTACTTATACGCCGGTCTCTATCTGGCGGAAGTCCAACACTGAGAGGAGAATTTCGTGTGAAATGCCTACGATAACAAATAACATCTCTTTGTATCTGCAATAAGGCTATCATGTTCTAATTGTTTGAACGTCTTAGGCTGAATTTCATTCACCATCAAGGAGAAAGAATGTCAATTTATTGTCGTCCAGCATAACCACAAAAGAGTTTGATGAGGGCTGTTCTGATAGTTCTAAGTAGTTTTTTAAAGTATTCGTCTACTGCCTATGGCCTCACTCGGTATGGCCAGCAAGTAAGAATTACGTATTCTGAAGGAAATGTGGAAAGTATTGGGAATGTTTTGACGCAATGTAGCAGAATCAGGTGGTGATCTGAGTATACGTTAAATGTCCGTTGGCTTGTTAGTTGCTCAGTCTTTCGCAGGTCATGTGACTCTACTCATATTATAACGACATCATTTTTAAGAGAATATAAGATTATAATTTGCAGGCCATATGACTCGTTCAGAACCTTGAAATACCAGATGGAACAGTCCGTTGAATAATCCAGGATATGTCCTAGAAATGATCCTCGACCCGTCCTTGGGGAAATATAGTTGTACAATTTTTTCAATCCTACAGCCAGGATGAGTGAAGTACAGGATCAAGTTTCGGTGGACAAAAGGTTTTCATGACAAAATCCTGAAGGTGGGACTTTTCCTCCAAACTCATCCAAAGTTGTCCTCTAAAAAGGACAACTAGAAGGCTTTCCTAGATATAGCTAGTTCTCGAAATAGTATAAGGCCTAATTTTTACGGTAATCAGCAGTTATTCACCAAAACAGATGGTCTTAATCTAATCCGAAAGGCTGAGTCTCATTTTGAGGTTAGAAAAAACCCTCAGAGGATCTCGATGATTGTAGATTTATGCAACGATTATGACTGGATCGTGGGACATGTCCCAGACATATGGAGCCTCAGAATATAGCTCAACAATCTGTCTACATAGAGGGACTGGCCTGTCTGCTAGGACTTTTCGTGGACTTATCGTCCAGAGAAATTATCCGTGTCACAACTAGGACAATTTGTAGCAGGGATTTATTGTCCACCGAGGATCTTGTTTCTGAAACGACGTTTGGCAAGGATCATCCAAGACCTCCTACATCCTGAGTTAGATCTTATCCTCCAGCTCTATGATACATCCTGATTGTTAAACGGGGCCCAGGAACTCGTACGGCAAAATATGGAGCCCTGTTCCGTATGCATTGACTAAAACACTCGTTTTTACGCCAAAATACAGTAAAATTGTATCAATGTTGGCTATATAGTGAATATAGAGTGTCCTGACCATGCTATACAAGTTACAAAACTCAATGTCAATTAACGGTTTGCACGGAATTCGGCATCAATTCCCATCTAGTTTTGTAACTTGTACAACATGATCAGTACGTTCTACATAAATAATATAAAACACCTGGGGCGTTGTCAGATAAAGGCTTCAGTACACAGAGTTAAAAAAGCCTAGAATGGGGACAGCAGGTCACTGAATATTCAATCAATCGTCTTGGTAATTAGAAATTAGCATGAAGTGAAGCGACGATTCCATGCACTACTCACGTGCAAGAGATACCGAAACAAGACCACCAACATCTGCTGAAATGCCATGGTATTTCGATAACCCCAAATTTTTATTTATTCTTTTATTTATTGAACAAAATTTGCCAAGGGCGGCGGTCTTACATTTTGCTCCTGGTACACTCATAATGTTACATTCGTACATTCGTTTTCGAACACGACATAAAGACAACAAGCTAAAATGTACATAGTATAGATGAGGTGATGCGAGTAAAGTGATGATAAGTCCTATAAAACCGCAGGGTAGCACACAGAGGACATGTACATGCTAATTTAATATCTTTGCTTATTTTGGTATAAAGGGAAGAGCTCTCATTTTTCCTTTGAAAATTTCTTTAGTTTCGGAAGTTTTGAGGTCTTCAGATCGAGCATTCCACATACTCTGCCCTCTATATAGTGGGAATTTTTTTGCGTGCTCAGTCCTGACCTATGGAAGGTTTAACCTTGCTTTCCATGCCGATCTCAGTGCTCTAACATTACCAATCTGAACAGGGACTGGTGGGGTTGGGAGTTGTCTATACAATTTCCAAGCATATGTAAGAGTTAGCTCATCCCTACGTCGCTGGAGTGCGCTAGTCCCGGATATTGTATGCAGCTCTTCGCCAGTGTGCACCAGAGCCATATCGCGAAGACAAATTCTATGTCCTCAATTCTGCAACCTCTGTAGCTTAATTAACCATTTCATGGATGCACCTTCATATATCGTACAACTGTAATCAAACAAAGGTGCTACTGATTGATGATAAACTTGACACGCAACATCCCTAGAAAGCATATGCCTGATGCCGTTAAAGGTGAATAATCTTTGATTTACTCCTCGGATGAGTCCTCGCATATGCTTTTTGAAATATAAGGCACTATCTATTTCAATATCTAAGTATTGGTATGAATCTACTCATACTAATTCTGTATAATTCACATAAAGTTCTAGATCTTGTACAAGAGCCCTTTTGTTAGGTGGTACAAACCAGCAATATTTCGTTTTAGCTTTGTTAACCGTTTGTCTGTGCTCACAGCACCAACTAGTGAAGCTATCTAGACCTTGTTGTAGCTTAGCTCTAACACTTTCAGGGTTATTGTCAACAAAATACAAGACAAGATCATCAGCATAAAGTGCACAATTTAGACCTTGTAGATGGTTTACTACGTCATTCACATAAAAAATGAATAATAGCGGCCCGAGTACTGATCTCTGGGGCACACCAAATTCCACATCAGCCCAAGAGGAGAGACTTTTGCCAAAACGAGTATGTTCACACCTACCCTCTAAATATGAACGTAACAAATCAACATTGTTTTTTTTTGGCAAATTCAATTAATTAAGTTTATCCATAAGGATCCTGTGGTGCACACTGTCGAAGGCCTTCTTAAAATCTATGAACACTACTCCTGTTACTTTCTTTTGATCTCGTACGAAATACACATCATTCATAAATCTATACAAGGCAGCAATAGTGCCTTTACCCTTACGATAACCAAATTGTGAGTCAGGCAGTACTTTGTTCTCTTCCAGTAAACACGTTAAATATCGGTTGAAGAGCTTTTCACAAACTTTCCCGGGTATCGGAAGGAGAGAAATGGGCCTCCGATTTCCAGGCATATCCAGGTTGCCTTGCGTAGCGTACTTCCATGATTTAGAAAAATTCCCAGGGTCAAATTAGTTCTGATAAAGAGTTCTAAAGGGAGGTATCAAATGTGATACTATTAGGTATGTAACTTATTGTTTAGAATTAGGTACGGTTTTGGAATACTATCCAACATATTATATTCTCCTTTATAAAGGTGGTAAAGCTTGTAGCCATACACGAATAAACAACCAATTTTTACACCAGAGGGAAGGCAATACCGCCAACCTGTGAGAAGGACAGTGCAGCTCGGACCCTTACTATACTACTTATAGAAATTAATACAAATTTAAATTATCTTTAATATGCATTTAACACATCTGGTAACATGTCTTGTCACCATTGTGCCCCCCTGAATTTTGTCTTCAATTTTGTATTAAGTACATATATGCAGATAACATTATTATTAACGAATAAGGCATTACACTAATCAAGCAGGCCAATAACGCTTCTCTTTATTGAGCGCAGGAAAACATGCTCATATAGGTCATCTAGAGGTTAGAATGCTCACACAGGCTTCCAGCTTACTGCAGAGAATCTAACACTTCATTATCAATTTCCCAACTATAAAGGCCTGGTTAAATGAGCAGGGGTCCAGTATTAAGCCTTACCATACCCCCTGCCCAACTACTGACTTGGTTCCTAGAAATGGACATTTTTATTTCTAGGCTTTTTGAAGACAAAAGGATTCACTATGTCAAACCTTTCATGAAATGATAAACACTTAGTTATGTCTACTGGAACCTGCTACTAGAAAAGGAAAATATTAGATGATGATATTGCCTAATTAATGTGGTATTTACATTTCAAATCTGATGGGACACATCTAAATACACTATTTTCAGAGAGTCAGATCTGATGGGACACATATAAATACACTGCATTTAGACCCACTTTGTACAGACCTGACAAACCAGTTTTACTTCCTTCAACCCTGTCATCAAGCCTTGCACCTGAGACTTGACCATAGACTTGCTGAAACCCTTGATCATCGATTTTCATAAAGACAGAGAGCCTTTATCATCAGATAATGATGCAGATGATAACAGAGACAGAAGGGAGACTTACACAGGGACAGGTAGACAGACAAAGAGTCAGACATATACAGATAGGAACAGAGACAATGAGACAGAGATGCAGAAAGAGAGAGTTATATATATACAATATATAGACAGGGATAGGGCCAGGAAGACAGACAGAGAAGCTGACAGCTGGAGACAGAAAACAGAAATGAACAAAGAGAAATAGACATATTTACTAACAGACAGGGACAGATGAAGATTTAGGTCTAACACACTTGAGCTGAAGCCACTTTACAGTCATGCCAGAATAGCCCTCACCCCCTCCCCTCCCACAACCACTCCATCTACTTTATTGACCAAACTGCTACACTGAAGAGCCTGTTTTTTCTGGCTCACTGCTCTCCTACCACTTTACAATGGATGTACATTTTAAATCTGATGGGACACACCTAACTGTATAGCATTGGAACTTCCATATCTGAAGGGACAGACCATTCACTTTGCTCTTCAAAGGAACACAGACCCAGTAAGGAGGTATGGGGTTGGTGTAAGGGTAGGCATATGATTCTCTCAACCCAGTCACTCCATATTAGCACCTCTCCACCGCTCTAACACACATACTCCTTACCTTCATCCACTGACCAGGTTATTGAACCTGTTACACTCAGACCCATATGGGACTTGATTCAGAGACATTTTTAATGCATTAGGATGTATACACTGATTTTAATACCAGAAATTAGTTTAATTTAGTTTAATTAAGTTCATGACACTTGAGAACGACTATCAATTTAATTCTCTAGGTTAATTGAAACATTCTTGATACTTAATTTTCTATCAAATACAGATGGCTGAAACACATAATTTCTTATGATATTCTTTCACTTTTATTTCATGAAGTAATTTAGGTATATCACGCTCTTCCATTGTAAATGGAAATAACATTAGGTCCTAGTTTATGAATTGGAGCTAGTGAATACCACCCCACCACCCATATACTACTTACACATAGTACTGGCCCAAGTTCTCTTACCTAGTTTGGGCAGAGGATAGCATGGGGCCAGCGTATGAGGCGTTTTGATTTGCTTGCCTACATTTTCTCAAGGTAGTGTCCAGGTCATAGGCCTGGTAACTCCCCTCCCCTCCCAGCAGAGGGAGAGGACATGTGTACGGGCACTCGATAGTAGTACAGGGAAATTTGTGATTGTATCAGGTGATATAGTCACGAAGGAATGAGAGAGGTGCAAATGCCGAACGGACGCACGTGCCTGCGCAGTATGTGTTAAAACCGCGAGGGGGCAGGAGGGGCGCTCGTGATGCACGGGAGAAGGGGGCACCAGGGGGGAGCAATGACCACTCCTGACCAAAGGCCATGGGTATCCAATTATTGTGTCGTAAGCTAGAGGCATCAGGACGTCTATGCTGGATGACCCTGAAAAGGGGCTACTAACTCCCAAGTCAGCAACCCTTGAAAAAAAACCTCAAGTCATTTGTGGCGACTATAGTACATTCGTGAACGGCAGCATTGCTGAGTGACTCACCATAAGTAGGTCATGAACTCAATCATGTGGTAGCACCCATTCCACCATCTTGCTTCTGCTATGTGCAGCAGCGATGCGATTGACCATGCGTGTGTAGCCCTCAGGTATACAACCGGCAATGTAGACCTGAGGTATACTCTGAGGTCAGCCAATCAGCAGGCAGTGCGCCTTGCACCCGGCTGCATCACCTGCGCTGCTGTTATCTACACGCAAGAAAATAGTCCCTGGTTTATACTCAATTAATAACTAGCAGTATTGCAATATGTCATTGTAAATAATAAATTTCTGCCAATATCAATTCTGCAAACCCGGTGTTGTCTGCTGTTGATCTATCTGTATCCTATATGGATTCAGCATTTTCAGCTCTGTTACATGCTATTCCCGATTGTCGTTACCACTCGCTACGGTGTTGCTGTCAGTGTTATAAATCATCATCATCCTGACGGAGCCCAGACATCCCTATTTACAGGAAAACATACTATTCGGTAATTTTGTTGCTCATAAGACATATGGCTTGGAACATACAAATCAGAGCTGCAAGAAATAACTCTGTACGACAAATAATAGCTGTGTTATGGACAGTTGAAGTTTCATGTGGTTGCAATTCATTCTGTCAATTTTGTTCAGCTTATAATCTCATGTTTATGTCAAGATATATACACCAGTAAGATATCATTCAAAAGGGCTTGAAATCTCCTACTCGGAGTATTTGTATTTAACTCATTATCTGGCTCTAATCACTTGTAGACCTCAGATATACATCTAACCCGCTTGTAGACCTCAGGTATACATCCAACCCAATGTAGACCTCAGGTATACATCTAACCCCGTCTAGACCCCAGGTATACAACTATAACCACTTGGAGACCTCAGGTATACATCAAACCCCATGTAGACCTCAGGTATACATCTAACCACATGTAGACCTCAGGTATACATCCAACCCCATGTAGACCAAATTCTAAATTAGATGTATACCTGAGGTCTACATGGGGTTAGATGTATACCTGAGGTCTAGATGGGGTTTGATGTATACCTGGGGTCTAGATGGGGTTAGATGAATACCTGGTTTGGTTTGGTTTGGTTGATTTTACGTCCGGTCAGTTTAGAATTTGGTCTACATGGGGTTGGATGTATACCTGAGGTCTACATGTGGTTAGATGTATACCTGAGGTCTACATGGGGTTTGATGTATACCTGAGGTCTCCAAGTGGTTATAGTTGTATACCTTGGGTCTAGACGGGGTTAGATGTATACCTGAGGTCTACATGGGGTTAGATGTATACCTGAGGTCTAGATGGGGTTTGATGTATACCTGGGGTCTAGATGGGGTTAGATGAATACCTGGTTTGGTTTGGTTTGGTTGATTTTACGTCCAGTCAGTTAACCCCGTTTAGACCCCAGGTATACAACTATAACCACTTGGAGACCTCAGGTATACATCAAACCCCATGTAGACCTCAGGTATACATCTAACCACATGTAGACCTCAGGTATACATCCAACCCCATGTAGACCAAATTCTAAACTGACTGGACGTAAAATCAACCAAACCAAACCAAACCAGGTATACATCTAACCCCATCTAGACCCCAGGTATACATCAAACCCCATCTAGACCTCAGGTATACATCTAACCCCATGTAGACCTCAGGTATACTTGTAGCCACATGTAGACCTCAGGTATACATCTAACCCTATGTAGACCTCAGGTATACATGTATCCAACCACATGTAGACCTCAGGTATACATCCAACCCCATCTAGACCCCAGTTATACATCAAACCCCATCTAGACCCAGGTATACATCTAACCCCATGTAGAACTCAGGTATACATCTAAACAGATGTAGAACTCAGGTATACATCAAACCAAATGTAGGCATTAGATATATATCTAGCTCCATGTAGATGTCAGATAGTGTGGTGATCGCCGGAGGGGCGCCTCACCGGAGTAGCCGGAGGGGCGCCTCTGGGCCGCCGGAGTGGCCAGAGGTTCCGAGGGGTCCCGGAGGAGGTACGCGGAGCCACCTCTCGGGCCCACCAGGGGGGCCGCCCTGGTCCCGGAAGTGACGTAGGAGGGCCGCCCGTTGACTTGCTATATAAGTCTCCGGGTGACCCTCCGGCAGTCAGTCTAGTCTTGGACCGGGCTCGGAACACCTCCGGTGATCACCCGGGCAACCGCCCAGTGTTAACCAGTGTAGGAGGGGTACGTGGAGGGCTGATACGCCTCCCCCCTACGGAGACGGTTGTTCGACATTGCTAGTACTTGCCTAGGACTTACCTGTTACTTACCTGAGGGACGTTCAGGCTCTGGAGGACTTAGCCATTCACTTACCGTATACACCTTGTTGCCGAGTGAGGCTTGACCTGCTTAAGGAGAAATAAAGACTCTGTATTGTACTCCGGTGTACTCGTTGTTTTGTACTACAATATGCAGCTTACTTCATATAGTCCTGAGGTTCTGTGTGTTCTAGAATAGCTACTAGAAACATTATACTCTAAATTATCTTAAAAATGATTTAAATGAAAAAAGCCTTGGTGTAAAAAATGAAGAGTAAATAACATTGATATGTTAATGTCACAAATGCTATATCCATACAACAATGTTATGACAGTTATGACTTCTGGTATCTAGGTTCAATTCCTAGCCTGGTCTTCATATTGCTGGTGCAAAAGGGAACATCTTGGCCAGTGGTTCCACCAGGAGTCATAACTGGCATCTAATCCTCAGCAGAACTTCTCACAGTATTCTGAAATTGCATAATTTATTTCACATGTTGTTACTATCTGTTGTGAATAGTAAACTAAATGAGTGACTCCAAGGCTTCGTTCCATTACAAGCTTTATTGCAGATGGTGTTACAATGCGCTCTCTTACCAGACTGACTCGAGTATTCTGAGATTAGCGTTATATGCTGGCTCCGTGTCCGCCACGTGCGGGCAACCCATATTGATCTTAACCAAGGGGGATTACCTCACGCGGCGTGCCATGCAGCCAGCTTGATCCGTAAGGCCAAGGGATATTATCTGTATGTTTAACATACTGATATTTTGGATCATGACAATGTGTATCAAACCAGAATTCAGATGAAACTGTCAAAGAATGTACATTATAATTACACAAACATCTTGTAAAGTTCGTCTATATATATTAAAGTAATGCGCGAGTGTAGCTAAGGTAAGATTCACAGAGGAACTCAAGGAGTCGTGTGGTAGATTGTAGTACACAAGCAATAGACTGCCGAGGACAATCGGATCCTCTATTTTATTAAAAACAGAGAGAAGAGGGCGGTTCCTTGAGGGAGGGGCTTACGAGGGAGGCTGGCCTACACCTGAGGGAAGCCTAATTTCCGAGCTATCCAATTATCATCGAGGTGGGCCGCGGGTCCAAAGACCACGCGCCCGGGGCGGGCGAGTCCATTGAACCATCGGGTAGATACGCTAGGCTAGGTATACAGGTTGGAGTGGTGCCTTGATAGTGGCGCCGATATCTTTGCTTTGAACCTAGCGGGACGAGGATCGTAGATTAAATTACAAGGGGGGTGGGTTTAATAATCAGCGCAGGTTCTCGAGTGATATCGATAGCCTGGCTTTGACCGTTAGCGGCGGCCATCTTGTTTTGCGGTTAATTTCGGAATAGGAGATATAGCAGTAAAGAGAAATACATATTTATATTTAATAAATCATTTTATGAGTGTTCTTCTTGGGTAGAAATATCCACCGAATTATATTAAGATGACCTCAGATCTTCACAATCTGTTGTTGTTATTGATGTCATTATTATCTAATTGTTGATGATAAAAATTCACCATTGCTATTCTAGAACAAGGACACCAGTTAACTTTATTAACCACAACTCCAGCTATACTGATTAGATACACCTTGCATTCAGGCGACCACTCCGGCGTTCCGGATGGTATATGGGAGGCAGGTTGAGTGTAGGAGCCTTTTCTAGAGGTGGTCCGAGCCGTGGCTGAAGCCAGACTGACTCCCGGAGGGTCCCCCGGAGGTTTATATAGGAGGTTTCCAGGGACCCTCTGACGTCATTTCTGGGACCAAGACGCCACTTGGTGGGCTTGTGGGGCATTACAGAGCAAACCCTCCAGCTACCTTCAGTGCCCCCGGGGTACCTCCGGGAACCTCTGTTAACCATCCAGTAGTATTTACTACAATATTCATTATATATATTCTCCTTATATAACAATGGAGTGCACTAAGGTCATTTTCAGGTAACTTGACTGTATTCCTTCAACCTTTTAGTAAAGTCTACGATGTACCATCCAACAAAGTATTCGTTGTAACATCCCCGAGTATAAAAGACTCAGTTCTCTGTGTATTTGACATTATTACTGTATCACTGCCCTGAAAAAGGACTGACCGTCCAAAATGTTGGCTACATGCATACATACAGAAGCTTGAAGTGGGCGTCCTGAACTGTCATTCAGTTTGCCTGTGTCTACTTCATAGACCCTCTTCACACTGGCGCCATCTTGTAATGGCCGCCTTTGTAGATCAAACAAAAACGAGGCGAACCCTCTCCACTCAGTCCAGAGTATTGATAAAAACCTAGTGTTTTTCTAACTTGAAAGATGGAAATCGCTCTCACATAATAAATAATCGGCCGATTTTTATAAACAATACATTGTTAGAAACCTGAGACTTGGGCCTATATGTGGATATATATATAAAATACTTATGGTACGAAAAAGATTTCCAATCAGAGATTAAACATCGGGATAGTTTATGTAAAAAACACTAAAACATTTTACCTTCCTATTTTCACAGTGATTTAATGAAAAATCTGTCATGATGACCTTTAGAAATAAACATCCTATCTTATTAGGCAATTCAAGATGATTAAAATGATACCAATATTACCAGGTTGTGATAGATATTTCTGGACTATTTCGATATACTGAGATTTATTCAGTATAAGGAGTTACAGTCTGTTGATGCTAAAGGGCACCAACTAGCGCGGGAAGAGATCCTGGTCTCTTCACCTTTGAAAGGTTCCGAGGCAACCTTACCAACTTGTGAGGCTCCAGGCGTTCACTCAACTGAGAGGCACCGCGAGAAGTCCTGTCAACCCGCTGCAGACTCAGCCTTATATAATGACTGAGTTACGTAATGCGGGCGACCCCATACAGTAGTATTTGCATACACAGGTCCGCCGGCCTTACCGCACAGCAGGGATCAGCACTCGCGCCATCTAGCGTAAAGTGAAACAACGCTGCTCGACTACCCTGACCCCTACATGATGTATACTTGAGGTCTAGATGGGTTTAGATGCATACCTGAGGTCTACAAGTGGTTAGATGTATACCTGAGCTCTACATGGGGTTAGATGTATACCTGAGGTCTACATGGGGATAGATGTATACCAGAGGTCTACATGTGGTTGAATGTATACCTGAGGTCTACATGGGGCTAGATGTATACCTGAGGTCTACATGGGGTTAGATGTATACCTGAGGTCTACATGTGAGAACAGGTGAGAAACAATACAGTAAAACCTGCTTGTCTGATCACAGTGTGTCTGATCGTCTAAGCCCCAGTCTACCCACCTCAATCGCAGACCATAAACAAGGAATCAAGGTAATCTGGAGTCTGGAGTGGACATGGTATGAGAATTCTTGAAATAATTAGTCAAACATGATGTACACTGTGGGGCCACAAGGTGATCTGCCCACTTTTCAACCAGCATTATAAATTAACCATGGGATGGAATTGAACCATCATACAGTGATATATCATGTGCTTTTATGGTAATAAATGTAGATATACAGTAGATTTTCCTTACAACAACATGGGGTTAGAAGTATACCTGAGGTCTACATGTCACTTGAGGTCTAGATGGGGTTAGATGTATAGCTTGGTCCGTACTCCACCAAGTTTGACTGCAGAGTAATTCACGAAGCGAAGCTGAGTGAATTACTGTGTGGTCCAACAAGGTGGAGTGCAGACCAAGTTATTTTCATCAAGTGGGTTTCTGATTTTATCTCACCCCGTATAACACTATAAAATTTACTGATGAAATGAATCACCAAATTAGCCATTGAGTATTGGGTACACGAACCTCATGTCCATGGAGTATGAGTTCCTAATTACTCATGAGGACAACATGTGGAGAGAATTGAATTTTTTTTTTTTTTTTAAAGACTCATGGGTCTTAGAACAATGCCGAAAGGCATAAAGTTAATACAGCCAAGTGGCATAGTCTGAAATTGAACAGTCATTGAATAGTCAGTGGGTAGAGAATATAATGGCCAGGGCATAAAAACAGTATTCTTGAGTCGTAACACTGTCTTTGTGGTGACGGTGGGCGGGTTGAAACCACATTGAAGCTTCCCACAAGTCTTCTGAAGCGCCCTCTAGGGTCGTTGCGAGGTCGAGTAAGGGCGCCCTCTTGCATTGTTGGCGTTAACCATTGTAGTATGTGCCATCTATCCTTAGACTCTGAAAAATAGTACATTTTCACAAGAAGTGGAAAAAGGGGGCATGGCCCGATGATTGTTCTCTGCGATTATCTACAATTCTCAAATTATCCTCAATGTTAAGCCTATGGAGAAAAATACCTGGGTGAGAAAATGTGTATTATAGACTAGCTACTTAATACACTATATTCTAAATTATGTCCCCCAATAATTTAGATGAAAAACGACTTTGAGGTTAAAAAGTAGAGCAAATAACATTGATATGTGAATGTCACAAATGCCAGATCTGTAAAATCATATTATGATGGTTATGGCTCCTGGTAGCTAGGTTCGATTCCTAGCCTGGTCTTCATATTGCTGGTGCGAAAGGGAACATCTTGGCCAGTGGTTCCGCCAGGAGTCATAACTTGCATCTAATCCTCAGCATAATTTCTCACAGTATTCTGTAATTGCATACTTTATTTCACATATGTATCAAACCAGACTTTTTATAAAACTGACAAAGGATGTACATTATCTGGGTCAATCAATTAATTCTCAAAATAAATAGTGAAACATGATTTACACTGCGGGGCCACGCGGTGATCTGCCCACTTTGCAACCAGCATTATAGATTAACCGCGGGATGGAATTGAACCATCGTACAGTGATATATCATGAGCTTTTATAATATGGTAATATTGTAGTACAAAACAATGATTACACTAGAGTACAATTACTGGGTCTTTATTACGCCACAAACAGTTAAGCTTCAGGCGGCATACGTGGGTAGTCAAAGGTGAGCCGTCAGTCAAGCAACGCGTGCAAGAGGTAAGTAACATATGATACAGGTAAATAACCTCAACGTACCCCGGGTCCTCGACGGGCGCTCTATGCAAGTATATCACTCCAACCTTCGTAAGTTACACACAAGTAACAAGGTACTGGGCGGTTGGTTTAGATGCATATATGAGGTCTACATTGGTTTAGATGTATACCTGAGGTCTACATGTCATTAGATGTATACTTGAGGTCTACATGGGGTTGGATGTATACCTGAGGTCTACATGGGGGCAGGACGTATACTTGAGGTGTACAGCAGGTTGGCTGTATATCTCAGGTCTATATGTGGTTAGATGTATACCATAGGTCTGCATGGAGTTAAATGTATACCCAAGGTCTACATAGGGTTAGATGTAAACTGGAGGTCCGCAGGTAGATTATTGATTATTCAATTATTGGCATGTATACCTGAGGTCTGCAGATAAATGGTTAGATGTATTTCTAAGGTCTGCGCAGGGTTGGATGTATACTTGAGGTCTGCATGTGGTTAGATGTATACCCATGGTGCATATGGTTAGATTCATATTATGTCTTAGGTCTGTATGTGGTACAATGTGTACATCGTCTACATGGGGTTGGATGTAGACCTGAAGTCTACATGGGGTTGGATGCAGACCTGAGGTCTACATGGGGTTGGAAGTAGACCTGAGGTCTACATGGGGTTGGATGTAGACCTGAGGTCTACATGCGGTTGTCACATGGTTCATAGCAAGTAGGAGAACAGCCAGAGAACAGCGCCTCCCAAAAGCAAAGTGTATCCTCCAAATTATGAAGCATATCATCCAAACCATGCATATAATATTATGTGAAGTCTTTTGAAAATCTTTTAGCTATCACTATTTTTTTATCCTGAGTGTTTATGTCAATTATTTGCCACGGTAGACCATGATATGTTATTATGTATGGTTCAAAAAATTATTTTGGTATAATTACACTGTTTTACAGGATATCTTAAGGGCAGGTAGGTTTTTATTGCTTTTAAGGGAAGCGCCAAACAGTGTTGTTCTTTTTTCGTTTTTTAAAATTTCCAGTATGGAACATCTAGAGCATCTAAGAACTAGTAAGTTGTCACAGTGATATTTGTAATTTGAATTTGAACAATAGGCAGCAGGCAGCTGTATCATTAGCAGCGTGATTATGCCTATAGGCTAGATCTATACTATTATAGTATTAATAACAGTTGGCCAAAACATTTCTAAATAGAAAGGCTACAGGGAAGCAACTTCATATTAAATCAGATGCAGGGCACTGACCGACGGAAGCAGGATAATTATTGTCTGTATATTATTTTGCAGTCGATCACAGCAGGAAAAAGGGGCCAGCAGGAGGGCACCAGTGAAGCAGGTAGAATCCTTTGCAGCCGTTTGCATGCTCCCGTTTGATCAAATTTAAAAATGGCGCTTGTTGACAAACGGATAGGGCGCAAGAAACCCTTGAAAGTAGTCCGAAGCACTGATTGGCTGGAACGTTGTATACCTGAGGGCTACTCACGCATGGTCAATCGTACCGCTCCCTATGTGCACATGTATCTGTAACTGTTAGACCTCTCTATAAAGAATCTTATACCATCAAATCTCACTTGAATCATTTAATGGTGGCAGCAGTGGGATAGAGAGTCTGCAGAGAAGATAAGGAAGCCCTGGGTGAGATCCTTTCAATCAGTAAATGAAAAATGGGTGCAGCAGAAGTACACAGACTGGCCCAAAACTAGAAACTACTGACATTCCATAAACTCTGACCATAGCTGAGGGTAGATAACCTCACTAAAAACCTGTGCATCAGCTTAGGGGCATATATAGTGGTATCTAAACTATCTTCAGTGACAGTCCAGCACAGTGTGTGAAATAAACACCGCAAACAAGGAGTCAGTAGGCATAGGAAAAAAGTGACCATGGCTACATTAGAGGGATCACTAACACCAAAAATAAACTGGGCAGACACTGACCAAGCCGGTGCAGTGAGCATGTTTAAACAGCAATGTAATTGTATTTCTCCGTAAAAGATATCAAAAAGGAGAAGCAAGTTGACCATATACTACTGTTTAGTGGGGAAACTGGCATTAAGAAGTATAACTCGTGGAGGTTATCGGACGCCCAAAAGAAGGATCCCGAAGTAGTATGGGAAAGATTCCTGGGACAAGTAGATACAAAGGAAAATTGGAGAGTAGCGAGGCTATACTTACAAAAGTACAAACAAGAGGAAAGAGAAAATATAGACGACTATGTGGCTAGACTCAAACTACAGGCGATTAAGTGCAAATTCGCAGATAACGAGTATGACGAATGAGTAATCGAGCAGATTATCAGCGGCACCCGATATTCTGAACTACAGAAAAAGCTACTGAGCAAAGACAAACTGACACTGGAGGAGGCGATCAATTTAGCACATACCGAAGAAACGTCAGTTGTACACATGGCACAGCTGGCAACAGTACAGACTGCACCGGTTACCGTAAATGCCGTAAACCGCAAGACTGGCAAGCCATGTTGGTTTTGTGGACGCTATCATGCACACAGACGTGAGGCATGCCCAGCATATGGCGACACATGTGTGAAGTGTAAAGAGAAGAACCACTGGAAGGTTATGTGCCCACAAAATCAAGACAACGATGCACGACGCAGTGACAGCGTGAAAGGCAAATACAAGGGCCCACCTAACCAGAAGAAAACAGCATACAAAGGTCGGCCATACAAAAAGAGACGCACGGTTCACATCGTGAATAAGGATAACCAGGAGTCAGACGAGGATGAAGAATACTATGCCCAACACGATGAAGACGTCAGTGATCAGTTCGAACATATAACTCTGAACATGCTCAGCTTAGCGAATATTAACAGACCTGCAAAAAGCGGCGAAGATCGCGACGAGGCTTACGCGGTTATACAAGCAAAGCGTGACAGCAGAATGATAGCAGATATACACATGAAGGTCGACACAGGCGCTCAAGGCAACACACTACCACTGCGGATGTTCCGAGAACTGTATCCCTACAAAATAGATGGTGCTGGAAAACCGAAACCAGGTGTTGGTAAGGACAAAAACACCACCCTTACAGCATATGGTGGGAGAACCCTCCGCCATTTTGGGGCAGTGACCCTCCCGTGCCGATACACAGGAAAAGACTGGGAGCCAACCGAGTTCTACATAACAGATGTGAATGGACCGGCAATACTTGGTATGCCAAGCTCACTGAAATTCCAACTAGTGACACTCCACTGCGAAGTGAAAGTAAACGAGACGCCAAAAGTCAACTCAGTACGAGATCTACAGAAGATGTATCCCAAACAGTTTGATAGGATTGGCGAGTTTCCCGGGACATACCGGATCGTGTTGAAAGAAAACGCCCAGCCGATCATACATGCACCAAGAAAGTGCTCGATACATTTAAAAGATGAACTCCAGTCCGAGCTAAACAAGATGGAAGAAGACAGGGTCATCCGAAAGGTCGATGAACCTACAGACTGGGTAAGCAGTCTGGTCATGTCCCGGAAGTCAAATGGGAAGCTAAGAATTTGCCTGGATCCGAAGGATCTCAACAAGGCCTTCAGGAGATGTCACCATAAAACCCCGACCCTAGACGAAATAACACACAAATTCAGCAGGGCTCAATTCTTCAGCAAATTAGATGCAAAAAACGGGTACTGGTCAGTTAAACTAGATGCTGAGTCATCTCTCCTCACAACCTTCAACAGTCCATTTGGGCGATACTGCTTCCTGCGGATGCCATTCGGGCTTGTCATGAGCCAAGACGTGTTCCAGCAGCGGATGGACCAGTTCCTGGAAAGAAGTCCGGGGACTGTGGGGATAGCAGACGACATAGTAGTATATGGCAAGACCGAAAAGGAGCATGACGAAAATCTCCAGAATGTGATGATGAAAGCTGTAGAATATGGACTGGTGCTCAACAGTGAAAAATGTGCCATCAAAACGCCACGCATAGAGTTCTTCGGTATGGTATATATGTCCCCATTCATACCAGACCTAGCAGAGAATACAGCTGACCTGAGGGCCCTGCTGAAAGAAGATACAGACTATATATGGACGCAATCACACAAAAAGGCATTCGACAAAGTGAAAGCACTGATATGCAGTGAGACAACCTTAACTTACTTCGACCGAGACAAGGAGACAACCATCCAAGTTGACGCGTCAGGAAGGGGGTTAGGAGCAGTGCTCACGCAGAATGGAAAACCAATTGCGTTTGCATCGAAGTCGCTGACAGACACTGAAAAAAGATATGCGAACATAAAGCGCGAGCTACTAGCCGTTGTGTTTGGCTGTGAGCGGTTTCACACATACGTCTATGGCAAGCCCTTCACAGTGGAAAGTGATCACAAACCACTGGAAAGGATCCAACACAAAGCCCTCACTGCAGCACCTCCAAGACTCCAGAGGATGCTAATGCGGCTGCAACCATATGACATGACCATCAAATACCGCCCAGGCAAGGAAATGGTGGTTGCGGATGGGCTATCGCGTGGCTCGAGCAGAAACAAAGACCAGATAGACCTGGATGTCCAGCTGAACATCGTTAGTATCACTGAGGAGCGGTTGAACAACATACGCGAGGAAACATCAAAGGACCACATCCTGTGTGAACTGAAGGAGGTAGTAGTACATGGCTGGCCTTATAATATCAAGGAGCTTCCAAATGAACTCAGACAATACTGGTCATTCCGTGATGAGCTGGCCATTGAGGATGGACTCATTCTAAAAGGTGAGCAGGTGATGATCTCCAAAACAGTGCAAGAGAATATCCTAACAAAACTCCACATGGGTCACCAGGGCATTGAAAAACCAAACTCAAAGCCAAGGACTGTGTTGAACATCAACAAAGACATTGAGCAATTGGTGAGGAGCTGCATTGCATGCCAAGAGCACCAGAAATCACTCCCACATGAGACCTTGAAACAACCCGAGCTGCCTACAAGACCGTGGCAGGCCCTGGGCACAGACCTGTTCCAGCTGGAGGGAGAACCGTACCTGATTGTAGCTGACTACTATAGTAAGTTCCCCATCATCCGCAAGATGCCACAACTATGTACCAGCCAAGCAGTTGTTCATGCGACCATGGAGATTTTCTCAGAATATGGAGTTTCAGCAAAAGTGATTAGCGATAATGGAGGACACTATGACTCTGTCCACTACAGGAATTTTGCGAGAACCTGGGGTTTTGAACATGTCACATCGTCACCTCACTATCCCCAGTCAAACGGATTCGTAGAACGGACCATTCAAACAGTAAAAAACACTCTAAAAAAGGCAAAGACAACCGGATGGAACAGTCACATGGCGCTCTTGTGCCTGCGCACGACCCCAGTGGATAGTGTAATAGCGAGTCCTGCTGAGCTTCTCTACAAGCGTAAAATCCAAGGAAACATACCAGTTCAGATCAGGAACACCATAGACCAGAAAGACCAGGTCCTAATCAGAATGGAGGAGCGACAGGAGACTCAGAAGGGAGACCACGACAAGCGGGCAAGAGACCTGGCACCACTCAACCCGGGACAGACTGTTCGGGTGCAGGATCACAGATCTGGTCTGTGGGCCCCCGCCAAGGTGTTGAACAAGTGTCCTGAGCCAAGGTCATACATGATCCAAACACCACAGGGTGGGACTCTTCGCAGGAACCGTAGACACCTTCTGGATGTCCCGACACCAGCCAAGAACACAGGACAGGATAGCCCCGGACCTGAAACTAGGCCTGTTATGCCTGGCACACCAAAACATCGTGCCACAACTAGGTCTGATATGCCCAACACGACAACTCCAACACTGGAAGTGGCCCCCCACACTACTCGCTCAGGAAGAGTGGTGGTCGCACCATCTAGGATGGATATGTGAAGAGATGTGCCGTGTGAAAACTTGAAAACATTGACTTGTTGCATGAAAGTGATCAACATTGACATGTCATTCCATTCCAGGAAACCATACTACCTATATGCTTATTGAGTAAACTAAAGTTAGAAAAATGCAGGTACTGGACTCATGGACAAAAAACCACAGAAGATAAAGTCTCATTGAAAGACTATACATTGACAATGCTGTAGAAGGGGGATGTAGTACATTCGTGAACGGCAGCATTGCTGAGTGACTCACCATAAGTATGTCATGAACTCAATCATGTGGTAGCACCCATTCCACCATCTTGGTTCTGCTATGTGCACATGTACCTGTAACTGTTAGACCTCTCTATAAAGAATCTTATACCATCAAATCTCACTTGAATCATTTAAGCGACAACACCCCCCACCCTCACACACACACACACACACTCCTCCCCCTGGACTATAATGAATGAGTTTACAAGGAAATCAGAAACTATGATACCTGTCCCTTTGTGAGTAGGACTGAGACTATAGGGTATGAACCCTCTCATATGCCCTACTGATGTTATACCAAATATATTTTTCGAGTGTATTGTGGGATTGAAATGAGCTGGTACCTGACAAATACTAGTGTGGTTTTTACAATGGTTCCCTGCTAGAGGGCGCGACGAAATCTGTTGATTTTTTAGAAAAACGTTCAACATAAAAATAATTTATCTTTTGAAAGGTTGCCGGTACTTTATTGTTTATTGTCGTTTAAGTAAAGTGTATATAAGTCATTTTTGCAATCTCGCAAGGAAGAGGGGGTATGCTGGTTTCTCCTGCTGCTGTGAATAACCAGGGAACCAGCGCAGATAGGTCAACCAATGAGTCAGTCTCAAAAGGACGTACTAGCCTACCGAGACGTAAAACTACACAAACAAACGATCAACCAGCGCAAGTTCAACGACCCCTCAAATCGTGCGATACCTGTCCCCTTCTTCGTTTAGTTTTAGTCTAGCCTTCGTCTAGGGTTAGATATGCATTGAAAGTGGTATGTATGGCAACTACAAAATGGTTTAAGGGATTTTCATCAATGCTTTATCTATTGGATGCTTGTCAGGTACAATCTACCAAAGCTGAATAACCCTGACCCTACTACCGAAAGACTAAGGAAAGTCAGCACTCTCTGTGAGAACCCAGGTATGCCACACTCTCTCTCCCTGTGCTGAGGAGTACGTGTGATCTGCCAGCCTAGCTGTGACCTTGACTAAATACACAGTCAGGTTGCTTAACAAAGGGAGACCCTGTAGCACCTGCATGCACAGGTTTCAGGCACAACACATCCTCTACCAAGAAAGAGGCAAACCCCCACCTGATCTCCGGTCTGAAAAGGCCTAACATGTATACTGAGTCCAGTAGTATATAGGATTTCAATAATGCTTGCCTACAGATTATGCATGTTAGACTGCTCAACAGTTTTGCATCGGATACCTGCTGCAGAATAATGCCTGTAGTAGTGTCAGCATTTGCCATTTCATCAAAAAATCTTAATTAAATAATATCCCTATGTTGTGTGGAAGTTTCATCTTTATCTATCAACTATTTCCCAAATCATTAGATACACACAATGATTTCATATTTCTCGGAAAATGATGTCTCAAGGCATCACCCAATGCAAAATGGGTCAAATGCACTCATGACTTACATGTCTGTGCATGAATATACTCAGCACTGTGATGTGCTAGTGCTTCAATGCCCCCATTTCCCGCTCATGGGAGCACAGAGGAAAGGGATCACCAGAACATTTCCCAATTGAAAAACTATTTTCTTTGGCAAACATTACAATAAAATCTAGTATCCTACTGTTCATTGAGTGTTCTATGTCTCATATTGTTCTAAATAACACTAGCTCACATATATGAAGGATGATAATACCAAAATACTAGACAAACCTGCCTTTATTCATAGATTGCTTACCGACAGGCAGATGTTAGAGAGGGCTAGAATATCCAAAGTTCACCTCCAACTGTGTCAGGTTGAACTTTGTCAAAAGTTACCTTCTAGGGGCAGAGGTCTGCTAGGGTGGACCACAATTATCAATCCCTTCACCCTCTTGGTCGCCTCGCCTCCTCGTGGTGCAGACCGGATATGCTTGCACACAAGCATAACAAAAGCGACTGGGATAGGGAGTTAACTCTGTGGTAAAGAGCACTGAACTTGTAATACCAAAGTTGTCAGACTTTGATGATTCGGATCCCTTTGCAGCCACTTTTCTCCTTCACCCCCATCAGTGGTAGATTTACTGCTATATCAAAGACCAATCCCTCTCATACCATGTCTATGTGGTGTGGAAAGTAATAGAACTCGCACCTCGGTAAATGTGTAGGGGTAAGGTTTCTACCTAAATTCATTTCATAGATTCAATCACCACCCTTGTGGTGTAAAAGAACCTTGAGAAAGTCTGGTGAGAACCTGCAATGGTTAACTGGAGGTTAAGTCAAACCAACAAACAAACAAACAAACCAAACTAGGGCCCAACCACCCAACATTATCCATGCATCCAGTCACTTGGAAAAGGTTTTCTCATAAGATCATGATTGCCTTTGAAGCTTAAATAAAATATGACCCTATTTGATAACTCTTGAGGAAGTCGGCAGAGAAAAATGTATAACACTCTTCAGCTTATCAATAGATAGGAAGGAACAAGCTCTAATTTCCCATGGCTCAATATGGGTCACTCCCTAGTCACCTGAAATAATGTAGCCATGATGAAATATTTTATTTACAATGATTTCTGCAGAATAGACTCAGTTTCTGTCAGGAATTGTACCATCAGGTTATTCTTAATTTTTTTCCAACAATCTTTATTTCACATTTTCTAGGGGGAGGTTCTTTCGTTGAATACCATTGTTCACAAACTGAATAAGACAAAATTAAATGTTACATGCACTGTCATACCTATTCCAAAACATGTTTAATGGCCTCAAATCCTGGAGAGTGCATGTGGCCTGATTGTATAGCAACTATGGACTCTGCAAAGGTATGTACTTTGGGACATGATGATGAAGCATAGTTCCCAAACTGCATTTGCAGCCTAGCAGAACATGTATGTTCCTGATACTATTGACCAAATATTGCATTTCTAAACATATTTACTAAATGAAAGCATTGATATACAAAGCACTGAAACTGCAGCTGAGAATTACAGTGATCAAAGAAACAAGAGAACTTCAATAAGAACTCTACCATTGTTAACACAATGAAGGCTTCAGTGGTCTGGTAAGACATAAACATCATCCTTTCAATATAGTCTAGGTTGGACTTCAGGCTCTTTATGGAAAATCGGTATAGATTTTCTTTTCAGGTGCTTTAGAATTTGGAATTAGA
The DNA here is from genome assembly GCA_950022655.1 of Alentia gelatinosa. Lineage (NCBI taxonomy): Eukaryota > Metazoa > Annelida > Polychaeta > Phyllodocida > Polynoidae > Alentia > Alentia gelatinosa. The sequence goes on along the minus strand of OX465587.1, from coordinate 45,815,133 downwards.
TTTGCATTGATAAGGACATATCCAATCATCATTTACTGAATACTTTGTCATTCTGTGAATTGTTCCTCTACAGTTTGTTCCTGGTGCTTTCCTTTTTGTCAACAATTCTACATTAAAGTGAAGCCATGTGTAAGTACAACACATGTAGTGGATGTTCAGCGCAAAGTTTGAATGCAGTTTGCTGGTAAATATATCATTCTCTCTTATAGCATGGCTATTCTTTTTGACTCTTAATGGAAAATTGATCCTTTAAGGCATCATCTGGCCCTGGGCAAATGGTCCATCAAAACATTGTGTATTTTTCTGAGATTTATAAAATAGTTTCAAGAAGGAAATGATGGATTGATAAAGATGAAATTATACGAGAATGTAGGTATAAGGTCACATTTAACCAAGACCCCCAGGTGAAACAGAAAATGATATCAGTGATCCTATATATCATATCATGTGATGCTGCAGTTCAATTATTAGTTCAGATAACAATGTGCCTGTCCCCTATTGGTATAGACTGACACTAGGACTGACCTTTCTGCATGTCATCCTCTTGCAGGCACCAGTCCCTCTGGGGTTAGATTTCACATTTATAATGCATAAGTTTGGGCAAGAAGAAGTTCAGTTCAATTCAAACCAATTCATATATTTCGACTAGAGTGACAATGACCTCTGTCTACCCTTTCCTGAATAGAAAGGAAATATCTGTATTTAGTGAACAAAGAAAAGTTGACATCCAGTTATTCATTTATTATTTTTGTTATTTCTTACATTCATAGCTTTCAATAAGGCATGTGCTGTTCGAAGAAATGGAGTGCTCATGAAGAAGAATGCCCTCATGTAAAGAGAAGTGCCGTTGTTTTCATCACACCACGCTAAGATGAATTGCTTAAACTGAAGATTGCTCTCACGGCTTGACCTGGACAGAAACACATAGGACAAAGGTCACTGGACCACCCTAAATAATTCATCTTGAAATAAAGGCATTCATGCATGCATACACCATGTTACTGTACTTGATTGGTATACATGTATTTGCCCCCAGTGATGAGCTTCATAAATGTCGCATGGATGGAACCTACTGGCGGCAGGGTCTCTAAATGACCAATTGAAATCTCTAGACCTTAATCAAGTACATCCCTAGGCTAATTAATTATTGATGGAACCTACCATTCTGGTGTCCCATTGATGAAGAAGTGGGTGATATCATCACTGATATCAGTGAGGTCGAGAAATCTACCTGAACAAATATCAATATAGGTTTTTTTTCTTTTAGGGTAATGGCCAATTGGGATTAAAATTTCATTATTGGATGGATTTAGAACTTAGTACAGTAGGCATTATTATTACATACTTATGCACTAACTCAGTGTAAATACGTACTGCTCCTAGGGGTACAGTTATCGTACACAGATTGCACTGTACGCCGTGAAACGATGTACTGGTGCCTTTGGGTTCCTACAGATTGCACGCTTTGAGTGACAAAATGCACGCTTTGAGCCCTACCTGCATGCTTTGAGCTACAGATCGCACCCTTTGAAAAAATAACGCAATCTGATTGGTCGAGAGGCCGACAACACAGGTATAGGCGCAAGATTTAAAAATGGCGTATCCCTTCACTTCGCGAGTTCTGTGGCATAGTACAGTATCCACGGAGCAAGGTACATTTATCAAACATCGAGGTAGAAAACGAGTTAAATGCGTTAAATTCTAAAGCCCGGAACACCGCAGTTGTCCACTTCTGGCATGTCTGCTAGTGTATGCATCGTCTTTGCGAGTTGTAAAAAGTGACTTCGACGTCATATTACGGTCAGTTTTACCTACTTAAGACCGAATTAAGGTATGTAACAAGAGCTAAATGTGCATTATCAAATAGAAATATTGGCCTTTAAAGACCAAATGAGCAGGTGGACACCTTTAAAACTAAATACAGTGCAAAGGTCTGCCAGTAATTAATAACTATGATAACAAGGAAGCCCCCCTGGAGGGAGGGAGGGAGGGAGGGAGGGAGGGAGGGAGGGAGGGAGGGAGGGAGGGAGGGAATCCATGAATAGGGTAGGACCTGCATTGATTGGCTATTTAAAGGCCTATTCCTCTGTGAACATAGTACTTCATGGATCAGTGCACACATGTTTAGCTACCTGTAGGGGATTGTATTGGCAATCCCCTACAATGCTTAAATACAAAACGAATTGCCTCATAGATGAGTGCACACAGACCTGTCTGCATGCTGCCTGCCCATGTGGTCCAAGAAAAACCTTGTTCTTATATACACCAATAAAGTAGGTCAAGCTGAATGAAATATCTTCTCATACACCTTCTGCCTCCCCCCCCCCCCCCCATTATGAGATTTGGCAAAAATACATGAATAGCACAACAAATATACATTTCACCTTGATAATGACACTTTCTAGGGTGTAAGCAACTGTCAGAGCCACATATGGAGATGGTAAATGTTACACGAATGCTGAATGTAAATCAATATTGAGTAAACATGTGTTTGGGTATGCACATTTCACCATAAACCCCCCCCCCCCCCCACTCTCAACAAATACCTGAATATCTCCGTAAATATAGTATCTACCTGGAAAATTCCACTTCCAAGCACCTACTGTTTTTTATTCTCTTTCTTTGAACTAGTTTTACAGGTAGAAATATGTCCATAAAGGAGTTCTTAAAAATGGATCTGTGACTCAAAAGGTCCCCCCCAAACTTAAATCTCTTATTTCTAAAAATCAATGTCAAAATACTAAATACTAAAACTGTAATATATTGTATGGTCATAAAACCTTCTGTCCAAAACAGAAAACATATTCCTATCTCTACTTAGTGAGCTATAAAAAGCAAAAATGTGGTCAGGTCACTTAGTGACTTTACAAGCAGTTGTACTACAGTAGGCTATAGCCATAACCTAAAGACCAACCGTCCACCTGCTAATAATATGAAACCATAGTGATGGTGCCAATACGGGGTAGATTTACTCGTTGTTTCAGAGAAATTCGTTCTGAACGAGACGGTTACGGCGAGTTCAGAACGAATTTCTCCGAAACAACTCATAAAATCTACCCCGTATTGTCACCATAACCACGGTTTCACATAGTACGGATTTCAAAGCCCATATATTTCTACATCTAAAATCTTTGAGTTCACATAATAATAAAAACAGTACAGGATTTCACGAGATAAACCAGAGACATATATAGTATCACAACTTTGTCCTCCTTAAGATGTCTTAATTGTCGTTATATTATAAACGTATGGTGTTACTGATGATATATCAAAACACATTGAAATAAAGCATCAAGTAAATCCCAGGGATGAAAGTCGGGACTGATGAAAAAGTCGGAAACGGAGAAAAAAAAAATTTAAAAAAATGGGGCGTATTCGGGGGGGGGGGGGGGGGGGGTGCCCCCCGCCCCGTGCCGACAAACAAAATTTCGGCACTTGACGGAACTCTGACGGCAGTGTCAACGGCCCTTGGCGCGTTTAACTGCCGCCAAAGTACTGACTGGAGGTTTATACGCCGTCGATGATAGCCTGCTGTCAGAATTTCTTGGAATTCAATTTCATTTTATGATTTTCATACTCTGTTAATGACCATATTTCAAGATGCAGAAATTTCTGATTTCCGTCAATTGTCGGCAAACTTGCATCCCTGAAATCCATATGTAAAACCAAATCTATATTACCAAATAAGTATTTTTAATCATAAAAATCACAAGACCTGAGTGACAGTAGGGTCCTTTGAGCTTACTAATTAATTACTATAAAATTCTATAAAACAGTGGACAATATCAAACAGAGTATAATAAGAGGATACAACCCTTAAACACTTGTTTCTTTTCAGTATCGTACAATCTGTTTAGTCAATCTTACGTGACTGTACATTATTTTGGTTACAATACATAGTCTCAATAACATATGTAAATACATAACATACATGGGCAAGATGTGCAAAAATCTCCATATTGATATAGATTATCACACTTTAGCTGCTGCGGCAGTACATATACATATATCAATATTGGAAAGACTATCACAATAATACATCATGATGATAAAGTTACAGAAAAAATCATTACAGCTTGGAAACATATTGCTGTGGTGATATTATCGAATTGTAATTAATGAAGAAATCCCTGGTTTACAAGGATTACTTGACCATCTAACCACTGACCTGACGAATAGGAATAGACATATACCTGACACCATATTATTGTTGTACAGTACAAAGCAACAACACTGGTCTATTAAGGCACCATGTTAACTCAATTCATTATAGTTACATACATATATACAGCTAGCTGACCAAGATTTTAGAGAAATGGGGAATATACTTTTTCCTTTAGTCATATTTACAAAGTGAAGGACGAATACTACAATCTCGTTACCGGTAAAACTTATGATCAAAAGTTTACAAAGGGCTGTCGACCAAGTGAAAACCGTTTGATCAATTGGCCGCTTAGCAAAGGAAAATATCAATTCCAATGAAGAATATGATCCATTTCAAGCAGTGGTACACGTATTAGATATTCAAACGCAAACAGAGCATAGGTCATAACAAGTTCGCTTTTGGGTGCACATCCGAGTGTATGGCGAACAAGGTTTTCATGGTTTCTACTAAGAAGATTTGATACACATGACTTAATAGTCGTATCCAAAAATGTTGGGACTCTTTTTTTTCAAATATGGATGTAAGCTTAATACATTACAATATATATAAGTCGATCCAGATAGTGGTGTGTGGTATTTTCCCAGACATTATTATAGATGAAACAGAGATTCCTTGGCATGAAGAGTGATCACATGTATAAAATAAGTTAGAGGAAATCTAAAGGTTTGATAATGGGATATCATTTGTTTCTAATGTACAAGTAATTTATTTCCTTACTTTCACGGGCTACCTATGAATATAACATGTAGTATATCAAGTCTCGTAAAATATTACAATTCCTTGGTATTTTGTTAAGCATGAAAGGGGACTAGTAATAAGAGACAAGTCAACATTAAATATACATCTGCAAACAGATTACATCGGCAAAGCCTGCACCTCTCCGTAATACACAAAGTATCCGGAATCTGCCGTGTCTGCGATCAAACGATCAGAATCACAGTAAAGTCATAATAGGTGTCTGTGGCTCCTATCAAGTAGCGGGATACAACAGATTTAACTTTGCATTGTGTAAGAATTAAATGTAGCCAGTAAATATTGTAGTAATGACTAAGAATGGTGCTCCGGCTGGCCGGAGCACCATTCCGGAGGTGCTGGAGGGGAGCCGGAGGCCCAAGAGGAGGAGCGCGGAGCCGCCTCCCGAGGCCGCTAGGGGTCGCCCCGACCGGAAATGACGTGTGGGTGGCAGGAGCCGAGCCTCCTATATAATTGGACAAAGACCCTCCGGCAGGCAGTCGGGTCTGAGACTGGGCGGGGTACACCTCCGGCGAAGTGGGACAACGAGCGAGGACCTCCGGTGGACCGGAGTGTCAGTCTGAAGAGTAACTTACCTGACGGGCCTGAGACGCGAGCCGACGAGGCGCTGATATGGGGAGTGTACGGAGAGACCTGTGACTATTAACTTACCGTGCGTGTCTGCCTCCGGGGCCTAGTATAACTATTCTGCTTACCTTGTGCCGCCTGAGGCTTGCCTGTTTGTGGCGAAATAAACCTTTGTAACTGTACTCCGGTGTGTTCGTATTCTGTACTACAATATTTTGTTTATGATAAAGGACAGTGACACGGAGCAATTAAATCAGTAGTCGCTTCAAGATACGTGCTCTTACCTTCATGATGTAACTACTTGTGATCACTAAGTTGCCTGGGACCTGGGAGCTGTTTCAAAAGTTGGGAGGGTGCTAAACGAGAGTACTCACCGCCAAAGCGAGAGCTAAACAACTGCACTTGAAGTGTTGCTGCCGAGGTGGAGGTGCCGCTCGCTATTGGGTATTGGTAACGGTTTTGCTGCCGCTTTGATTCAAAGTGCCGCTCGTTGTTGCTGGCCTCTCGCTTTGGAATGCGACGTGCCGCTGGCGAGACTTCACTCAACTTTTGAAACAGCTCCCTGGTTCAGCGAACAAGCGATGTTGGATCTGAGGGAACAGGGGGGTGTGTTTCTCAGTCGTAACAGCATGGGCGGTACATATGGACGAGCGAGCAAGCACGTAGGCAATAATTATTTACGATAATGTCCATAGCTCGGTCTAGAGATATCCTCACTCCTTGGATGGTTCTCTCACTCACATTACACAAGTGAATTTGCAAGCGATAACGGTAAATCCCTAATTATCTCGCAAAGATAGCCACCTTGGATTTGCCAGCTACGGGTATTTATCACATAGCTCTGCGATATTACGACTCTAGAATGACACCTCTCGCTCGCAGCCCCAAAAGTGTGATAATTACAACTGAAAAACACCTCCCCCCTCTCAAGGTACTGGACATAAAACGATCAAAATAAAACAAAAACCAATTCAATCATTTCATATGACTTCACAAGTTGCCTATTGGCAGCTGAAGATTTCAAATGTGTTTTAGATTTAGGGCTGACAGGTACCTTGTTACAGCCCAAAGTGATAAATGGCGACCTATCCAGATTTTCCTGGTGGTTCAAGTATATAATAGACAATGTTGCTGCCTCAGTATTTCACAGCATACAGTGGGGTCGGTTAGTATGCGCAACCATCTGCAGTATGGTATGCAAAGCATTTCTTGGTATTCTCTTAAACTAACGTAAGTGCAGAATTAAAATGAAGATGAGGCTACAGCTATCTAAACACCCTAAAATAAAATTGTAAGTATCGAGTAAGTTGTACATGTAGGAATTGCCTTTATGAATAAAAACCTATCAGCACTTTAAGAAATTGTGTCTTTATACATTATACTCCTCCAGATAAGTAAAGTCTATTTCTGATGGCCTGATGGAGGCTTCAACCATCATCTTGATCCTGTTGATTTTTCATCATGGCTTCCTTCACAATATTTCTGTAAGCATCACGCTCGGATTCCACACTGTTGTGCAGCTTCACTGCGTCCCGAGCGTTTATCACCAGTCGCTCTCTCAAACTCTCCTCATTGAGAAGCAATTCCGCTTTCTCAATAAATTCCTGTTCAGAACAAAAACGGCAAAAATAGATAATCTAGACACACAGAGTGGACATGCACATTAGATATATAAAAAAGATTCTCGCGTACAGTTTCGTGTGTTTCATCGGAATTTTTTTTATGCACATTATATTGGGCAGGAAAGTGCAGACTAAAGGCAAATATTCAAGAAAACGTGGTAACTAACCGCCTATCTGTCATTCTTTTATATAATTCGTTAGCTCCCTAAATCAACAACGGTATAAACTCTTGCTAAATTATATGGAATATCAATTGTTAAGTGCGAGAGGTTGGTCAAAGAACGGGCTATTAGCCTATGGATCTTGGCATTTAAAAACAAGTATAGTTATATAATGCCGCATTTTATAGATTTGTTTTTCATTCAAATGATATATAATCACGTATAACAATCATCCTAGCCGGACACTCTTCCATGTAGTAGTCTTACATATAAGACTACTAACGTATAGAAAAGCATTGACTACTTCTGCAAGGTTCCAATATTTATGTATCTTAAAATCCATCGACTTTGTAACAATCGATCACTAACTTGCGAAATACCGATTTATTTAACCCTTTGAAATAAAGGCTTTATACAAAATAAATTCACTGGAATATTATCACATTTCATGTAAATATTTCTAAATTTTGCATAAAAACTGCACATCAAAAACAAAACTGAATGACTTTTCTTACCTGTGGAGAATTGTAGATGAGCCCGCTAAACTTGTCAGCTAACAAACTGCAGTTTCCGGGGATGTTTCGCGCTATAACTGGTGTTCCCAGAGTCATTGCCTGGAAGGACAGATAGAATATAAGTCATTGAAAAAGACCGTCGTTTGACCGCAGTCGTTTGACCGCAGTCGATTGACCGCGGTCATTTGACCGCAGAGTAATTCACTCAGCTTCGCTTCGTGTATTACTCTGCAGTCAAACTCGGTGGAGTACGAACCAAGCTGTTTTCATCTCGTGGGTTTCCTTCTAAATACCAAATCCAGTATAGTCATCATCGATATCTTATCCACAATTCCAGTAAGAGTGGTCTTTCAGTTTACTTCTTCCAAATATCATGGCATTGAGTATGTAAGTATATCAGATATGCCAAACATTTGTGTACCATTCGCAGAAATAAACCCTGTTTGTCTGAGCATTGTATTAAATAACATTATAAGACATTCAGTACGAGTCAACCTGCTTTCTTATACATCTCTCAATAAGCCCTAGCAGTGGGTTTACAATGAACACGTACAAGGTAGGTTGATATATGTCGTTATTACTAACAATTAGCAGATTTTCCGGTAAATTCAATAACTTACAACTTGGATTTTATTAGATGCATACCACTATATATAGGGCAGTTGCAACGCAACCTGACCCTGTGTTTACTCTGTGCGCAATATTGATTGTACCGGGTCAATCAACAATGTCACTAGTTGCAACGCAATCTAGTTAAAATTTCATTCACATCTCCATTAGGTTTCAAAGCAGGTAGGGTATAGTTTTTTAGTCAAGATTTTAAATGTTTTCTTATCATTAAAGTATGTAAAGTCTTTGTTCAAGTCATTCCATAATAACATGGCTTTTACAATAAAGCTAATATTAAAGACCGGGTTTTTTTAATGGTGGTTGTATTAGTCGTATTCCCTGGTTTCGTCTTGTTGGTAAATCTCGATTATTTCTAATTTCCATATTTGTAGCTAATGTATACGAGTAGTGTAGGAGGTGAATTTTTCTTCTATCTTTTAAGATCCAGACCTTAGCTAAGGCATGTAATTGATTAGTATTGTATTTAGGATTTGGTTCTTGCTTTACTTTATATATAATACATAAAATCTTATTTTGTAGACATTGGAATTAATGTGAGATATACTGGGTGTTATTATCGTATATAAAATCACAATAATCAATATAGGGTAAGATTGTAGATTTATAAATTTGCAATGCTGCAGGTATATCAGTATATGGACTGATTTTTCTAAGTAGGTAAATTTTGTTTGACACTTTTTGAGTTACAAAATTTCTTTGTTCGTTAAATTTTAGTCTATTGTCAATTAATAAGCCTAGATAGTTAAAGAAATTTATTTTCTTTAGTATAGTATTGTTCAATATTTTGTGTATTACGATTATAAATCATGTATTGCATCTTACTTTCATTTACAGTTAATATATTTTCCTTATACCAAAGCTCAATACAGGCATTAGACGTTGCAAATTGATAATGTTTGTCATTTAGATAACCGCATCATCTGCGTATAAGGTTTTTAGCAGTCAGAGAGTGTAAGTTGTTCGCTAAATCGTTAATATAAACAAGAAAAGGGGAGATATAAGTAAGCAGACTGTGCAACATGCTGTTTAAGCATGTCCACGCGAATCTGTGACCATTAAGATTGACATTATGAATTTTCCCGGTTGTTTGATTAGGTACTTAATTAAGACAATATGTGAATTACATATGCGTTAAATCACAGAGTTTTTGAGTTCCACAATGAAATTGAAAAAGATTCTAGGTTAGTAAGGTAGATATGTTGCAATGCAAACGATATCCACAGGTAGAAAAGAGTTAGGATTATTGAGGTAAGCTATTTTAATTTTTTTAAATTTTGTTTAATGATGTTTATTTCGCCATTCTGTCATATTACAAACAGTTCTTCCATGGGAATCCAGATAGACTAGTCTATTACATAGTAACATTATGAGGTGTATAGGATATGGGTTAATGATAATGAACACTGAAACGCAAAGACAGATTACCATCAAACAATATACAATGTACAGTGTGTGCTACCAGTGATGGACTTTTAAACATGCCTTGAAGGCCTCTTTAATGTTCCTGTAACGTGTATTTGTTTGGAATTTTCTTACCTATTCATATGCTAAGTAAAACTAAATAGTTATAATAGACACATTGCAACGCAATCTGTATCTGTGGGTTCATAATATCGGTTAATTTGTTCGCGATTGGAGGGCTAATTCATTTAAACATATCTGCCCCTAACTGACTATCGTTGTCCACGTAGCACGCCAGTCACAGCTGACCGGGGTGTGTGGCTAGATTCATTACCGCCAGTTATTGAAGGTAGTCTTCTCGTTTTTCCAGGGAGTTGATACTCAAGTTTCAAGTAGAGGGGAGCAGGATACTGGTGTCTAGGATCTGAGACATGGCCAGGAGATCATCTTACAACTTGGTGGGGTAAAGGTTGGACAAGGGTGAGTGATGGCTGTGGTAAGTGACCGTCTTTGTCGTATAGTGGGTCTTTAGATTTTCCATACTCAGTTGTGAGGGTAAATACCCAAATCTTTGTATGCGTAGTAGCATCCTTAATATATCAACCCTCCTGCTTTCTCAGCTAACTTTGTGATGGCCCTTACCTCCGCTTTCTCAGTTTTAATTTCTTGGTTGGAGTGTTTGTTCAGATATATAGTGCATAGGTCAACATGTTTCTTTAGCTGGCTCTTTCACTTCAGGGATGCAAGTTGGGGTCATGGAAAAAAGTGGAAATATTTTCCACGCAGATTTTTCTGCCCCAGAGAGACTGGAAAAACTTGGATAATATGTTCTTGTCGGCCATGGCATAGGGCTGAGGGTTTGTGGAGAGGTTGAAGCCACCGTTTTATTGGTGTAAATGAGGCTAAATCAATATTATCTTTGTTTGAAACTTTGAGGCAAGGAAAAGCAAATACATATACAGAATATGGAAAAGTGGATTTCCACGGAAAAGTGGAAAACTGGCATCTCTGTCACTTTAACAGGCGATCACGAATTCTAGCCTTTACGAATGTCGCCATTATTGAACGCTTTGAAGTGCCTGGCCAGCCAATCCGGTAGGCTTGATCTATTTCAGTAATCTCGAGATTGGGGTCAATATGTGTGACAATATCATAAACAATCATGAAAACATTTTCTCCTCCCATCTGCTCTACTCAGTCTATGATCAGGTTATGCTTTCCGGCTATGTGGTCGTTCACCATAGAACGCTCGTGCATTAATGATTTTTTATGATCTGTTTTTTCCTGAAAATTTTCTAATTAGTCTACCCTTTGAGTTAGAAAGGGCCAGTGATTGTTTTAAGTCATGGTTTGTTTTCTTTAGCTCAGCTATGTCGTCTTGCGAGTCCTGTACAGATTTCTGTACATCTGTCAAGGTATCAATTTTTAAAGTTATGAAGACGTGGCAAAAACACCTCACAACAAGCCGATGCTACCTTGAAAGGTATCAATTTTTAATTTGGTCTCAGCTGTGGTTTGATTTGTTTCAGAAACTGTTTTTTTAATTTCCAAAACTGATGAGGCAAGACTTTCTAGTACGGTAGAAACCCTATTTGTAGAGTAGTCCTCCTCAGTGGTAGAGATAGAACGTGTTTTGGGTCGTTCACGAAGTTCATGTATTGCCTTGGCGGTAGCTGGGTCAAAAATCAAGGTGGAAATAATACGACTTACCTCAGTTCCAGCTCGATTTACTATATACCCCTAGAGTCACAATGATGTTTCTGTTTAGTTATCGTCAATATGTGAGTATTTGAGCCTCTGAGTAATGTAATATCAGCGTTGCGTCTACACCTCTACTCTGCCATGGCCCCCACATGACACTCACACCCTAGTTTTATCATAAACATAGAACTCTAGAGAATACACTGTCCATGGATTTATACCTGGTTAGTCTTCTTCAAATAATTGATACACTTGAATGACATGTAAGTAAATTTCTCTGACATACCCCAACGTTATGCCATTAGTGTTATATTTATATATGTGGAATGCACATCTAACCTTGTAGAGCATCATAAAGCCAGAACCTTGCCCAAAACTCACTTAGTCCAGGTGAGAACATCTGTGGCGCTATCTGGTGGTTTTTGCCATAATTAGATCCATTCGGTCATTTTATTCAATTTAACACATCTTGGTCAGGTATCAGATCAAGTTATATACAAGCTTGGCAATGGGAGTAATTGCTGTTATTTGAATATCATGGAGCAGTGGAAATGTGTTGTGAACAGGATGTGCGAAACTCCGTACGCTGCTTCGAGCGCCTCTACACTGGAGCAGCTCAATCCTTGTAATGAACTTAGAGAATGTTGGCAGTTCAGTCTTATAATTGGTGGGTACATTATATATATCTCATATTCACTGAGTCCCCATACATTTTCCATGGGAGCTTTGTATATGATGGATAATAAATCTGAATACATGGTGACAAATTGAGCTACTGCATCAAGGTTCTCCAGTGTGTTGTGATGTGTAAACTTGAATCGGTTTCTGAATTTATCTTACCCCTCACATGGAATAATTGGCTAACATTTATGAAATAATCTCCCATTGATATTCTTTTATAAATACTCCATGGGTATTAAGTACGAGTTCCCAATGGTAAGTCTATGGGGAAAAATACCCGGGCTTAGACATATATATATATTATTTATAATTACATATTAGATATAATTGGTACAAATAGTAAATATAAATGGTACATCAGGTACGTTTTGCATGGATCAACTCTATGAATAAAAGAAAATAAGAAATATTCCCCACCTCAATGATAGCCATGGAGTTCCCCTCGCTGAGAGAAGAGTTGAGTACAGCTGTACTGGACTGGATAGCGGCATGAGTGTCAGCAAGGTCTAAGCCACCCAAATACACCACGCCTGGGAGGCTGGGGAACAGTACGGGAGAAAAGAACGAGAGATAACTCTCAGTAAAATACAGATAGAAAATACCCACAGTCGCAGAACACTGGTTGGTCTGAGGTGGTAGATAAATGAAGACAGTGAATTAAATGGGAATATAAGAATATTGAAAATTAGAAACACCCACTGCCGCGTGAAATGTTAGCTGTTCCTTCCTGGCATGTTTATTTTTTATCATTCGATTCACAACATATAGGAACATTTGCAGATAGACTTTCATAATGTTCTTTCATAGGATTGATGCAGCATCACGTCAACTATGGTAAAAATAACGGGATTATATGAATCAAAACTTACTTTTTGATGTATTCCAAGAAATGTTTACTGAATTCCTCATCAATCTTGGAAACGAATGAAAACAAATATTATAAGAGGCATAATTTAGATGGCTAGGTCATCCCAACTAAGGCTGCTTGTATATATGACAGAATCTGATAAGATAGCATTCGTTATTTGTCATTTCTCAAATGCATATTTAAACCTAGTATATATATATATATATATCAATAATATATTTTTTCTCCCGGAAATCGGGGCCCAATTTACGGAAATCAGGGCGAGTTACCGCCTAATTATGAATATCAATTATAATAATTATTAGGCGCTATTGTATACTAATTATGTAATCATAAGTATCATAGGATATCTCAAAATATCAAACTAAGATGGGGAATGAAGAATGAATAGGGATACCAGGGACCAATAACATCACATCTTGTGGGAAGGGAACATTCCATAATAGTACATCGCATAATTTTCAGAAAGACATAGAAGCTGTAACATTGGGGTAACAGCTCATTATCAAACTAACTAGCCTTCAAGAAGGTGCCACCTGACACCGGCTAGATTAATCTAAAAAAAAATTGTACCATTGTATAAAGGGTCAATAAATCTAAGACTCACACTGTATGGGTTTGTGGTTGGTGCTCAACCACACAAGATACCTTAACTTAGTGCAATATAATTTTTTTAAACAGGGCGATAATTAGCACTAAAGCTGAAGGTTGACTATCAATCATATATTAAAAAGACAGGTAATGATAAAGTAACACATAAACAGGAAGCAAGCACTGTTTTTTTACCATGCAAACACGGAGGAAAATGTGCAAAACCAGGTTGATAAGAAAGTGTTGCTGGGGGAAATTGAAGTTGTTACTCTCATGAATTATATATATCGTAACGCATATGAAATATAGCCGAAATGCAAACCTTAAAATGATAAAACACTTTTCCATGTGAACGAATAAGATGAAACAATTTTACAATTCTATATATATTTTTTTATATATCTAAGTTCGAAAATAAAGTTTTAGAATCGCTTTGTCGTTCATGTTCTGAAGGTAAATATCTTAAAAAGAATCGAAGTGACAAATAAATCAACAATGAATCCATGCTTGCTGATTACAAACTTATGATAAACATAAAGTGAACATTTGTAAATATCTGGTGTGTCTAGTGGAAATATTAATAGTAAAATTATTACTGTCACTGTGGTTAATAGAACCGACACTCAGGTTCTCACAAAAGCGAATTATAAAGTTATGAGGTACATGTAGTTAATGATAATATCTGCAGTGCCATCAGTAACTTTTCTGAAGATTTAAGATGTAATTAACACAATGTTTGTATTCATACGATTGCTTTTAAAAAAAATTGTTTAAACACTTTATTTATCCTGGAATGTACATACGGCGGTAAGCCGGTTTGATTATGCATCCAGCACGGACGGTTTACAATTTTCCGATGTTATCTCATATATAATATATTTACTACTAATATCTCACCAGGCAGGACTCTGCCGGCAACAGTCCACATTTTGAAATAGAGAACTTCTGCGTGGAGAGTTTGTAGCAAAGAATCCCTAGGTGGCAGCTTTAGTTGAATTTGAATAAAAACTTGTCAACATTTGGTCCTCTATAATTGCTGTTCAAGGTAAACTGAATAGTGTCCTGATGCTTGATATAATAAATAAACTTATCTATGATGAAGTCTAAATGGAACAACTTCTGCCCAGTATAGATTAGTTGTAGGAGAATTAATGAGCAGCTCCAGCCATGTGATAGTCGTTGGTCAGTCAGACAGAGTAACTCTGAGGTAGGGTGAGAACCGTGGAAGGAAGGGGAGGACCATATACACACAAAAATAACGCTCATGTACATATCAACAGACACATCCAGTGTGCATACCCACAACCTCTTACTGACCTAACAAGGCAGAGTATACAGACACGCGGATCTATAGGGCACATAGCTATTGTGCTATGGACGCGGCCATCTTGCCCCCAACGCCATCTAAAACACCAGGTGGCAGGACCAATTATCAATTGATTTTATAAAAATATTTTGGGGGCTTGCCATGGAGGAATTTAACCTGGTCTCAATATTTTCTATAGATTATAACAACTGCTAACAGTGGTTGTCCCCTGACTACAGTGGCGCTATCTTACAATTTCCTGGTGGATGATGGCAGAACTAGTAATCACTATGTGCCCTATACAGGAGGCGCGAGTTTCACTTTATACTACAATGCTGATTTTCACGAGGGCTAGTAGACATAGCTAGTATAGGAATAACTGCTTGACACTTTGTTAAGATGATTTCGATGAGAGTTAATAAAAAAAATTATACTACAACACCATTCTAGATTTAATAAAAAACCCAAAAGTTTAAAGTATCAAATCAACTAATGCCATTACATACACAATAATGACTGGTTTTGTGTACGAGTGGCCGTAATGAGTAGTTGACGTGTAGTAATATCTGAGCGATTAGTGAGGATATTACATTGTTAACTACGAGGAGATTACGGTCACTCGTATACAAAAACCAGTCGTTATTGTATTTATCACCCACCTACGGGATTAATAACAATTCTACTACAATTAAAAACTTTCTGCGAGACATTTAGTTCCAGACACCACAGCACTGTCAAGCGTCGCAGTAATTTGGTGTAGACTTACACCAGTAATATAGTTCGCCATTAACCTGTGGTTTTAGCATGCAAAGGGTATTATGACAGTGATTTCTGATGGTAAATGAGATTATTGTGATTGATTCTACATAATTAACATTGATTGAACATTCAAAAAACTTATTTCGAAGTACATGATGATTCAACCTCATTATGGACAGGACTATTTTTTCAGAATCTCCGGGTAGATAATTCCAGGTTCCCTATACATTTCCTATGGAGACTCCGTAATAGGTGGGTAATGAAAGTGAACGCTAATAATAGAGAAACATCTTTCTAGTGTGAAACTATTCAGATTAGCATAACCATGATACTAGTGCTTGAATTTTGGTGAGGCCCTAATTACCTTAAATATAATAGGGTGCAGTCGATAAGTTAGATCAAATCACTAGACACTTGTCACTTACAAAATTCTCACAATACCTAAGAGTGGGTTGGGAATAAGATAAATAGTGAAATGCAGGTTACTAGAAGAAGCAAAATGTAAATATGGATTTTAATTTCCCGAGAGAGAAAAACATCGCAGTAATGGCCATACCACAGGGCCGACGATAAGCAGATAGGCATCTGGCCGACAGCATTCATGCCAATCTGTAGGCAGATCAGGTGAGACAGCTCAGCAGAATATCGCAGTATCTATAGTAGTTGCTGATTACAGGAAGATGATCTATTACAGCCAATTTGTACATATACAGCCGTGTCATTTTTTCTGAATCATAATTTTTTTCTGAATCATACAATGACAGCATATTTTGTATCTTAGGATTGTAGAACGAGACGTATGTCTGAGTCCCAGTACGACTGCACAACAAAGAAGAAAAAAATTCTTAAAAAATCATAGGGATACGAAATTAAATCCCCACATACCACTGATTTTTTAGGAGGGAATTTTTGGAAAACATATTTTGTATCTTAGGTCTACTTGTGACAATCAGAGGCTGTTATCACACATCGGGAAGATGAAAATAAATTTGAAGCTCGATGACAGAAAGTTTTATAATCAGTGTAATTAGAGATAGAATCAATATAATCTATTTCTAAATACACTGCACTTTATGAACCTACCCGAAAAAGCATCCACGAGGAAAAGAGGGTCTTTAACTGGGCGGATACCAGCGATCAATGTGAAGGTCAGTATGTCAGGTCCAGGCACATTGTCCAGCGTTCTGTTACTTAAACCCGGGATATGTCGCTGTACTTCAACATGGAGGTTATAATTTGACGTCTTCGTGACAGCTCCTATAAAAACAACAAATGGAATGCATTAACTATGTTATATTCACATCCCAACATCATAATGAAATCCAACGTCTGGTCTTCAGTCTATATTCAAGTTTCGTATCCTGAATTGTGACCTTATTCGGGTTTTAAGTTTCATAAGCTATTAACAATAGGGCAGATAATATGCTGTTACAACATGGTAAGAAAAGAAAATTTAAGAAAATGTTTATAACGTTTACATGGGGATTTAACACATTGACATAGTTAAATGACGTTGGGAGTTGAAAATGTATTTATTTCTATACGTCAACTAAAGTCAAGCATACCTGCTCAATGCAACACTTTTTTATTCTAATTCATTTTGATGATGTATAGGAGCTTATTTCGTTGGAGACAGCCCGCACTATGGAGGAACATTTAAATTTGGTGATTGGTTAAATAAACCCCCACTAGGGGGCGGCACTGTCTCCCATTGACAACGCGTTATTGTGTAGCGTAGTGCGGTGTTCCTGTGTTATCTAAACCATATCTGAAGTATCACTGAGGCGATATGTACGTTTAACACACTAAATTGGAGCTGGAATGACATAGACTACGGTGAAATCACTGCAGTTTCTCTAGAGATAGTCTAAACGGTATTATATAGAGACATATTCCATCTGTTCCTCAATATTTTGGTCAGAAATACTCACCTCGTTCTCGGTGAGTATTTCGGATCAAAATATCTCTGAACAGATTTCATTCAGTCATACTCACTGTGTCTCTTTATTATATACCTAGAAATCATAAAGAATGCCATTCTACCACAGACTAAATAGTAGAATGAGTGGTCACATGGTACGGAGGGATGAATGAATATTATTTCCTCACTCTGTGACGAACGGAATTTGTACTCCTGGTCAATAAAAGTGATACATTCGCCCATGGGTATATAATAATGTACATGTAGTTGTATTACACCCATGCACTCAGTAAAGAATGGGTTGCTATTCAGTAGTTTGAGTGAAGTTTGGGTAGTTTAACGTCCGATTTGTTCAATTAGACTTGTTTTGCTGAAGGGGGTCCGTAACCTAGCAGATATCAAAAGCGCAATACTGGAAAAAAAGTCTATTACCCAAGTCCCTGACGAAGGCAGGCTAAGTTATTTGTACAAACGTTGACCAGTAGGTGTATAGTCATATAATTGTCTAACCTAACCAGTAGATATACGGTGAGAGTTTTATTTTTTCTCATGGTCATAACTCTACAGCCAGTAGTTTTAACTTCAATGTATAAGCCAGGGATGTCAGTTAGGGTCAGGATTAAAAGTGGAAATATTTTTCATGTGGAATTTACTGCCTCAGCGAGACTGAAAAAACATGGAAAATACATCACTATTGCCAAGGAATGGGCTGAGGGTCTATGGAGAGGTGTAAACATTGTTGTATTGGCGTGAATAAGGCTACATTTACACTTTCTTCGATTTATACAAGAAAAATGAATTCTTAAACTGGAAATTAAAAAAAAAAGTGGATTTCCATTCAGTCGTCATTTTCATCCATTTATGGTCTTACAATAAGACTTTTAAAGCATGATATCGTAAACTGTGAGCATATATATACTGAGAGTGTACGAGTTGGCCAGTTCTTAACTCGCAAACCTAGGAATTCCATTTTATCCTGAAAATAGTTATTTCCCAGATATTTTTCAAAATTCCAGTTTTCCATGTAAAATTTCAAAATTACCTGAGAATTTCCTGACCGTGAAAAAAATACATTTCCATGATTTTCCCCGATGTGTGACAACCCTATATTTGGTTAGTAGCATTATCCCGTCATCTATATTTGAATATGTTTGGTAATTCAGAAAAGTTACCTTGATGTATCAACTTGAGCTTTCTGTCTTTGTCCTTTACTTCAGGCTGGTTTGAAATGAAAGTTGGTAAAGATATAATTACTAATTAGTGAAATATCTTCATATATTTTTACTTAGATATACAGTAAATATAAAAAAGGTGATTGTACCCCATCAACCAAGGAAGATGAATAATGAGTTTCTAATGTAAAACTAACCAACAGTAAAAGTGGTACTTGTAGAGTATATGAATGCTATATCTTATGATGTTCAGCATAACCTAAATATCTGGCAATACTAAAAGTAACGTATTCTTTTACAACTTACCCATAATTCTAGAATAGAATTTACCATCGCCTGGCTAAATGCAACCAAATACCTGACAGAAACAATGTAAAAATACAAATAATCTGTGTAACGTTCAATAAACAAGAAATTCAAAGGATATATGATATAAAACATGAAAATCACAAGACAAATTGCAATCAAACTTTGAAGAAATATTCTAACCCAAACACAAATATCAATCTGAATCCTTTAGCATCGGCTAGAGGACGTTAATGAGGCAAACCTTTTGTTGACGTGTACCTGAAAACACTTTATTTATTGAATCTTATTGAAATTTATTGAATCTTATATATTAGGTATATCTGTACATACAAGCATTTCCAATTTTTAGATATCTATCGTCGCTACATATAACAAACGAGGAAGACTAAATGTAGGATGTTGACATACTTGCTATAAAAGAAAGAGAATAAACTCACTCTGACTTGTCCACTAGATCAGACATATTTTCGTAGTGTATTTGAATTCTGCTGTATTCATTTATATCAGTTCCTCCAAATATGAGTATGAAAGGCGTCGTGCAAGCTATTGCAGAAAAAAGAAAGAAAAGATATAATAGTGATAAATGTTGCTAATAAAATGTTTTATGGCTTTTATTACTGGAAAATATTTAATATAATAAAGCAGCGTGTTTTAAGTGCAGGATAATATGATAAAGTGAATTGTGTCGAGTTCCTCAATATAATGTTGTATGTATATTAATGCTTTTCTGCTTTTGTTAATTCAGTACACCATTGTAGCGGTCGCCGGTCTAATCTATTTCGACAGTCCAAAATGATCAAGAGATTAATCTGACATTAGTAAATGCTACCCTGTGACTTTAACCCAACCACAGGTTGGTTCGAGGTTGGAAGATCTGTATAGCTGGGATTAATACTCACACCATAACCTAACTCATGCAAGTAAAATTAAACAACAGTTTATTCCGTTCTCAAGAACTACTTACAAGTATTTCACTTCTTCCAGAGAGCCTAGGCTCGATCCCGGTTTTGTATCCTAGCTGAAGCTAGGTAACTCTTGGGAGAAATGGGTACAGATAGCTGAGGCTAAATAACCCTGTCTCAATCACTGATAGAGTAAGGAACACCTCACTCTATTGAGAATCCAAAGATGTTCCTTCCTTGCGGAGGTGTGTGGCAAGAGACCTTCCCACCTTGCTGCGACCCAGCCTCATATCAAGTGGGTTATGTGCATGGGTTCGACTCTGCTACTCACAAGTTCCTTACACTATTTACATAGTCTACCCATTGGTGGATTCCGAAAAAACTTACCTTAAAAAAAACACAACTCAGAAAACTTACCTTTAAGAAAAGCACTTGAGTGCAAGGCATGAAGACCTATCACAAGATCGATACCGTTTTTATGTAAGAATTCGGTGAATTCTTGAATAGCTTGAAACTCTTTTGGATCCCTGAGTAAGGAAGCAAATCCGTCTTCGTTGAGGTAGTCTCTGAAATATGAATGCTGTCATTTAGTATTTTACGCGAAGGGGATAATTTATTGTACCATTCAGTCAGTGTAAGAATCCGGTAAATCGGATTAAAAAGAAAAAAAAATTTGGCCATAGGAAATTATCACAAAATACAGATCATTGTCGCCTTACCTGATTCTGTTTGCTGTCGTGCAATTTCCACTTGATCTTTTCAGGGGAGACAGTATCAATATATTGATGTTTGCCATATCAATTGTATCACTGAAATTATGAATAACATAAGTAGCTTTTACAATCCCAGTGGTATAAACCCATAAAATTAAGAGAAAAAAATAGATGAGTCTAAGATATTTTTAAAATGTATATTAACCTGTTCACACAGATACCACTTTTTTAATGGTTTTATTGACATTCGACAGTACAGACATTCTTCCAATCAATATCAACCACTTGAGACACACACCCATGGAAGTAGAATGCATATCAGCATCCTGGCTGTCAGTAGTCTGCCTATAGAAGCCAGTCTTCTGTCTTGTCAGCAGACTGTCATTAACATGTCTATCAGCAGCCTGAATGTTAACATGTCAGCAGACTGTCAGTGACCTAACAGTTACCTATCTGTCAGAATTGTTTGTTTGTGTCGTTTTACGTCCTGGTAAGCTAGTTACGTCCTTTTGAGACTGACTCATTGGTTGACCTATCTGGTTCTTGAAAGGTATATTAGCTCAACTTTGGTCTGCTTGTAGGGTGGGACCCTATGCCTGTTTTATAGTGTTGCCTCCTGGAAGGGCTGTGCTACAGACCATTGACACATCACTCTGCCAGTCACATGAGACAGACAACGGCAAGTCCACTGACAGGGAAGCCCTTGATAGGTAGTCCACTGATAGGCATACCATTGATAAACATGTCATTGGCAGGTGTCTGGGTAAAGGGGATGCTTCATTAAGCTGGCATTGAATCAGACATCATCAGATGACTGCTAAACATGCTTTTGGTGTACAAACCCACATGTGACATCAAAGGTCTATGCCAAACAGTGGCTGTAGTCCCTATACATGTGTTACTGTTAACTACTCATGTATGACCAGTAAGTGGTATTTCTAGGAACAGTGCCTTGTGACATACTTCTCTCTGTCTACCATCGCCTTGGTACCATGAAGACAGGAATAAATGCTGCCATATCAATCCACCATCATCCTGCCATAGATCCCATATTTCACACAATCACACATTACAGTGGACGTGTGGGTTACTTTTGTAGGCATCTGGCAAAAAGCTCATTTATTAAGTTTCACGGGCTGTCGCCTGTGACACTGCCATTAGGATGCCGCCAATGAAGGTGTTGCCTCCCCCACTACACCAATTACTATTAGCACCTCGCAAAGGGTGGTCGTATGGTCGCTGTGAGGGCACATTGTGATGCTCTTTTGTAGTCATGCAGTGAGCCCAATAAAGCACTCCCTTAAGCTGCTGTTCCACCAAGCTCGCACTAGCCATGGCTATACGGTTGTCGCCAGCCCATTTTGCACGTCGCTGGCGATAATTTGCTCAGTGGAAGATAGCAGAATCCAGAGTCTGCCAATCCAGCAACCGGAGGTGCTAGCACCTCGCCGTGTGTAAAAAAAGACTCATTCATAACATAAACAATCATCTTTATTTACCTTCATTATTCAATTAAATGCAGTATTCAGAGGAAATTGACAAGCGATGCATCCGTGAGCTTTGCCAGCTCCTTTGTTGACATCTCCTGTCCTCCACTGGAATGGATGCAGTCAGGGACCGAAAATTCAGACAGTTTGGGTACTCTGAGCAGAATGTTGGTGCCAGTCATTTATACACATTCCCCAAGGCTTTTCTTTATTTCCCCTCCATTATTATCCTTGGACGACAGTGTGTGTTGTTGTTTTCTAAAAAAAAAAAAGTTAAACGCAGTATTCAGCTGAAAATTGATGAGCCATCACCATTCTCGTACATATCTCAACATGGAGGCACAATTCTCTGCTTGATCTGGATTTGCCAAGGTATATCTTGTTATATCTTACAGTGTCGCGATATGTCATACCCCCTTTGTCGCAATACGTCATGCGCGATGATGTATATACTTTTTCATGATGCTGTGTGTATACTTTGGTGGGTTACCATTCAAAGTACACCCGGAGTCAAAGTACCACCTAAGTCAAATTCAAGGTATCACCCTGTGGGTTGCGTAGATGTGTGCAGTTCTTGCCTATTTCCTGACATTATTCTATAAGATTTTTCACTTGACCTAACATTTATTATGTGATTATTGCAATGAATTGGGCCCATCACTTGACATTACTGTATGATAATGTCACTCGAACTGACATTGCTGTATGATAATCCAGTATGATCAAGATAATATGCACTTTAGATTTGTTTATAAAGAAATATTAACCCAATATCTAATGTTTGTTCTTTTTAATCATACAGATTTATTGTATTTGAACTGCGGAGGAAAATTGTCAAATCAAGCATATAAATACTATTGAGACAAATGATATGCATTTCAGTTACACCAAGTACACAAACACTTAGCAGGGAATGTTACAAGGTGTTAAAGCCACAGGCCGCATCACCGCCGTGAGGTGCGAAAGCGACTACTGGGCTCCAGCGAGCTCGGGTAATACTTCAACTTATCAGTTGGGTGGTACTTTGACTCTGGGTGATACCGCGTAATTTGAGTGGTCCCCCTTTGGTGCTCCACTACTGTGACAACATAAGATGCATCGCGGCAAATATGCACACGATTATTCAAAACCTAGCAAGATTTAGTATGACAACCAAATCGCCATTTCTCAAAACCTAGCAAGATTTTGTAAATGTAAGACAACCAAATCGTGACTTATCTCACTATATCATGTGTGTTGGTAGCCAGTGTAACCAGCCCTGTCCACAACAGGAGTTGAGGGGTGAACGTTTTACCTAGTGTGTTGGTAGGTAAAGCCTACTAAAGGATTCACCCCTGATCTCTATTCAGATCTGTATAGCCTATAGGGCCGGACCCGGGTACAGTGTGATGGTGAAACCAGCACTTCAAGCGTACCGGTAAACGCCTCGTCCACCACAAAATGTTGATGGATGTTGTTGTTGGTGAGTGTTGGTGGGTGTGACAGTCACTGATACTACTGTTACTAGATCTAGATCTAGTGATAGTGCTGCAGGAGGCGGACCACGTTTGACCGGTGGGACTTGCGACAGTCATTGTGACACTCTGGAAGGATTTACATTTGCATGGATTTAAAATGTGTTTCTATACGTAGCCACAAAACTAAACCTGACTTTGGTTTCTAATGTCTCTGCCAGAAAGTAACTTGAAATGGTTAATTGACCCACCTCGTTGACTATTTACAATTCACCGGAAGTAAGGCCTTGAACACGCCGTCTGGTGAATATTAGCCGCACTAAAGGCTAGGCACACTGCACCGCTCGAGCAATATACGGAAAACTCAGCGGCGCAGTGTGGGCTACATCCCGTTGTCGCCAGAAGCCGATGAGAAGGCACAGGTTCCCAAACTGTGAACAGACTACCCTGTCGGTTCCTGGCTAATAACCACTGGCCACCAGAGAATGTGTTTGCCACTGGTTTTCTTACTGCGCACTTAAGTCGCAGCTCCTGCACGTTTAGTGCACGTTTGCTATTTATAACCACACTGCATCGCTCGAGTAAGCAACAGACGGCTACGGACTACGAGGTTGGCCAGAGCGGTGCAGTATGGCAAAAAAAGGAGGAATATCCCGATGACGTCATATTTATCATGTGACCAAGCAGGGAATCCCTTGTTTACGTCACTTGCAGACCAGTTATGTTTAGATCCCAATTGTTTTACTAGCGCTGGGTTAAATCTCGTTAAAACTATTTAATCATATTGATATGCGCACCCCCCCTACATAAATTCAACGTTTTGGGCTAGATAGCTTTCACAGAAGACAACAAACATGGACGAAAGGAGGCCACTGCTTGCGAGGAACCACTCTCAGAACGGCCGGATACCAACGAGATCAAGATGCCAGACTCAACTGGCTTGCGGAGCTATCCTCTGCACTGAAATATTTGAAAGGATAGCTTTTTATGGCATTATAGGTAATCTGGTTCTTTTTCTAAGCGCCTCTCCACTAGGATGGAGTTCATACAACGCTGCCAACGCGTCAATGGTATTCACTGGACTCTGCTACACTACTGCAATATTTGGTGGTTGGTTGGCGGATTCAATTCTAGGACGGTTCAAAACAATATGTTTGTTCTTCGTAATTTATATTGTTGGCTATGTGATAATGCCTATAATAGCATATCCACGTCTTGACGTTAAGAATGACCATTTGGTACCCCCAACATGGTGTGCAGCACCAGAACAGAATAATCAGTCGGCTGCTGTTTCTCATCATCACCCACCAAACGAGATTTCTGCAGCAGATACAGAATGGGTTCGCTTTCTGATCAAACAAGCTCAAACTCCTCCAACCAGTGTGCCCGAAAATTGCACATGGACTGTGTATTTAGCGCTGTGCATAATGGCTATTGGGACTGGTGCCGTTAAAGCCAATATAGCACCATTTGGTGCTGATCAAGTAAGTGCTTTATGTTATTTACTATGGCTGTAATTTGATTCTATGTCTACATATTTTGTGCTTTAATGTTTGGATATTTTATTAACAAGCCATCATGTATAAGCCCAATTGAAAAAGTAAACAGTAATACACTATTCTTCGCTGCAAATACTTTTTAATTCTAATGAATTTAAGTATCTGAAAAATATAGTTTGCAACGACCAACTAGATCTAGACCGATAAGTCCAGAGCCTAGTCTGAACGTGAACCTGTCATTAAACTTTAAAGGGCTGATTCCACCAACACGATGGATTTGTCATGATATATCTTGGTATATCTTGTGATATCTTACAGCGTTGCAATATGTCGTACCTCCGTTTCACAAAGCGTAACCATGCGGTGTCGGGCATATGTTTTGGTGCTCCACCACTGTGACACCTCAAGACACATCATGACAAATTCGTCGAGTCAGCCTGGAAGTAGGTGGCGCTTCGAACCCCCTCCGCGGCCATCTTGGCAAGGAACTTATCCAGTGCTAAGCCTATGGCGACTTCAAACGTTCATTTCTGATACTATTTCATATGTGAGGATGTGTTAAGTAACCCTCAAGCCAATCTTTAGACAAAACCAAACCACCCTGGCAGTTTCAGATCAAATGATTATGTGATGGCCTCAGTTTAGCCTCCGAAAGCGATGTCAACAAATCGTCGAAACAACCGATTTTCTTCAAGATGGAATGTTTGAATCATGCCTGGATGGTGTAAATAGTTAAATCTTAACTATTACATGTAACGATTGTACACGAGGAAGTCAATTAGTTTAGTTCTTCACTATTTTAGACTCTGACAGCTCTTTGTGGTCACCAGCAATATGGCGGAATGTGTCCGTTGTCAGGGAAATTTGCATAAATTGGAGGGGATTTTAGACCGGAAGTTACCAGATGACTCGGAGAAAAGGCACGTAATTATTCAAACCTAGCCTGATTTAGCAAGACACCCAAATCGTGGTTAATCTCGCTAGATCTTGTGTGTTGGTGGAATCAACAGTTCATAGCGACCATTTGGGCCACCATTTGTGCTACAATAATTAACACTAATCTCGGTTATGGTACCCCCTAAAGACCCAGGCGGTTGCTATGACTGATAGTTTGTATGGTAATCAATGATATCTATCTATAGAACACTTACTGACTTAGCCCTCCAAACGGTCAGTATTAAATAGAAAACCAACAAGATTTAGTCATCGTTCTCCACAAATTTGATGTGGAGTGAATATCATGTAGTGTTCAAACAAGTTGGATAACAACACTTTTTACCAAGACTAGTTGCTTTCTGTATCTATCTCACCCCTGTACACACTAAAGCAGCTGATCCACCACCACCTGGCGCTAACCTCAGCTGGGTGCCTTGTGGTCGCATGTTGATCGTTGGCGATAGTTGCCAGTTTCCACGTCGGTGGCAATGATCTACTCTGTGGAACAGCTCATAACATTGAATAACGTCTTCACTGCCAGCCCATTGTTGTGCCTCTAAAACCCAGTCGCCTGCAAGCATCTGCTGGCCTGTTGGTCACTGCCAGCTGGGGCCAATAGACCATTTTGAAGCTGTTCCACCGAGATGTACCTAGAAGGCCGGATGGCCATTTTGAACACAAAATTGTAAAATACCTCCCACAAAGCATCGCTAGTAATTTTTAGTGGTAGGCGGCTGGCTGATGACACAGAGAGCTTTCCCTTGATCTGTTTTGGCCACTTGCCCGCATATTCTGCGTCACACACCATCAACAAGGAACTAGTGACCCACGCGAGAGGCGATCCCGTGAACGGAGACCGAATATTCAGATAGTTTCAGTACTCTGTGCAGAATTTCAGCACCAGAGTAATCCATACACATTCATAACATCAAGGCTTATCTTCATTGACCTTCATTGTTCAATGAACTGCATTATTTCGCACAAAATTGATGTGCATTCATCATTCCCATACAAATCCCAACATGGCGGCAAACTGTTCTGCTCGATCACCGGTTTTTGCGCAGGAGAGGCTTGGTGGAACTGCTCGCTGGGTGCCTGCCTAGCCCTGTGTGTGTGCCTTGTGGTTGTTGGCATGGCCAGAACTAAGGGATTTGGTGGACGGCCGGCCCCGATCATGCAACATTGGCTGGAGGCTAAAAACCCACCTGCACAGCGCCTCTTTGGTGAATCAGCCGCTTTAAAGAATGGACGATGCACAGGATATACCCCATGTAGAATGGACTGCAACACTTGTTGGGGCATGGAGAATGAGTTCCCAATATTAAAGCTATGCAACATAAATACCACTGGTGAGATAACAACAACTACCGCAACTATAAAACAGGGCCCTGTTTATTCATTAAGTCAGCCTGGAAGTAGGTGGCGCTATGAATTCCCTTTGGGGCAAAGCACCTCCACAATACTAAGCCTATGGCAAATTTTGGACGTTCATTTCTGATATTATTGAATATGTGGGGATCTGTTAAATAACTCTCAAGCCTTTCCCTTGACAAAACGAGAACACAAAGATTTAAAGAAGAGTCAAGCAAGGACTCCTACAGTCTTAGCATTGGGCCATTGCAACACATGTACATATTTTGCAGACCAACTATCTACCAGGGAAAAAATAGTGCCAACTGATGTCATGTTGTCGCCATTTGGAGATATCCGACAAAACACGATTTATGTGTTATTTATTTTTTAGAATTCAGTTGGCAGTGTCCCTAATAGACCCAAATGTACATTAAGATTACAATGGACCAAGGCATGGAGTGAACTGTAATAAAATACCCTTTTATAGATAACTGACATCAGGTGTATTGTGAAATGCTTATTCAGTGTGTGAGAACAGCCTTCACACTGCGCGCCCTTATCTGTTAGGATAGGAAACATGCAAGCTCTGGTTTCCCGTCAGTGAAAAGTTGTCTTTATCATTTTTTTCATAGATAAAATTCCTTTCTACCAGAGGAATCGATTTGTTTGAAAAGAAATAAACAATTCATATGGGTCTTGTTATTTAGATGAAATCGTGACGATGAAACAGCTGTAATTGTTGTTGTTATCCCCGAAGGTGAAGCATGAAGGGGCCTACATGATGCGAGTCTTCTTCAACTGGTTCTACTGGTGTATCAACATCGGGGCGTTAGTGGCGCTGGGAATTATCGCCTACATCCAGCAGCAGCACAGCTTCTTTTGGGGCCTGGTGGCGCCCAACATCTGCCTTCTGGTTGCCCTGATCATCTTTACGATAGGTTGGTATTCGTTTTCAAGTCCATTGATATACTTGAGGTTTCTTATTTGAAAGGAGATAACCTACTTTGGTATTTCTTATAAGTTATAAGACAGATATTCTTTAAAGCATTTCTTTTATTTTATCTGTTTTATTGGTGAAGGAGTTATAAGTCAATGATACAAATCTATCATTAATAACGGACCATGCTAGAAATTTATTGTTATAAAAGTTCTGACGAATGTGTCCTATATTTTCGACATAAATTACGCTTAAAAACATTAAAAGTAACTAAGGTAAGAATATATATGCAAAATTGTTATGTGCTATACATATGCATTTTCTACTTAGTGTGACAGGTGAGAATTTATTCCCCACCTAATATGAAGTATCTATAGTAAACGTATCTAGAGCTGATGTGTGGTATTCTCCTCGTAGTTGACACTATGCAATACTCGTTAACTATACCGAGAATACGGCCAGGCAGATATAAATCATGGTAATATTGTGTATGTATTACATCTGGGGTTAATAGGTTTAAAGCACAATTATAGTCTTAGACACAAACGGCAGCAGCGTTCGTAGTAGAAGAAACTGACTTAACGATTCTACAATATGTCATAAGTTATCTTAATGCTGAAAGTAATTGCATCTATTAACTCATTGGATATATTCATGAAGAAATTTAATCATGGGGGCTATCCATAAAGTACGTATGCAGCAGGGGGAGGAGAGGGGTAGACCAAATGCAAACAAAAGGGGGAGGTTGAGGGGTTGATCTTTCATGCGCATGCATACGCAAATTTATGAAAGAATTGCAATATTTTGTATATAAGCAATATTGTAAGGTGAGAAGGTGCTCGGAGTGGTGGGTAGCCATGTCTGAAGGTCGGCAGGAGCTGATGGCAGGTTGGTGGGTAGGGAGGTTGGAGGGTGGGTAGCCTGGTAGTAACAGGTTGGTTGGTGGGCAGGTTGATTGGCAGGCAGGCTGATAGGTGGGCAGGTAGGTAGCCAGAT
The DNA here is from genome assembly GCA_950022655.1 of Alentia gelatinosa. Lineage (NCBI taxonomy): Eukaryota > Metazoa > Annelida > Polychaeta > Phyllodocida > Polynoidae > Alentia > Alentia gelatinosa. Next base: position 45,785,734 of record OX465587.1, on the reverse strand, counting down.
TTATTGGGTATGAAGGTTGTTGTGTACGTAGGTGAGTCTTTGGCAGGTTGTTGGCTAGGCAGGTTGGTGGGCGGGCGGGCAAGTTTGTATGTAGGATGGTTGGTAAGCAGGTTGGTGGAGACTAGAGCTTCGCACTAACGGGTTCTGACACACTTCGACACAGAAAATCCGCATCGTAACCTTGTCGGAATGCCTGTGCTGGAGTGCCTCGGTTTTGTGGAAATAAAAAGTGACTACAGTACTGACACACCACAACACAACCAGCAATTCTCTCAAATGCAGTTGATGAAGTGATCTTTTTTATCAATAGAATTATGGATGGACCCTAGGTAGGTGGATCAGCAGACCAGTGAGTAGAGAGGTTGGTAGGTCGGCAGGTTAGTGAGTTAGCAGGTTGGAATGTGAGCAGGTTGGTGGGTATGCAGAATGTCAGCAGGTCGATCGGTAGGCAGGTTGGAAGGTGAACAAACTGGTAGATAAGCAGGTTTGTGCATTGGTCAGCCTGCAATCCATGTACGGGGACCTTCACAGCGCTGATGGCCCGAAAGGACCAAGCATTTTTGGAAAAGGTTGCTGACCTTTGTCCACTCCATAGGAGTAAGAAGGGAATCGGGGGGGGGGGGGGGTAATGAAAAGCGTATTCTCTGAAAATGTTTTGTATACATACTGCATAGATGATCTCATGTGTATTTTCACAAGAATTAAATTATTTTTCCCAGAATGCATCGTTTGAGCCTAGATGATAACGCCTTGCCAAATGCTATTTGTGTTTATATGTTTAATCTCAGTTCATATCAGTTCATTGACCTCCTATCTTTGTGTGGACATTGTAGGCGGTCTGTTTTACATACGACGACCACCAGGGGGCAGTGTGCTGACTAACATTATCAAGATCCTCATCGAGTGTTGTCGGGTGGGTCGTCAGCGAAGGATTACGTCGAACATGACACGCAGGTATCATCACATCATAAAATATACCACTAAGTACATTTCCACTCAACATTCAGTATTTATGTAACAATAAAGCTAATATGGAATACCGCCAGTATAGGAGATGTGGCATGTAGTTTCGGATGCAGCTACCGCTTGAATGCGCTGTGGGGCGACAGCGTGATGATGTCATCGCATGCTCACTATCGAGCAGTTCACTTGCCGATTCGTGCGTTTCTATGAGAATCGCTATGCAGATCGTTTGAGTGCGCCTGTGTCATGATGTCATGTACTGGGGGCGTGGTCTGTTGTCATGGGACTGTCCATGGTCAACAAAATACGGTTTCATCTATGGGAATCTTCAGGCTGCCTATAATTTGATGTCAGGGACCTGTTCTGACACTGTTGACAGTGACAGGGGTTCTTGACAAGCGGTATCCCACTAGGTGTGGGAGGTTAAACATGACTCAGTGTAACTAATGAGGATTAGTAACTTTGGGTGAGTTCAGGTTCAATTAATTTTAGAGTGATCTTTGGTATGATCAAATGGATTATAACTAGGTATATCCAGACTTCTGTTCTTTTATTAAACTTTGTGATGCTTAAATAAAACAAAATTTAAAAGAAAACAAAAAAACATTTAAGTCTAATTTGATAGAACCCATTTTGAGTGCCAGAAATCTAGTTTGTTATCTGCTTTAGTCAGTATATTATTTCTATATGGAGAATATTGTTAACTTTATAAAAACCCAAATCGCATGTTATTCCCTATTTAGATACAAAAAGGTAGTGATGATCCTCTAAACTCCTAGAGAAGAACTAAAAGACTATAAACCGATTTATAGTCCCATGTGGACTGTCTAGTATTATAATAACTAGCCCATTTAGATGTACATGTATATAAATAGAACACTCATGAGAATTAACTTATGATATGTGTATACTAACTCATTACAAAAGAGAATTATAAAAGAGAAAAATTTGAACAATAGTACATTGTATGTCATTATTTGAAACCTATCTTCTTTTATAGCATGGACCTGTCCGATATGCCACCGCCTCCGAGTTGCCTGGACAACGCCAAGGTGCGCTATGGGGGAACGTTTCACGACGCTATGGTGGACGATGTCAAGGTGCTTGGCAAGATCATCCTCGTCTTCTTGGCCATGATTCCCTACTGGGTGGTCTACTTCCAGATGGAGTCCACCTATGTCGTCCAGGGGCTTCACATGAGGCTCGACTTCGGAAAGGGCAATGACACCTCAGGGCCGAAGACCTTCAAGGTGAGGAGGGGCGTAGATAAGTGATAAGACACTCTGAAGTGCCTGAACCAGACCTTCTCGGTTTCAGTCGGGTTTTTTTCCCGTCTGTTTCCCATCACATAGGGTTATACTACATGTACATTTGAAAATAGTTTAGAAAAACCTATAAAACCAAATCGATATTTGTTATCTGTCCCTTGATGATCATCAATATGATTTGAACACTTAAAAAGTATAGCTTGAGACACAGAGATTTCTCATAAAAGTGTATATTTCTGTAGTTTTTCTTCTCTCGCTGATTGATAAGAGATATTGCAACATACATGATTCATTCTGATTATATAGATATTGTCTCAAATTATGAATGAAATATCCTATTTTTGTGTAGAGGCCAAGACCACTTCCCAGTGGCGAAACTATAAGAAAAATAAAAACATGTACGCTGCTTTTATATTGATTTACACTACAGTGCTTACCAGTCCTTCCTATAACTATGAAGCATTTATACTCTAAATAATGGTTAAAACTAAAAGAATTGTCTATACACCTGATCCTTGTATGTCCGATTATGATAAACTTTTATTGTTAGAAATGACTATTACATTTTGTTGCTGTATCTGTTTTAGATCCCTGCAGCGTGGTTATCCCTATTCGACGTAATTTTTCTCATCGTGCTCATCCCGGTGATGGACAGAGTGATCTACCCGCGACTTGACCGCTCCGGGTACCACCTGTCACTCCGCAGCCGCATCGTCATCGGCATGGTGTTCGCCGTGCTGTCCGTCACCACGGCCGGCGGCGTGGAGGCCTACAGACTGAGCGTCTTCTGGAAGAACGGAACGGAGAACGTCTACCAACAGACTATAGGTCATCTGCCTTTACTTCCTTGATTGAGGGACGAATAGATAAGATAAGGCCGGCAGAGTACTGTGTAACCTGGCCGCTTAACCTGCGAGGCAATGTAATCTGTAATGTAACTCAGACATATACCGTAATGATGGATTACAAGCTAGCATAAATATGATAACAATTCTTATCATATTTATCTATATCTAAGACGTGGCACATGTAAACTGTGTTGCAGCTACCACATAAAGTTCTTATCATATTTAGACAAGAAATATTGCACTATGCATCACATCGAATAAAGAGTAAACCCATTCAATCAGAGTAATTCCTTTATAGACCCAGCCTACACTGACCGTTCCATCGCGCAACTTGCCTATTCACACATGCTGTATTATCTCCTACGCATACAGACGTGCATTAATACGAGCATCATTTGTCCTCTTTTTGTTGAAAGTTGATAGTAATGTCACATTAATTTTTTTTCAATTGAGTATCTGCTTCTGTAACGTCTTAAACAGCCACACCATTATTTCTAATATGACCTGGAGTTTAACACGCCTTTTTAAAACTTTTATTGGCGTCTTTTCAGGTGGTACGAACTACAGTGCGGCTGACTTGAGTGTCTTACTACAGATTCCTCAGTATGCACTGATCGGGGTCAGTGAAGTGTTCGCCAGTGTAGCAGGTGAGGATTATGTAATAAATACCACAATTATCTCTTATCATAATCTATACAGACCCTCCACTCCCCTGTATATATAAATGTGATATTAAATCTAGAAATATATAACTTAAAGAAGATCACTTCTGTTATACGATTTTAAGGTAACCATAACTAGTATGTTTTTTCATAAAACGTGGCTAGCAGTTTTCCAGTCGATTCCACAGTCATCGCATAAGAAATAATCTCCAACACAAAGTACATGTCCATCTCTGAAAATTTACCATTCAGCTCAAAACTTGAATATGGCCAATTAATTTTCGGCTTTTTTCCTTACGATGTAACTGACACATTTTTTTTAAATCTAGAAAAAGCAGTTGTAAAAGATTTCTAAGATCGTGCCCTAACATACCCTGTCCACTCTACATGGAGAGACTTTAGTGGTAGAAAGAATACACTGACAAGAATGCGCTATTGTTTTTGTTGCATTGCCTGGTAGTTGATAAATGTATCGTTGTTATCAGTGTAATAGGAATGCGTACAGATATCAGCTCCTCTTATCAGACCGAATCTTTCAGGAATCCAAGGGTCATTTAGTGTCATTTACTAATGATAATCTGCAGTACATCATAGTATCTCACCACTGTATTCTAATTAACGATGTCAAAAGTGCAGTGCTTGGCTAGTTAGATCCTTTCTGTAAAAGATCTTAAAGATGTCCATGGAATAATGCTTTAACAGTCATGTAAATTTGCCATAAAAATGTGTATGAAATTAGGGGCCATCCATAAAGCATGAATGGTCTCCATACGTAATGGATTAGAGAAGGGATATATGCAAGATTTCCAAAGTATTCTTAACCCACCACCCTCCTCACTGCGTACGTACTTCATGGATGGCCTCTTAGAAAAAAATGAAGCTTACCTGAGCCTTTAGGTTAATAGCAATCACGTAAAATTCCTAAGTCTCTATTGTAAAACCTTTATTGTTAACTATGTATTCAGTGTTTACCACATTCCCGTGATATGTCTCCTCATTCACAAAGGAGTAGTGGCGCCTGGTGTACAGATCTACAGGCGTGGTTTCTGTCACCATTTTGTTAATCCGCTTATCAATAGTACCAGGCATTCTGTATCACAACGATAAATGAGCCCATTGAACACCTTCAGCGACCTATCTGTGTCTCATATCCGACCCATCATACTATCAGGAAGGCAGAGTATAGTTTATGACATGTGTTTCAATGTAAAGGACACCTAAGGACGTCTGGGCCATTAATCAATTATAAATCATCAAGCGGCAATCTCAGGTGCTTTTATTAACAGATGTTTCTTTGTCTAAGGAAGTAATCTGATGTTTACCGAACCCCTTGGATCCTTGTTGTATATGTCTCTGATATTGAATAGTAAATCCTTCAGCTTCCTGTACCATAAGTCGGTTTGATCATAGCAAGTGTTTTTGTATCAGATACCCCTTTAGGAGTCAAACTGGAAAGGTATAACAGCAATAGGGTTTATCCACTTACCAAGGTGGTCAAGAAAACTTGAATTTAGCGAGGGTTTGGTCTATATAGTAGAGGTTATCAAGCTATACATATCATGCAAATTACAGAAGTGCAACTTATTTATTGAAATTCCTTTAAATCTCACTATTTTTTTAGTTTATATTTTTGGTCTCCCAACTATGAACTTTGTTTGAAAATCCACTTTTGGAGCACTCTAAAAATATGCTACTCTGAAAGAAAGTTTGTACAAAGAATGCTGTGGATTTCCTTAATTTCTGATGTTTTTATGCTTATATCTCGGGTTAGAAATAGACAGGATGGTGCAGGTCTAGAATTAGCATTAACCCGTTCACTCGCAAAAACGGGTGGAGAAAACATTTTTTATATAATTAAAATTAACTGAAAAGAGGTCAAGGCACCGTCCTACCCCCTAAATGATGCTACTTTGAATGGCTTTTTTTTTTCAGTACCGTATATGCATCCCAGTATCTGTACAAATATAACTCATCTAGCGATCAATGGGTTAATGGTGTGATGTCCACCTTTTGCAGGTTTGGAGTTGGCATACACACATGCTCCACGTTCCATGCAAGGCATCATGATGGGGCTGTTCTGGTTCACACAAGGGGTGGGCAGCCTTATGGGCACTGCCTTTATCGGCCTCTTCCAGAATGTCTTCTTCTTCAACATGCGACAAGAGGACATCAATTGCCGCATCCCATGCGCAGAACCTGGGCGTGAGTCAGAGATATGTCACTCCTGCCACCTTGACTACTACTTCTTTGTGTTGGCTGGTCTGCAACTGCTCGGGCTCATAGTCTTCATCATCGTTGTTGTTAAGTTTGATGTAGGTGTTAACCGTGTGCAGCGCAAGCACTACCTGGATGTGTCGAGCTCGGCATCCAGCGAGTCGCTGACATCGCCGTCGCACCTGCCAGTGTCGCACCGCCCGGCATCTCTGCTGGCATCACCGACACAGCACGACCAGGACCAGGTGTTCCCGCCATCCCCCAAGTATGAGTGTCACGTGCAGGGTCAGCGACTGCCGGATGCGGCGGCTGCGACATCAACAGAATCGGTGTCACCGGGTTACTGAGGGTGGGTTTGATGCCCGACAGAGTCAGCGATCAGTCAGCGCTTATAGGTGGGTCTGCTCCTAATATAGTTTATGCAAAAAAAAAGACGGATGGAGTTATTCCACCAGGTTAAGTTTCAATCATGGTTTTATTCCCTTGCTTCTCGGTATATTTACTGAGAGTTTTTAAAATACGTTAATAATCTTTGTTGGAGATCTGGTAAATCCCTTGTAAAGGGCAGTTAAAGATAGAGACAGGAATATTACTTAAAGAGATGCATGAAGAAGCAGGTGGTGTATATGTAAATGAGTACAGGATCCAATGACGATCTCCCGGTGGGGTAGTAATTTGCAGACTGATCTCCAGAACAATGATAGCTCATTTCTGCAAGATGGTTAAGGAGGTGACTATTCCGGGGCAGTGCATTACTTGTCAATCGTCAACAATTTATCATATTTTATCCTCAATACTTAAGATCAAATGAAATAATTCGGGACAATTAGTTTTCACTTGTACTGCTGTTCCTTACTTTTCATCTTAAATGGTTGATAAATAATTGAAAATCCATTGTACGATAAACCATTGAAGGTGTTATACGATATCATTTTGAAAGAAACGAGGCACACAGCTTTAGCGGCTGCTGATGTATGACTGAACCTGTCTCTGCTGCCTCTCGGAGTAGGGCGCGTAATGGTTATCAGTGGGCAATCCGACATTTTTTATTCATCTGGAAAGACTGTAATGGCCACCCCAACAACCCAACCAGGGAAATGGGACCCAAGTTTTTTTTTACAAGTATATTATATGATATTAACCTAAACAAGGGCCATGAGGTTTCTGCAGTTGATTTCCATGCTAACAAGAAGATCCCGTTGCCTGTGTAAAATATACCGTTTTGGGAGCTCCGCTCATATCTCTCAATGGAATTTTCAAAAATATACTGTCATAATATCGTAAAACTTGATGAGTTTTAATCTTGGCCACCGTATGCCACGACTGGAGTTTGGCATAGTGACATCATGAGGCGAAGCCAAGTGAAGTCCGGAGCCAAAACTCTAGGAGTGGCATGCGGTGGCCAAGATTAAAACAAATCAGGTTTTGATTTTATCCTACCCGGTCTCCTCGATTTTGGAATATTACGTGATAACAATTCTGTATGTCACTAGTGGCATATAAAACTCTGTATGCCAGTCAGCGTGGCATACGGAAACTCAATGTTAAACCTATGGGATTCTATATTGGGGGTAGGATAAAGTTAAAAGATTTCTCCCAATAGTCTCATAAATCTAACTGTAAAGTAACAATGGTATAAACAGCAATTCAAGTGATTAACTAATGTTCCCCAGTTACAGTTGGCATCATTTGTTATGATATTTGGCATGTTTTTTACATTATGTATTATCTACTTAGATATTTCAGGATAATGTTCATCCTCATCAAACATGAATCTTGGTTTGCTACAATAAGGGATGCTATTGTTTGCATTTCCGTCATCGTTGTTTCTGTTGACATTACGCGTGAGGCTCAAAGGCTCAAGTTACGTTCACAAAGATGCTCGTTAAACTATGAGGATGCATCTATACTTTTGTGTTATACTCATGTTTTGTGCCCTTATATAAGGGAAAACGTTCTTGATATTATTAAATGTGCTATTTATTTTATCTGATCAACAACGAGGCTACAGATGATGTAGGCGACAGCTAAATTGTATAAAGTCAGAATTGCTTGAACTTATAACGTTCTATTAGCCCATCGAACTGGTCGGAAATCAAGAGTTGTATCAAGTCACCGAAGTTGTATATATGAGTATCGGTTGAGGAAGCACTATCTATCATATATAATATACGCTTTAGAAAGTTGAGAATATTCCAGATTGACCTTTAGGTCGACGAGAAATTGTTTTACCATGTATGTAATCGATTTTGTCATTTATTTTTAAATCCACTAATAGAAATTCTAGCATAAGTTATTGCACAAAAAGAAGAAAAAAAATGTGGGCGGGTACTAGAGCATTCCATTTTTTTTTGACTAACTTCAGGTTTGTAACCTTAAAATTATGGGCGTTTGTATGGCAGTACCGGTTGTATTTTCTGTTCAGTATTATGCATTAGGCAATGCAATTATCCCTCAAAGGCCGTTGTATATTATGCAGTATTTACAATAAGATGAAGCAGAAACAGGAATGAACAGAAATGCTAGATATCGCATTCTGTAGGCTGTGCTGTCTTACCACAACCACATATGACATGTTGCATTACTTTGCCAAAAACCAAGAATGTCGATTTTCTCTCACTAGGTGGCGCACAGGGGCATATCGCTGTTAACAGTGGGATCCCTTATACTTCACCTCTATCGCCATCTTGCGTTTATTCCGATAAGATGGTTCCTAGAATTACTGTGCTGCAAGCGCTTCCCAAAACTTTTTCATATTATGAATTAATAGCACTGTGATCCAAAGTTCTTGCTCTACCACATGTAACTCGTTCACTCTATTATCTAACATCTATATATACGTAAGGTCTGTGCGGTGGTCCACGTTGAGATTGCGAATATCAGTTCTGTGGCAAATTATATAACCATTATGTAGTTCCCCTGTCTGACGTATCTCAGTGTTCCGCAGTCATTATCTACCTCTATCAATATACTCAAAATATGATACACTTCATGCACTCAATATGATCTCACTTTTGAGAACTTTTCTGATGAAATCAAAAATCAAACTATCTCAAGAACTAGCCTTTAGAACTATTCAAAATTGAAAATGCGTAAAAGTCGTTCTACCTATCACAACCTGTGTTACTGTCGCTTTATTTTCTTAGTAATAATGATGTATCTACCTTTCCTCGAAACATATCTCAAGTCAAATAAGAACAAGCTAGAGTTATTTGTACACCAACTCTGGGAAGAATGCGTCTATAAACTGGTCACTGCTGGCTCATCTGCTGATTTTTGCATTTGACTTATAAACAATTCGTAAAAGTTCAATCCCAAGCCAAAAATAATTTGACGTTTCGTATCAAAGAAGGAAACCATATCAATATCTATATTGTGAGGTATAAATAATCATGGAATGGGAGACAACCTCCTCTCAGATTGTTTGATCACAGAGATGCTCAAGAATTGAATGGCTGTTTTCAGCAAATTTTTTGGCGTCATTCCTGGCAATGGGGAGACCCACCAGGTCAATTTGAAAAGCAGCTATTATAAAACGATATGCTACGTTTCCATGTATATTATTTGATCAAGGACTCCCTCTATCTCTCTGATCTCATAAGGAGGTAGCTGTTGTAGGATATTCGATAGAGTGGTTATTGCTGCCTGTGGACTTTTTCTGGTCTATCAATTGGCTATGATGTTGTGTATCTCCACCCAATTGTTGCCTATGTAATATGACAGTAAAATATAATCGCCATATCAAGCTATGCTCTGTCAGTATTTCTTCTGCTTCATCTTTAATATATTTGTGGTCAAAATATAAAGGAAAAAGTATTACACACCAAATGATGAGATGGGGATTTTTATTTAATCCAATATAATTCCGGGGACTAATGATTTATCTTCTCACCCACCAACTGTTACGGACTTGCCTATAACTGTGTCATGGACATATGTGTCAGTAATACTATTCATCGTCACGAATTTTACCCAAGATATGATGGTTTTGTGTGGTGAAAAAAAAATATCTACCAAAATATGTTCAGATACACCAAATGTATCCGTGAATATTCAATCTATAGATGACCTACTTAAATATGTGTGGTTCATGTACAAAATACTTAAAGAGATTGACAAATACCTATTACTATCATACAGCAGTAATGTATTTTATGTCACATCTTTTAGCCCTGATATATAGTGCAACCATCGTTAGACCCGTTGCTTGCAGTTGGAAATCGTTATTGGAAAAGATTATTGTGAATTACCTATTTCATTCTAATATAAAATAAGGATGATGTGTATTATTGGTACAGTCATATCGACTGAAATAATTTATATCTTCGAGCTAATAAGGCACAGTAAAGTTCCAAGAATTTAAAGAGTATTTCTTATAAAATTAGGAACTTAACTAAAAAGGTTTAACATATAAGGGTAAATGGCAGTGATTGATCTCCATTCTTGAGATAAAAATGTAAACGGAATCAAGCTAAAGAACATGAAATCTTTGAATATTGTGAACTGACCAGAGAACGACTGTAAAGTTGTGATATCTTGTGATTTGCTATCTTTATTATCATGTATGATAAGCAAGATCTGAAATTTGATACTCTCAAACTAACCAAGGTACAGTTGTTAACCTAACGTTAAAAGAACCTGACCTTGCAGAACAGATATGACTTACCACATTTGTTGGCAGTTTCATACTTGACTAAATTGTCTAATGTATGCGGTTCGCACCATTTCAAAACAAAAGAATCGAGTCAAAATGGTTTATATGTAATACATTAAGGGATAGACCGCGCTTATGATCGTATGGTTGTAGTGTTTACATCAAGCTGGATGGTCTTGCAATGGATACAGATAGATATACCTTTGTCAACTTGTGAATAACATGTGAAGGAGATGTTTGTGTGTGTGGCGAATAACCACACAGTTTGCTAATCAGTGTAAGTATGTATATGCTGTGTAAATCGTTGTTCCTGTTTCAGCTATCTACGCAATTAGCATTCATTGCTAAAGTAATATTGGAGTCTACTTGAAGAAAGGACTGATATAACAAGTTATCGATAAGGCGATAACGATGACGAGGGTTTAAAATGAGCTAGAAAATGATGACCATTTGCGATAAGAAAACGGTCTGTGATATTGAACTGATGGTGTGGGTAGGGCAAATAGAATTTGCTGAAAAGTAGTGTCAAAGTAGATACAATTTTTACAGTTTCCATTTTTTGTCTTTACTGTCGTATAAAATTTCTAATTAATATAATGTAAAATAAGGTACATTTTCTGAAAATGTTCTTATAGCTCTGGAAGGCTCTCTTCTGTATAATGATATATTTTAGGAGCGCTCAATTTTATTAGCGATACTTTAAGTAAGAGCTTCCGTACGAACATTTTGATATCGATTATCTCATGAAAATACGATGAGTTCTATCGTAAAAGAAGTTTGATATCATTAAGAATGAGGAAATGTGAAACACAGAGGTGTTGATAACTGGGTTGATCTAGTTTGGAAACAAAGGGTATTATTTTCAACTTTATTCTCTATGGAAACAGAAAATCAACGTGTAGACACACTAACAGTTCTTTGCTTTTTTTTCAATATAGAGCCCAAGGTTAGTTCTATATTTGATGGTGCTGCTTTCTGTCTGGAGAACACGTAACAATGAGGCATATAGATAAGGAGTAGATTCATTACTGAAGATGAAAGTGATAACCCTTGGGATTACGGAATGAGGTTAAGATAAAAAATACCTTACATAAACACATTTTACTGCATACAATATAGGTATTTGGGGAAAAAGCATGTCATGGATGACTTATCGTGGTCGATTGAATGGTTTCCTATTGATAATAGGAAACCTTATCTAACATTTTTTCTTTAGTAACAAAAAAGAGATTGTTATCAATTACTTGGTTTACACTATTGTTTGACGAGTACAAGATTTTGCATTAGAAATATTTTCACGTTTTCTAAGATGGTGTAAGTTAGATGAATCTGGTTTGTATGTATTATTCTGGTGGGACCAATTAACAAAGGACAATATATTTAGGCGGAAAATGCTTGTCAACTGCACTTTACTGTTATTAACTTTACATTTTTCAAATGATTGATATACTCATGCTATGCATGACCCGGTAACGAGAATATATATGTAGGCTGGTTGCACTAATATTAACTTCGCTAAAGGTTCCTAGGGAGATTTACTACAGTAGGTCTTGTTGGATTGTGTTCACTATGGAATGCCCCGCATGTCGCAGGAGATGTATTAGCTTTTGTAAGATGAGCAGAAAAATTATAAATTTTGATGTACTTAGCTGCCATTTGCCTAGAAATTAGAGTAAATTTGCTGCCAAATCTTACCAAGTCGTTGGAGCTAGTCAGTACTACGGTTTGACACGACTTAAAAGGGTGATAGCCGAAATCATATCATGATAAACTAATAGCGAATCCAGGAATATAAATAGAATTGACTGATAAACCTTGGTTTTTTAGAAGGAAACCCAAGAGATTAAAATAGCTTGGTCCGTACTCCATCGAGTTTGACTGCAGAGTAATTCACAAAGCGAAGCTGAGTGAATTACTCTGGGTCAAACGAGGTGGAGTGTGGACCAAGTTATTTTCATCGAGTGGGTTTCTGATTTTATCTCACCCCGTGTAACATTATTTATTGATAAAATGAATCACCCAATTAGCCATTGAGTATTGGGTTCACGAACTTCACGGCCGTGGAGTACGAGTTACTAATGCTAAGCCTATGGAGAAAAATACCAGGGTGAGATAAATGCCTGGAAAGCCATTCACAAATGTCTGTGCGACCACAAAGTTGTCTTTAAATTGTAAACGCGCTTCCGCACTGTGAAACATATGGCAAATATTCAGCGTATCAGTGCCAAATGTTGTAATAAAGAAACATACAAACATATCTCTCAGTGTATGCGCTTCTTCATTCAACTCCATGTACAGTTTAAACATCCCACTTAAGGGACACCCCGCGTAAAAGTCCACCTTCGTTAGGGGACAGTTTTTATTGGAACAGAAAAGTGTCCCTCTGTGCGATGTTAAGTCTAACCCTGGTTGATTGGACAACCTGCATTAAGGACAGTTATCTTCCAGTACAGAAAGCTACAGAAGACATTAAGTCTAGCTACAATATTCTTGTTTTTATGATTATCACATGAAACCAGAAAATAAATATGCCTAGCCGAGAACAAGTGATTTTCCAAGTGTCACCATGTCTAAAACCTTGCCTTATATTTGATATAAAAAAAATGTGGATAAAGTATACTATAGATGCAAGTGCAAATAGTCACACAGACAAAAAAAAAAGAATTTGTTTGTATTCCTTTATTGGAGTCTCTTTTACACATATTGATACAATCCAGTCACATTTACAAATACAGATAATCACTCTTCGTCCATACCCATTATCAATATATCTTTCGTTCATTCTTACTATTATTGTATCACAATAATCATCTGTACTTTCAGGCCTTATCAATCTGACCTCCTAAAAAGAAAACGATAGATTTACAAGTATTCAACTGGTAGGTTTTATGCATCAGCATTGGAAAAATATGATAGTAAAATATCGACATTTTGAAATCAATATGTTCTTTCTATTGAATAAGATTTGCTTTTCTTGAATAAGATATTTCCAATTAGAGACACACTAGCTACAATGTCTTGCTCAATACCTTCCATGTTCTCATGCTTGTTAGTTAGAAATACTGCTGATGACTGGCGCCACCTGTCTCACTCCGTCTCGGCGGATCCTGGACGAGCAGGCCCCCTGGTGCTCAGGCCTGGAGTTGAAGCTTCATGTGGTTGATCTGCTTCACAAGGTCTGCAATCTGGTCACCCCTGAAAGAAAACAAAACAATCACGTTAGTCATACATGATGCAACAGGCTCACCAAATATAGAGATTCCTTGAAGGTGGATTAAATTAACTGCTTTCAATATATACATGTATATATGAGGTCGCCAGGACCATATGAATGACATAAAGGTAATAAATGCGTACATCGTGACACGATCGTGCGACACGATCGTGCTATTCTAAGCTATATAAAGTCTTAGACCTTGGTCTTTGATAGAACCATTTGGCTGAGAAATCCCTTCTACCATCTATAATATCTCCATAAAATTGATAAAATCCAAATATGCAGGAGGAAAAGCATCGATATCTCATACGGGGACATCTACATTGTATATAGATCCCTATTCGTTGAAAAACTAGCAGGAAAGGAATAGCAAAATATCTAAGCAGCGAGAGGAGATAAAAAATATAAACCCGAGGCGTCTTGAGATTTTCCTTTCACTTTACACCCGCGCTCACTGAGACCTCCTCTATTCTTGCGGCCTGGTTGGCTGCCATGGCAACCGACTTAAAGACGATCGATAAATTGATTATTGAAAAGGGAAGAAATCTTGAAATAGATGCCAAAATTGAAGGAATTGACCGTCAGTGGACAAGACCCAATGATGTGGGCGGTCGATGGCGATGGGGGTGTCGGGGGTGTTGCAGGGGGGTTGGGGTGGGGAGGGTGGACAGCTGTCCAATCTATACCGTCGGTATCGATCCCGGCACTGCTACCCAGAGGCAGGATGGTGGGTGGCGGGTGGCGGGGTGAGGGCGGGGGACACAGGTGGACAAAGAAAATCCATGCCGTATTGATTGGTGTCCAAAGGTCGACAGAGACGGCCGCCAGAGAAAGACTGGGAATGGACGCTGAGACAGTGTGTGCGTGTGAGGTGGGTGTCTATACGGGTAGACGTGTCGTGCGTGCGTGTGTTGTGTGTGAATGAGAAGCTGTGTGTTTATATGTGTGTGCTTCCGCTTGTGTGTGTTGTAGGTGTGTTTACTGTCATGTATATGTGTATATATTATAAAGAGACGTCACGAGTTTGAGTCTGAGTTTACTTATGTCACTCATTTTGTTGGGTCCATAATTTCACGAGTCGAAGACGAGTGACATTATGGAGTGGCGTCTAGGTTTTATCCTACCCCGTCTAGATTTTATCCTACCCCGTTTCCACATTATTTCAGTATTAGAAAGTAGTGGCATAAACAACACTTTATGTCACACCCAGTGACATAAACAAATCCCATGTTAAGCCTATGACGTTTTTTAATAGGGGTAGGATAAATATAAGTATAGGGATGTCAGTTGGGGTCATAAAAGGACAGGAGAGATATTTTTTCATGTTGAATATAATACCTCAGAGAGACAGATATCCGAGTGAATATTAAGAAGTGTTATAAACAAGACTTAGAACGGGGAGTCAGAACAAACACGAATATATGTTTCTTATCTTATCTTATCCTGGAAATATCATCTATTTATCGCCCATTGAGTATGAGTTACGGTACTTGCCAGCCTGTTTAGTATGAGTTCTTAATGTTAAGCCTATAGACGTTTATACCAGGCTAAGGTAAATATCGGTTCCTTTAACATGGCCAACTCTGGCTAGAATGTACATGTATTCAGGGACTTCACTTGAACCAAACTGTACTGAAATGAAAAAGCCCAGTTGGAGGATCAAGGAGTATTTTAATCTCAGTCCCACTAATTCTATTAATGTTTCTTGGAGTTTCTTTGAGCAGGTATGTATTTTTCCATTATTCAGTACTATCAATCAGCTTTCAGAATAGCAGCAACAGGCATCAGTGTGCCTGTCATCAATATCGACACTAACTCATAGGGTTCTAAAACAGCGTACATACTCCTGAATGAGTATGGTTTGTGATTTATAATCTACTGAGACGCTCAAATTGCATCTAAATGTGTGTGTTTGTCTAAACTGGAAAGATATGTGAGGAAGCTATCACAAATCAATAAACAGCAAAGAACTGATAGATGTACATTTATGATGCTCATCAACACTAAATCTCCATACGTAGACACAAATCTAAGCTGTGTGATGGTACAAAGACTGCTTCGACAGTGGCTCTGTGGCCTGCTCAGTTAGCGCGCAGGACCTTGGGAAGCCTGTCAGATGCTTGCCTTCCCATCAATACCTGATAAGGTTGCCATGGTGATCAATGACTCGGCGGCCATTTTGGAACGCCCTTCACCTTAGGGTCACGTGTGACACAGGAGTCTCCTTGGCCGCCATATTGGCGCCGGAGATATCTCGACATCGGTCTGAACCTTGGTACTGTACCAGTCCGCAGTGAGGGTCTATATCAGACGGGGCAAACTACGAACTCATTTCTTTGGTGTTGAGGCAGGGTGTTGAAGTATCATCTGTCAAGGGTAGCCTAATTGCGTGTGTATTATCATATAGGATCAGAGCATATCACTTGAATCAATCTAAATGACCCATGCCCATCACTCATCACGATGGACCTTATTGTTTTGTATATCTGAGAGAACCACGAGAGAATATCCGTCATGGATGAAGCCTCTGAGCCGCTCTGTTGACACCTCTATACAGGACCCCATGCTCTATAAAAGGCTTCATAATCCAATTCGAATATTTCTTTTAGTAGACTTCACTATAAGCAAGCGCCAGTCGATCTCCATCCGACAGAGGGCGTCGCAGGCGGGGTCGGGCATATTAGGCATATGCATGCAGCTTTCTGCACAAAAAAATAAGGACAGACAAGACAAGAAGGCAATCCATATATTGACCGTCTATAGTGCCTCCAAGATATAGATTTCAGTTGGAGGATCCGTCAATAAACGGAAACCGGCGAGCGGCAAGGCTAGCGAAATACTCTGCTTCGGATTGATTTTTTTCAGAATCAGATATGGATTCGGCGGAAATCAACCCGACCGGAAGTGCAAAGTTGTCGCCGGCCCAGGCGTACGCAATCGATGGGCGGAGAGGGGCAGTCGATTGTGTCGATCGACGTGAAATGCAAATTTCCTTGTGAAGATGCTAGAGCGATCGATGCCGTAGATCTATCCGCCATGGATTGCGGTAAAACCACATGACATCCAAGGAAATAGAGGTGGCCTATCGGGGCCTGGGGTGGGGGTTGGGGGTTGGTTTTAGGTAGGTAGGTAGGTAGGGGTAGGAGGTATGGTTGGCGACTTTTGCGTCACGGGGGTGGGGGAGGGCGGTAGTGGAGGAAGGAGAGGCAGGGGGCAAGACATCCCACCAATCAATAAAGTAGATGTTCATTGATCTAAGATATTGATTTAAGATACAGGTCCCTCTGCTTGAGTCCACCTCCTGTGGGGAATCTATAATATATGATAGGAGACTAACAAACTATGATTAATTGATACAAGACCAATTTGTCTTACTCATCGATGAGCGATCGACGCGGCCATACGCTCACGTCCCCCAGCGCAGTTCGAAGAAACTATTTTTGTTGATTGATGGTTTTGGTTTCTTTGCTGACTCGTCGCAAGCCTCAAAAACTATATTTTGGAGTTGTTTGTATGCTGCTAGAACTTCCTTTTCGGAAAAGACTACGAACTATTGGTAGCAAGTATTCTCACCATAGATTTATTAAACGGCTAAATACAAGTACTTTATTTCTGAGGCAAATAAAATACGATTCACCAGCATGATCCCGTCACATTTGCTATTCATGTAGGGTTTTGTGGAAACTATGGCTATATCAGCCTGCAACGTTTAGTAGCCAATCGTCGCATTATCTTCGAACTAATTTATCAATAGAACATAAAATTATGGTATAATTTCTCCTTTGAATGTAATCTGAACGCCTGGAACACTCCTGTGAGGAAACAGGACCATATGATTGATTTCCACGTCAATTCAGGTAAAATGGGGATGATTCATGTAACGCCGTGATTAAAAACAGAACTCCATGTTGGTATTTCTTATTTTTCACCGATATATAATGGACTAAGTGAATGCCTTGAAAGGTAAAACTCACTGATAAAGCACTAGACGGAGGTTCAGAATCAGGCATTCATTTCAAGGTTCATACTCCGGGTATGCAGACATCAGAGACACCAACACCACTGATGTGAGTGACGGATCGATTACCGATCAATACGTTATCAATGCAGTATCGAGCTGCCTTCAAAGTTGTCACGGCACAAGACACAAACTTCGATTCATTCCGGGCATAAATAACAGAAGGTTCATTATTCACTCCGCAGATTATTTTCTTTCGAGATTCCTGAAAAGCATATAAACTTGGCACCGTGTGTCTGTCATTTAATGTCGCTTTTGGCTTGTTTAATAGCGATTTAAACTATTGTTTTTGCGGGTTTGTGACGGTGGACATCTGTCACTGTACCATGTTCTGTTTAATTATGTAAACGCCCAGATGAATCGGTGAGTTTCTTCTGCGTTTTAGATTTTTCACGGGAGATGATGGTTTGAGACGCTGACACTAGAGGGCATCAACAACCTATGACAGCGCCATAAGTCTCTATCCTTTACCTAAAGTAGGATCCTGCGGTGGAATTCCTACCCGCATACTATACAACTGTTAGAGACATTTAGTATTGATAGAATGTTCCGTTGTCCGAATGCACTTGAAAAATCACTAAGTTTAAGCGCCTATCTCGATGAATTTCAAAAATCACTTAGATTTATTCAAAAGCCAAAGATGAAAATTCCTCATTCGAGGCAACGATCTAAATATACAAAGAGATGTTAAGGTTTCCTTCCCTTTTTGACAGTTCAAGGGTGAATTTCTTGGGATGAACGTCCACACATGAGATTTCTCTTTTAACAATAGCTATCTACAGGGATGTGGTTTGGTAAATGTATTTCCTTTCTATATTCCAAACAGGAAGGAACAAAGCGATGTGTTATGGAAGAAGCCCAGACATCAGTAAAAGGTCAGGTAGACCTGTCGCTTTACGATGAGAATGAGTAAGGGTTGTGTTATCCCAAACCAATCTAGAGGCTTTATGAAAATTATACGTTCGAGGTTGTTATCTGACGATGCAGTAGAGGCACGTTTAAATGGCAACGAGCAGAAAGGACGGGTACCTATGATCTGCTGGTGTTTCTGCGTGGCGGATTATTATCTTCTGGGCTAAATTATATAGAACGGTGCCGTTCTATGCAATCCTTCCGATTAGTTTAAATGAGTAAGCGTCCATTTTATACAACTCGAATTTAAGAAAATATATATCTGCATATTTGTAAATTTTCACAAATATGTTTAGTCCAGCTAATCTCCCCTTTTCTCAACCAAAAGAAGACGATGTACCAAATCAATATAATGCTCCAGTTACTTTTTATCGTGTTAAAATACTTTACTCATTTCTCGCTGATCTATGCCACATGGGTTGTGATAGAATCTATGAGATGAACATATGTAGAAATCTCACTCCTACACAATTACCAAGGTGAGTGTTGCGTTAATTTTCACACCACATAGAACTTATAAGAAAGACTGGCCTTTCCAGGTTGGGACAACTGCAGTGGTAGCATACTGAATACCCTTATGTCCTTTATCTGAAAGAGAATCTATGCACAGCTGCTGTCAGAGACACAAAACCTGACCATATACTGCTGAAATTCCTAACTCCACTTACAAAATACACTGTCTGACCTATGACTAACATCAACCAGACAAACAGGCCAATATGCCCCCATACCTCTGATAAATATACACGTATGCTTATTGTCCATTGGGAATCTATCATAACTGCACCAGAATCATTACAAAGATGGCCTGTCTTGCACTTTTATAAACATCAATAGGTTAACTATCACTATCATAATAAAGATGTTCAACCACATAAATTGTCCGTCTTCGCTACAACTGAGATGAGAAAATTTAACTGAAACCGAAACTACAGTGGTATCGTATAGCAGAGTTTATGCCACGTAAATATTCTAAGTGTAGGGTCCCTTATCAAACATAACACAGCTATCTAAATGGAAGATAAATAGCAAGTGGACAGATTATGATCTCTACTTTGCCCGGTGGTAACATCCTTATTGATATTATTATCACCATCATCCAGCAACCACATCGATTGAAGCTAACCAAAGAAACAGCCTCGACCTGTCATCACTGGCCAATCAGAGTTACATTTCCTACCCGTCAATTCACCCCTCACCAGCCTGCCACCTAGCGGCCGGCTCCGTAATGACGGCTCGATACAATGGCCATTAGGTTGGGCGGGCCGCCCTCTGCTGAGTGACCTTTGACCTGCAACAAGATGGCGTCGTCTGCGATACGGGTTGAGGACGGACCACGTGACAGGGGCGGATCAATTGATCCTCCTGTCGGCCATCGTCGAAGAGCGTGAGTGATGGGCAGGCGACAAACATGGCGGCCGGAAGCCGGCATGTTCCGCGCATGCGCGACGACGCTGCCACCAGACGGCGCACCGGTGGCCATTCCCACAGCCACTATAAGCCACCTGTAACCAGCCGGGCGCCACCATGGAGGAAATCTTTCTCAAAACAGCAGCATCAATGTATTAGAAGTAAACTATTACAGACTGCAGAAAATTTTGCAGACAATGGAGTAAATAAATACATGTAAATCTTCCTAACTACGCAGTGCATTGCTCGTTTTCCGGTCTTACTTGTTGTAGTGGCGCGGACAAGTTTTAAAAGCCTTAAAAATACGATGTCCTCTAAGTGAAACATCACGTCGAAAGGTCACCTAATGGTAGTTCTGGTTGATTGTTGGGACACGTGCAGTTGTTCAAGGTGGTGTGTGTGTGTGTGTGGGGGGGGGGGGGGGGGGAGGGGGTGGGGCTGATAGTTGACTGACGTAATTACCGATTTATTGATCCTCAACTAGGGCCTTTCCATCAGTCGTTGACTCTGTACATACAGGAAAGTGCACAATAACGGCCGCAGTAGCTGAGCTTCGGTTAACTCTACATTAGACACACACACACAAATCATCCCCACTTTACCTCAACGATCGCCCCTACCGCCGATTTCTATCACCAATCGATGAATCAACATGGCCGCTGTTCTGGCGCGCGTCGCCCGCGGCCATCGCGCCAGCGACTTACTCCCGCGACGCATTTAGCGACGAGCCTCTTCCGCTTCCGCCAACCACTTCCGGTAGATTCGAAGGCTCTTCCGGTTCCGTTTTAGAGCCACCTGGCGGTCGATTATAGCATTGATCTGTTTATATTGGGTCTCTGGTGGCAGAGACGGCCTATATAGACGCACAGTTTGCCGTTGGGGATGCGGTAAGTGGGTGGGTACGAATGTGAATGTGTATGCTTCACCAGGTAGGACAATGTCCCTATGTGCCAGGCCCATTTGTCCGCTCGCCTGATTCTCTTGAAGGTGACCAATGCACCATTCAATGTGTGCCTGCCTGGGATCCTCATGACTTTGAACATCGGTATAATGTTACAGCGGATACAAAATACGCAGTTTGAAATCTGTTGCCCCCACAGATTTCATATAAGATGAATGCCTTTTGTCCTGTTTGCTTAACTGTATTTATATACATGTACTTACCTAACGCATATCATATTTAAATGGATATTTAGTATGATATAAATATAAATGGGTATCACATGGATTGGAAATTATACACCTTGTCATAAGTTGATATACTTTGGGCGTAGCGACCTCTGAGGGAAACCATAGTCCGGTAATTAACTGGATAGGAATGTGATCTAACAGGAAGCATTCTGTCCACTGACTTAAAAATATAAACGTTTTTTTAACGACATATCAATCAATTGAGTTTATATCATGGTCCCTTATAGATTCCACAAACTATCTCGTGAATAATATTTCGAAAGTAATTATAGTTTTATGAGAAAGGTAACCTTAGGACTTCCCTATCCCTACCCATCAATGCGTTCTTTGCTAACATCAAGATAGCATAAAATGAAATCATACACCATAGGATCAATATGACCAAACAAAGGCGGATTGATAATTCTATGGATAAATCTGATATTAAAGACAGACAATAATGACAGATATAGTGAAAATCAACAATTCTGCCATTTAATTTAAGCTGAGCATGTTTTGTGATAACATGAACAATTTCTTCCTTGAATTTCTTGAACGGCTGTGCTTCGTTCCACAGCAATATTTTCCAGTGTTCGGAAGTAACGTACACCGAAAGTCAATAAATTGATTTGCTCTTGTATAGACTCTATTCTCTACGCAGTTTACACATATCCCTGCCAACTCTATACAGCATCTGCGAGCATGGCGGCAGCATATAGGGATTATAACGTCACTTATTCCAAACGAAACCATCATGACTTCAAATTATGGGACGACATTTCGTTTATCATTTATCATGAAAACAATGTAGCCGTACATTACCAAATATCACTGTTTGAGCTATAATCGAATAATGTGTAGTATTTCGTACCGAACAAAGCCATTCATTCAAATGAGAGATAAACTAGAAGCCATTCATCTATTAGCGTTACAAAAGCGAAAGTTTATCATTCGCATAAAAGATATACAAAGTTTTCCATCACTCTACCATCCCCACCGGCACTCCTTCCGTGGCGAGAAAAAAGATAGACAAACAAATACACAAACTGCCAAAATTATATCCCCTCCAATCCCGAACCAATGTCTAATGTATGGCGTGTATTGATTTATAGGATTGTGCCGGCACTATTTTCCCCTGCGGACGCACCATAAGGGGTGACGCGGCACTTAAGGTTAAGAGCTGTCACCCATGGTAAATGGGCACGCCCGGGGAAATCCATACGCAGTCGATATATGGATGAGTATTGGCGAGCATTATGGATTTGTCGCGTTGAAGGATATGTTAGGGCATTACTTTGTCACCCATGGGGACGGAGGGGTGTGGGGGTATAGTGCAATAATGGGGGCCTCTTGGAGACAAACAGAAGATTTTATTTCGCTAGGCTAAGGGGAGGTGCAGTTGAGTTTGAAATCAGAATTCCCGGTGAATACATAAGAGGTATGTTCTCTAAGTCAGATGGTGTTCGAGTATATTATATAAACCAGACTGACTATAACATTGATGTTGCCCATGGTCTTTTTCGCTGTGTCAGGAATATATAGAATAGCAGTCATGGATCAAATACCAGTTCCGCTCTCACATCAAATATACACACGGAGATTAACGCCGCAATAACGGCTGGTTTCGTGTACGAATGGCTGTAATCTCCGGGTAACTTAGTAATATCCGAGCAACAGCCAGAGTATAACCTTGTCAACTACGAGGAAATTAGAGGCCACTTGCCAAAAGAAACCCACTCGTTATTATATCTAATACCCATCTACACGATTGATAGGAAGAACCAACCATGATTGACTATACAGTCTATCGCAAGATACATTTGGTTTCGAATTTTGCTATATGGCACTTTGACTTACATAACCTAAATAGTTCTCCGTCAGTCTGTGTCTTTTTCGATATAAATTCTAGTTGATCTGTTGGCGAATTACTGGCACACTCTACGTTTTCTAAGGCAACTTGGTGGGTATTATGAGGAAACACACATACTTTGGGTGAATTGTTGTCTGTTTGTGGTTTTTTTCTCGGAAATATGTCCCGATGCCATAGGAAGAGGGACGTATTTCCGCGACAAAAGACCGAGAATGACATCAATTCCGTCATAGTATAAACGTATCCTCATTATCATATACCTGAAAAAAACCCACCATTTTGATGCTAGCGGTCATTCACTACAGCCCTCGGTCGCGAACACTACCGATACTTCACCCCTTAGAGCGGGCAGCACTTCATAGATGGTAGACCACACATATATACATGTACTAAAAAAATATAGCATTTTTCATAATGCTCATGGCCTTAAGCAAGTGAAAGATGCATAAAGAGCACTTACTATAGAAAGAGAAGTTGATATATGTACCAAGTTGCCTAAGATCAATAATGGAAGACCAACAAGCTGTAAATAACCTGGGTTCATAATACTGAATAAAACCTATCGATTTAGGATGAACTAAAACTGCCAAAGAGTAGTCGCGATAAGGTGGAGGAAACATAGATTGATTATAGATCTTGGACGCTATTATTCTAGGGCCAGTAGGCCAAAAGTAAAATATAAATTTCGTCAATTCATTGATACCCTACAAGACAAAAGGGCTGAGTTTTCAGATTTATCAGTAGAAAAAGGTGAAATGGTGAGATATTCTGCATATTTATCATATCATTATCAGAAATCGAAACTATATCATTTCAAAAGAGGAAGAAATCTCAAAAGCATTTATCAACTAATCATTTTGAAGGATGGCCTTGGACATTGCCCACATGTAGAACTATGGGTAAACTTACATGGTATGATTTCCAGGTCAATGATATGTATCACTATGACAAGCGAGTGCAATGGTTTATATCAATAGTCAATGAAACTGTCTGTTTCGTTATTGATGTTTTATTCTAATCAAGGGCACTGCATTAAAACTGGATCTGAAGGGTTGGGCTGAAACATGGAGATAGCACACTGGTGAAGCACGTTGGTGTGATGCATGTAAAGCATGTGTTCCACAAACTAGGCCTTGCCGGTGCCGGGTGACCGGCTGGCTGGAAATGAGCAAATTTTCCTAGATCTTCCACCAACCACCTTATTCAAGCCGGCTGACGGCATCCACCGACTGCTTCTACTAAGCCAGCTAGTCGAGTAGTGCCGGTGTGCTGCGATAGCTTGTTATCCTGTGATAAACCCTCATTATCGACCACTCAATACGCATCTGGACACATTCTTCTGTTCATCTAGCACATACTCTTGGACATACTATTATTTTGATGTGATTTTAATGTATATAAATGAAAAGAATAGTATTTCACAATGAGAATTACATGTCGTGGCAATCGTGGACTTCAACACTGCACGTGCTCGTGCCAGATATAAGTGGGCGATAATAACAGTTTATCGCAGGGCAACAAACTATTGCACTACACCGGTGGGGATGATGCTACTGCCACGCCTTCTGGTGGTCGTTGGCCACATTAACGTGCTAGCTGAGTTCATCATTGATCCCATCATGTGCATGTTGAATAGGGTTCAGACTAACTTGGCTATTTCCAGCACTTCCTTGCTCCATCAAGCAATTCTTTGCAGGCTGCACTGTGTGATTTTTGGTGTGGACATGATCTAATAATTTTACGCCGGCCTGCCAGGAGAAGGATCTTTGGGGATTTGGGCAGGCCGGAGCTCCTAAGTATGCCACTGGCCAATCAATGGCGGTATTTTTTATACCCAAAATGAGGTGGTCCGGCCCCATTCTGCACTTTTCAACTGAGCAGGTTGTCGCCTGCAACATGCTAAATCTGCCAGCGACTCCCGTATGGGCCCCGCCCTTGGCTAACACTGCGTTGGTGGAACACTCCCTTTATGGATGATATACAGCACAAATGAATGTGTATTTATCTTTTATGTGTGATTTCATGTGTCTAAATTCCTATCCTCTCAGAAAGTGTCATAAGATTATTGGTGAATACATACCTCTTAATGTAAAATGTCAACTCACAAAAAATCTGAGTATCATGTACATGTCGTGATTGATCTCTATGGTATTAAGTAGAATATTATCGTAAAACTGGATGAGTTTTAATCTTGGCCACCGTATTCCACGACTGAAGTTTGGCAAAGTGACTTCATGAGGCGAAGCCGAGTGAATCCGGAGCCAAAACTTCAGGAGTGGCATGCAGTGGCCAAGATTAAAACGAATCAGGTTTTGATTTTATCCTACCATATCTCCTCGATTTTGGAATATTACGTGATAACAATGCTGTATGCCACTAGTGGCATATAAAACTCCGTATGCCAGTCAGCGTGGCATACGGAAACCCAATGTTAAGCCTATGGGCTTTTATATCAGGGGTAGGATAAACATTAATTCCGACCTAGAACTACGTGTAATGCATCATGCACACCAACGGACACATAGACGTACTTTATCTGAGAGACTCTCCTTCTAGATGGTAGCTAAGGTAACGATTACCTGCTCCGGGCCTCAGTGGGCTTTCTCCCTTAGTTCTTCATCTACCCGAGTTCTTATTCTTAATCCCATGAACTAATCTTATGAAACAATCTCAGCAGGCTAAGCCGCGGGCGTGCTCGGCCATGCTGGGCGGGCGGACTTAACCCCGGCAGTGCAGATTACCGAGTATTGATACTCAGGACTGATATGGATTAATACAAGTTGAGCCCTGGACGAGTCCACTAATCATTAGTCTGGATTAATGCCGGGAAAGGTATAGATTCCCTTGTTTGTCAGGCTTACTGAAACAAAGCTGCTACAGATGAGGATGGCAGAACCTCGGGCCAGAAGAAGGCCAATCCAACCTCTATCTCTACTGTCAAAAAGGGAAGCAGACCAAAAGATATATCTATTGGGTAAAAAAGGAGCTTGGTGGTGGGCATTTAGCACTTAAACAATTGCCCTTAACCAACAAATACACACCACTGGCACTGGACAAGCTTCCATTGTTCATCTGGCATACTTCTTTTTACTATAGCCAATAAAGAAAGTCAGATTTTCCTCAACGAAGCAAGTGCTAAAAGCCTTGAAACATATTTTAGTGTGGAAAAATTAACTTGGTCTGGGTTCATTATAGCATAGCAGTATGTAAACACAACTCTTGACTTGTCCAACCAAACCAACAGCCTGTGGGAAGCTTTGTTCATATTTTCCACCAAGAGAAGCGTCAGTCAATAGGCACCTTTTATACAAATAATGTTGGTGTAAAGTTGGTCTTTTTGAAGAAGTATTGGATGAAAAGAGAGAAGATGGTTCGGGACAGAAATCGGAGTGATATAAAGAAGAACTGAATAGAGTTTAGGAAGGAACATTTGTAACAATTGATGAGCACAATACAATAAAGAGCGAGATTATCAGGAAATGGTGATCAAGATGTAAACAGAAACTAAAGGACGACAAAGAGGAGAACTCACTCTTGCTTGAGGAGAGACTTGAGCTGCTCGCTCTGGTTCTTGTTGAAGGTCACGGGGCTGTGCGGGCTGCCGATGCCGCTCGTGTTTTGCTGCTTGCGCTGGGCCAGCTGCTTGGCCTGGTATTTCTGCTTCATCCTCAGCTGCTCCAAGGCGTTCTTGTGCTGCTTGAGCTTCTGCTCCATGTCCGACAAGTCGCGCTGCATGGTGCGCTCTGCCACTGTCATCTCCCCGCATTGTGACTGCAGCTTCCGCAACACCTTCTCAAGTCTGACAAAACACCAAACAGTATATAGAGTCATAAGTCATGTGCTCTGTCCAGCGTGCATGCTTATTGGGTTATTTGGTAGGGGATGAAGAGGGGCCGGGGTAAACAGGGACTTAAAGTATTTGAGTTGCACCTGGATAGAACATGGCTATAAGATACAATAATACAGTCTTGGTAGGTAGAGACTAAATATATGTAACCACCTAATACCTAATTCATCGGTAGAACTAGAGGCGGAATCGCTGTTCTTACGAACTTATTAAATGTTATATTATTCCCTATACAATGAATACCATCGCACAATAAAGAGTAAAATAGGAAATCAGAAAATCGTTTGGAGAAAATTCTAAAGACAGCTTTCCCACTATTATTGAACATAGCATGATGATTAAGTTAAGCAGGGTACAAGGTAGAAAAGATTCAATATCATGAATTACAAGGTAGAGTGGGAACAGGTAAGAGAAGGTACAAGGTTTGTTAGATAAGAGGGAGAGAGAGGGAGGTGGAAAAGATACGTGGTAGAAGTGATATAAAGAGGGGAAGGTAACGGGGTCGAAAAAGTTCAAGGGACAAAAATGTACACAGAGGAGAATCACAAGGTAGAGAGTGTAAAAGGACGAGACAAAGACACAAAGAACTGACCTATCAGTGAGTTGCTGCTGTTTGTCAGACATGTCTTCGTACTTCTCTGCTAGTGCCTCAGCGTTGGTCGTCAGGATGTTACGAATCTGTTCACATTCCCGTAGGTCTGATAACTGTACCTCCTTCTGCTCCGTCAGGATACGGATCCTACACCAACAAACCCAGCATTGAATACAAAAACTTATACAATAGGAAAACATTCTACAAGCGTTCAAATGATATCATGGATAACATTGTGGTCTTGTTTAAAAACGTTTGATGCAATTAACAAATAGAATCTTTTAGTGAAAACCCATGCATATATCGTTAGGAGTCACCTGGGAAAATGCATTTTAACATATGTCCTGTATAATATTTCATACTTATAAATCCCAAATTTACCATATTCAGTATCTTATTCAACAATGTAGTAAATATTCATCGGAGAAGTTAATGGTTTCATTATGAAAATATGCTCGTATAATTCTACACCATTCCACAGCGTGGCATTTGAATCAATCTACTTTATAGATTTCTACTACATATTGCCTCTCCAGTAAATTCTAATTGTTGAAGTGGATATGAACATTACAATAACTTCTCGTTTTAAATAATAATCACTTTTAACAATTCAATGTTTATTGAAATGCTGTAATATAAGATTGTTGTATTTTTCAATAAAAGTAAAATGCCAATTCCCGTGACATTTAAGTTTCAAGAATTTACCGAACTGACATTAATCGAAGTCATTATTAAAAACAGAAATGTTCCTTTGTACCTCAACACTTTGTGTTTCCTCGTAATTACCAAACTCCTCGGGGAAACAGCTGTCTATATTATGATTGATATAGACTAAATACAGATGTGTGTAGAACTCTACTGATAAAATAGGAATAGAGATGTTCTGAAAAGTGCACTGAACACAAGTCAACATGGTAGACTATTACTATGAGGAGAATGTATACGCTGTGGTGTACCAATTCTGTACATTAACTCACTCTACTAACAACACAAAATAATTATTGAACAATATTACATCCATTTCTTGTGGCCTAAATCTCATCCATCATACCGCCATCATTTGAAAATACAGTTAACACACTTGTCATATTTTTTCAAATACTAGAATTATCAACTTTTGGATGAAGGAATTTCCTCTTCATAACTTCTACATAACATAATTCCCACTGCAAGGGAAAACATTAGAGTCACAGACATTAACCCTTTAGCGATCCCAAGAGGTGTAGCACGTTTTGAAGTTACATTACTGCCGTTCTGAAAACAATCTCATAAGTTAGTCGAAGTTTCCTGGACAAAGATATGCCATACGAGTAAAATTCAAAGTCAGAGTATCTGAATGAGACTACACCACTATGCACTGACCTGCGTTCGATCTCTTGTCGTGCCAGGTCCAGTTTCTGGATCCGCTCCTCACGGAACACTTGGGTAGAGCGACTCAGTAACTGGAACAGCTCCTGGGGCGGTAACTCGGTATTCGCGGCACCTCTTTGGTATAACATACAGTATATGCCGAGTAAGATGATTATCAGAGACGTAATACATGTTATAAACTATAAGAAAAACTAAAAATAATATGATAAAGATCAGTTTTAGTATATCACTAGATTGACTATACGAGGCTCAGCCTACCAGATCATTAATAAAAAAGGGTATACTACCATCTTGTAGGAATTATGCCAATTAAATGAACCCAATGTGGTCTTATTGGCGGAGCCAAGGGTAAAGCGTTAATCAATTGCCTATGATAGATGGAACTCTTACCGGTGTTTAGCAAAGAGAGTCCAGTGAGGTATAAGTAAACAAAGTTCCAAGGTTGTGTGCGCAAGAGGCCAGCAGCTGACAAGATGCATGTGGCTATATGCCTAAGGCTTCTAACCTACCTGAGGAGTGGATTGCTCGCGTTTTTCCGTAGGATTTTTCTGATGTGTTCGTCGAAAGGTTCGCTCTGGAGACGTTTTAGCGGGGAGTCGACTTTCTTCGCAGGTGAACTGGACAGGAGCTGCGCTGACGGAAGGCGGGGCTGGGTTCTGAGACATCATCAAGAGAAACAATATTGTAAACACAGCGTAACAGGAAAATATATGCCACGTAGATTCGGGAAAAGGATTCCAGTCAATTACCTTGTTTATTGTTCATCGTAAGAAGTCTTAGTATAACTAGGATTGTCTTTCTCAAAGTTAACTCATAATGGGAATAATCAAATCATTTTCTTCGTTGGGATCAACGAGTCAATGATATGGTACACTCCTATTTCAAAAGTGAGACCCCACAAACCACATCATGTAGAGATCATTTACAAGAAACATGTGATTAGATAGTGGTCAAAATATTGCTGCAAATCGTATTAATATGATGACGAGATTTATGTTAAAAATACCTTTGAAAATTCGAATAAGAATTCATTTTCTGACATTGTTTTATCATGTATCATAATGAAAATGTGTGTTTTTCCTAGGTAAATTTAATTATACAAGACTGCTCACATAGTGTGTTTCAGTTGGTCTGTGTTCAAGTTCCTTTCAGATTAGCTGTAAGGTGTACTCACAGTAGAGGGAGGGTGATACACTCCAATGTGGACGTGAGGCAGAGAAGCGTGGGCCCAAGGAGTTTGTCTGACGTCAACGATAGACCCATCACCGGTGACGGTGGGCTGCGAGCAGACAAATGTTACATCACATTATTAGCTGAAGTGTTGGTAAACGTATTATGTGGTATGCAAAGAAACCTTTCAAATGTCTTTTATGACATGCGATGTTGACAAATGAATTATATTGACGAATGAATCATCATATAACAGGAGACAAGATCTTTGCCAATGAATTAAGATACCATATCACATGTTAGCAAACATACACTGCAATATCAGATAAAATGAAAAAAGGTAATGGCAAGCATATCAAAGTTCTAAGATTATACAAAACAGAACTTTGGAGACTGTATGGACAGAATTTTTATCTTAATTTCGGGGCGACAGGCTGACGAGCTCTTCTGAGCCGGTTGTCAAAAGGAATACAAGCTTATATAAGACAATACATTTTTACAAATGACCAATGGGACTAGTATTGAGTGAACATGTGTCAATGAAGTGGAATAATCTTGGGTATTTAGCTCTTTTTTTTCTCTCTCTCTTTTTTTTTTTTTTTTAACAGATTCTTTGCTATTCTAGAGTTAGTTTATCAATCATACTTTCCGTGATTTTTTTCTCGTGATGATAGTACTTTTATTTCGTCTAAGAAAAGATGGGGAGCTAGGGAGACTGGTTCACATGGTAGTTCCATTTTATAATTAACAGGATATTCATTTCTAAAAAAAATCCATCATACCTCGTTGGTAAAGGCTTCGTACATATCAGGTGTTCCACGATCGTCTCACTGTCTTGACTAGAGGCGTCCGGAAGTTCGGCTGCTTCTGTTCATGCAATAGATATACAAAATCACATCAATTCAAATATCCACACGTTGCTCAAAAGAAACTCATGTTCTTCAGCAATGCATAAAAAAACCATTTCATAACCAGCTTTTGTTTCTTAGATGCTCATTATCAAATGTGCATCCGTGGATATATTGAATGTATGAAGTCAGGAAATTTGATTGTTTGTCTCTGGGATATTGCCATTGAATGTATTCTTTGAAAATTGGTAATATCCTAATATGTACATTTATGTACATATATTTATATGTGAATAAAGGCCATCCGAATCCCTTCTCCTTACGAAAAGAATATAAGACCCACGCATAAAAAAACAGCAAAAGCACAAACTAAGGAAAACAAACCAGCCACAGCTAAAATCGCTTCCGGTCGATGCGTCGCGGCAAACGACAGAAAACTGAGAATGTATATTTAACCAGTGGGTATAAATATCGGTATCTCACACCCTGCCTTCGTTCTTCTTCCTCCTCTGCTTTCTGCTTAGTAATCAATAAATGTATGACGGCACAGGGCCTGGCCCTGAGGGTTCACATGCAAGATTCACCACATTTCCCTGGCCTTTTGACGAATGGACATCGGCCACCGAAACAAAGTTGGTTACCGCTTTGATGTAGCGAGTTCTGATAGTACAATAAACGTGTTAAGTTATCCACATCGCCATTGACACTTCACTGACATGGGCCGCCACCCTGTCGACCGACCACCACAGGCCCTAGGGGCGCTGGGCGGGCTAAGGTAAGGGGAGGATGTGATAGGGGAA
This sequence comes from Alentia gelatinosa, assembly GCA_950022655.1. Classification (NCBI taxonomy): domain Eukaryota; kingdom Metazoa; phylum Annelida; class Polychaeta; order Phyllodocida; family Polynoidae; genus Alentia; species Alentia gelatinosa. The sequence goes on along the minus strand of OX465587.1, from coordinate 45,753,900 downwards.
TCCACGCCTGCGGTGTGGGTCTGTCGTGCATTGAAAGTTCACTCGATGTCAAAGCCAGGCTAATCTCGTTAAGCGTCGGGTATAGATGGCTATGTGAATAATTGAACGAGGCGCGATAGCCTGCACCCGCCGCCCCACCCTAACCCTCCGCCTTTGCTCCCTCTGGGTAGCAGCGTCCGTCACCCCTCCCCTCCATTCCTAACCCACTACCTATTCAGTGACTACAAACATACCAGCGGCAAACTTCTCCCAAACCCCTGCGCCCCACCCATGCCACAGCCCCCCGCTAATAGAGGCCGCCGCCGTCGCCGCCGGCCTTCTTACATCACTTCCGGTACGTTTCGTCATTGTTTCCGGGGCGGCTGTCGATGGCCTGTCAGCAGGCGTCGACGCGGGGCCGACGCTGGCCGGCGGCGGGGGTGCGCGGGGTCAGACGCCGGCGCCCTCGTCTTTTCTTACCTCCTGCCAAACTCACGGGGTGGCGCGCGCAACAGGAAGTGGAAAGCGCCGACGATGCGCGGCGCTGCGGGCGACTGTCACGCCGGGGAAACGTAACGTCGTCACAACATCCCCCCCAACCCGCGCGTCTCCGCCCATGACTATGGCGCCCTCTAGCGAGGATTGGCGCCGGTCACGTGATCCATACCCGCTCGCGAACGCGCGTGTGTTTACCTGTAGGTGCGTGTGCGTGTAGTTGTCTATATGTGTGTTGACAGGGATGTGGTGCAGCTTTAATCAATTCCTTTACTTATTCTATGTTTTCCTATTTTCCTCTCTCCGCTCCTTCAAAGGCATATATCTGAACGTCTTAAAAATTTACTTTATTATGAAGCAATGCAATCAGCCCTTAATTGAGAACACAAAGAAGTATGGCAAAGATTGATGTACAGGTGGATTTATCTCTTTTTTCTCAGCATGTAAGCCATTGCCATTCCATAAAGGTAATTAATAAATGCCGTACATTCTGTTGTCTGCTCTGTTTGTGGTCAAAAGCTTTCTTGTCTTTGATTATGAGAGGGTTATTAACCGCTTTACCTGATCCCCCTTTTATTCGCTTAGCAGCTTTCTGTTGATTATCGTAAACAGGTATATAACATAACAATGAGAGATTTTGCTCAATGGTTGATGTGAATATTCAATGACAAACCAATAAATGAAAATAGAAAGGAACAGAATTCAATTCAAAAGGATAAAACGGATCTATTGGCGGACTTTGTATGACTAACATCCACAAAAGACAGTAATGGAAAGGATGAGCATATGGAAAGTAAATACGTCACAGAATAAATAAAGATATTACACAGAAGAGCGAGGTGGATCAAAAGCGGGAAGAGGAACAAGCAACACGGCAGACATGGGTGAAGAAACTTCAACAAAGAACCGATTTTAAAGGGGAAACAGAAGATATAACAAAAGACACATCCGTGCCAAAAAAGGACCCCGAGAAAAACAGTTCCCATGCCATTGAATATAGTAATAGTATTAATGCGACGAGCAATACCCGGCGCCCGGGCGTATCGACTCCCATCTCCATCTGGGCATGCGCGGCCGCGTTAACCGGAAGTGACAGCATTGTCACACGCTGGCAGCGACAAGCCAACCCCACAACCCCCGCTCACTTACACCCCACCCCATACAAATACAATTCCCCCGTCGGGTCCGACAGCGAATTTCAACCGCTATATATCAATTGTCGCCGCGCGCCGACCGGATATTGTCAGGTGCGCGCGCAACCACCTCTATCCTATGATGATCATTGACAGTCCGGGTCAGGTCAAGGGACAAGGGTCAATGCCCACTGCCTGAGGGTTGGGCTGACCTGAGAGCGACCTGAGACGTTGGGTGGGTGAGGAGATGGGGATGGAGGAGCCAGTAGGGCGGCTGGGTACGGTGGGCTGTGTAAGGTTGTGATCAGAGAGTTGCAAAGAGTAGCTCAATGGTAAACAATTCGTATAAAAAGGCAAAGCTGTGTAGAACGGTTCATTTCTTTAACAGGCCAAATATATGTACATTTTTACATGAGGAAATCCACAAGAAATATCAAAATTGATTTTGTTTGCAGGCAAACAATCATGGGGATTTTTATATAAGCAATTCGATGAATAATTTATATTTAGTCCTATTTACACAATTAGATACACAGAAATCGAATAAATATAATGCATACCCCGTGACACATAGTGAGCTGCTACAACTTCAGCGTCCATATGTTGTAGTAATGCCTATCGGTGTAGTGCGCGCTTCAATTTTAGAAATAATGAGTATGAAAGTGCACGAATTTCAACTTCAGTCAGAGGACTGGGAAGAGCTAAATTGGCCAGAAATGTACAACTACCTTTTCGGGTTTTCAGTTTGAACCCCACCCCCAATACATTTTCCCCTGAGGCTTGTAGTGACCTCAAAATGGTCCTTGGGATGTTAAAGGAAAATAAAGAAATCCCATGCCTGTACAATGATCCGTGAACTACGCCTTCAGGCTATGGCAAACGGAAGGAAATACTCTCCGGTTAACCGAGGACTAAAATCTTTGAGTGGAGAGTGTGCTGAGCTGCTCGACTTGCTTAAACAAACTTTCGAGGAACATATCTCCGTTCTGCCGTTAACGGGTTGTCCTCCATTTGTACCACTTACCACAGTTTGTGGCTAACAGCGACAGACAAACAATGATATTCCTGGATCAATTATCGCACAGCTAATTAGCCGCGTGTTTGACTGTGTAAGAGGGTAGGGTACCGCGTGGGTAGCTCAGATCACGCCAGACATATGTACACCTCACGGTGGACCAGCTGAGCTTAACCTGGGGTTTGGACGTGCAAGGAAGATGTTCACACCAGCTAAAGGCCACAGACCAATGTTAACTATCACCCAGACCTGGTCATGCAGGGAAGAGGTCAATTTTGAGGGAGTAGATCATAATATTTTCAATTTGTGCAAACAGTTAAAATTAGTTTTTTGTTTAATATATTGTTTCATCTTATTTCTTAATGTCTAAGGGGACGTACGAAATCATTTTCATGTCCGTTGCCTTCTCTTAATTGGGAGTTTGTGGGTATTCTCTATTTGGATTCTCAATGTCTAGTGCAGCCAAACGTGACCGTCTCTGCTGCCCCACCTGTCACCTGGTCAGTCATCCATGACAGAGAATGATTTCATGAATACCAGGGGGGCGTTTCACTCGTTCACTCGTAGGATACGATGGCTGGACGATACAATATACCGAACAATGTACGACCTTGGGACGATCCACACATACACACACTTGCACCTTCATGTACTCATTGACCTCCGCAGTGTGATCTCCAAACACACATACATTGCACCTTCACCTATTACCACACACACTATAAGGTATATGGATGAGGTTTATACTTTACATCAGTGACATGGGAGCACAACCAAGTGTATCATGACAAGCCATTGTGTGAATAAACTGCTTATACCAGCAGTTTTTATCAATATCAATAATTGATCGACACCCACGACCCCCCCCCCCCTTAAGGTATCGTATATTTGAACGATCTAAGACCATTTGGGGCTTACTAATTTAACTTATTGTACATGGTCCGGCCGTTCTTCTTCATATTTGGTACGATTATAGGTTATATGTATCCCTTAATCGTGTTAAAATTTCGTGGCTTAATTCCGTCGGGAAGTGGAAAAATCATCTATATACGCACAGTGATGTGTTATAGAACCTAAGACAGTTCTATACTTGTCGTGACGGCCGACACTTTTAGCGGAGATCGTCCATTGCGCGCTACGACACCGTCTATAAAACACCGGCCATCTTTTGTCGTCCAAAAAGGTCGTAGATCGGCCTTGCAATCGTAGACCTGCGACACTCACAAATGTCGTGACTAAAAAACAGGGCCCTGGGCTGTGTATGTTGGGATTTGCAAAGCAGAAATAGCGTTACTTTATTATCTATCAAATTAGCTATATTGCGCTATCATTGAATCAGTTTCATGTTAGAAATACACCCTTAAAGAATTTCCTTCAAATGAGTCCCATCTTTTAGGAATACACAGACATTTCAGTACACATTCATTTTAATTAAGAACTCCCTTTCCCAGCGTGTACTGCAGTTTTTTTAAATGAGCAATATTATGCTATCATTGAACTAGTTTAAGGGGTTTCCACAAAGGAGTTCTTAAAAATGAGCCTATGGGTAAAGGTGAGGATAATTTAAAAAACAAACTTATAAAAAGATACCTGCAGGAGGAAGCTTTATATTCAAACAGTGTCTCCGGTGCAAAAATGATGCAAAAAGCAAAAATGTGGTCAGTTCATCCAGCGCGAAGCGAACACATGGAATAGAATAGGCTAAAGCAATAGACACTGACACCAACATATCAGAAGTCCGATGGACTCGCGGCTGTAACCCAAGTAGTCTGGCAGCGAGAGCGGTATACCTTGTTTTAGTGTCCAGACAATGTTTTCACTATTGATTATTGATGAGGTAGCCGGGTGTTGCCTCAGGGCATAAATATATATTGACAACTATTCGAAACAGACAATATACTGGAGAATTTAAGGTTTTTATTTACCCTGGAGTAACCAGCCACTCCAGCGTTTGTTGCCTTCTCTCCGTCGGACACTGTGCAGACATGAATTATTATTACTAAAATACATATTGATTGAATCTATCCATGTGATGAATTTAGGTAGAAATCTCACCCTTACATATTTACCGAGGTGAGAGTTCTTTTTTACTTCCCACACCACATAGACATGGTATGAGAGGGATTGGCCTTTGATATAGCAGTAAATCTACCACTGCTGGGGGTGGGACTCGAACCCACCACATATTTATGTTTTATGTTACTTTCTTGTGATTCCTTATCTGTTTTATTAATTCTCTACTCTAAAGCCAGCTTTTTTTGTTTACGCAATTCTACTATATGACCTAATTTTTCAATTTAAATAGCTTATTTAGCCTATTTAAATAGGTCATGGCCCAGAAAAAACTAATTAAAAATCAAAACAAATGTCAGCTACACAGAATTTATTATTGGGCTTAAAATTGATAGGTTTCTTATGCAATGAAAATGATATGATCCTAGCCATATTTATCTATTGATTGAAAAATAATTTTTTACTTTTTATTTTCAAACACTCCTAACTTGAGTTGCCCAAACATTTCAGCATTGCACCTGGGAGATTTGAAATCAGAAGATTCTGGACATGAATAATCATTAAAAGTACATTGTCTAGGTTCACCCCTAAAATGGGGCTTCGCTGCCAGACTTAAGTGTCTACATGAGAAAATAATTTATCACATTTTGTGACATGAAAGCCTGAGCAGCTTCCTTCTGCGAATGAAAAGCTCCAGCCGAAATCTCTAAAGTACATGTTTCTTAGTTCATCTCGAGGTAGGACAGAACCTTTTAATTACCTGAAACTAATCTAGAAGTAAGGCAGTTCTGACTTGATGACCTGAGGTTCACCTGACTATCACTTCTGTATGGTGGTATAATAATAGAAATGCAATTACCAGAGATATGGCGCTATTCTTTTGGTATAAATATCTCTAACAGTATGTTAAAGATAAGTAGGATGGGGGCATACAGTGCAGAACGGACTTTTTGTTTTCTGGACGGTCGCGAACAAGAAGACTCTTGTACATGTTACATAATTAAAAGGCAGAGGACAGACAAGCAGACATCCTGTGATCTGAGTGTAATTCGAATCAAGAAGCAATGAATGAACCCCACCTTATGGTCGTTTCCAATATATATTTCTATATCTATATTATTTTAGTATATATCGCAAAAACACCCAGAAGCGGAGCAAGCTTGTGATTGGTCAGAGTAAATGTCATACGTCACATCCTAAGACCTAGGTATATCATTTTTAAACTGAATTTATAAAACTGGATACTGCTTTGTCATAACATCGGCTTGATTGGCAGTGTATAGCCTATATGACAAGGTCTATTTTGCAATAAGTAAGTGTAAGATACCATGTGTAGAGGAACTAGTGGTTCAGACTATCAATATTTAATAGGAATATTCACAGGTTCAAAACTTAAGAAGTTGAATGAAAGAGCTTTGCTCAGTTGAAAGAGAAAATATGCAATTATCAACAAGAGCCTTCTTGTCATAAAGCCATATTCAGCCTCCTATGCTGAGATATTTTTTGGGTTAAATGAGATTTATCTTGTTAAAGTTAAAGTTTAACTTACAGTCTATACTACGATATATCCCCTTTATGTGATCGAGTATCAAGCCTTTTTGGTACTGAATCCTACATATACTTTAAGAAAGCTGGCTAGCATTTTATCCCTCCCCTGGAATAAATGTCCATAGGCTTAACATTGGGAACTCGTTCTTCATGCCCCTATGAGTATTGCGGTCCGTTCCCCATGGTCTATATCCTGTATGTCATCCCTTCTTTTAGTGTGTACAGGGGTGAGATAAATACAGAAAGCAACTCGTTTTGGTCAAAGAAGTCATTCTGCAACTCGTTTGAATGCTACTTGATATTCACTCGGCTGTCGTCTCGTTCATATCACTCCGCATCAAACTCGTGGAGAACAACGACTTTGACCAAAACCTGTTCATTCGCACAATGTCTCGAAGTAGGAGAATGTACAAGGCTGTCAGTGGTGTGATGCTGATATACATAACAACACTATATATGGCATATACTTAGTGTCAGTTCTAGGTCATTGACTTTGTCATTGATAGTGTCGTGAGCCAGGCTCCTAGTCACTTTGCCAGAGCAGGGAAACAACAGATCAGATATGAGTCTGGAAGGTGGTAGAAAAGGGCATGCATTTATTGTATAGTGCCCAACAGGCGTTGAATACTTGAATGGTGACCTTGAAAAGGTATTTTTAAGATTTGAATGTGAATAAGTTTTACAACTTGGCCTTCTTCAGATGATTTCTCTTTTCATCCTTTACAATGTAACAAGGTAATTTTACTATGATTTGTGTAGATAGCGATTCTCTTACTTTAAGTAACACCCAATGCCACTGGAAATCAGGGCTGTGTATGTTGGGATTTGAAAAGCTGCCAAGAAGCCTACCTACGCTATTTCACACCCAGTTTGTTAAAAAAAAACATTGCATGGATATCACAATAAAACATTCCACTTCCTCGTATATAACATGATTTTCTTCAAATGAGCCACATTCAACCAGTTTCATGTTAGCAATATGTCCACAAAGAAGTTCTATAAAAATGAGTCTAGATTTGAAAAGCTGATAAGATGGCTGGCCGCCACCTCCTCAGGCTAAGATAAAATCAGAAACATATTCGTGCTTGGTCTGAGTCCCTCTTCACCATCTCGTCTGGAGGGCATCAGAATATTCATTTGGCTATCGTCTCGTTCATATTACTGTGCACTCCAAACTCGATGGCGAACGAGGACACAGACCAAACACTCATCAATTTCTTTCTTAATATTGTGTTTGTCTAACAGCTCAGCTAATTAATTGGAATCTGGTATTTGCCAGAAATAGTTTTGTTGAATAAAAGAATATAAATAAAATTCACGAGCCAACCAAACAATGTCCAACACTCACTGGAATACGCCCTACACACTGATACCAATGACACTAGAAGCTACACGATTAATACCTAACTTTCTGCAAATGAAAATGATGAAAGAAGTCGGAGTCCCCTAAATACTAAAGGAACACCATGCGTTGACACATAACTCCGCCGTGGGAACGTCATCCGATGCAATGGTTTATTTTATTAACTGGCGAACCTACGCTCGAGAAAATCTAATGTCTCTATGCAGGCGATCTACTACGATAGGAGGATTGGGAAACTGAAGAATACGTACCGTCGTGGACATACTGCTGAAACCGGTAGATCCATGGTAGGACTACACTGTGAACACCCGCACTGTGTGAGCAGTGGTAACGGTCCGCCGACGATGGATCTGCAAATAGAAAAACAAATAAGTCATGAGAATTAGATTTTAAATTTCAGTTGATCTACTTACCTAATTATTTATGATAAAATATTAAGTGAGAAGTGACAATCAACAAAAATGAAGGACAGTTGAATGAAATATAACTAATATAGTGAATTATTTTCTAATTTTTAGAATAATCAGACAAGACCTTTGCCATTGTCTTTATCTAATGTTTGATTACTGGGAGTTATAAACAACTCGATCGAGAATCGTATAAATACATGATGAGTTTGGATGGCCCGCAATCGTCATCGAGGGGAAACCGACTGATGTACGGGGCACCCAAACAAGTGGATTATTGTTCATTTCATGATTTGAGTATGGTTCTGGATTTATTTCACCCTTTCCACGTCCATTAGAACAGCATCATAATATAAGTAAAAAAATCAAATCACTTTGCAAATCCCATTAGGAACATTTAAATCTCCATGTTGGTGCCTTGTCTGCTCTCTGAAATCCTGCCCGCTGTTTGGCCAGTTGATTATGACGTCACCTCACATCACTCCGCCATGACCATGGCGTAATATTGGCGCTTTATGTGGGTGATCATTGCATATAATTTCTTAATGTTATTCCTATGTACCAGGGGTGAGATAATAAACAAACACCTTGTCTCCCAACTAATATGGTAAATCTTACTGCTGTTCTAGGTTTTATTCTCATTACAATATCCTAAATATAATGGAATTTGGGAAGCTCTGATTTAATTCAATAATTCTCGTACCATACAGGGACTTGGTTGATAAGTCACGAGTGAATACCAACATGCAGGACATTTAGCTCACACGTCAACGGAATCATTTGGGAAAAAAAACGAAATCGCATCAGTTCCTTTCTGGGAAACTTGAGATTCATGAATTCTAAAGCTAATTCTATTTCTAAAGAACAATGGCTCCACAGATTTAGTCGTAGTTTAAACCTATTGAGGAAAGACTGTGTAAATGTGTGCCTTCCATTCTTAACATTTTTCACTTGAAAGTGTCGCAACAAGATTGCATCGAGCTAGGTAATTGACTATGAAAGAATGACTGACTATGAAAGAAAGACTATTAACAGCCTTCAAATAAAGTTTCTCAATCTATACTATTAAGGATTTCGAGGGGGAGGGGACACAGAAGATGTATTTCGAATATATAAAGTTCCACTTGGACATTTGAGAACTTGGATAATTGCTGCGAGGACGATGCGAGCCAAAGATCAAAGCATTACTATCACACAAGAGATGTGGATAAGGATAGTATTAGCGAGCTATTGTACTGACGAGTTTTTCCCGTAAAGTTCCCGTCCGTCTATAAATCCTTTCTTTCATCAAAGTTGAAAGATACTGAGGAGCATTCATGCCAATTACAACATCCGCTGACTTTGGCCAACAATCATCTGTCTACAGCGATGACAATGAGAAAGCAATATGAACTTGGAGAATCTAAATAAAAAAAGTTTTTTAAACCTTGAACGGTAGGGACAATTCATCTTTCAGATCCTATGTTCTGTGAGTAGCGCTCTCATGAAAAAATGCCCCAAGTTTCACACATACACAATGCTATGGGCACTTGGGGTGACAAAGCCAACATCAACTACTATGACGTATATTGTGAAGGGTGACAGTGATACATTGAAGGATGGGACTCGCCTGTACGTTGTCTTTGTTAGTGCTCTTCAACAATCTAAATCCTCTCACTTCCACAAACAGCTGGTTTTTTAATGCATCCCTAACGAGAGGTCTCCACATGCTGCATTGTTTTCTGACGTCGCCCTCTAAAAGTACGAAAATGAAGCAACGTCAGGAGAACGACGATGCTGTCAGCGTGACGTCACTCGTGGCAACGAGGCTCCACGTCACGGCAGCGTTTAATTGTCTGCTATTATCGCCCGGCTGAATACAGCATTAATTATTAACAGCGGGACGATAGTTGCACCAGCGGCAAAAGCAGACGACACTGGCGAATCTTATTCTAATGGGCCGCCATCGATCATTTCCCGCCAATACCGCTATCAGAGGTTAATAATCATGTATATACATATATGCATGTCCTGCAGCTGAGTGGGTAGCTTAACCACACTACTTGATCTACGAGCTATAGAAAAGGGAAAAAATTAAGCATAAAACAAAAGCGAATAAAACATTCACATCAGACGGCATTCCGTTATCGTTATCTACACTCTCCTAGAGCAATTCCCTGGAATTTTCATAGGCATCGATTCCCATCCGCACATTTATTCTATTTTGCCTTTTGATTGTCCTTGCCTCTGTGTTCCCTATCTTCCTATAAACATAATCAGGCAAAGGTGGGAGGGGGTGATGGACAATCATTAGTGGGGTGGATCGCTATCTCCTCCCGTGCCTCATCTGGGAGCAATAATGGACGACCAATCAAATTCTATTGAATATTCAGCGCTGAGAGGACGTGTTTTCAGATGATGATCGTGCCCAGGGCCCAGTTTCCATGTTTGGTCGTCATGTTGGCCTTAGCATACAGCTATTTGTTTATCCATACAAACTAGTGATAGGCCAGGAACGAAATGTCGTCTGCTTGCACCAGTGACAATTATACCTTCCATAGTTTCCTCCTCCTGTTCCGAATACTTTCATGGGGGAAATGTTAATCTACAGTGTTCGAATCATGATTATATCTTAATAATTACCGTGGGTATAGTACTTATAAAAACATAAATGGTATATTGCGCCCTTGCTCCCCATAGGACGACGCTGGCACTAGGGCACTGCACACAGTCTACTGAAGAAGAGGGATAGAATCAGCATCTCTGTGTCTATGTAATGCATTCAATGACCTTCAAAAATACCTTGGAATTGCTAGATAGCAAATAAAATCAATTTCCGTTAAAAATCTATGAAAGCTTTTCGAATGAACCGGTCAAAGATTTGCAATGATAATAAAGTCAACTGTTGGATTTATGAGATCAGTATGCATTACCATAGTAAATAATATCTACAATTGAACATTCATTCATGACATACCAGTTCCAGAGGCATTTTTATGTCGCCCATAACAGAACGAGTATAATGCCACTTCATTGACCGAGTTCTATTGAAATCAATCGTGAATGAGAGGGAGGTATTTTCAAGTCAACGATTAATACTGATAATACATACGGGGTATGGGTCTATTGAAAACGTTAGCATTTCTATCGTTGCTATCAATAATCCCCATCCTCTCTCTTTTGTATTACATTCAGATTACTGAACTTCCCCGTTCAACCTTGAGTTGTGCCATTGAATCACCTCCGAAAAAATAGACAATTCAGAGGGAAATAGAAAGTCTAACAAGCTAATCAGCCATTACTACCATGTAGGTCGATACAAATATTGTAAGCAATTTACAGTTAAAAAACTTGTTTTATTCCGTTGTGGTGTCACTTTTACATGCGGGACCAACGCAAAAGCTGACATAATAATATGCAATTATCTGTGTAATGGGGCCACTTATGTATACAAGGCCATGGCAGTTTCGTCTGTAATCTAGCTATAATGATAAGATCTTTTGATAGGAGCCCGGCAATATTTATTACACAGGCAGTTAGGAGCAAGTCCTCCTGACTCACTAGGGGAGAAGAGCAGCACTTATTGAACAGTGTACGCATGACCACAAACAGCATAATAGTGAGGTGATGTATCACTGGAATAGGGCAGAAAAATATCAACTCCATCGTGTGTATGGAGGAAAGAGTCTCCCAGTTATAGACTAGTGGTATCTTTATTATTATAACTAATGATTTGAAATAGGGTGCATTAAGAAATATCTAGATTTCTCTACTGTTCTGCTTCAGAGCAGCTCGCTTTTTTTGTCTTTTAAAGATTTTTGAAAAAGAAGATGACATTTGTATCTGTAATTTTCTTGTGATATGTCTTAGATTCCTCAGACAGAGGGCCACCAGCCCTGAGCGATGACATGTGGGCAGCATTACATGTCACTCAAGGTTATATGATGTACCTTAACCAATGTAATAATTCATGAAGACGTTTTGCCATAAGTAAGCTGGTGCATCACACAGTTGGTGGTATGGCATACAAATAATAACTTGCTATACTATGTAAAAGTAGGAACCTTCACATCCAAAGGAAGTATGCCAAAGGGTTGGGGTGGCAGTAGTTGGTGGTATGGTGAGCAGACTAGGGGACCAGGCGACCGAACACAGCTCGGCGGGTGAGTATGTCGGTTTTTGACAAGTGACCTGCACTTTGCAGAACTCGGCCTACACCCTGTGTGGTGAGACAAGCTGCCGACAGAGGGCAGGGCGGTGCCCCTGTCAAACAAATCACACGTCAATGGCGGCGTGTCCGACATGCGCACTGCGATGGGTACCATGTTTGTTTCCTGTGCCCTTGTTCATTATCCATTACAGTGTAGCTATCCCCATGTCCATTACCAGTTCAATCGAAACGGTCTCACATCTTCTGTCGCGCATTTCTCCCCTCTCCCAAAAAGGATCAATGTCAAAACAGGGAGGTACGGGGCTCCAGCGCTTTGCAGATTTTTTTGTGAGTGTGTGTGATTGTGAATGTGAGAGATACAGAGACAGGCCAGAAAATACTTAAATCTAATGATTGTTCTGACAACAGGGCGGGGTGGCGGGGGTTGGAGTGGGGATTCTGGGGGTGCTATTACAAGTACACCCCCTTACAGAGAGCGGCAGAGAAGGCAGACACTACACGAACACGACCCTCTGACAGACCACTTTATCAGCGAAAAAAGGAATGACCGATAAAAAGTCGTCTGATCATCTAACACTTAGTTCCTGCAGTAAGAAAATGAGGACTAATTGTCTTTATAAACTCATATAATGTATGTCTCTGTCACGAGTGAAACTCAGCTAAATCGATGCATGATGAAGACCTTCGATTTGAAAACGGTTAACTGCCTCTTTTGTTGTTTATGATGTCAGTGACAGACGAACCTACAGAAGATGACTTACTTTAATGTAACTAAAATTTGATAATGGTTGACCAAACCGATAATGTCGACTCTCCTCCTCTGTGCAAATGATAAATTAACTCTTGTATGACATATTGGGATTGACTTACAAACTTATGGAGTAGATTGCACAGACAAGACAGATGATACAACTTGCACCACCAATAAGTTTGCATCGGTACCTATTATCTATGCATAAACACCTTTGAATATTATTTCCTGTCGAAATAATCGTTTCCTGGCAAATATTTAATATTTGCTCTTATAACATGAATACATACAGATAAATGCAGTAGGATTGCCACTTTCCTACTAGGTTTTCCTTAGTAAAAGAGGTCGATTATTTTAAGAAGGGTGAACAACCTTTGTCTTAGATGCTTCAGACATAACAATGAGTAAAAACCCATCATTACCCCGGACATCTCAGACATGCTGCATACGAAGGGACAAGTGCATTTGAGAACAGGCGAATTGATTATTCAGTTTCTCACACACACGAAAACAATACTCATGATAAAGAAACGCCTTTCACCCCATTCCCCTATGTGTAGGACGATAAGCCCTGCACAACTACGAGCGTCCATCCGCGTTTTTTTCTTTCCCGAGAGATCGTGCTCTCGGCAGATCTATCGACTCAACGCACCTTCCCCATCTCAGGATCAAAGACCTCCGGATTTTAAAACATCCCTGTCTGCCAAAAGCGCACCTGTCTTGAGCGAATTGAATCGAAGTGCACTTCAGTTTTCCTGCCAATCAGAAACAGCGCCCACATAGCGATTTTTCTTCCACCCGGCGTACCCAAGGCTCAGTTTTGGCGCCCTCACTTTTATTTGTATATTTTCCATTTCTTGTGAGTAATGTTGCTTGTTACTTGTGGAAATTGACGAAGGCGCTGGGCGAGCGGCAGGTAAGCGCATGCAATCGATGAGGGTACATTTAATGTGCAGGGTCTTCAAAGGGTCGTCAATGTATTGTGTTAATCTAATGATCGGGCTCCATTAGTGTGCCCGTTCGAAGGACCCCGCCCGGCTGATCACTGCAGTAATCGGTGTGTGATGCGCCCACAGTCCTCCCGCCACTGCCTCTCCCTGCCTACTACTGGGAAATTAGGGATAATGCTGAATATGGCGATCATGACACGCCCAGTCATGGGTGTATTTATAACGCGCCGCAGAGTGCTCATATGGTCAGAATACAGAGGTTCAATTCAATATGGGGTCAAGTCAGTGCGATTTGTTGCTTTAATTCCAATAACATTCATCCCCCTTACTACACTTACCATGAATATACAATAGCCTAACGCTTATGTGACCACCTGTGGTTCCGACCTTAGTAAAGGTACGGGATTTGTCACTTTAGTGAACGTATTTTAAACAGGAATAAAGGGAATTAGTTCCAAGACGAGGTGGTCGTGATAGAGGGATGGTCGCCTGTGGGAGCTGGTCGTAGACGCAAATCTACTTCACTGCAACCAATGTTTTTTTTATAACTGTCATATTTCTTTTTCTTTTAATAAACGGCTCTCAACAAGTTGGCTTGCAAACCTTTAACTATCGGATGCTCATACATCAATATCCCGCCTGTGATAACAACACTTTATTTTACTATTCAATTAATCTTCAGGTTACACTACGGATTATGCAATATGCACTTCTCATGTAAGCATTTTAAGCCTTTTTATCTACCTGCAACAGAACAACTCGAATAATATTCAATTTTGACTAGGATAAGGATTATTTTCTAACAATCCCTTCTGAAAGACAATCAGAAAAATGCAAAGTCTTCCTGAATTCTAACATGTATACTGACACCAATACTTTCCGTTGCACTACTTTCCTGTCTATGATTTCTGTTCCAATTTGACACACATCCAGTCTGCATTCAAATATAGAAAAGGGGGGGGGGAAATTCCATGTAGCATTAGGAATTTGAAAAACCTGATTACATTCCTATACGGTATGATCACGTAAAGGCTTAATATCAATGAAACCTAAGATCTACACACACTATCGATGTCGCTGTAGCTAAACTAGTGCTGCAGCCATACTGTCTTCTCTTTCCAATACAAATACAATACACAGTTTTTCAGCATTTGGGTTCCAGGTTGATCTGGAAAGTGCAGATAAGGCGTGCATGGGGACTTAAAAGGGGAACAGGATCAGTCTCAAGGATTTGCGGCGAAACGCACCTGAGCGACCTGCTTTACGGAGATACACCTGCGCGAGTGTTTTTAATACATCAATACTGCATCTAAAAACGCTTTTATCTTTTTCATGATGTATTCTCAACCAAGAGTCTCGCCAAATTCCTGGAAGCGATCGTCGTCAGTCTTGGCAATTATAAGAAAAGTTTTTTTTTCCCTCGCCGTGCTTTCTCAGGGGTTACGGTCTATAGATGGGGTCATTCCGTGATCTGTGAATGCTGTGCAACACGAGAAAACTTATATCTGTTTGAATATCGTTATTTCAATCGTTTGGAAATAAAAACTTTTGATCACGCACACAATCAGTGAACAAGAAAATGACTTCTTTTTCTCTACCATACTTGGAATGCAGTAAAGATAGGTTGAGTCACTGCACGATCATACTTTTCAGAAGTTTTGGTAGACATGCTCCACAGAAATACATAGATATGCATGTTTTGATTGTAGACTCCAGAAGGTACAAAAACACGACTAGTTCTTGGTTGTTATTTAAGGTGTCTTTCAGGCAAGTGCAGAAAGTGGCAATACTAAATGTTGTGCTAACGTGCTTTGATCACTGTCCAGGTGTTTTCACAAAAATAAGGACAAACCATTTGCCATATGGGATATAAGTTGGGGCCATGAAAAAGAGGTGTAAATATTTTTCATGTGGAATGTACTGCCGCAGAGGGACTTAAAAAACATGGAAAACACGTTGTTTGCCATGGAATGGGACTGGGGTGTATGAGGAGATTTGAACGAATGTCTATTGGCGTGCATGAGGCTGATATATACTATTTTTGTTTCACACAAGAGAAAAGAGCTATATATAACAAGAATTTCCTTGGATAATGGAAAACTGCCATCTCTGTGCTATAGATTAACATAAATGGAGCCATGTGGAGACCATGGCTTACAGAGTTTTCTACAACATCCAACTTTTTTTAGAGTAAAAAGACATACACTTTTCTATATAGGGCACACCTATCTATGGACAATCTCTCCCATTTCAATTCCCCCCTATATTGATATTCGATACGCTATTTGATACAAGACATAGACCAATAAAATCAAAACAAGCTTAGTAAATGACGTTGACAGAAGACGAGATAAACCTCTCACCTTTGTGAAGTCTGATAGGACAGGAGAAGTCATCCATGACGACCTCGTCCGAGTCAACCGTGACGGTGGTGAGAGACAGTTCCAGTTCAATGCTCTCGAAGACGTAGAGGGACACCGGAGAAGGGGGCTCGTATATAGACGTGTTAGAGACGTCCCACGATACGTCCGGCTACAAACAACCAAAGAAATGTATAAAAATAACAATCTTAATCTTTATTGCATCTCTACTACCTCTTTCAAGAATTACACGAAGTCTCATTTGTTGAAGGGATATGGGACTTTATATGGAGTACTCGCCAGAATGTGTCACTTTGGTAAACGATCTTTGGTAAAGTGAATCTAGACTGCAACTACTGTTTTTATAAATAAACCAGACATTGGAGACACATTTTATTTCTACAATAAATTTTCCACCCAGTTGCCCTCTGACAGCTCCGGAGACTGATAAACGTTAAAATCAATCATACCCGGATTGATTACTGCGTAATAAAGTGCAGTCTGACAGTCACTCTATGCAGCCTGATGATTCTCATAGATGAAACTGCTATAAACTCTGTAACAAACCCCCAAACTATGTTTATAGATACCCGGGCTCTCCTATAATGTTGTTGACATTAGTGTAACTGTGAACAATCAACAACAACTGCTTCCCAGTGGAGCAAAGTTGTTGTGACTGGTCACCACAGGTCACATGGTACAGTACTATGGAAGGTTGACAATTTTAATGTGCTAATTACCTCCCCCCCCCCAATCTGTCATACTCCTATCCTCATTCATTCATCCATGTCAAAGTGGTGGCGGGTATTCTATATGTTATGCAAAAATACTTTTTCTGTTTAACAATTTAGATAAATATATTAGAGTTGCTTGTGAGATACACCTACCCTGTGTGGATAAGCAAAGCGCAAAATTGAATCTAGATGTAAACCAAAAATACAACAAATGGAAGACCACCCTCGCGGTGAATTTGTGTAATGATAAATAAAAAATAAATAAAAAAGGGGGTTGCACTTATGAACTGCCACCCATTTCGCGGTAGGCTGAAGGTGCATGTCATTTATTCTGAGAGGGTTAAACGTCATATGCTTTTATCTATACTGGTGTGGCTAAATATTCTTTTGGGGATTCTGACTTGAAATTCGGAAAAATTCTTTGAAATATCGTCTGGCTCTAGTTCGTGAGAAAATCAGGGATGATAGTTGGAATTGGGAAAAAAGGGTAAAAATTGTTTTCATGTGGAATTTACTACCTCGGAGACACCGAGAAACACCAAACATACATCGGTATTGTCCATGGAATGGGCTGGGGATATGTGGAGAGGCTCAAGCCACTATATCATTGGTGGGAATGAGGTTCAACTCATAGAAAAATAATTTTACAAACTGGAAATGAAAACAAGGATTTCCATGGAAAATTGGAAACTTGCATCTTTGAGAAAACAGAGCAATTTCTTTGAGTCTCCCTCCTTGCACCAAGCCCCCCAGTACTCGGGAAAGGGACATGTTTGGGACTGACCTCCAACTCGTCAGCGGGACTGGGCAGCGCCACACAGTGGTAGAGTTTGCCCGAACACGTGGAGATGACGAGCACGGGCGGCGACGACTCCAGACACTTCACTGCGCATGCGTCTGTGCCGTAGTTGTCTTCCGCCGGCGGGTACATGGTGAGCGGTCCCGTGACGCGAGACTTCACCAGGCTGCAACGAGAACGGCGGCACATGGGTTATCAATCATATTCCTTATGTAGTTATTTATTTATGTAGCTCTTAAGACAGCACCACATAACTGTATATTCACAGGTGAAATACAACATGGCCATCTTTGTTTACTATCTTCGGGCACATACATCAAATTTAATTCCAGGAATTCTTGGTATTTCTTTCTTTCCATATATGTATGTTCAAACATGGGTGAAATATTAAATAGAGAAATATTGTCGATGGTAGTTTAAAACTTATGTTCGGTGAAGTTTACAACGTTGTGACACATATAGTTTTCAGATTTCCAGGTAATAAAATCCTCACAATTGTTCCTAGATTCAAAACCAGTTGCCACCCCATACGTGCAACTAGGTAATGGCATTCATGTGAGGGATTTCAATATAGTGTCCCCTCTCACCAGATCACCGATTCTTGAACGCTTCCTACTAAGATTCACATGGTCCTGAAAGGACTGGATCAATTAATTTCGCAATTCATCCCTTTGTGTACCGAACTCCAGTTTCTATACCCAAAGGCATTGAGCAGTTCGTCATATTCCGATTACCATTAACACCTGTTCGTCATCTTGGCAGTTTCAGTACCCTTTGAAATAGCTAACTTCAGAGTAAGAGACATATGTTCCTTTCTGCGATCTGTCAAGTTTCACTTCTTCAGCAGAGAAGACTGATCTCAGTCTAACGTTTTATCACACATCAGCGCATTAATCACACTGGCAGCAGACATTCTCATATAAAATAGTATTTGAAACTGCTTCTGTGAAGAATAGTCGTGCTTTTCAAGTTGACTCACAAATAACACTCCTGAAATAGATTATATAGTGCCGCTACACTTCATTATTTATTCTTTAAGAGACGAAAAAACCTGGTCCACAAACAACATGATTTAAAGGGTGGGGTGAGGGGGCATTTTATCTGTCCTCTTGTAACTGGAGAAACATGGATCTTTTCTCCCAATCAATGATCGTTTAATTATGATTAAACGTCCCAGGTGACCCTGAGTGTATATACGAACCATCAATGATTTGAACTTTTCACTTTTCACTTCGTAGACTTATATCGGTCAATTCTTTTTAATCTTTCTTCCGCTATCAAACAGCATTTTCCCCTACCAATGACTAGAGTAGGAACCATAGACATTCAGGCTAAACTTCCGTGTGCTCGTAGGTAGTCTTCTGTACTCGCAGTGTGTAGGATTTTAATAGAGGTTCTCCAGAGTATCATGGTGACCATTTTACCAATGCGATGATATTACATGGATGTTAATACTTATATTTTCCAAATTTGTGCCCGTGATATCAACAAAATATATGATTTATACCCTAGAAAACATGCTATTAGAAATCATAATATTTGTTACCCCCTGACGCTTACACATCTATTGTTAGACACAATCTCTGCTATACAACGATTTAAGAGTTGATACTATTCAAGTTATATACATGTATTACAAAGTCCTTCCGTCTCGACTAGTTGGAATATCAACTTGTGATATAAATCGTACTTGCATTGTTATTCAAATAAGCTTAGATAGGAGAGCAAAAGGTTTAATATACAACCAGGTACATTTTTCCGCAAAGCTTCTCCCAGTTTATCAATGGCCGTTACATATAGCATTTTTCTGTTTTAATTCCTCTTTAATCCCGACATCTTGTTTAATGGCTGCATCAGCGTGGATATCGCAGATAGCGATCGAAATGTCTGCCTCTCTTTTGTACCATGCGGTAACACAAAAACCGAGGTGAATTTTATGCCGGATTGCGCCTAGATAACATGAATCATGGTGTAATTAATCAATCGCTGATTTTCCGATTGGCTTAATCATACCAAGGGGTGCGGGGAATAGATGAGAGATATTTTGTTGGAAGATCAGAGATATTTGCCTCGCAGTCGGAGGTAAAAGAGTACCCTGATCTATTCGTGTCATTTCGTCCCATCAATTATTGATTTATGACTCAGCATACCGGCCTCCATTTCCCCCACCATCTACGGCAAACATTTGTCTTCCACCAATCGCACCCTGGGCTCCCCATCACCCCGTATGATGAGACTTAAATAATAAATCATTCACCAGTAAGACCCCCCCCCCCCCCCCCAATACATAAAGCGTCACCCACAAACCATATGCTCTTACATACCAACGCATACACGTAGGATGGGTTTTATATGGGGTGAATCTCTAAAATATTATGAAGAAGGGAGAGACAGAGACAGAGAGGAAAAAACACGATTTCATGTCTAGGTTTCTAAAGGTCACGTGACTCATCCGAGACGCTACCTTTTGTCTCATGGATCCCTGGGAGGGAGGGGCGGGGTGGTGGGGTGATTGGGCCTGGCAGACGTGGCTATGAGGGTAGGGCAGGTTTGAGGAGGTGTGTGGGTCTGTGAGTGGGTGAGGAGCGGGACAGAGCTGCAGAGATAATGACCATGTCGTTAGGGGAACGCCACCATTGATCGGCGGCGTTCGTGGCGCGATCGAGAGGCCCGGCCTCAAAGGGGACAGGTGGTAAAATGTCGTCTGCTGAAGTAGGGCACCTTTTCCCGTGCCTTTTTCACCCATTGTTTCCGACTGTGTTATCAGTAGCTTGATTGTGGTTGAAAATATTAACAAGTACGTAATTTACTTCTCAAGGATGTATCTAGCGGATTCGGACTGAACTGTGCAAGTAAAATAACATCATACAAATGTTATGACCAATTGTCATTGGACTGAGAAAGCTGGAGCCCCTAGCTGCTCCTACCTCCCACGAAACGCACCAGGTGGCAGTGCGGTTTTGATCAGAAGGTGGATCAATGGAGGGTGGTTTAGTTACCCTCCTTAACGCATGTCGCTTTTCTGCCCCACACCCTCTTCCCTGTCCCTTTTTACCCCCAACCCTTCCACTCTTCTCAAATGCGTAGGAGTACCTCTGTCCTCATCTTCACCAGGTTCGACGTAGGAAAAATCGATACCGTACTGATTTGGACCTCGCAAATAATGGCATGACTACTACATGTACTTTGTGTAAAACTAAATCTATTGGATATAAAGGGAAGAAACTATATTGAGCTTACAATGAATACTATCTCAGCTCACATGAAATGGGTATCCCAAAGCATAAAATACGTTGATTAAGTTCAGAGGATAAATGTGTCACAATCCATATTATAGACTAAGGGCAGTGTCACGTGTAACTAAAATATTAGTATGTCAACTGAAAATGTATATATGACAAGTGAAAGAAATCCGAAAGCAGCGGGAAATTTTTGACAAGATCTTTTTTAGAGACGAATATGCATTTTCAGCAAGGCATAGTAATGCATAGACATGTATGGCAGATTACGAAGAAAGACTATTCTAAAATCAATTAAAGTTAAAGAAAGCTCAAAAAGTTACTCTGAAGTGTTACAAGTGAATACAGATGACAATTAATTCATGAATATCAAAACTAAGCTATGAAAGGTGACTGCATCAGTATGTATAAAAGTGTTAGCCATTCTTGGAATTGTACATTATGAGGTCATTGGCACACAAAAACCTATTAGGTAAGAACGAAAGGAACTTTGATATTTAATCATTTGAATATCTGAACAAATCTTTAAATTACAAAAAATTGATACCAACTGACAAACATCAAAAGTGATTTGTTATTTTAGAGATCTTATAATATATCCAGACTTAGCTAAACTGTCTGCTCATCTACCTTTTAATAAGAAATTCAAAAAAGGTTCTATGTATGTATCTTCTGTTATTTCAGTAGTCACTACTGGTTTTGTTCGATAGAAGCCTCTCAAATAATGCCACCAACTTTAGCAAATAGCGGTTAATGATATCCATGATCACCTAACCACAACTGTTGGTTTGTGTGTATCCACAAATAAATAGTGAATCTCCTCAGGTCTTTCTGTAAGTACTGGGCAAGGAGATTGTGCGGAATCCGCTCTATACTAGCACTCAGCAGGGAGAGTTTAAGTTAAGTCAAAAAGTGAACTACATTAAAAGGAAACTATGAAAGGAAACGCTGAACAAAGATTTCGTGGATTCCTCTTTTTCCTCTAATTTTCCATAATCCGTACGATAAGCTACACCCAACGTAATACGAACTATTATTTGCTACACTAATAATAACACAAACCTTTGGGAACGTGATTTTTGCTTTTAAAAAGCCCAATCTTTCTGGATCTTGTATAAATATACGAACACACCCATAATTGTATGACGAAATTCTCCAGATATATGTCGATGTACTAATTGAAATTGTATAAAAAATACTTTGATAAAAGAGAGAGAGAGAGAGAGAGAGAACAAACAAAAACACTCAAAAGTCACATGTAACTAATAAACAAAACGATTGTAAAGTAAAATATAACTCGTGAACAAAACGGTTATATGGAAAAATGACACAAACAAAAGATTGTATTGGCATATGGAATTAAAAGAACTTGCTCTCTGACGATGCTTTTCGATACTGCTTCCTATCACAGTTAAATCATATCAAGTTTCCCATTATAGAATATTACCGAGGAAAAAATCTAAATAATGACCGAATTTTGATCATGATATCAATCATCTAAAATGATAATGAAATAAGGGGAAGGGGTGTCTAATAAGATCGCCCAGAGCCCACATTGCCTACTGCACCTCATGAATGCTACCTCAATAGCATTTCGAAGTAGTCTGCCAAACATATCTAGTCTCCTAAAAACCGTACACCCAGCATTGGTCTGGCAATGATATTCAGAATCAATTAGCCATCACAATATAGATAAGAGAATAATATAAAATAAAAATCCATTGCTTTCACATCTTTAAAGAGGCATAACTGGATAAAAATACAGAAAGTGTACAATAGTCCCGGCTGCCATCATTTTTATGTTAGTTTATTTTTTGGACATATTTTTTCTCGTGGCCGCCTCGTGGCGCTACTCATCGATGCCATCTAAACACCCGCCAGGCGGCGCCCCGGTGCGCATCCACCGGACACCAGCGTTCTGTAACCGGAGAGTATAATGCAGGTCTGACATCACAACACAAGGGTCGGCGTGCGTCCGCGTCGCCCGCGCATGTCGCCCGTATTGATCTCCAGTAGGCCCCGCGCCCCCGACTCCCATCCCTCACTCACCCCTCCACACACACCTCTCCTCACATGTATGACGCCTAACATGTTTAGTATAGACCTGATGATCAAGTTTCGCCCGTTAGCCATGCGAAACATTTCTTTTCCCTATTGCCACAATGTAAGCGATTGTCCTGTATTGATAATCTGCACCGATTTCCACCAATGGGCTATCTGCGTTGTTTTCCGTCATTTTATTCTTGTGCTATTTATTAAAAAAATTGTTTGATATTCCATCACCAATCTTGAGCCTATTCTCATGCATTTAGTTTTCCACTATCCGATATTTTCCAGATAAAAATCGTTTTAACTTTTCATTCTGGGCCATGATATCCTTTTAGTCATACATCATCGTTCTCTAAAATCTGTTAGCTTTTACTTCACTCCAACTATGTCTACAACACTTTGATACCGCTAGCAGGGACGGAGAGAATCGATCTATTCCTATTTCAATATACATGTCTATTGATTATGCTTCATTTGTATCGGATTCTCCGGTTGATTCTTCTAAACTAAGTGGTTTCAACAATGCATGAATAATGTTGCTGATTCAGTGAAATTGATTACACACAAACACGTTCAACCAAGTACGAATCAATAAACGAAAAACTTACTATCAGAATATGAAGGAAATAGCATTTTGATTTCGAATTGGTGACTTTTCTGCATCTTGGTGAAAAGAATCGATGATAATCTGAATGCAACAATTTGCAATCCATCTTACCGATGACGAGGAAAAGACCACAATCACAGATATCAAATACCCGGTATTAATCTTTTCAAATGAGAGAAGGACTAAAGAAGAAAAAACAAAACCATCGCCAGTAGTTCTATACTCTGCAGACATTTCAAATCCTTTGACTAGCATTGCCATCAATACATGGTTCCATTGTAGCCCTTTACTTCTTGCGGGCCTTTTTATCTCTCGTCTATACACATTTTCAAGGTCATTTGGGACCATTGGCAAGGTGGGTCTCGCTTGTCAATGACAGTACAAAAAGCTTCTCGAAGACCATTACTTTTTACTCGCCATGTTCTGTCTGTGGAGGTACCGGCTTACCCAGTGATGGCTGTTTTCCTCACCATACACACGCACACACACCGACAGGCACACGCACACACAGAGGGTACCCGGCAGATGCTAACTTCACAAAGAAATCGAACTATCGACGTCAGACACTGAGCAGTAGGGATCAGGCCGTCCGAACCGGCACTGAGATCAAAGATTACTTGTAGACTTCTTCGCGACGCAATCGCCCGCGAACGACGGATACAATTGAACCCCCCTCCCTGCAAAAATAAGCAAGAAAAAGTTTGGGGGGAAAAATCGGAAAGGAGGAGAATAAGGGATGGAGCAAAAAGAAAGAGGGCTCTTCGGGAGGGCACAGGCTGGGTATAACAGGGTAGGAGAGGCAGAGAATCATGAGGCCCCGCTCGCCTAGGACGGGTCTAGCACACAATAGCTGTGATCCGTCGGCGTAATTCTAATATCGGAAACAAGCAATGATGATTACAGGCGGAAAAAAGAAAGGAACTGAGGGCATGGCGGCATGGTGGGCGGAGAGGGAGGGCGGCCCAGTTGCCATAATTCACTTTTCAATCGATGCCCAGCTGCATGCTCCTACCCGCCCGTTCACAGAGGAGGCGTGCGTACCGAGCGACTCACGGCAAGCGCTGCAATAGGCAATTGCTCCACTGGAGGAAGCCGGCAATGAACGGCGGCGGGGGGCCGGGGTTGTGGAAGGGTGGGTGGTTATAGGCGAAGAGAGGGACATGAGGGGCGGGGCGGGGTAGGGGGGATGTTAATTATAAGCTGACTTTGTCGAAAAATGCGCATTGTGCCATCGAGGCTGGCCGAATGATCTCGCTCTGCTCATCTCTTTTATGTTTGCAGCCAATCAATGGGGACCGGTGGCTCCTCTGGCGGCCGGGCGGGCGACAGGGGAAGCTGGATCAAAGGCATTGAACATCGATGCATCATAGCCTGGCTTCAGGTTCCACCCCTCCTATACGCCGCCCCCTCTCTGGGGCGACCCCTCCCCGTCACTGAAGTCGCCGACCGCCAAAAGCTTCCCCCCTCCCTCCTCCACACCATCCCCCACGACGAATCAACCATCGATTTTCGTTGTTCCACAGGGGTGGGGAACGTTTTTTTTCTTTGTGTTTCGGGGATTCCTTTTTTTATCTGGAAGGGGTAGGGGTTGGTGGTTAGGTCAGAGGATATCTGGATTTGATGTTATTTTCATGGCGACTGTCGGTATCTGTAAGTGATGAGGTGTAAGTCTCCTAAGATTACTAACTTGTACCTTCTACTTCTGTCTCGGTGAGTTCAAGAACTTAATAATCTATATTGGCCAGGCGTCAGCATAGCCACATAACTACCTGCACATTCTTATATGAATATCATAATTGCCTTGACAAGTGAATCCGTCGATGGGATACGCAAATATATTCATACTCATTTGCTCCTACATTTTAATACTAACAAAATATTTTTCAGGAAGTTATAACTTAACCTTTAAAACCACTTGATTGCTTAATGTTTTCGCTTTCTCCATTTTGTGGCGGAATGAAATTATATCACAAGATATAGTCTCATAATAACTGATCAAGTAAAGACCTAGGCAAGCAAGGACCCTATTCTTATATAGAGCAATCAATAAAATACACACACATATTTTTCAGAAATATTGCGTTCATACTTTATGGGTGGCCCCTAGACCATCACTAGATTCAGACACATAGCTCAAATGTCAACATGTACGCAAGTAAGAAATGTATGTGTATGTGCCTGCTTCAATAAGGAAATAAAGAAATCTTCACGTTTTATATCAGTGCCGGAGGAAATGAACATATATGTTATGTCACTGACAAAATAAAATCCACTTATAAATTAACTATCATCGATTTATAAAACTCAGTAGAACTGCCGCGGGGAATAAGGTATATCAAAACCTGGCGTTCTACATTTCCAAACTTTGGATGGAAAATAAGAAGAGCGTCTCATTATAAGATGACAGAGAGTATGTGGCAGCTACGATGGATGGCACTCTTCTGACGTCAATTATTATGACGTCATCAACAAAACGTCATTCCATCATGATGTCAACCCGCCATCCCAACATGCCCTGTGGCTGGAAAGCCCTAGCATCTATCATCTATAGCTAAGGATGCTTCAGCACCAATGAACTAAATAAAGCACATACATCATATATATTCATCCTCTACATACAGTTCTTTTTCAAATTCCCTTTATTTTTCAACCACTCTATGATAAGACAACCTCAAATGATCAGAGGCTTCAAACGAAATTGAATTAGATACGGAATATTTCTAAAATCATTTTATGAGCTTGCCTTGCTGGGATAATTTGATTATGTACCGAGCCGACTTAATTACAAAGGTAATTCGCTGGATATGAGTTATAGACGAATATATCATGACCATTGTTATTAGTTTGTTCCATATGTATGAATACGAGGGAGAGTAATATTTAGATCGAGTGTACATAAATATTATGAATCCTACACACTATATACTAATACGAAACATTTCGTGAATATAAATGAGAATAAGTTATGGAATCCAAGTGTGTCCCTGATGTATACCTGTATTGTTGTTTTGTGGAAAAGATGAATACATTGAAGATATACATGTATGTCGTGGCTATTGGGTCCAAACAAGATTTAATTACATGGAAGGAACCATTGGAAATCATGTTATTGCCAACATGCAAACTAGAAGTTGAAGCCTCTGTTAAAATGACCTACACTAATAACTTTAAATTGAGATATATCTGATTAACAACCAGCAAACTGGGCTCCAACGGATGCTGGATGGAAAGGCAGTCAAATCTTTTTTTGAAGACAGTTTTGGGTAAATCCTTTATGACTCTTTGTTTTATTGTCATAACTGGAGACTGAAAATGCCAAGATTGCCTTTAAATCACCTCTAAAGATCAACGTTTTTAGTTTACAAAAAGTAGCGAAATAACGAGAAGATTCACCTTTTACCTCAAACATCTGAAAAATGTAATTATTCTTAATTTTGTTATTTAAAAAAACTGGTAATTATTTCAGTGCTTTTATTCTTCATCGCCTTCCAGTACGATGGAAGAAATCATCATCAAAATGACACAGGTGGGGGAATATAAAAATGAAACGAGGATCAGTGACGGCAAAAAGATGGAATTCGTTATTCACTTAGTGGCAGTTAACATTTGTGGGCGGAAGACATTGTCAATTAATCGATCTGTGAAGGTCTTAAAAGCGGAAATCATCTGGAAACTGATTATTTTGGAGAAAGGGAAATAAACAATAGAGGTAAGTAATGAAATACCTTAATATAAACCTGTCCTTTGTTTCTTTTAATTCGGAAGTGAGAGCTACATTCATTTTATTACGTTGGCAGATGAAGATGAATAGTGGCGCAGTCAAAGACTTTTTCTGTAGAACTAAAAACAAGGGTAGTGAACTGAAGAGTACTTCAATCTCAAAACGACTGGATTTCAGCATTACAAATACATGTATGTAAAGATGCCTAAATTCAGGGAGACCTGAAAGGGATAAGTGGATCATATCGAGGAGTCAGTGAATCCGAATCGACCAAGCACACCCAACGGCCTAGCATACTGACTGACTACTCAGTTTCCGAGGGTAGATCTGAATATATTCTACCCTGAATGCCTAAGTGATTATCACATCCAAATATTGAATTGTTCTATATCAACAAATGTCATTATACATAATAGGGAAATTGAATTGATGTCATTTCGATTCAGTAACTTCGATCACC
The DNA here is from genome assembly GCA_950022655.1 of Alentia gelatinosa. Classification (NCBI taxonomy): domain Eukaryota; kingdom Metazoa; phylum Annelida; class Polychaeta; order Phyllodocida; family Polynoidae; genus Alentia; species Alentia gelatinosa. Next base: position 45,726,127 of record OX465587.1, on the reverse strand, counting down.
TATGATGCACGTCATTCTGTTTACAATAAGAACTATCTCTAGGGGTGTGGTATCTATTTGATTCGTTTCGCTCGACGTGGAAAGAGCTGGCTTGAGTAAGCCAATGGACATTACGTTCAATGAGTAGCACATAAATCGAACTCTTCCTTTAAAGAAATATGATAGTGGCCGTAGGAGACGGCAAACCAGTGCGGTAATAGAGTGAAGGCTAATTTTATCGATATTCAAGTGTAAGGCACTTATACACAGACCACAAGATTTGAATGTATGACATGGATTACAACAGCGCACTGAATTAATCAACTAAACAATTATAGGAACAATACCATCGCCGCTTTTGACAGAAAGGCATCATATAGCACACTCACTAGGTACGTCAAAATGAACGGTATGAAAAAAAGACAGAAAGACGTAATAATAGCGCACATGGCGGGCGCTATCCAACCTGCCCCACTCCCACCGCGAAATCGACCATCCATAATGTCCAGATTGAGATGTAAAATGCGTCTTAATTGCCTTAATGTGGCCTTAATTGATATATAGCTAATACACGTCAGCGGGCTATTAGCACCCAATCAGAAATTTACATAAGTGATGGCCCTGATTCCATTGGTGCTGCGCTTAAAACCACTGATTGACTTATAATCAGTATCAGCCTCCTCCCACCCTCCCTCCCCACCAACGGCGAGCCTTAATGAGTCTTAAGTAATCCTCGGCTACCCCTTGTAAATCTGGCACCCGTCACTCCGCCGCCCAAGCGTAAACGCCATGCATTGATTTTTTAGCCGCCAAGTTTTAATGACACAGGGAGAAGAGATAATCTATGATATGGACATCGTACGGTAAAGTTATTCAGAAATAGCCAGGGTTTAAATAAGGCATTGTCATTGACCATCATGAGCGACCTCAGTGATGTACGGGGTCACCGTCCGGATTGGGATTATTCTATTCCTGATGAATAATTAATCTAATGATGGTTTTAATAGCATTGTTATTCAATAGAAGGCAACATAGAAAATGTAATGATATCTAATAAAAAAAATCTGAAACGGCATAGAATGCAAGATTGAAAATAGTGTGCTATTGAATGGGAATACACCACTAAAAATTATATACTTTTAATCACAAAAGTTTGCCTAATTTTGTATATGGTCGACTTTCTCAGAGGTATGCAATATTCTAAGATAAGTATTACTGTTTACCTAGAATTGTCTTAAAGACAGTGTACCATAACCTCTGTGTATGGTTTCACTTAAATGAATGTTATTCATACGACGTAGCTTATTGTCAATAACTGAAAACGTCCATGTTTTCTGGTATATTAACTTTGAGAAGACAATCAATAATCCCAGCTGATTTGTTTGTGTAGTTCTTAGCAACAGTTATAAGTTAAATAATTTAGTAAGAACATTGGTATCTATTTCTTAACTTTATTAATCAGGGATGTCAGCAGCCCTTGATAAAAATCCCTGAAGTTATTTGTTGGGAGATTGTAGTATGAAGCTGGTTCTTGGTGTTAGCTATGCTTTCAATGTGGTTTGTATGGTAACAGTGCAAGGGTTTTCAGGGTTTTCGGGGTTTTTTCCATGCCTTTTTTATGGGGAGCTTGTCAGGGAAAACCCTGAAAATCACGGAAGCAATAATGCACACATTTATAGGGAAATTGGGTATATAGGGTTCCTGAAATAATATGGGGTTGACATACATAGGTTCTATTGAGTCTTTTACATAGTGTGGACAATATTTCTATGTTTGATAAAACCGTGATTTCATAGATTTCCCTGAACTCTGACATCCCTAACTGGGGGAATAAGTCATACCTACTCTTACTTATATATGTAAACGGTAGGTACTTCATCCTGATATAATTAAACAAGGAAATGAAGTGACCTGTGCTAGACATAATTTCAAGCTGTTCACATATGTATGGACTTATTGAAAATATGTCTCCTTTTAAATTATCCTTCGTCAAAAGAAGTGTGCTCACAGTAGCTAGGTAATCATGTTGGTCTCTAAAAGGGGTTAGTGTTTCTTGAAAAAATAATCGAAATTTCCCTTTTGTCTACTATATCATGGAAAGCATACATGGTTCTACATTGTTCAGATATGAAGTAAATCGACGAAATGATTTGATTTTCAAGATTGAGTCAGGGAAGGGAGACTGGTCCGTAGCCTCGTCTTCTAGTATAAGAACTGGTGTACATCTAATCACGCCTATAAATATGGGATACTGATGTAAAAAAATGTGCAGGGGAAAACATGGGTAAGCATAGCTTTATTTCCACAGTCTATATTTACACGTCCCGTCTCAGAAGAAAACGACTAGAAACAATCTACTCGGGTGTACTTTTCACTTGAATGATTTATAGAATCTCAAGATGTAAATGTATAATAAAGCTATATCGTAGACTTATTCGGCCTTTGTCATTAGTCTGCACGAGAGGATCCATCCCTTTTACCATTGTGCATCAGTCGATCGCTCGTATATCCCTCCTTCCTTTTCAAGCGCCCGAAGACGAGTGTTGTTGGATAAAGACAATATCCCATAATTTCCTCAGATCGCTCAGTACTCCGCCAACGCCGGCTTCAAATCACAGAAATCACCTTCAGATTTGTCCGCGGCGCCAATTTTCGACTCATTTGTCTTGGGCGCTGCTAATTTGATACACTCGAGCGCTTAAATTGCCACCAGATGGCGCTACCGACCCTCTCACGTGATCAATCTTAATGAACAGATCTCGCGTCTCTAATTATCGCGAGATCTCGTCGTTTCTTCGCTATTCATCTTCCATTTTGCCTGCATTAGTCTGTATGCCAAAGGTATTTCCCCAGGGGCTAGTCATAGGTGCTGGCTACTGATTGATTTAGTTATAGAGCCATAAACAAACCCACACAGACCAAGATGGAAACAAAAAAGTACTAAGTAGAGACATCAGAATCTGATTTCTATTATCTTCTACCTTTTTTCACGCACCCTTTTTTTTAATCGACACTAAAGAATTGATCTAGAACCATCGATTAAAGTGTCTCTTGTTTTCTCAATGTTTGTAATCTATCTTCGCATTGATTTCCTGATTGTTAAGATTGGATACCTTTTTAAGAGACCTGTAAAAATGAGTTCTGCGCACCCTGATTCATGAAGTATTATTACATGTAGGCTATATGGAAACTGGCTTACTGTCTTCGTGCGTGAAAAAAATATATGAAAGGGATTTCTTTTATATTAGATATAACTAAATGCCGAAGGCAGAGGGATATATCTAATCAGCAGGTTTACCAAGTATTTTGACGAATGATTAGAACCTGTTTTCATATTATCATATATGTGCCTTAAATAGCGATTTTACCTAGTCCCACAACATGGGTAAGAGTGATCGATATGCGTAGGTGATACAGCCTTGGGGTATCATGTCTAAATTTTTGAACACACAATTCTTTGTTTAAAAATTAAAAAAATCTAATTCAGAAAGCACCTAAGCTAGTTCGAAATGTTCCATTTCTGCCGAAAAAATCTAGTTCTGTACTGCACTGTATGTTTGTTCATAAGAATTTCACAAATCAAACTAAACGAAGGTAGGGCGACTGAATTAAATATTAACGCACATGTATTTATATACACTTGATTACTTATTGGCTGAATGCAAAATACGCTGTTTGTATTCCTGCTGTTTCTGTTCCTCTACTATGATGTATTGCAATGAGTTAAAATTACGTTGACAACTTAATTACATAGTATGATAAGTGAGTTACAGCAAACTTCAGAGGCGGAACATAAGTCGATTATATAATTAAGCCATGTCAATTCTGAAACCCTTTTGATTTATCATTTAAGAGATCTACTTTTCCTTTATTAATTAGATCAAAAGTATGATTTCTAAGTCCTAAAAATGTATGTGAACGCCTCATCTACATCTGTGACGGATTCTCAATTACTTGCGTCCTTTAGATAAAGGTTTTCTACAAACATCTTAATAGTCCTAATAAAGACTTAATCATTCGATGCGAATTTCTTTACATCTGAATCCCCATCAGTTAATTTTCGCTGTCATTTCAGAAAGGCTCTTGATTATCTCAATTCCATGAACGATTGATTAATTCAAGAGGCTGTTTTGTGGGCTTGAGGTGAGTGAGCGTTTGTCTCTGGTAAAAGGAACCAATATTTACACTTAAATGGTGGTCTGCGCGGTAGTGAGCTTTCTATTATCGCCCAGACGGGCAGTGATATATCATGATAAAACCGTACAACCTCTAACTCCATCCACTGAGTGGTTGAACTCCACAAACCAAAGTGGCCGAGTATTTACCGAATCCCCACACCATCGTCATCCGCTAATCTAACCCCTGTTGTCTCCGCCCGATTCCCACTCTCCACATAAACTCACTCTCCATGTATATCTACAATCCATTGTGGCGGGATCAGACAGCAAGAAAAAGTTTGCTCATTATTTCACCATTAGTTGGGCTGACAAAACTCCATCGGAATACAAACTGGGAGGGAGTGGGGATCAGGGGAGGGTGGAGTGGGTGGAGGGGTGTGTGTGCGGCACCCCCTTCCCCCACTTTATCATTACAACAAATACTGCGCCAGTCCTGGTCACGGCACCAAAAGTTTGCTGCGCTCTGACAGTTCGTGACTGGGCGCGGTTCTGTCCAATAAATAAGGGGCGAGGACAGTGATTGTATGTTTGTCCGAGGTTGCCAACGATCTTGCCTACATCCCGCTCCATCCAACCACCGTCATCCACCCCCTCCCCGAGCGCCGTCGTCATTACGGCAACGTCTTGGCTTCTTTCAGCGCGGACGACCAGGCAATCTGTCTACGACTGTCAAACAATTAGGCAGCGCAATCAATCAAGGCGCGTCGCGGCACTAAACGTCAGCGCTTCTCATCATTCAATCGTCTCGTCAAAATGATTCATTCCGTTTCTAACGGCCACTTTAACGCCACCCCGTGTGTGCGTGTGCGGGTCGGGCTTGGTGATGCTGCATGGGGGAGGGTGGTGGGGGTTGATGGACGCGGGTGAGCGTGCGGTTGGAGGTGTCCGGGACAACAAACGTCGTCAGGTTAAATTGTCGTCTGCCCGATCTTCAGCGTCCGGATCTGGTAATACTGGGCGGGGCGGGCAGAGCGGGGCGGGCTCGGCAGGAAGGTAGACAGGCAGGCGGTTGTCCACAGTGCCTGTGACGATACCACCTTTTGTTTAAGTATTAATGGCGCAAGCGGGGAAACCACTGACCTACCATAGCGACTCGCGGGCTGATCTTTTACAGTAGGCAGCGATAACCCATCTATTCATCAATTACCCATTAATTGGGGTACGTCGCCGGCCCGCCCACCTTTAATCAATATCTATGGCGGGGAGGGCGCTCATGGCCCGCATCCACGGGGCCTCAGCTTCGGTCGGCCGCTGCGTTTTTAGTTTCAGCATCGGTGGTAAGCACCGGCGACCGAGCAAATGGGGAAATCACCCGCGCGCCCAAACAATCACACATAAATCTTGCAGCGTCGTTTTGTTCCCGCGTCGCGCTATTTGCATGTTATCGCCTCGGCCGCCGCCGCCGACGATGTCGACGTTTCCTCTTCCGGTGATCGCCATTGAGCATGCGCACTAATGCGCCATCAGCGTTCGCAAGGGGGTGGAGGAGTGAGGACACGGGGAGGGGATATGGCAGGGCACGGGGGTGGGGGGTAACTATGACAATGCCGGGTGTCCATATACTCATCAAAAACTTATCTATCACCCTGTTGCGAGGACTGGTGGTTCTGGCCGGGGAAGAAACAAGCTCGGAGTGAGTGAATCGTTGTTAATGCCCCCCGGCCGCCCGCCGACGACGTCACTGCTGCCCCCTGGCGGCGGGGTGGCGGGGCACTCATAGGGTAAAAGTCGCAGTCGGTGCGGACTGCTCCGCGATGCGGACTGATGAAACTTTTAATAGACAAGTACGCCGGTCCATCAGCCTTATTCTCATGATGTATGGCGAGATAGTGGCACGGCAGGGTGGCGGAGGGGGTTTGGGTGGCAGGGTGGTATTGGTATATTCGTGCAGTCACCAATCCGGCTTTATAGCTATGTACAGCTTTACGAGCATTAACTGTTTTTCCTTTGTTGGCATCACTACGTGCACTTTACGTGGAGTATGCTTTTCCGGCGAGGAAGCTATGCGCGGTCATTAGGTGCCCTGCCATAAGTTTGAGACTTAACTTCATCATCCTGAATTGCAAATTTGAATTTGGGACCAATAATGGATCTAACTTGCAGACTAACTTCAGAGGGGTTAGCATGGTACCTTTTTACTGACGACCATACGTATTCAAACTCACTGAAAACTTTGCTTGAATCCTATTACCAGATACTTAATGGATGGCCAATGATAGGTAATTACCCGATGTACTTACCTGGAGCGAATTGGATTTCTAACGAGCTTTGGGTACTAAGCTGAGCTCCAGGATGACATGTCAATCTTTTTTGCTACGGCTTTTCTTATAGCTTGCAGAATGAATGATTAACTAGAACGCACTGGGAATGATGAGCTCTAGCACATTACTTATGACTTGAGGATAATTATCAACTCAAATAATGAAGTAAATTTGCGCATCACAAATCGGAATAGGGAATAGGTCAATTTTTTGCTTGTGCATCTTAATATTCAAATATTTGTTTGTACAGTATTCAGACTGCACAGAGCAAAATTATATTTCGTTTGATAAAAATTACACAAACTGGTAAGTTAATTCAAGAATCTATCATTCAACACTTCAAAATAACAATGGAGGGATATGTAGGAAGAGACGCAATGCATTTACATAAATCCCAGTATACAGAAATACAGAGAAATAAAATTAAAATAGATAGGGAGAGATATCTAAACTGGTGGCGTATGGGCACAACAGCAGTAAGAAACTCAAGAAGTAAATAACTAAAGGTAGTTTATACACAAAGAACTGCTCAGTAATTCACCACTATAGGTAATCGTTCAAGGTAAACAAGCCACTCCCACTACGGAATCCTTCAGCAATTCCTGTTTAAACGTAGACAGGTACACAACCAATACCACCCTCTCTTGCACAAACATACCGCAACAAGCGCCCAGATTGAAATCCAAACCGGACACTCGTGCAAGTCCGGGGGCGGCGCGGCGATCTGAGCCGCTCCGAGCTGCTCCGAGTGGCTCCGAGCTGCTCGGGGCGGGCGAGCAGATCGACGCCGAGCGGAATACATCACGGCACGACACAGCGACCTGCCGATACACGGACAGACCCGGGCAGGGGGACAAGTGGCGGGGCAGCGGGACGGGACACCACCGGTCCGTTTGTCTTTTGTGTGCACGCGTGTGTGTTCGGATGAGGCAGGTGGGGTGGAAGAGTTTGTTGATGTTTGGGGAGGGGAGGGAACGCGAAGGTAGAGACGGGATTGCAGACAATAGGTTTGTGAACGAAAGGATATACACTATTGTCTTGAGGTGAAATAACAAATTATTGCCACCTTTTTAACCAGTACAAAAAGATATATAAGTGAGGGTGTCAAGAGATCAATTTCAATCCCATTGCAATGGGAGATGTCGTAACTCATGTATATAATGCTCCCAAGCAACAGGAACTATGCAATAGAGAAACGTACATAGTATACATATTTAATATATAATGTAACTGCAGTAATCACCGAGGGAAAAGTGATGTTCTATCAAACCCATGTCACTGCTTGAGCATCCCCACGCCTTTTTATACTATCCCCAGTATCCCTGAACATTGCCGGGAGAATCAGAATAACTTATAGTCGTCTCTACAGCACGAGCAATTTACAACGTAATCCTGACGTACGATGGCTGTACAACAATACAGAGATCTAGACATATCTCATTGTGCAGTAATGAGTACGGTAAAAACATCAGAACCCGGTTATTCTGGATACGATCGATACCCCGGCTCGCGTGCTATGTATCACATGTCCCTTACATACATACAAGTCACGCATGTGATCGGTATAGATTTCTCGTCGGTCGAGTCACCTAAGTCAAAGACCAAACATAGGTATCTATTAGCACAGAGCCGGCTCGGAGGCGATACACAGAGGCAGACAGGGAACCGTACACAGACGGGGTGAAGAACCGGGGCACGGGTTTCCTATGTACAAAAGCAGAACGGCAGGGAGCAAAATCTAAAAGCAATCACCGAGCATTCATCGTCGACATTTGTTGAACTAGGATTTGAGATCAAAGAATATGTGACGTCATAACTGACACAGATCTTAGGGATGTGTTTGATTTTTAAGGGGTTGTCAGAAATTCTCTAATACTGCTATATCTCTGACAGGTATTGTAGTAAGATGGGCATTGATATCAACTAAATACTGCTGGACAGTACTGCAAAAGCAGATGGTTTGAGACAAATGGTATGTGAGTGCAACTAGTAGAAATATTTCATATAACAACGAGGTAGCAGGAAAACGTAATTCAATATATGTATCGTATCTATTTCTAATGAGCTATATAAAAAATTTCAGGTGCACTGTAGCTCAATATGTATTCTCAATTAATCCATTATTGCTATCAGCAAACTTTGTTTCTAAGAGAATGACGTCTCCTCAATATACTCGAAGAGAGTTGAAGAGAGAAATCCCATCTCGTACCATTAAGTTTGCACCAAACATTATTGCTATCAGTTCATACTTACTTAATTCTATAAAAAGTGACCCTCAATAAGAACTAACTACATATGTATGTTAAGTGTAAATTATGCCCAATATCATATTGAGGTCGATGGGGTCGTCAGTAACTACATACACATAACATCTCCTGTATACTTTAATTTCAGCCGCCCTGTTCGCTTTATCTTTCATATATCAATTGACCTGGCTGACTTCAGGCATTTTCAATAACCGAACTAGCCACCACCCTTTATCTTTACAGGAGATAATAGCTTACATAATAATATTGATTATGTTCAATATGTATTTCTAATCATATCTTCATAATAGCAAATAAAGCCGTGTTGGTCTTATCTCAAGAACCAGATAATCACAATAGAGTTGTGCAAAATTCTTCTTTCCTATCTCGATTATAGCACATGCATTGCTTATGTCCCTCTGAACCTATTTAGAGATATTTCTCAGATAGACTACTCAATCATGAGCTCTTTACCATATAGAGACGTTCCTATATATACCCAAACGTGTCTTTTACATGCATTAAGTATCGACTCTTCGGCCTTGGAAGTTTAAGTATCGCAAGTTTATAATCTATAGCTGTAGATTATTGGTCCATTTATCTCGGTACTGATCAATATGCTTATCAAAGGCAGCACGTTAAACATATAGGACATTGATAATTTGTCGATTGTGTTTCATATTTCTTTTCACTTAACCATTTCTTCTGCATCATCAATTACGCATAATAATCTCGCGAAAGATGACAAAAAATACCAAAGCGTACTTATAAAGGTTCCCACTCCTTTACTCTGGTGTTACTTCCTTTGATTTGAAATTTAATCACATTATTCCGGCTGAAACCAAATAATGTTAATTCTATTGTAAATTTATGAGAAGTCTATCCCACCACAATCAGTTATGGAACAGTATTTACTTAGGGGAGAAATCATTAGCGTTTCCAGAACACAGTTTGAAAACAGGTTTTGGTGGGGAAGCCATTTTATCTCTTGAAATCAGAGAGAGTGTAAAGTTAATATTGACATTTAAAAAGAGTCCTTGCATCATAAGAAATGATTTGGATAGCAAGATCAAAAATCATAATTGGGATCAAAGTTCGAGAGTTTGGTATTTTAGTTATTAAGATTTTGTAATCACTAGAGATTAAAAACAAAATTTTGATAAATAGGAAAAATATTTTGACAGTTGAGTTTGGAGACTTTGAAAGTAGATGATTATCCGAGATACTTCACTTGGAAAGTGGGTCACTATTGTTCTATGAAGCCTTGGCACCTTCATAAATTTAAAGACTTGCCTGATCTTTTCATGTTCTCTACAAAACAGATATAATCAAAATATTGACAACTTTAGATTTAAAAAATATTTAAATAAGATTTCACTTTTCTTTTTCTTTGGCACATTCTTTTTAATCCATCATCCCACCTCGCGGAGTTAGGCTCACAGAAACAGTTAGATCAGTGTTTACTTTAGGGACCAGTGGTGAATGCCAACCAGATTGCCCTTATGCAATACCTTTGTGGCCATGATTGATGAATGCTGCACAGCAAGCCTTTCTTCCTGTTCAAAAGTCAATCGACCTGCAGCTCGAATATTGTGTGCTTTGCCAGCATTCTAAAGTCAGTCCAGAATGCCCCTCCTCTTTTTTCATGTTTGGATTTACATGTTTTTTCCTCATGTTTGTGTTTAGAAAATGTCGCAGCGTATTCAAAGTGGATGTGGGGCACTCTGGGGTGGCAATCATTCTTACAAGGCAGGCGGGCATCCCGATCAAATTCTGTTCTGTATTTTTTTTTCGTATAATTTTTTGTGAGGGGTATGATTCAACATATCCATCGTTTGCGTCGCATTGCCTTTGCCAAAGATCATGTTTCAATAAAACGCCGGGGCCAGTCTTAAATTTTAAAATCTCAATAATTGATCTGCGTGTTGGGGGTGGTGTTTGGGGCTTGTTTGACAACGTCACAAGTAATTGATGACGTGTTTACAAACTCATGTGGTGGCAGAGACGACAGGGACGTGCAGGTTAAACATACCTGCGCCAGCCAGAGGTGTAGGATTCCCAATGGGGAAGGTCCGTACTGACTGGCTGTCACCGATACACTGTATGCCGGATAGCCGCCATACTTATACACAGACACAATCCCGTCCCAGTACCATTTACTCTTTTCAAACTTTTTCATCTCAATCTTCAACAGGATTATTTTCCCTTCAGAACTAGGCCAATTTTTGTTGTTGCAAATACATGTACATTTCTAAAATATTTACAATATTCTATGCTTATCTTCCCTACTGAAAAACAGATAGGTTAATCAAGGCTTGTCCTGAGCAATGCTGCCCACGATGGGTTTTGAATCTTCAAAAACCATAATTTGATGGTTCTTAATCTGCTGGACTCTTTCACCTTTTTCATCTTACCCCAACCATAACAAGCTGAAATCTCAGGCAAATCTGACAGGCGGATTCCGTAAAGCCCTGTAACAGAAGACCGCGGAACTACCATAATGTAGGCTACCAGAACCATAGATTTTACCTCATTCTAGCCAATCAAATGGCTGCAAATTTCATATTCCGTGCAATGAGTGGACTTCCTGACGTGTGCATTCTAAACCTATTAGTGGAAAGTCTAGGTTTATATAGCCAGTCTCTACTGAGGGTAAACAACCCACAGTCTATGTTGATATATGGGTATCTTACTAATAAACTCTGCCTTGATTATATATATTTTCTAAATTTGTTTTTAAAAAGTTCAATGGTAAAACAATACTGGAAATCCACTGAAAATGTTGCGCTCACTATTGAATTTATATTACAAATTGAAAAATCAATAAAGGCTGCAAAAATAGGGAACAGGAAAATCCACTAAAAGTACAAGTGTATGAACCCAGATTTGAACACCTTAAAACTTTTCGTGTTGGGTGAGCAAATATCATCATGATCAACATATTACGAAGTTGCCATTGAAAACATATAGAGTATTAGTAATTCTCTTCCAGGAGATAACGACTACACGTTATCACATGGGGGAGGTTACGGATAAAATCCTTCTTTTTTTTTTTTTTTCAAAATTGGGTAAAATCATAATGACCTGATCTATCTTCAGAGATCCCAAGTCATAAAATAATTTGCACGCTTTAATCTCAGAAAATAACAGAACTGTGTAGATCACGTAAGTCTAAACCGAATTGACACCACGTTTGGCAACGCTGTGGCCTTGTGGCAAAGTCTGGAACTACATCTATTTTTGACTAGACTTGTTCCAATTTCTGGTCAACCTAGATGTCGATATGTGGTTCCTTCTTGTTACCAATCATTGTGATGGATAATACATAAAATATACACTGGTTTTGTGGGTTGTGTCACCTTAATCTCGTGGTCGACGATTTAATAGGCTAGCTATCGCTCGCGTGTTACCGTGTGTCAACCACTATCCACAAAACCAATGATTACTGTGTATTTCACCAATGTAGACCCAGCTGTATGGACTGACCTTTGGCTGTCCAGTGAGGTATGCAGCAGGTGGATGTCTCCGTTACCCCACAGTATGTAGAGCGGCCACACCACGCCTGGGCCAGCCTTCTTCTCCACTCCAATGCGAGTCTTCGTTTCTAGGCACACTTTGAGGCCAAAGTCGAAGCTGACGGCAGCCTCTCCAAGCGCCACGTTGAAGGTGGACCTGGAGGCCGAGATGCTGTAATTCTTGGCTGCGTCAGACAGCCGGAACGTCTGTATGGGGTCCTGTGGGTGTGCGATGTCGTAGATCCTGAGAGAGACGACAACGCCATCAGAAAAGTAACTTTAACATGTCACAGTAATAAGTACAGAAAAAAATAAAAATAAAAAATAAGTACAGTTTACCTTTTACTTTCAATTTTTTTTTCCCAATCTGGTTTACTTAAGAGGCGTTTTTGTCACGTATCATTCATCTTTTTACTTCGATGCAGGACGAGGCGACGTCCTTCTCCCCTAGCGATGCTACCTTGAATGGCAGTTATTAGAACTGCCCCTAAGCACTGTAAGATTAACTATAGGGCGACATAGTCTGTCCACGGGTAAACATTTCCGGATTAGTTGTCAATTTGATGTTTAGGCTCGAGATTCACACCAGTTAAAAGCCAATTGTTCTGACAAAAATGAATAAAGAGGTATAAAAATATAGTGTGGATGTGATTCTCCTGTTACCCTAATCTAAGTAAACTTGGCGACTTGGCTGTTGAGCCCACTCTTTTGTGGATATGTTTTTATTGCGATGAATATATCTGAAGCCCACAAGCAGCCTTATTAGGTGACCATAAAGATGCCAGTTGATACATCTCATGCCAAATGACAGCCTTCTGCAAAACAATTATCTACCTAGTAGGGCAAGATGAGCTTCACATCAAAACATAATGACCAACTTCAACTTGTGATTTGCCATTTTAAACATTATTTAATCAGGGATGTCAGTTGGGGTCAGGGATAAAGGTGGAAACATTTTTCATGTGAATTTCTTCGTCTCAGAGATACCAGGAAAACTTGGATTACATGTCCCTATCGGCGATGGCATGGGGCTAATGGTCTGTGGAGAGGTTAAAACCACTGTTTTACTGTTATACTTATCTTTATATGGAGCTGAGCCACCAATGCCTATGTTTGCTAATCCTGATGTACCATCCAACCAGTGGAAGAACTACCTAAGGCAGAACTGGTGTCATTACCTTATTGTTAAATGAATGAGAAAAAAAATAAAGAAAGAAAGGAAAAGCAATTACATATATACCAAATATGAAAAAGTGGATTTCCAAAGAAAATGAAAAACCGACATCTCTGAATTTAATAATATAGGCGAGCTCAGGTGAAGTTGGCCTCGGTTTGAGTGATGACGGAGGTGCGGGGCGTTACCTGATGACGTTGTCTGAGGTGAGCAGGACGAGGTGACTGTCGGTGGGACTCCCCGGGTGCCATGCCGCGTGCAGGAGCCGCACCTTACTGTTAGACACGAAGAGCCGCTCCCCGACAGAGATGGTCCTGTCAACAATGCACAAGATTCACTGACAATCTTCTTATTAAACAAGTAGTTAAAGCTAGTCGATGTTCATACCGCAGGCCAAACCTAATGAATGTGAGTCAAATGGGGAGCTCTTCTCTACTAACACTGATATCAGATTCACAGACACCTATATGTAAATGGAAATACGGAGGATGGGGGAAGCACGATGAATAGAATAGATTTGAAAATGGTTTTAAATATCTCTACATGTATATATCCACAGTTAGTTTACTTATTTATGACGTATGGCAATTGAAAATATTTCTTTTTTGACGAAGGTCGTTTTTATGCACTGTTTTTATGCTGGGTACACAGTTCGCATTTTTGGGATTAAGTGAAATGAGGGAGTTATAAGCCAGGAAAACTTTCTTTTGTTAATGTTTTTATTTAAGTTGATCCAATCTTTAGCTCATGAGGCCTGTCTTCCTTTGAGCCTGTCGTACATAAAATGCTAGCTGGTATGCGCCGCAATCATTTCATATATTCATAAGACATACTTTGAAGTACATATAACATACTATACGTTGGGAAATGGCCTTCCAGCTATGCATGTGCTACCCCCCCCCCCCCCCGTCTTAAGGAACATCAGTTGGTTCAGTTGTTGATTATTAATATCATTATGTTGAGTGTGTTTTGGTATTAGTTTATGGGGATTCCTAAGTGCTGTTTTATTTTGAGAGATGTTTTCTTGGTAACAAAGTAACCAGATGTGCGATAGCACCTGTATATTCTTTGCATTGTTCCCAATTAAATGACATACCTGTTCTTTGCTTGGTCTCTATGCGTTTCGGTAATTTATTTCAGGATTCTAATTACGTATAGGGGCTCTTTTAAATGATTTCTGAGTAGAGATTCACTAATCACGGGCTTCGAGGGTTAGGGCATTCCAAATACACTGACAGGTATAGATGGATTTACATCCAATAGGTAGATAAGGTAGTAAGACATCCTTGTCAAACCTGCATTAAGTTCAAATAAATGAGTCAGTCTCGGAAGCCTACCGAGATGTGAAACTACACAAACAAAGGAACTCAAAATATGTGCCTAACAGAAAACAAGTCTGAACAATGTGAGTCCCTACAGATTTTGATTATATCAATCATCTTTCAAACCATCCATTATAGGTTGATAACACCACTTTGCTTCTTGACTAGTCCTCCATGGATACGAATCTTCATGAATTCCTTAAAATTCTGCGATAGTTGGTATCACAGATGATCCATTGGACAGATCCTGCTGCAACATACATAATTCAAACTAGCCATTCAGATGAAATGAAATAAGGGCCGAGCTTAGGTATGTCACACTTTTAGAGTGCAAATTGGCTCTGGGACATTCATCAGTATTTGAGTGTGAGCACGTGTACTGAGTTGGTGTTCATCTAGTTATCAGGGATGAAAGTCGGGACTGAGGGAAAAAAATGGAAATTTAAAACGCTTATAAAAAGAATCATTTGTAATATCATTTTTGAACAGTATGGCTATGAATCGATATATATTCGAGCACTGCGAGTGATGCCAATCTATACACAATTTTGTAATAGAAAATTCCTTGCACGTCTGATTCTCAGTATGTCAAGGTTGTTGCAATGATGTAATGCTAGGTGTCGTACGTGCCAAACTTGGGAATTATTGATGTTGCCATTCTTAGCAAGTTATTTTGGATCACCTAGATTTTATTTGATAGAGCCTTGGTTCGATGTTTCCTAAATACAAGCTTATTGTCGAGTGCAATTTCCAACTATTTGTAGTCTTCCACATAGTCAATGTTTTCACCAATGAGTGATATTCGAGTTTATTGCATTATATCTAATTTTTCCTTGAGAAAATCACTGCATTTTGTGTGTGTTTCTGTATTTATAGCGAGTTTATTCATTTCAAACCATTTGTTGTGGTTTGTTAAGTCTTGATTCAGGATATTTCCATCAATAGAAGTTCTCAATTGGATTCTTGCGAAAAGCATATTCAGCATCGTTAATATATAGTATAAACATCAAGAGACTTAGGGTCGATCCCTGGGGAACGATTTTTGATTTTTGATTTTTACGCTTTGTCCTTTGCTTGTATAGAATATATGCATTTCGCTAAATACATTTCTAAAGGCACATCGACAATATACTTATAATTCTGATATGATATTCAAAACTGGTGGTTGACAGCAAATACCACCAAACTGTATAGTAGTACCTGGCTATTGTTTAGTATTACGGTCTGAACTCACTTGCAGTTAATTTTTTTCTTGCCGCTGTCGAACATGGCATATTTTCCCGTGCGCTGTGGAAGCTGGAGTACGGACACGCCTCGTTGACCACTGAGTGCGACGAACCTTCCCGTCAAACTGAAGGTCAGCCAGTCCACTGTGAACCGCGGCGGGTTGGAGCACAGGAATGTCTGTCAAGAACAATAAAGAAACTTAATGAAAAATGTGATTACGGAGAAGGTCGAGGGGGGAGAGTGGAGTAAAAATATCTGGATTTTTTTTAATATCTGAAATAAGAAAAATCTTAGTGAAACTGGAGGAATCTGAGTATGTTAACATATCTGAAATGCCTTAATCTAAGGGCTGACAACGGGAATCTACCTAGTGTTCATTATGAGAAGTATTTGGGTGGCATGCAGCTTCTCATAGTTGATCAATGAACATTAATGTATATTATATATATATTCAATAAAGGAAAGGAAGGGTTGGGTGAGACCTGGCAGCTATCACGGTTTAGAAGAACCAAGGACACGAGTGTTACTATCATATACAGCTTAAACAATCTTAATGACACAATCTCGTCGACAAGTTACCATTGACATTACAGTGAGCGTATACATATGGAAATGTGTGTTTGTGTGTGTTACAGTTTTCTGTAGATATACATACATAGAGTTATTCGGATTTCAAGTCGAGACAAGGAAGGTCATGTTCTGGTGTATATATAACTTGTATAGTTTAACACACCATATGTACAATATGTGTGGTTTTATAGCGAGAACAGTAACGTGTGGTTGCTTTTTTATTTTATTTTATTTTATTTTATTCTGTTGTAAACAAATCTTCCTTGGCACATAGTTTGCTGTTTGCTGGACACATATATCGAACAGTAGTATTTCAGTACCACCTCGTACATGATAGATTGAACACAAAGAATGTTACTGCTGTGACGAGAGGGACATCACGAGAGGGGCATCACTCCCCTGGATATCACGCAGGTATTTCTAGAAGAACATTGGTGTAATTGATTTATCTATCGGCAAACTTTATCATGATCACCTATCAACAATGCATTGAGATATAACGCCTAGTTTCAGATCGATATCTCCAACCAGGGTTCCAATCAGTTGATGGCGGACAAATGTATGGGTTTTATGTAAAGGTGATTCCATAAAGTACATACATGTACTAGCCAAGTCTTTGTGAGACACTACATTATTTCTAATAAGGAACGACGGTTGACAATAATGAACTACACTCCTAGGTAGTGAGGTCTAAGTGAGTACAAGTAGCTGAGTTATCTACGCAGTCAAATTAGTGTCTTAGGCTCATTAGAACCTCAATTCCCCTTCTCACTTTTACCAAGGTAAGTACTGATTTTACAGTATAAGGCATCTTAATGTCTTCAGGGAACTTTAAAATGCGCTAAAGTAACATAATCACGTAAAATAAACATGTTAAAGATATCCTAGTCTCATCTATTACCGACTTTGGATAGAAAAGGGATGAAATCTATTGTATTATAGGGTACCCTCCATAAAGTAATAACATGTACGCACTGAAGAGGAGGGGGTGGTGGTAAAAAACGAGGTCATTTTGCGTATGACCCATCTTTGCTCTATTGCGTAAAAGATTGAGAGGGGTGGAGGGATCAAATTGTTCAGAAATTGTTCGTACAACTTTATGGATGGCCCCTATACATGTACAATTTCATGGTAAACCCTAATTAAATACTTTCTAGTAGATATCATTGTACATGTACATGTATCTACATAATTTGGGTCCCACGTTAGGGTGACAACAAAAAACAGAATCAATTCAAATAAACAACTTGTTCTAACGTGGTATGACTTATACATATATATATACACACACGCACACATATATGTAGCCTCCGTGGTATTAACCCTGCTAACAGCTGCATCACATACCGTCATGTCACAATTGAGAATACTCTATGACGTACGTAGTGACGTCACAGTGACGAGACACCATAACAACTGCGGTCGGTGCAATTTCCGGCACCGTTTGTAAAGGGCAGTAGCATCCCTTCAATGGATACGACACCTATCGCTGGGTGTCACTGAAGCCTAGATCTAGGCGTAGAAAAGCTTTCCTTCCACCCACCCCGTCAGGCAGGGCGCATGTGCGATAAGCAGGAAGCGCGGCCACATAGATCACTATACACAAGCTGTGGGGCATAATTGACGGCAGGCAGGCAGAGCCATCTGGAGGAAGTCACTCCTTCTTCCTCCAGGGTCTCACCCTTCTTGGCGCCCTGGAGGAGAGGCGACACGAGGCTAACGATGGTGATAACGTGCGCCGTGTCGCGCCCTGCACGCCGCGCCGCCGTGTATTCTCATTGAGCATCTTAAGCTATAGATGAGTCTCGTCTGTTTCCCAGTAAGTGCCTGCTCATCGGTCGGCTGATAATGCGTGCGTGCAGCATCGGAAATGTCCACCATCTTTACCAGAAGTATGTGTTTCTTTCCATCTTCATCTGTGATGGTGTAGTTTCTTTCTTTTTCTACGGGTAAAATGGATCACAGCCTAGGTTTTTGATATTATGGTTTAGAATTAATTGAAATATATCAGTTTTACAGCTGTCTGGTTCGTGTGTGTCTATTTTTCTTCGTTTTGTTGGGTACTAGTTCATGAACTCTAGTTAATTTCTTCATACTTACTGACGAAAGAGTTCACAAACCATATAGCCATAGTATGAGAATGGGTATCCTTCAGTGTAGCAGTAAGCCATACCACTACTCTAGTCTTTCACCTTTAGACTCAGGTATTTGTCAGAAAACTATCTAGCAACAACACAATTGGAAATACATATAATTCACTGGTTTACTTGTGTAAAGCAATGATTGTGGAATGCACTTTTTTTTCTCGAATCACCCATTCAGCATATACAAACATCTTAAAAATCAGTGATGGCTAGGGCTAAATACGATAGATAGGGTTCAGATACATTAATGGTCTGGGTATGTCAATGTTTCTTTTTGCGCGGAGCACTAAGACTCTCAGTTAGATACAAGATGACAGTCTTTTTTAACTAAATAGAGAAATTATTATAAGACAATTAAGAATCATTTGTTAACATAATGAGTTAGTTGTATGTGTATGCAGCTCTTAATGGATTACTTCTAATTATGCATAGGTAGAAAGTTCGATTTTTTTTTGGTGGGGGATAGAAGTAAGTAGTATACAGAAATGATCGTTTTATACAGGTGTAATTACAAAAGACCTTCATTCAGTACCCAGTGAATCTACCAATAGTGAACTGAACATGGATGATACTACACCTTAGAAATACATGTAGCCTACCAGTAGTTTAAATACGGACCGGACTGGAGACTTCAAACCGTCCCGAACTATGAAGCAAACACATCAAATAAACAGTGCCGGAAATGGGTTTTCTCTGAGAGGCAAACAGCTTCCGATCTATTTAAAATAAACTGCCATCATTCTTCCAGGGGGCAAATTGCCATGGGCCGCAATCGTCCAAAATATACTTTTAATCATAGAGTAATAATGGCAACTAAAGCAGATTGCCCTTAGAATAATCAATTCGGTCTTGAACAGTTTAATCACTAATTTCTCTTCAAACTCAATTCCACGTCTATTTCCCGGTGCTTGACGGGTGAGCACAAATTGGACACACCGATTCACTTTTATTCTATTCTCTATTGGAAATGAAAAGAGGAAGGGTGTGAGTGGGCTAGTAGTAGTGAGTGGTTGGAGGTGAATCGAGTCAATAGGACAAATTGCTCGGTTCTGCTCGCGTCAAAAACTGGCCGCATGTACTTGGGGTCCTTATCGATGCAATATGTCGCCAAGCCGTGGTCATGTCACCCTGCCCCCACCCCCTAGCGGCGAGATAATATACGACAGGCGCGCTCCGCGAAGCGCCCAATCGTCGTCATAACCAGCGACGGCGCACATTAGTCTCCGCCGATCTCCTCGATGTTAAGACAAGCCATTAGGTGGAACGCGCCCGCTGTATAAATGAACAATTTGGCCGGGGTCGGGGATGACATAACCACATATCAGAGTTGGTCGTTAGTAGGGGTGGGGGTTCTGGTCCTGTCCCTATCGCCCATTGCCTTCTCCAACCCCTCCACCCCTCTGCCTTTACCTCAGCCCCCCTCCTCTCCCACCCCCACCCACCCCGCTCAGTAGGTACGTCCCCGACGCCCAATCGTTCCGGTTCCGGGGCGGGAGTCGGTCTATGAGTAAGCGACGTGCGTCGACTGTCGTTGATCGCCATCGTGGTCGACGCTGTAATCCATTTCCGCTAAGCTAACTCTCCATCTCCCCGCCCTCACACTCCACCAACCAAATCACCTCCCCCTGCACCTTCCCCGCCCCTCCTCTGCAATACCACATTCAACATCCGTCATAGGTGCAATGACTTCTCCTCTCCTGCGCTCTGTTTTTGTGAGGGGTGGACCGCAATGTAAACTGACAATGAAGGTTCAGGTCAATGAATGCTCTGTTGTAGTATAACAATGAATGTATAACTTGATAAAATGAAGTTGCACGTCAAATTGTTTCCCCATATTATCGGGTAATGATGGTATACTTCAAAGTAAGCACTAGAATAATCTAACAATAAAAGTTCAAGTCAAAGTATATATTGATGCTATCTAAAAATGGAGCTCAAATCAAAGTGTAGCATGAAGGTTTACATACCGAAATATATATATACAAAGAGTATACTCGTTGATATATATAAGGTAGAGTACCAAAGTCGTCAAAGTATACCTTTTCGCTAGTAACAATGCTGGCAACACGAGTTGTACAGCTGCAGTTTTAAAATTCAGCGATACCCCCGTGGTCCCTAGTCATCCTTATCTCATTGATTCTGTATTACTGTGATATGTCCCTGATTATTGTAACTGCATCCCTTTTACTCAATCACCTAATCATCTACGCTAAGGTATGATCTGTGACTTGCGTACCTGGTGACTCCTTATACATGGCTCAGGATTTTTCATTGACATGACAGTAGACTAGCTGGCTGGCTGGTTGCATTTGGGAAGTATCTGTTTCTTAGCTACTACTGTCCTAGGGATAAACAGCTCTTCCTGCAATGGTTTTTTTATTTAATTTATTTATTGGTCGCAATTCAACTACAAAGGTTGGTTTTCAATTACGGCCCCAAAACAATCAATTGGGTTCAAATCATTCATTGCTTACAAATCAACATAGTATTACGAGATAGACAATAATGGAAAACGATGAGGAAAATTACAGTAAATGACTGGGCAGTGAGAAATACTGGTCTTGTAAGAAGGCTTCTATATCCAAGTGTGTATAATTACATGATATTCATGGAATACTGAAGGCCCAAGGTTAAGCTATTCTCACTAGTTTTAAATCACATAGGTGGCAATTAAATCTATCTCCACACCCTTTTTTTCAAGGGCTCTTGGTCATCAATCCTATGCTATATTTTCAAATATCTTTATCGATATATCAAGTTCAGCCAGAACCTTGATATATCATTTTATAATCCATGAGTTATATCAGATAAGGTCGACCAATATTGTTATATTTTGTGCAATTTGTCCTTCTCATTTCTTTAATCAAAAAGAAAAAGTTTTACCCTCACTGATTACAATGTTTTTCAGACTAAAAGTACTAGATCTCACAGTCTGTTCCCTGAAGTTCTCTCCGCTGAGCGAAGATTCACGGCCAATGTCACCTGCCAATGACCGTGTCTTGGTGAACACAATCTATGCCCCCCGTGGGACCTCGGGAAGCATTCACATCATAAGCCAATAAATGTACGCTACAGTGAGCCATCTGCCTACCCCTACACCGTCCCATCCCCGCCGAATAACATACGCCTACCGATAAGCAATTATCTCCGGTTCACATATATATTAGTATCATAAACTAATAGAATACAATAAGCCATCTGCCTTTTTCCACCCCGCCCCTTAGCCCCAAGCCCCCCACCTCCCTCCTTAAGTCCCTCTTGCCCATCCATTTCTTGTCTCGGTACCAACACAGCCGCCCCCTATCCATCCCAACTTATGTCAACCAATAGGTAACGCCCATCAGCCTGCCGTTCGTTATTTGTGCATGAGGGCTTATTCCTATGTCCCCACAATGAATAAGGACCCCGAATACCCCCCCCCCCCCCCACCGCCTGCCAACAAACCTACCTCCTTGTACAAACGTCTACAGATCCCCCCACCCTTCAACCATTTCTCCACACACATACACAAGTCTTAGTCATCCGACCGCATCCCCAGCGTCCCTAACGCTCCCACAATCCCCTTCCGGTTGCGCTGGCGTCCGCGAAAATCCTGATTTACGCGCGGACGGCGCTTCTGTAAACTTGGCCAAGAATTTGGCGCTGGGGAATTGGCGACTTCTTTACTGCGGTTCAATAATTATCGCCGTCCTTGATTTACGCGCGCGGCGTCGCGTCCGCGTCCGCGGGGACGCCGTGTGCCGCGCGGGCCCGCTCGATAATTATGGCACATAGTGATGTAGTGTGGCCGTTACGCAACCCTTTTATTTATTTCTACGTCTGCACGACGGTACAACACAGATCTTCGCAAGGGTGTCCCGCGGGAGGCGGGCGGTCTCGCCATCCTCCATGATAATTACAGAAAAGGGGGATGGGGGCTGATTTAGGGGGCAGGGGGAATGCTCTAATACATATCCATAGATTCATGAGTGAGTGCGGGGTGGCGCGGAGCTGGGCGGGCGGCAGATCCGCGCCGCTCGGCGCCGCGTCGCGCTACATTTCCGCGTCTGTCGGGCGAGCCGCGTGCCGCATCTTTTACGATTACGCGCGGCGAGGACGAATCGGTCCGTTTGAACCCACGTCTACTTTTCACCACGCCGCACCCAACAAGGGGGTGTGGGCGGTGGGGTGCGGGTGAGGTGGGGGTCAAGCGAGATACCACTGTTTGCCCGCGCGTTCGGTGGGCGTCCCTCCAGGGGCTCGTAGGCTCCTGTTTGAGCGTCTTGGCGTCACCCCCTCTCCCTCGTCGCCCCTCCCTACTCCGTTCCTCCGGAGATATGGCTACGGTATGCCCAGCGTCCTGATCGGCAAATTCCTGAGAATGAAAGACTGGAGGGGCGGCCAGGAGAACAACAGGTTATATGGAGATGAGATGGCTAGATAGTTATCAATCAATCCGGCTGTATTCCTATAGGAGAAAGTCCGAATGTATGTAATGTACGGATGAGTGGTAGCGATTAGGCGAGAAGCTCGGTATAACCAATGCAATGTACAAGTGTGTGCTTGACCCGAGGGCAACGGCAATCAAATTGTATGTCGAGCGAGAGATAACGAGTTCAAAATATATCAGAGCACCACTAATTGATTAGAGATGAATTAATGGGAATGTTCTTTCAGTAATTACCTATTTGGTCCTGAGAATAAATACACACTTAGATTATCTACATCATGATCTTACCTCGACTAATTTTCTATAAAGTAGCTTTGACATCGCCCTATCTATGTAATCTCATGTATTTATTTGAGTTTCTATATACACAACGATAACAATCTACTCCAGAGTTCAATGGAACTTAGATTAAGGACTATAATTTACGTCCATACTCTTTGCATCATATCTGATGTCTCTGGACAGATCTAGTGCAGAATAAACGAAAAACGGCCAAAGGGCGAAGAGGAAAAACTATCTGCAATTTGTCTCTAAAACAAAGCTGCGATGGGCGATACAGATTACATTATACCACAACTAAACCTCTTCCTGCAATCGCAAACGACATTTCTCGCTCGCCCAAATCCGCCGCAACAATAATAATAACGATCAGGACAAAGCAGTTGGGAAGAAAAAGAAGGGCGGTTAGAGTAGCCCCCAGCATCAGAAACAGGACAATCTGATTTGATCACAATTGCCAAGCCGGGAACACGGGCTCCAATAATTGACAACCTTTAATCTGGCGCGTTCGCTAGGAACGCTGAGCCGAGTGTCGCCTGCGCGACCGCTGTCGTCTGCTCGGGTCAGGTTCCCGCCAAAACCGCCGCCGCCGGCGTCTCTATCGTGACGCGCGCTGCTTAATCTGGATTGTCAGGCGGCGGCGCTTGAAATCATAACTCTTGTTCTTTACTTCAATAAAGCCATTGCCATATGAATTTTGCGCGAGGGGGTTGGAGAGACGGGATGGGGCTCTGGGGCAAACACCGTTGCTTCCATCGACTTGGGGTCAAGTGTCAGTCAGCCCCACCTTCCCAATTCCCCCTCCTCCCTTCTCCTCTATATTTTTTTGCGTGTCTTCCTGTTCCTGTTTTGCCCACGGATAGGAACCAACTCGGGGATCTAATATCCAAATGGTACTCAAATTCATCACGTGCACACGGGGATATTTCAACGTTAATATATCAATCGCACCCGGTAGCCGTCTCGCTTCCGATAGGCCCCAATTACCGGGCGATATTGCCATGGAACCGGCTTCTCGTGAATCCTCGCGCCGGCCGCGCGATTGGGCGAGAGGTCGGCAGGGTCAATGCGTAAAACAATCGACCAGACCGCGGGAGGGATCGGGCGACGGGTGAATCGGCCTGACCCGAGCTGCTCCCACTGAAGGACAAATACACAGTTTGATCAATCACTCGGACAGATACAGCCTGTCCTGCATGTGATTATTACATCCCCTCTACTCCTCCCACCCGCTCCCCAAGCACCCACAACTCTTCTCCTACCCCCACTCCCAACGACATTGGTCCTGCCACCGCACGGGTGGCCAATACTGAGTGCTAGTGCTGCCAAAGCCCCATCAGATTGCAGGCTGAGAGATCCCTATTGGGTGTCACGTGAACTGGTAACTATAACTTATCATGTAACTTGATATCAAGTGAAATATTATCATTCTGTATATGATTTAATACATCACAATATAATTGCGTTCTCCGTTTAAGATGTTCTAATTCACAGAGTTAAGGCGGGTAACCACTGCTTCCGACACATTCCGACGAGCCTCACGACACACTCCGACAAAGAAAATCCATGTCAGAAGGGCTCTGTTGGAGTGTGTCGTAATGGGTTTGGCAGGATTACGAAGGTTGTCACAGTGTCAACACACTCCGACACAACCAGCTAAATTGAAGGACTTTATTTATTTTGAGGAAATATACTGAGAAATATGATTTTCTTCGATTATCTATGAAAAAATAAACAAAAAAACTTAGTGAATTGATGTCATTCATCAATAACATTAGAAATCTGAAAGTCATAAATCTCAAACCCTTATCATAGTTTTAAAAGTATATGATATAAGTTTTAAGTTATAAGTATAAGTTTTAACACATCTGTTAGTGAATATGGTCAATATACCATTGGTAATGCATATCTCTATGAAACAGAGGAGACAATGTGTGGGTTTTACAACTTACAAATAGTACAGAATGCTCCTGACACACTCTGACACAAACCGGCCTCTAAAATCTTTCCAACACGTTATATTGTGTTGGAAAAGTTACGACATGACTTTATATCCTTTCTCTCTCGCAGGTATCATTCACCCTCTCAATCTTGGGTCAATCAACAATATTTTCCACCGGAAACCTAATTCCTCCTACCACTCACACGCTATCCATATTTGACATTCTTTTAACTTTTTCCTCCTTTAGGTCGAGACAATTAATATTTAACATAAGTTTGAAAATCATTTTAAAACCGGATCTAGACAATTCTATGAATCATGTGGACAGTCAGGTGATCAACAATATTTAGACAATTGACCCCCCCCCCCCCCCCACACACACACACACATACAAAAAACCGCTGAAAAAAGATAATACATACAATAGTGGTAGCCCCTAGTAGCGGGGTGTTAAAAGCAGAAAAGAAATGACTTCACCTAGTAAACCTTCTCACATTCAAGGGAGAAATGTTCTACTGTATCGATGTTCTCACAGTGAGAGCACACTGGGGAGCAATACTTTTCTTTTAGATAAATAATTATTCGTTGGGACAATCCTGTTCATAATGCGATAGTGTAAAGATTGTAATTTAGTAGACCTTGTTGCTCTGTAAGTATTTCTATATAGGAAGTTCCTAGGGCGACTGTCGTTACATGAAACTTTTAGTCGTACAGCTACGACGTTCGTACGATAAGATAAAATGGCAGGCCCCATTCTCGTTACATAAATGGTGAGCTACATCGTCCAAATGGTCTTAGATCGTCCAAATGTACTACACCTCAAGGGGGTGTTGTGGGTGTTGGACATGTATTGATATTGATAAAAGCTGATGATATAAGCAGTTTATAGACACAATGGCTTGTCATGATATACTTGGTTGTGGTCCTATGTTACTGATATACTGTATAGACAAAATCAATATACCTTACAGCGTATGATTGAAATGCCCCTCTGGAATTTGAAGTGTGTAACATGGATAAAAGTTGGGACTATGGAAAAAGACAAATTTAAAACGCTTATAACAAAAAATCATACATAACATCATTTTGGAACAGAATGGCAAAGCTTCGATATATATTCTAACACGCCAAGTGATGTCGAAGTATATAAAATGTTGGAATTTCGTTATTTGGTAGAAAACTTGCATCCCTAGCATAAATATCAATTTCTGCAGTATCATATAACTATTGCATCCCTAGCATAAAAATGAATTTCTGCAGTATCATATAACATGGACACGACAGACTTGTCTCATCCAAGATCCAGTATTAGTCTATAATGGACTTTGGACGTACAGAGATAGACTAACTAATAACAAACCTATATGGAAAAAGGGGGTTGTGGGCCATATAGGCCCCCAATTGGTTCCAGGGGCAGAGCCCCAGGTGGGAGCCTATGGGAGAAAGTCTATGAAGTTGCTGCATTTTTAGATATATGAAAAGATTGACTGGCTTCTGCTGAGAGCTAAAATGACCTTTCTAATTTGTTAATTTTCTGATCTTACAGCATTATGCAGCATATAACAAAACCAAGAGCAACATCTCCTAATTTAGAAAATCTTAAAAGTAGGATATACTGGCAGTGATTGCATCTTCTGACATGAACAACATTTGTCTTCCATTTTATAGATAGCGCAATTAATTTAATCTTAAAAGCTGGTTTAACAAAATTCCACAAGGTACTGACTTTTACAAAAGTTAGCTTCATACTGGAGCACTGATTCTTGCATACTATCCCCCCACCCCAAAAGGTATAAAAGTCTGGAATTCAGAGGAAATCCTATGCCTTAATGTAGTAAACAATTAAAATGTAACTATGGACTTCGTGCTAATGAATTTACTAGTGTAACGAAACATTGACAATTTCTTTTATCTAATTTGTCAACCTCCTGATCATACAGCATATGATAAAGCCAAGAGCAATGTCTCCCATTTTAGTAATGCTTAAACCATTCAGGGCGAATTATGCCACCAATGATATAGCTTTTCACTTTCGAAGACTTATTTCAGCCAATTCTTTTCAATGTTTTCAATTTTTTTTATAAACAATCAAAGATATTTCTTTCTTTCAAAAACCTGATGATGTCTATCTTTAGAATAGTTTCAAACAACATTTTCAGTACTTTCTTCAATTTTCTTGTACCCTTTTACAGTCCAACAGGATATGCTAAACAGTTATGGGTACACACATGCTTGGCATAATGGGGATTTTCCCCTTTCACGAGATGTTCACCTGTTCACTATGACCTAATCCACCAGAGTTTCTCTTCCCATTCACAGTTGAATGAATGGTATGCAACAACTTCAGAGCTTTCTTTGCTGCTTTGTCTGCCTCTCCATTTCCATCAATTCCTATGTGGCTTGGTAGCCAACATAGAACTATGTCCTTCTTTCTTTACTCCAAAATGGTAATCCTCTCTTGAACTTCTCTTACCAAAGGCTTTGTTGGAGAGTATTGGAGGCTACTTTGAAGACAAGATTTTGAGTCAGAATATATGATGAATTAACTGTGGTACGAGACATCTGCCCAGAGTAGGCCTTTCAGTATTGCAATGGTCTCTGCAGTGAAAATACTTGCCAGGCCAGGTAATCCTGCAGTCAGGTTACCATATGTTGTATGGACAGTAAAGCCCACTTTCTGTCCTCCTTTCAACACATCAGTCTATATTGGAATATACTCTCTGTGGTCCTTCTCTATCTTTTCCAGTTCAGTTTTGAACTGGAAAGCACTAGTTCCACCTTTTTTTATTATTACTAAAATCAAGAATAATCCCAGGTTTACTCTCTGGCCAAGGAGAAGCACTTGGTGGAGTAAGCTCCCTCAGATCATTCAGAGGGAGATATGTTGTCTCCAAGAGGCTTCTGATGGAAGTAACATATGGTGGGGCTACTCCTGGTTTGTTTTCAAATAGAAATTATTCTTTCTGAATATTGTCTCATGTGTGGGATTTCTCGAGTTTACCTTGGTCTTGATTGCATACTGTAGATGGATCATAGTCTAATCCTGATTGAGTCTTATCTTGATTGAATATAGGGAGAATAATGCCTTGAGGCATCCCCAGCATAGGGCGAATGATGCCTTGAGGCATCATTTACAATATTTAAGATTTTATTGTTTTATAAAGAAATGATGGATCAATAAACATGAACTTCCAGGGATAACACTTTTAATATAGTATCAAACATTTTCAGGTAGAACAAATTGAAAAAAAATGGATTAAGTGCTAAATCATGTGATCAAACAATCGATTCTGGGTTCTGACACCAATAGGCCTGCCCCCTAGCGTTATACTGGTCCCTGGTACCCGTTCCCACCAACATAGGTCTGCCACAGGCCCTGCCTGTAAAGGTTAAAAGCAGGAGATACTGGCAGTGAGTGCATCTTCTGACATGAACAATGATTGTCTTCCAGAGATGCTAGCGAGGGCTAGAAAAAATAACTGGAAAATATCCAAATCCTCCTTACATCCACAATCTATCTCTAACATAATCAAGTACACTACCAAACCCAGAGACCCGGAAATAACCGGAAAACTGACTTCAATGATATCGATGGTACAATTCACTTAATTCTAAAAGCTGGTTTAACAAAAATCCACAAGACACTAACTTTTGCCTGGATTAAGCCCCCTTCATATTGGAGTACAGATTCCTGCATACCCCTCCCCCGCCCGAAATAAGTATGATTCCGAGGAAATTCCATGCTTTAATGTAGTAAAACAGTTTAAATATAGACATAGACTTAGTCCTGATGAAGTTACTAATGTAACGAAATGTTGACTTGTTAAGTCCATTCCTAAACAAATGTATGATAAGTAATATCAATTAATTTGAAAAAATAAAAACAGTCAAGTAGCTGTGGCGTTTATTCAAACAACCAGTTCGACTAGATAGTAACAGAAATCTAATATTTCGTAAAACGGTTTATTTGTCATCATTTGAATTGGGAAATGTGGAAATTCACAGGTACTTAAACTTCATACAAAAAGAAATACAGATATTCTAACTTATGTGTAGATATTCTTGGGGAAATAGTCACCGATTGACAAATAACGTACAAAAATAAGAACATGGAATTAGAGAAAAGTTGGATTTCCTGGACAGGAAATAAAACATGGTCAACCTGCCATTTCTAGCTTAAAAAATCAAGTATATTATTGCAGGAGTTATTATTACCTGAATTGTTCATGGACCTTAATGCAATTTCATGATTAGATGATAAAGAATTTTCAATCATCTATAGAATAATGGCGTCTTGGCCTTTCGCTTTATTACATTTTTTTTCATATTATATAGCTACATAGATCCATCTCATTGGATCGCATGCTTCGAATCTAAAAATGTTCATCTTCATACTTTTTCATGTGAGAGATTCTGGGAGTAGAATATATGGATCTAAAAACTAAAAAGATGTAGACAGCGTTGGTTTTTGGGGGGTGTAGGGGTGGGGTGGGGTGTTGTGATCGAACGATCTAAGGACCAAAAGGATATAAGGGACCAAAAACAATTCAAGCTTTCAGTTTTGTAGACTTGATTCAGTCAGGCCTATTGAATGCTTTCAACAATTTAGTTTTTCAAAGATAATAGTCTCTTTAAAAAAAGGCTGATCGTATCTTTTGTTAGAATAGCCTCAAACAATATTTTTATGAAACTATTTTTCAAGTATTCCTGCTACTTCCTAGTATCCTTTAACAGTTCAGCAGGTTATGCTGTACAAATATGGACTTATTAGGTGTCTGATAAAAGGGGGAAGGGTCCTCCTTTCAGGAGATACTCGTCTGCAAGTCTGTAGTGACCTATTCTATTCTTTTTATTTTAGGAGGGGAATTATTATATTTCATCATAGGTTGATCTGTCTAGTCTTGTTGTGTACTGTATGCTTAGAATTTTGCGATGTGTTTCCTCTACAAGTTTACAATATAGGTAAATGATGTACTGAAGCGAAATTTTCAAGTGCAATAAATGCTAGGACTTAAATCATGGATTAATACTTATGATACAATATGTATCATAGCATCAATTGTGAGTAAAAGGACTATGCGATATTAGCGTGTACATAATTTGTTTGGCGTACTGTCGAAAAACATATTAACGACTGGATGGCTCAAGAAACTTGTTTCAGAAATATTATGTAGAACAAGACAAATTTCCATGGTTTCCCTTTAACCTGATGTGAAGGGATAGCAAATTATCATATCATGTCAGGAGTATGTGCTAACACCAATAATTTCCCATTTAGTTATTACGTTACTTACAGGTATACGTTTTAGAGCACATTTAACTTCTGAGATGGAATTATTGATTTAGATAAAGGAGTCAATGTCGAGTAACGAAATTTCAACAAGTCACATATTTTTTTTTGTTACTAGGCAGCTACAAAAGATTCTTCTTTACCGCACAGTCGCTTCTCCTCAGAATCGTCATTTACATGTTTACGTCCCTAATCAAGAGTCTGGACTTATATTCATTTAAAATCCAAATAAATGGCAGTCAAAACCATATGACGCCTCTTACACTTTTATAAGACACATGCTCAATGTTAATCCAGATAATGTCATATATAACTAGAAACTAAATAAAATACAAAACAAAACAAATCTAATATTTCTGAAGTTGCTTATTTTGTGAGAAGTATTCTCCTGAAGTTCTATCAATTTAGAATTTCAGCAAAAATAAATTAACGTAAAATGTGAATACTCGATTCGATATATTAGTCAGGGACTAAATGTTAAAAATTACAATAAAAAACTATAACACATTAATATTGCAGTTAAGAAAAAGGGTTTGGTTTGGTTTAGTTGATTTAACGTCCGATAATCATTATTAACTGTTATCAGACTGCTGTGGTTAATTCTTTTCTAAGTAGGCTCAACCGCTGGGACAGGTTTTTTGGGCCTATATTTGTCCATTTCTTATAAACAAAAACTGAACGAGAAAATGATTCTTATACATTAGACATTGCTAAGTAAGAAAGATGATGCCATCTTCAATGGTATTGATCAATCACCGTTGACTAGGTTCATTTCTTTGCCACAAGGTGGCGCATCGGTCGTCCGAGTCCCCAGTGCTAAAGGGACCGGTTCTGACAATTAAGTCTAGGAGAACCTTTTAGAAATCAGAATGGCCATGGTAGTATGGCGAACAGAGTATAAGAGAATTATATTTGTCGCAGTTTATGGAATTCACAATGATTCAGATGTAACTTGATATGAATCTGTGTTGTGAAATGGTAAACCTGATATTGAATTTCCCTATTATAGTGTTCAGATTAAGTTTCTCTAGTATATATTAGGTAAACATCGGTTCCATAGTCCTGTTTTCTTGGCCTATGGTATAACCTTATTTATCTTTCCCATACTGCGATATCATTTACATATGTAAAGACAAAGATCCAATATTTCACATCGAAATAATGGATTAGTTATGCATTGGTGATATGCCAAAGGTAGGACTTTATAACAACAAAATTAACGAATGACGCACCTAGAAGTGCAAAACGGAACTTCTCACAAGAAATCAAATGGCAAAGGAGTTGATAAGCCAAAAATAACACGTTTAGGTTAATAGATAAATTAATCAATGTCAAATCTTATTCCGGTAATCAAACCAGTTACATTATTGATATACACACAAGTAATACAATGCATAACCTATAAGGCTCATGGTTCCCAAGACTCAAAAGTTAACTGTAAATCAATATGCATATCTCTCAAAATCAATGCCTGTTACATCACTGCAACAACAAATGTCGTCAAATGTATTAAAGTACGGATGAAAAATACAAAAGAAAGACGCCGTCTTGAAAAATCGATTGATGTGTCTAACGATTACGAACTTCCTAAAATGAAATCATATAGTGGAAAGGAATAGCACAACATTCTATTTCTTAAATAACCCCCACCTCCAAAAAACATAAAAGAGAAAAGAGTGAGGAGGCACAGAAGACCAATAATACCTACAATTGTTTTATCATTCTGTTGTATAGTCAATGGGTATTTCCATCCTAAAACAGTGTAGATTCCTATGCAATTAGACCAGTAGAATGTACTTTTTTACGTATCTGAAGTAAAAATTCACGTGTAGCTATGAGTAAAACAACTTGCCATGGGTATCTGTAACATACTGAACTTTATAACGATTTAAACAATATACGTCCACTCAATTTATATGAAAGCCTGATGACTTCTGTGGAGAGATCTCACAAATGATATGTAGTACCATCCTATCATAATCATAGGTACAGTGTATGTTCAGAACTATGTTCATCCAGTGCCTTTCAGTCCCATCTGGCGCATCTGACTACTAGGGGGCGTTGACGCTAGGTGTGGGCGGTAGTAATGAGCGATCCCGATGCGATGAGGCAAGCGCATTATCATACAGTCGTATAATTCGCCAGTGTGCATTCAATAAACACTTGAATATGCCAATACACTCCGATAAAACCCCACATGCGTGCTGCGCCAGCGAGTCGCCGGTTGGCCGTCGAGCCAGTAACAGCGCGGTGCGCAGAGAACCCTAGTGTCAAACGCTGGAACTAACCAATCAAAACAATGTATGTCCGTTATTCCTGAAATGATCGGGATTATGATTAATGGCACAGTTCTCAGTCATGTATAATGATCCTCGTCTCCCCAGGGAGGTTATGTATGAGTGGATACCGCTTAGTTTCGCCACACGACGACCGAGAAGGAAGGCAGAAGCTACCTACCTGGTGTGACACCCGGTCCGACTGCTGCTTCAGGCCCAAACATTTCAAGTTTGTGGTCAAAAGACTGGAATTATAAGAATTCCAAAGATACAATTCGCCGTCTAGAACTTCAATCAGTCCTCGACATTCCGTTGTTTTCTTCAAATCATCCTTGGAGGAGCGTAACGCGTCAAAAATAGGATGCTCGTTCAAAAGTTTGCGCCAGGCAATGGAGGCCGCCATGTTTGATTGAAGATCTCACGTTTTCTCGCACATTGAATGGGCGCTGGCTTTGAACCCAAATCGACGTCTTCCTTCAATATACAAAAACACACTCGTACAGCTTTACTCGTATAGGAAGGAGATATCATAGGAAATAAGGAGTTCATTTGGCATTTGAGAATCAACGCAGCAAATTGCTAGAAAACAGTTCGGACCGCACCCGCATGGAGGAGCTTCGATCTCGTTTGGTCATGTGATCAATCGATTAGCTCTAATCTTGGTCAAGATGGCTGCGAATGTGCAGTCGATGTGTCAGTATTGGAAAAACTTTGATTTACTGGAGCTACAGGTAGGTCGCATTTTTATTATTTCTTGTGAGAATGTAGCGTAAATGTGCCCGCTTCTGTTGGGCATGAATCGGCACCCGTGGATAGCTCGTAGCGCTCATAGGGACGTGGCGAATGCGACTCGATCACATTGATGAAATATCGCTAAAAATCAATATGGCGATTCGCTCGGGCCTAGTGTTGTCTCCGAGTGCCTGTGTTTGTGCCAGCATGTTACACAGTTTTCAGACATTGCAGGACTGTTGGTTTATTATTTGATCAGAGCGGGTTTGGGGAAGGTTTGTACGTGCGCGTGTCAGAAAGTTTGGGAAGTTTGGAGTCGACAGCGAGAGTGCAAACAGAGAAGCAACAGGGAGTAGGTAGCGAGAGGGTCCGGGGCGCGACGGCAGCAGCGACAACGCGTTGGGAGGCTTCCTCGAGAACCGTGCGATCACACTGTCTTCGCTGTAGCCATCGTGCCGCTGCTCTCATTTGCATTAATGGCTCTTAATGTTCGCCGTGTAGGGTACCATCTGGACAAAGGAATAAGCTATACAACGAAGCTATCTCAGCCACTAAAGGAAGGGTTGAAATCGCTGTGGAAAGGATAGGATAGAGTAAACAAGCATGCGGGAATGCATCGACAGTGGCGTTTTGTTGGCGAGAATCAGCTGTCACTGCGCTCTCTGTGTACATCGTTGACGGGGTGTCGGCGGTGCCTGAGCCGCCTCAGTCGACAGGCAGGGCCGGGACAAGCTGACGGGCAGGCCGTGGTGGTCGTGTCGCCGTGCGCTACTGTCAGTCTTGTGCCTGCATAATGTCCCCTTAGGAATTGCATGATTTGTTTCCTTTCTCTGATCCATATCATCGATCGTCGCCATCGATCGGCCACACAGAGCTTTAAGCCAAAGTTCCTTGGAGTTGCAGATAGGGCTTTGCCAATATTGATCCCAAAATTGACTGATTTTGTGTTAGATCTAGGCTACCGTAGCAGGGGTCGACACAAGAGGGAAAGAAAAAGGGTGTAGAATGGAGAGGTGGACCCATGGAAATATTGGCACCATCAGTGGATAGAGGCAGAAGCAGGCCTCAAACCTGGTAAACTGACACCCATATAATTATCGTGTTCGATTCGTATACGCACAGACTCTGTTGTTATCTGCTCTGATCATTTGTCGACTCTGTGTAGATAAAAGATTCTTTGAAATAATACCCTGCCTCGGGCCACGTTGGTTGGATCAATACAATGGATGAACGGGAAAGTACATTCTCCCCTCTGTGCATGTCCATGTCATTGACGTATAGCGCCCCATCTTTTGTGCCCAGGCTTTTTTCCCACTATAAATAAAGGAAATGATGGATACAGGGCTGATATATGCCTTGCTTTGTCCGGAGCCTAGATTGTGATAAATTATAGGCGGCCCTGATGTCCAGAAGTCGATAGTGTGCTCCGCCAAAGCTTAGTATGGATTTATTTTGCTTTTGAAATTTTTCCACCTTACCATTAATCAAAAGAAGGGGTGATGGTGGGGACAAATTGAGTTGTGAATATCGATTTGTTGGTATCGATCGCTGGATAGTAGGTAGGGCGGCCCCTGCCTCCTAACCCCCTCTTCTCAGCCCCCCCCCCCCCCCCCCCCAGTTGGGCCTGCACACATGTTGGGCAGTGAAGTCAGAAATTTGATGACATATAGTGGTGGTGTCCCTATTGATGTACGAGATCTCGGGTATGAATACACATTGATCACTTTAATAATGGCGCGCACTATTATCTTAACGATCGATTTCCGGGAGTGGTGGTTAGATGTGTGTGTGTATTTGGGGAAGGGCTGGGGTTGGAATGAAACATGGTAAAGAGGCCATGACATGGAGCGATGCTTGGCTGACTGTAGGATTACGCTATATCAACTGCCAGGGTCATATCACTGCAAACCTATAGAGAGCATTGAGCCTCTTATCTAAATAGGGACACACGTAAAGAAATAGTGAATAACAAGGCATGGGATGTGGGCGTTTGTATAGCAGTGCGAGCAGAAAGGTAGGGGTGTAAGGAGTAGAGGGAGGGGGGTTGCTCACAGCTGTGTCCCCAAGGCAATTGTTACTGCACTATATTGATTTCTATCTACCGTTTAATCGGAGACCCTCTAAAAATCAATATTTTTTCATCAAGGAAATTGCAATTTGGGACAATCTAGGGACCCCAGTGAGATTGATTTATTGACAGGCAAATGTATTGGTTCCCACAGTGGACCCTGAGACACGGTAGACCCCCCCTCCCCCCCCCGTACACACACCTCTTCACTGCCCCTTATTTATTTGCGCTGCAAGCACAGGCCAGTGCCCAGCCCCCCTCATAGACCCACTAGGGAGCCTTGGGACGACTCTGTCGCAATGCTTGGCCGGTGATCTCTCAAGATAAAACATGAAATGCATGTAATGATCCACCGAAGGCCAGATGATTGCAGCAAACATGAATAATGCTCTTTCTCTGTGGGCATTGGCGGTCTTTTGGGACCATCCCACTGGCTTAACAAGTCGCCTGTCGGTAAGATGTACTGTCCACGGCAAGGACTGCCCCTCTGCATTGCCCCTACCTAGCTACTCTCCCTCCCCCATGCCAGCCTCCAGTGCTTTTCACCCTACTGCGACAGGGGCTTTATTGATCACTATTCCCACCAGCCTGCTGGGTACCCATTGATTTTCATTAAACTTCCATTTATTGCGTCTAAAATTGACAGGAGATTACTTATCAAGTCATCAAAGCAAATATTAATAATGAAGCGCTGACCTTTTATTGGACAGCACGCAGCATGTGTGCGGGTAGGGGGTGAGGATGTGAGGGGGATGAGTGAGAGGGCAGGGGAGGTAGCGGGATACGAGGGGTTGCATGGAGAGTGAAAGGGAGAGTGTACTCTTCAGCGTCCATCTCTGGCGCTACCAGGACGCCCGGGCCTCGTGGTGGGTGATAAAGCTCACAAACGACCCGGATGGATTGGGCACCTCAGCACAAGTATGCAGCCCGTGCTATTTATTAAGCCGCAGTAGATCCCCAGGCTTTGATACTCGGCAATAATGTGGAGGTGGAAGCGAGTGCGCCGAGATCATAGTCCGCACTTGGGGCCTGTTCCTAAAAATTCAGCAATGAGAATTTTCCCATGCCAGTCCCAGACTGACTTCCTCCCCAGACGGTAAAAATCTGCTCTGACCTCCGATGTGAATAGGAGCTTATTGAATTTTGATGGATAACAAAGGTGATCTGGTGGCATTCATCTCCATTCTGTGCAATGGGAATATTGGTTTGCAAAGAGTGAAGATGAGTACTTTCCTGGAGACTTACTTTTAGGTATCTGTCCCAGGTCTCGCATATCGTGTTCCACTCGATACTCACCGTGGAATATGAGTCCTCCATACCCCTACCTCAGGTTACATTCCGTTTATTAATCTGAGCGTTTTTATCAGCACCATTATAAATTACACGCGAACAAAAAGAGTTAAAACAAGAGAACCCCGCTGTTATGCAAATCCGGGATAAAACTAGCAGCAGATCCAGCACGAGAGGAAGGAACGAGATTAGAAAGAAAACTGTATCAACACATCCAGATAATGAAACATAAACTTCTGAAAGGATATTGTTGTATTTGTAGTTCATATATCTATGATTATGTGGTTTTGATAATCTTTCTTCTGTGAGTGAACTAGGATGACCCAATGGTTCAACAGTGACGCACATTAGTAGAAATACAGATGTTTATGTTAAGTTAACTACTGCAGCGGATTGAAAGTTAAAAACACGGTGCATCGGTTCTGAATGGCAGGGCAGGGCGCAGTGTAGTCACACTTCCATGGTCTTCAATTACCATGCTGTAATTTTAATTCGCTACAGAAAAATATGCAGTGTAATAGTTGAGCGGCGAGTTTTTCTTTAATCTGGAATAGCTGGCTCATTGAAACATACCTTAGCTACATATCTCTTAAGGAGAATGAAATTGGCCGATTAGTATATCACGTTCGTAATTACTGTACTAAATGCGAACGAGGAATTGATACGGCCAAACATCACCTACCCACCCACCTTAAAACCATACCGACAATTACATATAAATCAGTAGAGAAAGCAATTTGAAGACGCAGCAATTAATTCTGATAAGGACTCATCAGAAAGGCTAGGGTCTACTTAGCACGATTATCCATCGTTTCAATTATTCCTCCGTGCAAGTTTCAAAGAAAAAATCTAATAAGTTGAAGTGCGCATTTCAAATTGCAATGATATCCAATGCACCTTTAGGTAGAGAACCTTTACCATGATGCCTTGTCAGTCACAGTCATAGCACGAATGTGCCGTGTTGATGTTTTTAATATAGCATTGATAAGATGAAGAGTCGATTTTTATTGGCGACCCATGGTGTAAGGTCTTTACTATCTGCTCAGACAAATCGTAGGTAAACACTTGGGTCTTGTCTAGGACCCCACTTGAGCTTTCAGATTGTCATAGGCTCACGGGGTAGACAGATATTGTGCCTTTATTGTATCCGTCATACATCCCATGCTCCTCTTAAAAAGTCAGTCACAGGCTCGCACCGTTGAAGTATCCACTTTAAAGCTGGGTCTTATGATAATATTTGCAGATCATGCCACATAGAGTGACTGTTTTCTGCTGTCCTCCCTGATAGTTGTCAGTTAATAGGAACACATCTCCTTTAAGGCTAACAGAATGTCCAATAGAACCATTTTGAAATCTTCGCTTATCTAAAACAGCTTTCAGGAATAATTTGGTTGCCCATACGCGCATGATTCTTTAGTCAGCGTCAAAACATTTTGCTAGTTTAACAACTTATTATTTTTTGACCTCCTTCATATGCGAATAACACAGGATGCTCGGCCTAATCAAGATATAATTTGCGTCCCTTTTTAAAAGCCTGGGCATTTTCAGTTCGTCTACCGATCAATCTCGAGTTTCCATAGCAGGTTAAGTCCTAAATAAGAGTTGTTAAATCAATTAAGACCAATTATCATGTCTACAGGGCCGTGGAGAAAGTGAAGCAGATAATTACACCAACGTCTTCATTGAAAGGGTGACTAAAACTTGAATCGATCTTACATGATACCGGATTTTAAACTTGGAGTTTCTTCACTCCACCGGCCGCAAATCAAGGCCCCGGTGTTTGCAATTAGAATGGGACTAATTCCTTCACTGAAGAGTCTATTGGCTGTTGAGCGATAACCTGTTTTCAAGCAATCATGGGGGCACGACGTCCTCCTTGGAAAAACCCCTGTTTTATGGACACAGTCAATTTGAATCACTTCGCCTTGAATTGCCGCCGCATACCGCTGTCTTTCAATCCTAGATTGGCGGCACAATATTAATTCATTCGCTTACACCATGGCGACTGGCAGCAGATTGGCAGCGAGTGTCTGTTGGATGATCAATTATGGTTTTCTTTTGCGTTCCGTTTAAATGGAGATGTCCTTTTAGCGAGTGTTGCATGTATTGGCTCTAGCACCTCGGCAATTTATTGGATATCATCACTAACATTTCCCCGTTCAATAGAGGCCTATTGGATTTGAGTCGTTTTTGCTGCGCTCAGGAAAGTAACCTTTGAGGAGTGTTGACAGTGTTAGTGACAAGCCAGATGACATCTTTAAATCCCCGCGTATGTGTTGCTTGATTCAGCATCTGATCTAGAGAGTTTGTCACGTCGAGTCATAATACATTACCAGCACGGTTTATATGCTATATTTGAGGATGGAAAACCTCAAAAGAATATTTAGGACAACTGTAATCAGTTATCGTCATTAAATCAGATTCATTATATTGAAAAACGTCATGGACAGCGATAACCACCGTTGTATCATAATGAGAGTAGACACCAATGATGAAGTAGTTTACCGTAAAAGGAAAAAAAAAAAAAATTGATCTTTAATTCATGGATGCTCCTAGTTCGAGCCATTGATACAACCAATGAGGGTAAACCTAAATCTACTCTCTTTGGTACAACGCATCCTTTGTTCTATACTCGATGCCTTAACTGAATGATCTATGTCGCTGTTTTCTGTTATCCTTACTGACCGGGGAAAATCGAGCGATCGCTGCTCCCACTCATTCTCCACAAGCCACAGGCAACTCACATGTGTGTATGGGGGTGGGGGTAGAGGGGAGGGATTGGATTTGGAGATGACGAGACGAGGGTGCCTGGAGAGAGAGATGGGGCAAGCTGCGGAGTCCCTGGCCTCACCTCGGCCCCCAAAAGTGCTCTAATAAACAGTAGAGCTGGTGAGTTGCTCGCCCTGAGGACCACGTGATCGGGGGCGGCTGTCTGGCTTAGCGGTGAGCAGCTCGCACGGGTCTGCTCACCGCCAGTCAGTGTGGAGTCGGCCACTGGCAGGAAGTTTGGGGTATTGAACGCGTATCGGGTATCAGCATCAATGCTATATTGGAGCCGGGCGGGAGACCAGGGGCGTGCACCCGAGGCATAACACACACACCCACCCCCCTTTCAGTTTCCCTGGCAGCTGCCTGCTTACCGCACCCCTCCACATCGGGGTGCTGCAGCTCTGTGGCTCCCTACCCTGAGTAGCTCACTGCCCTGACCTAGATATCTGCCTAAGGATAGGGTCGGAAGGTCTGGCGGGTTTACACCCCCTCTCCGCGCACCATGAGTTGCTCTAAACTTATGAGGACGCGTTATGTAAGTGACAAATCATAGAAGCCAACCCTACCGCCATAGGGGACTAGAAATGTCAATGGCCAGACCAGAGGGAGCGGCTCTGTTAAATCCACGTAGCCTGGATGGTTTATCACCATCAGGACCGTGTTGGGGGGGAGAAAGTTTTGGGGAAAGTTTGGGCATATTTGAGTTGCTCAAAGTGAAGTGTGGGTTTTGAGTGAGTTGCTCCTTGGCGTGTCGCTGTCGCTGATCGGAGCCCGCCACATGGTCTCAATCATGTGCCTCCCCTACCATCCCTCTGTCCCCAGCCATCCGCCGCCGGCCCCGCCCAGCCCGCACATAATACTTCTTTCTCAACATCATGAGATGGGAATGGGGGTGGAGTGGGTGGGGGAATGGTGTCGGATTTCAGAAGGGAAACCAGCTTTCTTTGACCTGCATCACCAGGTGCCGTATTGACAGCTCGGTATAGGTCAGTGGAAATATAGAGGAAGTTCAGGAGAGTTTGTCATTGTGTGGTGAATGAGAAGTTCTATTTCCTGTAGTTAAATGTACACATGTATATGAAAAAAATATCTGACTGAATCTGTGGTACACATGTGCTTCACAGACATAAATTTAAAAAAAAGATTTAAAGACAAAGGATGAGTGAGGATGTATTGTATGGGTTACGGGGAG
Organism: Alentia gelatinosa; assembly: GCA_950022655.1. Classification (NCBI taxonomy): domain Eukaryota; kingdom Metazoa; phylum Annelida; class Polychaeta; order Phyllodocida; family Polynoidae; genus Alentia; species Alentia gelatinosa. Next base: position 45,685,244 of record OX465587.1, on the reverse strand, counting down.
TTGTGGTTACAGTTAGGATTATGTTTGGAGTGATGGGGTTTCTACGCGGTATCAACTGCGAGGGTCATAACAGGGCGGTTACAGTGAGCCTGGAAGTACATGGTGGGGATGTCAGGTGTCTACCTTTGTCTGAAGGTGCAATGAATACTGATTTAGGGACACAGAAGAGTTAGCCGCATTTTCGGAGCCTTTTGGGCCGAATTGTTTGAAACGATCTTCGTGTTCCTATCGCCATCATGCCTGATTCTAAGAGGACGGCGTTTTGTACTTCCGATAAATAAAACGGGGTCACGAGTCATGTTTTTTCCTACACTGGGAAATGGTCGCCTAATTAAACTTACTGCCAAATATAACCAGCTTTAACATTGACAGATGCTTTGACGGCACTGGGTGGTTGTCCTCGCGGACACACTTGTCGTGATTCGGATGAGCGTTTCTTGTATGAGGAGCAGCTCAGAATGTGGCTGGAAGCCAGATAAAGGAGGTCGGACCAACCTACCCGTCATGCACCACGAAAACGACTCCGGAGCAGACGACAATTATACCACTTGGAAGAAGAACGCCTCGATCTCTCGAGACGGACAGGTTATTAGGGTACCGTGCTCGCGGGCGTCCCAGTTGCCATGGTTACACCTAACGGCTTGTCAAGCTGCCCACCCGGGGACTGATGTCATATGTTACAAATTGTTGAGATGAGACTCGATCTCGGGCGATATGACCCTCAAGGTCATGTCGCCCTATTCCCTATCCGGGAATAAGGTGACATGAAATCCGACTTTAAATGGTTTTATGTCGGAAATCACGTTCATTTTTAGTGGTGATTTTCTCTGAAGCAAGAGACAAATTCTTCTCGATTGCGGACTAATGTTGTCGTTAATACAAAATGGCTTTTGCATTTCAAGGAGAATGAAGATTAAGAAAAGAGATTAATTGTTGAGTTCCCGATGAACCATGGTAAAATCTGACTTATAGAACAAAGAAACTCACATCTCTTGCTTCATAATGGTTAATTGCCAATATATTCTTGACTTTACTCATTAAAGATCAATAAAATACAACACAGTAAAAAGATTATTGTTCTGTTGCCGAATTAAACATCTATAAAAGTTGTCGCGGTGGTGCCGCTGTCAGATCATGAATCAATGCCAGCGATCACGTTCCATTCTCAGGTAAACAGAAGGCAAACATTCCCATAGCTGAAATTCCCAGCAACAAAAAGAAAGAACTTTGTGCCTTTGATTTTCCTTCTGTCCCACTGCGTATGGACGTGCCGACCAGATGCAATACGTTTGGACAACCGAGACACCGATTGAATTCTGTAAGGCACTAAGTGGCAATGGCCGCATGTCTGTCCAGATCCTACTCAATCCGAATCCGGTCGGGCAGTTTCGATTGTACAAATTACAGTCAGGCCAGGTCGGTATGCTCCTGACCACTCGGATCGTCTGGTCTTAACATGTTGCGTCGGTAGGTCTCATCAAGGCTCCGTTGACATTTCCCTATGACTGCTGCTGTCTCCGGGAATGCTGGAACGGGTTTCATCTTCCCTTTAGTTTATTTCTCCGAGAACTGTGGAGATTTTTTGTTTGTCTGTGTGTGTGTGTTGGTGCTGCCGTGCATACCTCTCCATGCGCGCGGTGCGTTCACTCTGCACCTGTAGACACTGGAGACGGACGCTGCCGCCATCTCATGTCATCCCTGCCCCACCACCGCCCTGCCAGCCCGCCCCCTCCCCCTCCTCCTGGGCTTAAACCAGTCGTGTTGGGGGAAAGGAAGACATTGCGATAAGCATGAGGACAAAGAAAGATGCTACCAGATTCGGAGATAGTGACCAATACATGTGGTAGACTAACACCACTCCAAATACAGATACATCCAGGCATCCCCACCACTCCACCATGCAGAAATTATGACCAGAAGGCTGTCTCTATATCTATTTAATATATCCAAGCCCCTAACTACCGCCCCCCCCTCCTCTCACACTCGAACTCTTAAACTCAAACGGCCACCTCCGCCAAATTTTAATTTCTCTCAAATTACCAACATATACTGGTCATATTATTTAAAGTACGACAGTTTGTAATCAGATGAGACACAAAGACCAAGATCCTATGTTCAGAGGTAGTTCAACAGTCGTTGGCATTGTATCTCATATATTCACGAATTAATCCACGGACAATGTTCTGAGTAGGACGTTAACATTTGTATGAGGTGATAGGGATCCTTCCAGTCACGAGAAAATACCAGTTAAAAAAAGGCCGCAAAACAAGGCGAGTCATGTAACGCCAACAGTGGGTCAATACTAGCGAGAAATCTCTCGGCGATTTCACCCGGTCGACTTGAGTAGAAAGACTCGCTGACAATGGATGTCGTTGACGCTTGGTATTTCCTGCCCAGGCGGCGCTTTGATCCGACTCCGGCGTCTCAGACGCTGGTGAGACGCTGCCGTGACGCATTTTGTGCCTGAGAGGAGCTAACAGTAACGCGCTGCACCCGACTGAACCCTGATCCGAGACGGAGAAAGGATAGGAAAACATGTTAGGTTAGCAGCCTGTGGGGGTCTGCAGATCGCAATGCCGACGACCCGCCCCCTCTCCCCGTACCACCCACTACCATGGGATGGTGAGAGCCAAGCCACCTCTATCTCCCTACCCTCACATCCCCACCCCACCCTACCAACACACACTCCTCAGTTGGGTACCCCCTTCTCCCACCCCATCATATTCCCATACCTGGAAACGTATTCATTTGCCTCATTTATTGGTGTTTCTTTTTTACAATACCGTCAAATCGCATGGAAGATGCACTCCCATCTGTCATGACACCATTATCAATGGTGGGCGTTGTATAAACTAGTGAGCGTTGATTCTCACAATGAGTGGCGGTAACGATCCTGATAGTGATGGGAGATGGGGTATAGCTGAACTTCCATGTACTTACAGATTGACATGTTCCACAGGGAGTGGAGAGAGGGGTGAGGGTTGGAGGGTGTAGTACGTACTTGTGTGTGTGTGTGTGTGTGTGGAGAGGGGGGGGGGGGTGTAGTTATGTTCAACAAGGCGTGATGATTACTGGGCATGGATGGGTGTAGAGATCAGAGAGACTGAACAACGTATTGTTCTAGTCCAACTCCTCGTGTGGGTGTTGGCTTGGATGTGATAAGGTATGATCGGAAAGATTAGTTTGCTGTTCGAATTGGATTTGTAATTGAAAAGATTACTTTGCTATTAAAGGAGCTCCCTGAAAGTTGCGTAGTGCACAGTACTTTTCCGGGAGTTCTCGCTGAGTTTGTGGACAGAGTTATGTTCATTCTAAGTAGCCAATCCTATTATCCAAACATGTCTACGCCAAATAGTTAGAAAAGTAATGTGATACATATAATTTACTACTCCTTTACCCTTCATGATTTAGCATTAAATCGGCGGCTGCGACCAAGCAATAGCAAACTCTTGCCACATAAAAGTCAGATAAATCAGCTGTAATGACGGTCGCTATTGTATATGGCTGCAAACAAAGACACATTTGGGTTTAGAAATAAAACAACGTGAGGAACAACGACCTGGTGTTTTGTTTGAAAAGAAAGAAAAGAACCACACGGATTATTTATGACATTGGCTCACATGGGGGTCCCTGTGTCATAGTCTTCAACTCGTGTGTTTTTCTCCCTCGGTACCAAGAATGCCGCCTGCATTGCGTCATTAGATACAGGTAGAGTCAGGGTCATAGGCAAAGACTCTCACCAACTTTGCAACATGTTAAACACATACTTTGATAAAAGAGCGGTGTCTATCATGCCATCCGTATGTTAGACTTACTTCAGCCAAACCCGCTTCTCCCTTGATCATTTCCCTTGGTCGAATGCCTCGTCATTGTTGAACAAGCTACATTGCACAACATGACTTTGGAAATAGTCACGCGACAAAACTGCTCGCTATCAAGGAGTATGTAGTGGTAGGGACTCGAGGAAATACTGTGAAAATATCGAGAAAAACTAAAATCACAAATCAGAAACACGAAGTGGCGTGAGCTGCGGCGATTATGGTATTGAAGTTGTTCGGCAGACCTGGAGTGGTTTGGCGATCTTGTCAAAGATCTAATTTCTGGAGCATGAAAGGCTTGTTTGATCTGTGAGTTATTTGCCGAAAAGTTTACCCGCGCATAGGGTCACAGTGTCCAGGTGGCTGCAGCCCATGAATAGCTGTCACGTTCGGGCTTCTGTTGGCATGGTAACACTGACGGAGGTGGCTGTATCAGTATAGCTACTGATGATGGTACCCTGCCTACACTGATGCTCATGCTCCTAACTTTTCCATCGAATACCCACTCTATTATTCAAGGGAATTAAGATTTGTACTTTGAGATTTTAAGAGAAGTTTTCGAGAAGGGATGGTTTACAGATAGCTGGTGTATATGATGGCCATTTCAAGGATGATGTTTCGTATGGACACAGTCGATATAGAATGATTGTCCTATGTCATTATTATCAGTACACGAATAAGTAACTACATTTATCGTACATTTACGGAATATTATTGACGTTTCTCGTGTGTGTAGAGTACACTATGAGTGTTTTCTTTGTGGACAGTACACGAAAATAACCTGCTTTATGAGACAATGCTCACTAGAAAATTACCATCAGATTTGAGATAACTCTGCTTTACCAAAACAAAACCCACTTCAGATTGAGCAATAATGTGAATTCATATGAAAACTCATATTAAAACTGATGATCGGTTCTGTAATTATAAATATTGTGGATAAAATGACCAAGCTTGATTGTAGATATCGTTGAAAGTTAAAGAGTATTTCTCCAATATAATCACCAGGGCAGTTCTGATAACTTAAATTGAAAATCTTCCACAAGATTGCACACCCTAAGAAGGCAAGGGGGCTATGCAAAGGGCTGCAATTTTTCATTATTTCCAACCATAAATGTCCATCTTTATCATGGAAAATGTTAAGAATCGGTGCACATGGTAACCGATTTAGCTGAATGAGATTGAATTGGTGCATTTCATGAATAACATTCAGTTTCAATTTCATGGACAATAACCGTTTGCAATATCCGGTCTTTACAATAAGCTATCGCATTCCAATTTTTAGCATTATCTTATTAGGAAGGCGAGGTCATTACCATTTAATAAGTGAATATGGAGGAGAAGAGGATGTTGCGAACAGTGTTTATTTATGTCCTAACACCATTCACAAAGGTCCATATTTAGCCTCTTGTCGACTCTAAACCCTGTAGTGTCAGCCATACATGCGTTCGACTGATATAGTCAGCGCCCACACCCTTATACTTATTCGTTAAACTTATTAGGTATCAAATCTCTTTAATTTTCTAAAGTTACCACGGATTGTAGGGTTTGGGGGGATGTTAGGGATATTTGATTTATAGAAAGCATCTACTCTAAGTTGAAGCTACATGCACACGCAATTATCATAGGTAATACGTGGATATTATGGTTAGTCTCTGCTAGAAATCTTATGGTGGAAGAAGCATGAAGGTTAGTGAGGGCAGTGTGGAACCGAGTAGTGAGGGTAAATTGAAGTAGAAATTATTGGCTTCTAGTGTCGAGTCCACAGGACAGAGACATGGTAGGGACAACACAGGAGGTAAGGAGGTAGACCAGGTAGAACGAAACCAGGCACACACACTCGCACAATGGATCAGACTTGAACTGGACTCGGCTGAATGGATCTTTTGTACCCTTTGTTTGAGATGGGCTGAGAGGTGGTCAGAGCACGGGTTGGACTGATGTTGGGGCGGAATTTCGGGACGGGGGGAGGGAGGAGTTCGATGGGGGTGTACCGGCCGTGGGAATCAGTGAGACGTGACGCTAGCTGGGGTGGTTACCACGAAACATCCCACACATACACCTGTAGCCACAGGTAAGAGGGATAGTCAGGCGCCCACCGACCCCAATCAGGCCTGGTATTTATAGATCTATTGGACAGACACTGACATAAGAGGCGCCCCCGCTCCCCACTCCGACCCACCTCCAAGTCTGCTCAATGGACTGTAGAGGCGTGGGTCATTGTGAAAACAGTCTATACATAGATCTGAAGGTTGGAGTACGCAAAATGGTGGTCATCAAGATTAAAGAGAAGCCAAAAAGGGGAGGGAGGTTGAATTCGGGGTCCTATGATATTTAAGGCTTAATGTAGACTGTTGCCAAGAGACCGTGGCCCAGTGACGTATTGAAATCAGGGAATGTCGGTTCACCTGCTGTGCTTAACATTATTATAGTCATCTGATTCACGGTAGAGATAGAATTCGACCAGCAATGTCATGGATCGACAACAGAGTTTACACAGGCTTCAAAATTATCGAGAAAATGACTCAAATCAACCATAATTGTCGAGCAGTTAGCATTCAATAATCGCTTAACATAGGGAGAGTAATCAAGAAATTGTAATTTGACAGCACAGGTATTGATTGTAAAATAGGATGGTAAAAAAGGAGCTGGGCTGTTAGCTTGACTTCCCCGCTTGAGTTGACCTACGTAGGAGCAAAGTAAACCTTAGTCCTGATTTACACTCCCAGGGCTGGGTAAGTATATGAGGAGAGGAGGGGGTAAGGTAGGGGTTGGGGCAGGTTCTAAACCATTCAAGCAGGACCACAAGTTCAGTTCACCCACCCGCCAACTGGCCCTATATAAATACCGGGCCTCCTTTAATAGAAAGGCAAAATAGACCCCCAACCCCCCCACCCCAACTTATCCACCCCCCGCCCCTTGGCCCCCTCCTCCTTGGCCGTCCATCGATAGAGGGCGCTCGTCTTTCCGGAGTGATGGGGTGCATCACAATGAAGTCGTTATTTGGCCGTCGAGATGTCTGAGAGTTGGGGGTCTCTCTACACCTGAATGGCTGATATTGTGTACCTGTGTAGAGCCCTTCCTCTTCTGATGCCCCCCCCCCCCCCCTCTCCTCCCCGACCCGCCTCCTCGTCACCGTCACACTCTATTGCCTCCGCCCGTTCCGGCGTGCTCCACGAACCCCTTTAGGTTTCAGGGGGACGTGCAATGTCTGTCCAGACTTTTGGTACTTCCCCCCCTCCCTCGCCCCCCCCCCCCCCCAATGTTGACTAGCAGAACTTTCTCCAAGCGGGTTATCCGCCGAATTAGTCTAGCCATGGTTATTGAGGGTGTGCCAAAACCGTAGGCGACCTGTTGAATTATAGATTTTGTATGTGCGTGATATTTTCTATTTTAAAACAACAACAACCCAGAAAGACACTTGACGTCGTCCACCTGCGGGCCTATTCGATCCGCTTCTGGCGGAACCGGATGTGGCCTGTTTTAAAGTGAGGCGCCCTCTGGGGAGACGCCGGAGATCGAAATGACTGTCGCCATTCAATAGAAAGATGGGTCAGGTCAGCCGTCTCGGCCCAAACACGACTCACCCCCAGGCAAGCCTAATCAAAGCAGTCCAAAGCTTCGTTGGAATATCGAGACTAAATCATAAAGAGAAAGAAAAATGAAAACAAACATGGCTGCGAGATTGTCAGCCATGATAGAGAGACGCAACAGGTCAATGGCATACTGATGTGGTGAATGGGGGAAAGGTACATATCTCCAAACCGATTATCTGTAGCTTTACTGTGTCCATTCTACACGAAGATATCTGCTTGGTGAGCAGTGGCACGATAGCAGAGAGACAGATGGGCTGAGTGGAGTGTCTGTGCTTTTGGGGTGGTGGAAGAAAGGGGTGGGGGACAGATCTTGGAAGGGCAGTTTTTCGATTCTTGAGCCGTCGCCAAACGTCGGTCGCACGTTTCTACGGTCTATTGGCCTGGGCGACGGCCAGTTGGTAATGGCCGGGGGGTTGGAGGTGGGGGGGGGGGGGGGGCGAGGCCCGGGGCTGCGCTTGGAGAAGACGGGAGGGTGTTGTCAGGCGACACACAAAGGGGGAGTAGTATAGAGGGGTAAACAGCAGGGTAAGATCCAGGCTGGGATCTGATGATGCTGACCACCCAGTCAAGTGGTGCGGGTCGACGTGGTATCACAACATTTAAAAAAAGAGAGATATAAATGTCAATTTGATTGCAAAACGATTCTTCATAATAACACTACGGGCTGGCATGAATGTGATCCGCAGAATCGTGTCCTTCGGGGAGTTGATAATGTTGGACCGTATATAAATAAAGTTATAGATCTTCGGATATGTTATGGATGGTTAATAGAAAAGAATCACTCCGAAATATGGCAGAAATACATAGCGATTCGTACAGAAGCATCAGTTGAAAGCACACCCATCCGTGTGTTGCTACCTAAATCTACTTCAGTTTTTATGTCCCTTCAATTTAGGCATCGGCTCGTGTGTTGTTTGTCCAGGACCGATCACCCTGTGTGTGCGTGATGAGTTTATGGGAAAGAGCTGAGACGTAATAGGGGCGAGTAGGGGTGGACAGGGAAGGGTTGGGATGGTGATGTGCATGTCTGCACCACTGTCACGGTAGCCCGCATATCGGGGATTGACTGTATTGATGGCGGCCTGCAAACCTGCCATCTGGCGGGCAGTGACCGAGTCAGTGGGTCAGTGCCCGAATCGACATCAAACCTTCTCCCGTTCATTAGAGATTTTACTATTCAGGGCCTGAAGCCTGGGGGAGATGGATAGCCCCCCCTCCCTTGTCCCCACACACCGCACACCTCACACACCAATGGTGCTTTTGTCTCTGGAGACTCACTCTCAAAAAAGCCCAGGCAGCCGCACCGTACACTTTTTGTAGCGGGGAGAAAATATCCAATGTTCGTTGAAATTAATGGTCAGTAAGATTTAACAGACAATAAAAGACCCATGAAAATCAGGCAGTCGCACAATATGACTCGAGATCATACGACACGATACAACTCGTGGAAGGGCTGCCACTCATAGAAGTAATTCAGTGTGAGAAAACTGATTCAAGTTCATAGAAAACAAACAATAGACATACTTTAAGATAGTTATACTCACTCTATGGACAACTTAAGAAAACTCCATGTCTAAACAATGAAGATGATTCACAATGCTTATCACCAATTTATCTAAGAGTTCTAGGAATAGTTGGTGGATCTTCTTCAACCTGTTGTGCGAGCGCCACATGTCCCCCTATCGGATATTTCATGCCATTATTAGTGTATATGACGGGCACGTTGTTCACTTGACATGAATAATAGGAGCCAGGCGAACAAAAGTAGGCCTCATGGTCTTCAACGTATGTGAAAGTCTGAAGGCTGGTAGACTGAGCGATGAGGATGTTGACGTGAAAAAAAACCGTCCTAAACTACGAAAAGAGTCAAAAGAACGCGAGAGAGAATATCTATGGATGCGACACCGGATATACCTTGGTGAGATCATGAAATGTAAATATGCGGAAATGAGTGTAGAACTAATATTGGATCAGGATGTTGGTGTGTGTGTGAAAAGAAACCTGTCTTCTGTGAGGACACGTTTCTATTGATCCTTTGTGAAATAACCTCGATTCTTGTAGGGCGTAGTTCGGTAACTCTACTGTTCTACTTATCATGGAGTCTCTGAACGTTGGGGTCTTCCGTTTAGTGTCCTGCCTGACCGTGTCATAGAACACTGACCATCTATAACTACTTCTGTGTAATTCAGACACAGCTTGTATCAATACGTTGTAAATTGTGATGGGATATGCCAATGAATTGGGCCAAATAGTTGTAATAATTCACAGTTGTAGCGTAACTACAATAAAATGGAAGCTTCTGTGAATAGTAAATCCGAGATTGAAAGGTTTATGACGGCAATTAACAATAAAGTGTATGATTCAATATGTTTGCCATAAATGAATTATTCGGTAGAGAACCAACGTAAGAATGTATGTTCAGGAGGCAACTAATAACGCCTGGGAAAAACGCTAGAAGATAAACTATTCCCGCATTAAGTAGTTATGTATTGCGCAATTACTGACTACATGAAGTTGTTCTCGTGCACGAAAGAGACAAGATGTCCCAATCACTAGTGTTAATTCTCATGTGGGTGGCAAAAAAGGGCAAGGGTGGGCGAAAGCATCCTTTGAGGTGGTGTGAAAAACTTCTGACAAAGTCGGCATCAAATGGCCCGTTTGTGTTTTTGATGGATGGCTTTTGGTGGTGAGGATAGGGCAGATGTGGGTAAGGAGGAGGAAGGGTGGGGTGGGGTAACACAGGGCGACTATTGAGTCCTAAATGAAAATGGTGAGGCATAACGATCAGAGTGACTGAGATCTGAGTGTTTGCTATCCAGGAATTTATGATCAGCGAACTCTATATTCTCTATTCCTGCCGTCTGCCTTCTTGCATTCCTGTTTACCTACCTACCTTCTTTACTACTCTGTATGGTGCAAGAAGTGCGAAGGACAAGGAGTGAGGAAGGGAAAAGGTACGGGAAGAAGCAGGGATACAATATAGAGGATGTGTTAGGTTTTGGTGATTTATTGGCCACCCGTCGTCCTTACTTGCCTTCCGCACTTCTTCTTGTACCATATATGCTGTTATCCTTCCCATTATGCCTGCCTTTCCACTTTCCTTTAGCCCAGTGTCTCCTTTCCTCGTTGCCTCTGTCCATTATGTATGCCTATCTACTTGCTGCTTTCCTTCCCTGCCTTCCAGTCCTCCCCCGACCCTTCTCTTTGCTCTAACCTTTCTCTCCTTCTCCCCTTTCTCTCCCCCTCCCTCAGTCTCTATCTCCCCTATCCCTACCTCTCCCTCGTTCCTGATATCACTGCTCTTCCCTCCCCTGCTTCCACCTCTCCGTCCCTCCTTCTCTCTTCCTCCTTTCTCCTCCCCTCCTCTTCTCGCCCTGCCTCCCGCTGCCCGCCGCTCGGCCGCCCTGCTCGCCGCGCCCTCTGTCATGCCGATCACATTGCGATACATAATAATGATGATAGAAAGTTATGGAGTCGGCGGTGGCGGTGCTCGCTGTCCTTATTGTCCGCACACTGATGAATGGGTGATCCGCATCTTTTGTCACAATTTTTTTTCGGCGTTGTGGCCTGTGGCCCCAGCTGCTTTGAATCCAATTGGCCTTGTTTCGCTCCGGCTCTATGCGCTAAGCGTTACCTAGGTTTTACCCCGATAGTTAACGCGTACGATCTGGGCATTGTTAGATACTTTTGATTACAGAATAGGACTCTGGATTGTATTTTGTCAGCAATAAGTTGAATCATGGGAATCGATAATCTTAATAAATATACAAGCTATACATTCATGTAGGATCTGTCGTCTGCTTTCATTTTAAGCATAACTTTGATTCCGGTACAGATTTATCAATTACCCATCGCATGCTGTAGCACACAGATATATGTGTCTACGATATTTGGTGTCAAAAATCATCTTCAGTGTGGTCATTGCCAAGCATAAATGTATCCTAATATGAAAATCAAATTACAAAACTAGTATTGGGATCTGTCCTATTTGATTACGTCCCACTGAGTGATAGGACGCACGTTTGTTGTAACTAGGCCGGTTTCTTTTTTGTACTCCACCCATGGAGATGTGTTCATATTGGTCATCGAAACACATAAATATCTGAGGTGACTGCGTCATCATCGGTGTACAGCATTGGGAGGCTGCCAAACCAAACCTACTGACTTGTACCGATACGGAATCCTCAATGTGTTTGCGTGAGTGTGTGGGACCAGTGGGCTCCGATCATAAACAAAATAGACAGCTGGAGAAGTTTTTCCCACGGACTGTGTGGTGATCTTTGAACTTTGGCATTAGTCACCCTCTCACCAATATAAATATATTGAGTAGAGTGAGAATCAACGCGTGGGTATCGCTGTGATAGCATTAATCGTGTTTGTATTCCATTTGGGTACACTGCATTATGGGTACGCTTTTATCCCATCAATATACTGAGTCGGAGGCCAGGAAATCGACATGATCTGTCAGCTTTTGTTAGAAATAAGAAAAAATTGATGTTAGTCAATTAGCCTAAGCCAATCCGTTTTATTGATCGAGCACTTTAAAGAACTAGAAATATGTTGGAAAAGATTATTCTTTTTTCACGAACTTTAAGTTGGTTCCTGAAATCATTTTTGAGAATTGTCACCGCCTGCTTTCACCCAACTGATCCCACACTGAACAGAAAGTAACACGCCTGTCAAACAGTAATATTGAATCCTGATAGATTTATAAGGATGTGTTTGGGTGACCCTCGCTTCCATTCTTAACAGCGGGCATGGGGACTTTTTTCTTTTACTAGAAACCCTGATTTTCGGGGCTGCTCGTGTCTCGGTCGGTAGGTAGGTTAGATATGTGCCACGTCGATACTTCATAGACGCTAAGTACAGACAATAGACGGCCACGCTGACCCAATAGGTCGAAGCCAGCCTGATTCACAAGGCGTGTGTGTGTCTGTGTGTGTTGGGAGGTGGGGGGGGGGGGGGGGGGGGGTCCTCACTTGGCACCCATTTTGCCAGAGGGGTCTATACCATGCCAGATTCTCCTTCGCAGGTGTCGCCAGCAACTGCGCTTCAACAGAGTGCCGATCACCAGGCGCCAGCACACCCAGTATCCGTTTACCTATCAGAATCTGGTCTATTTTTATATCCAAGGTGAATTTAAAAATAAATGATTATGTATACTTCGACGCAAATATCTACTTCTAAGAAAAACGGTGTCCAGTGGATAGCCTTGGTTGGGATAGAAACTGGATACAGTTTGAATGGAGCCTTTGTTCTGGGATATTATAACCGAGCAAGGTAACAATGGTTTCATATTTCTCTCACTGTACGCTACATGGTGGGATTTACTGGATAACCAGATACGAGCTGTGGTATTGGTCTGTAGGTGACCCAGTCTCAGAACGCGAGCACGTCTCTCTTATTCCACCTTTTTTTTCTGTCGCCATCTCACACTTTCCTCCGTCGCTCCAGCAAATGTCAAACGTCCACTGACGAGTCCGTCAATCGGAAAAAGACGCGGCCACACATCAAAAGACGGCGTAGTATCGGCTTTTGTTCTCACGGACATTAAGCCGGCCGCCGGGCGAGCTGGGCCACCACCAAGCAGAGTCTCAGTCACGAGGCGCGCCCAGAGATGCGGCGAGAATGTGACAAAACCTTTAATGAGAAAGTGACACAGATTTAAAGAGAAAGCGACAGTGGTTAATTTTAAAAAGAAATAAAAAGAAACAAAAATTATAAAGATGTAAGAAGGAAGGACACCTTTTAGTGGGCCATCTTGGTTAGCGAGAGGAGGGGGCACACAGGGAAAGGTGGGTCCAATCACCAAGCAGATTTCTGGTCTCATGTAATGCTGTAATCATAGCAGTATCTCCGTTTGGAGAGTGGGGAATGCGCGGGATCAGAATGTGGAGTTCGGATGGAACATGGCGGGTGTTCAGTCCCAGGTGGTCCCAGAAAGATTGGGAAGCCAAGACCTGGAGAGAGAAGTTAGACCAGTGCAAGGGGTCAGCACCAGATGCTGCTTGGAGAGTGGGTCAATGCCCGCTGGGTGACGGATGTGGTGAATGGATACACTGCAACGCTCCATCACACTCCAAAGAGTGTGTATCCGAAATAGAGCGGTGTAGTGTAGCACATAAATACCATGTCTATACGTTTTGTATACACATAGACCTATCCTTAGATTAGAGGCTGCTTGTCATGTTTATATTGATGCCCCACTAGAATATTAAAGTGTATCCTATGGAAACAAAGTTTCATACCATGATTGCCAAATACCGATATTGCAATGATTCTGTACTAATAGTCGATGATGCGATATATTTTTTTTTTGTGAAATATCAGAAATATTTAGCATGATTTCCAATTCTCACCTGAAGAGAGAAAACTACTGAAAATACTCCGAAATGTACAGCAATAAATAACCGCTTCTTCGGTTTGTGAATTTAGCAAAATCAAAACTGAATATCTCCGAAAATGAAATGATTATGTACATGTACATGGCCATGGCAATGGCCAAGTACATAAAAGAAGAAACGCTCCACACATCACATACAATACCTGAGAACGAAATATCTAACAATAGAATGATGATATTTGATATCGTTTGCATATCACCCAAGGTAATTAAACAAAAGTGCCTGGCGAGTAGGATGTTAAGAACTGATCTAGTGGCGCCACACCCACTCACTACCCAGGTCCTACACCTCACACACACACACTCACAGATATGCCCTACAGGAACCTATAGCCTGTGGTGATCTATATGTTGAGGACAGGTCGATCTGTAAATAGACCTGGAGAGAGGTGGGGGGTGAGAGGAGGAGGATGGAGAGGAGTGAAACGCGGCCCACATCGCCCAGGAGAATATTAGAGGGGATATGTTCTGTTTGGTCTCGGGTGGGGCGATCAGTCGTCTTTATACTGAAGGTGAGGGCACCGCGCTTCAAACCTCTCATCTTTACACCGGCTTTATTGATAGTATTTGTAGGAAGTCTCTCAATATTTTAACTGGAGTAATACATGTATGTACACCCCCAACTCCCCTGCTCGCCCTCCCCTCAGTGGGACACAGTCCTGGTGGTTGTACGTCTTCTGAGTATGTCTTTCCCCAGCGGAAAAGTACGTCATATTTTCCTCTAGGGTCTTTTCTTTCTTCTCACATGTTCTTTGTTAATGAAGTTACCTCCAAGCGTGTTAACTTGTTTGAGGGTGTGGGCTGTTATAAACCTATTCTCAGAATGGACAGTCTGCTCTTCCCAATACATGTGTTCACAAGTGCTGATCTTCAGTTCGGAGTGTCCACCTATTTAGTTTTTTTCTGAATAAGATGCATTGACTTGAAATCAGTCAAAAAATCAATCAGAAGACAAAAAAAAGGAATATCAGTGTCCATAATTGCCGAAGAAAAATAGAAGTAATTTCCATGTATTGCATTTTAGTAACCATGATATTAGCCACTCATGTTTCGTGAACTCCGCCAATTTTTATGGCACTCTCCCTTCCACAGCGCAGTGGAATTCCAATTTTCCTCCCTTTTCATGAAAAATCCAATAGAAAAAGACAATTTATTGCCGGCCACAATTCCTCCACCTGTCATCCCTCACACCTCGATCGCTGCAGCTCTGGGGAGTCACCTTTCCTTTTATCATGTCTCCTAACCCCCTATGACTCATAGACTTCGATCTTGGCATTTCTTTCTTACTCCATCTTCACAACAACAAAATGAAAGGAACATGGAAAAAAAACACCCCAACAATTAAAAAAAGAAGTGGCTCTGCAGGCTCGCGGGTCTGGCTGCCGCTCATCCGTTCACGCTTTTCCTCAGGTCGTTGCCGCGGCCGGCGTGTGGTGGCGCTGCAGGTCGGTGCCAAGATGGCGCAGTTCAGCGTCTCCGCGGGGCCGATATTGGATGGTTCTGTCAACACGTACCCTACTTTTTAGACGCGCGGAAATCAGAGCGGACGAATCTGGTCTCCTCTCGCGTCCCACGCTCGGGTCGGGTCGGCGTCGGGTCGGCGTCGGGTCGGCGTCGGGTCGGCAGGTCGGAGAGACGCAGCCGCCGCGTCCAGGCTGAGGAGGAGCTTCGCGGAGTCGCGGCAGACTCTGGCGGGGGAGGAAGGAGTACTTGGTACATGGAAGAGTATGTACCTATCTACCCCTCACCCACATCTACTCCCCGCCTCTCCCCCTCCCCTCCCTGATACATGCTCTCCGGGGATTCTGCAGAGATCAGCCCCAGGTTCGCTGCTAAAGTTTGCTCTATAGTCACACCGCGTTGACAGGCCAAAGGAGTGTTGCTAGGAGCAGTGTGGAGATCTAACGGTTGTTTTCCTCATTCCCAGATTGTTATGGTTGACGATAGTAGTAGTCCCATCGATGCAAACTGTCATCTCGATTTCTGTCAAAATCAAGTTATCATCAGTAGGAAGGATGAAATTATTATATAATAATAGACGAAGGTGTGAACAGAGAAAGTTCATTGTCCTCACGAACACTGTGCGCTTGCTAGTTTCAAAGCACCAACGCTCATGAGTATAGGTCAAAGGTCAAACCACCAAAAAACATATAGCGCACTCGAACTCTACCGCACTGGCCTCTACTCGGTGTCGTGTTATTGTAGACGCACTGTATTTCTCCCCCATGAGCTGCCGATCGTTGGTGGGTGGCGGAGGGGGTTGGTGCTGGGGGCTTCACATGGTGGGAGGATTATGGTGGGTGGATGGGTAGCTGGCTGCGCATCACTAGTGTTAACCAAATACAGGAAGCGGGGCAGGAGGAAAAAGTTGTTTATTGTGACTGAGGATATCACTGCTTAGTGATCAGTTTCTCAGAAAACGGGCGCTGTCCTTCTCCCACTCATACTCACAAGCACCAACTTGGTCCACCTTATTCCTCTGTAACTGTCAGCAGAATATCCGATGCAAGGAGAGTGACGTATTCAACACATCTCTGCTTGGAGAGTGGTAACAGGCTGTAACTATTGTTGGTGCAGAAATTGCAAGTTATGATCGGAAAATTGGTTTCACCATAAACGCATTTTTAAAAAAATATTTTGTTCAAAGAAAATTGATCATGTTGTTCTTGTTCAAAAGTAATCGAACTAATGTCATATATACATATATTTAGGACTATAATGATAACTAATTTTGATGTTTATCCCATTATTGAGAGGTGGTCGCTTGAACGGCAGTGATTCAAAGCGGCTCAATTGAACCAGTGAAAGAGGAAGAGTGACAAAACATCAATGACAAAAAGAAAGAGCAAGCACGAGGTCGAAATGAAAAAATGTAAGTTTAGAAAACAGGGGAAAAAGTCGAATGTAGACGATTACAAAGAAATGAGTGATGCCCCTGTCAAACCAAAGCCCGGCAGGTGTGTCGACCCGCCCCAACCCCACCCCGCCCTCTGCTCCTGTACACGGGGTATACCTGTAGAAAATCGAAGTCGTCAAGATTTCTACACGTTGAGAGATTGGTGGAGGGAATAAAAACACCGAGTCAACTCCACCCCTCGGGGCTGCAGCCATGGATCATACTGAGTGATAGACAACAGCGGCAGGATGCGTTTGGCCCTCCAGCCTGGCGAGAGGAATGCCGATCACCCAGCAGGTATAGACGGGTCTCTATCACTCCTCGATCACCCGCTGGGCCCGGACCATTCACGTCGGCATTGACGTCGGCGCTGTCGTCGTCGTCACAGTTGAGTTGGCGACCCAATGGTCACGCGCTATTGGCGGAGAACAAGGGCCTATTTGAACGAGCGGAGAACCTGCTTGACAAGTGAGATGAGAGGGCCCATTGGTTGGGTCTGCAGGGGCTTGAGGGGACTGTGTATGAAAGAGGGGGAGGGGGAGGGGTCAGGTTTAGCCCTGGCGATCTATTGACTGTAATTTCAGTTAACACACATGGAATATGGAGACATGTATATAGGTCTCCACGATCTTGGCACGATATGCGCTTGGAGTTTTTCCGCTATTCACCAGACCAGTCTATGCGTCGAAAGTGTGTTTCGACACTCTCACTTCCAGTAAAGTTCAACTTGACATTGATTATGGAAAATTCAAATTCCGATAGAGTTGACGTATTGTGGTGAAGCTAAGGTTGGCACCTTTGATTTCCGTGCGTGATTGATTCATAAAAAGAAATGATGTTGGATCCGCTCCAACAGGGAAAAATCACAGGGATGCTTAAAGGCAGGAGACAAAGAGGAAGCCATGCAACATAAAAAAAGGTCCAGAGATTCTGAGAGCTACCCCAGGACCCCACCCGAACCACACGCCACCAGACTCATCTTCCCCCTAACACGCCTTCTCAGGCTCCACCCCCACCTAAATATGATCCCCAAACAGTGGCGCTATTAAGGAGGGTAGATTTAGGCGTCGGTGCCCGCCTCTGGACACCCAGGGCTGGCACACAAAACCAGGTACTGTGTAAAGCAAAGGCATCGCATGGTGCGGTGGTGGTGGTGGCACAGAGAAAGTAGGACACTGCTGCTTGAGTCTGATAGATAGATAGACAGTTCCCTGTCGGCAGCGATCTGCCGAGACACACCGTTTGACCAGGGCCGCCCCTATACGGCGCCAAGTGAGGGGAAAAAGTTGCAGCTATCTCAAACCGTCTTAGAAATACAGGGGAAGGCTCCTATAATTCGTCTTGATAAATTCTTGTGGAAAAATCGATCTGGCCCTCTATGGAATGTAGTTTTTCGCTCACAAATCAGAGACAAATTCTGTTGATACTCATCTAAGCCTGTCAGTATTCAATTATGTGTAGATTAAGGATCTAGAATATCAGGTTGGTTCCTTAGGAAGACATTGACAGGGACAGTTTAAGTAGCTGGTTCCGCTATCGCCTGTGAAGCAGAAATAGATTGCTTTGGGGTTGGGGATTTAGCTCAGTGTTTTAAGCGCCGGAACTTGTAACCCAAGGTGGCAGGTTCGGATCCCATTGCAGCCACCTTTCTCCTTCATCTCTAGCAGTGGGAGCCTTACTACTAAATGAAAGACCAGTAAACAAATAGTTCGTGCTGCGACTGTTCAGTCGATGGTGTGTTCCTCTAATATATTTTAAGCTGTAACAAGTATAATGAGAGGAAATTCCCAGTTTTCATGGCATCTTTAATTGCAAAAACGTGAAATGTATGACTATTCATGTGCTGAATGATATTATTTGTTTTAATACGTTATATTTCCGATAACACTGTGCACCACATAAGGCCGTAAACCGCTGGCGCCGGGCGTTATGGCCCCTTGCTTCTTTGACTCCTCCTTGACTTGTTTTCGGGGTCTTCTGGACGCAGACTTCATTAGTCCGCTCCCCACGGCGTCAGACGAAGACGTAAACATTCACCAAAACGTGTCTGCCTGGCTTTGGGAAACAAAAAATAAAATAAAAACAGTCCTTATTTTTCATCGTTTTGTCTTATAAGTGCGTATCTTGATCAAAGCTGAACACTGTGAGGTATTGTACTTTCTTTTTCTCGGATAAATAAAATCAATGATGTGTGACCACAAAAATGATATTAGATTTGCTGGTTACGACCCTATTTTCGGGAGGAAATCATGCCTTTCTTTCAGCATTTGATAATTCCTCTCAGGCTATGTTTTGGAGGAATTCATTAGCTTTTCCAAAACCAATCATTTTCAATCAAGAAGATGGGGCGTGGAGTCGTGGCAATGATCAGCGAGACAGGTATGCAGACACGTTTCCGCCGAGCAGACGACATCCAGACCTTAGCAGACGGCATTCGATTAGAACGCTGCGGAGAGGCGCCAATCAGCGGGGTTTACAGCTGTCGGAGGTATCGGCGACTATCTGCATTGGGCCGGTAGCGACAGGCAGCCTGGATGGGTCATGCCAATGGAATGTATCAGTGCTCACTGTTCGACTTGTGCCACAGAGTGCTTGGTCGGGTTGGAGCGTTCGGAAAAGTTAAGACGCTGAATGATATTTTACATATAATCATTTGAGATGAGTCAAAGTACACATGTACATGGAAATCCCATAGCTCATCAAATCTCCCTTTTTAAGATAGTTCTAATAGGCAGTGTTTTAGGTTGTCATCTCTTAGCAATGACGCCATTTCATCAAGATGAGTAACATTAATATGTTTGAAGTGTTCATATAACAAATGTGAATTGCATCTTTGAAGAGTTTGCCATTGACAGCCTAAGATATATGTGTCAAAGGCGACATAAGGTATGTGCCCACATCTTATTATTATCTTCTTTAATCAACATAACCACATTAGACAAAAGGGTAAAACAAGAGGATATAAAACCCAGCTTGAGGCCAGGCGAACAAAGAACAGCAGGAGCGGTCGTGTGTGCGAGGCACTATACTCTAGTTCGGATTTACGAACACTCTCGATTCCACTGTTGCTGCCACATTGTGCAGCTATCACCCCATCCCCATCCGCCGCGCCCCCTGCTCCTCACTGCCACCTTCCAAACCGGGAATCCGTGATACCTAATCCCCGATCTTCTACGCCGCCCAGTTCCAAGACAGCCAACTACCGATACACCTTAGCATCTACCTGGTCAGGAATAGGCGTCGAAATCAACCCCCACTCTATTGATGTTTATATTTTACTTGGACAGTCCAGCGGCTTTTCCTCGTCTGACGTCATATTTTTCAAATTGGAACTTCAATCTCGTAGTTGACAGGTGAAGCAGCTCCGAAGCGGAGAAGAGTGCTACAGGAAAATATTACTTTAAGGAGAAAAGTAACCATTATTCTGAATTAATATTTTGATAAATGAATATTTGAGATAAAACATAGTATTTTTCACTGTCAAGGATTTGGGATTAAAGTGCCATGTTGTTTTGTTGCACGTAACAAATTATTGAGGAAGATTTGTGATGATTTACGGAGAGGATGAAAAAAATGAGAAGAAAATATTCCCTTTATTCATTTGATTGCGACTCAGGAAAAGAAAACCCAATCGCCATGGCCCATAATTGCATAATTAGGGGAGCTACTGAACGTGGGGTCCATAAATTATCGTGCGCCCCACAAATGATTAAAGATTGGTATGAGTCCGTGACAGGCGCTTCTATGATGAATGTACCAATGAGTAATGGGAATCTCCCCTCAATTTCAGAATGCTACCAGTCTTTTGGGGGTCACGGACAATCCCACATTAAGTACTCTTATGGAATAAATATATACATGTACATGTATGTATAGTCTCGCATTTGCTTAGTTCTTTTTAAGAAGTGTGCCACTTCCAGAATCCTCTGGTAGTTATTCTTATTCCAAGCACTGCTCAAATTCTACTTCTGTCCATCCCATTTATCGCAATATAAGCGAAAGGGAGAGCATTGAACCCTATGTCCTCCACAGGAAGATCCCACTCATTCTAATACTAAAGGAGTGCATATGCGTAGTTTGCAATTATATCGCTGCTACTAATAAGAGATCGGTTCAGTTTATTGATAGATGTTATATTTTAGATATATGTATGCAGAATTAAATATTTTAGAAGCCGACTCTTACCTTTTGTTTTATAGAATTACAATACCAGGACAACGTTTTCCTACATATGATTTTTTTTCGTATTATGACAATGCCTCACCTGGCTCAACAGGTGGGTGACGTGCACCCATTGTGATGTCATTACCTTAGGGTTGCACCCCCTCCTCTCACCCACCCCCTCCTCAATCTCTCCACTACTTACGACATCGATTTTCACTGATAGTCACTGTTCGACAGACACACTCCCTTCTCAATGGACGAACGTCATACGTGCATATGGTGGCTGGCACTGTACCGGTGTGGTGTACTTGATTACATTATAATGGACGAAAATTGCTAGAACGCCATCCCTTGAAATAAATACGGACAGGAGGGCTTGGGTGAGGGAATCATTGGCATGACCTGACATTAACTGAAGCATGTCTAATTTGGTGGTCGAATGGCGTATGCAATTTGAATTGCTTCAATTGAGTATCGGCCATTTAAAAAAATAGAAATTTGAGATATAAGTATTTTGGGTCATGGCTTAAGGTAAATGTCCCATCTACTTTCTTGAGGATAAAAACCAAATTAAAGATTACAGAAATATATATGTAATTACTGGTAATCCTCTAGGCTGATATAAATCCTGGAACAGGGCACTTCCTTGAACCTGAAAAGGGGAAGTTAACAAATAAATGTATGTAATTACTGTTAATCTTCCAGGTTGAATATCCTTCTGAATTTCAGTGAGAGGTATTTGCAGGGACAAGACCGTTATTGGCAATCCATTTACAGATTTGTAGAGACGTTTATAGGGGCTGTCAGGGTGAACTTTCTTTCCTATACAAATCGTTTGAAATTCTAGCCTTCTTTTCAAATCGCCTCGATCTTTGACTGCACGAGAGGGAGTTCACCAAGGGCGCACGCCCAGCATCCCTTCATTGGCCATTGCGTGAACGAAAAATCGGTTAGGTCGAAGAAAGGGGGAAAAAAGGAGATTAGTGGAGAAATGACCGACGCTGTTGCATTGACACGCCATCGGTCAAACCATGAAAGTGCACCAGATTGAGTCCAAGGTTGGTAAGCCTGGTGTGGAGGAGGAGGTGTATGCAAGAGGTGGGGTGGGTGGGAGTGGTAGGGCCAATTGATGTACCTCTGTGTGTGACCTCAGTATGCGTAGGGCCTATGCGTGCCCCTTCCTAACCAGCGCCCTCACCCCCATCCCTTTAGGCTAAAAAAAAAGCACCCCCTTACCCTTCCCTGATTCAGTCGTGGCCTTAGGTCTTCTAGTTCAACACGTCCGCCTCGCAGCTCGACAAGTCGCCGGGGCCTGCCCTGACAATGGCCCGCCGACCAGGGGTCAGCCGGGGCCGGGCTGATCGACGGCCGCTTGGCACGCAACTGGCGAATTAACATTGAAAACTTTGAGAAATTATGACTTCTATGTGACAAGGGTAGGTGGGTGTTAAGGATAGGCCGGTGAGTGCGGTGAAGGGTAGAGGGGTGGTATTTAAGGTAGGGGGTGTTGTTTGCAGGGCTCACTGGGTTGTAACTCAAGAGAGCCTGTTGCTTTTGCCCCTCACTAGTCTCATGCAATCTGTCTCGTTTGTTTTTTATCGTCATGGAAAGCCGCCCTCATATATCTACCTAGGCCGTAATGGTACGGAGGAAAATACTCCCTTTGGTGTATGCATTCAATGCGTACTTCTCTGCAATATGCGTCAGAGTGAAACCCGTGGTGCATCTCCTCGTACTTGAAGGTACTGCAACAGGTGTTGTCCTTATCTCGATCACAGCTCACCTTCCCTTAAAACAATCACACCGTAACAGTTGGGCTAAGCCTCGTAAGCATATCGACACACCTGTTAGTACACAACTTAACAGCTTCTATCTTACATCACACAATATCCAGTTCTCGCAATGCTCGAGAGGAATAATGAGACTCTAATGCGCGATGAATTGCATATCTTACCCTAAGCATAGCTTCGACCTCAATGCCGCGAAATCTTCACCCAGGCTTTCCACATTAATGCCGCCACCAGGATCATCATATTTGATTGTACAGTTATTACTGCCCTTACGATGTTCCTTCTGGATTTGGATTGAGCATCGGGGTAGACAGGAGTGAACTCTCCCTGTAGAATGCCAGTGGTCAGCCGGTGTGAGTTAGAATTTTCTTCTCAATTGACTTTAATGTTTGCGAGCAGTTCACTATGCGAGCATCTTCGGGTACAAAGATATATGCTGCATGACGCGCAGGGTTATACGTGTTTGTAGAACCTTAGTCTGATTCCCAATGCCAGAACCGCATTGAAACATACTTGCCAAGTTTCTATGACACAACAGTCATCTTTGCTATCAACAGGATCTTGGAATGCTCATCAAAGAACAGTTCGAGTCAGGATCCAACTGAAAGTGGACTAGTTCTACAAATAAGATCATTTCATAATTATTGACCTGTGTGACCAACAGAAGCTCTGCTATTAATAACATACATGTACACATACAGCTATTACAAGTACTTTTCAATAGTTCACAGGTTTGAAATGTGTCGTGAACATCTGCCGTTGGGTTGGCCACAAACCAACGCATTTTTTTTTCTCGTAATGATTGCTAAAAATCGGCAATATATTTACCGCCTTTGTGCATGCATAGACTAGAAATAACGAGGACGGTAAAATAGAATCCTCCTCTTGGCCGGTCACTGACACTGCTATGTGTTTTGATTGATAATGATGACTCACAAAAGCAACAAAAATCGCACATCTATATAGAACAATGAGGCAATGTATGAGATCCGTTTTTGGCACCATGGGTAGAATTGGAACATAAATGCATAGCATTAGGTATTATGATAACCGTTGGTGTCAGCAGTATAGGTTAATAGTACAATCATTTACACACATAAAAAAGCAGTGTTACTCAGTATTCTGCGAAGTTGACACTAGAATTTCATATTAACAAGTTTATTGTAGTTATTGTTTAATTAGTTAATCTATACTATTTTCATATTTCTGCTGCTGATATATAAATTAAATGGTAGAACTTAGAAACTCGCCAGACATCGCTATTTGCTCAGCTTTAAGAAATATATCAAAAACTTCCTGAACCGAAGTTCTTTGAACCAAATAACAATAATGTCCTCTTTCAAGATGAAAAGGAAATCGGACTCGATAAATTAAAGGCTAACTGAATTTAATTTATTTCACCTTATCCCCATTCTCTTCTAAAAGAAATGGCACGAGGAAGAATCTGTAGGATTGTATCTCTTCTGTTGGGATCAAAGCCTATTAGCCTCCGATGATATGACAAATTGACCATTTTTTATATTGGTTCATATGAGGAACTGCAAAAGTTTTCCAGATTGCGTCGAAATTTCATCTATTTTCGACATTATTCTGCGTATATTCTTTTAGCTACCAACAGATCTTCTAGGAATAATAGCACATGCTGTGTTTTGGGCGCATAATAAGTTGGGTAATTCCAGAACATGACTATAACACCACACGCATCGGGATGAAATAGAAATTGAAATAAATGAGCGTTGACCGTGCTTTAATTTGTATATTCGTTTAACTGCAACAGTACTACCAAAAAGGACAAACAAAAGGAAAATCAAACAAAATTCTATATAGAAAATAAGTCCTTGTCGCCGAGGTCAATATTGGCTTAGTTGAATCCGCCAAAGTCATTTCTTTAAAAAGCGTATGACCTAAATAGTATACTGTTTCGTGGTGTACATTGTACGTGTATATTTACTGATAAAATGTTTCAATTTCCGATAACGTCAATGATAGGAAACGGGTCAATGGATACGCTTTTTTCCCGAGTAACTCGCCATAATTGGTCATAACGGGAGGCGCATGGTTCACGGGGCGACATGGTGCAGGGTGCTTGGTGGTGAGGGCAGGCCGCACAGAGTGAGAACCTGATACAAAAGCATTTAGCGGGTATTGAGAGGGCGAGGATCTATCTATTACCAGGGACGCCTGTCGGTGTCTAGCAGGAGACTATTTATACCTAGGGACCGCTAGTATGTTGCTGCTGGTTCCCGATCGGCACTGCGCTGTCTGGTCATAGGGTTCCAGCAGGCATGACGCAGATCTGTCTAAATAAATTTTTCCCTGCCGCCTTTTCTTTTGGGGAATTTTTTCCCCTCCCTCGATGTTTCGTTTGGTATATCTAGCACCACATGCCTGTGTTCTGGATAATATTTATAAATAAATGCACATCTCCAATGGAGGGAAGTAGGTGGAGGGGAAAACAGAATTGACACGGGGACCTCCATGATATCCTTAAAAAAGAAGAAGAAAAGCAAAGCCATGCGCGTGCGCGTACACCAGATAAATAAATGGTGGATGGAATAAATAGTGATGGATATATACATCAGTTATGGAGGGGATGTAGATTGCACATGGATGGGGTGGAATTAAAAATGGGTCCTAGTTGGCAGGGGGTCTGTGGTCCAACTCCGTATGGTGTTATAGTGATGGGACATGGGCGGTGGGGTGCTGGTATTGGTTTGTATGTCATGCATTAATGTCGACACACAATGTGAGTAGGCGGTAATGTATTTTCACATGAAAGGATGGTGGGTCGGGTTAGGCATCGCGTCGTGTCAATATTGTAGTACGGCTGGACGGAGATGGGTACAAGCCCCACATGTTGGGCCCATAGAAAATTGCTAGCAATAGTACTAGTAACTTAGCATGGTTCCCACCGATTAGCAGTGATGTTCTACTCCCTGTAGTATCAGAGATACGAGCCGTTTGTAACGACGATCAGTGTACCTATTCATGTATCATCAGATTCATCAGATTCTTTAGAGACTCCCAGTCCACTCACTGTGCTGTATTCCACGCATTCCCCTGGTCTTTTGCCATGTTTTGTTGTCAATTCATTTCTCGGAATCATTGTTTCACTTCTTTTTTTTTTAGATATGTCCAGCCTATAGGTTGGTCATTCTCGGAATCAGCTTTGCTCGAGATCATTTCTTTGAACAAAGCCAACAGGAACACTAACAGTAATGTGTGTAATGGTGTTTCTCTTAATACCCAGCATGTCGAACTCATGTAATAGACTCATATAATACAATGACCTAGGGTCACATTTTATGTTTGTCTCGAAAGCATAGAGTTCTGAGAAATAGTCATACATCATCTGCCCCTAGCAGGCCCACTACGTTGCGCCCCCCCCCCCCCCTACCAAGTGGATAAGCTCCACCCTCCTGCATGTGTAAGCGCGCTGATATGTATTGGTATATAAATACACATATATGTACAAGGTTCCTGTTCTAGAAATTTTTTTTATTAAAGCTACTTCAGTGGAGTACAATGTTCCTGTTCTAGAAATATTTTATTGATAATGCTACTTCAATGGGGAACGATTTTGTGAGAAAAGTGTAAATGTAACTCATTCAATGAAAAGTAAGTTGTTTTAGTTATATGGAAAACCGGGAGTTTATAAGTATATGATATGAAAGGTAAAAACTCGAGAAGCTATGTGTGGCACAAGCTGTCGTTTCATGAGACAGACAGAGAGACTTGTCGGTCAGGGTTGATAGAGTACGTTTACACTGGACTTATAGTAAATTATCTTTCTTCGTGTTACCCGGCAATAAATTAAATCAGAAAATGCCGCGTGAGTAGAGTTCATATAGATCATATCTGGCTAATTTACCATTTGAAGTGCCGCAGTGAACATGTTTTTGTCGTCCGAATACCTGAGTAAAATCCTGATATTCACTAGGTTGTGATTTGAAAAAAAGAGTTACTTTGGTTCTAGGCAAGTTGGCCTTTGAAACATCCTCATGGTAAGACAGTAAAAGGTTACCTTTGAATGAATCTTTAATATTTTCGATATATCCGTACCTCGTTGTGTGCTTAGCGAGTGACTCGGGGCGAATGGAAGAACGGATGTCATGTTTTAGCATGGGAAGTGAGGCCAGTTAGAGCCGGTAAGGCAACTTATAAATTGTGAGTAACTGGGCGAGTTACCACTGGGACACTGCATATAAAGTGTGAAAGGTGAGTAAATGAGGCGAGTTACAGTTGTGAATAGCACATGTAAAGTCTGAAAATTGAGTAAACGATGCGATTCAGAGCGAGGAACGCCACATGTCAAGTGTTAAAAGTGAGTAACTGAGCAAGGTACAGCTGGGGACACCGCATGCAAAGTGTGAAAAGTGAGTAACTCAGGTTAGTGCACGGGACACCACATGTTTCTTAGATTCCGCGTCGCCCAGGCCTTGCCTGCAATGCCTGCAGTAAAGGTGAGCAAAGCAAAGCATAGCGACAAAAACATAACGAAAAAATGAAAATGTAGGTCAGTATCAATTCTCAGTCACACCCAGTAGCATCACTCTTCGACAGGTGAAAAAAAGATAAGTGAATGTTAAAGATAAATGGCGAAAAAATAAATCCCTTGGCCTTGCGAGGAAAGGAAACCCCTGGCGACCCCACCCCATCTCACATACGCATACATCTTTTCCTTCCCCTTACCTTACAATCGCTCAGTATTTTTAGGAGCAGCTCGCGTTCGACTTACTGCTGCGGTGGCGCCACCTACCAATCAACCACACAGCGCCCTGGCGGCAGTTGTGTAGCCACTAATGTGGGGGGCATATATCACTCAACCTATACGGGCTAACATGGTGGCAGCGGGTGGCGGGGCTGGCTGAGTTTTGAGTCAAACAATGCAAAGATTGCAGTGGTTTGTTCGCAGTGTTGCAGACCGCAGTGATGCCCAGAGTATTTATTCTCAAGATGCGCGCGTCGGTTATTTCAATCACGGCCACTTAGATCATAAAGACATGTAGGCAGGCAGTGCTCAGTGGCGCCCCACAGCGGCCATTCCTCATCCAGTAAGGGCGGGCGTTTGTTCCAGTGGCCCAGGGTAGATCTAGGTGTGTGTGCTGGGGGAGGGGGTGCACACCTAGCACTGGCTGCAGAGTCTGTGTGGGCGGGTGTGGTAGGTAGCGATACTCTTCCCAGCTTGCCACCAGGGTAGCTCCAGAGGCCTAGGCGCCATAGAGGAAATATTGGGGGGTCCTGAGGCCTGAAAGGATATTACTGATATTCTGATAAATAGCCAGTCACAGCCAGCCGCCACAGGCCGTCACTTACGCTGTTTCCCATCTAGTCTTATCATGCCCGTGGATCCCCAGGTTAGTTGTCCACCTGCTACCCTCTATCGCTCTCACGCCCGCACTCACATACAACTCACCAATAGATAGAGCACCGATAGAGCACCTCTATACACAGCCCTATAGCCATCTATACGCGCCTTTCACCCGACGTGAGCGCCACCTGGAGTGGAGCAGAGAAATGCATCCACTCATCTAGTTAATTCATCCCGAAGGATTGCTTGGTTGATGGGGTTGAACGCTGCACGTAGCAACAGGCAGGATGAAAACACGCAGGACCCCCGGATGATGGAGACTCCCACACCCACAACCTTATTACGCTCTCAGGCGATAACGCTACACCCCATATCTGGGCTGGACGGTCATTCACTTTCATAGATTTCTGTCTCTCTTGATTGAAACACCTGAAGTAGTTAGTTGATGGATTAAAGCTGTAAACCCTCATTCTTAACCAAATACTTTAGACAGCCCCTCAACTCAAAGCTAAGATAAAAAATTAGCTGAACGAGGTTAAGTGTAATACGATACGTTTTCCAATGAAAAGCAGTGAGATTTCTTCATCACGGATATACCCGATCATGAGTCGCCCTTCAACCCACTCCTATTTGTACCCACCTTGTGTGATACCACTACACACCGGTACAACCCCAACAAACCCTCTGTCACCGCACCCCACACCCCGCCACACCTGACGCACATGTCATGCCCCCAGGCGTCTAGCACTCACATGCTGTTGTTTCCAACTGAATGGTTAAGAGCGGTAAATGCACCACTCCCTGTCACCTGCGCTGCCAATTACGGGCACCGTACGTCGTCGCTGTGAATGATCAAGGGGGTATGCCCGTACGAGGATCAAAGCTTTCACCCTTTACTGTCCACTGGAGAAGGGGTAGGGGCTGAAGGCGTGGGTGTAGCTAGGATATGAATATGTGTACTTTTCGGTCAGTGATTGACCTTACGGCATATTATATCCTTTCCTATTGATTTATGTATGCCCATATAAGTACACGTGTATATGTACACATATAACTATATATCTGGTGTTTTCTCAAATCGCTTGGTAATGTTATATCATGAGTTAAGATAGCTGTTTAGTGTTCAGAATGATAGGTTGGGTGCTGCAATAATGAATACGGGTACTATTTCAGCCTGAGAACATCGTTTTGGAATTCTTCTTTTTGATCTCAGGCTTGTAAAAATTGAGAAAAAAAATAACGAAGGCAAGTTTACCCCACTCATGTTTTGTAAACGTCCGTTTGACCCCTGTCGTTTTCTACAAGATGAGTTCCACATGTTTTCTGATGTGAAGAGTCTGTGAGTGCTTGATGAGTAAGGATTGGCGGGTTTTACTTTTGTTATGTTTTGGTATTTTGTCGCTGTTAGGATGCAGGGAGGGGCTGGGCTTATTACACTGCCTACTTTACCTCTTACAAAGGGGTGCGGATTAGGGGAAGAGGAGCAGAGCAATTGTCAGATGTCAGTTCAGAAGTTGCAGACTTCGAGTTGCTCGGGTAGTTAGTCACTCAGTCGCTCACTTAGTCACTTGTGACCATGGCGACTAGGGATAAAACTAGTAACCCCACGGACGTAAATACAACGACCCATGAACCTAACTATTCTGATTGGCATTCGCTTCTGGGGCAATTACATGCTGAAACGAGGCCATTTGCGTCATAAATAGATAATGAGGATGGCCACTGTATAAACGTCGGTTCTGGAAGACGACGGCAAACAAAGAAATGTCCTTTGCCTGTGCGATTAATGGGGATATGTATGTGATGCCCAAATAAATCTCACCGATGGAGGCGGGTTGAAGGACGAGCTGTTTTCCCTCATGATGACTACCTCAAAGAATCCGTGATCATGCTCAAAAATAATAAAATCAGTTAGATTGATGATGAACATGTCAGTTGTTATTGACTGAATCGCATATCATAAAGTTGAATCGTCAGAATAATTCTCTTGTATTTAACTAGAGATTGTTCCCAAGATGAAATTGATACGTCGGTGCAGAGTGTTAATTAAGTGGTTTCTCGTTTCTGATGATTGGATAGTGCTGGCCAGAGAACCCTCATTGTGTGAAGTAATGATATGATGTTTAATAATACGTTAATGAAAGTGCGTGTCATTAATATGCCTCGTGCAAATTACAGTATTCTCTTATTATAGGAGGCAGTAACAAGTTGAAATATAATTAAGACCGCCAGTCAACCATTCCTTTCTTACTCAAGATTACAAAACCATCCTAGAATCCTATGTATGTACATTAAATCCTCAATTCAAGCAGTGACTTTTCCCCTATATTTCGTTTGATAGCCATTTAGTTCTATTTTGTGGTTTTCAGAATGATTTGTTTTACCAATAAAATTATTTACACTCTTGTTTCACTTCATTATCAAGGTATCAACATCCTTATTTTGGCTTACCAGTGATCATTTTGTTGCTTATCCAACCTTGTCCAATGAGCGTGTATATGTCGTATGAAACAGCTTCAAAGTATAATGATTATGGGGAATTTTACGTATTAACAGTATCAATCTATCATCAATACACTTAATTAGTTGTTCCAAATGGAGGCCAAGGCAAATGATTAGAATTGAATTGTAATGTTTATTATTTACGACAATGTTTATTACATTGTGAATCCACTTATCAATACCACTGCTGACGATTGCAACAGAGATGTATTTCCAAATGAAGGCTATAATTTAGGGTCAAATATGGGACACGCATAACCTATTTCATATAGTGTATTTGATGGTATTTTAAGTTTGAAAATCGAGTTATTATAATAATCTTAGTTGATCCTACGTCTATGTCTAAGGGAATGGAGGATTTACTATTCATTTACTCAGTCTGACTTGGGGCTGTGTAAATTGTGGCATCGTTAGCGGTGTTAAAGTCCGATCGGTGTTGGCGATCACACCCGCTTCATTTCTCTAATTAGCAATTGTCCGCCAATTAACCTGTTGTGTTTTTAATCAGGAGATGGCGGCACAATCCAATGAATAATCGCCTGACGCTTCCTCCGATTGTTTCACCGTAACATGATCCGAATTACAATTTTTACCTGTGGGGAAAAATCTCGATTTCTTTCATCTTGAGTTTTTATTTTCTTTAAATAGTTTTCCACCAATGTAATAAATCTCTATGTTTTCAACGAAGGTCGATTATTGGGAACTCCGATATTCATTTTAAAAAAGAGTGGGTTGCCTTTGAAGGTCCCTAAGAAAACAATATTTATGGCAATGATTTCTGCAGGAAATAACCAAAACCTTTATCGGTGTTCTGGTCTTCTGAAAATCAAGAAATAAGAGCATAAGGAGGCAGGGGCTTTTAGATTCATAAAGAAACTTAACAAATCTATTTGATTCGGTGTCGTTCATCCATGTATCTCTACCTACCTTTTCGACTTAACATAAACACCCGGATTAAGAAGAAAGAGCGTTATTCATAGGAATATGACGGATGTTTCTATGTGTCCTGGTCATATCTTAGTTTAGAATTGAGAAGACACCAGGAAAAGTCCTAATAGACGGACAGATTTGTGTTTTTACGCTGTTTATGATTTGTGTTTTCAATCTTCTTATCACTAACATCCATATTATGGTTGTTAGGGTGAACCGTTCCCGAGATATTTATAGACATAATGGCTGATTCACTGTCATGCTCTAGTTGATGTAGGATCAATTAATAACGTATCAATTAACAGCACATATGTGGACCGTCTCAGCTAAGTATGCAAACTATACATATCAGAAATCACGCATGGCTACAACCTATATTATCGTAGACTTAATTGCACTGATTATATGTCCATCGATACTAATTATTCTTTAATTTCTATGGGACTACCATGTTCCATGTGGTGAGATAAAGTTTACGAAACTATGACGGGGTGACCTTACTTTTGATGATTATAATTTGTTTAATGTGATTTCATCATCGTAAAATCGTTCAGTAATCCCAGCCCCTTCCAACCAACGTCTGTTACAATCCTAGCCTTCTTTGTTCTTCACAAACAACCTTCCAGATAACCTTCATCTACTGCACTCCGCCTGTTGCCAACGTGTATTGCATCTACCATTCTCTTTAATGTATTCTTCTTTATCTTGTCTATCCTTCATTATTCTACTCTGATGTACGTTACACTCTTTTCAGAGATTCGGTATCGCCGTTTTTCTAGTAGTAGCTACTGGGTAAAAAGCACAACGAAAAAAGAACAATCTTTTCTATTTTTCAATTAGGTATCCTCTGCTTACCCAGTCAGATGCCGTTAGTACCTCACCTGGCGTATTAACCCATTTTACTAAACTTTACTTGAGAGGACAGTGGTGTAAAGTCTGGGGCGGGGTGGGAGTCGGGTGACGAGGGAGGGGAAGAGTGTCTGAGTAGGTACGGTCGGCACTGACCCTGCATGTTAACGCCTTGTGTCAGGTCATGTGACCGCCGCCCTCTGTCACCACCGTCTCACCTGTGACACCGCATTCACACCCAAGGACCTCCAGTGAACGGACGCGGGCGAGAGGGCTTTAAACAAAGGCCAGGAGAGCACGCGAGAGACACGCAATTCCCTGCACTTTCTGCTCCATCTCCAGTCCCCATCTCGCCAGCATCGTTAAGGCTTGTCCAGACTATGCGATTTTCGTCTGTAGGTCCATTGTAATGACTTATATGATTATAGAGTATGTCCATATACATAGCCAATGCATCGTCATACAGTGCTGGAATTCCATAAGGTGGATTTGATTGAGGCAATATGACCACAGAAACACATTAGATCCTTGCCTAAATATATCTAGTTTAGTATGGGCGAGAGATGGTAAATCGTATTCAAAATAGATTAATCTAACGTCAGGTTTATAGTTATATACCAACATACTGTCATTCACTAGTAACATTGATCCGGAGGAGGAAGATGACGAGTGCACAATTCCACTTACTTGGCCAACTATCCACCTATTGGTTTCTTACGTGGATTGACAAAGAAAAGGGTATGGTGTATTTGGATTCTGTGGTAGATCCGTGGTGTAGGTCTCAGCTTGGGAGATTACTTAAAAACATAGAAACGGATCTGTGTGGGTGGTGCTTACTCGGCCCACCCTGCCGCTCATGTACAAATTGCTGATGTTCATTTAGGGATCTCATCACTGGGCGTGTGTCTAGTTTGACAACTTAACCTGCATAACATCCATCACAAAAAAGGTGTGATATAAAATTGACAGCAGTCGCCACACCTACAGAAGGAATGGCCGAAAATTGATGTTCTCTAATGTGATCTTTTTCCCCTGCCCCATCATCAGAAAGGATAAAAAACAGGCAAAGAGTAAGGCAGGGGTGGGTGTTACTACCATTTGCGGGTATATATACATGACGACGCAACATGGACAGTGTGGGGAGAAAGTGAATTGGTTATGGGTAGGCTCGGAAAGAGAGAGAAATGAGTAGAAAAATGATCTGAATATTTAGCAGATTCAGTCAGGGGTGTTTGATGGCATAATGATTCATTAGTAACCACCGGCTGGGACGAATATTGGCCAGTTGTCATGGCTACCAGCTATTTTGTCAGAAAGATTACGAGGGTGGGCGGATGGTGAGAGGGGTGGGTGGATCAGTACGAGTGTATTGGGGCGAGTGGGGTGCAGGGGTTATGTCGTGGTGGTTATGTGGGGTGGGGTAAGTGGGGGAGGTGGCTGCATGGTGCGTTCATCAGTATTACTCCATCAAATGCCCAACTTGTTCATCAATTTGCAGATTGCTGCGGCCCTGGCCAGACGACGGTGATCGAGGCACGGTAGGGTAATATTGACATGAATTTACCCCCGTGTCATTGTCCCATTTCCTTTGACATTTATATTGATAAAAAAAATACCAGTCCTACTATTGGCAAAATACAACTTGTCCACCCATTTGACTGGCAGTAGTGGTGGTTCTTTTTCACCCCCGCCGCTCTCGACAATTTTTACCCCGCAAAGGAGGGTTGCCAAAGAGATGGAGCAGGGGTTGACTAGGTTACGTAGATTACGGCAGACATCTAAGCTCGTAGTTTGTACTGTGTAAGCGTCCTGGGAGAGAAAAAAGACTGGAATAGGAGGATGGGCAAAAAAAGGATCATAATAATTTAGTGTAGCGCTCGTGAGCAGAAGTTGGCACAAATTGCTCAAAAAGAGGCGCTCACTCTATTGAATGGGCACGAGGTGTTACTACACCAGGGGGCAGTGCTGTTGTGTCTACACACCCGGCCGTTGGTCATGTCAGTCACCCGACTTTTGTTTAACAACTGCCCGCCGACAGCCCATTCTTCGACAGTTCACCGGCGAGGGTTACCCTGATGTCCCCCACTCATTACCGACATGTCATTTCTGCCTGCTTGGCTTTTAATGGCGGTGGATGGGGAAGGGGATTCATTTACTAGACCTGATCACCACTTTACAGTAAACGTGAGTAGAAGTGCCTCCGTAAAGAAAGGGAAGTTCCAATATCCTATTAGTCTTTAGGTTTGGTAATGTATTATATCATCATAGATAAAGTGTGATGCATATGTTTATGTCACATTCACATATTTGTGCATATATGCATAAGTACACATATTTGGCATCTTTAGGTAGGGGGCAGACTATATAGGATGTAGGCCTATATAGAAATACCATTAACCTGATTAATTTGAAATAGTCGCCCGATCACCAGGAGTATACACTACTTGAAAAACCGATAAGAATAAGTCTGGACTCTTATGTTGGAACTAAACAGAAACCTAAATTACCCCAGTATCTGTCAGAACAACGGAGAGAGGTCTCATATGTGTTATATATGATTGCTCCATGTCAAAGGAAAGCAATAGTTTCTCCGGTTTCTGTATTGGAACCATAGAGGTACTAAGGTGATAACAGTTACCGATGACATATAGAATATAGAATGAGCAATGTATATGACATATGAGTGTGTCAGTTCAGGTCTATAGGTTTACGGATATTATACCATCTCTATACACCTGTTGTCTATAAACATCCAGATTGAGCATTTCACTCCTGTCGGACACTGGTTCAAGATATGATCAGCACAAGGCCGTTAGGGACCACAGGGTACAAGCAGCAGGATATAGGAACGCGGTGCCAACCATAAACATCCCATGTTCCTCCAGCCGCTGGTTGCTCGCCTACATGTTGCGGGTGGCTACGTCGCCCACGGGGACCAAGCCGCCCTTCCGGAGCCTCTCCTTGGGCGCCTGCGTAGCTCGTCGAGGACAATGTAGGCAAGCGCGACCGGAACATCCGCTTTGTGGGTACGACAGGGTATCAGTTAGAGAGGGGTGGCTGGTACTTTAGATGGTGACTAGGGGATTTATTTTTGTTGCTGGTGTTTTACCCGCTCTTCTTCTCCGTGTTAGTCCCTTCTTTTCGGGAGCACTAGCGGCCATTGACTGTGTCGAGCGCCGTCTTGCGGCGGCCTGCGGCTCGCTCGATGTTTATGGGGGGGCTGGGGGCCGATGATTTTATTCCCGATGTAAAGCGGCCCGATGGCGGCTTTTATTGGAGGTGAATGGGCATTTCCTTGATGTTTATTTCATGAGGCCAAAGAAATATGATCGGCCGACCACCACACTGGTCACTAGCGTTAAAATGTTTCCAGAGCGACCACGGCGGCGGGCAACGCCGGGCGCCGCCCTAATCGCTCATTTGCATATCAGGTCAATAACTCATACCGATTATCTTTCAATATAAATAGACAATAGGAGGCGCCAGACTCGCCGGGCATGAAAGTTAACAAATGCCCGCTTCCGATGCGCCTCCTGGTGACGCTGCTGGTATCACTGATTGACGAACGTGGCGCCACGCTGTGGCCCGCGCTGCAGTTATGACGTCACGACACTTGATTTGACCTTGAGACCCACCCCCGCCATTAACTCCCCACTCAACGCATTTTGGTGTCGATATAATCATTTAGGTAACTCCACAATGATATTCGACTGACATTTTCTTCAAACTGGTCACCTGGTAGCATAATAGTATATGCTTGGAGGTTATACACGTTGTTGATTTTGTTATAATAGATTATCAATGATTGAAGTGTTAACGATTTTTAAGATTGGAAACAGTGATTCTAGACTGATAGAAAGACAATTTAAAATGTTTAAAGGTTACAAGATCCGTTATATTTGATAAGTTTCAAATTATTAAATGATTCTGTTTAAGGGAAATCATACGTAAATCCCCATTTCGTGAGTAGATGACAATAGGGTGTGTAGAAGTTCGTGCATCTTCCATAGGAGCAATGAGCATTTGCCTCGTTAACATACTTCTGTCAATGTATCCTTCCCCATTTTTCTTTTTTCGTCCACTCATAAATGACCTCCGGGCAAACGTCTGCTTTGTGCATCGGAATTCCCCCATTTACATATGACGGGCACGTCACGATCAGTGGCCATTAAACAGAGTATCCACTTATTATAAATCATTCAAGTGGAAAGACAGACAGGAGGGGGTTATATTTAGATCCAGAGATCAGGAGATGAGCCTGTCAGGGGAAGTGACGAGCGCTGACAGAAAAAAGGCACTGAAGAAAATCAAGAAAAATTCCTGAAAATTCCAATTGTTTATATCAGGGAAATATACGGGATATGACCAACCGCATGTTTAGACGACCGTATGCTTAGTCGCAGTGGTGTATTGGGGGACTGCTTTTTTCAATTTTATCTGCTACTCATATCCTCGGCTGTATATTAGGCCATCGTCTTTTGTTGCGAACAACTGTCGTGTTGAGGGATGAGGTCCATTGACTTCTGGAAAGAAATTAAGTAAAATATTACCAGTGAAAACATTACATCAACTTGACAATATGTCTATGATACTAAAGGGATTTGGTAATTGCACATAGAATGCGGATTCTAAGAATCTACTTGGTAATAATGTACTACACCGGAAAGAAGCACCAGATTATTAACAATGTTCTGAATGTATTAAAATATAAAAACGGTTGCTACCTCAGCATAAAATCTAGTCCCTTTGATATTTTTTCATTGCGGTCTCCATCTTCAAGCTCCTTCTTCCAAGTTTATAGGCATTTAAAACTAACAGATCACAATTGGGAGACAGAAATCTGCAGTCTTAAATTATGTTATGCCTCACACCGACCAGTCTCTCTACACTGTCTATACACAGTGTACTTTTGATATTACGGAGATTGGAGCCGGCTTAGTGTGGTGAGTGGGGCGGAGTAGGAATGGAAAAAAACGTAAACTATTATCACTGGGGCGGGCTATACAAAAAACAGTGCAACCATTGTAATCAATGAAGCGTGGCTGTACGGTCTGCTGGTGTTATTTCATCTCTACCCCCTCTGAGCATATCTCCTCACAATCGCTCACAACTGCTCAGCGAGCTATTAAGTGGGAGCAAGGTACTCATTGACTTGCCTATGACTTAATTGGCGACAAACACAGCCTCTCCGGAGTTTTCAAATGACAATATTTACCGTGATGGATCAATAGAGAATTAAATGTTTGGGCGATAATGCAAGTCGTGGGTGAAAAAGGAGGAGACAGTCGCTCATTCCGCAGATCAGTTTCGTAGCTGCCATTGATATTTTAATGGCGTCATGCTTTGTCCCTCTGCGGTATAGTTTGTTGGGGTTTAGAAAGAAAAACCTCTACCTGGGCGATTCTAATCACGCACAACACTAATAGCGGCAGATTATATCCCTATTGTTGTCCCCGTGGAAAAAGAAGCACTGAAAGAAAACACGAATAACAGTGTCACTTTATAAACAGATTAAAAGCAAACAGTCTTCGAATTGGCTATCGGCTTTGAGCGCAGCCAAACCACATGGAGTTGGTAAAGTGAGAACTTTTGAAGGCTACCCGAATCGATGTGGTAGCCGGTTGGCAGATGCCACGTTTTTCAGTAATGATTGATATGTAGAAACAAGCTGATCTGACGGCTCAATCGCCCGGGCCTGTTAGATATTGTCACGCCCACAATGCTGGTTTCGATTGGTGCGTTTTTGTTCATGTTCTTATTTTCGCAGAATATTTCTTGTTTGGGGTGTTATTTTTCGGTTGCAATCTCGTAAAACTCCGCGTAATTGCTGTAATTTATCTGTATTAAGATCTCTTAAGGGTCTCATAGTCGTGTACGTTGTCGGTTCATGCATACATGTTTCATGTGCTTTAGATGATATTTGATTACCTGCAAATTATGACATTAGTCATTTTGCTTTTCTATTGCAGAAAGAACTTGACACGACTGCTACAGAACTTGCAAACAAACAAGATGAAAGTGAAGTCTCCAGAAAGAAACTAGTAGAACAAAGTAGAGAATTTAAGAAGGGTACGCCTGAGGTAAGTCTACTTTAACTGTCTTTTCTTTCTTCTGTACTGTATAGGTTAGATTACCTCTATATTCCCAGTGTTTCGCTGGCAAGACAAGCGAAGAGGCTTGGGAAATATTACAATGAAGAGCAACCAGTCAAGTGTATTGAAATATATAGTTTGCTTTCTTAACGTGTGTACTTCAGAACTGATTTTCGATTTATTACTGAGATTTAAGTATACAAACAGAAACGA
Source organism: Alentia gelatinosa (assembly GCA_950022655.1). Taxonomy (NCBI): domain Eukaryota; kingdom Metazoa; phylum Annelida; class Polychaeta; order Phyllodocida; family Polynoidae; genus Alentia; species Alentia gelatinosa. Next base: position 45,646,680 of record OX465587.1, on the reverse strand, counting down.
GGTTTATCGAAAGAAGTACTAACTGGGACCTTTAATGGGGCATCGCCAGTGCGATGCTGTATGACAACATCGGGCAGGAATTGAACTGATGTATGTTATTTATATATCCTCTCTGATTGACCTCAATGTAGGAACGCATTCCAGGGACATTAGGATGTAGTTATATAAATATATATTTATGTACAAACACAGATCCAAGACCCCAGCGTACCACTCACAATCTCGTTTTATACATGACTAAAGCGGCGTAAACAGATCTAAATACAAGAATATGAGATATATTTGTGGTTTGCTCCTTGTTTGCAGTTTATCAATGCTTACATAAGGCTGTGGCAGTTCCAAGAAACGTTTGATAGGCACTTTAATCCTCTCTGTGCAGTATGAAAAACATCACAGGTCCCCCCATAAATTCAACAATTACATATATTTCACTGAATATTAAGTCTAATTGAACAAATTGGACGTTAAACTACCCAACCAAATCACTGAATATTAAGAATATCAGTCTTCCTAAATAATTCTGTTTAATCAACCTTATTATATTGTGTGATTTTGGTCCAAACTGTGGTTCTAAATTGAACTAAATATGCATTTTTATAAGAATCCTAGGTTATTGGAAGTAGTTTTAAGATAGTCATATTGGTACTAACTCAACACTCAAAACAGTTCATGGGGAGAAATCAAATAAATCAGGGTAAAAACCTTGTGGTGAGGCAGAATCTTAGCGCTTGATCCCGCACGGGACCGGGCGGGTGTCCGTCTCCACGCCCCCGCCATCCCCGCCAGATTGGGGCCAAATCAATCTCCAGAAGGCAATCAATATCGGACTGGAGCAGCTTTGAGCCGCTCGCCTTAACGGGAGGCGCAGCAGCTGGTGGCGGGGCCCGACCCCGAGCAGCCCGTTCCCCGTCTGCGCTCTCTCCCTCCCACTGTATATCTCTCTCCTTCTCCATCTTTCCCTCCCTCTATTCCCTTCAGTCTTTCTCTTTCATTCCCATGATACCCCCCTTCCCTCTTAATTTTATTTCCCTTGCCCTATCCCTCTATGTGCCTGCCTGCCTTATTCCGTGCCTGTCTGCCTCCCTGTCGGAAGGGCCCAGGAGTGTAAGGGGCACAGGTTTATAATTCAATCTCCGCTCGATTAGACACGATGTTCCAGCATTCATGTCTGAGCCAGTAAACATACACTCTAAACCAGAATTCACCCCACCAGCTTAGCCCTCCCATCCCCTGTTTAGCACAGGCTGTCAAAGCGTATTATGGCAGGCTTTACAACCCACAATCCAATTTTGTTTAAAAAAGAAAACACTATTTTTCGTGGCACATACACTCTCTCCCTAAAAATGTGAAGTAGGAGAGTCCGATATAAGGTCCATATGACCTATATCATCCAATCTACCCGTGATAAGCCAAGGCCGATGCTAAATTTCTTAAACCTGCTCAGTCACTTGGGAGAGTGTATTAGTGGATGGGGAGGATGGTGGATAGAGAACTACAGGAGCGGAGGGAGGTGACAGAATCAGCTGGAGATTAGCTCGATACCGTGAAATGACTCGCGCACTGCAGAGTGGGGATGAGGAAGCGGACGGGATGGGGCACAGACCTATAGCCGTCCCATATGATCAATAAGATCGGGAATTAGACCCGCGAGATTGAGTATTCGACCTCTTAAGTCTTAGCATCACTACCAACACCCCAACGGAAAGAGTCCCATGTTGATGTTCAGATTTATCCTTGCGTTTATTATTCGAGGATTGTCCAATAAACAGGCTCCATTAAAACAGACATTGAAAAAATATAGACAGCATAGAGTGACCTGGACTTGTTGCTCTGATGGATTGGATGCCCATATTGCAGCATAGAATAACACAAAGCATATGGTGACGTCCGCTGTTTTGTTACACACCTACAAGTAGATCACAAAGCAGCAATGCCAGTCAAACATTTCGATTGAAGTGCGGTATCTATTGGTGGGCCATGAATGTCCCTCCGTCATGAAAACAGATTGCCAAACAGGGATTTGTTCATTTGAACACCAGGAAACGGCTTAAACGAACCTTGCGTGGCATGATGCCCTTTGGTAGCGGCGCTTGCGGCGGCGATAGATGGGCTCGTCCATAGGAATACCATAGTTTGTAGGCTGGTCTTTGTAGCGGCCACTGAGTGCCTATTTACCTTAGCCTTTGTGGTACGGAGCTGTGATGGCCGCTACTTTGTCACTCTCCTCCCTACTCCCCCTTTTCGGGAGCTGGTACAGCTGGTTATAAAACTTGGAATGCACCTTCTGTCATACCATGTAGTATTTAGTGTCTGCCTGTTTGCAGGCAGCAATTCACTCAGGCAATGCTCAAATAGCATGTAGTCTTTGTCTGCAGACGCACGAGGCCCAGTCCACATTGATATAGCATGAGGTATCTGTCTCTTTTCCTATCTGCCCATTTAAAAATAAACCCAGTTTCAATGTCGATTCTGTTTGTTGTTTATGACCACAAAAGTATCACAAATAGTACTAAGGGGCTAGAACGCGGATTGGCGGATCCGAGATAAAAGCTTCTTGTCGGAAGTTGTTGTATTGGCGAGAGGTTAAGTTCAAGATGTTGGGTTTGCCGGACTGGTGGGGCGGGGGTCATGGGTACTTGGTTCACCGCCTGCCATGAGATGCGTAATCCAAACCATTAGGTTAACTAACAATAGGCGGCAGGATGATGAGGTGGTGAAAGGGCAGTGGACGTCCGGGCCCGGGTCGTGTTGTCTCCCGCCCGTGTGCCGTCCACACGTGCCCCGCGGTCATTTAGCGTTAACGTACGCGCAGAATGACGTTAGTGACAACGCGCTGCCGTGATTAGCACGGCTCCTGTCACTCACTGCTCACTCAGATCAGTCAACTGGTCATCGCCCCATCACCAAGTTATAAAGCCTTCATAATTGTCCCCGCCGTGTCTCTTCTAGCATTCCTCTCTCAGCTCATTGATTTTTTTTGTTTAAAGGTTGTATTCTATTTTGTTGGTGTACCCTTTATTCATATCTAGAAAATGGCCATTCAAAATGATACTTGATGCAGTAGCTGTTCATCTAGTTTTGTCGTCATGGTCTTGAAACAAGTTCTCATCTTTTTATGTATAGATAAATGCAGACTATGGAGCGGAGTTGGTTAAAGGCTGTTAATTTATATGTACATTGTACATCAGTAGACTTACTTCATCTTTCGCCGTTTATCCCATAGCCTCAGTATTCCCTTTTAGGCCCATCATTTTAAATATAATACATGTACATGTATATTTACTCTACATTCATACTCGTTGCTGAGATCAGCGTTAAATGCCCTCCGCTCATATCTATTTCTAATATTTTCTTGCTCTGATGTCCCTCAGAAAGGATTTGTCTATAGATACAGTGTTGATCACAATGGGGTACCAGCATACATCTCTACCTAACAGGAGACCAGGGTACCTGGGGGAGGGGGTGGTAGGGATAATCTGATGGTAGGGAGAGGAGGGGGGTGGTGGAAACTTTATGGTAAGTTTTGGTTGTTAGGGGCGGGAGGGGGAGGGGAAAATAAAAGTGACAAAGGCGGGAGTGGTTGATGGCATCGGTCGTCATATTATTTGTCTTGTGCGGTGGACTCTCCCCGCCCGCTAATGAGTGTCGATGTCGGCGCCGGAAGTGGCCTATTGTCGCGGCCTAATGGCGGCGGTCGGCGCGCGGGGAGATCGGCCATCGCCGCTTGGTGCGCTGATCGTCAATGCACGCTGATTTATCGCGGTTACGCAGATTGTCTAATGGCCGGCAGGGGCGCGTATGAAACTTGTATGAGCAGCCGAAATGCTTGTCGCTCTGCCCCCACCCCATCACCACCCAACTCCCATTACCCGACGCCCGCTGCTGCTATGCGCCACAGATAGGGGCATATGCCTTCCCCAAAATCACCCCGCCAACTCCTACCTCACGCCCGTATCAACTCACTATTCGCCAACCCCGCGGTGACGGCAGTTGGTATCCGCACCCTGCTATGCATACAGGCAGGTCGTCAGTCGGCTATCGTGACGTCGCCGTCGCCGTTGACGACGATAACAACAATGGGATGAGAGTGACCAAATAACCATGAAGAATGCCCTATGGTAATGCGATGGCCAATGGAGACCGTCTAGGGACCATCGTCTCGCAGGGGACGCACGCCCATTTGTAAGCCCCAAAGAACATCAACAGGCTGTATTGGTATGCCCAAGCCGTGTCCTCATCGGCAGGTCCTCGCCGGCCTCAGCTGCTGTATTGAATAGCGTATCAGTGTGTGTTTCTACTGTGTAGTGTGTATCAGAATGAACTATTCACTGGCTAGTGTGTATCACTGTACTCAGTGAGTGGTATGTAGTCACTGACCAGTGTCTTACCAAGATGTACACTTTCTGGTCATTGTCTATCAGTGTACATACATGTATTCACTGACCAGTGTGTATTAGTATGTGTATCCGCTTACTAGTATGTAACAGTATCTGTAAACGCACTGAACGGGGTATATCAGTTTGCCCTATCTGCCTAGATAGAGTCAATATTTGCCGTTACTGATCAGAGCATATCATGGGGTTCCTTCAACAACAGACCCATCACATAGATGTTTGCCTACAACATATCAATGTGTTTACACCCCATTTCACTGTATTAGTATGTACCCTAACCGACCAATGATGACGGTGTGCGACATCATTAGTGGGTTGTATCAGGCTGTATTTTGCTATTGATCAAAGAACAGTGTGCCTTTTTTCCCATCCTGGCCGATGAGTACTGTATCCCACACATTCAAAAAGTCCATTATAATCATATAGTATATTCTGAAAGAATATCATTTAATGGTATTCAATAGATCAATATATGAGATCTCTTTTAAGGTACATGTATCTCAGATTTCTGTCGACGAAACCAAAAAGCCGCAACGTACTTAGATTTCGATCAGGGTGAGAACAGCATGAATTCTGTACAACAACGGTGTGGGTGTGCATGTTGGTGGTGCGTGTGATGGTCATTGACCACGATGTATCAGTATTCAGTGGTCATCTCTCTCCCGGTACCGGGTGACAGCCGCTTGTTGTCATTGCCAACCCCGTCCTGACAGCTCCAATTGATAGATTTTACCCAATAGGACGATAGCCGACGGCTGGCGCATTATTAATGTGACACTCACAAGGAACATGTACTTTATGTATACGGGCGGGATAGGGGGAATAAGAGAGGGCAGTATTTAACAGAGTCCAGTATAGAACAAAGAGCATCTTACTGATTATTATAGATCAACTTGACAAGATATTCGCTCTAGACCGAAATAGACTGGTCTTCTTTAGTGAAATGATAACGAGGCATGACATTTGGTGTGAATTACGATATTTTCGGTATAACATGTGCGTTCATTAGGGATCACTTTATTAACGGAGTTAAATTAGCTCACTGAAATACACTTGATTATTATAGAGAACATGGATTCAGATAATAAAGAAAATAATTTAGTGTGACACTTGGTGTGAGCTTTCTAGTGTCAGAAGTCACAACAGCATACATGATCTTACCAAGGATAACGTTTAATCTATGCGGCCAGTATGCGAACAAGCAATGCGGTTGAGACTTAAACCCATGACCCAGCAATGCAGAGGCGAGCATACTAGCGTAACGCTGTCTTAACGTAGCATGTAGGATCAGAGGAGCACTGTGTCTATAAAAGACCGCGTTTACTGCCGTCTCCACCCGGCCATCAATGTCTCTGTTAAATCGACCTGCTCGCGGGAGAATGCATTCTGCTTGTTAGCGCCCATTGAATCTATATGCATTTGTTTTCATTTACACGGGAACAAAGTAATTTGACAGCAGCAGTCGATGTCTGAGCTAGCCGATGACCAGCTCTGATGCGCTCATGTAGAAATGTTCGTAGCTGTGGTGGCATCTATTACAGCTCACCCGTAGAGTCTACACTGGATGCACATATTTGCGCACATTGTTGAGTGGAAACCACGGTAACTGCAGCATATAGTGACTTGCCCTGCTGCCGGCTTGAATGTCTAATGGAAGCCCAAATGTGCTTGCCTCTTTCCCCATTCATTTTTTTTGGTCATATACGGCCTCAGGTAGGAAAAGGGAGACGTGGGTACTAAGCAGGGTTCAAAAAGACCGACCGAGGCACAGGGGAGAGGATTAGGTGGACTTTTTTGGTTTGCTCTGTCAGGCAGGGAAGGCTAGCAGGGATCAGGTGTGGTTAGAGGGAATGTAACATTTATAGTGTGAGCTGCTCAGACAGTGATATGTCGTATGTAGAGTGTCACAATAATGATATTGCTCGAAAGATGGAATGCACAAGCTGTTGTGGGAAACATTCAGGGAAATAATTCCAAGTGAGGAAAGTCAAAAATCATATTTGTATTCTTACATTGTGTTCCGAGATTGAATCAATAGATCGCGCCTTAAGGGCAACATTACTTGCGCCAACATTTGGAGTTTGTCGAAAATGGAGTTCAAATAGGCGCGTTATGTGTTTCGAGTCCACTTCAGTGAGGATTACAAAACCCTATAGGCTCGGTCAATTACATCAGGATTAAAAATGAAATTGCTGGAGGACCACCCGATCGGTAGCTCCAAGTGAGCTTCTCGTTAAAGGGTCTGTTATAGAATACTTACGAGCAGCTCAGCTAAAGTGGAGGGCCCTCCGAGTCTCACACATTTCTCACAATCGCCTCAAGCTTCATTACAGATTCTCTGTACTTGTGTGACAGAGACAGAGACTTCCAATGTGGGAGCCATCAACGCTTGAAGGGAAAATAAATGCTTTTTTTTTTTACCCCCCTACCTAAACACACCAAACCCTCCCATCCACTCCATCCACTTCCTCACAGTCAGCCATGCCAATAGTTATTGTTGGTCTCTTATTTTTGACGGATGAAATAAATGTTATCCCGCCCCTCCTCTTGATACCAATAGGTATCATTATGGTTAGCGTGGCGGCACACTTGGTGTGTTTGATGTCTTTTTTTGAGGCGCTGCTCATCCTGGTTTTGACTTAGTTGTCCGGGAGGGGTTTCAATCAATGGGTCGTCATGTCCGGACAGCATTTATCTCGGTATCCAGCCGCCGCCCATTGGAAGGCCCAAATGAAATATTAATGGTCATTATAATGATGAAAGGCATAAAAGTACATGTTTTTGAATTAATGCGCTCGTTAATGACCCCTCCGGGATTAGAAGAACATATTTGTTGTCTAACAACCCAAGATTTATACGGGACTACAATTATTGTTGAATAATGTGATTTGGCGTCATACTGCCACCAGTGGGCGCTGCCGTGTTGCCCGCCCCAATGACAAGTCGACTTGGCCATATGCACAAATCACACTCACCGCCTTTTGCAAATATGAAGAAAAAAAGTCTACATCATGAGAACCATTACCATTTATCAGGGTGGGGGCGAACCATGTAATGAATCGGATCTTCTCTCTTCTGCACTCCGACCCCCTCCCCTCTCCCCGCTCATCGCCATGTTAAGTCGGCGCGATCGTGATTACCCGACCGGAAAGTGAACGTTATCTGCAAATTAAGATGTCTGATCGTCGCCCGAAGAAAATGTCGCCCGCAGCCAGAGCCATATCAATATTCTTTGATTTGCAAACAAGCCAGTGGTGATTTTTTTTCACCAAAAACCAACGGAAGCGGAACACACATTGCGCTGTGGACTTCTTATTGACGATGGAAATGGCAATGTATCACAGATATTTAATTTTCCTCGTGGGCTTGAAGAGACCTGCAGAGGCGCGGAAGGCCATCTCAAAGACAATTCCAGCTCAGAGTTTCCAGCATGACTAAATGGCGTAACGCCGCTCATATTTGCAATTAAAGTGGGAGTAGAACTTTTGTGATGGTGTTTGTGGAGGGTGGGGGTTGTGGATCAACGAGAGTTGTGTAAACCATGTAGAAATCCCACAAGTCTTTTGCATTATTTTAGACACTATCTTCAAAGCTTAAGGTTCAGTGTATATTGATATTGAACAAAATTCAAGTGCATATTCAGATGTGTCTGTTGAAAGAAAGAATAATAGGCTTCTGCTTAACAACCAGTGCCTTCAGCAACCAGACTGCTAACGTAGCTATTTAATCTAAGAAGAAATGGCCGTTATCCAAGGTTAAACCACACATACTGATGCATCAAGTCCGCTTGTGCGACCACTTACTTGCGGAATCATAAACAATTTTTTGACGTGGAAACTTATTTTGACCCTTCAGTCATGCACTGCAGTGCTTGGAGTGCTGAATAATACTTGGCTAGGAATAGGTTAAGAACATAAGATACATAACAGGAACCAAAGATACATTGTCCATACAATCAATACCAACACCGTAACTGTGAGCATCATAATGAAACCGTCATTATCACATGCCTGCTATCCTAGCACTTGCCCCATGATGAGTCACAGAGCTTAAATAAGTTCGACAGTGCTTGCTATCCCAGCAGTTAAGGCACGAATGACCATAGAGACAATCCTTGTCTTTGCAACTGTCCTTTATTTTAGATTCCAGCTTTAACAGGGTCCTCTACACCTGTCCCTACCTGCTCCCCTGTCCCTACCAGTGAGCGATGCTAACTTTCCTTGCTGCACACAGCATCTGCCATTTTTTATAGCTGAAAAACTTCAAGCTCACCTAGGCATTGGCATCCTGGGCAGAGGCTATCTCGTGTGTCTCTTTGTTATATGAGGCAAAGGCTTTGAGAACGTATAGCTTTCAGGGCTAAGTACCCCATATGCTCCATTTCTGTGACTCCTGTTGCCTTAAAGCGTCAAGCAACTCCTGCTAATAGGAGTCCAGATCCTTCGTTGTTGAACCTGTGGCACACAGACTGCCAGCCAGCAGATTCCTTCTGTTCTAGGCCTCCCTTAAAACAATATCGGCTAGTCATAAACGGCAACTTCAGCAACCAGAGTGGTCCCACCTGGTGGGTCCTAAATGAAGCAGTCCTGTGATTTATTCTGGTATAAACGCAGTCAATACTGTGCATAAATAGCTCAGCGGTCAAATCTAAGGTAAAGGTGAGGAGGAGATCTGAGACGGCAGGAGGCTGGGAGTCCGACCCCCAACCTGCCCCCTTGCACCTGTTGCTCTAGCGGTGTATCATTCCAGAGCGCACCTGTAACTCTGCAACTCACGGGAGCAGGTCTGGAGATGCTCTTAAAGTAGCGAGCTACTCTCAAATCCGCCTAACGGTATAACCAACTCCTTTAAGTCTCACACCTGTCTTGAGAAGCTCCATACCCCAACCCCCTAACACACACACACACTTTTATCCTGTCGGTCAGACTGCCCAACAGGTTGTCATCGGCCAGGTCGCTCGATGACCCAGAATAACTAGATCTATTTCTATTTTCGCCTACTGGAGACATTGCACTGAGGTGGAGGCTGGGCTTCTGTAGATGTCTGTTTCAGAATAACAAGATGACAGAATGTTTTGGGTAGGGATTCAGCTTCATGTTCTTCGGTGTTTCTCTGGGTTAGTATTAAAGAATGCTAAGACAATGGACTTGAAAATGAACTGATTCCGAGGCTTTTGCTGGCTTGTCTGGGTCTAGTATGAATAGCATACTGTAGAGCTTGGATGCCAAATACTTTTATGATGAGATGCGAGAGTCTCCATGATGTTATAGGACATTAGATTATGTTGTTAAAGGATTGGTTATATCTACATAAGGTAGGATTACGTAGGATCAAGTAGGTATAGAGATCCGGATACCCAGAACCATCCATTCCAATTTTGCCTGGACGTGTTTGCAAAGCATCATAACTGTATCAAAGTCTGATTGAACATATTAACGTTAAACTACCTAAACAAACAAACAATCACTAACCGTCGATAACCATTCGCCCACATGTAGCTACATATTCCTACCTGTAGCTAAATATACACTATCATTCTATGAGCGGACCACCAGAGTGACTGGTCTGGTTGTGTTCACGGCACAAAATCCCCCATTTTCATATTTATTTGACATTGTTAGGCAGTCCATTCCATAAAGCAGACAACCTAAGTCCATAATGAAGTGATATGCTTTGCAGGGTTCTACCATACGTACGTGTATCTTTCTACTATACCTACGTGTGGCTACATAATCATATTAATCACTACATATAACTACGTTGACCAATATGGCTACACCCCAGGGTTGACACTGTATACTAGTTAGCCCGCCCTGTAGACTGGCTGGCTAGACATTTCTCCATGACATATATTCATGGTGTTACATCTCACGAAGCCTCACTGGGGGGAGGGGGGCAGAAGGAAGTCATACCTGCTAGGTACTGCTCAGACTGACCCATGGGCACTGAGTGGTTTGACACAGGGACATGTTGAGCAGCTCCGACACTGATTGCCACCCGTGAACCACCCTACCGCCCAGCCTGCCGGGTCCTTTCATCAGAAGCCATATGGCTTCTCTCCCTGCCAGCATTGAGCGTGGGGACCACCTGGGCTTGATTTTTGGTGCGCTTGATCGGGACTAAGCTTGATCTAGGGGTACTTATGGGGCTCATATGTGTGGATGTGGTATCGCTTGGTGAGATATGTTGCCAGTCTGTGACAGTGTTGCCTGATATAGCACTATTCTCCATGCCCGTTTCTCGTGTCGCCCCACACTCCTCTGCGTTTTCGATATAGACCTATGTGTATGCAACTCACAAAAACGCCATGGTGACTGGGTCTACCCCTTCCCCGTCCCCACAGACTGCGCCCCCACCCCGCCAGGCCCGAGAGCTCCCTGGGGGGCCGTGGTGCGTAATGGTGGGGCGTATAATGGACCGTTTCCCGTTTGGGTTGGGGGCGGCGAGTGTGAGAGGACGGACGGCGGATGGTCGGCCACACTGGGGAGCGGCGGTCAGTGTGCGGCGGGGCGGTCGGGCGGCTGGCGGGAGGGGGAGGCCCGGAGGCCGACCTTGTGTGATCAATGTGCGTGGACGGCCAGCCGGACACCTGAATGGTCATTGTTCGCTTCTGGATGGCCGCCCACCGGAGGTAAACTGGACGGCGGGACGGTGGGGAGGGGCAGGCGGCATCCCGCGCCCAGTCGTTGGGCCCTGGACGCCTCGCGCTGCGTTTTGCCGCGCCGCGCCCTGCCGCACGGCGTTTTGTCGCACCATGCATAGTCCCGTGGATGTGCCCGTGAGGTACCGCGTGAGGCGTATTGCACAGGGCGCGTTGCGTTAGCCGGACTGCATTAGGAACGTTGTGTTAGGCGCGCCCTTATTATAACGCACTGCGTTAGATGTGTTGCGCATCGTGCGTTGACCAAATATTTAGGGGCATGGACATGGGATCTCCAAATTACATCGCGACAGTTGAGATGATATGTTTGATGCGCACGTGACTTGCGGGGCGAAACTTTAGGATGTCCGTGAGTTAACGCCTCAGGTGGCAATGTATCAGGTTATAAGGCGAAACATTGTAAACTAATGTCTCCGAAACCTTGCCTGGATGCTCAAGACGGCTACAAGGGTGAAGGCGGGTGGTTTCGGACGTAGTGGGAAGGAGATGGGGACAAAGCCAATGCAGCTGGCTTCAGTGGCTGGCTATTCGCATGAAGACAGTCATTGTCACTTTACAGCTGCTCTAAATGGATAACTATGCGTCACCTTCCCCCATCCTCCACATACTCACCACCGTACCTCCTCAAGTATGCGAGGAAGCAATGCTCCAACGCCTCACCCCTCCTAACAATACCCTCCCCCAGTGAGACTGCCGCCAACCCTCTCCACCATACTCCATGCTCCCACAACGCCTCATTAGATGATCGTCATACATGGTCGCTGCCGACCAGTAAGGTCCCATCCTGGACCCTCCCCACCCGCCATCACATACACCAGCCCAACTCCTCTGCCGTTACCCTAAATCATTCCGCTCTTTTAAGGGTGGACGTTGCGAAATGGCGGCTCTGACGGAGAATGGACAAAACGAGGACAGTGGGGGTGGGCGGTGGGCGGGCAGGGGATGCTGTGCAAATTGCTCAATCGGAGCAGGAAGAAAAGATTAATGTGCCAGGTCGGTGTCTTGCCCAATTCTGTCCGATCCAATTAACGACGGACCCGTGTCGGACAGTGTTTGGGAAGGCGGATAGGTGAATGGGCGGGCAGTGTGTGTGTATTGACTGGTAGATGGGCGGGCAGTAGGTGGACGGGAAGATGGGTGCGCTTTTGGTGGGTGGACAGGCAGGGGCGCAGTCAGGGGATAGGTTGAGGGGTAGGTGGGCAGGCAGTGGGTATGGATGGATGGGTAGATATGTAAATCAGCTGTGACTGAGTGTGTGATTAAGTATATGGGCGGACAGTAGGTGGCTAGTCATGTAAATAAGCAGTCATTTTGTGGGTGGGTGGCTATATGACCGGGTAGTAGGTGGGTAGTCATGTGAAGGGACAGTCTTTGGGTGGGTGAATAGATGGGCGGGCATTGGGTGGATAGGCATGTGAATGGGCAGGCATTGCCATTGGGTTGGTGGACGGGTGGGAAGGGTGAATAGATGGACGGCCAGTGGGTTGAAGGACGGGTATGTTTGTGGATGGAGAGAAGGACAAGCGGACGGGGGAGTAGTGCGAGCATTACATTAAAGAAATGCGACATTTATCTGTTACAGGTAACGCACCGTGCAAAGATCGGTTCTGTTTCTATAAGGAATATGTTAAGATATGTAGAAATAAAACAGTCATATCCAGTAATTTCACCAATAGCCAGTTTCATCACAAGGTGGATTCGGCTTATATTAGAGACTGTGTTGTTAAATTACCTTGATTAAAATGATTGATTTGGGAAGTGAGTGCAAATAATAGATGAGCTCAATCGCATGCACACATTGAGCGATCAGCCTGGCGGATTCAGTGCATTACAAATCCACATCCTGCCTCTGTTCTCTTATAGTCCACAGGTCCAGTTGTAGGACCGAACTTTAAGCATAGCAAAGTCAGTCTCACAAACGAAGCTTTACTCAAACAATTCTCAGTTAGTAAGCTTTGCTGTTCTAGGGCCTGCTTTTGATAGGCCCATACAAGTGGATGCCAATCTGCTCAATGAGCTGCTCAAGTGAAGTAGTAACTCACGGTAAAAAACGGAGAGAGACCTACAGTGATTCTCTCTGTGCGCCCGGGCTCGGGACAGACGGGCTGTGTTCACTCAGGGGCCATCCTTTTGTCACTGCCGTCAATTGTAGATCTTCGATCATCACTCTGCGAGCCGAAACGAGCAGGAGATTCCCGGATGACACGACTGACGTCACACAGGATTAGCGTCCTGGTCGGCAACAGGTGGCACGTCGTCAGCGCTCTTTGTTTAACATGCGATCAGCACTAATCCATAACGATTCATAAAGCTTCCCATGAAACGGATGAGCGGAAAGAAATGTGACTCCGATCACGAGTCATTATTGTCACTGTTGTCGCGCGTTTAGATATCGAGGGTGGTCTATTATGAGTAGAAAACCCCAAAAACAAAACCCTTTGTACAGAACAAGAGGTGTTACACTAAAAAAAAAACCTGGGAAGAGATGATGATCGAAAGTTGTTTGAGTATAATCATCATTATCATGTGAGGGAGTGGTTGTATACTGGTTTGGAAAGCGATTGAAAAAAAAACCGAGTTAAAATGGTAGAGGGTGATGAAGAGAGACATGGGATGGGTGTTGATTATGTGCCGCTATCAATGGGGATCAGGTATTGCAGTGTGGAGACGCCGACCGGAAGTGAATGGGACGCGGTCCGGGACGCGCAACAGAGACTGATGGGAGATGGCGCAGATGTCTAGCACTGGTCGCAGTGCTCGCTATTTTTAGGGGACGGCACCTGATATTAGGACAAGGGATCTGCAGGCGCGAGAGATTCCCGTGTGGGTGGGTGCCTAGGAGACGGGTTTAGTAATGTGGCTTAGGTTTTAGGTATGTTTAGGGGATGTGCACGCGCTCATGACGATACAGATCTAAATGTAATACGAGCAGGTGGAGTTTAGAAAAAAATAGATTAGGGAGTTGGATGGGTGAGGTGGAGGGGGGGGGGAGTGGCTTCTACAGTGACGTCAACGTCTTCTATAGCGTCATCGATGTCGTCATCGTCGTCAGGGTGTCGCTACAACAGTGCAGGTGGGTGGGGGTGAGGGGGTGGGGGCGTTACCGTCTTATCGCCCGTAGAGACAATGGACGTCCCGCAGAATCAATCACGGGAAGCGACGAGATCAATGGTGGCCATTGTGGGAACCGCGACGTGATTGATTTTCCGGATCCGGTGCGCGATGGGCGACAGGGAGGAAGCGTCGGGGTAGGGGGGTGGGGGTGGTGGAGGGGGAGTGAGGTGGCGGTCGCGGCCCGATAGCGATGGGGACAAGGGGCGCCGGCGTCGCATACAAATACGCCGACCGTGATTTATGAAAATTCGACGATGGGCGCCCGGTATTCGTCAGGTTGAGTAATGCGCGTGCGCGACGGGAGGAAGCCATGCACATTTCCAGTGTTAATGAACGGGGATCCGCCGCACCGCCACCGGATGGGGCACATTACTTAAACCGGATATGGGGGCCGGACGGCGCCCCGCACGCCATAATGGGGGCTCCGCGAAGCCCTTGGGGAAAGAGGTGGTGGCGGGAAAGAGGGGGGCAGGAAAAAGGAGGGAGGGGGTTGTAGAGAAAAGAAAAATGTCGATAGTGCCGGGACATGTCAATCGGCGGGCGGAAATGGCCGCTGGTGCGCCGGCGTCTCGGCAGATGGCGCGCACCTGATTACATTGATGGCTGGCCAATCAATGACCAGTATCGACGTCGGTGCAGGCCTGCTGCCATTCACCGATCGATGTGATGTAATGTCATGGCGTGGGTGGACGGGGGGGGGGGGGGGAGGGGACTGACCGCCTATGGGCTAGGCGACGGGTGTCGGGGCAGGCTCCCGAGTCAGCCCGCGGGACGGGACGGTATGGGCGGGACGGGCCGCCGGTGACAACAGGGAACGACGACCGGCACGCGGGTATATTGAAAAGGGCTCTGTTGAGTTGGAGGCGCGAAGCTGGATTCAGAGGTGACAGGGGTAGTTAATGATGGGGTGAGGGATTCGGTGAGCGCGTGTAGGTGTGGAAATCTGGTATAATATCAAGGGATAAGGCTGCACACCTGGTATGTTGAATAGTAATCATTGTTAGACGGCTAGCTGTGTCACCCATATACCACCATCACACACACACCATCACACCGACCTCACCAGTCTTTCCAAACAATTCTCGCTTCCCCGATCACAGATCAATATGATAGAGGCTCGAGGCACAGCCACGACCTCCGAAGCCGCCATCTAAACCAATGCTCCAAAATCAAACGCCGTATATCTGCAGAGCACATGGCTGTACACCGAGCAGCTCGAAGCAGCACCTCAGAGCTGCTCCACGCGTCACTGAGAAGATACCCTGAGGAACTGCTCACACCTCTCCTTCATACCCAACACACACCTCCCGCTGAACAATTACCCCCGTTAGTGTCAAAATATTAACCCGTGAATTATATATCGCGTATTGATTTGGTCGCGCGGTGGTCGCGTATCGATCCCTCCCTCCCTGTGTTACACCCCCCCCCCCCCCTACACACACACACTTTGGTGCGACAGGCCGCGTGGCGTTGGTATTTAGTGCCCGGGTGTCCGCGTATACCATTGCCCGCGGATGTCAGCAGTACAAACACTAAACAGAATGTGCCACCAGTCTGGAATGCCAAAGCCCGTTGTTACCTGTGCCACTTCTGGTGCCTATGTAGCTGCCCGTGCTCCGCGTTATAAGTATATAGATTCCCGCCTAAATACGTGTTCTGGTCGTCTGCACGTATGATGGCATGTATCTGGTGAAGGACATCGGCCGTGGTTTCATTATTGTGTGTTTAGCTAGGCCAGAATGGACATTATGTCCCACTTCGCCATTTGAGCTGGAATACGAAAGCATATCTTGATATAGAAAAAACAGGTCTTTTTTTTAATGGATGGATATAAATAAACTAACGAAAGAAGTGTCTGTAATGTGAGTCTCCGCTTTTTTGCCCATTGATTTGAAATAAAGGTGAACATCACATACGTCTTACTCAATTTATTGTGATAAGCAAGTGTGATCTGATTAAATTGAAAAATTGTGCAGGTTTTGGAAGATCTGTTAACCCTAAAATCTCATAAGGTCATAGACATACATGTATATCTCACCACTTTTAAAAATATTTATTATAGTCTGACTTCAAAATAGGCTAAACAATATGATTTGTTTTCCTTTCCTTTCCAGAGAGCCTAGCTATATACATGTATCTAGATAATGTAATTTGTATTCTCTTTTACCATTTGACGTTTTGTGATCAGCAATAAACAAAGTATTGCGGGATAACTGCCCATTTCTCAATTTCCACCCGACTCTTCTTTAATAAGAATTATTAGTACTTTGATACGATTGGGATGAGATAAGGTTAGTAGCGGCAAGTAGCTTTTGTTTTGTATTTGCCTTTATTTAAATACCTAGGACAAAAGATCAGTGAAGGACCTTTTACTTTGTATGTTAGGTTCGTCATATTGACCTACATTTTCAATAGAATTATATCATAAATCAGCAAATGTGCCAATTTGAATAAGTTTGACAGTCAATTCATTAGTTCAAGACATATAGAGCGGACCTGTTAGTTCAAGGATGTTGTGTAGCGGTGAAGGCCCTGGCGGCACTTGTTGAGTGCGCAGACCAGAACACGGCGAGGCAGCGCGTTGCTGGCACCCTCTGCCTCCCGTCAATCCATATTCATTTTGGCGAAGTCCGTTCAGTGTCAATCGCCACAGCGCCCATATCGACTGGCCCATTGATTCTCTCTGCCTCCTGCATCTGACACCTGTTGAAATACACAAGTTATTGTGTGTTTTATTTTCATATTTTCTGATGCCGTGGCAATGGAGGGAGACTCTAGATTCAGTGAACGCTCATTGATCGATGGGGAATTTTCCTCGAGATTTACTGAAGCCGTGCTGAGGCATTGAGTTTTAGATGTTGAATGAATCCCTTATGCTATTCCATAACTGAATTGCGTTAGCTTACTGGTGGTTGCTGTAGCTAGTTTTACTAAGATGGTTTCGTATCCATGAACCAGAGCAACAGTATATTATTATACATAAACGTTTTTTCAGTGTTTCTACGTATAATATGGAAAAGGGATCGTTTGTTGAGGCAGTACTCGTATGGTTTTCCGAGTTAAGTCATTTAGTACGTGACTTAAGGACTCTGCTGAAGGTAATTACATGATAAGTATTGTTTTACTGACTTTACCATCGGGAATTGGAAGCATTCAAAATACCCACTTGGTCATAATAATCTATCTAACGAGTATTGAAAGCACACTTGCAATGCTAGGAGTACAAACAACATAGTTCCTTTTTCTTTATGACTGAGTTATAATTTATAGCGGTAACCATTGGTAACATCCCCAACATTATTACCATGAGTCGGAGGAGTGGTAACCTTAACTAGTTTCATAACCCAGCCTGTGTGCGCGGCGACCAATGGACCGCAGAGGTCGATGCAGAACGTATTGTTGCCCAGGTGAACTCCTAATACTATCAATACTGCTGTGTTTGCGATCAAACCTATCGATCTCATTGGCGCAGGTGTTTTGTTTCAATTTCCATCCAGGGTCAGGAGTGCCTGCATTACATTTGCACGCGGAATGGAGTCATACACATAGAGCTGTAATCATATGTACAGCCTGTAGCACCTGATGATATAGAACACTCTGCGTATGTAAAATATTGCGTGTTTACGTGGAGTGTTATTGACTTATTGAAATGGTATTCACTCTATACTATCGCAATGAAGGTCATGAATTGGCGTTCCACATACATTCAGAATGGTTAAAGACATTGAGAGAACATCGGGAAAATAGTTCATTTTGTTGAATTCATCTGGTTTCTGGTTATTGAATGAAAATCTTAGATGGCCTGTTTTTGATTTAATGATATAATGAAAATAATTGCTACTGTACTGAAATTGTCTATAATGTTGAAAGGGGCATCTTGGCTGCCAATCCACAATACTATCCATCTTTTATGGTGTTGTAGGCTTGGATCATGTTAGCTACAGCGTCATTTCAGGAAGTCCACTGACCCTAGCGTCCATAAGTAAAAACAGACATCACTGCAGCTTGCCTACCTATTGGCCAGTCGACCTGTGGGTAGTTCGTGCCCATAGCTCGAGGGGATTGTTGGCTCCGTTTACCTGGCCAGGTATGCAGTCAGCATCCTGGTCGTCCTCTCACATACCTGGCCGACAGGTAAAAAAAGCACACCTCATTTACAGTTAAATAATAATTGATTTACCAAGCCAATGTAAATCAGCCAAGGAAATATCAATTAATTACAATATCAACTTTATACTTATAAGAGCTCAAATACATTTAAAGACTTGAACTTGAAAGATTTCTTTCGTGATTACTTCGTAGTCTCTTCACATGCCTTTAATGGTAGCATTTGATTTAATGATCCCATGAGGAAATGGTTTCTGCCGAGCATTTCTTGTCTCTTCCATACACTAGGACCCGATTTCCTAGATATATCACAGTTGAACCTAATTTGGCACAGGCCCTAGTTCAGGTAACGGGCCATGGTAAAGTCACTGGGGAGGCATCTCACCTGTAAAGGTGATTTTTAAATCCTACAGGTTGGTCTATCCATCGCCACAATTAATGATGTGGTGACAGCGCGTACTGACTGTGTGTAACTGATCTGCCAGGAACAGCCGCCAATTTAGACGGATCCACTGTCATGGGGGCAGAGGGCCACTGGTAGAGGTTTTTTGAGTTGAATAAAGAACAACCGTCATGCCAAAGTGTTCATACAATTGCACATTGCATGTATCTGAATCATTCGGTGATTTTAGTTGATGCTTCTGCAATCTTTAATACTGGCTGTTTCGTCTCCCCAATATCATTTCCATATATTTACCGACAAATATGATTTCAGTCGGTATATGATAAAATATATGGTTAAATATGTAGTCTTAAGGAGGAAAGCAAATTACAGAAATACAGGATGGATTTATGTTTTTCAAAGGTTTCCTGAAATGAAAGGAACGCCTTTCTAAGAAAGTGGCCCTGCATTGAACGCAGCAGGGTCTTGTAAACACACGTTTCCTATTGGTCAATTCAGCTCTCGTACCTGAACTCCTGTTTTCAGTTCCATCACGCGTCTTTACTTTCTTTCAGTATTTCAAAATCCCCCTTTTTTGTTCAAATATCCCTTGATGTAATAAATACTGCTTTACCCTCATACAGAATGCATCTCATATGGTTGAATGGCGGTCATAGGTAATTTTTTTTCATGTTGAATCATGCTTTGGGTAAACTACAGACCCTTTGGCCTATTCAGCTACCAAAACCTCTGTCCTTGAATTATGACTCAAAGATGTCCCGCGCGCCAAGGCTTATTAATTTGATCTGCTAGTGTAGAGCGGTCATCCAGATACCTGTGTACTCAGTCGACCGCATATTAAATTTCACTGAATGGAAGTATTACCTTCCAGTTTTACTGAGCCATACAAGCCATCGTACACAGGTTCTCCTTACAGCGGCGATTCAATACCAGTGGCTTTAATTCATAGCCCTCGCGCCGGATCGTTTTTTTCGGGAGCCGTTTCATAAAATGACGAGGTTCAAATGGATCTTAGGTCGAATTTCACTAGAAACAAACACTTGTCCACACCTGGATGCTGTGCCTTTATAGCCGGCTTCCTATTGACGAGCAGTGAACACGAAGTCCCTCTGGTTGCTCCCTAAATACCTGCAAAACTATTGAAAATCCGTACACTTCTTCCATTTAGGGACGGGGGCCCGTCTCCGCTAGCGCCGCTTCTGACATGCAGGGGCCATTCAGTGCTTTAATCCATACCTCGCCATCTTTATTTTATTGTCCTGTTTGTTTTTATTACAGCAGTTTTATTTTGAGATACATAAATCTCTGGTGAAATAACGTTCCGTTGTTGGGGTGGGATTTCTGATAGAATTTCAGGAAATGTTAGGATGTGTGGGGGGGAGCGTTACGAACCATTTGTGCGAAGAAAAAAATCTCCCAAATGGCCCTGCTCTTTTTCTCCCTATTCGAGTCATTCAATTCTGCACTTTTTTATGTGTTACGATTTGAGGATCACAACAATTGCACGGGGTTTGAATAAGGATTTGAGCTGATGGATGTGGAAGTGCAAGGAGCTGTAGGGGGAGGGGGCTGCGGTGTCATCCATGTTGACTGCCATGGGATGGTGCGGCAAGTATTGGGTGTATACAAATATCGATTTTTAGCAAACCTGAGCCGCCATTGTCAAAAGCGGGGTAAGAGGGGGGCGGAACATCATGGAACCACTGACTCACAATCACACAATCCCTCATCCCCACCTCGCCCCAGACACCCCTCAACCCACCCCCGACCTTCTGTGCTTACAAGCTGTCGGTCATATAGTCAGCATTACAATGGCCTCAGCGATGACTATAGGTGATTTAAAGTCTGCTGATGTTAAAAGAACAAGCAGAATTGGAAGTGTCGGGGGGTGGGGTGTTATATGTATGAGGGGTGGAGTGTTGTATGTGTGTTGGGGATTGTGGTGTGTTGGGGGATGTGAGCGGATGGGCTGAAGCAAACAAGTCGGGGAGTGACAAAAGGGGCGGAGTATGTAGGAGGATGAGCTGTTGTCGGCGTGTGTATAGACTGATTCAGTGCCGCCTGTCGGTCGTCGTTACGGGATCAAATACTGAGTAGTGGATAGATCATTGACAGCGGCATTCTGTGCCTCTCCCGTGGTATCACTGCCTCTTTAGGCAGACAGCACACGTAACCTGTCACAAGGACCAGTGTAGGTAGGCAATCCTAGACACACTTACCCTTATTGACAACCTGAATCAATTGATCAGCAGAAAATGGCTATATATGACGTAGTTTTGTTAATGGGAGGGATGAGATTATCTATATGTAGATTTGATTGATTGGTGTCCTTGAAACAATATCTGCCGCAGAAATGATCACCGCCCAATTTATCCATATATGTTCACTGGCCCATGATATGATATCTCAAACCTTGAAGACAGACAATATTGATATGCAAGCGATAGGTTTCCTATTCTAGCCGCCATTGAAGTGGCTTCACCTGTGGCTTCCCCTATGGCTCCCCGCGTGGTTTCCCCGAGGGGGTGTCGTGACGCGGGGGTCTGGCGGCAGTGGCGGCCGTGGCGGTGGCTATGGATGGGTCCGTATTTCAGCCTGAGTTATGTCAGACAGGCAGACGCATAAACATGCACATTGAGATGGTGCTGGCATCTTGAAAAAGTCACAACCAGAATTAATGTGCGTTTGCTTTTGCTGCTGCGGCCGCATGTCCCACCACTTCATAGAACTCCTGTGGCGATAAATGGCCCTTTCTCACATTCGTCATCTGGGAATCGTTCCTGGATTAGAGATCTAAGGTGACGGCAGTGTATCATGATTTGCAAGCTACGTATTCCCAATAGAAATGTATGTCGACCGTTCAGAGGAATATTCTTTTGAATTATAGGTCTTCACTTACTTATACATTCCCTTTACAATAATTGGATTGTTACGATATAAATGGGCGACCGAATTCAATGAGTAATATGAAGCTGAATATTATCTTATGTATAGTTTGAAAAATGTATCGAAACGAATATAACAAGGTTTGTTCCATTATTATTTGCGGATATGATATAGAGATATTGGGTAGACTCCAGAAATTCCTTCAAGGCGTCAAAGGTCTAAAATCAAATTTCCTAATGGCTGAGATGACGATCAAATAGGTTTAAATCAGATTTAAAGGGTCGCAATCAGATTGCCACAACTCACTTCATTTGGGTTTTTATGCTGACGTTATTT
The DNA here is from genome assembly GCA_950022655.1 of Alentia gelatinosa. Lineage (NCBI taxonomy): Eukaryota > Metazoa > Annelida > Polychaeta > Phyllodocida > Polynoidae > Alentia > Alentia gelatinosa. Next base: position 45,624,779 of record OX465587.1, on the reverse strand, counting down.
ATCAGGCAAGCCGCTCGGGTCTGTGTTAAACGGTTGGTTAATTTGTTGTCCCTGGCAGTGGAAAATGGCATTTCTAGTTCGGTACAAATTTCAGGACGTTAAAGTGCTGAAATGGCATGACAGAATCACTTCCTTATACCGGATTTATTTGATGGTCTCGCAAGACTTGACGCCTAAGAATATTAGTAATATAGATTTACTTTCGGAATTATTAGAATATTCTATGCAATATATCATTTTGTCACTTTCGTCACCATCCCCTGGAATGTTCCCTTTAGATATTTTTTCTTGCAATTTGAGACCTAGACCTTAACTATAACCTGCAGGAATTCGAAGACGAGTCTCAGGCTTTCCGTACGGTGAGATCGTATTAATTGATCTATGAATAATAGGGCAGGTTTTCTATTGTTTATTTATCAATCAATTTTATTCAGCTCTGTATAGACATTATCTCATTTATTTTGTGTCATGAAATTGCAGGTATACAAATGTGTCACTAGCTGTCATGTGGTTCTCTCCTATATAAAGTGCCGTTATAGAAAATTGAAGATCAAATTATGACAGTTCACTGTTAATGCTGCTATGGTTTAAAGTACATGTATATATAGAATGATTCCGTGTCACCCACTTGTTCACATTGCATCACATTGAAAGGAGCCCGTCTAAGGTGATGTTTGATCACCCACTCCGCACCTTCATAGACATGGCGCACCACGAAGCAGACCCGGCATCTTTGGCGATAATTACTACCCCCTCAAAGATGTAATTAATGGTCGGCGTCAGACACCATGACACGTAGCCGTGATGTGATCGGTGATAACACAATTCGACAAGGAAAAGCAGGGGTAGATAATCGAGCAAACGATGCGTACTGAGAGCGACACGGGCAGTGGACCGGCACGACGCTGTATGGGTGTCAGACTGGGGAAAGCGTACCTAAACCGCCACCCTGTAAAACCGGCGTGCACCACTTTGCATTGTGCTAAACCGGCGTACGCCAGGACCAAAGAGTACTCCTTGTACCTGGTTGTGGTTGGATGAATCTGTAATGAAACCACCTAAAGTATGTGAGGCCCAACGTCAGTGTGATCACTGACGTAATTAATGAGTGGCAATTTAAGAAGCAATTTTTAACTCAACATGAAGAATAGTGCAAACAGATTAAAGACAGAAACCTATTAAATCAGTCACACCTATTTGTTACACAACTACCCAACTACAACTCTAGATACCTAATTGACTTAGTGAAAACTAATGTATATCTTTATATGGTAATAATCGTTGTCCTTGGAACTCGAGAACATCTATCATGAATTACTGCATTGCGTTGCAGAATTGGATTTATTTGATTGCTAAAGGGTTAGGGATCAGTTGGGGGATCCTTGTGAGGTATAATCCTTGCTGGGGAATCAAGATGGAGGTTGGCATGGGAGAGCCACTCATATTTATAACGGCAGTAGTGATAGAAGGGGTACAAAATCCAGGTATCGAACAGGTGAAGGTTTGGCATCTGTCTAGCAGCACACCTGGAGCGAGTACCTGATTTACGGCGGGGCGTGTCTTGTGTGTAGAGTATCCGGATTTAGGAACCGTGATAATGCACTGTGAGCAGCGGGTGAACTCCAGCTATTACCGTGTACCCTTACCTGTGATTACCCAGATTGGATTAGCCTACTTGTACCTCTACTGCAGGACAATAGGTTTACTTGTAGTGTATGCCTCTATGATATGCCTTTTTATAAGTTGTAATATAGTTTATTACGGAATATTCAAATAAGGATGCCACTCACCTGTCGACATTAGTACCCTACCTATCTGGGTAATTCCCTTATTCCAGAAACGAGGATACCTTAAACGTTTCATTAACAATATTAGATTGATTAAAGGTTGTTACAATTTCATCTGGTGTGCGGTCAGTGAGGACGAGGACGAGGACGCCCATGGAGAAACATGCAGCGGCCACCTTGAGACAACTAGAAGAATTGAGCTGTTGCATCTACAGCTCAATGAGAGCACCAACTATCATATACACATCGCAAATAATTTTATTCTATTGGTATATCGTCATGCTTTACACCAGTCTTGATATAACCAAGAATGAGACAATATTGACGTGCTTGAAGGTTTTGATAAGTATATTACTTCCTTATCAAGTAGCAGTTTAATAGGTTTGTCTTTGGATTGGACAGTTTGTTATCCCCTCTAGTCATATTATTAGCTTGCTCTCATAGTAATAAGGGGACACTAAGCTTAACCTTCATGCTAACAGACAAACAACCATGATGTATAGGAATTGCATTGAAATTGGAGCAGGCTGTGAAGCAGCATTGTTTGCATCCTACTTTATACATGCTACCAAGTGTCAGATTTAGTTAGGGGTCACAGAGGGAGGGATGAAATATTTCATGTCAAGTCTCCATGTGTCAGGAGAATTCATGTTAGTGCCCAACATGAAACTAAACAGGGCCGTATATGTTCGATGTAGTAGAAATACTTCAAGGAAATATCCTGAACTCGCGTGCCTGTTCTGTAAAGGTGAGTGGCCCGATCCCTGCTTCTATTATACACCTTTGTGTGGGATATTAACGGAGACATGCACGAAGCATTGATACATTGTTACACATGCTGAGAATGCATGCCTTTAATCTGGTCCAGGTCTGAGGACTGGCGTCGTGAAGTATCTTGATTTAACCGACTATCAGATTTATTGTGTTAAGTTGGATAGCCAAGTTTATGCGATCACGATCAAGCCCTGTCAACTTATCTCATGTATAGCATTTTGCCTTGGTATGTCCCCGAAAGTTGTTACGGTGTATAAGACTGACTGCCGCCTAAGGAATTATCCAACGCCGAGTAGGCATAATAGGTGATCAAGTGTGGGAACATACTTTGTATATAATGATAAAATAAGCCATATATACGATTACCACAGCCCATTATTTATAGGACTATAGAGGATAATGATATAACACAGAGAAACAAGATACTGACTTAGGCAAAAATCAATGAATGATAAGCGAAATATATCGGCATGTATTACGACACAATGACGCATCGCATGCGAGGGAGCTCGAGTTTACACCAGGAGGATTGAACTTGAGACTAGACACGCCCTTCCTATGAACCACCCCTGTACATCAACCCCCTCCCTTTTCGCCGAACCACACCCACCCCTCTCCTGTATTGCTCACCTGTGCTATCCTCCCTTGCCTGGAGCAGGCACAGGTAAAACAAGCGGCGATACGCTTCATGTGAGCTGGTCGTGGCTCAATCTGATCTGCTCATTGGGGGCAAGGAGCGAGTTGCTCGTTGCATAGAGAGGTGTCTCTCTTTCTTACTGCCCTCCTGGCTCTACATCGTAATTGCTCGTCGACGAACACAAGCAAACGAGAGCGGGGTGTGTGCGCGGGGAGGAGTAGTTACTCTTATTAGCATTAACATCTCTTGTGACAGAGGGTGCTGATTGAAGTTGCGGGGAGGGGTGCAGGTGTTGTAGGGCGGGGTCAGGAGTATGGGGCTAGCGGCTCTAGTAACCTTTTGTTGTCATGCTAATTGGAAGGAGATCGATAGGGAGGTAGGAAAGATGCGACTCTTTTGTCGTGGATGAGTCAGGACAGGGCCGGTCTGGTCGCGTCCCCCTTACAAACACACCCTACTTACTCAAAGAGCAGCTCAGCTCTCATGCACGTGTTCTACCTACAACATGCTCGCTAGTTAATCACGTTATCTCCGGCCTGTATCAGTTTTGGGCCACTCAGCCATGCATGCCGTGTCATTGATCAGAGATCTAACCGTGCCGCCTTGGAGGTCGGATCGGCTTCCGCCGCAGGCCGAACGGGAAGTTACAATTCGCCCAATCGTGTCAGGATGGCATGGCCATGCCACCGCGACTGTACATCACTAAGGTCTCCTAATCACCGGCCTGCAGAAAGGGAATCCCTATTAGTTGTAGCACTAATGATTAGGACAGTAAACCTTCTATGATTAAAGGTTACAAAATCCCTTCACGGGTATCTGCCATCCAATAAACACAGGTAGCATTTTCACCTAATTGTTATGAGAATGCTGCTTCACCTCCCCTTAGTCCAGCTCATCTCATAGGAGGTTTTGCTAATTTGTTTTCTACGTATATGTATTGCATTCTTTCATCATTGCTGCCGCCTAAGACCTTGTTCAGCCCCAGACGTTTGGTTCTTATACCCATTCATCAATAAACTTTTATAGATTTTTTAAATATTTAATTTGTGCTTTTGCGTTTCATAATAGTCCTTTGCTTAGGTGAAAATATTGAAAAAATTCACAAAAATTCCCAACGATTTCGAGAAAAGCCAGATTCACAGTGAAAGAGCTCAATCTCTACCTGCGTGTTAGGAAATCGTTTTAGTCGTGTTTGCGGAATGGATGAAGATCATTGAATCCATTGATGTTCGACAGGAGCACACTCAGTAATGAAAACAACCTCGACTTGAGGTCACCACTTTGAACCCTGCGCCCTTGATGATCCACCAGGTGGCACGCGGGTATCGGAACATGATTATTGAAGCATTCCAGATCTCAGGACCACTGTTCAACCCTCCAGCTATCGGATTCTGGGGGATATTTTATTTTGTGATCACGAGGAAAACGAAAGCAGCATCCCTGTTCACCTATTTTGGAGGCAGTCATTGCCAAGAGCAAAGCGGCAAAACCAGTGCGCCCGCACGCAATCCGCGCTCGAAAGCAGACGACTTTTGAGTTTGGCGGGTAAAAAAATCTGCGCGCACGGGAAGCTGAAGAGACATTGGGGGCGACAGACTACAGACCGTGCCCTGGTAACCATGACTCATGGCTGTATCGATAGGGAAGCCGGGGATTATGACCTGCTACTGTCTTGTTCATCTGCAAATGACACAGGAATCAATAAAGTATCTGCTGCGGCTGCGACCCGCGCCACACGGCAGCCGCTTGTGAGCTGCTCACCAACGCCTCCTAGCGGCTGGCAGCGTCTCCCAGGTTTTATGCCGAATTTGTTTTTGAGCCGATACTTAATCCTTTTCATCGTTTAGGGCATTACCAAATATTTACACGTTTGAGCTCCCCCCGCCCGTTCTAAATCCTAGGTTTGTATTTGTGAATCGGTTTGGGATTATTATGTGATCGGTAATTGATTGTTGCCCTGTCACTGGTTGTTTTATGTTTTGCGTGAAGGCTGTGATAATGGATGGTGTTACGGGCATTGTAGGGGAAAAGGAAATGTAAAGCAGCACCTTTGGATGCATACATGTGTTTAGCTGCCCGGTATAAATATAGTGGCGAAATACATGTTTAGACACTGTTGCAAAATTCATGTCTAGACACTGTAGAAATTGTTAATACTTCTATAAATCTATAAACTAAACATGTGTGGTTAGATTGATTCCCATTCTAACCGTTGAAGAATTCAGATCAATATTCGTTAAAGAATATTTGGAGAAAATAATTCATTTAAAACGTTTCTTCCCAATTTATCATACCCATCATAAAGTCATCTCTTTTAGCACAAAATAACGCTTATAAGAACATGACCTATGCCATCCCTTCCGTGCTCTACCGGTCCACTCCATCAATCTCTTCTTATGATTGGAAGATTGGGCATCAGAAATGTTGCCCCAGTCTCGGAAGGTGGACTTTGTCTCGGTCAAATACCGGTTAAAGACCCACATTATACCTCCTCTTGGCTGCCCCGCCATTGTTGGCTTCGCTAGTGCCAGACCCGTCCTTGTTCATTGTTCTGCTCCCGACTGGGGACCAGGTTGGGCGGCTGCGTTGCGCGGCGGAGACACCTCGCGGAGGCGGCAGGTATGAATGATTCGCTGCCTCCAGGTGCTGGCAGGTAATTATCACCTTGTCATAGCTAAAACCAGGTGAGAAAGTGCACTGGTGGGAGGTGCTGTGGGAGGTGGGGGGTGATGGGTATGAGTGGTAGGTTGTTAAGTAGGCTGGGTTAGCTGTAGGGGATGAGACTGCAGTGGAAGATGGGCAGGGAGTTTATATATATTCACACATGGTAGTGTAAAAATGTGCAGCATGCCGTCTCATGCCAGGAACCACCGTCAGGGTACCATCACATCCCCTTCCAAGATGGCGGCCTCCTGTCACCCTCTACCGGAAAGGGCCGTGATGCACCTGGCGGTGGAGGCAATTAGGTGAGATAGATTACAGACGACTGTATACGTCGTATATAGTGGAGGGAGGTTAGGGATGAGCACCCATAATAAGATCTGGCTTCGGCATCTCGATCTGAGCGTGTCTATGTGTTATTACTAATAGAAGGCACACAAAGCGGCTTCACCCCCCAAATGATGCCTGGTAACTTCGCAGATCACATACCCTTATTTTCCTTGTCACTCCTCCACTGCACCCGCCTCACCTGCCTCAAACACCCAGCGATCCAGCAACACAGATGCATCCCGTTTTGTTCTACTCAGTCTTCGATATTTATCGATTGACCTTTGCGTTAGCGATTCTACCTGAAGGCAGGCGCACGAAAGGAACCCCGCCTCCCTCTATGCACACTCTGCACAATGTCTAGAATTTCTATGGAGAAAAATAGTAATACTCCGATATCCAGCATGGCAGCAGTAGGAAGGCTCGGGTATGGTTGACCTTTGGATGGAATACATGTGAGGAAAGGTAACGCTAGAAACGTCAGGGTTGATGAGTTAAGAAGAAAAAGAGAAATCTGGATAAGGATCAGTGGGTCTCAGGCAGAGGCTTCGTTGATGAATCACCAAGCAGACATTTTGTGTGTAGTCAATCCTGACTTCTCATGATATCCTTCAATATCTATGGATATGAAAAAGAAATGTTGAATGGTTGACCATCAGTGTATTTTTTTAAGGGAGTGAAGATGATTAGGCAATGAAAACAGTTATTTGCACTTTTCAAAGATGCTCGGAATTTGGTACTTTTACAGTAGAGCGATTCGGTTTCATTTGTTTGCGTGTTTCTCGTTTTGCAAAATATCATTACCATAATACAAAAACATAAAACCTCACGAGTTCTTATTCAATTCAGAATTCGGATGTGGTATTTTCTCCCTTTACGCTCCTCAAAAATGGGATATCACATATAATTTTCCTCTTCGTACTCTCCAGCATTTTCCTGCAATACATGTGTTCTTCACTGACCACGGATATGAACGAGGCTGAAATTCCAAGACAAAAATTGAATCGGAAAGACAAAACCAGGTTGTCGTCAAGGGCGTTGATTATTATGAACGGATTACTGAATATTCAAAGCCATTGGAGTGACCTGTTTTTCCCGCGGTTATTTCATTTTTGTGGTTGTAAGGAGAAGGCCCAATGAGTAGGAAGCCGGGAGAGGCTTGTATTGTGATTATGATTGCGATGAGAGACGCGAGCAAGGCCAATCACGTTTCACCTGTGAAATAAGATCCCACCTTGATTACCTAGCACTGGAAAGGAATGGGTTCGGACAACTGTAGGAACCCAGTCACCTATGCTCTTTCTCATAGGAGGAGCTCGTGTGGAAACAACCCATCCTCAGCCTTTGCATGCCACCATCAATACCTTCAGCCCACTTAAAGTTCTCTATACATGCTCAAGGCAATTCCTTAGTCCCTCCAAATATATCGCGAATAGGATTTAAGTCCACACAGGAAACTTTAAATCAACTTAGGCTGTTTAAATCAACTTAGGCTGTTCTAATTCAAATAACTAAGACTAAGCATCTTGGAATATAGTTATTTCCGAGATTGTAGTGGGACAAAGATTATTGAGATATCGTTTGATTCATCCAGTAGTTAACTGAATTGGGTATATTATTTATGAATTCACATAGCGTATTTCAATGACAGGAGTCGTAATCATATCCTGCTCAGAGAAGCATTTATACGATTTCAATGAGAGGCAAGAAAACCAATACGATTTTGATTAAATGATTTTGAAATTAACGAGGAAATACTTAGGTACTTAGATGTATTTTGCAGACGTCAAAAAGAGTAATACATTACGATGACCATGTAGTCTAAGTACGGGTAAATTGGATCGCTTTAAATTAAGGCAATGATGATGAAATTTTACGAAATATAACCGATTTGGGAAATGGTTGAATTTTATCTCTGCTCCAGGCAAATCATTTATAACGGCTTTTGAATTTCATTTGATTTTCTTTTCTCAATTAAGTCTTGGGTGGTTTAACTGGTCATAACATTGTGGAGACATGAAAAAAGAGGCGATACGCTTGACTGGACAGGATTTATGGGAGACGGTGGATCTGGAGAGGAAGTTTAAATTAAATGATTTACTTTAGCCTATATCCGGTATCGGTTCTGTGGGGGAAGATTCCTCATGAATAGAACAGAATGAAGGTGATAGAAAATTGCATGAGGAAACACTAAGAAACAACCGGACCTCGTGTATTTGTTGCACGTGTTAGGAATTCCCGTCGGCTATCAAACTGTGTAGCTTCTATGTAGTAAACATCATGATTTGAGTTATGACAAGAACAAGGTGAAATTTTATACAATATCATATATGGTTTACATACGGTCCAGAATGAAACCAAGCACACCGCTGAGATCACATAGGATCTGCATTTGCAGAAATGTATTTCAAGAAAACCAAACTTTGTAACAATATGGAAGCCCTAAATCAGCGTAAACATGTACATTTGTAAATTGATAAGCTGGGAAAGTTAACATTAAGATTAAACTATTAAATCCCTAGAATTCGTGCTACCCCCTTACACGCGGTTTCGGAAGTGGGGATCTTGTGGGGGTGAACTCACCAGTCCAGATTCTTGAGAATTGAACATGCATGGACGGGCGTTACTTTGACGACCAACACGCCACGGAACTTTTAACCGTGGTCTGGCCAAGCGGAAACACACGCTTCTTCTTGGTGGTGCATGGCCTGTCTTTCCCAAGGAGTGTTTCTCTGTGGCTTTTGTGTTCGGCCCCTCTACAGCCCGCGGTCTGCTGCGCATTAGAAAGTGTCCATTGAGACTATAGGAATGGGTGCGTTTCTGTACCCACTGACCCACATCAGCCCGTTTGGATCGTTTTCAATGAGGCGTTTTACATGTCTTACCACATGCACATGTTAGATCACGACCGTCCTCACCTCGCCAGTACTACAGCTCTTGTTCATTCTTAAAGATATTTCTGTGATTTTATTAATTTGGGCTTAATGTTCAGTTCCTCAATCAGTGATTTTTAATGTTTCATGATTATCTGAAATGCTTCATCAATTTTCCCACCAATTTTCTGTTCTGAGTAGAGGATGTTCCCTGCCACTATGTATAGATGATTTATAGACATATACCAAGAAAATTAGTTCAAACCTAAATATGTTGTCCGTTTCTTTCCTGAACTGATTGAAATGGCGCCAAATAGCGATCAGTTACCGCAGAACTGGGCACACATTCCCATGGACAGAACCATGTGGCAGATACCGTTAATGGTTGATAAACTCTCAGAAATGTTTTCTTTGTAACGGTTCGCCCGACTAATTCGCCGGTGTAAAGCAATTTGCGCTTATTTACCACGGGCAATCAGTCAGTGATTGCATCCCTTTCCCATGAAGTTCCAGCTCATATTTTGGATGACAGAAGACGCAAGATGGTGATCAGTAACAGTAATATGGATAACATACACCCGGCGATCACATTGACTGCGACAGTTATGAGGTCAATTTCCCTCCAAATTATGCCAGACGACATTTGTTTATGTCGGGAAAGATGAGCGGAACGCCCAGGCGATATAGGATTTACCTGGAGGACACTATTGGCCTCGGGCAGGCCAGACCAGGGCGGGTTCCCACAGACCCTAGACAATAGCGGGCTGAAGGTTAGGTAAAAAGGGGAGGGGGCCATTGCTGGGCCTGTGACCCACACCGGTTGCAGAAACAGTGATCATTAGCTTCCTTCCGATGTCGCAAACGAAAGCGATAATTGAACAATATTATGATTGAATGGTTAGTGAACTTTTTCCTTATTTGATACTTTCTTATCGTGACTATATCAAGTGGCTCTAAGAACCCTCTAACTCAAAATACCGATGGCCCTTAACATTTGTAAAATACAGAATTATTGTCGAAATCATAAATTGAAGTCAAGACGAATCTAGCCGTCTATTGAAAGGTGAAATCTTCGTCTCAAGTCAATTCCGATGAGGTTATAGAGTAATAGAGTCTTAGGGACATTATGCTCGAGTTACTGTCAGACGACATGGTTTTTCCGTTCTTGAATTTAGTTAATGGTTGACCTTATATTGCCCTGAACCATGGTGACCAGGTGTCCACACCACTCACCCTCTGGCCTTCACTTGATCACAATCACAACCAGCTATGCATGAGGAACCAAATCACGTTCTGCTACAAGCTAAATTGGACTCATTGTGCCTTGTATTACCTGACAGACAGGGTTCACATAGTCAAGACCGACGTGAATTAGTACGACTCACTCGCTCTGTTCTGAGGGCAAGACGACGGAAAACTCCTAAAGATCAGGATTTTTAGAGAGGTAAAGGGCTGAGATATATATGAGTATCAGGTCAGGATTACCATTTACGAAGGCTATACTAATAGCAACAGCACAAGGATGTAAACACATCCATGAAAATTCTATTCCCAAGTATCATCTGAAGATATCTTCAAGTCATGTCATTTTTAGTACGCAAGACATACATCATAGGCATAATTTAGTGACTTGTCAAACTGTTATTGTTTTCTGTCTTTTTACTTTTTACAAATTTTACATAAAGGTAGTGATATATAATAACAAAAATAATATTTTAAAAAACCCAAAAAAACAATGCCACCTGAACAATAAACATGGAGCAGCCGCCAGCCACCCCTCTCAGCTACAGATTGACTGACATTCCTGGGACCAGGGACTCTCCCATACTTGTGTTCATTTTACGACTGTGACTAATTCAGTGCCAGCTGCCGCTGACCCTGCGACCAGACCACGTTCCACGGGAGCCCGTACACAGCGCAGACCTGTGTGAGATGGTGTGTGGGCCCGTGGTCCTGTGAGACGAGGCATCGATCCCGCCACACAAACCCCGAGACGTCACCGACAAAGACGTCCCGTCACGGACCAGTGACGGGCTTGGCGCCGTCTCAGTTCAGTGGTTGGGATCGGGCCGACGTTCTTTCACGGCTGGCTGACTGCACCTCCATTGGATCAAACAGATTGGCGGGCTGCCAGTGTGTGCCTGCCCGACAGCTCCACCCATAGATGGGTGTACCTGTGTGCCGACGGATAGATGTCACTTTAATAGGCCCTTACACCATGATCATTTCCCCCACAGTGACACATCAATGCAGCCATCTTCGATCTCAGACCCTTAAGCGTGTGTCTGAACCAGTGTCATATCGGGACTATCTACATGCCGTTCTATGATTAAAACCATAATCCTATCCCGGATTATACATTGAACTCAAAAATTGAGGACTCAAGATTCACCTCTTTCGAGATCTGGACGCAGGCATCTCCATTATTGGCACGTCCCCTGGACCGGGACCAGTTCAGTGGGGCGTGAAGGCAGACAGAATGGTGCCCATTCCTTTGCCCTCCAGTCAAAGGAGATTTTATGTGTCATCTGTGCAACAGTTGGAAAGATGTCCTCACTATTTTTGCCTAATTTTGATCCCATGACAAGCGGACAAAGTGAGGAGGGAGATGATGAATTGTGTTTTCAGTGAGAGAGTCATACATCATCCATTGGTTTCCATGTTAAAGTATGTGAGAACTGTAAATTATCACCTACACACTGTGGAGGGAAAGGCAAATAAGAAACTGGTCGCTTGGATAGATCTCAGCCTCTGAGATCACAATGTGTATCACCAATAAAAAGCAAACCTCACACGTTTGAGATGTAAAATGATAAAAATCATCCCCGAACCAAACATGCTATTTGGTTCATCGAATACCAGCATAAACACCATAAGAATCCATAGAAAGGATATTTTGTGTATTAGGTTGAATGTGAATGGTAGAGAACTCAGCTTTATCAAACTCCAGTAAATCTCTTGATCGAGACATGACCAAAATATTTTCTCTGAAGAGTACAGGCATATGTTACCTAGAGTTATAAGTTAGGTTGACAGCTAGTTGGAAATTTATAGTCAACAAGGTGAATAAGTGTATTGTCTCTCTTTGGTTATGTCGCACATAGTCTGTGGTGACAACTTGCGTTAGAGGAATAATGATAAAATGTTTTCAGAGCTGAATAGCATTCCTACTATTTCACGGAAAATATATCGCCGAACTTGTGATCGTTTGTAGATATGATTCATGTGGTAATTGTGTTAGTAACCACAAGATACAGAGAGTTCTGTGCATGAAAACCTCGGCTTCCGGTCACCAGAAGATAAACATTAAATTGCCGAACTCTCCACTTCGTAATTATAATCCTGACAATACTTGAAAAGTGGAAGGAAAAAATGATTGGTTGTCATTATAGATGTATAGGAATGTCAAGTTGCGTCACGTCCAAATCGTAAAATCACAGGAAATTGCTTTCATTTACCTGTCAGTCGTCCATATACACCATAAATATTCATCTATGTTATATCCAGCGGCATATCAATTACAATTAATTGAGCGATGAAGAAAGGAGCAATTTATAGACGATATATCTAACGAATGAATCAGGTATTCATACATAGTATTCACCGAGTACGTGATCTAGTGAAAGTCTTCTTTTTTTTAAAGTAAAGGTGTGGTGGTATATCTAGCATCCGTGTTGGATTCTAAGCTCAAGTCTTCGCATCAGATATAAAGGCCCTTCAGAAATTAATCCCAAGTTTCGGTTTCAAGTAACACCTGCCCAGAAGCGGGAGAGTTATTTCTCCAGACGTCCCTGACTATCACCTCTTACAGTGAGAGCTGACAGCTTAGCTCAGCCTCATCCCTCAACTCATCCTTATTCCACTAAGCGCTCTTCTCTGGAGGCCGAGTATGATCCGCGCTACATCGATGAGTAATAGCCTTATTATTATTATGTCCAAACCACGTTGTTGGAGCCAGTTCTCCGACCTACATAAGCTAGCTTCTCCTCTAAAACCCATCAATCAAAGCATTAATCATAACTTCTAAGACTTAAATGAATATAATCTTTTAAATGATCTTAATGGTGAACTGCTTTCTAACTTTGAAGAAAATAGTGATGATAAAATCCATGAATCTGTGTATGGAAAGCTTTGGATTAGATATAAATATATTTTAGTTCTCATCGACACGATTGGAAGGAACAATCGTTCTGGCTCAGATTTCTGTCTGTGGCTGTTGTTAGATTTGTTCTATTCACTCGGCCATTATTGAAAGTCAGTGCTCATCGTCAGGTACCAGAATAACGGCCATCCCCCTCCCACTGACCGATATACCACTACTTGACCGTCCTCACACGATCCTACTCTGTCCGATCGGGATCGGTTCGAACTGCATTGACTAATTCACAGACTCCCTTGTATTTCTGTGGTGCTCAGTGTAAGGATTATTACTAAAGGTAGATTGATTGTTAAGTATCGGGTTTCATTTGCAGCACGAAAACGTGTATCTGAAAGCAAAAATAAATTCACAATAAACGTATTGTACGTAATGCATCACAGATCGCAGCGTATGTCTGCCCTGGAATGCTTTGATCTCTGATAATGGAAATAGGACACAGAAATCACCGAATGAGAGGGAAAAGAGTATGTGTCTGAAGATAGTCTAATTAACATATCCATACCGCGCTCAATCGTTCGGCAGTGATTCTGTTCATGTGCTGTATCCAAGCTATAGAGAGAAAAAAAATAGCGCCGTCTGTTTACATGGTAATAACTTGATGACTCATTTCCGGTGTTACCACGTAAGCAAGTCTCGTTCTGGCCACGTAATGATCCGTGAAACGGTGAGACCTAGGCTTACCTTTTGGAAGGATGTCAACACTCTGGCGTCACCTTCCTTGTTTGGCCACCAAAGCCCAGACACTACTATAAAAAGTGCTGCATAACAACGGAAATACGAAGATAAATACACAAGGAACGTGATAGATCGTTCCAGGATGGCTGTACATCTTAGGAACCATCCGAGGTGCCACAAAGGGCATCAATAGGAGTGTTCTCTATCTTCCTGTCATTATCACATGAACACAAAAATGATGCTTTTTACATATTCACATTGGAATATCAGTTCACTTTTCCGATATTTCTTTATTTTCTATTCTCTTGGTTATGGTTGTCAAATTTTTACATGGGATATTCACCAGAAAGAAAAGAAAATTACTACGTGATTGATCATGATTTCAACGCACATATCTCTTGTTCTTGTACATCTGTCTATGGGTCATGGGTTGGGTAATATGATCGACTCTCAACTGTGCTGCTGCAATGAACCGATTGCCCGTTGTCCCCATTATGGACCCGATCTCGCAGTTATGACCGTGGCTCTTGGCACGACGTAAAATAACACAAAATGTAAAGGTCCCAAGCCTACCAAAGTCCATAAAGAATGGTCTCCGTAACAAATTGTTCCAAGCAGACGACTTTGGGCAGAGTTTGATATTTAACATGGGTAGCGGCGTGCGTGGTTCCATCTGAAAGATGAACCAACCCGATTGACTTTTGGATAAGCGAGATAGTTCCCGCCAGTTTATTCGCGACCGAAAGTGCAAAGTAAACACGAGCGAGCGCATGCCAAGACCCGGGTCTACTCAAGGGTGACATGTTGGGAACGTGGAGAATTTCTGTGAACAAGGGATGAGGGTTTACAGCCAACTTTCCCCCCAATACCAACCGATCCTAGTTCCCACTTGACCTACGAGTAGCCATGATGGAGCCACGGTGTACTTATGAGGACGTGACACAAGGGATATGTGATTAGGGACATCCAGTTTCGACAGAGCAAACACAGAAAATGTTTAAATCGGTCGGTGACCAATAAGTACATTGTAATATGTAACATGGCATGTCAAGAGAAGCGCTTGGTAGAATAGTACAGAAGAAATCAGCACTCCCCACACGCTCTAGCGGGCAGATTATTTGATCCCGAGCGTTAATATTAATATAAAATGAAGTAAGCTCATCCTTTGCATTCCGAACGTGCTGGGTGGCGCAATCATTTACCCACTTATATTCAACATCTTAATGCATAATTACTCATTGAATAACGAGTATGAACAAATACACTTCTAGACAGCTTTCCGGGAGATAAATTAGTCTTGACAATATAAATAAAAAAGGCCATGCACAAACCGTATATTTTACGTTTAACACTGAATTGCACGAGAGTTTTTTCTATACTCGCAAACTTAAATCTTGAATTCCCTTTTTGGAAAAAAAATCACAAATACTCTCAGATAAAGGTGACTTGGAACGAGTTAATCTGAGTTGCTCATTTCAGGCTATCATTGTTTCCATATTCACTGTTATTTTCTTAAAGAGCAAGCCAAATTGTGAAGAATGACATCGCCAGATACGTAGAAAATCGAAAAAATTAATAACGCTATTTTTTCTTATTATTTGGCAAATTAACAAAAGGAAATCCCTGATCACAGACATTGGAGTCGTGGGAGCATACACTATTAAACGGTTGACTGCTAACTGCCTCCTTCTCTTCGTCATTAATCATTACTAATTGAGTACCACCAAAGGAGCTGTAATAATTGGAGATCATTAACTCCTGATTGTTGGTTCCTTTCTAACGATATGGGCCCCCATGCTGTAGGCATTCCACGACAGGGCAAAAAGAAGTCATCACGCAATTATATTTGTTATAAATTCTTATGTGGCCTCTGTCGCAGCTTAACTACCTGATCATTGCTACTTGTGACTATCCGGGCAGAACCTATTAAGCCTGTAGACCAAAAACACCAAGGTTTGTAATTTGTCAGATTGTGATGCATATATATCTTGAGATAACGCACTCTCGGTGTATATATGGTTTACAAGATATGCCCTCATGTAAGTTCTCATGTAATATTATTTGTCAGTGTAATCATATACGGACAAAAGACTCATTTCTTTTAGTAGCTATGTGGTACCCCTCTTCAGAAATTGCCATACAACAAAGTTTAGTGTAATTGCTTGTCAAACCCCATGTATAATAAGATCAGGACTTGTCCTGTTTATTATTTCCTATGTCATATAAAGATGGAAAGTCAGCTAATTTTGCTAAGATTTTAGCCTTATTGGTTTTCGAACTTGTGTCAAAAGATAAATGAATCGTGTGCTATCCACATTAAAAATTTGAATACGGGGGTTTTGCATATAACTCTGCACTTATTGTGTATATTCTTTAAGATAATAGATTGATTTCTTGATTTCTTCGAATACTATATCCAGTAGTGTATTGGAGACTAAGATTGACCTTCAGTCCAACATTTCTTCTTCCCCTTAAAGGGGAGAGGCGGGAAGAAAAAGCCTCAAAGGCAGGAATGACAAAGACGTAAATTGCCTTGCAATTTTTTACCCCCAGAGTGACTCTGCTTCTGAACTGAATTATCAGTCATAAGATCCACTTTACCCAGTGCCACCTTCCCTTGATGGATCCTGTGCCACAAATGGAAAGAGGCTGAGTTTGGGTGGGACTCCTCTCACGGTTTCCGCCCTACTTCCTTCCAATTGACTCAGTAGACTTTTAAGCCTTAAGTTTATTCCAGGCCCTTTGCCCCTTTGCATCAGTCCTTGCCAAAATCACATCTTAGTAGCGTGTCTGTCTTTGCAACTTTGGCATCCCCAATACAGACTCACAGGCGCCACGCACGTTACCGAAACAATCGTATTGCGATCGGAATAGATATATCTCTACTATAGATAATCCGTGTAAAACACATCCCTCAATATGCTTGTCGGAGCCGGTAAGAAAAACCCCAGATATCCACATATATCTAACAAAAAAAAAGATAAAGAAAATGGGCCCAGCATACATTTTGCCCCTCAGAAATTGCGCTCGGCTATCCTGAAAGGATCAAAGGCTCCAGAAATGGTTCGTGATCTTTCTTTCCTGGCTTTGATCTCCGATAGGCCCGGTAGGGGCTTTTGTCTTGGCACGAAGGTAGACGGGAGTGGGAGGGGGTTCAGGGTGAGTACTACCCCCCAACCCTTCACCACACACTCACCCTCCCTCCTATACCTCCCTCCCTCCACCATGCACGTATTACTGTATTACTCTCCCCCCTGCCTGTGGTGATAGACAAAAGGCGACTGAGAGTGTATTGGGAACGAACTACATAAAAGACATAGTGCTCTTCTCTGTTCAAAGGTAGCGCAGCGCCGTTCGTTCTACATCCATAGGTGAATTGATCAATATCGCGTCTGGAAAGACAAAACTAATATACATACCGTTTTAGACAGCCATTCTATTCGTTGCACGAGCAACGGGATACGATATTCCAACTTTGGGTCATTAATTTCCAATTTTCTGTCATATCAACGTCTGCCGCCGTCTTGGTTTAGGAGACTTTGAAGTGTAAACATGAATATTCATTGAGGTGCATTTCAATACCGAGGAGACTAATAGACCTTGAGTCAGACATTTATTTCTGATTTATGTGTAATTGTTAAATCTAATCACTATTTTCCGCCGGTTGACACTGTGCGTTACATCCTACATGGCCACTCGCAGAGGGATTAATGAATTTGTATAATGAGAAACACAGTTGAATGGATCACCTAAGGCATTCTTTCTACCTTCTTGATAAATACACGAAGAATTTGGATGTGGATTTTCTTTACTAAAATAACATACAGTTCTCACAAAGGATCAACAAGCAATACAAGATTTGGCCATGTGTGTGGGTGTAAGGGCTTTGCATATTTGTCAATGTTTTTTGGCGACCTGTTGCTATGGCTACCTGTTGCTATGGCTACCTGTTGGAGGTGAAAAGGCTGGGGAATGCTAGGGATCAGTGAGCCTAGACTAATGATCTCTTGGCAGTATTACACGAAGCTTCCGGGGGTCAGTGGTTCAAAAAGTACATAGGCCATCGATCGACTTAATTGTTCGTCTATGGCACCTTCTCTCTCTCACCTTGTCCGCTACCAACACTATACTCTGTCTCGTGTGAGTTATCATCTTTTAATACAGTTTGAAGTATTACTACATGTATACCATAGCCCAATATGGATATCCAATGTACGGTCCAGTGGGTAAATGTGTAAAGAGTAGGTTCAACTAATGAGCTTGTCTTGCGTTTTTATTTTTTGGCCTTCGAGACACTGAAGATTTTTTTTCTATGCCGTGGATACCATATAATCTCTCATATAGAGTCGGGTTTTCTAACAACAAATAATGACTTCATAGTCATGTACCCAGAGTTACTCGATATGTCCCTTCTTGTTATAACCTATGAAAGTATACTGGTCCAAGTGACCAGAGACAGAGTATAAGCCAATCCTTCAGACCACCCACACGGGTTACCACCCGATGACCAGTGTCCAACAGGCGTCGCTAGAAGCGGTCATCGATCCTCTAGTGGCGGCGAGTGAGTGGCTGACCATTACGTATCCCAGGAGGGAGGGTCGGGGGAGAAGGTACCCCGCAAGCCCGGAGGAATAGAGGAGTTTCACCAAGGAGGGAAGAGAACCCACATGGGATTATTAGAATGGTACCGTGTTGGCTCTGACTATTTCTTCATATACCAGTGCTTGTGTATGCACAACTCCTTTGCCGTTTTTCCGGTGGTATTTCAAACTGATACAAAATAAGGTTGGTTAATACGTTTCAAAATTGCTTGCCATACATACCTACACTGAAGACGTTGTTACGTGTAGTCAAGGGAGACTTGGTTGATTTCTGATAAGCCGCTTATTCCTACCGGACAACATAAATCACAACATAGCAACACGAATGTAGAAAACATATCGGAAATGGTAACTTACATATCCCATCACGTCAATCTTTAACAACAAAATTGTTGTAGACCTAAGGCTCTTTCATCGTAAAAATGATCACCAGATGTAGGTGCTGGCATAAAGTTAAGCATCGACAACTGAAGATGTGAGACCAGGTGTGACAAATCAGTTTCAGCTCGACTCTGATAGGAGCAATGCTTTATGATGGAATGTTGGCCAGCGCTGTTTGCAGTGAGTAGCTGCGAGCAGCTCGGTTATCAGGGAACGTGGATGCAAATCGATGCGGGTATCTATTGCTCGTGCCTGTCTTGTACCTGCTACAGGTGTGTACATAGACTATGTACACCACTCACGGACTATGTGTACCTTATGTACACAGATAGCAGCATAACATAGAAATCCCCATTTCCTTCCAACCTTCGACACAGCTACTCTCCGAACACCATTACCTTTATCTGTAAACATGCAGATTCTAGTTCTAGAGAGTAAAAGTGGCTTCCCTTTATTGCCTTGACAAAGGAAAGCATGAGTTGCGGACATTGTCTTGGTTCTAAACCTCAATTGGATGCATCCAAGTAACGATGATGAGATCAGACCGTTGGATGGAGGGGGATATAGTGGTAAAAAAAGATTGAGACAAAAAGCATACCATGAATTCAGGAAATACGCTGCGGGGATCCAATATGAAATTGATCAAGGTGAAACAGTGAGTGTAATGTGTGTTAGGGGGAGGAGTGTAGTGGAGGGTATGGATGATGGGCAGACTCTCAGTAACTGAGTAAGTGACAGAAATGAATGGATGAAGTTAACATTTGTCAGACGGTCTTGATGAACGAGTGATGGTCTATAAATGTTTCGGATATTCGATCAGCGCCTACCCGTGTGTAGGGGCTGGGGGAGAGGGGGTAACACAGGTACAATGACGTGGATTTTAACGATGCACTGAGGATCGGGGGGTGGTTTAAGAGTGACGTTTGTCGCGTTGAGGATGCTGGATGCGGGGGCTTATACTTTAAGCGTGGGGCTCCGGGCGGTTTTAGGAGATTATTTTATGGAAGTTTGGATGATTGGAAGAACATCGAGATTTGAGAGAGTCAGGTGGTGCGGGAGGGGAGGGGGGGGGGGGGCAAGGATCGAAGCACTGGAGAGGGTTGAGCAAGAGGCGGGGTGGGTGTGGGCGTTGGAGAGGACATGAAGAAGAGATAAGGATCGAGGGGTGTGTGAGGATGGAGGGGGGGGGGGGGGGGAGGGAAGTTGAACACGAGCACGAAATCAATGGCAGTATGGCGTGAGGAAGTGGCCGCGAGATGAAAGCACCTGTTACTGCGATTCAATCCATTAGGCTTTTAGTGTGCGTTTACCTGAGTATTGAATGCTAGAGATCAATCCCCCGTCAGGCACACGCGCGCTGAGGGGGGGGGGGGGGCTCGATCACCCCCTCCTCCTCCTGGTGCTCCTCCCCCTGGTGGCAGGCAGACACACCTGAGCCCGGACACCTGATGTACGCCGCCCGCGCGTTCGACAGTAAATCAAACAGACGCCGTGAGCGCCGTGCGTGATCAGCCCAAGACGCTGGTAGGTGCCGAACGTGCGACGCGCGCCCACCGAGGCCGCACTGACAAGGGTCCGGGTGGCGAGTGGGCAGGGATGTAGGGAGAGGTGATGAGAGTCCAGGTGAGAAGGTGGAAGGGGTGGTTTCTAGGTGGACATGGCGGCAGGGTGGAGATGGGACTCGGATATAGATATAGGGGAGGTAGATATGACAGGTGGTGGATATGACAAAGAATGGATATATGTTGGAGTTTAATATGGATGAGGTAAATACGAAAAGTAGTGAATAAAGCTATATTTACACAATATAGTTGACACTAAGCAATATCCTTGCATTCGCTCGATATTACTACCCGTCAACTACGCTTAGAATACAACCAGACAGATCAATATCAAAATAATATATTTATTAT
Source organism: Alentia gelatinosa (assembly GCA_950022655.1). Classification (NCBI taxonomy): domain Eukaryota; kingdom Metazoa; phylum Annelida; class Polychaeta; order Phyllodocida; family Polynoidae; genus Alentia; species Alentia gelatinosa. The sequence continues at coordinate 45,603,991 of OX465587.1, read as the reverse complement.
ACAGCATTCCAAATATAAGTTATGAAAAATCATCTCGCGTACTATTTTGCACGGATTTCCGTATCCTACTCAGTAGCGTTTTGTAGGCTTTATGGATAATACATTTTGGGCTCTGCCTAGGGAGGAGGTTGGACGTAGCAGGGTGTATATGGTGGAGTCAATATGACAGGAGGATATGGCAGGGGGTGAAGATAATAAGTAGATATGATGGGCTGGATATGGCAAGGATAAACATAGAGGTGGCATTAAAGGGACTGGGAGGAAGAGAGATTGTTTAGAGAGATGACGCTGGCCTGGCTCAGTACACTAATGAAAAAAAGAGAGGTGTTGAGGAAGTAGAATATCAGGAACTAGATATTGACGAAGACTATTGTCAGTTTCAATTAAACAGGTTTTTTTTACATAATAAAGGAGTGTAGGTAGTGGTTAAAGAGAATGAGATTCTTTTGGCGATGGCTGCAGAATATGTATGATATCAATATTTCATCCAGATCAAGAGACTGATCTAAGTAACCCGACCCAGAATGCTACATTCATGACACACCCATCCCCGATCTCAGCCAATAATCCCCTCCAGGTTGTACCGCGTAGGCCGCCTCAGCCCCGCCTCCTGTCCTCACTTTATCCCAAACCTCCCCCACCCCTCCAACATACTCCAATACGAGTGCCTTTTTAATGACTTTCTGCCTGTGATTTGTAATTTTTGTGAGGGGTTTCTAATATCGCTCCCCCGAGGCGAAGGGAGCTTGTACGTGGGGGATTAGCTGTGTTTTAACCAAGCGAAGAAGTCTGATCCCAAAGTGGCCGGTAGCTAGAGAGATGAGTGTGTGTATGAAATGTATATTCTTGCACATGCAACGCCCGCACGCCGTCACTGCCAAGTCAACCAGTTTGAATTCGTTTGATATCCTATTCAGCTCATTATAGGTGTACTCAGTTACTCCCCGAACTGAGTTCATGTACTGCAATAGAAAGTTAAACGAGATGCAGAATATTCAAATGAAACCCTTCGAAAATATGCAACAATTGACTTACAATTGAAAGGGTGTTAAGCATATCCGAGATTTATATACAAAACGGTGGAAATTGATACAAAAGTGGGGTCTATTAAGAACTGATGTATATTTATGATCAATTAGTAGCCATGAATCAGTGTATCAAAAGCGCACATGTATGAGATGATCAATCCTGACAAATTTCTCTATTTTCTGTATTTTCAGGACATTCGCCGAGTTGTAGCTCCCTTGCTGAAGAGTTTCCAGGCAGAAGTTGATTCACTCTCCAAGCGCAGCAAACATGCGGAGGCATCCTTTCTGAACATTTACAAGAAACTTATAGACATACCAGGTGAGTGTCAGTTGGCTGTCATCTTGTAGAAATCCAAGTCCTATTTTATTATTGTATGTGGATATTTGATCCTAGCAAACCGATTCTTATCATAGAAGATATGCCGTGCATGCTCCTGTTGGAACTTTCCAGGTGCTTATGGGTTGCAGGAGCGACGGAAGATAAATAAAGTGACTCACAAAACTTTTCCAAATGATGCTTAAACTAGGGGGCATAACATCAATCCAGGGAGAAGTAAAGTAAGAAGGGGTAGAAGTTATGGGTCTGGTGTTCAAATCAACATGCAATAGATTATTTAAGGATGAAAAAAGAATCATGTGTTATCGCAAGTAAACGGAATGGTATTTTACTCCAGAGACTATTTTTCGCCTGCTTTAGGCTTTAAATTGGTGCGCAACAACAGCCTGAAGAAATGACCTTAGCAGTGATGCATATTCCATAGGTATAATTTCACGGGTTCTCTAATACTGAACATGGGCAAAGCATATCATTGCCATTAACTCAAATACAGAATATTGAAAAGGGAAAATAGCAGAACATGAATACGGGCACGACGACGAAACAGTAAGAAATACCGCCATCTATTCGTATTTAGAAACAAAACTGAAGCACCAGAAAAAATAATCAATACACAAAAACAAAATGAATAAAAATAAAAGACGGAGGCCATCGGCGCCAGCGTGAGCCGCGGTCAATGAGTGACCGACTAGAGCAGCGACGTCGGCGGGACGGAACCGGAAGCGCGCTGCGAGATTTATTCACAGCCACCTCCGGTGCGTCTTTTGGGGGCGTCGCTTGTCGCCTGTCGCCGGGCGCCGTCTCAATATGTGGGCACGCCGATAACCATCAATAACCGTCGTTATGTCGTCTGCTCGCCAGATACGGCGCGATCGTCGCACGACGCCCTTTGTTGGCTCGTGTGTTGACGGTCGAGACGGTACTCAGTTCATCTCTCATGTCTCTTTTCTCTGATGTCCCTGTTTTCTGTTTGCCTTCACTACACCCGCTGCCCTCGGGTGAGAGATAAACCTGCAGACGTCTACAATGCAAACCTGGCTCAGATGGCACTGGCCCAGATTGATAGGCTTATACAAGAACAATAAATGCTGGTTCTTCCTGTCTCCTCATAGTGAATGGACATTGACATATCCATCACATTTTGAGGTACTCATAATGGAAGTATTGGTTACTCTGAAGATATGGCTATAATTCTGGTAGCTGGCTCAGGAAATAACCCTCGCGGGAATAATAGGGAATTTACAGCATAAATTAGGTCCATTTTAGAAACAAGTACCTTACTGTCTTGAACTCGGACAATTCCTTTTGCTGGTCATTTCTACTACAAGGTCTCTAAACTGAAGTAGTTTATTTTACGAAAAGATTTTTGCCCAGAGTGGTACCGACTGAGATTTAGTAGGACGTATCTTGTAACCAATAATACGCCAGTTGTTATTAATATTTACATTAAAGTGCTCCACCAGTGAAAAGAACCACCACCACCCTGTACCTATTCAGACGGGGGCCGCTGATTACTGAGGCAGTTTGTTTAAGGTCTGTTAAAATGTTTGCTGTTGGGAGAGCATTGTCTGAGGTGTGAACCCTATTCCCTGCAGTACAACAACGAAAAAAGCCTACACCAACCTTCCGTACCCTGTCCATGCCCTACCCATCCCATATGCCACCCTCCGAACCCTCTGTACTCCCACCCCACCCCCAGGTCTCTCAGAGAATCCCCATTAGAAACGGCAGCAAAATGTATGACAATGCCCAAAGGAATCAATATTTGGGAAACAAGGCCGAGCAGTATTTGCCAACCGGTCTGGTACAGTCTGAGTGTGTGTGTTGGTGGCTAGAGTGTGTTTGTGGTCGGGGGTGGGGTATCATGCACTGGCCCGGCAACCAATGTACAGGTGTACCGACAACCGTATCGAAAGCCTCTCTACTCCGGTGACTCCCACTAAATTTCCAGTCATCGATTTCCTAGATCTATTATTTCGGAAAATCTGATTGTTGTAGCTAAACATATGATAGTTTTTATGTCGTCACTTGTGTAACTGGGGTGTTTCCCCATAGCAACTGCCGGGGTCACATATCGACTAGACCTTATCTACATGACATTAGGATGATAGACAAGCCGTGATAGACGATGACCTGTTGATCCATAGCCAAGGCATTATAGACTCTACCACCCGGTCATCCCGATCCTGGCTGTTGGTCGATTCAGTTGCGTCAATTCGGTTAGATGTAAGAAAAGGTATTTCAGTTTCAACTTTCTTTGGTAGTTAATTACAGGTTATTATTTCTGAAATATTCCAGATTTACTGAGAATTCGTAGAATTTGATAGGATCTTTGACGAGCAGACGACATTTTCCAGCGCAGTACCTGCGGCATTTGCTCACACATATATATGTCTGCTTTATCGGGGGTGCATGTTACCCTCCTGCCTATCCCGATACCTACTCCCCCACTGGCATTCTCTGCCTGCGTGAATCTCAACCAGGGACCTGTGGATATGTCACCCTCATTAAGAGCTATTTGCCGATCTGCTCTCCTCGTACTTCACTCACTAAGAGGAGCTCAAATACATACACACATTTTCTTTAGCCATTAATTACAGCGGGTAGAGCACTGGGGGAATAAAAACCAAACCAACTAAGATATACTCGTCATCATTTTCGCCCGCTTCCTACTGTTGTGCTCCATATGTTCCTGGTGCCTTATTAGGATCATATAAACTGTCAGAGGATCTCCTGAAAAACTTCTGAGGCAGCTCCGGATGGTTGGTCGTCTTGAATTAATTGGGACAGAGACGGGGAACTAGCGCTCTGTATCTCTGCCCAATGACGATGTGCTTTGTCTACTCCGCATGGGGTACTCTGGAAGAAAATTAGGCGAACTTTGGGAAAGAGATGGAGGGGAGCGTTTCGTGTTGCTTGTCTTCTCCCAGCAATATCCTTAGATCTCTCATCTCTAGTCCCACTCTGGTCCCCAGTCAAGCTTTAGCCATCATTGTTACCTGCTGTTATGGGCTCGCAGTAGAATTTGAGATCTTTTATGACTCTAACAGATATAAGGTGGGTAAGATAATGACAGGGACAAAGCGTATTAGGATCAAAGGAGGTGTATGGATAAGGAGTGACAACAGATGCAGGCTTATTGATAGACTTGTCATCTTTTGTTTCCTAAGGAAGTACTGATTAAAACTCTATGTGCAGTCATTGTTTCACAATGCTGAAGCTTAAAAAATATATACATGACAACTCGGCACAGTGTCTTCACTCCCCACTCTGCTCTCCCGGTGCAGCTTTTAATGAAATGCGCAGCAAAATGCACAGTAGGAAAAAAAGAGAGAAGTGAACCTCCCCCCCCCCCCCCCCCGAGCTTGGGATATTCTGTTACTTTGATATCTGTTCTAGAGATTTGACGTCAACAAGATGCTGAAGTACCATGGAAATGGCTTCTCTTGTCTCACCTTCGCAATCAAGTGTTTCTTGATTAGAAGATGAGAACAGTGATGTTGTAAAAACAATGTTATGAGGGTCGAGCTGCCACAGGCGACACCATTAAAACCTGACCTTCATAGGGATTCCTCTGTTAGAACCTTTGTCGGCTCAAACTCATGAACTTCCGGTCGCAAGAGGCTAACTCCCTCAGTATGAATACATAAATAGGTAGCAAGTTTTATCAGATTTGCAGTAGATTCACAATGAAATCATAACTGTATTTTTTCAGATTTTCACCGCAATTCTTTTGGAATTATAAAGTCATAAAGTGTCGTGAATGATGTTTTGTGGGGAGGGGTGGAGCCTTAGAAATTGTATATGTATTCAAATTCTCTGATTATCGGGGGTTTCTCTATTCAGATCCATCTCCAGTGTTAGAGCATGCCCAGGAACTCCAGAAACGAGCACACAAAGCACAAGACTTAGACATCGAGAACAAGAAGCTCAGAGAAACACTCGATGAATATAACCACGAATTCGCAGAAGTCAAGAACCAAGGTAAGTAGAGTGCAACCTTCTTCATAGCCACAGTTTCTTTCTACTTAAGAATGCGAACCTCATAAAAATTCATTTAAACACAAACCTAAATGATTTTGAACAAAAAAGGTCATCCATCCATATTAGTTCCAGAGTTATCTTTAGAGTTGATCAAAGTAAAACGAAAGAAAGGTTCATTGGTTCATAGGTTCAATTTCATTAAAATGAGTTTGTGTCTTCTCTCCGTATTGCAGAAGTTACAATCAAGGGGCTCCGAGAGAAACTAAAAGAATATGAAGATAAAATGGAAGCGACTGCTCAGGTAGGTGATTCTTATTGGCGATTTTTTATAAAAGTTATGAATAAATAACGTAAGGAAGTCATGAACCAATAAAGTATGTGAGGATAAAACATCTTGCAGTTTTAAGTAGTGAGAATTGACGTTCACGCCAAGAATGCCAATGTTAAGTCTACTTCTTGTTCCTGGTCGGACGGATAACAACAGAAATATGGTACCCACCAGGTACCAGCAATGGCAACTCGCAAGTAAAGCCACTAAGCAGTCACTCATTTTCAGTCTGTAATAAGGCCTGAATTTCGGGGGATTTACGAACCGTTGAACTTCTTAGATATACTCCCATACACCTAAACACTCTGCCTGTCAAGTAAAGCTGTTTTTTGTGTGTTGACAACACCGGGTCTTGTGCACATGCCGATTTTAAGTTTCGATCAGTATGTTACTGGTCAAAACTGCCTTCCAAAATGGCGGACAAGCAGGGGGAGCCCGCCAATGGAAGTCTCATTTAACCTTTAAATAAACCTTTCGTCATCACTGTATGTAAGATGGATGAAGTGTATTACATGATACTAAGATCGGTGTCATATTGCATTGCATTGTTATACACTTACGATTATACTATTTAGTTTATGAGAGTAGTCGACATAAAAGAGTCCACAGTATTTCACCCGTGTTTCGACCAGGTGTGTGTGAAAGCAGCTCAGTCGAAAACTATGGTAGTGTTCGTTGATATCATGACGAAGGCATGAGCGCTCTTATACCAAACTTTAAAATCCATGAAAACCTAGGAAACACAGGATATAGCATCAACATTTAGCACCTGGTTTCCTTCTGAATCCAAAGTATAAAACAGTTTTCAGGTCAGAATCACGCCTTATACACCCCAAATATTCAAGTCTCTTTCAACTGACCCAATTCTGTAAACTAAACCAATTTCCAATAAGGAACTCCTGCTGGGCAGAATTGAAGACCTATCTTGCAGAAACAACACACAGACTCTGAGAGATACCACCCGTGTTGTTTCCTTACTGTAGCAGGCCCCTCTTTCGAGTCGCTCAATTCTTCAAATGTGATTAATCGCTTGGCAAAGACAGTGAGCTGGCGTAAATGGGGTTCTTATTCTGTGGTCGGGAGGGGGCGCGCCGACACCGGCGACATGGACCACCGGCCGCGGGGTCTCCCGGGGGCGCCCGGAGGGGAGGGCCACCGACCTCCTCCAGGGCCGTGCTGCGTGATTTGCGAGTGGCATTGAAGGTGTCTCCAGCCGCCCACAGCGGGCGAAAATACAGCGAAACAACGGGCGCGGTCCTCAGATTTAAGGAAGCCACCTGCCCCCAAACACGACCCGTCCACCGCCGCTAGGGGATGCCCGGGCGGTAGGGGCAGGGCACTTCCGCTTTGTTTAGACCTGTTGCCCACCAACGAGGAGTTAGTAGCAGGCCGCCAGGTGACAGCACCAGTGGGTGAGGTGGGCAATAAATAGGGCGCGTCCCTGAGCCCTGTCCGTTAGCGGGCAGCAGCGATAGAGGCAATCAATTTGTCTGAGTAAATGCTACATTGTCACATCGGGTTTGCCTGTATTGATTACTTGATCCTGGGTAGATCCGGGGAAGGTTGGCTACATAAGGATCGGAGGGAGGGGCTGGACAAGGGTATTTGAGGGGGTCAGGATGTTTCTCATATCACAGATACTTAGGTTACATTCCTCACCCTGCTACATTCCCGCCCCACCAAACCATCATTATTCCCCATACTTCTACCACCATCACGAGAATCCCCAGTGAAGGTCGGGATACTGATTGTCCTCGGCCGCTGGTGGCGCTCTGACTTATTATTTATGGGGGATATGCAGTAAGGCTGCATGAATAATGTGGCTTCGGCAATGACGGCCGATCGGTGGCCGCCTTGTAATTGGCAATTAGAGTTTGTATGCCGAGTAGATCAATAATTAAGTAATGGAGTCCCCGACCGATGCCGCTATCGGTTAACTGTGGGCGACGGAACACCAATGGCTTTGTCTCGCGTTACTCTTCTACCTGCGACGAGAAATGATATCAATAGGGACCAACCACCCCCTCTCACATACCCCAGCCGCCTCCCTCCCTCACGGTATTCTCAATAGGAAATTTAAGTGCGTATACTTCCACGGGTCAATATTTGCGATCCATCGGCGCATGGATCTGTGCCCCTCCGCCACCACACCCCCGAAGTGTCTTGGTATATAGGGAAACTCCAGTTTAATCTGGTCTACCTGGCGCTGCCTGGATCATGCCCGACAAACCGCCATACTCCATGCTCTGCTTACTCTGTTTTCTCTTTGTCTTTTTATCATTTTCTTCAATAAAATGCTGATGTCTCCCTGCTCCTCCTTTTCAAAAATCTATCAAATAATACACCACCCGACCCCCCTGTCTCTGTCTCTGTCTCCCTCTCCTGAGAGCACACACAGAAACGTAGACAAATATCATCCTCCGCCTGAGCATTGCTCCATGTTTGCCCTTTATAAGGAAGAGGGACGCCTGGGACATCTTTGTCGGACTACGTCACGGCATATGACGTCACGTGGTGGGGGTGGCATCACACCTGCTCTGTGAAGGGGTGGGCGTCCTGTGGGAGAGCACGAACTCATTGTCATAGTGGTGTTTGCCCTCTGGTCTGCTTCAGTGGGCCACTGAGAGATTGTCACTGGACCGCTGAGAGGTATATGTCAGCAGCATGGCCTGATCGTAGGCATCTTGGCCTGATTCGCACTGGGCCACTGAGAGGTGTATGTAGGCAGCTTGGCCTGGTCGTAGGCAGCTTGGCCTGATTCGCACTGGGCCACTGAGAGGTATATGTCAGCAGCATGGCCTGATCGTAGGCATCTTGGCCTGATTCGCACTGGGCCACTGAGAGGTGTATGTAGGCAGCTTGGCCTGGTCGTAGGCAGCTTGGCCTGATTCGCACTGGGCCACTGAGAGGTGTATGTAGGCAGCTTGGCCTGATCGTAGGCAACTCGGCCTAATTCGCACTGGGCCACTGAGAGGTATATGAAAGCAGCATAGTCTGACTTACAATGGGCTGCTGAGAGTTGAAAGTAAGCAGCTTGGTCTGATCAAAGGCAGCATAGTCTGATTTACACTAGGCCTCTGAGAGGTATGTAAACACCTTGGCCTGATCATAGGCAGCTTGGTCTGATTGACATTGGACCACTCAGAGGTATATGTAAGCACCTTGGCCGGATCGTAGGCAGGTTGGTCTGATCTACACTGGGTCGCAGATAGGAATGTACTTAAACAACGTGGTATCGACTTCACTGCCCCGGTGAATAGAGTACATAAATGGCAAGGCCAACTTAACTGCCCCGGTGAATAGAGTACATAAATGGCAAGGCCAACTTAACTGCCCCGGTGAATAGAGTACATAAATGGCAAGGCCAACTTAACTGCCCCGGTGAATAGAGTACATAAATGGCAAGGCCGACTTAACTGCCCCGGTGAATAGAGTACATAAATGGCAAGGCCGACTTAACTGCCCCGGTGAATAGAGTACATAAATGGCAAGGCCGACTTAACTGCCCCGGTGAATAGAGTACATAAATGGCAAGGCCGACTTAACTGCCCCGGTGAATAGAGTACTTATATAGAACTGCATCGAGAATCGTATAAATAGACAATACTCCACGAGTTTGGATGGGCCGCAATCGTCATCGAGGCGAAGCCGAGTGTCGATTTCGGCCCATACAAACGAGTGGAGTTGTGTCTATTTATGATTCGAGTGCGGTTCTGGATTTATCTCACCCCTTTATATCAAATTAAATATCATCAAACTATCACAATAATTAGAAAAGACTTAGCAAATCCACTACGCCACGGCCGTGGCATAGTGTTGTCACTTTACGGGGGTGATCGTTGAGTATTTTTTTCTAATGTTATTCCTATGGCTAAACTTGTACCAGGGGTGAGATAAATAAATGGCAAGGCCGACTAAACTGCCCCGGTGAATAGAGTACATAAATGGCAAGGCCTAATTGCCTAAGATATGTTTGAAATAACCTGGAGACTTTCTCAGAAGAACTCAGCTGCTTGCCAAGCATTCTGTATGGTTGCGTCGTGATAAAGAGAGATGTGGATGGAGAATATAGCCACATAATCAAAGCTCTAGTCCACAGAGCAACAGGGAATTCAGGGCAGTAAGGTTTTAAGCTCTCAATGACTCTGGTTTTGAGTGGTTTGTGGTGCTCAGACATCGAGTTAAGATTCTAGCCAATCAAAAAGCGCGGTTTGTACAGTGTAAACGTGTCACATGTGGATCTCAGATGATGTATGTATTGACCAGTAGGTGGCGCGACGGCGAGAGATTGGGAAAGAAAATCGGATCAGATGTCTGTATATATGTGTGTTTGCATTAGATGAATGAGGTTAAATCGCAGCACAAGCAAAGCTCCACTCCGTGTGCATCTCCACAAACGTAGGCCAACTCCATTTAGAAATGCCTCCCCGTTGTCAAATAATACAGGGCCATTTCTTCCATCTCAGTAATGTCACTATTTCTAGATGTGGGACGATGCATCCTCATCAGAAACGACGTGGAAAGCAATGTCCAATCGAACACATATTTTACTATTTTCCCACACTTTCCCATGTTACTCTCTAGGAAAAAATCTAGGAATATTTGCCTGGTGATAATGTAAGATAAATGTAATAAGGTTGATGTCATTTTTCTAATAATTATAGGAAATTAGACATGCATCAGATATGAAGATTGACACTACTTCTTCAAATGTTATACATTCACAGTGTAACTGTACTTGTGACTATACTCGTGAACATCCTGGCTTACTTGGGTTTCTAATTGATAACTTGAGTCGTTTTAAAAATGCTGTAATCAGCATTTCCTTTGTATGCCGGTGAATCTGTTTTTTTTACTGAGTAGCAGTGGTATGATAATGCCGGACATATATAACGGAAAGTTCAATTTGTCTATCGTCATCATGGGATTGGCTCGAGGTGGCTCTGCTGTCACGGTTCGATGGTTTTGTTTGCTGCGGCCAAGTCAGTGATGCGTGGGGCCATGTGCCACGTCGTTAACTCCTTCTGAGGGACTTTCCCTAATCTCATCGCCAAGCAATGACAGCTTTAACATTCTCCAACAGGATATCATCCTAATATCAGCCATCGATTGAGTGCCTAAATAGACCGCAATAATCATGATATAGGCCAATTGACATTCGTTCTGCGTGAAAAGGAAAAGCTTACCCGGAACACTTGGCCAGTATTTAATTGCGGTAATATATGTTGATAAAACGCAAAATTCCGAACGAATTCTTTCGGAATTTATTATTGAATCAACCTATAGGTAAAAATGTTGCGCATTTCCTATTGAGCAAGTTTACTCATTTACCGACAATGCGTATGTGAAGCTTTTGATTACAAGATATTGCTTTGTAAATTAATGTTTCCATATTCCCCATCGTCTTTTTTTTAGGGTTTTGAAATCCACACGGCTTCTTAAACATAGACCTATCCACCTATAGTTGTTAGGACAAGAGAATTTCTTACCAAAGTTTCTGTCCCCAACAGGTAGGATTTTAAGGGATTCACAGATAGATCCAATGCAGTTGAGAAGGAAAGAAAAAAATAGACAGAATAGGAAGCATCAGCACCGGTGTGACAATGACAAAAGGTGCGGCTCCTCCAGATGTCACCGAGGAGGAAGTTATTGACTGGCGCATGTAGGAGAGGCCTTGAATAGCCGCCGACATTTCAGTGTTCGAATTCCTATGATGACAACGGATCACTTACTTAGGAGCGCGCGGGAGAGCGGGACAAGGTTACAAAGGGCGCGAAAATCTGCGCGATCCATTGACAGCAAATTCAATTACAAGAGTCGGCATCAATACGCGTGCACGATTGTCGTCTGCTCGAGTCCGATGTCGCCCGCAACGCCGCCCACTTAGCGACATCTTTGAGAATTGGAAATATCTTGTAGAGGGCTGATTTCCGCGCCAGCCAGGGCTGTACCGCCACCCTTGTTCTTCACCGCTTGGTGATTTCTCCTTTTTTTTCTTTGTGCCGCTTAGTCGTAGATGTTTCATGTATGGATAGATATAGGCGCTGTGACAGGGAGGGGTGGTGGAACTGCAAGGAAGGGGGTCGTGAGGGGTAGTGGTAAGAGAGGGGGTAGAGGGTCGATCCCAAAGACAAAATGTCAAAGCAGCAGTCGACTCATGAGGCCTTGTTCAGGCCTATCAATGACCATCTTGAAAGCGGCCCAACTCATTTTTCCTATCCATCAATCAGGCGACGATGCAGGAGGGTGGCGGCCATGGCTGCAGCGGCGGATGCCTTTTCTCTTTCTCTCAGTCTCTCTTTTCTTTTTACTTCCATCGTTTTTTGTCCTTCCGCGTACAGATCCAGCAGCTTTTGTTTTTTTATTGTTCCCCGCCCAGGAGCCGGGAATATACAGCATCGGTTGGTCGGGGAACAAATGATGATTGTGAGATGAGAGATGGGTTTGTCAATGGGCCACGAACGCTGCATGCCGACGCTAATGTTGCCATAGACAAAGCAGACGACAATCGGTGAGGCCTTCGCCGCGCTTTTCGGGCGGTTTTCGCGCTATTTTCTCAAAGCCTTCTGGCGCTGATGGATGACGTGGCTGTGACTTGCCTGGCGAAAGGGGCGCGTCCCATTGGCATCTGCTAATGAGTAATGGCGGGCTAGAAGATGGCGGGGGCCCGATTATTCTGAACACAATATTGATGACGCTAGACAAGCGTCTTTGTGTTGAGAATGTGGCATACCCGAGCCACCTACCCGCCTACCAACCTATCATACCTCTTCTTGTCGCCTGCCTGCCACCTTGCCGCCTTCCCTCACCTCTGGCAGCGGGCAGTGGACAGCAGGCCGGTGACGGAGAAGGGTGTGGGTGGGGGAGGGGTGGGGTTAGACAGCCAACTGATGTCTCCCAGGCCCTGTTGTCTCTTCAGTGTGTTACGGGGCCATGACCTGCGGTGAAGTGCTCCTTAGGTCAACAAGGAACCCACTCTGAGAAGCACGGGAAACCTTTTTACGTTTCTCTGCACGCGGGCGACGGAGGAAGCAGTGGGGGTTCCTTAATCACCCCCATTGACTTTGATGAGTTGGAAGGAAAAAACACAGATGATTTTAGCAATCAAGGCGAATCTGTAGAAGTTCATGATATTACTTAGTACTGTTTTTGTGTGTGTTTTTGCCACGGTGATGCGTTGTATTCCAGTATGCGGTAAATTTCCCAATCAATCCCTGTTGAATAAAGAGTGATGAGAAAATACCCACCGAAATCCTCATACAGAATAGAAGCCATGTAGCTCAGTGGTAAAGCGTTATACTAGGATTATTTGAATCTCATTTATTCCCAGTCTTTTTCATTTGCTGACATGATCGATCTTCCTATGATAGTAAACTGAAATTTTCTTTTCAGAGGTGCTTTTGCCATGTCTTAATTTTGTAAACTGGTTATAGCCATGCCGTTTGATACCTTCGGCTAGCGATTCAGTTTACTATTCACCCAGGGGTCATTCAATAATTCAGTTTCGTAACAATCAGATAACAAGTTTTGTTTTTCCCTACAGTCACGAGCCAAAGACAAAGAGCGGGAACTCCAAAGACAGTTTGCAGAAAAGGAGCGACAGCTTCAAGAAACCCAACTGTCTGTTGCCAAGAAGCTGGGCGAGGCAGAGCATAAGGTGGCCACACTCCAGAGTGGTAAGCAGTGCTGCTCTACATCAAAATACAATCTCCATTATTTTCAACTCCGTGGTATTCTAAACTTGATATTTTGAAAGTATTCATTTCGAGCCCTACTTACAGAAATTATCGGTTAATGTCTAGCACTTACTTCCTACCAACGCAAATGGAGGAACGTTTTGTTCTCAATATGTATATATTACCTCCATAGCCTGCCCAACTTGGGTGAAACCGATAATTAACATTATGGAGTTTTTATATTGAATTAAGTTTCTTTTCGTTACAGCATGTTAATTGATAGGTTAAGTGTAATAAATTATAAAGATTCCCAAACTGCTGTAATCAAGAGCGATATTTGATGTCAATCATATATCATGGCTATACTTAAACAGATGAATAATTCTTTTAAGCATCATGGTTTCTTAATGTTGAATCCCTTTTTGATTTCCAGCTCTGGATAGCACACAATCGGAACTGTTTGACTTGAAGGCCAAATACGACGAAGCCACGTCAGCCAAGTAAGTACAAGAGTCAATCTGACGGTTACCATTGTGTGTGTTCAATTCATTAATGGCAGACAGATCAGAACGAGTATGTTTGTTCACAGATTGGAACATGCCACTGTCCTCAGCCTCTCTGCAAATAGCGTGAGGTATTTTGGGAAAAGTTTGATACGTGATGATGTTATTATGGTGTGATAAGGGATCTGTTGACATGTATGTAATTGTAGAGCAGATGGTCGATAAAGATGTCTAGGCATTAATGATGATCGTCATTTAACCAAAGTCATCGTTCATAAAATTCGACAAAGCATCTCTTCTTAGGTCTTGATGACACTAATCAATATAGCACCAGACCCTGTTCATTCTAAATGTTATTAGAGGATTCGATCTACAAATTTACAAATTCAATAACGTATCCATACATCTGTATAGCCGCCGCCTACAGTCCAAGATATGGCATGTTGACTATCATGATCAGTTTCTAAAACCAATCTAGAGAAATTCCTGAGTAAAGTAGCCATCTCAACTGTGGCTAAAGTGAATCTGTTATGGACCGACGAAGGGGACAGATGCGGATATACGGCCCAAAGATTATCTAAGTACAAAGATGTTATTGAGAGCTGGCAGTCACGGTCATAACTGCCAGAAAAATAGCGTAGTTTTTCCTGCTTTGATGAAGGGCAAACTTAATGATTTCTTCTCCGGTGCAGCGTCATTTTGTCACGGTAAATACGCCTGTCTCGTCGTTCTTAGTTAGGACAAATATTATCGTTATACCTGTTAAAAGTTTCCCCCACGAAATAGAGCGTATCTTCTTGTTCCTGCCTCTCTGCCTTGACGTTGCTTCGAACAATTTTAATTGGACACAGAAAGTGAGGGGTGGGGGATATTTGATTCATATGTTTTCCTCTAATTGCTGTATGTTTCTCTCGCGGAGGAGCGGGGAGGGGGCTCAATCTGTACTCACATCTACATCTTCTTTGCATATTTTATAAAAGAAATTTCCACTTAGTTTAACATTCCTCTCATGTTTTTCATACAAATCTCATGGGCTATCACAATCACTTACTGAAGTTACCACTGATGATCTACTGCTCTAACTTGTTTACTGCAGCGTATCCCAATATCTCATGTTTTCTTCTACCATGTCTTAATTGCCACTGGACTTAAACGAGAGAGAGAGAGAGAGAGAGTTACTATGAACTCGCCGATACAAAGATCTCAATTATTGTGTCTACTTGGCCAACAGACAAATTGGTATTTTGATGAGGCTTGCCTAAATAAGTGAAAGGAAAATGACGATCTTGATGAGAATGAATGCCAAGGGGTAAAAACCATAAGAATTTGTGTAATAGTGCACATATATGATGTCTCAATAAGGACAGAAGCCTAGCGCGATGGCTCCAGCTACTGAAGTAATGACTGCCTAATTGAACTTTCTTATGCAGGTAGCCACGGTATTTTGATAGGTAACAGGGGTGCAATTGAAGAGGCCAATCATAGGAGAAAACCGAAGAAAATGTCATCAGCTGCAATTTTAAGAACGGTCCTATGAATTATCTTAATTACCAGTGCTTGGCTCACCGTGTGTCTTAATGAGGATATGCCCTCCAAAAACCCACCCCTACCCCCGTCCCCCAACCCTCACCCACTCCCGAACTTTTCACCTTGAAGTTTGGTTGTTTGTCATAAGATATAATAACAAGCAACATTTAGGTATAAGTAGCTTCCACACTGCCTACTTTTAATTGTACTGTTTTTCCATCGGGATAAATGTTCCTCTTGCGATGTACAGGAAGTTGGGAAGGGTGAAAATGTTTGTTGTTCTGTGACAAGTGTAAAGAGAAGTAGGAATATATACACGTGTGTATTTTTATGGTGTTTACCTAATCTGCAATTAAAAAACGGTCCGAACTGTCTAAATGGCATCTTGATATATATCTCTAAAATCTCTGAATGCATTGAATTAAAAAGTATGTAATTACATAGAGATGGCAATGGTACATGAAGCGAAAGATTAGCAGAGAAGATAAAGACTTTCTGCTACATGGTCACTTGCACATGTACCCAGACGTAGAGAATAAGTACCGCGCCAAACAAAGAGGAGTATAGATTGACATAAGTACATATTATATGGTAGACAGGTTAGGTCTTAAACATGTAGCTGTGTTACTCTTTAACATGCTATGTCATATTGGCAATTGCGAGTTGGTATTGTAGCCATTCGTGTATGTGCGTTGAGCCGTGGTTACAACGTCTGGAGCAGCCCCCACCCCCGACGTCAGACTTCCCCTCCTGGCCCTGTAGCGCCCCTCAGTGAGGACATGCAGCCCTCATGTCCCTTCCCTGTCCCTCTCCGTCCCTGCACCCAGTCACCGGCGTTGCGGCTGCCCTCGGTTCAGTCATGCGTAATGGTCGCATGCCGACTGGTCACGGTCCGCAGGCAGATCGTCGTGTTGGCGATCGGTGCTCCCAGCCCCACCCCGTGCGCCCCTCTGGAAGGCGGGAGGCAGGGGCAGGGGGTGGAGGGGGTAACCACCATGAGGCGTTGGAATGCTGTTCTCTGCCATATACATATGGACGCAGGTGTTAATATTGGTATTGGTCTTTTAGTTTTACCCCCGTGGCTGAGTGAGGGGGAACCTGTGAGGTTAGAGTGACAGGAGAGTAAAGGTAGCGCAGGATCTGCAACCTATATGCTGGTATATATAATCTTAGTTTGCAGGTTGATAAGCTCGGAGAGAAAGAGGGATTCGTGAGCGAAGTGGGTAGAGTAGGGTTTATTTCAATCACTTCATATCGTTATACCTGTCAATTTGGTTTTCGGGGGGGGGGGGGAGTCAAAATCAAAGTCCCTTGACAAAAATATATGATTTATAATAGGCGAGTATTTATAACACACCAAACCTGTCCAACATCGACCGAACAATGCTGGGAAGACGGAGGGGGAGGGTTGAACGGTGGGAGAGTGGGTGTGAGGGGCCGAGGTTTAGTCACTGATGTCATAAAGATGGGCTGATCGGTCAGCAGGGTGACTACACACACTGATTGGTTTGGGAAGGGGAGGGGGAAGAAGATGTGCCTCTGACACGCTACACTCCCGCGCCATGACCATACCGCACCCCAGGCTCCATACACATTTACCATGTGGGGTGCAGAAGGTTTATGAATCTATATCGAGGTTAGATCTATACAGGTGAACGCAGCAGAGCGAGGACAGTTTCCGACCGATTACTAAGTAACATTCCATCCCGCCCCGTCCACCGTGGACAGCAATGACTGGACGTTCACGTCAGGTACCGAATCTCTTCGTACATGCCCTCGCGATCAGTTCTTGTCGTACGAGATATCTGTTGTGTATTCCACTGCCCCTTTGTATATCTACTTAAGAGGAGGAAATCCCCTCTTAAACGCCAGAATCTCGTTTTTTCCTGTGACCAAATCACTCGGTCTGAGATATTCCGCGGAGGGCATATTAAGTCGATCAGGGGGGTTCACAAGGTCATCTTGCGACCACGAGTTTCCCACACCCTGCAAGGTGAAGCCAGGGTGTGGTGGGTGGGGGTGATTGGGTGAAGGTGAAGAGAGATAGGGGAGGGCCTATACATGGGAAGGTGGTGGGGTTTACTGAAGTATAAGTTCCACAGTCAATAAGGGTAGAGAGGTGGATGTCTAACACGCTTGACTCCACCTATACCATGGTGCCCCGCTAGACCTAGGCATGCGCACAGAACGCTAACGTACCGTTGTTTGGTTTATGTGCGTCGCGGTATTGCATGGGTCGCCTTGGCCCCCCACACCCCTCCCCACCCAGCAACGCACATCGAAAACCACCTCCCTGACTTTCAGATTCGGATCGCCAGCGACTAATTGCCTTCCTTCAAATCTGACGACCTAAATTTTATTTTCCTATGCGTAGCTGATTTAGCTAAACTGTTTATCTTCCACTTGGCAAGTTTGACAATTTGACGTCATTCCCTCGTCGAGCAAGGCGCTGACAAGGAGGGGAGGGCAGGAATAGTGTATTAATCTCTCCGTGTAGACTCACACCTCGCCCGTCACGGCCCAGTGGTACCCGCCGGCCTTTAATGCGGACAATATGTGGCGATTATTATTAACCATGTTGCACACGATCACTCGTCGCGGATGAGAGACCACATACATGGTAGTTCCCCCTCTAACCACACCCGCCTCCCCTCATCTCTGCCCACCATTCCCTTTCATTTGGTCTGTTCAGTCACGCCTCGCTTGGCACGGGGCCTCGTGTAGCCTGATCAATAGGTGAAAAACGCCACGCAGTAAGGAAACGTGAGGGCGTAGGGGGCACGCAAGAACCATGAGATTCCAGCGGGTGATCCAAGAAAAAATACCAGGTGAGCAGAGACTGTTTAAAGTAGATAAGGGTAAAAAAAAAAAAAGAATGTAGACGGGCGGGGCGACTATGTCATTGGCAATCGGTGTAGTGTGAACGGAGAACTATATCTAAAAATACTTCTGAAATTGTTTCATTGACCGACACAGATGCTTACCAATACGTATCGTAATTATGTTTTAATTGGCGAGTCTCAATTAAACAAGGCTGATACGAGGCAGATGTAATCAACACACGCACACCATTTACACATGTCTGGTACATAACAGGTTTGGGGTGCTTCAGTGGGGCGTGATTGAATACTCGCAGATTGTTTTAAGTTTTGGAGATCTAGTTATTAATCAACAGAATTGCTGTATAAAAAAGTTGGGTTTTTTGGTCATTCTCCTGTGTGAAGAAGATAGAGATAAGTGACGCATACCGGTGTGAATGCCCTTATAACTTTATAGCTTCTTCATGGGAATATATCACTATCCTACTGCGTGGTCAGCGATGCACGGCGGGCATCATGGTAGGTGAATCTTCGTCGCTATCTGGAGGAAACTCCAGGGTCGACCGCGATAGATCCTCTCCACTTTCATTGCCAGTAATGCAGTCAACTCTGTTCCACATATCCTTTTTCCAAACCCGATGATGTCGGACAGATTGGTAAATAAGGATCTACTGGGGTTTTGACACGCACAATTAGCATGCATGGATCCGAACAGATGACGTAAATGGAGAAATTAAGACAATATATATCACGACCGTGCTAATTATTTGTCATCATAAACTCGTAAATTCCATATGTTCATGGTTAAGCCCCAGTGTGTCAGTGGAGGGATTAAGTTCCCACATCAGTTATTACGACTGAGACCATTCAACTTTCTCCCTGACCTCGAAGTTCAGTACACGTTTACCAGGGGGCGTCATCAGTTTCTAATGGCTAGTGACCCCTATCGCCATCCACTCCCAACTCATTTTGCTCTTGCCAAATCTCGCCTGCTCACCGATTGAGTTTCAAATCCATGAGCATTCACACTCTTCTAAAAGCCACCAAATGAGAAGTACGTTTCACACCCCCAAAAAAGCGCTCATCAAATTTCTACCAACACAAATATCCCCGTATTTATCGCTAAATCGATATTTGGATAGTTCAGCTGTTTGAAATACCAATAAGGGAAAGGGGAGAAAATCATACCTTGAAATGTAATACATGCACAAATATTTACAGGATGGAACATAAGGTTCTCATAGAAAACACTGTTGCCGGTGATCTGTGTATTTTTGATAAAGGCAGGAGATTTTGAACCAGGGTCTTACAGATAATGATCATGATAAAATATTGATGTATTCCTATATCAGTATTGACAATTCATGTAGGAAGGCCTCATATCTCGGTAAACGGTTCGACTCAGTAGATGTAATGAGCCCAGAAAAGTGCGATGCCCACCATCTCAGCATCATGGACGTTAGTGTCGCAAGTTCACGCTTCATTGGTCTCAGACGTTGTTAGATGGGACGAGACCTGCTCAACGGTCAATGTCTCCTCGTCGTAGAAAATGATTACATCAGTAATTATGCCTATAACCAAGCAACTATCTGCCTTACCTCGAAAGCTCAGTACATGTTTACCTCGGGGCGTTACTAGTGGCTAGTGACCTCCTCTCACCTTTCACCCCTCATGCACTGGGTGAAGGGTGAAAGACTCAGCTCGTGTTGGAGGAAGGCGCAGGTAAACTACTGATAACATTATAGAGTTGGCTTCCGCATTCCTCGCTTATACTAAATTTTACACCATGACACTCAACTAGATCACCTGCAAAAAGAGAGTGAAAGTATGATTACCAATGTGTGCGGAAAATCCCATGATATTATAAGTATAGTGTGTTTCATAAATACAGATATTTAGATCGTCACCTTCTGGGCGGTTCGGTAAAGATCTATGATCACATTACTGTAGCGGACGTTGACTTTGGAAGTTGCCAGGTGGTCATGGTACAGGTAAGCTGGTTGGCTGGGGTAGTTCTAATTGACATGAGGAAAAGAGGCTTTAATGGAATCAGAGGGATCACGATATATTAGTTTGGGTTTGTGAGGGTTGATAAGATAGGACGTGCAGTGCGTGAGCCATACCCAGAGTGTATACACAAATAGCTCACGTGATCTTAAGAGCAAGCACCAAATGGGAGGAATCCGGGGTGAATGGGGGGGGGGGGGCCGGGGGGGGGGGGGGGGTAGATTTAAACTTTAGAGTAATGTGTGTGGGTGTGTATGCAGGGAAGGGGTAAATAAAGTAAAGATTGTGTCGTGTCGACTCTTTCGCTTCACCGCCGACGATTGACTGCCCTCTGTGTCTGCACACAGCTGAGCAGATGAGCAGATGAAAGCGCCCCGCGAGCAACTCGCTATTGACGCCGCGTCTATAGCCGCCCGGTACAGAAACACAAACGCTGCTAGCGCCGCTGCACGTTTTCTTTCAATATCGCCCATTCAGCGAGCACGTGTTGTAGAACTCGTCGCCGGGTCGCGCCGGGCGATACGCGCCGCCGCGGCGAGCGAGAGAAAGGCGAAAGACGGAAAAGCAACAGCTCAGGGTCAATATGTCTGTATTTCACTCGTCACATTCGGCACGGAAGGGCACGGCAGTCCGCCGGTCGATACCTCAACAGGTCAGGGTGGGTAAAAAGGAGGAGGAGCGAGCGAGGAAAAAAGTGTTGGGTACGGGAGGTCTTGTTCAGGGGGTGGATTAAAAGATGGTGCTGGTTGGAGCGGAGGGGAGGGAGAAAGGGTGGGGGATGGGGTGGTCTATTGTCATCGCTACCAGACAGCACAGGTGAGAAAGGCGGGTAAGACAGCAGATGAGTCTATCTGCTATTGGGAAAAGGCCGGGGTGCGAAGGAACTAATGGGAAGTGCGGGGAGGGTGGAGGATAAAGCTCTGGACAATGCAGAACGTGCACATCACCATTGGGAACTGGGGATAAAAGTTATACTGCCTTCGTAGATGCTGCCTCCTATTACGTAGTCAATACTCTGCAACAGGACACACAGCTCGTTCAGGAGAATTGGGAATCACGTTGAAATGTTTTGAGGGAAAGAAACTCACTGAATAGTGTGGTCGACTCATGTAGATTAATGTAATTTCGAATACCGGTAGAAGATGAGTGATTGATATACAGTCTGATAAATCTAGTTAATGATTATATGGAGTAAAGTTATCAGACGGGACAAGAACACTTTGGGATACAATGAAAACCAACCTGTATATCCATATATTTACTCCTCAATGTATTCATATATGTATATTCTTGCAATGCAATGTGTTTCTTTATCAATTATTTTGCCTATTGAAATATTAGAAACAGGTGGAAAGTGGTTGGAAGTCATAGCATTTAGATATAATCATACAGAAAACACATTCCATTCAGGCCAGGTAAGGCTATGGGAGTGGAAGTAGTAGAGTTATCGAATACCGACAGGAAGTAATGGATTGACACTCAAGCCGGTGCAGATACGAAAAGTTACATTTAACAGAAACAAATCTCTGAGAAGATGCAGATTATCAGAAGTCTGTGGAGCCCCCTCCGTGCATGCCACCCCTCGTGGGGTAAGGGTGGATTTAGCGGGGTGGAAATCAGTCCTCCGATGAGTATTAGGTGCGGATATTACTAGTAACTTGTTCACGGGCGCCTGCCTCATCCAAAACACCGCGCTAAACCCTGCCGCACCTACCCGCCCCTCAAGAGTTCGCTCGCCCAGTCGCTCGATTTTCCCAGTGAAGCCTATCTGGCATCGACCATGGCGACCCGACCCCCTTCCCCACCCCTCCCTTTCCTCGTGCTACAAACAGTCCTCTTGTTTCAGGGGGTCGATGGGTGGCGGATCTTCGGCGTATAGATCGGCGGGCCGAACCCGCCCGCGAGTGGCTCCTGAGTAGGTCCCTGGGGCCCGGCGAGTGGCTCGCCGTATATGTTGCCTGTCATGTATCGGGGAACGCCGCCCGCGTCTCCCGTCGATGCCCCCGCCCCCGCCCGGTCACCCCACCCCCTCATGACGGTGGATGCTGAGGAGCATCTCTCCATGTTTCTATACAGTGTGAAGGGGGCAGCCCACCCCCGCCCCCCGCCGAATCTTATGTAAAATTTATGTCGTATGGATTGGCGGGGTTGAGGGGTTGACCCCTGGCGGGCTGAGTTTTTCTAATCGCGCCCGCCCCGAGTGTCCATCGTCGCCCATCGTCGATCGGAAATTCGCCTCCGCTGTTGCTACTTGGGCGGAGCGCTTACACTCGGTGTGCGGAGCCATACCGGAAGTGTCGGGCGTTCATCGGTTATCGGGGGGACGCGGGCGTCCGATAATTCCCATGTCGCGGCGCGCGGCGGGTCGCGGCGGGACCGGGCGGGACGCGGCGCTCGGCGCGCGCCGGTTATGCGGTATTTGTGTAATGGATTTCCGGCGGCGGCGTCTAATGGGTCTTGAGGGGCTCAGCGCCATCTTGCGGGGATTCCCACCGATGCCCGCTAATTAAGAGGTCACGCCGCGACGTGCAAATATAAATTGTGTAGCGGAGGGGGTGGGAAAGGAGAGGGGAAAGCTGGGGGCGGGGTATATGCCGGGCGCCTAGATTTGGATGAGGACCGAGATGGAGCCACAAGTGGGATTTGGGAGAGGGGAGGTCTAGGGGCTTCCGGTAGGATTGCAAGTTGTTTCCGGTGTATGTGGTGGCACTGTTGGAGGGTGGTAGAGTAGTGGGTGGCGGCGGGGGGCAGGTTTAGGTCAACTCGCTGCAGTGCGCGCGCAAGGGTCTATCGACCCGCCATCTGGTGGTATGCCTTATCGACAGCGCGTGGGGCGGCCGGGGCCGGTTGATGACGACGATGCGGGCAGATCTCGCTAAGAAATGGCCATCGATCGCGGCAGGGCACGGGGCGCATTGTCCTACTCTCTAATTCGATAACGACCATAATGTCGCCTCGCCGTGTCATCGATAGTACTGTAGGCTCGCCTGAACACACCCCTCCCCGCCTCCACTCCCTCTCCTATATACCATCAACATCAGTACTGCTGCTGCTACCATAACCACCCTCACTACCATACTACTGTGTGCAAAGCTCAACACTACCTCCCTCTCCTGTGTATATGTATACCAATGCAATAGGATTGATTATTATCGTTACCATTACTAGCTCCACTTCTACCACCATCACCAGCGCCATCACAGTCATCTTTGCACCAAGAATACCAACCCAACCGCCATCACCACCTCAACTGTTCATACCACCGAATTTACTCATTGAACATACCAACAAAGGGAGCGGTGCAGCTTGACCGACGTCAGGAAATCAAGTTCCAGGTTATTCCTGCCCACTCGTTCTTTGCCCCCTCATTTTGTGCAGTCGATCTTAAAGACTTATTTTAGTTGATTTTATCGTGATGTGAACCTGGCAGCTGGTACGATGTAAACACCCGTTAGCCTACCCTTCCAGTTAGCCCCACGAAACAGCGGCCTCTTGGCATTATACACTATTGATCATCAGTTCAGGCCGCCTGCTAAATCTGACTTTGCCAATGATGGTTATGGGTATAGGTGGATCGCTTACCCCTCACCTCCTCCACCAAACACTATTCTGCAATCACTACCTGTCCTACCATACATTACACCCCTTGTTACCTTAATTTGGTGCGCTCAGTGTAATACATAGCGATCATCCCTGGTTACACAGCAGAAATGGCCGGAGCCCAGTTGCTGCCAGCTGATCCGTATGGAATAAATTTATATATCAGTCGCAGCTGCTAGTTCCTGACTAGTGTAGACTAACTTTATACATCAGCATCAGTGAAAACAGAGCAGTTTCGTGGGCTTGGACAGATGTTTAAAAAAAACATCCGTCATCTCCAATACAGCAAGCTGCACCTAGTTTTTGAATGTTCACATTACCAACAGATGATGTGCGATCACGGTGCACACCACTGTGTGACCATGTTAGGCGCTACGGTGTCAAACACCCACTGACTAATCAACCGTGACCCTGCCATTGCCCAGGGTTACCCCCGCCACATACACAGACGTCCACGCGTTACCGACCCACCAGCCGTGACACAGCCACTCTCTCACTCCTTGTCTTGGACCGTTCAGATGAGGATCCCGTCACCAGTTGCTGTGAAGTTCTCTTTTGCCAAACCAGGTTTTGTGTCTTGGAGACAACGATAGAAAAAAAATCGAGAAGACCGGCACACAACAAGATGGTGGTCGACCTCCTCCACTCTTGAGTTACTTTTTTGTTATTTGTTAGTTTTTTGGTCTTGTTTTGTTATGTTCTGTATTTGGCGGTCGTACGCCACATGTCCTCAGAGGGAAACAGGCCGGGAACATTCCGACCGGCGGAGTACGGCAGTGACGGGTAGGAGTGTGTGTGTGTGGGGGGGGGGGGGGGGGGGCAGTGCCTAAACTCTTCAGCAAAAGTAGTGCTCTAAATGACTCAACATTTCCGGTGCCAAAAAGATCAATGACTATAAATCAAAATCTAATCCCCATGATACAGTTGCGAGCGGACGTTTAGCCACTCATAGGGTACAGACTATCATTAGATGGAGTCGATATTTATCAAAGACTTATTTTAGGAACTGGGCCCTGTTGTCAATAGCTTCATACATGTCGGAGAAAACCGGCCTGGTTGTGGAGAGACGACAGAGGCGTGGAGAGAGTGAGGGGGAGGGGGGGGGGGGGTGGTGGTGGGGGTCTTGTTTGCTTGGCCAATATCCAATTTGTCGGTTTAAAAGTACACCTATGACAGTGGCAGTAAGATGAGGCCGAGCGATTGAAAGCTTTCCGTCTCGAAGTTTGCTCAACTGAACCGCGCCCGGCTGAGCACAGATAGAGGCGGGGGAGGACCGCCACTTGTGAAGATGGCGTTGAGTGTCGTATCGATGCCAGCGTATGTCTACTGTTTGCAACGACAAGCAAGATCCAAGGGAAGACTGCCTCCATTGACTCCCTATTTCGGCAATCCATTCAAAAGAACAAAACTCCAATCACGAGTCCCAAACCCAGCCCTCCAGTTTGAATTCCGGTCTGATTTGATTAGTGTTACTGTTGTATTCAGAGATGTCTCAGTCCGATGGAATTCATCTGAAGGTGGCTTTACAAACATCTGTCCCTATAGATCGCGGGGTTGTTGGTTGAGAATGTAACAAGAATGGAGAAGATTGCTTAAAGTAAAGCATGTTATAGGTGGGACAGGAGGAGGTCGGTGCGGGTATTGGCGGGAGGGGGACGGGTGTAGACGGGCTGGAGCGGCTTTGTTTACTGGCGGTTTCCGGTTCCCGATCCCGCGCCAGTCAGCCATTCATGAAATCACAGTTCCCGAATACAAACAAGAAAAGTTTGGAAATCCTTGAAAACTGACCGCAGAACCGTTCTATCCGTTATTTGAATGTACAATCAGCAGACAGAAAAAGGGGGGAGGGATGGGGGTAATGTCTATAGGTGTGTGGGGGAAGAGGGGTTGGGGGTATAGAGGGAAAGTGACAGGATTCCAATACAACAGATTCCTGTCTACTTGACTATCGATAAAATTGCCAGGAACACGAGGTTATGAGACTGTCAGTTATGTGTGTTACGAACCAAATGAAAATCTTTTCATTATTAAAACAATGGGATTAAAAGTTTCTATTCTAATCATAAAAATCCGACAGGTATTTCAATGACTATTTGAAATGGTTTCCAACTGAACTTCATACATTTAACCTTGTCATATGTGACGTAGATTGTTTGAACTGGTATGTAAAGTGAAATATAACACGTCCTGCCATTGATGGAGAGATATACTGAGATACTGAATAGGGGAAAAAGGGCATGATAGGGTGCCGCTGGGTCTGGACATGGGACTTCTCACGTCCTCGTGCACATTCTCTCTCCCATCCCCTGCACCTTCTCTACACAGGCAGAGAAGACGCTGCCTGTTGCCTTAGCGTTGAGCCAGGTGTAGTTCCGTGTCGCCTCACTAGTTGTCGCGTCGGTGCGGTGATGGTGTGGTGGAACCAGGCTGGCCTACATGTGTGTGTCGTGAAAGTGAGAACAAAGAAACCCGGCGGCGGCGGTCGGTGAGCGGCGAGTGGCGGGCGTGCCCTACTTGTCCTGTCGATCCTTGGTGAATCTTCCCAAAGCCAAATGGACCAGTCTCCACCTATGTCCGTCCCTTTCCCTTTGTCTCCTCACAGGAATCCGCCCCGTGTGATATTCTCCTTTACTATCTTTCTCAGGAGTAACACTGATTTGTTTCTATTATTTCTAATTACCCCAAGATCTGTACATGTATGCTACATTAGATATAATACGCTAAACAGTTAAAAAAACAACTAAATAACCATGAGTACCATGGGATGAGCATGATATAAAACAGTGATGATTCGACTAAGTCCACAGAGCCATACTGAGGTAGCCATTGAAACCTAGAAAGAGAACACATAACGTCAGATGTAAATGTCTTTTACCGGGTGCTGTCGGGTCTGATTAGGATACAGGGCCCTCAGAGTAAATTGGTCACTTTCTACTCTGGGCATCCCCCACTTCCCAACCCACACACACTGACAGCTGGAGAAACTTGTTAGTTGGTCGGCGGACCTGCAGGGGACGCCACCGTCCCGTGCTGACAGGCAGGCAGACAGGCGTCGCCGCGTTCCCCCCAGCTCCTCACCTCAATCCTAGCGGTAACTTTTCAAAACTTTTCCCGGAGGCGAACTCACATGGGGGCACGAGAAATCGATACGTTGGCATTTCTATATCGATCTGAGAGGCATGCACTGTAGAGACACCCCTACGTCACCATCTCCCTCCTCCCCTGCCCCGCTGTCTATCGCCTTTCTACAACACCCCCCACCCTCCATATTCACACGCCACAAGCGTGGCCAGACAGCAGAAGCTGAGGGCGCCCGCGGGTACCAGAGGCGATATTATTACATTATGTGAGAAAACGGAATAACGTCAAGCCCCCCCACCCGCGCCCCCAAAGATCAGTTTGTCAGCCATTATTCTACAAAAGAGGCATCGCGCCTATATCTAGGCGCGCCCCGCCTAATGTTCGGTTACTTGTGTTTTGTCACGATGCAGCGGTGGGTAAATTGGGGACTGGGTGTATTGTGGCGATGTGTGTATGCGGAGGGGTGGCAACTAGTTGGTAATTGCTTAGAGCTGTGAAGTTATCATTCACTTAGCAGTTACTGTGCAACCAAATGAAGTGTGGCCGGGGTCGATATGTATTCGGTCTGAGTTCCCACGCTGTAATGCAAGGTGGTGCTCTGATCTTTTTAGACGAGATAACTACCCGAATTCTCTGCAGCGCGCCCCTCCCACTACGACCTATTCAGGCGCTGCGGCTCTCTTTGGCCTGGGGCACACACAGAGTCACACACATACACACAACTCCCAGTCCACATCGACATCACCTGGAAAAGATGGAAGAAGTTGTTGTGTGTTAGTTGCTTTGCCTTGTTAGACATTGTACCTCAATGCTGCCATTAAAGCGAGTAGATAACGCAATAAGCAGTGTCGCTCATTGAGTCGCTCGCCGCGTGTCGGAGCAGCTCGCAGTACGGGCCGCTCCCCGGGCTGTGGTAAAACGCCCACTGCGCTCTCCTTAATTGATTTAATCATCGCGCGCATTGTACTAATGCAATCAGGGCGCGCGGCAAATGACTGCTCCCTTTTGAAGTATACGTGGTTCAGGAGAAGATGGCGGCCTGAAATCTAACGACGAAGAGCAACTCAACCAGCGATGTATGGGAGTAACTTTTGCAGAGTTGTGAGCAGATTGTTGAAGCATTCATATGGCATTCAATAAAGGTCGTCGCAAACATTATGTTCCGTCAGTCCCGTATCAGAGACTTTTCCTCTGTATTTTTTTTTTATTAGCAACTCACTTTCGTAACCAACGTAGCAGTTCCTGGAGATCTGTGACTTTTAGGAGCGAATAAGCGATTAGAGAATGCACGACACTGAGCATTGTTGTGGTGACTTGGGTGTCTTTTGATCATTGATTACGGGTCGCCGTCCAGGGGCACAGAGCGACCTGGATCCTCACTGTGGTCAAACCTCCACACCGAGTATTGTTACGGGATCCTGATGAATATGGCTGTAAACTGCGAACTTTTTATAACGTGATGATAGAGAACAGAAAATGAAGTATGAGCTTTTGCCTACCCTAGACACTCTGCCCCCACCAACCTGTTTACTTACGGTGTTCTTGACGACCACCTTTGTCAGATTGTCGCATGAAGTGTATAACACATGGTATATCATTGATCTTTGAAAATAACAATTTCTGAATGATATCTTTTTTCTAGATAAAAGATTTTCTCACAAATGTAAAGCCACCGTGGAAAGTGATTGGCATTTCATTGGAACTTCACGATAAACGTCTTTTGGTGATAGAGGACCTCAGACCATGTTCAAAGCTATGTAGAATGTCTGAAAGCATGCTCCGGGGACTAGCGTTGCGGTCACTCGTCCCTGAGAATCGCAACTTTTCCCAGCAGTGGTTTATAATCACTGAACCTTGTCCGTTAACACCGCCCCCTCCCCGACACACACACAAACTCACACAGACTTGGCCACGCATATATTACTCGACACGTGTTTCTGGGAAGTTTCCCTTCTTGAGAACTTTGCGTCGTTAAGAATTCTTGGTGAAGTCCTGCCTGAAGGAACACAGTGGTGTGTCTCTGAGGGAAACGGAAAGTATGTATTGTATTTTACTGATATGTCAGCCAGGAATTAAACCGGTTTTCCTTTCACCGAATATCCAGCCGTTGGCTAACACGCAGTCCATTGTATTGGTGTTCAGTTCTAAATTCAAAAAGTTTTTTGAAGAATGTGGGAAATTGCATTCCTTACGGTGTACAACTTAGGATCATGTTCCGCCATATTACCGTACTTGTCTCATCCTAGCTCTTAACTTTAAAGTATCCTATTCATCAATAGTAGAATTTCCCAGTTGCTTAAAAACATAAACCTAAAACCTTAATCACCGGCTGTATATCTACTTAATTTACCCTGCGGTCTGGCATCATAAACACGAACTTGCAGTTCACAACTCCAACCATAACTTCTAACCCGACGCTCTAAACTGGTCCTTGTAAAGCTCGGTGCGCTCCTGATGTGAGTTTTTGAATGGATGCATTGGTGAACGGCTCTGATGGGCTCAGCAGTGGCGTTGATGATGTATGGAGAGTACAGTACACACAGAAGGTATACCTCAAAGAGACCTGGAGGCATTCGTCCTGCTCCAGGCGCGGCCGTGGAGGGAGGGGAGGGGGAGCGTTGGGTGGCATGCGGCAGGGGGTATGATTTAACAGGCTCGTGGGAGCCACTTAACGGAGCGGGCAACGTATGGATAGCATCCAGTCGTACGTCAACCAAATAGATCCCATAGCTCCCGTTCATTTCTCTGCGGGTACGGGCCTTGAGGCCGCGTCATCATTGCCGACAAATCTATGGCAAATCAAACAGATGTGGCCGGCCAGGCTTATCATCGCGGGCAAAGAATGGGCCGGGCGTGGGGAAGGATAGGTAGGGCCGGGATTAATATCATAAGAGTAGGCCGTTTGTTGGGTGGGTCGGTGGGTGAGTCAGGGAGGAAGGGGGTGGAGGCGGGGAGGGCAAATGGAGAGGCAGAATGCATCCACACTCATGTAATAAATTCCCTCCTTATCTGGAGGAGGACAGGGTGAGGAGGGATAATGATATAATGCTGGATGCGAACCTGTTCGGTTCGGCCAGGTAGCCAGAGCCATTGCATTTGAAAAAAGAAGCCCGCCACAGGTATGTTGTGCCTTCTGTAATCGTTCCCCGAAACAGGGAAGGCGCGAGATCTAGTAGACCAGCCGATTGAAATTTACCCCCAATTTCCCGTCCACTCCGCTCGCCTACATCGTTGACGTCTCTGACTTGTTGTCCACGCTCTAACGATGCTGAAGCGGGATGGATTTGGCTGAGGTAGGAGATGGCGAAATGCGTTGCCTTCTCTCCATTTGACGCAATTTGATAGACCGCTATCTACTCAATAGGAGCTTTCTGGTGGAGTTGGGGGAAGGGATGAAGTAGAAAAGCATGAAAAATGCAGTTGGGGAGCTGATTGCGGGGCGGGGGGTAAGGGATGTTTGATGAAGGCCACTCAGTGTCGTTAGTAACGTGGAAAGCGATGGCACACCCCGCCGATCTAAGTGCAGAGATGGTCGGTCGCTGTTCACCGACAGCGAGCAACGTGTAAATGCAAAGAGGGTAAGGGAAGAAGTCAAACTAGTAGCTCTGACCAGTTAAATCAATACAACACTGGGCATTGACTGGCTTCAGAGGGCGCAGTGTAGATAAACCGGAGTCGTCTAAATCGCAACCACCTCCTCTTTACTTACCTACGAATGGACACTATTCCTCTTTAGCTTTATTTCTCATTTCAACCAGCGCAATTTTGCCTCAGATCTCAGACGGGTCAGTATTTGACTGGGCCCCTCCTCCCTGAAGTCTCCCGTCCCCTCTCGCCAGGTCTCTTCATTTGATCAATGACTGCGAGCAGCTCTGATCCATGTCAATAATATGTGGCCGGCACTGCTTGTTGAAGAGATATCCTTCCACCGTCTTCTGTATGATCCTCCGATGTGATATTCATACTTTTCTCTCGCTCTGCTCTTTCAGGTCGGACGAGATGGAGATGATCATGGCTGATCTGGAACGTGCCAATGAGGTGAGTATCTGTTGTACGACCATTAGGAGCAGCTCAAGCACCTCGCATTGCATCCATACTATTGCATTCATTATTGTTGATTTGGTAGTGCTCAGGAATTGGGTGTGTTATTTGATTCAAGGTGAAATACCATTGGAAATTGATTCAAGTAATTGATGTTAGTTTTAGAGCAGTCTGAATATTGGGTAACGAGCAAGGGGAACGTCACGTTAAAAGAAATGTCCAGATACGAGATTTAACTTTCATGATATACTTTAACTTAAAAATGTCATCACTTATGACAACAATCATTATCAGGATGCGAATTCCTACAAATAAGTATATTATTCTACCATCAAATAATTCAGGAATGCCGACATTTTATCAATTTTGTAGTAATGTCAACTTGTAAGCTAGGCCAAAGTGGTACATAACTGGTCAGGAAAAAATAAACAGTATCATGAAGTATTTCCTCCCCTATTAAAAGCAACATTGAATTATTTCATATAAGCCAATAGCTTGAGAGCAACTGTTACGAAACAAGTACTCTGATCAGTGTGATGTACATGGATTTATATTTCATTTTTCATCTAGGGTGGTCAGTGGTGAAAACCCCTGTCTAGTTTATTATACCCTCCTTACAAATCAATAAAATTGGGGGCCCAGCAAAGACTCTCAGTCGTGTGGTGGGGCTCAAATGTACAGCCGCCGAAGCCGTGGCATTTGAGGCTTAATTCAGATGGCTTCGATGTGGCTTCCACGTGGCTTCCCCAGAGTACACCGGAACTCGACGGCTCATAGTATTATTGACCGTATACATCATTTCTTTTTAATTTATGGGCACTACAGAGGCGCATGACTGGACAGAGCCTTGACTCCCACCTCTCTACCCTCCGCCCCCTTCAGTTGAGTAAGATCATGATGGTGTCCATCCATCTACTCATCCATGTGTTCCATCTGGAGCGGTCCGATCAATAAAGCCGCCATATTGACTGAGCTTCTCCAAGATCAATAGAGGTCCAGGCCACCAGAGCGAACACGTGACGACGCCACCAAATACGGCAAAAAGAGAAAAAAAATGGAGGAACCGAAAGGCAGCCCGAACAGATACAAATCTTCGGGGTCTCTGAAATAGAAGTGGTCCTTTGAATTAATACTGCATGGGGCGAATCAATCGACGGTCGTCTTCGAAGAGCGGAGTTACTGTCTATGGGGGAAAGCGGGGCCATGGCAAAGGTACCACTCAATGGGCCAGCGTCAATAAATACTAAGACAACACGATTGTAGCTCGGAGAAGAAAGGGACTTTGCGAGCAAATGAAGCTTTAAGGAGAAGGATGTCGGGCGGGAGGGAGGGAGGAGTTGAACGGAGCCAAAGGATCCCATCCCCCCCTCCCGCCTTTCAGTCACAAGGGATACCGATTGTGGATGGTGTCAGCCGCGAAATATGCTCTGAGTCTTGGGATGGTCGGAGCTGCTCTGAGTGCATCAATCATATGGTGGGGTTTGACGTGGGCAACTTCGAGGATAGGTTCATAGTCTTCCAGGCCTTTCTCCACGTTTACAGTATCCTCTAGTTGGTATATGTAGCCCAGTGAATTGCCTACGAAAGCAGACACTTGTTATTGATACAAACATTAAGATCTTGGCTATCATAAGAAGTAGAGTGTATGGGATAGACATTCGGAAAAGACCGTTGATTCAAAGATGTTTTCCTTTGAAATTTCAATTGAAAGATTCACATAACCAACAAACACCAGTTTGGAATTTCAAGTTTGTAGATACGTTCTATTTTACTTAGGTTTACAAATTTTAGCGATTAGAAATTGAATTGATGGTCCCTACTTTCGAAAGAAAAAGTTAAATAAGATAAGAAATATTATATAATTCTAATAAAAGAGAATTGCAAATAAATGTAATTATATTTCGAATTATCAGAGTTCACTTTTACGTAAGTAATATTACTATCCAGAGAAAATTCCTCTTTGACTGACAGAATAGAATTATCGAGATTAAGTTTAGGATGCGACCCAAGAGTTTCATGTTCATACCAGGAGACCCATTCAGTATAAGCAGATCTATGTACTTTAATGCCCCTTGAATGGTAGAACGTCTGAAGGTATAATGTTGCTCGGAGCCGCTGGCTTCTTTTTTGCGCGATATTGTCTATAGGCTCTTGTGGGGAATCACAATAAAGCATCGCTAACGATTTGCAAAGGACGTTTTTCGTAGCGAATCGCCTCTGACGCCTTCTGGATTTCATCAAAATCGATGTCCTTTATCAGAGCGGGAGCTGGGTGTGCAGAACGCGGGGTGTTTGATGTCAAGACTGATCTATAAATATGCAGCTCTTTGCTTCTTGACGCACCAGCTCCCCACCTCTTCACACTCCCATCCAATAACAGGTGAAGGGTGTTAAAGGAGATGGTTTTTGTCTGTAGATGTTGTGCGTCGCTGAGGTGAAAAGGAACCATCGTATTACGCCCAATACATTTTACAAATGTGGACGACGTTTGGTGTCCATAGAGGGCAGTTGAGTAGTGTATTCAGCTCTTTGGCCGGTATGTGTTAAGGTAACGAACTCATGGAGGCCCACCTTTGTTTGAAAGTATGAAAACCAGCCTCAGAACTCTTAGAGAATAACCCACTTAAAGGATTTCATTTGATATGTCCAGGGTTTGAAATCAATAGTGCTTCATAAAACTTTGATGTATGAAAAACATTGAGCAGTATCAAAATTTGTACTTGTGGCACTTTCCAAAACTATAAAGTCTTGGAACCCTGAGTCGTATATCAAAAGTCTGCATCGAGGAAAGACATGTAAAGAATAATGAGTGGGATCTCCTACCTCTTCATTATAGAAAATTCCTTGGTTTTTTTTTTATAAATCTGTTTATTGGGCACATTTCAACAATACAGTTGGTTTTGAATTGTGACCACAACAATGTTAGACAAAATCTGAAATATCTGGTGTTGTCTGTAACTACCGATATTGGTATATAATATATGTTGCTCTCTGATTTATGAATAAACACCCTATGTATATATATACCTGATACGTTGAGTGTGTACTGACATGCCTTTGATAGCCTGACTGATGACGGGACGTTGGTGTTTCAGCGGGCGGCGAACGCGGAGCGCGAGTGTGAGCGGCTCACGGCGCAGCTGGCCTCGGCCACACAGAACCTGCAGCAGGCCGAGCAGATGAGCAGCGCCCCCGACATGGAGCAGGCCATCGACATTCTCAAGCGCTCCAGTCTCGAGGTGGAGCTCGCCGCCAAGGACAAAGAAGTGAGGCTTGGTCAAAGTTTTAAGCCCATGAAAATACTCCCATTAAAAAAAAACTAAAAAAACACATGAATTATAAATATAAAATTTTGGAAAGAAAAAAAAACATTGCACTGGTCTTCCTGTTAACATTGAGAATGTCCGGAGATAATTGTTTGCCCCCGGAGGGGTTTTGATTTTATATAGACCATTTTTACTCGAAGAATCGCGCTCATATTTAAACAGTATTAGAAATATTGAGTCGTTTATATATACATAATATTAGAAATGTTGAGTCGTGTACAGGAAGGAATACTTGGAAAGGTTAGAGAATGCGTGTATCTTGTAATCTTCGTTAAAACAACCAGCTAATAGCGCTGGGATAGTAATCCCGTCCCCTAGCGACGAGAAGCCGCTGTGCGCTCTCAGAGTGTGCTTCCACCTGGTGTCAAAAGAAGTAACTACACGGTCCCAGTCGTACATTGTCTGTTCTGTACTCGTGTGTGTGCCGCCGTGTACCGTTTATCTGTTACCTCCACTGTTGTCATTTACCATCTAACGAAACTACTTCAACAGGTATTCAAGAAACAGTGAACATTTGCGAAATATTCTAAATTTACGATCATGACATTGCATACAAGGACACTACATGATGCTATAGTTATAGTCTGGTACTTTATTAAATGTAAAAGGGCTTAATGGATCATATATGTCTTAACCTGTAACCTACCTTCAAACCCTGTCATTCTGGATCGTTACAAATGAATTTACTTTCGCAATTTTAATCAATGAGCATTAATTAACAATTAGAATTGTGATTTTAATGTTTTGATACGAGGGTCTCAGTATTGACATTATTCACACACGTACGTTGTATACGTTAACATACGATGCCCCATTACCTCGCCCACAGATCGGCCAGTTAGTGGAGGACGTGCAACGCCTCCAGGCCACGGTCAGTAAGCTCAGGGACTCCGGCTCCACGCAGGTCGCCAGACTCGAGGAGGAGCTCCAGGACAAGAGCAGGTCGCTGAAAATACTGGAGGACCGCCTCAAAACACAGGAGGATTACTTCGAGGTCAAGCGGGAACTCGGGTAAGTTACATGCACTTAGTGTTAATTTTGATAGCCATGAATTGTTAGTTCATGAGGTGGGGGAGGGAGGGGGGGGGGGGGAATATTGATTGTAATGAAATCCATTCAGTTAATGTGTAATACAGTTCTTACCTAAGCTGAGATAGTATAATATGTGTAATGTATAAAGGGAAAGCTGTCCAAACCTCGGGACTGTTAATGTTTTTACGTACAAAGGGTTTCATTTTAAGTAACATTTATATTGTTCGCTTCCACAAATAATTAGTACTTCAATGAGGTTGTTTTGCTATACATGTAGATATCCAATAGTGTTTTTTCGGTTAGTGAAAGAACATAATTTGAGTTACCTGAAACAGCAATTATGAGGGTGAAAAGTCCATTCATCTGTTGCAATATACTTTTAACAAATTGGTTATCTCCATATCAGATTACGTATTTGAAACCCATTTAGCTAGAGAATACAGAACCTGATTTTGGTGAAATCCATTTAACGTAACATACTTTTTACGAAGTCTACTCAGAATAATATCATCAACGTTAACTTTGAAAAAAAAATAGAGCAAAATTTCCAATTCAGAAATGACAGTTTATCATAGTCCCTGTCTTCTGAGTAAGCTGCATTGGGCGACAAAGAAACCCCTAGTCAAGATTCACCACCATGTCCAAATCCTGTAATTACACGTAGCATGGTTGATCTGTATCCTATTACAGGGTGCAGGAGCACCAAGCCAGACCTCACTAAGTGTCTCTGTAATTCACACGTTAATAAAAACCCTCGTTTGCCATGTCACCGCACAAGTCACACAGTAAGCTACATCAATCCGAACACCTTTCTGAATGATAGAACCATGTCTTATGTCTATACCTTCACGATATTATTGCACTCACACAACAGAGCATTGCTTAGTATCTTTATTTTTTTTTCATTTTCTTTCCCTTCCCCGTTTGCCTCGCGCACCTGCCCAATCTAGTGCCCTGAAGTCCATAGAGTTTGCCAATTCGAACCCCTCGGACGAGGCGGAACACAAGACTAAGTCGCTGGAGACTCTTCTTCTAGAGAAGAACAGGTCGCTGCAGACTGACAATACACAACTGAAGGTCACCAATGCTGACCTTGCAGGTAGGTGAACTTGGCCACAAATGCCTTAATTGTGAACTAGATTTAAGCAGAGTGTGACATCATAACATAATGCGGCTTGGATAAGCCTTGGCGTTCTGTTGTACAAACCAATCCTGTACAGTGTGTCTCTCCAGCTTCGAGTTCTACACTTCAACAGACAACAGGAAAGAACAGAAAGCATGAATTAAATAAAGGGGAAGAGAGTACCCCAACGTGCAGTTCTCTGTATTCTGTTCAGCAACTTGATTTCAGAGCTAGTTACTTGTTTGTGTGTGAGTGACTGACAACAAGGAAATGCCAAAGAGAAATATTGCATCGGGAGTGATTTATTGGATGTAGTCTCTGAAAGTGTGACACAAAGCAGAATATAAATAATGAAAAATAAAGTGTTAACAGGATATATGTAAAGGTGAGCAACATTTGACAAAGCATGGACCTATCTTCCGCTCAATTATAGACAGTAATCTTCAAATATCAAAAAGTTCTACAATACTCCCTCAAATATCTTACAGCTAGGTAGAAGAAGACTTGTAGTATCTTATTAGTATTCTCCTAATCACTCAATTTCTTCACATAGATGATGCATGTGTTTGTATGCATGTTTGATGAAACACTTTATGCCAAGCTTATAAATGAGAATAAAAATCACCCTAGATATCCTTCCCATTTTCAACAGCACCTATGTATACAGCAGTGGTATAGGTACACCTTTCCTTCTTCAATACTTATTCTACAACCTCCACAAGAAAAAGCAAAATCAGAATTGAATTGTCTCCTTTAATTCCGTAGAATTGGACAGGATTTGTTTTCATAGACTTTTACTTCTGTTCACACAGTCTCTATGGACATCTTACTCTTAAGAAACACAGATTTGCCTTTTTTTCATGAGCACATTTATCCTGCGTATGTAGATATGCATATACCCTATACCTTTAGGTTTCTTTTGACAACAAATCGCGATCGCATCTCTTGCCCTGTGGATGAGGGAAACCGTACCACAAGAAAGGTGTACAAATGCCAAACTGTGATATCACAAAAGAATACGACCAAGATAATGACAAATCCTTTCGGACCTTTTTGGATTTCTTTTCAAAGATATGAAATTATCGAGAAGAAAAAAAAACCGACGAAGAAGATGAGAAATCTAGGAGATTGTTATTATTTGAGGTGGCCTGCACTGGCAAGCTCGGCAGTAATGAATATGAGTACCAATGCATTTTTACACCTTTCTTGCAGGACGCCCGACTGAACAGTCCCTTACTAATACAGAAGCCTTCGCCTCCATGCTTGGCCAGGAGTTAGTGTCCAAATACCACCGTCAGAGCCAGTTAGAATGTAATAAGGGGTCGGCAGCGGGGCCGGGCGGGGGGCCAGCGGCGCCTACCACTCCCCACAGCCGCCCGCTCACCAATGGACTCGGTGTATTGGAGCGGGGCAGCTCGCCGCCCACCCACCTCACGCCGCCCGCCGCCCACTGCAAGTCGTACCGGGGCTCGGCCAGCGCGACCGGCCTCGGCGCCGCCAGCCTGGTGGTGGAGGGCAGGAGCGCCGACAGCCCCGGCCACCAGCGCGCCGCCGCCTCCACCCCGACCGCCGCCACACACCCACTTCCGCCACCCCCAGCGCCCGCTCAGCGATCGTCGGCTACTTCCGGTTCCAGTTCATCGTCGGGTAATGGCGGCAGTGACGGTGGCGGCGGCGGCGGTGGAGGTGGAGGTGGAGGTGGCATTAGCGGGGGTAGTGGGGCCTCGCCGGGGGCTGGCTCCTTGGCCTTGGCACAAGTTTTGGACACGGCGGATGTCTCACAGAAGATCCGGGAGATTCTCAGCTCGCATAACATAGGACAGAGACTTTTCGCGAAGCACGTCCTGGGCTTGTCACAGGGCACGGTCAGCGAACTGCTCTCAAAGCCCAAACACTGGGACAAGCTCACAGAGAAGGGGCGAGAGTCCTATCGCAAGATGCATGCCTGGGCCATCGACGAGACCAACATAGTGGCTCTCAAAGCAATCTCCCCAAAGAAAGGTAGGTACACCACAATCTCAGAGCATGGAAACATGTAGGTAGAATATTAACTGTGATAGCTAGATCAGATTTGTATAGGGTAACCAAGTTGTATGTAATCCGCTTTAAAAAAGATGTATCAAGCAGAATGTAAAGGATGAGCCACATGTAGTGTGATGATACCAGATTAAAGCCAACTTTATAGATAAAAAAAAATAGCGCATGTTTATGTATTCTGGTTAGCTATACCTGACATTGTGCTATAGACATGTAGTGAACTATGATACCATAGATATCTAGTGGATTTGATTAGAACT
Organism: Alentia gelatinosa; assembly: GCA_950022655.1. Classification (NCBI taxonomy): domain Eukaryota; kingdom Metazoa; phylum Annelida; class Polychaeta; order Phyllodocida; family Polynoidae; genus Alentia; species Alentia gelatinosa. Next base: position 45,565,282 of record OX465587.1, on the reverse strand, counting down.
TTTGTTGGTTTAGGCTCTTTTAGACCTAGTCATTTTTATTCGCGGTGGATGGGCCAATGACTATTTTCTTTAATTTTCCTAACATCTGTTGATTTCTTTAATTCTAAACTCTTGCTTGTGTTTGTAGATTTTTCTCTGTCCCCGCGCCTGTAGCCGTATCGTTTTGTCCATTTTATCCAGAGCATTCAAAGAGGCACTCTTTTCCTCCCCCTGCCTCAGCAGGCGCCCCGAGCATGGTGTCCACGTCCTACACGCCCGAGGACGCCGCTACTGAGGACCGTATCAACCAAATCCTGTCGGAGGCACAGGCCGCTATGCAGGCAAAGCAAAACCAAGAAAAGGTTACTATCACTCTCAGATTTCAAATAGTTTTATCACACAAAGCAGGGGCCCATTTAATAATCTAGGATCTTACATGTAATTAATAATACGTGGCATATACACTTCTTACCACAGCCGATGCTACCTTGAAAAAAGAAAAAAGAAAAAAAGGATCTTACATGTAGATCCATTTCTGTATGTCGTAGAGACCCAGGAACGATATCGTGCAACTTTCTTATTCAATACATATGGACGACCTTATGGACGGCTAATATTGTCATAACGAACAGACTTAGATATTATCAAACGATTACCCTTGTACGAGTTACAGAAAAGAGTCTTCATATATGATCCTAGATAATTAAACGGGCCCCAGGTTTGCGCGATACGGGCAAAACCAAACTAAGGAAATGTTGCTTCGCCCCTTGAATATAAATTCTTAAAAAAGATAAATCACCAGAAACAGGATAAGGCACCCCCAAATGAATCGTGTTTGAATGTTTAAATTTCCTGCACTGAATCACCAATCAATGTTGAACCAAATATCCTCAGATCAACAGACTAGAAATATATCACGCGTATATTCCATTTAAAGGTATTTTTGTGCCCGACTCATTATAAGATCGATCGTCATGTACAAATAAATGTCTTTCAAAATACTTCTCAGTATGGTGAATAGCTGGTACGGAAAAATAAGGAAACGAACAAATGTCAAAGTAGATTAGAAACGTTGTCGTCATATAAGATACAAGCTTGAAGAACTATGTGTTGATTCATTACTTCTAATAGTGAACTGTATTCTGAATATAAGTATAATGAAATGAATAACGTTACCTCTGTCGGATATCTAAATCTAAGTTTGGAGAACCAAGAAAATGTAATGGGACAATAATGCATAAGTAGGCCATTCACTCTCAATAGGCCATCTCAAGGCAGTGTCTCAAGGCACAACATTATAATAATTACAGCATGGGATAGACAAGTATTATCTTGATTTGAAAAATAAATCATTAGGGCTTCAGTGTCTTATGAGGAATAACTGATGGTTTCCCCAGAAGGTATAATAAGGGCATAATAAAAAGTCCCTCCTACTGGTATATTTCAGTATAAGAAATAAGTCGAATAAAGTAACCCATTGAAAATATACTGGATATATTTTAATACGCTGCATTTCCCCCTTGTTAATATAAGCCTTCATAATCACAAAATCTAACAGGCCATATTTCACTCCTACTTTACAGGCACAAATCACAAATGCCATGGTGGCCAGTATCTATCAGCAGGAGTTGGCCAAAATGGCCGCTCACCAGACAAACGATCGCTCTCCTTCCAAAGCCGACCTGTCTCCCAGCCTCAGCAGCAGTAGCAACAACAACAATAACAACAACACGAAGCTGCGGGGCGAGGACAGTGACCACAGCAGTAGCAGTGGCGGCACGGCGGGGGGGAACCGGAACCGGCGCATGCAGAACGACAGCGGCAGTCTCACGCAGGAGATTGTGGCGAGGATTTATCAGGAGGAGCTCGCGAAGTTGGCGGCGGCTGCTCAGAAGAGCGGAAACATTGCGGAGTGTACGATGTATCAGCAGGAGCTGGCGCGGCTCGCTCAGAATGCCCAGCGCCAGCAGAACCACCACCCACACCATCAGCAGGTAAATCACCGGAGAAGTACCACCAGCAGTAGTGCGAACGGGCTGGTCGACGACCGAGAGAGCAGCAACGCTGAGCTCTCCGACAACGACCAGCCCAAGGATTTCAGCCTGCCCAAGGTGAAGTCTGAGCCAAAGGAAGAGAGTGCGGGCGGTTCCACCGCGGACAGTAGCAGTCCGCGGTCGAACGCCCGGGACGCGGCGTCCGACGCTGGGTCGGACGGTGGCAGTGGGACGCCGGAGATGATGAGGCATTCGGGAAGCGCCTTCTTCCTGGTGCGTCCTCGTCCCGGCTCCACCACCCCAGGTGGCTTCGAGCCGGCCCAGTTTACTAATACAGGCGCCCACAGCAAAATCGAAAGCCTCTCTCCTTTGCAAAGAATGCAGAGCATCGCTAACTCCTTAATGACCAAAGGCAACCAAGCGGTAACTCACCAACGCCCTCTTAAAGCAGTCCTGCCGCCAATATCGCAGGAAGAATTTGATAAGTATGCAAATATCAACACTGACGAGCTGGTAAAGAAAGTCAAAGACACGCTGAGCCAGTTCTCCATCAGCCAGCGGCTGTTCGGCGAGCACGTGCTCGGCCTCTCGCAGGGCTCGGTCAGCGATCTTCTCGCGCGACCCAAGCCCTGGCACATGTTGACCCAGAAAGGTAGGGAGCCGTTCATCCGCATGCAGATCTTCATCGAAGACCAGGAGGCCATCCCCAAACTCGTGGCCAATCAGTACCGCATCCCCCCGGACAAGTTGATGCGGACCAACACCTACGCTCCACCCACACCGAGTAAGCCTTATAAACTACCAAAATTATATTAGAAATCGTATGTATTAAAGAAGGAAGTTGTTTATTTCGAAATGTAGTATTTAGCATTCTAGAGGAATCCTTGATTCTTATATACTTCCTGTTAGCTGATCAAATGACTGCATTATTTGTAATTAGAGTATATTTGAAAAAAACAACATTCTCAGGATAATTCAAGTGAGTGTGCTAACTTATCATGTTTTCACACCCTTTGATATATATATATATATAAGTTTTTCCAATTTAACCTGCAACAGTAGAGATGCTGATTAATACAATTAGAATTATAGTTAGTATGCAAATATTATATCTATTTATCTTTACATCCAAATTTAGGATAGATGGTATAGCCCCAGATGGTTTTTGCACAGTAACAAATAAACTTGTGCTTCATGTCAGTGTGTGTTATCGGCAATGCTTGAACTCATATCCAGTCCTTGACATGCTCACTTCGCCAGCAGCGTCGCCGGCGTCCTCGGTGAACATGTCGCCCGACCTGCCCGCCACCTCCATCGGCCACATCGCCATGTCGGGCCCCAAGTCGCGACCACCGAGCACCCCGCCGCACGCCCTGGAAGTGGCCATGCCCTCTGCCGCCGGCCAGCCCTCCATGTACGAGGTCGCAGCCATGACATCCGAGCTGGACACGCTGGCCATTACAAGCAAGGTGGGTGCCCAGCAGTCAAGGTGGTTGGGGTGGGGAGTTAACTCAGTGGTTAAGGCACTGGACTTGTAACCCCAATGTTGTAGGACTTTGTGGGTTCAAGTCTCACTGCAGCCACTCTTCTCCTTCACCCCCAGTGGTGGTAGATTTACTGTTATATCAAAGGCCAATCGTTCTCATACCATGTCTATGTGGTGTGCGAACTAAAAGTTTCTACCTAAATTCATCTCATAGAGTCGATCAACATCAATCCCAAAGTAAGTCTAATAGAACGTGTTGGACGTTAAACTAAACAAACAAACAAACAAACAAGTCAAGGTGATTGTACGAGCTACGTCTATATAAAGACCAGGGGCATGTTGCTCAAATGGGTTATTTGATTATTATATGATAATAAGGTGAAGATCAGTTGATGAGATTTTCTTTGGTCAGGTATCTCAGCTTAGTGTTGTCAATATTCTCCTTATCCTGAAGAAAGCTGGGTCTTCAACATAGCCGTTGTTTTCACGCGGTTTGCTAGCAAGCTACACATTCTATGATTAATTCCAGGTATATTATTCATAGAAATAGACTAATAAAACTCCAGACTTCAGGTGTCAACCATTGTACTTTGTTCCTGCTTCTGACTTTTTAAAGTAGGTTTGTACTTCTTACAAAGAAATCTGTAAAATACTGCGATAGGTGCACTCTTAGTTGTTTCAATTCGATGAAGATAGTTTCTCTAACACCATATAAAATACCATATTTGTATCAAATGCGATTGATGTAGGTACGGTCATTGATAGTGCATATGTTCATCTAAAGATCTAACGCATTGATGTGATAGTAATCTAGAGAACTAAGAAGCAAAATAGATTTGATAATTAATGAATTTGACCTGATGCAAGAATGTAATTATTTAAGGTACTCTACTGAAATTCTAAAGCAAATACATTGTATACTGATATTATTGTATATTCCCATTGGATTTTACCGCAGACTATTGTGATCGGCTGTCCATGTAGTAAAAAGACTTTAACCGAACTATAGTGTTTTGGGCAGACGGCCCCAAATCACATTAACTATATTTGCAACATTGAATCGATGTATTCACGGTCTGCGCACTACACCAGCCAAACAATGTCTCGGTTTCAACTAGTCCTAGTATTCCTCCTAGTCCCATTTCGATGGCGAATGAGAAAATTGAGACCAGCCAGATCTGATGTTCACTGAATGTTGGAAAACGTGAATGTGTAAAAAAAAGAATACCAAAAACAAAACAGAAATTTAAGAATGAAAACAAAACAGGTTTTGAACTGGGTTTAACATCGGTATCTGCTTGGGTTACCAGGTGAAGGAGGTACTGCAGTTCCACAACTTGGGTCAGAAGCTGTTCGGAGAAGCTATCCTGGGTCTATCGCAGGGATCCGTCTCCGAACTGCTGTCCAAGCCCAAACCATGGCCCATGCTCAGCCTGAAGGGGCGTGAGCCCTTCATCAAGATGCACATGTGGCTGAACGACCCCATGAAGATCGAGCGGCTGCGGCTGCACCAAAGTGAAGTCAAAGGTATGTCATTGGGGATAAACCTCTGCTGGTCAGAATGAAGAGAAATGTTTCACTTCTTCACATTTAGAGGTACTGTGAGTTGCTCTATGGTAAATTCAGAAGGTCATACCTTCTGTGGAAATAATGTCCTCCTCGGTCTTGAATCGTTAGTATATACATTAACTGCATTGATATATCATTTAATACTAAAAATCTGATATTTACCTTACCCAATATTTCTCACATTATTGGTGAAGTTATTATGATGATAAAATAATTTCCTAAATATTTGGACACCAAACATAAGATTTCGAGGGAAAAGGAGCTGACTTCTAAATTCATATATATTTCGAATAATGCTATTATGTAGGCCCTTTATAGAGAACCGTTATATATCGGAGTGGCAATTACATGCTACAAGTATAATGTATTTGTGTAATCGAGTTAAGACTCTTTTTCTGAAGAAATCCTCCGTTCTTGACATTTCAGACAAGAAGCGGCGAAGTAGTGCAGAACAACCGTTGGACATGCAGGTACCTCAGAAGAAGGCACGGGTATTTTTCTCAGAGGAACAGAAGGAAACACTCCGGCTGGCTTATGCACAGGACCCTTACCCGAACCAGTCAACGATTGAATGCCTGGCTGCACAGCTGGGCGTCACATCCAAAACTATAGTCAATTGGTTTCACAACCACAGAATGCGCGCTAAGCAACAGCAGCACCGCGATGGGTACAGTCCAGAGTCTGTGGGTTCAATCAAGTTGGAGCCTGAGGACTACAGCAACCATAGTGACCACAGCATGTCGAGCGACACGAGCAGCCAGCTGAAGTGCTCGCAGAACAGCGAGACCGCACAGTGGATGTTCCCCACCTTCCAGACATTCGGTGCGCGCAAGTCAGGGGAGAGCAACCCGGCTGATGAAGCAAGGACGCCACCAATGAACGGCAGCATAAAGACAGAAATTAAGATGGAGGTGTCTGGGGACAGTCCGCCGCTGCATGTAACACCTCGTAAGTCGAACAAGCGAAAGAGTGCGAAGCCGCAGTGGTCCTACGAAGGCACCCACCTGGACAAGTCGCGACAGGCCATCGAGGTGGATAATAATAACTTCCCCATGCAGGTCGATGCAGAGCTACAGAACGATGAGGTAGATAGTACAGAGGAAGCTCTCAATCTGAAAAACAACAACAAAATCGAAAAACCCGATCAACATAAGATAGCCAAGCTTCAGAAAGCTATCAAAGGTAGTGACATCGAGAAAATCTCAGAAATTGGAGATGAGGAACGGCATGGAAACATCAAAAAGATTGAAGAGAAGATTTCAGAAAAGGGCAGTTCTGAGCAATGGGAATTCTAAGGCAACGAGTTCTGATGGTATATGGAACAAAACAAATGAACTGATGTTCTATTACCTCAATACCACCTATATATATATTCAATCTAATGGTTTGTCTGGGTTTTTATGTTTTTTATCTGAGTCTTGTCGCCAAATGTCATGAAAACCGGTTTTATGATGTATCTATATATCTTTGTGTGGGGTGATTGGTTGCCACCACAATCTGCATGTTTACAGTGCAGTGTTGAAAGCGTTCAAAAAAGCTTGGTGTGTGAGTGTCTACAGACTTTATCGGATATCCTAGTGGGAGGAAAGGGTTCATATTATTATAAACGAAAAGACTTCATGGGGCTTGTCCAAGGCTGAGAAGTGTGTGCTTGCTCGGCAGAGTTGGCCGTAAGCGTTCTGTGTTTGTACACGACCTGTGTTCTCAGGTCGACCGGGCTCTCAGCTTCAGTGCCTGTGGGTGACTGTGGTCAACAAAGAAACCAAGCGCCGATGTATTGGTTGAGCTGAAAACCAGGTAGACACTCTAAAACCAACCATAATCCAAGAGTGGACAGACCTTGCAACATATTTTGCTCAGTGATATGCAGCAGTCAGATCCCGCGGTTCATTCAGCCTATCCTCAGTAGTCAGCTGCAGTTCTAAGCACCAGGCTGGTCTGTTTTGAGTTTCTGCAGGCACTGTCAAGAAACCAAAGAGTGATCAGCCTGTGAATCGTATTGATGACGTTACATCGATTTCTACCCAAGGCAGCTGTACGGACAGTTTATGGGGATATGCCTACTCAATGCTAGATCTGATGATTAATTAATTAATTGATTAATTAATTAATCCATTTGGTTCCTCTTAACGGCTGCTTATATGTGGACCACTATTCTCGAACTGGAGTTATTTTTTTACTGATTTGTTTTTCCTTCCACATGATTCTTTTCTTGCTGAATGGTCTGCTGCTCCTGTTGATTGTGTGAATGCAGTTGTATCAAATATTTGTGCATTAGTGTAGGTCTGCAAATGCTTATAAAGCAAACACAACAACCGACCAGAGTCGCCAAGAACCATGGAGAACGTAACTGCTTGGAGAGTGGCCATTTCTCATAACCAACCAAATCAGCCCAGATCTTCATTTATCTGAGAGACTTCAGAGCCCCCTGAAAGCTCGCCCAAACTAGTATGCACGCCAAAAAGAAAAAAAAGGACTATTTTCAAAAGAAGTAGCCGAGCTACAGTTGAGAAGAATATCTAAAGGATTACTTAAAACTTCAAGGTAGCACTGTGTATATGAAGAAGATGTGGCCCTGGCACGACTGTTAATACTACAGGGCATGACGCATTTCATAAGATGTGTAGTGTGGCTTGATGGTAGCAGTTAAGGGACACTGAAAGACACACAGGACTTATTTTAAATGAGACTTAAGAATTTGTCAAAAGCTTTTAATGCTAAATTATTATAACGCATTTATATTTCGTTTTTAATGACGAAGTCGTTCAAATTCTCGTGAAGCTTTCATCCGAACGTTCAATTCGCAGCCTGCATTTCCATCACTCTCCTTTCATCCACGTATTGCCCTGACCATGAAAGACTTAAGACGCAAGTCAGCATTACGTCTTTCCCCTTGTTGCAGACCTCTCTCTGATAGTTGTACTCATTGTGATCCTCATGTTAATAATCATACCGAAAGGTGGTATAGTCTATATTATATGTACATTGGGAGGTCCAGGAGGCCGCCCACTGGTTGTTGTAGCATTGTAATACGTATGTAGTGTGAGGTGGGAAGTGTACACCATTGTAACTGCTGATCATCCATTAGACCAGTCTATGGAGTCTCTCGGACTCGCAGGCAACCCTTGCCATGTTTTCAAGATGAAAATGAAACTGAAAAGAGCGTATAAAAAACCTGGACCATCGTACGTAGTATAGGGTCCATTTTAATTTTCCTAATGCTACAGAGAATCTATGGAAAACTGGGGGACGGACCAGTTTTGGCACTAGTTATATTGTTGTATTGACAACGAGTACCCATTCAGATTATTGCATTGTATAAACTACTGAAGCTCAAATCTTTTTATTTTGTACAGAAAGGAAAGAAATGAAATCTATAATTTCTAAACAAGGAAATAGGTGGTTCTTAGTCTTCAGCAGGAGCATTTTCTCTGCATTTGAGGTAGAGTATTTTTCATACAATTCAGTGTCACAATTAGATTTTATGGGCAAGTCAGCGGAAGAATAGGCTAGGAATACGCTTGGCAGTAAAACATCCAAACTCTTTATACACAGCATACTCACCTTCGATGATTTTCAGCAGCCAAAGGTGAAATAAGCATTGATAATACAATAAGCTTGCAATGATAGAGCGAATATCCAGTTGATTTTATTTCCTGTTATTGTCATTATCCTGATTATGTAAACTTGATCATATGGTAAGGATATGCCTCTGAATAGCTAGGAGTTTGCAGGTTAGCTTCATACTGCAGTTTGTTTTTTTAGGTAGGCAAAAGGTCAGTTTTTGTGTTTCTGATGAGCATTGTCACCTGTTACCATGGTCACAAGGTCAACATAGCGACATATTTTCAATTGCGTAATATATGATGTTTTACGAGAAGTTCACTTGTTTTACTCTGCACAAAGACGTTTGCACCTCACATATTAACGATGTATCTCCGAGAACATCAGCAACAACAACAAATTGCTTCAGTTACCGGTTTTGTTTTTTGTAGGCTCGAGTTTGGCCCTTCAGTGTTTCTGTAGTAGTCTTGTTTATTTTTGTGTTCGTTATTTATTATTATTTGCTCATAAAGTGCATTTGGCTCGTTACGGCGACGTAACCACCTTGAAAACGCACTGCGCATGGTGACGCCACTCATTATGACGTCATCATGGAGATTGGGCGTCACTGGAACGTCAGTAGTCGCTAAGCTGACATCACACATCGTGAGAACAAAGGCGACAGTAGTATAGCTTTATATTCGCACTTATCATCACTCAAGGTTAAATTGTATTTTTCCAGTTCATCATTTGTGTTCGCATTTTGGCGCTAGTCCACGGTGAGTGGGTATGGCCGATCACTAGTATCACAACGTCATTAACTCCTCGGCGCAACGATTATTGTTATCATATGTTACCCATAGCCTGCTGGCTTGCTGCGCTTTGCTTGTGATTTTATATACTTAGATTTGACTTAGATTCATTTTTTCATGGGTTGAAAAGTTGTTCTCTGATGCTAATTTGTTTGTCAATTGAAACTGCTGAAATCAAGACTGCTTTTCGCTTTTACAATCTTTTTTTTTTCTTTTGAGAGCAGTGAAAATGAAATAATTTTTTCTCCTTAGAATAGATAAAGACCAAGAATCCTGTGGATATCTCATCACCCAACCCAACAAGACACATTATGAACACTTTTTATCTTTTTTATATACATATATTTTTTGGTATATGATTCTTTTACGTTTCATACGATGTACCGGTAGGTGTTAGGGAAAAGCAAAACATAGAGAAGTAAGTAGAGGCACAGTGATTTAAATTAACCGGTAGGAACAGGGATACTAATTGGAATGTTCTAGGGATTTTCATTATCAGTGTCATCATATATTATAACAAGGATACCACGTTCATTGTTAACCAAATAACCCCAATTGCCAATGATCAAGAAGTCCACTCTTTTCTACCAGAAGAAAGATTTGAAGGACCGATGTTTATGTGTTCCAAATACTCTTATATATTATTATCATTATTTCGTAGGAAAACAGTGCAATACTATTTCATGAAACTGGGTTTAAGTGTACTATTTGTTTTCAAAGAAACGGTTCACGAAACTGAGATGTAACACAATAGTATTCATTGAAAGGTCTGATGTTCAGTAACCGATCTCAAAATACGAAAATATGTGAAATATCTTACATTTACAAATTTTGTTTGCTTGAAGACTTGATCGACTAGAATTGCAGATTTCGCATTGCCAAAAACACATTAGTCTGTATACTATTTTCTATATCTAGAAGGCCTGAGAAACAGGTGTTTGATTATCCTGCTCGTTTCTCTGATGTCGAAAAATATCTATCTCTTCTTTTCACTTAATATGATTATATTGGGGAATCGAGTATATTTTGAAACTCTATTCTATATTTACATTAGAAGATATCAATTTAGTCCTAAGTGAAACGAAAAGGTGCTTACTGTGAAGAAAAGACTAAATGTATGACAATGAAGTTTTAGAATTTTGTTAAGGAGAACTCTTTCGTCAAAGGTATCTAGATGTTTTAGTACAAAATAGAAGACTTAACACGAGATAAGACGGTACTTAAAAGTAAGTCATGTGATACGATTCATTAAAGAAATATATTCTGATTTTCCTACAAACTATAATTTTCCCAATAGCATTCCCAAGGATATGCTCGGGTCTCTAGGCAATGCAAACAGGTGACATTTAAGATTTGAGAAAGTGTGAATCTGCTCAAATGTTAAGACTATTTTACATCCTTGATTGTAAACTTGTTGTACTATTCTAAGTCACTCAGTACTGTCAGAAATACTCTGTGAGACATCGACTCTGCCAACTCTTGTTTGTTATTGAATATTTTACCGCCATCCTCAACGTTCAACTTATATCGTGTCTCCTATAGGGCAAAGCAGCTTGATCTATTTTTCCATTGTTGAAGAAAACTGATAAAAAAAGCTTAATTTTTGTACAAATTATGTGAAAGATCATAGATATATATATGAATATATATATATGTTAGAGGTATGAGGGAGTTTAGAGTTTCATGCACATGTATACATCGAACGCACTTTTGTACCATTACCTATTAATTGCAGATATATTGTTGATGGTCCGTCACTTAAGAAAACCTGAAATGATTTTAAAGAATATGCTGGGTGTGTCAAGCAAAATGGCACATTTCGGTTTTTAGCTTCCTTTTGATATGCAGTATAGGAAAATGCAATTGCTCCTTGATTTGATTTTAATTGGCAGAGTTTTTTTTCCAAGATTTTTTTTCTGAATGTTAGATGTAGGTCCAGGCCATACCTATAAGGTGTTTTGCACTCACGAGGTCATATTTGATCATGTGATTCTGTTTTGAGCCTCAGCCTAAACTTTAATGTTAATATTGTTATCAAAGGTCAGTGAGGTATCCAATGAAATGTATGTCTAAAGAAATTTTCCCTGTACATTTTTGTAATGATAATTATAAATGTATGAACTGTCTACACACTACTGGCTAGGTGGAATGTACATAGATATTTTTTCCCCCAGGTGCTTTTAACGTTCCTCAACCTTAGGAGGTTTGCACATCACGAAGGCCAAAAGAAGAAAACAGACAATAATGAAAATTGTATTGTCATTGTTGTCGAGACGCGAGTCGCTATGTCTGTGTCGAAGCTTTCTCTAAAACTCTATAAAACGAGATTGAATTTCGGGTCTCCCAACCTTTTCTATTTATCCCAAGCCCTGTCTGTCCTGGTGCACAGTAAGGACCCCCCACTCTGCGTTCAAATTGAGACTAGTGGTAGCTAGTGAAGACTGAGGCTCTGTTAACAACACTATGCAGACCCTCTGACAACATAGTTCTCCCTTGTTCCCGATCCCGTCGCTCAGCTGTTCCCCCATCATGTAGCAGGGTATTGTTAACGTGGACGGTGCATGTGTTAGCGTGTCTGCAAGTAACTACAAAGATGGGCGATGACCAGCCTCTCAGCTTGTAGGTGAACTATAGGGTGTACATGGAGTCGTTCTAGGCGAGTCTCCCGAATTATTGATACGATTATCATCAATAAATAAAGGGACGTCCACAGTGGTGCACAGTCTGTACTTAGTAGTTCTTCTGAAAACTGTACAAACACAGCTAGATGAAGGAAAACAATGAATCAGGTACAATGTGTACAACTCCTCAAACTTAATCTCTTCACCTTGAAACTGAAAGTACCTCTTGATTCCAGCCTGAATCTGTCAGGCAGTGCCGTTACCATGACGACAGCCAATCAGCGTCCATCTTAGCGCCCACGTGACCAGTATAGCGGGACGCTCTTGGTTGGTTGGCTGTCCAGGAACATTTTGCCAAAGATTCCCCAAATATGGACACACCCCTGTCACGTGACTGTATAGTTCTTATTCTGCCCACCAGGTGGCTGATTGTGGTGCTATTGACTACCGGAGCCACGCCCCCCATGTTACCATGGAAGAACAACGTTCTAGATGTTGTGTCTGTGAACCAAATGAAACTAATATATGAAATGTTTTCACTTGTAAAATGCGTTCTCACTCCTTATCGCGTCGTTCAAGTGTCAGTTTGAATCATGTATTGAAATATTGAAGGACAAAGGCGTTGTTTTTATTTCAGTGTCAGCGCCAGGGTCAAATGGCCAAAGGGTAGATTCAGAAGTGCGATGTGTTGGTACATAAAGACACGCACATTCGTGCGGTGATTTCCGTATGACATTTTATGTCTTACTGCTCAAATTAAAAGGATGGAAACAAAACTATTCAATAATGTTCATCTTGTTTCATCGAGATTCAAGTGATTCGTTATATAACCTCCTCTGCAGAAGATTTAAATGGGAAATGTTAACAAAAAGAATGAATGAATCCCCTCTCGATGTAAATTTATACATCATCGGTAATACCTCTTGTCTTGTCTCTTAAAAGACTTAAAAGGGGAACAAGACTATATTGGGAAGCGGAATTAACACATCTTAATTGTCGTCGGAACACTGAATTAATCTGTGTTTTCTTGCTGTATGTAAACTTTGAAATCATGGTATTTTTCTATATGCGTTCATACAGTGAATTTTTATATATATCTCCATTATGTACTTAACACTTCATTTTTACGTGAAACCTTAATGTTATATCGAATGCCTTGTTATTGTCCATGAACTGACCATTGTTGTGTGTTAGAATCAAATGCCTTATTACCATGTAAAGTCGACAGGAGAACACGTTCAGTTGAGAAGTACCTGGTAACTTGGTAACGTTAATGTGCATGTGCAATGAAACGCTTTTGGATGCGGTGTTTGTGGTATATTCTCTTCCCTTTGTGTTTTTTTTTCCAAATGCTCCTCATTCGTTTTAAAAGCAAAATGGGTTCAGTAAAAGAAAGTGCAATGGAACACAAAGAAATGAAATTCTAAAATCGTCTGGAATACTGTTGTATTTTGACTTACTCAGCAGTAGTCAACGTGTACTGTGTTCCCCTCTTGTCAGACCAGTTTATGCATTTTGTATCAGCGTTGCGGTCTCGCCTGTCGCCGTGACAGTCACGTAGGTCTTTTATATATAGAAAATATTGCATATACATATTTTAGAAGTCATTGTACTAGCTATTTTGTATCATGAATCCTTTTTGTCAATAAAAGTCATATATGTGTATATGAACTTCCAGTGTTTGATTCGTCTGCTCTCGTTTATTCATATATATACCCCTGAAAATAAAAATTAAACAGGATGTAATTTGAGATAATAAATAATCATTAGATTCTTAGAGGTGTAAGGTAAACCATATTTAAGAATATCAGAAGAGTCATTCTGAAATGTGACTAAGTAAATATTGGCCAGTGTACACAAAGTACACTTTCATGGGCCATTTTAATCTAGGATCTTACATGAAGGCCCCGTTCTGTAACTCGTACAAGGGCTATCGTTTAATTATATTTAAGTCTGTTAGTTAAGACATTATTTGTATTCCATAAGGTCGTCTATAACTGTTGAATGAAGTCGACCCACATCGTCCATGGGTTTCTATGGCATACATTAAAAGGTCTTCATGTACGGTCCTAGATTATTTAACAGGCCCCTGAGTCGTAATGGTACAAAGTTGATTAAATGTATATATGCCAGACTGTTATAGGTCATAATTGCGTTAAGCTAAGATTTGTCTCAAGGTGATGCCCTGATATTACTTTATTATTTAAAAGAAGCTTACTTGAAAACAGTTAAACTAAATCTCAGACAAAAGTGCTCTGATCATTCCATCTATAAGTTTATTATAGATAAAACTACATCATACATAAGTTCATCAATCTGAACTAGAGATCATTGACTTTCTCAAAACATAACTCGGGAAGGTTCTATGAACAACATATTGTACACAGCACTCCCACGAATTTATTCTGCATTGAATTTGACCTTTGACCCAAGCAGACGGCTTTATGATATTATGAATTCAAATTATTGAAAGAAATGCAGCAACAAATTCATAAGATTAGCGTAGGAGGATAAAAAGTTATCAGAGGTATTCAGGTAATTAACTCTTAGTTTTTGAGACGTTCACATTGGGACTTTTATTAATGTAGACTCAGCTATTGCTCATTAAGTGACACACATGGACAAGAAACCGTGATAGAGATTACCGTTCCAGGCTGGTTTGCTTGTTATTTATCAATTTTCTAAAACTTTTACAAATTAATATATAATAATCATTAGGCGATTTAAAATGATAAAGAGTCCATGACACAAGGTTGTGTACGACAGAAATGTCTTAGTTGCCAGTGGAATGCAGTTTTCCTCATCCTCTGCCATTTTTTAATCACAGATCTGGCTATGTCCTGCTTTATTTATCCCGTGTCACTTCGTTTAATTAATTATAAACCAGGAATATTTCTTGAGGAACTACAGTTTTATCGTTGATTTAATTACGATTCGTAAAGTAGAATATTAGGTCATGATATGAAGAGTTAACCACAGGTATAAACACGGACCTGTATATAAACGATAAGTGATGAAATAAATCTACAGCAGAGTACTGTGCAGCCTAATTATTTTAATAATCATACAGAATTAATTTGGTATTGTGGGTAGATAAGTGCTTTATCAGAATAAAGCATTAAGTGGCTTTCAAGTCCTCTACACACTTTAAATTTGATATGTTTTGTATAAAGGTTAATGCATTAAGTTATGATGTCACACTTTAACCTTAAGTGAAGTATCTACAATAATCATGATCATTTTATGTAAAAACTCATGATAATTTTATGTAAAAACCTGCCAAGCTTTGACTCCATTTGATATTCTAAAATTTCTTGTACCTTTTCAAAGAAAACACAAAAATTCAGACGTGAAATAGAATAAAGCAACATCGCAACTATAATTTCCTGACCAAAAGACAATTATTTTACTGAATAAAATTGTCTGTCATATTATGACTGCAGACTGAGACTGGCATACTTTTTTACTTTCTTTAGCGCGCTACACCAAGCTTCAGGAGCAGAATGTGCAGGCGTTCGCAACCGTCACTGAGCAGAAGCAGCTCATCGAGCAGCTGGAGAATGACCTGCGCAGTGTCAACGCGCTCTCCTCTCTGTTCCGTGGTGACGCAGAGGTAGGACCCAAAGACAGTTACTTTGCTGCTTCACTGAAATGGCTTTTTTTAAATGAAAATGTTTATATACTTCAGAATAACAGCTATTATGTTGAAATAAAAGAAACGTATGGCTGTGATATTTTTATTGTTCTGCTAGCGAGAAAGACCTTGGTGGCTTATATATGTCTATGTAATACTATCGTAAAACTAGGTTAGTTTTAATCTTGACCACCATATGCCACGACTGGAGTTTGGCATAGTGATTTCACGAGGCAAAGCCGAGTGAAGTCCGGAGCCAAAACTCCAGGAGTGGAATGCAGTGGCCAAGATTAAAATGAATCAGGTTTTGATTTTATCCTACTCCATCTCCTCGATTATGTATGCCACTAGTGGCATATAAAACTCTGTATGCCAGGCAGCGTGTCATACGGAAACTCAGTGTTAAGCCTATGGGATTTTATATTAGAGGTAGGATAAATACAAACAAATGCATGTAGACCTGCGCATATCTGTGCACTTTCTGAATGTTTATAGTAATTTTATATGAACTGGATATCTTATGAAATATGTTGAGCCTTATTTTAGAGTAATAATCATGTGAAATGTGCGGAAATAGATAAAGACCCTTTTATTTTCCATAATTTACAGTAGAGTTTTCAGTCATTGTAAACTTTACATAAGAAATAGAAAACCCTTCTCAGTAATGTATTATGCATCAGTATCATGTGAGAATATATGATCATGGTTTTTACAGGGCGAGGCCCAGTCTCATAGTGCTGAGTATGTGGCGGATGCTGTGAAGGACGTCCTACCTACACACCTTTCATCTTATGGTGACACCAAGTCAGCTGCTGACTCTCTCCTCCCCATCATCCAGAGTCAGCGCGAGAGGTTCAGATTGCGCGCCCAGGAACTCGAAGCTGTACGTCCATGTTAATAATTACATCAGAACATTTTTCCCATCCTTCCTGGATAATCTTTGGATTATGAATTAGCAATACATTCCAAACATTGGTAATCTAGATAGGATAAATTTTAGTATAACATATTCAAAAAAATATAAACATGTTTGTACCTATAGAAAAATGTCTGGTTTGGGAAAACATAGATGTAATAAAATATTGCATTTAGATTTCATCTCCACTTCGTATCAGCTTCATATTTATTAGATCCAAGGAAATCTACAAAGATGGATTATTTCGTAATATTCCCAACGGACAAAACCCAAATGATATTTATCGAAAGATTATATCAATTTATCTATTCACACTTTACCAGATGGGATTCATGTGCCTCACAGGGTGTTCGAGACAAATCCTGCTGGGACTCCGTACTCGAACATAATCCCCTGGTCTAAATTATGGTGTTCCATTATCCTGAGACATGTTTTATCCCTGCATGTTTTTACTCCTAACAAGGAACAGAATCTCATGCGATTTTGAACCCTGTGAGGTACATGAATCCCACAATGTGAATTCCACTTTGGGCTTAAACAAAGTTCCGAAGCTTAGTTTCTCCTTCTGCAAGGCCTGTCTGATACAGAATTATATTGTATAATCGATATTTGGAATAATGTTCTAGAATTATTATCCCTATAGAGAGGATAACTGTTTTGATGATTCATGTCAGTAAAATAAATTCAGTCCTATTTTCATCCTGTACCCTCTGGTAACATTTCTCAACAGCAAACTGTGGCGCAGCAGCAGCAGGTGGTGTTGCTGCAGAATGAGATGGACAAGCTGCGCTCAGACAACGTGAAGCTGTACGAGAAGATCAAGTTCCTACAGACGTACCCGACCAAGTCAGCCAGCCTGAATGAAGACGCGGAGAACCGCTACTCGAGTCAGTACGAGGAGCGACTCGACCCCTTCTCCTCCTTCAGCAGAAAGGTCTGCACCCCCTCCATAGTCTTTATTCATTTATTTCTAAAGAAAATGTAGTAATGATAAATCTATTATATATATATTATATCATATATAATATATTATATTATATATGTATATGTATATTATATATATCTATTAACTCAACCCCTTCTCCTCATTCAGCAGGGAGGTCTGCACTCCCTCTATAGTCTTTATTTATTTGTGCTTTTTTTATATATAGCAGTCTTTATTTCTGTTGAAGTTTACAGTATTCTCATCTTTTGTGGTGATACACCCAAATATCATTTAATTCAGTCAGCACATTTAATATATACTGCTTTTCAATCATAGCAGTAGCATGATGATTCAATCAGAACATTAGCATGAAGAACTTATTCGTTACTAATTCATTATACCAGATCTGCTTCTCTTTTTTGTGAGTATACCATATGAAACCTAAAGAAAGTTTTTTTTCTTTTAGAAAATATATTAGTAATAATATATCTATTAAAGTGGTGAAACATGAAACAGTTACGGATTTAATCTTTTTCTCTCTATCATATGATCTTGCTTGTTAGGGGAGGGGAGGAGCATTTTCAAAAAGTGTATTTTAAAGGTCAATCGGTCTCTCCATGAAAGGTTTTATTTTTGAGTACTGGTCTGTAGAGTCAGTCTTATACCATCGTGACTTTGTGAAGGAAATGGTTTTGACCATTAACTGATCATATTTCTGCGTAAACCTTAAAATGATGTCCTTTATGTTCAATAAAAGGAAATTATGTCATATGTCTTTCCAGGAGAGGATGCGCAAATACATGAACCTTTCTCCTTACGACAAAGTCACCCTGAGCATGGTTTGTCCATTACTTATATTTCTTATCAAAATGTCATGCAATTCTTCTACAGAATAACGTCGTACCACTGAATATTATTCACTGATATATTCATATTTCAGGTGTAAAGATTCTGATGGCGGTTTTTGGTTTCCTGATTTAAGAAAACCCTGATTTAAGCATCATACTATCAAGTATTCCTATGTAATTAAAAAAATATTTACATACGAATATAGGAATATCGAATCTACAAAGAATTTGTTTTATTGTATGGACTATTTGATCATATAAATGTTATGATATACTTACCGGCCATGGACTGTTACAGTTAATGTGGAATAGATTGTCCATGTTACAAACTACTAGGATTGGACGAGTAGGAAATTTGATTATTTAGTATGAAACTAAGTAGTCATGATAACATAGTGAAAAATCAAATGAGACCTGAGCATTAAGCTCAGAACAGTAAACATGATAACTCCATGAAGATGAAATAAAGTTATGAAATTAGAAAGTAGCACCTTTTGTGCAACTCCCCAACTAAGTGTACTGAGCTGTAGAGCAAAACAGCACATAAATTTCCACACTCCATAACAATTGTTCATCCTTTTTCACCTCCCATCTTCACTTTCGAAACTTAAAGTATGCAACTAGATTAGTCCTTTTTGGTCATGATTTAGAAATAATTTGTTGAGTTTTTCTCCTGTTGCAGGGTCGGTTCATCATGGGAAATAAAGTAGCGCGAACTATCACCTTCTTCTACACCATCCTACTGCACATGCTTGTCTTCCTGGTGAGTTGTGACCATTATTAATACATCGATTTATAAAAAAACATCAGTTGAGAACCCTTTCTTTTCCATGTGTACACTCTCCCATCATGTTGCTTTAATATCTTTGAGGTAAACTGGTATTTGAAAAGACTAATACTAAGAATAAAATAAAACTGAAATAGTGATGAGGCCACGTCCTGCTCACACACAAAAAATAATAGATAAAACACACAACCACCTCCATGTCTGAAACCAACCTGTTTGGATGCCAGCCTTTATGTAAAGAATGCTCGCCTGTTATGACTTCTTAAATGATTCATGTGGTATAAGATAGTAAACTAAGGAAGGTTTCATGGCTTCTATTTTACCAGGTCCTCTACAAACTTGCCTACACAACTTCTTGTAAGCGCGACGCGGCTGTGGATTACCACCAAAAGTAGGTCAATTATTCATTTTAGCATTGAGAGTCATGCGCTATCAAATTCAGATGAAATTGTCTGGGGAGGGGATGGGTAGCTGTTGAACTTTGAACGTAATTGATTACAAAAATATATTTTAACGTATTTAACGACTAAAGCGCTAATTTTATCAAAGAAAACTGTAACACCATAAATATAGTCCCATGTAGAGTTGAAGTAACTTCCATAATTTGACTCCAGGCAGTAGCTCTTTCAGTTTTTAAAAAGTATGTAATATATTCTTCAATTCAAACGCAAATGTTGGAAATGGTTGTATTATGATTCGTATTTATCTTTGACCTCGAGTATAGGGCACATAGCCATTATTTTATGGAGGTGGCCATCATGCCCCCTGACGCTAAATAAAACACCAGGTGGCAGGTCCAGTATCAATGGATTCTATCTTAAAGAATTTTGTGGTTTGCCATAAAAGGATTTTAGCCTCGTCTCACGATTATCCATAGGTTATGATAACAGAAAATAGTGGTTGACCCCCAGCTACAATGGTGCTATCTTATAATTTCCTGGGGGATGATAGAGGAACTACCAATCGCTCTGTGCCCTATAGGGTAATTCATGCACAGTTCCCTGTGAATCTGTGGATGCTAGAAGGGGCAGCGTACATATTACAGGAAAAAATTGGTTGGCTTTTTGAAGACTTGGTCTAGTGCTTGAATAGTATTTGGGTTCGTATTAAGAAGCGTATTGAAGACCGACTAAAGATAGATGTCATTAAAAAAAAAAAAAATTGAGGGGGGGGGGGCGTACGGTGACAGTAAGGATTGTACCTTCATTCAAGGTAGCATCACAGTAAAGACAGGGACGCACAGGAACGCTTCCTCTTACATCAAGAGTCTAGGTCAGTGTAGCAGCCAAGGCTCTGCGGTGGTGCTTTCTCTGATATGCATTTAAATCTAAGGTAATTGTTAAGCATGTTATTTATTGTTGGAAACAGGTAAGATTTAAAAGTCTCGTCATTTCTATCATTTAGGATGATTGGAAAATGTCTAGAAATATGAGTGTGGACATTTGGCGCACCTGGCGGCTCTCAGACCAACCACGTTATGAGCCAAGTCTCACAGAGGGAGCCACCAGTTCAGAGGACACTCCTCGCTATTTTGAAACCCGCCCCACCCACAACAAGAGACAGACTGTTAGCCATATAGCATTAAGCCTATGTGTTATGAGGCATAACCTGTATATGCCTTGTTGCTTTGGAAAGAAAAAAAGGTTTTTCTATCCAAATGTCCATCATATCTTAATTTATCTATGGTTGCTCCCTTTTTGAAAAATTTTAAAGGCTATTTCTGCTTCACTACTCGTGAAAACATTACGTGGGTATACAAGTTGCTTTCGAATTTGGTAATATGGATCGCTTTGTCGCTTGATTGATTATTCCCTCCGATTTTTCAAAGGTTCGCTGACCACATGGCTCAGGTCCATGGACAGGAACACTGGAAAGGCTGAGCTTGTGGTAACCGGACACTGGACAAGGCGAGGTGCGTCTCCCATGACATCGAAAGGCCGGAAGTCACAAGACTATGGATGATGATATTCTCGGGTATTTGATCTTTGGAAAAGGAAAACCGAAGGGAGAAAAAGCATAACGTACATGTGTGTCACAAAGTAGATAAAATGAAAAATATTTTCTCCGACTTTGACTAAAGTAATTATGATATATTGTATGTTTTTATGTTAAAGTATACAACATCCAACTCGTCAGTGGAAAACATTCCAGTTTGCTATGGCTTTGCATGGTCTCATCACCATTTATTAATAAGCGTATCAATGGGACCGACAAACATTATCTATAAGCAACGTTGTTTCTTAATTCAACTACTTTCTGTTTGACATTGAACTATAACAAAAAATGAAGCATAAGCAGTAATTTAATTTCTAATCACATTTTTATTCAACATATTGCCAGGAAAATGCTATACCCTGCTTTCTAGCATGACATAATTTTTTTGCTGTCTCCTTGCTGTTCTTGTCTCAGAATTGATATTCACAGGAATATATCGCTATGCTTTCCCACAACAACACTAAATATTTATATGTTGTCTGGGCATCGGCTTTTACAAAGGGGAATCTCGGTTCGATAACATGAAGTTCATATGTAGAATACAATATTTGGGTATCCTATGGCTAATTTTGGGTGTTTGTATGTGTGTATTTTTTTCTGTATAACTATACAAGGTTTATTTTACGTTAGCAACAAGATATTTATGTTAGGTGTTCTTTTGCGGTCGACTGGGGCAAAAGGGATAGTTAGTAAAAAACAGCGTTTGAATAACTAGTAATGCATGAAACTAGACGGTAACACGGTCCGTAGCCATTGGGGAATTCTGGTTGACTTCGTAGATATGTTTAGTTGTGTTCTTATGAAATTAGTACTTCTATTGCTTTTATCACCGCAGGCATACCATGCATAATGAATTATCAAATAAAAAGCCCATGTATGAATATATATATATATCAGTACGAAGCCATAACAATGCCATAATTAACTATTAATAATGGACTCTCCATTCTTATATCAGCAATAGACATAACTAGAAATAGTATGATTTTGATTTTAATATACGACTGCGATAGATATCTTTAAGTACTTGGTTTCAATACGTTTTCACATAATTTGTGGAATGCTGAAACATTCGAATAATTGGTAATCCCAATGGAAAATGTACCAGTTGACACAGTATGTCGCAGATATACCATTGATGGAATATTGTACCCGTTATTAAAGATATGTCCACGTTGTTTTGGTGATTTGTGTATTGCTCAATAAATACGTATCCAGGATAGAAGTGTTGTATCTGTTATCTTTTGTCGTGGACATAAACTGATACATATTGGAAGTGTTGAAAAAGACCTCATAAGCTTCATATAGTACGAAATCCTAGATGCGAGCCATGTGTGGTGATTCCCCATATGTAATACAATTGGTTACATCTCTTGAGATAAAACTGTTCTTGTTCAGATTCTCCCATCATTGAAATATCTAGTTCTAGTATGCAGATTTCACATCAATATCAAGTATAAAAAATAGATTCAGATTAAGAAGAGCGTAACTTACACTTTTTCAGTCATCCCAACCAAACAGACCTGCCATCTGGTAGGAGCAACAGAACTGTAACTATGGTATTTCCATACTTTAGGAATCACTCAGTAGGTGGCGCCCTCAAGTGGAGGGAATTGTGTTCAAATATCTCAAACGCAACTATTGAACTCTACCTTAAAGATGACATCAAACAACTTAGCTGTTAAAGGATACCCGTATCTATGATTCATTCTTGCATAATGTTGAGTGGTCACTTTTATCTCAAATAGTACTTCGTGAGGTCCCAAGCAGGAATGACTGCTTCGAGTGCGTCTTCATGCGGGAAGCACATTTTCATCTTGCTATTTCTACTGGTGACCAACTATTACTCAAATAAACAGTGATTCATTCATTTGTGTAATTTTTTTTTTTTTTTGGTAAAATTTCTTTATTGAGTCTTTTTACATTCTTGTTGGTTTCACACAGTATAGTAATTTCACTCAATAAAGAGGCGAAGGACCTCAGCCTAATCAAGGCTGCTTTTCTTGGTCCTGCCATGACAGGAGAAGATAAATTTTATAAAACAAAAGTCAAACATGGTCATCTTAACATTAAATTTCCTAGCTTAGTACATACGAACAATATACAGTATAGCATCTAATCCGCGGGCATATCAATAATTGAAATTCTTCAAGTAACATAGTCAAAATTAAGAGTACAACTATATTAACTGATCTATCTGTAGTTCACCCAACTGCCCAAGATTTCTCTTTCATTAGAGTCCTAGTTAATGCCTTAAAGTACTTATAACTTTCAGTATTTCTAACAAGGGTACTTTGGCTATTCCACAATCTTCCTCCATGATACAAAACTGACCGCATATACGGGACGCAATTTGGTCTGATTACATGCAGCACCGGAGCATCATGCAACCGAGTATTTTTCTCACCATTATCGATGTACCTATCTTCATGTGATCTTTTATACATAAAATTTAGCACATGTGCTTCACGTCTATAAACCAAGTATGGAATTTTTGCTAATCAATGTAACTCATCAATCGGACTACGCAGTTCAGATTTAACACATATACGTAGGGCCTTGTTTTGAAGAACTTGAAGAGCATCAGTATATTTCGCAGCAGCACCATGATATAAGATGTCACCATAATCAAAATAAGGAAGAATAGCAGTAGAGTATATAGAAATTGCCGCTTTTTGAGTTAGGTAGCTACGCATTTTCGCCAACTGATAAAGACGATAGGAAATACTCTTTTTAATGGAAGCAAAGTGATGTTTATAGTCAATTTTTGATCTATAACAATACCTAAATATTTGTAAGAGAAAACACGCTTTAGCTCCTGACCATTTATAGACAGGCTATTTCCACCCCCTAAATCCTTAGTTCGTTTTGATTGAAAGTACATAAATTTTGTCTTGGCAGTGTTAATACTCAACTTATTCTGTAGACACCAGGTTTCTATCATATCCAAGTCATTTTGGACACTATTAACCAATAAGTTCACATCATCACCATGTTGGTAGATAACAGTATCATCCGCAAATAAAATTGGTTTTGTGTGATTTAAAACACATATGAGATCATTAATATACAAGAGAAACAAAAGCGGTCCCAAGATTGAACCTTGCGGTACACCATGTTTCACAAAAAGAGCAGGGGATCGTTGATCGTTAGCTTTAACACATTGTGTTCTTCCCTGTAAGTAACTCTTAAACCAACCCAAACACATACCTCTAATACCATAATTTTCCATCTTGTCAAGTAATATTCCATGGTTAACCGTATCAAAAGCCTTACGAAAGTCAATATATACAGCCAGTGTACCTTTACCAATATTCTTATTTGCTAATATATCATCTGTCAAAATAGAAACAGCTTCAATCGTTGAACGAGATTTTCTAAAACCAAACTGACTTTTTGTTAATATATCATTTTCATCTATAAAAGCCATTACACATTTATAAACAAGTTTTTCCATCAACTTATTAACTATTGGCAATAAAGATATGGGTCTTAAATTATTTGCTTGGTACGAGTCCCCTCCTTTTGGTATTGGAACAATTACTGACGCCTTCCAATCATTAGGAATGGTATTACTTTCAAAGATACAGTTGAACAAGCCAACAAATCTATCAGGTATCAATTTTACAGCATCAATAAAAACAGTCGAAGATATACCTTCAAGTAATGATTGCTTATTTGGGCTCAACTCTTTCAAAGCAGTTCAAATATCTGTTTCACCAGAGAATTTTGTTGTGGGCTCTGGTTACATGCCTAGCAATGTTGTTAACATTGTGAGATCCAGTTGATTGCTTCCAGATATCTCTCCTGAAAGTCAACACCAACCAATAGGCTATTCAGTTTGAAGATTTGTTGTTGTCTCTATGCAAAATGCTGTATTCACATAGACAAGCCAACAATGCCAGTATCATATCGGTATTGCCTTTGGTAGTCTAATCGCAAACTCTAACATCGTTGCGATTTTTCATTAATTCTTGCGTCGGAAATAGTCCTGGTTCGTTTTTCAAATATATGAAGCTTTTAAAAGGTTATGAATAATAGACTGCATTAGTTTTGACATCATTATTAGTAGTTCCCTGTTATTACATTCATAATGTGGCATACAGAGTCTGCTGCTTTCTACTAACGAATGTTTTCAGTAAAGCAGGATTCACACGGAGAGACTAATAAAAATTAAAGTCTAATAAACCAGTTTTTGTCAGATCCCTACAAACAGTGACCACACAATGACAGTTGTTCTCTTCATATGTTGTTGGTTTGTATACTATAAACATGTGTAGCAGAGGCCAGTCACTGACTAATGTTATCAAATTTATGGATGTCAATGGAATACCCCTTTTATACTAACCTTAGAACCAGTGTAGAGCTATTACAGTTACCCCACGAGGGTCAGTAGCTGTCTTACTAATGTAGTAATACCCATAGTCATCACGGAAACTGCACACAGGATCCGCATGTGTTTCTCAGGTATTGCAAAAGTTAAAAAATTACTAGTTCTAATACCAGTTACAACAATGGTAGAATACAAGTATTGCTGTTTTCTGAGGATGTCCTGACAGTTGAGATAAACTCTCATAATAAATTATTTGTTGAATTTGTGGTGATGAAGGATCTCTTCTAGTAAAATGAGGGTAACTTGAATAAGCAATTAAAGGTATTATCACTTTGGTAACATTACTGCAGTGATTTGAGAGATTGTTGAATGAATCTCATCAAAATACTCATTCACCACAGCAACTGCCAATTACCTTACATTTTCTTCAGGCAACTGTTGTTTTATCAGTTTTATTTGTTGTAAATATGTATATTTATAGATTACTCAGGACATAATTAATAATACAAGAGTAGGACATAATCGACAATACAAGAGTCTACAATAACCCTGTGATAGTCTCTGCGGCAATAGGCCAGTAATCATAAAGCTGCTAACTTTAGAAAGATGATTGTTGAAAAACATTGCACTGTTATCTCAGAAAAGCTCTAGAAGTCTTAGTAAGAAGGGCCCCCCCACTGCAAAGCTATGGCACTGCCAGGTTTCACAGGACCTCACTTATTATCTTCTCTGCCACAATTACCACAATATATCTATGTATGTCTTTTCATTCTACAAGAAGGGATCAGACACTATTGACCTTAGAATTGGAAAGATTATCCAAATACACAGTTCTAGAACCTCTGATGTGGGTGAATCTCAATAACATGAATCGTTGAAATTGACCCCCCCTCTTCGGTAAATACAGCGAATTGAAATGCCCCCCAGCAAATACTCTGAAATTAAATCCCCATCCCCAACAAATACCTGAAAATGAGAGGCCCCCATAGGCAAATACCCTCATATCAACCGCCCCCTCCAATAACTCACCCCCCCCCCCCCCAAAAAAAAAAACCCCACAAAAAAACAAGAAGAAGAAGAATACTTCCTAAATCAAACTTGAGAGAAAAGAAAACATCTTAAGCAGGTTGTTTGATTATGGGAGATATCCCCTATAAAATATCTAATGACAACTATTCGGAAACTGACAATTCATTGTAGAATGTGTGGACATAGAATTCTCTCTTTATTGCTAAAATACATATGAGAAAGCCACATAATTTGAGTTGCCCAAATATTTCAGTGTTGCGCCCGGCAGATTTGAAATCAAAAGATTCGGGAGATAAATAATCATTAATAAAAACATTGGGTCGACGCTAAAGCAAGGGATACCCCTCTCGCCGCCAGACAACTCAGAACAATTGATGAATGAATATACAATTTCCAATTGACAATTTTGGGTTTTATCCAGCGAGAAGGATATCTTTTGCCTTTGCAATTTAGATGAATTTACATAATCTGATTAACCAGATTTACTGATCTGGTATGATGAAAATTACAATAATCATTACCTGAATATACAACATATCACAAAGTTCTGATATATTCTGTATGATGACATAACATACTTCTTCCTTTACTGAATTGACACTAACAATAACATGTATTCGGATGTATAGACAAGATAAATCATTTCATACACAACATTATGGACATCGACTATATATATACGGAGATCATGAGACATGGTCTGTAAAGAATATTGTCAAGTTGCTGCATGAAAACATGATATTTATATCCAAAATGACAGTACTCATCTTATGCGACTCCCGGACTGCCGGGATACTATACTACATATGCTATCATGATTGTGATGGGCGACTGGCACATTGAGACAATGTCTGGAAAGAAATTGTCCGTTCCTTTATTGAATAAGCTAGCGTTAAGCACACTGGTTATATGTAGTACTTGTGGCAGACGGCTTGAGGAATGTTATAATCAACCGTATGCACATAGACGTATAACTTATGGCACTATAGCACACTGTACTCTCATATTGCATCTTGTTATAGTATTTTATTGCGGCTGTGCTGACTGTATAAAAATATCCGGTGACAACGATGTACGATGTGCTTGTATTGTATTAATATCTAAAATGAACCGGTACACTGCAGACCCAAATACAATGATTGAATACAACTAAGCTATACCTGTTTATCCTTGTTATCTGTATACCTTACCATCATCGTTACTGTTATTGTTACTGTCACTTACAGATACTAAAGTATTGGTTTGCGGAGTGGAGATGGGGTTTTCCCAAAATGGCCCTTACCCAAGCGCTGCAAAACCAAACAAAATTGCACTAGACCTATGAAGCACAACGCACCGCTGCCAGAGCTGACACGCCTCTGGTAGCGGGTGGAGTGCGGCTGGGAATCCCTACCGGCACTTCTTGTCATCCTCATCACCCATCATTACCGTCATGTCCAAAAATAAAACAACTAAAGGTTTAAAGATAGGGCACTATAATATAAGAAGCTTATACAGTAACTTGGATGAGACCAGACTGAATTTTGGAGATTACGACATACTTACCTTGAGCGAATCCTGGCTACATAGTGGCTATACTGACGGTATGGTGTCAATGGCTGACCACACTATCTTCAGGGAAGATCGTGAACACAGAGTCGGCGGAGGCGTAGCGGTGTATGTACATAATGATATAGCTCCCTTTTGTACCAAATTGGCTGAACACTCTAAGATAAAGGATGAAATCGAAATTTTGACCCTTACGGTAACCAAACCGAACTTTAGGAAAATGTCGATAATCACTGTCTATCGACCACCAAATACAGATATCGATGTAACGTGCACTGAAATCATGGAGACTCTGGAAAGCGACAAAGTGCGTAACACTGAAGTCTGGCTACTTGGCGACTTCAATTGCAATTTGTATGAGCGCAATAATCTGTCAGTGCAAAGGTTGCTAGAGTTAACAAAGAATTATCTACTTACCCAATTGATCACCGAAGTGACCCGTCCAAACAAGCACGGCGGCACACTAATAGATTTAATTTTCACAAAATTCTAAATATGTAAGCACACAGGGAGTGGGTGACGAAAAAATAAGTGACCATTTACCTGTCTACGCAGTTCGGAAGAAAGCGAAACAGGTAAAGGATAGAGTTAAGTATGTTGGCCGCTCTTACCGTTACTATAGTTATGATTCATTAAATGAACATCTGTCGGGTCTAGACTGGCAAGCATATTGGGAGGAAACCGACCCAAATGAATTATGGGAGTTCATTCTAAAAGGGGTTGTGGGGTATCTTGACGCAAGTTGTCCATTAAAAGTGATGAAAGATGTTAAGAAAATGGAACCATTGGTAACTGATGAAATCTATAGTGACATTCATGAACGGAACAAAGCTATCCGAGATTACAAAACTACGCTTGACAAGGGTAAACTAAAAAGAGCAAAGGTGCTAAGTAACCGAATTAAGTATAGTCTCAAGGGTGCAAAAGATGCATATGTCTTAATACAGATCTCGAGGACGGAGGACAAACCGCACGATTTCTGGAGGCAAATTGACGAACTAATGAACGGTAGTGAGGCCAGAAAACAAGTCTCATTGGTTGAAGAGGTTAGTGGTGAAGAAATAGAATATGACCGAACTGCCGAATACTTTAACGATTTCTTTGCGAACATAGGGGAACGATTGTTTGGTGAAATAGATAATGAGGAGTATGTTGAAAGCTTATCTAGTCTAAAAAAAAATAACGCAGGAAACGATATGCATATCGCATATGAAGTAAGTAAGGACAAGCTTCGGGAAATCATAAGTCAAATAGTTGCAACAAAATCATCGAGAGTGGACGGCATTTCGGGTAGAGCGCTCAAGGATACTATGTCGATTCTTATTGACGAGTTCAAGTATCTATACGAGCAATCATTGACTACAGGAACTGTTCCTAGTAAATGGAAATACGGACTAGTTATACCGCTTCCAAAAGGCAGCGACCTAAGAAAAATCGGGAACTGGAGGCCTATAAGTCTGCTACCGTCACCGTCGAAAGTCCTAGAAAAATTAGTACACCAGATAATTTATGGTAAATTGGAAGAAGAAGGAGTTGTAACAGACGGGCAGTTTGGCTTCCGCAAAGGGTTAGGCACAAGTGACGCCATCTTTAACCTCAGTAAGGACTTATATGAAAATCGGAATATGGGCAAGGCCACAGCGTTATGCTACGTAGACTTAAAAAAAGCATTCGATGCTGTTCCGCATGACATGCTACTCGCGAAGATTAAAACGCTTATTTCGATGCCAGTAAATTTATATGATAGGGTGAGTAATTATCTTAGTGGTAGAAAACAGAGGGTAATGGTCAACGAGGTAGTATCTGATTATAAACACGTTAAATATGGAGTCCCACAGGGATCCGTTTTGGGTCCGTTGTTTTTCATTATCTATGTGAACGATATGTGCTCTGAGGTTACGCAAAGCAAGTCGATACAATATGCCGACGATCTCGTTCTATATACTGGGCACTTAAACGGCACTGTGGCCAAAGAGAGTTTACAACAATCACTAGCTAGAGTAGAGTTGTGGTGCATTAGAAACGGCATGACAATGAATGCCAAGAAAACGCAAACCATGTGGGTAACGACTAGTAAAAGGATACGATACCTTCCTGACCTGGACTTAGATTGCTGCGGGGGAAAGTTAACCATGACGCATAATTACAAGTATTTGGGAGCTGTGATTGATTGTGAACTGAAGCTGGATAAACATATTAATGCAATAACCAAAAACTGCTCGGCCAGAATATTCAAACTAGGGAAAATCCGGAGCTCAAAAACAGAAAAAGTTGCATGCAGGGTATACAAGGTCATCATAAGACCTACTCTTGAATACTGCAGTTTTCTTATCGATGGCGCCAGCCAAAAATGTGTAGATAGTTTACAAGGACTACAGAACAGGGCTCTACGAGTGGTACAATACAAAAAAAGAGTAATGAGACAACGAACACTGGACTTACACAAACGCCTCGGTATTGACTTATTGTCTGTTCGACGAAAAATGCAACTGCTCTCTTGTATGTACAAACAAGCTAGAAACGAATGTAACCTAATTGTCAATAGAAGGTACACAAGGAGTCGAAATATGATTAAATTCAACTGTCCAAGAGCCAAAACAGCGAACTTCCAAAAATCGCCGTGGTCCAGGGGCGTAGAAATATGGAACATGCTAGACGAAAGTGTACAACACTGTGATACTATGAAAAGTTTTAAGACCTGTATAAAGAAAGAAATGTCTGTGTATGATTGGAAATGATCCAGCCCGCAATCATGTTAATCTTAAGGGCTACTGCAGTGTACGGTTCAATATCATCATTATCATCATCACTATTGTACTTGTATGACAGACAACATAATGTATTGTGTTTACAATGACGGTGGAAGATCTACCTAGTGTAGAACTGTCATTTGTAATAAAAAAAAAGAAAAAAAAAAGATCCTGTCATGGCCACAGGAGGAAATGACCCAAACAATTTGATGAATAAGATGACGGAAAATCTGGAGCAAACGGCACCGCTTGATGCAGATGTAGAGATAAACCTTGTTCTCACGCGACCCAATAGTAAGTTCTTTGAGAAGTAGAGGATACTTATTGTTTGAGGTCTCATACGTATTTGTGCAGATAGTAGCACGGGGCATTCTTATTCGCTCTTAAGTATTTAACAAAATCCTATTGGATCTTTATCTATAGATAACGATATCAGACAACATCTGAATGATATTGAAGATAGCTTTTTTTTTTATATCATTCTTTCAGGGTAGGAAGAGAATACATTCGCCCGGTTAGGCGTTCTTCCATGTACAGTTCAACATTGACAGAACGTAGTCGCATTTCCACATTAGTGGCATTACCAAAAAAACCACAAGTCCCTTGCTTGTTATAAATCATTTCAAATATTCATTGTTTCTGGTCATGCGACTCTTTTACTTTAAGGTACAAGACAGATGACAAACATCATGGTTACAGTTTAGGTATACGACAAACATAACAGCCATTATTTGCATTATGAGGTTATAGACAATGGACGTTCAACAAGACAATATTCACATTGGGATAATTAACAGGATTTTTGGTATAATATTACTCCAGTGATCGTTAGTTATTTATTACTGGTCTTTCACTCAGCAACATGTAATATCTGAAGGTCTGCATCAATTTTGATGAACAAATCTGGCTTCAAGAGAAACTTCTTAACAGCATTATGAAAGGTATATTTGCTATGTATCTATTGGATGTCACTTGGAAGACAAGGTTTTATACACGGTAAAATATTTAGCAACTTCTCATACTAGAGTGGTATATGATTGATTTATCAGATAAAATCAACCGGCATTTCCACGATCTCTAAAACCTAGTTGCCCTTACAAATATTCTTTCCAAGTAACCTGCAACTGCAAACCGCAGTAGGAAGCACATTCCAAAAAGACAATCCTACATGTGTACTCCCTGATTCTCCGTACTCTTATAAAACATAAATTTGTGTTTACTGACACAGCTAGATTTCCTCGGCTACCACTCCCACGTTTCCGCTCCCGACATCTCCTTGGCATGAAGTGGTTGACTTTTGCAAGTGATAAAACCGATGACTTATCATTCTTTATGAGTTAAAGACTTCATATTGATTAATGTTCTGGTCCGTTCTATACCGATGAATTGAACTCAGTACCCAATTTGTTATTTACGTGTCATGCTTTTTGTGACTGGAAATGGTTAGTAATGTCGATTTTTGCATTGTCTGTTTATAGCATGTTCCTGTGGTTAAAAAAAGTATGATTGAACCGAGCATGTGAAAGGTAATGTAGTAATGTAGCGAGCGATTAGAATAAAACTCTGATACTGCTAACTATTCCCTCCATCTGCCTCATATTTTGGGGAGCATTGCTTTCCTGTCCATTAAGATATCACATACCATTTTACTCCCATCTGCAGGATATCAACCGTGTTCTCTCCGGGTATCTTAAATAGGAATTTTCTATTCTCATCATTAAGGCTACTTGGCCTCAATAATCTAACCGGCCTGAGATAAGTGAGAATAGTTTTATATCTTTTATTTTATTTTGAGGTGAAACATGAGACCTTTTTTTAAATAGATGTTTGACTTGGTATATCCCTGATGAGTCCATGTGTCTATGTTTGCACTCTTGGAGTCCAGTGTTACTGAACATGTTCCCCACGGATATTCATTCAAGGAATCCATACAATCCATGGGGCTAGTGTTGTATATCACTGCCCAGGTAGGTATCATTTTGACCAGGAAAAAATGCAATATTAAGCATTTTCAATGTTACCCTACAGAGGAAAGTCAAGTTGCTATCCTCACTTAGTTATGTTACCCAATGAATTTGAGAGGTTTTCCTGTTATCATCTGAATACACCGAATTCTGTCCGACATCACGAGTTAAGCCCATAAAGCCTATAAGACAGCGACCCGACCATTGTGCCCGATCACACCTTTGCCCGACGAATCCGTCGGGTCGGTCAGAATCGGGTCGCTGTACGCACTTCACAGACACGATTTTAATCAGGTCAGGCATTACTAGCGTGGGGGGAATGGCCGACCCTGCCCGACCATAATCTTGTCGCTGTACGCACTTCACCGACTGTTCCCGATTCTGAGAATGCAATTTGAACATCGATGCTACCTATCCTCTAGTCCGATATACAAGTGCCTTTTACCGATTTGTAGGGGAGACAGAGGTGATAATGAATCTGAAAACTGTTTCCAGATATCTTAATTAGATCCAAAGTTATCAAACTTTGAATTATTTTCTATGAATCCACACCAGCGGCCCATGGCTCACCCCGGCACGGCTCCCGGCGGCTCTCTTTGATCTCAATCGAGTCGCTGTACAAGGTCATAAAGTGGAGATGTGTGATCGGCAAAGGGTATAAGACAGCGACATTCTTGTTCCCGATTTTAATCGGTGATCAGATCGGTGAGAATCTGTGGAAAATGTCGCTGTCTTATGGGCTTAAGACAGCGACATTTTTCACAGATTCTCCCCGATCCGATCTGGAACAAGAATGTCGCTGTCTTATACCCTTTGCCGATCACACATCTCCATTTTATGACCTTGTACAGCGACCCAATTGAGATCAATGAGAGCCGCCGGGAGCCGAGCCGGGTTGAGTCACGGGCCGCTGGTGTGGATTCATAGAAAATAATTCAAAGTTTGATAACTCTAGATCCAATTAAGATATTCGGAAACCGTTTTCAGATTTATTATCACCTCTGTCTCCCCTACACATCGGTATAAGGCACTTGTAAATCGGACTAGGGGATAGGTAGCATTGATGTTCAAATGACTTTCTCAGAATAGGGAGCAGTCGGTGAAGTGCGTCCAGCGACACGATTATGGTCGGGCAGAGTCGGTCATTACCCCCACGCTAGTAATGCCCGACCTGATTAAAATCGGGTCTGTGAAGTGCGTACAGCGACCCGATTCTGACCGACCCGACGAATTCGTCGGGCAAAGGTGTGATCGGGCACAATGGGCGGTCTCTGTCTTATAGGCTTTAAAAGAATAGAGTTAACACTATTTATATATTCTGTAGCCTTCAGGTCCATTACCCTACCCCTGGATGAAAGTAGGAAGCAGTAGCTGGGAAAATAAAATTTTATTGAATTTTATGTAGTAAAGTAGTAGATAAAATTTTATGTCGACCTTACTGGACGACATGTTAAATGAAATAATAACATGAGGTAAGTAAAAATACATGGAATAATTGACATTAGAATAAAAGTCAATTATGATGATGTTATAAGATAAGAATACAATGTTGAATTGTATGATAGGTAATACAATGATAATTGTATGATAATAAAAAATGCCCTACGTGAGTAGGTGAGGGGAGAGAAGGTGTGGGTGGGTGGGACGAGAAAGGTGTGGAGTACGTGTGTACTGTATGGAGGGTAGAGTAGAAGTGAGACCGGGGTCCGGATCGGGGTCGACCACGTGACTGCGTGGTACGTGTGAAAGCCGCGAGGGGGCAGGAGGGGCGCCTGTGAGGCGCGGTAGAGGGGGACACCAGAGGTGGCAATGACTACCCCTGAGCAAAGCCCATGAGTCACCCATTACCCTACCCCTGGATGAAAGTAGGAAGCAGTAGCTGGGAAAATAAAATTTTATTGAATTTTATGTAGTAAAGTAGTAGATAAAATTTTATGTCGACCTTACTGGACGACATGTTAAATGAAATAATAATATGAGGTAAGTAAAAATACATGGAATAATTGACATTAGAATAAAAGTCAATTATGATGATGTTATAAGATAAGAATACAATGTTGAATTGTATGATAGGTAATACAATGATAATTGTATGATGATAAAAAATGCCAAGAAGCCAAGTAAAAATAGGAGAAGGAGGGGGGGGGGGAAGAATTTATGAGTCCTTTTGGTTTAGGGATTTGAGGAGAGCGAGGTTCACCGCTTTCTCGTTGTAATCCTTGATATAAGAGCGGTGGGCATTTGACTTCCACCCTCCGTACTGCTGTATGGAGATTTCAGGCATCCCGGCCTGGAATGCCTGTGTTGCCGCTGCCTTGCGCAGGCTGTGCATCGTATAGTTCGAATCCTGTCGTGCGGCCACGAGTAGCTGCTTCCATGCCTTGGTAAGCATAGGCGTTGTCACCGTGGTTCGGTCCTCGAGCATGAGGAACGGGTCCTCGGGGGTGGCCGTGGGGGCGGCCGCCACCATCCGTCGTATTGCTACCAGCGGGCAGTAGGCGGGGGTCGGCGATGCCTGGAGTGTGGCCGTTTTCTCCTCCCCTGCCAGTTGTAGGTTCTTTGCAGCCTTGATTCGAATTGTCAGGCTGGTAGGCGTGACCACCACGTCTCGGCGTGACAGGTGTCGCGCTGGATCGTGTCCGGCCGCCGTCGGGGGCGCGACCTCGCTCTGTCGCAGGGCCGCGTAGTAGATGATCAGGACGGCTGCCCGCAGAACGATGTGCATGGGTGAGTCCGTGAGGGCCCTGAGGGCGGCTTGGAGGACCGCCATCGGCACTGGAGGCTTTACGTTGGGCCGATAGTCTTTGTTGCGTTTCATTGCCTCCAATGCCCGCTTCACCCGGAAATCCTCGGTTGGTGCGACGTCGCCCCCCGTCAGTCGCAGGTGCGACCGCACATGGGAGAGCTGGTTGGCGACCGTTGCTGGCGACGGGGCGTGTTCCGCGACGTATTCGAGGTACGCCGTGGTGAAGCTGACTGTAGGTCTCTGCGGATCGGCTCGCATCCGTCGGCAAAACGCGAGGTACGTGGCAACGGCGCTCTTCTGGTTGGCGACCGTTCCGCGGGCACGTGCCTCGGATTGCCGCGCAGATGCCCTCGTCTGGAGTGAGAGTAGAGCCGGATCTGCATGGAAGACGCAAAACTGGTATGAACAAGGCATGTGTACATGGTATGACCTCTGTAAGAGAATGGTATGTGATGAACATAGCAGCAGTATTGTAATCCCTCGAGGTCAGATGCGCTCTGCTCAGTGCATCGGCCACGGTGTTGAGAACTCCAGGCACGTGCGTGTAGAGGAGTTCGACCTGCAGTTTTGCTTGTACCATCCAGGCCTGGCGGGCACATTCGGCCAGGACCGAATTACGTGCCCTCCCACTGGTGAGTGCCTGGACGGTCCCCAGGTTGTCACAGAACACCTCCACACGTGTACCACGGTCGCGATCCGTGAGGAACGTGTTCATGGCGTACACCGTGTTAAGTGCCTCGAGTTCCGAGATGCAGGTCACGGGGTCGACGGTAGGGCATACCCGTCCCACGTAGAAATACGTGCCGTCCGTCCCGCCGATGCCTGAGAGGCATGCATCCACGATAATACATTTCGTGGGGGGCCCTCGAGGGATCAGCGCGTGGCCGTTCCAGCCGTCGGCGAACAGTAGGAACCAGTCCAGATCTTGTCTCATATCGGCGTTGATGTTAAGGTAGTAGCCGGACATGCCCCTCAGCGCCTCCAACAACTTGCTGACGAACGGCCGTGCCGGCCGTATGCATTTCGAGACGTGAAGTATCTTCCCGAGGACCGACTGCAGTTGACGTTTGGTGAGGGACCGCTTCCGGGCGACCGTTCTGACGTGTTCCCGTACATCCTGCAGTTTATCCTCGGGAATGGTGATGGACATCTCGGGGGCATTTATGATGATTCCGAGCCACGTGACCACCTGCTCGGGGGGCTGTGCCTTATCTGTAGCCTCGGGGAGGCCCAATTCCCGGAACAGGTCCCGTGCTATGGCGAAGTCCGATGCTGCCTTACCTCGGTTGGGTGAGAGGATTATTAAGTCGTCCAGATACATAGCAGAGTCGACACCCTTTTGTCCCAGCATCTGGACAATGGTATCGGCCACACACTACATATGATACGAGGAGGCACGGGCACCAAATGGCATCGCCGTGTCACAGTAATACCCGTCCCTCCACGCGAAACAGAGCAACGGCCAATCCAGAGGATCGCACCGAAAGTTCTTATACGCTCTAGCAATGTCAATCGTGCTCATATAACTCCCTGGCCCCGAGGCCAC
Source organism: Alentia gelatinosa (assembly GCA_950022655.1). Lineage (NCBI taxonomy): Eukaryota > Metazoa > Annelida > Polychaeta > Phyllodocida > Polynoidae > Alentia > Alentia gelatinosa. The sequence goes on along the minus strand of OX465587.1, from coordinate 45,528,257 downwards.
CAGGCGGCCGACGAAGCCGTCAACGGTCGGCAGGCCGTGTTCCCGCTCCTGACCGAAGACAGAGTTCTTTATTATGTATGCGTTGACACTGCTGTCCTTCGGATACGTCATGTCAGTAATGACACGACGCTCAATGCCCCCCCGCTTCTCGCGTGTCATCAACGGCGACACGTGACACCACGGAGAAAACGGGGCCTCGTTGAACGGACCTATGAGGTTGCTGTGTATCCGTTCCTTACTTATGAAGTTGTCGACTTGTTCCGGGTATCCCGTGGCACTGGGATGGTTAAGTGCCTCCTGTGTGTCACTCACGGGCCCGAGGTACCCGAGGGGGAACCCGAACCGGATGAAGTCGAGAAGTTCCTGTTTTCCGGGCATGCCGGAGAGGTACCGGACCCATGCCGGAATGTTCAGGTCCGTAGGGAGCTCAATACGTGCACCCAATGCGTTAGGCAGGCCGGTATCCCTCACCTCACCGTAGATGTGGGCGTGTCCCGGCGGCCCGGGCCCGGCGAACTGGGGCCAGAGGGCCCGCCTGTGTCCGGCGAAGGCGGCCGGGTCGGTCCGTAGCCCGGGGACAGGCACTCCGGTCTCACACACCTCCCTAAGTACGGCGAAGTCGGGTGGGTTCAGAATATCCATTCCTCCCCGGGGCAATTGCCGAGGCAATTGCATGTCCACTCCGTTAACGCTGCCAGTGGTGGGAGTGTATTCCCCGGGGTCGCTATCAACACCTGCATGCCCCATGTGTTTGACACGCGGTGTTGTTGTCACGTGCTCAGGAGGTGTTGCGTCATTCATGTAGCACTCGCTGAGGGTCGGCCCCCTGACCGGGAGTGCATGCGTACCGAGTGCAGGGGGGGTGTCTCGCGCCGCGCCTATTCCTGGGGCGCGGCGGGTGCGTTTTTTTAACCTTGTTGTGGGAGTACTTGCGTGGGCCGCAGTGCGTGTCCGGCTGGGGGTACTCGGCGTGGGGCCGCGGTCGGTGTGGGTACAGCACTCTCGTAACCGACTCCGTAGGACAGCTTCCTGTTACACGCGTGGATAGAGTGCGTGCACATCCGGCCTACGGAGTCGCAAAAAGAGCACACGTGTACCCACTTGATGGTCCCATCCTGGTGGCCGTTGCGTTGGCGGCACCCCTTCTCTGAGTTGAATGCCCGGCAAGGCAACTCCCGTGCTCCGGACTTTGAGACATCTTGGCCGTTCGTGGTTGTCGTCGTGGCCGTCATGGCGAGCCGGATGCGCTCGTCCTGTATTCTGACGTGGTCAGACCAATACAGGCGTCCGGCTTCCACTTGATCAAAGACATGGTTGGACCACCTCCGTACCCCGGCCCATGGCCGTGTCTGGGCATCGGTGGTGACCTGTGTAAGGTGGCAATACAGGTCGCGACGGTCCTCCTCACACACGGCCCGGTGGTCCTCCATCATGTTAAGGAATGCCCCGATGTACTCTAGTGGTCCCAGAGCGCTCCGGACCTCGAGCTTCTGACTTATCGTATAGACACCCTCACGGTCAATGTACATGCACGGTTTAGAGATCAGACGGTTTGTATGCAAATCAGTTGAAAGCTTACCAGCCGTCCTGTCGTGCCGTAGGGCCTCCCGTTCGATCTCCCTCTGGATGTAGTCCTCAGAGACGTATCGGTCTCGCAGTTGCCGTGGGGGTGGTAGCCGTGAGGCCTGGTCGTTAGCCCAGTCCCTTGTCCTATCTTCCGCCGCTGATGGTTCCGTTGGAGGTCTCGAAGCCTGTGATGCTGACCGCCGTGATGGCGACCATTCGCGGGACATCTTGGTGATAGCCGTGAGGATGGACTTCACATTCTCCTCCAGAGCCACGATCCTTGACGTCTTTACGGAGGAGCCGTGTTCTGATACCGAGGCCACGTGTTCGGCGGTGCCCTGAGTCGTAGATTCCTTAACCGTCGTCTCGGACCCGTCTTCTGCCTCGGGGGCGTTGGACGGTCCGGCTTCGGGGGTGGCTCTCGTTTTCGGCATCTTTCTACTCGTTATCCCTGTGCAGTTCTCGTGGGGTGTGATGGGGTGCGGGCCTTGTGACTCGTGGAGTACAAAGGCTGCGCGCACGGGCCAAGAATGACGAGAAAGGTGTGGAGTACGTGTGTACTGTATGGAGGGTAGAGTAGAAGTGAGACCGGGGTCCGGACCGGGGTCGACCACGTGACTGTGTGGTACGTGTGAAAGCCGCGAGGGGGCAGGAGGGGCGCCTGTGAGGCGCGGTAGAGGGGGACACCAGAGGTGGCAATGACTACCCCTGAGCAAAGCCCATGAGTCACCAATGATTTCTCTAAAAGAATACCCTAAAAGAAGTGTGACATCATTTATGGAAAGCCCCTTTCGTTACAGCTAGTAATCCAACATATAAATATTTGTACAGTCAAATTTTCTTATTTTTTTAGATTTACACCACTGTACATAATTGATAAATTTACCATTTAAGAATGAATGCCCCGAAAAGGTTTCAGCTGTGTTAACAATCGCAGTGTGTTACTGATTCTTTTTTAGAACTATGTAATAATTGAATTATGATTTTAGGAAATTATGAACACCTTTAAAATCTTTAAGAAGGCTTCGTCTATAAGGCCCATTTCCATTGGCCGACGAAAATGGCGTAGACCTTTTGAGTTACCCAGAAAGTTTGTCAGTGGTGCCACTGACTGTGCGTCGGTATTGAAAAATTGGTGAAGGTAGAAGATTTCACTCAGTGACTAAGCTTTCACTCAGTGGTGGGTGGTGCCACACTGCATAATCTAAGCAGAAAACGTCGTGGGCCATTTCACGAGCTGGGTAGTCTCCATTGACTGATATTGGGTCAGCAGAGCCAAAAGTCTGTCAGTGGTTCCTGACAGTAGATCGGTGACGGGAATTGGCCAATGGAAACGGCCTTTAGAATTCAGCCTAGAATCGGGAGTCGAAACATGTTTAAAGTATATACTTTGACATTAATCCTCTTTTGCCTACAGACCAGGTAAATACAGTGATCCCCTTGGCTTAAAGTATGAACTTTATATGAATAACTTACATAGCAATTGTCTCACAAATGCTCCAAATATCACTTTCATATGACCGCTACACAAATCAAGGTTGACGGGAGTCGGGCGTCGGGGACCCGGCAGGAAGTGGCGCTCTCTCCCGGTCTCGGCGCTGCCAAGAGCGGCGTGCGGCGTTCGTACTGGCCTGTATATGAGCTATTATTTTGTATTTCACCTGTTTATTGCATCTAAGATGCTGAATTATCGGTGGGAGTTTTCCCATAAAATTATATAACACATACACACAATTTTGTGTGGACGATTCTTGCTACGTTTCTCGCTCGGTCTCTAGCTTTACACTAGACGATTATTGGCGACGATTCTTGAATTTAGCGCCACCTGACGGTTTTCCGCCATCAATGGCTTGAAATCGTCTAACGTAAACGACAAACGAGAAATAACGACCATAAAAAGTCAGATTTCGACAGATTACACAATTTGGCACCACCTGGCGATTATGGAGACGATCCGACAACGACGGCTATTTAAAAAAAGCTTGAATTTCATAACATTTTATTTCATTGGCATATTACATATTATGATAATCTTTGGCAAACTGAAACGCTCGATTAATGTTCAGAAATCGACACCAAGACCATAATATCCATAGCATAAGAGTAGTATTCCCGCCAGAAAATAACGACACTGTTTATTTACATCTTGATTAGTATATCGTCATTCATGAGAAGAAATATCACAGAAATATGATATCCTGTCAACCCGTTGATTGCTTTCTTGATTAAGAGGCCTTTACCTATTTGCGCTCACTATCATCTATTTGTACTATCATATAAACGAATTATGTTTGCGTCTTGACATTGGGGTAGAATTAGACTGTCATCTGACAAATAATAATATACAAATCGTATAAGCAAAAAATATAAACGACATAACCAATTGGTTTAGGCCCTAGCAAGCAAAACATGTTAGTAAATGCGAAAAGATCTCAACTGTGGGTAGGTAAAAAAATTACTTGCCGGATTCAAGAAAAGACTCTTCAACTTGTTAACACTGTTAATCCTCTACAGGTAAACTTAAATATACATGTAGTGTTCGGCAACATATGAACAAATTACGACTTTTATTTAGGAAAGGTTATATCGAACTATATGTACATATCAAAATCTTGGCGCAAATGATAAAACACCAATTTCATGTTGTATGGAGAGATACTATCTAATCATAGTATTAGAACAGTTTGAATGTTGATCTTAAGGGATATGCCCATTTATGAATTATATATGAACAATGCAATATCAGATATGTGTATAGGATAACACTGAAAATAGTACTGTGAATAGGTTCCTGGTCACATGAAAATAGTGATGCAACAAAGTAAAGTACAGCTTGAAGCAAACTTACCCTGAACTGGACAGTTCAAACAGTCCCCCTCTTTTATAAGAGATGGAATATTAGAAATTCTCTCCGTAGAGAAACAGCAAATAACTGACATAACATACTTTAAAATAGTCATAAAGGCTTTCCTATTGGAAAATAATGCTTTGTATTAGTTACTTATGCACAGTTATACAAGTTGTTAGTCTGTCTATATACCGGACCCTTCTCCATCCCAGTCCCATCATGCAACGTAAATGCTGCAATGTCCTGCCTTATGTCGTTTTATTCTGTACCATCTATGGTATTTGTAACCTACAAGCTTCAATGTGTCATATGAACCTATTCTCAGTGTCATATATGTAATAATACATCAAAGCACAGAGAGACAGAGAGAGAGAGAGAATCACAACGGTGACAGCTGGAATTTCATGTACAGGTTTTCCTATTCTATAATTTCATGATTTTCTCTACTTTTTCACCAATTCATTTGTATTTAGCTAATTTTTTATCTTCCACATTTCACTTAAAACTACCGCTCCTGTTAGCTGAACAAAAGAAGCTCGTCTGCTACAAATACTTTTAATTCAACTGTTCAAAGATGTAGCTTCTGCGTTTTTAAGATAAGCCAGTTTACCACCATTTTTACGGATCTCCCTCCCTTCACTGGCATCACAAATTGCTATTCAGTGGCTGTTTTTTTCCTTCCATAATGAAAAATCTCTGCTTTTATAAAGGAAACCTATAAAGGTTCATGGTCAGAGCTCGTATCAAATCGAGTTTGAATTGCGTAGTAATTCACAAGGTGAAGCCTCTTGAATCATGTAGAGATTCACCGTAAACCGTAAACTTGAATAGGTTTCTTAATTCATCTCACCCTCACATTTGTGACATAATCCCTTATTGAATACCTTTTTCTAGATACTCCATGGGCATTGAGTACGAGTTCCCAGTGTTAAGTCTATGGGGGGAAATACAAGGGGTGAGATGATAGACCGAACCCCATCCCACCCCTCCCCGGATGGAGGAACAAATAAGATGGCAGTGCTGGATTTAAATGAGAGCGCGCAAAAATCCTGGATTCTTCCTGGTGCTCGTTAAAACTTAAGCTTATCAATATCGTCCAAATCTGCATATTCGGCATCTGCTTCATACTTAGAATCAATCTCAAAATCGTTGTGGTCCACGCCAGTGTCTATCGAATCGTCCATCGCACGGGTGACGTCATCTCCGTAAGCCATGGCATGTGCGTCATATCCGGTGTAAGGCGGCGGCCCGCAATAGTCGACGGCGCCGTCCGGGGACCATTTCTTAGAATGCTGGCGTCCGCCGAACATAAAGTTGGCGTCCTTGGTTTGGTCCCATAGACCTTCATTCACCATGCTGATTGTCTTCACACTCGGACGTCTGCTTCGACTGTCGCCAACCGCCCCATGCCGGTCAAATCCGCTTCGAGCGGAAGCAGATGACGGACGATTACGCCCCCTGTTGACAGCATAGAGCGGATTGTTGTAGTTCGTAGCGGTCGCTGAACCAGGATATGACTTCCTTGACTTGCGCCTGAAATGACAATAAACTTAGAGCCTTAGTCGTAACTGTTCATGCCACAACGTTGCTTTTTAGTGTCATCACATTTTTTATCACGGAAATCCTTACGAAAAAGAAGTATATATATTGAAGGAGACATATATAATTGACCTTGCACATGTGGTATCCCGTTTTATTTTTGTAAGAGGATACTCAAAGCGCTTTTATATCAAGTGTGCGCAATAATACAGTTTACACGTGATACTTCCTGTAACTTGGCGATCGTAGTGCCGCCTGCTGGAAAGGGTCAGAGTTGGGCGAAATTAACTGTAGTCGTAGCATACCATGCCACACACCAATTGTGGAGAATATGCCATATATTCATGATACGAAGTAAATTAATAGTGTAGCAGGTTCAAATGAATTTACAGAAAATGTTTCAGGCTTCCCAATCACATGTTGAGGTGTATAGGGTTGTTCAATGTGTGAACATTTTTGTTGACAATTTCTTTTAATAACTGATTTTAGTACAAATTCACCATCACAGGTGTTTTTCAGTTTTCAAGTCAACATATCTCAATACCGGTAATATAAACCTTGAATTCCACTTTGAATTTAAGATGCATATGTTTGATAAATGATAAAACCCATCTTATACAAGAATGCAACCATTTATATTTAGTGATGTTCACATGTTTGCATAAACATCAAGTTCTAAGCTCAAATGTATGTATGCTTTTAACATAGAGGGTTTGTCTAGATTTCAAACATGCCGTAAAACATTACATGACAAGTCAGATCAACCAGAGACATAAGAGAATATATCGGGACTGTATAAACCGTTTTTGGTGATCTTTAGGAGAGACATACACAATATTGACAGGTTTCGGATACAAACAGTCGTATGCACCTAGGAGTTGACGCGTAGTAATATCCGAGTGCATGCAAGAATATTGCGCAGTGTCAACTTCGAGGAGCATACAACTGCTTTTATCTGAAACCAGTTTATGTTGTATTTATTATCCACCTTTTCCTGACAAGTGGCGTACCGATATCAGTTTTTTTAGGTACGCACTATTTTCCAGTAAGCACTACTTTTCAATATGCTCAATTTATCGGAACCTGGCGCATACAACATATCTGCATGCACCGGGTATGGTAATACATAATCCCTGTGTGTTTTCTATAGGCACTTTGTATCAGGTGGATGATAAACCATTGTCTTACCCGAGCATTTTCTCCCTGCACAGAGCTGCAACTAGGATCAAGATTATGATGATCATTGACAGGAGGGCTCCGAGGAAGATCATCGACGGTTTCTACAGCAAAGCAAATTAAAATATGTACTGTAAGTACATGGAAATATATAACAGGGGGAAATCTGTTGCATAGGCATATTGTAAGTTATATTCTACATACATGTATATCTTAAATTGTATGTAAAAGTTACCATAAAATGTTAAAGTGTAATTCACTACAAATCACGAAATTTACGACAGAGAACTCTGGAATCCTACTAGATTATCAACACGTTGCTGGTTAGATAATCATGCACTGTCAGTTATGGTATAAATAGACGCCTTTATGATTTATCACCCCCGTGATCATGCCTTCACACACAGCATCCGGTGAACAGATGTTATATATATAAAAACACAGGCGTCGTATCTACTTCAACATGAAATATAACTGTTTTAAGTCTGTGAAGCTGAAAAACCCCTTATTTACAGACGGGACCTTCCTAAACGTATCTTCCACACTGTCTTACAGCATATAAAATGAAATTTTATGACATCACCTACCAAACTGCAGACCACTGGGTCAGTGTCCTTTGACGTGTCCCTGCTCGATGCCACCGGAGCTAGGCCCAGGGTGTCATTGGACTTGGGACGCTGGCAGTACACTCCGGTGACGTTCTCTCGGCAGGTGCACACGTAACCGTCGCCATCTTGGATGCACGTGCCCCCGTGCATGCATGGCTGACTTGCGCAGTCACCGGTCACCTTGTGGCAGTAACTTCCGGTGAACGGCGAAGGACAGACGCAGCGTCCGTGACGACATAGTCCTTTGTTACGACATGGAAGCAGGTCACAGATAGTGACGTCACACCTTGAAAAAATTAATTGAACTCCATACAACTATTTTAGATTTCCTTCACCGGATTATCTGCATCTGTCACGATTATATTATCACGTATAGATAAGGTCTGGCAGCCCCGGAAATACCTAAAAGGCTTCTAAGACTGAGGTCATTGTTGGGAAATGTTACAAGCAGGACTCGCCAAGGAAGTCAGGGGAATTATCCATTGCAACATTTCAATTCAATTTTCAATATATTCAAAATTAATTCAAAACATTCAATATTACAATGTACATGTAGTATAATGGCCTATGGCCAGGAACGGTCATATCCGAGAAGGGTAAAGAAAAGGTAAATGAGTAACACGAGATGACCGATAATCTACAATGTCCTCTGTATTGTGAAAAGACCCCCTCGAGTTGGGATGCTGAATGCCAAAGTTAGTAGAGTGACAAAAGTAATAACTCACGTGATCCCAGTGTAAGGTGACGGACAAACACACTGCCCAGCGCCATGACACGTGCCGCCATTTTGACACGGGTTGCCATAGTCACAGATATATTTACCGCATATCTCCGATAGGTGGCTCGGATAGTCGGCTGGGCATGCGCACTCGAACCTATTGACCAGATTTCGACATGTTCCGCCATGAAGGCATGGATCACTTGCGCATTCGTCCGCCTCGATTTCACAGTATGTACCTGCATGTCGATATTCGATTAATTGAAATCATGGCAAAACAAACAAGGTACATGATCAGAATAAGGGTCTGGGATTTTCGTTGTCCGTGAAACACTATTCTAGGCCTAATCTGACATCTATTCTGCAACCCAATCCCTCAATGAATAGATCGACAATTAAAGGCTTTCAAATCCCTTATTGTTTCAAATTGCTCAGGCAAAAAAGGAAAAGTCCCGTCCAACCTAGGTACCTGTATTGCGATAATATGCACAATCCCGGTGTCGAACTTAGGTTCTTAGTTTATATAGTTTACTTGTGTCACTCAAGGATGGAATAAATTGTCGAAGATGAACAAATCAATGATGTGGTTACTAGCCTGTGAAGCCGGGCATACATGAACAGCTGTAAGCACGGTTATTGTCCAGACACTTTCCTCCATTTTGGCACTGGTGTCCAATGCAGTCGTCTGCGAGGACAGTACAGTCTGTATGCACGTCCTCCCATCCTGATCAAACAGAGTAGGGCAGCTCATCACAAACAGGAAGAGTAATCAAATCCCCACTTTGAGCTCCTCAAACACAGGACTCGAACTAGTAAACATGATACATAATGAATAACGCGGAGAGTGGTTGGGAGAATATTTGAGATTAATCGAAAACTATTGATGTAAAGCTATGAGAGAGTCCAGGAGAGAAAAGTTTTTGAACTACTTAGAAGAAAGCCCCGTGATTTAGTTTCTGAAAGAGCGATAATAAAGTTCATGTAGGGTGGGTGGGTGGGAAGATTTTCGAGTCATCCCTTGGAAGCTGGAGAGTGTAGTCACGTGGTTTGGCTGGTCACGAGTAGGAGGAGTCTATGTCCGGAGAGTGGAACCTCTCCCGCACACATTATCACCAACGAGTTGGCCACAATGATAAAGTCCCCCATCCAACCCCACAAACAGAGGTAAGAACCTATAGACTTCCTATTTATACGCCATCACCAAACGACCACATATGTATACTACTCACAAAACAACCGGGCGCAATTGCACTTTGTGAGTGAATTAAACTCGTTAGTCGAGTAGTAGCCTCGTCATATATCATAAATAAAAATCAAACTTACATAACATATTGGAATTATAATTTTCCTTTCCTGGCGACATTGAATTTGCTTTGCTTATATTTCAAGGAGCTTCACGTGAAAATCAAAACGAAGTAAAGGTCCACTACCTGTAAGGCAGGCCTTGTTCCCGTTGGAGTCACAACTGTAATGGCCTTGTTGGTCGTTGCGGGGTTTACAGTAGATGCTGCAGTCAGCTCCGTAGTAATAAAGCTGACACTTAGCGTTGACCTTGTCCTGACAGTAATAGCCACTACTGCCGTCACCACAAACACACCGTCCGCCCTGACACGAGCCTCCGTTCATACACACCACATAGTCACACAGAGGCACCTGGCAACGGTCTCCGAGGTAACCCCGTGGACAAACACATCGCCCACCGGAACCACACACGCCGCCATGTTGGCAGGAGCCGCTGGGACAGGTAGACACGTGACTGGAATTCCCGTTGAAACCACGGGAACAAACGCAGATGCCCGAGACTTGATGTCCCCCGATACAGGTGATGGTATCGTTGTTGTTGTGTTCACAGTTCTCACCTGAGAATCCAGGTGGACAGGTACATTCACCGTGCCTGCAGGTACCTCCAGGCCCACAGTGCATACTGTCACACCTGTCAAACTGACACATGGGGCCATACGTACCTGACTGACAGATGCATTGGTTGGCTTCGCAACTACCTCCGTTCATACACTCACAGACCACCAAGGACTGGCTGTGGATTTGACATCTGAAATTTTTATAGTACGATTGGTTGGTGTTTCGGAAACTTATTACTGCTAATGCTAGTTAAAGGCAAACCTGAACAACATGAGGGCTAGTCGGAGCTTATACTAGAGAATTATTGCGGTATAGAAAATAGAGCTCAAGGTACCCTGTACGAGAGCGTGAAGAAAAGACTGATGATAGCTCTATGCATACGATAAGGCCCTTCTAGATTCCTGTTTAAACGTGATATACTTAGGTCGTATGGACAGTTCACCATTTTTAATACAAATAAAAAATGATATATTAGTATAAAGGCAGATAAACCCTCGCCTAACGGACACCCCGTGTAAGCGACCACCCCGCATTAACGGTCACTTTGGCTCTGAACGGTTCCCTGTATTACATATCTATTCTAACCCCGTGTAAGCGATCACCTCGCGTAAGTGGACACCTAGGCCCGGAAAGGAGGGTGAGCTCTTACCCGGGGTTTTACCTTTTATGAGAACCAAGAACTCACAAGGGCCCGAAGTAGGAGACAGGACATGCACAAATTCCATCGGCGTGACAAGTTCCGCCATTCATACAGGGAGTAATGTGACAGTTTCCTATCGGGGTGTCACATTGAGAACCTTATATTTTCAGAAGAGAAATTTGATATCATTAGTTTCATTGCTGACCTGATCCAAATGTGAAAGAGAAAAACGACTGCTTACTCTCACTTTCATATATAAAGAAACTAAAACTAGTAGAAAGGAAAAATAGTGTCAATATATTGTGTTATATTAGGCCTGGCGTCCACCTAATACGATAGAAATTTAGACCTACCGATTTTGCACCGATACAAAAAGCAAATATCGGAGACATATCGGGAAGGTGTAAAATCGTAGACATATGTCTAGACATGCCAATCCACCATGGATCGTGAGTTTTTTTAGGTGTCTAATCGCAGAAACGTGGTCAACAGCCCCAATATTAGGTGACCTTCCGACGCGAATTTGATTTTTTATCGGGAGGTGCATCGTAGACCATATCGGAGCAATATCGTAGTAGGTGGACGCTGGGCCTTAATCTAAAAAGAACTTCATTTCGTTGCTGCACAGCTGTCAATAGATACGAGAAAATCATAATAACCAGGGATTCGTATTAGGGACTGAGATATGTAACGACGACGGGAGTTATGCATAGTTTTAATCATTGGCTGTTTAATGCTTCCGTTATTGGTAAACTACACATACCTGAAAAACCAGGAAGGCATATGCACGAGTAAACGCCACTATCACTGACACAGACGCCACCATTCATGCAGAGCTTATCATCACTACAAACATCAGATGGCTTCATGCAGTTTGAGCTCAAGTTGGTCCAACCTGGAACAATGCAATGAGGTATTGTTAATCTATTCTGTCGAGTAACGATCCACAGCTTAGTATGTATAGTGCAATGGGACGTTATGAGTATATCCTCAATGTCAATATTAGGAATATGGTAGGCCTTCAGAGACGTTCTAGAGAGACGTGTATGACATGTAAGTATGTGTATAGATTTTATGCATGTGTGATGTCATCATGCCTGCTTGTTATGAAGAGGGTACAAATACTTCTTGGCCCCAACCCCAACATTTAATCTATGGAACCTCTTTGAGAGAACGATATAACGATTGGTGTGTAAGCAAGTGCACACCGAATGGCAAACTATTTACTTCAGAAACAGACACACATTAAAGACACTTGTGTTTTATATCAGTTATCACTAAATACTAGTATGGGCTGGGTAAGAACCTCTCACCTGGTAAGCACACTTTGTTGCCCATGTTGTCACACGTGAAGTGCCCAATGACGTCATCATCCCGAGGGACACAGGAGACTGTGCAGTCTGGACCGTAGAAATTGACGTCGCATTTCACTTTGAATGTGACCGTGAGACTGGAAGGAAACAATGCATTGAAATGAGCTCAAAATATTCGCTAGAAAGAATGTATCTGATGTGAATATCACATAGCATTCTTTGACCAAAACGAGTTACGTTCTGTATTTATCTCACCCCAGTACACACTAAAATAATGGACAACACACAGGATATAGACCATGGAGAACGGACTGCAATACTCGTAGGGGCAATGAGAACGAGTTCCCAATGTTAAGCCTATGGAGATTTATTCCAGGGGTGAGATAAAACGTCTGACCGATGAGTGCTGTGAACTCTGATAAAAGTTTAGACATGTATAAATCATTTGGCAGCCTATTTTAGTCTGCTAGAAGAAATACTGTAGACTAGATGTAGGGTTGATAGACTGAGGCGTCACCTGGTGGGGCGAGCTGTGCGCGCCCCTGGTACCTGTGAGCTGCTCTGTAGGACCTGTTTGACGGCCTCGTTGTACGACCCATTGACACCTGGAGGGTTGGTGTGTACAGCATTGAGCATGTCGACCCTGTCATGTTGTTGAGAGAAGATACGGCCCGAGTCGTCATCTATGACCTCCACCTTAAGTACCACACCCTGTGTAAAGAAAACCCACCGAAAATACTTAAGTTTAAGTAACACAATGATGCAATACTTAACACGTCATTCACATCTTCCTAATATGATTGAGAGTGAATCTTGAAGGAGGAACCTTGCAGAAGTGTTAAAAGGGGTAACTTATTCACATGGCTATGGAGGAAATATAGGAGTTATTTCACATCGTGATTACCGAAAAGTGTTAAAAGCTTTGTCAGCACCCTTCAAATTGATTCTCTACTTTGGATCTCATCTATTCAGACATCATGTACACTTTGCCAATTATCCCTGCGGATCACCAAGATTCCCTAATAAATATGTTTGTGTATTGTTTATACCCTTTGGTAGGCAGCTCGAAGTAGCAGCAGCCTGTGATCAGAACCTTGACCTAGCTCACGATGCACACACATTCCATAAACACGGAAGAACACGGAAATATCTTCGTATTAACTACGATATTGACCTTTCCAAAGGTTCATTGCAACAGACATTTGCCTCTGAATCATGGAGGTTTATTGTCCCTCAGTGGACTATGCATATGCTTACCCGCCAGGCATCTAATTGGATAATGATGGGATTGGGAATGCCCATCATATCGTAGTCGAATGTGATGTTGTCATTATTAGTGAATTCTCCTGTCCTGCCATGAAAATATGCACACTCGCTCATATCATACAAAGTTGTTCTGCAAAAAAAAACAGAAAGAAGAGAGTAAAATAAAAATCAGTAACTGTCTGTGTGCATAATATGAATGTAGAGAAAATGGAAGGATGAAATGGTAAAGCTGAATAGAACAAAACCAAGAAAAAAGAGAACCTCCATGACCAGCTAGCCTAGATATCATAATGTACATAATATAAGTATAAAAGCTATTGCAAAAGCGGTAATTCCACCATATCGATGTGAATAGACTTTTGGGCATCTGAAGAGGGTTTTGCTATACATGTATTTCATATCAAACAATGCCAAACAATTTAGCATAGATTAGTAGAATGATTTCACAATTTATCTATACAAATTGTATTTTCGGCATTTTCGTTGTCTTGGATTAATGATGATCATCGTTGAGGATGTAATATTAGGAAACGTCGTTACTGTGGACGAAAGGGTCTTCCTTTTAGGTCAGTCATTGATTTCATACGGCTTGCTGCCACCTGCAGAATGCCGGATGCAATTGATAACTGACAGAGAATGGGAACCGTTTCATCCACAGTCAGGACATTTGCGTATTATGCTGTACCTTAAAATAATTTTTAAGATGCCATTTTGAGCACTTCAAAAATTAAGCTCGATCTTTACGGCCTACTGTCACAGTGGGAACGAACATTATTATTACTGCACTCCTAACAGCGGGCAGTATTTGTAGACATTCGTACACAGGTATATATATACTCGGACATTAGTACGCATCCATAACTGGGAGATGACGGTCACTCCTACACAAATCAGTTATTATTGTGTATGTAAATTAGAAATAGGCCCATTCACGTGAGAATACCCTTGTATTTCCTGCAAGAGAGACATTCCAACATTAGACACAGATATGCAGTGGTAGCCTCAGTGAATACTCAAAGGCACATACCCGGTGATATTGAGCCTATCTACACAGATGTCAAAGACATTATCACAGGGCCTGTAGATGAAGTAGTCACATCGATCGCCATCTCTGTCGTAGCCTCCCAGGTTACGGTAACTGACGAAGTTCAAACTGAGTACTGCCGTTCCATACACCATTTGTGAGAGCTTTAAAGGAAAGCCATGGGATCAGTTATCAACACAAATCCAGAAGGAAAGATTAAGGTTTTTATTTAGAAATAATTGTTAACTGTGGTTTAGAATTTTTCTACGACCCATTTTTATCTGTAATTTATTGTAGATAGTGACCTCAATGACTACGGACTCGGCTATATTTATACATCTATGGCCGAACACTTCGCTATCGAGGGTGCTTGTTTCGCTATTAGGGGTGATTGTTTCGCTATCAAGGGTATCCACGTGACGAAATTAAACTCAATTTTAAGTGTTACCCCACCAGAAAAATATGTTTCTACTATTTTTCACAATCTCTTCAACCGCCGATTGTTTCAGTATGATTCTGGTCTTTTTTTATGGATTTAGCGCTTTATCATACACCCTCTTTGGTGTTTGTTTTCATATCTAAAGAATTTCTATTCTTGAGTTGAAAGCATTCCAATTTTAAACAAATGAGTGTATGTATTATGAAGTTGATATACACACATCAATATATATCATACACTACCCGTAAAATTATCCTTTGTTGTTTTTATACGCAGACACCATATACACGCTACCTGGGATATTCCATATTGTTGGCTTTCATACAGGTAACAGAATAATTCTGCTCGTTTGGTATGTATTTCAAAACGGTCAGCGACCGAGGACCCTCCCCCCCCTAATCTGATGAAGGAAGCAAGTGCAAATTGGCGAAATCAGAAATCGCTTCCTTCACTCAGTTGGTGTGTCTTCATCTTTAGTGTGTAATCTACAAATTTGGAGATATAGATTTCAGTTCTTCCTTGAGGAAGTAAATTGGATTTTCTACTGCCCCAATTACCTTTCTAGTGGTATGCATGAGTGACTTGCACTGATATTTGAGATGTAGCATCTGAATTGTCTACTGTTCACAGTGCTTTACTAGTTTTCAAGCAAAGTAGGGATGAAAAAGACATGCATAGCTTAAATGACATTGAAGAAGTCAATGTAGATTGAGAAAGTTTATCACATATTCCACTCTTCATGATATGGAGTATAATTTTTTGTCAGAAGATTTTTTATCTCCACAATTGATCCACAATTTGTCAAGTATATAGAAACCAAACATAAGATTGGCTTAGCATATTCAAACGGTCAGATAGGACCAGGAACAATTGAAAATAAAATCCAGGGTTAATGATCAAACATAATGAAATCCTTAGACACCAAAAAAAATGCACTTTAAAGATGGGATAATGAGAGATGTACCCTCCATTCACACACGACTAAAGCCTGTTTGATGTATCATTTAAGTGCGGTGAAAATACACACTTACTGTTTTTGGTGAGGAAATACATATTCATCTTACCTGACAAAATACGAGAAGAAACAGGAAGGAAAGAAGAGCGTTTCTTTTGACCGGCCATCTGAAACATGCCAGAGAGTCCATCCTTGTCTACTTGGCTGTTGTGATATACTGAAAATTGATATGTGATTGATTATGGTATCCGATATCACAGACGTGATTAAGCATTGACCGGCAATCAGAAAAGATAGATAAAATGAAAACTTAAAGAAAAACATCCGAATGTAACAGTAATGGAATATTTGATAGCCTGTATACCATCTATAGTGCTGGTTCCACCAACATGATAGATTTACAGTGTCATATCTTGGTACATCTTTTTATATCTTACAGTGTTGCGATATGTCATACACCCTTTGCTGTGGCATGTTGCAAGCGATGATACATGTATGTGTATTCTTTCACGATGATGTATGTGTATTCTGGTGTTCCACAACTGCAACTCCCCACAATCTATTGTGACATATCGCGGCATATCACAATCCATCACGGCAAGAACACGGCAATAGTACTTAACCGGACTGATGGTTTACAGTAAAAATGCACATGATTAATCAACACCTATAGTAAGGCCTGGCAAGTCAACCAAATTGTGACAAATATTGATATTTATCCTACCCCTAATAAAAAACCGCCATAGACTTAACATAGGCAGATTTTATGTGGCAGGCCGTGACATAAAGTGTTTTTTATGCCACTAGAGTAATAACAATATTGACCAATCAGAGAGCAGGATGTCAGCTACTATGAAAAAGTTCTGTTGGTCGTTGAGTCAATATTTATCTTTTTAGTGAGACAAAAGCATAGACGGGATAGGATAAATACGAAACCGAACTCGAGTTAGACTTGTCAGTATCTATGCCACTCTGGTCAGGTTTGCTCCTCACTAAACTCGGCTACGCCTCGTGTAGTAATACACGACCTGCCCATCGTGGCATAAACATTGTCAAGTCTAACTCTCGTTCGGTTTCTACTAAATCTTGTGTGCTACTGGAAGAGAACTTTTAATCTATCCAAGGGGGTTCTTAGTTGCCAACTGGTGCTGACAGGAGAAGATACACACTAATCTTGATGGTCAGAATTTCCCGAGTTAAGCCACAATATGCTGTCTATCTATTTCTAGAAAACTAAACAATAGTTTGGAACTATGTGCATGGAGATCCGAATCGGTCCAGATTTATGCATCTATTTGTGAGGTGTAGACGGATGTGTGAAAGGATGTCACATAAACATACAAATACTTTTGAATTGACACAAAATTTGTTAGGTGATTTACTCTAGTAGTTGTACACAATATGGTTTATAAGGCGTTTCTATAATTTAAGAAGTCAAATAAGTGTTTCATATACGACTGCTGATACAGGTGAAGTATATTCCATCAAATAGTATATTGAATCATCTGCATTCAATCATGATATGCTTCATAATGCTTTCTTTGTGTGGTTTCTCTTCATGGTGGAGGGTATCATATCAAAATGACATATTTTCGTATTCATCACTGACAAATATTCAACGATATTAAACAAACTAGACGATAAAATTTGCACGACTTTGGTCAAACTATGTACGGTCGAAATGGACGACCATCAATTATGATGATTGCGTCCTGAAAAAAAGACAAACAAACAATGTCGAGCGACAGTAAACAATGTTTCTCGGTACAGATTTTCCCGTCAGAGTGTGAACAAGGAAGGTAGACTGAGTCGTGTTGTTGGGCTTAAGAGCACAAACCTCCACACATTTAGGTTTTGTAGATCTACACTGGATGTCTCGATGCCGCATAGAGAATTACAGATTACTGAACCATGATGTATGCCGTGGCCAAGAACAAATATTAAAAGTGATGCCACATGAGTAACACGACATAGGCAATAACCAAAAAAAACTATATACATGTACATATATGTTATATATACACCTGTCAACTCTTTACAGCCACTGCTTTACAGTAAACTAATAATCTTTATGATTTAAACAAGACTTCACCTGTTCATGAAAGAATATATTCCTCAAGTGATCAATACTAGGGAAAGGTGTTTGAATTGGAACGTTTAGCAGCATTCAACACAATTAGTGAATTGAAATAATCTGGAAGGGATATATATATAGATGTTTCTTGACAGACAATAATAACGTCATGCTTCCAATATCAGCACCTTTATACTTCAAACACAAATACATAAAATTGTCTTGCATCTGTTTCATGACTGTAAAATCTATTTGCAAGATATAATTTGGTCTAATTTACAAGTTATATAATGTATGACAGTATTGTCCAGTGTATGTCACGTCAGATGTACTGTCCTATATCTGACTTCATTATGGAAGATCGCCACCTTGTTGCAGCGAATAATGTCGTCGTTAATTGTGTTACTGAATTAAAAAAAGTCTTTTACCTCATATGAAGATATTCAAATTGTATAAATTAGACCAAATCCGAGAATGAATCATACAAGGGGAAGATGGAAAAGTACCTCCCGTATATCAATACTGCATTATGACCTACCTTGGTCAAAATCACAGGTGGAAATGGGGAGATGCGACGAGCGGCAACAACTCCAAGACTATGGATGGGGTGGAAATGCATGCCACCGAACCAACCACACCAATCAATATTTCCTGGATCCTAAACCCCGGGTATCAATGTCAAAAATCCCGACAGCTGTTGCTGTTGCAGGCAGAGTGGAGGGTCCGTTAAGGGATGGGAGTCTCCCAGGTAGTAGTTTAGGTCGTCATGTTTATGCCTCTGACCGCCTTGCGGAGGAACCGCGCTTCTAAACACTCATGCCTTCACATGCTAACCAAACATGGCCCAGAAAACGAAGAGCTATTTGCCAGGCAAATAAATACCACGCCTAGAGTTTGCTCTTTAATTTTTTCCCTCACATGTTTTACTGCATACATAGAAAGGTTGTTACCGATAAAAAGGAATAAGATATTTATCTGGATGGAGAGACCGCTATAAGAAATAATTCCACCTGTTATGTACATAGCATGTTCCCATGGGTAAGGAGTACAGGAGGAGGTCTCCTATATTTCAAATCAACATAATTTTTCACAGGACCAACGGAAAATATGGAGACATATTTGACTCCTTATCTAACTTTTATATGTAATCCAGGAACTAAACGGTGGGAACCAAGAGATGCGCCATGATGAATTTATCAACGTTGCAATAAAATGTCATATGGAAGCACCGACATGCACTTTTCTTGAAAGTAGCATCCAGGATATGGTAAGAAAGGATGGGCGCATAGTGTCAGATATACACATACAAACAAACAAAGTCCAGAGATACACAGGAAATATTTAGTTCTTTGAAGTGCCGAAGCTGAGGATGGTTATATCAATATTAAAGATAATGCGGAAAAATCATTATTTTCATAGAAAAAGCTGAAACTGAAAAGAACATATCCTGTAGCAATTTTTCGTGTCTGATATATCTATCATATGACTTATTTTATAAATGAGTACTTTTAAAAGAAAGGAAACTGCCGGTCAATACGTCTGTTCTATGTGCATGCCTATGATGTTTAGTCTTTCTTTGTTGTTATCCAATATTCCCATAGGGTAAATATTACACATACTTTGGTAATCGTGAGACCATGAGCTGTATGGTATATTATGAAACACATACATAGTTATAAAGCATAGATGTAAAAAAAATGCCTAAATAAGACGAGAGGCGCGACGGCAGGTAGGAAATTTATTAAGTAGTTTTAGGTAAAACAGGTAGTACAACAAGGTATACTTTGAACGTGGAGTATAATAAGATATACTGAGAAACCTGTAGGATACAAGAAGTTGGTAAACATGAGTCCTGATTTTATCCTTTTCGAAGGACCAAACAAGAAAAATTTTGGTGAGGGTGGGCAGGTCAAAGTTTTCTTTCAAGTCCTGCGGCGCGCGTGCCGGCGTGACGTCACGGGGAGACGTCACAGATAGTAGTGTCCTGTCACGCCAAGAGAGGGCGCCATTCTCGTTATCCGGATTTGCCGCCGGCCTCCCGCTGACGTATCCTCGTGTACTCATCCTAATGCGGGTGTTTTGATTATTTTGAAGTAATTAAAAAAATGGTAAGACGAGCGATCAGCATGAGTCTACTGGTATGTGGCGGCTGCGGACTTTATGCAGCCCTGTGTCAACTGCGCTAATTTATTCTGTCCACCTTTTTAACTCAGTTTACATTGGCTGTTAGTGGTCACATGTGTCTCTGTGGTCAATCTAATAAGTTCATTTAGAGACAAAGAGAGGCGGGAAACACTCTCAACCAATCAAATAAGTTGTTATGGACTCTGACTGTATACAGGATGAGAGTGGGGGACCAGTCTACACTGTCACATGAAAAAGGTCGCTTTCATAGTGATAAGCTACATAGAAATGATTGTACAGAAAAAAACTCTTCCACCGTCCTGTTGGGGTGCGAGAGGGGATGTACCCAAATGAGAGAGAAAATTTGTTTTCTCCTTTATCAGACACTTATGGGTGAAACCACCAAAGATCAAAAGTCTCGGGGAAGGATTCTCTATGTTGTTCAACAGAAACCCTCCCAGGAGGTCACCCTCCATACTCTCATTGGACAAATTATTCAACTGGGCCCATATGTTAAACGCAAAGGTCTATTATCCCAAGATAGGTCTTGGGGTGGTGGCGTGATCCTAGCAGCATTCGTCTGCGGGGCCCTGAAATCCATGCACTACAAGAAGGGCAACAAACCTAATTTAGTGAATATAAAATCATTCATTTAAGATCGGAAATCGAGGTCTACTGAGGAGTCACCGGTACCACTAACAGTACTGGGGAAACAATTCTTTGATGACTAGCACACATTTACTGTTGTCAAATACCTGCACGTAGTCACCACTCAGCTGATGTGGAGTCTACAGAGATACACTGTATTGTTTTCCTCTCTCCCCCTCTACCAATCACAGTTCTCACCCGAAAGATGCTTTGCGATTGTGAATTGTGATTCTAACAGTGCCTAATGAACTATTCTGGGGCCATCGGCGTAGTGGAAGACAGCAGGTGAGATCGGGCATCTCCGGGCGCCTTCGGACTCTCGTGGATGACGCTACAACACCAGCCGACCTGTGAATAATAATAAGCACATTTTCCGTTACATTCCATTACATCCTGTTTGTATCGTTTATATCTACTTCAACCATCCTGACTTACTCACTTAGTGAGGGCCTCTGACCAAAGCATCTGTGCTTCAGTGAATAACTCAGATTCATTCAGTATACACCAGAGAGCTCGCCACTCACATCTCACACATACAGCAACGGGTGGAATCTTCATTCATCATTGTTTGCCAGCAGGTTAGTGCATTTTTCTCTCCACACCTAATAGGTTTTAATTTTTTTTTTGGAAAATGATTCTTTACTGACATATAAAGGATTCACATACAAAGCACGTGATTTTCAGCCAATAATGTCAAACAAATACAAAAGACAATACAATAACTAGACAAAAGAGTCATCAACGTCTGATTAACTTTCATATCAGTTCTAAATTTCAAACATTCACATAAAGTTAACTTACTCTCAGAGATTACAAAGATTTTTATATTCA
The DNA here is from genome assembly GCA_950022655.1 of Alentia gelatinosa. Lineage (NCBI taxonomy): Eukaryota > Metazoa > Annelida > Polychaeta > Phyllodocida > Polynoidae > Alentia > Alentia gelatinosa. The sequence continues at coordinate 45,506,628 of OX465587.1, read as the reverse complement.
AAAGACTCACAAATGAGACAACATTGAGGCAACATTGACATGTGACACCAATAATGCTTTGGATACTTTCCCTAACCCAAAAAGGGTTGCTATCTAAATGGCAAAGTCTTTATCGATAGGCAGTTACCCATAGAATGAATAAACCATCAATGATGGCCACTTTCTCTTAATTTTATTCTGTCATCCTCAAAATATCTCGAGGTATTCCTCTTTAGGTCATTTGCTGACCAAGAGTTGTGATTAGTGAGAGGGTGCGTTGAATTGTTAGCTTCTCTCTGATCTGTCTTCAACGTACAATGTCCCTTTTAGGTTGTCAGTCTTGAAAGACACGGCATTTAACAATGGACTTTAAGTTAGAGGGACTTTGCTAGATCTAAAACTACTTTTGCACGTCTTCTTACAAGCGGGGTCAAAGTTTGGAGCTGAAGGCAAAGCAAGCCTTTGCCTTTCTAGAAGTTTAATAATTATAACACATTACCTAAGACTGCGTACGGTATGTATTTTTAGTTCGATATCATTGATTTAACTTTTCTTATATAAGCTTTCATTGAACAAGCCTTTCTATACAGTCATGCTCGGACGAGTACAATTATTTGTCCCATAATTACCACCGGCCAACTGACGAATGAAAGAAGATATTTTATAAGACCAGTATATCAACCTGCCTGGTTTGGCTTTGCTTTGTTTTCTTTTTTAACATGGGCAGTTTCGTGGAAAATAGAAACAATTTAAATCTACATATATTCCAAATTTCGAAGTAGGAAGAAGTAACCTCGATCTGGAGATTAAAATAATCCTAGTAAACTTGCATTTAAAAGAAATCTGAAAAAGCTTGCCAGACTCCAACTGCAAGACTAGGAGAAACACACTGATGAATGCCAATACTAGAGGAAACCTGAGAGTTTAGGGTCTGAGCTCGTATCCCATCGAGTTTGAATCAGGTAGTAATTCACAAGGCGAAGCTGCGTGAATTACGTAGTGATTCAAACGAGATGGGATCAAGATCAAGGGGAAAATACCAGGGGTGAGATAAAGCACTAGACAAGATTCGTATTTTCGTCAAACCATCCCCTCCCCATCCCATCATCGTCTGATTTGTACATGCATGTGCCTTATATTAGCTTTCTGTTCACTAAAAGGTATGATGAGTATTACAACACCAGGTATTTAAGCTTACACTAAAATATTGTATAAATAAAGAAAAACAGCAACAAAAGAAAACAATAATCGAATCAAATGAACTCTGATATGCTCCGAATGAGCTAGCTTGGTTCTAAACCTAATGCTAAGTATATTGCACAGGGAAGAAAGTACAGGACAGGTTCAGCAAATTTATTTTCAACGATCTTGAAATCTCTAGTGAATAGTTTGATAAAACAGATACGTGTTTTTCTGGGGTCTAGTCAATAATACATTTCTTTTATATTTTCTTTCCGCAACATATTAGTTTAGTCGTTCAACGGTCTCAGTAATATCATCTCTATGTTTTTAGTGATTATGATATTTCTTAAGTTATTCCTGTCATAGTTTGGTATGACCTATGTAAGGAAGAACGCTACAACTTGTGGCGATTACATTAAAATCTTAAAATGTTTCAGTGAATAAAAAGTAGATCAACCAATCCTTTATACTGTTTAACTTTTAATTTGACACCATAGGATAATGTTCAGCGTACATTCTATTTAAAAGGACCTCAAGTTCTTTAAGACACTGAAGGGACTAAGAGAATTTTCGATTTGTAGCCAAATGAATCTATGTCATAAACTATATGATACTTACGTGAAAGGTGGACAGTACAGACGTGAGCCCCAGCCACTGTCTGAGACACATACCTGTTATGTGGCGTTTCTACCTGTGGACAATGACCACCGATTATGGCATTTAGCATCGCCGACCGACTATATGATACTTTTCGTTCAATAATCGTTAGGTAAAAAACAAAAATATCATCGATTTCTCTCCCTAACATTACAAAATATGGCACTACTGACCGACTTTTGAGGCCAATGACGAAATTAAACCATGTTGAATTATTCAGTGGTGGCGACCAATAATTTGGTCAGTGACCATTTCCATTTCAGACTAAAAAGTGTCTTTTCAGTCTTAAAACAGATCTTTTCTCAACGCCACCGATTTCTATGTTAATTCAGGGAGGGTTAATCTTCAGGCTTGTCAGGTCCTAAACATATTGAATAATTGCTGCACATGCCACATGTAATTGGTCGTCAGGGGGAAATAGAGTGTGTGCTTTGGGGTCAACGATTGTCAGCCCAGAAAGATTCTCAAAGAGGACCAACGACCGACTTTTGTACAGTTTGTACATAATCGGTCCGGTTGTCATCGGCAGGTAGAACCACCACATTAGAAAGCACCCTAGATTCAATGATATGTGACAATAATGTAACTTGATATACGAACATCAGTCCTTTCTAATTCACACTAATTCTGACTTTAATTTCAGATTTGGGATGGCGCACCTGCTCTTATTACCACTACTTGCTGTCATCATGACAGTCACTGCAAAGCCTGGAACTGAGGCGTTTCAACTTTCGGCAAAACAACCTTCACATGGAGCTGGGGAAGAGTCCTCGCTACCAGTCCGTGAAAACTATCCGCGATCCTTCATTAGAACCACCACGGACACCCATTATGACGTCACCGACGGGTCTGAGCGTTTCAAAAGCCTCGTTTCGGTTCAGACGCCGCGTCGGGTGCGACGCCAGAGCAGCTCCGATTCATGTCATGAAGTGTGCAGCTTCTGTAAAGAGAACGTCGTAATACGCATCTCTTGGCATTGTGCACGCGAATGTCCTTATTCAGGAGATCACTACATGGCATGTCTGGTATTCTACCTTGATTGGAAGAAGAATCCTGACGAGCCCGTGTTTGATCGTTTCGGCCACCACGCAAGGCACTAACAATCTCTAACCCTTATTTAGTCCGGTGTAGCAGCTGTAATGCTGCCTCCTGTTTGGTTTAATCAACATATCATAGGTTCACTCTCGCCGTGGTAAAACTCATTAATGTTCATGTAGTGTGGAGCCCAAGAACTTACCAACCTATTGAATTGTATTTCAGTTATAGTCACTTGTGAGATTAAACCTTTTTTAAAGAATACTCCATGATGATGTGTACATGAGGCACTTAGTAATCGTTGTAGAATAGTTAAGTATATCAACTGCGGCTATTTGAATGTTATCCCCACAACGGATCGTCACGTCACATACATATTTCATTATGTGGGGAATTCATATGACCAAAGCATTTGTATAATCGTCTTCCGCAAGTCAGTTAGCAAAATTAAGTTGAAGAGTGTCAAGAAATATAGTTGACTCTATTTCCTGACAAAGACCAATGGATATAGAACTCTGACTCAATGGAAGTAAAACGGTTTGTCAATGGACACAGCTAGGCCACTAAAGAAATTGTTTCTCATCATCGCGCGCGTCAACAAAAACGTTTTTAGAATTTTCTTTTTTTCATGTCAGGGATGCATTCAATGTGGTTATATGGTTGGCAAAAGTGATACATCAAGTATAATGAATTATGTGTATCTAGGTAGATGAGGCCCCCGCGTCAGTGGACACCTTCCATTCTGGTCCAAAGTGTCTGCTAACGTGGGGTGTCTGCTTACATGCAATTTTCAGTCTGTCGATGGTTAAGCTATATAGAGGAAACCATTTGAAAGTTTAGGGCAAGAGCTTGTATCCAATCAAGTATCCACCGGCCTCCCGACACGCACCGATACACGCCGATATTTGGGCTGTTTGTCAGGTTTCTACGATAATGCTACCGACGCGCACCAGGTTTCGACACATGCCGATACACTACGATATGCCTCCCGATAGGCTACGATTTGGTCATTTTGTATCGGTGTGTATCGGCATTGGTGGGTGCCCGGTCTTATATAGGTAATAGTATGGCATAGATACTATAGAGGAAACCTATGGAAGTTTGGGTTCAGAGCTTGTATCCCATCAAGTTTGAATCACATAGTGACAAAATCACCCATTGATTATTTTTTTTAAATATTCAACGGGGGTTGGATACAAATTCCTAATGTTAAGTCTATGGGGAAAAAATATCAGGGGGTGAGATATACTGTTTTAACCACACAGACACCCCACAGATGCCTACCTGACACCTACAGTAGCCAGTAGTAGTCTAGAGGCCAGTAGACTAGTGTCTAGACAACCCAGCAAAAAAAAGCGCCCTCGTCATATTTTTCATAGCTTGGTGATGAGAAACAGGTTTTTTTTTGAGTGGCCTTACAACGAGAAACTCGTCTCGTTTCGGGCTTCAAAATAATATGTTTATACAAGCTTGACTTTTTTTTTACATGACTTATGACCTCAAACTCAGTTAAAAGCCATCAATGTGTTAACTACACTGTAAAAACGGTGTTTGGTATCCACACGCCAATGTTTAGAAGTTAAACACTTATTTAAACACTTTCTTGTCCCACTTTTCTAAACGCTTTTTTCGGTAAACACGTTTAACTTTAAACATGTTTAGGTAAAAAGTGTTTGATTTTGAAAAGTGTTTAATTGCAAAGCGTTTAGTTTTATAGTGTTTAAGTTTGGGAAGTGTTTATATTCATAGTGTTCAGGATTTGGAAGTGTTTACATACATAGTGTTTAAAATGAGGAAGCGTTTATATAACAAGTGTTTAGCTTTAGGAAGTGTTTTATCACAAAGCGTTTAAGTTTAAGAAGTGTTTAACCATTAACTGTTTATCATTAGGAAGTGTTTACACAAAGTGTTCAACCTCAGGAACTCTCTGGAAGAAATTATTATCATCTTCTAGTATATCATAATTACAGATATACCACAGATATTGTAAAGAAAACTGTGACAAAAGAACTTTGTTTTGTAAACATGTAGATTTTATTGCCATATATCAATATCACAATAACCAATACAATACAACCAATACAAAGGGCAATACAAAGGACAGTCATTGCTGGTGACACTCAAATGTTGATGGGTTAACAGAGCAAATCCCCCGCCCCAAAAGATAATACTAAAAGTCGGACCCCCTCTCCACAGAAGCGGCTAAAATAAACTGCCTACACCCCCCCCCCCCAAAAAAAAAATCTTTTAGATGGATAGGTAGGTAGATTGATAGGCAGGTAGATGGATAGGCCGGTAGATGGGCAGGCAGGTAGATGGGTAGGCAGGTAGATGGGCAAGCAGGTAGATGGGTAGGCCGGTAGATGGGCAGGCAGGTAGATGGGTAGGCAGGTAGATGGGTAGGCAGGTAGATGGGTAAGCATGTAGATGGGTAGGCCGGTAGATGGGTAAGCAGGTAGATGGGTAGGCTGGAAGATGGGCAGGTGGGTAGGCAGGTTGATTAGTAGGCCAGTAGATGGGTAGGCAGGTAGATGGGTAGGCCGGTAGATGGGTAAGCAGGTAGATGGGTAAGCAGGTAGATGGGTAGATGGGTAGGCAGGTTGATTAGTAGGCCAGTAGATGGGTAGGCAGGTAGATGGGTAGGCCGGTAGATGGGTAAGCAGGTAGATGGGTAAGCAGGTAGATGGGTAAGCCGGTAGATGGGTAGATGGGTAGGCAGGTTGATTAGTAGGCCAGTAGATGGGTAAGCCGGTAGATGGGTAGATGGGTAGGCAGGTTGATTAGTAGGCCAGTAGATGGGTAGGCAGGTAGATGGGTAGGCAGGTAGATGGGTAGGCAGGTAGATGGGTAGATGGGTTGGTAGGTAGATGGGTAATCAGGTGGATGGCAGTTAGATGGATATGCAGGTATATGGGTAGGCGGGTTGATGGGTAGGCAGGTAGATGGGTAAGCAGGTAGATGGGTAGACAGGTAGATGGGTAAGAAGGTAGATGGGTAGGCAGGTAGATTGGTAGGCAGGTAGATGGATAGGCAGGTAGATCGGTAGGCGGGTTGATGGGTAGGTAGGTAGGTAGATGGGTAAGCAGGTAGATGTGTAGACAGGTAGATGGGTAAGCAGGTAGATGGGTAGACAGGTAGATGGGTAAGCAGGTAGATGGGTAGACAGGTGCTATGTTTATAGCTTAGGGACCAATCCCGGTAACAAGTGGCTCTCAGCCTGTGGGTATACGGTGATAGGTGTGGCCGGGTGACCGGTCGGGAGGCCGGACGGGACCTAGACTGGTTCCCTGCCCATATGAATAAGGGGCAGGTAACGGGTTCCACAGGCATTACCTTCAACCTTGGCTGGTGCCCGCCTGTGACTAGGGGATACCCCAGGAACCAGCCAAGTGGTTTGGCTGGTATCCGCTTGTTATACACCTAACTCCGCCGAGCCCTCTAGCGGACTACCAGGGAACCAGGAGGCGTTACCAATAATGCACTATAAAAATGGAACCCGTTACCTGGCCTATAGTCTAACTAGGCCAGGCTTCCAGGCTAGACGGGACCCCGTGTGACGTGTCGCCGGCCGGGTGCCCCGGCAGGCCGGACGGGACCCCGTGTGACGTGTCGCCGGCCGGGTGCCCCGGCAGGCCGGACGGGACCACAGGCTGTATCGAATTCACCGGTTTTCAGACCGAGTCCGAAGCTGTATCACATTCTTAATTTTCTTCATGGGTCTGTTGCAAAACCAGTGGCATCTGAAAAAATATGAGACCGTTAGTAGACTGTATGAGTAATAACCCCAATTTAGTGTGCCCACACCTGGTGTTGGAGGTGAGAAAGCAGGCTCACTGTCACAACGACAAGGTGTTATAACAAAGCTGACTGATAATCTCAGGGCCGCCTGTACCTGTAGGCAGGCATCCAGACTTGACCTATATAATATTTAAGACACAGTAAGGACTAGAGAAGATCACTACTATCACGGACTTGGTACACCTGGATTAGAAACAAACGGCCCCTGGCGTATCCATCTCTGCCTCTGCATTGTTAGGGTTCCGATAATGGCCGCTAGACGGCGCTACCGCCATTTGGAGTTACTTCAATATTTTGCCACCAGGATCGCGACTGTCGCAGCTGGGAGGCTCAGCATAATCATGACATTCAGATGAACTGTTTACATTTGTCTACAAACGTTCACTACACTTAGCAACATAACTGTGACTGTTCTGTATAGGTATATACTTAGACCTTTTGATGAAGTAGTCAATTAAAGCCTGTTGAGAGGGAAATAATTTCAAAATCTTGATTTCCCATGTCAAATGAGGGAAATCTGAGTCCCAACCCAACCAAAATTACAAAATATCTGCCAATTTCTGGAACCCCCCCAGCACACCTAGGGCTATAATTTCAACTTCCAATTAGGAAGTGTCTTGAAATGATCAGTGAAATAGTTTTAAAGTTATGCACATTTTGTGTCAGTTTGGGTCAGGTCCGCAGGCAAATTTCCCTGATTTTCAGGCAGTGAGTCTTGGGAAAAAATTATTTTCAATTCATTCCCATGCCCCTAGGCCTTAAAGAAGTATTTGTCAGTCGATTCCAGATATATACCTAAATGGGACAGTTGGAATTGGTAACCCATGGCCGTTGGTCAGGGGTGGTCATTGCTCCCCCTGACACGCCCCCTCGCGCACCCTGCGCACTCCCCCCTGGTGTCGGTCACGTGAACCCCGTGGTCACGTGGCCCACCGCGTCTCTGACCTCCGCCTCATTCTGCTCCTGTACTCCACTACGTTCACACGTATTTTCTTTTCCCTCATTTTTGGCCTACTCTCCACGCCGTCTTCGATACTCCCCGAGTATCTGACCGTGCAGAGACAGTGTCTGAATACGGGTAAAGTTCACGTGAATTACAGGAAAGCTAGGATGGCACCACCAACGACACGCGCTCAAGCGAGCGCCTCCACGACCACGGACCAGGCCTCGGAGTCAACCGTGAGGGAGAGCGACCACGTGGACTCCGCGTCTCAGGCCGGAAGCCTCCGGTCGGCCCGCCTCGTGGCCGTAGAGACCGGACTCTCGGACATGAGTAGGAAACTCGACGCTCTAATCCAGCTGCAGACCCAACGGTCGACGGGACAAGCATCGCCGCCTACGGTTCGCTCAGTCGCCGAAGTAAGGACTCGGGACTGGGCCGAGGATCAAGCCGGCCGCGCCATGCCTCCACCCCGCCAGCTACGAGACCGCTACGCAGGGGACCCGTATATACAACGTGAGCTCGACCGTGAGGCCATCCGCCACGACAAGACGGCTGGTAAGCTGCAGTCAGATATTCATGTTACCCGTTTAATAAGTAAACCGTACATGTTTGTGGATAGGGAGGGGGTTTACACGTTGTCCCAGAAGCTGGAACTGAGGGGAACCCTGGGCCCCCTCGAGTACCTGAGTGCCTTTATTGGCTTGCTCGGGGACGACCGTGCGGCCGACCCCGTGGACCGTGAGGCCATGTTCCGGCACTTACACCAAGTGTCAATCGACGCCCAGAGCCGGCCGTGGGCCGGAGTCAGGAGATGGTCTAACCACGTGTTCGACCAGATCGAGGCCGGGAGGCTCTCGTGGTGCGACTATTCGAGGATCCAGGAGGAGCGAGTCCGACTCGCGATGACGACCGGGACCCTCACCAGCGGGGCCGACACCGGGAAGGCCCGAGGACGGGAGTTGCCATGCCGGCAATATAATTCGGAGAGGGGGTGCCGCCATAGGAGCGGTCACGATGACGGGCCCGTGAGATGGCTGCACGTGTGCTCGTATTGCGACTCCGTGGGGAGACAATGCGGGCACTCGTTACACGCGTGCAACCGGAAACTCGGTTACACAATGGGCTATGACAACGGCCAGGCTGCACCCACACCGGCTCCCCGGCGAGCACCCCAGGCCGGACACGCACCCCAGGCCGGACACATGCCCCGGGCGGTCGACCCCAGAGCGGATGTGCTCCCCCAACACGGACACGGGGCAAAAAACGGCTACGGTGCGCCCCGCGAGTGAGCGGAGCGCACCCCCACACAGTCACAACACGTGCCTCCGCCCCCGGGCCCGGGGTCGTGGGGTGCAATCCACGTGATGTAACACCAGCGGGCCCTGTGATCTCGACCACCCCCAACAGGATTTCCGGTGACCGGACGTGGGCGGGGGTCGTAAAAGGAAGCGGCCCGGTGACCACTCCGGGCCCCCACCCCCTCACGTGGAGGGGGGACCACACGGGGGGTCCACGTGACCACAACACGAAGGCCGCCGGCCCACGTGGCCGGGCCCCGAACATAAACAACAACAACGAAGGGGGCGGGACCCGCCACGTGGAGGACAGGTTCACCGCGCGGCCACCGCCAACCCACAGCGGTAGCAGGAGTGTTAGTGTTACCGCGCCGACTGAGGATCCAACTAACACTCCGGATTTCGGCGGACTAAAGGAAGTCTGCCGGACCGGAATTCCGTCGCCCGGACTCCGGACGGACCCGGAGGCCTTCATGGAGCACAGGCGGGCCGAGTGGCCCCGCTTCACCGAGGCCGGCCCCCCGGCGCACGGTCACATCTACGAGGCGGTCCGGGCCTCGGGCCTGCCCAACGCCCTGTGCACAAAGATCACACTGCCGACGGACCTCAAACTACGGGCGTGGGAGCAGTACCTGACGGGAATGGAGGGCAAGGGGGAACTCCTCGGTTTCATAAGATACGGGTTCCCCCTCGGCTACCTCGGGCCGGCCAGCGACACTCGGGACGTCCCTAACCATCCGAGCGCCACCGGATTCCCGAAGCAAGTCGGGGATTTTATCAGAAAGGAGAGTGGATTCTCAAACCTGATGGGGCCGTTCACGGAGGCTCCCTTCGAGCCGTGGTGCCACGTTTCGCCGTTGATGTCCCGGGAGAAGCGCGGGTCCGAGGCCCGCCGCGTCATAACGGATATGACCTTCCCCCGGGACCGTAGCGTCAACGCGTACGTGATGAAGAACGCGGTCTACGGAGAAGAGCGTGAGCACAGCCTCCCTACGGTCGACGGTTTCGTCACCCGCCTGGTGGCCTCGGGGCCAGGGAGCTACATGGCGACCATCGACATCTCGCGCGCCTATAAGAACTTTAGGTGCGACCCCCTCGACTGGCCTCTGCTGTGTTTCCTGTGGGACGGCGGGTATTATTGTGATACGGCCATGCCGTTCGGCGCCCGCGCGTCCTCGTATCACATGCAGTGTGTGGCCGAGGCCATCGTGGGGATACTCGCCGGTAAGGGTGTCGAGGCCGCCATGTATCTGGACGACCTCATCATACTGTCGCCCTCACGGGAGAAAGCTGCCTCGGACTTTGCCATAGCCCGAGACCTATTCGCCGAGCTCGGCCTCCCCGAGGCCCGGGAAAAGGCGCAGGCCCCTAGTCAGACCGTGCGCTGGCTGGGCATCGACATCAATGCCGCCGAGATGTCCCTCACCATCCCCCGGGACAAGTTGGAGGACGTGCGGGAGCACGTTGGGGCGGTCGCCAGGAAGCGGTCGCTGACCAAGCGACAGCTTCAATCCGTCCTCGGCAAAATCCTGCACGTCGCGAAATGCATCCGCCCGGCGAGGCCGTTCGTCAGCAAACTACTGGAGGCCCTACGGTCGATGGACGGGTTCTACATCAACGTAAGCTCGGACATGCGGCAGGACCTCCAGTGGTTCCTACGGTTTGCCGTCGGGTGGAATGGGCACGCCCTCATCCCTCGAGGGCCGGCGACAAAGTGCATCACGGTCGACGCCTGCCTCTCGGGCGTGGGGGGCACAGACGGCCGTGCGGCCTACGCGTGCCAGGTTTGTCCCATCAATGACCCCGTGGACTGCATTTCTGAGCTCGAGGCCCTGAACACAATATATGCTCTCCACACGTTCCTCGGGGACCGTGATCGTGGGACCAGGATCGAAGTCTTCTGTGACAACATGGGGACCGTCCAGGCACTCACGTCGGGGCGGGCACGCAACCGCGTCCTCGCCGAGTGTGCCCGACAGGCCTGGATGGTCCAGGCCAAGCTGCAAGTTGACCTGGTCTACACACACGTCCCCGGGGTCCTCAACACGGTCGCCGACGCACTCAGTAGGGCCCACCTGTCCTCGAGGGATTTTAACAATTCTGCATGCCTGATGACATATCATGATCTGTGGTCCGTGGTGCCTTGTAATCATGCTTCATTCGTGCCTGTGCTTCGCCTGTCCTGCAGATCCGGCGCTACGCTCTCTCCAACGGAAGGCATCTGCGCGGCAGGCCGAGGCACGTGCCCCAGGCACGGTCGCGAACCAGAAGAGCGCCGTGTCCACCTACCTCGCCTTCTGCCGACGGACGAGGACCGACCCGCAGGCACCGTCCGTGAGTTTCATCACGGCCTTCCTCGAGTACCTCGCGGACCACGCCCCCTCGCCGGCGACCGTGGCCAACCAGCTCTCGCACGTGAGGACACACCTACGGCTCTCGGGCGGAGACGTTACGGCCACAGAGGACGTGAGGGTCAGGAGGGCCCTCGACGCCATGAGGAGGAACAAGGCCTACACACCAAACGTCAAGCCTCCGATCCCCATGGCCGCCCTCCAGGGGATCCTCGAGCTACTGTCGGACACGCCCCTCGACCTGACCCTACGGGCCGCGTTCCTCCTCCTGTACTACGCCGCACTGCGGCAGAGCGAGGTCGCCCCCCCTACGGCCAGGGCATTCGATCCGGTGCGACACCTCTCACGTGGGGACGTGGTCCTCACGGCAAATCACGTGGAGGTACGCATCAAGGCCGCCAAGAACCTCCAGTGCGTGGGGGAGGAAAAACACGTGAGGCTCCAATCCTCCCCGGACCCGAGGTCGTGCCCGGTGACGGCCGTGAGGAATATGATCGCCGCGGTCCCCACGCTGATACCAACGGATCCGTTCCTACTCAACGCTGACAGGTCGCTAATAACGACGCGGTCGCTGTCAAAGGAGTGGGAGCGGCTCAACACCACAGCAGGCCACCCCCCTAAGACCTACACTCTACACAGCCTGAGAAAGGCCGCCGCCACTCAGGCCTTCCAGGCCGGGGTCGCTGAACTCTCCATTCAACGATACGGGGGGTGGCGTTCTAATGCACACAGGGGATACATTAGGGACTCCAACTCACAAGAGGTGAATGCGTCCCTCATACAGTCCCTCAACCAGTGACTCTCATCCCTCACAAACTTTTCTCCCTCCCACCTCGCCTCATTTTTATGGTCTTGGCGTTTTTTATACATCATATTGTATAACCATTATACCTCATATTGTATAACCATACTATCTGTTATACAACCATATACATAATTGACATACCATTATACATGTCAATTACAACTATGTATATTATACGTAATTGACCTCTTTATACCTCTGTCAATTACTTTATCTACCTTATGTCATATTCATATTTACATATTAATATTCATGTCGGTATAGGTATATAAAATTAAAATAAATTTTATTATTCCCAACTATCGACTCCTTCTTTGTGTTCAGGGATAGGGGTAATGGGTAACCCATGGCCGTTGGTCAGGGGTGGTCATTGCTCCCCCTGACACGCCCCCTCGCGCACCCTGCGCACTCCCCCCTGGTGTCGGTCACGTGAACCCCGCGGTCACGTGGCCCACCGCGTCTCTGACCTCCGCCTCATTCTGCTCCTGTACTCCACTACGTTCACACGTATTTTCTTTTCCCACCCACCCTCACCTCTTTCTTATCTCCTACTCCGTAGGGCGTTTTTTATACATCATATTGTATAACCATTATACCTCATATTGTATAACCATACTATCTGTTATACAACCATATACATAATTGACATACCATTATACATGTCAATTACAACTATGTATATTATACGTAATTGACCTCTTTATACCTCTGTCAATTACTTTATCTACCTTATGTCATATTCATATTTACATATTAATATTCATGTCGGTATAGGTATATAAAATTAAAATAAATTTTATTATTCCCAACTATCGACTCCTTCTTTGTGTTCAGGGATAGGGGTAATGAGGGTCCTAAGTGCACTAGATTTAAAAAAAATTTTTTTTTTAATTAGAGCAAGCTCGTTCTTTATTTCACATCAAGTCTTATTTTCTAACATGAAGGTTCATTGAGATAGGAAATTGGATTTTTTAAAAGTTACTGCACATTTTGTCTTAGAATAGTTGGTGTCTGCGGGCAAATTTCCCTGGTTTTCAGGCAGTCAGTGTTGGGGGGAAATTATTTTCAATTCATTCCCATGTCCCTAGGCCTTAATGAAGTATTTGTCAGTCGATTCCAGATATGTACCTACATGGGACAGTTGGAATTAGGGTTCTAAGTGCACTAGATTTTTGTAAAGTTACGGCACATTTTGTCTTAGAATAGTTGGTGTCGGCGGGCAAATTTCCCTGGTTTTCAGGAAGTTAGTGTTTGGAAAAAAAAAATTTCAATTCATTCCCATGTCCCTAGGCCTTAATGAAGTATTTGTCAGTCGATTCCAGATTTATACCTACATGGGACAGTTGGAATTAGGGTTCTAAGTGCACTAGATTTTTTTTAAGTTACGGCACATTTTGTGTCAGTTTGGGTCGGGTCGGCAGTCAAAATTCCCTAATTTTCAAGGGGAAAATCCAGAAAATCCAGATTCCTAAATTATTCCCATGTCCCTAGGCCTTAATGAAGTATTTGTCAGTCGATTCCAGATTTATACCTACATGGGACAGTTGGAATTAGGGTCCTAAGTGCACAAGATTTTTGTAAAGTTACGGCACATTTTGTCTTAGAATAGTTGGTGTCAGCGGGTAAATTTCCCTGGTTTTCAGGCAGTCAGTGTTGGGGAAAGATTATTTTCAATTCATTCACATGTCCCTAGGCCTTAATGAAGTATTTGTCAGTCGATTCCAGATATGTACCTACATGGGACAGTTGGAATTAGGGTTCTAAGTGCACAAGATTTTTTCAAAGTTACGGCACATTTTGTGTCAATTTGGGTTGGATCTGCAGGCGAAATTCCCGGATTTTCAGGCAGGCTGCGAGACAAAATGTGCCGTAACTTAAAAAAAATCTAGCGCACTTAGGACCCTAATTCCAACTGTCCCATGTAGCTACATACCTGGAATCGACTGGCAAATACTTAATTAAGGCCTAGCGGCATGGGAATGAATTATAAATAACTTTTTCCCAAGACTGACATCCTGAAAATCTGGGAAATTTGCCTACCGGCCCCAACTATTCTAAGACAAAATGTGCCGTAACTTTTAAAAAATCTAGTGCACTTAGAACCCTAATTCCAACTGTCCCATGTAGGTATATATCTGGAATCGACTGACAAATACTTTATTAAGACCTAGGGGCATGGAAATAATTTAAGAATCTGGATTTTCTGGATTTCCCCCCTGAAAATCAGGGAATTTTTTACTGCCGACCCAACCGAAAGTGACACAAAATGTGCCGTAACTTTAAAAAAAACTATTGCACTTAGAAAGCTTATTCCAACTGCATTATGTAGGAACATACCTGGTATCGACTGACAAATACTTTATTAAGGGCTAGGGGCATGGGAATGAATTGAAAATAATTGTTTCCCAAGACTGACTTCCTGAAAATCAGGGAAATTTGTGTGCCGGCCCCAACTATTCTAAGACAAAATGTGCCGTAACTTTAAAAAAATCTATTGCACTTAGAACCCTAATTCCAACTGTCCCATGTAGGTATATATCTGGAATCGACTGACAAATACTTTATTAAGGCTTAGGGGCATGGAAATAATTTAAGAATCTAAATTTTCTGGATTTTTCCCCAGAAAATCAGGGAATTTTGACTGCCGACCCAACCGAAAGTGACACAAAATGTGCCGTAACTTTAAAAAAACCAATTGCATTTAGAAAGCTAATTCTAACTGCACCATGTAGGAACATACCTGGAATCGACTGACAAATACTTTATTAAGGCCTAGGGGCATGGGAATGAATTGAAAATGACTTTTTCCCAAGACTGACATCCTGAAAAACTGGGAAATTTGCCTACCGGCCCCAACTATTCTAAGACAAAATGTGCCGTAACTTTAAAAAAATCTCGTGCACTTAGGACCCTAATTCCAACTGTCCCATGGAGGTATATATCTGGAATCGACTGACAAATACTTTATTAAGGCCTAGGGGCATGGGAATAATTCAAGAATCTGGATTTTCTGGATTTTCCCCTTGAAAATCTGGGAATTTTCACTGCCGATCCAACCCAAACTGACACAAAATGTGCCGTAACTTTAAAAAAATCTATTGCACTTAGAACCCTAATTCCAACTGTCCCATGTAGGTACAGACCTGGAATCGACTGACAAATACTTTATTAAGACCTAGGGGCATGGGAATGAATTGAAAATACTTTTTTCCCAAGACTGACTTCCTGAAAATCAGGGAAATTTGTGTGCCGGCCCCAACTATTCTAAGACAAAATGTGCCGTAACTTTAAAAAAATCTTGTGCACTTAGGACCCTAATTCCAACTGTCCCATGTAGGTATAAATCTGGAATCGACTGACAAATACTTCAATAAGGACTAGGGACATGGGAATAATTTAGGAATCTGGATTTTCTTGATTTTCCCCTTGAAAGTTAGGGAATTTTGACTGCCGACCCGACCCAAACTGACACAAAATGTGTCGTAACTTTAAAAAAATCTATTGCACTTAGAACCCTAATTCCAACTGTCCCATGTAGGTACAGACCAATGCCGCTAGGCCTTAATTAAGTATTTGCCAGTCGATTCCAGGTATGTAGCTACATGGGACAGTTGGAATTAGGGTCCTAAGTGCGCTAGATTTTTTTTAAGTTACGGCACATTTTGTCTCGCAGCCTGCCTGAAAATCCGGGAATTTCGCCTGCAGATCCAACCCAAATTGACACAAAATGTGCCGTAACTTTGAAAAAATCTTGTGCACTTAGAACCCTAATTCCAACTGTCCCATGTAGGTACATATCTGGAATCGACTGACAAATACTTTATTAAGGCTTAGGGGCATGGAAATAATTTAAGAATCTAAATTTTCTGGATTTTCCCCCAGAAAATCAGGGAATTTTGACTGCCGACCCAACCGAAAGTGACACAAAATGTGCCGTAACTTTAAAAAAACCAATTGCATTTAGAAAGCTTATTCTAACTGCACCATGTAGGAACATACCTGGAATCGACTGACAAATACTTTATTAAGGCCTAGGGGCATGGGAATGAATTGAAAATGACTTTTTCCCAAGACTGACATCCTGAAAATCTGGGAAATTTGCCTACCGGCCCCAACTATTCTAAGACAAAATGTGCCGTAACTTTACAAAAATCTAGTGCACTTAGGACCCTAATTCCAACTGTCCCATGTAGCTATATATCTGGAATCGACTGACAAATACTTTATCAAGGCCTAGGAGCATGGGAACAATTTCAGAATCTGGATTTTCTGGATTTTTCCCTTGAAAATCTGGGAATTTTCACTGCCGATCCAACCCAAACTGACACAAAATGTGCCGTAACTTTAAAAAAATCTATTGCACTTAGAACCCTAATTCCAACTGTCCCATGTAAGTACATACCTGGAATCGACTGACAAATACTTTATTAAGGCCTAGGGGCATGGGAATGAATTGAAAATACTTTTTTCCCAAGACTGACTGCCTGGAAATAAGGGAAATTTGTCTGCCGGCCCCAACTATTCTAAGACAAAATGTGCCGTAACTTTAAAAAAATCTTGTGCACTTAGGACCCTAATTCCAACTGTCCCATGTAGGTATAAATCTGGAATCGACTAACAAATACTTCAATAAGGACTAGGGACATGGGAATAATTTAGGAATCTGGATTTTCTTGATTTTCCCCTTGAAAGTTAGGGAATTTTGACTGCCGACCCGACCCAAACTGACACAAAATGTGCCGTAACTTAAAAAAAATCTAGTGCACTTAGAACCCTAATTCCAACTGTCCCATGTAGGTATAAATCTGGAATCGACTGACAAATACTTCATTAAGGCCTAGGGACATGGGAATGAATTGAAATTTTTTTTTCCCCAACACTAACTTCCTGAAAACCAGGGAAATTTGCCCGCCGACACCAACTAGTTGGGGCCGGTAGGCAAATTTCCCAGATTTTCAGAATGTCAGTCTTGGGAAAAAGTTATTTATAATTCATTCCCATGCCGCTAGGCCTTAATTAAGTATTTGCCAGTCGATTCCAGGTATGTAGCTACATGGGACAGTTGGAATTAGGGTCCTAAGTGCGCTAGATTTTTTTTAAGTTACGGCACATTTTGTCTCGCAGCCTGCCTGAAAATCCGGGAATTTCGCCTGCAGATCCAACCCAAATTGACACAAAATGTGCCGTAACTTTGAAAAAATCTTGTGCACTTAGAATCCTAATTCCAACTGTCCCATGTAGGTACATATCTGGAATCGACTGACAAATACTTCATTAAGGCCTAGGGACATGTGAATGAATTGAAAATAATCTTTCCCCAACACTGACTGCCTGAAAACCAGGGAAATTTCTCCGCCGGCCCCAACTATTCTAAGACAAAATATGCAGTAACTTTCAAAAAATCTATTGCACTTAGGACCCTAATTCCAACTGTCCCATGTAGGTATATATTTGGAATCGACTGACAAATACTTCATTAAGGCCTAGGGGCATGGGAATGAATTGCAAATAATTTTTTCCCAAGACTGACTGCCTGAAAATCAGGGAAATTTGTCCGCCGGCCCCAACTATTCCAAGACCATAGAAAAAAGGATTGCAAATAAACTCCTTAGGAAAGTAAGTCATGATTATACACTTAGGAAAGAATGAATGTATGTATTACAAGTGAAATAAAGAAAGAGCTTGCTCAATCAAAAAAAAAAAAAAAAAAAATGAAGGTAGATATTAACATGTTCACGAAGACCGAAAATCATGGCTAGACACTCAGGATATATATTCAAATAATAATGAAGTGTACTATAATTGAAATAAAGAAAGCTTGCTCAAAACAAAAAAAAACAATTAAAAAACCCCCCCAAAAAAACCCCCATCAGCAGCGCCACTTTTAACCCTGGTGGCTCAAAATGGAACTATCGCCAAATTTTTCCTAGCGGATCATACGGAAATTAGCGCTCTACCCGCGAAATGCACCCAAGCGTAGCCGAGGCGAAGAGATCGTTGAACAAACACGGGAATGGCCCGCGTTTCCTATCCATAGATATAAGTCTGTGCTACTATACATTATACCGATATTAAGAGTAGTACGCAGGTGTAGATATAAAAGTGGTATTGATACTACTGTCTGAAGTATCTATATGATTATATGATATGAATACAGGTGAAAAATTGATACTTACTTTTAACTCCACCTGTCAGGTGTCTTGTGTGTGTGATCACCTCGACGCTCATTAGTATTCTGCCGCCAAAACGAGGTTCGGTGGGTGTTGTAGATATAGATGTTTAAAACTAAACACTTACTCAAAGATAGTGTGTAAACCCTAAACGGCTAAACACTTATTACCAAAGTGTTTAGGTGTGTAAGTTATAAGTGTTTAAAGTATCCAAACAAGTGTTTAAATCTGATAGTGTTTGAATGTATGTGTGTAAATATTGCAAGTGTGCTGGAATTAAACGGTGTTTAGACAATCTAGTGTGTATAACCAAATGCCCTTTTTACAGTGTATTACTCTTCATAGTATCATGAAACATGATCTATGTATATGCTTATGATTTATCAGTATTTATCATGCATCAATATCGTCATTGAAGGTTTGTATACTATAGACGAATCAGATCTGTTATGTCTGTATATAGATGTATGTTGTGTATTGTCTAATCCCATATCTGTTGAAGATCACCAATAACATGTAGGCGATTATTTGTTGTAAATCCTCACCATTAGGGAATCAAGGTGTGACATGGAATATGGTAAGGAATATTCATTAGAATGCCTACCCCGACACTTATTCAGTGATGGGCTTTGGCAATAATTCTGCGATGCAAAACATCGGTATTATAGAGCATGTCGGTGTGCATCAGGCGGTCTGAATTTTGCGTCGCCTTTGGGGGGTGGGGGCGGCTTCAATATGCATTCCAGTGCGTCGGAACGAATTTAAGGTTCCGGACGTTGTCTAATCAGAAATAAAATATTGTGATTTCATGTACGACAGTATGGCTAACTAGGGTTATAACTAATGCGGGCAGCGGGAGTGAGTGTTACCAAGGACGCCTCCCGCCTCATGTGACCTCGGGCCACCCTGCCACTCCACTGGCCACGGTACAACAAAGCAATTTTAACTGAGTGAATGCCCTTTTAAACTGAGTGAATGCCATTTTTGCTAAAAAATATAATTATTTTTTGCCTTGCGCGCCTGTTGTGGTGTGGCGTGTGTCAGTACCCTGATCACCTTTTTATTTAAGCCTAACCTGCACCGACGCACTACGACACAGACTTCAAAGTCCCTTCTGACACGGCTACGACGTGGGAATTCTGTGTCGTAGTAGTGTCCGAACAATGATGATAATACCTAGATGCAAACGAAATGCAATATATTCTGAAGCATGTGAGATTAATCTAATGCATTGACTGTTTTTTGTTTTTTACTGAATACGATAGATAACAGATGGATATGTATTTCACCAATGAGGAGAAACGTCAATCAAGATGATCAGTTTATATATCTTTGAAAAATTGTGAAATAAAAAATATCGTGAAAGTGATATTTAATGAGGAATCTATGTTTCTATCCCTGTGCAGTTGCCGAACATGCATAGTGCTAGATTTTGGAGGCACTGCAATTTACTGATATTGGCTTGGTGTGAGCATCCATACTTTCTCCTGTTCAGCTTCCTTTGGGTAGGGGCCTTTGTCGTCCTGACATCTAGTGGAAAACAAAGTCTAACAGAGCCCCACTTCTTCTTTGCGCGGTGTTGATGTAAAAGCATCTGTGATTATATTGTCGAAGCAGGAGGACCAGTCTGGTAGACAATAAGTCTCAGTGAATTCGTCACAAAACACATAAAAAATGGAGATATTCATACTTTAGGCCTACGTAAGGATTGTGCCCTTCACTGAAACGGTCAGAGCTCAATCCCATCAAAACCGAATATAAGTTCAAGCTGGTCGTGCGATTGAAATTAACGAGAGAGGTGTTAGACCCTGTAAGATGTATGTATGATTGGAAGAGAAAGGTCGTGCGACCTATACTGCACTACAGCACAGAATAGGATAATGCTATCTTCTAAGAAGAAGTAAACATAGGATAAGTTAGAAAATAGACGAATGTCAAATATGGCATGTAATGGAAACTATCTATTCTCAATTGTAAAGTTATGAAAGTTACAACAAAAATGAATATGGAATTAACAACTGTGGACTGAATACTGTTATGCTGGGCCTTGACTGTAACTGAAAAACATCGCGTGCGCGATGACGCTACAAGCCAATAAAAATTTATATAAAAAAAAGAAATCTCGTTTGAGTGGCTACGTATTTCACGGGGCTTCACTTTGTGAATTACTACGTTATTCAAACTCGTTGGCATACGAGCTCTGACCATAAATTTTCATGGTTTTCTCTACAGTAACCCTGTAGAAACGAGTAACTCCCTAACGGTCGAATTGTATGATATAATTGTATTTATATGAGGAATATGATTGATTTACATGATATTCATTTTAGGAATCATTAACTGTGTTTGCTAAATCGTTCCTTTATAATTCATTATTGATGACATAACCTTCACTGCACGAAACTAACCCCTTTATTTACCCAACTCCCTACACTCACTCAACCAACACTGAAGCCCTCATACAGGATTCGCTAGGCTACCCCCGGGTACCCCCGATTACTCCCGGCTACCACCAACTCCGACCCCAACCAAGGCGTGAATGTGGCCGGCTCCCTCACTGATCCATCCGTCCATCCCCCGCCCGGCCCCCGCACCACTCACTCAGACTATAGTCTCTCAAAGCCTTATAAAGGCTTACATGGAAAACCCTATATAAGAGTGATGTTTTGAAGTAAAATCTATTTAAAAAAAAACGTTTAAAAAACAAAAGAATGCTGGGTTTATTATATGTCATTACCCCTATTCCTGATGAACAAAGATGGACGCCGTAGTGGGCTAAATAAAATTTTATTAATTTTATGAAGGCTTATTAAAATGAATAAGCGTACTACAATGTACGTATGAATATTAATAATAATATTGAAGTTTGATAATTGACAAGAATACATTGTATGTCAATTATAATGATGATAACATATAAAGTATAGTTATTATGTATTATTACATAAGAGTAATAAGATAATAATAAAGATATATAGCCCTACGAGTGAAGTGAGTAGGAGAGAAAAAGGTGAGGGTGGGTGGGTAGAAAAATGTACGTCAGTACGGTAGGGCAGCAGAGCGAATTGTGAGGCTGAGGTGAGTGCACCGCTCACGCTGGTCGGTTCGCGGTGCGTGGTGATAGCGACAGGGGGCGCGAGGAGTGCGCTGGTGGTGGAGTGTGTCACCAGGGGGGGCAATGACTACCCCTGACCAAAGGCCATGAGTCACCCATTACCCCTATCCCTGATGAACAAAGATGGACGCCGTAGTGGGCTAAATAAAATTTTATTAATTTTATGAAGGCTTATTAAAATGAATAAGCATACTACAATGTACGTATGAATATTAATAATAATATTGAAGTTTGATAATTGACAAGAATACATTGTATGTCAATTATAATGATAATAACATATGAAGTATAGTTATTATGTATTATTACATAAGAGTAATAAGATAATAATAAAGATATATAGCCAAGGAGCCATTAGAAAAAGGGGGAGAGGTGGGAGGGAAGAAGGAAAAGGAGAGACTAGTTCTTAGATAGAGACTGAATCAGAGACTGGTTGACATTAACAGATGTTGAGTCCTTGATATACAGTCTGTGAGAGTCTGATCTCCACCCGCCATAACGCTGAATGTCCAGTTCTGGCATACCCGCTTGGTATGCCTGTGTGGCGGCAGCCTTACGGAGGCTGTGGAGGGTGAATGACCTCGGGGGCTGGCCCGCAGCCTCGAGCAACGTCTCCCATTCCTTTGCGAGTGCGCGTGAGGTCAGTGTGGATCCGTCTGGTAACATTAGGAAGGGATCTCGCAGTGTGCCCGTGGGGGTCGCCCGTAGCATCTGGCGCACGGCGTGAACAGGGCAGTACCTCGAGTCTGCAGCCGGCTGGAGGCGCATCACTTTCTGTTCCCCGGTCCGCTGAAGGTTCTTGCCCGCTTTTATGACGACTGCGAGACGCTGCTGACTTTTAGTTTTTTGGAATATTTTACCTACATTTTCTTCTATCATACTTTTCATTTTTATCGGTGTTTAACCTCAGTAGGCAATACATCAACAATATACATTTAATATCATTTCACGTTTTCCCCATGTTATTTCTCATATATTCTCTACATACAATGAACAGATGCCATCTCGTTACCCGCAGATATAGTATAGGCTAGCACTTTCATAGACATAAATGCTCTCCTTCTTTCTACTTCCCTTGAATTCACATTTAAAGAGATTTCATTGAGCGAATATATTACGTAGGACATCAGTGTAGAGCGGAAGTCCGGTAGTGACTGATATGCGTGGATCATGTCCAAAGCTGCTATGAGACAAGATCCTTTTCCATTTCACACCAGAGGGCAATAACGTATGTCAACCTCCTAGGATCCGACGCTTGCATATTCTCATTTCAATTGAAAATGATAGATTCCAAAATGATAATCATATCATTTCGAAACGATTTTCGGATATATCTTCTACGTTGTGTGACTTCTCAATTGAAAATTAGCGTATATAGACTGCATCTTCCATTGTGGCCAACTTGTTGGCGGTAATGCGGCAGACGAGGCACTATTGGACTCCCCCTCCCCTCCTCCCCACCTCCCCCTCTCGCCACCCGACGTGACCTCCTTTCTACCCTCATCCTCCCTCTCTCACTCCCGGACTCCCACTGGATTCAGAACCACCCGCCCACCCTACAAAAACCCCTCTTCTCCTCTCACCTACTCTGCAGGCCCAATTTAATAACTCGTGACACTCCTCCCAATTATACTCTACATTTTCTCTCGTTATCTCCTAAATTCAATAACTCAATAAAAATTACCACTAGTAGACTAGTCTGAATTAGTCATTATGAGTCAATGAAGGTAATGGGGGACGATAATAAATGTAGGGTCACACATGCGGCTATCAGCCCGATTCACCACACCCTTTTGATTATTGGCACTGGGAGATACCTCGACACCATCTAGCCTCAATAACTTGAAGGAAGCTTAGATGTTATCTTCAATGTCAGTGAAATGAATTATCCTCCACTGGAAGCTGACGAAATTTCAAGCGCTAAATATATGGGTTACTATTTTTCCCAACGGGACCATGACAATCATATGTATCTGCTTAGAGTTGTTACTGAGAATGGGCGAGAAGTTGAAAATATAACAAACGCATCATTGTAAGAAATATTGATTTTTTTTAATGCCTGGTGTATGTATAGCATTCAGTATAACATTCAAAAGATCATCATAAATTACCAATGAACAAAGAAGAATAATTGTTTAAGAATTATGAACCATGCAAGCAATCACCAAGTATTCATTTGTACATATCTATGATCATTGGGCGTGTCATCAATTATATACTTTTCACATTTAGAATGAATGATGACAGGCATCTGATTCACTTCACCATCTTCTCATGAACATTCACACACAAGTGCAATCAACATGGGTACACTAATAGTAATCACCGTAAGCCTTCTCTTTAATTACCTTCAACATGCACAATTCTGTATGGAGTAATGGGTCCTATGTGTCTACTGATGTATAACTGATAAGTCTTAACAGAGACCTCTTCACCTTAAACCTTTCCACGTATGCACGATTTCCTTGTTCAATAAGGTTTCATTTCAAGGCAAAGATATGATTGCTAGGTTTGTCTTGACGACAAAAGAATCAAATGTTTAAATCATCTACCGCTTTACTAGACATTATGAAGCATGAAGCAAACCACTTTAGTGAACAGGGAATGTCTTCGCATTTGTTGAAATTCTATGCAGATACCTTCAAGAATGAGAGAGCTAATCTGGATGGGATGATTGCGTATAAAAATACCGACGATTTTCTTCCAGCTCATAAAGGCTACTTATTCACTACCAAAAATAAGATACTCAGAGAGGACCGGATGTAGTGTGAGTTTCTGGTGGCTACTCAGTTAGCTACTCATCACTGATTACTTCATCATAAGATGCCCCTAAATGCGGGTGTATGAATTCCACATACAAGTCCACTGGTGTTTCCTCATGTCATGACTATATGTTATGCGGGGTGACCAGGAAGGGGTTAACATATGGGAAATTATCCACGAAGAGAGAAAGAGACAGCGCAATTCAACTTGGAAAAATGTACTCTGGAGCCATTCCTTTGCCTTATCAAAGCGGCGATACCAACCCACAGGTAGATTATCAAGCCCAGAAAAAATACATAATTTGGATTGGGAGAAATTATTGTACACCTTTATACATCCTACTCCTTTGTGTTTAATCCGATCTGTAAGTAGATGCATATGAATTTACCGAATGATGCGTGCACACAAGGTCTCGCAATAATGAAACCATCCTTTGCCCAGAGATTAACAGTTTATTTTTGACAGTGAATACAGCCGGACTTTTGCAATTTACAGGAATTATTCGACAGAGTGGTTCCTACATCACTCGCCAAAGCCTTCCCCACACAAGGATCATGGACCTATACAGTGACCGGGTATAGGGAATGATGCTAACGTGGACGTTGTTCCTGGTGGCCTACCTTAATGGGCCCCTACGTTACTTACGTAACACCTGATGTTACACCACGTAACATGGTATCAGTTTGTCAGTACAAATGTGTAAATTTATTTTAGAACTGTAAAGTGTTGTACATGTATATCATGTGTATCAGAATCAGTTGACCAAGCTACATTTATTTCTTTCAGTGCAGCTTTCTATATCTAGTTATAAAGTGGAGATGGACCAAGTAAGGACAAGTGTAGTTTTTCGTTTATGCTATATTGGCTACTCCATGAGAAATGATAGAAATTGTATGATTAACATGTAATAAGCTATCATAAATTCCAAGCTTAAATTTGATGTAGAGCACACTGGTGTTGATTGCATTAACTTTGGATTTGACACACCAGTTGGGACGATTTTTAAAACCTTTAGTTTACACTTCCTTCAAGTACTAAACAAACCTAGAAGAGATGCGCGATGTAGAGTTTAGAAGGACATCTCTTCCCGACTTCCAATACAAAATGCAAATGTTTTGTACAAATCATGATAAAATGCTATCACTTTAGATTTCTAAGATATGCAAGGAATGTTGAGGGCATCTGAGTGATAAACCTTGATGTATAATGACGCCAGTTTAACTGCGCACAGTTTTAGAAATCCTTGTACAGTGGTAATTCTAAAGATTTATTCCTTTGTGTGTATTTAATCCCAAGACCTCGAGGTTGCTTTCGTGACTTTCTTGACTAGTTATGCAGCACCGTGGCGATAATTTGTGATATCATCCCATCAAATATTCGGTGGTTTGGTAGTTTCCAATTGAAGCAACCAATTAGGTCCACTCATACAGAGCAGTCATCCAATCAGAGCCACTGTCTCAGGAGGACAAAGCTGGTAACCATGATGGCGGAGATACTGTTTGTTGCCGCACCATTTCCTGTCTCATCTGTGGGAGTAAAAGAGATAAAGATAATGTAGTAACATTCTTGAAAATATCCGAGAAACGGGTATCAAGAAAAGGTAGCTATGATGAACTTTAGTAGATATTTTACTATCAGAAACTTTGGTTAAGGAAAAGAAGCAGAAGATGAATCATTGATGGCTTTTGAAATTAATACGCATGCAACCTTTCCCTCAAGTAAGACTGCTTTAAAATTATATATCATTATTACTTATTTTTCCAAGAACAACATTGAGAGAGTTGGAATAACCCTTTTTATAACACACTGAAAAAGAGCTATTGTAAAATGCATTCCATGCTATGTAAATATCACATTACAGGGCACTGTGACTATGTGTGGGAAAAGGAAGGTAATATTCAAGCAAATGCTTTAAAATCATGGTCACAAAAGCAATATCGACCCAACAATGATCTTTTTAATTTCAAACTGACAGTGTGATACAATTCCAATTCATAAATAAGGCGAAAGCGAGAAACATAGACACAACAAATGACAGTGTGACACAACCTGAATCGGTTGTAGAAGAAGCACATTGCAAGAAATACGATTACTGGTAATTGAAATAAGATGCTCACGTACAAGTGGCAATGCTACCTCTATGGTGTTGTAAATTAACAATGAACATTCAAAGGGGTATGACACTGACCGATCACAGACCATGGGGTAGTCTACCAGACAATATGCTGGAAACCGAGATGTGCCTTATAATACACGTACTTACTATAATATAAATTTTCATAAGTAGCTGTTATATTGAGTAGTATTCCTTGTTCTTGTAATTCAGTAGAATTATCTTAAGCAGCAGGAACACAAAGGACTTTGTAAGTAATGGTATTAATGTCACCAGCATGTATTAAGAGGATGACAGCATGCACAATGTAATATTTATATTAGTGTGTTACATTGGAAAATTATTCAGAACAACATGCTCCAGCGCTAGTCCAAAGTAATTCGGAGTTGATGCTAATATTATCAAATGAAATAACCCCCCCCCCCAAAAAAAAAAACACACCCCAAAAACAACAACAAAACAAAACAATAAGAACAAACCATAGAGGGAGCTGATAAACAAAAAGTACAACCCCGAAAAACGAAAAAAGAGAATCAAGGGAGAATGGGATGAAAATATTAAACGTACATCAGTAACGCAGTTGAGTAAAATCCTAAATAGGTGGTTTATTGTTCATGTAAGAAAAGTAATCAAACCAAGGGAGTTATCTTGAAGTTGCATGCAAATTTAAGAGAACGCTACAATATGTAAGAAAACGAAGAAACTAATTCTAGTCATGTTTGCAATCATAAAATCAAATCTACTATTTGGGAAACTCTATCATACGATTCATTTTGTGCAAATGACGATAGGCTTTGAAATCGACGAGATAAATGCATTTTCCTCGCTAAGAAAATGATTTCATTGACAAAGTATTGAAAGGTGAATCCATATAATTGAGCTATATTGTAATTTAGAAGCTAGATTTATTGTCAATACAACAGTCTGTACGAACTCTATGTAGGAATAGTACTTATTTCACCACGACATTACGCATGCTCTTCCAAATGGAAACATTGACCGCCTTTTTAAGAATCTCTTTAAATGTACAGATCCTTTACGAAATATGGTCCCTGAAATCAAAGTAAGTACTTCAACTTTTGTGTTGATCTTTAGATGCACATAGATTCACACCGAACAGAACTTTACAAATGTCCTCTTTTAAGTTTCAGAGATTGAAGGTGAAGGAAGTGTATCAAATGCTGGGGTGCAAGCAACTTACCGGGTGGCAAATATATCCTATATCGAGGATCTTATGAATAAAACAATAATCAAGCTTACAAGAGAGGTCCTTACAGGCAAACGTAACACTCACATTCTATCATTTTATTTCAATTGAATCATCAAGGAAAGGAGCACAGGTTCTATTACTTTTGAGGGCAAAGCACATTAAATTTGCAAATTGTATAGCCATCCAGTTGGTAAAAGTTCTAGATAATCATTTAAAATGAGCCATGCTCACATATAATTCACCAATTTGGTGGACAGTACAATGTGATAACACATGAGGAGCGAATCCAGCTTACTGTATCCGGCATTTACAACATCAATCTTAGCAACTATCAATAAGCCTTAATGTTTAGGTATAATTACATTCCATCTCTTATGATCAGAATACATTATGAATTCGTTAAATGACGACATCTTACCTTGTGCCAGTTCGATATTGGTGGTGTTGGAGCCTAAACTGTTGGTCGATGTGAGGCTGTAGTTCATGAAGTGTCGCATAGAGACCTTCTTAATGAGAAGATACACTTCCATGTTTCCGTTATCCAGGGGCTACAAATTGAAGATATTTCTTTTATTATTCATGTAAGTCGTTCATGATTCATAAGATAATGATAATTTAAATCACCAAATACAAAATCGAAAAGCAGAGTTGAAAAGAAAAAAAATGCAACAGTGGCTACTATTTGTATATACTTGGAAAAGTGGTCAGGTCTAAGACAGTCAGGTGGAAGGTCTGTTAGATATAGCTGTTGTATGATTGGAATAATAGTTTCTTAAAAACAAAATACACACATTATACAGAGCCAATTTAGAGCGTGCTTTATGTTGCCTAAAGGTTAGAGCGGTCATATAGGCTTCCACTATACTGCAAAAACACTATCCCTTCACTATCTGCATGCTATTCACTGTGATACTGGCAAAGGAGCAGGGTGCCAGTGTCTCAGTTTCTGAGAAGGGTGCCCAACTTACCATGACCAATCACTCATGACTGAAATACCTGACTGACCTACTGGTGCTTGATATATTTAGATCCTAGACTCAGGCAGTTTAAGAAATGGCAAGTTGACTGGGTGTGAATGGGTCACAGAAAACGGTCCATAGATTGAATGTAACCCAAACTTTTCAATTGTTATTCATTTACAATTGGAAGCTCATTCATCAGTCATGAACCCATCCCATTTTCTCCTAGTCTGTGGAGGCCCGCATGCCGACCCCAATCTTGGGACTACCCTTAAACCCACAATCGCAGATATAGAAAATCATTAAAGCCATTCATTGAGGAGATCAATGTCATGAACTGGTCAAGGGAGCTGTTTCAAAAGTCGAGTGAAGTCTCGCCAGTGGCATGTTGCATTTCAAAGCGAGAGGCCGCAACAGCGAGCGGCAGCAAAACCGCTACCAATACCCAATAGCGTCACCTCCACCTTGACAGTGACACTTCAAGTGCCATCGTTAGCTCTCGCTTTGGCGGTGAGTACTCTCGTTTAGCACCCTCCGGACTTTTGAAACAGCTTCCAGGGAGCTGTTTCAAAACCATAGACTTCACTCTACTTTTGAAACAGCTCCCAGGTCTGCTGGTGTCTAGACTCACCGTCTGGCCGGCTTTGATCTCTCCGTCGGTTGTTTCCTGGTTGTTGGTCAGGTTCTGCTTGGCGCCGCCCCACATGAATCCCCAGACGAAGTCGGGGTTGGCCGGGTTCGACATGACCTCACAGGACAACTTGTAGGAGCCATCATGGAGACGGGCCACCTGCTTCTTGTGACAGTTAAACTTCGGGCTATCTAAATATACAAATAACACCAATGTCCGTTTGAGTTCTGCTGAATAGACAGACAGACATTCACCATGGCCAGATTCTCAAGGTTTCATACGTTTTCATTTTAATCAAATAATGTTTATGAAGAAAGGTAAGTACAGAATGTGTTTAAACAATTTATAACTGGGTTAGAATCATTTTTCTAATTGAAGAAACAGCAATATCTGATGACGGTAAATTAAAGTGTCGACCGATATATAATTCAATGTCAAAGGTTACAGGTGTTAAGGATTCCTTCAAAAGTAATGTTTTGATCATGATACACAGTCACGTGCATATAGCCCAGGATTGCCCATAACGCTCGTGATGTTTTTGAAAATAGGCTAAAAGGTCATCAACGTATACGATATTGACATATTTCTGATACAAGTGGCCGCATCCTTCCCGTATTTGATTCTACACGATATCCTCACTTACACTCAGACATTACTCGGTTATGTGGAAGATACAGCCAGTAGCACCAGAAAATGCTGATATTGTGTATGTATTACAAAACCTGACTGACTCAGAGCGATGATAGAGTTTAGACATGAAGAAATGACTTCTTACATGACACAGACAGCCTGATGGAAGCTTCCCTGGCTGGAAGGCCCGAGTTTACGACATTGGCGACGCACTTCAAGGCTTTCTTATCGTCTTTGTAGGACAACCTGGAAATGAATAGACAGCGATTTAGTCGAACTGTTTCTGACACAAAATCACCCACATCTCTGTAGTCATTCGTTATTTTCATGTTTCGTGTTATACATTCAAACTATCTTACCATTTTTACAACTGATTCTTTTACTTATTGACAATGACATCTTTCAGGTAAGAAGTCATAACCCCAGTCTGGGAATCACCAGAAGTGGACTTTAACGACCCAATAAGGAATGACTCACAGGTCAATGGCTCTTCACTATTTATGATTATCTCACCACACGCAGCGCACTATAGTCCCATACGGGTAGATGCGTATCTAGAAAACATCCATCCATTTATACAAGTCCGTGGTGTCATGTATACATAGAAACATGATTACAGCTTGCTTGACATACTTAATGAGGAAGTTGCTGTCTCAGAGATACCGAAAAAATATAAAAACATGTCTGTGCCAGTCATAACTTGAGATTGGGGGGTTCTATCGTAAAATTGGATGAGTTTTAATCTTTGTCATTGTATGCCACGATTGGAGTTTGGCATAGTGATTTCACGAGGCGAAGCCGAGTGAAGTCCAGAGCCAAAACTCTGGCCACGATTAAACGCTGGCCACGATTAAAACGAATCAGGTTTTGATTTTATCCTACCCTGTCTCCTCGATTTTGGAATATTACGTGATATCAATTCTGTATGCCACTATATGTGGCATATAAAACTGCGTATGCCAGTCAGCGTGGCATACGGAAACTCAATGTTAAGCCTATGGGATTTTATATTAGGGGTAGGATAAAAACCTTAAATCTGTTGGAGATATGTAGTATACATATATAAGTTTAAATGGGAGACGAGGTGATCAGGGAGTGGACCCCCACGGGGCGGAGGAGGCTTGGACGTCCATCTCCCGGGCACCAGTCACTCGCCTGCTCACGCCCGCTCTGTATACACACGCCCTGCCTTTAAGCTCCACCTCCCTCCTTGCCTCCAGTTTCTCCTTTTTTTGGGAGAACCAACCTACCTCGCCTCTCCCGCAAGGAATCGGAGTCTTGTGCCTCAACGCATCCATGGACTGATAAACCTTTTAACAGTTATCTTATCAATTATTTATCCTATCTTTATCTCCCGCTAGTTGTTAATGCTTCAAATATAGTGGTTTACAATAGCATTTATCTCATTACTGATCATAACTCTATCTTAATTAGGCTACCTTCAACCTAATTTCAACCTTGTATGATCTCATACTTGCGCTGCACGCGCCTTACTTGTTATCAATACAACTTGTTTATCTCCCTATTTAATGTTGTGAATGAGGGTGAACTAATTCTATCTTTGTTTCACACAAGAAAAGAGAATTTATAATGAAAATGCTTAGCAATAAAAAAACCCAAAAAAATGTATACATGGATCTCCATGGCAAAATGGAAAATTGCAATCTATAACTACTGAATGGTGCTAGGTAACTAGTGGCTGTGTATTCTTCTGTAAACTTGCTTCCAATAAAGGCATAGTATACTTACTTGTAATTGTGCACGATTGTGTTTTTGCTGAACGTCTCGAAAACAAGGCATTTGGGGATATCTCCGTTGCACTGTGCTCTGGCATTGGTTGTCTGGTGGAGGAAAAAGTAATATCTTAAAAACGACTCGACTCTTTGTATCAAAAAAGCGTTTGAAATACTTCAGGAATGTGTTTGAGTATACAATACAGATGATAACATTTGGAAAAAAGAAATATAAATATTTTTCATATTTTTTGGACAGCATGCGATTGAATTCATAGCTGCACAGCTGTCTAGGAAAAGGCACACGACTAAAAATAGTGACGCAAAAAATTCTGGCGTTACACAACAATCTGCAAAGTTAATCTCGGGTCATTTCCTAGACTTACTCTGGAACAAATACATACACTGTCAAACTGCCTGCTTCTCAAGTTTCGATGACAAAGGAACACTGTAAAATTCGCATTTACATAAAAACGAAATCGGAATCAATGCCTGTAGATGTATATTGATAAGTGAAATAAAGAGAGCTGAAATGGTCAAAACATGAAAAAAATGAGGATATTGCATGGTCAACTACAAGGAGAATAGGCCCCAAAATATCAGAACCATATTAAGTTGTATTTGTTATTCAGCATTGCAAATGTAAGTTATTAAATGAAAGGTAGAATGGCCGCCAATCTTCTCACGCACGACTTTGCATGCTAGGTGATGTTTCAGGGACATTTTTTCCATATTGCACTTGGAAAATACGGTTGTTTGTATTCTTCTCAGGTAGTATACTGAAACTCTTTGCGTTTTCAATGAAAGCTTCGTATCAAATGGATAATGAATTACCCTCTTGGTGTTGGCATCAGAAATCTGTACATCCCCAACGTATATTTCCACGTCGGCTGCTGGAATCGACCCGTGGGCGCTGCAGTCCAGGTCAATCTCATTGGATTCGTTCTCGAGATGGACACCAAAGCTATGGTCTATGGTTATGTTCTGGAACCTCAACTCCTGTACTTGATCTGCAAATTGACATACACACTTTTGGAATGCACACTCTAAATATTTACGGAACTTCGGTCTAATGGATATAAGATATTACCATTGAACTTGCCTTTTCTTGGCTTTAACTTATTACAAAGCCAGAAATGGGGGCCAGAATCATTTAGGTGGAAACACCGTATTAGGTACAATGTAAATTAAATCTTAAGTATAAGGTTTGTTGGATCATAAGTACGAAGAAATCTTACGGTAGACTGAGAAAACCCGTTCGGATTTCTCATTTGTGTTTTTTATCTCACAAGAGTAGGGGCCGGAATCCTCTGCTGTGACATCTGCAAGAATCAGGAAACACCTCACTTACATTCAAGAACTATCAAGAAACTGAATACTGAACCGCATCCTCCATATTCGAGCCAAGTGTTATCAAGGTGCTAATACCATATATGTTTATTTGAACTGGCAATATCATCATCCTCTGATTATAATACCCGAGCCTTAGCGAGTGTATTGCGACGTCAACCTCGAGTGGTTGATCTGAAAACGGATCAAAAACCATCGTTTGCTTATTTATTATCCATATTCACAAATAAATTAAAAACAGAAATAGTTTATAACAAGCGATCAAAAACCATCGTTTGCTTATTTATTATCCATATTCACAAATAAATTAAAAACAGAAATAGTTTATAACAAGCGAAAATGTTGTATATATTGTTAAGGGGAGGTCTGATGTTAGTTTGGGGATGCTAGTCGTACTTATGGTTAATCTAATTATGTTCCCCTAAAATGGTATCATAAATTTGTCATTCCATGAATTATACACTTTCATACATTGAACACCTATGATCCATTCTGAAATTTGGTTAGTATCTACATTACTCTTGTATAAACGCTTCTATTTGGGTGATAGCGCGGCGTGGTCTGGATGACTTAAAACGGCAACAAGGGTGACCAACATGCTGGCGGTGCAACACCCGCACGTCGCTAGTGCTTATAGAGGGAAACTATGTTCCGGTGAAAGGAAGTCAAAGTTACGAGGTAAGGCTTGGAAAAATTACTGCCCAAGGCCCTGGCCGCGGGCAGTAATTTTTCCAAGCCTTACCGAGTAATTTTGACTTCCTTTCACTGGTACTTGGTTTCCCTATTCCTATATACCTTCAAATGTGGTTTAATAAGAGACAATCTGATTGGTCTAAATGTCAACCTTGGGTAGTATACGGCAACCTTGGGTAGTATACCAACCTTGGGTAGTATCAGATAGTTACTCCACCCCCCAGAGCGTGGTGTAAGCATAGAGTGTACAGCCATAGGTATATAGGAATAGGCCTTTTTGCACTGGCTGGCGATACGCCTTATCTGCTTGGTTACGCAATGCGTGCGGCCAAAGAAACACATGGCAACGTATTCCTTATCATTAGAGGACTGAGAGCAAAAACGCTATACGTCTATAAAGACATGTTAAGAATAATTTTAGAAACAATACAGTGATTGCATCATATTCTATAGTATTCCAGCTAAAATTTGGGAGGTTTAACATACACATCGCCTCAATAATATTTAAGTTATCGTTTAGTTAAGTTCTTTTATAGAATTCGAACCATCTCTCTTCCAGGTATGTAGACGTTAGGGCCCACCACCCAAAAGTCGGGACATTAGGGCCCACTCATCGGGACGTTAGGGCCCACCTAGAGCCAACCTGGGGCGCACCTATCATAACATTGATATACATCATTGAAATATACATACATATTAATTTTTTAGCTTTGATGTTTAAAACGTGTCATTTGTGAATGTAATCACTGAATAAAATCATTGTTGACAACACTGTGATCCATGTGTATTTTTCACTGTGTATTTTATCTCATATCAACGGTCAACATAAATCAGGATTAATGTTATCTGGGGCGATTTAACAAGGATAAGCTAAAACATGTTTTTATCACTTTGTTCTCATCTTGCAATAGGATAGATTAAAATGAACTCCAAAATCAGGTGGGCCCTAATGTCCATTTATGCTATTTCTGCCTCCCGGCACCACAGGTGCGACCGCGGCATCGCGGTGCGGCCGAGGCGTAACTGTGACTTTCTCACCACCGGTCTAGGCTGTGCCCTAACGTCCCGACTTTCGGGTGGTGGGCCCTAACGTCCTACAATCCCTTTCCATATGGATAATTAAAGCTATGTGGATGTGTTGTGATACTGACCATGAGACACATACTGGTGAACTGGTGAATCCATTAGGATTGTCGTGTATATATTTATACAAATATATATATATAATACACATGTATATGTAGTATATATGTATATATACACATGTGTATATGTGTATATATATGTGTGTGTGTGTATATATATATATATATATATATATGTATATATATAACCCATTATATAACCCATTATAATTCCCTTGGATAGTGTTATATTTTCGACAATTCTCGTCTGTCGCATTGACTTTGTTTACCTTACAAACCTTGGCCGCTTCTTCGAACGGCCGCGTTGCCATGCACCATGACCGCATGGCGGCGCAGAACGGAAAAGAAAACTGCTATTGGGTGGGCAGTTATCAGTGTACCCATGTGACGGTAGCAATTGATATTAAAAATTTAACTTCTATGTGACAATTGATTTATCAAAAGGATATCTTTTTTTTTTTTTTTTTTTTTTTTAAAATTGCTTTTATTGCATCGATTCAATACAAAATCGCTCTTCCAGCAATAGCATAATATATGGAAAACAGAAAGAAAACTTTCAAAACTAGAACAATCCAAAAACTACTGGAGAAGTCTTGTAATAAACTACAAAGATTCGTAATGGAAAAACCAATAAAACTAAAGTTGGAAGTTTTTTAATTGTGACCATTGAGATGTGAATAAAAGGCCGGACACAAAAAGTGAACAGCATCTCAATGTTCAGAAAAGAGAGACATTTTGATTGGCACTCACTTGTGATCAGTACTCGGTGTAAAATGGTGCCAGCAGAGAGAGGTGTTGGGGCCAGGCTATAACGACCAGTACTCTCTGCTAGCGGCATCAATTTTGTCCCTTCCATAATTGGCACATTTATATCAATGCCACCCTGAAGAAAAACATGGGTGACTTTTGTTAACGTCAGTACGAATAAGTCCATGGAAACAGTGCATCATCCTAGAACTAAACTAAAAATAGTATAGCAATCCGTTTACCAAATATTCAACCTTACTGCCAAAACGTTGTAAAAACTGCTGCTAAATAAAAGCCACCATCAAGCCAACACTGGGCAGCTGTTGAATTGTACTTGTCTACACCACTTTGATTTAGCAGATATTTAATTGAATTAACAATATCTTAATGTGAAATTAAATATATCTCAAAATAGTTAAAGTAATGTAAATAATTCTATGATACCACAAAGATCAGCCGTTGGATTAACATTTTAACGTGGTATATAAATTATGTATCAAAGGCATTTCTAAAAAAAAGTTTGTATTTATACTGGAGTGAAAAAAGGACACCTAGGGTACGGAGACACCTTGTCTTCCAATGGCCCCAATCTTTGTTATCTTTTCTCATAGCGCCCACACTACTTTTGGCCTTTATGTTGATGATTTGGCAGTGACATTTGATGTATGGATTCTACAGTCAGACTATTCAAAATGCGTAGATCAGGCATATATCAGAAAAGACACCACATGCTCACGCCTTTATTTGATCATTGTGATTTCATTGGAAACTCATCAGCCAACCCAAAGAAAGAACTACGTTTTAAAAAAAACTTATTCGAATCCATTTCTGGCTGGAGAGCAAGTTCTTCTAATGGCGATAAATTATATGAAAGTGTAAAATATTTGACAAAGAGAAGTTATATATAGACTACCTAGATTTACATAGACTATCAAATTAAATTGTAGTTATGTTCTGTAGTTATCTAAATGGAACATTTACCGGAGATAGATAGGAATAGATCACGAGCATACAGGTGTGTGTGGCAGTGAATCACAACATTGAATAAATCGTTCAAGTACAAAATAGATAGAAGATGGGCCCAGGGACCGACCCTTAATTGAGGGACACCGAAAAAAAGACAGTTTTGCTAAAGGGGAAGGTCAAGCTTTCAAGAGTATGTTCGTCTCGATGGCATAGATAGATACGCAAAGTCGAGATATATTGCACAATCTGGACGCACTATTTCCATCAGCTCTGTGGACTCTGAGTCGTAGAATAATACTTACAATACTGAATTTCTTGACGAGGGAGACAAGGTTGTCGCCCAGGTTTTCCGTGCGACATACAATTGTGACCTCAGATCCCGCTTTCGCATGGGACTCAGTCATTTCAATCTGCACTGAAGGTTCCTGTCCTGCCACCAGAACTGAAAGAGAACAAAGCATTTTTAGAAATTTCCATACGAGAAGAGAACACACGAGTAATAATATCTGCTCACACATTAAGGTATTAACAGAAAGTGATCTACATTTCTCAATATACACGACCTATTATAACAACATAGTATTAATCCCCCAACAGAACCCTGACATATTTCATCATCATTTATAGTAATGTGGCCACATTCTTTGCAAAACAATTAGGTAAACCAAAATGTTGCTCCCCTATAGAATAGTGATGATACTGCATACCTGCTGTGCTAAGGGAACAATACCTCTCAGAATTAACTTAAGGGTTAGTTGGGTGTGTCTTAAGCCAGTACTCCTGACATTCATCCAGTAACCGCACCTATGACTAGGATTAATTTCAAAATATACATGGCCGGGACACCTGGCAACATATCTCTAGAGTGCAGCCAACCGTTCTCTGAACCCCAAACTGATTCATGGTTTTAATTCAGAAATTGTCATGGTGTATTGAGAGGGCAGACGATATTTTTGCAATGCTGGTGCTGGGTATGTAGGTCTAGATAATGAATGCCCTTCATGTAGGAGCTGTGTCCTTCTGGCCCACTCGCTTATTTAATTTGGCCGTGGTGTGTGACCTCATTAATATTCATATAACTGTGCTCAACAGACGTCCTGCGGTGCTACGCGCTGGTGGTCGGCCGCAGGGGACGCTCCATAACTATCTACGGCCTGAGGCTTATTTACCGCCTCTCGGCCTGTCGTCACGTGACCGTTTTGATAAG
This sequence comes from Alentia gelatinosa, assembly GCA_950022655.1. Taxonomy (NCBI): domain Eukaryota; kingdom Metazoa; phylum Annelida; class Polychaeta; order Phyllodocida; family Polynoidae; genus Alentia; species Alentia gelatinosa. The sequence continues at coordinate 45,469,151 of OX465587.1, read as the reverse complement.
CAGCGCCTCCTGTCAACGCTATCAGACAAATTTACTAAATCTATTACCACCAATAACTAACAACAAATGATAAAAAGCTCTAACCATGACTCCAGAAAAAAATCCAAGCAAGATGAATGGCGGAACAGTATCACTCTTCTATCACAGTCATAGGGTAATAAGGGTAAATACGATGTTACATCCCATACCATCCTAGGTTGAAGAGTGAGCAAGGGTTTGCTCCTAGAGAACGCAAGGTGGCAACCCGAACGAGCTAACTGGTAGTTTCCCTGGTTACCGCCAGGTATCAGTGCGGAGCCGGATGTGAGACAGGCTCGCCAGCAGTGGGTCTCCACTCTGGGCAGGATGCCAGTGTAGCTCGTAAATCAGTTTGAGGGGTGGATCCACGATTTTAAAAAGGATGGCTGAGCGAGTGGAGCGGTGCCCCCCGAAGCCGTACCCACCCCGCTTGATCCACCCCTGGGGCTGGGGTAGCGGATTAGGATGCTCTCCCATCCTAACTTACCAGAAGCTGGCGATAAGGGTAGGTAGCCAGCGAGAGGAGGGCAACTTTGATCATGATCATGCCCCATTAGGTCATATATGTCAACTGTTAAGTGAAGTAAAATTCCCACGTTCCACTTATCAAAAGTAATCTTCAATCTGAGACCGCGAAATATTTAGTTTTTATAGCTAGAAAATACACGCGTTCATATGGTTGCCTATTCGTTGCCTATTACTATGGCCCGTTTAAATTGGATCATCATATTTCGCTGATGCAGTTTTTGTATATAAAAGGGTTGGGAAGGTATTTTGGTAGATTGACATGCATTATATCAGTGCATGAATATAGAAATAGCCAGAAGTACAATCTCTCTTTTAACGTCTATGAATTATTACTGACCTCCCCGATGGGGGAATAGCTTTAAAGCGCCATAGAACGTCAATTGACATGGACATAACTATGTCCAAAAACGCTAAACCTGTCCTAGATTCTGCACCGGGGAGATGTACACACGCCATCAGATTATAAAATTTGAAGAAATCTATGAATAAAATATCCCATTAACTTTGGTTTGTGAGCGTCTTGGACAGATCCCCCATTACGCAGCTCTACACGAGGAATTAGTGCACGCTAAGAAAGCAGGCACGACGCACGTAGGGAATTGAATTAGTGCTCAAAAGTTGTCGTACTAATAGCACATAAGATACAATTATAAACTAAACAGCTTCCTTCGGCGGCATTACTAGGATTAATTTGGATCCATGAAATAGCCCTGATCTCCATCCATAAGGCATAGTATGCCCTCTCAATTGAAGGAACATGGGCACATGAAAGGTTAGTTAAGGGCGAAATTCACTTGTGTACAAGTCTTTCATTATAGTCATTGGTGGTGCTAATAATTATTCCGACATCCTCATTGTCTTCTGGCATTAACTAAAATACTTCTACAAATCTTAACATCAGAGGACATTAAAAGCTGATTTGCATTATGTTACACAAGGCAGACTGTACAAACAACTATAGAATATGTTTGTGGGCGTTCAATCGAGCCAAGCGACTGCTGATATGTGACTAGATCGTCTCTGCTCTCAGTTGTGGAGTTAAATAGTCCATTCAAGTCCTCTACTAAGCTCGGCACTGATTGGGTGACCGATGTCACATGGTGTCAATCACACTTTTTTCCATTGGCTGAAATAGTCACACCCCCACCCCCATCGCGAAGGGATCGCCACACATAGGGATAAAGAAGATTTGATCAACTATTGAATATGTTTTCACAGGTGATACACTTTTACAAAATAACTTTCATGGATGTATAAAATTGTTGTCATTTGACAAATTTGTCCTTTACATGTATCCTGTCTGCACATTGTCTGTCTAGAAGAGCCCTCTTTCTGTCAGTCACTGTATGGTTAATGGCTCATGAAATACACAGCATTCACTCTCACCTTGTGAGTCCAGGGTATAAATTGCCTAAAATTGGCTTCCCAAACCCAGCTCATGCTTCATAAAACGGTATATAAATATATATGCCTTATGTATAATGGATGTACATGATAATATCTACCATTTTCATTCAAACAATCGTGGCTTGATAACAAGCAACCTACATGGGTGATTGGGTGAAAAGTTTCATAGACCTATATATTGTCTTTCAATACACACAGATATGACCAGTTCTGCATACCATACCCCAGGCAGCTCCAAATAAAAAAAATCAAGCCCGTGAGCATTAACTGCCCTGGGACTACGACTGCGCCAAAATAATAGGTATTTCTTTTACTCCCCGATGACCAGCCTATGTACCCAAGTTGTGTTCGGGAATACTAATTGTAGTCCACATTTAATTTGTTGCCTAGAACCATCCAGTCTATGGTCACGTGGTAAGAGCATCACGTCAGCTGGTGTTCTAGAAGTGCACCCTGGGGTACTCTGAGCGCCCATTCAGCAGACAGTGTGGTGGTACACGGACGGCCTTATGACCGCACTGTGCCTGTATTTACATATTTTCTGCTCCCTGCATGTCCACTGCTGATTATATAATCTACGACGCCTGAAAATAAGCGACCAATAGCTTACGATTAGTTTTTGTCATAGAACTCCCCTCCCGGAAAGAGAGAAAAGAAAAGAAAGAGGAAAGAGTTGCTCATGTTTAGAGTCTAGAATAAATAGTCTACACTTTTCTGGAGTTGTACAGATCCCTATTAAAAGATATCACCTAATGTCTTGTATTGACTCGTTGATCGCAGTTGTGCCTTGGTTCACAGGCTTAACGTTGGCTGAAATAACTCACTCGAAAACAAGTGTGTCTCAAGAGAAGATTAAGTCAGATACAAGCCCAACATCTGTCCATCCTCTTTGAAGCCTCCCAATGTCTATCTGATCAAGTGAACGATTTACGAAGGCAGTATAATTGAAAATAATCAACATGGCCCGGAAATTAGAGAAATGGATAGGAATTTCTCGTAATAGTGATGACTTATTCTACTTAAGTACTAGCCATTGATTCGTCGCGTTTCGTACCTTGTCCAATACCGCCGCATGATCTTCTGATTAGCTTTTAATTATGCTTTTTAAAACCGGCATGTCGTTGGGGAATACGAACTATGGACTTGAAGATACGAGCTTCATTTCACTCCGCTCCCAGACGAAAAACCAAAATGAAGGAGTGAAATCTACTGAGTTTAGAGGCAATCAGTGAAGCGATGGTTCCATTATCTTCAATAGTCAGCAAATTAACTTATTGATCCATGAAAGCAATGGTTCTAATGAGGTTAATTTACACTCCTAACGTGGACAGTCATGTGGGGTTTTCACCTCGTTCACACAATATCCTCAAAACGAAATTGAAACAGTCGAAAAGAAAGGCATTAAGGAGAAATGAAGTACATCTCATGAATTATCTTACCCCTGGTACAAGTTAGGTCATAGGAATAAGATAAAAAACATATGCAACGATCCATCATTTAAAGTGTTAATACTATGAAAAGGTATGTACTCCATAAGGATGAATGTAACTGCTATCTAGATGACTTCAATGAAAGAAATTAAAAAGAATAGGTCGTGGTGGAGTGATTGGAGATGACATCATAAGGAACTACCCAATCAGAGGCTAGGATTTCAGCGAGCAGACAAGATATCAACATGGAGGTTCATATGTTCTTAACTGGATTTTCGAAGTAATTTGAATTATTCTGATATTATGAGGCTATTTTATTATCCATGAAAGGGGTGAGATGAATCCAGAACCGCACTCAAATCATAACATACACAATACTCTACTCGTTTCGATGTGCCGTAAGCATCACTTGTCTTTGCCTCATTGTCAATTGTGGCGCACACAACCTTGTGTAGTATTGTGTGTCTATATGATTCTCGATCCAGTTCTATGTAATGCTTTTTAGAAAACATGTGAGAAGGATAGAAATTAAGTCGATTACAACTATTATGAATAATAAAATAATGAGATAGATATACAATTATTTCCACTTCATAAACTATTTAAACAGCATCATGACCTAGACACACAATTTGTATCTATGATACCTAGAGATAATTGTAATTATAGAAAATTTCCACAGAAGTTCATCCTATTAAACACAGCGTGGGCATGTTTATAAAATCGCTTAGATTTATTAAAAAGGAAAGATACTGGTCGATGTGTGCATATATACATGGCAAATGATAGAAAATGTGATATACCCTTACTTTAAGTGATTTTTCATATGCCTTACTATATTTATGTAATGACTCAACGAAGTATACATCAACCGCATAGAAATGGAAATATGAAAGCACAAGCATATATAGGATAAAGATTGTGGCGCTAGCCCCACCAGCACTCCTGTCGGTAAAAGTGAAATACTGCTATCCAATGTACAGTTATGTCCTTCAGACGCATGGCTCTCCCAAACTAACTTCCGGTGGGTGATACGTCAACTTTTTATAAGACGCCGACCCGTTCAGATCAGCACGTTAGTCCGCCGTCACCCGTCGTCCCCGGGCACATTTCCGTCAGATAAAAAGGATAAGGGGGTACTCATTTCCGTCAGACCAACCACCGCCATGATTAATACGCCATGATGTATTCATGCGCACTGCCAAATGAGCTCCCTGGCCAGAGGACTCGTTTATACCGCGCAAGTTGACATTGGCTGGCGGGCCGCGTCACCCGGCCCGTTTCCCGGCATTGTGTGCCAGTCGCGAGTTGGACTGAATATCCCTCCGCGAGCAATTGGGCTCTTCAGACCGGTCATGTTAGTTTTAGGTAATCAACACCCTGCATGGTAATGTAACATGTAAATGCGACAGTCAGACATGTCCGCCAGTGAAAGGGAGTCGATAAAAACACCAGTGGTCGCGCCGCCCTTTTTTGCCTTCTTTTCCCGCCAAATATGTTGACTGCCCGAGGCTAAGCAGACGACAATTGAATAACAATTGGGATCGCATTGAATGGCGGGAGATGTGGTACCGCGTAAGCTTCAAATATCCATAAAATGATTTGCCCACAGTAGGCCACTGAAAATATTGGTTGGTAAGACCTGCATAGGGTTGTTTTGCACAGGAGTATGCTAGGAAATGTTCCATCATATGTGAAATACTCAATAGAAAATTATGAAATTTCAGTATTAGGTCCTAGATATATAGACAAATCGTCGCTGCAAATATGGTTCAATTCAATTATATATGATGATCTCCAAGTGTTATAGAACACATACAATATTTGCAAAGGGGATGCCACGATAGTTTTTTTTACATCTTCATCGTAGTGCATCGCAATGTCTTCAAACCTTATCGTAGTAGGTGGACGTTAGACCTTAATGTATACAACCAGCGAATTGTCCACGCATTTTATATTTATGGTCGACCTTTACTCATAGTGCTTGCAATTAGGGTCATATCCTAATGAAATATGAACATGTCTACTCATTCCAAGATGATAAACAGTTTTACTATCCCTTTATCGCATTGGTAGTGCATATGCTCATATTTTTCCTTAATCACCATCAGCGCTCAGCTAAAGAAGATCGTTTTCGTCTTATCCGACATTTGGCTTCGTGGTGGAGTCACCTCAGCCCCAGTGGCAGGGATTTCTCATTTCTTAAGTGCCCGATTATCGCCCAGTGGGTGCCGTAAAAACAGCGTCATGGCGGATTTTCACAAGACGGCGCATGTCAGACGCGCATCGTCACCAGTTAATGCGATTCATTTGCAATCTGTGTTCTTGTGTTGTCTGGGCCTCCTGATCCCTACCCGTTCCAGGCACAGCAATGAAGCGTACGGCAGCTACCCCACTTTTGAACCTCCAGCTGAGAGTTTGCAACTTCTCAACGTCCGTTGTAATCTGTCCACGCAACGTGAGTCTAAATAAACCCGACTTACATGTGTCCAGCATGGTGATTTCCTCGGCCCCACCCTCTCAGGGCAAGAAACGATCCCAATTTTAGACTGGGACTCCAACATGGTGGAGACGCCCGACTGGCGCGGACCCCGCCTACTCGCCCGCGGCACCATCCGTTTCCGGTGAGGAAAGTGGCAATGACAACGGTCGAATTTGGGAATTCGGCCCCAAGCTGCAGCAGAGGGTACTCTGGCATTACCGGGCCTCCTCCAACAAATTCTTCACCATTTTCCTGGCATTTTTTCCCATTGCTCCCACGGCCACCCACTCGATGTCTTGAATACGCAATTGAGTCTGGTTTAGGATGATTGGTTTGGAAAACTCCAACGGTGACAACGAAGGAGAAAAAAGACACCAACCAGAAGCCCAATCCCCGAGACCGATCCATTCATAGTGACCCATGAGTAAGCTCCAAATTTATGGCTCCCTAAATTCAAATTAGTCCAGTCAAAAGGGGCATCTATATCAATATCTCTTAATTACTAGTATAAAATGAAGGGCCGCGGTCAGCAAATACATCTTCATCGTTGCTCCGTTTTATGCTTTTCTGTGGGTTTCTATTTCCCGGCTAGGCAACTTAGCCCGGTTTAACGACAAGGTAATTGGTCTTGAGGTATAGCTGTTAGATGCAGTCCTATTTGTTTTATGGCCTACTCCCCAACAATGGCTATACCAAGGCAATGAGACGCCACAGCAACCAGTGTTTTTGCCTCATGCTAACCTCTAAAGCTTAATGCTATTTCATAAATCAGAACACGGTACCCGTGATGGAGTGTGTCTTTACAGTCAGGAATACAACGTGATCTCATTGGGGGACTGTACGGTGACTCATAGATGGAATATAAAACTGGCATATCACCGTGTATACAAAGTGTGTCCTGCATTATGGAGGACCTCCTCTTTGGAGATACGGTTGGTGCCTCATCTCATGCTTTCTGTACTAAAAGTGGTACCATCGCAGTTCAAAATGCAGTCTCATACACCCGAGATCATACGCCCTCCAGAGGTTACTAAACTCCCTATTATCGCCCAGGGTAAATACAAGTTCCGCTCGCGACTGACTGGGCAGACTACAGCCATATGAACTGTAGTTTTCCGATTTATATTTGGAGAACCTGAATATAATTTTGGATTGATAAGTAGAAATTGCTGAAATTTCGATTTCTGACATCGGATTTCCAATTTAAATATCAATGAAAACCGTTAAACTGGATAATTGTGGGTTACGTTTCAAGGGTCTATCGCCATACTACGTCGGTAACCAGCGCACACAGGGACCTGTAAACAGACTGAATTCTGGGATACCTCAATAGGGTCTATATTGACCAAATAGAATTAACATAATAAGCCGATGTGTTATTATCGAGTAACTTCCTGCAGATTCTAACTACATGTATAGGCTAAAACGATTAATGTCTCATCTATTGCAATCTATTGAAACATATTTGGACCAATTTTTGAAAGATTCACAGTTAAACTAAAAAAAGAAGATTTCAAACTTGGATCAAAGCAGCTTTTCTGAACTACAGATCATTCGCAATGATCTATGGCTGGGTATTCAACGGGAAAGTCACAAAAATCCACCATGTTTAAAGACGTAACCTATGACCTATGACCTGTGGAAGTTGGGGGACTGCTTTGATCACTATTCTGAATGATGTATGGGGTCTGCACGCCGGTCGGTGCAAAAGGGAGGCTCACAGGCAGGTCAGTAGGCACTGGGAACAGGGGTGATCGTCAGGTCATTAGAAAGCAAATGCTGCGAGAAAATAACCCCATAAAGTGCATGCATGTGTGCGTTTGTGGTGTATTGGAATGTATATGAATTGCACTGTTGATGCCATACTTACCGTACCACCATACTCCGAAGCAAATTTAGCTATTTGTAGTTTACTGTCCTTCACTTTTGCTGCTCCACAAGATTTGAAAAAATTTGAGTCAGAAAATGTATACAACGAGCTGCAAGTAGATTTCAGTACCTAAGTCATTGCTTATTCATAGCAACATATCTAGCACTGAATTACTTCACGATGACCTAGGAACCCTAGAGAACACAATATGTATGTTATCCCTTCCCTTTCTAATGAACATCTCAAAGTTCTTTACCTGGGACCAGACTGGTGACCAATCAGCGGGTGGGGAAAAAGCCAAATTGGAGTCTTCATTGAAAAATCAATCCCAATTCGACTGAACAGTAATTACGTAAATTCCAATTGTCAAAGTTCTAAATTTAAGATATAAACATCAATGCAGCTCTAATTTGAAACACCTAGAAGCTCGTACTTCTTGATACCCGAGTTTCCCGTGGAAGCAGACGAGCCAGAATGGACGACATGAAGACAAAGTGAGTCTGATTTCTCTCAGACGGCATTCAGCACGTGGCCGACATTCTGAACAGTCTGCAGACAGAGGCACACGCCGTTCCCAGCGCCGTACCAGCGGTGCCCGCATAGAAACAAAGATGGACGCTGCCACGTTCCGCCATTAAGGGTCCAGAGACAAACAACCCGGCCGTTCAAACTAACGCGTACCACAAGGAAACTCATGCATCTCCCAAAGTCCAGATGGATCCGGCTCCATAAAAAAACAGCGCCCATGTTCTTCTGAAACGGGACACCTATACATCGAAAACTCAATATTTGTTCAGCCAAGCGAAATAGACCTGTCATGAACAGCAACAATAGAACGGCCATTTTGGGATATCTCAACTCTTGGATAGTGACACCCTCTTAATAAGGTCATACGGTTCAGCGGTTTTTCGAGCCGAGCCATGTATAGCTTCACTTTAATACGATGGCTCATGAAATGCTGAGATATGTTATCAAGCAATATGGGTTCTATTCGCAGCCTAATATCAGACTCACCATGATCTATGATACTGTCTGTAATATGGCTGACATTATTGAAACAAGTATCATGTATCATGGCTAAAGCTGTGCCACGGCTCCCTTAACTGAACCCATGTATCAAGCTTTACATGACACAGTTAATATCTTCGACATGGGTGGTCTGTGATGTCATGTAGAATGTGATGGGATAGCTAAATGGCTTCAGCAAACAGCTAACACCATTGACACCTTGTAAAGCACCATCCATAACAAAAGTGACATAGTGGTCTACGTTAACATCAGACTCATCATATATCATCCTATGGCATGGCTAACATCATCAACATCCATATATCATGCCGTCCATGACAAACTGACAACTGATAAATTCGGTGATCTCATGGATCATCCTACAGTACGGCTAATACCACTGACACCATGCACCATACTCTCTATTGCCCTTCTAACGCCAGTGAACATTCATACGCCTGTGGCTTTACAGTTCAACGGAGTCTAACATTACGGAAGGACGACATTGGGCCCTGTCACTTATACACCGGTACACGTCGGTATCCACATGTCAGCCTCCAGCATACGTAAGTCTTGTGCCTCGTGGAGCAGAGAGTGTGGATAGGCGTGGCTGGGGGTGTCCATGGGGTCACAGGGGCATGGTCAGGTGGGGCCAAGTCCGGTTGTTACCACTCGGATCCATCATGGCGCCGGCCACACCTGATCCCCGAATGTACCATCAAGGGGCATTTACCGTTCATCATTCTGTCACCAAATGTCCCGACGATCGAGGGCGATAATGGGTGGACATGGCACAGTCGGCCATTGATCCACACTCTGGGGGAAATAGCACGGAATTTATCATTTCATTGGGATCACCTCCAAAAACTAGTTTCTAAAAAGCAAGAGCGCAACAAAACATAATTCACCAGAACAGACCGTGAACATATAACATCTCACAGCCGCGTAGTTGCTAAGTGCTATCGTTGGTGGGAAAGGTTGGATAATCAAGCTTGGATGGAGCTGGATACACTAATTTAAATCGCATCCTTGTGCCTCTCGCAAATGCGATGGATCCAGGCATTAAGGACAGATGAATGTTTGCATGTAATGACTTGAGAGAGATTCATACATTGCCAATAAGCCTACAAAACACCCACGTCTTCTTTTGCAGTATCCATATCAGACATGCACACAAGCGTCAGAATCGGTGCCTAGGGCAATATTCGTCAATTGAGGCAGACAGATGTTTCCTCACAAAGTTCATCGTCATCCCAGAGAAAATCTCCCATTTCTGTGTACTGCTTTAGCAGGGTCCATTACCCTGCGTATTTGCCCCGGAGTAAGGGACACTTTATCCATACTGCTTACACCGATAGAATAGCAAACACTATGAGCGCTACGACGCTTTTTATAGTAGATTTCCTGGCATTGTAAATATTTATTCATGGAAGGTGTCAACTCATAAAAGGGGTTATGTTACAGCAAGAAAATGAACGGGATAAGGCAAGTATAGTTTCTTATCACTGTCAAAAACATCTGCAGTGTAATACAGATTCCCAAGCCAATTGACCTCACAAAAGATAAAAAGATATCACGCTCAACTCAGGGTAGCTGAAATGAAACCTAAACGGTTTTTAGAAAATGGCCAACCCTTTTGTGTCTCATTTGTTTTTACTGACAAACATAACACTTACTGGAGAAAGTATCTATCATAATCAACAATTGCCACCCACCTATAGACATTCAAGGAGAAAGTGGGCAGATTCCATCAATATTATGTTGATATTTTCTCTGTGTGTGTATGATTCAATCCTGCGCAGATTTACTTCATTTCTGGATAATTAGTTGTGATTATCCGTGGTCGGTTTTCTTACTTGCTCAGAAGTCGCGTTGGCCCCTAGGTCAAGCTACAATAAATCTTATCAATGTATATGTACAATGATATACATAGAAACCAACGACGCAGACGATATTTGAACTTTGCCGTTATCCAAATAGGTGCGCACTACGTCACTGCGCCGGTCGTGTGCAACACTTCATAGATCATTGGGCATTAATGTGAGGTCACTAGGGGAGTGAACGTCAGCTCTCGCACCTGGAAACATTTCCGTGGGAGGCATACCTTTCACACTCTCCAAGCCGAGAGTATGTCTCGACGTGGCACTTAGCAGTGCTCGGGGTCGTGGCCTGGTCCCTGTGATGGGAGAGTGACACCTTTGTGGTCTTCTATGGTATCGCCTCATGTGACCACTTTGGCGACAGGAGCGCGCCCCGCAGCCAAGTTTTGATTGTGATAGACGAGGGGACGCCACCTAGAGGTCATACAGGTCACGTGGACAATATGGAGGCTGTGTAAATAAATGTTAGGACCAGAGGGAGTATTTTAGATGTTTTATGAAATGGCATCTCTACAACTCAACACCTCTTGCCACAGTTGCCAATTAGTATGTTTATTTATACCCATTGGGCATTATATATTTTTGAGTTCACGAATATCAACAATACAAATGAAGATCCGGAACAGCTCATGAATAACCATAAACTAACTTTGAATATGTTAGCATAACATAAAAGTTATCGGCAGAGGAAAATTATAAAGATCCGCATGAGTGAAAAGTGAAAGAAATCTCGATCATTCAGAGAATCTGTCCCGTGAAACCAAAACATGGAACTTTCAAACAAAGTCATTCTTTTAGTCAGGTTAAAGTCCTGCCCCAACCTTTTTTCGTCATGTTTTTCTTCTATTCATCATGCATTTTTAGCGATGAAAGGTGGGGCATGGTATGATAACATTATGCCCCTTCTCACCGGGTGTCACTGCCTTCACGGCCCGGAGCCGGGGGTGGGATAGGCGCCGATCCCCGTGACAAACCGCCCCGCCCCGGCCACGGAATCGGCATCAAAACCTAGTCGATCCCGGGCCCCTTGATCCTCCATCACAGCCGCAGACAGGGACGATCTCTCACCGTGCCGACGCCATTTACTCAACGTCACCCTGAGCCCCTCAGGGAGCAGCTCAGCGGAACCCAGATCCCGGGTTCCACACCTCTTATTATTATCATCCCATCCGCTCAGACGCGCCTGACTGGGGCTAGTTTGATCGCCACACGGATTTACCTACGTCTCCCAACAGCTCGACTGTCATTCGTCAACATTTATCATCTTTCCACGGGGGTGTGGGGTGGGGTGGGGGTGGGGGGGGGGGGGGGGGGGTCGGGGGGGGGGGGGGGGGGTGGTAGATCGAGAGGGGTCGAGGGAGGTCACAGTTTCGTGGTGTGAGCAGTTTCCTGTGACCTTTATGTCACTAGTTCCTACCATCGCTTTGTCAGGGGAGACATTTTTCTCCTTGATACATTTCACTTGTATTTCCCAGCTTGATTTCTCCGTTGTAACTTTGACAACTTGGTCCTAGCACACGTGACAACATTATATTGGCTCACAGATAAGCTTTGAACTTTCTGAGAACTGCGGGGCATATTTCTCAATTCTTGATGCCTTGTTAGTCTACACAAATTTCCAGAACATTAAGATTAATAACGCTAATATAAATGTTAATATAAGAACACATACGCATGATGTATAACACTGATGGAGCAATTCACAATGTACCGTAATGTGCAGATTATAATTATCCGCCCTTATCTCATCCATCATGTCACCCTCGCTCTTTCATAGACGAGTATTTTCTATTTTGATTTGTCTGAACATCTACTGTTAGCTACTATGTGCATAACCATTAGCAGTAACGTTACATAGATGGGATTTAGACCATGCTGAATAGGCATCTATATTGATGTTTGGTCCTGAAACCCTATCGCCAATTCTTGTTTGAATTCAGGTACACTCAAGTATTGGAAGCTACTAGATATATATTGGTCAGAATGACTGGATAAGCCAGCTTTCAATATACTGTAATGCGCATGAATTTAGAAATACTCTCGTAGACACCTAAGCCGATGTTATCCAAAGACTTTTCTATATGCAGTCGATGCCCCCTGTGTAAAATATACAGTCACTTCCACTCCGCATGGATGTGGTAATTACATTACCAGATACATAGAATGAGACTTTTTAGGTGATTCGTTAGGTCTTTATCCAATCACCGGCTCGTTTACAACGAGACGTAGGTAATTCTTTATGAACAAAGTGTCAGTGAGTGTCTTAAAGTTAAGTGGTTACCCCCTCCACGTTATCTCCCTTAACCCCCACCTACTTTCCACATCCCTGCCCTCCCGTCTCGGCACACCGTCAGACCTAGCGGGCCCAGTGGAGGTCGCTATCAACGCCTGACAACTCCTTTTACTCTTGCCCTTATCAGAGTCATCACTGGAAATCAAATTTGTATCGATTTCCGGTGCCCAGGGCGGCGGAATCTGCTTTCCCCAGTTAGCACAGTTTTCACCGGGTATGTAGAAGGGAAATGAAGTGTCCGTGATGTAGGTACATGAATTTAGACGCCCAGTTATGTACTCGTATAAGGGTTACACAATGAAACATTAATCTAGTCTTCAAGGGAAACATAGAGGATTTAAGGACGTTTCTACAGGACAATAAATGAATTTTTCTTCTTTAGTACAGACATAAATAAAGGATAAAACTTATCCCTTTATCATTTATTTTTGTTGATTTACTGTAAACTACATTGTTTTATGGGACGATGAATATGAACCATCCACACAGAAGGGAATCCAATAAGCGTTTTTAACCTCAAAGGCATTGTCTGATACACACAGAGTACAGATCACCTTCATCGCGAATATGACCGGTATAATACCAGTTTCGATACTGTAAAACTTGTGTCTGTGTGCCAGACTGAAGAGATTAGAAAATATATATTATATATAACTTAGAAATATACTAATTAAATAGCGGATAAGTATCTGCGCTACTCTGCAAATTTCATATCCTAGTTGACGCAATCTGCCGTCTCCCTCGGATAAAGTGCTATTGGTCTGCTTAAAATACTGTTATGGAAGACCGCCTAAATCTAGGCCAACATTGGAATGAAAAAAAATCATCATTCCCATATGTAGTCAGTCACTTGCTGAATATCTATACTATTTTACCTTCTTCTTTCTCTTTCTTGAAGCTTCAATGTGTCTAGCCTCCAGTATTTTATCTCCTGCCTCCTGCCCAGTCTATATACAAGACAGTAGTACTGTTCTGAATTTATAAAAAATGAAGGTAATTTTATAATCTTCATCGAAGAGCATATATATATATAACACTCTGTCTCAGGCTGACATCCAAATGGTATTCTCCTTCTGGTCCTCTCAGTATTATACCTCATCGATACAAAATGAGCGAGATTAGAATAGTGATGGATAGCAATCGGGAAGGAATATGTGGTCCCAAATTACAGTAATATTCTCATGTACCCCTTATGTATTACTATAAGACCAAAAAGAAATATGCTCATTGTAAAGCAAAATATCAACAGACTCAAGGACGTACAAAACATGAAAACAACAGCTTATGCACAGACAGTCCATACATGAAACCCAGTATCAACATTCACGAGGCTTTAGGAGACAAGGCCTGAGGGGATTCTATGATGGCCGTGATTTTTATTGCCTGGTGATATGAAGGATTATGGTCTCTGGATATTTCAATCAACTCTGGTGCAGTCATTCTATCCGGGGCAATTTACTACAGAGGGAAATATATGGAGCACGAACCAAGGTAATAATGTAGAGGTAGGTGCAGAGTATGGCTGTTTTAAATCAGCAAAATTTATCACACACAATAAAAGAATGGGCCTGTCGAGCGACAAGGAATCACACTTGTGTTGTCTTCACCCTTTCTTTTATAAAATATTCATCTTTTCATTCATGCTCTTAACAGTTCCCAACCAGAAAACGTCATCTAATTGTATAGCTGAGTGAACACGTAGATATAGGAAATATATAAATCTATGAATGATTTATGGGATACACGTAAAAACCAACTAAATTGATTACATGTTCTATTGCTAGATAAAGGAAAAGTAATTACTGCGCAGAGGTGAAAGTGTGACAGAGAAAGGTCCGCTATGAATTTAATCCACGAGAGAGCTTAGCAAAAGTACTATCTGTAGGAGCAGTATATGAATGCCGCGACCACTCAATTCCACACCAAACCACACCCACACACTTCAATAGGCCATATGCGGGGTGAGTTCAGTCCGTGTGAGGTCTCACAACACACTATTTGGAATTCACGTCAGCTGAGTTGGCGGATTATTAGTCAGCACACAGATTCACCCACCTCCCACAATGCCATGCGCACGGTGGTCTCCACGCCCCCTGGTGCCACGAGCGGTCATTTGCCGCAGACCTCTAAGGTCTTGTGTGGAGTGGGATGAAAAAGGAAAGGAGGGAACGCTGTAGATGACGTCAGCACGAGAACTCGTGACGTCTTTCACCCTACGTCTTAGTGTTATTACACTTGAGGGGATGAGCGGAGTTGGGGTTTAAGCCGTGCAGTAATGTGCCTTACGTACCACACAGCGGGAGAGGTGTTTTGAGTTCTTATAAAGGGGAGTGGTGGAGAATGGGGTTGGAGTAACGATTCGGCCGTCAGAATTCCATTGGGCCCCCTAAAACACGTTAGGTGGGGGACCGATGTCTGCGTGCTTTCACAGAACTAGCAGACACTGACGCTTTTGTAAGGAATAGATTGTTGTGGTTCTTAATTCCTTGGTGATTTGAATTACTTACATAATAAAATTGGAAAGAATATTAGAAAATTATGACATACCTATCTATCATTAGTAAATGACATCCGGTCATGAAAAATAAACCAAATATAAAAATAAACCTATTGAGAATCCAACCCCTTCCCACACGCAAATGTCTCATAATGAATGGAAATGGTAAGTTACTGTATATCGATAATGTTTTATATAGACTTAACATCCCGACAATCACTCTTTTAATACTGGAACAATAGTATCAAGCTAAATCCTAATTAGAATGCTGACTTTCGGTAGGGTCCCTACTTGCGCTACATGCATGGTAGTTTCAGAAGATACACACCCTAGTATAAGTAAATGGAATCTGTTCCGAGATGTTTTAGTCAGAAATATTCACCAAGTTCCTATACCTGGAAATAATCAAAAACGCTATTTTACAACTCACTAGATAGCAGAATGTCAAAATGACAGTGGTCATTTGGTACAGAGGGATAGGCCTATATGACTATCATTTTGTCACTCGAAGACGAGCAGAATTTGTCCTCCTGGTCAGTAAAAGTAAGACATTCGCCTATAGCTATATATATGGTAACATTGTATTTAGGCTATTATTCAGTTTTGCAATTTAGACAATCTTTTCACGTACTATTTTGCGTGCTAGATGATGTTTTAGGGACTTATCAGGTAGTGATAACGCACCTCTATACATTTTCGGAGACAGCTTGTCATCAAGTGGATGATAAAATGAATAATTAGTAGAAACCAAACTCGAGTTAGCCTTGTCAATGTTTATGCCATGATGGGCAGGTCGTGTATTACTACACGAGGCATTAGCTGAGTGTAGTGAGTAGCAGACCTGACCAGAGTGGTATAGGCCTAAACATTGACAAGGCTAACTCGAGTTTGGTTTCGTATTTATCCTTCCCCATATCACCGATATACAGAGAAAACTTTGTAATTATCCATGTTAGTAGTGTGTTGACATTCATCGGAGGATGGCTGCGTTTATCAATGCTGCTGGATCTACGTTTGTTACCTTGTCCCTGATTGGTCCGGTTTTTTTAATTCACCTCAGTGCATTTATAAATAACATTTTATTCAACGTTCGGTCAAATACACTGACTCCATGTTGAACCTATGGCGTTTTTTTACTAGGGGTAGGATAAAGCAATGGCCTTTATTCTAGTCTAACTGGATTCTGCTATTATAAATCTATAGGCTTATGTCTTAATTTTCCAGACCAGGAGGGAAATCCTGTTTCCCCAAGTGACAAAATGATATTCATACATCCCTCCGTACCACGTGACCTCTGTCATTCTGCCATTTAGTGAGTTGTAAAATGGCGTTTTATAAAATGTTTTATAATTAGTAGAAACCGAATGAGAGTTAGACTTGACAATGCTGAGTTTAGTGAGTAGCAGACCTGACCAGAGTGGCATAGACATTGACAAGTCTAACTCGAGTTCGGTTTCGTATTTATCCTACCTCGTCTATGCTTTTGTATTACTAAAAGATAAGTATTGAGTCAATGACCAACAGAACTTTTTTTCATAGTAGCTGACATCCTGCTCTCTGATTGGTCAATATTGTTATTACTCTAGTGGCATAAAAAACACTTTATGTCACGGCCTGCCACATAAAATTTCCCTATTTTAAGTCTATGGCGGTTTTTTATTAGGGGTAGGATAAAGTGATTTATTATATACCTGTGCCAGTATGTTACACACATACCAACCTCTGCTAGGGTATCGGTATTAAATATATATCCACACAGTATATAGTGGTATAAAATGATGTACCACCCTACTTTGAATACAAATTCTGATTGGCTGAAAAAAATTGCACTGACCTACTTAGGAAGTGCTGGCAGTGACTTGCACTAGGATCACAGGAGTTGAAGGGAAAAAAAGAGTAAAAAATGTGCTTGGAGCATATATACACAATATTGAGTGGTTTCAGATACAAGCGGCCGTATGCTCCGAGGAGTTGATGCGTAGTAATATCCGAGCGTATGCGAGGATATTGCGCAGAGTCAACTCTGAGGAGCATACAACCGCTTGTATCTGAAACCAGTCTATATTTTATTATATACCTGTGCCAGTATGTTACACAAATACCAACCTCTGCTAGGGTATTGGTATTAAATATATACCGGCACACTATGTGGTATAAAATGACGTACCACCCTACTTTGAATACAAATTCTGATTGGCTGAAAAAAATTGCATTGACCTACTTATGAAATGCTGGCAGTGACTTGTAGCACTCCGCTAATTTATGTGTGCAAAGGATCACAGGAGTTGAAGGGAAAAAAAGAGTAAAAAATGTGCTTAGAGCATATTCTGTGCTTGACTTTCACTAAAATAAAAATGTATTACCTTACTGGTACATACTCACATACCTTGTTTCTTTTGATAAAAATATTCCACTCGCTCTGCGAGCTTGCTGAATATTTTAATCGAAAGAAACGTGGTATGTGAGTATGTAACAGTAAGGTATATACATTTTATTTTATTACCATTAGGGGGCCCTCCCACCTACTACGACGCACTACGATTAAGTCTGCGACGGCAGCGCGTGTCGCCGACGGCATCGCCGACAAGCGCTGCCATCGCAGACTTAATCGTAGTGCCTCGTAGTGCGTCATAGTAGGTGGGAGGGCCCCCTTGCGGCGACAAACCGCTCTGCTCTGTGATTAACCTTCCGACGCACTACGACGCACTACGAAATTCAAACATGTTTGAATATCGTAGAGCCTCTACGATTAACTTTTTTTGTTGTAGTGCGTCGTAGCGCGTCGGTGCGCAGTGAGTTCGTCGACGACAAAACCTGACTAATTGACGAGTTCGTTGGCGACACCTCCACGATTTTTTCAGTTTGTCACCGACACGGAAAAAGAGTTAATCGTAGACTTAATCGTAGTAGGTGGGAGGGGCCCCTAAATTGCGCTGGCCTTTCTTTTAAAAATGTGGGTCTAATCTGCATGGGCCTTGTATTAGACTTGACATTTTGTTTGTTCTTTTGGGTAGTTTAAAGTCCAATATGTTCTATATGAAACTTAGTCTTAGCATCTCCGTGACTTAGACTTATAATTAAATCTGAATTTAAAAAAAACCCAACAAAACAACAACAAAGGTTTATTGTGTTCGACACATCACATATATCGTTCTTCCAGTTCCACTGTCCGGGCAAAACTTTTCTTTTTTTGAGAACATGGTCTTAGATGTAGGTGATACATAGAATGTTTCAAAAACAAAAAAAATTGTTTCCTTTAAACATTGTGCCATCTTACTAGTCGTTATCGTCTTGTTATATCGACAGCATTTCTACTGTTTCAAGATGTCATAAGTAGGCCTATGATTAGGCCTAGGCTACTGCTCAGCAGTTCTCCATGGAACGCACAACATAGACCTCTAGGCTACTGTTGAACCGAGTTATCCTCTGACATCGATTCGTAGTGAAATTGAAGAGAATTGAGAATCAGATCTATTAAAAAAGCCCCACAAAAACAACAACAAAAACCGATCCCAGTGATCATTGATGGTAACATTTAATATAGATCTAGATCTGGGCCTACCCCGAATTATAATCTGAAGTACGGTTTCTGGTTTATGATTTTAATGCCTTTTGTGTAGTTAGTAAGTTACACAGAAACATAGTCTAGTCAATGAATTATCCACATCGCTTTATCAGTATCTCTATCATCAATACTCCTACTTAAAAAAAAAAAAATCACAGCCACCACCTTTCCACGGACAAAGAAAAAAAAATCAAAATCACAGTAAAAGGAAGAAAAGAACAATGAAATGAAAACCCGATATAAAACAATGTGATTGTCAAATTTCGACAGACTGACGCTTTTTTTTATAGATTTATATCACACTCTTCGAAGTCATTCAATTTCAAATGATCTAAATTTTCATTTGCTAAGAACCAACATCAAACTGATAGAAAGTCATTTATCCAGTTGCTATCGTATCTAGTATCAAATCTATATCATATATGATTAACATATTGAGATACTGAGATATTTGTATAGATCTCCTACCAATACAATTGTAAATGAAAACAAGAGCTCCTCTAGATCTAGCCTTCGTTTTCAACGTGCGAGAGCGGAGAGTTTCGGAAAACAGTGAATATAAAACAAAGGAAAGTGCAAATATCTCAAATGTAGAACAAATATTTTCAATAAAATCACTACAGATATAGAATGTCAATATGTATGCATGCATTCTTTAAAGTAGAATACTTTAATTTACATTGACTGGAATGATCGTTTCTTTTGCAGACGAGTAGATTGCGGATCGAGCACCGTGTGTTAAACGCGGGAACGATGCAGCAAGCTGTGCGTACTACTACAAATAAACCCATATAGTGCTGTCTTTTCATGAATTATCTAAACAATTCTGATAGTCAAAAGTAACCCCTATGCTTTTTCCTTCATTACGAATATAAAAACATGTGTTTTTATGAAATAAAAAATTGCATTTTTGTATGTTAATCAGAGGTTTGGGCTTTCTAAAATAGTAAAGATGACGGTTTGTCAAGAAAAAAGGTAATTAATTATATACCTTTTCAATTTTTTTCTCAATAATGTATTATTTCATGATGTGATGAACGTTATTTCAAAGTTGTATGTCTCTAGATTGAAAATCAACGGAGTTATTAGGAACTGAACACGGATAGGAAACACAAATCCTTATCAGATACGCTCCGCGGGTCTTATCTATCGTGGCGCGACGTCGGTGCTTTCTCCGACGTCCGCGCGCGCGACGTCATCATACATAAAAACAGCGACATAACGTCGCTCTGCGTCAGTTCTCGCTCATCAGTCGAAAACGTCACAACTGCTCCGTCATGTCTGCAGCAGGATCTCCGAAGAAGTCGCCGAAGAAGAGGGCCATGAAGAGGCCAGCCGCCCACCCCAAGACCAGCGACATGGTGTGCAGCGCCATCGCCGCCCTGAAGGACAGGAAAGGATCTTCCCTGGCCGCTATTAAGAAGTACATCGCCGCTAACTACAAGGTAGATGCTGCACGTATTGCTCCCTTCGTCAGGATGGCCGTCAGGAAGGGCGTAACGGGCGGAACTCTCAAGCAAGCCTCGGGCACCGGAGCATCTGGACGCTTCAGGATGGGAGCCAAGCCAAAGGTTACCAAGAAGAAGAAGGCCAAGAAGGCTAAGAAGCCCAAGAAGAAGAAGGCTAAGAAGCCCAAGAAGGCGAAGAAGCCCAAGAAGGCAAAGAAGCCTAAGGCGAAGAAGGCCAAGAAACCCAAGGCGAAGAAGGCGAAGAAGCCGGCAGCCAAGAAGGCAGCCAAGCCCAAGAAGGCAGCCAAGCCCAAGAAGGCCAAGAAGCCCAAGGCAAAGAAGCCCAAGGCCAAGAAGGCAGCGAAGGCTAAGAAGTAAACCGGTTCTTCTTCCTCCAAAACGGCCCTTCTCAGGGCCAACCAAAACAAAAGGTCCTTTTCAGGACCAACCAACTCTCCCAAAAGTTGATCTCGTTCTCGTAACCCAGGTATTAGTATAGATCTTCATTCACTATCTAGATATCGTAACATCTCGCATATCGATGAATTTAGTATGATATCTAATAGTTTAATAAATAATGTTAAGGGCCTCACTATTTTATTTACATCATATATCGTTCTGAAATTAAAAAAGTAGAACATATTTTCTTGCACCGAGAGAGATTGAAGACGAATCACTAATGTGCTTACGCTTCCCCCCCCCCCCCCCCGATCTCGATGTAAATCCCACTGAATTACGCGATTTTTAAATCCGAAGGGTCACTGGTCATTCTTGAATTTAATGTAAATCCGCAGAGGAAATGAAAGGGGGGGGGGGGGGGGGGGGGTGTTGCGTGTTCTGAGATATGAAAAATCGGCCATTTAGCTCTCAGTTTGGTCACTGAAAATACAGCCCCCCGTATCCCTTGACCTTTCCAATTCCAGCATATTGTTATTTGCAATTGCCATGCCTAAATGAAGTACATGTTTATATAGGGGTAGATTAGTAATGTTGGGCCTTAAATGATTTGTAAAAACTCACCGTGATTAAAGCCTTTAAGGCCACTGCCGATACGCAAAGTCATAGTGAAAATAAACCAATAACTGATTTCTTTTTTTTGTGTGTGGATGGCAGCGATAATTTCATACCACTAAGCGGCTGTGGTCATACAGCATAGTAGAATATTTCTTGAATAGAATGCAATGGACTCTTTATGATAATTACGTTTTCTGATAGTGACACAAAATCTACTACACATATGTTTTCTAGATCTAGTATAACTATAAGTCATTATAACGATAGATGTGAGAAATGACGTGCAAACATAAAATTAAAAACATACGATATTTCACACTACTTTATATGGATAAGGGAAAATAAGATAACTGACCTGTACTGTTCAAAAGAGTATCAGTGATTTTATAAGTTTTTACTTTTTGCTGTGTTTTCGTTTTACATGAAAATACTTAGGCTGCTTTGAGTCTGACGTTGCAGCCACAGCTACAAAAATCTATTCCTAGTACAATACGTGCTAGCACTTTATGACGTGAGACATGTAACTATGGCAACACGCTTCTTGGAGACGGTGCTAGACTCTGAAATGGACTCCTCTCTCCGCATTTATATCGACTATCCGAAACATTATTCTGAGTATTGTTCAGAGGTATGTATAGCATTTACCATCTCTCTTAGTCTTACTATTTTAGCCTAAAGGAGAAAAAGCGAGCATAGCAAACGGAGTAAGAAGTGTCATCTGCGGAGGCGAAAGGCGCAGTCGTACACACGTTTTAAGAGAAAACGTTCGGATTTCTAGATTGGTACAATGGTAGCAAACATTTACAAAACTCCACTTCTTCGTTTGATCTTCCCATTCGGGAATGAAGAACCTGCTGAACACCTACACTTCAGGCCATACTACAACTAAGCTAGGCGATTAGACATTAACCTAACTATTGACGTATTGTAATGCGGCCTACGGGAAAGCGAAGTTGGCATATGAAAAAATTCACCTTAGAATTTATAACCCATGTCAATTAATTTTTTTGAAAATTCAAACCCATGTCAATATCTTGAAAATTGAATATGATGATCCAAGTATTGCAGAACATATATATTATAGCAGAATATACTAGATCTATATGTATAATACTACATATTTTCATTTTAAAAATCATAGGTCACCGTCCTTGTTTTTGAGAGAGTTGAAAATAACAATATTGTTCAGTACATTTTCTATGTAAATCAATCAAATGTAAACGGTCTAATTTACCTATCGGATTAGGTAAAACTCGATGCTATGTTATAAGGGACTCATTTGGTATTAGACGAAGTCAGAGGAACTGGTTTAAATTGACAATTGTCAGTATTTGAAAATCACTAGGTGGCGCCACTTTGCATTAGAGGATATGCCTTTAAGTGCATGGGCTATGTTTTACCTACTGTCATTATTGAGCTATAGCAAACTGTAGCACACAGTAGGCCTTATATATAATCATTTAGAATTATGATAAGTTGCAAGGAATTAGTGGAACGAATAATCGTCAATATTCAAAAGTCACCAGGTGGCGCCACTGTGGTATTTAAAGGAACAGACGTATCATATAATCCAGAATGGCGCCACCTGGTGATTTTTGAAAACTGATGATTTTCAATCAATTTAGTAAAACTCGTTCAGCTTATTTGGAGCTCAGCACGGACCACGTTTGTTAAAGAATATTTCTAAAACGAACTCACCATGAGATCATAACATTCAACTACCAGGAAAATGACACGAGCTTTAACTTTCAAGGTAAATTGTCCAATGTGCCTTTAATAAAATCTTCTAAGGAGAACGATTAATTAAGTATAAATTCTTACTTAACCTTTACATAAAAGTTCACTTGAGTAAACAATACCGGTTCATCCAAACAATCAATCTAGATATGTTTCACCCATTCTAATTAAAGTTTGCAAAAGTCTACAGTATTCATCCAACGTCAATAAACTTGGCCTTACCCGTTACTTGACCAGTTATTACAGTTACGTACCTGGAAAGAAAAAAAACAAAACAATTGTTATTAAAATCTTTTCTGAATAATAAGTTATATCAGATACATGTAAGCATTACGAATAGTTGTAGGCTGTCAAGTAACATACATGTAAATCATATATTCATCCAGGTGTCATATAAAAAGAAACACAAAGGCATAGAATGAACCCAACCAAAATGAACAAAATACAAAAAAGGACAAAATGCATAGCAATTTTTGTTTTCTTTCCATGAAAGGACTATACTAATCATTTGGTAGACTATTGAGCTTTGATAAATATCAGTTACATGTTAAACCCTCTGCTTTTATCAGAAAGAGTTCTGTACTAGATTATATCCAATCAAAGGCTAGTTTGATCAGTCGGGTATAGTTATACTTGTTCCAACGATGCAGATCATATAGGAAGTTGAAATAATTTACTTTCATATTTGTATGGTGATGTTCGAAAATATAATTTGAGGTATTTTTTTTTTCATTTTCATTTTTCTTGCCCTCTAATCATTCCTCGATTCAGGGATGCTCTAGATTGAGAGCAGTTCTACACATAACAGTAGAGGGTATCACAAGCAAGCAGGCTGGGCCGCAGCTGCATCTAACCGTACTTGTACAATAAGAAGACGGTATCAGTGCACAGGGCCCGGGAGGACTGGTCTGATAGGAACCAGAGACAGAACACCAGAGCTGACCCTCGTGGAAACACAATCTGCCAATCTGATCCCCGATCTCTATCGCTGCGAGGCCTAACACGATCATGTAGGCTGTACAAAAAAAAACAACAAAAAGAAAAAAAGGGGAAAAAGCAGAAAATGCAAGTGAGCTCCCGGGGGTTAAGCATAGCAAGGGAAGTTCATGGTACCACTGGATTTGTCTGGAAGTATCAGAGCGGAGTTTGAGGGGCACAATCTGTAGAAGTGCTGAAGGATAAAACTTAAAAAAAAAACACTACTACCCCATGCTACTGGATGTGATAACTCAATAGGCAGAACCTTTTTAAGTGTATGTGTGTATATGAGATCGCCAGATACCTCAAGTTTATGGTGTGGAGAGGGGCCTTGGCTGTTTGATTGAAGAAAAGATGCCTTGTATTTCGTATTAGCTTATCTTTACTTATTTCTCACACCTTCACCTAAATGATATATTGAAGGCTCCTTTTCCTTTAATATTCGTCAATTCTTAGAGGAATGTTAGGGACAAGGTTCTTAAGGAAATACTGGTAAACAGACACATATATACGAATAGGTGTCTATGGGTCATTGAGAAACAAATTATGCAATCAAAACGAATTAGGCCCAGCGTCCAACTACTACGATAGAAATTAAGACCTACCGATATGGCACCGATACAAAAAGGAAATATCGGAGACATATCGGGAAGGTGCACAAATCGTAGACATATGTCTAGACATGCCAATCCACCACGCATTGTATGTTTTTTTTTATCGGTGTCTAATCGCAGAAACGTTGTCAACTGCTCCGATATTAGGTGACCTTCCGACGCGATTTTGATTTTGTATCGGGAGGTGCATAAAATCGGAGTCATATCGTAGTAGGTGGACGCCGGGCCTTACAACAGTACTCTTTCAAAACCGATTGCATAATCTAGACCTTATATATACTCCACTATCTTAGTATATTCACACAATTATAGACAGCGGGCCCACCGACTCTCAAAACACATTCATGAATTTAATTTTTAATCAAGCCATCGTCCCGGGTCAACTCCATACGAAGTAAAACGGGGTTAACAAGGAGGCCACCCGAACAGACCTCAGGGTAGAGTTCGGGTGCGTTACGACCCGAGGTGGGCGGGAGGCTGTGGGTGAGTGTGTGGGGGAGGTGTGGGGAGCATGCTAGCGGTGCTTGTCAGCAGAGTATTAGAGTAATCCTCCGTCTGAAGCCCCTTACATCTCCACTGATGACCGGACCGACCGACGCCTTGCCCGTACTCTCAGCCCCTGCACAAACCGAGCCTGTTGGGTAAATATACCATCTGGACAAACCGGTTCGCACATTCCATACTATTTTCCACGATAGCATCACCATACTCGTTCTATCATCAAACCTCTGCGTCTTATTTCATGCATATGGAAATGAAATTTAGAACTATTTGCATGATGTGAGCTTTGCAATTAGTTATATGATTGCGTATAAGTAACCCCGTCTACATTTATTGTGAGATCAGTTTGATTTTCAAGTAAAATCAGTTAAAAGACACGAAGTGCCATACGTCTAAAACAATAACGGCATGGACTTCGACAAGGAAAGATCCCATGTAAGGGATCAAGGAAATACAAATGAGCTCGCTCTAGCCCCCACCCACCCACCCCCACCCCCAAAAAAGAAGAAGATAAGGTAGAGAATGAAAAGATATTGAAAGAACTTTTTTTCTATCATGTTACGACTTTTTCATGTTAAGTATTATATGAGGCAAATTCCATTGCTATGAATCTATGCCAACATCATCCATTCGACATTCGAGGTTATTATTGACTCTTTGGCATTATACTTCCAATATACTACTTACATTGGAGATACGATAAGTGAACCTTGGGCATGGTACACTAGCGGTGAGCGGCGTGTTACTGATATCATATACTATACGTATTACTAAAAGTTTCTGTGCTTATTGATGTTCATAAATTTTACAAAAAAATATCATTTCTGTTTGCTAGGTAGCCAAGCGGAACTATCCCCAATAATCATTATGAATAACAGTTTCAGTTAGATGCGAATTATGTAACTTTCTATTATAATCGTAATATCTAGTGCACTTAGTGCTACTACACATCCTTCAAATTATTAATCAATGTAATGGGGTAGAACAAATAAATCAGAAATATATACCCTACTTGTTTTTAGCATAGACTAAGAGGCGAAAAATGCTAGATCCAGGAGGCTGCTGCTATCAGTGAAGGCTGGAGAAGCAGCAGCCAGTTTGCTTTTGTCGAACGGGCATAAATCCACACCAGTATGTTTATTGAATGTAAACGGGTCATTTATCAGGAGGGATTACATCTAGCCTGCCATCATAGAGAGCGTTATGAGATTAGTCCATACCAAAGACCCACTCCATCTTAACCATGGGGACAGTAACGCGCACACTCTACACTGGGCTCCGCCTCACAAGTCACTCCTAACACATTGACCCCGTCTAGCTTCAGCAGGAAGAAAACTGTGTTCACATTTTATTCCACCATTCATTTTTTTCTCAATTGGTGATTGAAAATCTCTGAGTCAATTTCATGGCCAACCTGAGTCTGTTGGTGAACATAAAAGAGGGTAGGGTGTAAGGTAATGTGTGGTCAGCGCGGGTGGACATGCTGGAGGTCGGGCGGGGTGACCACCTCGGGTCAGTTCTATCACTGACCAAGGTCAGCTTTGAGCAGTAGGGGTCAGTCCCACGATCAATATGGCTAGCGTAGGGCCGGCTCGTAATGATAGGCACTCATATTCCCATGGGGGTGTCACTATCTTGGCTGCCAGCCTACCCGCCGGTCGTGGGCCTTCCCAACCGGGCATACACTCTCCAATCCGCAGTGCCCAAATATGAAGGGACTGGCGCCGTCGGAGCAGCTCTCTATCTGAGCAACTCGCCCAGGCCCAGGGAGCAGTAATCAAATAAAAAGTATATTACTCCCAGATGTGCCCGTATTTCTGTGATTACACCCCAGTTACGCGGCTGTAATAATTTATAGAACCAAGCAAATTCCCGATGTTGATGTGAGGGTATATATGATTGCGAAGGTTCTGTGAACATAAATGTACATTGAGTCCATCTAACGGCTATGGTTTAGTGAGACTCGGTTTCAGGGGAATTGAAATAAATCTCAAGGAAATTTCATAAGCATGTTGTGGACAGTATTAGTTTGAAATCCTTTCGTTCGAGAGGTGCGTGAAAACGCCCGTTTTCTCGTTTGAATTTCTTTTTACCCTCTTCGATTGTCAACATGATACTAGCACACAGCGCAAGGTGACTTGGTGAGACGAATACGAAAGGAGATCTCTTGTGTTAGCGCCAATCACTGCAAAGCTACGTCTTTGACTCTCATGTAGCGGACAGTACATATTTCTTCATACAATGCTCATATTTTTATATCAGTTCCAATAGAATAATGTGCTGTCGACTTCTATTCCATTCCCAACCATCATTTGTGTAGAAAATGAAATATTATCGTAACAGTGAAAGATAATTCTAAAGAAAAGTGCAATATGTACACGCGTTGAAAAGGTCCTCGCGATCAGGTCGCTGTATAAGAAATATCCAATCCTATCTCTGATAATCTCCTATGGAACAAAAACTAATCTAAGGAGTGTAGATATAATTTCCGTATAGAAAGGACAAATGGAAATATTTCATGTATATATTTCACCATTGTAAAACGATTTCAAGTGATCTCACTTCCCTATCGATCTATCGCTTCCTAATGATTTTCATTTTTTTTCTGTAGATGCAAGGGCACAGAACACGTCTCAAAAGACCATAATTCGGATCATTATTGATATTTCAAGCTTGGAAGTATTTCAATACGAATGTTTCCCTCATAAAAAAGCATACGCACATAGAGCCATTCGGTACATTTGCACTTTAACATTGATCGAGATAGCAGATAATGCTGTGGCTATATCCATTGATCATCGTAATAGATGGCGTCCTTGTTTTATCATCTTCAGTGCGGCTGATATGCATCAACATGCACCGAGCCTCTATTGGCCACATTGTTATTCACCCCCCACCCCTCTGTGTGCCTATTACGCTGATTGCGAAGTTTGTCTCTGGGCAGACGACAATTTCCTGCGTCGACAATGCCACTTATTCGGACTGGCGAGAGGCCCTAATTCCCACCAAAGAGGGTTCCACCAGGCGTAGAGAGCAGACGACATCCTTCATGTTCATGCCTCCTGTGGGTTTAACCGGATAGGTTTTGTTTTGTTTTGTCTTATTCAGGAAATCCTTGCATTTTTTTGACCGGAATAACGCAAGATATTGTAACACTAGAAGGCGTTCCAGCACAATGGAATAAAACGCCATCTACATTTTGTAATTCTACACAAAAAAGAAGTATATGATGGGAAGATAATCTATCTGTTTTCATTCTGAAATTACGCACATACATGTGAAAAATACTACGGTCGGCTATGGTATGAGCAGTGGTAACCCAAAGTGGGAATGTTGAAAGATTATTCTGTGATTTGATTACAACGAGCCTGGTATTCCGAGCAATCTTATGAAACGATTCAGTAAAGCAGAAAAAAATTATTAGCATTTTCCATCCTTTGTAAACGAATTCATAGAATCTAAAGACGATGGGTCTTTGATTCCTCAGATATATTCCATGTGTTAGGAAAGACACAGATGAGGTACTTCACTCAACATGCTTAGCCACAAACAGTCCTTTGATAAGAAAAACAGACCCACGCTGACTAAAAGCAACCAGCAAGTGAGAAGCAAAGTACCACATCATCTGATTCCTCCCGCAAAGCTTTAATGGCATCTAAAACCAATCAATATACACAGCAATACGAAAAACAGCCAAGATATACTCTACGATAGGAGAATAATCTATTAGACCCCAAATGGCGGTGTGATGTCATCCGAAAAACGACGCACGGCTTATCCGCATACAACAGGGGGCACTGAGCTCAGAAGATATTTACATTTAAACGAGGAGCAGGGCACCATACATAAGTCTTCAGTCAGACTGCATACTGTATCAATAAAGCCACCAGCGATATAGGCTGGCCTGGATTTGCAAATCAGTAATGGGGAATTAAGGGTACCTTTGGGGGTAATGGACAGTCCAGACCAGCTTTGGCCTTTGTTAAGGGATTGTGAGCCGGGAGGGGTGCTAGTGAGGATCGATGGGCGAGCCTGCTGTCATCACTCAAGGGATTAGTATTAATTTTCATCCCAGTGGTTCCCGGTAGACCTACTTGTAAACTCAGACTGATGTCTGCACACGTATAGACTAGAGGTCTCCGGTTTTTTTAACAGTTTGTTGGTGCTTCATGTCCAAATTCGTGCATTTTCGTACTGTGCTTAGCACCATTAGGTTGATTCAACGTAACCTTACATTCATATAGGTTGTCGATATAAGCTATATAACCTCTGGAGTTTTAGCAACCAAGAGTGCATTTGAAGGAAAAGGTTTTCTATGCAAGTGATATATAGCATCTCAATAAGAACAGCCATATTTAATCACAGTCAGGATCAGTCATGATCAAAGTACTGTGATACCAACGAGAGCTATTTTAAAGCTGGTGAATGAATTTCTTTAATACAATGTACTCGGAGCCTCTGTACAGTTTATAGCAACTCAGCCTAAGCATATGCAAATAATTTTCCCTACGATTTGTTTATACTACTTGATACTCTCAATGTATATGTCGATGATAAATTCCCAGAATGTATTTTACAATTCAATGACGTGATACATAATATTGCGAAGGACAATGTGTTACGAAAGGTCACAATTTGTAGTTAAACTGTAATCTATTTAAATGATAGCAATAACCGAGAAGAAATAAGGCTCATGATCTCCAAAATATCCAACACAGGAAATAAGCGACGTACTAATTTATCCCGTTTTAAAAAGGTTTTATAGATAAAAAAGACTACCAGGCGGAGATGTTATTTTAGAAACGAGGATTTATAGCCTAATTCATATTGTTTAAACGCCGCCATATATAGCCGTGACTTTCAAGCTCAGCCAACCAGACAAAGTATTGAGAAGTGAAAATATAACACGACTCGCGCAAACTGTATTGGTGAACAAAAGAAACAAGAAATGAGAAACAAACACAGTCAGCTCGTTTGCATCTCAGTCGCCAATGGGCATGATTGCCAGAGACATAAGCTAATTACTAACTTTAATGAACTGCCTTCTCAAAACAAAAGGAGATCATTCCCCATGGGTAGCCCCTGAAAGAAAATAACCCGAGAGAATGATTGAAACTATGGTGGGCGTCCAAGTGACAAGCCTAAATGAGGTTCCCGTTCAGTTGTCTTTTTGAGGACGGTTCTCAGTTCTCAGCCATACTCCTCAGAATGTAGACCTGACACCCTGCCATCGTTTTTCCACTCTCGTCTTGTCAAAAGATAGAATCTCTGTATAGAAGATGCGTGGGTTACAATTAGTTCTTGTGAAGCTACCAGTCGAGTTTGTGACGTGGTATTGCAATCATATTAAAAGTATGCCATATCAAAGACAAAGAACTTAGACTTTGGTATATTCTAGATTCTTATTCTAGCTATACATCTAGACATCTAGGTTATGGTCAAAAGTCGCTCTCATATGACTCTGGCAGTTGGCAAATGGGAAAAACCGTATGAACTTATCTCAACAAAACCTGGGAGAAATAGAACCTGTCTAGAGCACCATCCAATATCAAGCTAATAACGCGGAAATGTCATATCATATCATTTCCCCTCAGATATTAATTCAAATACATAAATGATGTGAAATTGAAAGTTCTATTTGGGATATCATCACGCCTCAGTCATGATATCGATATGTTAAGTTTTCAAAGAAATAGCTCTAAAGCTGGCAACGCTTCCACATCACACGATCAAGCATTGTTCCTTTTTGGGAGATTGTTCACGCCCATAAGACCTCCGTTGAGGTATCACTTTCTCGGCTGGTCGATCACACGCAAAGATCAATTCACAATAAAATGTAACTAATAGAGTATTTTATCGACTAAGCTGAGCAAACAGAGCACAGATACCTAGTGACATTAGCTGGGCTACAGAGATCACGCCTCTTTCCCAATATCAACTTTCATAAAAGTGTGGACATTGAAGACGTCAATTCCCTAAAGCTACTTATTAGGAAGTCACGAACCTCGTCCGACTTGAGATTGATTCGGTAATGGGATACAGTTAGCACGATGCTTCTAATGCATTTGTCGTCTGCTACTTGAAAAGCTACATCAGGCATACACACGTCAGGAAATACAGCTTTCTAGACACTTCTAAACAAACTCAATCCATATAGAGAGTTAAGATAATATTCTGTCTTCACTTACCTGCAATCTGTCACGGAATTCCGGAAAAGTAACCCAAAGCAAAGTCTATAGCCAAGATAACTGAAATGTGTTGAAATCTCGCTCAAAACAGGTCGATTATGCTCCAAGTGAAGGTGTTCTACTAAAAGAAGTTTAGTCGTTCTTGGGGCTGCAACATTATTGCGATGAGAAGGCTACTCCAACTTGAGGAAGGGGGTCACCGGAACATGGAACGATCTCAGTTAACAGACTTGCCTCTTACAGTCATTGTTAATTCAGCACCTCCTGCCTACTAAGAGTTGCTGCTTAGATCACCTTGATGGTCTTAATCGTTTGAACGTAATTAGAAATATATCAATCGACACAGAGCCGCATAATCTGCTGTAGATTTACCAGTTGGTCATATTAGTCCCCGAATCGCACACAACAATTGGAACCGGCGTCACTGATTTCAGTGGACGCTAACTGAACCAACAGAAGATTTCACCCTCGATAACCAGCAGTAGAGACGGATGCTTTATTTTCAACCAGGCGATAGTAATTGGACTGCAAGGTGCTCTGTTGGCCTTCCTCCAACACCCCTTTGACCTATTAAAGAGGACGCTATGTAATGAGTTGAGGTGCCCCTTCAAACCCTCTTCCTGTCCATTCCTACCTCCGCTAGGTTACTAGAGGTATGCAGGGCGACCTCAGAGTTTTGTCATGCCATGAAGCAGATATGCCTGTATTAAATATCTATACGAAATTATTACAGCTTGTATCCAATTTGTAGAGACTGCATGTACCATGAGAGGTTAGCACTAGGCGAACGGTACGCGCTTCTGACCTATGACTAACATAGTCGACATATGTCCTGGATAAATCGCAGATTAAGAACATATATTCGTGGGCGGGCGGATACGGTTGGCTCTTTGATGTGAACAACCTGCCTGCCCTGCCTCTTATTTCCATTCACCATCCTCTCCGGCGCCCACCTCGACTCCACGAAGTCAGTCCTTGTAGACTTCGCCGACATATACACTTCTATGATTTCTAGTGTGCCTCAATTTTCTGAATCGTGAAGGATCCTCTTATGGTATTGTGAATCAACTCGTGGATATTCCCACGCTGCTTTACCATAAATATGCAAAGATGAATTGAAAAGAAGAATAAACAAGGGAGGAATAAGCAGAAGAAGTGAAAAGAAGGAGAAGAATAGAGAACCCCACAAAACAACAGTTATAATATTACAATGAGGCAAAAAATCCTAGGTCCATCGGCAAACTTTGTCTAGCTTATTTTAAAAATACTGGATAGACATCACACCACCAATACAAATAAATCATGATGTAAATGGCATTTCTAGCTCCTAGATAGATACATGTCGCTGTTTTTCTGTGAGCTGCCTTCTAATAAATGATCAATTACCAGTTTTTTTAGATGAAATTCAGTCTATAGCATATCTTTGCCAAGCTCAACTTCCATCAAGTGGAAGTATTGCTACAGGATTTAGGTAGTATCTGTTGACCCATTAAGTCTCTCCGAAAGCTTCTTTAAGTATCTCGAGTTCCCAGAGAATGCAGGGGCAATAAGCGTAATTACACCTGAGGGAGGGAGGCTTGCCTTCAGCCCAAGAGACAGCTCAAGCTTTCACAGATGTGACTTTCCAATTTCTCGCTTGAAGAGCGTCCAACGACTTGAGCCTACATTTACAGAGGCTTCCAAATGTCGTATGTCTATCTACAACACTAACTGGAGGTCGTCTGTCAGAGGGTCTACATCTTCATTCTCATCTTCAGTGTTTATTTGAGAGTAGCAGGAAAGCATTTCAAGATTTGGTAGAGTGTTAGAATGTGGACCTTGCTGGCGTCTTTAATTGATGAAAACGTGCACTTTGTTACTGACATTCGGAATTCTCTTCTTAGGTTTTGAGGATGAATGATGGCCTGGAAGTGAAGACAATATTGTCCATATTTTCAGTCTCCATCTCATGTGACGAAGTTTTCCTCTTATTTTGGACCGAGATTTTAGCTCATATTATGAATCAAATTTCTGATTGGGGGATATAATACATCAGGCCCGTAGCTGAATCCTTTCTGTGGAGGTTGGGGATGAGTTTCGTTTTTTCGGTGACTGCAATTTTATATATGATACAGAAACCTTCTATTGATGCCGAACGTATGGTTGTACCCTGTGATGTCCAGCCATGGGTAGGAGCGGGTAGTATCTGTACCACTATTGTTACAGAAAAACGAGCGGAAATCCTCCTCATCCCCCGCACGAGCCATGGAGCTAGATATGCAATCCGAGCTAATTGGTCTCATGAGTAGTATATGAAATGACGAGTGGTTTAGGGCTATTCTCAATTCTCATATAAGGTAATATCACCTAGCAGGCTAATAGTTGGGTGATTGGAAAACTGTCATGTGATATAAACACAAAATGATAGATGATGTCAAGTCGATACCGCTTATTACAGCGCCTGACTGACCTCTTTGGTATAATGATTGAATTGTGACTGATTGCTATGTTACTGTTGAAATGGTCATAAATGCTGATATGATCGTTACACTAAAGCTCTAGGTAAATGAAATTATTGACGGCTGTCGGGGTAAAGGAAATATCAACTCGGAATATTACAATATGATTTCATTGTTTTCGCCTCTGAGGTGGGTGACGGAAATGTAAAATATAAAATAGCTGAATTCCCGATATTATTTGCGGACACATACTCATCCATAGAAGGCTTCTGTTTAATTACTCTCCAACCACCATATCTATACATGGACTCTTTCTCCTGCCGTAGAGTCTACCCTGGCATAGTTGTTGGCGTAGTAGGGATGGCAGTACACGCACACATCAACACTGTTAGTGGCGGGGATTCCCTCGTGCCCCACTGTGCCTGGCCAGCACCACGCCTCATTTAGCCTGCCTTGACCGCACCTAGGCCGCCTAAAGGCTGGCCAATCAGCGACCTGATCAGACGGCCCCCTGTCGGCCTGTCACCGAACCTGACAGCGACGTCACGACATTAGACGTCATTAGCCCCGCCCCCTGCGTCCCCTCGACCGTCACTCTCCTAACACAGCACCATTTGCCGCATCGCGGATGTACGTGTATGTATAGGTATGTGCTCGTGGACAGTGAACTGCCGCTCTGCTTGGAGATCACATCCTATTTGGCACCGGAAATCATTTGGCCACCATGGTGGATAATAGGACGTCAGCCCCCGTGTGGAGAACAAGTTGGGGCGGGGGCAGTAGGGTAGGGGTGGGTGTCAGGAAGAGGGAGGGGGTCAGGAGTGTGCATCCTCTCTCAAACGGCAGTGAAGTGGTCACTGACTTTTTTTGTCAATCAAATTTCCTTTCATGGGTTTTTGGTACCCTCTTTTTAAGGATGATTTGTCAGTTTGATCTTTCACAGAGACTCTTGTTTCATTTTTCCATTGAAGTAATGCAGGAACGAAAATAACTAAAAAATGACTGTTATTGTGTTTTGAAGCAACAAGAAGCGATTCCGGCCAATACCTAATACGTTCCTTTACGTTCTCGTGAATAAGAACTTATTGCTGAATGACATGCTATTCAGTACACAATAATAATCAGTATTTGATGCTTTTTTAAAGGCAGATTTAGTTCAAACTTTTAAATTCCTGCATCGAGATACTCCAGATCAGGGTTGCGTTACACGTTACGGTTTCTAGAATATATCTTTCTAGAAATGGGAATATTATATAGAAATTGGTAACCAATAATCAACAAGAATAGTTAAGATTGCATGGAAAATAGTGCCAATAAGTATGCATCTATGTTGGGATTGGTTTAGTTTCTAAGCTAGTGTCTTTGAAATATCCCATATGATCTCTCAACTGTGTTACATGTCCATAAACTGAAACGGGGATGAAAGTCCTCCAATGGTATAGTTACGCATTAGAGTATGATGGTCTACCATTCATTTTACAGTCTTTATCCCTGCAACGGAAAAACTAGACAAGTCTATAATCTAGGTGCCTGTTCATGATAAACATGTTCTCATAGTAAGTCACTCTAAGAGAAGGTGTTCTACCATCATGGTTGGTTGGTTTTAGGACCAGCAGCTAGCACGGAGCCTGAGACGGCGTCCCCCATCATCAATATGCAGCTCGGAGAGGGCACCTAAGGGACCCTGCAGGGCCGTTTGTCTGTACCCTTACACCCCTCCCCATCCGTATATCTCCGCCTTTTTCATTGAGAACTGACGGCCGCGGACAGAGTACGCACTAGAAGACAGAGTAGATGAGAGAGTGGGGGACGTACTGTGGGGTAGTCATTCTAAGTTCGGCGGTTGCCAACTTGTCAAGTCACGGTTGCTGGTTGCGGTGAGTGAGACCTGTAACCCGCCTTCTCTCCAATCTCATCCCAACGTCTTGCCGGGTACTGACCGGAAGTGCCCTGCCCCAACTGACACGTGACCGGCCACGTGACCGATGAGGGACACCTGGTGGCAGCCGGCGACAGACGGTAATGCAGCGGGTAGGGAAGGGGGCATATGCAGCAGGTTGGAGTACGTGCTGCCCTCTGGTGAAAGGCAGTCTCAACGCCATACTGGAAATCATAATGGGATTTATGGACGCTGGGTTGGAAGGACGCCCGACCAGTGGAAGCCACAAACCAGCTTGTTTTCTCCGCAAATATACTGACTTATAGTCATACAGCCAATCGCCTGTGCGATATGTAGTGATTTAAGAAGCCCAGGTAAAGAAGATGCATAGAAAAAAGCATCCCCAGGCTTTTACTCGCTCAAAAAGCAGACTTGTCTTCTGATCAGTAATCCCATGGTGCTCGGCGGGAGTAGTTTGTGACGTCAGGCGCTGTGTAGGGGGCAGCACAGGTCCGGCGCACCGCTTATCACTCAGTGTATAGGGGCCTGGTGGCGGCCATAAACCACAACACGCGGCCTATTACAGACAGCCGTGTCTGGATAATCTTAATTCCCCCGACTTAATGTGACTGACAGCCGATAGGTAAACGGCGATAGGCTGACTTACAGGCTGTTTGTCGCCGTTAAATGGGAACTATGATTAGTTACAGGCTATTGGGAGTAAGAGGTAGGTAGGATAGAGGGTAGGTCTATGCACATGCATATTAGAGAGAGGTTGCGAAAGGAGATACACAGGGAGGAAAGAGAAAGGAAGGACATAAAAGGAGGACAGAGATGGTGTGGGATCAGGAAGTGAGAGAGAGAGAAAGAGAAAGAGATGAGGGGAGGGGGAGAGAGGGAGGAAGACAGAGGTAAAGAAGAAATAGGAAAAGGAGGCAGAATCATATAATCACAAAATAGATAGAATATTTGATCCTATACAATAAGTGCTTCTTCTTCCATCCGGGCCCAAAACACCTCTACGGCGTTTCCACGAGCTGATTAAAACCCTACCAATTATTTGTACTCTGTACAAAAGTCGGTTGGTCGCGCTCCTTAAAAAAATCATGCCTTAAAATTGTTGTTGGTGAGCACAAGGTGCCCAATTCACAAATAACCGGCCGACGGTGTGGAATTCAATAATCAGTAGCAATGATTGGAAGGTGGGAACGCCACATTAGAGGATTGGTCTGTTGTCAGTGCCCTGACAAGCACATACGTCTGCTGCTATAGTGGGCAACAAGGTGCAACGACCATCCCAAAACCCATTTAATATACTCTGCTTTCGTATAGTTTCATTGGATGAATTAGCTTTCATCTTTTACTCACACAGCCCAAATGTGGGACGGTTACAGGATCTTATCATTAGCACAGCTGTCCATCTTCCTCTCCTTCCTTTGATTAAAAACATAGGGCATTGGATCTCATTATTTGGATCTATATATACATTTCATTTGATGTAAAAGTTCTTCTGAAAATATTTTTTGAAATACCCATATTACCAACAGGTGTAAAAGGCTAGGCTATCTCAGATTTGTATATGGGATACAAAAACATAACCTCTCTCTCCAAAATATGTTTCCAGACAAAATATAACTAAAGAAAGTAGAAATTATGGAAGGCTCACAAGGAAGATAAAATCACCATCATATGATGTTGGATGGCGTGTGTACAGACAACTAGAGTTGATTTTGGCCTTTTTGTAGAATCCCTACCAAAACATTTTTTTTGTTGGAATACTTTTTCGGAGTTTTGATTAAATCGCACACCAGTCATGTACGCGGTCGGTATTCCGCATACTGGGTAGACATGGACGAAGCGAGGCACGCAATTAAGCATCTCTCCCACAGGGGTTCCCCACTGGTGATTCTGACGGGCGTGACGTGTCCAAATATGCAAGTGACGTGTGTCAACACTCTGAATGACGTCATAGAAAACGCGGGAACGCAGCTGAAATCACCGCGCGCTCCCCCGGGAGCAAAGTCGTTTGCAATTTGACGGATATGGAAAAGGGGAATAAATCAAGCTCTGTAGTGCTCACCCATAGAAAGCTCTAACGTAGGGAGCGCTAGCTTCCACTCTCCCTTCCCCCTACTGTTACATTTTTTCCCATATTGCTTTAAGAAATCAGGGGTAGACCGATCCCCACGGCTCCAACCATTCCTCAACATCCCATATCTCCTCTCAGATTACCCTGGGTGACAACAAATTGGCATGATTTGTAAGCATCGACGGCAACGCCTGGATTCATTTCACCATCTGGGTTTCCCCCCTGCAGTCGAGGCGACTGCCAAGCATAGTTATGTGTGTAAATAGGAATATTACTCAAGCTAAGGTTTTGTAAGATTTTGCAGCTATGCTAGTAGTTTGACGTTGATGTATGCGATCATATTTATCCATCATATGGATGACGGATTTGATACTCACACTCGTATGACGAAATGATCGGTTGCATTACAATATGTATACATGATTATCCACGGGACAACATCGGGTGTCAGGTACGCATTCGCTTCCAGATTGATTCCGCGATTTCAGTGCTTGGCGACTGTTTTGCTGCCTACTTGTTAAGGGTATGTTCCATCAGGACGATGCTGGTTCAGCACGCAGAGTTTACCGTTTCTAGTTCATTCTGGTGAAAATAGAACTAAGATTACCGACATTGCAGCATCTGTCGCGAATCTGACACCCCTCCAATACTAGGTGATAGTGTCAGAAAAAGTTAGAAATATCCAACTTCATCTGATCGTAATTTCTGCTGAGTTCTACAATTTAAACTCTGATGTACTAGGGTATAATCACAGTTACAATCCTTTTCAAAATAATCATGATACACAACCTTTATTCCCTTTGAAATACCACCTTCCTTCAAACATTAACTCTTGAGTGGACACATCAGGGGGTCGAGGTCGTAGCTGTTAAGTTGTACTCATCAGACACCAAAGGACACTAGCAGTTTAGACACCTAGTTGAGAACAGGTGACCTAGGATCGGCGTGTGTCGGATAATCAAACATAATGGAACTCTGCCGCCAACTGCGGCCGGCGGCAGCCGATCTCACTGAGTGTTGTGCTCCATTACACCGATGGTACCGGAATAGTAAAACAGACACTGTCAGAATCATATTTCGACCGAGAATTTGGCCAGATGGAACAGCCTTTATCCTCACTTAATGTATTCTCTCCCTTCGTGAAGCTCATTCAGACACACTAACCATGTCTCCATATATTACCCTATCAATACAACCCATTTTCAATTAACATTCGAGGCAGATGTATTAGAAAGATATGCGATAGTCATCCCCAGAATCAAGAGGTATGAATATGTTCTTGGGAAACGTTATACTTTTTCAATTATCTCCCCTTGCATATTCCGATCGAGAGACTTTTGATACGCTGTATTGAAGACCCAGAAGTGAGAGCGGCAGGTTTGCCAAAGCTTGCTTGATGTTCCGGAGTCTTTACTTCTCTATCTCGCTATAATCTGTAATAAACCCTGGCGTCCTCAGATACTTCTGACGTCCTACATGCTGACTGTAGGCGTGACTTACGTCGACAGGCGCCATTTGTCATGCAATGTAATGTGATAAATCAACGACATTTTAGTTCCTTTTTGAATCCGTATTTATATTTCTATAGATGTGCGCCAAAATAGTTTCTCACTTCACCTCACAAAGTGAATAAACCAAACATAAAATTTATTGAGAAATTCTCTCAGCTTCACTTCGTGAATTATTCTGCAGTCAAACTCTGAGTAGTAGTAGTAGTGACCAAGTTATTTTTATCTCATGAGTTTCATTCCAAACCTTTAAGCTGCATTTCAACCTGATGACTAAATGGCCACGGATTATGAGTTAACGGAAAAATCAAGTTGTTAGGTAGTGACACTTGATACATAATCCAGAATAACCACGCCGTTTCCATCTACAGTGATCATCTGCACCTTTCCCCATGCCTTCATTAAGAGTCTCAAAATACATAAGCCATTAATATCAATCCCCTCACAGGGAAAATTTAAATGTAAAATCGAAATTCTTCTACGGGTCAATGTCTGGAATAGCTCTAACTTTCATGAACACACTGTAACGGAACCTGTTTTAAGTGTGTATCAGCAGTTTGTTTAGTTATTCTCACTGAGACTGTTCGGTATTGTTTAGTAAAATGCCTCCAGCACTCGTCCATTGTATAGATACACGTTCCAGACCTGTTGACTGTTGGCCTCCGGGTCGACAACCCTCGGGTCCAGAACATGAATTATACATAGCTCCCTCGAGCAAAGACATACAAGGCTTTCTGTATACATGCCGCGGGCCCTGACTCAGGGTGGACAGAGTTGTGAAGGAGAACTCGCAGTTGTCACGTGACTAAATATTTGCCCACCATCTTGGATGACAACTGTCCACGGGACCGTCTGCAATCGAAAACTACTCTTGGCACACTAGCTAAAAGCATCGGTGCTTGAGTGAATGTCCACACATATTCGTCAGCTCGAAATATGATATAACGTCAGCAATTGTGCATTATCTGTACATCAAAGCGCATAACAATGATAATTGGCCGTCTTTGTATTCCTATGGATCGAACGCATGGTATATCGTTGCAAATAAGTGTATCATTGAAAATCCACATTCACATTATCATATCGAGTTTCGAGGTGAATATTGATATAACAATGCATACCATGCAACCATACGATCACTTTGAATCCGCTGGTGAGCGGTTCCATGCAGCTTTGAGTAGGTCGCACTATCCTTGAGTAGCTCATGACAGGTGCTACACTAAACAATAGATTAACTCAACTCAGTGTGACTTCTTCATTAGCCATGGCCTAGACACCTCTGATATAGACCCCTCGAGAGTAAGAATTTGTTTTATGATAGCTGCACAGGGATGTACCTAGGTGTATCATACTTTGACTGTCGTCTCTATAGAGTTACGAACAGCCTAGATTGTCGTTATCTTTATATTGGAGAGATGTTGCATAGGCCAAATGAAAAAAATGGGAATCAAAATATTTTTGACAGCAATATCACCATCACCTTGTAAAATCATTCATGTTGATAAAGAACTAAAGTTTCTTCCAACACTACACTTTGGATCAAAATCATATGATAAATAAATACAATGTTCTGCCATGCCACCTGTGTAATGTGGCATTTTCTAGATAACCAGGTTAATTATAACAACCGTGACCGCAGAATTGATATGATGAGCATCATAAATGGATACCAGGAGACAATATTATCTTAGGTTCGATTAAATGTGAATCTATCGCCATGAAATAGCCATGGACTCATGTCTTGTGTCTGATAAGACATGATGTACCGGTAACAATCTATCCTGGCAATGATCTACAGGCATTCTATCCACGTTCACAAACATCTAGTCGTTCTAGTAATCCTCATCAGACTTTACTTTACTCATGGGTTTTGAGATATTGTTTTTTTCCAGAATAGAAAATATCTGATCTTCAAATCAACAATGATATCTGGAACTAGGAGGAATATTCTCTGCCATAGTTTTAACAAAAAATTAAGATATATGAATGCATAATTACGAATGGGACAGTGGAATATCTAAAGCAAGAATCAGCCATAAAGTTATTAATCCATATCTGGAATTAACACGAGCTTTTATTACTCACCCGACGCTGATATCAGTGGGAATGTATTACCCTCGCAAATCATGTTGTTAGGAACTAGAGATTATACCACATGTCGTTAAGTACTAGCTTCATCTATACAACAATCAGAATTTTTCTTATGATTAGGCGTACATGCATGTGAAGATAAGAAACGATACATTACGTATCAACGGTCGTTGTTTGAATAGATATTGGAATGCTTAGATATAGGACTTTCACGAATAATGACCCGTTTAATAGTTTTGTGATATCTATATACAATTCTCTGTTTGAACCGGTTTCTTCAAGGTATAATAGCTCTTGTACACTGCAGTCGCTACGTTCTATATCTTTCCCCAAGATTTGAGCAAGGGAATCTCTGTGTTACTTTGCATTGGCAAATTATCCCGCATATCATAAACAGCCACTATCAGAATTCTTGTTGAATGTTCAGACTTCTTGTCGTTATGTTCAGGTGTTAGGGCGTAGATGCAATGAATAACATTAGGCGAATATGTGCGACTGACTATAGAAGTATGACACTGAAATGCAGGATGCCAAATGAAAAATAAATGTCTGGTTTAGATTTTACGACTATACTTGACAATGGTGTCGTTAAACGCACGTATACATCACTTTGCCCATCAGACCACGCTATATAGATAGATACATGTGAAGAGTATTCAAAACCATCTCAAAAGGATAGAATATAACAGAGCTACCCATAAAAACAATGTATAAAAGGAAAGAGCTGAAATCCGTCCCTAAAATGACCCTGAAGGGTGCGCATTAGGGGTATAAAGCCTACGGGGTCTGCGCGTTATGGTTTGTGAACCATCCGGGCTTTGAACCATGTACACTAACGGGGCCGGGTTTTGTAGTCGGCGAGATCTGTTCGAAAACTGAGCTTTTACATGCGAAAACTAAATGTAGGTAATGTGTCGGGGGAGCAGCACTGTGGCGATTTTACCTCTCTGTTTACATAAAAAAAGCACCAGTGAAATCATGCCCAGCATCGAAACCACTAATGTCAGACGGACTAAGTGCTGTTGCATTATGGGTCACGTTGATTCACAGCATGCGTACCTTGTAAGAACAGAAATCCGGTCGTCATAGGTTTCACTTGTTGTATAATATCGATCACCCCTATGGCCATTTTCACGTCCAGCCACACACTCTAAAAAAGCTTTGGAACATATTTGAGAGACCCTGGAAGATATTTACTCCCATAACAACGCATTCAATTCCCGACCAACATACCACCCATCTCACGTTATCGACACCAAAAACGCATTAACGCATTTCACAACAGAATAATCCCTACCTTCCATGAGCTCATGTTTATTGAAACCTTGACGACTCCCTCGGTATAGGTCCCTTGAGGGCCATCAGTTGCCTCCTCAAAATGCCAGTGGCATCTCCTTAGTTTTACGCTATATAGCATAAGAGACGGGTGGGTGACTAAAGTATGACTAACGCACAACATCAACATATCCACTCACCCCCTCCTGTAGAACCTCTTAAACAGGCGGCAATGTTAATTTTTTGTGTCATTGTGGTCAAAGGATGCAAAAGCCATTGTTGCTTATCAGCATAAAACCAGAGCCTCAATTTCATGTGCGGCATTATTCCTCGTAGCAAGAGAAGCTGGCCAAATTGATACCAAACTGGTGGGTTGATGGGTGGGGAGATGGGGTATTGGATTATCCCCTCTGTGTATGCAGTGTGGCAGCTTCCTCTATGGCGCTTGCATTCATCGTGATGCGTTTTCAAAAGGCCTACATAGATCGACCATTTTTTACCGACTCGTAATGTTCAGATATGATCTAAGTAAGTCGGCTACGTAACTGTCGCAGGACGATACCTCCATCCAGTAGTTTTATCCAGGGCTGTCTTATGGGGTGTAAAGGTTTAGCCCGTCCTGAGCCCACAGTTTCACCGTGTAGACAACGATTTCATCACTCCAGGAGTTTATCCTACCCCTCATATAAATCCCCATAGATTTAAGATGGCGTAACTGTATGCCACGGTTATGACATACTATCGTAAAACCGGATGAGTTTTAATCTTAGCTCCCGTATGCCACGACTGGCATTTGGCGTAGTGATATCACGAGGCGGAGCCGAGTGGTATCCGGAACCAAACGCCAGGAGTGGCATACAGGAGCCAAGACTAAAACGAATCAGGTTTTGATTTTATCCTACCCCTCTCTACAATATTTTAATATCAAAATCATGAATGAAAATCATCAAAATTCCGTATGCCCCTAGTAGCATACAAACGTCCGTATGCCAGTCAGCGTGGCATACGGAATCTTAATGTTAAGCCTATGGGATTTTATATTAGGGT
This sequence comes from Alentia gelatinosa, assembly GCA_950022655.1. Lineage (NCBI taxonomy): Eukaryota > Metazoa > Annelida > Polychaeta > Phyllodocida > Polynoidae > Alentia > Alentia gelatinosa. The sequence continues at coordinate 45,425,366 of OX465587.1, read as the reverse complement.
AGGATAAAGTATTTTATAAGCCACAGGTGACATATGAAAATATGAAGTTAACACACGTAATGGGGTAGGATAAAATCTAAACATCACTGAATTTCATGTGATTGTTTACATGCAGTCCTTTGTCTTGTACAACAGATATCCGGGTCGTGATATCCTTCTGCGAAGAAAACTCACACCATATATACAACCGTATGACATTTTGTGATGTTTTTTTGATAGTTTTCAACTACTGCCCATTAGAGCTCAGTCCCACATTCTGTACTGCCCGTCTGCTCTGCTCCCCACATGACCCAACTCATCCCCATAAAGTGGCGCTTGTATGCAAAGCCAAGCCTTGTATTCTCATGACACCCCGTTCACGCCCCTGTCGTTGGAGCCCGATACACACTCCGTTTCTTTCATCACCATCTCTTATAAGCATTGCCTTTCTGTTGCTGCTCGTTATTTTCTGTTCTGCCATCCTGTCTCTATCAACAGCTTTAAAAAATGTTATTGATGAGACTTCACAGGCAATTAACGTTTTTCAACTCAGCATCATAGGCAAGATGGCAAAAAGGAGAAAAGGGGGAAAGAGCAACCATAGGAATTTCTATCTGTTTACAGAGAAGTAAAATTAATGCATCAGACAAGTTATTATAGACGTTGCTTGGCCTGACCAAAGTCCATCTCTTAAAAAGGTCATGATTTGGCAATATTAGCATCAATATTTTTATTTACCAATGAGAAGATTTTTCAGTGGGTAGAATTTCAAGGTACTATTCATAGATGATTTTATATATATTTGATTTGTACCTATATGACCGCTTGAACTCAAAGGAATTTGACAAAAGAGCGATAGTTCGCAGTGTTATTTGGTCTGGCACAGAGAGGTCAACTCAATTGTCACCGATACATTCAACATGGTGGATAAAACAAGCACCAATATCAAGCACCGCTGGAAAACGAGGCAGATCACATGGACCACCAAGAGATCAAATTCCGTCTGGGGAAACTAATTATGCAGCTGTCCCAACAGGGGAAGACTAAATTATGAGCAATGGAACATGGACTATTCCACTGGGCATCCCCAGGAACGACTCAGCGAGCAGATGTGGTTTGAGCTGCTCTGGGGAAACATGATACCAAGCAAGTATGCTGATGTGTAGGTTTATTTTTTATGGTATTCCGAAGAGGGGATACTTCCAATGCACCACCTATGGGTAGAGAGTAGAGTCGGGAGGCGGAATATCGATTCTCATGCAGAAGCTCCCAATCTGTCAATCAGAACTCTCTTTCTCCTAGTGCCTTTCTTTATCTGCCCCCCTTTCTACATCTCCCTCTCTCGTTCAGTATTTGTCTCTCTGTTTCTATTTCAATTATAGATCCCATACGTCCAGATTCCCTAGTAATCTTCTCTTAGATAACATACCCCAATGTATCTAATGATCTACATTCATGTGATGTGTTCCATTTATATTCAGATGAAAAAAGAGTATTTTGAGTGTTGTCCTTGTCTTAAAGGAGATTTGAGCTTTGAGAATTATTTCTTGTTTGGCTATATGAAGTCACAGTAAATGGGAAGAGGTTTGAAGGTAACTAATGAGGATGGCATATGTATGAAATATGACACGCAAAAAGTCTGTGTCATAGAATCAGTCCCTGGTCGTTAAGTCGTCTAGAATCCCTTTTCAGTCGTTTCTTTGCAAATCCACCACTGCGAAGCAACACCTTTCCTGGGTCCAAATATAAGATACATATGTACAGTCAATATGTGCACAAATATAGTCAAACAAGCTAGCTTTGGATTGCCACAAACACCTACCCAGGTATGTACCATGGGCGATATTATATCCTCACACTTTCACTAAATGGGCATGATAAATACACGAGGAGAGATGTGCAGTGTACAGTAATGAGCCTCACCAATGCAGATGCAGGGGTCGTTGCTCCACGTTTTGCGGATCGCAGAATAGCAATCCGATATCGAAATCGTTGCTCCAGATTTTTTGCGGATCGCATCATAAATTATGTCGCCACCTATATTCAATTAAACATCTGATGAACCTTTCAACGATGTCACTGAAAATGTGGTGTTGTAAAAAGTAGCGATACAACGTGAAAAGAACAAAACTATACGACACGATCTGATATTACTGGTGCAACGCTTTTCCCACATTTCCAGAAGCAACGACCCCAGGTTGTCGTCTGCTAGGTGAACCCGCTTAGCCATGTAACAGCTGTTATTGTCTCACGAAGCAATTGCAGAGGGTCAGGTAACATCCTTTCGAAATTCAGTCAAAGTTCGTCTGCTTTAATTAAAACACAGCCGACATGCTGGGATGCTGACAGTGTTTGATGACAGACGCTGGAGAACGCTAGTGATGTAATATGTTTCTCTGGGCATCCTCGAGTACGCGTTGGCCCAGTTCCGTGAATCAAGCTCGCTTTTAAGTAGTAACAGCCCCTCTTGTCCTCACATTCAGGCCAAGAGATTCATTTAAAAAAAGCAGAAGCAAAGGCTTATCAACATTAATCCAGTTCAGATGACTTCCCTGGAGATCTCTGAATACAACTGCAGCTATTCTAGTCCATGACCGTCTCTAGATATGCGCAGAAATATCAATAGTTTCGTTTAATGAATTCAGAATTCAGTTGGATGGAAACATGTTTGTTTTCCGAACTACGTATTTCCGTGTCATTTCTATTGCTCAGATTTCCCTTTTTCATTGTCACGAATAATTGCTTTTCATTTTAATGTGAGGGTCGCGGGTCACTGTTTTATTAAATAAGTTAACGGGAGCAAAGCTGTAACATTACTGGACAAAGGCATGAACAACGGGGCTGTGTCCCCCATGTCACAGGCATTGGGAAATGGGGAGGACATTCCACTTATCCATTCCTTGAACACATTGGAGACTATTTCCATAGTTATTAGAATATATCTGACGAGCTGTCATGACTATGGCAAGGTTAGATGCATGTGGTCAAACTTCATCGACTTATTCCATTTGAACGTCGTCTTAGGTATTAGAATCAACATGATATTGTTTTCTTAAGGAATCATACTTTTACCTAAGCATAGTCTCCGTGCGATTTAGAGCAGTGCTATTTCCATAGTTACACTATTATGTCAACATTCTAGTCTCTCGGTTTTGCAAATGGGTATTATCAGCTGGTGACAAAGCATCCTAGTAATGGCTATATAGGTGACTACAAATTGATTTAAGACAAGCGCTTATAATACTACACTCTCCTCTCCTTATCGTGTTTTAAACAGTAATGTGGATGACAGTGATGTGAGTGACACATTGCGTTATGATTAAAAACCAAGTAATTGGTTGCGAGTTATCCCTATCCTCGTCAGAGAAAATATGAATGCATAATGTTTATATAACACTTAACAATTCAACAAGATTAAAATTTTGGTTATTACCTTGTAAACATGCACCGTTCATCAGCTGGACGTACTTTTTAAGTACCTTCCAGCTAGAACTCCACGAGCTGTGTGGAAGTGCATAAATCTATGTAGTTGCGGGTAATGAGCCATGTTTCCCATTGCACTACTGGGCTAATTACATGACTTGAGGTGTAAATCGTCTATTAGTAAAGTCGAGGCCCATTACATGACACTATGACCCGACCGGTGGAGGCCCGAGGAGGACGTACCCGCCGACTGGGAGGTCGTTAGGAGGCGCAGGGTGGCGCTACAACCACTTACACCGAGGTCATTGCCTCCTTCAGATACCTTTTCTAATCGCTCGGCTACTCGTGGCAATTCTCTCAATCCACCAGGTCTGAAGGTGAAGCCATCATATTCCATACACTCTGAATCTATACCCATCAGAATTACTCAAAACCCAGTCAAGGCTCCCGTAAATTCTCTTCTGCTTAACGACCAGGTCACCCAGCCGACAAGCTAATCGAAATGCTCACTTAATTTGGTAACTGGTTGTGTTATTGGGTGTCCACTGTATACTAGGCCAGGCTTCTGGCTATTGCACTACAGAAGAGGACGACACAATATCCAACTGCAACCTAATATATGCACTTTTGTTAATATCTTAGGGAAACATTCTATTAACTGGTCTGTCATAAATATGCACATACTACATTTATACCATAATAATCTGCCACTCAATTGCCTATAGTTGTTCTGATCCCAATATCATTGTTTTAAGATCGACTGAAAAAATACAAATCCAACCGTTAGTTATACTAGCAATAACCATATATCACCCCATACACCTGCCACATATCGCTAAGCACCCAATTACCCAAATTCAGCCCCCGGCGATTAGTCCTTTACACTTATCACCAACATGTGTAACTTACAAAACCCACCCATTGACACAGCCCACATATCGACATCCCAACCTGAGGCAAAGACTGGCTTTAATTACAGCAGTTGGTAATATCCAGCCCCTTCGCACCTCCACCCTCCTCTGTGCCCTGCCATGATCTACACACCTTCCGCCCCAACCCCCACTCACCCGCCGTAAAACTTATTACTCGGGATCAAGCGGGTGGTCTTCGGGGGTCTAACAAGCTATAAATACCGGATCATACTCTGCCCAACCCAGCACACTGCCCAGGGCAACTCACAGGCCTCCTCCAGCATTCAACGCCAGATCCCCCTTCTCCATCTCTCATGAAAAAGTAACATTTAACCCCACCTCACCTCACTTCCCCCAGTAACCCGCTCTTTGGGCGCCAACTGAAGCCGGTCACGTGACCCGAAACGAACGCAAAGCGGATGAAAAAAAATCTTTTCCGGAGTTTTACTGCGAGAATCACTTCCAGTTCAATTTCGGGTTTCATACCGCAGCGATCGCATCCCTAGGATCTGTTTTGTTGCTTGGTGTAGGGGAGAGTTCTGGATGGGTGTTAACCGCTTCTGAGTGGCTTTGTTTCTGTGTTTGTGTTGGGCGTATCGGGCGTGTATTGTAGACATCTTCAGTGTTCAATGAATCTAGTAGAAAAGCTTCCACCCCTCTCGTGGGTTCTAAAGGCTCATATTTAAAATGAAATGTCTATGTTTTCGGCAGCAAAGGTTGGAATGTTGTTCAGTTGCTTGACTGGTAAACTATGGTGGCAGGAATACTGGGGCCTAGAGATGGTACAGTGGCAGCTAATGCAGGGATATGACTGTAGAGATCTGATCTTGGAGAGGGTGGGTGGTGGGTAGCTGGTTAGAAAGGTGGAGGGCGGGCATATCCTTTTCATGCGAACATTCTAAACCCAGACATCTCCTCACCAGGGAAGCTACTGTGTCACGTGACATTTCGCTCACACGGGATATCGACAGTGCGGCTGCGTCAGCCAAGTCGGTCCTTGAGACTGGTTTGATCTCTGAAAGAGGAGAAGACCCGGAGTGGCTTACTGCCCCCACCCACCCCACCCCACTGCCAGTAGTAACCTGACCTCTGAGACTCCTGTCTGCCACCCGATCCTACCAGCTTGCATCCCCACCTGATTTTCTTAAATCGTTCTTCGTCCTCCTCTTCCCTCTGTCTTTCATCCAGCATTTCCTCATGTTTCCTATCTACCATTTTCATTTGAAATTGTTATACACATGTACTTTGACCACAACTACCCCTGGGCCACTGATGATATTTCCCTCTTTCCCGATTCACGATTACCGCTAGCATTACCCTCGCGATGTTATTTTAGATGAAAGATTCAATAATACACAAACCCTCTGTAAAGTATGTCTCACTGGGTGATAAACATTATGCAATATTCCTCTTTCTCACTCTCTTTCTTCATCCTTACATGGTTCCCTCTAGCAATATTTTCTCCTCATAACTATTTTCCATCTAGATCTTTTTCGTTTCTTTAGCAATTTTCTACTCCTACTTCCCCAGAAGGTCTTTCCCTCTTCCCGTCACTCCGATCTCCACTCTCTGCCCTGAAAGCCCGTTACAGTCCACTCCCCGAACGTCAGGTAATTCAGGCTAATGGTCGGCCTCGGGACGCGCGCTGAGGAACGCACGATCAGAATTCACCTCACGGGGGGCGGGGTGTGTTGCAATCTGCTTGCCACCAAGATTTATGTTTGCTTTGGCCAAGTAAAAACACCCCCAACACCTCAAGCCCAGCCCCCTCGCCTCTCCTCTCGAATCGGCAGCGGTGACCCGGCGGACTTTATTTTGCCCGCGTAGGGAGTACTTAGATTGGGGGCGGGGAGTGACGCGGCGCGGGCGACGCTCCGCCAGGCGTAGGAATCCGGAAATGGAGAGGGCTGAGCATTGCCGCGCGAGAACTCACAGCAATCTCGTGAGAACTCGGGAGATCGCGCGAGAAGTTGGCGAAGGGCGAGATAGTGCTGACAACTGGTGTTTGTGAGTGATGGGTGGGGGTAGGGGTGGCACTCGGAAGGGTCAGTCATATGTACTTGCAGTCCGTTCCCTTTCTAATATCCCTGACCGGTGGTCAGACCCCTACATACTAATATCTCCGAGAGATATTCTCCCTCTTGATATCGGGAAATAGCTGCCGCCCTTGGCTCTCAGCTTTTCACACTTTGGGGACTCGTTTATAGTTCCTCCATTGTCCTCATTGGTACTAAACCACACAGCCTTTGGCCCAGCCTCCAGATTTGAAGGAAATGGTTTTTCTAAATGATAGATGGCGAATGGGGAATTTTCCCGAGGGAATTGTTCATTGGCGTTCAATGGCGGTTCTCAGTGGAACTCATAAGGCCAGGATATATGACCAGTGCACATCCTTCTGTCAATACTTATGGTGGCCTTTTTTGATATATTCCCCCATTTTATATTATTTACCCCTTTGAGTGTTTATAGAGTCATTTAAGAAGACCATGCTATCCCCAGACATGTAAATTATGTTAATTTTGTGCCTACAAATCAACAAATAGGCGAGACGTTGTTTCCAGAGTAAACAAATAATTATTAAAGAAGAAACCAACAAGTTTCTGTCAGATTTGTCCATCTCCACGAGTTTGACGCAGAACAATATGAATGAGGTAAAGCCAAGTGAAGATCGTGTAGCATTAAAATGAGTTGGAGAATGGTGACTTTGACCATAACGAGTCGCATTCTATATTTGCCGGATCCCCGTGCACATTATAGGAATGGACGACAGACTGGGTATATGACGTCTAGACAATGGAGAAAGGACTGTAATACTCATAGGGGCATTGAGAATGAGTTACCAGTGTTAAGCTGTGGGTCAAAAATACCAATGGTTGACAGAATATGGCCCACTCATTACCTCCTATAGATATGCATCTTGACAATATCTATGCAAACTATCAAAGCTATAATATTCTCCTCTCCTAAAAAACAAGTTTTAAGTACTCTGCTATTAACCATCCCTCATCAACTGTGTATCATTCTGCTCTGCATATCTTTGTATGATGGCAACACAAGATCAAAAACATACAGTTCGGGGAAATTAGGGGATTATTTCCTCAGTCCCCAATCTCCTTTCGCAGTTAGGCAGACACAGAAGTACTCTCAGCCCGAACGGATGGTCACCTCTGACTGGTTATCCGCTACAATAACATCGGACAGGCAGCTCATTTCTACTCATTGCGCATGTACACACAGCACTGTGGCCGGCTCACACCCCGCACACGGTGTCTCCTTCCGCCTCCCAAACTGCCCATTTACTACTGAAGTCCCACCATTTGCTCGATGTAGCAGACGACATTTGGGCTGCCCAGTCGAGGCCTAAATGGACCCGCCCGCCTCATTCATTAGTACGGAGGAGCCTCACTGCCCTCTCCGTCAGTGGCTTCGTACTGTGGCTTCGCGCTGTGGCTTCATTCAGGGGCTCGCAGTTTAAGGTAGGCACTAGTGACCTCCTCCAGGGGGCCAGAAAAGGGGAAGGACTGCAGGCGCACTAATAGGATAATGATGCTTGCCTGTGTCTGCAGTGACAGGGACTGCATTTAATGCCCTCGGTGGTAGGGGTGGCTGAGAGAGTAGGAAATCAAGTAGAATCATGTCAGGTTAGCTGCACTGATATATATGGGGAGATTGGCATCAACTTGTGATCAACAAAGCAAATAAATCCAAAGATGCACATAGATCTATTCATATATATTGTTAGGGAAAATATTCAAGTATGATTTTTGCTATTGATATGTTTGATCAGAAATGTATTGATAACGCTTGGGAAATAGGGAAGATTAGTTCTCCATTTACTTTTATTATTGAATTCCCGGCCATTTGCCTGTGCACTGATATTTTATGTACGATACTGCTGCATCGTTAGTCCTTGCGTGCGATCCAATGAAGGCTACAAAAACACACACGAGCAACTCAGGAATCAAATTGCCCGATCTCGGCCTCTGCCGGTCGGGCCAGCAAACTTATAGAAACGGCCCCTTCCTCTAGGTCCAAATCCAATAGCCCGAGAAAACCTAATAACCCCTACGCATGGGGGGCAAAAGGCCCAAAAACAATGTTAGTAAAAAATCCATCTCGCCCCATTTGAGGACTGATTGTGACCTCCAATTGAATGCACCGATTTGTTGTGATTCACATCAGCAATCACACATCATTTGCTCGCTGAGGCGCTCACTAATCAATACTAACTCAAGCACACTGATCCTTCGAGCCAAGCCCAAACATTGCACTCGGTTGAAAACGCCCGACTGTGAACATCTCGGCTGGAGGTTACAATACGAGGATGTTATAGCGGACGTCGAGGGAACCACCAGCATGTGGAGTGATGTGAGATGACGCCGTACCTGCTAAGTCGAATCTCAGCTGTTATCTTCCCAGTGGACACTTCCCACCTGGTATGAGGTCAGGCACCCCGAGGAATAAGGAAAATGATCTACGCTACCGGCCAACCTGTTGAGTCTCCGAGATCAGGCCTAACTGCCTCGCTCCGCCTACCATTCGGCCTAATTCAATCTCCAAGATATTGGCATTTGGGAAATAGGGTTGACGTCTGTTTTATCTCGTTACGTCGACGACGTGCTAGGCTGGCGCCGCTCGGGGGCGCTGCACGCTGGGGTGGGGGAAGCCAATGTGGCTGTGGAGGCGCATTTACTGCGGGGCAGTGCGCTGTTACCACAATAACGTAGCACGTAAACTGGAGATGATAGTGGCCCAGCATGCAGAGAGTGACAGAATATAGCACCATAAAAACACCAGGGATCGGAGATGAAACGGGGCAATTTCATCGACACTATACGGCAGTAATCAACGGAGTATAGCTGTGCTTACACCGAGAATAAATAAGTAAATCCAGGCACCAATAACATATAAAGGACGGGAGGATACATTCATACTCAGCACTCATTCTGATACTACGACATATCCTCTTTTGGTGAATATTTCAATATTCAATAAGAAGGTTATGATACGTGATGGAGGGTACAGTTTGGCATACATTAAAAGGGATATATTTCCCATCATGGCATAGGAGGTGATAGATCACACCAAAAGTCATATGAATGTGTTGAGGATATATGTGGGTGTCGAGTGGCGGTTTCTTTTTTCTTTGCCAGAGGATGGGACCAGTCTCTGCTGTGTATAGCCGAGCAGAACCCATGCACAGAAGTGCCACTGGTTTGCCCTTCGTTACATGACCTGCTTTCATATTTATAGAGCTGGGTTACGATAAGGTCGATAGGTCTCTTTCCAGGGCTCACTCTAAAGAAGGAACTGCGTGCCAGGATATCAATAGAGTGAAATCTTCCTTGGAAGGTTACTCTTTTGGTGGTTGGACTTGGGCTACTCGACTTCAGTTATTTATACCCAGTCCCACCATGCTATTATGTAGCTTCGGGAATGTTCTCAGTATTTGATAGAGACTCGGTTCTTATGTTGAAAGCCTGTGTAACTAGTCTTAAGTGAATAAACTTGTTGTTTATCTTATCCCTTGCGAGCAGAAATACTTGATCAGCCGCCTTTTAGGGTAGCTCTTACAGCGTTTAACATTATCTAAGGATCATTTTGGCATGATAGAGATTAAGTTGGCGACCGCTACAAGTACATAAATCAGACATAGGTACATCTCCAAATTAACAGAATATTTAGATATCGTATAAGGAATTGTTATGAATTTTAATACATACAATTTTCATTGATAACCAAAATATCACATTTGTTAGAGGATATCAGTAGTGTACAAGATATAGAAAAATATATACATGCTAGAGCGATATCAAGTTCGTCACAAGATAGGAGAAGATAGGGCAATAATTGAATCCGAATTAAATGAATTTACGTGAAGAAATATAGAGCCAGACAAACGGAGAAAGGAGAGGGAGTGTGTCAAACTCTAAAAGGAACTAACTTAATTTTTGCACAGACATTTTTCGTTCCAACAACAGCGGGGCATTGCTTACCTGGGAGACCTTCCCAACACAAATCAAATTCCCAACACTTTCGCTCCTCCATGCCGAGACAAATTAACTCCCGCCTGCTGTAAAGAACGTATGCGTGTCGATAGCCAACCAATGAAATCCATCGATCCTGCGGACACGGCGGGTGTGGGAGGAGCTGGGCAGTGACTGAGTGACCTCTGTGTGGAATTTAGGGCTCCGGTGTTCAGGGACATAGGAAGAGAGGGGCGCTTCTTTCCGGGGTGGAGAGGAGATGTCCTCTTGGGATAGGGTCCAGGTAGGGTGGATGCACCCCAGGCAACATCTATCTTCCCTCCAGGGGGGTTCATCATTGTGTGGAGAGGGGAGGTGTGCCCGCATGCCAGTCGTAAATATAGGGTGTGGGAGCCACGTGCTATTATAGCGGGATGTGCGATCGTTTATAATGATATAAAGCACTCTGCTTGTCTCTCCTGTACTTGATGGAGTATGAGCAATGTTTCACAATTACTCTCCCGCCGGTCATATATCCACAGCTCCCCACACAGTCCTGCCATGACTGGTGAGCGAATGTGAGATAGAAGTTGATCGAGGTTGAGTGAATGTTTCAATGGGAAGACTGTCTCTATTAGCATAGGTCCTTTCCCCACAGTGCTTATTGATAGTTCTATAAATGTCCTCTCTACCTTTTCTACATATGTCGTACTGTAATATCTACATATATATGTGCTATGGACCGCTTATAATGCTTGGTGAACAAACATGTCCTTTAACAAGAAAAATTATATTCTGCACTATAGGTTGCATAATGTGGTGCACTGTATGGTTAGATCTTGTCAGAAAATTGCAACAACTGCAATGAAATCAAAACATGACTTACCACCAACTTCATATGAAAGGGGTCACCAATACATACCTGAAAAATAAAACAACGGAAATATTAGATATTGATTGTATGCTAAATACTCACATAGACAATGGCTATAATTCTGTTTTCTCGATAAAGAAATGATCCGTATGTTATTCAAACCTGAAATTAATGTCAGAGTAATACACGTATTGTTTCTTTAGAGTTTTACACAGCAGTAATAGCCACGGTCGTATCATGGAGGGATAGAGTTTATGGGATGCGCTGACTGGAACCTAGTGTGTTGTAGTGGAACGACCGGAACCAGCCTCCAATCCCCGTAAACCCCATTGGAGTTGTCCACCCATGCAGAACGCCCCCTTTACTGTAACAATCGATACATTCAATTTATGGTCAGTTAACATGATATGGGCATGAAGAACAAACACATGGATCATACCGAGTCTTTGGTTAATACGAGGACACAGAAGGGGTTATCTTAGAGCAAATGTGATGGTACAACCAGGGTAGCCAAATAGGACACTTTTATGTATTGTGTTTTTGTGTGAATGTGAGTACTAACATTTTGCCCTGAAATAAAATTTTCTATCTGCAATAATGGTGATATCCTACTGTTTATTCGTATCAATGTATTTGAGGAAACAGACGATAGAACGAGATCGGGAAATAAAATAAAGATGAAAGTATCTAGGATAAGAACAGAGAAGTATCGATTGTCACCACTAAATATAGGAAAAAGTTACTGGGATAAACTCCCTCATGATGTACAAAAACTGCCAAGTGGTGAAAATTTTAAAATGAAGGTTAACGAAATTTTACCTGGGCTGTTGAACAATGAGGATTTAGCGTATGAATAAGGCCAAAAGACCTTAATATAATTGACGATCAAAAGATTGTGTATAACGTATACAACATTGGATGAATGACTGTCCTGTAATGTACTGTCCGGTATTTGTATATATTGTTGTCTATGTGACTTCGTTATGGAAGATCGCCTCTTTGTATCGCGAATAACGTATGTCGTAAAAATTGTTACCTGAATAAAAAAATCAAAAAGAATCACTGAAAACACAACAAAGCACTTTAAAATACATGCAATCAAATAATGCATATTCAAGGATGTGTAGTTAGAATATATCTCAATTACTAATTAGTAAGAACAGGTGGATGAAAAGAATTTTTGATAGTGGTAGGGTTTCGCAATACATTCTGTGTAAATAGAATCTTGTTCAGGCGGGGTGCGAGAGGAGATGTGGTGCTTATTTCAGGCCTGAACGCTCCGTTATTTAGGCGTATTCTTCTACCATTATAAGGTAATCACCACCAACAATGGCAGCATAGCGTCATCAGGATGGAGAGGAATTGGTCTAATCATGGGAAAAATCAGCGCCAATTAACTTCCATTGTTACACGTTTTGACACAATAATGAGACCAGTGGATTTTCCCCAGATTTTGAAAGAAAATTATTATAGTTTTACCCAACACGAAACAAGAGAGATCATTGCGAGAAATAACTCGGAAAAACATGGTGGATTTTTAATTGTTCGGATGATGTTGAAACAAAACGTCATTTATTTTGTATTCCGAGTCCTGGTGAAGCAGGACCAACGTCTCTTCTTTCATCAGCATTCACACAATAACCAGACGGGTAAAACCAAAACCCCTTCCATCTTCACATACCTATTCATTCCTCTTGACAATCCTATCCATTGCGTTACTTTCCCGCCACTTAGGCTAAACAAGCTGCAATTATTCCATTATGTAAACTAGAAAATCATTGAATGATAGCCCCATAGATTCCCATTAAGGGGGACTAGGAAGAGACACATAGGTCCTACTAAAACACAGGCGCTTTAACTAAATGTTGCGTTGATCTAAATGGATATGTTCCCTGGGGATAAAAAGAACAAACATCTAAAGAAGCGGGAGATGTAAATCTGGTCCTCTAGGGGGCAGACGATGGAGGCAGATTAATCCATCCTGCCCGCAGTATGCTTATATAATCGTTATGTAAAACTGGTAGTTGAGGTGCAGTGGAGGGACACTGTATGAGCTACTCATTTCAACTGCTGCTGAATTCCACACTACTAAAGGCTTCCAGCTCGCTCTATGCAGTTGTTCAATACACTCTTCATAATGCTCCAAACATTAAACACGATTTCAGGGAATCAAAGGCAGGCCGGACACGAGGCAACGAATCTTGTCAGGGGTTTTGCACCACAGCAGCTCAATAAGGTAATTTCACCACATTTTCCGTGTTAATAATAACTTGAATAACCATTTAAGACTGAGAATAGCGCCCAGTGAAATGCCCCCCAGAACCTGAATGTTATAGAATAGTAGGATAGCAGCATGGTCTCAGATCTTTTACCCGTTATTTACATATCAATTAGACGCCTAATCACTGTCTCAATACTTTGTGTCTTTTACCCCTTGGCATCTCACCTCTCTGATTATTTGGCCCCTTGATTTTAACCCCTTGGGGCCTTACCTTGTACCCCTAGCCACCTGGCCTTATGAAATACTCCAGTAGATATGCCCATTAAAAGTAGTATAGATTTTAATTCGTTTTATTGATGTCAGATGTAATACACAAGTAACGCATTACAATACTGTATACAATACTGTATGTCATTGGTATGAATACATGCCTTTCGTGTACTCGGTCAGGCATGTGATTATAGTACCACGAACTGCTCTCATATATGTACTGGTGGCGCTTGACGTATGTTCTCCCAGGGCATGCCAAGCTATCCATAGCGGCATTGGCTTCGGTTTATTGCAGCTCTTTCCTCTGGTATTAAGTGATCATCAATAGACACAAGAGGCCTCAGTATCAGGATCCGGGGCACTCTATCACATACTGCTTTATGTCACCTATACCATCTATAGGTCGACACTGAACAGTGCGCTGCGGGAAATTGCTCGTACCCTGCTCATTACGTGCCGTATGAGCAGCTCATATACTGCTTACTATGCCCTGTATCGTTGAGATTCTATGTGATCCAAAATCCACGATGATCTTTGGGCCACCGCACACGGTTTTGGTCTAAAACTCCTTAGGCGAGATTATCTTTAATTTTAAGAGTCTTTGATTTAATTGTCTTTAATCTTAAGAGTACAAGTGGCGACTGCAGTGGGTTGTTTCAGGGGTCATTGGAAGATTGTTTTTATTTAGTTTTCTTCGTTTCATTATATTTACGTATACTGCTTACACAAGAGCAAAAAACATAGCGACTGGGGTTCGCTGTGACATTGAATTTCCCAAGTGACCTTTCACTGCATTGTGAAAGCATTCAGTATTAAGTCTGACAATAGCTTTAGAAACGATCTATGTTTCCCGGATATGTGAATAGGCAATAGCACTCGGTCATGTACTATTTACTATACGTATGGACCAACATAAAAACAAAATAGAAATCAACTGAACAATGCATCAGCCAGTACACGCCATCCCTTTCACAACGCTGAGTCCAAACTAATTTCAATTTTCCAAACACCCTTGAAATAATACCCTAAAAAGGGACTCCAAATTAAAAGAAATCATTTTGATGGCGGGATGGGGGGCAGGCGTCATAAAACAGAAACATTTCCTCTGGACCACAAAGACGGGAGCGTGAGGCGAACTCGGCTTTCCAGGCCCGGCTACCTTCTGAGCTGCTCCCTAATGGCTACCAACCACACCCCTCTCCTCCCCCTCCCTTCGCCTCCTGGTCCTTTGGCGCTAAGCTTATTCGCAGTTGCCATCAATCCCAACACCAAGGGGAGGTTTTAAGGTTCACAAAACGACGGCCCGGTTAACGATCGGGCCCTGAAACTCTCACGCTGTGCCTTGAGGGAATTAATTGACAAACTGTGTTGATGCCAGTGAGGTGCGGCAGGGGGAGCTGCTCGCACTAGACGGTGGCGCCTCCCTGAGGAGCCAAGGAGTGGCTCTTGTAAAGGTGAGAGGGCGTGGCCGTGTGTCTGTGTGTTTGGGTGTGTATTGGAGGTGGGCGGGGACGAGTGTGGTTTTCCTGGTGGGTGGTGGCAAAGGGCTTCAGTTCTGTAGGAAGGAAGCTGATGCCAAAGGTGTGAACAGTAAAGACGAACTGGGATAGGACCTCGGTATGAGGCGTAAGGAGAAAATGATGGAGGACAACTTAGATGGTGTGATGGGGGGGGGGGGGGGGGGTGAGAGTCGGAGAAGAAGGGAACATGTTGAGAGGGTGAAGGAAGGCGTAACAAGAAAATGTCCCGGGAGGTCAAGGCACTAGCAAAGGGTAGGTGGTAGGGGAGTGTTAGGTGTTAATCTATGGAACACATAATATAAAGAAAGTATATAGAAAATACATCAAAGATAGATTATTGGGAGGATTGTGTACTGGAAATTCTGTATGATTAGTAAATGAGAAAATCTTTAGTAAAGGTTAGAATTGGGATACCCCAACGGGCTCTCCCAAAGGGACGACGTAAAGAGAAGAGAAGTGAGATTCAGAGATAGAGGAAAGAAACAAAGAGAGAAAAAGGGACATATACTCAGATACCGCGTTTGATTTCTCAATTAAGAACATTCCATGTAAGTCAAAGTACTAAGCTTCACGGTGATAAGTAGTCGGTGCAGTGAAATATGGTAGGCCTGAAGTGTAAATGGCTCCTCTTGCTAATGCGAACGTCCAGTAGCAGCCATAGATGTGTTTGCCGTGTCTGTATGGCCTCCCACTATATAGACCTGATCCACCAACACATAGCAGATGACTAGTCTGTGGGGCCAAGTGGGGGTGAAGGCCGTGCAGCCGCCACCAACACCACTGCCAGATAAAATAGGAGTGAAAAGGACGCAGGGAGGGGGTAAAAGAGCCGGCTCCTGGGATTGGCTTCTTTAGACACTTCAGTAACTTATGCCAGCCCTGCCGTGGATCTCACAGAGCCCCACCATGCCTTCAAGTACTGGCCACTTGTCGTGCACGTCTCCCTAATTGACTTTTGTGTCCATCCAACTAGGATTTTTATGAGACCCACGACTTTGACTGACCACCGTTTTTACCGGAACGCCACAAATGTGCTGCGGCCACTTTGTAAATGTGCCGGGCAACATGGTTCACACGATCAGAGCGCGGCAAATAGCGGCCGTCTTTTTTTTTTTTTAACTAAGGACTGTCTTCATTACCAAGATTGTGTCATCAGCGGGGAGGGAGGGGGACATAACAGCGGTTGGCCTGACACTAAATGGGACGAGGAGGAAGAGGAGAGGAGGGAGGAGAGGAGGAGCGGAGTTACAGAAACCTTTAATGAAACTGCTGCTGACAAATAAAGGTAGAGCAATTAAATGTCACAGCGACCTGAACCACAAATATTCAGATGACGAAAACTATTGTTCCAAGAAGAGATACTGGCTCTTACAACACCTTAGTGGAGATCACAGATGAAAATCCTAGATAGACTATGAAATTTCCTACGTTTTTCTTTGATGATAAAAATCACAGTGGTGGTCACTTTTCATCTTTCCTTATAAATGTCCCAACCATGAGCGTATTACAGTGCCATCTACAAGTACGATTAATTCTGGTGGACATTGCATACAAAAAGTGTCCATGATTGGAGTAAGCAGGTAATTGAAAGACTTCTTCTTTTAATAAATTCATCGGAGGAGCTTTTTGATAACTCATATGCAGAGAATAAGTAATAGTTAGAAATACAATAAGAAATATCCCTCAGACAATAAATGTTATAATAATATATTAAGATTCTTTGATAGATGAAATGGAAACTATTACACGGAATTAGATTTGAAAAGTAAGATAGACAATAAGTAGACAACTATAAAATGAATAACCCGTAAGGGAACCACCCTAACCATAGAGTGAATAATCAAGAGAATATGGAGGCATGGTCTATGAAGGATCCAGAGAGAGCTGGAGAGGTGGGGGGGAGAGAAATGTGATAGAGAAATCAATTTAGTAGTTCTCTAGAGCTCGGAATGTCATTTTGGTTTGTCCTGCTGCAGTTTAAACGGTATTGTCCGACAGAAACGGCACCGATCAATTGAGTTCCTTTAAAGTCTGTTGTAGTACCACCGTCTGCCTGCCAGTATCAGATAATCGGTGAGGGTATTGTGAATGCCCTGCTTCTACTGCACTCTATAGGTCCATACCTATTTAAATTCCTCCCTAACAACTTGAGCTTCACGGAAGAAACCAAAGCATTTTGATTCTGGCGGCTATTGACCAAGTCGGTCGGTGGTGGTTATTGCATACTTATTCAGTGACCATTTCTCTACATGTCTGCTTTCTAGACCAGGATCTGGTGTCGGTATACCAAAAAATTGACCAGTGGTTCCCGACTGCAGATCGATGCTGAATAATCGGCCGATTGGAAATGGCTTACAGTTGTAGTCGTAATCTACAGGGCCACTTTATTTCTGCATCGGTGCTATTCCTTAGGTCAATGACACCTTTTTTTCATAAGAGTACAGGTTCTTCAAATCTGAAGTTATGGTATAGAACAATTCTTGAATGAGTGGTACACTTACAGAGTTGCGTTATTTCATCAAGTGTACCTTAAACATCAAGATTACTCATAGGTTGATATGAAGTATACGGAATGTGTGTCCGTGTTTTTCAGCCTTATCAATGAATTACAATCGGTAATGTCCGATGTCCGAAACTTAGTACTACTGCAGGCTCCAGACAGGTGTGATCATAGACAATAATCGATGGTTTTGTGGACAGGTGGCCGTAAACCACGAAAGGTTGACGCGTAGTTATACACGAGCGCCAGCGAGTGTATTGCGACGTCAACCTCGAGTGGTTGTTGCATTTATTACCAATCTTTTCGAATAAATTAAACCCAGTAATTGCCATAATAACGGATATAACAATAGGAACTATTTCTTTGCTCTATAGTACAAGGGGACTATTTTTTCTCATATACTATGGTTTTGAGGCCGTATACCACAGATTTGAATTCGTATACCACAGTTATGGTATCTGACATAATTTATACAATGGGTAGTGGTTTACTGAGTCCCCATACATTTTCAATGGGAGCTTTGTATACGAAGGATAATAAATGAGTATACTTCTGCAGATTAGGCAGGACTTCAACTGTTGGGTCTTGTCGGGTCTGCGTAAAGGCGACCCTGTGTATCATGGATTGAATACCACGCCGCGCTCGTGGTTAGAGTATCTTTATTCTCGCTGTTTTCGTCACCAGCCGCTTCAGTGATTTCCTGTTCTACTCATCACAGAGCGAGACAACAGAAATACGAATTTCTACCCTGGGGAAGCTGCTCGCGCCAACCTTATTTGAAATCAATTCTGGGCCATAAATACCTACTGGAACGGAAAATGATCCTTTTCAAGGTTTGCAAAAGAAATCTTAGGATAAATGAAATGCTCCTCGGGAATGTAAAATTGATGTTTGTTGTATTATGGGACAATTCATCTTAGACGAAATATTAACACACTCAAATGTCCACTTCCCGAAATGGAAACGTAAACTGAGCTATTGCATTCTCCGGAGAAACCTGATGGGCAACAAGATTCTTGCAAAAGGATGGTCATACAGCGAGGATATGTAGGGTTATAAATCCTATCTCATTTGAGTAATAATAGATTGTGTTCGCGTATTGCGAGTTACGAGAGGGAAATAAAACCTATGTGATGGCACATCTTGAAATACGGCATCATAAAAAGCGACTATACACGGTTACGGATGACGCTGAGGTGTAGATGATCCATCAGAGATATATGTAACCTCAGAAGTATTCTTCCTCCCATCCAGCACCAACTCAAAAAAAAAGCAGAAGGAATGGTATGATGGATGATCCATCGACAGAAGACATATATTATTCAACATCCGGGTAATAACTCCAGAGCAGTTCCGCACCATTGCTTATGAATATTAATGAGTTATGGGAGGTCCGTGCTTCGATTTGGGGTCGTTCATTAGGAGGGGCAGCAGTAAACGGCAATCTGAAGGGGGTCAGTCAGGTACAATATGGATACATGCTACGGTGCAGCTTATTGCCCAACAAGATCTGTTTTGTGACTTTCACGGTGGATACATGCATTGATCCTGACCTACATTGCCACCGTATGGGTGTCTATTGTGGTGACGAGTATGAACATTTTTACGACATGAAATGTTTGTTCATTTCTGAAATGCCGTTGAACTGAAATCTTTATTTTGTGAAATGTGTTTTCCCTGGAATTGGGTTAGCAAGTAAAAAGAACCCTGTAACATTAAATGAAAGAAAAGTGTAAATATTGTGGTGCTTTCCACCTGATTAGCTGCCAGGTGGAATCCGTGAGGTGAATGTGTGGACAGTATCCGGCCGTGACGCGGCTGGAGAGGACCCGCTAATCACAGCTACTTGTCGACTGAATTAGGCCAAGCAGACGACATTTTCTGGGTAGGATGTTAATGAGTTGCTCAAGAGCACCTGGCGCAAGAGCGATAGGAGAAGCTCCGTTGTCCGATAAATAAGGCCGCTTTAAGTACAGTTTTAAAAGTCACAGCAGTAAACGATGCGCTGAATTAACGACGTTTTCACCTCCCTGATGAATAACGTTTTACCTAAACGCTCGGCTTCAAGTCACCGGGGGCCCAAGTTGTGTTAATTAAATCGCGATGGGAAATCATCCTGAAAATTTGCGGCTGGGAAACCAATCCGCGAAAGTTCTGGGGGAGGCCGTGTGACCGCTCATGGCTTGGTGAGATCATGAGCCCGAGGCCTCCAATTGACGCCAGGCTGGAGGTGGGGAGGGAAATTCTATGAAAAACGGCGAACTTCGCCGGGTGATAGTAGGGAGGGCGGGTGCAGCTTTCGGTGGGGGAAATTAAGGAAGTGCATCCAAATTGAACCGGTGGGCTGGCAAATGCTGGTAATAAGATTCCGTGCTTGTGTTGGCCATACCAACCGCTGGCAGTGACACATATGCTCGGACCTTTAATACATTAAAACTCACATTAATCAAGTGAAGGTGCTTCGGTGAGGTTGGTCCCCTGCCAATGCATTACCTCCTTAGGTATTCTCTGCCACATCCCATCTCCTCGACACAAAACGTCGGTCGAAAGAGCCTCCCCCGCTCTCTACCACCTCCTCACACCTTCCTTAAATCTCACCCCACTAGTGGAATAACATCCACTTTACTTCACTCGTATACCCATCAAAACTTTCCATACGGGGCCGAATATACCGCTTGGCTTCTTATTTCCCCTGACACCACATAGATTCAACTCCTGTATGACTTTTAGAAATACGATATCACACCCTGTATGAGATTATAGGACACTATAGTTTGCTGGCGGCTCACAGGGACTGATGGACCTGGTAATGGCACAGCTTTCCACCACTCTCAATACCGATAGAGAGAGAGAGAGAGAGAGAGAGAGAGAGAGAGAGAGAGAGAGAAAGAAAGAGAGAGAGAGAAAGCGGGTGAGAGAGTAATATGTCCTCTCAGCATCCCCTGACCTTGACCTTGGAAGGAATTCGTGTCCTTTTTTATATTTTCCCATTATTTCTTTTTTCATTTTTTGTTCGGGGACCGAAGCATCGATCTGGGCCTCCCAACCAAGGTGTCGTTCCCTGCCTGCATATTTATAGAATGTCCGGTATAAATACACGGCGCTTGCAGGGCTGTAAGTCTACATTATACCACTTTTATGTTTACTAGTGACTGCATGATCTGGAATGAGTGATGGCGTGCCTTAAAATGTCATAGCATATCCAAGCTTGGCAATTTGATTGAACTGGGGAAAGAACAATGTTAAATACCTATTCATATAGGAAATATCACTGGACACGATGTCCATAGTATGGATTGCAGTAGCCTCTCCATTCACATGCCCCCAACTACGATGAGATATGAGCACGTCCCACAGGAGCTAAATATAGGCAAGGCCTTGGTTTTCAAAAGTTGGGTAATTTATGGCCATTGACCAGCTCGGCGACCCCGCTGCCACACGGAGCGCCATTCTATGTATACGTAATTGAATGAGTTTCGCGCGCTTTTGGGAGCGTGCCGAGAAAAGTCGTCTGTTCTCTACCGTGGAAATCCCGGCGTCCGCCTGATGGCGCCACCGGGCTTCCGGTGAACGGAGGGCATACATGCACCGACCTCATAACACTATAGACCACCCCCTACCCCGTACAACCCTATCAACCCCTCCCTCAGCCCTTCACCCCCAGACCGCCCATCTTCTCGATGATTCCGCTGGATCCTGAGTTACGACGTCTTAACGATATTCGCCAGATCCGAGTCATGGCCGGACACCTAAATCTGATCTCATTGTAGGTGGTCAACTGCCGCCAGAGGGATTCAAGAACCTGCGGTTATATAGAGAGGATGGCGGAGATTGGGTTGGCATCAGGCAAGGGCACAAAGGACGGGGTTGCCTGGTTTATAGGCGGGTCGTGACTCGGTCGGCCGACAGGGGCAGGTCGGGGCCGTGTGAGGAGGTGTGGAAAGGCGGCGGAGGGATATAGGCTTGCTTGTGGGTGAATCGGTTACTTCGCTGAGTGTGATCTGAGTACGTGAGCTGAGGTTGACTGGCAAAAACCTAAGGCTATTTACGCTGCAGGAGAAACAAGAACCTCAGCAAAAAACCTTGGTCTACATTTCACAGCCGGCCAAATTTCACCGCGTAACGAAAGGAAAACAGAGGTTTCTACCTGCTATAAATTTGCGACAATACTGTGTATATTTTGTTTGTATTTCGTTTTAATGCATCCGTAAAAGTTCAACTCTCGTCTACAAATTGATGGCACTGATTGTGCCCATATTCATAGTTTTATCTATCATTCTTCGCATTACCGCAATATCGACTATCGGAAAACCATTCTCACTGGCTTAATTATGACGGTTCTACAGATGAATTACGTCTTCTTGTATGTCATCATCTAATTTTTCCTATGGCCAGAATGGACACACTGAAGGATACAAGCACATATAAGAATAACTTGCTGATAGTAACAGAACCTGAAAGCACAACTTGGAATAGTATCTATCAAATTGTACACAAACAGAAGTATTTCCCTTCTCAATCCACCTCCTAAAACTGCCTATGTTAATTACCTTTTATATTGGTATAAGTGTGAACTTCTGGTGTTCTTTGCACATATCAACAGTCTTCGCGTCCACTCCCATGTCCGTATCTTGCATTGTAGGTATATCCTCAGAGAGCATTCGAGGAAGGGCAATTCCTTTTGGCACATTAAGTACCGAATAAGGTCATCAAGAGCAGACAGATATGCAAATGAAAAAGATGATAACCCATCAAAGACAACGAAAAATCAAACATGCATTTGATGGCAATTTCAAGGAGAAAATGCTCCCATTGATACAGTAATCACAATGGATTCTACCTTCTACCTCATTCACACACAGGTATGGTGAAGCTGTCACAGAGGCGATTTTCTCAAGAGATTTACCTACCCGGCCCCCACACCTAAGTGCCACACCCACCTACTTTCCTCGCCTTCTACCTCATTCCCACAGCAACTGTGGACCATCTGCCCCTTCGCCGACCCCCTCCCTCACCTTCTGGCCCTGAGGGGCCGCGGCACCCCGTTCATCGCCCCCTCCCTGCTGTCTACATTAGCTTTCCGGGAAGGAGGAAAATGATGTTAATGTTAGCGAGATGTCGTCTGCAGACGCCGTTCGCGCGCTTTTTCTTCCCGCCAGGCAGAACGTCGCCTCCTGCCTCTCGCACCTCGGCGCGTTGTCAATAGCCGCGGCCTCGTTCGGCGCCCTCCAGGGCCTTAAGTTGGTTACTGGAGGTGATGACCCGCGGTCACACGGCGACTGACCCCCGTGTGGTGACCGGCCCTGCCCCACTCCCCGCCCGGCCACGGCATACCCCACGCGTCTTACCAGGCAGAGGTGTCCACGGGAGGGCGAGAGTAAAAAGGTACCCGTTAAGGAAATATCACTGCGGTAAAACACCCACACCACTGCCTTTACCAACCCACAGTGGTGTACGAAAGTGAGTTGTGTACGTCTGTCCAAGTTTCCTTGGAAATATACTTATTCATTTTCAATGTATCCATTTTTTTCAATTAGTAAATTAGAGATGATATCGATTGATCTTACATATAAGCCAATAAAACAGTTATCCACACTTTCTCGGAATCTCTGAGGCAGATAATCTACATGGAAAGATATTTCCAATCAACATCCCTGTCATAAGGCGGCTTCAGAACGAGGAAAGGGAGGGAGTGGAGGGAGGGCAGGTGAAAGGAAAGTGATGGAAATGGTGATAACTGATATACGGATTTCTGTAGTAAAGGGATCAGTGTCAGATGGTATGAGTAGATAGCTTTAAATAATCTTCAATAACGAACATGACACCGCCTCATATCGAAACTAGAAATTGAATGAGTGTCTGATATACAGATGGTTATTAGCGCGTATCTGTTTATAGGGACATCTCAGGTTTCTACTCAAGTGATTATTTTTTTCACCAGTACTCAGGAGATACCTGTCCTTAACAACATTGCGAATAGGAGCTTCTAACATTTTCTGTAGGCTGTGATACATTCCTAAGGCTACACTTGTGCACTATACCACTGTGGTAACTATTTGTGTCAAATAGGCTTGCATATTTCCAGTAAAACTTCGTCTTATCGACGGTATCATCGGTTCCTGGGATTTTCATTAGAACACCATACGCCACGTGTCTGAATACTGATTTTGATATATGCAGTACATGTACTTTGTGAAATCATTAAGATAAAGTTCTTGCATTTCTCACGTATATATTACCAAAAGATGCTTTCATCCCATTTCCGATATACGGTATTGTGGATGGTATCTACACAAAAAGTATACGTCCTGCATACATCAACTTAAACGTTTGTTATCAAATTTATGTTTATCATCACTCATTCAGGTATGATACAGTAAATACGTACAAGATACACACTGCACAAATCAGTTCTTAGAAATCTCACATCACAGCATCCATAGGATCCTATAATGTCAAGTTTCCTTAACGTTTGGCCCACTTTTGTTGGAGATCACCTGTGCGGTCACCTAGGATTGCAACGTCAGCAGATGACATATCCCAACACAAGCACCCAATACCGTCGACAACTCGAGGCGTCTCGCGGTGTCGCGCGATACCTCTCGGGATCTCGCGGTATATTGTGGCACGTCGGAGCCAGCGAAGTAATCTGACTTGTGCATACAATCCGGTGGAGTTCGCTGTCTCGGAATCGGTTGCTGATATGCTCAGGGGGCCTGAGCCTCTTTTCCTGAGCCGCACGTGTTGATGAGAGTTACACGGAGCCACACTTTGTGCGATTACAGCATGCAAATTAAATCAGGGAAAGGCCTTTGATAAAGGAGCTAGTCATTATGGCGTCTAAGGCGCTGAACAACATATAATATTGCAGAAAGCCGTCTGCTGAGAATATTAACCCAAAAGGTATATAACTATATATATATATATAATTATATATTTATAATTATATATATATATATATAACGCGTATATACATATAGGAGGGAGAGAGAGAAATCAGTTATGCATAGTAAGTGGCTTATCGGGCATTAGAGGAATCTACAGCAGTTACTCTCTGCAGACAAAGGACAACTTTTGAATGCAGCGTGCTCCCTTAACATATTGCCACTGTAGGATAATAATATCACCCCACTATATCGAATAGATAGTGGGGTGGCGTTCTTTTTTTTTCTTAAAGTCTTTTCTTTACCATGGATGTCACTCAACTCAAAAGGGCTGGTCTCAACGTTCATCCTGCAGTGTTAGCACGCTCCTTTCTCCCAGGGACCGACTTAAGACCTTTCTCGTTGACATACGCTGAGGTTTTTTCTATTTGAATACCATATACCACAAATAGGGCAATATATCACATCACAAAACATGATACAACACTTGCACAATGATCTGAGGAGAGGAGACTATTCATGTTTAACAACCCCTGTCCTCCGTGGGGAGAGAAATCTTGTGTAATTGGTATTCTACAAGTGAATTCTATCCTCAGCTAGGACAAATAAGCTGTCAAACAAGTATGGGGATCCTTGTGGAGGAGAGTTTCTAATCACTGCAGGTAGTGCCACTTTGTAGCACTTTTGTTAACTTATTTCCTCATTTGTAGTTATCAATGAATCTAATTAGATATTTCAGATATTGCCTCTCTAGATACCAAGTGTTGATATAGTTTACTCTCACTGAAATTATTTCCAGCTGAACAGAGAAGAGGGAGATAATCACAACGATGATGCTAGCCTATTCCATTGATATCTCCAGGCATTTAAATTTCACGACAAAACTACAATCATGTGTATTTCTGAGCTCTTGTCAGAGAATATATTCACGCTCGCTTGTTGATGTTCCTAACCGTAGTAAAATACGAATCCGACGAAATTGATCTTTGTTATTGGATTTCAGAAGTCAGAAAAACTCGACTGATATTTTCATTTCAAGGAAGTCCTATCATTCCCGACATTGTCGGAGACCTTCTATTGTTGACACTACTGATACCGATACTAAACAAAAACTTTGTAATGAAATAAAGGAATTCAAAGCAAAGCGCATTAGCTTAGGTCATCGGTATGACTGGATGTTCAACTCCCTGTAGATAGTAAGTATAGTCACGTATTCCTGGAGATACCATACCTTTTTCACTTGGCTGGCAAAGATATTCACTTCAGTTAGAGATTAGATAGGATGATATCGATCGCAATCGCCCCCTCCAAGCAAGACGGGTTCCCGATAGCGTAAACAATATCTCAACGTGGGCATTTCCTTGCGAGAGCGGATGGGATTGGATCGAGTTCGCTCTCTGAGCACGGGACGTGGGCACGGCGAGTTGCTCAGTCTGCAGTACATGGCGAGCATATCGATATTCCTATATGCGCCTCATCAGGATGGTCCCGAGCTCACCCGATTATGGAAATGCGGCTGACGGGGCGCCGTTAGTACAGCCTGCGAGCAGTTGGCATCTGCTCATTCCGCCAGCGAGTGGCGACTGATTCTGTTGCTATGAGCGACTCATGTTATGACTATAAATAAGACAAAGTCTCTCTGATCGATGAGCTGAGCTCTACAAGTTCTTCCTAGTCACGGAGTCAGAGAGCCTTCCCATCATAAGGAATCGCATTCAATAACAAACTAAAGAACAATTAATAAACCGCGAAAAAAGAGCACTAACTATGGGCGGGGAGTAGTCTATGCTAACGTGGAGTATATCTTACAGTGCTTTCCATGGAGAGTGGTGTTAATATCAGGGGGCAGATGATGCGGAGCCCCGCAAATTGCAGGTCAAAGTCATGGCCTAGACAATCGTGGGTAATCTCCTTAAAACAGCTATGGTAAAAACTGCACATGCAAACTCTGTGTTAACCAGGAAAACACGAAGACGCATGTCACTCAGAGAAGAGCAGCTCAGAGAGTGGCTCTCAGGGAAAACCACGGCCACCTGAAGCGGAGCTGATATGAACAAATGAGAACTGCTCAGGAACTGCTCACACTGATGGATCTGTCTCAGAACGGAGCTGCTCACATGCAAAATAAGGTCAGAGGAGCGAGTCTGTCTCGGTTATATTTAATAGGGAATTGACAAGATGCTCTGCTAAGCGCTAAAAAACCTGCATTTAAACGCCAAGGCTCGTCACTTGATAGATTGGCGTTATCCAACGAATGATTCTTCTAGAATATAAATCAAGGTTAGATGAGGGGTACGTCTTTTTTTCTTTTTATATTTTTTGAGAGTTTCCTATTCCATTTTTAAATCATCAGGACGTGTTTGACGATACAGTCTTTGTGAAGAGACCTACCTAGAAATCTGTCACATACTTTATGTGATATTCATTTGCAACAGTAACTGATTACTTTCTAAGACACTTTCATCAGATTCATTCCTAGAAATACGTTTTCCACACCGTATTAGGAATTAGGACATCAAATCAGGTGTGATCCTTTTTTTTCTCTTTTTTTAAAACTTTTTATTGGGGTAATGGTTTTTACATATTCGGAGCTCGGCCAGGCCGTTCTTCCGCTCCGTCCCGCTGTCGTTGTTTATAATTTAGTAGTACAATATAATATACAGCAGATTGACGATACAGTCTTTGTGAAGAGACCTACCTAGAAATCTGTCACATACTTTATGTGATATTCATTTGCAACAGTAACTGATTACTTTCTAAGACACGTTCATCAAATACATTCCTAGAAATGCCATCATAAAAACACACAAAATCCATTTATCAGCCTCAACCCCTTGTAGAACATATAACTCTGGGAGCAAATTACCTCTGACAACTTGCCAACAACTGAAATTGCCGCTTCTTGGAAATTGTGATTTATATGCTTGGCGAGGCATTTGCAATGCTTGGTGGTGCCTCTTGCTCAGTGAGGCTCTATATGAGCTGCTGACAGCAGGACGGTGCAGATACATAGTCCAGCTCTCAAGCCTCTCCACCTAAATACCCCTATAACAGTAGCCCGGTAGTAACGACCGCCATATTCTGGTACCCAGGCCGCGCAATGGGATCGCCGCACACGACGGCGGCAGGTGGGGGACCCGTTCAAGGCAGCCGCGTCCGGCCCAGACAGGATTTCTGGAATTTGTGTCTCCTGCAGGCTACCTGATAGACCCAGGAGGGACTGAGTGTGTCTGACAGTAACCTGCAGGTCGGCTTACGAGTTTTTCCAGCTCTCTGTAGGTGGACTATGGCAAGCCTATGTCCCCTCAGGTGGAAACTAGGAGGGGGTCGTCTTTGGTCGTCTTTGATGTAATTTGGATTTGGTTTCGTACAAATCTAGGCAAATTTGATTTATTTTGGTGTATATTGGTTCATTAAGCAGGGTTGTCATGGGGAATGCTTTCTACCGTCAACTGCCCATATTTGTAGAGAATGGTAGACGTGGTGGTAGTGTTTCAGAGTTCTCGCCGTGAGGTTGATGCTCAGAGAAAAACAGAGGATGGAAAAAGATATCAATAAATTCTCGTTAGCTCTCTGTGGGATGGGTGAAAATGTTTTCTTCCAAAGTCCCATCAATGACAATCTAGTATAATATATTGAAAAGCGATAAAAGAGAATGAAGACTGAAACCTTGTTATAGTCCAAACTGCTATAAAGCAATAAATATTCAGCCAAAAGAGACAGACTTTCACTGGCTATTGCAATATCGTGGGCACTCTCAGGAAAAACTGTATACATGTATCTAATTCTGGTCGCAAATCATCGATTTTTAAGTTAGCGTTGATATTACTGCATATGAATGTGAAACTAAGTTCTCAGTTTTAAGTGGGCCATAACGAGAATATATGGAAGTCTCTGTGATGAAGTATTCATAAATGCAAAGGGTATGATCAACTGTCAATTAGAACTAACGCCTCTAAACCAGCCAGCAAAATGTCTGGGGATCAATAGCAACGATGATGAATGGCGCCGAAAGAGAACAATGACTTGTGCTCCTGCAACCTTGACATTGGGGGATACTCAACTTTTTCTCTCGATTCGCCACTTGGGGGCCTTAGGTCGCACCCACACTTTGACGCATGCGCAGTCGGTGTGTTTGATGGGCGTCCACTTTTGTCTAAGGGAAGTAGGGCGGCACGGAAGTGGACGTCCCAGAATGCCTCTTTCATGTGGCAATACAATGGCGACGTTGACATGTTTTCTCGACGCGTTGGGGTTAGCAGCACGAGAGAGAAAGGTCCAAAGCGCCAGAGCTTGTCCCTCGACACCACCTACACCCTCCCCACCATCGCCTGCCTTCTGTGCAAATGGAGAAGCCAATACCAAGCCCAGAGGAGGGGAAGGGGACACGTCTTGCTCGCATTGACGTCTCATTTCCCAAAGTGACTGGAGTGTTCTCCACACGTCCCCGTATCACAACTCGGACCACACGACATTTCGCTCCAGAAAAGCGCGGGAAACTTCATTCATTTTTCACATGTGTCGGTTTAACTCGACTGGAGACCGTGGGACGGGGTGGTGGCTTGCACTGGCGCTTCTCAAACGTAGAAATAGCAGTCCGTATACTGTGTCATGCGTTGATATTATTTTATAGTGCGGAATTGAGAGAAGTCATTGCATTTATGTGTACAAAATAAATCTGTGAGTAATTTCCAATTAATATGGACTTAAAATGTGGGGTTAAAAAAGAGGCATGGGAATACATTCATCAAGTCACTTTAGAGAGACCACTCTAAATCCAATAGTTTCATTCCTCAGAAAAGCTCCATTTCTAAGGCAGCAGTTAATTCCAGCCATGAAAGAATTGCCGGTGTTCCCTGTCATCATGTGCCTAGTTTGTGCAGTGAGTGAGTGACCAGAGGTCTAAATGTCCTTGTCCTTCTCTTTGTGGTTCCATGTAACCTCCACCTTCCTGACTACTCACTGCTCACAGGACCTGCTGATCTACACCAATATTAATCAGAGCTGTCGAGGAATGCCTGATCGATTCTTCGACTCGGGGTCGATGCGCCTGGCCGTCCTCTGTCTTTACTGCAATCGATCTGCCAGACTGAACACAGGGGGACAGACAGGGAGAAACTTCATCAACGTCAAGGGGCATACGGAGCGTCACCTCTGCTACAAACATGTGTTATTTCTGTTGTTGTATGAGCCAAACGCTTATCAAATTCATCTTCAATTCTTGTCATCAACTGAGATATCTATTAACATCTAATACCTACTGACTTCATTTTTTCTTTTCAAACGTATAACGAATGATCCGATAGACATGGTTTTGATATTAGACCACAGAAAAACGCTGCAGTGATTGTCAATTGCTACATGTTGTCGTATTAGCGAAGTGGGCATTATAGATTGATAGCTTGATGTCTTTTGATGCTGAGACCAATCAGCCACGTTCACATCACAGCACTAAAACCAACCTCAGAGTGAGGCGTGGAAACACCTGTGCCACGAGGGTACTCAGAAGCTGGCAGTTAAGGCTAGAAACATGTTTTCTGAACCATAACATATTCTGACGCACACTTATATATACAAAAGCTGAGCACTCGTCCGGACACTCTGTATTGGAAAACCCATTTGTAGAGGCAAACCAAGATCGGGTAGATTTTTTCCCAGACTCGACCATGGCATATCTCAGAGGCAAACTCCTAAATCCATGCTTTCTATGTCTGTACCAGTACAGAAGGGATCATTCTGGAACGGGACTCTGTGGTGGCAATTGTCGACTTCTCAAGCACCAGCGCCTTAGGCGGATTTAGGCATTAATCATTAATGTGGTTAGAAAGATGGCTAATCGGGTAGGCATGGATCGAGCCAGCGGCTAGTGACAGTGTCGATACTCTTGACGCTACTGGGAGTCGAACATTTGGCTTTGACCGAATGTCCTCGACATAATGAAGGAGTAGGGGCATCGACAACAGAGCAACTCTGAGCATAGAGCAGCTCGCGCCGTCATGGTACAGTGCGCACACGAGTCGACTAGTTCAAGATGTAGAGGGAAAATTTCTAGACAAATACAGACATGTAGATGAGAAATACAATATTTGTCGAAGCGTAGAGGAGACATTACTGTCTAACCCGATTGTAGTGTTTGAAGAGTATGTGGTTGTCAATATGAAACGGTCAAATCTGCCTGGCAACTTTACCGGCAATGTCTGCCCAAACATTAATTTATTTAACATATGTAATCAAATAGACCTGTAAAAATGCCGATCATGACCATTTTCAGTGTCTCTCAGGCTGAAAAATTGGTATTTCTAATTCAATTTAATGTCTCCCTATATGCCAATATAATAGCATAGAATGCCATTATATTGGCATATAGGGAGACATTAATTATAGTTTTAGTGTGCCGCCTAGTATATTCAAGAAATGAAAGGGAAAGGTTTAATCTTGCGGAATATGGAGTCTCACAAAGTTTATGTCTAGATTAACAAGGAGACTGGAAATCCAACTTGATATTCTCGTACTAATTATTGCTTAGACACACTCTCGGTAACACTGTCAGTGTGACACAGCATTGGAAGGCTATTGCAGGAACTTTGTAGTACCCTAGTCTGACATTATGTTATGGATTGCTGAACTTAATACACATCTTCATGACTATGTGCATTCATCACATCGAAAGAAGGGATTTCATTGAGAATATTTTACTTTTCCAGCACATCTGAAACAATGTTTTATTGATGTTTCAGAGTAGGTTTGTAGATAGGAAACGTTTCATCTGTGACTGATGAGGAACTCACTAGCTCAAAGCTGTACTTCAACGTTCACAAGATACATATTTAAATCCACCTGTTAACGCTAACTGTGTATTCCAACGTTCACAAGATACACATTTAATTCCGTCTGTTGATGTCAACAGAGAGCCCTCCTGTTATATTTTGCGATTTTCCTATTAGATCCACTCAGGTGTTGAAAACGAAACAAGCAAAGCCAATGTGGTAATAATGTCCATGTTATAGCTTATCACCGATCAAACTAGGAGCAGTGCGAGCATCTCCGAGCAGCTCGACCCACAGAGCAACTCGTCCTATCTACTCCCACTCCCAACGGGCACCTGTTGGGTGGAGGGAATTTTCTCAAAGTGTCTGCGACATTCGCATTTTCTTGTCATTGCGGCTGTGTGTGAGTTGGGGGCCTTTGTCTTCACTGGGTGCGTTCTGTCCCCGTCTCTTGCGGCGTCTGTAGCCATCTGGCCAGCCATACATTAATCACCAACACGCCATGTCCCACTCAATCAAAAAACTTTCTGCGCGCGTCCCTGTATGGATAACGAAGTGGGCGATAACTGGGGATTCCGTGGTATGGCTAGGCTTAATGCCCTTTCAGGTCAGAATCGCCTGCGGGAAGGGAAAGGTTCTGGCTTCTTTATAGCAGACTTCCTCGTGCATGGCTGCGCTCTTGCATCCCTACTTTATCGGTTGTTTTTTTGGGGTACACTTATAGTTGCTGAGTTATAGTATCACGAAAAACAGCAAGATTGCGGTTGACATAGCGGAATTGCGGGTGCGTGTGAGAGCTTTTCGGTCATAAATGAGTGTTTCTTGTAACATGCATGAATGCGTGCCTATGCGGGAGCCATTATGTCTAAAAGAATTATAACGTTTCCACGAACATATGACTTGACATCGTATTTTCTAGAGTAGGAAATGATAAGGACCCTAAATCCCACGCTCACAAAGTATACACCAACTTAAAAACATTGTCATTTTTCTTCTGATCAGCAACCTTTTTATTCTTACAGTCAATTACTAACCCTATTTCTAACGAAAAAATAAGTGCGGAAACATTTCCAAATTCGTGAAATCTGTTTGAAACATAATATTTTCCATTAACGATCGGAAACAATATTCTTGGATGGTAGTTTCTTCACAGAGAACGCGGTTTTGAACCGGTTCCCCGGAGAATCCGAAAAGAAATTACGGTAGATGAAACAAAATTTTGATTTGAGAAAAATCGATATCCATCAAGTAAAGCAAGCACATGTTCTCTGTCTCTATGACATACATTTCCCATATGCATCCCTAATTAGGTAATCTATCAAGGCCACTGGAGCGTCATAATGATATCGATGCATGCCACCAGTCTGCCCTGGAGGGCCTTGGAGGGGCGGGTCGGCGGGCT
The DNA here is from genome assembly GCA_950022655.1 of Alentia gelatinosa. Lineage (NCBI taxonomy): Eukaryota > Metazoa > Annelida > Polychaeta > Phyllodocida > Polynoidae > Alentia > Alentia gelatinosa. The sequence continues at coordinate 45,392,649 of OX465587.1, read as the reverse complement.
CCGCTCTTCCCGTCCTTTGTCATAGAGCAGAGAAGAACTGCCTAACTTGAAACAGGGCGCTTTAATGCAGCGAAATTGATCAGGCATGCTGTGCTGAACAATGGATGGAATCAATGAATTGACATTCTCACAGCACAGATAGCGACATCTCCCTCCCAACCACAGGCAAATAAGATATTCAGCCTGTATCACATTGCTGTATCACTTTAAAGGTTCATACATAATCCTATTCAATAAGAAGTGATAAGCATTCACATCTCTTATACTGTCTTTCCCCGAGGAATCGGACTTTCTAACTGTATATTCCGTGGGTATTGAAGAGCTAAAGCATTGCCAAATATTGTCATAATTTCAACATAGTGAACATAGTGATAAGATATGAAGAAACATAGGGATGAGTGTCTAGCAACAACCATTAACCCAGATTCACTAACGATTATGATTTTAGGAATATCATAAGAAGGAATCTATTTCATAATCATTGATCTTACCCAGTGTGACTCTTAAGCTAGTGGAATATCTCTCCGAGTAAAAGATTTCCCATCTTTTTCTTCAAAAGTTGTTCAAGCTTGATTAAAAATTGCATAGAGCTGCTGAGACTCCTCTGCTTTTTCAGCTGTGAAGGGTGGGGCAATTGTCTTTGGGTAATCGTTCTAATTGAACATATCAATTAATTACTCTTGATAGAAGCTACACATTCCGTCCACTCCATTAACGACATCACGCCTGCTAAATGAAGTACATGTAGAATTTACCTTTTCGTGTCTGCCAGAAGCACACCCCTCCATAATCAGGCTACAAATCGGTAGATAATCGGCTCGTCTTAGGAGCAGGTCGGTAGCCTTAAGCCTCCACAAGGAGGCTGCCTGTAGGGTAATTAGGTTAATCTGGCGTGGTTAGTCCCTTGATTCCTTTACGTACGGGGACATGCCTGAAGGAGGGGGAGGGGCATTGCCCGTACCTTGTGAAGCTATAAATATAAGGATGAATCTCTCCCTACCTGTGGGAAGACAATGAGATGAGGCGGTTTGGTGTAACACTATGGATATTGGTAAATTATTCACATACAAATATCATACCATTCAAAATCTATGGGACCTTCCTATATATATATATATATATATATATATATATATATAAATATATATATATATATATATATATATATATATATATATATATATATATATATAATGTTGTAGATAGTGGCAACAGACACAAATCACGATTAAATCAAGATTAAGAGATGATGCTTACAGTCGAGAAGTACTAAAGATATGAAAAACGTATCAGGAAAGGTGGGATAAACACTAGAACACTAGTGAGAGTGTATGCAGATCGCAAACACGAAAGTTGTGTATGCTTCCAATACCTCCCCATTTTTATATGAATTAATGCGTTGTTTATCTTATCATACTGAAATTTGGATTTTTTCCAATGGCAGAATTAAAGGCTGACGCTTGGCAAAATGAAGTCCCATAGTCAGATGCATCGATATTAGAAAGAGTCTGAAAAGGTTGATTGTCGTTCGCATTGCAATAATGATTGTAATAGTCAGTCGTACATTAATGAGCCCAGCTTCTCTGACTCTCGCCTCTTACAAAGGTCACAATATTCTTCTTCTGTTGTTCTAGAAATACTGACGTCAATAAATCCGAGGAGGGTTAAAATCTTGCATCACTGATTCATTGGTGTAGCCCAGACTTAAAGCCACTATCTGAGTGAAAATGAAAGTACCTCACCAATATCACAGACCTTAAAACCGAAAGTGAAAGTCAAACTGCGGACATGACCTACATTGTCATCAGAGCAGCTGCGATTTCCCGTATCGTCAGAAAACGCAAATGGCTGCGTTTTATGGAGACAGGCCTAAGCCATTAGTTCCAGTGTGAAACTGGCATGTTGATGACAATGCAAATAAGATTTTCCCTTCACGCTGTAGCCAATCAAGGCCGGAACAGCGGTCCGCAACAAGATAAGTCATTCCCTTATAGTCCACTGGGGGACGGCAATACAATGGAAATGAAATCAGGAGAGTTTTTTTCAACATGGTCCGGCTTATGGTTCAGACTCTAAGTGGTTGGGAGGTAGTTTCTGTGTGGGTGATGTGGTGAGTCTAGAGGGAGGGGGTATCGACTCAAGATACAGTGATCATTCGCTCATATCTGCTCACAGGTTGGGAACCGAAGTACCCTCCCTGAAAAGAAATGATGTTGATGGCATATTCCACTATTGGTAGGCAATTGCAGATATTATGACATATGCGAGTGATATAGAAATGCATACAGCAGTCCAAGTGGAGTGGGTTGCTGTGGAAAGTAATCGTATAATGTCCGACTGACAGAAGAGGCTAATTTAGATTAGCCAGCCAGAGAGGGTAGTCAATGGATGAAGAAGCTAATAACGGACTGGCTCATGCTTTTAGGTAAATTGGACAAGGGATAGCCGCTCGTGCAACGTTCTCTCTACAGACCTAGTTCGCGCGTCGCTTAGCTGGCAGACAAAGCGTCCCGTTGTTGATGATACTAATCTCCCTTATATTTCCAAGCCTCAGACCCGAATGAAATGTACGTCTCATGGCGAATAGTAAAGCAGCACAAGCCCTTATATGATGTCGCCTTTCACATCATGCATATTCTGTACCAGTCAGAAAGAAAACAATGAGTCAATGAACCACCGGCTAAATTTCCCCCTCGAGGGAATTCATTTAGAATTCCCTTATAAAGTATGATATACACTTGGTGAACGGTAATAATTCACATAAGTCTTTTGAAATATTGTATGGAAATATATGCGCAAAAATAGGCAGAACGTCTCCCCATGGTACCCATAGTAATGTTTTCCAAACTAATACATCTGCTACATTTAAAAGTCTCTACATAGCTATCTCTGAGATTGACAAAATATCACGTATCCCTCATCGGGCGTAGGAAAATGTGCTTCGAGATGAGAAATAGAAATAAAAAGACTTAATTACGCACCTGATACGAAATGGGCATTCAAAACTTATATTGGATTTCTATCACTACCAGTGAAGGATACAGATTGACTGTGTCGATATTATGTATAAGGTTTTTGTTATTAGGTGAGTATATTTGTTCTTCTTCCACTATTTCTCTTTTTAGTGAAGACGTTCGGCCGTGAGGACATCCGTCCTTATATGATCGCCCATCATATATTTTTTAAACAGTTCTCACAATGTTTTATGGCACGAACCTGTGTTAGTAGTTATAAAGCTCTGTGAGAAGATAGATGATCGCCAGCAGAGAGTTTGTAAACAAATGTATTTAATCAAAACTAGCTCTGATTTTGAGATGGCCTCTTGCGGTGTGCCCCAAGGCTCTGTCTTGGAGCCATTGTTGTTCATTTCATTTATTAATAATTTAGGCTTAAACTTAATTGATTCTAACTATATACAATTTGCAGATATTGTTGTCTTATTCTCTAGTGATGCAAACCCGCTTGCTGCTCAACGAAAATTATAAACTGGCATTGACGAACTGATGAAATGGTGCACTGCAATTGGATGAACAGTGAACGTTAACAAGACCAAGGTCATGTGGTTTTGTTCACAATCGAGTTTGAAGAAACACTTTTGCTTCGATATTGCTATGAACGGTGAACCAAATTCGTAGTGTCAACACTCAAAATATTTTTCGTCCTCTGGTGGCGATATCCATTAGTACTTTCCTATTTTACATAAATGAACATATACATTTCTTATATGCGGCCTTGTGAACAGATCGTGAACTAGAACATGCACACTGTCTACTGTTCAGTAACTGAACTTCTCTAACAACAGAACTGGATGGCTTACACTGACATTCTCTATGTGGAGGATACACACACTCGTATAAAAGAACCAGTCAATATTGTATATTCGACCAATTAATGGATGCATATATGGTCCCCCATACTCCGTATTGGATTGAATTATAAATCTCTGTCACAGTGACTGTAAACATATTTACCTGCACCATGAAAATTATAGTTAATGCATGAATCTATTCGTGAGAACAGGCTCTTCAGAACAGGGATGATTCACTGAAAAAAATCATTGAGTAGTGCATATTTTCTAACTGCGCCAGTGATAAAGCAAGGCGAGTTAGCATGTGTTACTAGAGACATTAAGATACGATCTACTAATACCATTTCATTTCATTCACCAAAGACCACCTCATTTTTGACAAGAATGTCCTTGATGATATTAGACCCTCTATTCATTACAATTAAGTTCATCTGGATCTTAAAAATCTGAAAACTATCTAGATTTGATTTCTGTTTATGCATGCTCGGCTTATGCGGAGAGTGAAACCCATATCTCTTTCAATCAATATCTATTTTCATCAAATTCCAAGGATTTCTCAAACATGAAGTCAGTAGATGACAGGGTGATAAACGCGGGGTTTCGTCGAGCCGACGTTTTAATTATCCTGGTGCTCTTTCTGACAGTCAGTTCTCTTTTATATCTCTCGTGGAATGAACCTCCATCAGATGGTGCGACGCCACCACCCGGGGATTATGCGAACCAAATTGAAGCAATTTCAGGGGTTGGAATTAGCACGAAAGAAAGTAATGAACTTAGGGCTTCGTCTTGATGCATCTTCATTATCTTTGCGTGGGGCGTAGATGCGCAAGGAATTGTTTGTAAAAGTAAACAGCAACCTGCCTTCATGTTCCAACACATGCTTGTCTCACAAACCACCCTCCGTCTTGCCCATTACTCATTTTCAGAAGTAGATCCAGTGTTACTGTCAACAAAGCGTATTTACTCATCTACCTAGCCGAGATCCTTCCCTTTTCAAATGTCACGGGAACATGGTTTCGCTGATTATCTTGTTTCCATTTCAAGCAAGCGAGCGACATCTAAACCATCGCAGACGACATTTGTTTCAAACTTGGTCGCTTGTGTGTTCTCTGTTTGAGCAATACATCCCACTGGTGAATATGAGCCCACTTTTCCTATTTCCTTAATTTACACCGATACTTAACGTCTGATCACATAAAACCTACTATCAAATGTGCCCACTATGAGCCAAAGTGTGAACCGAGGAAGGGTAATGACGATTTTATTCACGAAACGAAACCGGTTTGGTTCTGAGTGGGTCGGATGGTTGGTGTGGTTGGTTGTGGTTGTTTTCCAGCGAAGCCAGGTTCATTTAGCAAAGATCGAATTTGTAAGATGACAAGTAAAAATGTGGCACGACAACACCTGAACGGTTTTGTGCATATCAGAATTATTCATGTTAATGTCGTGCGCTTTTTGAGCACTCAACAATTTTTGATAGAAGCCAATATTAAAGGTGTTCGCTCTTATCTCTACACAATGCAGGTCAACACTGAGCCTATTACTTTACTCTGGAACAGGCAGCTGCCTGATGAATGCCTCACATCAGGCTCTCCTGGCACCCTCTGAGGTCTGAACCAAGTTGAGTATGCCTAGTGTTGGGACTAAATGCTCAGAGATATTGTAAAGGTATATAGAATTACCATTCTGTTACACCCCTAACACACCATGATTTGGTTTAGTTAGGTTGATTTTAGTTGGTTCATAATACAGCGAGATCGAATCAATGGGAAGAAAATGGATAGCTAAGCCCTGCACCCTAGATCCAATAATCCACAGGTGCTACCATGGCCCCAGGATACACAATGCTGCTGGCAGTGTGGACTACGTACTTTTGTGTATGCGCATGAGAGGACATTATGCAGAGTATTAGCTTGACCCTTCAATCAGACATTCACCTTTTGGGGTGGACCAGACGCCCTGTGTGTCTGACAGATTAATAACTGGGTTAATGATGTGATTTACAGGAGGAGGAGGGTTAGTAAATCTGTGCTGAGGAATTAGCATCAATGAAATGTGGAAGTCGATCTCATCCAAGTGTATGTTGGAAGCGACCCAAGCGCTCTGAAGCCTTGAAACATGTGTGCTGATAAAAACCCAGATCAACTGATACTTGTGTTGTCCAGGGAGCGATGCCAGGACACGCCGTTGTGTTTTGTTTCTTGTTTGCCATTCTGAACTCATAGAGTCAATGTCATGGTGATCCAGATCTTATTACCAATTGCTCAGAGATGCTCAGCATAGACTTTAACATGCAAATATAGATTTTACTTTTTTGTGGGTTTGCTGAAGCAGGAAGGGGCTATGGAAGGTAGGGCTGAATGGGCACGTCTGTGGTTTCAAACGGCTCCGTTTGAAAAAAGATGTATACACTCAAAGCCATTGTTGGCATAGCCTGAACGAATGTCATGTTTCATGTGGTAACAAGAGAAAAAAACTGTTTGTAAAACACGAGATTTAATGCAACTAGATCACGTTCATTTGTTGTTCAAATATGGAATAGATAGACCCTTAGACTGGGAACCAACCAATCAGAATGCGTTGTCTTTAATTGTGTTTATAAACCGCGAATTGGAGAACTCTACCAATGAAGTACCCTTCATTACAAGGGAAACAGCCTTTGTGTTCACTGATATCGCTTCCCTAGCATTAACTGACTTTTTCGTCAGTTCAATTTCGCCTCAGGCCCGAAGCTGCTGACATAGATAGTCTAGGAAGTGAGGCTAATGAAAGACAAGAATCAATACAGCGTTTGGCCTTAATTGCACTAATCAAATGAGCCATGCTATCATTGACACACTTGCTTTGGAATGGCCGCTGCTAGGTGCTTAATTAAGGCTTGATATTGGCGTAGATGTTATAATTTAATATTAGCGGTCTAAATCATTGTCTGGGAAACCTCTGGGTTATTTGTCGGTCGATATAACTATTTTTTTTAACTCTATCATATTATGCAGAATGATACATCCAATATAAGTAAACAACCTTCCTAGACTGGTTTGGGGTTCCTAATCATACTTACTCTGTGCCTCCATCTCCCTTCCCTTGCCATGGTTTTGAAAGCCTGCCAGGGATTCAGTCCGAGTAGTAGGTGCATAAGGCCTACAGATAAAGTACTGTATAAACCTTGTATCATGAGGAAATACGCATAATAAAAGGTATGATGATATTCAAAGTTTGCTTTAATTGCCCCTTTCACAAAACTAAGTACTTCTGAATACGGGTAAATAATAGCCTACATATGACAAGTAGACACTGAGCCACTCGCGTGCAATGATATAAAAAACGTTCATTTTGACTTTTATTTACAAAATTTGGTTACAGATGAAATGAATTCGATTACCAGATGTTTTACCCTCCTAATCAAATAATGATATGAGTTCGATGGGTTCACAGTGGCATATTGCCAAGGCCAAGATTCAAATCTTTGAACGTTAAAGTAGCAACTAAAAACATGAGGTACACTTTCAAAGCCATTGTGGTTCCTTTGTGGCATGCAGGCCTCTGGGGATCCATACAGCTGGGTAAGGGAATATTGAACCGATGGGTCATACTAAATACCTCTGAGGAGCCTTTATTCTGTTTTTCTCCACTTTGATTTGATGCCTCATATAGTCTATTAAATTGAATGTTTAAAATAAAAATCTAATTACAGGACAAAAACCGTGAGCGCAAACGTTCGAGACAGTCAATTCTAGAAAATGCTTAATGGGTGTTTTTCTACCCTGAAGCCACGGGCTGTTGAGTCAGGAGGAGAAAATAAAGAAGTGGCCTTTTTACAACGCACCGCCTCTGTCTGCTTGGGGTTGTAAAGTAGTTCATGTGGTTATCTTCAATGATACCACGAACATATATAAGGATGTATGTTATATTGACGTTGCATACTGCGTTGACTAGTGGAGGGTGAAATGCTGGGATTGTATCGCTTTTATTGCATACCACATTATTGGCCGGTTAGCTAGGATCATATTGTCTATACAATGTATCACAAACGAAGGAAATGCAATGCTGAGCTTAACATATTCATATTGTACTCTACATTGCTAGTCAGTACTGCGAGTACTACGATTATATTTCCTATATTCACAGCAACACCGGAAGTCGTCAGTAGAGAACTGGCTTTTTATTACCTCTGTCGAATACCACGCGAGGAGTCAGTGGAGGACTGGGATTATATTGCCTGCGCTGTAAACCACACCACCCCCTGGTGCCAGATGGCTGTGGTATAAATACTACAAAGACGGCAAAGAGGAAGTATACTTTATGTCGTATTTATAACAGAGAAAGCGGGTATTAAAAACGCTCCATCGTTTTCTAATATCTGGTTGCTCAGATAATGGGTTCCGGAGAAATGGCTTCTTGTGTGGATTGTACCATAAGACAGAAAGGCTCCTGATGGACGTGCGGGTTGCAGAGATAAGATCGTGGTTTAGATAGAGCACAGTCACCAGCATATTCAAAGGGGAAGCCCCTTCGGACCCTTGTCTTGTACAAAGTATACGTGTTATATTAGGTCCGTGCATGCAACATATTGTTATATAATATGCATTTCATAGTTTGACAGTAATACGATGCAATTTCGGATAATCATATCATATAGGGAGAGAATTATAAAGCTTCCGGTAAACCTTCATAGCTTCATAGCTAAGTAATCATTTCTTTCCTGTTTGCAAAGGTTATTTGCTATGAGATTCAAAATCAGCACCGGGCCATCCATAAAGTATGTATGCACAAATTTCGAAACTCTGGCCCTCCCTCACCCCCACTCTCAATCTTGTACGCAATGGGACAAAGAAGGAGCATACGCAAAATGTCCGAAAGATTTGACTCTCCACCCCTTCTCGGTGCGCAGATACTTTATGGATGACCCCTACAAGAAAACGAACATGACACGCTCCGAGGAAGAAAAATATCACTGCTGTTGGACATCGAGCATATCTATATGAATTAGACTGGCCGTATCATGAAAAGAAAATGGCTCACATTTGGAGAAGTGGGCCCCAAAAGTGGTCCCGTCTCGTAGATACGCATAGAAACTTACGTTACAAATGACCCATAATAAATTCTATGTGTTATAAATCTATTCTAGATGTATTACACCAGCACACATTTGCGTTACTAAATATGAGTGAACTAATATGTGTCGTTACTATTGTCTAGGAGGTATATCTTCACCCCGTGCATAGCCGCATGTTTTACGACTGACTGATAATGATGTGAACATAATTCAATAAATTAAATGGCACTGAGTTCCTAACAAATCTACGCAGTTTTCCTCATCCCTTCCATCGAGATCCTATTCCTGGCGGATTAAAGCGCGACAGTAAAAGGAGACATTCTTTTATATCATTGCCAATGTTACACAATCCTCATCTTAGTAGCGTTACCTTGCCTTTGCGGTCCTTGGTTAATTAATTGATAGTTGAGCTCACCTGCAAGCAAAAAACAAAGGAAAATCGATGTATATATGAATGGTGTATTGTTACCAGGAATGTCTGGCGGTAATTGCAGGAAAATAACACAATGGCAGTTTTAAAATGACATTGCAAAGAATTTACAAAGAAAGATTATAGTCACATTTACATGGAAGCATCGATTAAAGTTTTCTCCAGGAGAAAATCATGTAAGTAGCATACATAAAGTGTAACATCAACCAGGCAACACTCTTCATTTGAGGCGGTTGCAGCGCAAATTCTAAGACGTGCATTACATGTTGAGACAATACATGGACAAAGAAATGTGTGCGGTTTTACTTGAGGAAACAATAGTATCAGAATCGTCTGTATTACAGCGGACCTTTCGATAATATGATACATCCTTGGCGTAATTACAGTTCCATGCAGCTATAACAATGGTTTGGATAATGGCTTCTATACAGCGGCTCCTATTCAATGACTTCTATCCAAAGATTTGATATATTTCCATTAATCATACTTAAGCTGCAACTTTTATACTAAGGCCGCAGCTTTGGTCATCAGCGCTACACTCAACCTATAGCAAAGCGGGCATTTTCCGCCCGCGGGCGAGGGACACGCAGCCTTTAATTGATCCCGGAAGACCCTCACCCGGAAACACATGGCTAATTAAGACTTCCGGAAATGGACTCAATTTAGTGAAACCTGCGCCGAACGGCGGCGTTCATGAGTCTCCGGAGGAGTGGGTTCCAACGCCCCCTGCTGTCAGATAGACACACCAACAGCGTTCCACACTCTGTCCATACCCCATCACCATTACAGAGAGTATCAGCACTGCCGCCTCGAGATTGCCATTACGAAACTAAAAGCAATGCACTAGAATAGAAAGAGAGAGCGAAAGAGAGCGAGAGAGCGAGAGAGCGAGAGATACATAGTAAGACAGGGGACAGGCTCACTTCTGACACGAAACATGGAGTAAGTCAGGCAACAAAGCGATAACGACATTCCTTTAGATGCACCAGTGGTATGTCTGTGACATCCACATGCACGAAGGGTTGTCTGCATCTTTAACACGCATTCATTGATGATGATACATAATCATATTCTACAGATATCTGTTGGATGTGAGTTTGTAACAATTTTCTCTCAGTGAGGAGAATTGCAACCCATTCCTGCACTGAGTGGGGGAGGGGGGGGACTGTAGCTCATCACTTTCTGTCAGGAAGAATTGCAGCTCATCATTGATTGAGGGAGAAGTATAACCCATCCTTGAGTGAAGGGGAGTGAGTGAGTGAACGTGTGATTATCAGTGGGAGAATGTCAAACGCCGTAATGAGGGTAGTTTAACTGGTTGGAAATATGAAGATAGTAAGGTTCTCAAACATTCTCATAGAGCTACCCTGATGGATCCTTTGATGAATGAAGCAGTGTAATGGTGCTGTTCCCACATGAGACAGACCAATAACCTAAATGCGTGGGAGGAAAAGGATTCAACTGGGGTTAAACACATTATTTAAGTCAGTGACTTTCAGGTTTCAAGTCTCAAGAGCACTATATTTACCTGCTTTCATTATTCCACTTTCGATTATGTCAAAGGTTATTGGTTTCCCTTTCCTCAAATACCTTTTCGATCAAGTAAAAAATAGAGCTCTTGTCATTTTAGCCATCGTTCTCCTTTGAAGCTTTCTCTTTCTTCTGTTCTTTTTATAATGGGTATACTTAGACCAATAGCCTTTTTTAAGTACCCATTTGCACTACAAAGTTTTTGGCAGTATGGTGGGGTGACTGCATTAGTCAGTTTGGCCAATTATAGGAAGATGTATATAAAGACAAAGTTGTTAGAATACCTGCATTCTTGAAGGGGCGGCATTGCAAAATAGGCCTTTGAGGTATATATATAGTTTCTCCTCTACAAACCATTTTTTGTTTTATCGATACCTTCCTCAACCACAGAGAGAGGGGAGCAAGTGGTGGAATGATAAAAACCTGGCCACAACCAGAAGCCTGTGATATTCAGAAGAGAGGGACACCCTATGTTGTTCTTGTAGTAAAGCTAATGGCTTCGACATGTTGATAAGCCATGCGTATAAAAATCCTCACTGTATACTTCACAGCGAGGTGATTGTAGGGAAAGTAGTCTTTGAAAAGTAGACTTCCTACGATGGTGTTTTTAACGCATGGACAGTATATCATTGACAACCTGTTTAGAATTATCATCACACCGGTCTTACGTTATTATATGTAACGACTTTCTTCATTGTTTGTAAAAGAGTAACCTTCAGGATTGCCATCAATAGGGCAGAGCTACGACATAGGGTTTGGTTGAGTTTAATCCTTCACGGTATCTGCTGTGTGCACCTCAAACCAAATAGTTTTGTTTTATGTAGGGTCTAAAAGCAGAAATACTTGATAGGAAGTATTTACAGCTTAACAAATTGAAAAATGAATCCTAGTTTTATTGTCATTGTATTTAAGAAATATACACGAAAGGAAATAAGAAATTTGAAAATATCGACTTTGAGATTACGAAATAATACACTCTCCAAGCAGTACAAAAGGTCTGGTAGGAGAGTAACAAACAGTTTCTGCTACTGGGTTAATGAGGCCGTGGGTTGAACCCGACCAGAGCTAACGTAGTGGTGTAACTCTGCGAGCTAGTGTAGTATCCACCTCGTATGAACGCTAGTTCACTTATTTCAAATTTTCCTTGAAGAGAAAATAGACAAAATGTGACTTGTAGAATAGGAGGAAACTGATTTCGAGTGACGGAGTTCCAGAGTTTAAAGGAGTGTGTCCTGGAATGAACACATTTGTAACTACACATGTGCTCCTACTTACATGTTAATCTAAGAGGTGTGGCTCAGGTCATACAGGACATAACTGCATATTATTTCTAGCCCAGGTTATTTAAAAACACACATTTGTATATTTTTTCCGGGGCTGTCTACGGTCCACCGTCATTACCATAGTTTGTGTAGGAGGTTCTATGCATTGCCTGAGGCGGCCGCCTTAAGACTGTTACTCGTTTTAGAGGGAGGAGTTCATTAATGTAGACAAACAACGGGGTCATGCATTGCAAGGAGCCCCGGAGAAAGTGACCGTTGTTTTTGTTTCTGATTGGCATGTTCCTCGGCCTGGCCTTTCATGGAGTCTCAGATCGAGTAGACATAGAAAATCATGCACTACATTGGATTGATTTCCCATGAGAATTTTCGTGCCCTAAATATTTAATTCCTGAAAGTCTGTCTGTGCATTAAAGTAGGTAAGGCAATATTAAAAAAAGGGTTTTGTATTTCACATGTTAGGGATATAGATATATGTGCAAGATGCATGTTTGAGGAGGAACATAGATCTAGATAGTGGAGCCTTCACGAATAAATAAAATAAGAAGAACCTTGGGCAAAGTTGCAGAGAGCCTGATATACATGGAACAGTGTAGATTGTATCAGAGTTTGAGTAATAAACAATAATAAACCAAACCCTATAATTCATCATAGCTCCTTTATGTTCCCAATAAAAATCGAAAATAAGCACCAACGACGAACAGGTCCGCCCCGTAAACACTGTTCGGTTATTTTACAACATCCTTGGGTAAAACAACTCCTAAAATGCTCGTACTTCCCGTGGAAATAAAAAAAACTTTAAAGTTGCTCCACAAGCTTGTTCAGAACGAGGCCTGCTTTAAAGGTCGCAATTAACCTGGAATGAAACTTCTGAAGGTCAGATGGGTCTACAGACGTCGGATATCTCTTGGATCGAGGTGCGATCCTTATCCTCCACCATCAGTGAGTAACTAATCGGAGATCCAATTCAGACAGCAGCGTCATCTGCCAGCGAATGTGGTGGTCTGTGTGTACAGGGATGGGGGTGGTAAAGGGTCAGACGGCTCGGGGTCTTTACAGGGAGAGGACTTCGGAGTGAAAGGATTAAGTGTTATATGAAAATGGATCCGCTTCTACAGAAGTAGGCGGAGATGGAGGAGGGGTGAGAGGAGAGGGTCCACCCGGGAGGAAGCACTACCAGGAGAGGCAGATCTGAGGTCTTATTTCCACACCATCAATGTGACCTCAATCATGGACACATCTTACGGCCATGGTGTAATATATGGGTCTTACAAAATGTTTTTCAGAGACCATTGGTGTATATACACCGATCCATCGGGAGAACCCATAGCACTAGGATTCTAGGCTTTAATCGGAAAGAGATTGGGGACTATGGGATTGTGCTATTGGAGAGAGCTCTATATCTTAAGTCCAACAAACGCCGATTCAGCATCGATTTCTATGAATCCGATTGCAGGAATGAGTCAACGCAATTGTCAATGGACAATACTCTGGTCCAAGGCTGAGTGTTGTCTGCTTTGTATTGGGCAATAAGCCTGGGGCTTCTACTAATTCACCACAGAAAAGTGAAAGATTCAATAGCTTTTCATACTCAAATCTCTTTCATCTATCATCAGATTAATGGCCAACTCGCTTCGGTATATGATATGTGCATATTGCGCTGTGTGATATGTGCCAACACTATATTTGACATGTACATACAAGTAAAAAGAGTGCTGTCAGGCAAAGACGGTCATCTCTGACAAGCAAGTAATGACCGACTCTCATCAAAATCGGGTCTGTAAAGTACATCCTTGGACCAGATTGAATTACAGAAACGGGGAAAATCGGATTGGTGTTGCTCAGTCGTGTTGATATGGTAAGCTTAAAACACACCATACAAATGACCGATCCTCAAGATCCAAGGGGATTACGGAAATGAAGGATGCCTCTACCCGTCTTAAGTCAGTCCTTTGGTCCGTGTGGATCAAAAGGGTCCTGAGGGGGATTTCCCTGACGGATTTAGGTGGGCATCTCCGGAGAACCCCTGATCATATTTAGACCGGCTTGGCCCAGCTTTACACACTGGAGGTCTCGCCTCTAATAGGCAGGATACACACCAGAACCCGCTGCCTGTGGTTCAGAATTTCTTGAATGGGTTGTGCCCGTCTCACATGGGCCAGAGGGATATCCAGCAGAGAACCGGCGATGGAGGGAGAAGGTGTGCTTGTATATATAGATGACTGGCGGTCAGAAGAGATGACAGACAAACCGCGGGATACATGAGAAAGGAGAGGGAACGAAAGAAACCTCTCTGATGTTGGCGACAAAATGTTAACAAGAATGTGTCAGCTTCAAAAAGGCAGGAATATCTAAGAAAGATAAAGATAAATACTGAGCAGGAAAGAAAGGGAGACAGAAAGAGAGACAGACAGCCGAAGTGCTGACGAGACTAACATTTTAACCTCCTCCAAAAAGGAGACTGCGAGACAATGCAGCTAGCGTCATAGTCAGGAACGCATGTAGATAAGTGGTGTTTTCTTCAAGATGCGTTGCGCAATGATATCTCCAGGTGTATAAGCGGGGCTCGTTGGATTTGTCATCGAGCAATGACAAACAGGTGCCGCTTAAAGCCAACACGAAGCAGTTCAGTGTATCATGGATGGTTTGGTGCAGTACATAGCTTGAGGTGTGAGGTCATAGCCGATAGGCTAGTGCATTACATAGACAGAGAGTGCTGTCAAAGTCCAGAGATTTCACCGCCAACAGTGATGGTCACCTGTCACAATTTATTGTTACTACAGGAAAATACAATTAAATGTTGCATGATAAATGCAAATTAGTGATTTCATATATTTTGCTTGTGTACCAGATTAGGCATTTCGTCAAAATAACAGTGAAGAGTTTATATCAAATTGTAATAGACAGCTCTACGAGCACGACAGAGGGAATTAACTTCTACGTCTTCTGCTGAGAAGGAAATGAATAGGATTAATCTCGATCAGTGTTATCAATGAATTCTGATACTTCCACCAGCAGTGGCACCATATTAAAATGAACAAAAAACCACCATTATGAATTCTGAGGTAACCTTTAGTCCTGAGATGGAATTAGCAGGGTTTCATTTATTACTCCTAGTGAGTCAGTAACCTTTTCTAACGTTGATGGATTAAAATGAACCTAAAAGGAGCTCTATCCTAATCTATACTCAGCTGTATGAGACAGCATTCCTTTTCTTATTTTCTTTCCCGGATCCCTGCATCAAGCAATGATTCAGATTTTAAAACATTTGCATGGACGAAACACGCAAACTAACAATAGGATCACGACAGTGGTCATATGTTAGTCGTAGAATCTGCAACATCTGAACGGGGCTTGTATTTACAGTGAAACATTGACACTCTTCATGGATGTATTTATGGTGTCCTTTGGGTGTTATGTCTCTGTATTGATCACACACACCTTACTATAACATTGGAGCATCATTCCCAGGAATATGCTTATGTTGCATCTAGTGATGGTTTCTATGTGGAGTTAGGAGGATTTCTGCTTTTGTATTTATAGATTTGCATTTGTATAAAAGAGGATTGATGTATGTATGAGACAGGGTTGACGAAAGGGCGTGCAGTGGTGTGGTAGGACTGTGTGCCGAAGTAGGTCATGTAAAGTATGCGCTGTATACAGAGAGGTTGGCAAATTTTGGTTACTGTGGAGTTGGATCCTTCCCCTCTGAATCCCTTGTCACTGGACGGGTTTCAAAGATAAAAGTTGGGTTTTCCCAGAAACACACCCGGTCGATTAGACACTGTTGTTACATCTTTGGATCTATAGACTTTTAAGGCCTAAATGTGGCTGCTGAAAGAGACAGTTCTAAAGGGAGAGAAAGTTCCACTCACAACATAGGATAGGATATAAATGGCAAATCAGATCCTGGAAAACGACATTCTGGATATAAGCCGTCATAAATAGCGCAAAGATATTGTTGTGCAGATGGTTATGTGCCGATAGCTGGTAGGAACATCTAATATCCCCAAACAAAGATATAAAGTAGATACCATATATTTGTGTGTGTACCAGCACTACTTCATTTCTCGTCTGGCCTAACTTAGGCACATGAATCAGTATTATCCATTTGTTGTCTGCTCTACTTTATATGAATTTATCAGTATTCTGCCGTTTTCCGTCTGTCGTCAGCTCTAGCAACCTAGTTACCAATTCACTCGAAATCCCAATAGTTCCTATATACGAAGCGCCTTACCAGGGAGGACGTCTACTCGAAAAGAAAGGGGCAAAAAGGAGGCATTATGCTGAAGCAATGAGGTTGGGTCTTCCAGGGGCAAAGCACAGTGGAGGAGGCACACTGATGTCAGACACAGTAATTAACATGGTAATCCGAGGCAAAGGCCAGGCCCTGTGTGTTCACCACGTGACCCACAAGCAATCACCACATCCTCTCCAAGCCCACCTCCCGCTGGCGGTCCAGTTTGTCAGATGTCTGGGTATCTGCTTGGAGAGTGACTTTGCACACGGTTCGCACGCGCGCCTTCATCCAATCAGCGGGGTTGTCTATTCACATAACACAGACAAGCACGTGGCACAGCTGGTATCTATCGGTCACTGGGATCCAATTAGGGTCCAGTCAGTGACGTCATATGTGGGATACTTGATACCTACCTGTCCAACAGCCTCCTTCATCAATATTCACTCTCCATACACAATCAAAGCAGTATGTATGAATATGTAAGATACATATTACGGACCAAGTAACCTTTTGACTATTCTCATACATAACTGTATGTACAATACTAGTAACACAGAAGATAAATCTGAGGGGAAATATTACTTGGCGGTAAGTGTAGTGATAAAACTCTCATCGCTAACTGCTTCTTCTAAACGATATTAACTACCAACCCATTGTATTTTGATAGCTAAAACAAAATTGGATTGTTGTGGGATACTGGAGATCTGCTTACCAAGGGCAGTTTCAGTTTTGCCAGCAATAGGAAAAGCTTCACCACCTTTCCCTATTGTAATCCTTCAAATCATTTTAAACATTTGTTTTATCTGTAAGCAAGATCTATTTACCCTTGGACCACCTCAGTCCACGAGTTTATTTTTCCATTTTCATGGATCGTGCGCAGCGGATATTTTCTCGGCAATAGAATAAGTAGCTCATCCACAGTATATGTCTGCTAATACTTTCTTCTATTAGACAACACAACAACGTCCTAGATGACAAATTCCTAGGATTATCCAGGGTATGTGAGCTCAAGCTGCTTGTATTAGGAATAACGCTCAGTCAGACCAGAGCCCTAGTATCTAGCACTAACTCCATACCTAGTGAAGGAAATCCCTATAAAGACAGATATAAATCCACGCCATCCGTAATCTACTGCACCTGCCACATATCCGGGTCACACAGCCAATAAGGATGATCCCCAATTACCTCCTGCCAACATTTCATCCGGCTGTTTCCCCGCGTCCTCACAAGCTGTACATCACCCATCATGCCAACAACCAGCGACAGGCAAATAGGTGTGTGGAACCAGCGAGAAGGAAAGGCTGGTTCCCGGCGTTATGAGACGCCATCAGCATACCACCTGCCGGTAACTAGCGACAGGTGGGTGTTAGGTGTGATGGGCTTCTTACATCTGATGGGGTGTGGCGGGGTGCCCGGTGACTATTTATTTTCACTATGCTGGACCGATGGGAACAATAACCAGTGTGTAATCAATGTGGGTGTTTGTGTCAGTGTCTCTGTTTCTCACCCCTCTTTCTCACACTATCCGTGTATGTCTCTCCCTTTCTCTTTCTGTGTCAATCTCTCTTTCTGTGTTCCTTACTCGTGCTATGTCCCTCTCAGTGTATCTGTGTTTCCTTCTTTCCCTCTCTCCCTCACTCTGTATTTCTCCACTCTTTCCCTCTCTGTCCTAGCCCTTCTCGATCGATGGGAATATTAACCAGTGTGGTCCTTTCCTTTGTCCTCCTGTATCTCCCATGCTCTATCTACCTCCTTATCTTTCTCTCTTCCTCTCTGCCTATCCCCTTCATTTTCACTTGTCCATCCTCTCCTCACACTGACACCACATCTGGACATGGGCCGAAGTCAAGCCGCCAGCGAGTAGAAATGATACTTTATCGGGCTCATTTTTTTCTTGGAGTCTCTCGCCTCAGTGGGTTGACATGCCCAAATGAAATGATTCAGAATGTGAGGTGTTGCTTTCTTGGTTTTTAGAGAAACCTTCTTGTCATATTTTTAAAAGGGATTCTATCGAATATAATATTTCAGTTTCCGTTTGAGTAATTTCCCCTAGTATGTTGTACCCATTCCATGATTGACTGTATCTCATTCTAACTTTGACAAGAAAGTTCTTAGCTCCTACGAATGAAATTCCAAAATCCATGGATTAAATCCCGGATGATGGAGTTTCAATCGGAATACCTAACAGAAGGAGGAAAAGGAGAGGATGAAGCTTGTTAGTCTTTTGTTGCTTAACATGACTGACTCGAGATATATGCTAAAGCTTAATATAAATGGACAAGGAGGAGGATAGGCATCCACTGCCTAACCTCACTTCCAGGGTAAATGAAAATAAAAAAGAACATATAGGCCATTCTCAAGCAATTGCAGGCTCGTTTTTTCATCAAGATGAAGAGAAAAATATCGATGCTTTTCTTTATGGAAGTAAAGAGATAAAAAATGGGTATCAATTACCTAATATTCATATCGAGTAAAGTGTAATGGTATTATTATAAATCTACCTCTAAATTTCATTTTAGATGTCTCTCCATAACGCAGACAATAAATTCTCCAGTCTGGACAAATTATTTTAGGTATTACTCAGAGGGAATATCCCGCGTCCGTGATGAATATGTCCCTAATCGTATCTGATCGTAAAAGAGATTAAAACACATCAAAGCAGTATTTGCATAGAGAGACTCACCTTTCAATTACGTAATTTTAACAGAAGATTACAGAACCCTTTGAAATGCTTTTAAAGTAATTACAGAAAGGAATAATAGAAACTCAGCGGTCTATCTTCCGAAGGAGACACTGGAGCTGCGAGACTGTACACATAAAGCTTGCCTTTACTGAAACACCCATATATATGCTTTCCACTGACAAGTAAAAGGAGCGGCCATCTACATTCCACTCTTCATACATATTATTCTTTCCCATGAAAGCACAGGCCGAGACAAAACCTCTACAGTGACAGTTATTCTGTATTCCTTGCATTCTCCCAAACAGAGGTTTAGTTCCGGTCGGTGATTCTCCAACGCTTACGTAGCGAGGAGTAACATAACGTAAAATCTGTACGGAGAGTGCGATCCTCGCGTTGGGGGAATGCTCCGTGGACATCCAATCATCACCCGACCCGGCATCTTAAGTGCGAGCAAATTAGCCAGGACAAATTGGTACCCCTGGGAAAACGGCCTCGGGTGCAGCATCCAGTTAATGGTAATAACAGAAACACAAAGGCGAAATCGAGATTAATGAGCCAAGTGAAAGGTACGCCCAAATAGGAGCTCGCTCTCTTGTGTTCTTTTCTTTTTCATTCTTTTGTTCCTCTATAGTTAAGGATGTAGACCACTGACGAAGGACAGATTTCTTCCTTTAGGGAAAAACACTCCTGGAAATGTTGTGAAATCATAGCGAGAAACTGATCCTATTGGATGCGATAAAGTCATTCGAGTTGTTGAAATGCTCCTTGTGACAAATATGGGCCGGCGGATGAAAGCGTGATCTACACCGAGGATTACTGCTAGTTGGTGATCGCCATACGAAAATAATTCTGTCTCCGTTAATTCGCAGCTGTAAACACTGAATCTCTATTGTAGTACACCTTAGAGAGCCTATTTCAAATCACACACTTGCGTGTCGTTCTACCAGCGGTAATAATTCTGGCATAGAACCATTGATAGATTTGTTCACTTTTTCTAGGGATGGTTTTGTTCTCTGAGGCATTGACACCAGGGTTGCATAGTACATGGTGATTTTTCAGTGTGATCGGCGCAACAATATGCATAGTATGCAGATGTGTGACAGCATGCGTCCTTTTTAAATGTGTTTTTAGAGGGGGGTGGTGATAGTGAATTTCACGTGTGAGCAATGAGAGCTGACTGAATCTGAATAACTAGACCTGAACACGAGATGAACAGATTGAACATTATAAAAGGAGACCTATTTCAATCAGATTCATTTAACTGTATAACTGTTCTGGATTCACTTGATTTATTACAATGTAAGCGAAACCACTCGAGTCTGTTCCAAGGTAAAGTTGGAGGAAGTATTCCAACCGCCCATTCCAGAGGACTAGGTTGTAAGTGAATACATGTGGAGGGAGCCAATTAGGCTATTTAACAATCGCAACAGTCGTCAAAATATTGCGATGCGAACTTCTCTTGTTCTGAAGATAACAAGCAGAACATGATTCCATCTTGAATTTTAAAGATAATGGCTTTCAAGTTATTTGCACCTGCGAACTGCCTGGTTGTGTTTCTGATCCCAATGGCCAGAGGGCCAAAATGCTGATACAATATCATGCATGCTATCTGAGGGAACGCCACAGGGCCTTCCTCCAGCTCATGTGAGGGTGGGGGTGATCGGGTTTAGATCGGCAGGCGGGGGTCCTGAAATAAAAGGAGCGTGTGTCAGGGAGAATTAGCAGAAACATATCAAGCAGGATGTGAACTTCAAAGACTAGTCTATCCTCTCTTTGAAGTGTGGTGCTCTTTAATCAATGTATGTAGGGAATATCGGGACAGCTGTGGAAACGGTCCCCAAGATTACTCCTCTGTCGGTGTCCTAACTCATTTATGGAGTCCTGTGAAAGGCTAGAGCTGCTCTTGATAAAGCAAATCCCCTATTTTGATTTGGAGTTATTCTCTTGATGTCGGCCTGGGGGTCGTCATATGTACACATAGTTTTGTGTATTCTCAAAAGTTTATCAAGTGCTGACTGCTGAGAGTATATATATATGTATGTATGACAGCCCTCATCATACGGGAAGCTCCCAAGCAAGATATAATTCCTAGTCTTTTTCCTGTCGAACCTCTTTTATATCAGGTATTCATTCTTGTGAAGCCTATGTACCACGGCTATTCTTAACTACATAATCAAGTATTCCAATCACATGATTGAAAGAGAAATAAAAGTTGTTCCTGGGCCACGTGATCTGATTGAGAAACATGAAACCTTTAAATGCTCTATGGCACTTCACATGAATATATAGTCAGAGATCGTGTGATGAATTATACTCGCTGAAATTATTATTTCAGTCGATGTATTGACAATATTCATGAAGAAGGTTTTCTAATATGATTAACCAATGGAAGTATGTTAAAACACCAAAGGCAGGTGAATGATTTGCTCGAGAATTCTTTCATGAATTAAAGAAATCTAACGTCTTATCGTAGACACCCTTCTAAACTGGGACCCCACAGGTTTTCACTATATATAAATAATGCACACATGTATGTTGATACTCTACAGATAATCATAATCAAGATGATAATATCCTACTCATTTGTAAACCTCCAAAAATTAGAAATGCTTATATGAATGTGATATCAATAACATGACTAACGGTCTGCTGGGAAGGACAGCAATTACCGATCTGTTCACTCTATTGGTCGCCTCACCTCCTCGTGGTGCAGACCAGATATGCTTGCACGCAAGCATAACTAAAGCGACCGGGGTGGGGAGTTAGCTCAATGGTAAAGAGCACTAGACTGGTAGTCTCAAGGTTGTCAGACTTTGTGTATTCAGTCCCACTGCAGTCACTTTTCTCCTTCACCCCCAGCAGGCGTAGATTTACTGCTGTATCAAAGGCCATTCCTTCTCATACCATGTCTATGTGGTCTGGGAACTAAAAGAACTCTCACCTCAGTAAATGTGTAGGGGTGGGATTTCTACCTACATTCATCTCAAAGATTCGGTCAAACCCAAAGTAAGTCTAATTGAACAAATTGGGCATTAAACTACCAAAACAAACGAACACGATGAAGAATTATGACTTTATACTGTATGCTCAATTTCCATAACAGTTGGGTTTCAGAAGAGGAATACAGATGTTTTAATAAGAAGTATCTCGTTTGATTTTCAGGGAATATTTTCAGCCTATTGTGTAGAATATTCCTTATACAAAGTCTACCCTATCCACTTTTTACTACTTTCATCACACATCAATATTTGATATCCCAGCCAATTAATTTTCTTAATAGAGTTTTTTCTATCTAAATTCAACAAATATAAAATTAAATTCCAACATCGACGTTCGGCACATAGCCGCAACGTAGGAGAAGATTGTCAACACAGATTCCCCACAGATATCAACTTATACTTTATCCTTAATTCTGCCGACAACAGAAGATTCGCCTTCAATGATAATACCAGTATACAAGTTGCTGTTTCAAAACTGTCTCGTTAACGTTAATGTTACCTTATATCACATTTATTGGTAATTTGAAATTATACCCAAACTACCACATTCAAATTTAGACACTTCATTCGCGAAATGAATACGATCAAGTATGTAATATGCTTTATATCTTATTGCATATTTTCTTTGCGAACCCGTTGCATATCTACTCAGCGAATGAGCTTAGGTCTGAATACCAATTATAATTTTGTCCGATCAAAAAAAGGATTTTTACAACAAGAAGAAAACCAATGCAGGTAGAATATGACCCCATTTAAGTCTGCTAAGATATAGATCTTTGTGTTTGCATCTTGCTTGGCTGTGTTGTAGTTATTGCCAGTAGAACTCTTTCTTGTTCAGGCACAGTGTATCTTTTACCTGAAATTCTTTTACTGCCCTGTTTGGCCACGGCTCAATGCCTATCACTCAATCCATCCGCTTTCCTAAGACTTTGATCCTCGAGCAAAGCCCAGCAGTGGGTTCTGTTGGCAGAGATGCGGGAGGAGTGGGGGTGTCTCTTTTAAGCCATAGAAGACTGACTGGTTTGATCCCTGTCCTTGAGCGATAGGCCTTGGCCTGCAACAGGTTCCCACTGAAACATTGTGCATGGTCAGTAAGCACAGAGATAGAGAGTCATTCCCTCACTCCTACCAGATGTCTATGAGCGATTCCACCCACACTCCTGCTGCCAGATATCCTTGAGCAATTCCTCCGTGGCACAATGCTACCAGATATCTATGAGTAATTCTTCTCGCGCTGACACCAGATTCGTTTGAATAGTTCCAAACCACCTCTACCAGACTTCTCTGAGCAATTCATCCCACACTCCTTCCAGTTTTTTGTAAGCAATGCATCCCACACTCCTGCCAGTTTTGTATGAGCAGTACCTCCAGTATTGCAGTGATATGTCTGTGAGCAATTATTCCTCAATGTTATACGATGTCTTAGGGCAATTCCTCCCCACTGCTATCAGACACCCCCAGATAGTTATGAGCAGTTCATCCAGCGCCCATACCAACCTAAAGACTAGGCAAGGTCCCTCGTATATTTTGGGGAGAGGACTAATGTAGTCCTATATGACTGACAGAAGTAACTTTATCTTGGACCAAATAAAAATCATAATTGTGCAAGGTATGGAACGGTATCTGTATTTATAAGCGGTGGCAGAAAGCAATACGATTTGGATAGACCATGAAAGAAAATTGTTGGTTAAGTCTCGGGTATAAGTCTGGTAACCTGTATAGAAGATCGGCTTAGAAGCGACCCACAGACCCTTGAGCCGTGTTCACACCTAATTCAACACGGCTGTCGTGTCTTTTTACAACAGAAACGCCTCAGTTACACACCTCACAGAAATGGGTCTTAAGTTAAGGGGGTGGGGGATCTTTCCAAATCAGTCTAAAATAACAAAAACACGTAGCATGGACGGTTATGGACTGTTCCATTAGAGGCGGTTCTAAAGGCTTTGGCAGAATTGTTTTAACCAATGGTGTTTCGTCCATGATCACTTTGTCCCTTGCGTAAAGGCGAATCTAAGCGCAGGCTGAAGAAAAACACGGCTTGCCTCGCCTCGTACCAAGCGAATCGCGTGTCCGTCTGCACTGACAATACACACAGCGACAGGTTTAGACTGAAAGTTAAAAGCGGAAAATGGAACCGACGCTTATCTCAACAAAACGGCACGACTACTTCAAAGCATGACCGAATTTTTGTTTGGAAGGGGCTACCGGAGTTTTTTCGGTGTGGTTGTCCGGAAGTAACAGTAATCATAATTTTTGCACCACAGTTTCAGCGGTTCCATGCAAAAGGGGATCAACGGGTATCGAGATAAAAGAAATTGACTATCAAGATAATAGAATAAGTTGTCAACATTTAGCACACATCCTGAGTAATTATCGTGTATCATGGTTGCTAAGAATTATATACCATATATCCGGACTGGTTATATCACTATAGGGTCATATGTTGTAATAATGTCAGAGATATATTACAGTTACACCGAATAATTTAGATAAGGTTTGACAGAGAAAAAATACTTCAATGCCCCCTGCTCAAACACGGTCATAAAGATTTGTGCAAGGCCTTTATTGATCTGGATACAGGTTGCGACTAAAGGCGACAAGTACTTGTGTCGAGTCGTGTTGGTCGTATATATATAGACCAGTTTCAATCAGGTCATCACAGACTGAGACGCCCAACGGTCTTTGTATAGGCCCGTTTCCAATGGCCGATTTCACGTGACCGATCTACAGTCAGAAACCACCCACGGACTTTTGGCACTGCTGACCTAAAATCGGTCAATGGAAACGACCCAGCTCGTGAAGTGACCCACAACTTTTTCTGCTTAGATTATGCAAAGTGGCACCACCTACAACTGAGTGAAAGCTTGGTCACTGAGTGAAACCTCTACTGCACTCATACCAACCAACAATCAATGGCACCACCGACAAGACTTTCTGGGTAACTCAACAAATCTCCACTGTTTTCGTCGGCCAATGGAAATGGGCCTTATGCTGACTACGCCTCCCTCATTCACTCAGACTGGACGGTCCAGATCGGCCAAGTATGGCGCCATGAATTTACCCACTACCTTACAGCTCAGCGGCGCATTGTCAATATTGAACCTGGAACATCTCATACTCAGAAAGCTATCTAGGCCTTGTTTAACGACCGGCGCCCAAGGTAACGGAGACCCGACTGACCACATGCAGCCATGATCGTAGCGGACCTGACTTTCATATGGGCGGTCATATATCAGCTGGGTGGTCGTTATATTGACTAATGCCGGACCTCTGCATAGAGACTAGTCAGTAAACATAAACAAAGTTGATCTAAGATCCATCATTAAAAGTAAGATTGATCTTTTGGTATCGTCACACACCAAGTTGATATGTTTTGAATTATGGACACAATCAATCGGGATGTTTAAAATTGGGCGGACGGGGGAAGGAGAGAATCTCTATAAATCTTATCTCATAAAACTACCTATACAGAGCTACCCCGGTTTCCAAGAGTGTAGAAGACAACAAAGCAGAATAACAGATGAAATAGAATATATTTCATTGCCAAATAATGCACCATAGCTTAAATGATATCTTCCATATCTAAATGAAAACCTGTAAAAGAAGCACAAACTAATTTCATTCCCAGGCTGGGTGTTTTCAGGTAATAGATAACAAGATTCAAACGTACCCTTGCTAGAACTTGCAAGTAAAAAGGGAATTTGAAATCGACCAGGAGTTCTATCAATAAACTCAATTAAAGCAATTTTCAAGACATGCATGTGCTGTTGTTGGCCCTTGAGGTAAAAGTTCTTATCTTCTTACTTCTCAGCATGGTGGTACTATGACCATCGTAATGGGATGAGAAAAGTAAGCTTGCCCCAAACTTGGGCAGGGTGGGTTGGCAGTGAAAAGAATAAACGGATATTATGATGGCAAAAATATTGGCGATGTTTATCTGGGAGAACGTCGATAACATGACTACCGCAGTAACAGCAAAACAATTTCTGATGTGCTGAACTTTCTAGTGCACACCGCACACAAACCAAACCGTATTACCATAACCGCGGTTAAAAAACATTAAGCGCAGCAAACATGAGCGGTAGATCTCTCTTGAACAAAAATACAAGTTCAATTCCTTTCCCGTAGCGAGTGCACTCTTGGTTGAACGCGCAATGCATCAGTACCTGCCCAATCAAATATCTGAACCTAGGTCTCAATCGCTGATTAAAAACCTATTTCCACTTGTACTATTGATTTCCGTTTGCGCTAGAGTGCCTCAAGCATTGCGAGGATTCGGCCTTGTAAAATTCCAGCCCAACGAAGCTTACTAATAAAACTTTTAACGTCGATAGAACGGAGTAGCGTGTACCAGACTAGAATTTTCCCTGTTTCCGTCCGGATGTAATGCGAGACGAATGTCCGCATGTTTTAGGGGATTAGAAATGGTTCGATTGGAGCGTAGACGTCGTTAGTTTGTTTCGCAGGAATATTTCTGCTCTTCGAGGACGCCTAACTTGTCTGTTTCCAAAAGTCGTCTGCTTAGAGAGACAACAGCGTTGCGCCCGGCGACAGCGGAATGCTTTTAGCGGAAGTCGTCTGCCCCAAAATGCCAGTTGCCACCAGCAGGACTTGGCACAATTAAACAGGGCATTGGTATTGTGAGATTTTACAATGTAAGGTCACTGAACATGGAGAGATGGAGAAAGGTTCCCTAAGTGTGCTTTGTAATTCTGATACAAGGTAAGCTATAATGTACTATATACACATAAATGCATAATGTAATATTAGCAGACTTTTTTTCAGATAAAAGACCTTGATCATTACCATGTTGATAAAAGGGTTATAGTATGTGGAAATATAGATACAAGTTAAAAAAAATTGAACGCTAAACCACCCACCCTAACAAAAACAAACAAACACGTTCTCTCAACTGGAGCGTGTATATATCTTTTGTATTCAGTTGAACGTAAATAATGAATACTACAATCACCACATCATCCGGGCGTTCTTCCTCATACTAGAGCATAGTGTAAAAACAGACGTTGTTGTGCGATTTAGAGAAAGTTTTCTCTACAAAGTTGCGTTGGGCAGGACAGTGGTGTTGCAATTATGTGATTAGCAAAGTGCTCAATTATACAACCAGTCCAACAAAATGTGGGGGTGGGGAGTGTGGACCTTTGGGGGGTGGGCAGTACTAACTGCAAATACTGTTTTTAGGTGTCTGTCATATTGTCTTGTTGTGTTTTGTCCTGTATGAAAATTTAAAAAAATCAAAAAAAATCGGGAGAAGAAATAATATTCCATGGGTGAAATGTGACACATGTATTTCGAAAAACTGTAGAAACAGGGTAGATTATTTTACCAGTGCATGACAACCCTATAACATTTAAAAATGTATCTGTTTCTTTATGGCTGCTAGAACAGTTGTGTGCATATATCCTGTACAATTCACATTGAAACATGATTTTCATGACTAGTTGACAATAAAACATTCTCCACAATAAAAAAAAAAAAAATGTGGGGGTGGGGGGGGGGGGGGGGGGGGATTCAGTGGGGTATAGTGTGGCTAGTACATAAAAGAAGAAAATAATTTATTGATAGATATATAGATATAAAAAGGAGAAAAAATACTATTGTGTATTAACGGTAACGGTTATGTCATCTTATCCCATTACATAAATTCCATATCTTCAAGGTTCAAACGTCTGTTTACTGCATGCTATACGACGTTGGTTTGGTCGTTTGCCACGGAATTCTGAGCAACCCATGCATAATATCTAGTATCGTTCAATAAGTGTCTAGCTGAGGGGAATGGGAAGTGACATGTATTTATTGAGTTAGGAGGAGTTATCTACGCAGTCTGAGCCGTTGTGAATTACGATCAGAATTCCTGTCTCCTCGGTCAGTGATTCTGACGCGCAACTAACAAAACACCATGTGTAAGGCGGGGTCCGGCGTAGATCTCAACTCAAGATGGATTAAAATGTCAGTGAATATGGAAAAGGAGGCATTTAGGATTTTGAGGGAATGGGAGTAGATTCACTGTCTTATGGAATCAAGGTAGCACAAAATGGACTATGGGAGTAATATTTCCCCGCACGAGATGGATAATGTTAGCTGCTTTGAAAGGAATATAAAGTTCTCATCAAAGTTGAAAAGTTATGTTTCAAAAGTTTTGAAAGACTGGCATAATGGCTCACAGGTGGGCGATAAATAGGATTATGTGTGCCTTGGAAACCCAACCACCGTGTGCCTCACCTGTGATCCCAGATCTATTCTTAATTAACTGAGGTAATATCAGTAGAGCTCCCGGCTATGGGGGAATCAATGATAAAATAGGCAGATATCCTTTAGGACCGAGTAATGTAATGACACTTTCACGGCCTTTCCTGAGTGAAGTATTCCAAAACAGGGAAGACTGAGAGTCTTGAATCGAATTCCCCGCCTCTCCTTCTGTCCGGTAGAAAGGAAAAGCTGCAAATGTGCAGCTACTACTTGTGCACGAGTAAGGGGCTTGTGCAGGCAAAGCTAATAGAGTTATCTGAGATTGGGGGAGGAATAACGAATGAGATACGACGCTGGGACAATGCATGGAGGGATGTCCCATGGCAAGGACACGAGGGACACGACAACCGTTTCCTTCTTAGAGAGACATTTATAATTCAGTGGCTAGTGGGCAGGGTGAAGATGGACCATGAACGTGATGCTGCGGTACAGGGAAACGGGGTTGGGGGAGGGGTGTGGTTATAGTGCAGGGGTCCTATCAACTAGCCATCCATTACCATAGGGCTGTTGTAGATGGTGAGTGCCCATACATTAGGATTAGACATGGGGTATATATCCAGGGAGGGGGTGGCATAGATGGATGTGTTTGGGTGGGTAGGGAGTTAGAGCCATATTGTTTCATGGGGTTTGAGGCGAAACTGCCAACCTCTACACCTTCACGCATGCATTATAAGGTGTCAGTTAACTTATTCTATATCCCGTCACACAATAGCCTGCGGTAAACGTCATCTGTTCACGTAACGTATGGAGCAGATAGAGTTGAAAATAGGTTTGTGTAGAAGTAGGAATATTGTGAAGAGGAAAAAGAGGAAACTTGTTATGAAAAGTCAATTCAGTGTGTGGGATTCTATAATGCAATTTAGGAAAATTTGACATGTCTTTGAAATAGGATTGTCTTCGTGACTAAAAATATTACCGATAAAGCTCTCTGAAGGACCTTGTTTTTGGTACTAGCTATAGCATGACGTAAGTCTTTGGACCCTCTGCCTATTGCCTAAAGCCATAGTCATCCGCGATACCGCATCGGCCAACAGCACAAGTCTAGACCCTATTTCCGGTCTATAATATGATATTCACCGAGTGTGCAAATATGCCGTGTTCCTCTTAGTGTATGCGTGAGAGAGGTCTGAGGTGGCATATACAGGAAGTACAATTTGAAATCAAGATAACGTCCACCGAAATAATGAAAAACTAGAAATATGTATCGTCTAGTATAAAAGCCTAAATCGGGAAATATCTATAATCCAGAAACTTCCCCATACCTGCATAGTTGGCGGATGATACTGTTTCCTAAACTCACCGCATCCTTTATGCTAGATCACATTCCCTCGTGCATGTCAGAGGACCTGTAAGATATACCCTTGTCGCACGGCCAGTCACATGTACGTGGAGGCAGAACTAAGATGTCCGAGAGTTTGATCCAGGACAAAACAATGGATGTCAGGTATCTTCACGAGAATCGGGCTGATGTCCACATACCACGATAGATCACTTGTTTTTGTATGTGAAAAAAGTAAAGATACAACTGTTCCTCAGGAGGTTCCTGCTATATATAACCTGTCATAACTGGGTTAACTTTCCATGCATTATTATTATTTCATGGTCGTGAGGCAAGAACATTTTCACGGGTGTCCCATCCTTAGTAGCATTCACCATATCAACCAAAAATAGTTGTCTTATACGTGTTTTGCTTTTCATTTCCATTTGTAGGAATTAAATGCCAGTCGTGACAAATTGCCATGCTCATCAAAGCAAAGGTTCAGTTCTACGTTCAATAACCTTGGATACGATCCTACTTGTCAGCATGGTATATTATTTGCTCGAATTCTACCGGATATCTACTGGCTAGTTTATTGTATTCATCCGCGTTGTCCATAAACCACTTCTATTTCACAATGCAAGATTCTAAAGAGGACCCTCCTTTCAAGTCATAATAGATTATTAGATGTGTTTTTCTCTAACAACAAGTGTTACGAAGAGAGAGATTTTCAAATCCCTTCCAGTGGGAAACAGTGCTGGGCCATTTGACAAGTGCCGCGGATTGAAATCTGGCCCACACCCCTGGGATGCAGCAGCCCGGTTGAAAGCGGAGTGAGACTGCGCATTAAGGTGTAGGCACCAGGGGAAGATGGCAGCCTTTCCCGAATAAGCCGCTAGAGGTCGCGTCGAGGAGACGCCCGGGTTTGCCGTGTAGGCTTGGGTCTCCAGCCAAAGGAGACACGTGGGGCGGTAGATGGGCCGGATGAAGATAAAAGAGGAAATCGTCGAGACGGATGAGGATTGAACTGGGTGGAAGGGTCGTGGTTTTAGGGGTACATGAGCCTGGGACCACTAATGGTGGCGGAAGATCAGGGGTGAAATAGGGTGGGGAGATGGTACATAAGGGGTTCAGGGTTGAGGCTTGACGACTTTCTTAAAATTGTACCCTGCCACCCGGCTAGCGGAAATATTCGGGAAATGTGAGAAGAGAAAAGGAGCGGTGGAGATAAGATGAAATGGAGTGGGAGAGAGTAAACTGATGAGATATGAAAATGTAAATGGGACAGGTGGGTGAAAAGGGCATGGATATCGTAATAATTTGAGGATGGCCCCCGGGGTTTGTTGCTCCACGTTTTGCCGATCGCAAAATAGCGATATGAGGTCAAAATTGTTTCTCTGGATTTTCTGCGGATCACACCATAACTATGTCGCCATCTGTATTCAAATAAGAATCGAATGAACCTTTCACCCAAAGACACTGAAAATGCGGCGTTGTAAAAGAAATTAGCGATACAACATGAAAATAGGGATACTACACGACACGATCCGATATTACTGGAGCAACGTTTTGCCCACATTTCTAGGAGCATCGACCCCCAGAGCAGGGCAGAAGGCGATACACGCCTTTCACGACCAATTTCATTGTGTACTCTTGGACGTCGACATTTGCCCTTCTGTATCTGAATTCAGATCTGCATACAATAGTGTCCATTTCGCTGATAACAAAAGTTACCCGATATTTGAGAACATTTGTAAACTGGATAATAGAAGTCCATTCACCAACCATGAAGAATAGAATACGCTTCATACCCGATTGCGACTAATCAAACTCTTTCAGAAAAATAAGATAGATGGATATAGAACTCCTTTTCTCTTATACCCAGCCTTAATTCGCCATATATTTCCACCAGGATTCATCCTGACCTTCCACACTAATGTCTTCTGGTGTAAGTATGACCTTAGCCAGTACAAAGGAAAGCATAAGAAAGAGGTCTTGTTTATTGATATGGCGAGCGCTACATGACAAGTGGTCGAGCAGTTAGGACCACGGCGAGCTGCTCATGGGAGAGATCTCACGGTCTAGGGATTCTCAGACATGTAACGGAAACCTGCGCCTATTGTGAGGATGGGATTCGAAGAGACAGGAAAACAAAGAAGCACGGATTGTGCGTTCACCTATATGAGAGAATAGGTTGTCCGGATGTCTTAGAAATACTCCATCTTGGGATTTATCTCATGCTGATTGGTCTACAGTGGTAGGTGAAAAAAGCAGATCGACCTATGTAAACCATTCTTAAGAAGGATCTTTAAATCGGTTAAGTGGCATATACATCTTTAAACGCTGACAATCCAAATTAATTTTATGCAATGTGGGTTGCCTCAGTTTTTGTAGCGATCATTGTTGTTTTAGTAGGGATGCAATGAAACAACGTCTTCAAGTCTGTCTGTGCTTTCTAATGTAAGTATCGCAATGACAAAATTCTCTAAAGAGCTTCTAGATGATAAAATCGATTACAATTATCTAACTGTCTTCCCCTAACATATCATACTGTACATTCATGTACATTGCAATACTGGCAGTAAAGTTCACATATGGTCTATAGTCAGATGACAAAAAAGCCTCAGACAAAGATTTATTGGGGTCCATGAGCATTTCACCTACATTATATAAAAAGTCTCATGTTCCTCTCATTTTCAAAAGGGAATGCGTTGCACAGAACATTGTGTTGAATATATAAGCAATGGGCCATCCTTTGAGGAATCATTCCATTTCAAGTCTTAACGGTTTCTGGGATGGGTTTCATCTTCTATGCAGCCTTTGGGAATGTACACCGGGAGTTTCTATACTGTAATGGTTACACTCATGGGATTCATTTTTCATTTGTCCTCCACCCGTCCTATGTAACCGCCGCGGATATAAAAACAAAGCCTCTTACATCCGGAAGGAATCCTAGAAATATTCGATAAGGCTCCGGTAGGGACATTGTAGGTTAAACCACATAGCCAGGTCCTGAAAAATAATGTAATGGCCCTGGATGGATTTATGAGACAGCTGTAGGCTAGGTGTCGCGTGTGCCCTCAATCACGATCACAAAGTCTGTCGGAGGTTACAAGGTTAGAGTTCTCTCAGGTCTCAGGAGTTTGCTGGTGGTCATTGAGACACGATACACACTCTTAGCTCTCGTTATGAGGTTCACTCAGGCCTGGAAATGTGGAATTAAGCAAAACTTTCCCTTATACATGAGCTCAGCGTAGGTCTCCCTGGTCGGGCTTGAGGCGATTCCTGAGACTCATTTACAATATGCTTCATTGTACAACTGACTAAGAGACCGCAACCAAAACGCTATATTCGTCTTCGATGAAAAAGATGACACGTCATATGATTGACATACGTTTGGGAGTCAAATAGGCTTTTTCTTGACCCAATAACATATTGATGCCCAAACGGCCATGGAAGGAAACAATCCAGATTCCAAAATGTTCAAATCTAACTAATCCGCTGGTACTTTCAAGTGTGTAGCAGCAAGGCCAAGAATTATAGCCTTATTAAAACATGCTGTACCATGGCAGCTGTGTTTCTAAAAAGAGAGCTTAATGTGAAGGTATCGGTTATTGCATATACTCTTATCAATAATTGTTTGTAACAGGGATTGATATGTTGCACTATTTTCTGTTTAATATAGCTCGGCCAAACACTAGACTTAGGTCTAAAAAGGCAAGGCTGGACCATAAAAGTCACTCCTAACGACTGAGGACTTAAGCCTCTCTTGTTGAAGGCATGTACACTTATATTGTGCTTTTCAATTCTAGCCAACCACTGCTATAACTCAAACTCGAACTATGAAGAATGATTTGTGAACAATATGTACAACATACCGCTCAATAAAAGAAACGATAAAATTATATTGATTTCGCTGGTCACCTTCGTGTAAAACAAACCACGGCGGTTGAGTATATATGCTCTAACTCTATGCCACTATATCATGATTTATCACTGCCACAAGAAAGATCATTTAACCACACTAGTCTAACGCGAACTACGTATTGTGATGGTTAACAAAAAAGCCTTGATAACATAGCAGATCCAATGGAAGGACATATACCATAATTCAATCCCTATTTCAGATCATTAAGTGTCTTACAAATCTATCGGAATTCTTCATGCATAATAGAGGTATACGGAGGACTCACGCGCACCCTGAGGACAGCTGGTGAGAGGAGATTTACATACCTGAAAATATAAAAGGCAGTATTATATTTAAGTTATAGAACATAACGTTTTATAATTGTACATAATAACCTTAATTATTAATGCGAACGAATGGCTTACGTTTACAGTGGCACAGTTCTAATTCCACACAATGCGACACATTCATACGATCCTTTATTTTATAATCACATCCATAAAAGCATACACATATTCACCTATTAAAGCCACTGTTTGCCCCTCTATGAATCCCCATCGCCCGCACTTCTCCCTTATTATGAACTTTAACAAGAACAAATCAAAGGCTCTTTCAGAGGTATAATTTCTTAAGTGAAACGACACCATGCCAGGAACCCCAATAGTCAGCAAATGTCGGACAATCCTTGCATTTGATAGGAATTTCATGTTTAAAAACCATTAGCTGTCAACAAATAAGACTTGCTGTTGTCATCTTGGATGAAAAGATTCAATTACAATATCTATGGAAATGCAAAGTCGCCAAAAACCTTTTTTCGACTCAATATTTTGTCAGATTGAATGATGATAATGTTACAAAGCACAAGATAGATGTCATTTTTTGCTTAACTTCGAGAAACATTAACCTGCATGGGGGGTTTTGTTAAGATATAAAACGGAAACTGCCGACACAAATAAAGGGTAATAGAGACAACTAATTCCGTGTTTGCAACTGACTGACATTACTGCTTTAATTGTTGTTTTATCCCCTATTTAATTGTTATGTAGGAATGCCGATTTCAATTTTAAGTGTTTCCCAAATTATATAAACACAAATCTATATATATGCTTGACATGCAACGAAAATTAACATACCCTATACAATAAAGTATTGACAATAAGGAGTAGGAAAGAAAGATACTCGATTCATATCTTGTAGGGCATACCTCCTTCTTAATGGAGTCCAGAAAATGAGACTATTGCCGTTAAACCGCATTTGTATTATACTCATGAATACGACTTACGACGTAGCGATTGCATCCGTACGAGGCATTATTTGTAAATCTGGCGTGTCCATTTCGTCTAAACCCAAGCAAAGCTCCTGGTAGTCACCCAATAGCGGCACGCTGGTTCAACTCAGCCTTGGCTTGTAGCCTTGACGGGGCCGGGCAGCGGACAGCGGGCGGACACCAACAATAAGGCCGGCGGGGCGTCCTATGATCAGGCCCCGGATCGAGGTGAATGGCGATCCAGAACGGGAAGGATCCATCTTTTTGTCGTTTGCCCATCCGTCATCGTCATCCGCGAATCCCCATCGCCCGCCCTTCCCCCGCCTCCGCTTCCGCCAGCCCTGAGCTGCTCCCCGGGTCTCCACGGGCGACTGGCCGCTGATGATGGGCATTGGTGAGTAGCTCATTGCTCTTACACTCAGCACATGCTCCGTATACACTGAGCAGCTCGTATGGCCTGTCTGTCACGCCCGGACATTTACATTCACATCGGGCGCCCATACATTATAGTGTAGTCTCACTGGTAGATGTATAACACAGGGTGTCTAACGGACAACCCAATTAACTACAAAATACTGAAAAACGAGGAGGGACCTAACGGCTTCTTATTCCGTCGTCCATGTATTTATGTTTCTCCAGGCAGGATGTATGTGTCTAGAAATGTATCTGTATACTCGTAAAATAGAATTTAATGAACAATGCCAACATTGTGTAGCGCTTCCATAATGTGACCTAAAACCACATAGATATCAACAATGGGCTGTCACTTCCATACAGATTGTTTACATTATGGTATGAGGGACATATCACCACGGGATGGAGTCGAAATGAAATCAGGAAGGCATGAACGTAATGTGGAGCAGGTGAACGCGAGGCAACAGAACTGGTTTATGCTCATCACAGTAACATGGTTTACCATTGGACCGTGTATATCACATTTGCATCAGACAGTGTCACTGCTGTGCTAGTATGTAATAACACGAATCTGAATGAAAGGCCTGCCGCTGTACATGCGGGCATTTTATGAGTAGTCCCTATACAAGAACCTTTACTATGCCTGATAAAAGGACTACACAAATCCATCTCATAAATAGGATAAAGGCTACTACGAAATGACTCTAATCAACATGGGAAATGAAGGGCTGCCAACGGATGGGCGTAGATAATATTGATTTGACATGCAATTTTAAAATGAACAAGAACAACGGCCCAGCACTGGACAGCGTAGAGCGGGCATTTCTTATTACTGCTAACCTGGACTTGGCAAGGCGCCTCTAGTTGGCTCAACTCCCAGCGTGGATTCAGTTACCATCAGGCCTGCGCGCCCGTTTCCGCCTCTGTCTCATGTCGCCAGTGGTGTGTACGCGCTATTGGTACAACTCTAAACCTTGTGCCTGTGTCAACACACCCGGTCGTGATGCCAGCGTCAAACCCCCGTTTCACACGCTACTACCAAACGGCAGATCAGTGTCCCCGCGGCAACCCGCCAAAGGCATATACTACTCACACCCCTACCGGCTTCCACCACTGTGGCAAATCGTATTTTCCTCTCTGTTTCTAGGAGGGTTTTCTTTTTTTATCGTCCGGATATGTTCTCGTTATTCGGTTTCCACTACTGTGGCAGATCGTACTTTACTCTCTGTTTCTAGGAGGGTTTTCTTTCTTTATAGTCCGGATGCTTGTTTGAAAATACTATTTTACGCGATACTTTGGCAACTATAAACCGTAGGTTATAAATTGTTAAAGGCACATTGGAAACCAATGGATGGTAAATGAGAAAAATCAAGAGCAGAAAACGACCAAGAAGAGAAAGTGATCCGATTTGGGGTATGAACATTGAAGTGGGATAGGAAATGCTGAACAAGATCATTTTGGCTATAACAAATTACCACACTTGATTTCGTGGTGATTACAACCTCAGTAATTTGTATCTTATCTTTTACCATCGGGCCTAGTTTGTCCAACTAAGTAAATCCGAGAACGTTAGATATCTTATTTCCTACAAGTATAATTTTGGGAAATGGAATACAGGCAAAGGGAGCGTGTCCACAACACTGAATACAAATTCCAGT
Organism: Alentia gelatinosa; assembly: GCA_950022655.1. NCBI lineage: Eukaryota > Metazoa > Annelida > Polychaeta > Phyllodocida > Polynoidae > Alentia > Alentia gelatinosa. Next base: position 45,355,852 of record OX465587.1, on the reverse strand, counting down.
GCGAGTACCCACACATCGAGCCGATACGGACGCCACCTAGATGCGATATTGTGAATTATGCGCTCCGTCAGCGTCGCCAGCATTAATTTGAGAGCGAGACTTGATTGAGGGGCCCGGATGTTGGGTGATAGCGGCGTCCAGTCGCCAGGGAACATGGCGCCTGTGGACGAACGCTGTCCGTATGTCACTCCGCGTTCCCCCTGGACGCAGACGACAACTGATTAAATGGCGGGAGAGTTAGATTGAGCAGCATACGACAACAGATTCAACATGACGTCGTCTTATTCAGCAGCTATAGGCTGATGTTTTTACAACATTCCATAGTTCAATAAATCTTCGTTAGCTTGCCACTTGCAAGTGGCGCTCCTATAAAAACAGCAAACGATGGGTAAAAAGTGATTTAATCATAGAAGTGGAAGATGTATGCCTATATGTATGTGTCCCGCTGGGAAAGATTTTGTCTTTGAGAACGCATAATTTATATAGCGCGTGTGATTTATTATTGCAGTATTCATGATCTAAGCAGCTCAGTCGGAAAGGAATCGGAGAAGACGAAGGGTAGGGATGAAACTTTTGTCTATAGAGCATATCTTTAAATTCTCTTTTTGTTGAACAAAAGAAAACATTATCGTACTGCGGAATGGAAGACGCTGTCTGAAACTTCACTGATGAACACTCTCCAAACATATCAATATGGCCACCCCATGCTTTACCTCCTACAAAAAGGTTTTCTTTGGACTAATGGCGTTATAATTGACGAAGTTGTGGCACAGCGTGACGACGCTGGGGGGAGAGTGATAATGATTTAGCGTCTCTGAAGGCATGACAAATGGCCGCACTGGCTCGTGATAGGGATATGATTGTTCCACGTAGTCCCATCACATACCTGCCTGACGTTGGCTGCCGGCTATTTACACAAGCACCTCATGAATAATACAACGCTGATCACGCCTGCACATCTCATGTATAATGTCCTCCTGAAGGCCCCCACTACATACAATGCGGTGACCATCAAAAGAAGTAGATATTAAAAACCTCATAAGATATGACAAAGTTATTTCACACACACCTATCGGCAATATCATTCTACATTTCCCTGAGCAATTCCTGTCAGTTCTTTTTGTATTGTTACTTTTTTGCGCTGCGGTTTTGATTCTTTAATAGAGCGCTGCAAAGTTCATCAAAACTTTCAATTTTCTCAAGGAGTGATTAATTACTCAATCGTGCCAGAGATTTTGTAGTCGCCGTCAGGGAAATGCAGGCTTGCTACAGGCGTTGATGGTGAGTACGGAACACGTCAAACCTGAAACCTCACCGACAAAAAAATATTCAGCCCAATTTCCCCGAAATGAGTTCAAGATTGAAACCTTGAGGTCATTTTATATCAAGCGATCGGCCGAAAGCAGTCGATAATTTCATTAGGTCGGGTCGTTAAGAAACGACGTAATGAGTTCTGCTTTTAATCTTTATTCCACAGGAAACGGCCATCAATCAGAACAGGAAGCTCGTCTGCGCAGACACGAAGCTTATATCAAACCCATGCAATATTCTAATGAACAGTCCCAGCACAAAATACACTGTTAAATTGGGATTTCCCATAAAAGGAGCTATTTCTTAACTGTCTATAAAACCTTGGATACATACTTATATATGGTCATATCACATTGCAACCTCTAGAATGCAAATTATGCCCAGCTTATTCAGCTATGCAGCATAGCTATGCACGCAATGCGTGGGCACAGACTAGTGATTGGCAGGTGAATGTGCATCACGTGACGGGTGACGTCACGGCCAGTGTGACTGAATGATAAATTAAGCCACGCCCACAGCTGCTTCCGGATGCCTGTTACGTCAGGACAGTAATATATCACCTGCAGGGTGTATACTTACAGCCTGAGAGCTGTGGCTTTGTTCTTGCCATCCTCACCATGGGAGAGCCAGACACAATCTTTTCGACAGCGTCTTTTTTTCCCATCACCGTTCTATTAATACTATTTGTCATATTTTTTTATCAGTCATACCACTGGCAGCTTGAGAAGGGTGGTATGTTGCTGGCCGTTCCACAAACTTTCGAAATGAATGAGACAACTATCGTCGATAGGCATTGGAGACGAATGGGAGATCTATTGTTGATATTTATATACTTTAGATTCAAGTTCAATATGTTTCTTTTTAATTATATTTTGTCACTTTCATTTAGATGGCACTTTTATGGCTGATCCTCAAGATTCACGGTAATTTTGTGTTGCTTTGTGAATATTCCATGCACGAGTGCGCAGATTAATAATGAAATTTAATTTTGAAACAATGTTCCAATTTAGTTGTCCTTCTTTATTTGTACTTCACTAATGCTCTTAAGTAGGGTTATTCACTTACTCAAAGAAATTTCCTATAGCTTTGTCTGTCATAATCCGAGAATATTCGAGATAGAGGGAAATAGATTTTGGACTTTATGAGAATTTTATCATTTTTCAACGATCCTGCCCCTTTCAATTAATCTTTTCAGCTAGGTTTCCCATTAATGAAAACCCACTAGATGCTCATGTCTTGTAATGTAGTGTCTACAAAAGGATGTGTTACTGGATCTGTCTATTCACGTAGAACAAAGCATCAGGAGAACTGATACCTAGATTGACTCGTATATTTTCTTTTTTATCAAGATGTGAATACTCAACAAATCCAGAGAGTATGAGTACTCATCTCTATCAAAAATATCTCCAATACTATATAAGAAATGAGTTTTTAACTTATTACAAACGCATTTGTTTTAAAACAAAATTAATATCTATAATCATTCTTAACAAATTTACAATCATTCTTCGTTCTGTGATACTTACAGTATTACTAAAACTTAAATAATGAAGTTCATTCAACAAATATACCATTATCAAGTTTGGCTTACCATTAACAATCTATAAGTATAACAAATTCCCAAAGGGACTAATTAATGGAGTGGAAACAAGGCCTGATATATTTTTGATAGGGTATAGTCCAGTGTAAGCCTACTTATATATGGAAATAGCAAGCCTGCTTCATCGCCATGAGGTCCGGTGACTTTTTAAGGCAAGCAGACAAGAGAAAGAACGCCCGTTCTGTGCAGCCCAGACTGACCTTTGCTGGGCGGCGAGCAGCTCAGACAAATCAGGAGCAGCTCATGTGTTGCATCCATCAATCGTGTTGGTCGCTAAAGACAGGTCCACTTCTCAGTTGTGACATTGACTGAGAGGCGCTCTGCCCACTCTATCTGATTGCATATAGCTACCACAGAACCAGGTCAGGATCACGCGTTCACCGCCATAGATAACACAGGAACATTGTGTTATGTATCGCTTATATCGCACTGATATCATTAGGAGATCTTTGGAATTTAATCCCATGCAAAATGCTAACAAGAATGAAAGGCTTTCACATAAACAGTCTACACAGAACAAAAACCTGAAGGAATAAATTTCAAAGATCGATTAACCTTTCCACATAGACATATCGTATAGAGTTCTGAAGTGACATTCGCGAGATACATCTATCCGCAGTTTTATGTGTATCAGAATCACCCACTAATCATTTCGGATCACTTCAATAGTACATTTTCTTGTCAGGATTCCACTTTATTCCTTCATATTGAATTATGAAGGCGGAACAGCTTAAATTAAAAGGTTTATTCATTTATTTATGTCATATACAGATCTATTTGACACAGCCCTTCTCAGAGGTGATCCTAATTTTGGGGAAACCCTATGAATGATTTGATTCAGAAAAAATCTTTGATCAGGATTTATCATTCCATCAATTGTGCACGATGAACACATATAATCTTTTTTCAAAAAGTGAGAGAAGGTTCTTGGAAAGCTCGTTTAGGCTACTCCAATGACAGTATTCGGTATACATCTAGTTGCTGATAACACTGTACACTGTATACCTTTTCATGAAATATCGCTGGATACAATTTCCGCTATATTCCCTCCCTAAGTATAAGGTGCCACTATATAGTCCTCTGTTGTCTAGTCCAATGTTTGGGTGATCCTCCCCTGTACACCTCATATGTTACCTCCAGTTACACTATGAGCTAAATAGCCTTAAAACATCTATATCGACATAGCCGGTATATTCATTGATTATCAGCCTTAGCAGACTAGCGGAAATCTAATACTAATAGGACCTTGAACAACGCATCCAACGTCAAGGGACGCACATAGTCAAATAGTCAGCAGGATTTGTCTCAGACAACCACCGTGTGAGGTACATGAATTCCACCGTGTGAATTCCTCTAAAACAATAGTATTTATTCAATTCTAGTTTAGCCCTGTTTGCATCTTAATTATTATGAAGTATTCAGAATATACCATTACACCGAGATCGCCTCCACAGAACACGGAATAACATCGATGGATTTTACGTGAGCAATAAAAGACGGTATTTGCATATATTGAACAGTTAGATGAAATTCCCAATCTGAAGTATTTTGCTCGGCAGAGAAATACATCCGAATGAGCAAACTATTTCTCGCAATCCTCCTGCGCAATATCAGGCCTATATTCAAAGAGCAAAAAAGTCCACTGAGAGCGGAGGGTATCGCATTACCTTTACCTGGACAGGATTAGGCACAACTGAAGAATCGGTTTCGAGCTGAATAAAAACTATCATTTTTATGCATGCATCTTGCTTGAAATGATGCTGTAATTGAACTTTACTTTCTGTATAAGAAACGAATGTCTGCTGCAGTGCAAATGAACACAGCAAATATGATACCATACAAGTAGGTATCAGCGTCTAGAGAACTCCGTGCGGAATCAAGGTAATAGGTTATAATGATGAATCCAATCATGACAGATACATTCATTACTCAAGCATTTTATACGTGATTTCTGTACGAGTAACTAGTTCAAATTAATATGACGTCTCTGTAATATGAATGATATGGATTTAGTCAGAGACTAGATTAGCGGTGCACAATTCAAAGAGATATAATTCTTCACATATACAAACACCTAATATATATATATATAATATATCCGAAAGAAATATCAATTCTATGGCAGACATATCCATTCTTATCATATACTTGTTACTTATACTTGTTAAAATGGCCATAGATACTAGAATCTAACATAATGACATATATAGACTAAAAATCTGCATTTGGCAGGACAACAGTTTATATAACAACGACCCTAGTGGTTAACGAAGCATTTGCATTAGCCCTTATTATTTAGCTGTTTGGTGACCGAACTTTTTATCAAACAATCTAATAGTGAATTTCAGTTGTGCATCACCTCTCTCTGGGAACAGTGCAACTTTTGAATTAGTCGGGAGTAGAACAATTCTCGGCGGTTAGGGCTCGACTCCCCATCAACAAACATGGTGGTGGGGAGCTTCATAGGCAGAGTCCCTGTCTCTGTTTACTCTCTGCAGCAACAGATCATATCTGATGTCTCATGAATCTGATCAGACATGAGATCGTCAGAGGAGTGAACGCGAGAAATTCGAGATTGTCAGAACATAGAATGGCTAGACATTAACGAGAACCGGCGAGCGAGATCAAGGGGTAAAATTATCTTCCGAACAGAGCACGCTTGGAGTCGGCTGATTATGAACTACTAACTCGGCTCTCGAGCATGGGATACTCCACCTGCTTCTACTCAACATCTAGTCGATCCAGACCAGTTTCTGAAAGGTAATCGCTGCTTGATCTCATGAAGTCCATTTCCATTTCCGACAAAAACCGTGTAGATTATCTGTGTTCTCCTAATAGCCTATTTACATTTTGCGTTAGCAGTGCTAAAGGTCCGTCGGTAGTTCCTGACTGTATATCAGTGATGGCCAATGGAAATAGGCTATTAGAATAACACAAAAAGATCTATACCGTTTTCGTTGGCCGATGGAAATAGGCCTTCAGCGACATCTACATCACAACCATAAATCACCCTTGACAGCACTGTGTGCCCCTTTTAAATGTTTTGATCGTATGCTACAAAATATATTCATAACTAGAATAATCTGATTGATGTATGTGAAAAACCCAAATTTCTTTACAGATACCTTCTGCTGAATAATGAAAACGAAAAAAGATGTGGTGCAGTGTTTGTATCCAGTGATCAGTAAAGCCAAATGGAGATGTACCCAGAGGGAGGGATTGAAGCAAGAGGGCAGAAAAGGCGTTTGTACGAGTTCCCTCTATCTTACCCCGTCAAGGCGATCAAAATGATCTATAAATCAAAGATGGGGATGCATGGACTGCCGCCAGCAACACGACAGTAGCACCTTGTGCCATGCAGGTTACACAAGCGATTGCCATCATGTCAAAGGTAATCTTCTTTTACTGGCTGATTGCAATAACCTTATCTAGAATCGTGTGTGGGCAACTCGATTATCTATAAAAAGGCATCTTATACCTTATATTTTTCGATGTAGTTTTTGCGTGTGGGCCACGTGTTCTGCAACAGATATTCCCTTACACTATCTCTATGCGCCGCTATCAGATTTCACCTCGCAGTCTAAGGGGAGCTTTCCTTGATCTGATATGATATTTTTGACGAGGCGTTTGGGCCTCGTCCACAGGGCCCTTGGTGAGATTTACGCTGGGATTAACGGGGCATAAATCTAATCAGGGTTAAAAGAGACATTAACCTCACCGGTGAAGCAACACCGTGGATATACCCCAAGATTTCATCCGGAAAGAGTCTAATATGGACCCGGCTTCTTTAACACGCATCTGAATGTTGCAATTAGTTTTTATGGGCATTTAACATTCGGAACAAATAAGATACGCAGAGTCCTATACTGCAAATGTCAGCGGATCTAGCCTCTTCAGAGCCATGGCTTTCTCATATCTGATAGGCTGGCCGGAGCGTTGAGTAGCATACAAATGTACATTTATGGGTGAATAATGACATAAAAGGTAGCATTTTCCTAACGCGTCTAATGATAGAGAGAAACAGGGCTGCCAAGAGCTGCTCATAAATAACTTAGAGCAGCTCGACCCGACCGGGCCCAGATAATACAGGTTATCTGGTGGCAGTCTCTCCTCCCCCTCGGGTTATAGCGACCAAGGAGGCCAAGCACAGGTCGGACAGTAAAACAGCAGCATTTATATCAAAATATGACTATTTTTCTGATTAATTTCCATTTTTTTCTAAATCACTTTAAAATGGAATGTCACCATCCACAATTGTCTTTACCAAAGTGGAAATGCCTCTTGAAACTGTGTCTCCTTGACCTTCAACTAGAATTAAACCGAAAGCCAAACAGAAAGGCTACATCATTGTGCGTCGACAAAAAGTGCTCTCTACTTTCATAAGTATGTATATTATCTGTAACAGATAAATGTCTTTCGTGCCCTTTCTGTTCGATATTGAATTGTTTGTTTGAATGCTTCTAATTTTCTCTATCAACAATCTAAAAGGATAAATGATAGAATCTGTTCTGGGACCACAATACGAATAACTTTTAATCTCTTTGGGAACAGAGGAAATGACGTCATATGTGATTGCAGAATAACATTGAAAAGGACACAGACTCATGAAAATCAATATAGAAAATCTCAACGAGAAAGTTAGCCTATCGTGGCATGTCTGTAGAATGGAGGAGATCTCAAGTACCATTGTTCATGAATTTAAAACACGCAAATGTCAAGTATCCACCTGAGAAACCAATCGGGTTCTCGGAGAAAATAATTGCCCTCATGAAATTACTTCTCTTGACAACAAGTCAAACTGTAAAGCACTCGACCGGACATCCCGTCCAGAAATTCGAAATCACTTTTTGTGTTGAAATGAACAGTAATTAATGGAATTATTTCCAATAAGCATGATTGTTCAGAGTTGCGTCTATGGTGTCTCAACACTTAATGCGGCAGAAGTGAGCGACAATAGTTTTCAGTGGGAAGCGGAATCGATATGGCGACTTTTAATTAAGGGTCCACTTTAAAGTGACAGCTCCTCGATTTTCACTCACCATTTAATATTCAATAGAATGCCCCGTGCAATGAGCGATAGCAAAAGTCTACAATTGGAATCTGTGCATAAAAGACCTCAGAGGCAACCAACAAACAGGGAATTTGATGAATGTCGTCTGCTGCAATCCGATTGCTCATTGATCGAATGACGTTCGATTTTCACGCAATTATCCCGTCTTTTCCTATCGTTTATTGTTTACCAAGTATTTACGAGAAATGATAGACTAGCATCTCCGTTGGAAAATATCAATCTCTTAAGCTCAATGATCTACCACAGTTTGATGAATTCACTGAGGCCAGATTGAAAACCTAAATCAATTATTCAGACCTTCCGCACTTCTATTTCCTTCTAAGCAGTATCTGGCGTTAGACACCCAGGAAGTGATATTCATTTTTGTGTTGTAGGACAAATATATGATTGAAATAAGATTAAGACCTGTTTAACTTCCCACAGTTTCATAAACCCACCTACATCTGATGGATATGGAAATGCCCTGCAGTGTACATCTGCTTCTGTTGGAGGAGTTACGGATGTACAGGAATGTTTACTGATCCAGTGTGTGCCCCAAACAAATGTGATCCAGTAAACCACAGATCATAATGTATATCATGTAAGGATAGTTCATTGGCATAAAGGAACTCCCTAGGATCTTTAGGCCTTAAGATAATTCTTGATGAATATGTGTTAGCTAATATGAAGAGACGTCACGAGTTGGAGCCTGAGTTTATTTATGCCACGCATTTTGTTGGCTCCATAATTTCACGAGTCGAAATCGAGTGACATTACGGAGCCAACAAAATGAGTGGCTTAAATAAGCTCAAACTCAAACGAGTGGCGTCTAGATTTTATCCTACCCCGTTTCCATATTTTTTCAGTATCAGAAAGTAGTGGCATAAACAACACTTTACGTCACGCCTGTGAAATAAACAAATCCCATGTTAAGCCTATGGCGTTTTTTATTAGGGGTAGGATGATAATCTAGCCTGCATGATACCATACAGGGTGGAAAACTTATCTATGTCGGACAACTGTGGCCAAAGTCTTGACATTACACCCTGCTAATACGACCACCTGTGGTAGCATTTGCGATCTGACCCTTAGGTGTTGGGGGCTTTAGATATGGTCTAACGGTAGGTAGTCGCAAAGGCGGTGTCGGCTCATATATGGGCTGGTGAGTATCTGCTCTGATAGTGTATCAGCTCTTAGACCCAGAATGAAGGGAACCTGAGAAGAATGGACATAATTATGTTATGTGCATTCTTTAATGACCATTAAGCTAGAACAGGGAATAGTTTATGATTATAAACCCGGCACTGTCTCAGGCTTGCGATATGCGATATAAGGAAATGTTTAAAGAAATTCACTTATTATTCCTCACTTATCAATGCAAACTATCTAATTAGGTCTAGTATTAGCCGAAGATTATATGACATATTAATAACATGGATTTAATGACGGATGGATTTGTCTACTTGCATTTTAACAGCAATTTTCGACTCTCATCTTACGTGGAATGCTTTCTAGATAGGCATACCGCGAACACAATCTGCGTCGACACTTCTTTCAATCTGTATGTACATGTATATGCAAGTGTTGATACTTGATATGTGATCCTATCGAAGCCTGCGAGGTAATTGCTGTTCGAGTATTGTAAATGATGTGATATGGCACTTTGGGATTTCGGTCTATATTGACTGCCAGGTTCATATCACGGTGAAATGGATTCAATGAGATGAATTGACAGCTGTTGGGTAGGGGATTGAGAGGGAAGCAAATACCCTGCACGATTGACAATTTCATATTCTACATTAGAGTTTCACCGTTCCCCGAAATTGAGAGAGGTTATTTGATCCAATTTATAAATGACATTAGCAGGGAATAGACATACATTCTGGGATAATTTAAGAAAATCACTTATGATAAAGTACTGCAGTCTAAATCATCATAAATGAAAAGGATCGGAAAGACCAAAGACAAAAATAAGTGTGTGAATAGGCCTTTTTCCATTGGCCGACAAACACGGTGTAGATTGTTTGTGTCGTTCTAATAGCCATAATTTCCATTGGTCGTTACCGATATACAGTCAGGAACCACCGACGAACCTATGCACTGCTGGCAAAAAATGAAAATAGGCTATTAGGAGAACAAAGAAAATCTACACCGTGTTTCTCGGCCAATGGAAAAAGGCCTTATGTGTATATGCCGACAACATGTTAAGTATACACGTGTATATAAACATACATGCCTACTTGTGGATATATGCATAAGTATGTGGATGTATATAACATACATAAGTGCCTATTTGTGTATATACATATGTGTGTGTGTGTCTGTAAAGAAAGTCACAATCTTGAATATTAGGAAATGCTGCGAACAAGGTGACAAGGGGATTATTCGAACACAGACATAATGAAGGAACACCAATCTTTCTCCATCACCTTCACGAAGCTAAACATGTCCATCGCGATAAACGGGAATTAATTGGACTCCGTCCTTCACAATCAATCCCCAATTCTACCTGTACTTCAGTGATTTTTCAAAATATACAAATCTCTTCATATATGTTCTGGTCACGTAGCAAATCAGTGCAGAACAAACAGGCTGGGCGGAGCATGGCGCAGGATCTCCCGAAACGTGTTCCGATGCATGCCCTGACAAGAAATCGGAGACGGCATGCTTTCCACGGCGACGGGCGAATGCCAATTGTATATGGGCGCCTTAGTCGGCATGCCACGGCAGTTTATCTGATTGTGGAAGTGATGGTGCTTGTCTAGCCCAGCGGTAAAAATGCCACTGCAATTCTATTAAGAAGAGCGTGTTGCCTTATTGAAAAGGACGCGCGCACGAGTAGTAGTGAGATCTGCCTCAGTAGAGGGAATAATTGAGTGGCGGTGCTCCTTTATAACCCTTCTGCTGATGAAGTGTGTAGGTTACGGACATAATTTAGTGTAAAGACCTGTAAATATCATAGTATCATGGGTATAAATACCGGTCTAAATTTGCTGGGCTATCTAATCAAAGCTGGGCTATCTAATCACAGCAAAACCAAAAATAGGAGAGGGAGATTTCAATTCACACAAATTTGAGCTCTGTAACGGTGACTTAAAACTTCACAAAGTCCAAATTGTGTTAGCAAATGTATCGACAAATCTCGTGACATTATCGCCTTGGTTGTAGCAGTTGTTCTGAAGTTGAAGATAAGAAACACTTTGGTTTATTTAAAATTCAAACTGGCAGGCTTGCTCCTTGACTAGCCAATAAGAAGCCATAGCTAAACCCGTTATCAGTAACAACTGTGCCATGAATCCTATTACAAATCTGTCACACTCCATCAATGTCAGCGATATCGGAATGAATAATCTGAACCTTTGATATCTCTCATCGGAAATATGAAGAATCCGAAAGTGTATAATGTAAAACGACTGATAGTACATTGCCTGGGAGACACGCACCAAACTGGAAGATAGCGATAGGGTTTAATCTTAAAGAAACAAGAGGAGGAGAAACAATAAAAAAACAAGTAATTGTTTCATGAAGTCAAATCTAGAGTTATTCAAGACTGCCTGTGAATATATCTATGAAACGTCTACCGTGTTGTAGATGGTTACAATTTCGTGATTGAAATTTTCTTACTAGCTTCAAGTAAATGATATTTGATTTTAGTTCCTTTCGGACATTTACATACATAACACAACGCATGCGATATCCAAAAGAAAATTCTTCATCTAATTACAAGGAAAAACATGTCCTAGTCAAACAGTCTGCGTGTAGATATTACAACCTCGGACACTGTCAATTTCATCGTTAATGATGGGCGTGGAAATGCAACGTAATGATAGAGTTGTCAGGAGCGTGGTCTCCTCAGGGCGAGCATGGTGTGGCCCAGTCCTTATGATGTGTGTTATGTGTGTAGGTTCAAATCGGGAACCACGTCGCCAAGTTGGCCGTTCAGACAAAGGCACCCCCCTCCCTGCGTCCTCCCACCCTCCTCCTACCCATCGGTAGTTAGTGGATGTCCAGCTAGGCGCCGTCCCCATCGCCGAGCATATCAATAATCATGAGTGGCCCGCGGCGGTTGTCTAGTTGAGCCATGAATGATGACAGCGACCCCCGACGGACGCTTGGCGTACCAACTTTGATTATCTGCATCCCCGCAGGTCGGCGCTACGTGCGGACGCTACCCGTCGGCCATTTTGGTGGGAAACTTATGAAACCTCGCGAGATGTCGCGAACGTACATCCCGCGTACCTGCGCGAACGTCACACAGCCGCAGTGACTCTGAGGTCCTAGCCCTTTCTTCAGTACACGATCTCAAGGCTATCTCTACTTCGTCAGAGTTGGCTCAGGAGCCAGCACGACACCAAGCGGCCAACATTGGAAATGCGATAACCTTTTATGGTTGCCCGTGACGTGATAGTAGCGGCAGTGATAAGATGCACGTGGAAAACTGTGAAAGTATTGTGTAGTTTTTCACACCACCTGGTTTGTCCGTTGCTCTTTGCCCCCAGGCAGTTATTAGGAGGGTGGGGGCTGTGAACAAAAAAGACACATTTTCCTGTTCCGTTGACAAGGCTGTAAGTAGGACTATGTAGTAGACGATATTTTACAAGCCTATGTGCCCATCAGGGAGACAAATTAGCATGATATACGGTATGCCATCCGCCTGCACACTTACAGTTATCGACTTGGAAATCTTCCAAGTTTTGTTTGCTACTTATTTGCTACAAAATACCAGAACAGCCTTGATTAAACATTAAAAGAGGATCGAAAGATGTGATTTGTATTTCAGAACAGCCAGGGTATGTTGGAAGAGCAAACTACAGAATATGCATATCTTTTTCTCAATTTGATATTTGCCGTCAAGAAATATTAAAACTTCGAAGCTTATTCTCAAATTGAGCGACATATACCATTGTATAGATGTGCTCGAATCAAACTTCGAAGCTTCTTCTCAAATTGAGCGACATATACCATGGTATAGATGTGCTTGAATCAAACTGGAATTGCTATATGCTGGACCTGTATGGGAGACGTCTGTATCTCCCGTTACTATGAGTCTGTTCGTGTAAATAACACACAGAAAAGTCACGTACATAGGGAAAGTGTAAAAGGAAGGCGATAAGAAGGAGCGAGCACTGTCTGACAAAACAATATCTCAAGATAACCTTGATATCCAAGAGGATAGTCAGCAACAGGGGGCTGCTCTAATTTTTTACCCCCTCCTCCCAGTAAGGCAGATATCCAACGACTTTATTGCCATCCGGGGAATCAACCGAACCTCGCTATAGCCGTCTTCATTCTCCAAGCAGAACCTCATTCCCATAAACCACTCTGTGCGCAGCTGTGCCGAATGTGCTTGGAGAATGCGGTGGGCGATAATATCATAAGTAGCGTCCGCGCGTTGATCCCGGATGTTTATCTGCAGGTCAAGAAGTCAGCCGAGAAAACTGTATCTGTTACACAGTGGGCGAGAGAGAAGCCAATCTTGGGCATAAATTGCCTTCCCGGGCGACTGGATTTTGGGATCCCGAAAGGAGCTGCAGGCAATCAGTAGGAGCGTCTATTGTGCGGGTGGTGGTCTTCCATATCCCTGTGTGACCGTGCTCGGGGGTTGGGGGGATCCTGCGGCAGAGTCACCACCTCAACAGTTCACCCTCCTCCATCACGCAATACAATGGTTGTAATAGATTTTGATATTTCCCCACAGGAATGAAGTAATAGTAGATGAGACTCGTGGGTGCTCGGGAGAAAGGAATTCCATGCGTATCACTACAGGGGAGAATCTCTGAGTGGCTTCTTTCTTTACACACACCGTGGTTTTATTTCTTCATTTGATGTTTTGTTCTCAAGGGTCAGTATATTTTGTGTACATTGTGCCACAGTATCCACTCCTATTTTCACGGTATATACTTTCTCCTAAACATAAGAGCGTCTAGGAAGACTGCAGTGATCGTTTGATCAAGGATAATGTAATTTATCATCACTGATAAAGCAAAATACACATAAAAATCATTCATTAATTAAATGATAACTGACCATGTTTTATTGGCCTCATCTTGGAGATCCAAAATTATATGATGTGTGTGTATATCAACTTAAGCCATCACGTGTATTATGGAAGTAAATTATCCAGAGGTTTTCTGGGGAACAGATCTGAAATCTCCTCCTAGAACAGACTACATACGATATGATATGGTGCAAGATCAGCTACGTTCCTGTGTTCTTGCTTCATTTGATTGGAGACCCAATGACGAATAGTCAAATAACTGCTGACCTTCTAACAATATTGACTAACGGTTATCATATATGCACTTGGTTGCCCAATTACACAATGTTCTGCCTGTTACCGGTTCGAATGTGTGCATTGGCGATTGCGTATACCACAGTACAAACTTGTAGCAATTGCTATCAAAATTCCCGTATATATGACAGATAAAACATTTCACGACCGACTTCTGTAAATTTGCCTGGTAATCCTGAGATGTTTCTGGATAACACCCGGAACATGTTGTACAGACAGAATTCATGTCTATATTCTCTCACAATAAAAGATAACCACCAATTTATCACGGTGACAAATGATATGTATACATACGGGATATGACTGCAAGTTTATATAAAACCAGGATCTCTTTGACTGCCAATTTTCTTAGTCAGGTGGCCTCATCCTGCCATGATAAACATGATTCTATGACAAAATCATTCCATATATAATATTCTCGGTTTATATAAACTATATAAACTAAGCAGCCCGCCACCATGTACGTACTTTCAGCATTATGTGGTCAAGATAGTATACATGTAGCTGGTTAAAATCTGTTTTGAAATCCTATTATTGTTTGTAGATCTCTACACTGCATCTTCAGGTAGCTCTGTAGTTATTGCAAACTGTGCTTCAGAAGCTGAACACTTAAGCTTGCTACTACTTTTCTTGAATTTGTAGGGCTTTTCATTATTTTTTATCAACATAAATGAACGTCTATTCTTCACCCTTGACGATGATAATGATGCTGATAAATGGAATAACGTCCAGTGGTACAATAATATGGACAATATGTCATAATGTACTATATAATGGTTTTAATTTGATAATTTGATATGATTTGATTTTGCCCAGTGGAAGAACTGCCTTTTTGGCAGAACTCGTGTTACTTTTGCACAAATAAAAAAAAAGAATGATCAGAATATAATACCACCATAGTATACACGTGCATATTATACTGAGTATGAAATTTAAATGTCTATTATGTGTATAATAATGGGCCACGTATAGGTAAATTCATAGGCAAGGATATTCACGTGATGGCTAGAGTGTTACATATCACCTATGGAGCTACCCGTCTCATAATCCACCATCCGGCTGATACATATATATGTTCAGCATCAACATCCGTTTGAATTATGAAACCCGCCCCCGGATATCGATATAGGAAAGGCAGGGTGGTTTTCTGTTATTTGACAGAAGAGAAGCCACTTATTTCTCTTGCTCCATATAAACAGCCCCCAAGGATAAGTATAGAAATAGTGACACTCCTCTGATATATGCTGCACGTGTAAGTGTATACTGAGGTGCATTTATGAAAATGACAGCGATATATCTTTATTGGAAAACTTCCTAAATCCGGTCCATGTGAGAAAACATGAATCAATCCAGTTGCAGAACTTCCTATTCCGTTGGCAATACATCCACCCGGACATACACGCATGTATCAGAGTGTGTCTCTAAGTATTCTCTGAGGCACGGAGGAGCGACGTTTTAAAAAGATATCGGTGTTGATATCGGCGATATCAAGTCTCGGGGTAATTGGTCTTCATCAGCGGTATATTCTTATTTACATGAGACCCCCCTCACAGTCGCTTCTTCCGATAGAATGGCCTCTAAATTTCTGAGTATCATTAATTGAACTTTGTTGTGTCTGGCGGGTTTTTGCCCTGTTTTATTAATTATTCCGCCATCCACGCCTTTGTGTCAATTATTGTTCATATTATTCCATACATTATTCTACCACTAATTGGTTTCATGATATTATATTATTATATAACCATGCTTATATAAATATAAATTATCAACCAATATAACTCTCGCAAATATTCACTGCGGTCTTGTTGTTGTTGTTGTTGTTTGGGCGTCACACCCACTCTTCTAGGTATCCCGGTTACTGATGCGGTAACTGGAGGTTTCTTGGTGACGCCCATGGTTTCAAATCCTCATTCCGCTGTGATTTGCTCAACCGAGCAGTTCGTTTTTAATCTTACTTTTCAGGCTTCAAGCTTTAGCTTACCTGTAATTCTTGATGTATAGGCAGGGGAAGGTCCCAATGTTACCTTTCAATAAACCCTGTTTTATTAATTATTCCGCCATCCACGCCTTTGTGTCAATTATTGTAGCCATAGATATAGATACTATGTGTGTATGTGTGTGCTATGCTCAATGTAAATCTACGATTGCGTTAGTGCTGAAATAACATTCAATTAATTACGGCTATATCAAGAGAGAATAGGAGGATGTTTAATGAGAACATTCCTTATCAAAGAGGTGCAAGATCTTGGGATGCCTTAGGTGAAGAATTTCATAATATCACTGAAAAATAGACCTTCAAAAATCGACTTGAATCTGAGTTAAGAAAGTAGCCTAATGTTAAAATGTGTAATTTCTGACTATTGATGTACCTTTCATCTCATTATTCTATGTTTGTCCTTTCTTTTTTCTCTTTCTTTCTGGAAACCTATGTAGAACTGTGCCGGATTATTGTAAAGTTGCTATATATTTGGAAGTGCCTGAAAAACTTAACATTTGTTGAGAGGCACTGATAATATATTTAAAAAAAAATCATATGAAAGTCATAGAGCTCTGGAGACGTGTTCACCTTTAATGACTCGAAGTACCAAGGATTTGGATGTAGCCGTTTAAGTTCCTTGGAAGTACCCACTGGGATGCTTCATAAGTATTGCATTGAAATGGAAAGACAACTTACCCTTGATGGAAGAGACTATCAAAATGGGGCAACATACCTGGAAAAACAAAGGAGAATATGTTAACCACAAAATCCACCATTAACTAGAAACATTGATATAAATGTGATGGACAAACACATATATAAACGAAGTGAAAGAGATGGATTTGAAAAGAGTCGAAGAAGACATTTAGCGTTTCCTTTCTGTTTTGGGGGACCCCAGAGAGGAGACTAAGGGATTTGGATAAAGGTCTCTAGGGTCATTCCCAGACAGGGATGGGGGAGCGTCCGTCCATTTCCCTTCTAATGGACCTCTGGAATAGCGGGGCACAAACGATATCTGCCAAGGACAACGCGGGCAGGACACGGACGGAAGTTCCATTTTCTCCGTATCAGCTATAAACTATGGGCTCCCCTTCCACTCGCCTTTCCGGCCCAATGCATTATGTGTCCGTCTGGGAGGCAAACCAAGAAGTCACCCTGTTTGCGGCGAGGCCATAGGGACTGGATTTAGTAGCATAGAATTAAAGGACAGCTCAACCAAAACTACAAATACACGTTCCTCTTTAAGCAGCGTCATTTTATGCATTCATATTTCAGTCGAGCGTGTTTTCCACCCTCCTATATTCATGTCTGATGGAAATGTGGTTTATTTTAGAGTCAGCTAATTAGGGCATAGTCTGTGCTGCATTGTGAGACACGGTGGTGAAAAGCGGGTCTAATTGCATGGCGTTCCCGTCCTCTTTGTGCAGCGCGAGGCACTTGAGCAGTACAGATGTGTTTAAAATTCGGTCAATGAAGGCAGATACGCCGTTGAATATTGCTTTTCAAATATCTATTTGGATGAGGTCGTACACTACATATGTAAAGAATCATGAAATCTGACCAAGATGCTAAATTTAGGTTTCTATGCTACTATTATAGTATATGATAAGCACGGATTATGATGCAGCTGGTATAGTTGTATATGTGAATGCAATATAAAGTCACATATGACGGCAGAAATCCATATGTATGTAAATGCCTTAAGAGGCTATATATGATTATTCAACATGTTGCTCATCGCTTCTATCATCAATATCTGACCTGTTCTGTGTATCATATAACTATCCGTTTACTAAGGCCAGCTTTCTGGTGTGACCTTTATGTAGTTAATTCTGTTCAGAATAACGGCCATCCTGCTCGTTTCCGGCAACTCTGCATATCACTGAACCCGGTGTAGCCATCAGGCAGGAACCAGCGAAGCGGTGATTAAATGTCGGCTGCGGTGTGCTCAACCATGGATATAACACAAAGTGGATAGTTCGCTGCCATTCCTACCCTGTCTCTCTCTCCTGTACCTAAGAAGGATGACTGGCGTTTTGAGGGGGGATGTAATGCAGATTGCCTTCTTCCCACACGCTTCTAGCCCTATGGAGCGTTGTAAATGTCACGGAGAAAAGGTAATTCTGAGGTGGATGTATTGTGTCCGTGGTAATGGCAAATCCTATCTAATATGCATGTTATGATATCGTAATTTAACTGTAAGGATTCGTGCTGTCGTCTCCCTCACATTTGTGAAGTTGAGATACGTACTTTGAATGAAGAATGATAACAAGCTTTAAGAAAATGGAACATCAGCAAAAAGTATTAAAAGGAAACTCAAGCAACTTTTTATATGACACTGAAAAAGGACAGATAAGAAACTTACAAAATAAAAACTACAGAAAAACGTGGAATGTCGTTTTAAAAGTTTGCAAATAGGATATGATTACGACACTTCTTGAGATGCATCTTGATGCTGTCAGGCACCGGCGGTCCTTTTTCTCGTAATTTAATAGATAATATACATATATAAAAACGCGGGCACCTGATGGTTTTCTTCTCAAGCCGTTTCCTTTCGGGTATATATTTTATCAAGGAGAGGCACGGGGGCCTTATCATCCTGTCGGGGTCTACCTTTTATCAACTCTGACTTTTGACGACAGTATCTTTGTAAAAATCAGGAACAGAATGAGACTACCCATATTTAGAGCTTGTCATTAGTAGAACATGCAGCGACGCAAAGAACGGAAACTAAATATAATGAATGAAGGAGAATGACATCTTGATGGGGTATCACCAGGAGGAGGTCTGGCTGTATCCATAGAAAATCTCCAAGCATTATCCACTCTCCATATCACTGCTTTTTATCTAGCTCCGTCGAAATCAAATTACCATCACTATGCTGACCAGAAGGTATTTTGTACAGTGTCCAACTTGCTCATTTCTCAGGTTACAAGAAGCCAGGAAAGCCTGCATAGAAAAGACTGGGCGTTCTAAGGGTGATTATAGTTTGAGAGTGATGCTTCAATGCTCCTTTCATACATATACCGCCACTATTCCCACTTCTTCAGCATCAAACTCTAACACCTGCCCGCAACCACAGCCACACAGTCTGCCAAGCAAGGTTCTAAACATGTGGGGCTCTTATAAAATGTGACGCTTAAAGCTTCTCTTTATGAAGTATGGATATTCATACAACTATGGGTGAGCACTGAGTTGGATGAAGCAAGTCTCGGACAATAATATTCAAAACCCTATTTAGACCCTAAAGAGAAAACATACTCTAAAGGTACCCTACAAAAAGGAAAATGTTACACCTAATTGATAGTATTTTGATGCGCTCACACGTTTGAAAAGTAGGTATTTGAAGTGGTTAAGGATGACTGACCTTAGGGAATCTCAATTGTGTTCAGGTCATAAGAGCTAACATTGGAAGCGAGAGCACTGGGGGTCCAACTCTATCGAAAGGATCATTATTCATACCAAGGGAAGGTTGGGGTTCGCATGGCTAGCTATTTGCGGTTCTTGGAAGTGTGGGATAAACGTACTCGGTGCGCTGGGAATTTATACAGCCGTGGCGCCACATCTTAACCCTCACCCACAAATTCATGGTATTTCTAGATATAACCATGAGAGTTTCCCATACAATATTTCCTATGATTGTGCTATTCTAAGAGCTTGAGACATGCGGATAGGATATTATGAGGTCTATAATAACGATATATCACAAAACCAACAGATCCTACAAGTATAGCTTCAACAGGTTTGGTCACAACGTTGCGGCCTACCCCTTCCTCTTCAGGAGTATTTATAAACAACTTCTTACTAATAAGATATACTCACAGAACAATATTTCAATTGTATAGTCATAGTTGCTAACTTGAATGTCAGATTTTGAACCCTTGCGTCTAGTAACTTACATAATATTGGATAACGTTTCCCCAACTTACATATACAAGGTTACCGAATATTGCATTTAAATTCCATAATTTGTATGTAATTAAAAAGAACATAGGTTACATACATGTCTCAATCTGTAGTTTAAATATTTGGAGATTCCCTTTACAGAAATAGGAGACAGACTGCAAGTTTAAGTCTTTTCCTTTTTAATATAGTTGTACAGTCATAAGCTATTATAGCAGTTGTATTAAATCTGATCCT
Source organism: Alentia gelatinosa (assembly GCA_950022655.1). Taxonomy (NCBI): domain Eukaryota; kingdom Metazoa; phylum Annelida; class Polychaeta; order Phyllodocida; family Polynoidae; genus Alentia; species Alentia gelatinosa. The sequence continues at coordinate 45,335,481 of OX465587.1, read as the reverse complement.
TTGTTCTTGGATGTATTCAGAGGGCGGATGATCTGTAGATCATGGGTATCGGTCATTCACAAGTCCCATATCAATATATAGCATGTCCTATCTATACAAGCAATATCCTTTAATCTGAAAGATATTCATTTATATTTGGATGGCTCAATTTTTGAATGTGGTCCTTTATTCCTGTGCTCATGATTAGTATGACCTCTATTGAAGCAGTGACATTTGTAATAAGTGATAGCTCGGCGTAGATCCCTCACATGCAGAGGCAAAGTGCATTCTGTATTGAATCAGGACAATGTACTTGTACTTGTTTCATCACCACACACACCTGCATCCTTGTGGCATCTGCTGTCGCTCATTTCTTATCAATCATAATCTCACACATTGCCTTTGCATTACAGGAATGAAAGGAAAAATACAGAAGAAATTACCACCTGTCGTTCTTTGTTCCTGAACCATGGAACAGCCCGCAAAGTAACAGGACGCAAAGATGTAAGTCTTTTGGCAATTAAATCACTGATAAAACCAAGAGGGATTGTCCATTTGTACCTGAACAACCAATGACCTCCGTTCTATCGTCTTCCCTGTTTGTATACATAATGAACGAAACGTAATTAGTCACTCGTGCACAAGGCAAGCAGCTCCCTCGTAGCTCTACCCGCGTGCGCATACGCATTACGATAGTGAGTTGGCGAGAGGGTGTGGTGGGCAATTGCAATTCACTTTCGCCCAATAATAGCAGGATATCTGAAGAAAGAGACTCTCACACGCACACACTCCCCATACACAAACGTATTCCTTAATGGTGCTCCCAGTCGTGCCAACCTCCCCCAGTAATCCGTCTCTCCCACCTCTACTACTACTACATGTACTTCTCAATGTGTGTGGTACCACTGGCTGAACACCGCTTAAGTCCAATGCGCATCTACCGATTTCAGAACAATGATGTACATTTGTCGGCAACAAAGGAATGGTATTTTGTCTCATGCAAAGCATCCAATGGAGTCGGCCCTAGGTGGTAGGTGTGGGGCAGCAAGGCAAGAGTCAGCCAATGATTAGTTACCCTCCCCCCCTTGAGATGTTCTTTTGTCGATGATGAGTTGTCTGTCAGTGTCTCGAAATCGCTTACCAAAAGTTTATCAACATATTGATAAATCCAGTTGGCGCCTCAACGCAATATTGGAAGGACCCTCCCCCGTTTTGGTTATATAATTTGCCTGTGACATGTTCACCGACAACTACACAATTGGGGAACTAATCGTCCAACTCCGAATCGGTAGATGCGTATTGGACTTTACCAGTAATCAAGCAGAACACACAGATCCACTCCTTCCAGCTCCATCAGTGAATGCTCCCTTAGACTCAGGGAATTGTTTTTAGGACAATATCTAGGTGGCCGCGATAGAGGCAGTGGGATCAGAGCAGGAGGATGGGGGCAGTCCAGAACAATATGAGTATAGATGGGAGGGGGGAGAAGGGAGGGCGAGGGGCGTGGCAGGAGGAGGGGGGTTGTGGTATATATCTCTGGGGGCCTGAGGTAAAAAGCTTTGATCACGAGCCATGCGCGGCGGGCCGAGCCGTAACATGCACGTGAAGGCGACTGCGTGATATTTAAGTCTCCACAAAATGTCTCCCAAATCTCTGTGATCCCTGAGCAAAGATGGCGGATCCAGCCGGTAAGGATCCGAGATCTAAGGCGGCCTTTTATGGTGCACACAAATCCGCCTGTCCTCTGCCTCCTCCGGTGGCTTGACGGCAGTCAGCGTTACAGATAAGATAGGAGAGGAGCTTTGAGCTGCGGTATATACAGGCATGGGGCTGGTCGACTTACAGATAGTGTGCCGCCTCTGATAGATTGCCCATCTAAGCCTTGTAATCCTGGATGTAGCTCCTGGAGGTAGGCATACACTGACTCTTCCCCGGAGGAGGTGTATCCTCACGCCGCCGCGCTTTGCCTGGTGCGGCATGGAAGCTCCGCCATATGTCATCATTACCTGGCCAGTCCTTTTCCCCATTGAAGCGGCTTTCCCCGTTTGACTTCATGTCAGAGGCAACAATAGGGAGTCACGCAGTGGTGGTAAGGGCACAGCTCTCTCACACCCACAGCGACATGATCTCGCCAAGTATTACCTCACCGTCAGACATCGCCAACCACAAATGCGTATATAGAGATGACTTCCCGAGCTCTGCAGCCATCCAGGTAATTTGGTACAGGCTTATTGGCCTCAAAATAAATCTGATTACTTTGACATGACTCCAACAGCTCGTGTTGCGGCATGCAGCAGGGAACACTAAGCTTTACATTACCCATTTTTTTTATATGAACATGTACGTGTATGTATACTAGATAGTTTCTACCAATTTCTATTACAAAGACAGGATGCTTCTTATAGGAAAAGTGCATTATTCTTCTTTATATGCAATATATGTTTTAATTGAAATTCGACACCCCTTTACAAGAGGGTTTAACTATGGAGAAAGTTTGCATGTTCTCTTTGGAAAATCCGAGAGCTCTGATATCAAAGAGATGAAGTCGCCCCTGCACGCGGGTCCTCGTATATCTCATAGACCAGTATAGAGATACATGCTGAATTAAAAGTCTTCTGTAGATGATCAAATAACAAATGTTGAAGTCCAGCTAAAAAGATTCCGTATTTCCCCATTGATAAGCCGAGTCGAAACCATTTTGTGGCCAAGAGGATCGGGGAACACTCACGTAGTACTAGCAGTAGAACCAAATGATTCTCTAAGAAAAAAAGATAAAAGATTTGCTGCTGTCTGATTTCTAAAATAGAAGTTATTTGAAACTAAAGAATCAAGTAGATTAGGCTCTTGTTCGATTGTGAATGAGGATGACAATAATCATTAGTTCCCATATTATTTTGTCGTCACTCCTAGTGCATCGCCTCCGCATGTGTACTATGGTTTGGTCTTGGTCACATTTATACATCAAGCCCAAAGGTTGTCTATTTTGCTTCAACGCTTAATTACCTGTTGCATGAATGGTTTGCCGTACCACCCCGCTGCACGTATTTTAAAGTGCAGAGTTCTGCATGTCTATAGTCAATGTCATCATATATATACGTAGTACTCCGTTTCCCCAAGACTATTATATATTCGTCTAATTCGGCGAGGCGTAAAAAATGAGCGGAGATCTGTGATTTTGTGGAACACAAAAAGCTAAAGATTTCTGCAAAACAGTGTACTTTTACTTAGCGGGTCTGCACTACATCCCCCATTACCTTTATCAAGAGCCATAAAAGTTCGGAACACAAAGTTTTTATGTAGTTCGTTGCACCATGTCAAAATGTCCTCACACCTGGTCTTTCCCGTCTTCGGGGATTACCCGGTTCTCAGGTGCAAATAACAGGTCTTCCCTGAACTCTTCACACAATAGGCAGGTGAGGGAGCGAGAGTTTGCTTGTTGGGACGCAGGTCGACGTCAGGGCATGGCCCGGTGTTCGTGTAGGTGAGGGGTAATATGAGAAAACGTGGTTACTGAGCCCGTACGGGTGGCCGGACGAGGTCATTTGATGAAAAAAATACGGCCCGATGCCGCAGGCTAGAGGGCCGTATTTTTCATCAAATGACCGAGAACGGACACCGTACGGGCTCAGTTACTACGTTTTCTTATTACTATATACCTCATACTCGTTGAAAAATCTGCTTCACAAAAAGCCACTGCTATTCACTACGGCCCGCTGCCACAGCGGGCGCGAACATTATTTATACTACACCCCCAGCAGCGGGCAGTATTTCATACATGTTCGGCCATAGGTGTATAGTAATATATTGTTTCACAGGCAAAGATGTACAGGCACACACCTACAATCTACAATCGGCTTATAATTGTTCATGAGGATTATCACACGGGCTCCATATGTTTTTCATAATATTATTTGTTGGAAAGAGTTGATGATAGTAATGCGGTCAGACTAAACCAATTTCAGGGGGTATGGGTGGAAACAGACTCGATCATCGAGTCTTAATATACTTGGCATTATATATGGACTTAAAATTTAGGGAAATGTTTTTGATCTAAACTGATTAGATCAGATTTATATCAAGTCATGATTCTACGGTTAAGAAAGTTTATGATTTTTACTCAGTATTATTGAAGTAGTTCTATAACAGGTAGCTCTATACGTTTGAAACGTAGTTGATTCCAGTTCATAATCATATTCTGATACCTTGGATTTACCCAAGCTGAAAACAGAATACAACATCCGGAGACAGATAGCTCTCTCGAATGAAGTAAGTAAATGAGTAAAATAAAATGGGTGATTAAATTGCGACATAATAGTCTGACTTGGTGTAGCCGACTGCAAAGTCTCATTTCTATTTAGTGTAGTAAAACCTTTCTAGATAGAAAGGATGTTCCTCTGTGCGAATTGTGGAACAATTCAGGTGTGCGAAATCTCGTTTCCAGCTCCTAACTGCCTTCTTTTAGCACCCACAGCCATAAATCTAAGGAGAAAGAAACTCCCCTACGGAAGAGGAAGAGTGGAAGGAATTCTGTCTGTAAGCGAAGCTTTCTCTGGGGATTTAGGAGGCAATCGGACAGAAAAAAAGGGCTGATTCTGATGGTGAGCCTATTTAGGACGGCTTTCTCATATTGTAGTGACAAATGGTGTGGGTCACAACCTCTATAAATTGTAGATTTGAGAGGAGGTGCCTACTAGCCAGTCAACACTGTCTTCGGGGATTACTATCATCGACATTGATATGCTAGGAGACTGTCACGTATTGTGGCATGTAATCAGAACGAATTGCATGCTTTGTGCCTCTCTGGCATCAATATGCTATTGGTTTGACATGTAATTCGGTTTTTGTACCATAAAAACGATAGCATGATACACGGATGTATTTCCCTGTAGTAAGGCGAGACATGCCGATAAAAGAGAGGTTCAAACGTGTGTATCATATTGCCAATCTGGAACTTATCTACAGACGTCGCAAACTTGCGACCAGTTTCAGGTATGACTCCTCGTAGTCACGGCCTGAAGAAAGCGACCACTTTAGGTTGACTCACAGTGTTTAGTTGAACCAAACAATCAGGCAATATACCTGCTTCGGGACGATACCCTAACCCATTATACATAGGTAATAAAATCTGGAACGAATTGAGCATTGATTGTCAAAAACGAAACAAAGTTTATATAGTTTCAAAGAGAAAGTTAGACAAGAAATCTTTTTGATTAACCTGAGTCATGTACTAGATCAATAGATCTATTTTCATAATGTCGTTTTTTTACACTTGTGCACCTTTTTGCATACCTACCTGGAGTAGATCCATTTTTGATCGACAGAAAGACTGTATTGCCAATCGTCTGTATGTACAATATGATGAACCGATTTGGAACCACCATGTTTCATGTTTTGTGCCATCGTACGTGCGAGATGTGAATGTTGTTATTTGTACACATTTTGACTTCTGTACGGAAGAGAGCCCACTATGTGGCGAGTAATGTAAGTCGTTAAGTTTTTCAATTTAAAAAACCCAAAAAAAACCAACCCAACAGGCAATAGCAGATTGTGAACTTATAGTATTTACCACTACCCATCATTTAAAAAAAAGATAGCAGATACCATAACAATAGTATACGGATTTCAATTCTAACCCATTGTCTTCGGAACATATACTCTTTGATCAGATATCCAGTTTATTTGTTTATATATATACACACAGTGCTATGCCCATGGTTGGAGAGCAATAGAACGGTCCCAAATGTTATATCCTATATGTAAATCCTCGGCTTAATCCATTCAAGAAGATGGATACTAAATAAAGTTAACGATAGTTTTGTGGACAGGCGGCCGAAAAATGCGAGAATTTGACGCGTAGTGATACACTCGCTTGCACTTGTGTATTACGAAATTAACATTGAGTGGTTTACTTAGCCGCCTGTCCACAAAACCGTCCATTGTTGTCTATGTATACAGCCTGTGTTATGCTTATGATGGAAAGACAGCAGCCAAGAAAGTTTGGCCATTTCAGACATGCCAGCAATAATCAATTGTTCACAGCAATCAACCGAATCGCAGATTGCAGATCGCTTGTGGTATGAAGTAGATCAGAGGAAATGGTGCAGAGGAAAGGGCAGAGTTCAGTTATTAACAGGGCTTCCCGTGTCGGCACCGATGTCTGTTTGCCTGAAAGGTCCAGCAACTCAGCAGCCTACCTGCTGTAGTCAACACGTATTGCACACCATATTGGCCGGGGATCAGTGTCAGTGATACAGGTGGGTTTCTCTTAGTGACAGTTATAGGGACAGGGCGTACTCTTAGATATTGTATGAGGGAAGTGGACACTTTGGTTTTTTCCGTTGTTTTTCCCCATCATTGTATTAGATAATGCACGGGCTCGGCCGGTCCCTCGTCGATATGATTATTAACATCATAAGTACGATGGGTTGCAATACAGAGCAACTTCTTGGTACAATGTCTGGGTGATCAACCACTGTTATTACTTATTTGTGCAACCATATTGCTTGAGATAGTGATGAAAGGAGATACGGTGGGATGTATTCGTGTACTACTGTCGTAGGTTATATATTAGAATTAACCATTGCAAAACTCCTTTTAACGCTTAACATTAACATCCTTTACAGGTGGCAAGAGTCGAACACAGAGAATAAAACTTGCATTAAATACGGTTCTTGAGGGTAGAGTAGTTACAACGCAAGTTACCTTTAATAACTTTTATTGGCAAACTGTACCTTTATCTGCTTATTGATGTAAAGTGTGGTATGTAAAAGCGGAGAGAGATTGGTATCAGGTATTGAAATAGAGGTAACACGTAAACGACACTATTTTAATAAAATGTTATTTTAACTAAAGGCATGGTTATTTAAAAGGTCCAGTAAGAAACAGTGGACCATTGGGGGACGTGAAATTTTATTGAGGTTTCACAAGTGTAACTCTCATAAACGGATTTTAGTAGCTCGGTGGTAACAGAGAGCAAATTTGAAATGAAAATTTATGGTCAGACTGGAAGCATTGGACTGCCTGACCAACACAACAGGGAACAATTGACTTTGTCTTAGTTAGCTGAAAACCATTACTGTGTGGGTGTACAGATGTTCCATTTGAAACAGCTACCATGCCCTTTGAAACAGTTACCATATTACCCTTCACTCCAACGGCTGCCAAGCTGGGTTCTCGAACACAATGTCAAAAGATTTGATGCGGATACACAAGTCAGTGTAGCAAATTGTGGAAAGTCAAGTCAGGGATTCCTTGTGTTTTCAGAACGATCCTTCTTTGCCATTCCTGGTTTGAATAAAAGACTCAAAAAGGTTCTGCCCTGTTTCTGTACTTGCAACAAAGACGTTCTTATGAAATCATGATAAAATGATAGAGCTTTGATGTGCCAAAGTGATTTTCCACAGGGGAATGCCTCCAGGCATCAAGGTGGTTTTCGTTTGGAGGCCTCCAGGGACAACCATGTTAAAGAACAATGATTGAAGCCTTATGAACTCTCTCCAGAGTAGGGATAAATCCTGCCGTCATCAGGACAGAGAACGTGTGTCTGCATTCAAACGGCAGCTTATTAGGTTGTTTAGTGTCAGTACCCCAAAGCAGAATACGTGCAAACGTGCACTGAATAACCCCCCCTCCACGTCCTCCAGTATTTCACTCTTCACTTCCCTGTGGAATCATTGCCTACGCTGTTGTTATGATCTACAAGGCGGGGGTATGAAGGTCAACGGTAAAGGTCAGATACATGTCTTAATGATGCAGTACGTGGTCATATTACCTAATGTTCACCCAATGTGTGCTATAAGCTCGTTTCCATTGGCCGACGAAAACGGTGTGGATTTTCTGTGATCTCCTAATAGCCCATTTCCATTGGCCATCACCAATATACAGTCAGAGACCAACGAGGGGCCTTTATCAAAGCTGACGCAAAATATAAATAAGCTATTAAGAGAACTAAAAAAATCTATACCGTTTTCGTCGGCCAATGGAAACGGGCCTTATAGGAGATCATTGCAATATATACATACATTCACTCATTGATACTACTCTGAGCAAGTCTGATTCTTCTCGTGCTATTGAATCTTGTGGAAGTGCTATTCGAAATATATGCGATATCTAGGATTATGATAATACTTCCAATACTAATCAGTCATCCATGCTAGAAGGATGTGTATGAAATGATATGCGATTACATTCCCAGCTCCAGCCCAAAACAATCGACAACAGAATACACGTTATCTGGCATTGTATCGAGCGAGATTTCCAGCACCAACCCACGGATATATGCACGAGCATGATATATTTTCTCGGGTATATTTTCTTATCCAAAGTTTAGCGACATACATTCATCATACAACATGATGGTCTTCCATACATAGTCAAACATTCGCTTGGTAAAAACAAAACGATCGCTTTGATAATATCAATCGATCAAGAGCGCCACTGTCCTGCACATTATCGACACAGGATAGAACAAGTTACACATACAAATGGCCCTGTGTGTAAATCCGCAACTGCTTATATACACTCCGCAATCTATATCCTAATCACTTTGCCCGTTTTCCATAATCACTAATTATATCGCTAATCATGGTAACATTCAGCAGTATTACTCTATGATCCTAATCGGATCATTTAGGATTAAGCATAAAAGAATGAGCTTCGAGCCAGATCTATGTCGATGGCAATCAAGTTAATGAAGACAAATATACCAGTCTATCCATATCATCAATATCACCTCCAACCGCCAAAATATCAGCGGTGCGAAATATGAATCAACCGTCACATCAGAGAGGGCGTGGACGATGGGATCCTTGGGATTTGATTGGCTAATTAGGGTCAGGTGGTCGTAGTCATGGCCCTGGTGGAGAATGCTGGAAGCAGTGGGAGGAAAGTGATCTATTGGCGGGCATTATTATTCTGCCGGTGATTATGTAAGAGAGGAGACAAAGAATGAGCCACCACGTCATGCCACGTCCCCAGCAAGACCTCATGAATATTCATAAGCCAGACACAACCACCGTCACTCGTGTGTTATGAGCGTACATTAACCTCCCCACCACTCTCTTTTCTCTCAAGGATTAATATTATGAATCCTATATTCCTCCATTCTATTGCTTTAATGTATGCATTCAAATTTACCAGTCGTCGCCGTCTTTGTCCAAACAGTTCAAATTTGTTTTCGAAATTCATAGATTTATGTATATAGCATTTGAGCTTTCTGTAATAGACCATAATCATACTAAAGCGATCAAGAATAGATTAATCGGCTGGTATATGATAATGATCATCGTATAACTTTGCTTCATACCCCATAATGGCTGTTGATACCACATACCACGGATCATTCGTTTGCGTTACCACGGGTTACAATAATCCTATACTAATTGGTCGGTAAGCTTAATAAAGCTATGTCCACATCCACTTGAATGAATATGACACCTGTTTCAATATTTTAGGGGCAGTTAGGCTTTGAGTACATTCAGGTGGGCAATCAATGATAATGATCACCCAGCTGTTAACAGTCAAGACCTACTTGAATCAGGTGCCGTATGAATATACACAAGGCCTTGAGTAAACCATTGTTTCAACACGAGCGTCGTGTGCAAGAAATTACATCAATTAACATGCTGCATGTATGTGCAATCACATATCTTACAACCAACGAAGATCCAATAGCTATAAAAAACAGCACTATGCCTCACTTTGACATCAATAATACCTAGGTGATTTGGCAGGTCTATGCATATTAGATATAAACTCTTTGGATAACAGTCTCTGGGTATAACGGGAAACCCAGAATTGCCTACTATCAACACATTTATAGAAATAAGGGTATTTCTGTATTCATGCATGTGTATTATCTCAAAAATTACGCTTAATATTATCAGTTGTTAGCATGAAGTATGTGAAAGTTACTGCCCGGCAATTGCATTATTATACAACATACATATTTATGTGTGTGGTAATCATTAAGTAAGTGTTGTATACTGCAATGCTTGTTTAACATAGGATGTCCAAAGCAGAATGATGTGTGCCGCCAGCGCTTATAAGAATATCATTTTCCTGATGCACCGATGTTCCAGCTTAATCTCAATGGGAAAGTGAGAACAATTCTGACAAGAATCACCAGAAAGCAATCAATCTTCTGCAAAAACACCATCAGGCCCCAAGTCAGGGGAGGTGAGGCGCTGGAGCTTCCTCAGAGCTGTGCGTGCTTTAAAGGGATGTTAATGAGGAACACCTGACATGGAAGATTGTGTAAGACGAGAACTTGCATGTCCATCAAATAGTCACGCGAATTTCTTACGGTCCCTCCATCCACTGAGAGTACTTGGCATGTTTGTGTAAAGTGGAAATATGTAATTTGGATTCAAATCGATTACAGTATAAGAAAGCATAATTAGAAAAAACCTTTTTTTTATGAATATTTGTATCTGGTGCCTTTCATGACTGCATATATGCATAGCTACCAGAAACTGTACTTGTGTCAATGTATTCTGTTACAATTTCCAAATTCCTGCCTTATCCTGGGAAACCGACAGTCATGGACTTAGAGATTTACGATAAGAGAACGGGATAAAAGGGAAACCATGAAAGGCCTGAATATAGATGCTATTCGAGCCCTTTGATGGTATGATTTTACTCAAAGGCAACTAACAGCCGTGTACATCTGAAAATACGTACCCTCTATCAAATAACCACCTTCCATTGTTTGCGAGAACATTCTCAAGCACTCGAGCCCAGTCCAAAGATACTCCACTCTCTATCGCTAAGATTTGAATAAAGGAATTTGTTCGGTTAAAGTCACTGAAGCATGGTCAGATTCTGACTAGGGCCTTATATTAGAACACCCTGAAGTAATCGTTGAGGAAGGCTATAATCTTAGATATTCCTCAAGCGACATCGCCACTGCCCGCTGCAGAGGTGTGTACCATCCGATCGTATAGTCTTCTGTTAGAGCACAATATCTCGTCATGCATTATTCTGAGAAGAGTCTAGTCAGAGAACATGGCAGTTAAAATCCCCAGAACCGATTTCAGGAGCAAGCCCCTCGTCTGCTGGTGGAGGAATGGGGAGGGGCAGAGTACGGAGGGCAGAGTTCCCGGATGGACACATTCACCTGCGAAATGGACCTACTTTTTAGGGGTGGACGGCGGCGGACGCGGCGGAGGGATATAAGGTGATATATGGGACCTGTACAGAGCACGTGATACTTTGTAAAGCGGGCAGCTGCGACCCCCGGACCGACCTGCCAGGAAGTTAATCGTTTTATAGCGTTATCCCCTCCATTGAATGTCAGACACGGTCTACTGCACTCGCCCCTGACCCCCAAAACCCCGCCGACCACAGTGCCCGGGATCGGTCGGCGGGAGTCCCGGTCGGAATTAAAAGCCTGCCGGTCAGTCGGGCGCCACACCTGAACGCCAAACCACTCCTGTAATTGAGTCTGGCAATTTGAATTTAGGAATAAACGCAGCGGTAAACGAGCCATTTTTTCTCTCGCCCAAGGAGCCCCTATGACCCCTGTGTTGTAGGGGAATATATATGCTTTGAAAAAGTATAGGGCTTGGGTGTAAAGGTAGGGATGTGAAATATGGTGAGCCGCTGAAGTATCTATTCCCAACGGCTATACCTGAAATTAGATGCAGAATGAAATGCTAGCTTAAGCAGCAAATATGACGATTTTTGCTTAGCACACACACACATGTATATGGATGCACTGAAAGTATTATGTATCAGATTTGATGCATACCGAGCCCACTAGAAGTCAAACTATGATACCGTCGCTAAATATCTCGGTACTATTAGAAAAAGAAGAATTAGATCGAGTATCCAATTTATGTGTGTTTTTAAATGGTTCATATCAGTTCGCAAATGTGTCCTCTAATATGGAAATCCTTGCGAATGACTCTGGATTGTGGAGACACTAAAGATAAACCCAGCTCCTCCAATCATTCCTCATGACATTAATTCAATTTACATGAAGCCATGTCTAATACAAAAGAGGATTTTAATCAATACGTCTTGAAATTTTCATGTGACCAGCAAACGGCTGGGGTCAAACGAGAACTCCGCTAAATTCGTTCACAGCGGGAGATGACCGGGTGTCAGTAGCGCTGCACATGGCGCGGTTTACAGAGGTATTATTAAAGGTATAATTGGGGCGGGACAGAGGTTGCCTGGGGTTCGGCTCACTCTGAACGTCCATATGGTGACAGGAGTGAGCGGCACTTGAGCGATGTAAGCGCCACTCAGGTGGTGATGATCGGTCTGCAGACCACGCTGAGGGTATCATGTGTCACTGTAATCACCATGTCATTCCCCACCCCAACGGTTCACTGCGCAGGGTGGGGAGGGGGGGAGGAGAAAATTTGACAATCGTTGACCATAGAGGGATGATTTGAGGAAATCGGCGGATAATGGCAACAACGGCATGGCCGGACAATGCATGGTGAGAGGAGGTCTCCTCATCCAACATAAAGTGTCAGAGAAAATGCGACCTTTTACCGCATTGGTCATTTTCGGAGATTTACCAATTAAGCGCTTGGCGTGAGGGCTCACTTCCTTCGTTTGCACCATTAGTCCTTTTGAACACATTCAGACAAATTCTGAAGGTGGATTTTAAATTGCAGATTCATGAAAGGTTCGGCAACAATAAAGTCTGAGACGACACAAAAGTTTCAAACTCTATGAATCGGCAGGATGGAAAGGGATCTATGAGTGTGATATTTGACTTTCCGGGTGGGGAGAGGACAAAGAAAGGTCATAACTGTCAGCGTCAGTGGTGTGAACAATCAACCGTGAAGTCTGTTTGTCAGCAATAACACTGAAGGCAAATGTGAAACTGCAAACGTCAGTACTTTATCATATATATATATAGTCAGGAATAGTAGGTGCCACGTTCCAGGCAGTACTTCAAGTAGTATTACATAGACAAAGCAACAAGTTATCCACAGCAGAAAATGGATTACCAGTCTCTGTAATAGCCAAGAGGGTATATATATATTTCACTGTGTATGCTACACAAAGGTTGTGGCATTCATTCTCACGATCCTCATTGTGTAAAAAGGTTGAGAAATTATTAGAACATTCAAACTGACGCATCCCATTGAAACCTTTTCCTAACCTTATTGGATGATATTGGTTATCTGAGATGCACTGATTACCTTTAGGCAAGGCAAATGAATTCAATATACAGGAGGATGACCGGGGTATTAACTAGTAAAATCATAGTTATATAGATACTGGATCATGTTATTATTGAGCATGCCGTCCCAGGGACAACGAAAACAGATTAAATAGGCTTACTGATAAAAACACAGAATACATATCCCATAACCACCTCGATAAAATCATAAATAGCTATGGGTATGTGCAATTTCGCCTTTGCAAACGGAAAATGTACTAGAACTGACCGCTTTAACTATCTTAAAGTAGTTGCCCCCATGCTGGTATGTGATGTAAAGATATATCAAACATGTCAAACCGTCCATATACCGGAAAACCTATTTGCTGTCTCTATTTCGCGAGAATCTTCAACTCGTGTACAGAAGGTCTATTTCGTCTACACGAAGTATGATTGATATCTGATCTAAAAATAGTCACAGGATGACGTTTTTCCCCAGTAGGCGGGATAGTGGATCCTCTCTAATACCACACGGTGTTTTCGGCGACTGATGAGGCAAACCACCTAGGAATATAGTGTTGACAGAATGATATATGGTTCCTCGTTCTCCTGCAGAATGTAGCAATCGGACACGACCACAGAAGCGGCATTGGCAACTGTCTGGTCTCAGCACTCTCTGACCATAGGTTTTATCAGGAATAGTCTATCATATATAACGTTATGTGTATGACATGTATCGGCGACATTAGAAATTAATGATAATTGAGTTTTCCAGTTCGTATTATCATCTTTCATTGATTGAGGAGTGATATAAACAGCAGCCCGTATTCTAGATACTCTCTATCAAATTCAGTCTTCAATGGCAAACAGCTGAGGGGAAATCAGACCAAGTATTCTGATGGCGTCCTTCTACCATTTATTTGCAGCTCAGTTGCAAGCATTGTCAGTGAATTTGCCAAAAGAGCAGGAATAGAAATCAGTGATAATTTTGTGCAGGAGTGGATTTTAAAATGCCATTTTCACGGAATTTCATCACGTCATAAGCATCCATGTATGACCCTTTCACTGTAAGGACCATGGAATTTATTATCTGCCCGTTGGGAACATCATGGCACTAGGTCATGCAATGCCTCAATAAGGAAGCGATGTGAGAGAGGCTAAGGTAGAAAGGAGTGGGCTAGGGTGATAAAGCATGTGTGAAAACAGGGTATCTTTAGTGTGTATGATAGAGTGTTAGGAGGCAGTTGGGGAAGGGGAAGGAGATATCACGGCACTGGTACTGATGCAGGCGGGAGGCAGGGCAAATAGGTATAGCCACAACAATTCGGGAGGGTGTGAAGATATGGCGCCAATACATGGGAGTGGTATTGAGTAGTAATTGTGAGAACAGCGGCAATCTGCACGGGTTGGTGAGAGGGCTCTGAGTGTGTTGCTCAGGCTATGGAGGTGGGAATCTAATATGGCGGTCCACTCATAGACGAGCTGGCGGAGCTGCTCGCAAGAATGAGAAACCTGCTCCATGCTGGGCTGCGCATTACAAGTAACTTTTCCCATGGCAACCATCAAGCAATGTTTCTTCCACGCAATACCTCCCGCCTCTCATATCGCCATGGCACCGGCGGGGCGTCATCCTGCAGAAGCCAGAGAGAGGGGAAACCTGCCACATGCATCCAGGAGATTATTAGGTGTCAGAAGGCAGCTCACCTCTATGAACACCCCGGCGAAGATTCGTTTCCTGCCGGGGCGAAAATGAGAAACCTTACCCCGTCACACACCGGCGCGACAATTTAAAAGGCGGGGTATTACGCCAGGAAATACGAGCGGAGGAAGGTGCAGTGCATTCCACACAATTGGGGTGGGGAAAAGTGGTGGGACAGGATTCAAGGCAATCATTGAAGACTGCCTAGCCATTGAACCTAGTTAAAGATAGTCCCATGGAAATGGGAAAGGCATCTTTGCAATTGAGCGCTCAAAGCCCTGGCTGCCTAATTAAGCACTGAATGAATGAAGTTGAAGTCCCCACCCACCTTCCCGCAACCATTAGAAAGGAGTATTGAGTGGAATCGGAAGTATTATTACAACCAGCAATGGTAACATTATCTTAATGAATTAAATCCTGTCTTTATTGTTCCACGACTATTGATAAGAAATGTGTTCTTTTGTCGTGTTGATATCAGTAATAATGTGCGTTGAATGAATTTGGTTTGATATCAATTTACAATGATTCTGTTATCAAACGCCGGACAAATTTGGACAGGAGACTTTTTGATACAAAGTTGAGTTGACCGGTAAAATGACAGACAGACGTGATTTTAGAATGATAAGAGCTGGGAAAATGGCTCATTGAAAAATACAACAAAAAGAACATGAAGTTCTTAAAAGCCACTCCAGAGTAAATTTTCTGGACATCTTAAAAGGAATAGAAAGAAACCAAGTGTACTGTATAAGAGGGAGCTGAACATCTGACGAAAAAGAACAATATTTGTCACTTTGGCTAAAACGTTCGGGGATCCAGGAAATGGTGGCGGAATGGCGAGAAATATACAAGTGGGTTGGGAATGATTAAAAAGGTAATGTCAGTGGTTTTGAGCTGGTTTATGAAAAGTGAATGGAAGCTTCTTCTTCCGCAGTGAAACTGCTTCAATCGTAGTGATTTAATGCTGGCGAGATGTTTCTTCTGGAGAGTAATCCGATTTGCCTGATGCAGTAGACCTTCCCGATCACAATGGAAAGCTTGTAGGCGACCAACCATTGGGTGTTTATGAGCGTATGGGGAGGTTGCCATGAAATTCTGACAATAATTCAAAGAAAAGGGCAGCAATGTTTCTATAAATATTCAGGAAATCAGGTTAGCGTTTAGATATTTCATATTGCAAGCATATGGTGCAGAAATATATGCCATTTGATATCTGCCTTTTCTATGGAAATGTACAGTCATACCTGGCATGTCACATCCCCACTGATTGTATTAAGTGATTGGATCATTTTGAAATGGTTTAATAGAATCAAAAACATAGAGCCTCGTTTGGCGCTCGTCGTGACGTGACAGAATAGTCATCTTGGAATGGGAAAATCCCCATGGCTTTCCATGAATTTCAAATGGATCCATCTGAAATGATGCAAATGAAGTACCTCTGGGTTAATTCAATTATCCAATATTGGTTACTTCTTTTAAAAGAGCAGTGAATACGGTTGCCCATCTCAGATTTTAACAGACAAAGAACCGGCTTTTTAGTACAGTGACTGGAAAGAGTACCTTGTGGATATGACCAATTGGCATTTTATGCAGAATATCTGTCTTGGTAAATAGTTTGAGTGGGTAATTTTGAAAGATATCATTCATTCCATAAAGGAAATTGTTGAAAATGAACTATAGGGTCTAAATTTAAGTTGTATACGATATTCCAACTAAATAAAAAAAATTCCTCTCTTAGCACTCAGAGTGGCCTAGGGTTATTTGGCTGCCATATAGCGATCTAAACTAGGTCCTGCTTAAAATGACTTGAGTTCCTATCAGAGAATATTGTTCGAGACAATTGTTGCAACGTAGGTGTATTTATGGCATTAAAGTTCTTGTGTATACGAGCACATTCCTATCTGTGTGGAATGATTTATCAACCTGCCTATATGAGGAGTACATAGACGCTTATGCTATGTAAATGTTTCCACCCTTCTATATATGGCCCCACATATATCTACCAAAGCATACTAATGGTGACATAAAATGCACAGTTTGTCTGACAGGGTATAGCAAAGCAGTACTTTGTAATACTCGGTTCGTTGAACCCTGCCTATACAGGATCATATAAAAGACATTTGTATGTATCACCTGTCGTTCACAAGCCAATAACCAAGTCATTGCTCCGTGATTATAAAAGTGGGACTAGGGCAGTAGGAGTCCCAGCCAAGACCCATAACGTACCCCTATATTTGCCTACTGAGCTGCACCTTACTGCTGCCGTGTTAATGTTTGAAGTAGAACTCAGAAGCGCCGACCCAGCCTAGTTCTATGCACTTTGATCAGTCATCAGGACTCCTTTAATATATAGCGTCTATATCCCAACGTTGCAGGCTTCTCGTCTTGTGACTTGACAGATTTTAATGGAGGCTCTCATACCGGCCAACATACCATCACAAACCCAACTTTTATCCATTGCTTCCTATCCTGGTTTACTGGTGCTACAGCTGAGATGCTCTAGCAGAGAACTTGGAGATAAGTGTTAGGATGGATGTTTCAGAAACAGAAAACATAGCGTGCTACTTGGTAATGTTTCACTGCCTTCTGGTCGTTTCTCAATTCCTCTCTACATAAGTCCATTGGGTGGCTGGAGATCGCAGGGAGAGTGTCTGGGAAATCAATGGACCATTTGCAGCCTTGGAAATCAGCAACCTTCGTCAAGTAGATCACTAGTGATGACAAGAACCTCTGTATTTGTCGCAAAGCTGGGAATGTATTAGACTGAAAATATGGCTAAGCTGAGGAAATACGGCAGCTGTTTCAATGCGTGGTACGTTCCTAAAAAAGGATTGCCATAGCCTGAATCCGCATATTCCAGATACTACTCTAGGGAGCTGGTGTCATTTAGGACTTGAGACAGATCCGGCCATTTACTCCCTGGAGGAAAGTCACGTGATGGGAGTTTGAGTTCCTGTGTCATCCCTCAGGCACAGTCTGTAAGCCTTTGATCTACTGGTCAAGGTCATTTTAAAGGTCAACAGATCCTCAGCCTGAGTGGTTAGAGCCAGCAATCACCAGGACAAAGCCAGGCACGAAAAAGGCATTACATGTGAGTACCTTAAATAGGATTTCCCTGTGGGAGTGAGCATGCTTAAGTAAACTTTGTTAATGGTATCGGTATCCTTACTCAGCTCTGTGACGAGCTTCAGAATTGAAGAGAGTATTCAGACTATTATAACCACACAACTGTGATTAGATTTAGTTGTGGCCTTTGCCAAGTCATCGGACTTGCAGTAGTGGTTGAGTTTGGGGGATGCAAGGAAAACTTTAGCAGATGAGGTTAAATCAGTGTAGTTACGTCCCTACCTGAACCTGGTTTCTATTTCTTTTCTTGTGGGTCCAAGAAGATATGCAGTGAACGAACATAACCTAAAAGAAAGGGCTGACCATAGAGAATAAATAATTCAAACACACAACCGCGAGAGGACTCTCGGTGATAAAATGGGATTCTCGGGGGGCTCGAAACAATAAAACAATATCCTGATTTGATATAGAAATTACTCCTAGGATTGACCATGCCAAGTTTCATGTTATTCCTCAAATAATAGAGAGAAAAGATTCATGTGTCTTACACGATTTGGACACGTGTTGATTAAATCCGTGCCTGAGGGCAAACTCTCAATCTACACTGATAGGAACTGAAAGTATTTCTCAGACCTCAATTAGTGTTGAGAACGCCTGCAGGCGTCATTGAGAATTATCAGATTAAGGCTCCACCCACCTCAATGTCAGCCAATCACCCAGTTAGTCAATCAGAGGGAGGGTAATTCACTAAGGCCCTATTCGGGAAACACAGACGGGTCTAGTTGGAGCTGACCTATATTGACGGCGGTTTATTGAAACTACCAAGGATCATTGCCCCCTATGGACCAATTCACCCCCAGCACTCCCGTTTGATCCTTTGTCTGTGTGCCCTAGCGTTTGGTGATCAGGGTTAATTGTTGCACTATTGGGGCGCGCTTGCTGGTGCACTAACCTGGATTTCTTTGCTCTCTCAGGCAGAGTAAATAAATGAATATCTGTCTATGTTCATCTGCCATTTGGCTGATACCTCTGATCATTATTGCGTGTCTTACTACGCTCCAAGGCCCATTTCCTAATATTCTCATATGCAGGATTTAACCTAGTCTCTCTACGGCAATAGGTGCATCAAGTAATCCTATAGCCTTCAGGCAACGGATTCAGGTCAGGGATTAGGGAGAATCCAGCTAGGAATTACCAATTATAGATAATCGTTCATAAGTTGAAATCCTCCTCTTTAAATCTGCGACTGAAAAGAATAGAACCTTGAATTCGAAAGACTTTCATTTCTACCCATAGTCCTCATTGCACAATATATTCATAAAGAAATGATAATGTAGAAGTTACTTGACGTAAAATGATTAGGATGCATATAATAGAGACACCACAATAACATACCCTAAGCTTTATTTATTTTTACTGATAATGTTCGCTTCACTAGTTACTACTAGGAGCACCACTTCTACAACTGGGCTTATGCTGCTACCAAACGATAAGAAGACTGCCATCTACGTTTACGCAGCCCTGTCTCAAATAGTTAGATATATCTTTAGCGCCACCCCTTCTCCAACCCCTTTCTCCAACAAATGCAATTTCTAGGCTTGGGCGTGGGGACGGCTCTCTATAGATCCGTGATGGGAGTGGATGGAGCAGCTCGGAACTAGTCCAAAGACTCTCCTCCCTACCATCAATCTGAGTCACTCCCTCGAGTAACTCAGCACTGAGGCAGGTGAGCGGCCGCTGCCCACGGCTGATGGAATTAAGCTCGACAAATGAGCAGGAATGCCTAGATTGGAGCGAATTGTCAGCGAACGCCGACCTGGGTGTGGCTCGAGGCAATTCCTCTTGCTCAGTGTCCATATACTGGTGTGCGGGGCTCTGACCTATTTCTGTTGTCTTTGTTATTGGCATTGTAAGGACAGAGACAGGGAGGGGGGGCGAGCAAGACAGGAAAGGGAAGTATAGAGAGGGTAAGAGAGAAACCATGAAATGAAGGCGGGAGAGGGAAAGAGCAGAATCCCTATAGTGAATAGAGGTTTTTTTCAGAAATATTTTGAGGATTTCCTACTTTGAATATTATGTTCCTATCGAGAATCCTTTTCTTGAAATTGTTCTTGTTCCAAAATGTGATATTTATCCGAGTGTTTAATGTGGTTTGAAACAATGAGGATGGATGCATCAAAATTTGTGATTTTACTGAGGGAGCGTTATTTCAGTAATTGCTCCAGATTGACTATGAGCTTTGCTTGCAGTGAATCCTTTCTTTCGGCCCAGGTTCCTAGAGATATTAATTGCTGTAGGATCTCTGCAAGAATACTTCTGCATTTCGATTGCCTAATCACAGCTCATGCATGTCTTGTGTGACATATTATAAAGGTAGTATATGCCATACTAAAAGTCATTGCCACTTCAAACCAGGTCTAAGAATACCATATTCAGATCTTCCGGCCTTTGTGCCAAATTATCAGGTTATCATGTATGGACTGGTATGTGCCATTCAGCATTTGTAAAGCCTAGGACCATAGATATCTAAGGCTTTTAAAAACAACCGGGGGTTATCCAGGTGGGTATAGGGCTGGTGGCTTGGGATGTCGTGAAAAGAGAGAGAGAGGCAGGTGCCTTCATGAAAAAGAAAATCTCACTTCTGAAATCCCATCCATATTTTTGTCTCCACAGGACAGCTAAGAAATCTGCCCCTCAACGCCTCTGAATGAGGGCAGACTTGAGCAGGAAAAAAGCTGAAGAGAGGGGCAATGCCTCGGGTAGGCAGCGACTTTATTGGCAAGACAAATTGAGAGTGAGATTCCTTTTTGAGTTTTTTTTCTACTTCTGATCGTAGAAGTGGTGTTGAAATGCAATGAGTGTGGAAGGGCAAGAGGCGGTTAGCGTGGAGGGGTTTGAGAGTTTCTGATTAGGGGAATAAACAAGCTGGAGGAGAGCTGCATCGAGGGGAAGGGGGGTGTAGGGGAGCGTGCTGGGTAGACAGGGATTTGGGGGAGTAGGCATGCAGTGGATAGGCATGCAGCGGTCTGTGATGGACAATGCCTCTTGTGTAATCAATACCTGGAGGGGTTAGGGGCCAGAGGCCAAGGGTCAACCGGCTCGCGGTGCACGGGGCCCCGCCCGGAGAGAGGGCGGCCCGCCGGGAGAGATCCGCCCAGGGCGCCGTCAATACACCGGTAACTAGATGTGTGACCGTCCTCCTAGTGCCCAACCCCCTTTCTCCCCTCCCGCCCACCCACCCTCTGACATCCGGGTATGGAGGCTCGTCAGTGGCGGCAAATCCCGGGGTCGGGACCGAAGCGCCCACTGCCAGCCCGGCATGAGGGTGCCATTCGTCACCACCCAGCGGAAGGGTACTTTTTTTTTATCCCCGCTTCTCATTTCCTGTTATTGTGTTTATCTTGTGTATACAGGCTCTGATCAACTTATATATGAGATCCCAGTCTCGCTGTGCTAGTGGTGGGATTGCGCCGCATTCCTCATGCTTCTATCCTCTGGCATGGCTGGGGTATGTATGTGTACAACCAAAGTTGGACCTTTGAAGGGGAGACAATATGTATGCTTTCTTGAATATCACCTGCAAAATATGCCGATGTCATATTGAGCAATGGGAATATTCATATACATATTGTAATAGTGTCAGCCTTGTGGTATGTACGGGCATAAGGCATCACATGAAACATCCGTCCATATTTTTAGGTAATACAGTTTTATGTACATATATTGTGCAAGAAAGAAGAGCCCTTTATTGCATTTCGTCCATTGAACGTATAGGGAGAGGCAAGCATTATCCGTCTGCCTAACATGATCTTGGATAAATTCAGATTAGCAAGGACTTCCTCCTTTAGGAAACTGTCTTTGTGAGCTTTCTGTATGTATCTATCTCATGAACAGCAAATTCTGATATCTTGTGGTTTAATATTTCTATAGTGTAGCTCTCATTCGGCTCAAATAACCACTTCTATAAAGTGACCTTTCCCGAACAAATCATTCTTCTCTCAAGCACCCATAATCAGCCTTCATGGGCTTGTGCACATAATCCCTCAGCTTTTAATTCATTCAGTATGAGACGATGGGGATTTAATATATGTGAGAGAAAATAAAGATAGAAACATTGCTTGAATCATGCTCTGCAGCCTTCTTTTTGTGAACAGCCATCTAGTCCCAGCCACCCTGTACTCTCTATTCTGTATTTCCCCTTCGTTTTCACCATGTACTTTATCTGTTCTGGTGCTAGTGTTTTGTTCCTGATCTCTTTGTAATCTGGATATGTTTTGCCTGTGTTCTTCTGTCTGCATTTTACTCCTGCTTTACTTGTGTTCTGCTAATGTCTTACCTGTAATCTACCCATGTTCATCCCTGTATTCCATTCACATTACTTTCATGTTCTACTCATTTCATTTTGTATTCTACCCGAGACATTTTGTTTTCATGTTCTGCTCTTGTTGCACTCGTGTTGTGTCCGTGTTGTTTTCGTGTTGTACTCGCATTGTTTTCGTGTTGTTTTCGTCTTGTTCTCGTGTTGTTTTCGTGTTGGGCCCGTACTGTCACTCTCGTGTTCTGTTCGTGCATTGCTCATGACCTTGCTAACAGGACATACCACAACTTTCAGAGTTCCGAATCAACGTCACATTATTAAATGTATGGGGCTCAACGTCCGGATGATAATAGTGAGGTGCGCGGAGCGTGGTCCCTATAGACTACCAGGATAAATAAACGAACTGATAAAACCTTCGGCCTCAAGACCAGTGTTACAGCAGGCGACCGTGACCATTGCACATTGCGGTATGTGGCAAGATAATCACTTTAATTTTGTTAAATTGAAGCAATGATGGAACAGGTGCAGATTGAAGCTCATTTTTGTTAGTCGAGTCAAGCTCTTTTAATCCGCTTTAGATTGCACTCATTGCATGGAAGTCAAGTTTGTCATTATTGGTGTAGCATAACTAACCCTTTCATGTCTTAATCCATAGACAGGGATCTTTCACTCAAAACTTCTCCAGACCACGTGCACCAATACATTGCGATGTATGCCATATTGAATAAATATATTCCCATATGTCGTGCTAAACCGCCCGACACACTCCACCACAGCCATCTGTAATTCACCCGCACTCCCTCACAGGTTAGGTGGGTGGGGGCAGGTGAACTGGCACGGATCGCGTGCAGTGATCGCCTGGGCTTAGCAGACTCTTAGAGGCACCAGCCCTGGGCTAATATATACGGAGACACGGCAGTAAGTGGCAGGGAGGCCCAGGCAGAACCGCCTCAGAAGGCAAGTAGTCTGACCCCGGCCGTTATACTCGGCATCATAGCGTATGCCGAGCTGTGGGTCGGCGAATGCTGCCCGCTTAAAGAGGCTAGCCGTGCTGGTGACTTAAGTAGGAGGAGCACTTAGGAACGTACCCCGGACCCTTCCACATAAATGCGGCCCAGATAAGGGTGAGTCATTACCCTGGCTCGGTTTTAGGAGTTGCTCTCTTGGGACCTTTAAGATGCGTTCATTGTGGAGCCGACGCGCCGCCTGCTATCGGTAGCAGCCAACGTGTCTGGTTTGAAAATGTTGGCGTTGACGGGCTGGTAGGACATGGGTTTAAAGAGGAAATTTACAGTCTATAGGCACAGAGAGTAAAAAACAAAATTTACAATCTGAGTACTGAGGAATATCTTGCATGATTAGAGCGCACCAGCCAGCTCATTCAAATACTTAAGCTCTGGCAGTCTGGCCTGACTGTTAAAGAAAGACTGTGCCCTAATATATTACATTAATATGCCCCAATCTCTATAATGTTTTGTATATCTAGAACCGCCTCAAACACTTAAACCGTCCGGAGTATGAATTCCTGATTACTGTAATATGTTTATTACATCCGAATGCAGTGTTGCAGCCATGATAGCCTTTGTAATGGCTATATCTCCCCTCCTCTTAATTTGGGATCATCCAGCAGTATTTTCTGGCGTAATGCGCAACAGCGATTGCTGGTTTACGTAAACTCTATTATTACATACCTATAGCCGAACGTCTATGAAATACTACCCGCTGCTACGGGTGCAGTATAAATATTGTTCGGGCGCACTGTGCCAGTATCAAATATTCGGGCGCACTGTGACTATCGCGTCAGGTGGTACATAACATAAGTATATAAAATTGCGTTTTTTTTAATATCTAGGTATGTAATAATAAGAAAACGTAGTGACTGAGCCTGTAGGGATGCCATTCTCGGCCTTTTGATGCCATAAATACGTCCCTCTGCCTGCGACATCAGGACGTATTTATGGCATCAAAAGACCTCGAACGGACATCCCTTCGGGCTCAGTAACCACGTTTTCTCTTACTCCTTGTATGTTGCAGCTTTGGTAAGTATCATAGGGGATTTATGTCAGAATGGCAAGAACTTAATCTCGGTCCTATCGAGATATGTCTGATATCATCTGCGACAATGTAGCATTTTGTAGAATTACCAACTCAGAGGTATGGACTTCCTTAAGCTGAGAATATCACGAACATGATATTTATTAACCATAGATATCAGTCACTTTTATCCTCATGGTATCCACACCATACGTCAACTATTCGGGCTTCATATATATGTATTCAAAAGAGCAAGGGTGAAGAAGCATACGTCGGTCTGTGAAGATCATATCAATAGATATGAGTATTCATACCCTTTGGCTTTGTTAAATAAACACTTCTTGATAAAAAAAACAAGATTTCAATGAAGTTTCTTGTCCTTTAGAAATATCACATGCTTCAATTACATGCTTAATGATTGTAATATGATGTGTATAACCTTCTATCAAATTAATAGTTATAAAGTTTACCCGATCTTACCAAACGTTCAAAGGTCAACAATCTTAATTAACATTAGAGGGACCAATTCTCAAGCAAACATGTTTCAGTTCTCCTTGGATGATATATAAATGTGCGCTTTCTGCTGGCAAGACCCATATACACTGAGATATAAGAGAAGTAATAACTAAATGTATTGGCGCAAGCACAGCATATGGTCCGGTTCCCGGTTACGGCGAATTCTTTGTCCACTAACAAACAGCCACAAAAAAAGGTGAATAGAGACTGCGACACAGAAGCAATTATCCTGTGAGAGGCCACCTTGAGGACTCTGTGTATGCCATGACTGAGAACAACAGACAGGGATGGGCGTGACAAAGCAAACCAAGTCCTTCTTGTCCTGGGAGAATATAGCAGGGGCCTATTCTAAAACAAGGCCAACTACCACGAAACTCTCCAAAGCTTCACTGATTATGCCCAAAACACAGGCAATCAATTATATTATCAACTATTAGAAATCAACATTCTGCCAAAGATATTTCTATTTGAAAGATTTCTTTGACTGAGAAATGAAATACTTGGTCCAATAATCAGAGGTTCGGCACTCTGCTATGTTAACCGTGATATGTCGATCTTGATATTCATGAGAAGGGATATAAGATTTGTGTAAGCTGGATCAATTATCATCATGTCATTCCTTGAGCGGCATGTACATGTGCGGACCTTGTTCCCGTCTCCATTGTTCATAGACTAAATAGGACGTAACATAAATGCTGAAATGCCAAGAACATACTAATCCTAATGGAGCAAAACGGCTGCCTTTTCGGGCGGGGCCAATATTTCAGAAGTAATGTCGGTAGAAAGGTGGCGTCGAAATGATATTACTTTAACTAAAAAAAACAGGAACAAAGCACCAAAACTGCAAACCATATCTCTTCTTGAGTCAAATTGGAGAGGCAGATGCAAATCGGATTTGCAGGTATAAACAAATTAGGAGAAAAGTAATTTTTTTATCCTTAAAGATCCGTCAGAGAATCGCCTAGGTATCAAATTCACACTTTATTAGTGTTAACACAATTAAACTGGCGAAGTTCGTTGTGTTAAAAGCATTAGAGAGCTTTGTGAATAGGAAACCTACTGTGAAACAGAATCAGGTACCTTTCTAATTGCTGTCTTAAACTTGTCAGAGGGTAGTGGAACATCAGGTATACACAGCCTACTATGAAGATATTGAAGAATCGTTGATGGAACCCTTCCATGTGCAAATGATGATATGCTTGAAGGTAAACGTTCTCTCATCCGATACGAGGAATATCGTCTGCGGTATAGGTCCTACATGGAAATGCAATCTCTTAATGGACTTCCATGAAAGTCAAAGAGATATACGAAGATGTATCAAACAACCGTGATCATTTTTTTAATCCTACTACAAATGCACGTGTGCTCCAAGTCTTATCCAATTTATTTCTGATTATGTCTATGGTAGGGGTGGGTGACACATGCGCAAGCTCCTTAATACTTTGTGAAAAGTCTATAATGCATAGCTGAGTGAACGACAGGACTTATAAAAGAGAAAAATGAATATTTGAAAGTCATGGTGATTTCTTCTACAGTGCCAGTTTTTTCACTAGCGACGGAATGGAAGCGGACAACAACCAACAAACAGCCAATGGGCAACTTATACCAAATTGACTGTCCTTCATACCTTAATAGGTAAGTACGCAAGAGTGAAACATCTGAGGTTCACAGTGTTACTGTATCTCTGTGAATCGCTTCATCGATAAGAGACTTATCTTAAAAGGAAAACTCATCATGGACGTGACTAACAACTATAATGTACATGTATCATCTGTGGCGTCACTCAAAGATAGATAATTCTCAGACTAGATACCAATAGGATGACCTATATATGTTTCTTGTAGGCTAATCTGATGTATTTTTCTACTCATAGAACCCATCTCCCCACGGTGTGCAACACCCAATCTGTTCCTCGGTATTAGAATTACATGATACTGAAATCACCATCCACGCAGAAGAAATACACATAGATAATCCATAATGGAAATGTAAACCCTGTACCATAATCATTTATTTGTAATTCCTGGTCTGCTAAGTGAAAATGAATCCTGAAGCGCCAGTTATTTAATTAATATGTTCCAGTTATGAGTTAGGAAGAGATGAAGTAGGACGTTATCATTTGATATTAGAACTTCAAGGCTTCATTTCCTACACCCTCAGGTTTTATTTCTCATTGTGTTGGGTTCTGTAATTCACTGCAATCTCTTCATTGATTTCTATTACCTGACATCGCTTCATACACACTGAAATATCTACATGTACCCACCAGACTTCTAAGCTTCTATGTAATACATGTACATTGTAATTGACAAAATGTCATGTAAATAGTCCCTATCAGAGAATAGCTCTTATATAGTACTTAACGCCACCCCCTCATCTCCCATGACTACCCCCTCGTACCTTATCCTCATGTTCGATCCCCACTCTGACCATTCAGTGACCTATTGGCCATACCTGTTCACTGACTCACACACCTGTGCAGCTTACTATGGCGGTAAGTACTAATAACCATAATGAACTAAGGTAGTACCACGTCTCTCTGACGTATGGCCCTGCTGGTTAATACGGGTTAATCCCCACCACAAACGTGTGACGAGGCAAGGATCAAAGAGCGTGTTGGTGCTGTCTAGTGTGTACAGGGATCTAACTTCTCGTGATGCGTGGTAGTATTTGGAGAGTTCAGTTTGGTCCTAGCCCCAGGCAGGGATCGATGCCTCTACTTCTATTATGTAATCTAACCTGAAAGCACCATATATATAACCAGAATAACTCAAGTGCTGCGTCACTAAACTCTGTGTTCAGCAAGCGCATACTTTATACTCGTTGGTGCATGAAATGTAGCTTAAGCGTATTTGATTTAGTTATTCTACAACCTTCATTCTGTATTGAACAACAAAGACGTTGTTATTATTTCATGTTTTTATCTGGTTCTATTGGTCTAATTAGTTCTGATAGTTTGATTGAATGGGTTGCCTGAAGTATATACTGTACAAAAAAATAGAAACAGTATAAGACTATATATCTTCGGTTAATCTTTCCAGGACAGATTTTAGGCATGGGCAATTTACCATCCGAGTTTGTGTTAAAGCGACGTTGAAGCGTTAGTGTCTTCTTATAATAATTCAAAGTAAATACATTTTCACGCGTTGAAGAGTTAAGTATTACTGACAGGTGTGCTGAGGGTTCAAGGGCCTCTCTAATGAAAATAGCCTTTAAGCAGGTAGGGGCTTATACTCTGCATGTAAATGGTTTGGCAGCCTTCGCCACTTTGCCCCTTAAGTCATGTTTACAGCACCACAGTTGAGGGCGGTGCCAAGATTGGGCGAGCCGTGCCTGCGGCCACACTCGGGTCGGCCGCGCACGTCGTACTCAGCCCTGTGATAGGTTTAAACCCGCGGATCGGCCAGAGGGCGCCCAATGGAGCGGCACCGGGCTCCAGTGTGGCATTATTCATCGGGAAAATCCCACCTATTATCGCCCATAAGATGGTAGCTGGGCGGAAGCACCATGCCCCTCGGCTGGAATATGTCGGCATTAACGTGCCAACCCAACCGTTTTCACTGTATCCGTAATTTAAATATTGAAGGCCTGTCTTTCACCAAGGGCACTGGCTGGACTTGATATACTGTGTAACTGACCAGGGAAGCCTTTGTTGCCAGAAAAAGGCAAGGTCAAGACATGTGAAGTTGGGTGGGGGGATGGGAAGGTTGGGAGATTGGCAGTGGGGGTGATTTGGAGGTGGTTTGGGGGTTATAGGCTGCAGGAAGGACGGTGGATTGCTCAGACCAAGAGGCCGGAGGTTAAAATGTACGTGGAGGTAGCTGGGAAGTAGTGTTGTGTTGGGAGTTGGGGGAGGGGGGAGCTGTTGGCCTATAGGGTGCTGAAGTGGAAGTTGAAGCGGCTTTGCAGTGGGAGTCTGGGCGCTTGAGGGGGAGCGCCCCTTTGAGACCTGGGTTCAGGTGGGTACCTTTGTTAACATGACCTTCCCGAATACACCAGTGCCCTCTACCCACCCCTCCAGGGTTCCGCGTTCTCCTGCTCCCAAGGGTAAAGAGATACACTTGATCCCAGGCCGCCGGGGTCATTAACAAACATAAAGACCAAATATGCCGTTTTTATGTAGCCAGGCCCATGACAATTCGCCCGTGTCTAATGGTATATATCACCCAGCTATGTTAAATCTGCGGTCACTGGGTGATATGTCAATGTCCTTACTTCTAGTGAACCACAAGTAACCTACACTTTTATTATGCCGTCTGCCAATGATAGTTCGTCTGGCAGCATTATACTTTTTACCTATTCGTGAGTTCTATTTAGGTATTTCAAAGTACTAATGGCCAGCAACTTGGCAGGTTTTGAATAAAATACCCGCCAGGTCAGTTCCGTCTATGAACTCCCCACCCTGCATATAAACACAGTCTATTGGCAATGTTTAGGTCACGCGGGTCATGTTTAAACACAGTATGTGATCCTCAGAGTAGATTGGCACATGACCCGCAACGTGAACTTTGAATTCCAGACTGATCCAGCAACTTATACCCCTCACACACGACAAAGATTGTATGTAAATACCTATGTAGGCCGAAGTCTACAGGCTTTGAAGGTTTTAATTACTTATTTGCTATGGTGGATGGGCTGACATTTACTCTCGTACGAAGCAACCCACAGTAAAGAAATTTATGTATTCTATAATGTAATGCGATTACTATGTAATACGTATTCATAACATATATATACTGCAATACGTGTATATAATATGATACATATGTATGCAAATTTGTGTGCATTTGCACTTGTGTGTCAAGCCGAGGACACACCAAGCGATGAACACAGTGATTTCCGGAATCGCCAACACAAAATGGCGAGTATGCGAGCTATCTTTTTCCATATCTCACTGGGTGATTGCTTCTGAGAATGAGAAAGCAATAACTGCTGGGCATTAGACCCCTCACATTGTAGTAAAGAAATTTCCCGCCATTAAAGTTTGGGCAGACGACCGAAGTACCATAATGTATCACCTGCTTCCAGTTCTGGTTTGATATGAGGCTTATACCGAGGCGCTTAGGAAGTAGGTTGGTCACACAAAGAATGTCAACATAAAAGCTTTTTTGTTGCAGACGATTTTTCATATAAGGAATATGGAGTTTGATTTATGAGTTTGTCTAAGCCAACTTCAAGGCACTTGCTATATTAGGCTACTGGGTCGCCCTGAGATGAAAGTGTTTTTGAAGAGGGCTTTAGCCCTCCCCTTGTTTGAGTAGGTGGGAGAAGATGGGGAAAGGTAATGAGTATTTTGATTGTGCTAGCTTGGACATTAATTTTAGATCAGTTGCATTCGTTTATGGAATATCATGCTGGCATATACCAGGATTACAGCAATTTCATGAATAAGGGGATATAATATGAAGAGACGTCACGAGTTTGAGTCTGGGTTTATTTATGTCACGCATTTTGTGGGCTCCATAATTTCACGAGTCGAAGACGAGTGATATTGCAGAGTCCACAAAATGAGTGACATTAGTAAACTCAAACTCGAACGAGTGGCGTCTAGATGTTATCCTACCCCGTTTCCACATTTTTTCAGTATTAGAAAGTAGTGGCATAAACAACACCTTATGTCACACCCGTGACATAAAGAAATCCCATGTTAAGCCTATGGCGTTTTTTATTAGGGGTAGGATAATGAATTATTCACGTTCTTTCTATGAAACCCATTTATCGTAGCTTAGCGACATAATTAGCACGTCTTGCCTAGTTCGAAACCAAGTTAGAATCCAGTTAAATGGTCTAGGTATGAGACTAGGTGGGCTTCCAGCAACAGTTGACAAACAGCATGGCATTGCCTACTGAAATGTTACCATTAAATCATAAACTAAACGTTCTTCCTGAAAAATTCTGTAGAATTACGAAAATATTATGCATTATTGTATTTCAGGAATTGTCAAATCAACTATTTAGAAATAAAGGATAATCTAAATTTTCAAGTCTGATTTTTTATAAATCGATTCGATGTACTCTTCTTTTTCACGCAGCTCATCCTAGTTTTTCATTGCCATTCTTTTGTCTAATAGTCAAAAGGGAACCACACTGCAGTAGTGAGCCCAGTTGTCTTAATTGTCTCTCAGTAGCTAGGGTTTTTAACCCATAAAGACCGTTAATTGGCATAATATTCACTCTCTACACACAAAACTGGGGGAAGTCCTGCCCTCTATAACCCAATCATTCTGCCCAATGGCATCCACCCAATCATCCAATTTATTCAAAATATCCACTCCATAATCGAATCCACCTTTACTCATCCTTCAAAATCCTGTCTCACACAACCCATATACTGCACCACCATTCGCAAATCCAGCCAACAGTATAATTTCCCCAACTTGTTTTATTTCGTTCTATTCTATTGGGTCATGATTTCCAAAATAGGTTTCGCGGTCTACCATCATTCCCTGATTTCATATGCGAGTTGTTTGCTATATTCAACATCCCATTTTCGGATAATGGTCACTAGTCATGTTTAGGTTAGTGATGAAGTATATACACAAAAAAACGAAATGGTAAAATACTGAAGTTTTACTTGAAAGACATACAAAAGGAGAAACATGAGGGAGGAGGGATAATAAATAACTTATCCCACCCTAAACACAAACACCAGTCATAACCAATGCCTAAGTGAGTAACCTTATCTGTGCCCCTAGTTTACTCGATGACACTGTTACAAAGAGTGCTTAAATGTAAATGTTCTCTGTCTCAAGCCCTGTCTGGAACCTTATCGGTCCACAAACAGCCCACCATGAATCTCACCCCGATCCACAACTATTCCCATTGCAAAGGTTGGGTTGGGTTTTAGTAATCGTTGCAAAGTATTTACCTCAAACCAATGCCCTTTTCCAGTCCATCCTCTCGCACCATGCCTCAGCCAGCTTCACCCTCACCCTCAACCCCTTCCCCTCGCTACCTCTCACATCACATTGTCTCCTTCCATGTGTGAGTGTCAGCACAGAGTGCGCTTGGTGTTTCCATGGTGACGCGTTTACTCAGAAAATTGTCTCCCACTGCAAATCGATGAGAGATCGACAGGTTGGGGCATCTCCCGCCAGTGGGCGCTACAACTGCATGTGGTGGCGCTACAGTCGGCTGGTTATTGGTCAGTCTCAGGTCGATAGGCCGTCCACTGGGTATTGGCTGAAATTTCCCAGGGAAAAGTCCTTTCCGTGTGCGTCAAAATGACCACTACGCAATTAAAGTAATTGTTTTCTTTGGTGATCAGGTCATAAGTCGTCTTTAATATCTCATAGATGACTCGAAGTGTTCACTACTTAAAAGGATATTTACGCGTTGTCTATTACGAGTTGTTACCTTTTTTTATGAAAAAACCCTACACTTTTCAGTGGGTCCTATTCTAATGAATTGATTACGTTTGAACATATTGAGCAGGAAGACTACTGTGTGGAAAATTGCGATTCTTTCTGTCTGATTAGAATTCAGCGATCCTGACAAAATATAAAAAATTCACACTCCATACAGTATTCACCACATGTTAAAAAACTCAAATCCGGTGTGCTCGGCGTAGAACCGGAACCGGATCTGATGTCATCGATCACGTGAGGCACATCCAGACGCTAGTCTGTGCAGGGGACTGAGCAAATTGCTGAACTAGCTGACCGGGCGCAGGAAGGGAGTTAGGCGGATGAAGCTATGGCATATATAGATGCATAGAATAATTGGGTCTGAGTATAAATGGCATGCACTGTGGCGTCAGAGAAAACTTCCAGAGGAGTAGACTACCTCTTCTGTCTCCAACGTCATTAAAACGTTGGCCACAAGTAATATTTTTGAAAGATGTGATGGCAAAATAAGGAAAGGAGTCATAGGAAATATGAACTAGAAAATATGTATTCATGTATGTACTATGCGCATCATTTCAACCAGACACATTTTGAATACATAAACAAAAGACAATATAATGGTTACTAGATCATAATAGGAGAGCGCAAACAAAGCTATAAGACTATGTCGCGAATGCCGCATTTTATTTGGATCAATTGTTCCGAAGCGACTGACGGAATCTAATGCAAATCGGGACATGTACATACAAACTTGCATAAACTATATGCGCAAACGTATGCTACTTCCGGAAAGCTTGTTTTGGTTTCATCTGCAATGATCACATTGAAGAAATGGTCCTATTGTATGTGAGATTTGTTCCATCGTCAACAGGCGACATTTTATACAATTATCGTGGGACTATTTTATTGATAGGACAGACATCTTTTCTGTCGTTACACCTCCAAGCCATTGTCTGACGTCAAATAATTGCCTCATGGACAATTAGACGCCTCCACCATTCCTCTATTGTCCACGAAAACGCACCACACATAAAACATAGCGAGAAAATGATGTATAGACCTGGAAACTGATGGCGCTAAAGACCCAAAGGTAATGCATCGCCAGTATCGGAATATGGCAGAATTGCTTTGGGACATGTAAGTAATATGGGCCTTCCACCATGTGCATATTGTTCATACTATAGACGTCACTGGGGTTTGCTCCCTGAGAACTATAGTGACTGTTTACGTATGCAATGATGTAAGGATACATATTGTCGATAAGGTCTCAGAGGAGAGCAATGTTAGTGACAAGTGCACTTCCGTATTGCGCGGTCTTTGCTTTGAGCATATTTCTGTCATAGTTCGGTGGGCTGGTATAGATGAATATGAATCTCATTTTAAAAAAAAGAAAAAAGGGTAGGAGCAATGTGTCAACATTCAGTTCCTTCATCAGAACAATAAACTGTTAGGCATTCAATGAGAATTTGCTCCTGACGAAGCTTTTAGGGGACAGATAGTTTGTCTTGCGTCAGGTAAAATTATATGAAGGCAATTGCCAGCCAATATTCAGTCATGCACCTATTTGATAATTTCCAAGGAAATAATCTGGTGTGTCAATAGTAGGACTCGTTGATGCTGGAGTATTATACACATGTAAGTGTTTTATGAGGAAATCATTAACCCTACCGATATTAGTCTTTATCAGAGAAGGCGCATTCCGAAAGAAATCATATTATCTGTTCATGAACAAGTATTGACATGTTTTGAGAAATATGAAAAGATATTATCTAGAATTATTAGAAAATGTGCATTTTGTGAGGCCTTCCTCTCTGAAATCATAATGACTCTAGAACAGGTTCTGATGCCAGTTATCAGCGCCTATGCGCTATTATCTGTATGGGAACAGATGAAATGGTCAACACAGGAAAAGGCAGGGCACATATAGCTCCAAGTGTGACTCTTTTAAACCTTGATAAGCCGTCGGATTTCAAACAAAGCACGTGAATGCAAGTTGGAATTGACGTAGAGAGTGATTCGTGCCCGCATGGATGCCCTTCCCCATCCCTCTTCCCACCTCGACTACCGTATAGTCAACCGGCCGCGACCCACCCGGAAACGCTATTAGTCCCAATCAATTTATGGATAACGCGCTCATTTGTGGCGGGAAATAAGCGTCCTAGGCTCGCGCCTAAGATGGATCCATCGGGAACCTAACGGGCACCAACTGGCCCCAGGCTTAGTTAAGTCACGGCTCGGGCGAAAAGCATGCCTAATACGACCACCCTAACCTCCAATTACTACGGTACTAGTATGCCATCTGTAGTCGTCTCTCTCTGATGATTTCCACCAACCACCACCTCCAGGCCAATTCCCGCCAATACCCGCTCGCCACTCCTATGGCTTATTCTCTTTTTTCCTCATCAATGCCGTCTATCCCTAAATCCCTCCTCGTGAAAATAGGAAGGAGGTCCGATTTAGCCAATAATAGTTGTCTTTGTGCGGATGCCCACGCTGCAGTGGTGTGTGCAGTAACTGTGGCATGGGAGTGAGGTGATTAGTTTTCACCTGGCTCAGGTGTGCTTTTACCCCGGGGACGTGGTCGTGAGGGGAAGGCAGAGGGCAAAGGCTATGTGCCAACTCAGGCGTGACCATTGTTTATATCTATCCAGGAGCAGGGTCCACGCGCCTTAATTCCACTCCTTTGTCTATCCCTATACAACCACGGGTCACGGGCATGTGTAACAGCTATACTTCCAAAACAAATGTTGTGTTGGGCTCTTGCACCATTATTGCCATCGCCATTGTTATCTGCCTATTAGCCAATGCTAACACCAACTGGGTATGAAGGAGAGCTTCATTAGTTAGCATGCTATGTGGTCAGAAACTTGACTTTTGTCAAGGTATGAGGTAGACAGAAAGACTTGACAGTGGAGTGTGTAACCCAATAAGTCATCTCATCTCATCACATTATTTTAATTATTGTACTATTTACACGTATTGTTACTTTAAACTGTATATTCTGTAAATACTTTCACATCTGGGAAGTTTACTGGATTCGATCAAATTTAACTGCCCGAAAAAGGCATACAAAACCTGCTATTAGCAGACTGCCTGTATCTCTACTTTGCTTGAATAAAAAAAAAAGGTAGCATACTGGATGTTGAATTTTTACGGACGTTTGGTCATTGAATGAAGTCAGATAAATATGGGATTGTACCCCATATCATCAATAATGTACTATCCCTAAAGCCACTGATAGGACTGGTGCTCTGTGAGGTCGAGGGCGGTAGAGAGGCAAAGGACCTATAAATGGGAACAGGGATGGGGAGTGTATTCGAAGGAGGACATCAAGATAAGGCATGTTGAGATAAGGAGGTTTACGACAAGGTCATCGGAAAACTAACAGCGCTAATAACCGACCACCCCAGAAGACTACAGATATGGATTGTTATAGCCGTAGAAAGCAGGCCCTTGATGCAAATTCACCTTATTTTGTGTCAAAGTGTCTGTAATTATCGGATGTGGCAAATGCGTTTTTCCACAGTGGCATTTGTCCCTGACTTGAACGTATTCATTGAGAGAATATCAAATACATGTATTATCAAAGGAGATATTTGTAGACTCCTCCATCCTTTATGGCTTCTTTATCAAAATACCTCTAATGATCATTATTCTCCCTTGTGTGGACTTTTTAATTTTTCTTTAATATGGTAAACTTTTCTTGTTATTTGATAATGAATGAAGGTGGTATTATACAACCATGTGTGACGTTTCTTGGATTCGGTGCCGGGATGTTATAAATATAGCGGCGTCGAACAAATATAATGTGCTTGTGGTAGGAAGCCTCGACCTGGCGGGTAGGTCCTAGCATGTCTCGCTCTTATCTCGCTGGACATTATGGGTAGGTTATGGGGCAATACTCACTATCTAACTACAGATAGTGGATGCTTGTTTTAGGTACAGGTATAAAAATAGATGAAGTCTGATATGGTATTTTTCACTGATACCTTTGAACTATGAATTATGAATTCTCATACGCACAAGTTAGATATGGTATAAGCCAATAATAAATATAGTATTAGTTTCCTAGCGAAAAACCAAATATGTATATGATACGACATGTGTAAAGTTCTATATAAATGCATTGATCAGTAATGGGAGTTTATATCCTTCCCGCCTAGAAACACCAAGCAACCTGCGTTCGCAAGAAAATCTTTGAAAGAAAATGGACCGCGTCGCCTGTCTAAGCTTAGATGTCAAAACTAGGCTTAGTTATTTGGCAGAGAAGGATCATACATGCTTCATTCATTAGCCTAGCTAACCACGGACTTAAATACAGGTCCGTGCTTCAACTGGGTTGGTTCTATTCTTTAAAGTCTTGAGTATGTGGGCACGGTTATTCAGTGTTAAAACACATTGTGCGATATCGTCAAGTTTTCATTTATCCTGATTATACATGTTTCCTATATCTAAGTCCGATGGCTAGCTGTATTTATAAATCAGGATATAAGTACGCCTACGTGTATCCCGATCTGGATAAGATGATAATGTCAGACACGGTAAGCTTGGTCCCATGTAATACGTTCATGCTATAATAGCGAAAATGACTAATACCATCTAATAATAGATGAAATTCAATAACACGAGATGGACAATTTTCGTTAAAACAAATTGAATCTAGTTACATTTATGAGATATCATGTATCTGTCTAGTAAGTTCAGGGCTGAAGGTCCTGAAATCCACATTGTGTCCTGAACAAAATGCCTCGAACGCCTTTGTATACATATAGAGGTGCTCTAAATTATGCATTTTGTTACCCATCACTTACTGGTAATAATACCACGATCATACATCAGTTGATCACTAATGGTAGGTGGACTAGTGGGGGTAAATGGGGAGTGAGTAACTTGCTGTTATCTTTAAGCCTATGTCTTTATCATGTATTATCTGATAAGCCTGCATGTCCGACTCCAACGGACAGTGTGTAGATTTGAAATTCCCGATTCGCCTAAAATAATGTAGTGTATCGGCAATAACGGAGTCAGGCTTTGAGTAATAGCTACCTACTGTAGGAATTTGATAATAAACTATTTTCCTGTGCGAATACATTATATACAGACTCAACATCTCCTCTGGCTTTGAAATGTTTCATGTTTCTGGATGCATATATATGTATATTCTTGATAGGATGTGGAGATCGAAAGAGTTGAGTAGAATAAAAAAGGCAAATAAACCCGGATCCATTGTTTCCTTAACCTATGATAAAAGCTGGATATCAGGGGCCTGGATAATTTACCTTATCCGAGTGTGAACACCTCCACATTAATTAACGAACTATCATTTCCACTATATATATATATATATATATATATATATATATATATATATATATATATATATATATATATATATATATATATATATATATTCCACTTGTAATTTATGGAATATCGAGGATATCTTGTACAAATACAAGTGAATGACTGCAATACAAATATTTAAAAAAAAGAATATTTTCAGTTTTTGACAATATAAGGGGTGGACAAATCTCAGACAATAGGGACTCAGTTGGCGCCAAATCCTTGGCCAGGGAATGAGAACCAACGTGAGATTCCCAACAGTTTGAAATCCATTGGCGCCGTAATTAAACAGCAAAGCATCATTAATTACAGTATTTCCAATTAGATCGTCATGGAGCTAATTGGACTGTCTGTCCTGGTATACCACCTATATTGTAAAGAGAGCTGGAGATTCTACACAATTGATTCCAGTCCAGAGTTGGTGGTACGTTTTTAGTCTTGTTCAGCGCAGACTGCGTTCAGTCTACCCTAGCTCATCAAGCATTGAGACTTTTTAAGGATGGTGTCTTAAAAAGCAAGATGCTTTCCAGTCTATATTTTATACTTCCTATGTATGTTCAGACAAGACATAGGTGAGCATATGAACGAGGCCAGGATACGACCCATCAGCACTGAACTAGACTCCCCACTCTATAGGAATATAATATCTATAGGCATCAATTAACCTCCTTGCATCCGACATATCGCGGCAAGGGTTAAGGAAAATAACCATCATCCAGTCGCTAGAAAAACACCGTTACTCCCTCTTCTATCCAACAATATTTGTAATTTTAAATTATATTGATCAATCTAAACCAAAATCAGATGCGATATTTGAATTCTTGTAGAATCAGTAGTAGATTTCATCATGACGGATTTCCATGGAGGTTATATCCTGGACACCTCCAGGGATTACTATGGACGTCTACAGGCCTTATTCAATTGACTTCCAGCTAGTTCCAGATTTCTGTCCTTTATTAGAGTATTCCTACCAGGACCAAATATCAGCGTGTTGAAACGCAAACCCAATGCTAGACCCTGCATACTGCTATAAATCACATTCATAACGAACACCACCAATAAGCAATCAATCACTTACCTGTGGCTATTAGGAGAAGGGCCGACACGGCGGTAGCGCTGAAACTCCACGAAGACATCTTGGTTCCTCTTCTGGGTATCTCCCTTTGCACGGGGATTTACGATATTGGTATCCTGTGAAGGGGATGGCGATGATCAACCTTGATCAACGAGTGAGTGGAACGAGCCTACCGGTGGTGGTGTACCGTGTGGTGTGCCGAAGGACCTGGAGGAGAAGAGGTCTCACAGGCGCGTCCTTCAGGTAAGCTGGGAGTCAGGTAAAAAGACCCAGGTATGACGCGCCCCCTGGCTCTGTACGGTGGACTATGATCTCACTGATTAGCGCCGGTAAGCTTGCGATAAGATATACACTCCAGTGGACGTGAAGTCTGAAGGGTTTAACCGGGCCGGGCTACGTGCGTGTGCGTGTGTGCGGTGCTGGTTGGGCAGTATGATAGGGTACGGGCTATATCGCTTTATATATGTGTATTCACAGAGGGGGATGTTATGATGTCAGATATGGATCTCGCCCACTGGAATGACTCAATCGTTACAAGAGGCTCATGTGCGTGCACCCATACACGAATATACACCAGCCAGTCAGGGTACCGGGTTGATACACTTACACACAGCCTTATCCGGGTGATTTGAAATGAGCGCCACCACACGACGAGCCAGTCGGCTGACAGTGATCGACGGTACACACACACACACACACACACACACACACACACCCACACACCTTCTCACACTGAGGTGGTGTCCAGTGATGGGTCCCACTGACGACACACAGACAGACACACTGGAGGACGCGGTCCCTACAGCCAGTCCCAACCCAGGAGTGAGCGAGCTCGATTCGCGGCCAACGTCACCTAAATACCGTCACTCACCTCAAACTAGGATTATTTCCTAGATCTCCCTTTTTTCTCTCTTTGATCGATAATTCTGTACCCAAGTTTTTCTTCTTTGAAATCACTTGATCAGTTTACATCCCTCCTTGTAAGAGAATGATCCATAGGGAGTCTGGAGATCCTGGGTGTACCTATGCTCGCTTGGATCCCTCTCCACCTCCCGTTCCTCCAGGGTTAGCGTGGATTCACTGGAGCGGAACGAGTTAAGCCTGCTCGCGCGCAGTGCCTCACGACGCCTGGATCACTGATCCTATTTCCCCGGCGAGCTTGGCCGTAGATCAAAGTACAACTACACGGTGTAGAGTGTAGCGCGTGGGGGTTGGTTCTATAAGTATATAGCAGGTTGCAGCAAGGCAATCGACCCGGATCGGAGGGATGATTTATTCAGGTTTAATTGAACAATTAGTGAATCGCTAGAAGATCTCTGTTTGATATGAAAGTGAGTGCGAGCCTTTGACCTGTGATCCCTGAGG
This sequence comes from Alentia gelatinosa, assembly GCA_950022655.1. Taxonomy (NCBI): domain Eukaryota; kingdom Metazoa; phylum Annelida; class Polychaeta; order Phyllodocida; family Polynoidae; genus Alentia; species Alentia gelatinosa. Next base: position 45,295,620 of record OX465587.1, on the reverse strand, counting down.
ATTACAGAGGCCCACTTTTGTCAAACACAGGTGAATATGTAGTAGGTATCGGGTATCATATAGGTAGTCCGCATGTGTAATATGCCCGCAGCAGCACCGATCAGTCACGACAGACTTAACCCAAAACCAGAGAGTTACTCACGAGACAGATGTCGTGAGGTGTGTGCGCGTGCCTGTTCCTCTCCTGCTCTCCAGCCTGCTTTTGTTCTAATGGGTTCCCCGTGTGAACTCCCTCGGCGTGGCAGGCAGTAAAGGGCTTTGTAAGTTTAGGGTACAATGTTTGTGTGTGTTCAGGATTAATCCAGATGTGAAGGCAGTCCTTGTGTCGAGTGCGCCGGGTGGTAAACCCACGTGGAGGTGGCTAGTAACGAAGGGTTGGGAGTAGGTAAAGCTCGGCACACCTGGTCAGTGTCCACCTCCCTAGTGGTAACGTTTAATTATACCTGTGGGTGCTGTCAGCCATGTAAGTTCCCACGTATTCCAAACAAGCGAAATTCACCATGAACCCAAAACACCTGCACAGCACCAATCTGTAAGCGGTCACTCAGCCGGCAACTCGGCACGGAGCTGCTCTCCAGCCCCGCCGCAGGTTTTCGATGCCGCACGAGTCTCTCACTCTCCACGGCCACACTCTCCAAGCCTAGTCGTCCGCCCGGGAGTTTTGCCGCGCATGGGCGACACCACCACTACAACCAGCGTCGCTCCTCTCCACGCGCGTAATCCACACGCCACCTGGCGGACAGGGAGGGAGTTTCTAGTAGCCTCAACCCCTCTTCGACCACGTGGTCTGGGTGCAGCGCATGCGCAGAATCCGGTGAGGCTCGCTGTTCTAGTCCCGAGTTGCTCGCTTGGTGAAAGGACGACGTCGGTGACTGTAAAGCAGCTGCTCGTCGGTGAAGAAGCTGCTCAAAGGAAGCTGCTCAGAGGAAGCGGCTGTGCCTGTAGCTTGTCACTGGTTACGTGGTGAGCAGCTCAATGCGAGACGAGGCGCTCGGGCGAGCAGCTCGGTCTATTGTTAGCCGCGGGGTAAGGCTGCTCTGTAAAGCCAATGGCTTAATGGGTCAATTCTCCGTGAGAACTGCAAAAGAAGCCAAAAGAGAAGCAACAATTACCTTTACATCCAATTGCTTCCATGGTTACAATAAATACTGTGAATTTCTTTTCGTGTCATATTTTTTTTAAAGATTTTATTTCAGAGGTGAGATTAAGTTATGATGTGATTAAAAGGAATTAAGACTGATTTGACATAATTTATCGCTATAAGATAAATAAACAAATAATAAAATTTTGAGAATAATAGTACTATATACATTTTCGGATAATCAACATTATGAAACTGTGTAAGTTCCTAGCTAATAAACAAGTTGTCAGAACAGTCATTTTGAGAGAAATACGAATACAGAAGACAGAGTCAGAACTTGAAAGGAATAAGTAATTAATAAAAATCAAATCAGAATGAGGGTACGTGGTTGTAATATTACAACATCTGAATCCGCGCCCGCTTCTGCTGACGGTTAATTCAGGTTAACAGGTGGGTGAGGAGGTGTGAGGTGATGGAGAGAATGGCCAATTTCTCTCCTCCAGCAATGATATGGGTTGGGATAGGAGATTGACAGGGTCATACTCCACTGCTGATGGGTGGTCTCCTCTCAACCAGTCATTGTCCGGTCCTTTGTCAGGAGGTGTTCTTCTGGCAGCTGCCAACTGCGTAATCCGCGAGGCACTAATCCCGCGGGCTTCACCTCCGCAGGGCTGTCACCCCATCACCCCAAAACCAATCATAATCCGGACGGGTCGGACGGGCAGAGGTGGAAACCAGTGAGCTGACAAATGAAAGGGAGCAGGGCGTTTTGGTGTGAGCTGGTTGAAATTCTGCACACCTTTGAAGAGATTAAAATACCGCATGCGAGAGTATTTTCACACTGCATGGTGCCACTTTTGCAAGCCAAAGAGAATACATATTAAAGAGGCACATTCCAGAGTAATCTTCCAGCAAAAGTCAGTGTAGGAGAATAGCCTTCCATTTGAAAATCCTATCGAAAATCATCGTAATTTGGATTTATATATCTGGCGAGTAATTCATATCAGGATAGACCAAGGTAATAATGATCGCCTAGTAGGGCGCTGGGTACTAACGGGTTGTAACTGGTATAAAGGCACTCACGGTGAGTGTCCAGTGAACGCGTCGGGGACTGGAGTGGGCTGGAGACGGCTCTCCAGTGACCCTCCAGTGTAGACCCACCGCCGTGCAGCCACCATTACCTGACCTCTATACCTCCACAGTGAAGACGTAGCGCTCACCGAGGAATGGGCGTTCAGACTGCTTTAAGGACACCGCATGTAGCGAGGACATGATGAGTCTCCTTACCTCTGTATCTCTGGTAGAATCCGAGCAGTGTGCTGTTAACAACACAGGCGGGGCATGGTATAATATACTTGTCAAACATAATGCAGCTCCTATACGTGTGACCTATACGTTTATACCGCCGTGCGGGCATCATTATACCACATCACTGCCCACCTCAGACGTAGTCCAGCCAGTGTCACAGGGGGTCATTGCCGACCACAACACATGACTCACATGTTTACATATACGGACAACCAGGAGGCACGAGCCGTTCTTTTTATTCTCACTCTGGGCCCTGCGCCACCGTATGCCGACGCCAATTGAGCTCTTTTTTTGTTAACGTGTCCCCTCCTTAAACACTCTTTTAGTCGATGTGGGGTTTTTCATGCGTCAATTATGAGCTTTCATTGCAGTTTCCTCTAGAGTATCTCTTATTCTGATTGTGTCTGTGGCTTTTCTTTTGAATGGCCAAATTAGACCTGATTCTCAACTGCCCTTCTGCATCGCATTTTTGGAGGTAAGATCGAACCTGTGGTATGATCACTGGCCATTCAGTAGGACAGGACACCAAGACACTGAGGATAGGACGTTATGGGAGGCTAACGGGATATAACGGCTGAAGGTCTAACGGGCAGGTCTTGTATGGCCTGCCCGCTAGCCGACCGATCTATTGTGTGGTTTTCGGGAAGATGAACCCAATAAAGAGTCAAGATTACGCTTCTATCAAGACCACCTCATTAAGAGAAATTAAACGAGGCAATCAAGTTCGGGGTCGCGTATTGTGGAAAATAAGTATATGGAGGTAGATCATAGGTGTGAGTAGTTTGGTGTATAGGTTTGAGTAGTGTGGTGTGTAGGTGTACTAGTGTAGTATATAGGTGTGAGCTGTGTAGTGTATGTGTGTGAGTAGTGTGGTGTATGTGTGTGAGAAGTGTGGTGTAGAGGTGTGAGTAGTGTGGTGTATAATTGTGAGTTATGTAGTGTATAGGTGTGAATAATGTATCAAATTGATTTGAGCAGTGCAATGTATTGGTGGGAGCAATGTGGAGTATAGATGTAAGTGAATACATGTATATATATATATATATATATATATATATATATATATATATATATATATGATTATACAAGTGATTATAGCTCATAACTGAAAGCACAAGCGAAAGCTGTCAGTTTATAGGCCTCAGTGCATGTATAATATTGTAAGTGGATGCATTGTAGTAAAGCATTGCATTTTAGTGGGATGCGGACGAGGGTTGGTATGTTTTGGGGCAGTGTGTAGTGGGTGAATGTGTATGAACGTGTAACGGTGGGAAGGGGAGACCCGTTATTTACCACCTATTCACAGGCGCCTGGGGATGCTTTGCCAGCTTCTACCACAACACCAAGACGTGTGTGAATGGTGGACGAGACACAGACAATGACATTGTTGTTGTGTAGCGCGTAGAGAGACCGGCGACCGGGGAAAGCCTCCCCGCCGGCCACAGCAGCCACTCCTCCCGGTGACCCACCACCACGGACCCGATCTCTTCACCATTCTCTACGATTCCTGGTACACTGTATAAAAAAGTACCCTGGCCCTCCTACCTGACAAGCGTAGACATAGCCCCGTCCACGGCACCCGCCCAGCAGTGCCGTCTGGCGGGGGATATGACCACCTGATGCCGCTCCTCCGGGAGAACTCTCCAAGCGGACTCCTTGCCTGGATACTGTGGTCTCCCACTCGCCGGCCCGGCCTCAGTAATACAATGTATTAACGGCGGCAACAATTTGATCGCCCGCTAATAATAAGTAGACCAAGCCTTTGCTTGCCTTGTCCGTCAGTCAATGCTCGAATCAGCTGCTGCCCAATGCTGCATATTATGCTGTACCAAGGTGGTATGTATTGACCATATCGCACTGTCCGGCGATACAATGCAATTATAACCCTGCCTGTGTTTGAACACCGCTTGCTAAACTAACAGATTTTTCGGGGGAGGACTATACAAACACCCGCTTTGATCCATGTAGTACAAATCCCGTTGCAGTTCCCCTTACCCACAGCGGGGCTTTAATGCTTACTATAGCCGGGCCACCTTTGTCAGAGTCTAGCCAGTCCAACTGACCCAACACTCCGCGTCTACACCCATGTAAGCAATTGCTTTCCGAGGCACCGGAGTCAGAGGAATTAGCTGCGCACTTCATCACAGAATTTGTGTGTCCCAGGCGTGGGTGGTCAGAGCATCGTGGTGGGAGAGGGAGAGGTAGGGAAGGTTTACTACTAGTGGACAAGGCAGCAAGAAGCATATATCGAGGTTAAGGGTGGACAACGGAAGAGCAGGAGGGAGAAGGAAGAACGAGGGTACAAGGATAGAAAATATGCAGATAGGATATAGGGGAGGAAGGAATGAGAAATAAAGTGGATGTTAGGAAATTGTATTTTAGGAAGAGAAAGAGAGGGGGAGAGCGTGAGAGATTTTGGTACTAGGAGAATGCTGGTGGAGAGAAATTGAGAGGTTCATCAGAGAGGAAATATGATTGTGGGAAGGGAAGAGAAGACGTGGATGGTGTGCAGACGATAAATATGGTATTGGGAGGGATAGTGAGAAGGACAGGATACAGAGGGGATAGACACAGGATTGGGGTGAGTAAGAGGAGTGAGAGAGGAAAGGATGGCAGGACAGATGGATCTAGAAGGGCTCAAGGAACAGGTCAGGAGACTGTACTCGAGCATTGAAGTTTGAAGGGGCTGGGGAGCACCAGGGTACAGTGTGGGGGATATATGCAGGGGGCGGGCCGCGTGGGCGGGAGGAGGGCATGCAAAAAGGGCGGCGGGGTAGAGAGCGGGGCGGACCCGGAGAGATCTACGGATCTCCGAGCTGGGAGTTAGGCAGCTGTGGTGGCGGGTGTGGTCGGGGTTTGTTGAGCTGTCACAGAGGATCTGGAGGCGGGTGATGGAGTGGTGGTAGGTACTTTCACGTGTATACCATCATGGGGCAGTGGTGCAACTACTCGGTCCCGCCAGGAATGTAGATACTGTAGGTGGTGAGTTAGTGGACTGGCGTCTTGGGAATTCGCCATAGACAATAATGATAGTATACTTACACGTATATCCACCTGAAATACAACTAAACGCCTGGGTATTATATACATGCATGTCCGTATGCACGCACCTCTATGATCATGCATGAGAGCCAAGGACTTTCCTTAAAAGCCATGAGAACACATGTTACGGTACACCTGTCGGATAGGAGTACTTACCGTTATACAAATGCACACATGCACGACCCGACCTCTGCTATACATGCACAACACATGTTTTAGAGACCAGCTGCACGCGCTCTCACAAAACACACCGCACGTGCATTGTCCGCTCTCGTCGGGTCCTGAAGAGCGTCGGCCAGCAGGGTTGTATGTATGCCTGTGTTGCCTGCACGTACATCCAAACACGTGTGTGTGCACCCGCACGAGCGTCGTTATGGGCCCCGTCCCGATACCCACCGTGCCGCCACTGCCTCCTCCTGTTCCCGACGACCACACTCCACCCCGGCGCTCCTCCAGCAAGCACGGTGTCCTGCCTGTACTCGTGTACGCCGCCCGGCATGTACCCCAACGCCTGCCGTCACAACGCCCCCGTGTAAGGGGTCGACTGGCGCTTATAGCCGGGCTGACGCCTGTAGTGGCGCCATTAACACCAGGCTGGCGCCGGACAGCAGCAGACAGCGCCCAGAGGCGGGGGTGATGGAGGGGGTGACGGGGGTGGCCGGACACAGTATAAGCGAGGATGTGGCATAAGTGGTGGTGAAGGGGAAGGTCCACTTCTCCCTGGGGTTGGATGGGGGCATTGCTACCACTAAGACCCACATCTTCATTTTTTCAAAATATATATTTTCTTCTTTTTAAACCACAAGGTAGCCGTAGCAAATTGACATACACCACTCTGTCAGGGTCTGAGGGCTATGTTAAGCGGAGTGGTGCAGAAAGGGTTGCGGATGACAAATGAGGCGAGTAAAGGCCATTTTTAACCTTTCCTCAGTCTTGCATATATACAGCAGACTGAAACCATGGACGATAGACATATTGATATAACATAGTTGATATTTGGGGGCTACTTAGATTACCCGCTTCGGATGGTTTATACATTAAAATAATCATAGAAATACATACCGAAAATCTAGAAAACCATGAAAAAGCACATAATATTCTACGGCTTAAGTTATAACCATCCCCACCATTAGTATGATATAGTACAGAACTTAACATCAGTTTCATCTTAGTAAACAACGATTACAGTACTTGCAAGCCATGGTAAATTATGGTTTATGGACAATATCAGAAATAAAAAAGAATCACGCGTTAAATTTTGTCATTCTTGCGTTTACAATATGAATTGATAATGATAATGAATAATATGTACTTGTTGAATTTGAGACTGGTGATAACTGCCTCTGGTAAGTACATATGTACTCTTAGCATGGGGAACAAATCAAATACAAAGAATGGACACACCCCAATGACTTGGAGTGAAAAAAATAGGTTAAGTTGCAGGAAGCATAGATGAAGATGACTAATCGTGTACACACATATTGTTCTGTCTAAAACTCATCCATTATCCTCCAATATTTCCTATTTCCATACATGTACTCACTATAACTATGCGGTTTCTTCATTCTAGTTAATTTTCATGCATTTATTACTTTCATCATACATAATAAAAACAAAGAGCTGGAGCTTTTCTTTCAGGCTATTATTGTTCGACGAAGGAAAAACACATGTCTTGCTGCTAAGTATATTGTTCCTCGTTGGAATTAATAGACATGTTGCTGAAGGTTATACCTATGTTCTACGTTACAGAGAGCACATGCCCCTACGCAAATTTTAGATGCGTTAGGGTAAAACAAAAACAGATAAATGTATGGAAAAGACAGAAATGAGCATACAGTAATGGAACTCGATGAAGGATCAATAAAGCAGAGCGTAGCTCGTATTGAACAAATAGAAATATTTGCATAAGGATATGGTTCAAGAACAGTGGTGATGGAATATAATATCATCTTTCCGTTGTTTGTGCTTTGCCTATTGTTTTCATACGTTGTAACGTCTGTAGCGTACAATCATCTTTTTAGATAGGTTGGGATCTAGATATTCGCATATAAGTACAGTATCTATCCTGAAGGGATCCTGAATTCAGGGTATGCGAAAAAGGTACATTGAATTGTATTGAATGCAACTTCAGAGCTATTGTGATTAGATCGTTTCATTTATTGATACTTTCTCTCGGTTACTAAACCTTGTTTTATCTAACATAAAATTGTCTAGCAATTAGCCAACGACCGAAGTTCACCTTATCAAAAAGTCGTTAGGAAACAATCAATGTGGTTTAAAAAAAACAGGCCATCTGTTCTCAAGGGGTTTGGCGGGGAAAAGATTGCTTCACTTAGAGATGACATTTTATCTTGGACTTGTTGAGGTCATATTACTCTTAATGGAATGGCGCGAGTAAGCTTGAAGTAGTCGGCTGAAAATATGGTGTTAATGGAGTTATCTGGATAACAATGTATGCACGTGCCTAGGAAACAGATTTACTGGATACTTCAAATTGTTGACATGTCATCATGGGAAACGAAAATGTCAGTAATCTGAACTGTGCTGATGGCGATGCTTGTTTACACATGGTTTTGCAAAGACCAAATGAAAAAAGTAGCATACATGTACATGTATGTATACGCATTTCTACATGTTACTACTAATTTCTTTTTGAATTGGCACGGGGATACACAAAGAAACAAGGAACACCTCCGATTTTTTTTTATTGAAAAAAAAATCAACATGGTTATCATTATACGACAAGGCTAAAGATAAAAGGGGTTTTAAAAGGTTATTAAAAATTACTGCAAAGGCTAACTCTTGACAACTTATTAAACAACACCTAAATTATTACCTTTAGTAGAGCAGCAAATAGAAATCTATTTACTACAGATGTATATCTAACATGCAAATTGTATGCACACTTGTAAGATCAAAAACATATTTCTGCTTCAGTAAGGTTCAGGTTGACAGAGATGCCAAGTGATTCTGATGTGACTTTCCAAATTTCATGTTACTTTGTAAACCAATTTCTAGTGAGTAATCGTACCTTTAAGTATGTAAATAATTGGCGATAAGAAACAAAGGCTAGGCTGTTATACAAAGATATGTTTGACTCATCACTTGTAAATGTTTTTGTCGACGTTGAAAATCAATATTCATGGACACTGATCTTTTGTAAGGAAAATCATTGCCATTAGTCTCATGAAGTACTGTGTTGGAAATATCCTTAGCTCAAGATGGGCAATCATAATTCAAAGATCTATAGGAAACGATGAGCCACATATTATCTGCTTGCTTGTATTGAACCGAAGATGATTCCAGGGAGTTTCCTAATATGACCGGACGGCAGGGTGGTCATTCTGATCTGGACATGGCGAACAAGTCAGAATCAGGAGAACTCTGGTCAAATAAGCAGACCTCACATCTGGTTCGTACCTCTGGTTGGTGTTGGTACAATATGGCAAATGACCGAGACAGGGAGCTAGTAACAGGGATGGGCACCCCTGGGGATAATACTCTAAATGTGTCGTAATACTAGCAGACGACATTTCACAAGGTCGCGCCATGGGTCAGCAGCGTGGGATGCAGTCAGCAATGCAATAGTGAGGCTCGCGCGTTCCCTTGGCGTGCCAGATTGTGCACTTGCGCCGCGCTGACAGAAAATTCACAATGGTAATTTCGCCGGACGGCCGCTCAGCCGATTGGCGGCCTCCTCGCTGTGTGGAGGGCGCAGCTGCAGTTCGGTGGAAATTGTCGTCTGCTGCCTCGCCCAATGACAAGCGCGCCATTCCCGCCGAAAGTCATCACGGCTGGGTTGTGGAGATGATGCAGTCTATATATGGCTGATCGTGGGACCAACATCCCCGTTGAGCCATCTGGGGGCTTGCCGAGATGACGTCGTCAAATTGCGTGTTAGTTAACGACCGTCATAAAACGACACAGATCCAACAGATAACTACTAATCAAGTAGCTCATAATGTGACAGTTTCAAACTCCCAGCTGCTGTATTCTTGACAGTTGGCAGTTAATATATAGAATTTCCTTCACACATATACATACTCTGGACGGTTCTGCTAGTAAAAGTTTAAAACCCTGTCCTCATCACTACAAGGATATTATGATAGGAAATTAGTTAAGATCGTGATATGAGGAGTACAATGGGGAGTATAGTTCAATGAATATATATCTGAAATCACTTTATTCAGGCAGATATAGCCAGCTAGGCAATGCGCCATTTTTCAAAGTTATGTTCTGATTCATTGAGCATTGAAAGTACAATATGTATTGAATATTAGAAGTATGAACAACATTTATCACTTTGGCTATCAACCTCAATCTTTTGGAATATGGAGGTTCGTCATTATAGAAAGAAATGAATTGGTTGAATTATTGAATTGAACATGCCTTGTTCCATATGCTTAGCTTTATTCGAATGTGGTTTATTGATTCAGTGTCTCTTTGATATAAAATACTCAACGGTTATAATTCTTCTAATGAATCTATATTACCTCAAAAAGATTAGCTATGTATCAAATCTTATTTCAAAAATATATTTTACCCATATGCACTGCTACACATATCTATAAAAATGTTATTATGTTGCTTCAATAAGAAAAATTCAAATTGATCCCCAGAGAAGCAAAACTATTGAGGAATAACAGTTCCCCAAGAAGTAGAAATCTATATACATGTATATCGATTGTCGAGCAGTATTCAAGTCCTATAATGTGGTTTATTTCAATGATAACAATGTTGATAAGAGATATTGTAACATTCATCAACATTTGCATCTGTACAGGATGTTTAGAAGCATACCGTGCTGATTAAATTTTTGAAACGGTTCAGTAACTCGGATATTTTCATCCGGAAATGCCTTGGCAATCATTTACAGTCACCCCAATATCGTCGTGTGACATTAAGGAACGATTGTGTAATAGATGTTTTTAGCATTTTTAGCATTTTCTAAAGTGACTGCTTTATAATTGAGATAAGGTCATTTTCGGCAGCAGCGTTACCGTAAGTTAATTTTAGTTGATAACATTCATATTGGACAAAAAGTGTGTCGGCATGGCTAAATGATAAAAGACAAGCCAGCAGGATCAATTCGTAGAAAAACACATACGAAATGAATAATTGAGTAAACCATTCTTCCTCAACTGATTCACGCATGGTATTCAAGTAGGCTGAACAATAGCTTTTTGTCCGTTTAGAATTATCTTCTTAGTGCACATCTGGAAAACAACTATTTTCTCTGATTTCTTGAAACAATCGAGAGCAAAGAAAGTTTTATTGTAATTGTCACACTTACAAAGAAGGCTGACCATGTTCATATGGGCATTGTTCCATCAAAACGCGTTTGTATGACAAAAAGAAACACATAGGAAATTCGTCCCTCACAATTGTGAACCACTGAATGCTCCTTGTTAATAAATGCATCCGGCTTAATGAAAAAACTGAGAGAAAACTAAATACAAAGTGGAGCAGGTATTTTTTCATATGATACTATTACAAAGATGCAAGTCTGTCAAATGCCTCAAAACATTTGCGTGATAAAGCAAGTATGGCGTTTCAAATACCTTTCACCAAAGGGTTCCTTTAAGATATGAATTCACTTGCAGATTAAACTGAATATGGTATATAAGCAGAGTTTGAAGAACAAGAATACATGTACATATATGAGGGTGTAGATATCATCATGGACGCCATATTACACAGAGTTCATTTCGATATGGAAACTGGAAATGATAGGTAACCATACTCCATTTCAGTGAATTGCGAATAGGCCAAGCCTGGAGCCCCGAATGCTATGTTTCACAAGCAACTCAGTTCTTGACTACCTATGTTGTCCTACATCTTTCATATTTGTGAATGCTTACGTGCAGAGCTTGTGTTTGGAAATGCCAGGAAATACTTATGGTTAACTGATACAATCCTATTGTTGATTACTTTTCATACCAGAGGTGAATCGAGAATGTGACAGTTCTGCAGGGCATTGATCTAGTACACGGAAAGAAAGAGAATCTCCTATTATTACATACCTATAGCCGAACGTCAGTGAAATACTACCCGCTCACAGGGGTGTAGTATATCGCGACTCCGGCCCACTATGGTGCGCTTCGTCGTACTGCAAGATTCTAATGTGTATGTAACTAACTCGCCGCAACGTGCTAGGCGTGCGTATTTGACGTCATCGCGACCAATGTAAACATGGCTGATGACGTCGAATCGCGACTTGAAACTCTCGATACACGCCCCCTGTTACAACTACAAGTTCCTAATGACCAATCCTCGAGGTGACTAACGTGTGACTCTCACCTGACACCGTTTAAATTGCTCAAATATGCGAAATTCATCGATAATAACAACACGATCCGCAACGTGCAATGCACAGACACGCGGTGGCTGGTTCCTGGTGTATCCGCCTCCACACACACCTAACGATCTCCAATCGTATCTTCTGCTAACCGCACGCTTACCAAATAGCGGCCAAACATCCGCTGGGCGAGTGACGGCCTATCACGCATGTGCGACACACAGATCCTGCGCAACTTCTGGTTCGTAGCAGACAGTGTCACACGTAGGCGTCGGGGCGAACGTCGGCGATAGGTGACCTCGAACTAAGACATAGTTTGGCCACAGTTAGGGCGTTTTCTCCTAATACTGAAGATAGAATATTAGCAGAATAAGGCCCCACACCCACCTACTAAGACTCATGCTGACGCGCTAGGGTAAACCTCCCAACGCACGCCGATGCAAATACCCAAATCATAGCGCATCAGGAGATCTATACGACTTTAGCGCGTTGGTGTGCGTCAGTGTGCATCGTAGCGCCTTGGGCGGGGAAAAAGGCGATCATGATCCCAACGCACATCATAATGCAACGTGTGTAGTATTGCAGAACTTCTTATCTCTGAATGTTATGAAATTTTTAAAAAGCGTCATCGACGCACAGCGACACCCTACGAAATTTGAACATGTTTGAATTTCGTAGACACCCTATGTTTTAGCTTTTTGTGTCTGCGTGCGTCGTAGGCCGCATGGTTGAAACGTGACTATATAATCATATTATTGAACGATGAGCTTCACGATTCCGCCACGATTTTGATTTTTGCGTTGGGAGGCCTACAATAGCGTATCGGGATCAAAATCGTATTGGGTGGACACCCCCTCTAACTGCATTTCAAGGAGTCACCTTTAAGGGGAAGTTGGTGCTGTTCTTTAGATTTAAGAATGAGACACTTACAGGAGGATCTAATAAAACGAGTCAGAGAAGATGAGTACATACAGAGAATAATAGATGACTGTGGACACTCTTGGCGGCCTCGCGGTTGGCTAACATCGGTATGGCCGGACCGTGCTGATGTGAGCGACGATAAACACACCCCAGGCGCCAGCAATCACGAATCATTATTAATGACGCAGGCACGTTATCTCACCCAGGCGCAACATTATACAGGCATTATTGAGCGTCATTTTTATAGCGAAACTAAATCTACTAACGTTCCCTCCAAAAGAACTCATCGGGAAAATTAGCCGTTTCAGCACTCGACTGCCTTGATTGTTTCTGTCCACAAAACAAAACAGGAATTAGGTTCTAAAATGCTATGCTTAGTTTTGAGCTAACTTTTAGGTCATCTATTCTGCAGGGAAGACAGTTATGAACTAAAACAATACTGGCTTTATCCTGGTACAAGCCTTTGTTAATAATTTCCAACTGTGGTAACATGTTTTAATTTAATAGTAGCACGATATGGTAAACTATTCTGGGCCTGATTCCTAAATTCTATCCGAATAATTTCGAAGAAAGAAAGATGGGGCATTATAGTTTGCTTCCTGGGGCTATCTTTGCACATTTGCCATTTCCCAGTTAATTCTTCTAAGTCGAGAGTTGTTTATCCTGTAGCGGTTGCTGGCTATTATTCACTTATATTACTACTCAGATGTGATCGCTTAGATAATACTTGGCAGTTAAGTGCTTTTCTACGGATTAGATTATACTTTTAGGTCGGTTCGTTAAGCATACACTTAATCTCGGCTGAGGTTCCTACTAACGAACATACTAGAGTATGCAGCTATATTAAAAGACTTTATTCAGCATGCACAGCTTGAGTCAGGGTAGAGCTGGACCTCAATCTTGTGTAAAACAGTACCTCAATACTTGATGTTGAGCAACAAGAACGGCATTGGAGTTGGCCCTGCCAACCGTGGTCAGCAGTCCGTCTCAACCACTGAGACAATGTGAAAGTTTGTATAATGAGAACCCAAGCTTCTATGTCTCCTAGCAGAGGCTCGAAGCAAGTGCCTGCCGACTTGTTGAGGACCTGGCCTTTTATACAAGACAGATCATGTAGCATGGGACAGACCTGTAGCACTTCCGTGTACAGGCTCAACTGAACCACACAACAACAGGGGCAGGACTGCAACATTCTCAAGTGAAGAACAGATACACCATATCTTGACACCTGTACCATTTTAACTGTAAACGGGTATAATTTTTCCTTGTTTAGGCCAGGATAAATGAAATGATAAAAAAGAACTACAATACCGTACACTGGGCACCAGAGGTATCCTGCGTATCGCTGCACAAGATTTTAGGTTTACTAACAGTTTCACCATGTTGGAAGCGCACGTGTTGGCCGTGTATGGGTGCTATTTTGCGCTTATTCGTGTATGTCCATTTCCAGTGCATACGAAGGCCTACATGCTTATTGACGCCTTTCGACGGTGGCGTAATGGCTGTAATACAGGTGTTACTGAATAATCTCTTTGCATAAAAACCAATATAATTGGTCACGATAGGGGTGTATAAACGGGAACTTTACACTATGATTGTATGATTGCAGGATAAGGATCCTGTCTATGGTGTGTTTCTTTATATTTCTATTGTCATTTATATCAAGAAATCCATTAAAAAAAAACATGAATTCACGTATATCAAGCACAAATTCTTCTAACTATAGATTAAAAAGAAAATAAAGATACGTATACGTCATGCTGCTGACTACGTGAATTGTGTGGAACCACTGAAAAACGGTCCAAATAAACGCATATATATATACTTTCAATGTGAAGCTTCGGAGATGCCACTTCAGAACAGGTGTACTGTACATTCAATCATAATTCTAATTCGCTTTCTCGGTTAAGAATCAGGCACCTTTCCCATGCGGAAATGTCACGTAATGCATCAATATATCATTCCCTGGCATGCAGCGTAAATAAAAGATTACTAGGACATTAGGGTATTGTATATCGTGTATATCCCACGTACTTGGGGAATTTGAGAGAATGGTTGTCTCCGCAATGAGCAAATGTCGTGTAGACCTTCGATGCAAAAACCAATATAGCATCCACGCTGTCGAATATCTACATTTACATTCATTCCAAGAGCTTGTGCAATTTTTCGTATACAACACACAGCTCCACAGAAAAGGTCAATGCCAGTGCTCCATGTGCAGTATCACAGGAAAATAAGTTGCCCTTAATGACCTAGTTGGTGAGCTGTAGTGTAGTAGTGAGATGGTTGAACAAAACGTGATCACTCTGTGAATATTTTGTAAGTTATCGAGTTAGAATAAAATGGAAGGTCAATCCTATAATAAAAGAGATTTTGAAATTATTGATTGATGACGGTCCGTAATCCGACCAGACTAGAAAGGTTCATGTTCCTTAATTTCGAAGTCCAAATGAACTGAGAAGGTCGTAATGTTCGGGTCATGCAACGTTATTAGTTATGAACTGATAATAATACCGAGGTATCATTTGACAATGAAGAAATGATTTAGCTGTTCAGACCTTCGTCAGGATGATAGGTAACTAATAGGTCTTGTAATAATAGCAACGTAATGAAACCTATTTTCACTATGCTTTGTCCTGCGTCGTCAATGTCCTGTCGTACCCTGTCGTGTAATATAGTATTTACCTTTCTTCTTGTCCTTAAAAGGGGAGTTTTATCATTCAAGATTTCCATATTAGACAAATTGATATATCAACTGATAATGTACCAAGCAATGTTGAGCAATAGAATGATGCATGAATCTTGCCAATAGAATAGGAACTCATCACACACACAAGAAAGAAAACAATGTATCAATTCCGTAAGTAATTCCTTCTTTATATAAAAGAAAGAGTCGAAGAAAGTTCGCACAGGGTAATATTTTTACAGTTGGTTATCGATAACCCATTACTCTGTAGACAGAACCCTTGGTGGATCCTTGATTCTGACACTATGGGCTCGGTCGAGTGTTTGTGGTTGTACTGGTTTCAGATTTGGTACCTACTCAGCGCTCTCAGTCAGGATACGTAGTGGAAGTGGCCGATCTCACATCCTTGTCAGTTTCTCGCCACATCTCTTAACCTTTCTGATGATACGTAAATAGATCCATATATTCAACTCTCAATAATCTGTGCTTAAATCATGACGCTTAGATGCATACTCTATTACGGAAAAGGGAACCATGTCATGTCGTATTGTTTGTGCGCTCTTATAGTGTGTCCATTTTATTATTGCCTTGTACTTTTGAGTATACACAAACCTTTTCATGATATCAAGAAAAACGTAATTTCATTATTTCTATACGCAATTCTTTATAAAACAAAGATTATAAAAAAAAAAACGCAAAATGCCCTAACCTCTGAAATCATAACCTCAGCAATATCCTGTACAGAACACCAAACAGGATATCACAGAGGTGGCCTACGATCAGTCTTGATTTCCCATGGCGGACCACCCTCAGCACCAAGGATTCCACCTCCATGTTTATTATGATAAATCTTCAACAACAAAGCCTACTCAGGTCCAACTACTACCGAACGCAAGTCACGAAATGTTCCTCAGGGGAGTGAAAGGGCATTTCTAGAGAGCCTGTTTTACAAGTCCCCACTTCAACAATGCATAGTTCTGTAGGGGCGGAGTGTGCCGCTGTATATGTGAACATTAGTTGATACTTTATAGATTATGCCCAGGGCCAAATTAGTACTGTACATACATGTATAGTCTCCCACTGAAACAGAACAGGTAAAGTCTTTTTTTCATCAAGCATTCATTGAACAACAACAGCGATAATGGAATGAAGGAAAGTATTCTTTTTCTAAGAAGTCCTATACATCTAATGGATTCAGTCTGATGTAGACAATTAATCCTTGCCCGACTGAATGATTTTCCAAAGTAATTTCTGAAGCATTCGAATACAATAAAACCCTCAGGATTGGTCGAGGGGATGTCTGCTAGTACATGCATTATACTTTTATTTGCAGAAATCATATCCTAAAATGCCCACACTGTTTTTTATAGTCTTGTATCTTTCCCATTTTCATGAATACTGTCCATTAGCTTTGTAGCTAAGGGATTTTATACCGTGTCAAAACTTCAACGCTAACTAAAACGGCCCCTTGGGGTGCTAACACTTCATAAAGACTTTAATTGGCGACGGTCGTTAACTCGAACAAAACAATCATTTAGCGATAAGATTAATGGATGCTGGCATTCACCCTTTCCCTGTGACATATTGCCTGAAGGTAATTCTAAACGCCATATGGCCTGAAGCCTCGAGGCGCCATGCATACTTTTCAAATTATCACTGAAACATAATTTGCATGCTTACGGCAAAACTGGATAGTCTCATAACATATACTCAGAGCAGAGGGATGTTTTAAGTGAATATTACAAAATGTCGACAGGAAGATACCTACAAGGGAAATTTGGAATGTAAGGAAAAATCGAAAAAACACATATAGGAATATACGGCCATAATTCAGGAGTAGTTCTTATTTTCCACATTGATTTGCCCACAAATTTCAAGATATCCATTCAATCCGATATACCAAGGATTTCTAGAAATTAATGATATCTAGTAATGAATCCATAAATCTTATTACATTATGTCTCCTAGATTCAAACCAAAAAAAAATCCACTTTTTATTTCTAGGCATTGGCTACAAATTAGAAATAACTATTAGACTAAAAAATGGTGGTTGAATTCCAATAAGTGTAAAATAACTAACTGATTTCTTGAATAAGTAGCTAATAAGTCGACACAAATTCAATACATATTAGGGAATATATTCGATTTCGAAAATAATAAAATAAGTGCCTTTTCAATGGCTATTCAGGGACACCGTGATGAATTCAAACTAGGGCGCCTTTGACTGCCACCCGCATTGAGCCCGGAGTCTGTATATTCACACACACAAGTGGTCACGCTGTCGCTTGTTAGTAGCGGCGTCGTTGGGGGTCTTGCGGCCCGACATAACGGTCTGGGCCGGTGTTTGGATTGTGTGGGTAGGCAGGCATGAAAGAGGTGGGAGATTGGAGGGCGGACTTGCGCGCTGAACCGGCAGGGGGCGTGGCCGGGGGAGGGGCGAGGTCTGCGGGCGGAGGCGGGAAGGTGTGAGGGGGTGGCAGGGTCAGACTCGGGCGGGCTCAGCATCCTGGCCGCACAGGTGACAAAGGGGGGCCTGGTGTGGAGACTGAGGAAGAAAGATGGGTGCTCAGCGCTAGTGGTTCGTGTCTTTAGGAGGCGGGGATAAAAACGACTGTTTTACTAGTTTTTATAGGGAGGTTGAATGTGCCAATATAAAGGTAATCTATCACCATTTCGGTGTTGTTCTCTTTAGGTGTTACACCATAGCAACGGATAAGGTCTTTTGAAATTTTTGTATTGAAGCATCATTAGTATGTATTCAATAGAGGTCTGAGGCTTCCGGAGGTTTAATATTACAAATTAAACCCTAACAAAATAGATTAAGTTGAAAGGGACAATGCAATTTAACATGACATCACACTCACATTTGACTGCATGACTCAATTCCTGTATTTATTTTACTTCATAAATGCATTTACAGATATGATAAAGAAAAATTAACCTTGAGTTAAAGGTTTGTAAAACGACGGTGATAGTCTTAGCAATAATGTATCCCGACAGTTGCCGCAGCGCAAAAACCCATCATTCAACAAAATAACCAATATATATTTACCTTAAACCATACGGCATGCACATGCATGTGACAACTTATTCAGATCTTATCTGTTTTTTCGATTAGAGAAAGTGTCCCACACATTGTGGAGGTCTCACAATTTGTAACGATTTATTGTGCCTCTCATTAGTGGAATCTTACTATCCTAGATTCATCTGGCACTAGGGAGTGGTCAAATCATACATCCAATTTTCATTTTCAATACAGTTTGTTTTCTATACCAAGTGGTTATCCGCTGTGGATTACATTCGAGGTCTGGGCAACACTATGTGTTGATTATTGAGCGAAGAACATGCCCAGATATGCTGCCTAGTTTAGAGCTAAGTTATAGAGTCATTGTTGTAAACGCTATGCCTTCACTATCTGCAAGTCAACTCGGTGTTATTGGACGTTAGGGCCCACTCATCGGAATGATAGGGCCCATCTAGGGCCAAGCTAGGGCCCACCGATATATATTTCATTGAAATATGCATGGTCAAATCATAATTAAGCTTTCATGAAATTTACGAAACTGTACATTCCGCGTCATTTGTGCCGTTTCTTTTTAGCGCTAATAGTGACTTGAACAGGCGCCGATTTTAGGTGGGCCCTAACGTCCAATCATGCCATTTGCCTCTCACGGTGCCGCAGGTGTGAATGCGGCATCGGGGTGCGGCCGAGGCGTGACTGAAGGTTTCTCACCAGCGCTCTCGGCTGGGCCCTGACGCCCCGACTTTTGCCTAGTGGGCCCTAAAAATCGTATGTGAGATAAGTGTTTGAGATAGTGGTTGAGAAATCTAGGGTTGGGGTTGTGAAAGGAGGGTGTGAGGTAGGTTTGTGTGTGTGTAACAAAGTGTGAAATAAGGATATGTAAGTTGATATAAGCGTGTTAGGTGAGTGTGTGAGGTAGGGGTATGTGAGGAGAGGTAGGGGTATGTGAGGGTGTGAGGTAAGGGTGTGTGAGGTGGGTTTGTGAGGTAGGGGTATATGAGGTGAGGGTGAGAGGTAGGGGTGTGTGAGGTGAGAGGTAGGGGTATGTGAGGTGAGGGTGAGAGGTAGGGGTGTGTGAGGTGAAGTTGTAAGGTAGGGGTATGTGAGGTGAGAGGTAGGGGTATGTGAGGTGATGGTGAGAGGTAGGGGTATGTGGGGTTGTGAGGTAGGGGTATATGAGGTGAGATTGTGAGTAAGGGGTATGTGAGGTTAGAGGTAGGGGTATGTGAGGTGAGATTGTGAGTTAGGGGTATGTGAGGTGAGAGGTAGGGGTATGTGAGGTGAGGGTGAGAGGTAGGGGTATGTGAGGTGAGAGGTAGGGGTATGTGAGGTGAGGGTGAGAGGTAGGGGTGTGTGAGGTGAGAAGTAGGGGTATGTGAGGTGAGGGTGAGAGGTAGGGTATGTGGGGTTGTGAGGTAGGGGTATATGAGGTGAGATTGTGAGTTAGGGGTGTGTGAGGTGAGAGGTAGGGGTATGTGAGGTGAGATAGTAAGTTAGGCGTATGTGAGGTGAGAGGTAGGGGTATGTGAGGTGAGATTGTAAGTTAGGGGTATGTGAGGTGAGAGGTAGGGGTATGTGAGGTGAGGGTGAGAGGTAGGGGTATGTGAGGCGAGGGTGAGAGGTAGGGTTGTGTGAGGTGAGGGCGAGAGGTAGGGGTGTGTGAGGTGAGAGGTAGGGGTGTGTGAGGTGGGGGTAAGAGGTAGGTAGGTGAGAGTTTGAGGTAGGGGTGTGTGAGGTAAGGGTGAGAGGTAGGGGTAGGTGAGGGTGTGAGGTATATATTACGAAACTGTACATAATATAGTAGGGGTGTGTGAGATGAGGGTAAGAGGTAGGATTGTGTGTGTGTGAAATGAGGATCTGTAAGTTGACGATTTGTGAAAGTTAGCGTTTCGGTTTCACCAATGAAATAAGGCAAGGTAATCGATATGATACTGATTTTATCGTTATTAGGAATTAATTTTCAGATCAGTGACACGCTCAACAGGATAGGGTGACAATTGACCACCAGAACCCAAAACTCACGTAACGTTTGATCCTGGTGATTCCGCATGGAGAGTTGAATAATTGAAAGCGCCGTCAGAGGAATTCGTCACAATGTGTTGGGTATAGCGACTGCCTCATATGCTGAGTTTCTATCCTGCTGGAATAAGCGCATACATAAAAGGTTTCTATTCCTACAAAAAAGTTCACGTGCATATAAAACGTGATTTTCAGCATAATGTCTGCGTACACACACACGCATATAAATATATACATATTCATATATATATATATGGTCGATATTCAGAATTTGACAGCACTTCAGACCTTGAGGGTAAAAAATTAATATTTTTCAGATCCTTTAAGAAGTTTCCCCATGTGATCTAGACAGTTTTATGGTATCATCCCCAAAATGGCTAATAGTTTGGACATATATTGGGTTCAGTATGCCATACTGAAGTGATAGTCTCTTTTATATTTCTGCCTCCGTGTACATAGTAATATTAATTAAGAACTCTTTGTTCAACTTTTGTAATATCAAAATAATGATTTTTGTTTGTTGGTTATGCATAAAGAACATGGTCACCTAGAGAAAGAATGTGAAAAAGATTTCCTGTCTAGTATAATGAAAATTTGGTTTGCTAAACATATGAATGATATTTTTTGCCAGAGTTGGACATTTCTTTATGAATATTGCAGTTTTTTTTAAAGTGCCTTAACAAATTTGAAAAAAATATATACATGTATATGAACATGTCCCCTACTAACCTGGTTAATCTCAAGGATCAAGTACCATTCAGCTGGGAGCTAAAAATAGCAGAAGGGTGTACACGGAGGTAGAATCTGTACACGGAGGCAGAAACAAAATCTTTTATCTTACCCTGTGCCCTTCATATATGACAATTTGTGAATGCTTTTGGACAGGAAATATCAGCATATGTGTTTGAGGTATACTTGGTATGGTTTTATATGTAATTTCAAAGCAATTTTGAAATGAAAAATAATCTTTCTTGAAAGTTGTTTTATCTTTTTTCCTCTTAATGTCTGACCAAGAAAGTAAATATTTTCCATGGATTCTTTGATCAGATACGATGCCTGTGTGCTCCTCCATGATGTCTCAGGTCTCACTTCAATTCCACAGACCCATTTTGTTTTAAAAAAGGGTAGAAACCCATGTACACGGAGGTAGAACCATGTACACGGAGGCAGAATCTGCCTCTGTGTACATAATTTTCCAGTATTACCCTATAGTGCTTGGGCAGATTTTAAAACAATTTCACACAGGGACAGGTGTAGTCATAACATACACATATTGTATCATATTTAAATCTTATTTGCAGATCTTCTGGAAATATTGCTAAATATATGTGTACACGGAGGCATAAGCACATTTTAACCATTTCCATGCCACCAACACCAATACCCATCAACATCAACAACCACACCTCTTAACCAACACCCACAGCAACACCTACTAACACTAAGACCCATAGCAGATAGTTTTTCAGTTTGAAAACAGACATAAACCTATGTACACGGAGGCAGAAGTCTGTACACGGAGGCAGAATCTCAATTGTTTGCCAGTACAACTCCATACTGTGTGGGAGGATTTTGGTTCAATTTTACACATGGGCAGATGTGGTCATATGCTACTCATATTATATCTTTTTCAAAATTCATGAGAAGATCTTAGGACCATATTGAAAATTATAAGTGTACACGGAGGCAGAAGCACATTTTAGCCAAATCAGTTAAGACCATGCTGCTCCTACTACACATATTTATGATCAATTATATTTTGGGCATGGTACAGAGGCATTTTTTCTATATTTGATAACTACAAAAAATATATCATATACCAGTGTTTCAATGCTATTTCACTCCCCTAAGTAATGTACACGGAGACAGAATTCACTTTTTAGCCAACACAAATATTAATGAAAATTATGGAAATTTCTTGCCAAAACAATTTAAATTCCCATTTTTATTTACTTTGCAATGTTATCTTATTGTAAAACTAGTTCAGTGGTGAAACTGAGTTGGTTATTTATAAAGTGTAGACAATCTTACAATAAAAATGGAAATTTTTATTGAAAAATTGGCTTTTTTTCATGCTTTTTGGGCCATAATAGGCTAGATGTTGCTAACAGATAGGTAAAAGTATGTATGGCAGGAAAGCTCTCTCTATGGCACATGCACTGGTCATAACAATTCATAAATGTATTCATTTTTATTAAATATATAGATCTGGACATCTCTAAAATTGAAGTGCTGTCAAATTCTGAATATATATATATGTATATGTATATATATATATATATATATATATATATTTATATATTAGATAGATATATATATATATATCTAACTATATATGATATATATCTAACTATATATGATATGCACACACACCCATCAGAGAGGAAATACACGCGCTGGGGAAGTAGGGAAGCTGGGCCCTGAGTATGTAGATGGGTCCAGGGTAAAGTTATGGGTGTAACCAGCGAGCGTCTACAGTCATTGGTCTAACGTTCCGTTGGTCTAACGTTCCGTTGGTCCTGGTGGCTTCTCCGGTGGTGTCATTCAGCTAATATACTGCAGGCCGCGTGTAGTCTCAGATAAGAGATGACGGTGGGCAATCGGCAGCCACCGATGTATAGTATTTAGGTGGATCGGGCAATGGTGGGGGGAGTGAGGAATACACAAGCTAGAATGATTGGAAAATGGCCGGTGGGAATTGTTGGAACTGAGAAGTAAACCTAGGATAATAGGTAATTGGAAATGTCCTAGAAGCAAGTGACAGATAAGGAGAAAACACAGCGGCAGTGACACGGCTCAGGTTTGAACCCCAGTACCCGTTAGTTGCCTGTCAGTGACCTACTGAATGAGCTATCCTGTTGCCTAGGGTGGTAGGGGAGAGGGGCAGCACTCACTGGAGCACCTGGCAGTGGGGAGCAAAAAACATGGGTTGATGGGTAGGAGGCTGGTGACAGTTAAAAGACAAACGTGGGCATACAGTAGTTCTAATGAGACAGGAATGAAGAGTAAATGGGCACGCTATGTCTCAGTGGGGCAGCAGGTAGCAATAGACAACTTCCACAAGTAGCTAGAACTAATGACTGTTGGAGCGGAAAGGTTGGGAAGGGAACAGGACGCGATAGATGGCACCTATACACCCACACTGCGCCGCTCCGGTTTATTGTGCCGCAAAACATGTCTTTCCGAAGGTTGCTCTAGTGGTGCAGTGTGCTATACACCTAGACTCCTGGTACAGGGGTGTGTCATGGTAAGGTGTGTGTGTGTGAGGGGGGGGGAGGGGCGTGGGGAGTCCCTGGGGACGAGCCAGGTGCACGGCAGGAGCCTCAGACGGAGCCGTGGGCGTAACGTCCCGGCCACACCTCTCCCGACCCCCCCGGCCAGGTGTGCCGGCTCCGGCCCCAGCCTCCGGGCGGGCAGTTTGTGAGCGGGGATCCCTGCTCCGCGGTGGTGCGCACGAGTAAACCGGGATTCTTGTAATATGGCAGATTTTTTTTCTTTTTTCGTTGTTTAAGTTTTATTGTCCTTTCTCCATACAGAGCTCTTCTGTGCAATACGCATGTATCACGACCAAACTGTGCTGCGTATACAGAATCTGTTGAATGCCATGGTGGTAGTACCTGGAATGAGCTCTCTCCCTCGGTTAGAAATACTCCAACCTATAAATATTTTAAACATATGACAAAGTCCTTGCTAAAAGAACAGATTCCTAGGTTGTAATAGTAGTTCATATCTTTATTTGACAAGGTGTTCTAAAACCGACTTATGGTGTTGTTGTACTATATGATATCATACGATTACCGAGCACATATTGTATTTGTCGTATGGTACAAAGTCCATCTGACTTCATGTCGAGTCACCCCAACAACTTTGATACATACAATGTTGTTCTTTCTGCTGGAATTCCTAATTTTATACACTGACCTTTTACTGAGCGGTCCTTTTACAATAAGCAAAATATCAGGTAGATATGACTTTCGGCTTTGTCAGATATCATACGCACATTTTACTGTTTATAATGAGCATCTGCAAAACTTAATACATTTGAGGAGGTGTGCTTAATCATTCTACAGTTAACAACTGACATTCATTAGTGCAGACCGGTCATTTATGAAGATACATGTATCGATTACAAATATAACTTGTAAAATGCCACAGGTATGAAAGGGACTCTGAAAGGACTGCGAAATGAATGTCCCTTGTTCATTTCTGAATATTGGCATTTTGAATTGCGGAAAAGAGCTCATTGCTCAGAACAGAACATATATTAGTGTCATGGTCGGTAACAACAGGACCACAGCCAAGTTTATTTCTATATAAGAAACATATACTCGTGAATGAATACCGGGGAAGCTGTAAATCGCCAGAACTACCGGTAAAATCGCTTCGACGACACCTCTGTGGATCATCAATAACATGATCACTTTCATTTTGAACAATAGTTATGTGGGTATTGCCTGGTGCTTAAAGATCACTTCCTCTTAGAATCACGTCATAGCTTTCTATATTTGCATGTATAGATACTAGATCTTTGAGAAGGCTCTTGTGATACGTTGTCACACTTCATCTCTATTTCTATCGTATATTGATAGATAGATCAAATTATTATACCAATAAGGGTGCTATGTGCATCGGTTTCTTGTGTATACATATAAATCTACCAGTTGTTTATTTAAAAAGATCGTCGTTGCTTCAAATGATCAGTAGTGTTGCAATACTGTAATGCATAATCTTATAGACTTGCTAACAAAGAAAAGAGAATTTGGAATATCTTCTATTCTCAATGAAGAAGACAGATAACCATACACAGATATGTATTTATAGCATTTTTTTAAATCTCAGTATACAGTAATATAACAATTCTCAACAACATACAATCACATTCACTTCTGTGGAGTTCATATGATATCAGTCCTCTTGGTTACAGTTGTACTGACAGTCTATCAGTGTTTCTAATACTCCTTTCAGTTATTGTCTAATGTCTCCTTGACTTGTAGATAGATATTATCCAAATTGGTGGGATTTGGTGGTAGCAGTCATCGATTTCTGTTCCTTGTTTCCTCCAGTGATGGGATGATAGTAGCTTGTGAAGCATAGGGTCCTATGGTGTTCCAGCCTTTTCACTCTAGTAGTGGTAATGCTCAGCACCCTGGAGATGTTGACGCCTCAGTGTCTGGGCAAAGAGTGATTCCTGTGTACACATCTGCTGCTTTTATACTTTCCTGGGGGTCAGTGCAAACAAAGACAGGGGCCAGGACTGTTCAAATGTAGGGGATGGCAGTCCAAACAGTTGGGCCTTAACCACTATCAGGAGGGAGGACCTGATAGGAAGCACCTTGCATTATTCTCAATAGTATATCATACCTGTTACGATGGAGTTCACATTATGCAATGCGACTCTATAGAGTAAAAACATGCACATACCACAGCAAGGTGCACACCTAGTGATTATGTTTTCAAACCAATTTTCAGAAGCGTACATGCAGGGGACAAGATGTTACGTCCCTCCCATGAAATGTTGCCACAGATGGTTCTATTCCGCCTTGGAATTTTAAAGTTGAAATATTCTAATGATATGCAGCAACTGACCATTTTCAGGAGGAAACATCCTGACGCCCTCAAAGCCTTTGGGGTACAGGTTGCGCATACTTAGGTATACCCCCGGGCGCCACGGCCTGCGCCCGGTACGCAGATGGCCGGGTGAAGGTCTGACCACACGTCCGCCCGTCGTGCTATGTATTTTGTATAAAGGACGGCGGAAACTGTACAGACACCTCCGAGGACGTGTCGCATAGGATGAACTGGACACAGGGACATTAGCCATGAGTGGCTCTATATAAGGTCTATTAGGTACTCTACGATATTCACTATACGTTTACATGGTTTTTACCCCTGGACACTGCCTGCATCATGAAGAAAGGCAATTTCAGACAGGAGACGGGATAATGATGATTATGATAACAAGGGGCAAATAGAATGTTCATCATTGATGAATGAGCGTGCAATTCTAAATAGATAACAACTAAAAGGTTTGGTTACATTCGGTCTATGGATCGTTTTCTGTAACCACTTGCACCCAGCAAACTTGCCATTTCTGTAACCGCCTGAGTCTATCTATAGGATCCAAACATATTAAACACCAGTAGGTCAATGAGGTATTTCGGTCTTGAATGATTGGTCATGGTCTGCTGGGCATGCCTCTCAGACCCTCAGACACTGGCACCCTGCTCCCTATCCAATAGCACAGTGAATACCATGCAGATAGTGAAGGAATAGATTTTTCTCAGCATGCTGAAAGTGTATGTGACCACTCTAACCTTTTAGAAGGCAACGTATATAGGGCGTGCGGGCACGCTCTAATAATAATGCATGTAGTCAAAAACCAATGGGAAATATCATTAAACGGAAGGCATCATGAACGTCGTGCTTTAAAATCACATGAGATACTTCAGTGGGTTTGGTAACAAATCAATGTTCGCGTTTGCCATGGAGGTTTTCTATAAGCTGTAATCAACAAATGAATAATGATTCGTCTATGATCAAACCATACCGGTATATAGAGAGATATTATTTCTATCATAAAGCATCCCTTTAACTACGGACCTCGACACGTTAGGTCCGTGGTTTTAACAAAATACATGCAACTTTTTAATGAACATTGTCTCGTTATAACACTACATCGTCAGGACCTGAGTCATTCCCGAGAACCTGAAATCACTTGGCTGTGACTTGGTATCAGCACAAAGATATCTCCACCATCTACTCCTAACTGATAATTGGTATCACGTTATCTTCTACCTGAATGAGGGCCGGATGCCCACTGCCTGTAGTAGCACACTCTAAAGCTACACATAGATAACAGAAACCAGAGACTATAAGAGACTAAAGAGGCCCAACTGTACTTTAAACCGTTGCCTAAACGACACGTCTTCCGATAATATGTTGACGTCTAGCGAGGCTTTTGATTTTCAATGGCCCCTTTTCCTGATTTCATTATTTGCATAATCTATAAAATGATGAAATGTAGAGATATTATTCAGAGTCTTGATGATTTATTTCAATAACGGTGTGTTATAATAGATACCAATTCCTTATATACACGTACATATATATAATTTGTATCATCATTTTACTTACAGGTCCATAGGATAGTAACTGGGAATACATTAACGAAGCGTCTTCCATCCCCCCCCCCCCATAGACTTAACATTGAGAACTTATACTCAACGCCACTGTAGTATTTAGAAAATAGATTCAATAAGGGATTATGTAACAAATATTAGCCAGTCAGTCAATGATAGGGATGAGATAAAATCTGAACCGCACTCGATCCATAGCCAATGAAAATATACCGTTCATTTTGGTTTGCTACGTAATCTCACTCGGCTTTGCCCTCTGAGATGGTTGCTCTGCAACCAAAACTCGTGATATATATCTTCAGCACTATGGATCTCGATGCAGTTCCATCTTAGACTATGTAAGTCCTTGGGAGTATAAGAGGGTGCGTCCACCAACCACGACAAGGCTGCGACAACGGCTTTCCGACAAGGTCCACGACAGCTCTACGATAGGAAGCCTTGTCGTAGCCTTGTCGTAGTTGGTGGACCACAGTTCCCGATAAGAGGCTACGACAAGGCCACGACAGGCTGCGACATGAACCTTGTCGGGGGCCTGTCGGGGGCCTTCCGACAAGGTTACGACAAAATCGAACATGTTCGATTTTGGAGCCGTGTCGTGGCAAGTCGTGGCGTGTCGCAGTGGTCTACGATAGAATATATAGGTGGAGCGTGCACTTCCCGACAGGCTGCGACAAGGGCTCACGACAGCTCCCCTCCTTACGACAAGGCTGCAACAAGGAGCCGATAGGAACTTTCTTGTCGGCGGGTGTCGCAGCCTTGTCGTGGTTGTTGGAAGCACCCCCTTAGACACAACTGATATTTCTATTCACGATCCGACTGGTCCCGTCGGCTCCATGCAAAATGTACCCGTGTAAAATTAGCTGAAGAGAAGAGGTAAATGGGAACTAGATCACAGGTATAATGATTGTAGACGGCTCGACCTCTATATCATTTTCAGACATACATGAAAAATGATAGATATATTTTTCTTCCTACTGTCAGAGTGATATTCAGAGAACGTATCCCCTCCCACAGAATAATAAGGTGAGCCTGTTATCAGCGTATAACAACACAGAAGATAACTATGTATGCGCATCTTATCTATAAGGATGTAGCCCTGGATGGATCCACTGGCTGTCCTCTACCTGTCATATTATGACCCAGGCTTACAATGACGCCCCCATACCAGCCACATGATTATTGATAATACAGTGTCAGCCTTTCCTCCCGGAGATGAATTCCCTGCTTGTAATTAGGCATATCGCCTTCTTTATAGCGTGTATCAGATCCTATCATCTCTTGCCTTAGTATGAATTAGATGTAAAAGGTGGAACGTGTACAAATGCTTATTACACAATCATGTATTATCTACCACAGTCCAATTGTTGTAATGGAGAATCCATGTTATTTTTCTCTCTAGAAACTGACTAGATGTGCTATAGACGGGAACGCTTAAACTTTCACACTCATACAGTGTGGGCTATCCAGCAAAATAACAAATATCATACACACACACGTATATATCATATATATATATTCATATTTCATGATCACGCTTTTCATGTCATGTTAAGTTTTTGTGTTTTCATTTTATTAGATAAATTGTACGATGTCAGTTATGCGAATAGGAATCTCAAGTCTTATTTCAATGCTCTGAAACTTTTATCTATGAAGTCATGGCTTTTCCTGTTTCTTTTTTTTATCCCGTGTCTTATCTCATTTACTATGTTTGCCAATCACTATAGCCATGCAAACAGTAAGATGTATGCACTTATTTGTCATTGAGTATTAGTTGGCAGAAAGTTTCTAGTCCCACTCCACCGGTACCATTCACAGGGCACTGAAACTAGATGATGTAGACATGTACTTCCGAGAGCATAATATGGTTAACCAAGGATCAATTGATGATTGGCCGTTTACTACCCAGATGACATCTGAATTGTGTTTTTCCGTATCATAATCAATCACTGTCCTAGCATTTTGTAATGTATGATTCCTAGCATTTTGTAATGTATGATATAATGATTGGAATTACTTAGACTTGCTCAAGTCTTTGATTACGGATTTTCATTAAATGATTCAATGAAATTAAGGTAATCCTTTCCATGACTGGCCCAGGGATCTGTATCACGGTGAGGAGGGGTGGAGTAGGTGGAGGGGTAGTCATCGGAGATAGGAAGCCAGTCTAGGAATCACTATACGTGCTTGTGTAAGCCACCTTGAATGCAATGGTTTGTAATGGGAACGGAAACGTATAGGTCGATCAAATGTCTCAGTCACGTCATATATTTCTAGTTCATAGTATTTGCTGATATACTCGGAACATCCTCCCATAAACCCTTCAGTCGCATGAGGCGAAACTTGTCCAATTCGCATAGGGAAAATTTGAGATTTGAACTAAAAGATGGGTTAAGAAGTCAGACAACCCGGATATCCTAATCCGACATGTTCTATTTTTCCACCTCAGAGTTCCGTGACACTTTTAAAGCACACTTCTTAGAATCTTTGAGTCATGCCACTCATAAACCTCAGTTTCCCTTCCACTTATCTACCAGGAACTTCCCATCCAGGCGGCATATCACAACAGCACTAGTTTATAACCTTAGCGAAGCCTGGCATACTATGGATAGAGTTGATACGGACGGATACGGGAACTGCTAGAATGTACCGAGGAGCAATGATCTCTAGATCAGTTAACACTGATCTTGATGCTCTCCTAAATACCCTTGTGGAGAATCACGTGAACCGAACCAAAAAAATAAAGTAAAAATAACATTTTCTATTATGTGTTAAATTATATTTAACTCCAAATCATATATATATATATATATATATATATATATATATATATATATATATATACATATATATATATATATATATATATATATATATATATATATATATATATATGTATATGTATATATATATATATGTATATATATGTATATATATATATATAAGACAATTATATTGCTTAAGGTAGAAATGTCTATGAGCCTACAGCGACTGGATGGTGAACTCTTTTCAAACAAACTTGAAAACCAATGCTGACATTGGTGGCCGAATGGAAGGCCACTCTCAAAATCCAATTACTGCCCAAATTAGCGGAAACGATGCGTCTACTCCGCAGTAAGTGTTTTCAATTTCCTGATTTCTGTTCTATCCTTCCGCGTCACGACATGCTCAAATATAGGAAACAGGTACTCGTACGTTTGGCCGCCTTTATTGCACTTAGGTGGTAACGGAAATGATCAGGTTTGTTATATTAGCCTTAACTCTTGGAGGTAGTCCCACTGGCTAGCCGGCTCCACTTGTAGAGAATTCATCAACAGTCACGAACACAAGCAAACCTAGAGAGGCACACAATAGGACTGTAGGCGTTCTACGAGACTGGAGGTGGCTGACCATTACTGTTATTCAGAACACTTGTTTCCCCTCTGATTTCCTTTATTGAGCATTGTAAAGATGCACAGGCGTCGTCTGCATCAGCAGGTTTTGTTGACATCCTCTGATACCATATTAGGTAGAGGCTGTTTAAAGAATCAGCCACCAGGTATTATTAGCATTATTAACATATATAAAGGTATGATAGGATGTAATATAGAGGATACCCATGAAAGTTTAGGGTCTGAGTTCGTATCCCATCGAGTTTGAATCACGTAGTAATTCACAAGGCTTCTTCATCATTGTCTTCTTCATCACAGATAGAAGATATTTCCAAATATCTTTTCTTGTCACTGTGTTAGCTAGTCTAAAAGATGAGGTCTTAGTTACTATACGCGACAATTTTCTCATGAAATTCCCTAATCCGCCCGTAACACTAGATCTCGCTAACATGAGGGAAATTCAGAAAAAAACCGTCTTATGATAAATTCATGTAACGTATGCGGACAGTCTCACAACTACACTATGTTATGAATAACATCATAACATATATATGATGATAAAAGTATATACAACGAGATGTGAAATATGCATGTATAAGTGCTCCATGTATATACAGAGCTTCGTGCACGCATATCTAATGCAGGAAGTTGGATGTGGCTTATGATTTGCTGTAAGACAAGTTACCACATCAACTCTAACCCCTGACGCCAGCTTCTTGTCAACTTGTGCTCTCATGGACACTTGGCTGTATCACATAGCTGGCCTGTCATAAGTCCCGTGGACGACCCCAATAACACTAATGGAGGCGTGTGAGGCGGTCGGAACGCCACCTGTCGGGTCGAGATGTCATCATCGGCTTATAGTCCGACTTTGCCACAGGGCACTATGCCCCCTCCAAGCTATGGCATTGTTTCTAAGGATAGGGTGACGGCAGGTGTTGGGGTGGTAAGCGGGGAGCCTATTATCTCTATTCAATTAGTGTTACTGTAATTTGTGCTCCTTGTGTATTCATATCCTGAGACCTCAATCCATTAACAAATCAAGGATGGACATCGACGTATTCGTATTTCTACATTTTATTCATAGATTTATTTTTACATCGGCTTTGTATCAAATCTCAAATTGGAAATAACAAGCCTGATCAAACAAAACAACCCCCGCATATATATTTTTTGAAATTCTATCGAGGTGAACATTTCTAGAGATTCAAATAAAAACCTATGATTAATTCCAAGTATGATATTCAGTACCACAAAAATGCATGAAAATAACCCTCTGCTCACCCTCCAGGTGAATGAGGGGTGTCAGATTAGCCAATGTGTGCAATTACAACCTTTTATGAAAATCCCGATCTGGAAAATGAAATACCTTCTTTTGCTAAAATGTTACCGTTGAATAAAATCATCAGTTAGAACGGGTGATATCACAATGGCTGAGAATAGGGGCGAAATGAATGGAGAACACACCTGGCATTAATACTGATGGTAATTACTCTTTATGCATGTGACCAAAATATCTGAAATGAATAAATACAATGTTCCGCGCAAGTACCATTGAACAAATGAATTTCCAGCAAAAGCAAAGTCAATCAAGATAGATTCATCATCAAACACAGGTTAGTAACACTATACCGTAATGAGATATCGTGTTGTCAAAGGAGAATTGTTCGAGTCACAAGCTGTAATCTCTAGTCATCCATAACGGTCAGCTAATGTGGCAAGACTAAATATGCGATCCGTGTCGCATTTCTGTGACGGATTAATATTTAATTCATCTGCACAACACGTCCCAGCCCCATGCAAAGACCGGCCATTTTTCCTCAACAGCTCTGTGGTGCGATGCATATATAGCGCGCGTGCGCAGACGATAGGCTTCAGCGACGTAAACACGCCACCAAGCGGGACGCGCTCTCAACTGATGCTCGGAGTGTTTGCTGTCTGTAGGTCCACTCAGAGCCATACGTCACGCGGAGAACGACCGCTGCAAGGGCGACGAAATGTAATCCCGCCATGTAAATGGAGTCGGGGTTTTCTCCTTTCAATTACATAGTAAAATATGAAAATGTTGATAAATACTCAATATACCCAGAAAGCCAACCATTATATAGAAGATGATATGCGAACTTATGCTATCTGTAAAGCTTTGCTAATTTGACCCTTGTCAGTTCTGAGAGTATTTTATTCCTACAAACTCTCCACATACATAATCAATTCTTCATATCGTAATGCAAGCCCCTTTATTAGTTTTGAAACGGATGTACGTTTAATTTAGGTTGTCTTTATCAACATGTCACTTTTGCCAATCATGTTTCTGCCCGAGTTGGCGACTCAAATTAAGACCGGTCTTAATTAGGTTTATGTGAAGTAGTCATGTTGTCGGCATTTTAAAATCGAGAAGCATGCACGGAAGTCGTGCCCATTTCTCACATGACCCTCATGGATCCATTTACTGGGTCTTTCCGCTGTAGAAGAAATGATCAGACAATTGAACAAATAACTACCAAGATTATTTACAAATTGTTTGGCGGCCGACGTAACCCAAGACACTTGATAACGAGGCTCATGGCCACATTTAATTCTTGTTTTGTGATAAATGAAAAGTTCACCCATATAAAGGTTTAATAATTTTACGGATTACGGTCCCTTTCAGAAACTTGATGATGAAGGCCAATTTTCACCAGGTGGGATTCCTGACAATGAAAAATAAAAGTATGAAGAATGCTACCAGATAAACAGGCAATTAATATCTAAATAAACCATTCTTCTACAACTCAATATCTATGTCATACCCACATCTATTTGTTAAACAATGTGTGAATGTATTTATCATACCTATCTGAGGATATTGTGTCATTTCCCCTTTTCTCAAGGGGAATTCTGAGATGAAGTCTTGATTTGTCCCAATCGTTGCTTGAAGGTCAGAATATGCTAAAACGGGCCTCGATTTCTTGAACAATCTTTAGGTAACACATCTTAATTTCATATTTTTTTCCAAACGTACAATCAACCAAAGTAAAGGAATAGAACCTGATGTAGGGTTGGTTTATCCTTTTATGAACCCCTTTAACTTAATGTTCACTTCATGCTGTTGTGTTGCTAAAATTGAAACGATTGAGGAAATAACCCTCTCCGGGTATTATGTTCCCACCTTCCCGTTAGAGTTGTTAAAAACCCATGCACTACTCCATATCACACGATGGTTCCGCTGAAATCTGACGATCATCGTTAAGTGAAATTAAACTACCTATTAACGCCACATTTAATGGCGATGTTCCCCATTTAGCGGTTTTAACTACCACTCAGTTTCAATGAGAGGCACATCTTGTTAAAGGCTACTAGGTGTCAGATTCTATCCCGCCTGACCAAAAACATTACGGAGATCTCTTCGGAAATAGTTATTGTAAGAAGTCCTAAAATCACCTAAGATTAATATTACAGGTTGCAGCATACTGGTATGAGTATAGTCTTTTTCTCAAATGATGATACTTTCCAGAAATAAGTGTGGTATGTAGACTCTACAATATACAACAAACGACAATTCAGTAGTCGGCCTATTGCCCATTTGTATCGGAAACTTTGGAAGGAAAAATGTTTGAGTGATAGAATATGGACTAATCATTGCGATCCAATCATTTAAGGCAATTTCCAATTTAAATCCTATACGATAATTACAACCCAACTAACACACATCGGAGATTCATACCAAACGACTTTACACAGTCCATTGGTGAAAATATGGGTTACGCATGGACACTGGTTGAGCGTGCTGATTACATAAACGGTGCTTGCCTTTACGGACCATTTCTTGTATTCGCTTCTGCTGGAACCTGCGTGAAATTATGTTAGGAACATTCAATATAAGGAGGGACAGTGTGCACAGATTTCATAATCGGAAGGAGAACTCCATCATGACGACCTATGATCACACGATCTTCACTATCCTGGCCATCAAGAACTCATATATGCCATTAAACGCGAAAAGTCTATGGGTGCTGTTTTTATATACTACTCACACGAATCCCTTTCACTGCTACTCACAGGGTCCAGATTAAAGAGATATGAAAGTAGGTGCATAAAATGAGATAAACATTGAGATTTCAGAGCAAGAGAGTAGAGTTTTAGAAAATGTGATTTTGTGAGCTTGTGTGAGTGTTACTGGGTGTCTGACGATAATCACTGCAAATATAGAAGAGAATTGTCGTCACCACCATACTAATTATTTTTTATTTCACAAAAACAGACATCACAATCACCCTATCGCGGGTGTTCTTCCTTGCACGGTACAAGAAAAAACACACACACACACACACACACACACACACACACACACACACACACACACACACACAATATAAGTGGACAATATAAGTGATTGATATCGGTCTGAAGCTCAAATACCGGTCTTTTTGTGTTATTTGTGTATTTATCGAGATGCGTGGCAGAGCTAGTATATGCCCAATTAATAAAACTCCCGAAATGATTTTCTCCAATAGGCTTTTAAAATGTGAGGCAGCCAATAATTTCCAGAGGCCATCGAGAGCAGCAGTGTGCGTGCAGCTCTCAATGACGAAACTGAATTTCAGTGCAGTCAAACTGGAGAGGCTAATTTCCATGCATGGCGGGCAGAGCAGACAAACTGGAGACACCGTGTTAATCTTATTAACGTGGCCGTAAACAGAACCTAAAACCGAAGTATTTCGGTCCACTATCCCGACTACTGGCTCAAGCCAAATTGTCCTGTGTAGTCTGTATGACCAATCAGAAAATAATGAATTTAATAATATCCGTATTATTCAAATACAATATACGGGCATTTTAAATCAAGGACTATCGTAAAACTGGATGAGGTTTAATCTTGGCCACCGTATTCCACGACTGAAGTTTGGCAAAGTGACTTCATGAGGCGAAGCCGAGTGAAGTCCGGAGCCAAAACTTCAGGAGTGGAATGCGGTGGCCAAGATTAAAAACGAATCAGGTTTTGATTTTATCCTACCCTATCTCCTCGATTTTGGAATATTACGTGATAACAATGCTGTATGCCACTAGTGGCATATAAAACTCCGTATGCCAGTCAGCGTGGCATACGGAAACCCAATGTTAAGCCTATGGGATTTTATATTAGGGGTAGGATAAACACGCAGAGTGCATATTCAGAAAAAAATGATTCGTATCTTTCTAAACACTACAGTAAATATTCAGAATAAAAATCTTTGAAATTCTGTTGAAGTTGTTGATAAATTTCATTTTAAGAGGCATTCGTGGGAGGCATGTCATTATGCTTTATCCTGTGACAATGTTGTCATTCGTGCCAAATCATGAATAGTAGAAAACTGCCGTACAACCACAATGCAAGAGGCTCTGATATTGGTCTGCTAGCCTGCATCCACCCGACAAGGGCCGTATTAAAGCGAACCGGGCACCAGCCTAGATGCTTTGGCTGGTGTTTGGCATGATGTGAGAGCATCATAATAGACCTGCCTGTAATCAGATTTCATATCATACATCATGCATGTAATTCGTATTCTAATCTACCATCATGGCCACCCACCCTACCCTGCCACACTGCTTCAAGGAGGTTTGCCTCCGACCCTCTGGCAGTGGTTGCCCTTGAGATGGCAGGAGGGTAAAGAGGGGATGGGGCGAGAGTCGGGGAAAGTGGGTGGAGCAGGGAAACAAACGGCAGCATAAGCTTATCAGTTTCCCGCCAGGAGCAGGGAACAGGAAACACCACACTCTTCATGCAGAGGTTCGGTCTTGATCCCCTTTAGCCGGGAAACGAAGAATCTGGGTGGATGGTAAAAGCAGCCCTCTCCATTGAATTGAAAGCTCATGGCGGAGGGACAGATAGTTGAAACAGAATTATTTTAATGACGTGACCTTTGAGGATCTCGTACCAGAGTTCAAAGTGCCACTCAACTCATATACCTAGTCATATATTTCATGCGAATTCTACAGGTCTATATGCCAGGGTACGGATAGCTGCGAATTGATTTTTAATTGTTCTGCTAGGTTGTCCTCTAGCCTAATCTCCTCGTATGGCAAGAGTTAGTAATAGTAAAGAAAAGGGTCGTAGCAATGAAGCTCCTAAGCCTTCAGTCCCCCATACCTCACCATGTACACTCCCAGTAAAAAATACGATTGCAAACCATGTGAGCGAGATTGCAAGCAAACAAGCGTGAACGTGAGGGAAATGACTGAACGTTTTCCAAATAACATCCCACTTCGAGTTCTGTTCATTGTCTAGTATGACTAGAGATGTACAGACGTAATAACATGCAAATCAAACAAAAGCAGATTTCGTTTTCAGCTAACCATTCATTTTTCAGAGGTTATAGCTAAAGCACTGACAAACTTACCCCCTTGGAGACCTTTGAAAACCGGAAATATCATCTTAAGTTTTCACTGGCCTTCATTACAATTGTAGAAACTCTGTAATCTCTCTAAATTTCTTTGTGAAATCAAATCTGCATTTTCACGTTAACGGCTAAGAAGAGTCTCCAAGTTTCCTAAAACCGTACATGTGTGTAGTTTTATTTTATTCATTTATCAAATTAAAAATTTATCACTTAAGAAGTGTCTCTAAATCTCCTTTTAAGTTTGATATTAAAACAGCTGTGGCTGCTGTTTTATTTCTTAACCTCATTGTGAAAATTGACTGATTTCCTCAGACTGAATGTATCTGTGTTTGGGAAGCATTCAGCATAGCAATATTGAACAATCTAGAGACTTGAGTGTATTATTTACTATAGGAAGCTGTAGGAACAATAATATAAACATAGATCTGGCATCTATTGGTGCATAGAGATTGGAGTATACCGGTTCTTATACCAGCAGTCGTCCATGTTGTCGTCCGTCTTTAGTGATGGACTGATTGAGAGACTGGGAATTCTGTTGACAGACACAACTGATTGTGGCGGTTCCTAAACCAGATTCCGGTCTAGATTAAGATTTGATAGCTCATATTTCACATTCTGATTAACACCGGCCACACAGGCGTCTAGATAAACAACAAGGCAAATATGTGCCATCAAACAACCTTCATTATGACGGAGGAATGATACTCTCAGCACGAGGCTTTGTCTGCGTATTTAGTCAGGAAAGATTGAATATTCCGCAATTGCCCTTTTTGGAAGATAATCATAGAACCTTGGGGTTGTAGACACAAATGTAGAATTATGATGTACAAGAAGAAAGTATGATAACCCTGTCTTTTTTATTATTTTTTTGGTTATACTTTTCGCAAGCTCGTTATGGGACACTTGATATACCGCAACTTTTCATTATTGTTAGTACTTTTCTTCCGATGCCTGTGGTTTTCCGTCTTTTATCTTGAAGGGTATCTAAATACATACAGATTTGAGACCAGTATGGAGTCGTGTTAACAACTACATCCCTTTAGAAGAATTGAATTCAAAGGTCACCCACCAGTTAATATTAAAATATATATGTTTTGCCATTTTGGAGTTTGCAGCATCACTAACAAACTTTACAGGGAGCGGTGCCGTTTTTGTCGGCCATTGGAAACTGGCCTTATGTGACACACCAGCAGACCCCTCCAGATGAGACGAGACTTGAGTAGACTGTGCGCCGAAAGTTATTCCCACATCATCGGCTTTAAAGCTTTAATACAGGGACCACTCCTAATGATGATATAACAAAAAAAATCACCATCCTCTCACACAGTGACAGAGGAGGCTGTGTGTAGGGTGGTCAGTGCACCTGGTACAAACCGCTGACACAGTCCCACACCGCAGTGGCCACCGGGGGGGGGGGGGGTATAAAGGGGGGGGGGCAGACTCAGGGGAATCATCTGTGTAGAAATACATAGATAAATAGCCACACAGGTACACATATAAACAGCCATATCGACGAAGAAACCAAACCGAGTCGCTTTCTGTGTTTATCTCACCCCTGTCCACACTAAAAGAACTGACGACACACTTGATATATGACGTCATAGACCATGGATAACGGACTGTAATACTTATATGGGCATGGAGAATGAGTTACCAATGAGTTGGAGAGAAATACTAGGGGTGAGACAAAGATCCATACGTGAACACATAGCTAGTGAAAGACAGTCACATACACATAGATACAACACTGATACTTAGTAGAAACCAAACGAGAGTCAGCCTTGTCAATGTTTATGCCACGATGGGCAGGTTGTGTATTACTACACGAGGCGTTAGCCGAGTGTAGTGAGTAGCAGACCTGACCAGAGTCCATTGCTTTGCTACATTTCTCTCACCTGGCTTTAAAATTCATTAGAAAACATGGCAAATACAGAAGATTATCCTGCGTAAATACAGATACACAGATAAGGTACACCGACATATATAGCAGACATTGTCTTCATACCATATTCTCTTGTTGTGTTCTCTATACTGCTGGTAATGGATGTCGCAGCTGCTAATCATGACTCCTTATCCTACCCCTTATAAAAAACGCCATAGGTTTAACATTGACTCAATGTATTTGACGGAGCGTTGGATAAAGTGTTATTTATGCACCGAGGTGAATAAAAAAACGGACCAATCAGGGACGAGATAACGAAAGTAGATCCGGCAGCATTGATAACTACTAACATGGACAATTACAAATATTCTCTGTATATCGGTGAGATGGGGTAGGATAAATACGAAACTGAACTCGAGTTAGCCTTGTCAGTGGTCATACCACTCTGGTCAGGTCTGTACCTCACTAAACTCGGCTAACGCCTCGTGTAGTAATACACAACCTGCCCATCGTGGCATAAACATTGACAAGGCTAACTCTCGTTTGGTTTCTACTAATTATGCATCTCAGTCTGGCCAGTGCTCATTGAGCGGCCATTTTATACCCCTAGTACAGCACCCACAGCTTGTCATGATATCCTGACACTCTGCCCATATATTAGCATTAGAACAGGGCTCTTATACCTAATCACTGCCTCAAAAGTCCAGTGTACACTCACACATGGCAGTCAGTGGCCACCTGCATGTCGCAAGCTGCTTGCAGCTGAGAAATGTACCTGCTAGTCTTTTTTTTAAATACTTTATTTATACTGGAATGGTACATCGATTATACAAACGTTACAAGCGTACTCCCAGTGTTGGGCATTTGTGTGTATTCACCTTATATATAGGTAGTAAAGAAGTAAAACATGTTCATGTAAGTGATTCATCGCTCTCCAATGTTAGAGAAAGTTCATGCAGCATTGAAGCTGCCTTTAGTCTTGGTATTGTTCGAGATTACATTGTAATCTCACCACGGTGTGATATATTTACAGTGTCATAGTCGCTCCTTGCCGTGGTGTAGTTATAATCGTTGAAAACTCTGAAGTTCCTGGGCATATAGAACCCGGAAAAGAAACATGCGGAAAACATAATGTTACACATTGGTTCAGGTAGCAGCTCTAGTGGGTTAAGCACTGCTTGTTCTTAACAATCTAATCTTTGTACACTTGAATAGCAATGAGTTGTGTCTAGATTCGTATTTATATATGAGCACTTGGGTTAGCTTGAGTCTTTCTGGACGACGGAGGTTTTAGACAAGCCAGTTTTTGCTCAGGGCCCATTTCTTCTGGGCATATTTGAATTTCTCTTTAGAGTCCATATTTCGGAATAGCTCTGTGCATACTCATGGACGTGGTGGGCAGGGCTTACTGTTGTGGATTAGTTGACTGAGCTTAATTGGTGTGATTCATCTTTAAGGTGGGATGACGGATGTCCAGACACTGAGGTCAATCACTCACTGGCATTGAGTGGACAGGCCACGAGGTGAACTAAAGAGGAAACCAACAAGTTTTGGTCTAAGTCGTCGTTCTCCATGAGCACATAGCACTCAAACGAGTTGGAGAATGACTTCTTTTGCCAAAACAAGTTGCTTTCTGTATTTATCTCACCCCTGTACACACTAAAAGAATGGACAACGCACAGGATATATACCATGGAGAACGGACTGCAATACTTCTAGGAGCATGGAGAACGGGTTCCCAATGTTAAGCCTATGGACATTTATTCCAGGGGTGAGATAAAGGATGGTAGTTAAATATCATTATATGCCTATGGCTGAACGTCTATGAAATACTACCCGCTTCCAGGGATGTAGTATTAATAATTTTCAGGCTGACTGCAACATAGTAAATGAGCTCTGAATCAATGACTTAGTAAATGACTTAGTAAATGAATAAAATGGCTTCTTTTCATCAGTTATAGGTGTATAGTAATAAGAAAACGTTGTGAATGAGCCCCAGGGATGGCATTCTCAGCCTTTTGTAACATTAATATGAACTTAATGTAATATAAAACAGCCATCTCTCCGGGTTCAGTAGCCACATTTTCTCTTAGTACCTGGACATGTACACTGTTTGGCCAAGAGAATTCATATCCTATCCTTTACTGTTTACCAATCAGTGTCTGATTGCGTTTTTTTGTTTCATTTTGGTTGTTGCCTTATGGAATGTTTTCAATTATCTTCCGAAATAAAAAAAATGTCATTAAGAGTAATATCATTGATTTTATCCCGAGGAAAGCGATGAATTCAGCAATTCCCAGATTTATTTTTCCACTATCATGAATAAAGTTGAACGACATTCCTAACATATTATGATCTTTCTGAATACAGCCAACTGTACTATTTATATCAAGTTCCTACTTTACATATATACATGCACTTCTGACAGGGGATATATTAGCTGTGTTCATGTTTTGTCTGTGCCACTTTATAGGACTCTTTTATATGTGTCCAAAATGCACTGGATGACTTTAAGTGGTTCTTCAAGATGCGTCTGACATAACAACAAAACAATTTGGATAAGCTTTTCTAAGGATTTGATTAATTCACATAGGAGAATAACCAAAGTAAAGCAAAGCAAGCAATTTACATGAGGACAGGCGGTGCATACATGAGGTGCATTCAGTGGCTAACGGTTATGTATAAACAAGCTATTAAATGTGGGATCAATATCGATAGCAGGGTAAGACGAACCAGCAGTGATTCCAAGATCAAATTTAACCATATTCGTATCAATTGCAGTAATTACTTTCATAGTCCGCAATACAGAAGGAGTCTTTTGTGGGACAAAATTAAGTGTAAATCTCCTCAGTGCGGTGTCTTCGAAAAGATCTTAAAAAGAAGTCAAAATTGAATATTTTGATCAAGAATGGATATTGTAGTATCATCCATCACTTCTAACCCCAATCAACTACATGTATTTACGTCTTATATTTCAATAATCTATATCTCTTCAATTGTATCCGTTGAATGTGAATCTAGAACTATGATTGTACCACTTTATATCTACAGTGAAAGAACTATCCTTTTGTTAGAACTGTTTGTCCCTAATAAAAGAATTAAGAAAAAAAAGACTTCATATCGAGTTCAGTGTATCAACAAAATAACAACTTTTTGTCATATGTCCCGACAGTGTCAGAAATTCAATAAAAGGACAATTTTCTTTTGCAGGAAATCCATCCATGCTCACAACAGATTACTTAAAATGTACTTCATATGCTGGTCTCGTCTGACCTTTAAGTAATTCTCAACACAAGTTGAAGAATTCGGTGTAGAATTTCCACAGACCAGGGGTTGAATGACAGCCACACAATGAAGCGCGCAGTGGGAGAAAGTGCTTCTATGATTAATTAAAATGGTGAGATCGATGCCAGACAAAGCCATGCAAGCCAAGAACTCGTGTTAGCACTCATGTCGATGTTGTTTGAGTCATTAATACTTTTTGAGTTCTGAGTTTGAACGGCGCAAATTAAAAGGGGATGAAATGAATGGCAAGTATAACAGAAAAAACAGGGACGTGCCCTAATCATAGCCGACGCGTCCAGTTGCCATGGCGACCACGCGTGCATGCGCATAGCATGTTCTCTGTGTTTACTGACTGCGCGCGCAGGTGAGACACTCACCATGTGACCGGCCTTGACCCTCCTCTCAGGAAACACCCCTCTTCCAACACCCACATCAACAGCCCAAAACACTGCCCAGCACCTGGTCAAGATATTCACACCCGACCTCTTTCACCGCTGTCACCCTTCTCCTCACCCCCACTACGAGCCACGCTCTCACGCCCTCACCCTTCATCATGCCCCTTCAAGCCACTTTACCCCCTTTCAGTATTGGCCCATGTGAAGGGCTTTGTGCAGATTAATGCCATTCATGGTCCATCAGTTGTTGACCACCGTTAACTGCTCCCTGAGCGCTGGCAATCACGGGGCGTGCGCCTTTTGGCTCGTTTCCTCGATGAACAGGAGAGAAGGGTGGATTTCAATCTGTCTTGATGGCTCAAAAGGGGACATCGCCCATAAGGCCCATCTGTCACTAATCTCTTTGAGAAGAAATTAAGTATTGTCCGCAATCGTAATGGTTAATTTCTTTATGCTAATGAGCTTATATTCATAGGTAGGGCAGTGGAGGGATACTAAGGTACATAAGCAAGGGGCGAATCGTATTTGTTAATTTGATGTTCCATTTGGTTTATAGAATCTTTTTTTTCTATTTCAAATTTCAAGATATATGCAAATCATTATCAGTGAGACCGTATAAAATATTGACAACATGATTATATGTAGCCATGTAGTTAAAGAATATTTTATAGTACGGCGTTCAACACACATAAAGTAAAACCCCGCGTAAGCGGGCATCATGTTGGGTATCCGCTTACGCGGGGTATCCAAGTTTCCTCCAGCCTAATATAAATGTGTTATATACAGATAAATATGGGAGACAGTGGTGATAATAGATCTGAAATCCATTTTCTGATATCTTAATTGGGTCCGAAGTTATTAATCCTT
This sequence comes from Alentia gelatinosa, assembly GCA_950022655.1. Taxonomy (NCBI): domain Eukaryota; kingdom Metazoa; phylum Annelida; class Polychaeta; order Phyllodocida; family Polynoidae; genus Alentia; species Alentia gelatinosa. Next base: position 45,251,954 of record OX465587.1, on the reverse strand, counting down.
GAATTACAAAATGTATTTTCTATGAATATACCCACAAACACTGATAAAAAGGACAGATTAATCTATTTTTGGTAGGGTGTCCGTCGGAGGTGTCCGCTTACACGGGGTTTTAGGCCTTTTCGTATCGAAATAACTGTCCGCTTACGCGGGGTGACCGCTTACGCCGGGTGTACGCTTACGCCGGGTTAAAATAAACATCTAATAGAGGGAAAATAATTCGTTCCGAGCAAAAGTGTCCGCTAACGCGGGGTGCTCGCTTACACTGGGTGTCCGTTAGGCGGGGTTCTACTGTATTTCTATTTAAGTGTCAGAAATTGTTTTATACAATGCTTGTTGCCTGCTTGCAACTTCCTTTTATAACGACACCGCCATGAGGAAGATTGGCTAGAATACTACACCAAGAACCTGCATGTATCAGCATATTCTAGCATTACTTTCACCAATCATATAGGTTCTCCACTGAATATGTATGGCAAATGAGGAACCGCATGTAATCCCATGTAACCCAAATTATATACATCATTGTAACTACCATCATAAACGTGTAATTAAGTTATATCCGCTACTATCCACTGTTTGAAAGAGCGATTTATCTCACCCCTGGAATAAATGTCCATGGGCATAAATACAGAAAGCAACTCGTTTTGATCAAAGAAGTCCTTCTCCAACTCGTTTGAATGCTACGTGATATTCACTCGGGTGTCGCCTCGTTCCTACCCCTCCGCATCAAACTCGTGAAGAACGACGACTTTGACCAAAACTTGTTTCTTCTTTAGTATCCATCGAACACGATTGACATATAAAAAATAACAAACAATTGCGCTTTATACTTAAATATCTACACCATAAACATATTAACAAATCCACAACAACGTTAAAGGGTATTTTAATCTCAATGACGGTATTATATGTCGTTTTACCACTTGGATCTCCCCATTAATGCGATGTTAAAGTTTTGTATAATTGAATTTAGGCTGGTGCGACATAAGAATTCGTTGACAGATGGCTGCGGCTTCCCGGATTGATCGCACATGGCTACCGAGCATTATCCACGTCGTTAAAGACAACTGTAGACTGGAAATTACACCCATCATTCCGAATTCCTTATAGAAGATCAATAAACCCATGTGATATCCTTTTGGAAACGAGTGACTAATTGTTCACAGGAAGTCTCCACACACCCTGTGTCTATTTGAAGAGTTGCCCAGCCTGTGATTCCCAGCCTACCGTGAAATCTAATCCGTCCCGACAGGCCGCCCCATTGAGTGTCCGATGCAGGGCTTTTTGTGGGTGGGCTTTTGGGAGGCAGAGGCTGAAGCTGGGCGATTCATAGCTGGTCAATGCAGTGTAAAGAAACTCGATGAATGGCTGGTTCCTTAGCTGGGCCTCAACAGGTGGAGAAGGAATCCATCTTGGTCTCCTCCAGAACTGTCAGGGTGCTCCATCCTCCCGTCCCCTCCTCCTATAGCGACCCTCAAACAGCCTACTGTGGACTCCAAACATTACGGAACTCTCCAGAGGCAGTCTTTTAACTTTCATATTGAAATAGAAGTCTATAGTGGGTCGGTTAGAAATCTCAGATCAAGGGTTCAAAAGACCTAGGAACAATACTTTTTTTGTATTACAAAAGAAAGTGGCAGGGCATCCGATCACGTTTGAATATTCTGCCAAGAATATTACTTTGCGCAGTGGCTATCCTAGAATGGATTCTTGATAATGGTTCTAGAAGCCGCCACAGATTGCTGTTTTCAGTGTCATATATATCACACTAGTGACTACGTTGCTGGGTTGCTGCGATAAGGCTAGGACACGGAAATTCTGTGTCAAATTGTGTCGTGACGCTTGTGGGAGCGTGTCGTAGTGACTAGTGGGTGTACCGCCTAATCTTAAAAACCCATTACGATGCCCGCCGATGTGGCTAGTCTAGACGTTTGTCTACGATATTGAGGTACCCGAACTATGGTCTACGATATTTCACATTTTGCATCATGGCGCATCGGTAGGTCTTCAGGTTCTATCGTAGTAGGTGGAAGCTTGGCCTAAGGTCACGAACCCACTGAACTCCAGACACACTACTACCAGCCTTCTGAAACACTATAACACAGACTTTTTCCAAATTCTGATATAGCAACGATGCAATAATTCAGTTTCGTTCTCTGACATTCCACAAGCGCCGACAAGAAAGTTCCAATCTGTGCTTTTCGCAGCCTTGTCATAAGAAGGGGGACTTTACGACAGCGTTGTTGGGGCGTGTCATAGACATCGCTGGTTCCCGTAAAAAAGATGTCCATGGTACTGCCACACTACAACAGTGGTTCAAGGAAACCATGCCACTCCACGACAACGGTCCAGTCGTAGGAAAATTCGAACATGTTCGATGTTCTCATAGTCTTGTCGGAAGGCTCCCGACAAGCTTCCTATCATGGCCTTGTCGTGGCCTTGTCGTAGACTCTTGTCGGGATCCGGGGTCCACCAACCACAACAAGGCCTCCAATCATAGGCCAATCATGGACCTTGTCGGGAAGCCATTGTCATAGCCCTGTCGTGGTTGGTGGACGCCCCCCTTTACTGTTGTGCTGATGATGGCGTCAAACCATAGACTCTTCTTCAATAATATCCACATATCATTAAAGCTCAAGCATTTATTAATATAAACGCCTTTAATGCCTATGTTAGATTTCACACTCATATATTTCATTTACATCCATCATTCCTCTGTCAACAATCCCTCATTTCATTCGTCTTTTATTCCTCATCCCCGGGTCGCCACCAATCCTTTCCCTTTTCCCTTTCTCTATCATCACCTCTCCGGCTACCCTGACTTCCATTTCAACTACTTTTCCCCGTCCTCCTCCTCCCTGCCTGCAGCCCTTTACCACCCTTTGTCAGCATGTCTCTCTCGATCGCTCCGGCTCTCTACGTACCTTGTATTATCTGCTAAGCTCTCACCATTTTCAGACTTGGCATCTTTCCGCCAAGTGCTCGAGACGCCAGTTTCGGTTTGTTTACTTCCGGCTCAGGTCAACAAGACCCTGGCGTCTAAGACACCCCCCTCCCCTCCACTCGCCCCATCCCCCATTCCACCCCTCACCTTCCCTACCTTCCCTACCTTCCTCCTGCCTGGATGACTGTCAGCTTACAGATAAAGCCGGTCTACCATTATCGTAGCTTCAGGACCGCTGCATGGTCCTCACCCCCACCACTGAAATCCGGCCTCACTTTTCGGGTTATATCTCTCTCGGCTTCCGCCTGATTTGCTTCAAATTTGAAGTGTGTGTTCGAGCGGGATCCCCAAATATTTCCCCAGGGGATTCTTCTCTGGGAATTGATTAGTAGGAAGGTGGTGATTGGGAAGTAACTTTTCTTTTCTGGAAGGGTGGGGTAGGTGGTTGGCGTTTTAGACTGCGAAGCTGATCTAGTTCTACTCAGGCCACATTCTTGTCATGCAATACGATAAGTAAAAACAGAGTAAAAATTATGTTCATAGAAAGTTAAGCAAATGTAACTTGCTCTATCTTTGAATTCGGCATAATACAATGTTATATTCACAGCAATATATAAAGGATGTAGATCAATGCATGATATAGAAAAATAAATATGATATTCTGTTGATGTTCCTGAAAATGCAATAAGAATATTTGATCTCTATGTCAAATAAGCGTGTCAGCCTGATAAAGTCTAAAGACGACATATCATATCATAAGGCTTATCAGTTTCAACTTGAAAATTTCCCCCGCAGATCTGAATGTAATACGTGCAGGTTCCAAGAATGAAAAGCTTCATTATTTGTCCCATGGGAGAAGCCACACATATGACAAAGAACGGTATTGATATGAGGATATCACAGCTGTAGATAGCTACACTGGTTTGAGGCCTGGCATTTCAGAATGTATCCCTTTCCCAAGAATTTTTTGAAATGATGTCTCACCCATAAATTCACTCCAGTGGGCATAAGCCTGAAGGAAACATCCCCAGTTGGCATTGGTGACAAACCAAGCTTGCTTCATCTCCCTTAAAGCCTGCCCCCACCTACCACGATTCTGGTCCCGATTGGCCTTACGACAGCTTTCCCGACACCATTCCGATTCTAGCGTGAGGTCTGGCAAAATCGTGGTAGGTGGAACAGGTTTCTGCGATTCACTCTACGATACCCCACGATAGGCTGCGATGAAAACGCCAATCGTAGAGGTCCCGATAATTTCCAACATGTTGGAAATTTCGTAGCCTGTCGTTGGGTATCGTAGCCTATCGGGAAGATATCGTGGTCAGCGCGTATGAATCACCGATTGGATCACGACAGAGGTCTACGATTCGGGGACCTCCCGATAGGTCACGATTTCGCCATTTCAAATCGTAGCGATCGGGAAGCATGTCGTGGCCTATCGTGGTAGGTGGGGGTCCCCTCTTACACTGGATATAAGGGAGTTTGGTAATCTCTGCAGAACATTTTGGGTAGATTTTAGCTATGGCAAGAAAATAGTTATGTTTCTGGTTATTCCCCCCACCTAGCAAAATTTTACCGTACTTAAAGAATTGTTGCCTCTGCAGAGTTTGCGATACACTATTTCTCACAGAAAATATGCAAAAAATATGTAAGGACAAACATCCAGCAAAGCAGGGATATTTCATTGGGCAGCCTTTTGTCCCGACCAGATCACATTTCTCGCAATGTAGCTATTGAGCATTAAGAATGATATAACGTAACAATGCCCCCTGGAAATGTATTGAAAAGAGTAAGATCACGATCGCTTACCTGAAAGTTCAGAATGTGCTTTTGTGTATCTGCCCCTCTTCTTCCACAAGATGCCCTTGTTTTGTGATTCCTAAATTAGTCACGATTAGAGAGACGCCTGACTATTATCATGAACATAAAACTCTAAATATATGCTTTATATACATATATGTGGCCGTTTTTATTGAATGATACTGTAGTTGACATAATAACATCATTTCGCACAGGTACAATCTCTTGGGATGTTGTATTCGAAGTTCAGGGATACTTACAATATCTGTCATGCCAGTTGTCGATACTCAAAGGATTGTGGCTTCTTAGGTGTTTGTATTTGCTTGAACCAAATTCATTCCTTGAGTTGGTTAGCCCGCTAATCTTTTGCTGTTTTTGACTGGGCTTGTGAACAAACACTCCAGAGTACCCTTATTGTGGCATTCTTACCCACTTTGTAATTACACTTGCATTTTTCAGGATCTGCTGATGTATAGTTATTATGTTTTCTAAGACTTCGATACCAGGATGTATTCGATATCTTTTTATCCCTTGCGAAATATTGAATCAAGATATATATGAACATTTTTTTCGTTAAAATACTTCGTGTCTTGTGTGAAATGGATTTTCAATTTAAAACCTCGGACTTATATGCTCATCTCTTGGTGGGAAACAAATGGATCATGTATTTTTTTTATCATCGGGTTACAGATTTTCCATGAACGGTTGAACAATTCACACTTTGATAACCTATTTCTAGCGGAAATCTATGCAAGATGGAGAATGGAGAATGTAAAGGTTGGTTGGAGATGATATAGTGCAAGCTTATATATACTTAGTGGATATGCAAAGGTTAACCATTATTTCCCATGAGAGTGTGGATATCCGGTTTAATAGCCCATTTTAAGGATTTCTTCGTCGGTTATTATTATGGCCTCAACCTTTAGACAATTTCAAAGACGGGTTCCATTACATCCAAGACTATTTTCATATCCACTTAATGTGTGGGGATACTGTGATAGTTTGTCTGTTTGCTATATCGCGGTTATCCCTATCTCGCGCTGACTTGTATACAATGCTTATTAATTGTCGGGTTCGTCTCACATGTAGTCAGTCTTTCAATGTTACATTCTTCGAAAATATGAAAGGCATGACTGTATATTTCCCATGCACATGATATGCGGCATTCTGTTGAAGACACGCTTCTTGACAGGGAGGGTGCTGAAAAGGAAAAAAACAACAACTAATTTTTATAAGATTTCCAAATAACAATAAGGTCACTCAGGGACATAATGATCTCAGAAATATATACATGAAATGGAAAGCAGACACATGTATGATATGTTCAAGGTTGCATAAAACCCCTCAGAAGTTCAGAACTATGAAGTAATCAACCTTTTATCCAGGTAATTGCAGGGGACCTTAAAATCTGCTGCACAGCAAATCTCCCGTTGTGAAAGAAAAAACATATTTACCAAAGAAGCAGTAATTGCTAAGCATGAAGCTCATATACACTTGTATATCAGCATCATAAAACAATGCGGATGAAACACTGTTAGAATTGAAGGTCTGACAAGCTTTTTGACAGTAATACACACAAATCAATTACACATTTCATTTCCTAATGAGATTTTGAAAAGATACACATACAAGAAGTAGAGCATTGGAAATCAGATTCCTCTCAATATTTTGTTTGTATCTGGTTAAAAAGGTAAATAGCCTTTTCATACATATTGTCTTGCACTACGTGTGTCTGAATCATGAAATATGTCTGTTTCTCAGGACAAGAAAAACCAAATCAAATAAGAAAGTCAACAAACACTCAATATATAACCTATATATAAGAAGACAAATATTGATATGCAGTTTATTCTTGAGTTGTAGAGAATTCCACTAAGTTCATGAAGTGCTGAACCAAATTATCAATATCTCTGGACTGCACAATATGACACCTGACGACTTTACTTTAAATGTTGAAGAGCTTCAGTCCTAAATTGGGTCCGGGGTAAGGTCAGATATCTTGTATCGCTGAGTCTGACTCTAGATAATTTCCACTCCAGTTTTGTGGGGTTTTTTTCATTCAACTTACATTCATTTCTTTGTATTTTAAATCACAAATCTCTCCTCAATAATCCCCTAAGCCAGGTAACTTTTAGAAACTATTAAAATCTTTAAAAATTATATACGACAAACTATTTAAACTATTATGAAACTGACTTTCAAGAGCACTTACCTAAAGATAGATCTTTTTATAATGATCATGTGAATCGCCTTCTGGCTGCAAGATACTTCTTACGTGAGGCTGTAAATGTAACCATTTTATGCTGCATCACTTAAGATATTCCCGTATGGGCCAGAAGAGAGGTCCTATGCAAGGCAAGGGTTCAATCATGGGCGCGAACTCCTTATTCTAGTTCAGACGAAAAATATCTAAATCTAATGGAAGAAATAACAGAATGAATAGCCCAAATCTATGGCATATTTCCTATTCCAGAATGTAGCAGGCTATTCTAGTTAGATTTTTCTTATGCTAATTTTGGATTAACCAATGTACAAGCAAAAAGAAACTGTTCACGAGTATATAGTCTGTTTGATTTCACTTGTTTCATTCTCTTTATTTCAGAAAATAAATAGCGGAAATGTATATGCTAGAAGTAACAGCAAATATGTGCTTTTGAAAAGGGATTGCATTTACATACTTGAGCAGTAGATGCCTACGACCTAAGTACACATAGAAAGACAGTGTGTTAAGTGTTTGCTCATATCATGTATATTATCCATATCTTGTACTTGGACACCAACTGAATTCACGTTACTTCTAGTTTCACATCATTAGCCTCCGTGCAAAGAACCTGCCGTTTGGGGCAAATGAGAGCCATTGGAACCGTTACTAGGGCTATTAGGCAAAATAACATTGTCATTTATGAACTTAGCCTTGCTTTTACGATCGTTGCGTTTCTACTTATCTTTGCAGTGAAAGATTAAACCATGGATTACGAGCTCATTGAGACCCAGGTAACAGGGACCATGCAGTCAGGAGAGCCTTTCAACTGGTTCGATTAATACCCCACAGTAGTAATCACTATCCCAGCCACAGTGGCTCCACTTAATCAAGCAACAGGCCTCGATCTACAGACAGGCCTTAAGGAGATTTACATCTGACTACGTGTTGGAAATGTCCATTTATTTCCATCTACTGAAGATTATTGATTTTCGACATAGTTGGGATCTTCAATGTTTCTAAAAATCTATTCAAGCTCTAATAGATTGCCGTACAGACACAAACGTATCAATAATGCCTCGGGACTGGAGGAATGCAATTAATAAGTCTTACTGGATCTGACTTATTTCATATTTACATCAAAGGGTCCAATGTCTGTTAGAGTGAGGGGTTCTATGTTCGAATTCATATTCTTCTTATCATTGTCAGGGCAAAGAAAATGAAAAATATATTTCTTTCTATTATAAGATCTTTCATTTTATCTGCATTTTAAGTAGAATTGGGTTAATGTATTCTGAGATGTGCTCTGTATATAGTTATATCATGAGATACCATCGCCAGTACTGAAAATCATAAGCACAATGAAGCACTAGTTTATTGCCATGCGAGCAGGGAAAAACTGTCTATCTCGCTATCATTTTGAAGTGGCTCTTTTCAATATGAAATAGTATATTCGAGCTATTTATATGTAATTTTGATGAAGGGGTTCTACATTCGGCATTGTTATAGTATCTGAGACATGCAAACAGACAAAGCAGGGGTACTCTCACTGGGAATAGTGTATTGTGACCTCATGAAACAATGTCTTTCACTCTCACACTAAATCTATGGGAATACAAATACACGTTTAAGTACCTGAAATTACGTCAACTGTGCGCCTTATTGTACTAGGTAAAATGTATTCTTTGTGCTGAGAGTAAAAACGCAGCCTACATTGTTACATCTCCTTTGCCAGCAATCAGGACAATTCAGACTGGTTTAGAATACTATAGTTATGACATTTTCCCGCCTCACTCCGGCAAATCGTTCGCTGATTCTGGATGTTACCGACATGTCGTCTGCTTATGAACATATAAATCGTTCTGTCATCGCCAGCGGCCATTTTGTGCAAAGAGAATAAACCTTTCATCGAGGGAGCGCTCATTGGGTAGTTGGGGAACGCTGGTGCCTCAGCAAATGTGGAATATTGTATGAGGGGAGAGCAGAAAACAACATTCCACCCAAATAAAAAAAAAGGAAAGAACACAAATTCTAAACATATATCCAGGAACTGGTAAATTACCGACTCTGATTACACCTGCAAGCCAGCGACACCACACATCAATGTAGGCATTAATACAAAATTAAGCTTTTTGTAATTATAAGCATTTTTTGTGACCCTCTAAGAAATCATGTAACAATGCCTTTATTATATGTGCATGCTAAATTGTGAGAATTCACCAGAAATTATCAACTCATTATCAATAGGCGCCATCTGCCAATAAAATATAAGACATAATCTGTTTCACGATAATCAGTATATTGATGTTTCTTAGTGCTGTAGGATCCAACTTAAATAAGAACATTTCTCGCCTTATCAGATGTTTACAATGGTACCATATCACAGACCATGGGGTGATTTTGCAAAATAGTCTCTACAGCTCTACAACAAATTTTCTATTCAAATAAATACACAATATTGACTGGTTTCAGATACAAGCGGCCGTATGCTCCGAGGAGTTGACGCGTAGTAATATCCGAGCGTATGCGAGGATATTGCGTAGAGTAATTCCGAGGAGCATACAACATATCCGTATGCGCCGGGTATGTCCATACACGCTGCCTATGTGTTTTCTATGGGCACTTTGTATTCGGTGGATAATAAAAAGAAATACACTCCTGATGAAGATAAGTTAATTACCTTCACCAATCACTCATCTCATCAGCCTGTCTGTAACTCATCAGTTTTCATCAATAATGATTTTTTATTGAAACGGAAGTGTGGTTTTGTGTGGTAAACACCCTTCATATAAACAAAAAAAAATCAACAGCATCTTGGATAGGTAACTTGACAGTAGTATTCACAGCTATTACTTTCCTACCTACGAAGTCCCCATTGAAAATATATAGGGCCCATTAAAAAATGCCCATCATATATCGATGGCCGTAAACCACACCCATGGTTTACGGCGTTACCAAACCCATTATCATATTTCTAAAAATAGCAATCAGTAAAGACCATGAGTAAGAAATACTACAATCGATAGTTTTGGGACGGTCGGCTCTGTAAACCACTCGAGGTTGACGACAATCAACTCTATCGCTCATGTATTACTACGCGTCAACCTCTAGTGGTTTACGGCAGCCCGCCCCCAAAAAAGGATTATTGTCTATATATTCTAAGAGCACCCAATCTTTCATCCTTTGCGAAGCGAATGTAATTAAACATCGCCAAGCTGTAAGAAAGCCACCCGTGCATGTTGGCATAATTTAGAACTGATTTAGTTTCTTTCTAAGTGGCAGCAGGGTGTACTTTAGTTATAAAAATGGCAAAATCGCCAATGGAAGGTGACAAGGCATTTAGAATACGTGTACTTCACAATATTGCTAGCCTTTGGCACTTTCAAATAGTCCCATCAATTGCCTTCACTAGCTTTAATTGGTCCTTTTAACTGCTATATCAAGAATCAGATTTGCTCAATTGAAGTACTCAGGTATATGTGCAGGGCGTAAGTGGAAATTTCGCGTTTTTGTTTCGCTCTACCCATTAGTTCATTATAGTGTCTAGCTCAATGGCCTGTAGGTCTATCTGACACTGAAGTTTTGAGGACAGTAAAACCACCTCCTGCTAGAATAAGCGCCATTACAATAACACCAATAGGGCATTGCAGTTTATATCTCTTAATATCCCCCCCAACATTTCATAGAATACAAACATAAATTGCCTTTAGAAATGCCTTGGTGTTGCCTTTGGATAAGTGCCACATATTAAAAAATGTCAGAGAATTCAAAGGGATTTTAACCAGTCATAATTAGATAAGAATGAGCCTTTCTATACATTGTTCAGGAAAAACCAGTTATACCGAAGTTTAACAAATCACTTCCTTAGTTCTACTGCAACCTCTTAGATATATATGGAGTAAACTATACATCCGACACCGAGTATCTGAATAAGATAGGCAATATGAACCCACATGGGACAATCAAGCAAAGAATTACTTATTCTTATTGAATTGTCAAATCACCAATAAATATATCATCAACAAATCATTACGACTATTAACTGACTCTTCTGCATCACCCAACATAACAAACCTAAGATAACAATGTTATGAAATTTCAAGAGTAAATGAATAATTTTAACGATTCACAAAGGACCACCAAGGACCTAACCAGACCTAACTTACACAGATAAATCTTGATAAAGACAATGTAATAGTCGAAACGTCGGTTCTGTAAATAAAGGCTCTAATTATACATCACATTCACTACTTCAATTGTTGTACTGTCACTCTTCCAAGACGTTCATAAAATGACTTACTAGAGGTGATTAAACTTAAGCGAAAAATACTGTATTTACCTTGCAGAATTGTCCCTATATCTGTTACTCAATTCCGAAATTTCAAGATTTTTTATTAAGTATTTCGCAGATGAGAGGGATTTTCCCAGTAGAGTGCTCTACGATACTCACGGATAGTCTATGACATTTGAACATGATTAGATATCGTAGACACCCTATGTTAAATACATTTTTCAGGAGATGCATCGCAAGGCCTACCGTAGACGATTTGGAACTCAGTGGACGCCGGGCCTTCAGCTGCAAAGAATAGCACGGAAATCTGTACCCTTTTCTGGCATTGCTTTACGACTGTTGACCATTTATACCTTTGTGAAATATTTAGTTCAGATCATAAATTTCGATGTGCAGAGAGCAAAATTATAAAATCCAGTCCATTCCGAACTTGATATGCAGGACAGAATGAGGGGAAGGAATGTAACAACCAAGCCCATTGGTGAACTCAAGACTATGTTCGTCACATTCCCGCAGCTTTATACAATACGACCAAAGGAAAGTCTCAATAATTTGAAGGACCATTTGAAAAACACCTATTCCGTCTTTGGTGTAAAGGTGTGATGTATGGGCCTTCGGTACCAGCCGTGCCCTAATACATCACACAGTGGGCTCTATGATGAATCCCTGTGAGTTTCCCTCTCCAAGCCTGAAGATTAATGACCAGCTTAGCAGTGTGGCTTTTCAATTTGCTTAGGCTGTGAATATAGAGACTGATTTCTGAGTTGGCAGTGACAGATCAATAACTTTCAAAACGCATAAAGTGACTGTGGTGGTAGAAGGGTTGGATACTCTCAGTGCATGCTTGCGATAATCAGGGATTTCCGTTTGAAGTACACCATCGCACAATAGTTTTAATATCTTTTGTTTTGAATTGGAACTATGATGGATTGCCTTTCACACTTCATCTATCTTTCGATTGTTAATTTTTCTCACATTCGTGCAATTGTTCGACAATGGCACTCTGTCTCTGCCGTCATAATGTTTCTGTGTTTTTTTCTCTGGTTTCCCTGTCTTGTTATTGATAAGGCTAACGCAATACCATTGTTGATCCAAAACCTAAACACGTGTTGTAAAGGGTTGATAGAGATTCTGTTTCTTTTAATATTATTATACTTCTTATTTCATGTCTCCTGGTTCTTCTTATTATTATTTTACGTCTTTCTTCAAAATGGAAAAATAGAGCTTGGTCTGTCATTGATTACAGGCTGACATGTCGCAATGAGTCGCATCTGAAAGAAGCTTCTTTTCCCCCATTTTTAAGAGGACTATTCAGTCTTGAAGATGCATATTTTCGCAAATACCGAATCAGACCAATTGCATGCATTCATTCAAGTATGCAGCTGTTTATAATTCAAAATGTGTATTTTCAATCCTTTCATTTCTGATACTTAGGTTAGCAATAGCACTAATATTCTTTTTCCTCCAGATCTGCTGTGTACCGGCTGTGTATGTCGTGAAAGTAAATGTGATGTTTGTTGATGGTACATGTCATGTATTTAACCCGCTACAAAAGCCAGGAAGATCACAGTGAAATAATATCCTTAAAGTGCGTTTTAGCAGCAAATAATGAAACGCAGCCGAACTGCTGAACTAAGAACGTCACTGTGCAAGAACTCTGTCTCCTTTTGTGAAAGAGATATAATGAGCTCTAATATGAAATAGCAAGAGTCCTATTATTAACAATACAGGTAGTAATCAGTGGGCTTAGACTGAAAGGGTCTGAACGTGGGTAAAACTAATTCACATCCTGTAGAAAACATCGTGCAATACGAGAACCTGGGAGGGTAAAGTACCATGCAGTGACCTAGATAGCGGAGATGTTTGAATATGCACCTTTAAGCATAGGTGCCGACCCCTCCCTTCCCACTAGTCAGGTAGGGAAGCGGACAGCCATGTTCCATCCAAAGATCACTGTTATGACGCGGCTTTAAAAGGGGAAAGACACTAATGCAGTATTTCCACCTGACGACCGAATGGCCACTGACTATGAGGTTACGAAAACATAAGTCGTCAGGTGGTAGTCAGGTGGAAACGCCGCATATGAACAATGACTGTACATTTGGCATTCTCCTAACGTTGGCTAAGGCTTTATGTAAAGTCATTCATGAGCTTCTGAGCAATACTTGATAAAGCAGCTCCTATTGCTAATGCTGGAAGGACTTTGGTTATTCCTGTAGACACCAGGACACTGAGCTAAACAGCAATTCTGTTATTGAAAGATAAGCAATCAAATTCGCCAGAAGATAGCATATTGTATTACAAAGAAAACCCCAAAGCCATTACAAACGTTTATAACGTACTGGTTGACACAACTTTGTTCATATGTTGCACGAATTCAACCAACTAAATGTACAAATCAGCCCTTCCAGATAGGCTTACCAGTAGAGTTGAGGATTATCTACTAATTAGGGCTTCAATCTGTAACCTAATCTAGGTACACGGTCTGTATTGTTTTCTAGCTCCTCATTGCATATGCACTGTATGTATGGCCAGCTGTGGCTCTCTCTTCACTCATTTCCCGTTAAACAGTCACGCCTCCTGTTGAGCCTTAATTAACCCCTCGAGCAGACGACATTTTATTATACAAGTCCCTCACGCGGATTAACTCGCTCTCCGCTCAGCAGAGAACACACTCCCAACGTTTCTTTTGTGTTTGGAGTCTCCTTGTTTCTACTGGCGACACCTCGGGGGAGGGGGGGGGGAGTGTGCGTTAAAGACAAATAGACGCGTGACGTCAGTAAAACCTGTGCCCAAGTTCACCATACACAACAACGCGCGTCCGGCTGTAATATGTGCCCTTAACATGGACGCCTGGCCTGGTGTGAACACATGTAAGGCCAGGTAGCCGCTGCTATTTTGTAAGATGCACTGTCGGATAACACAATGGGTTTCTATGTGTATTATCATTCCCAAATTTATTTAGGTTACCATCATTCTTTCCTCAGTCAATCCAGTTGGGCTTTGTATCAAACAAGAGCAGATATCATATTTCTTGTGGCAAAGGGGACAAATATATAGGATGCATAAGGATAGAAAAATACATGAATGACTGAACCTATATCACTTGAACTTGTCACATAGACTGCTTGTAGGATCCCTAATATGAAACTGCAATCTATCTTTTGATGGAACCTTTTTGTTTGTCTGAAAAGGATTTTTTTCAAAAGCTTTTCTTTTTTAAAAATAATCATGTGGTATACTGCGTACCCACTGCACTGTTGTAACATACTTATATATCATCTTCCGTTATATTTGTAGTGATATTTTTGAAAGGTTGACATTAGCTTAATTTTCACTACCATTTATTTCAAACCAATGCAGACAGCTAGTTTGGAGATTTCGTAAGGGAGAGGGGCTTGGTTTGCAAAGTTCAAAGTTACTCAGCAGGCCCCGCTAGCTATATTCATTTGGAGAAGTATCCAGTCTGTGTGTTCTCTCCACTCTCCGAAAAAACTATTCTAATAGTACTTATAATCAAATGTTTGCATGGTATAGATACAACTCTCACATATTCATCACATACACAAACCAGTTTATATCACGAGTGTAGACAATATATAGTTATATAAACAATAGTAATACTGGCGGCCCTCCATATGTAGGATAGGAATCACATTTACAAATGTGTAGTCATATCCGATTACTTTGGTTTGCTGCACAGGTAGATCGGTTTTGCCCAATATCAAATGCACACTGATATAACCTCTAGTTTCATCCTGACACTGATAGGGACTTTGCAAAACCTTTTGTTTTAGGTTATTAAGCTATTTATCATAGTAATGGTTTGGTATTCTTCGCAATTTTATTCAAAAAAAATATTATGTTCTATGTGTTTCTCGCAGCGTGCAACGTTATGATGTTCCCTTGTGTGCTATAACGTATATATTTATCTTCTAGTAACCGTAAATAAAGAGTGGGGGTGGGGAGACAGGTGGAGGCCTCATCTATGGGCCCGAGGAGAAGCGCACCCGCGTTGTCAGGAACACTGAGGTGAGTAAAAACGGGTATCTCGATTGTGGTGATGGCTAAAAAAAGGTGCACGTCTGTCACGTGTGAGATGCTTTGTAAGGACAATGTGAGACAGAGCTGTCGTTCTCTACATCAAAGTTTCACACCTGTCACACCTACACAGGTGTGTCACGTGACATTTTCTGCCGTCTCCGCAGACATACACTGATGCCCTCTGTTGGGGTAAATGTTAAAGGTGAAAGGGCTGAGGTGAGAGTCTTGGTCGTGTGGATTACTTATTGACGACTGCTCGTTTTGCCGGGCAGTGTTAGCGAACGGGTGTGACGCATCCCTGCTGTTCTTATAGGAGGTACATCACTGATATCAACGCGCACGTGCCTTTAACACAGAACCTCAGAAAAGTGACGGAAAATAGGGATGTAGACGGTTGTTATTTATGTTGATGGAAACTACCATCAGTCATTTTGTGAATCCAATACAAATAAATCTTAGGTGCATACCATGTCATTACCCCTATCCCTGAACACAAAGAAGGAGTCGATAGTTGGGAATAATAAAATTTATTTTAATTTTATATACCTTTACCGACATGAATATTAATGGGTAAATATGAATATGAAATAAGGTAAATAAAGTAATTGACAGAGATATAATGAGGTCAATTACGTATAAGATACATATTTGTAATTGACAGGTATAATGGTATGTCAATTATGTATATGGTTGTATAACAAATAGTATGGTTATACAATATGAGGTATAATGGTTATACAATATGATGTATAAAAAACGCCAAGACCAGAAAAATGAGGCGAGGTGGGAGGGAGAAAAGTTTGTGAGGGATGAGAGTCACTGGTTGAGGGACTGTATGAGGGATGCATTCACTTCGTGTGCGTTCGAGTCCCTAATGTATCCCCTGTGTGCATTTGAGCGCCACCCCCCGTATCGTTGAATGGAGAGTTCAGCGACCCCGGCCTGGAAGGCCTGAGTGGCGGCGGCCTTTCTCAGGCTGTGTAGAGTATAGGTCTTAGGGGGGTGGCCTGCTGTGGTGTTGAGCCGCTCCCACTCCTTTGACAGCGACCGCGTCGTTATTAGCGACCTGTCAGCGTTGAGCAGGAACGGATCCGTCGGTATCAGCGTGGGGACCGCGGCGAGCATATTCCTCACGGCCGTCACCAGGCACGACCTCGGGTCCGGGGAGGATTGGAGCCTCACGTGTTTTTCCTCCCCCACGCACTGGAGGTTCTTGGCGGCCTTGATGCGGACTGCCACGTGATCTGCCGTGAGCACCACGTCTCCACGTGAGAGGTGGCGTACCGGATCGAATGCCCTGGCCGTAGGGGGGGCGACCTCGCTCTGCCGCAGTGCGGCGTAATACCGGAGGAGGAACGCGGCCCGTAGGGTCAGGTCGAGGGGCGTGTCCGACAGTAGCTCGAGGATCCCCTGGAGGGCGGCCATGGGGATCGGAGGCTTGACATTCGGAGTGTAGGCCTTGTTCCTCCTCATGGCGTCGAGGGCCCTCCTGACCCTCACGTCCTCTGTAGCCGTAACGTCCCTGCCCGAGAGCCGTAGGTGTGTCCTCACGTGCGAGAGCTGGTTGGCCACGGTCGCCGGCGAGGGGGCGTGGTCCGCGAGGTACTCTAGGAAGGCCGTGATGAAACTCACGGACGGTGCCTGCGGGTCGGTCCTCGTCCGTCGGCAGAAGGCGAGGTAGGTGGACACGGCGCTCTTCTGGTTCGCGACCGTGCCTGGGGCACGTGCCTCGGCCTGCCGCGCAGATGCCTTCCGTTGGAGAGAGCGTAGCGCCGGATCTGCAGGACAGGCGAAGCACAGGCACGAATGAAGCATGATTACAAGGCACCACGGACCACAGATCATGATATCTCATCAGGCATGCAGCATTGTTAAAATCCCTCGAGGACAGGTGGGCCCTACTGAGTGCGTCGGCGACCGTATTGAGGACCCCGGGGACGTGCGTGTAGACCAGGTCGACTTGCAGTTTGGCCTGGACCATCCAGGCCTGTCGGGCACACTCGGCGAGAACGCAGTTGCGTGCCCGCCCCGACGTGAGTGCCTGGACGGTCCCCATGTTGTCACAGAAGACCTCGATCCTGGTCCCACGATCACGGTCCCCGAGGAACGTGTGGAGAGCATAGATTGTGTTCAGGGCCTCGAGCTAAGAAATGCAGTCCACGGGGTCATTGATGGGACAAACCTGGCACGCGTAGGCCGCACGGCCGTCTGTACCCCCCACGCCCGAGAGGCAGGAGTCGACCGTGATACACTTTGTCGCCGGCCCTCGAGGGATGAGGGCGTGCCCATTCCACCCGGCGGCAAACCGTAGGAACCACTGGAGGTCCTGTCGCATGTCCGAGCTTACGTTGATGTAGAACCCGTCCATCGACCGTAGGGCCTCCAGTAGTTTGCTGACGAACGGCCTCGCCGGGCGGATACATTTGGCGACGTGCAGGATTTTGCCGAGGACGGATTGAAGCTGTCGCTTCGTCAGCGACCGCTTCCTGGCGACCGCCCCAACGTGCTCCCGCACGTCCTCCAACTTGTCCTGAGGGATGGTGAGGGACATCTCGGCGGCATTGATGTCGATGCCCAGCCAGCGCACGGTCTGACTAGGGGCCTGCGCCTTTTCCCGGGCCTCGGGGAGGCCGAGCTCGGCGAACAGGTCTCGGGCTATGGCAAAGTCCGAGGCAGCTTTCTCCCGAGAAGGCGACAGTATGATGAGGTCGTCCAGATACATGGCGGCCTCGACACCCTTTCCGGCGAGTATCCCCACGATGGCCTCGACCACACACTGCATGTGATACGAGGACGCGCGGGCGCCGAACGGCATGGCCGTATCACAATAATACCCGCCGTCCCACAGGAAACA
The DNA here is from genome assembly GCA_950022655.1 of Alentia gelatinosa. NCBI lineage: Eukaryota > Metazoa > Annelida > Polychaeta > Phyllodocida > Polynoidae > Alentia > Alentia gelatinosa. Next base: position 45,233,821 of record OX465587.1, on the reverse strand, counting down.
CAGCAGAGGCCAGTCGAGGGGGTCGCACCTAAAGTTCTTATAGGCGCGCGAGATGTCGATGGTCGCCATGTAGCTCCCTGGCCCCGAGGCCACGAGGCGGGTGACGAAACCGTCGACCGTAGGGAGGCTGTGCTCGCGCTCTTCTCCGTATACCGCATTTTTCATCACGTAGGCGTTGACGCTACGGTCCCGGGGGAAGGTCATATCCGTTATGACGCGGCGGGCCTCGGACCCGCGCTTCTCCCGGGACATCAACGGCGAAACGTGGCACCACGGCTCGAAGGGAGCCTCCGTGAACGGTCCCATGAGGTTCGAGAACCCACTTTCCTTTCTGATAAAATCCCCGACTTGCTTCGGGAATCCGGTGGCGCTCGGATGGTTGGGGACTTCCCGAGTGTCGCTGGCCGGCCCGAGGTAGCCGAGGGGGAATCCGTATCTTATGAAACCGAGGAGTTCCCCCTTTCCTTCCATGCCCGTCAGGTAGTGCTCCCACGCCCGTAGTTTGAGGTCCGTCGGCAGGGTTATCTTCGTGCACAGGGCGTTGGGCAGGCCCGAGGCCCGGACCGCCTCGTAGATGTGGCCGTGCGCCGGGGGGCCGGCCTCGGTGAAGCGGGGCCACTCGGCCCGCCTGTGTTCCATGAAGGCCTCCGGGTCCGTCCGGAGTCCGGGCGACGGAATTCCGGTCCGGCAGACTTCCTTTAGTCCGCCGAAATCCGGAGTGTTAGTTGGGTCTTCAGTCGGCGCGGTAACACTAACACTCGTGCTAGCGCAGTGGGCTGGCGGTGGCCGCGCGGTGAGCCTGTCCTCCACGTGGTGGGTCCAGCCCCCTTCGTTGTTGTTGTTTATGTTGGGGGCCCGACCACGTGGGCCGGCGGCCTTCGTGTTGTGGTCACGTGGACCCCCCGTGTGGTCCCCCCTCCACGTGAGGGGGCGGGGGCCCGAAGTGGTCACCGGGCCGCCTCCTTTTACGACCCCCGCCCACGTCCGGTCACCGGAAATCCTGTTGGCGGTGGGGGAGATCACAAGGCCCGCTGGTGTTACATCACGTGGATTGCACCCCACGACCCCGGGCCCGGGGAGGGGGGCACGTGTTGTGACTGTGTGCGGGTGCGCTCCGCTCACTCGCGGGGCGCACCGTAGCCGTTTTTTGCCCCGTGCACATCCGCTCTCGGGTCGACCGCCCGGGGCGTGTGTCCGGCCTGGGGTGCGTGTCCGGCCTGGGGTGCTCGCCGGGGTGCCGGTGTGGGCGCAGCCTGACCGTTCTCATACCCCATTGTATATCTGAGTTTCCGGTTACACGCGTGTAACGAATGCCCGCATTGCCTCCCCACGGAGTCGCAATACGAGCACACGTGCAGCCATCTCACGGGTCCGTCATCGTGGCCGCTCCTATGGCGGCACCCCCTCTCGGAATTAAATTGCCGGCATGGCAACTCCCGTCCTCGGGCCTTCCCGGTGTCGGCCCCGCTGGTGGGGGTCCCGGTCGTCATCGCGAGTCGGACTCGCTCCTCCTGGATCCGCGAGTAATCGCACCACGACAACCTCCCGGCCTCGATCTGGCCGAACACGTGGTTAGACCATCTCCTGACTCCGGCCCACGGCCGGCTCTGGGCGTCGATTGAAACTTGGTGTAAGTGCCGGAACATGGCCTCACGGTCCACGGGGTCGACCGCACGGTGAACTTTACCCGTATTCAGACACTGTCTCTGCACGGTCAGATACTCGGGGAGTATCGAAGACGGCGTGGAGAGTAGGCCAAAATGTGGGAGTAAAGAAAAATACGTGTGAACGTAGTGGAGTACAGGAGCAGAATGAGGTGGAGGTCAGAGACGCGGTGGGCCACGTGACCGCGGGGTTCACGTGACCGACACCAGGGGGGGATGCGCAGGGTGCGCGAGGGGGCGTGTCAGGGGGAGCAATGACCACCCCTGACCAACGGCCATGGGTTACCAATTAAAGAGGAATACAACAAATGGTCTCGAACATCAGAGGGTTTGAGCGGTAAGGGAATATTGTTCAATGGTATTTCTTGTCCAATTTGATGGATTAGAAAATTCATGGGGGAATCATTCTTAGTTTGTGAATAGTGTGTCTTGTAATATCACGTACGATCTGTTCGCGGTGCTGAGACATGAATAATACAATATCCCATCAATAATAAAGTCATGTATGTAGGCAGATAGGCAGATTGATCGTGCATCTACGATGTAAATAAACGCATTGGATGTGGGGTGAGGTTTGAATAGAAGTGATTTCATTTGATTTGTGTCCCATACAGAATCGGTACTGGTATATTTTATTCAGTGGTCTGAGATACCATTAATCCCAAACTTAGAACTTATTAAAGACTAAGATTGCAGTTTAGGTCAATTCCTACTCTTTATTACTTTACTACTCAATCTGTGTCTTGAATATTTAAGTTCAAAAGTCTGATGGTCTGGTTCCTTTAGTAATAGCGCCCAGGAGAATTATAACGAAATTTAAATTGTATTTTTCTAGTACATTGGCTACACAGGAATGTTTGACAAAATGAAATAAATTACCTTTGAATATGAACACTCCTAAGAAAATAAATGAAGAGGTGGGAAACTGATATGAATAACAAAGGGAGGAAATCTACACGGAAACTATGATAAGAAAACTTAGTCAATCAAAGCTTTCCAATATTTATGCAAGTACTTGCACAGTGTTGTATTACACGAGTCAATAAATAACATTCAATAAATAACAACGACAGTGATTGAATACCTCAGCGATTTCACAAGTCAAAGACTACAAAAGGACGCTGAGGGATTGTCATACCTGTCAATAAGGAGACAGCCTTCGGAGAATACGTATCATTTTTGAAAGATTCAAGGTAGCTCTTTGTTAAACTTCGTCTTGAGTGCAGGGCAGCTGGAGAAAACTGTTTTCTGATCTCATCAAGTATTATTGAAGATTTCTCCATCGGAAAATGCCATCAGCAAAATATAAATTTCAGAAATCATTAATTATCCAGATTTTGACAGACTTAAATTTAGTTTCGTTGTTGACAGGTGTCCCATGGAAGAATGTCCCCATGATGGCAATTATTAACTAAATATTAAAGTACCTTCTCTTACTTAAAACAACAGACTGAGCATCCACGTCATCAAGAAGAAAAAAAATCTCAGGAACTTACAAAAACGAAATCATGCCAAAAACCTGCTCACATTTCACCAGCAGTAAGAAAGCTAATACGCTCGATGTTTTTATACAAACAGGTAAATTAACAAATGCCTATTTTGGAACTAGATCAAGATAATGGTGACTTCAATTTGAGTGAATTTATTAAGGGTCTGCTTTCCTCTCCCTGAAATGTATCCGATGTCTTTTACTCACCACATTTGGCCCTCGACGGAGAAAGCACTCAGCGGTAATGCCTTGAATCGATTCAATTTCATAAAATGAATTTAAAACATCGCATATGGATGCCAGGGAAATGTCAGACACTATGAATTATGAATGGAGCGTGGTTTTGTGTTGAGATCCGCTGTGCAGTCTTTATTGCTTTCCCAAAGTACTTATGTCCACCGCTTACATTGTTCATTTTACATCCTGACACAGATTTGATACTAACCATAACTTAGTCCCTAACATATGTTTTTTCGTACTCAGATATTGCCTTTGCTATTGAAATTCCCGTGTATTACCCCCATGAATCAGGGGGGAAAACAGGTTTGAAAACTGGTTAACGTTTTTCTATGCGTTTGATCCATTATTTTCTAGGGGAAAAAACAATACCATCCAATTTTTGTAGGATTCTCATTGCTGGTCTGTGAGCATCACATGGATATGCTCTTAACTCCTGTTTTATGGTGATATCAATACGGCGATCAAAAAGGTACTTTATTGACTGCTGACATTTTTCTGCGACGTGACTGAAGGAGATCGGATTCGTGCCACAGTTTGATGACAATCGGAGGCTTTTCATATTGCCTTCACTGGATACCATGTTTTATACATATCGCTTAGACACTTCGACGCGTCAAGTCGTTGACCTATCAATTATTCGGTTTAAAAACAAAAATGATCCACATCGCGAAAATTATATTTTAATTTCTTGAAATTATTTCCAATATTTGCGGCTGGCCAGGGATGAGGTAAACTAGAGAGTCCTCTGTGTATGCAAATAGCGCCCTCCCTGGACTCTGGCTAATAGGTGGCGTAATGTTCGCCGAGTCACAGGACGTGCCGAGAATGATTGCTAATTACTCATAGATTGTTGGTTGTGGCATGTATCGAGTAAAAGAGACACAAATAGGTTAGAGGGTATACTCTCGAAAGAGTCTATCTCGCTTTATTGAATGACTCTGTGTGTTTAAGAAAGATTCTCTTCATTAGAAGTCATCCGTGCTCTTGGGTACTCGGCATGTCCCCTCCAAAAGAAAACCATCCGTTTTACCTGAAGGATACACATGCTGAACACGAAGCGAAGCTTGAAAACTTTAAAGGAAAGGTAAAACATTAAATACAACAAGTTTATATACAGTATATGTTGGATCAATAGATCACATGTTTGTAAACAATGTACTTGGATCAACAGAACGGACAACGAAAAGAACAATATTAACCCTTCAACAGCAGGAAGATGCCTCCAGGCATTCCCCTGGCTACAGCAGGAAAATGCCTCCAGGCATCTTAGAGGCATCATTGATACTCATATACAAAATTAAATAGATTAAAAGATAATTGTTTGATTTGAGAGAGATTTTGACAAACGTATAAGAGCTATATTGACCTTTGATTTGGTATAACAAAATATGATCAGTCACCAAGGTAAATTACTTAAATCACATGACACATAACATGACATTGCTATTTCCAAAGAAAGGTCCCTGCCGTAGCAGGGTCGTTTGGGCAGGCAATGCCTGCTGTGTAATGCTGAACAGGGGAACTGAGTGCTGCAGGGAAAGGGTTAACAACAATGATGATGATTGTATAAGACTTACGTACTTTACGTAGGAATTATGGATCTATGTCCGTGTCATTATTATGTATATGTCTTGTATGTTCCTGTGCATAGGTTAGACTACTGTACGGAAGAGCGCCCACTGTGTGGCCAGTTTTGTCAGACTCTAAAGATTCAATAAAAATAAATTGCAGTAAGTAGAGTTCACAGTCTGATTGCATGGTTAGCAGTCACGTTCAAGATCCACAATCTGAAGAACTGCATCGATTCATATACATTTCTTCTTAAGTCGTTAAACCTTCATTCTGATAACAGTTTACCAAATCCTTTGATTAATCAACGTATGTGTACTGTCTGTGCGTTATGTAGATAATAGACTTTTGGAGATAATATTGATATGAATGTGAATCAACAACATGAACTGTGTAAAGTAGAATTCCTGAGATCTCGAGGTGGGAGAGAGATACTTTACTGCTATAAATTATTGAAACGAGAAGACCAAATTGACCAACTACTGAGAGGAACAAGAAGTGATAAGAAGATTAGAATGCAATTATATCGCTTCAAAAACAACTGGTATCGCCAAAGTCCTGGGTATAGGATGAAAAGCCTAGGGAATTATCTCAGCCAGGAGACACATATATTGTATCAACAAAAGAGAACTTTGAACACCTAGTGGAATGTGAACTAGCTATGAGTAATAATTGAGCTATATGACTGTTAAGCTCTCCTCCTCTCTACCCTAAATGTGCTTAATTGTGAACAATAAGTGGCTATACAATGTTACATGTAATCGTCAATCATCATTAAATCATCTTGTATTTGTGTTTCTTTGAACGCATGACAAGCGATGTAAACTATTTCCTGAAAGAACTGTTAACTTCAGCTGAATGAGATAAAGATCCTTAAAAAAACACCTGCAGTTAGGAAATAGGGAATCAGGGCAACATTGGCTTGCGCACATCCCCACAAAAAGCATCAAATCAACAGTCACACCTCCAGGCCTCTCAAATGTCCCCATCTGAGCAGGGGCAAAAAGGATCCCTGCCTTCTAGTTCCGTTCAATCACCACATCATCCAAGCCAGTCAGTAAAAACACTCACCCATTTGAGCATGCCTTGAGACCATAGCAATTGGGTCTGACCACAGCTCAGCCCTATCCCGCCCGCGGAGAATCCCCGATGATGTACTCCAAGGCGAATTACGGAGCACGGAGCGGGAAAACCCCCATTGTTTCCATGCATATTGATGAGGCAAAAGGCCAAAACCCGCCCGCCCTCTGGTGAATAGCGAAGATTAGTGAGCGGAGCTGGGAAGCTGCAGGCTCAAAGGTAGTGTTTCTGGATGGGATGATGGAGATTAAACACCAATATTAACAAGCGTAAAGGCTCAACTTCCACTGGATTTTATTCGGGTTCTCCCCGCTTTTAACATGTTTCAACCGCGTATTTTACCGCAGATCTCCTCTGCAACTGAAATGTATTGACGATCGGCTGTGACAATAATTGTGAAGCCTATATTGTCTAATATTCTTTATTATTTCATGATTGTTTTACAGAAACACGTATAGTATATTGGTCGATATATTATCACGAAATTATACTGGGTTAGTCATCAAATTATTCAGGTAGAAGCACAGATTTAAGCAGAACTGGTTCAAAAATCGGTCTAGTAACCACTACGCCAGGAGTTTGGATGCGTAGTAATCGTCACGAGGCATAGATTACAGAGCTATCAAATGATCTCAAAAACTGTTCTGTATTTATCTCACCCCATCCACAGACATTATATTAGCATCAATATATCAGATTTATTAAAATTACTTACCCAAATCCAGTTTACAACGTGAAAATATCAGATTCCATCTTGCGTCTGTTTGACGCCTCCGAAACTCTAGCGGAAGTAAACAGTGCCGTAACCGGAACTCTTTTTTTGCCCCTAGTCGCTGATTTGCTAGTCGCATGTGACATCACTTAGCTTACACTCCACAACGACCATGAAGTAATACTGTCACTCTACCAGGGTGATCGTTGAGTATTTTTTGAGTATGTTATTTCTATGACTAAGCTTGTACCAGGTTGAGATAAACTGTTCTATTCTGCTTCAGTAATACTACCCATAGAAATCGTTATATATGATAAAATATCAACAAGTGATAACACAATTTTATATACATGTACATATCAAACGACAGAATGATATTACTTATATAGAAAATGGAGTATTTTCTGTACCGAGTCATAAAATATTAATATTATATGAATAATTTATAGGAACCCCTTAGAAATATGAGAGCTATTTGGTCCTAATGTGTACCTTGAGAACACCGCAAGAGAGTATCATGAATAAATGATTTTAAGAAGTATATACATACTGTATCATTCTTGCAGCAGGATCTGGAAATAAGGGCGGAATGCATCGCTTTACTTCCTTGAAGTAACATGATATGCTGTTGCAAGTCTACGGTCTCCATTGTATTTATCGCGAAAACCACATGCTGTCTGTATTCCTGCTGGCTATAACAAAGAGTGTTCACCTAAAAGATTGATGCTCATGTTACTGCTATTTTGAAAGTTGAAAATAACGTTTTATAATAGTACACTTTTCATTTAATGTGCTCACATGTTTCAGGATGCCGAAAGCATTTTGGCAGTGATTTAAATGCACATTTAATCTGTATTACTTATACAGGGGCCCGTCGAATAATCTACTCGGATCGTACATGAAGATCCTTTTCTGTACGCCAGGGACGATGGGGTTCAACTTAATTTAACACGCATGGACCACCTCATGGACGGATAAGACTGTCTTAGCGAACAAACTTCAAAATCATTAAACGATAACCCTTTACGTGATACAGAAAATGGTCTTCATGTACGATCCTAGATTACTCAACGGACCCTGAGAATTTGCTCTCCACATCTTTACCTTTCTCCCCTTCTCTCTCAATGCTTCGATCAATTCCATGTATTCATTCACCTATCTGACAACCTATGTATCTAGCGTTTTTGCTGTTTTCTCTTCCTTGTCTCTTGTTTTCTGTTTTGGCTTGCCTCTCTCTAAGTTCATCACCCCTTCATTTCTATCTGCCCTCTGCCTCTCTGACCCTCTATCATTCTCTCTCCCTCTGCCATTTGTTCCTCTCCTTGGTTCTCGGGACCAGGAGCTTTCACCTTACTGATCGCCGCCCAGCCCCCAACCCACCTGCTCACCACCCCTGGAAGCCTGCAGGCCATGCTCAACAAGCCCCCTACCGACATCGACTAGCGCTCTGCAATGCGCGTCCTCGCTGTCCTAGGGCCCCCTTTATCGGGCCGCTGATGACGTTGATAAGAGTTGCCGCGGTGTCGGACACACAGGCCCTGATAGGAGGCGCCACCATAGCCTCAGGTGATAGTCAACTCGTGCCCCATACTCCATGGTGCCCTGCACGGCAGTGCCCTTCGCTACACGGCCCAATTGACGAGCGCCAAGCTGAAGCCCTCAGGCTGCGTTTCGGTGGTGAGGCTCGGGATGAAGGGCGGGAGGGAATGAGGGTGGGTGCGAGTGTAGATATGTGTGTGTGTGTGTGTGTGTGTGTGTGTGTGTGTGTGTATGTGTATGAGGGGGGGGGGGGGCTGGGTGTGTGTGTGGATGCGTGTGTAGATAAGTGGATGTGTGTTTTTTTTGGGTGTTTTTGGGGGGGGGGGAGGGGAGGGGAATTTAAAGTGTTTATTGAGGTAATAGTTTCACTGTCATACAAGTGATTTTCAACTTAAGAACGTCCAGGATTGATTTCACTGACATATAGATAAGGCAGTGTGGGTGGGTGGTTGTGTAGGTGTATGTGTGGGTGTGTGTGTCCGCGTGGCTGACACTAAAGGTCTCTGTGTGTATGTGTAAGTTGGGTGAACCGCGAAAGGCTTCGGGTGTGTTGGTTGGGTGAGGTGGGACGGGGTAAAGTACCCATACGGGTCAGGCTGGTGGTGGTGGAAAGGAAGAGGTCACAAGAGGTTACTCTCCCTTGTGTCCAGCCTATTTGCTTCATTTCTCGTGAGTACCAGCCATTATGCCGCCCCTTGCTTATGCTCTAATTGCTTGACCGGTTGGCGCGCGTAGGTCACATGTACGACAGCCCTGGAGGTCGAGGATGCCTCGAGGGCAGGCGGAGGCGCGGTCGCTGGCCGCCTCTGCGGTGGCTTGGGCCGGTAGCGGTCAATGTGGTGCGGAGGAGGCAGTAGGGGTTAGGGTATATGGGTCTGGCTAGCCGCACGTGGGCCTGCTATCAAGTGGGCAATGCTGTGCTTTACTGGCGCACGTCACATAAAATAGACCGACATCCATCATCCTTGCAGTACTTAACAGTCCGCCTGCAAACCTCCCACTGCAGCCATTGACAGTGTCTAAGAGACAAAGGAGAATACTTCTGGCATTGCCGACTAAATTGAAACACATTCTTATACAAAGGTGTCTGTATGTGGTATACCATTCCTGTACGACACAAAGTCTCTGCGTTTAGTGGAGACAATCTAAATGAACCACAATCCAAAGGCATAGCTATATAATACCCAAAATGATACATCAATGAAGGATACCTCTACAATTCTATATTAACAGTCAACCGGTACTAAATAGATATATTGATCTATAAAAGTATTCCAACGTTTTCAACCTATAACATCGTCGGCAGCAAACGCTATTCCGATTTTGTTAACTATAGGAACCACGCCAAGCCAAATATAGAGACGCATCGATCCAATGATAATGATTATTTGAGACAGCAGCCAAGATACAAAAATATCCATGAAAGGAACTTGATCTAGAAGATATTTTATCATTTATGGTGAAGGGCTACCGAATCTAGACATGACTGTATGGGATATGCATGCTATACTTATATGCTGTATTTGCTCAGCACATGTTCATATATAGCTCTGGGTGTACCATACCTGTGCCAGACATCTGTCCAGTACACAGCAAATCGCAGGCTCATACATTGCCAGACAACATGCGTATCACCATAGTACCGAATACCTACCCTAATGGCTACTTGTGACAATAGACCAAGCCATTGTCCCCCCTCTCTAAGCAGATTACTATGGCTACCTGCAGCCACCGAGGACAAAATGATGGCACCTATACAAGAAGAGAACAGCATTCTATGAAGCAGACGACAATTTGCATGCGTCGCGAGAGAGGAAATGAGGCGCGCTGACCCGCCATTTATTACAATCAGCTGTGGCGTTAATTGAATTAAATGTCATTTGGACACAAAAGCTGTGGTCAAGGGAATGGGCGTGTTTGAGTGCAATACATCGTCGTCGAAGGAGGGTGGGTTTCATTTGGTTAAGGTGATGGGGTTTTATGGCGCAGCAACTGTGAATGACATTTGGGTTTGTGTAAAGTATGTGAATATGGTTTAGGTGAATATATCCTTTGAGGTAAATTACCGTCTATCCAATTTTCGATCTCTAAAACTAACCTGAACAGACATCTTTACCATCGCTTAATGCTGCTATTATTGTACATATTTTTGGCTTTTATTTTCATGACATATTCCACAAAACCAACAGCAATAACGATGTTAGACTCATGAACAGTCACTAGGTTGTTTGATGTTGAAATCTTTTAAACCTTCTTTGCTTTATCATTTATGGTTGTCTCTTTTTAACTAGATGTATCCACTTAGAAAGTTAAGCAATGACCTGGCCAATGTTTTAATCTCCGACAACTATACATCAGTGTGAACTAGACTTCCGAAATATCAAACAGTTATTATCGATAGAAATACTACATCAATTAAACTATCGTTTGGATCCAATCCTGTTTAGTATGTATTGCAACCACAATAGGGCTGCATATGGTATCTGATTATCCACCTAATACAAAGTGTCCATAGAAAACACATAGGGAGTGTGTCACCATAACTGGAGCATGCAGATATGTTTTATGTTCCGGGCTACAAAAACGGCGCATACGGAAAGATAGTGCGTATGAAACAACAGTGCATACCTGAACTAATATTGGCAAGCCACTTGTTAGGACATGGTGGATAATAGATACAACATACACATGTTTCAGGTAAAAGCGGCTGTATGCTCATCGGAATCGACCCTGTGCAAAATCTTCCCACGCGCTCGGATATTACTACTCACCAACTCCTCGGAGTATACGACCGCTTGTCCCTGAAAAATGTCAATATTGTATATATCTGGATACGGTCTTCATGGGAAAAGTGCCGGTATGGGCATATATGGTTACCGTACGTAGTTCCCCCTGTAGGTATGCGACGTTCTCAAGATGAGAGGCAAATGTCGGCGTGTCTCAGGCAGAGGAGAACAAAGTAGGAGTGAGGTGGGTAGAGATATTGGGTCATGAGTAATGCTCAACGGTATGATTCACCTAGTGCAAGGTGTGTATTTCAAGAAGCAGCAGCAAGCCATCATTGCCTGAGATCATCTTCTCAGCAGACGACATTTGGGTAAGATCTGCGCATTACATTTATCATAACCCTGATGTTTTATCTCCAATATGTTAGTCTTGTAACTGTTTATTTAGACCTTTTAATTATTTATGTGATCGTTGTATGGCTAGTTGACGGCATTCATTGCCGTAGCTATATCTATCTTTCTTCTGTATTGAAATTTGTATCTCTTTCTTATAGATCGTTTACGAGTGGAACTAGAGAATGCATTATTGTAATTCAATTGAAGATCTGGCTTTGACAGAAGTGAATAAACACTTTAAAAGGGGGGGGGGCGAAGGGCGAAGAAACCTATGCTATTTTGAAATCTGTAAAGTGTGTTAAAAACATTGGAATTAGCTGATAATCATTACAAACATTGTTTATAGAAAAACCGGTCCTTCCAAATCCAGCAGCCCTCTTAAACAAAGATGTTAAACACTCATATTTTCGCGCCTTTTTATATAGTTGTAGGCTGCGTCACTGGAGAGCAGACGGCAATAAAGTAAACGACCACAGCACGGTCTGATTATGCCGAGGGCGTCAACCCGGAGGGCCTAAAGAAATTAGTCTCGGAGGAATTCAGAGTTTGTGTCAACAAGGGCGCAGCTGGTGCAGGGCCCACCCAGCGTTTCACGGACGAATTATACCATTGTGGTCCTTACGAACCTAAATCTCCCCCACGGCAGTTTGCTTGTGCTGAGAGAATGGTGGATTCCAGGTGGAGAAGAATAGGGCGCACAGAATGTCCAAATCTATTATACATCGATCTAACTCTAAGTAGGAACCGACCTAAACAAAATAAGATTTAGACTTGAAATTATAATATTTCAAGGAACTCCAAATACTTGCTCCAATACAAAGACCGTGTGATATCAGTTTGGTTGTTAAAGAAGTTCATCTTTCCTTGCCGGAAATTCCACGAAGATGATCATTCTACAAACAAAAATGCATATCACTTCATACACGTGATGCTGTGTCTGGCACCATATATTCAATATCATCAGAAAGATTCAGCATTTAGGGGACAAACATTAAAAGAATCAAACATAGTTGTATTTCCTCTATACACAACCTGTATAGAAATAAATTCACATGTAAATACCACAAGATTTACATTGAGTTTATTTTCCTTTCCTTTCGTTAATTGCCTCAATCTTGAGTTCAAAATATATAAAAAAACAGTCAAAACTACCCCCTAGATTGTGATGGCTTCTATCGGTGCAACGTAAATGGTCAAGGATTCTGTAAAAAAAGATAAATGAAGAAACATGGCAGTAGGTGAAGGGCGCTTTCAGTGCGAGTGTCATCGGCGATCGTGTGGTGGTCGTATCACATCCCTGGCTTAAGCTGCTAAGTGGGCACTACAGGCAGCTGCAATCTTTACTTACCGAAGCGTGCGGCCAGTGGTGAAGGGACCCAGCTTGGTAATTTTTACATCTAATCCAGGCGCAGACATCTTTTGGCTGATTTACGCCCGTGGAGACTCCCCCAGGGATGCGGCGCAGGGCATTGTGGGCCGCTTTCACACTCTCCGAGCAGATTCGTGCTTTACCAGCTGAAATGAGATACTAGACACGCGAATCAATCACCGTAGATCAATGCGGTTGGATTGAGAAGAATTCTTAGGGGAACTAGGCACTCGCGAGGCAATTGTAAAAGCGCTGTGAAAACTCGTGTTTACCCCTGACAGACATAAATTACCTGTACTGCTTCAATCCGTCTAATATTCTTTCATCTGATGGAGTGTGAAGAGGAATGTTACAAAGGAAAAGCTATTTCAGAGAACATTACCACTTATATGAACTCTCCAAGCAGGTCAGTTCTTAATGGTGCTCATTTTGTAGATTGAGGTGCACAAACGACCGCGGGGCTGCCTGGAGAATAATCGGTTCCGTATGTAATGGCTTTTAGCGAAGTAAAAGGAGATTGAATCCGACAGGAGATGGCATTGCCCTTTCCAAAGCTCCTCTACACTATCGTATATTACATAGAAAGAGGGGCCAACAGCCATTCGGCATGGAGAGTGAGTCGATATGCTTGGAGAGTGATCGATATTTTTGCGGGAGACCCATTCGACAAAGCAGCCGACAAATGACTACATTCTTCTGACTTGTCTGAAATCGTCCTACAGTATCCTAGATGGCCTTCCTACAGTGTGCAGACGACAAATGACAAATCAGATAGACTAGCCATGAAGGGGAATAGAGGAGGATGTGAAAGAGGCGAGACTAAACATTGTCCTGTGAACCTAGGCATCTGGTGGGAAGAAGGGATCTGTCAGGGCAGCTTACAGGCTGTCGGACCAGAGGGTACTGTGAGCGGTTGTGTTACGTGATCGAACACGTTCAAAACAAGTGGCTTTAAAATCATCCCTCATACACTCTTATTTCAGGAAGCCAAAGAAATATTAAAACTTTTCAGCGTTCAGCGCGTTCAATAGGTATCTTTTATCATAACATTGTTGAATAAAGTATTAAAAAGATTTCTATAAAACATTGACAACAATGCTATCTCAAAATACTGAGCCTTTCTCTTTTGCGGAAATCATCAATGGTGATGTGTCTGTTCCATATAATTCTGTTGACAAGATTAAGTCTCTGGGGGCTGTGTGATCCTTTATGCCTTATTAACAGCCAGGTGAGAGGAGGGTACTAGGCAAGCAATATAACATTGGAATATTACATTAAAACAAAAATAGGTAGTTTGATTGGGCCACTCTTTGACTGCATGTGATGTACTGTAAGTTGATGATGTTAGCTCTGACTGCTTTTCTAAAACTAAAGAATGTTTAGAGACGTTACAAACGTTCACCCGTTTCCGGGCGACCTTCCACGATGGCGTCAACAACAAAGCAGACACTATGTACAGGTACAGGACTAACATAACTATACATCACAAAGCAATACTTTCACCCAGAATATTATTACTCTTAAAGCTAGATTTAGGACCAGTCTTTACAGTCATAACCCTGTGATAAAACAACATGTCATCACAAGAGCCCTCATTTGTTGTAGATTTTCAATTATCAAGTAAGTTCAGGGACATTTAGTATCATTCTGGTTTACAAATGCTTTTGCCTGATGCAATTGGCTGATGCCAGCCTTAACTTCATTTTACAGAGTGAATTGGCTGATACCAGCCTTCAGAGACCTTTTGCAGGAAGAAATTAGCCAATATAACAATACCAGTCTTAACTGCCTTTAAGATGCTTTATTGGCTGAAAGAAGATTTAGCTGTCTTTCGCAGACTGTAATTGACTGATGCCTGCCTTAACTGCTTCTGGTGGCTATAATTTGGTGAGAACAAATTTATCTTCTTGTTGCTGATTGTGATTGACTGTTAGTTTTAATTACCTGTTGCTTGCTGTACCTGTCTAATACTGGCTCTAGCCACCCGGCGATAAGCTAGTGCCTGCTGCACGCTGTCTCCTATACCTATGTGTTGATGTTTTGATAAGAAGGTCAAAGGGTGTTGGGACGGAAAGACAGGAGAGGACACGCAGTGAACAAAGGAGTAAATGGGCGGATATTGGGAGGCAGCTAGATGTAAGGGAGAAATATACAACGACAAATCACCATCAGTAGGTTAGCATCACCTTTCTCCCTATCATACTCGCCTCTGAATTCCTTCCTATCCCATGTCATATCCTCCTAACTCATTCACTGGGTATAACCAACGAGTATACTCGTTGGCACAACTAACGAGGAAATGTATGATCCGCTCTAATGTTAACCGAGGTGTATTCCACTACCGCCAGACCGATGCGAAAAGCTTGCCACACATACCATCAGACCCATACACAAAGTACAATATATATCACCATCATCCTACCCCTAATAAGAAAACGCCATGAGCTTAACATTGGGTGTGTGTATTCGGGCGAGCGTGCAGCAAAGTGTTATTTATTGCATGAGGGTAATAAAAAAGATTGACAAGTCAACGGCCAGAACATGAGCTACTACATAACATGATACAGAATATTACAAGTGATTTATGCAACCAGCCCAATCTCAAACACCATCATGATAGGAAAACTAGGTACACACTCAAGGAAACCGATCTATAACCTCGTTCCTAGCCATTTTGACATGTTCATAACACTCCCTGATCACTGATGTCACACTTATGCGGTCTATGAATTGTTGAAACCTTTAGCCTTACTTGGCAGTGTGGCAGCTACAAACGTCACTCACTCGAGTAACTTGGAGGAACTAAAATGGCCAATTACACATTAATAACTGGATGTGGGTGTCATGTACAGTAACTAAGGCCTAATCATATAGACTAGCTAACACAGTGACAAGAAAAGAGAATTTACAATACCTTCTATTCTTAATGAAGAAGACAGGTAACCATACACAGCTATGTATTTCTAAAGTATATTATAATAAAGTATACAGTTACGTAATAATTCTCATTAACACACATTCACATGCACTTCTGTAGAGTTCATATGATACAAGTCCTCCTGGTTATAGCAGTACTCACAGTCTATCACTTTCTGTAAGGCCCGGTGTCCACCTATAGCGGTATGGCTCCGATTTGGCCTACGATGCACCTCCCAGTAAACAAACGAAATCACGTTGGAAGGTCACCTATTATCGGGGCAGTTTCTATGATTTGCCACTGAAAATAAACCCTTATGATGCGTGGCGGATTGGCATGTCTAGACATTTGTCTATGATTTTGCACATTTCTGATATGTCTCTGATATTTGCTTTTTGTATTGGTGCCATATCGGAAGGTCTAAATTTCTATCGTAGTAGGTGGATGCCAGGCCTTATTGTCCAATGGCTCCTTGACTTGTGGATATCCAAATTCGTGGCATATGGTGGTAGCAGTCATCAATCTCTGTCCCATCAGTGCTGGGGTGATAACAGCATGTGAAGAAACCCAATCCTCAGTAAAGGCCTCAGTAGCTTAGTGTCCTATGGTATTTCAGCCTCTTTACTATAGTGGTAGTACTCCTCAGCAGCCTGGAGATGTTGACACCATGGTGTCTTTGTTCCAAGTGAGTTCAAAATGGACATCTGCTCCTTATATACCCTATCGGGGGGGTCAGTCCAAACGAAGACAGGGGACGGTTCAAACACTGGGGGTGGCAGTGCAAGCAGTTGGGCCTTAACAACTTTCTAGAACAAGGACCTGTTAGGAGGCACCCCGTGATATTCTTAATACATATGTCACAATCGGTGAGTGTTCACATATTTCCTATTTTTCTAAAGTTGTGGAGACGGAATAGGATGAATACTAAACTGAACTAGAGTTAGTAGTGTTAGTGTTTATCACACTCTGATCAAATTTGCTTCTCACTGTGCTTGACTGTTGCTTCGCATAATAATTCGCAACCTGAACATGAGTAGTGTTAACTAGTGTTTATCAATTAACACTAACATTACTCTCGTTGAGTTTCTGCTAATTACCACCAATCCTATACTCAAAACGTGCCACTCCTAAAGCTAAATCTATTCTCACAGCATGCTACACTTACAGTCAACAATCAGACCCATATTGAGAGCAACTCGCTCGTACAACAGACTTATACACAAAGCATGTCACACCTGCTCTGAGAGCATCTCATCCTTTCCAGTACACGTGTACGCAGGGCAGCCTATGCTAATTGCGGACACTTTTTCTTACAGTGTACGTCATTCAGGTGGTGATTGTTTCTTTCTGATGCCGATGTTATAATAAACACGATGAAGGCAATGCAAATCCTGTACCATTACTATACACATACTATGTTTGACAACGTATTACGTTAAATCGACTGTCAACCTGTAGAGATGCAATCAAAGGTGCTCATAAAGTGAACCCGTTAAATTGTATAGTCAGACATTTCAGAATCCTGGCCACCCAAAATCAGAAATGTCGTGATGTACGTGGGTAGTTATGGGAAGCTTCTCTGCATTTGAAGGTTTGTTTTGGAAAGAGAAGAAGAGTACATGGTAAACAAGAACAGTGCTAATCAAATTATGGAGGCATTAAATAGAAACTGTGGAAATCCGTAAAGAATTGGATTCTTGGTCCCATATAGTATAAACTGCTTGGTCAATTTTATTAGCACAGCTGACTGCCAGAGTTACCCTATTTCCTAGGTAGAGACTGGAGCAATTCCTACCTTGCTTGCGTTCTTGACAGTCGCCAGCTATCATAATACAGCTACAACTAAAAAGACTAGAAGTCACGAACAGATTTGAAAACTGTAAATGTAATATTTGTCCCTGACTTTTCCTGTAGTTGGTCAGTTCTACCTTCTTTTCTGACTCATTCGGCGAGCATTCGCTATCAGTCTAATTTAATTAACTCCGATATAAAAAAGGAAGCAAGAGGATGAAACTAATCATTTCTTGAGAACGTGTGTATCTTGAGAAAGTAAAAACACGCAAATATCCCACGCCGCTAAACCTCAGTCTATGATAAATATTTGATTTAAATCCTGCACATCCCATCTTGAAAAGAACCTGCACTGGAGGACGAGATTATTATAGTTTCTACGCTAATAACCAAGGAGACTAGTAGCATGTTGCTCAGCGTGGTATACAAGCGTCTTCTTTAATCTTTGCTCAGAATTATTTGTGCTTGTTATGAAACCTTGATTTAGATGACAACCATAGATAATAAAGTGTGAAAGTGTTAAAGCCATCTGAAAAATGTAAAATAGACATTTATAAATTAAATTCCCCAATCTTTACCACAACACACGGATATACCACTCATATTAAACAGTGACTATTTGGCCAGCCATGCCTTTTTCTGATGAGACTTTCTGTGTGATCATTGACTGCAGAACAGATTCAATTTCGTTGCTGTGGTGATAAACGTGATGTAGATCTGAATCCTGTTTCAATCAGAATGAAGTGATAATGATAAATGATTTAGGATGAAATATTTACCTCTACTTATTACCTTAAAACTCAGAAATGCGGAGGAAATGTTTGAGCTTTTCAGCTACCTTTAAATACGCTTATGGCTCCATGATACAATACAAGCTCCTGAATACGAAAAAGGAGGTATCAATATTTTATTGCTGTTTCATTCTATATATTCATATTTCCTAGCTTTGAGATGAATTATTTTGCTTATTGTGATGTCGAGCTTTGGCAAAAGCAAGGTCCGTATACATAAATCACGTCACCAAAACATTCAATGCCATTAGTTCAGCTTACATGTAAGCAAACGTTTGAATAGCCTCGATATACATTTATATCGAGAGCTTCACATTTATTTGGCACACCCAAAATTAAACTTGAGGAAGGATTTGAAAATGTTCCGAATTTGAGCTTGGTCCCTAGCTCCCTTGGACATGCTAGTGGCAAAATACAGGCACAGACGCTCGCCCCTCACATACAGGCTGCACACACACACACACACGCACACGGAGGCTGGAACAAGAGAGAAGTGCCAAGGTTGTGTTCTAACACTTCATCCGAGGATGGGTTAATAGCTTACTGAACTACCTACTGATCCCACATTATCGTCCAATTGCGAACGAGGCTTTGCTGCTCTCGTATCAACTGCGGGCCTCACCGTTCGCGTGTTAACGAGGGAGTAAACGAGAACAGCAACTCAAGTCGCCTACACACGAGCACAACCCCGAAGGCCGGTGAAAATTGCATCAAAGTCTGGTCCGAATTACATTAATGGGCTGATTGCATGTACTATGTCTAGGAAAGGGGTAACAACTCATACTGTAATTATGAGGAATCGAAAAAAGTATACTTCTGAGTAATGGAGAATTTATAAAGCGATATTTCGGTTGGGTGAACCAATAGATATGTATGTGTGTGCATGTGTGCAGAATAACTCACCAGTGTTTACCTAGCATATACTAGGAGCTGATGTTGTAACCATTTATAATGGAAGAGCATGGTACACTTGAATTACTTCATGATATAAATGTAAGAGAATATCATAAGAAATTATATATTTGAGCCATCTGAATTTGATCAAGAATCAAGTATCACGAATGTTTCAATAAACCTAAAGAGTTGATTTAATATCTGTTCTCCAGTATCATTAGCAGGAATATTCATCAGGATATATAAACCTGTATGTTCAAACAAATGTAAACTGATAACTTAACCCATTCACACCGGGTGATGCCTTGAGGCATCAACCAGGACTGGCAGAGTGATGCTTTGAGGCATCATCCAGGTATGGCCAGGTGATGCCTTGGGGTATCATTTACAAAATATATGTTGTTTTTAAATAAAATTGGAAATAATGGTTCAATAAACATGAAACTTTCACAGATGTAGATATAACATCATATTTGATATTTCAGGTAAAATAGAAAATAGTATTAAGTATCAACTGTCATGTCACATGATACATAGGTCAAAATGTTCACAATAGGCCTATATACCCCGCCTCTAGCGGCATTCATTGGCACTAGTACCTGGCTCCAGGACTGTACCCCTGCCGCGGGTACCCAGCACAAATGGGTGAATGAAACTAATTTCTGGTATTAAAATCAGTGTATCCTAATGCATTAACATTAAAATCAGTATATCCTAATACATTGACATCTATTCTTAATCAAGTCCTTTGAGTATGACAGGTTCAATAACCTGGTCAGTAGAAGGTTCAATAACCTGGTCAGTGGAGGAAGGTGTGTGTGGGAGGTGCTAATATGGGATTACTGAGTTGAGATAGACTAGAGTCATATGCCTACCCTTCCACCAATCCTATACCTCCTTACTGGGTCTGTGTTTGCTTGTCTGTCCCATCAGATCATTGGTATATAGTCAGATCTGCCCCATCAGATTTAAAATGTACATGCATTGTAAAGTGGTAGAGGAGCAGTGAGCCTGAACAAACAGGCTCTTGAGTCCCGCTAGCTGGTCAATAAAGTAGAGAGCGAGTGGTTGTGGGAGGGGAGGGGGGGTGAGGGTTATAATGGTTTGGTTGAAAGGTAAAGTGGCTTCAGACCCAGAGTGTTATTCCTAAACCATCACCTGTCCCTGTCTGTTAGTATATGTCTATTTCCGTTTGCTTATGTCTGTCTTCTGTCCTCATCTGTCTGCCTTTCTGTCTGTCTCCCTGGCACTATCTCTGTCTGTATACTGTATGTCTGACTCTCTCTATTTATATCTATGTCTCTGTCCCTGTCTGTCCATATCTTTGTCTTAATATATCTGTATCTGTGTCCCTGTTTGTTGACATGTATGACTATCTCTCTTTGTATATGTCTTTCTGCATCCCTGTCTGTCTCATTGTCTCTGTCCCTATCTGCATATGTCTGACTCTCTGTCTGTTTACCTATCTTTGTGGGAGTCTTCCTTCTGTCTCTGTCATCATCTGCATCATTATCTGTCTGTCTGTGACACTTTCCCCATCTCATGAAGATCTATGATCAATGGTTTCAGAAAGTCTATGGTCAAGTCTCAGGTGCAAGGCTTGGTGACAGGGTTGAAGGGAGTAAAACTGGCTTGTCAGATGTGTACAAGGTGGGTCTGACTATTGTGTAATGAAGTTTGTCCTATCAGAATGATGTGTATTTAGATCTGTCCCATCAGATCTGAAAATGTGAAAACCACATATGGTCATTATTATCATCTAATAGTTTCCTTTTCTAGTAGCAGATAACAGTATCCATAACTAAGTGTTTATTATTTAATGGCAGGATTGATGTAGTGACTACTATGTCCCCAAAATGACTATGAAATAACAGTTCTATTTTTAGGAACCAAGTCAGTAGTGGAGCAGGGGTATGGTCAGACTGGGATTCTTAGCACCTGGCCATTATACTAGGCCTTTATATTTGGTGCATGTGTAGTGAAGGGTTAGATTCTTTACAGTAAGCTGAAAGCCTGTGTGAGCATTCTAACCTCTAGGTGAAGTATATGAACGCGTTTTCCCTCGCTCAATAATAAGGCACCTTTTCGACAGGATCTGTTTGGAATTTCTCCGCAATATAGAGACAGATATAACCAGAATTGTGTAAGGAGACTGAAGGGTCACAAGAGTGATAATCTCGTGTGTAGAAATACTCCTAGCCTATGCTTGCCATTTTGAGTTGCCCTCATTTCTGAAAATCTTAAAATGAGACTCCTTAAAGTTGAAACTAATTGCTTCATTTCATCTTTTTGCTCACTTAGTTCCTGGCACATATCTTCATTCTCTTTACAAAGAGAGACATACCATGCAGGTGCCCCTTGTGCAGACATCAGTGCATCTTTGTCGGAGCCATATTGGTTCTTCTTTCTTGCTCCCTGGGAAATATCTAGCTCCTCCTCCAATATTTATCTTTCTAAATTGGATAAACAACAAATCAGACAACCGTCCCTATGGCTTCTAGCATCGTACTTATGCATACACATTGAACACATTTTTTCAGGGTTGTACTTGCCCATCTTATCCAGCAAGAGCGAGCTTTACTAGCTTCTGAAGAGAGGAACAGAAATTCAGCTGATCTTGTGGGCAGCCTGGTAAAGAATTACCAGTCCGATCCGCATAGAGTAGCATGGCCTGGCTGCCACCTTTGTCTCCACTCGGTATCTGCGATGTGTGCTTCAAACCAGGTCATTTTGTTCTATGAACATTCTTAAAGCAAAAATGCTTAATAAGATACAGTCATAGCTTAAATAATTGCTAATGAAATCTTACTTTATGGTGTACTTATTGTACAAAGAAATACACACAAAAGGAAATATCAAAATTGTGAATTGGTTTTAAGGTTATGACTAAATACACTCTCCAAGCAGTACAGAAGATTAGGTTGGAGAGTAACAAACAGTTCCCGCCGTTGGGTCAAGGTGGCCACGGATTTAATCCGACCAGAGCTAGCGTAGTGTAGCTCTCATGGCTAGTGTAAAGCCTATAAAACACCGAAATATGTTCCCGATTCATCCCGATCATCGGCTTGGTGAGAGTCGGGAATGAAATTTCGATGTCTTATACCTATAAGACACCGACATGATGACTGTTCTATTTAAGATATCAGAAAACGGATTTCGGATCTATAATCGCCTCTGTCTCCCCTACAAATCGGTATAAAATACTTGGGGGAAATATTGGAAGGCTCTAAGCAGCTAGCGGTCCGTGGCCCAGTCTCGTAAAGACCAGCCCAGCCTGTGGTGGCATCTATATATCGCAAGACGATCGCTTACACAACCACCATCTAAGGTGTAGGACGATTGCATATAGCTGAGATACTAAAATTCATAAAAGAAATGGCATACACTCTCTACTCACACATTCAATAAATATACATACAGTTATTTTAGCATGTATATTAGACAATTCTACCTTACTTTGTAACATTTCCAGTTGGGCTACACTCCTAAGTCCAGTCATGTTGGATTCTTTCCCACTGGTACCCAAACTGCACATTACGATGCTCGAAGCAGCAGCTCTATACAGGAAGTTCAGTTCTCCATCAACTCAACCTCCAAACATAGATATTTCACCCTGCTTGTAAGCCCAATCGGGTCATAGGATATGTGGGGAGAGAGCCATTAGAACTCAATGGGTAATTCACCTTTATATCACAATAACGACACTTGTAGGCTAAGGATTTTCAATATTCATTACTTTCTCAACATAAGAAACATCAACTGACCTCCATTGACCATGTGTGAGGTAGGTTCTGGGACATGCCCTGATATAATAGAACAGCTGTTTATGCCTCAATGGAGATGAATACTTTACGTCGTTCTGGTGAACCAATGTGCTTACACTATACATACATGCATTAATTTTTATATTCCATGTTCCGTAATTTATAGTTCTCGAGTATTTTTATATCACATTTAAGATATTAAAAATTGTTATCTAATCTAGTCAACTCTCACCAGCTCCCTGTTGCCCAACACTGTGACTAGCTTACCTTAGCAGATGTGGCAACTAATTAGCAACCCACCCTAGACAATGAGGCCTGTTGAGGTGGAAATGAAGCCGCAGTATTCAAGAAGTGTCAATCTAATCAATGCTCACCGAATATAGACAATTGCACTGAGGATGGTGCCCAGTCATGCGTATTTGCACAAGACCATCGGAATTAGTCTACAGAGAAAAGGCAGCCCTGCTCACAGGAGCCGTATATATATATGCAAGTATATGTACACAAGTATATATGCCTCTCGCATTCAGGGGATGAGCCCACGGTTGTTAGTGTTCTTCTGGCCCCTCTTCTATGCCTGGAGAGTCGCCTCAAACTGCTTCAGGCTGAGATTATGCTCAGACATGGTCTTCAGGCCCCGACAGTCGTCTTCTGGATGGCTGGAGGTTCCAATGTCCCTCCTTATTACCCCCCTGATCTGAATTCACCCCCCCCCCCTCCGGCCACCCTCATCGGTCAGTCACCCCCCTCCTCCCCTCGCCGGATGGGTACATTTTCTGTGGGCCTGATGGATAAGCAGGCAAACGGGCAGCTTGCAGGGAACTAGCCAGCTACTATCTGAGCAAATGTTTGATTTTGGGCGAAGCTCTGGAGTTGGTCAAGGAGTCAACTGTTTGACTTAATGGATAAGATATCTTCTGTTAACTTATGCATCGATGATGTTCCTTAAACATTTTTGATGCATAGACATCACATTTCAATATTGATGCAATAACTCTTATAATTTGACACCTACTGTTAAAAAAACAAATTCTTATAATTCGAAGACTGCTGTGCCGAATATGCGTACAGGGGCGCATTGGCATAGAGTGGTTTAGCGGTAAAGTAAAATGTTACCAGGACGACCATTTATAACATTACAAGATATTCTAAAAAATGACACTCTAGAGGAATGTGATAATGCTACCTTTGTCGAATCCAGGAATAGTATTTCGACGGCTTGATTAGACTTTCAAATGAATTTGTCTATTCATTGGGGGACTAAAACACTCTTATATAGCAAGCAGGCCGGTCTTACGTGATCGACTCTGCAGATTCTAAGAATGTAAAAATCCCTCAAGGAAAAACAAGATATTGCGGGTATTGATTATATCAAGTTTTAGTTTAAACTCCGGAAATTCAAAACAATAGGAAAATCCTATCCTGTTTTTATGTGTACTTATATAGGCTGGAGGTGAAGTGAGAGGGACCGTTAGGAGCAGATCAGATAGGAATAGGAATAGTCACCATAGATTCCGTATGATACACATCAACCAACAGTGATAGGGTGATATTTTATCAGACCTTGTAATATATATACAGTATCAGAATTATCACCACAGAAGAGGGGTGTTTTCAAAGTAAAATCTATTAAAAGGGTAACAAAACAACAGAATGTTGTGTTTATTATGTGTAATTAAGCAAATGATGCCCAATCAGGTCTTATAAAGGTTTTTTTATCAAATAAATTGATAATATAACATCGTATTTTCCATATGCCACAGACTTGGATTGTTAATGGCAAATGACATAAAAACAACAGTGGTGTCCCCAAGGTGTAGATTTTGAAATTATTGGATAGTGGATTAAATACAAGAGAATCAGGCGCATATATGACATATATATGACTGCAACATGGACACTTATATACGTCTATAGATGTTGTGACTAACTTATTTACGCAAAATCATAGCTATATACGCGGGGTGCATACATATTTAAATTAGGGTTCTTCGTGCTGTGATGTCCATTGATGCATGTGACGGCCGTTAGCTAATCCAGCTGCCAGAATGAGGTAGAAGTGGTTGGGTGTGATTCTATTGGTGTTGATTTGTGGTGTTGGTTTTATAGGCTTAAGGTGCAGATAAACATGATTGTGGCATGTATCAAATACACAGAAGCCTTAGTATCAGCAATAGTCCTATTGTCCCTGGTCTGTTTATAATACAATAATAAGGCCCTCCACACTCCACTTTAGGAATTAACATAAATACAAAATGCCCTAGACACGGGGAGATTGGTGAGGCAGCAGTCAATATATTATTACACCTTAGAACCATATTCTATGTTGGCGAACTGGGAAGAGAATGCAAGCACATAAAAGCACTATTTTTGCTCAATAGCCAGTTACAGAACCCTGAGGTTGGATAATGATATTTCGTACAGAGTGCCACTTGTATGATAATTGAAAAAGTCTAATCCTATGAAATATGGTATATATTGTCAATACCTAGAGGTATAGTTCTATAGAATGCTATACGAGGTGGTTTGCCCATCAAAAATCCTGTTTAAATTGCCCAGCCTAGATCGGTTTGTTCCCTATCCTAAACAAAAGGGGGCAGTTCTGTCCGTCAGTCCCTTTCCTCTCGTTCCCAACATCATAAAAATCCAGGCGGCTATTCTCAGCCATGACTCCTGACCACCTTGTGGGTCCCCGGAGTCTTGGCCTCGTTTTCGCCCTCACTCCCTACCTCATCGTAAAGCACGTGGTGCCCTCATGCGGACCCCGCCTGCACTACTGGGCACACCAGCTAAACATCCGGGTCCATTAGCTACAACCCATAAACCCTCGATCCCACCTGACTACACTTTCCTGAGGTAACTCCCTTGTCCTTTCCTTCTCAATCACCAGCACCTACTTCCCACCGCTTTTTCACTTTCATTTTCAACTACCATATGCAGACATTTCCAAGGCTACCATATGTGTAACCTCCACTTTGCTAGGTTTTTGTGATACAGCATATATGTACACCTTCCATTTGGAAGGAGAATGTATAAAGTTGTTAGCAATAGCGAATAAAACAAAAGTAAAGAATCTTTAAAAAGAGGGACAGTAATAGATTGATGGCACATCTGTATTCCTTCTACCCCTCGACCCAGTTAAACGATCCTGAGGAAATCCATCAATTTGATAGCAGGGTGATCATTTATGTTCTACAAGTACTCACTCTAATAGGTATGGCCTTATGTTTTTCAACAGGTGCCATGTAATCAGATACCTGATATGATGTATCTCAGTATTTATTTCAAACTGCCTTTCCAATAGAATCTTTCTTGTGTTACATTACACTGGGTTCGAATTTTCGGAAGGTTTTATTGCAGTCTAAAATCTCAGTGTTACATATCTTTGTTTTCTTTTTTATAAACCCCTACGTTCTTTCTACTCACTTTTTCCACGTTTTTTTTTATCGGAAGGTTTATATTGATCCACCCTTCCCATCCGTCTCCCTGAAACATCTGTTAACGATTAGGCGAATAATTCCTCAGCGGTCATCTAAAACTAATCGCCACCTGGGAAATCTGAAATCTTGTATTCAGCCGCAGAAGATCCGATTTCTGTCCACGGAGTGGGTCTAAAACATTGCCCAATATAAAATCACCCCGAGGAGATGGTTCATCCAGTTCCCGTACATCATGTCGATGAGGGGTGCACAGGGCACGGGTAAGTTCTATCGGCCACTTTAATGGTTCCTATTATCACTAAATATCTGGAATATAATGCAGAGGCTCCGTGAATTTGCGGGGAAATTGGTTAAATGATTCCCAATATATAGTTTTAAAATTACGTTTCATTCTGAATATACTACATACATCATAAATGAATAAAATATTCATTGAAATAAGTTAGGTTTCATATTAAAGTTGGTGTCCCTAGTACTTTTAGACAAAATACACCGACTTCGTCAAGCTATTTATTTCATTCGCCCTTCGTTATATATGGTTGAAAAGCTGTAAATCAGATAATCAAATCACAAGTTCCTGAGGGCTTTAGTGTTTACTGAAACATTTAATGATGACAAATCATCCAGCCATACCAAGAGAGCCCAATCCATCATGATCGGATTAGCCAAAGGGATTTTATAAGGTAGTCAGCATACAATCATTAGAAAAAAATATTAATGAGGTTTTGATTCATCGTTTGAGATTTAGATTTTTTTCTAAAATCCCATGAAACAGTATTGCTGATTGGCGTAGATCAGCATAAAAAACGATAGACTAAAAAAGGGATTTATCCTGAGGGTTCATCAATAGAATGCCAAATTCCCTGGCTGGGGATGTATCAGACCAAACGTAATTAGCAACTATACATTTGGATTTATACAGTGCTAACAGAGGTGGCCCTACAACACTCTCATATTGCTTTCGGTGCTCTAAATCATAAAACAAATAGGTAGGTGTCATGTTAACCAGCGTTCGGTAAAGCTTTTCACAGGTATTGGTTAGTAACGTTGGAAGTCTTCAGAAGGTTTTGTATCATTGTTTCACATTTGAATCCTACCTTGTAGGAGAGATATAGGCATACAGTGGAGACAAGCTCAAAGTTTTTTCTCCAACCCCAGAATACATTTGTTAGTCTCAACATTGTCTGCTCCTAATGCACGAGCAAATAGAAACGGATCGAGACCTAATAGAAGTAAAACGACCAAACACTACGTACTGAATCCATGCACTCTAATTTACTACATGGTGTTCATACCATGTGAAAATGGTGCTATATTTTGTTGGCTGACTAGCCTATGCAGCTATCTGATAAACCACGTTTTTTGAAAGTGGAATGCTGTCCTTCAGGTAACATTATTTCAGAGGTCAGTTGCCGTGGGCGCTGGACATCTGAGAGAACGAAGGAAAGACAGAAAGAAGGATGGAGAGAAAGACAGTCTGGTGTAATGGAAGACAGATGGCCACAGGGATAAGGTATAAGCCAAAACAAAGAAGCCTACTGGCAAATCTGATAACTGTATCACGTGGCTCATCTTACATGGAAATGAATGTAGAAGCCACCATTCAGTGGAAGTAAACAACTCTGCCTGCGCAGTACAGGTACTGTGGCGGAAATGTGATAAATTATACCTGCTACAGGATACCCGTCTGAGAATGGTCCCTATAATGATAACACGACAAAACCAGCAGGGTATCTTGGAATTACTGATAGCGGGCTACAGATAAGGTAGGGCCCCAAATATTAAGGTTTCCTTAGTACAGAAGAGAACAGACATTTTGAGAATATGAAGAACGTCAATGTGAGCAGGGAATAGTCATTACATGGATGTAGCATCCAGTCAGTGGTCATTCACACCTATTCCTTCTAATTGACATTTATGTGAAGCAATTGTCCATACCATACAGTAACTAAAGCCTATTCTTATAGGCTAGTTAACACAGTGACATGAAAAAAGAACTTGGAATATCTTTTATACTCAATGAAGAAGACAGATAACCATACACAGATATGTATTCACAACATATATAATAACAAAGTATTCAGTTATATAACAATTCTCATCAACATACAAAATCACATTCACTTCTGTAGTGTTCATATGATACAAGTCCTCTTTGTTATAGCAGTTCTCACAGTCTATGACCTTCAGTTATTGTAAAATGTCTCTTTAACCGTTGGATACATATGATCCAAAAGCAGTGGCATATAATGATAGTAGTCATCAGTCTCTGTTCCTCCAGTGCTGGGGTGATAGCAGCTCATGGAGAAGCCCAATCCTGAGTGAAGTCCTCTGTAGCCTAGTGTCCTATGGTCTTCAAGCCTGACACTGTAGTGGTGGTAATGCTGAGCAGCCTGAAGATGTTGACGCCTCAATGTCCGGGTTCAAAGTGTGCTCTGGGTGGAAATCTGGTTCCTTATATACCCTAGCAGGGGTCAGTCCAAACAAAGATAGGGGAAGGTTCAAACACTGGGGTGGCAGTGCAAACAGTTAGGCCTTGACCACTATCTAGAGAGAGGAACTGTAAGGAGGCACCCTGTGATATTCTTAATACATACATCACACAATATACACATAGGACTTTCATCGATTCATTTACTATGAGACACATTTCCTTTTTTTTATATAATTTCAATGGTAAATCATAATTGTATTTCTGATTAGTGTGAACAGTTAGGATTGAAGCTAATTAGAAATTTTGATCTCGTTATACTGCTGCCACCTGACTGAAAATGTTCCGTATGCTGTAGAGAATATGGAACATGAACACTGTTATTAACAAAGGGAACTCTAAAAGCTTCAGGGTAAATATAATCAGATCAAATGAATACTCGCTCAATTGTCGATACTTGCCAAGATGGTGCCCATTGATTGTGACCTTACTGTATTTTTTAATGCTTTTTAGAATTAATATTCCTCTCAGTACATTATTTATATTTCTTTATGTAGTGTCTCATTTTCCCTCTTGTAGTGAAAGACTTAAATTGTCCGGTTTCTAGAAGATGCACGTTCTGAGAACAGTGTTTTGGATATTTCCACATCTAGACATCTAGAAAGCTGATTTTTGGCTCTTCTTTGGATTAACAACTATCATCTGAGACATTTTCGAATTTAGCTTGCCTGATAGAGTCTCTGTGACGCAGAAAGTAGTCTCTTTTCTTCTTTTCTTTCTTTATACTATCTTCATTTCATCCGCCATCTGTGAGGGAAGATGGCCTTTTTGATCATAAATGTGTTTTAGAAAAGTTCCAGGTGAAACAGAGATAAACATTTCGTAAAATGACAACAGTTGAACAGACAGAATATCATACTGTGTGGAAAAGGTCACGAGACTGGAACATGTGACATAGTAGCTCACAATCTGGCTTAATTTAACTTTCACATAGACACAGTAAATAAATCCAACGAAATATGCAAATGCAGCGCTTTGCCGCACCTTGCTACCTGAGGATTACACCATAGCCTGCACTGCAAAGCTGCACTGAGACGTCCAACATCGATTTAGCGTATACCCTCTGGTCATACTACACTCCTAAGTCTATCGACGGCGATGCTATATTGGTGAAGGAGTTCTTGCAACACGATGCAAAGGGGCCGTCCATAGATCGGGGGGGGGGGGATTGTTAACAAAAATAGCATGACGTTTATGGACAGCCCTAGACTGTTTTCTCGTAAACCCCTACGGAACGAAAATATTTAAACCAGCCCTAGACTATTGTACCCAATAGTATCGAAATTTATTGATTATTAACATTAGATGCAAAGTTGCAAGGTGATTTGGAGTTCTTTGGTAGGCTGAATGGTTACCTATATTCTATCAAAGCTAGGATGTACCACAAAGTACGGGAGGGGACCACCTTTCGCTAAACGATCTACAACACTCGTCACGTTTTCAGTCGCTTAGTGTAAAGCCGGGTGAGGCTGCGAGCGCGTTAGGCGTAATCATCGCAATACACTTTAATACAGTCGCACACTTCAGTAAAATGATTTGTTTTTACTATACATATATGATCCAAAGATAGATAATTTCACAATAATGTAACCAACAGGTTCAAAGATGAACCCGGGACAACATCAGTGATGTTATACTGTGTCTACCTCAGGGGAGACGTATAGATTTGTAATGCAATATTCAGTGAGTGTTTTTCGGGTCATTCTACTGGTTATCAATCACGAGATTAATAAAACAATAGTGGCTCCTATTGACAGATGAGTGGCACTAGACACATTTCCGGCAAAGGTCACTTCCGCTGTGGCTCACCAGCTCAACGTGACTTCCGGCTCACCATGACAACACTGACAGTTTCCGGTGTCTTTCGCTCGGCGCAGGCTATCTAGAGGGTCTTGCCTCCGTGTAGCACCGACTAACAGTGCTGTCTCCTATGAGAGCCAGACGGCGGTGGATTCGCCGCGGGGTTACATGAAGTGCGAATCGTCGGTCACTTCTAGTCATCGGAAATCGTTCTTTTAATCGGATTCGCCCTGCATGAAGTCCAGCAAATTGAACACTCAGCTTTAGAAATGTCGTCTGGTTGCCAATTGGCGGTTTGGCGCCAAAAGAGTGAGCGCGGCTCGTTGTGACGCAGGCTGCGTTCGAGTATGCGCAGTTGAGCTGAGTGAGTGGCGCGAAAATCGAACTTCAAATGCCTGAGGGTTATTGTCCAAGAAGATGGTGTCTGAGAGGTGGGATTTGTTGGCATTGACAAGACTACCGGAGAGGAAGCTTATCTCTGAGCTAGCCAGCCAGTTGAGAGCCCCAAGCGAAGTGCAAAACCATTAGCTTAGGTAAGAGAGAACACAAGACAACCATTGTGATCTTTAAAAAATTATTGCTGATCTTAATACAATTTCCAGCTGCAATTAAAAATCACGACCTTATCTCATCAGAATTGTAACATAATACCTCCTATCGTAACATCATTTATGGGACTACTAATTATAATAGCCATGCACCTTTAATTTAATATCTTATGATTAGAGACTCTTGATAAGGGGGCTGTTACATTTGGCCGAATATTCAGCAGAAATATGATTCTGACAGTGTCGCATTTAAGGCCAGCCCCCACCTACCACGATGTTCTACGACATGCTTCCCAATGGCTACGATTTGAAATGCCCAAATCGTAGCCTATCGGGAGGTCAGCGATATTTCAAAATCGTGGACATCGTTTGAAGATTACTAGACTGATGGCACCACGGACCGATGGCACCTGGACTGATGGCACCTCTTCAGACCGATGGCAACATTTTTCCTAGACCGATGGCACCACTACCTAGACCGATGGCACCACTCACAAAATGGTTAATGTTATTTTTGTATATTCCTGGGATTGGCGGGGAGAGGCTTATTTTGGTAACTCGAGCGGGGGTAAGGCTGTCTTTTTCTTTTTATATTTCCATCATTTCCTGGGGGTGGGGGCTTTTCGAAAGAAATTTAGGGGGGAATTTTTTCAGGTGCATTTGTGTGGGTGGATGATCGGTTCTACAATAAACGCCTTAAAATATACCTGGTTGTTCCCGGGCTATACCCATCACTTTTCAACGATGTTATATTTGCATATAGGAGAATGTATGTGATGATTTAAAAAAACCGGCCTTTCGGCGCCAGCAGCGGCCTCCTTGTTGCCGGCAGCGGCCCCCTCGGCAGCAGGGGTAGTTCCCTCCGCGACCGCATTCTAATATATATCCGAGTTCTACCTCCGATATATAATTTAGAGTATGTGGAATCTGTTATTAACATTGACATTCATCAAACTTTAAACTCAAACTGAACACATATCAATTGGTTCCCATAAGTGCAGGTAAAAATATATGTGGTGCCATCAGTCTAGGCAAGTGGTGCCATCAGTCCAGGCATATGTGCCATCAGTCCAGGTAAAACTGAAAAGAGGTGCCATCAGTTCAGGTGCCATCGGTCCGTGGTTCCATCGGTCCAGTTACTCGTTTGATATCGTAGAGTGTAGAAACGCCTTTTGAGGACCAAAAACATAAACCATAGTCACGATTGGCTGACGATTCAATCTTTGTACCAATTTATATCTCAGGCAGTTTTAAGTTTTTAGTAACTAATAGTATGTAGGTTTATGGCTATTCATCGGATTCAGGGAACATAAACAACTGGTATTTCACCATGTCATCTATAAAACATGAGCCATTCCAGTTCTCTCCAGATTTCATACCTTAGATACCATTTGCATTTGCTAATCATTCGATACAATGGTTAGTAATGTGCAGCAACATCTCGCATGGCTCCATACGGATATGAGTGTCTCATAGAATGTTACAAAGCTGTAACCTTTAGTCAAAACTTTCCACAAATTTCCATCCGTTCGTGTGGTGAATTAGAAGATAATATTGATAATGTCAAGACCTCTCGGGACATCATAATGTTTCCGAAATGTAATGGATTTCTAAAAGCCTAAGCATATGTCAATCAAGTGGACTGTTTCCAAGGCTGATGGTTCCCAGACTAATGCTTCATTGAATATCTCATGTGAGTAGTATACAGAGATGATGGCACTATTAGAATTGTCGGGGAGGACATAGTCTATGAAGTATAACTAGAACGAATGTGAAAGAAAGGTACATATTGCTGGATGTAGATTTAGAACAACAGACAGACAAAGTCACATAGACCGAAACACAGAGAGAAAGAGAGGGCGAGACACAGAAAGAAGGTGATAGACGCTCACAGATTATCAAGCTCGTACAGTTTGAACAATGATTTTATATTTTCCTCTGTATCTATAGATGCTTCTTCATGTTTGCTTTTTGCTTTTGAACTCTAGAATTGTGAAAGGTGAGGTTATGTAAATGATTTTTGTCTTCTTCAAAAAGAGAGTCAGAAAGGAAAAAATTAAGGCTGACACGGCTTTTTAAAAGTGGAAACGGAAAGTGTATACTTATATTTTGCGTTTGCTGAGAATGCAACGAGCTCACCCAGTCGAATAGCTTCACATTGGTGGATCTTTAAGTCACCCTTTTCAGTCTCCCACTCTACATCAGCTACTGCTCGTAGCGCTCGGACTGAGAATGAACACGTTTTGAGCAACCTATCGAGTGTGGAAAGGTCACGTGTAAATTATTTCTCTAGGTCAATATTCGATAACGTCGGACGACAAGGTTCCCTCTAAAACATGGAATATGGTATCTAATTCCATATTGCTGAGCAAAACCATAAGATAATGGCATGTAATTGTGAAGTTCTTCATTGACCGTGAAGCAGTCTGTTGCATTGAGCACATAATTTTGCTCTTATTATTGGCTGCCACTGGCTGTTCGTATTACATTAGTGTATAAACATGACCCGAATATGAAAAGACATGACAGTATCGTGCCAGGATATCTTTGACTTACTTCTGAATTGGATTACAGCTTTTCAGGTTAGATATTCCTTCATCAGATTTATTTTTCGCAGTTTGAAAGTCTTTTCTGATTAGAAGGCCACCTTGATGTAGATATTGGATCTATTCTCAATTTCCGATTAGTCTTTCCTTTGAAATTGTCTACAATCCCTGGAAAGTTTCCTATCAGCGATTACCTCCTGTGTCCGGGTGATACCATATCAAATCTCTCTACGTTGGCCGCCATGCCTGTACTACATGACCTTTAAGGGGCCAATAAGAGCGACCTTTAGCAAGAAGGTTAGGATGGCCAGGAAAGAGCTAAACAATGCAATTTGTAGTTTAGGACTATATTCTTACCACATAGCACTGGAGGAGCATGATACAACTACTGACTGATATTCATGCTTTGAAACGAGTATGAGGCGTAGAACAAGAAAGTATTGGTATACTAGGGACTTTGCCTCTACAGCCTGACCATGAACACATGGTGGAAGTTGCCCGAACTACAGGCTAGGGTCTACCCATTAACAATATGTTAGCTATGCTGTGATTGGATGGTAGCTGCCTAGCTGGTTAGTCACTGTCGATCGCCCTTGTAATGTATAATGGACTAGAGTGTGATTTAATACCAGGGAAAGACCCGACATTTTGGAATTCTTAGATGCAGGCGGCCCATTTAATAACCTAGGATCGTACATATAGACCCTTTTCTGTATGCCATGGAACCCTAGGGACAACCTGTTTGTGAAATCACAAGGCTTGGCTGTAGCACTTCTGACACCAAACGCGTTGCGACCACGAATAGAGAGAAAAGGGGAGCGGACCGCGGGAAGTTGCCGCGCTCTCATCTCACATACCCAGTTTCTGCGCCGTTGAATGGCCATGCGCGTCAAGTGACGCGGACGGCAGATTCGGTTGGTCTCCGCTCGGCCTGTGACTGTTTCGTGGGAATCCGCATGCAGCGGTTTCAAGTCAACCCAATGTCGGCGAAGTGTGGGCCGCAATGTGTAAGAAAAATTTTTCCAACTACGATGTCCGTCAAAGGACTTCAGCGGAACAAAAAAATTGTCAACCCCTAGGAACGACCTGGGTCAACTTTATTCAACACTTAAGGATGACCTCATGGACAGCTAATACTGTCTTAGCGAACAGACTTAATTATTGTCAAACGATAACCCTTGTATGAGGTACAGAAAAGGGTCTTCTTGTAAGAGCCTAGAATATTAAACAGGCCCCGGGTCTGAGAGTAAGGACTAACCTATAGTACTAGATTCCAAGTCTGGAGGTAAGGACAAAACTGTAGTACTAACTTTCATTTTGGGCATGACTGGAAATAAATCATAAGAGAAAAAGTTTATCTGAGTATAAAGCCATAGAATATTTAGTTATTATCTCCACGACACTCTCACTCTCATAGTATCTCAATGTTCAAGGTCTGATTAAGTATGTCTATACGTGGTGGGAGTGGGGGCGGGGGGAGGTTGAAACTCCAAGCAAAGCCTGTCGAAAACGTCCTTTTTTGTATCTAAGATATAAACAATAATCCTACCATAGGTATCTACCAGACTTCAACAATCTGCCAAAAGTATTGTTATTCCGAATATGCTTTCTACTAACAGAGATGAGTCTCTTCTGAGATATAGAAGAATCGTGTCACTGTTTCATATTTTAGACTTACATGAGCCTTTCTTGAATCTCAGGTACCCTAAAAAGGTCAGCGTTATTATTCCACTACCTTACAGACCCCAAAGCGTACAGTTTATATTTTACTATGATGCGATCCGACTTGACTAGAAGTTGAGCATTTTTATATCACATAGTCTGTGCGATATAAAGTACTCTAGCACAGGGCTTTATTGATAAATAATTTCAATATTGTTCATATGGACACAAGATATATTAGGGGTGTAATGAATAGCAAACAACTATTTGAAAAAAACAAATCTTGGAACTGGCTTATATGCTGTTATATAGTTGCTTACCTCCTCAACGCAGGGGGCGTTTCATAAACGCACCTTGAAAAATTGGACCCATTCCCGAGAATTGGAAAGAATTGAAGTATTTTCGGCACATTTTGGAACATCTTCTTTTATATCCTCGTTAACACAGCACATAGGCAGCAAATAAGGTAATAATTTCTTGGTGGTATTTCCGTTATTACGTTTTCCTTGTGGATGTTTTTATGCCAATTAACCTGTTAGGTCATGCCATTTTTGCAGCCACGAGCACACAGCTACGGACAGCAAAGTAGGTCAATGGGCCACTACGGGATATGTCTCTATATTCTTTAAATCATCTTTATTGGGGTACATAGCTCCTAATGACTTACTCGGAGTCACAAATAGAGTAAAAGATTTATTATACATTGGATATTTTCATACGATCATAGTATGAAAATTGCAGTTAAACAGTAGTACAATATTAAAGAAGAAACCAACGAGTTTTGGTCAAAGTCGTCGTTCTTCACGAGTTCGATGCGGAGTGATATGAACGAGGCGACAGCCGAGTGAATATCATGTAGCATTCAAACGAGTTGGAGAATGACTTCTTTGACCAAAACGAGTTGCTTTCTGTATTTATCTCACCCCTGTACACACTAAACGAATGGACAACACACAGGATATTAACCGTGGAGAACGGACTGCAATACTTGTAGGGGGATGGAGAACGAGTTCCCAATGTTGAGCCTATGGACATT
Organism: Alentia gelatinosa; assembly: GCA_950022655.1. NCBI lineage: Eukaryota > Metazoa > Annelida > Polychaeta > Phyllodocida > Polynoidae > Alentia > Alentia gelatinosa. The sequence goes on along the minus strand of OX465587.1, from coordinate 45,197,357 downwards.
TATTCCAGGGGTGAGATAATGAGTAATACGATGTATAGTATTACAAGATCTTTATCAATTACATAAAAGTGAAAATCTCTGATGCGGCGAGGACTGAGGATATCACGTGACCTGACTGGTCAGGATAATGTCCGTTAGATGGAGCGTTGAGTATGACCGCTTCGAGCGACACCTCGGGCCATTATAGTTCACCCTGTTCACTCCAATCATCCAGAATATTCCCTGGAATTTTCATCTGGCTAAAACTAGCCTGCTCCGAATAGTTATATCTTTGGTAGAAGAAGAACGAAGTTATTGGTCGTTTTAGCAGTTCATTCCCGGCAATTGTAATGCCATTCTTTAGGTACAACTAGATTTAGTTTAGACAAAATATTACATTGATTCTAGCAGTGAAAAATCACGCCATGATAATTCTTATACAACCATTGAAAAAAGAGAATATTTCATTTAATCATATTTTATAATGATTCCTTACATATTACATACAACTTGATATTGCGCTCAGTCAGCATTCTATTAGGGCACAACAAGGAACCAGGCCCCGCTGTAGCGTTTTTTACGCCTGGTCCCTCATGAGCGAGGCAAGAATATATTGATCAACCACATAGATTCAAGGCTATATTATCCAGTGCAGTTTAGCGCCAAGATAAGTTGCATGTTTGTATATAAGAGAGAAGAATGATACACATTTCAGGCGGAATCTTCAGTTAGAATTGTGAGGTTCCCCTGTGAGATCAGATGGTTGAATTTAAATAGAAACGTGTAAAACTGCAAAGGGGACCAGCATCAGAGCTCAGCATAATACTTTCATCAGTCCTAGTATAAGGCTGCTCCTATCTATGATAGTTAATGGTCTTTTGGCGTCTTGATTATTGAATATATTTCTGTAATAACAGACTCATTGGATCTATGGGAAAGTGGGACAGTAAGGGAAGTGCAAGGGGAAGCCTTTACTAATCACGATTTGCAGATCTCATCAGACTAGAGGTGCTTATCTGACACTGAGCCTGGTTCAAAGTGTGAAATACCTCCATTTCACTCTAGGATACAGGGGCCCGTTTAATAATCTAGGATCGTACATCTAGATCCTTTTTTCACATGCCCTAAAAAGACCCAGGGACGATGTGGGTCCTTTTTTCACAACACTTATGGACTACCTTATGCACGTATATGACTGTCATAGCGAACAGACTTAAATGATTTAAATGACAATCCTTGTACGAGGCAGAGAACTAGAAGCCCTGGAAAGCCCACTCACAGCCCTTCAGCGTTGCGCCTAGGCGGCAAACTCATGGTGGGCCTAATTTTCAAGATATAGGTGAGGTGGACTTCTAGTTGGCTATGCTATGATCAGGGTGGATAGGAACTGTAGTATGTCACGTTTGCCCTAGGGCCAGGCTGCCATTTTTGGTTGGAATTCCAACCAGTCTACATGCCCAGAAGCATGAACCGGATGTTTTTCTCTCCTGTAAGACTCAGCGCATCCACGCCACTAGTTCACCACGCTGTATGGTGAGTGGGCTCTCCAGGGGTTCTAGTTCTCTGTACGAGGTATGAAAGGGCCGTCATGTACGATCATAGATTATTAAAGGCCCCCAGATAGACTATCCTAATAGTAATTTCAGAGGAGAGATGACATGGTAGTCTTGTAGTCACATGTGGTTTGTAGACAGTACCTGTAAGACCCCGCACCCACCAACGCCGACGCGAGCCGATGCGAGCCGATACAAAATTACCATATCGTAGCGCATCGGGAGGCATATCGTAGCGCGTCGGTTCGCGTCGGTTCGCGTCGGGACGCGTCGGGACGCGTCGTAACGTGTTGGGAGGGTACATGAATAAGGTACCGTGGTCCCGATACACCCCGATATAGCTCACGACGCAACCAGTGTGATTAACAATATTTCCTTTATAATTCCAGAAATAATGCATATTTATGGTTGATATTATACCTGTATATACAAAACAATAGTATATATAATATTGCCTAATAATATTTAATGAAAAAATCAATTCCCAGTTAAAGTATAAATTGATCGATTTAAGACCCTTATCTACCATCAACTTTCACCATTTTTGCAGAACCGCATTAGCATCATATATTCTAGGTTTTCTGAAAATTTCATAATTTTCCATCGATTATTTCATATGATTTCCCGTTTAAAGTGTTATTTATACATACCGACGCGCGCCGACGCGCGCCGACGCGCTACGACAATCGATACATGTTCGATTGTCATAGACCCTCTGCGATATGGTTTTTTTATCGGCTCGCGTCGGTTCGTGTCGTAGCGCATTGGGCCGCGTCGGTAGCGTTATTGTAGAAACCTGACCAACTGCCCCGATAAGCTCTACGATTTTGCTATGATATCGATTTTGTATCGGGAGGGCCATATCGGGGCGCGTTGGTTCGCGTCGGGAGCTTGGTGGACACCTCCTCTTAGATTCATATGACTTTGTATATTCTCACCACTCACCGTGCAGCACCTCAGGGCTCTTCTCTTCACGGCTCATTTAACGCTATAAGGTATGCTCCTTTGCCCCGTGGTAGGTGTAGGATGTGAGGAGACCCTGGAGCCCGTTTAATAATCTAGGATCGTACATGAAGACCCTTTTCTGTGACTCGTACAAGGGTTATCGTTTAATAATATTTAAGTCTGTTCGCTAAGACAGTATTAGCTGTCCATAAGGTCGTCCATAAGTGTTCAATAAAGTTGACCCACATCGTTCCTGGGTCTCTATGGCATACAGAAAAGGCGGTGGTGGAGCGGTATGGTGTGAGGACGTGCTTCGCGTGTGCTCCCAGTGTAGTCAATGATTTCTATATACTAAGCTGAAGATCAATGGATATCTCAAAACCAAAAGGGAATAGACTATAGGAGTATATCACACGGACTAAGAACCACTGATCATTCTCAAGTAGAAAGTGTACAAAGTTGATAAATATCACCTGGATATTCTTAGGATCTCAACATGAGTGACGGCACGCGCATCGAAACTGATTATCGCTCACCTGCTGTATGCACTACACCACAAATGGAATCGATTCCAAATGAAAATGACGAATGTAGAAAGAGAAACAGGTCTCTCCAGTCAACACCAGGAGGAGAAAACTCACCATCGCAACAAACGCAAAAAAGAAACAAGTCTGATAATTCAGAAACTGAGGTAAGCGGGGAATTACAAAATATACCGGCAACTAAACACGACATCAGTGACTTAAAGGAATGTATAATAAGCAGTTTGAGCACCCAAACTAAACGGATTGATGCGATTGATATAAAACTGCAAGCACTAAGTGAACATACTGCTCGTACAATTGATTCCGTTAACGCAGACATAACCAATGTACAAAAAAATCTGGATAGTGAGAGCACTGTACATAAGGATTCTATGGATGATATTCGCAGAAAAATGCAGGATCTAAATAGGAAAATGACTATTTTAATGGATAACATGGGTAAACTCAAAGATGAGAAAGTCACGGATACTGGGGAACAACAACATACAGATGATGATTCTAACACACGATATAATTATGTTGACAGAGACAGGAATGTGGTGGTAATGGGCTTGCACACTGAATACGACCAGGACCTTCACGGGGCCGTACATTATATGTGTTCAGAGATGGGAGTATGGTTTGCACCGGGCGAGATCCTGAAACTAAGTAGAATGGTACCACAACGAGGACCTTCTAATGATAGACCACCACCTGTATTAATTTCCTGCTCTACGAAGAACGCGAAAAACAAATTTCTATCGCACGCAGCCAGAGCGAGTTATTCAACGCTGGGGCGCTTGAGCATATTGCCAGATGAGCCAGCCTATCTTCGCAAGCAACGAGGGTTGATGAAAATGGTATTTGGGTACCATAAGAGAATCGGAACGGATATCAGTATGCAGGAGTTCGGTTTAACCATTGAAGGAGAGGAGATCTCGCTTAAAGAGATGGAAAAAATCGAGGACCGTTGGCTACCAGATGACTTATTGCAGAAGAGGAGGAGGGGAGAATCCCTAATACGTACAAATTACCAGAGAAATCCCCGACATCTTGAGGAAAATAATCCCAGCTACACGGCATGGTCCACAAACTCAGACCCAACGAAAAGGGAAAGGGACCTGAGAGTACCCCCCATAGATGCAAACAATGATTGGCCCCCACTCGCACCGCTTGACCTAAAGGTACAGCACAAGCAGGTCAACCCACTTCATACTGTAGTTGGAAATGTACACACGGCTAACCAACAAGTAGATGCGTACACTCCCTCTGACCCAGTGGTGGACAAACCAATTAGTGATGAACCAGGCACGCCTGCGGCTGTGTTTGACTCGGGTGTGTATAGGGCACCATGTGGCATAGTGTTCGCCGGGGCTAATGCCTATCTGAGTAACTTTTTTCCCGCAAAAATCAGAGTGAAAAACATTGGAAATATGATAAAAAATGAGTTGCTGTTCAATTCGGTAGAGCAAGCTTATCAGTATAGTCATGCGATTATGGTCAATGACTTCCGTGTTGCCTTTTGTGTGATGAATTCAAAGGATGCTCATGATGCAAAAAAACTGAGTCATGAAATCACCCCTAAAGACGATGCTAATTGGGAAAAGATTAAGGAAGCGAAACTTAAAATGCTCATGACTGCGAAGTTCGAACAGAATGCTGATTTGAGGGAAAAGCTGAAGGCAACCTTTCCATATATGCTGGTAGAGGGCACTAAAGACGCATTCTGGGGCTCAGGATCAGACCTTGCTGATACAGTAAAACAAACAAACATCATCGGGAAAAACAGGTGCGGACAGCTTCTCTGTGAAGTACGAAACGAGATCCTGGCCAAGGTAGACCCTTTGTCAATAAGGAAATAACTAAACACTTTGTACGCCTAGTAAATTGCCGCAACAACAAGACAACATGGATCATGAAGAGTTGAAGTACTTGTTAGTTGGTGACTCGCGTGCCAGGCACTTAGACTATCTAATACGACAAAAGAGGAAAGACACTACAGTGTTGTATTACCCGGGCGCCCAGATTGATCGACTGACCAGAAACACAGTTAAAGAAATTAGGAGTGCGAAAACATTTGGAGTAAAATATCAAGCGGTATATATTATTGGAGGCACCAATAATATTACGTATAAAAGCTACCAAGAGGCACCGAAAGTAAGCATACGAAAAGGAAGTGATGATGAAATAAGCAGTGATTTGTTATCTAGCTACAGAGAACTCAAGCTTGCTGTAAAGGTGATCACACAGGACTGTAAAGTAGTAATATCGTCACTTTATAGTATTGATCTTCAGACAGTGAATAAGATGTCACAGAGACACCCTGAGCAGTATCGGTTGAATGGTCTTATTAAATCTATTAATGAAGGAATCCGAGACCTTAATACAGAAAGTGCGGTGATCACCCCTTACATATGTCGAGAAGTGCACAAGAATGTCCCAGGAAAAGCAACAAGATTCCAGACAAACAAGTTGTATGATGGTGTACATCCATATTATGGTGTCCAGATTGCAGTAACTGACATTCTGTGCAAAGCAATCGACAAGAATGTAAATCGTCATCTGCACTACTAGCTATAAACATCCACCTAGCGACTCAGTGATCGGTAGATCACCGTATTACAGTAACTATACATACTCTTCTAGTGATCGGTAGATCATTAATGAACAATGAAAACAACAACACAGTGATCAGTAGATCATCGTCTTATGATAACTATAGAGAATCTTCTAGTGATCGTTAGATCATTAAATAACAATGATATTCGCAACGATACCAACTGGGGATCGGTAGATCTGCCATTATAAGAATTGTAAAGTTATACTACTAAATCATCCTAGAGATCGACAGATCATTACATATATATATATATATATACTTTGTTATCAATTAGAATATACAGATTAAGAAAATCGTCTTTGGTATTATGTATTCTTGTTTCCTTGTACTTATATATGAAGGTATTCTGCTAAGGGCGTAACGTGATTGATAGATCACACTGTATTATATAATTGGTATCAATATAATCTTATTATATCATTACAGCTACTTGTTTATCTAACTATTTATGTATGTATATCTAGTAAGTCGAGATCTGTTACCTACGTTATGATCTGTCAAAGTAAAATAACTGGTTACTACTGGTGATCGGGAGATCACCACAGGCTATTATAGATTTGTACGGACTTTGACTTTGACTTTAATTAAGTTATGCTGTTGAGCGAAGGATTACAACTTATTTAAGTGACTTTGGCTGCACTGGGTGGCGCGGCGCGAGACACCCTCACTACCTCCCTGTAATTAGCTGATTAGTGTATAAGACTACTCTTTAATCAAAACTTTCTAGTCCACTGATCTATCAGTGGTTAGCCAGTTTTCGGATTGGCCCTTATAAGGTATAGGGGCAAATCGTCAACTTTACTATTATCTATTTGTCTTACCTTTCATCCTTCTATTCATTTCACATTTTTCAGAGTTGAAGTATCTAGTATAGACTTAGTATGGATCAGAAAGGGATTAAAATTATTGGTCAGAATATAAGGAGTTTGTTCACAAAGAAGGAAGAAGCATATGAAGCTTTTAAAGGATGTCAGTTCTTATGTTTTAGTGAAACTCTTTTACATGAGCTATATAAAGATAATATGCTTTTAATGAATGGATACAAATTGTTTAGATTGGACAGGATAACTGGAAATTGGGGAGGAGTGTGTTGCTATGTGGGAGAAGATTTTGCCGTCCATAGCAGATATTGTACTAAACTAAGTATAACATGTGATAACCACGAAATCCTAGTGATATTAGTGGACAAGCCTATGCTCAAGAAAATGGCAATAATCACTTGCTATAAACCGCCGCCCAAGTCAGCAATACTTTTCTATAGCAAGTTAGAAGAAATAGTTAATGCACCAGAAATAATTAATAGGGAAATTTGGATAATTGGGGATACGAATGTTGATGGTAAAAATAACAATAGTGTTGAATTCAAAACAATGATGAATTTCGTTAGAAATACCGGGCTTAAACAAATGGTAGTTGATATAACAAGACCAAATCCTAATGGAGGAACAACAATAGATCACATATATACCAATAGTTTGTATGTTAAATCTGTGCATACGTTAAATGAGATGTTGAGTGATCACTATGCCACAATAGCCATACGAAAACATGATGGTAGAAAAAAGAAAAGAGTTGAGTTCAGTGGTAGAAGCTACAATAATTATATAAAGGAGGATTTTAGTAAATATTTAATGGAGGAAAATTGGGAGACTTTTTGGGAAATTGATGATGTTGATAAACTGTGGAATATCTGGATGGAGAAAATGAACAGATATTTAGACTTGGTGTGTCCGATTAGTAAAAAGAATTTCAGTGACTGTAAACCAACATGGATGTCCAAAAGCCTACTTAACTTAATTAAACATAGAAGAGACCTTGTTAAATGCTTGAAAATAAAAAGAGATGGAGATATCCTAAAAGAAATACGTAGAGTGACTCGACAAATTCGAAACCAACTTAAGTCTGAAAAAAGTGAATTTTGTAAGCAAAAGTTAACTGAGGCACGAGGACATCCAAAGAAGTTCTGGAGTTTGATTAATAATTTGATAAATCCTAATGAGAATATACAAAAATGTGTACTGGAAAGAAATGGAAAACAATTACCTTCTATTGAGGTCCCTGATTATATAAATGACTTTTTCGTTGAGATAGGGAAACTACTTTTTAACAAGCTTGATAAAACATTGTATGAAATGAATGAATCTGGATTGCTGGATAGGACTGAAAATACGAGTGTATATGATTACCCAATAGTATTCAAATCTGAAGATATAATAAGAAAGTTAAAAGAACTCAGTCCAAATAAGTCCAGTGGAATACAGGATGTGTCGACCATAGTATTAATGGACAGTATTGAGTTGTGTAAAGAACATTTTACCCACATTTGTAATGCTTCTGTATCTAATGCTAAATTTCCAACCGAGTGGAAAAAGGCGACGGTAGTACCCATACCTAAGTCAGGAAATAACATGTTGATAGACAACTGGAGGCCTATCTCTTTGTTGAACCTCCCCAGCAAAATCATCGAAAAGCTTATTCATTCTGTTACTTATGATTTGTTAAATGATGCGGAGTTACTTGAAAATAGGCAATATGGTTTTAGAACAAAAAGAAGCACTGGTGACGCTATTTTTTCTTATTTGAAACATCTTTATGAGGCAAGGAGTAAAGGTCAAATAACTATTTCTTGTTTTGTGGATTTTCGCAAAGCGTTTGACTCAATTAATCACAGTCTACTCTTGTTAAAAATGGAAAAATTACTAAAAATTCCACTTAATCTTTTATATTGGTTTTATGATTATCTATTAAATCGAGAACAGATTGTTAAAGTAGACGGTTTAAAATCAAAACAAAGATTTGTAGAATTCGGAGTCCCTCAGGGGTCAGTGTTAGGCCCTTTACTTTTTATATTATTTGTAAACGATTTAGGTAAACATATTAAGTTATCACAGTTTATTCAATATGCTGATGATGTTGTTGTTTTCTATTCTAATAGTGATCTAGAAAAGTGTGAACAAATTATACAAGAAGATGTTGATTTATTGTCCAACTGGTGCCTAGCTAATGGATTGACAGCTAATGTAACCAAAACAAAAGTTATGTGTATTGGTACACAAATAGGTTTAAAGAAAATTAGAAAACCCAAGATTTTAATGAATGATATAATATTAACTTGTTGTAGTAAATATAAATATTTAGGAGTGATAATCGATGAGACATTATCATGGGAACAACATTTTAAGAGTATCGTAAAAACGGTTAGTAGTAAGTTATATAAATTCAACAAATTACGTAGTTGCTTAACAAATGATGCAGCCAGAAGTGTTTATATTAATAGTATTGTTCCTCACATGGAATATTGCTCATTTATCTATGAAAGTTTTAGGAAACGGGATTTGTCAATTATAGAAAAACTTAATAACCGGGGGATGAGGACTGTGATAGGTTCAGTATCTAGACTGACATCAATTAGCAAATTATATGATCTTTGTAACATTGATACACTAGAATCTAGGCGCTGTAAACAACTGTTATGTATAATGTATAAGAATAAGAACAATTTGGAATGGACTGAAAATAGACCACGAAGGACAAGGACACAAGAGAAACTCTTATTTACACTAGATACTACGAGATGCACCACAGTGTATAACAGTCCGTACCAGAGAGGGGCAAGACTGTGGAATCAGTTGTCACCCGAACTACAAAATGCGATGAACATTGACCAATTCAAGAAATTACTTAATCATAGAAATTAATGATTGCCATGTATACAACGTGTTTATACAAATTCTTTTTTTCACTTCATCTCATTATCTGATGTATTACTAATATATTCTTCTCTATTATACTAACAACCATTCTTCATATTCTTTTTGTATCTGGATGACAAATTTTGCTGTAAAACAACTAATGTTATCATTGTGCTGTCACTTCCGGGTGCCTGAAAAACTCGACTTTTGTTGAGAGGTACTGTGAATAAAAAAAAAAAAAATAAAAAAAAATCTTCTCTTTGTAGTATTCATGAGCATTCAAAACATGAAATTCTATTGCATGAGAATCAAACATTTCATAAATCATAAAATTCGTTGATTAATATTAAAATGAAAAGAAGTTATTGTTTAGCCAGCGGATGTTCTGATATTAAGTCTCATCCTGTACTAATTGAATTGTGGGGTAATGAGGACTCTTTAACTAGAGCAGGTATTTATCAGATAATTAAGGGTCTCATGCTAATAAGTTTATACATGCTTTAAACGCATTAGCGTAATTTCCAATGGGATGGCCATTAATTCACCACCTAATGCAGAACTGGAACTGAAAAAAGTGGGATGTACAAACAGTCAGCAATAAATTCACCGCCACATTTAATCTACTTGGGATCCTCTTTGTTAGAAATCTAAACACAGAGAATAAGTGGAACAAACATTTGTCATCATTTTCACCTAAAGAATCAGGAATTTGAAAATTGAATACGGTAGCTTAGTAAATTGAATAAGGGAATCGTTACACACAGCATCCATTTGGGTTCATTGCCATTGCTCTTATTGGAGTATCCCCGCGAAATAAGAAATCATTCTGCAAACATCAATTATGCACGATATCAAGGAGGCAGAGCTTATCATATTTTTCTTTATTCAATCAAAATGGTTACATGACTTATTATATTTGCCTGTTGGCTTTTGTCTATATAATAGTCTGGACAGGTACAGAACTACAAGCACTATAGACAAGACAGGAATATATGAACAAGACCGGACAACACTTATCAGATTAAGACAAACGATAAGGCAATAGGCAAGAAACAATCGTTGTTCTTATGATCAATCTGTATCTCATAACAGTGCTAAAACTATGCCTGAACATTAAGTGTGAATTATTCAAAACCAATAAGGTGAGCCATCATTGTTGAAACTTTCTCTATCATCTGATACACTGCGTATATCATTGTATTTATTATATCTTTACCAAGAAAATGTTTACATTCCTGTATCAATTTACTTTTACTTTATACTACTTAAAACATATTGCAGTTCATGTACTAACGTTATACAGAACTGATAGACTGTATGATGTTTTTGCTAACTAGTATACATGCTTCATACAAGTATAATGGGTGGACTTGCTTGTAAATAGGCATATATACTTGCTTTATCTACTTTAGTATAAAGAGAATGTTCTTTAGAAAGTGCTTCTTCTACCGTAGGTACCTTTAACCTACAAATCAAAATGTTCCTGTAATATATGTTTGCTTCTTATTACATCATATGAAAATAGCCCCATTCTACTCTGTAGAATTTGTGTATAAGCATATGTCTACATATACCCTAATATGATTTCATTTTTCCTATCTTTCAAAGCAATGCGTTGGTAAAGCCACAAAGAGACAATTAAACTAGAGATATGTAACACATATGAATGTCCATAGCGTAAAGAATATTACTATACACCTATAGATGAACGTCTATGGGTTACTAACTGCTGCTAGGCATATCGTATAAATAACGTTCGGGCTGAGTAGTAGGACGTATGGATTCCCATAGGCTTAAGCATTGCAAAACATACGTCCCGCTGCTACAGACACTACGGCCCGCTAACGTAAAATATCGCGATAGCGCGAGAGCAGTGTCCGTGTCAAAAACAAACAAACAAAATGGTCATTCTCTCCCATTCATAACTGCTAAGCCTTACCCGTATGAACTGGTAGTGTATATTGTCCAAATATCAAGGTAAATAATGTGTAGCTTTCACCTAAGACAGTTTAAATGGCTCAAATGGGCGAGACTGATCGGTATCAACAAGTCCGACCGCTTCCCGTTAGGCCGCTCCCCGTTGTCGACGTCATAATTACGTTGGCTACCAGAGTTCCAGGTCGTCCTGTGTCATACATTTCATAGTCCGCTCCACGTCGGCAGTTGCCGGGTTTTCACCCTCCCACCTCCCGGTGCTCAGTGGCCATATTCAAACGCCGATATCTTCGGTTTAAAGTGACTGATCTTCATCATATTTGGTACGATCATTGCTTAATTCCTACAGGAGGTGAAGTTACAGCGTCATCTGTTGCTACACATCGATCGTTGCCGGGTTTTTACCGCTAGCGGGCCATAGTGAATGTCATTAGCTTTGTACAGGAGCAGGGGCATTAACCACAGTGCAGGGAAGGTCATGAAACAGCGTTTTAAATGAGTTTGAGGTGTATAGTAATAAGGAAACATAGTGACTGAGCCCGTACGGGTGCCGTTCTCGGCCATTTGATGAAAAAATATGGCCCTCACGCCTGCGGCGTCGGGCCGTATTTTTTCATCAAATGACCTCGAACGGCCACCCGTACGGGCTCAGTAACCACGTTTTCTCATACTCTCAAGACCATGTTGTCAATTGTGTCTGGAGCCATCATGGTGGGGTATATTTGGGCAGGACGAATGGCATGCTCTTGTAAGTTGGGGGTTCATACTCAACAGCAAGAACTTGGTGCTTGATCGTATCTTCTGCCATATCGAACGGATAGAACCACGTTATGGCGAGACACTATTCATAAGATAAGGACCACAAGAAAGCAATGCTGTGTGGGGGAAGGTCCAGCCCCACACACGATCAACAGTGCCGTGTGCTAAGGATAGAGCTCTCGCTCTGCTAACACAGGTTTGGTAGTCCACACTTTAACAATGAATAACGAGGTGCCAAGTCTTGGCAAGTCTAGTAACCCGAGCAGCATCCATCATAAGATGGCGTTCTCGCAGTGAGGCGCTCTAAAAGCATTGCCTGGGCCTTTACATGACATTCCTCTCCACACGTGGCCGACCGTAGCAAGGGACAAAAACCGCGCAAACGTTTCGCTTTATATGACGTTGTCGACATTACACACTGGCCGGCAATATCACGAAGAACACAAAAAAAATGAAGAAAAAAGGGAAACGGAGACACCACTATAGTAACACCTGAAAGACCGTGTTACACGATTGATGTTAAGGGGGGTCTTGTTATTCTGTCACCCCTTTTTGTCACTTTACTAATGTTTGTTGTTGTTTTTACGCCATGTACTTAACCTACGTGCTCGAGCTCCAAAGCACATCAATCAGATCAAGAGTGACTGGGCATTAACGGCGCCATGTTTGTTTTAACACGAGATAAAATGAATTGGATGCTGCAATGTGTGTAACAGATTCGATTTAAATGCTTTTTACCTCTCCGTTTCTATTCTACCTCCTCTGAGCTATGACTGATGAGATTATGTGGATTTTTTCTTTATCAATTCCTTTTACTTTGTCTGTTTTTAACTCCATAACGACAGTTAGGATCGTACCAGAACGTTTTCTTAAAATAGATATTTGCCCAGAACCTGATTTCCTCCAGAATCTCATCGGGTCTGCTTTTAATAGCAGTGATCGCAAAGTTCTGCTGCATTGAAAGGCCTCCGCCAGCTTATCCTTCTATTTAGATTCAGCATGTACAAGCGCAGAGACGCTAGTTTCCACAACGATGACCTATCCATTTATCCATATTGAACATCAAACAAAAAGTGCTCTTGTGGAAAATAAGAGATGTTCTGTCAATAATACTATCATATTGACCTAAGTTGTTTCAATTTTTGGTAGTGACTTTCAGTTGAATCTCAACCTTGGCAATTTTCTGCAGAATAAAAGTGTCTCTGCTGAGGGGATCTTGAAAAACCAAAAAAGGTCATCTACTATAAAATCTCTAACATTCACGTGAGACATAGCCTTCTTCGTAATACAATTAAGATATGCTATATATCTGACAGTTGTCGAAGTATACATACACAAAGAAAGAAGGCACTGGCATTAGCTTTGAGAGAACAGGGATCTGTTGAATCACCTCGGGCCATACAAGGAGACCCTTTTCTGTGCGCCATAGAGACCCATGGACGATGTGTGTCAAATTTATTCAACGCTAATATGGACGACCTTTTGTCAGGTTCGACAGTTATAGCTTGAATATCAATGGACGATAACCCTTGTAATTTTGTAAGTAGCAATATTCCTTTCAATTGGAGGAAGATCACTCCAAACTGTGTTATTAGTTGTTCACATGCAGTGTAGTTCGATTGCCGGATAAATAACGATTTAGCCACTCCCTATTTCCCTATTTCTAGAATTGAGATAATTTGGATCACTTATTCATTTGAACATAGAATTGGATGCATGTTATATCATCTGTCCATAACACCAGTTATGACATGTAACCTCATTATTGATGTAAAAGGATTCGATTGTTGACATATTCTTAGACCCTGATTTTGCATCCCTTGTACTTTTTCTAAAAAGGACTCGATAAACTCTCAAATCCAATCACTTCTGGAGGATTTTCGCCATGGACCCTTGGTAATCTTGCCAGTCAGACCCAGGAGTGTCACCAATCCCACCCCTCCCCACACCAAAAACAAGGAAAAAAGCGACTGTATCTTCCGGAGGACCCTAGACAGCCTGCTAATTATACTGCCTCTACTTCGACAAAGGATGAAAGAAGTGCAGGGCCAAGACAAGACAACACCGCGACATGGCTTCTCTCATTTTACACCACTGATCTTACATATCATACCTGTTTGATGGCATACAAAGCAGGAAATTACCAGGTTCTGGGAGGCGTTCAAAGAGTGAGATAGCTATTTACAACTCGCCGTCATGCAACCAGGAAGGAGGCACGTGGAGACGAGAAGGAAGGCACTTCTTCTCAAAGAGTACAGAGTCTCATATCAATGTTACTGTGTTAGCTGTTGATTAGTAAGGCCCGGAATCCGCCAACGCCGATGCCGAATTCACACCTTCCAATGCACTCCGGCGCACTTTCAATTGAATGCAGTTGTTTGTCGTAGAATGCATTGCAAGGTGTTTAATATCGCTCACTCTAGTTCCTTGTCTGGCCACATGGGGGCAGGGCCTGCTGTCATGATACCTGAGTTATTAGTGACATGAGTGGCCCTCCTGACATGTGCGACAGACCGGAATGAGACTGGTCGATCCTCATTGGTTGTTGCTTCAACAGCCAATCCCAGCACAGAGTTTACAAGCTTACCCTGTAACAAGATACCACCTGTTGTCTGTATATAAGCTGAAGAATCCGTCAATAAAATCAGCTCTCGACTCATAGTAGTACAATATAGCTAGTACATCTGTGTTCTTACTCCCTTACTCTACACCTAGCTAGTCTGGGCCTGTAGGCTTTACATCCTGATACAAATGATGAAATTTTGACCGCCAAGTGGAAAAGGGGTGTATCTATTTAGGGTCATTGACTGTTATACGTTGCCCAACTAATCAGTGCCCATTTCATCAGCCAGTGAATAACCCGTATAAGGGTGGTGAACAATTCCTACATCCATATATATATATATATATATATATATATATATATATATATATATATATATATACACTAAGGTAGTAGATGTATATAGATGGACTGATCGTAGATTTCGAAATAAATCTGCACCTGTTGACCCTAGTGGACATGTATTCCTGCTGACCGCGGACCTATCGCTATTCACTAAACACATATCCACATACCTCTCCCCCGTCACAGGACACCCACCCGTGACCTGCGCTGGTGAGGGGTATACCCGGAGGCCGCCTCGCCATGCAAACAGCGCTCCGTGTTATCAGCACGGACACTCTGTACAAGGTACACAGTGCGAATCCACCAACAAGGCGCATTCCACCAGTCGCCAACTTCTCCCCCGAGATTTAATGTCAGTCCGCAAAGACGGCGGCTATAGAGAGAATGATGATGTTTACAAAGGATGATGTTTGGTAGATAAAGGTCCGAGCGTCAGGTGGTAGCGAAAAGTACACTGGTGGAGGTTTAAAACACTTTATAAAATGGGTAGCTATTTCCTGACGGACTCATGTGGTATAATTGATCCTAGCAAATTAGCCGTTGAGTTGACTTATGAAATGGTGGTATAACCTTGCTTTTAGAGATATCGATTAGGTATATCAATGTTACATAGATTCCTTTGGAATTGACTTTATAAAGGAATTAGAGTAGTAGAATGAGTACACAGAGAAATGGGTTACCCATGGCCTATGGTCAGGGGTGGTCATTGCCCCCCCTGGTGAAACACCTCTGCACTAGCGCACCCCTGCGCCCCCTCTCCACTGGCGGCCGCACTAAACATCAAAGTGCGCTCGGTCAACACTGCACTCTGCCTCATACGCTTCTCAGGTCTCATACCCTATACACATACATTTTCTATCCGCTCCTTGACATTCCCCCGTCGTACCTCCGGTCTCCATATTCCCCGAATATCGGTAACCGTGTACTGGGATACCAAGCGATACAGTGGATTAGTTGACTTATCGTGTATTATGTTGACCAGAAGTGTTATGGCTGCTCCTCCGGCAACGGAGACTGACTCGGAAGTCACCCTGCGGCAGCAGGAACCGTCGGCCAAGAGTGACCACGTGGACTCGGTCTCCCAGCAAGGCACCAGCGCGAGCGCATGGTCTCGGGCATCATGGATCACAGCGCTAGAGTCCAACCTTGGTGGGGTCAGGACCGACGTCCAGGACGTGAGGACCGACGTGAACGAGGTGAAAACAGATGTGACGAAGATCTCGCGGCAGATGGATGGGGTACTGGACGCCATAATGCAGATCTCGCATCCTGCGTCAAGGAGGAGCGGCTCACGGGCGTCGTCGGCAGCCGCACTGACCCGGGACTTGGCACACGACCAGACGGAATGCCTGCTGCCTCCCCCACGGCAACTTAGGGAGACCTACACGACCGAGGAACACCTGCAACGGGAGTTCGGCCGTGAAGCCATGCGCCATGATCATACCACCGGTAAGACCTCCCTATCATCTGACATTAATGCCCGTAGGCCCACGGCTAAACCGTATATGTTCATGGACCAGGACGGCGTGTACACGCTACACCAGAAGTTGGACCTACGGTCGAGCCTCGGGCCAATCGAGTATATTAGTTGCTTTGTTGCCCTGTTGAGCGATGACCGTGCCTTGCACCCCGAGGACAAGGACCACATGTTTTGCCAATTGTACCAGGTTACTGTTGACGCGCAGGCACGGGGTCAGGCGGTGGAGTAATTACGTGTTCGACCAGGTGGAATCTGGCAGGATGCAGTGGTCCGACCACGGCCGGATACAGGAAGAGCGCATCCGGCTAGCACCACCCACACAACTAGCGGCAGTAACAACAACGAGACCGGACGCTCACGAGGGACAGAGGCCCCATGCCGGGACTTCAATGGCGAGAGGGGGTGCCGCCACCGTAACGGCCACAGTGAAGGGGGCATCCGGTGGCTGCACGTGTGTAGTTTCTGCGATTTGGTGGGTCGCCAGTGTGGTCACTCAGTCCACGCGTGTAACCGCAAACTCACCTATGGCCACGGATACGACAACAACGCAGCGGCTCCCCCTGTACCCACACCCCAGCGGGTACCCCAGGCGGGGTACCAGCTTCAGAGCACCACAAGGCCGGCAGCAGCGCAGAGTATCCACCTACAGCAGCCGACTTAAAAAAACAGGCAGGCCGCGCCCCGCGAGTAGGCGAGGCGCGACATGTGGATCAAAGGAGGGCTGGCGGCCCAGATGGTGATGTAATGAAGCCGGCCCCCACACGTGACGTCAGGAGTCACGTGGTCCCCCCGGCACGTGGCCAGGGGGATAACATAAACAACAACAAAGGCGTGAGGAATACACTCCCGGAGGAGATAGCCACCGTTTCCCCGGCGCCAGCACTGTCTTGCAGCGTGGCCGGTGTTAGTGTTAGTGCGTCTCCCCCACGGCCGGAATCTAACACCCCGGATTTTGACGCCCTAAAAGAAGTCTGTGAAACCGGAATTCACCGCGAGGGAGTGAGGACAGACCCGTTCGCCTTCAGTGATCACCGCCGGGAGACCTGGCCTGACTTCACAGCCGTAGGGCCAGCGAGGCAGGTGGCGATATACCAGGCCGTGCGCGACACCGGGCTACCCATAGCTCTCAGCGCGAGGATTCGAGTCCCATCGGATCTTAATCTGCCGGCCTGGGATCGATACCTGGGGGGCATCGACGGTGCCCAGGAGCTCCTGGGATTCCTCCACTACGGCTTCCCCCTGGGATACCTCGGGCCAGAAAGCGACACGAGGGGCGTGGCCAACCACCCCAGTGCCACCGGATACCCGGCACAGGTAGAGAGGTTTCTGGCAAAGGAGGCATCATTTACCAACATGATGGGACCCTTCAACGAACCGCCTTTCAGTCCGTGATGTCACGTGTCGCCACTTATGACACAGGAAAAACGGGGCACGGACGATAGGCGGATCATAACTGACATGACTTTCCCGCGGGAGTGCAGCGTGAACTCGTTCGTAATTAAGAACTCAGTCTACGGGCTGGAACGAGATCAAGGGCTCCCGACTGTGGACGAGTTTGTGGCCAAACTCTTCAAGGCAGGCACCTCGTCGTTCATGTCATCAATCGAAGTGTCACGTGCATACAAAAACTTCAGATGCGATCCCCTCGACTGGCCACTCTTATGTTTCAACTGGGAGGGCGGGCACTACTGCGATACCGCGATGCCGTTCGGTGCCCGTGCCTCCTCCTATCATATGCAGTGTGTTGCCGAGGCCGAAGGGAGTCACGGCCGCGATGTACCTCGACGATTTGATCATCCTGTCCGAGGACCGAGGTAAGGCGGCCGTGGACTTTAAAATTGCACGTGATTTATTCGCAGAACTGGGCCTCCCTGAGGCACACAACAAGGCGCAGGAGCCTAGCCAACAGGTGACCTGGCTGGATATTGAAATCGACGCCCGTAGTATGACGCCCTCGATCCCAACGGCCAAGCTGGAGGAGATACAGGCTCACGTGTCGGCAGTCGCCAAGCGCCGTTCCCTCACCAAGAGACAGCTTCAGTCGGTGCTGGGCAGAATTCTACACGTGGCGAGGTGTATCAGACCGACACGTGCTTTCGTCTCCAAGTTGCTGGAGGCGATGGAATGGCCACGCCCTCATCCCTCGAGGACCCCCGACAAGGTGTATCACGGTCGATGCCTGCCTCTCAGGCGTGGGGGGCACAGACGGGTACTACTCATACTCCGGCCAGGTGTGCCCTGTCCTCGACCCCGTGGAGTGCATCTCAGAGCTAGAGGCTCTGAATACGATATATGCCCTCCACACGTTTATCACAGACCGAGACCGCGGATCCCAGATCGAGGTCTTCTGCGATAACCTAGGAACCGTCCAGACCCTGAACAGTGGGCGTGCCCGAAACCGAGTCCTGGCGGAGTGTGCCTGCCAGGCATGGATGGTGCAAGCAAGCCTACAAGTGGAGTTAGTGTTCACACATATCCCCGGGTCCAAAACGTCATCGCAGATGCCTTGAGCTGGGCACATCTCTCAACAGAGGACTATGATAAAGCAGATTATCCATTCAACTTCATGAACTGTTCCCTATCGTACCATGCACCCATGCCTCTTTTGTACCGATGCTCCGTCTCTTCTGCAGATCCGGCGCTTCTTTCTTTCAAGCGAAGGCATCTGCGAGGCAGTCAGAGGCGCGTGCCCCAGGCACACTCGCCAACCAGCGATCCGCAGTGAGCACATACCTCGCGTTCTGCAATCGAGCACTGGAGGGCATGAGGAGAAACAAGGAATACCTGCCCAACGTAAAGGCGCCGGTCCCCATGGATGTGTTCCGGGCCGTTCTCGATGCCCTCAAGGCATAGCCCCTCCATACGGCGATGAGGGCGGGTCTTCTCCTCATATACTATGCGGCCCTACGGCAAGCGGAGGTGGCGCTGCCATCGGCACGCACATTCGACCTGGCATGCCATCTGACTCGAGGGGACGTGGTCCTCGGCGTGCGGCACGTGACGATTACCATCAAGGCGGCCAAAAACCTACAGCACGTAGGAGAACAGAAGGTGATGCGCCTGGAGGCCATGGACGATACGAGGTTCTGTCTGTTACATGCGACTCGGGCAATGCTACGGGCGGCCCCTATGGCTACACTACGGGATCCGTTCCTCACGCTGGCAGACGGAACGACCATTACGTCTCGTATGATGACGAGAGAATGGGACCGCCTGCTGCAGGCCACAGGCCAACCTGTAAAGAAATTCACCCTCCACAGCCTCAGGAAGGCCGCTGCTACTCAGGCCTTTCAGGCCGGGATATCTGAACTGGACAATCAGCGGTATGGAGGGTGGAAATCACAAGCACACCGTGCATACATCAAGGTCTCAGACGGAAGAACAGTCAACCAGTCTCTAATCAAGTCTCTTTCTTTCAAAAAGTGACTTTCCTTTTTTCCCAACCCCCCTCTCCCTATAACTATTGGCTTCTTGGCTATTCGTATTATTTTTTTATTATTACATGTTCTTCAACACTATGTAATATTACATAATAACTTCATTATGTTATCATAAATTGTTCATAATTGACAACAAATACATCTGTCAATTATACATTTATTCTTATCATTGATATTCATTGTATAACCACTTATTCATATCAATAAGACCTATAAAATTTAATAAAATTTTATTAGCCCACTCCGGATTTCCTCTTGTTTTATCCTGGGATCTGGGGTAATGAATATATGATGTTGAAAATCTGCATGCTCCTTTTTTGGTAATTTGCAGCTTTTATTATGTATCTCATGTTTTTTTAGTTAAAGCAAGTTTTTTGTATGGTGTCTTGTAGTGTCAAGTTTATTTGAACCTTTGCAGTCAATGTTCCATTTAGCATTACTCATAATTCCTGGTCGTCTATGTTTTCTGGACGTTATGCATTATAGCGCATCGGGAACTCCTAAATGTCTGTCATAGTAGGTGGACGTCGGGCCTCACAGTTGCTAAAGATGTCTTTGATGAAGAATATGAAGATTTCTGGAAAGCTACGTTTAAGAGGAGTAGAGGCTCTTTACAGTCTGATTGGAGAGAGAGAGAGAGAGAGAGAGAGAGAGAGAGAGAGAGATAGTATTGACCATGAGCAGCTTTCACAGCAATGCATCAGTTTGATAGCTCTCACACAACAAACGAATAAAACCGAGTGCGTCCATGTGACTCCACATGGAAGTATTTTTTCCGAACTTTTAACAAGCTCTTTCACAGTTCTTTTGTCCAAATTGTGTACCAGTTATTTGTACCGCCATCTTTATACCATTGTGAATTGCGTGTATTTGCAGATTTCTCAATGACGATTGTGAAATATGACTGATCAAATCTGTCATACTACATACGACAACCCTGATAAAAATAGAAGAATGTAGAGGTAATCTAGGTGTGCATGCATTACGACACGTCAAATTCTAGCTAAATATCAACGGTATTGTCAAGAAGACAAACAGGAATGTTAAGCTAGAAAATTAAATGTCGGACATCACCTCTATATCTCTATTGGTCTGAACCACATGGATTTCAGAGCAAGAAACTCCCTAAATTCCAAAAAACATGAATGAATAATTAGCAAGTTATTAGTTTGAGACTCATTACGGGTAAACATAATGAGAGTGTCACGTAATGCCTTTGTGTGTTAAGGAAGCCTCATATTGAGCTTTTTCGTTTTCGATTAGGGAGCCCAGACTGTACAGAAACAGGGCCATTGAACATGGACAACTCCGTACACAACATCGGGTTCATCAATCTTATCCGCTAGACAGGACAAATTTGAACTAGAGACAAGATAGAATTATAAACTATGGACTCGTTTGCAGATGGCTAAAACATTCCACAACACTGTGTTTATTCAGCAAATACGTCTAGCTTGTTATGATGAGGCCGGCTATAACGGGGAAAACTAGAATGATAAATTATCTCTATCTTTAATACCAATCATTTCAGAATTTAAGCATGATACGGTTAGGATTTCTTTACCCGAACATGATTAGAACAAGATATGTTTCATCGTCAGAAAAGGTGGGGTTGTTCAGTAAGGGGTGAAATATGTAATAAGTTTAATGTGCTTATTGTGAGCAATAACTTATACAATACCTCATAATTATGACAAAGAACATTTGACATTTTCGCTAGCGTCACAATGGCAACCACCATAATACTTATATATCGGTTGCCAATGTCGCCAATGTGTTACGCCTGTGGGGCCCGTGCCTTTGGCGCTTCGCGCCGGTAACTCCGAGAAAAGAGAAGATGTAGAACTTTTACTTTTGCATTGTATTCTCTGGACGAATTTCGTGAGACATTCATATTGAACAGAAAAGGCACAAATGATATTACAACGAATAAGGCATTATTCTATAAAGTACTTCATAAATCTGAATGTAACCTTTAACATTTTTGAATATCTGATACATCTATGGAATGATAAACATGAGCTATCTGGCATTACTATATCAAATATCAGCACAGTATTGACTTGTATCTAAAGAAGGCTATTGGTTACGGACGGTCATGTCCGGTTCTGTTATTCAACCTTCATCTATTTTAGTGAGAACTATCCCTCCTCAGAAATTGGGGAACACTTGTTACCATTTGTTGGTAGCTGTAAGGCGGTACAGCTTGTGTTTTTTTCCCATTCACATCATGGGTACACTTCTAGCCGGCCCCAGACAGACCGCAACTGAACATTCAAGCCTACCGAACCACATATACCTTTTAAGTCTCTAAAGGCTCTTAAAAATGAACTTTCATTCTCCAACTTCGAAACAATTTCAGCATAGATTAGGATGTTCCTGCATGCACTCCTTGACCATTTCATGTTTATATGTATATGTCCATAATGTTCAGAGCTACTTGCAATCAGTTCCATGTGGAGGTTATAGAAAAGCCAGTCGTTAATGTACAGAATCCATAAAGCTGCATCAGCCATGCACGTAGGTAATGCACTTAGACTGCATGCAAACTTGTAGTACTGTTATACTGTTGAAAATTCTGGTCGCATATTCTTCAATTGAGATATTTCCTCATACACCAGTGAAGCCGGGCACCCACAGTTTGCTACACACTCCGACATGGTTATGAATCAAAATTCCCGCATCATAGCCTAGTTAGAATATTGAAGATTTCGGTTTCATAGAATGCTAAGGTACGAAACTAAATTACTGCATCGTTGATGTGTCGGAATGCTGAAAGATTTGGAGTCATAATGTGACGGAATGCTTGCCGTAGTGTGTTGGGAGCTCAGCGGGTTTCCGGCCTGAGATTAAGTAGGTTAAACTTCTGTATTTGTAAGTTGCCATTAGACTAAATTTAATACAATTTAACGTCTGTCCACAATATATAGAAGTGCTTTGGTAATAGTCTCTGGCAAATGTGCATTCCGTAAACTCAGTTCAATATAGCAGCCTAATCAGCAGGATCTATTCAGAGGTTAGGATATATATAGCTATTTGACATGAATTAAGGGATGAGGAAGACTATGGGGCTTTACCCCTTGATGTGAAGAAAGAACTCTCCTCCCAGATCTTTCGCAGCGCTGGTGCTTACTAATCTCTGCCTCAAACGAGTGATGTCATATATGCTGGTTTTGGATTCAAAACACGGCAACTGTCAAAATTTATGAAACTCAAACAACTGACAAGTTTAGAGTTGGGAAATATAGGAATTGTTAGATGAGCTTCACAGACAATCCAGCTTCCTTTTTCAGCTTTTAAACACTTTATAGTGTGAATCCACATTAAATTAGACTGCCTCTTCCAGTGAGCATATGTGACTTGTTGACCAACAAAATCCTGCAACACATGAGATGCTTCTTGCTGAATTAAGTTATCTCTGAGACTATGTTCGATTTGACAGAACAAATAACAGAAATCAGTGGATTTCATTTACCATATAGATATGGGCATCTCTCTTTACAAGAAGAACACAAAATACTCCCTAAAGCACTAGGAATTTGGATATTTGAAAAACTGGCATATGGGGCAGGTTTTATCCCAAATAAGCACAGATATATGCAGGCACAGGAAGCAAAGCGCAGGACCTTTGAGTGTGAGTTTGAACAAAGAGCACCCATCTATATGCATGGACATAAAACCAATATGTCTTTGTGTTCATATCAAATTCAAAATGTTTGGGAGTTGCCATATAGGTGGGAAGAATTCTTCATGTTGAAACCTCGAAAGAACGCTGTATGTTACGCTCTAGTCAACAAGAAAGTCAACACAATAAATACCCCTTCACCATATCCTATCTTAGATCTAGGCCTTACTTTATTATCCATGAATAAATAACCAAATACATGTTGATGTCATCATATACAATATCACATTAGTTGTCTTATTCAGGAAATCACCATTATATGTAGGAGTGATTTAAGTGAAGAGAAGCAACTTAAAACGACTATAAATGTTCTTTTTTTAGATAAATATATTTATTCTAGAGGTTAACTATTAGGACAGTGTTGTCCTATTTTCAGTAAGCTCCAGGGTTACTTATGGTTGTTCAGGGTTGCATATTGCAGAAATAGACCAGACACCTGTATAATGCGGAATAATGAAACTAGATAAGAACAAATCTAGAACAAATTTCCTGATGGTGTATCACATTTGCTTAAGACTAATTATTCAACGATGGATTGTCCACATATATTATCGTCAACTCTTACATTATCTTAACCATTTAAGGGCGAATGATGCTTTGAGGTATCAACCAGCCCAGGCCAAATGCTGCCTTGAGGCATCAACCGCCCCACGCCACAATTTTTCAAAAATTGTTTTTGTTAAAGAGATATTTGAATTATAAACATGACATTTTCACAGAAATTCGTTCATAAATAGAACACTGTCCATTTAAAACAGGATATATTACCAATGTCCAAAAGTGAGTGATCTTTACATCAAACAGTTATTATTCTTCTGTGTCTTTTGTATGTGTGCTGTGTATATGTGTTGTCCTGTGATTATATATGAAATGTATATTGTTCCACCTGTGGTAAAGAAGAGCGCTAATTTCATGTGGGCGATTATCGTACGTCGTAAAACCTCTTTGAATAATGAAAAGAAAGACCAGAAATAACGGTCACACTCCGGAATAGGCAAGAGGAACTCTATTATGAGGCAATACACCTGTATTATACACAATATTTGTACATATTATCTACATCACCTATTCACAACAGGACGAAATGCATTCATGACAGATTATAAGCTGGCAAGGATGTCGCCTGATGGTCACTAGAAACATGCATGCTCCTTGTTATGTTCACGTAATCTAATCTTATCACCAATATTGACGGGTGTGCCTTTAGGTCAATGTCTACTACGGGAGAAATCAAAAGAATTTCACCTGCAGCTGTCCTCACAGCAGTTGGACATCCATATCTTATATTAGTTTTATTGAGCTCATATTATGCATTCAAATAAAAACCAGTATGATTTCTGGTTTCCGGATAGGAAGCATAGAGAGTAGGAGGGATTACCATAGAGCATAGCACTGAGCAGTCTGAGAATCTAGCACAATGTAAAATGGGATAAAGTAAAAATCAATCGCCTTCGGGCGTTGGATATTCCCCTGGGAAACCTGTTCTCAGTGCAAGCCGTGCAGAAAGCAACGCCATTCGCAGCCACCCACCACCATCCGTCCAACTCCACAAACCCAGTTCATTTCAGATCCTGTCAGTGAGACAGGCAATCCCGCCTCGCAGGATCCCTCTGAAGCCAGGACTCAGTCTGAGCTCACTGTCAGAGCTGTGATAGGTTTTCTGTAGGTCACAGCTGGCTCGTAGGACAATAGGAAAGCGCAGGGGTCCCTCCCAAATGGGCACCAGTGACAGACTCCCAAAACACCTCCCCCGAGTTCTCCGGAACTGTCAGGGTGGATTGTCAATGTAGGGAGGCGACCTGACATGGAGAGCCTCGACCCAGACTGTCGCTTCGTTTTAGTGTAGCCGTGATTGGCATCACAGGAGATGTCAATTGGGAATGGTGTATTGCCGTACGACCTGGTACACTTTCCCAGCAGAACTTACGTGGCGCTACCAATTACTAATCTCTGCCTCAACTCAGTGACTTCATATAGAGAAACCACATTTAGGATTCAAAAAGGTGTAACTGTCAACAGTTATGAAAGTTGAACAGCTCATATATTATAAGTTAGTGAAAACTAGACGTGTTAAGGGCCGATTACACCTAACAACCGCTTTTTCTAAGCAAAAAGACGTTCGACAGACGTCGGCTGAAACGTCTGGCCAAATTGCTTCAAAATGCGTCGCTGCTCCACCGAAACCCCCAACAGATGCTCATGTGGTCGCCATACGAGCGTCTGGTGGGTTCGAAGTTCCAGCAGATCCTAGCCAACTCCCCAGCCGTGGCGCCGACTGATGGACATTTGCCACATTTTTACATAGTATGCGGCGATACACTATGATGCTCCGAACCCGCGAATGCCACGTATCGAGCAGAGCAGTGTGCCGCTATGTTGGATTTTCTACGGGAACATCAAGAGATCGTCAAATAACCGTGAAATACTGCGGTAAACCGAACAATGAAGGTAAATAAAGATAAGGATTGATGTTATGAATGTGTATGGCATGCTATGGTGCTAGGATTCTGCCGAAAATACCGAAAGTGTCTGAATTTTCTATGTCCATTCGCGGCTTCCTGTATCGCCGGTATCACTTCCGCTATGTTGGTGGCGTTCCCTCACCGCAACTCCTGGCAGAGCCTGCGGGCGGTTGTCGTACTCATTAAATGCATCGGCCAGATGCCCAATTCTAGTCGATAAAAACCTAATAAATCAGTTTTTTGCCAGATGGGCAAATTCCGTCTCTTGGAGGGTTATTGGAGTACCAGTTGGGATATCGCCTGAAAAAATCTGGTTGGTGGAAGCGCATTTCAACTGGCTCATCACACTTTGAAGACTCAATCTGATTTGTTAAGAAAATCAACTGACCTATTTATGAAAAAATTATGCTAAACAGTTAGATTTTGACATTTATCGATGTTGAAAATCAAGACAGTTTTTTTCACTTGATTGAGTTAAATATGAAAGTGCTGACTTTTTTTGGGCTGACAAAAAAGTGGGGGGAGGGGGCGGCCGCCCCCCCTGCACCCCCTATTCTGACGCTACTGCACATGAGCTCATAGAGCGAATGCGGTAGATTTAGCGAAGGAAACAAGGGACGAGGAGCCATCCCTATTAGGTAAACCAGTTTCCCTAATCTGCCAGTACAAATGAACATATGTGTCATGTTGATAAACAAAACCCTCCACTGAGTGTATATTAGGCAGGTGGGTCCAGAGATACCAGTAGGTACAGGGAGCAATGTGCAGGATCTATGCTAGGAGAGTGAACCTGCTATAGACTGTGTCTAGCTGGGAATGAGTAGTTATGAGTAATTGGGTATGAGTAATTGAGATTACTGCAGACCGTGCATAATTGGGAACATAGGGAGACACAGTGTGGCTTAATACAATCTGTTTCGTGCTGTTTTATGCCAGAAATATTCATCGAGTTTGAAGAACGAGTTGAATATTTCCTACCAAAACAACAAGTAACATATGTAATTCAGACAGACTCCGTTCCTTTTTATAAAACCTGGAAACAATTAAAACGCCATTTTACAACAAGTCACGTGGTACGGAATGCACGAGCTATTAGTTTTAGCACAGTGTGCAGAACAGAATCCATACAGTTGGCAAGAAATTAAGACACTCGCACACGGTATATTATGATAGCACATTGGACATAATTCGTTTCACAGACTGTGTAAGTGGAAATAGCATATTGGCCCTAGTTCATGTAACAGATAGTATAGTTGGGAGCGTTCATTGATTATTGCCTGGGGGAGCACAATTTATGGAACACCGAACGATCAAAATAAGTTGCTCCCCCCCCCCCCCATGGGAATACTAAAAGAAAAGTCCCCCCCCCCTCCTTGGAATATTACTGATCTTTTGAAGATATTACTCATATGACAACCTCTTGTGGCTTGTTGCCATCCTCAGGCTCAGATTGTTTAAAGTAACTGTAGAGAAGATCTTGTGATGCATGTGCTATGATGGTTTTGATTGTATCTTCTTTTGCCAGTTATAAGTAACTTATGGTGTTACAATTACATGTATATATAGACAGTACTGCTACTAGATGTTTGCCAAGCTTGCCTTCACCAAGTAGTTTCTCCCAGTCGTAGTCATCATATCATTTAAATAGCATTTCTACATGCTGCTGTTACTATATGAGGTGTTATTGCCTTGAGGAGCTCCAGCTAGCATAGGCAGATTATGAAAAAAACTGTATATCTGTGGAGTAATCTTCCAAAATCTTTGAATCTGTCTTCCCCAGATAATTAGAATGAGGTCTGTAAACCAGGTTTTAGAGATCAGGGAATACAGGTGAGGTATTAGAAGATTATGGACACAGGTTAAGAGTTTTCTCTCACGGTGGGAATCAATTAGGGATTGGTTGTGCATGGTGATCATTGCATGGAGCAGCTGTTTCTCATCTAACAGTAAGGGGCCTACATCTAGTCGATAGAGGACATGGTCTTCTGGAGGTGTGAGAGTCAGCATGGGAAACTGGGCTCAGGTAATGACAGCCAAGTTAGAAACAGAAAGAAGTGATTAACAGTAAGTTGGATCCAGAAGAGATTGCTGTTTGTGTTCTCCATTTCAGCAAAAAAAGGGTTAATGCTAACAATATACCTCAAAAACATTAAGGTAATTACCCTATTTCAATTGTCGGAGCCATTGCAAATCTTATTTGGGCACACACTGATCATAGCCTCATGTGAGTTTTGCTGACAAGTTTCACAGTCCAGCATGAAGCCTTTCCTGCTGCCAATTTTGGGATTCCTCACTTCCATGTTCAAAGCAAGGCTGGTGTGTGATGTCATAGAACTCTCAGACTTGATACTTAGTGATTCTATGAGGTTCTGCATACAGGCACTCTACTTTGGTGAGAGTGTGAATTGATCGCTATAGTTGTAAGATTCTGCTAATGATCTAACCCGAAATCAGGGATGCAACCCCTGCCAAACCAAGGCCATTGTTGGTAGCTAGTGGACATACTCCCATACCCATATAATTAATCATAAATCTTGACCTCCTAGAACCTAGAACCTTATTCTCACTCAAGTTACTTATTGAGACTTTGTTCTTCATATTCAAATATTCAGCAGTGACTGCTTTCTGTATTTGTGGCCTCGGTTGGTAGTCATCAGACTTCCTTGTAGGACCTTTGCCCAAAGTGCCCTTCCATAAATATGGTTACCTTATTGGAATAAGCTGCAACAGGGTCATTTGGTTGCACTTGATGTTGTAATAAATTCATCTATGTTAATAAAAAAACGAATGATTTTGTGAGACTGCATTGATTCCGGGGCAAATGTACTAGTGTTTGTCCACTATTGTCTCCCTCCATATAAGCAGTCGGGCTGAGGGAGGGTGCACACTCTCCCGGTAGAGAAATAGGACTGTAACAGTAGAGACTGAACTCCAGGTAGTGATTCAATTTATCTTGATTCAAGTTATCTTGAATGCTAATTTTTACAATAGTAGTACAACTAAGCTGATCTCTTGTGATATGATATTAATGCATTTTATTACAAATATGATTCTTGTCATTGAACACAAATATGGGATTCTGCCTTATTGTTTAGCTAAAAATGTTGACCCCGCCAGAAATAGTTCAAAAGATAATCCCCCACCCCATGGGAATACTAAAAAAAGGAATCCTTCCCTTGGAATACCCACAGAAATTGCCCCCCCCCCCCCCCCTTGAAATACCCAAAACAAAAGTAGGCCCAATCTCCCTAGATACTATGCCCCCACCAGCCCAAATTACTGAATGCTCCCTTACTCAGAATAATACCTTGGCTATACAGCATACCGCAGGCAGTGTGTGGCATTACCATTGGGCATATGATATGTCACACGTTTTACCGTCTGATCAGATGAACTTTCTATTTCAACTGTGGGATAGCTAAATACATTGTCTTTCTATCTTAACGGGCCATCTTACTGTCAACATAGCTCGAACACGAAAACAGTAGTTATATTTCACATATACAGTGACAGGATTATTACCCTTTCATAGTTATTCTATGATATTGGGCTCAATATTCAAGATTGTGATTATCTCGTGTCGGGAATGCTGTTCCACTCTCCGGCCACATGTTGAGGTCATTAACCTGCGTGATAGTATTATAGAGATTCGTGTCTGTGCTGGAGATCGCGGTCTTTGAACAAGGCTTATTAATCTAAGCGTTGGCTGACCTTCTCTAGGTTCCCACCAACAGCAGACATTGCATTAAACACAAAACTCATCGAGATATTTCAAGAGCACACCAGCACCATTATACTAGTGACTCATATGCCATATATATATTGAGTTGAACAAATTAGCTATTTGCATCAGCAAGCCACCGATTGCCGACCATCACAAAAAAAGATGTCCCTTGAACTCAGGGCTTATCTGCAGATTACGCCTAATTAAAGTTGTTCCTTTAAAACAAACACAGTAGATCCATGCACATCGAAAGGCAGTGTGCCGCCGGGTTATGTGAAGAGGGATAGCGCGTGAACTTATCTGTCATGAACGTAATTGCTCCTGCAAGAGAATATTAGCAGCAACCATTGCATTCTTCTGCTCCATAACTCCATATCTCCGTTTTTCGTTGTAGGTGCGTCGCAGCTGTGGATCAGGCTTTTCGATGTGCTCCCGATGCGGTTTCTCCACGATTAAATGTCCACCGTTTACGAGGTCACGGTAAAATTAGTTATTGGGTGGAGGCACTTGAGAATTAATCTTGGTGCATAATCGTCGACCCCAGAAACTAGAAGCAAATGGTATGTTCACTAATGATGAATAAGCGTAGAAGTATGAAGAAATAACAATGGAAAGGTTTGGGTTTATGAAGTCTAGAGTTCATTTTTCTGTAACCCAATTGCTCCCAGTCAACTTGCTTCTACAACAGCCTGTTAAGGATCCAAATGTAGCATTCACCAGTAGGCCAATGAGGTATTTCGGACTTTAGTGATTGGCCATGGTCAGCAGGACACGCCTGGATACCACTGGCACTCTGCTCGTTTCCAAATATTATAGTGTTAGCACGCAGATGTTGTGAGATCGTTGTTTGCAACAAGCTCAAAGGCTATGTGACCTTAGGCACAGAAAATGAATGTGTGGCCCACGCTCAGAAACGGTCCACATCCACCTGACGTCTAATTTCGCTACCTATGCATTGAAAGTAACTGAGTAAATATCGAGGCTGCTACATGGGTATGAGCCTGCACTGCAGCTGAAGGTATACGTACATTAGATACACTTGTGGAATTTATGTATGTGCAGAGAAGGTTAAAGTAGAAATCGTCGTAGGAAAGAAAAGGGATCTGTTTTGCAGTGAAAAAGTGGAGGGCGACGACTGAGCGACATAGGAATCATTGGGAGAAAATACCTCGAACGGCAATTGCTACTGCTACGGGAGAAGACACTCCATCATGAAGGAAAATACATTAATCTTGTGATAAGCTGTGGGGTCAAATTTCTGGGTTATCTGGACTACATAAGCATTCCGTGTATTCATGTGCATTAAATATAGTCAATAGGGAAGGAGCAGCTCACACTCTGCTCCCATCTAACAATACATTCTCAGGTCTAATTAGACACATTCAAGTGTATCCCTTGCACTGTTTCTATATTTGGACACTGACATATTACCAGTTTACAATAAAGACTCAGTTGGAGCAGACCACCCGACGTTTTCGGATGCAATCAACCAAACACATGACCAAACCCAGCAACTTGTCTCGGGGCAGCGCTCCACAATTACAGTTCTAAATTCCCATACCCTATGTTCTGAATGATAAATGTTATATTTCTCGTTCTATATTATAGTAGGGTCAAGAAGTATCATCAAAATACATATTTTCTCTGCCACTTTATATTCACATTTCAAAAATTCGAAATTGTCAAAATAATCTGTAACTTTCCAACTCACTATGGACCCTCGCCTCATCATTACAACTCCCCATATTCTCTCAGTTCCTGTACACCAACACATTGAAATCTACTGAATATTGAATACAACTTAACTTAAAACACCTCCCGGATTCAGCATCATCGACACCAACCTATATGGTTAAATACATTTATTATCCACCTAATACGGAGTCTCCATAGGAAATGTATAGAGTGCCTGGAATCGGCTACCCGGAGATTCTGGCATGTCAGAATCTCCTGCAGGAGATTCCGGAAAAATAGTCCTGTCCATAATATAGTTGAATCATCATGTACTTCGAAATAAGTTTCTTGAATGTTTATTCAAAGCTAATTATTTAGAATCAATCATAATAATCTCATTTACCATCAGATATCACTGTCAAAACATATTTTGCATGCTAAAATCACAGGTAAATGGTGAACTATATTATTGGTGTAAGTCTACACTGAATTACTGCCACGCTTGACAATGCTGTGGTGTCTGGAACTAAATGGCTTACAGAAACCTTTTAATTGCAATAGACTTGTTATTAATCTTGTAGGTGGTTAATAAATACAATAACGACTGGTTTTGTATACGAGTGACCGTAATCTCCTCGTAGTTGACGTCGTAATATATTCGCTAATCACTCGGATATTACTACGCGTCAACTACTCGGAGATTGCGGCCACTTGTACACAAAACCAGTCATTATTGTGTATATATGTTTAAATCTCCTGGGTTACACATTTGGCAGTGAACATTATAAACGAAGTTTATAAACGAAGTCCACCAGCGTGCCTGGTTTGTAGGAACAGCAGGTCCCCAGTATACCTATCAAATCATTTGGCGTCATTTCAAAGAGAAATGCAGGACCTATATGATTCAACTAAACTTTTAACTTGTATTCCTAGTAAGTCAGGCATTTTGTTTTGATAAGGTTATACTTTTACAGAGAAATGAAGCTGGAACCATAGACTTTTATACAACGACCAAATGAAATGTGGCTGAGACGGGCAGAATTACGATGAAGAACCAAATAGAGATGAGAACATACTTCAGTATGCCGTCTTGATCCATTAACACGAACGGCAGAAATCGCATCTTAACAACGTTCGTGACTTTCAAGTTCGCTAGACGGACGTTTTGTACTTTGTGTGCCCTGCAGCTATTTAATCACGATCTGCAGGGTCGATGTGTTTGAAGGTTCTTGGTTACATGTTCTTGTGATTGACTCGTGTCAGGAATGCTGTTCCACTCTCCGGCAACATGTTGCAGTCATTAACCTGCGTGATAGTATTACAGAGATTCGTGTCTGTGCTGGAGATCGTGGTCTTTGAACAAGGTGCACTTTTTCTGCTGGTATGGACCTGTGTAAATGTCTATAGTATGCGTTCAGAAAATAAACTTGTCATAGCTCTAGTTATTCATGTATAAAATTACTAGGATTCTTCCAATTCATTTGATATTTCTTGTAGTAGATGACGTCAAGTTCGCCATGGTATAGCTTTGGCTTTCGTATCATGAAATAAAACAAACATATACGTGTTAAATCAAGATCCGTAAATAGATACTACCCATGATGTGTTAAGGCTTCACATCTTCTGCACTCGTATGTCTTGTGTAGTTGGTGCTCCTGAATAAGTATTGTACATCTACCAATGCACTTCCGCCGGCGCCGTTTCATAGTGAGCGACAAATGTGATTAATGATCTATATATCTGCAGCTCCGGAACACTAGCGCAACATCTTCCGACCCTTTAGGCTCCTCGGAGGCCTAAGACTTTAGTCGGATCCTTTCAGATCTTCCTAGAGAGATCATGGTACCTAATTGCAACAGATGCAAGCCCTATGATCAAAGTTGCGAATCGGACGCTGATATGGTCTTCCAGAAGAATGTGTATAATAGCCTGCCGGCCATTGCCCACACATCTGTGCCACCTGATGAACACGGAGGACGGCTTGATGCTGTGAGATATCTAAGTGAATGGATGTGTGGTTCTTGTTTCTCATACATGTTATCTAACCTCTCGATAAAACCCATTACAGTGTGCAATTCTAATTGATGGACGGTATGCTCAAGACCCAATTATTTCTACTCATGTAGACAAATATCTCATTTCCATTAATATTTCAAAATTTTTAGATCCAAGACATCTTTTTTCAAATCTAGTGTTTGTAAAAACTGGCTTTCTCAGTTTGCTAAAAAATCTTTTAGTGCATCGGACTCCATACGCCTCGTCCCCGTTTGTTAAATATCTTATTTCCAATTCAGGAGAGCATTGAAAAGAGGTGTCTAATCACTGCAGAAATATTTTGATTGGCCTACAGTGAACCAGAGGAATTTCACGCTTAGACTTTACAATGTAGGCTAATAACAATTACCTCCTATGATAAATTGTTGATTTAAATATATGGCCTCCTGTTAGTGTTTCCGCGATCAGAGATATCTTGCTCTATATAGTGGGAGCAATGACACTCAAACCATTGGCACTGCAGAGCAAGGATGATTATATTCGGCTCCTGTTTTTATCTGTGAAGCCAAACAATAAAGAAGACATGTTGATGTCCTTTCCAAGCAATTCTTCGATTATTGCACAGAGATTAATCACATTTACAGAGGCTGGAAACATGGGAAGTAATAGAAAGATGCCAAGCTGAAGCACAGGTAATTAATTACGGTTGCACTTTCAGGATTCACGATATCCGACAATTAATTCCCTTGTAATTTTTTTCCAATTTTCTGCACAACTAATCTAGTCCTGTCAATATTAAGAGAGCTAAGGACAATTAAGGATTCCCCCTCAATTGACAGATGTAAATGGTTACACTTTCTAATCTTAAAACACTCTTGACATAATCATTTCCGAGAGCCTCTTTTCATTTTCTTAGCGGCATGCAGCTGCACTGAGAAGATCTAATCACATCCCGCCTTAATCAAAGCATATTGATTCTCCCGCCTTTTTTTATATAACGGTCAAGCGTTTGCATGTCACGATGGATGCCATAGCAGACGACAACCTTTCGTAGTTACTGTAAAAATGGCAAGAACTTTGGGGAGCGCACGACCATTGCGAACACTGATTGGTGGAAAATAAGTCAGACGGTTGGGCCCTCTAGGGAGCTGGAGGGGAACTTGACCCACATGGGGAGGGCGTGGCCCTGTCAGACTCCCTATTTGTCACTTGATATAAGAAGTAGGTGGTTACCGGGACGGGCGCGGGGTTAATATTGTCTGTCAATTTGAGGCAAACTCTTTTTGTAGTGCGGTCCACTTATTTGCATGGTGGCATTTGTACTGCCAAAGCAAGTGCTATATCTATTTTTGTTATTACAGTTGATCTCATGCTATGAGCTGCATTTATAGCAACTATGACTTTTCTAATCGTATAACCTTTTTGAATTTGCTATTTTGCTGAGGACGAGTTTCATGCAGACGTTTTGGGTGAAAATTCGATGAAATTTTAGTTTTACATGACAAGGCTAGTCTAATGATTTTACGTCATATTAAGAAACCTAATCTGAGACAAATGGGCCTAATTTGACACGAACGTCCTCATATACAGATTAGCCCACAGAGAGATGGCAATTAGCAACCATATTCACCTGATGATAACCGGTAAGCAATTACCGACTATATAGATATTTCCTTAAATATGCAGCTCTTAAACACAGAAATCAGCTGCACAGTGCAAAGTCTATGCTGTCATATATTATATATACCCTCTTTATTTCGTAAAATTTTGTTGTTTTCCTTTATTATTCTTATATACAGTCCACAACATATGGTATTATATGGAAACAGGCTTATTAATGTCAATCAGATATCCAAAGGCAGAGAGAAATCTGCTTCGCAATTTTACCTGATTCATATTTTTTTTCTGATTGACAATTTCTCCTGGCCTGTACCAATATCTGAGATGTGATAGCGCTAATTCTTCTTGCGCATATCTGATCTATTGCTTTCGCAAAATCTCTGCTTGAGAAGGAGATTATAACACCCTTTTATCCTACCCCTCATATAAATCTCCATAGACTTAACATGGTGTGACTGTATGCCACAGTTATGGCATAAAATATTTATATGCCACTGGTGACATATGAAGTTCAAAACATGTAACAGGGTAGGATAAAATCTAAACATCACTCAATTTCATATAATTGTTTATATGCCATTCATTGTCTTCTGCTACAAATATCACTCAGCTCCGCTTCGTGATATCATGCCGCGAAGACAACTCATGCCATATAAACAATCCTATGAAATTTCGTGATGTTTCATGATAGTACGCCATCTGGGTGTCGTATGGGCAACAGAATGACATGGCTAGGAGCGGGAGGCATATTTTGGTGATACTGCGATTGGTATATCATAACATATTGCGTCTTTAATTCTATTTGTGAGCTTTATCTTTACTTTGAAGTCTTGGGCAACTGATAGTTCAGCGAGGAAACCTTCACACCAGCGATGTCCCTTGCAGAAAAGCAACCATCCAGCAGTCTGCCTAGATATAAGAATGAGGTTTTTATTTACTTGTATATGAATCCTTTATAGGAAACAATTTTGCTTGGTATCATTGTTGAGATCAACATTATAACATAGGGTATGTAGCAGTTCTCTGCCGGTCACTGAATAGCATAACACATTCCTTTGCATCTCACTCTGAAACATGGTATACTTTATAGGGTCAGAAACCTGAAATAAGTAGATCTTACATACTTGCAGCATTCACACTGCTATGATTAGCGGATACCAGCGACCTATTCCCAGACTATGTAAAAGTCATAGGGAAATAAACAATTCCTGCCTGGATGCTGTATGTCGCTCACAGGCAGAGCTGGCATTGTCTTTGGACAGCCCCCTTGTGTAATTAGTTCCCCGTCTCCGCGGACCACATATCACTACGCAATGCGATAAAACGCCGGGCACGAGTGGAGACATTTCTGAGAGGGAACCTTTTACCAGATTACAAGTATCACTGTCTGTGTATCGATCGTTATTGTGATAGTGTCGGTGACGCTAGTGCGGGGCTCACTAGGGACAGGTCAATGAACATCTCCCGGCTACGACTATGTCCCCACGTACCTGGTTTTGTCATATTGAGTGTAACCTTCAGGGTGAATTTAACTGATACTCAACCGTATTTCCAAGGACATATAAATCTGAATTATAATTTAACCTGATTTTCACAACAGACAGACGATTTGTTGAATCGTGCTTTGGTATTAGACTATTTGGAATAGTACTGAGGCTTTGACAGGAACCAGAAATTTGTAATGTACCTCCTCACTTTTCAGTATTTGGTACTCCTCTTGAAATATCAATATTCAACAAAATACTGTCATATTCCTCTTTAGATCGAGAAATTATCTGATTCCGTCGTTTGTAAGAGGGAGCAAATCCTCATTATTATCTTAGGAAATAGCACCCAGAATTATACAACTGGTATTGTAGAGATTGTGTTGATGATAATAGCGTTAATAATCCAGATAATTCCCGTCTATTCGAGGGGCTGAAATACAAGTAGGCTTGGCCAATGTATCGCTGTTTTGTGTGGAGTTCTAATCAGGCCTTCCTAGATATTGAATTTAAGTCATCTCGAAGGAGGTTCCATGCGACAACATAATCTTAGAATGATTGCAGTATCGACGTCCGCACAACTCGACGACTTCAGAAAAGTTTCTCTTTACATTTTTATCCTACTACAAATGTCTCCCTAGATTCTGCAAAGATGACACCTCATTGGAACGTCAATATATATCCTATTACTTATTCAAATATCAGTTACCTACAGAGAGAGGAATACTGTAAGTGATAGTTTGCTTGAGAATTTGCTTCTCCGTGATCAAGTATTCATAAACCGGTACCAATTCAGTTTGAATGGACAGGAAACACCTATTGAGTTACCTTCATCTCACTGATTAGATCTTGACGTGAAGTGGCTATGGTATTTGCTATGACATGAAATGTATTGAAACAGACCAAAGCGTTGCCACAGGTAAGACCTCTGTGCTTAAGACAAAATGCGCCGCCGATTATCTTATATATACACTTCAGGAAATGTCTTTGTGATTCTTTAGTAACAACTTTACTTTGGAAATGGAGAGGGCAATATCACTAATACAAGTATCAATATGTGAAATATCAAAAGATAATCTTAAGTTGGCACCTAAATCTTTGGGAAACACCACTGATCTATCCATGATTGAAACCAAGGAGGTTGTCCTTGTTGAATTTTATCTACTGAATCTACTTGTCAGGTTGCCCTCTACCTGCTAGGATTGATGTCGAACTGGTACGAACGTATGATACACGAGTCACTTACTTTCAGGTAAACATTATCTGAGCTCTATTTTCATATTTTTGTAGTTCACTACGAGTTGTTTATCCGAGGGATTCGGTGTCGTGTGTTGGAAAAAAGTCTGAATCAGTCTAATGTTGGAGTTACACACCTGTCCTCCCAGGAAATATGAATACCTCACATAGTACCTCTCGGTGAACGTGGTTAAATCTCTCCCAGGTTGAATCTAAAGTGGAATCCACACAGTGGGATTCATGTACCTCACAGGGTTCCAAGGCTCATGAGATTCTGTTCCTTTTTATGGGCAAATGTTGCCAAAAATTGCAGGGGAAAAACTTGTCTCAAGGAAATAGAATCCTACAATTTAGATGAAGAAATTGTGTTTATGTACAAAATCACAGCAGGATTTGTATCAGACAAGCACCCTGTGAGGTACATGAACCCATTGTGTGAATCCCGATTTACCAACCAGGACTGCAACTGAGTATCCTTTCACCACCCCTGATTGTTTAGAAGTGTCATAGTTTCATAATTGCCTATTGAGACGGTGTTGTGAAAGGTCATTGTGGGTTTGGAATTTAAGTCGGTTATGGAGACCAACTTGAGACGCGTGGTGCTCAACACAAACAACAGAGATCTGGTCCGTCAATTTGTCTGGGATTGTGGTTGGCCTAATCTTCAAGGTAATGCAGATAATCATAGTTTAGCATAGAATTTCATTTGATTCCTCTAAATGTATACTCTATTTGCGTTCAGTTTATCGAGGTACATTACACAATCACTAGCCAAATTCTACCATTAAAACATAAATGTATTATTGCAAAAGAGTGGCAACACGTAAGCAGCTTGTAGCTACAGATAAAATATCTTAAGTGAGACATTCGAATCAGTTCATAGTGATGGCATATCAGAGCGAAAGAGGGGAGAGGGGAAGAAAATGAAGTGCACGGAACAAAAGTCAGTATCCTTATAATTATGTGCAATGATTGGAAAAAGCCCTGCTGAATAACGAAGACATTTTTAGTAATTGGTGAAGGTATGAACGCTTTGATGTGAGACGCCATGTATGACACTAAAAGAGTACATTCTTGACTCATGCTGTTCCAATCCTGTGGGAGCCTGCTGGATATAAGCCACATTATCCCTCATTGTTTCTCTAATGATTCTGAACCTCCAAGGGCCATTAGGGTTAATAGGCTGCGCGTCTAGAATTGCCATGGCAACCTTTGCTAATGGATTCAAGAATCCAGTTGAACTTTTCTTCTGAAGCTAATCCTATTCTAAGGGCATATATCCTCCACATGGGATTTGTAGTTGTTAACGATGGCAAAAAAATTGTCCTCAATGCTGCTGTGGTTTTTAGATATCCCTTAATGACAGTTTCTGAGATAGGAAAAGCCTAAGAACATTAAGGTCATATCTTATATTCTACATGAGACATAAAACATTTCTAGTCAGATAACCAAAGCATGTTATATGGAGAGCGAGACTTCGAAGTCTTCCCTGAAAGATATTTTGTGCCTAAAAGACCAACGATGTCAATTTTGACTATTTTAAGTTTTGACAGGACGCATTCATCCAATGTCGTCTGCTACCAAGTCATAAAGAACTGTAATTCAGAGGAATTTGCAGAAAGCCCTCTCCGATTCTTTCCCCCCTGTTTAATGACATGTGTCAGAACAAGGTAGTTCATTTCTTTGAGAGAACCAAAACCATTTTAATTGCAATCATCAAATTAATTTAGAATTGGGCTGTGTCAATGAATAGAAGATAATAACTAAACGAAATGTGATTCCTGTCCCCAAAACAAACAGGACAATTTAAAGATGAAAAAAAATGTCCAGCTCACTATGGTATCAATACCTTATTTCTTGGTACGAACGCTTCGTCCGCGTCTTGCTCAACATGAAGCAATCCTTGAGTCTTAATCAAGACTTATATGGCGCCTGGATGTAGCCATTGAAAGTGTAGCATGCTGTAGGACTTGCCAACTTCCTTTCTAACCAGATTATAAACCATTACATCTTGTGAATTCTATTGTCATTTTACATTATCTCTGGGCCCTGTATACTGTGATGTTGTAATTGCTGTTCTGCGTTATATTAGGCCGCAATCCCCGCATAACTCTTTACTTATTATAATAGCAGCAACAAAGCAATATAGCATACTTATGAGTATGTCCGATTTATAACATTATGTTGGAAGCATATTTCATATATATATATATATATATATATATATATATATATATATATATATATATATATATATATATATATTCATTATGATATTTCGGTTTTGATGGCATGCTTCATAACATGAAAATACTTTTATGTCACCTGCAGATCGCATACAGTGTACATTCCAGTAGACGTCATGCCGTCATGTCACTCGTCACGAGACTAATCAGAGGGCGAGCCTTCCTGTGAGTGCCTTCAGTCTCTGAGAGTAAGTGCCCCAACCGCAGCTGTCTGCAACCAGCGAAGTAACAACTAACTAGCCGCGACTAGGAACCAGCGAGCGTGGTAACGGGTAACAACAGTGAGAAGCGGTTGACATGACGAGGCGTCCTGACCCGCCACTGACCCGCGTGAACTGCCGACTGGGCGGCAGCACGGGCCTTCCCTGGCCGGCCTCTGATTGGTGCACTGAGCATTGTTCTTGACAGATGACCAATAGGCATTGGCCCTGGGGCTTTTACCCTGTCAGGGAGACTGGCAAGTTCCGCCGAGTAGGGGGACTAGGTTGGGTCGTGGAGGGGAATTGTGAGGGTAAGGAGGGGGTTCTTGCATGCAGTTTCTTGGGAAAGGGGTGGGGGGGGGGGAGATCAGGGTGAAGGGGCACGGTCTTGTAGGGCGTGAGTGTAGGGCGTATCAATAAAGAAAAAAAGACACGAGAGCTTTTTTTTTTTAATTTTTTACTATTTCTCTGTTTTTATGATATAGGGCACCACTTATTTTTTTAATATGTACTACGAAGCATATACACGCATAGTTAACGTTATCGAACTGAATGACAAAGACATAATGTATTTCGTTTTGTTGCTGATATTCGGTAGAACCAATTACTATGATAACCCCGTGAAGTAACACCCCTGTAGAGTAACGTTACGCTAACGGAATGAACGAACGGGTAATGGCCGTTAGGAAGAAACGGTACATCGATTGAGAATATGTGAATATTTGTAGATGGGAAATAGGGTAAATTTGATCAAGACTCATCTCGACAACTGATATAATGAAGCTATACTACGACATTACGCCGAACCGGAAGTTATATATTTATAAATAAGCGTAATACTTGCTAATAAATATGTATACTTATTCTCCGTTTGAATTCGTATATATATTTGTTTCACAAAGTTTCCATCAGTAACTTTACAATGGGTTTAACATCTGATCTATATTCTTTCAGGGCGTTTTTTCTAGATGTAAGTATGATTTACAGTGTGGGTGTTTAGCTGTATGCTCCTACTGTTATTTGAGTGTGGGAAATACGCTGACTAGAGAAAGTGTTTCACCAACTAGCTAGCCTTGGCCGGGGCCTATACCGGAGCTGCCGGCAGAACGGTGAGATACCGTCGACGATCTGCCCGGTGGAAGAACTCCTGTATGGAGTATAGAGTCTAACTGACACCAGTTGGCCACCAGATAAAACCACAACCTTTAAATTGTTTGTGTTTTTTATTCCAAGTTCATTCATTGATAATGAACATAACATTTGGTGCTAGTTCTGCGAGAAGACCATTGGGGAATAAGGAATATGAATATATGATATACTAAATATTCACTTGATTTTCTAAGGCTTAGCTTCGTACCAGCTGATCATATTGAAGAGTTGTATAGTATAAATAAAGGTTTAAATAGGGAATGGGAGCTGGTGCAGTTGTCGACCACCTAGTGTGGTCAGGGATCCCCCACCTCTCTTGCAGTGTCTGCCAGTCCACACAGGCCGGCCACTCGCCTGCACTGGCCCGAGCCCACCACACATTTTTTTTACGACGCTGCTTTGAGATGATAAAAAAACAGTGAATAACTCTATGAGCCAGCCATCAACATTGGATTCATAGCTTGGGCAAAGTTTGTCATCCTTAAAAGTAAGACCAATGAGGTGTTATCCACCAAGTGATTATGACAATCGAGGATGTCAAAGAGCTGGATACACTACATGGCCAGGCCAGGAGACTGCAACAAGGTCTGGCCAAGTTAGGTAACCCGAATTTCAGAGAGACCGTTGAAAAGGTGGAGAAGTGAATCAGAGGACCATTAACGCCATATATTCCTCCCCCCCCCCCCCCCCCACCCAAAAAAAGAGAGAGAGAGAGAAGAAAATATTCCTATACCATTCATGTGTGATCAGTAAGACAGGAGGTCTTCTGTTCTCACTTCACATAACCCAGATCGCACACTTGTTCGGGGTTAGACCCTAAAGACGGCATAGGGAATTGCAAACTATTCCCAGATTTCCATTCCCACAAATCTGATGAATAAGGTCTCAAATTACTTCGTTACCTGTCATTCAGATTACTGCTCAAAGAAGGCTTTCTACAAGGGGCAGAAATGTCACAGTGGATTGGTCCTTGCAATCTTTACAAAGTGCTCATCTTGCTCTAACATGTGCCATTGAAAACTACTACTGGAGCAAGAATCGAATAAAAGGACAACATAAGGCTTCTAAACTGTTCTGCAAATGGCTGCATCATGTCTTACCTAATTTTAGTCTAATTGTTTATCTTATTTTCTGAAATGTCTTACATTGTTATTGAAAATATATAGAAGCCTTGTCAAATAAATGATGACTATAGATGTATTATGATCATGTTTACGTCAGATATGATAGATATATGTTTCGTTGTCTGATTATACTAGGAGCATACATTATTTCCATTCATAATGGAAGAGCGCGGTATACCAAAATATCATAGAATGAAATTAAGAGAATATCAATACTTTGGTATATTTCTTTTGAGATGTTTGTCATTTTCTGGCTAACATTTTTGATTTTGACTTGTGCCTGGTCTAGCATACCACAGATCACATTCACCTTGTCGTGGTTGTGACTGAATTTGTCATTTAGGGTCTTGGTCAACTGCCCTACTTTTCTGGCTAATAGGTCAGCTGTGCCACTCAGTTTGCTCTTTGATAGCCCCTTAGCAATTGATGCACTCAAGTTTGTTTTGCTTGAAGGTACTTCATTTGGAGTACTAGTGCCCTTGGTAATCCTCTTACTAACATATTTGTCATCTGTTTTCCTTCTACTTCTAAGCATTGTCACTCAGCCATGAAAGTTCTATTTTAAGGAACCAAGTCAGTAGTGAGGCAGGGATACGGGATACAGGGATACTGGGCACCTGATCCTTTTACCAGGCCTTTATAGTTGGTGCATGGATAGTGAAGTGTTAGATTCTCTGCAGTAAGCTGAAAGCCTGTGTGAGCATTCTGTCTTCTAGATGACGTATATGAGCGCGATTTCCCGCGCTCAACAAGCTATGATACTCCTCTAGGGC
The DNA here is from genome assembly GCA_950022655.1 of Alentia gelatinosa. Taxonomy (NCBI): domain Eukaryota; kingdom Metazoa; phylum Annelida; class Polychaeta; order Phyllodocida; family Polynoidae; genus Alentia; species Alentia gelatinosa. The sequence continues at coordinate 45,154,150 of OX465587.1, read as the reverse complement.
TTTTATAGAGTCATATACACGTGATTTGTCTTCTCTTTATATACACTTCTTTTAAGTTATCAATAGGTTAAGATTTCTGTCAATGAATAAATGTCCACATCCTTTGAAATAAATCTCTAGTTTTCTTTTGACAATTTCATATTCTGTTATTTAGCAACATTGTCACTGGAAGAACGACGTGTAATTCATCGAAAGCTATAGAAAAAATTGATGCATCGAAATTGCACGTGATATTCAATAAAATGGACTAATATATGTCATTCTACATAGCATTAGGTTCTCGTAACCGGCATACCCATATTGGATCTTGCGATGACATTTCTGCGTCGTACTATAGTTACAAATCGAGGATATTGACGAGTTGTGAGCTGCTCTGAGTGAGGCTCAGCTCCCGTCAACCACCCAGCTCTTAAACCCCGGTCCTCACAGCGACAAGTTCTAATCTTCCCAAGTGTCCGCTGAGCGAAAGCTTTCACAACCTGACACTCGATGAAAAGTCCCTCCACCATCTAATACTAGACAATGCCCGAAAATAGGAAATGCTGAGAACTTTTGTTTCTGAATTTCCCTCCGCTCCACTTAACCTGGCATCTATAATCTTTTCTTGAAATTGCAGGGAGAAAAGAGTGACAGGCTTTCAATATATTCGCCCCGATCTTGGGTCAGTCGTGTGGGGAGGCGTAAAGAAGCGGGTCTGGGAAGCCACTAAGGGAAGCCAAGGGAGAGCGCCACAAGTGACTGATGGAAATTAGAGCAGGAAAAGGCCATTGCAGCTCTCAGAATTGCTGTAAAAATCCGATCACCCAAGATCGATGCATCATTCCTCCATGCTGACTATTTATATCTGAATGTCACCAATAACAGCCAATGCATACACTACATGACGGAGATATTGTGAGTCGAATAACTCATTTTTGTTACCTAAGAGTCTAGAGCAGATGGCAGGTGGAAGGTTTATGCAGTAGTAAAATGAGCGAAAACTGTACCCATCTATTGCATCTTTGTCTATAGATTGTTTATGAATATGAAACTCCCCCTTAGATAAAGAAATATCTAAATCCCCTTGAAGACCAGCTGGTAGGGCACATGGCTTTGGATTCAGGGTTCCCTGTTCAAGTTTCCACTATAAAGCGGTGTGCCTGCCTGCTCTGATAGACAGAACTTCGTTGAGAGGTGACAATGGTGATTGCCATGGGCGTAATTCACTATTATCCCCACCCATCTGGACTATCTTAAACAGTTGTCATCGCCTGGCAATTACGTAACCACAAAAAGGGGGCATTGGTGGGGAAACAATTTCAAGGAACTTAGTCGATAAACAGGCTTGAATCTGTATATGCAAATGAGAGATCTAATCTAACCAATGAGAAACTCTAATCATTTAAGAACGTGTCAGTCATCCGCTCAAAATACATTTTTCCAAATCCCTCATGACTTCAAAGTAAGGACTAGGATCTAATGTCATTTTCATTGACAATGGAAATGCGCGGTACACCAAAACTACTTTATCAAATAAAAGTGAGAAAATATCATAAGAAATCTCATATTTGAGCCAATTGATTTCGATCAAGAATCAAATATTAAGAATATTTCAATAAAACTAGAGATTGGTTGGTTGGTTTGATCTAACGTCCAATTAACCATTGCAGGTTCTCACCAGACTGTCTCAAGGTTCTTTTACTCCACAAGGGTGGTGATCGAATCTATGAAATGAATTTAGGTGGAAACCTCACCCCTACACATTTACTGAGGTGAGAGTTCTTTTACTTCCCACACCACATAGACATGGTATGAGAAGGATTGGCCTTTGATATAGCAGTAAATCTACCACTGCTGGGGGTGAAGGAGAAACGTGGCTGCAGTGGGACCCGAATCAACAAAGTCTGACAACCTTGGGATTGCGAGTCCAGTGCTCTTTACCACTGAGCTAACTCCCCACCCCGGTCGCTTTTGTTATGCTTGTGTGCAAGCATATCCGGTCTGCACCACGAGGAGGCGACGCAACCAAGAGGGCGAACAGATTGTTAATTGCTATCCACCCCAGCAGACCCCTAGAGATTGGATTCGATAGTTGTTCTTAAGTATCATTAAAACGAAAATAAATCAAGATATAGAAATCTATAAGTGTTAAGAAATAGAAGCTGATTACTTAATGAAGCTAATTTCTAGTACTAAAATCAGTGTATCCTCATGCATTAAAATGTCTCTTAATCCATTCCTATATGTGTCTGACCAGTATCATCAAACAGACCCTCATCTACTTTCTGCCATTGGGAAATCTCTCTCAGGGAAGGCCAAGGAAGTGATGGAAGTGGTTGAAAGTGACATGTTTTCCTACTCGAGCTCTGTCGTACTGCTTCTATGGTTGTTTGAAATAGGAAATTTAACACTAGTCTAAGTTATGATCTCAAGTCAGAACCAATACTTAGAATAGTTGTAAGAATCACTGCGAAGTCTGCCCATTTAACAACTCTAGTCCGATGGCCTCAGAGCCTAGCCTATATCCTCCTCACATATTACGCCAGGTATGGAACTCCATTTTTCTAGTGCATTGCGGGACTGCATTGAGCTGGTACCCGACTAATACTGTTTGGATTTTACACTGGTTTCCCGTTAGAGGGCGCATCGAAATCTGTTTGTTTTATTTAATTTCTTGAAAGGTTGCCATCATCTTAATTTGTATCATTGTTCATTACAAACAATTCTAAATACTTTAGTTGGGGAATCTTTTGAGGTAGAGAGGTTGTACTGGTTCCCCCCTCTGCTCCTAATGACCAGGGAACCAGCGTAATTTCAAGGTCGCTTCAAATCATATCATACCTGTCCCATTATCTATTTTGGCAGGGAACCAGTCTAAGTACTCAGGGGTGTCGAGGGGTGTTGCAATGGGTAGAGTTTGGTTCATTTCGCCAAGCCCCCTTGCGAATAACTGGGGAACCAGCGTATGGATAGAGTGTGTGTCTGTGTGTGCATGCGTGCACATTTGTGTGTGCGAGTGCAGTGGTAGACTGGTTCCCTGCCCCAATGAATAATGGAACAGGTAACGCACAGCTTGAGCAAAAAGTGAGCGACCTTGAACTTACACTGGTTCTTCGGTCATTTTGAGGGGATGGGGAACCAGCTAAATTTCGCTGGGCCCTACTCCACCAGGGAACCAGCGTTGGCTTTGGGAGCCTCTGTACCCTGGACCTGGTGACAACAGGATGTACTAGAGTCTACCAGCATCGGAACAAGCATAGTAGCCGTCGTTCTAATTTGACGGGGAACCAGCTCAGTTATACATCCCACAATGCACTAGAAAAATGGTGGTAGTTACCTGGCCTGATGTGTGAGGCTAGGCTTCCAGGCTAGTGCTGTGGTGGCTGATTAACTATGACCCTACAGCATGCACCACAGAGTACTACATGTACTATGACTGCGCTAATCGTAGGCACGTAGATAGAGAGGGTACCAGCGTGACTCAGAGGCAGTTATAGAGAATTCCACTGATTCTGAATGCAAAGAAACCGACTCAGGCGACCACCGCAGCGTTCTGAGCAACGTGAGAGTCAAATATCTCCATGTTCTATCTTGGCAGCGACAATAAGGCACTGGAGAGGAAAAAGGACTACACTTTGATAATAGGATGTCATTGTTGGGATAGATGCGATCTGGAAGCTTGATGAGACAGTTCTAAAAGGCACTCAACTTCTTTCTAAGAAGAATCAATTCATTAGTCTTTTCTGTATCAAGATCAGGAATGGGTGTGGCCTCATGTGGCATTTTGAGGTACTTTATGTCGAGGTCCTAAGAGAGTTAGTATCTATTCATCAACCTTTTTGTCGTTTTTCCCAGAAAGGTCCCTAAAGACAGTTCATGGAAATCTATTCAGTCACCTGTCTGTCGGTGTTATCGATAGCTACAAATGTGAAACGATAAAAAACAAAAGCCTGCCCACCTAGATATCGACAGCAGATAAGTTCTACATTTTGAACATATTCCTTGATTATTGGTATGTGTGCCACAATTATGGATTATTTAACCGCTAATGGTTATAGGATAGTGGTGGAAGAAGCTTTTAAAGGCAGCTCACCGATGATAACAAATCAAGATGGACACAGTTTAACCGTTAGTGATCAATTAATACGTGATGGTAACAATATGGTTATGTTATATTTATATAGACAGGACACACAGGATGTATGCATCTTCCTACATTGATAGTAAATAACATTCATTAATAACCTTTGGTTATAGAACTAAATACTATCTATAGTATAAAAGAAACCTTACTTATAGAAACTATTGCCACATTACTCCATCTGCCTGGCCGGGTTAATAGACAACCTTAAGGCTTAGCGTCCACCTACTACGATAGAAATTTAGACCTTCCGATACAAAAAGTCAATATCGGAGACATATCGGGAAGGTGCAAAATCGTAGACATATGTCAACCCACCACCCATTGTATGGGGTTTTTATCAGTGTTAAATCACAGAAACGTGGTCAACTGCCCCGATATTAGGTGACCTTCCGACGCGATTTTGATATTTTTATCGTGAGGTGCATTGTAGACCATATCGGAGCCATATCGTAGTAGGTGGACGCCGGGCCTATGGGTTAGAGACATATCTGGCAGCTCTGCTGCTTCCTCTCCAATACCTTCTACACCTGCCACTGGAGTAATACCAGGCATGTACCTTGTATATGATGGGGATATATATGCTCTACTTTCCAGGTTAAGATTTATAGTTGTTCTAATGGCCTCTACCCAACCTTTTAACCAATTGCGTGTAGACACCTTCCAGACCTAACCAGAAATAGTTTTTAGACATTCTCCAAATTGAATAAATTATCACGCGAGAGTCATTAAGTTTTAAAATGTGAGTAATAAACCTCAATTTCCCTGAAAAAAACGAGGACCCTAGCTCATCCAGATGTCCCATGTGATGATGAAGTGGGTCTGTGTGAAGGTTTTACTATCAGTCACAGACAGCTTTTCCTGCACGTACTGGGTGTCCTTCACTCCTCCAGTCCAATTTGTTCTTATTTTTCATGGACCTGTCAATAACAAATGAGCCCAATATCACCTTCCGCCTTTGGTGCCGTGTGTCATTCCTAATCTCATTTCTGCATGAGGGGGTTCTGGGAGTTCTTAGAATGGTCCACAGTGAGAGAGAAAATTCGCCCTGTAGATGACGTCAGTGCTGATAGGAAATTAGCCCAGAGCATCACAAGGATGAGGGAAAATGTCCAAGTGTCAAAAACTTATCAAATTAGCATTTTTATGGCGTAAAGTAAAAGCTTGGTGGGGTCTCATCCCTAGTTCTTCTTTAAAGCAATGCCCTGGTTAGCTACCGTTATCTTTGACGTCACGCCTACATACATCATTCGTGGACTATTAATCTTGGATGGGATATCTATAAGAAAGACTATATCCATTAGCTATATATAGTTGGGGAAAGTGACATAGGACCAGGAATTAAACGAACATGGCCGTGTTCTGGGCATATTGCCTTTCACATGGGTACGAACCTCCTGATATTCCTCTTTTCTCCAATACTCATCCACCTTTCATGCTGTTGCTTACAAGCTATTCTATGGAACATCTACCTGATCCACAGTTTTATGTTATGGTCCAGCACTCCCAGTAGACTGGTTGAAATGGTACCTCGTCCAATTATGAATACTCAGCTTATGATTGCATTGTCATTTAGGCTGACGCAGCAAAGTTCAAAGAAGTTGAAAGAAACCTACAGAATAAGTTCGGATTGTGCATGGTAATAATGACGGAAAATGGTTTAGAATCATGATATTCCTTCCTATATGGATGTCTTGTCATTTTCATCATAATGGTCGCTTCCGTAAAGCTCAAGTGTCTTCCCTTCATACATACCTGCGGGAAGCTTACTTCCAACTTCCAAAACAGGAACAGGTACTTTATTACAGGTTCATGTTATTTCAGTTTCAGTTTACCTCAATATCATGTCGTTACTGGACATCCACTTCTGTGAACAGTGTACTTCTGTTATTCGAAGTTACTCGTTAGATAAACATATGTTTGTATAATGGGAAAAGATAAAGTGCTTTGTGTCGGGAATCTCAACAGCCGGTGATTAGTTGAAATATCGACTTCAAATGGATTACTAATGTGCTGCATGGCCAAACCTTTCCCATTAAAGATTTCTGAAAGCAGATGTAATCCAAGAAAACCGTCTACGGAAAACGCCTGAATAATCAAAGCAGACTTATCAGGATTCTTTGAATTCACGGCTATTTCATACAGTAAAAGGAGCTAATTTGACACTAATTTTGGGTGTGAACTACATTTATCAGAAGGCAAAACCCTTGTGAGCAGCTCAACGTGTCTCGTCTCCATGGTAACACTTTAAAGTCGTGTACATGGAAACACAACGCGGAGTCGATCAATGAGCACAAGAGAGAAGACAATCAATCAGCCTCCCTTCAGCCCTTCTACAACATGCAAACCGACCAATCAACATGTCTATAATAAAACACGCATTGATCATCGATTGGATGCCAAGCCTTTGATCGCTACTCTTCCTTCTGCCTCATCTGCTTAGCTATCTAATCGCACTGTCATCAGGGTCGATACTTTACGCTGTGTGCGTGTTTGAACGTACTAGAAATTAGTTGAAATGGAACTATTAAATTGGTCTTCAGCATTGAAGTTTACTTACATTCACCAGAAGTCGATGACGGCTCCTACGAGGAGCACTGAAGCGTATCATTGTGAGTATTTCAATGTTTTTTTCATCATCCTGGTATTGGTAAATTTGTTCAGAATGGCTTAGTGTAAAAGGCATGTGGATGTAATTAAAAACGGGAAGAGTATAATAATTCCTTACTTAGAGGTATATTGTGAAGTAAACTCCCTGTTATGTTCACAGACTGATAAAGAACTGAGTGATGGCTTTGCCTAAGTGGAACCTTTTATGGATGAAAAAAAGATCGTATGGATGGATCAACCTTTTCAAGATAGGGGGCCAGAGTACCCGCCCCCTCCCGGATCTAGCACGAAGTAGAAGCTATATACTTATCACTTCTGATTCAGGTGAAATGGGAAAATAGCATACCCCCATCCGCCCAGATAGTCCTCTTGCAAATCTAAAGAGTAGCAATATTGATAACTTTGGGGGGCTTTCATCTAAAGGAAAATAAAGGCATACCCTTAAGAAAATCCCTCCTAACCATGTACAGTCGTAACTCATGCAAAGTATTCAGAATTTGGTATGAGGTGCCCAGGTGAACATCGCTAGACACGTAGAGTGACGGTTAAGGGAGCAAAGGGCAGACAACGGGCTACAAAGAGTTGGCCTCTGGTAGAGGCCATAACAAATGGGGGGATATTATTCCCCCTGACACCGAAACCAACATGGCGTTTTCCGGACGACCTTTCACGCCTCCAATAATTCTGCATTAGACGGCGAGGAACCGAACGGCTCAGAGGGCCAACTAGCCTGTAAATCACGCTCCAAACTGAGCTATCCGCGCATGCGTCGCGAGACGAACAGGAAATTCGCCATATTGGCCGGCTGTGTTCTTGATAAATTACTTCTTCCTATTGTTCCTGGAACTTGTTATTTTTCTCCCGAGGTTCGACGTCTGCCTAATAGAGGGCACTGGGGAGGTCTCAAGGTCAGTTCCGGTAATGTGCGCATGCGTCTTGCCAAAGGAAACATCCGGGGTGTTTTGGTTTTCTCAAAGTATGAGAAGACTTATTTTCTTTCGGAACGGCCTTGTCATTTAACTGATAAATGACATGCTGGCAGAGTGACTCCAATTTGGACTATGTTTTATACCTCTCACAATGTCATTTGGGTCAGATTCTTTGTCTATCTCTTGTAATTAGTTGTAGTTTGTAGTTGGAAAATTTGGATATCAAACATGGTTCAGTAACAGTTGAAGGCTGCCAAACCTGCCGAGGGACGCACCTGACTTAAGTCCAGAGTCTAGATTTTTCTGTGGTTAGAAAACCGTCACCGATTGAGGAATCAATCAAGACAAAAACAACCACGTAAAAGGTTTTGAAAGTGAAGTCTGGACATTTTTACTATGGTCCGTTAATACATTTGACACCCATTATAACTGAAGAAAAAAGACTTTCTACCAAAATAATCTAGGTTTTCTCCAGCTAAATCATTAGGAAACGTAAACTTGCATATTAGCCGTGCATGCAAGGTGTGGAGTAACGAATGTGCTAGAAGGTTATGTAGATACAATAGAACATATCTAGCTAGAGTTTCTAGCACAATATGAATAATGTGTGAGGAGATCCATCGTAAGTCCTACCGTAGTGTATCGGCAGCTCAGTTGATGGCAGCCTTAATGTTCATCTGTGTCTGGGTATATATGATATGAAATAAAAATGTTCACAGAAGGTATAAATAAATTTGAAAAGTTGCTTCAACTTTAAGAGAAATGTTCGTAGATAGTCCATAAAGTAGTTGTCGTCTTCACAATTGATTTTTATGAGGTGACAGGTTTAGAGGTGTCTGTGAGACAAAGGGGTTTGTACTCCTCATCATGGAGGTAAGTGTTTCTGTGTTCTTTTGCTGACCATGTGTTGGTCGCAAATTGTACAGAGTATAATCCTTTTCGCTCACAGCACCCTGGAGGTATGTGGGGATATTATTCTCCTTTGAAAATTAAGATAGCACAAGAAAGTTTGGCGTTGGTAGTAGCACAGATGCAAGATGAGATGTAGTGGGTGAGCTTGTAGTTATTGCACACAGGCACGATCGCAGGAGTTTGTGGGTTTTCAAAGTCTATAACCAAATCGTAAAGGTCACCTGTATTCATGTAATATGAAATATCTAACCCCAAATTTATAAAAGTATATGATATACATGTATTATATGATGTTAGATTAGGAATGGTCTAGACGATTATAATAGGATTTACAATTTACCAAGATTTAGCAAGACGACCAAATCACGACTAATCTCACTACATCTTGTGTCTTGGTTCAATCACTACTTTATTGTTAACAATATGAATCATAGTCCATCTGTAGCTATAAGAGTAATTTGGTAGTATGCTAATTATGGTCCTATGTTATTCAATATTTTTTTAGATACATTCAAAATCTAAAAAGCCTGTCCCAACTTGTAACTATGCATGCAAATATACCTTATGATTTTATCAACCATTGATTTCTTTTTTCACCTGTCTTAGATATTGCATCGCTGTATCTACTGTTGGACCTATTCTTGGGAGATCTCCATCTGGTATAGAATACATATCTTTAGCTAGATATCGCTTCGCTTTGTAGTGAGTGCACTCTTTACGGTAGTCGAAAGTTCAGCTGATATATATCCATAGGTTCAGAACTTGTGCTCTTCTTCATTTAAGGTGCAATAAATGATGACTTAATATAGGTGCAGATCTCTTCCTCTTACGAGTAGGCTGTGGTGCATCTGCTGTGATCACCAACGTCAGAGTGTTGCTCATAACGGGGATGTACGTTGGGGCAAACAAATAGTTTTTTTCGGTGCCTGATTGCAGAACATGGTCAAAGTCTGCCCCGATATTAGGTGACCTTCCGACGCGATTTTGATATTTTATTTGGAGGTGCAACGTAGACCATATCGGAGCCATATCGTAGCAGGTGGACGCCGGGCCTAAATACAAGTAGTGCTTCTCTACTAGTGATAACAAGTCATACTTTGTCAGCCATAAACTTTTAAAATGATAAACGTAAGTCTCAGTGCATATGTGTCTAGGAAATCATGTCCGGTATCTTTGATATAACGTGCCACTTTTAAATAGGGATATTGCTAAAACGAGTAGCTGTGGCCTCTGAATGGGAGCTGCCATGAATTTCTGGTCTTAACTTTGTTCCCTGAAATATGGACTCAAACTTGGAATTGAAACGGTACCATGAATGATGAAATGTCTTTACCTCTCCAGCAATCTCGACTGTTCATGGGTAGTAAATGTTGGCTCGTGTATATTGCTACACGTATATACATATATATACACACACGCCAGACAACCAAACCAGCAATTATGTGTGCATTTATATACACGACAAATAAGTTCTATCCGCTGTTTATGCCCGCGTCCAATACGTGCGTATATATATGACAACATTAATACACAGAGCCCATACAAACATCTATGCAATGGCTTAAATATCAATAAACTCTAATTTTTGTACTGTGTACGAATATTATTATGTGCTTAATAATGTAGGTTTTTATCTATAAACATCCGACCTTACACTGTGTAAATCTCGGGTAGGGGATTTATCAAACTTATCAAAATTACGGTATAGTAATAATCTGAATACCACCCAACTTATACCATGTTTCTCAGGTTATCAACATATAGCATATAGCAAACTCATCAGTCTCAATACAGTCTCCATGCTCTTTCCCCCATGTCCTGTGAAAGTAGTATGTGACGGCAGATGTTAGTGCAGCCCCTTTTAGTCCTCAAGTCTAAAGATGACAAAATTTAATGCCCTAATGTTGCCACCTAATGAAATTGGCAACTAAGGAATGTTGCGACACCTGCTGCATCAGTCTCGATTCGGTCGCCCAGAAGGAAGTGCCGCATGTTTTGCGCTAAAGGTGTATCAGCATGCACTCAAGGGAAAATGATCACTATATCTTAACGATAATTCTAATATTTATGCCTCAATTTGATAGATATTTATTTGTCACTTTTATAAAATAAAAACGTATATATAGTTTTGACTACATTGGATAAATCCTGCATGGATTTATCTATTCATAGTAAAGGATATTTGCTGAATGTTGTCCAACGTATGTATTTCACCTTAGATCCAATATTTCTTACATGCTTTTCAAGGAAAGACTATCCAGTTTCTTATGACCTTGACTGCATATACTCTGCATATACTAACCTTCTCATTTATGCTTCATTATAATGTTATTTATAATGTCAAACCCACCGAGCTTTCCGATGTAAACCGATGCGCTCTGCGCCGTACAGTTGCATCGGATTGAATGGGCATCGGGGTGCATCGGGAGGTCCGAATTTGTGTGTCGGCATTGGTGGGTTCCAGGCTTAAGTGTTGCATTGCTTGCCCGTTTAAGATTGATTTGCAGTCTGAAGAGGAGTTTTGAAATGGATTATTGTTGTGATGGTGAACAGCGTAAGAAGGATAAAGGATATTCAAGTATGAATATAAGAGAACGTTGGAAAATGATAGACACAGTCATATGACCTTTCAAAGAAAATAAAAATGAGTAAACTTGCTTCGCAGACTGTTCAGGATAATCATCCTTGTATTTATAGTTGTAGGTGTATGTGTTATTTTTGAAGAACGGCGTATCATGTTTGGCGATTGGACATTCTCTACATTATTCTCGCTCTCTGATAAGACAAGGTCTGTTGCCAGGCACCGATCACTTGCCAAGAAACTACCGTTTGCCCGGCAATACAGACGAATATGTGTGCAAGGTTAGTCAGTATAGAATCCCAAAGCTCCAGGGCGATGTCAAACGCGCATCCTGCCAGCATGAGGGCATGCCCTGCATCTTGCTGTATATTTTCTTTACGGATGACACAGTGTAGTAGAGTTTGCCAATGCCTTCACAGAAAAGTAAGTTGTTTTTTGATGATTTTATGTACTTTAAGATTATTTTGAAATTAACGAAATTACATGTACCAAGAACAATGACAACTTGCACACAAAAGGAACGGCAATAAAGAGGGTCTTAAACATGAGACGTGACCGGTTAAAGTATTAGATCTTGCCTATATTATAGATCTATCTTTAACCAGTTGTATTCTCTCCGAAGTGACTTTCTCTCGTCGGTGTTTCTTATCAAAATTGGTGCAAACGAAGTTGTTCTATTACAAAAGGCAATACATTGAACTATCTACAAAATAATTATGCATCGATATCTTAAATTCTGAGTAGGCGAATATAGGATTGTTATACGTGTTTATACCCTACAACGGGGGATTGCCTCCCAGCATGTTGCGAGCTCTACTTTAGACTTCGATAACAAGACTCCATCAATAGCATACTACATGCTTTTTTTATTTGAAACGTGTCATTAGCATTAATCGAGCCACAGATTCGACTAGGGAACGGCCTAATATATGTGAGAATTATAAGAACTGAAGAAGTGGGTTAAACATCTGCGAAACGTGAATTAAACTGATACACCGTATGAACCATAAATTGTACCACTTGGTTTCAATGATAACATATTTTATAATCAACTTGACTGTGTCTGGTTTTTGTGACCTCCACCGTCTGAAATATAAAAACTCTCCTTACTAACGAGGTGCGGAACTCTGGGGCTATTTAACTTTATGCCATGTTTTATGAAAGGTTCCAAATTGTGTTTCAAAACGTATGCATACGGTCATGCTTTTATCTTATGTTTGTTTTCTAATTTTCTAGAACTATAATTTCTAATTTTTCAAAAGACACTCTATATCGAGTGAGTTACTTGCTCAAGCTCTTTTTCTCAAATCCATGCATGTAATAGGCAGGTAGGGAGCCCTCATCATTGTTTGTATTTTTGTCTTTGTTAGATGGTTTCTTTCCAGATTTAACCAAATCATATGAATGATGACTTGCTAGCATGAAAAAATGAACTATAAGGTCCATATTTAAGTTTCATGTGAAAATTGATAAGCTGAATGACGTAGCCTATATATCATTAAAATATATCAAAATATGTTAATCCCTTCTGATTTGAGTACAAATGAAGACAGAGATAAGGTCTCTATATGATATGTTGTAGGATTATAATGACAGGTCTGATAAAGATATCTCTTATTTATCTCTCCCATATAGGTTGGTCTGCTGATCGTTGCTGCGCTTTGTGGCATCCTCTTTTTTGGATCTTACTTGTTCATGAGACAATATCTTCCTCCAAAAATTGTAATAGGAAAGTCGGCAAGGTTCCTCCTGCAAAACCGTAACGTCTCTAGAAATATAGTAGCGACAAAGCACCCCATGCAGCCATCCCCTCGTGAAAATGGAAAAGGTGGTGGTGGGGAGAGCGATCCTTTTGATCACCTTTGGGATGGAGACATTGAGGAACCTTCTTCTGTGGTAATTAACGCCAGATTCAGAACCGGTTCATCATTTATAGGCAGCTTCTTCCTGTACCACCCCAAGGCACACTATGTCTTTGAACCTCTACAATTTTACCCGCTGCCATTTGATGAAAAACGCCGGAATCATATCGCGCAGGTGGCGGAGTCAAGATTGCGGGAATTCTTCAAATGTGAATACAAGCCGCTGATGAGAGATGTGATTGACTACAACAAAGACGGCCAGACTCGTCTGAAGAAATGGTGGAGTATGGCTATGTGCCGAATGAAAGGCTCCAAAACACGTGGGACTTGTTTTCATAATTCCTCTGCATTTGCTAAATATTGTCGTACATTCAAACATCATGTAATCAAGGAGATAGCTAATTCAAACTTTTCCAGTCTTACGACCTTGATGGAGGAAGGGGTGAAGGTCATCCAAATTGTGCGTGACCCTCGAGGTCAGCTGAACTCCATCATGAAATTGTTTGGCGCTCTGACATCAACATCTACAGGTAACTTTCGTCGGAAACTCCATGAGATTTGTGACGACTTAAGAAAAACCTTCAGTGCTGTTCACAAAGTGTTTAACAGGAAGCCCTCGTTATTAAAGAACTTTAAACTCATACGGTATGAGGATATAGCGATGGCACCACTGGAGAAGGGGAGGGAGTTGTATAAGTTCGCTAAGATGAAACCTGATGAATCGACCATGAGTATTTTGAGGAGATCAACAACGCATAATGAAGGTGGAGCTTTATCTGTGTTCAGAAATTCAAGCTCTGTGCCCTTCGCTTGGATAAAGACGTTACCTTCCTCCATGAAGGCAGTCGCTGAAAAGCAGTGTTGTGATGTCCTTCACATGTTTGGTTATCCGCGAGCGTCTCTTTTACAGAATATCGATGTAGACAAAATAAAGTTGGACAATATTAGATTTGATTTGAATAAGCCGTATCAACCACGTTGCCCCTAGAAACGGAATCAGCCTATGGAACCGCTAATGATTCCTGGCTGTTATGCCCAAACCTACTGCAGGGTCAGGGTTAATGGTTCATCACCTTTCTCCATTTCAAGAGCAGTTCATGTTGAACTCTATAGAGTTTCCCGTGATGTGGGTACGGCCCACCAATGTTGGTCTTTAGTTTTTTTCAATAAGCAAACTGCCCATGATTTCAACCTGGTTAGCGTTTTAAGAAAAGGTACATACCTCAAGAATACATGCCTGTGTCCTTTTCATATATTAATCTGGATATTGCTACAGAGAAAATACCAAAGAATCATTTGGAATCAGGGAGGTGTTAGATGAAGAGAAATCATAACAATTAACAAATAATAATCATAGATTTGGGACCTCAATATGTCTATGGACACTTGAATATATCATATTTTATTTTATATCTTGGTATCCGTGGTGAAGGGGGTATGTGTTTAACAGTCCTACATCCGTCCGTCGTTTTGGTGAAAGAACGCGATTGTATCTGGATTTAGGTGAGTCTACACATATTTTCTGATACTCTAATGGCGTTTACAAGGTTAAAACAGGTTTATTTTCAGGCCGGTTTTTAATCATAATGATGCTGTGAAAGATTTTTTTCCCCAAAGAAATGATAAACCATTTTTCTTTTTAACGGGAAAGAGTTTTAACAAAAAATAGTCATGCTGTGATGCTTTATGCGTTGCCTTACGCGATGCCTGATTCATAGGCAAGTTTGTCTCTCACCAAGTGTCAACAGGATGTCAAAATGGCAAATAACACGATTATTGCTCTATTTCCTTTATTGTATTCTTATTCTTAATATATAAATGGCGTTTTTGAGGTGGGTCTGGTTTATTAATCACTCGTTGTTTCTGTATGATGTTAGCAAACAGTTGAATGGACATTTTGAGGGCAACCGCAACTTTTTTAGGGTTGTTCACGATCTGGTCACTGATTGGTCGATTTCTTATCACCCTAGAGGCATAACAAACACTTTATGGCCTGCCACATAAAATTTGCCTATGTTAAGTCTATGGCAGTTTTTTTTATTACGGTAAAGATAAAGGAATGTATAAGATTTATTGGGCCATATTTTATGAGGTAAGACTTAAGGTAAGACTACACCACCCTGCGAGAGACATACCTTACCAAAATATGTGATTTTCAGTATATGAAAAATACATATCAAATGTACATTTGGTTACTATTGTCAGTCATAGATATACAAGAAAATAGCAAAATTACCTAGTTCAGTAAATAGTATTTATGTCCTTATGGATGGTACATTTATAGTCTTAGAGAGAGTGTCATGTGTAGGAGGAATTTCTTATGTATTCATGTAGGATTATTATTGCCCCTTTTCTATTCAACTTCTGTTAGTTGTATAATGCTTTTGTGCCATTTTTCACCATTTTTAGACATATGTGTATAATCTAGGTATGTAAACATAAATCATTATCTTACTGTCGGGGACGAGGCGTTAGGAGTCCGATGCACTTTTAGACTTCTCAAAACACCAGTTTTTTCAAACACAGGACTTGAAAAATAAATCATTATCTTACCCCTGGTATGTTTACCATATAGACATTAGAAACTCGTATCCATTACCCGTTAAGTATTTAGATGAAATACTGAATTGGGAATACCATCACAAACATTGGCTTATTAGTGAATGTGAAGGGTGAGATGAGTTCAGAAAACTATTCAACTTTGCGGTCAGAGTTTAATCCCATCTCGTTTGAATCACTACGTAATTCACGTGACTTCCCTTATGAAGTACTATGCGATTCAAATTTGATTGGATACAAGCTCTGATGCTAAAATTTCCCTTATAATATCCAATGATGTACTCATTCTTTCTCACTGTTGGTCACCCCTCCTGTTACCTGGTATTATTATTCACATCATTCTACTACTTTCGAGTTAAAGTACCACTACTTCATGCATAGTGCTGTATCCGTTTTGGAGCAAGCATCTTGTTAGCACGGAACCATGTATAAAATGAGGTGACTTGAAAAAGGTTGCTATCATAGCCGAAATGTTGTGAAGATTTGTTGTTCAATAAAGACATCAACCAGAACCGACTACGGATTGCTGTGGAGTTGTGCTTGTTTAAAAACTTTATTGGGTATAATAAAAGTTTGTTACTTTTCTAACCTGCTGGTTGGGTTTGACAGTATCTCAGGGGTTTCTTGCTACATACAGCACGCCACTGGTATGCCATAAGGGGAAGAACCAATAGGCAAGAACAATCGGAGAATGGCTGGAGATTGGGTAACTGCATGGAGTTGTCCCAAAAGGCCCGGCGTCCACCTACTACGATTTGGCACCGATATGCCCTACGATGCACCTCCCGATACAAAATCAAAATCGCGTCGGAAGGTCACCTAATATCGGGACAGTTGACCACGTTTCTGCGATTAGACACCGATAAAACCCCATACAATGCGTGGTGGATTGGCATGTCTAGACATATGTCTACGATTTTTGCACCTTCCCGATATGGCACCGATTTTGACATTTTGTATCGGTGCCATATCGGGAGGTCTACGATTCTATCGTAGTAGGTGGACGCCGGGCCTTACACTCACTACCATATAAGGAATAGAGTAGACCCAGTAGCCAATGACTGCATTCGCAGCAAGCCCCGACTTTCACCCTGACCTCCTCACATGATATTTATAGCGCCTTGGGACGCTTCTACAGTCGAGAGTTGACCTAGAATGTAGTGGGCCACAACCACCCTCGTAAAGATTGTTAGGAGACCAACAATCGGCACAATGGAGCACCACCTTTATGTATGTACCGATGTCTAGCCATTGACAGCTGAAAGTCGTCAGGTGGCCCAAAATTCAAGAATCGGCGCCTATAATCGTCTAGTGCTCTACCATGCGAGTCGGTGTGCATCGTAGACATGCCCGACGCAATAAAACATTCTCGATTTTTATCACAACGTGAAGTGCAACGGTGTGCATCATGAGTATTCTCTCTTATATTAAAGCTATGTACCTCCCCAACTCTCAGAAAAGGATATGAAATGCTTCTATAGTACTATTAGTCTTAGAATGTGTACATAAAGTCTTGTAAATAAATTCTCTCAATAAGTATGTAAAGAATAACCTGATAAATACGATTTCCTTTAGCACATTAAAAAACAGCACTCTAACCCATAATTATCAGTCCTTATGTACAGTAATGCACATTTACTAGATTTTCTAGAAATTAGGGTGACTTGAAAAATATATTTGGTAAAATAGAAAGGGGAAATTTTTGCCTACAATTCGTGTCAGAAACGCTGGGTAGCCTGCGTTGGGAGCATGTATGCCTTTTTCACACCGACACAGAAATTGCTTTACCTCCGATTGGGTCCACGACGAGAAACCTCTCTCCATGTATGTCACCTAGGCAGAAAACTTGTCCAAATAGATATTAGCTTCAGAATCATATACCTCCCAGTGACCTAGAACTTTGCAAAGCATGCCCCTCTCAATATTCCTGAAAATAACTAATAATATGGGTTTAAATGGATAACAAAGTAAACCTATTGCATGTACAAGCATACCAAATACAACAGATGGCTTTTTTTATGTCTGACAAAAAATCTGGTCTGCAAAGACAATGTGTTAAATTCAGTCATCAAATTTTTTTTTCTCTATACATCATTCACATATGGCAGCTTTTGATACACAAGAAAATATTGTATTTCATCTTATTTTTGATACCCAGACACAAGTTGATTAGCATAGGAGAAAAAGGTGTCAACCTATTTCAATTTGGCAATGCAAAACTCAATAACAACCTCTTGTGTTGGCCGACATGGCGAATCAGCGTTATCCCACAGTGCACCCAACAAAATAGCGGGCTGTACACCATCGCACTGCTTTTCAGAGCTGCGCATGGGTAGTGTCCCAGACGCGTCACTTCAGCAAAGCTGACGTCATTTCCGCCAAGATGACGGCGTGTCAGACCAAGGGAATAGGGTTTCCGCACGGGAGGATCTACCGGGAATGCAGTCGGGTACGCTGATGCGCTTGCGCCGGGCGAGTGCCGGGCGAGTGCCGGGCGAGTGCCGGGCGAGTGCCGGGCGAGTGCCGGGCGAGTGCCGGGCGAGTGCCGGGCGAGTGCCGGGCGAGTGCCGGGCGAGTGCCGGGCGAGTGCCGGGCGAGTGCCGGGCGAGTGCCGGGCGAGTGCCGGGCGAGTGCCGGGCGAATGAGTGGCCGTGAAATAGGTCCTTACTGGCATCACTCCACCACTTGGGAACTTTAAGCTCGCGTTCGTCCTAGCCGCCTGCAGGCATGCAGTGGATGAGATACCGCGGCGTGTCATGTGGTTCGAGGTTGATCGGCGAATGACTGTTAATCACCGCCAACCTTTAAGACATTTTCCACTGGCCGTCGAAAACGGCACCGATTAGGCCACTAGAAAAACCAACTTGTTTCTCATCACCAAGCCATGAAAAATATGACGGACATACAGTAAAACCCCGCCTAAGCGGACACCCTCCGATTCGGGCCAAAGTGGCTTCTCACGCAGGGTGGCTGCTTACGCGGGGTTTCCAGATTTTTACTGGCTATACATTTAATGCATCCCTGCCATCAGGAGCTTTAATTTGATACTAAATACACATACCTTTCATAATTTCTATAAAGGTTCATCTATTTAAAAAAAAAAAAATCTTCTAAAATCTTTTTTCTGATGCGCGCGGTGATGAGAAACAAGTTTTTTTTTTGAGCGGCCTTAATTGAGTTCTCCTTAAAGTCGGTTTGGTGGTGGCCAACGACTGCAAATCGGTATCTAAAATTCGGCGAGGGGACAGTGATGCCTTGTTTCTACCGCATTTAGCAGAACTGTTCTCGGACATGACTGTCGCCGACGATTTTACACCCCTTTGATTCTGTCAGCTGTAGACCAAGTCAGTCTGTGGCAGCCTCATTACATAATCTATGCACAAATAATCGGTGAGCACTTCTCTGCACGTCTGTTTCTATTCACCAATCTGACATCGGTGGTTCCCGACTGCAGATCGGGGGCGAACAATGGGCCGGTGGAAAAATGGCTAGATGGATATCTTTTTCTCACTCAGTGGCGGCAAGAAGAAGTCAGCATGTTCTAGTTCGTGCATACATGCTCACCTTGGGCTTTGGTTGATTTCCCAAATTCATACAATGGCCAGGGAAATTATCCGTCTAGATAAATTACACAAGTTGTTCCATGTAGACAGGTACAGGTTTGCTCCTAATATGTTACATTTATCGACAATACTGCACTTCACACCAATCCATATTCCAGTGTGTCAATGTAAAAACTCTCTCTGTTGGTGCATACGTTATTAAAGAATGGATTATGATTTGCAAAACAAAAAATCTCTTAAGGGCTGAAGGAAAATGTATGTTAAAAGTAATTATCCATCGAACCATATATATTAAGTACAGTCTAGATAGTTATACCTGTAACTGTAATAAGCGTAGATGGGAATATTATGTACTGTATTCATTGTATCTACATACCCATGTTCATTCCCTAAACCTTTATTACAGGTGCTTTAATATTTGATTGTAATGGGTCAGTATTAGCTCTGATAATGATAGTAATTTGCACACTTTCTATCCCATTCCACCCATCTCATATACTCATACTACATGCACTTAACCAGTATGTAATGCAGTCAAGGAAGATCTACGTTTGTCACCTATACCTCATAAAGAACTTCGTGAGCCTCTAAAGACAAAGGAACTGAAGGGAAGAACAGCTACACATCCTATATGCTAAGTGTGTAGGACGAGTAAAATGGGGTTTTTTCAAGCAGACAACCAATGTTTTCCCATACACCCCCACAGGACAGCTGAGGCACACTGTGAAAAGGTTTTTTTTACTCACATCCTATATACCAAGACCCTAATGATTTCTTTTTAACAAAGTTTTTAAATAGAAATAGTCGATGTATTGTCTCTCAAAAGGACTTTGAGGTATGTTGGCTCATCCAGACAAACTGCTGTCCATTCGCTGTCCTAAATAGTTCGTTTTCTTTCATGAGGACCTTTATCAGGGCTGTAACATTTACAATGAATCCACTCTCTGCAAGTTTTTCTAACTTTCTCTATCGAAAGATCCATAGTAAATGTTGGTTTGAAATTTACTTTGCTTCTGGTCAATAGAGTATGCGTGCCGTCAGCTGGTTTCAAACTTGGCCTTGATGCATTTAGCATAGCTGTAATATTTAGTAGTATTGTATGCTTACCAGTCAGAGGGCTGTGGTGGTCTGTAATCCTAGGTCTGGAGGAGGAGCAACTGGCTCTACTTCTACACAAGACCAAGGCGCAACACAGACTGAGTCACTATCGGATCACACTGGCCTATAAGGCTTAGCCTGAGGGGTAGTTCTTCAGGTTTCCACACGGGGTCTCTAAATATACAACATTCCACCCTGTTCTATTTTGATGGGCTTTGTTATGTTCATAGTGACCCAGGTGACTACTCCAGTGATGTACACAGTGATGATCTAGGTGACTCCTCCAGCGATGTGCGGGGTGATAGTCTAGGTGACTTCTCCAGCGATGTGCGCGGTGATGGTCTAGGTGACTCCTCCAGCAATGTGCGCGGTGATGGTCTAGGTGACTCCTCCAGTGAGGTGCACCATGATGGTCCGGGTGACTCCTCCAGCGATGATAGACAGCTTTCCATTTTTACTGATGTTCAGGAAAGCACTTTGCTGGGGAGAACTTGGAGATGATATTTTATGTCTCCCCCAGAAGGCTGAACCCTCGAAGCTGTTGCACTGCTTATCTAGAGTGTTTATAGCTTTGTTGCATCCCATGTGCCTGGGTTCATGGCACATAAGACGGGGTATCCTATTGCAGGAGTTTGGGAAGGCAGCGCAGCCACTTAACAAGCGCGCTCTACTTGAGTGCCATTGATTTTGATTGGTAATATCAGGAGGTGAATCAGTAGCAGTGTTTCCTGTTCTGAACTCAGCAAGGCTGACCTGAGCACCCGTTCCTGTGGACGATTCTGAATGAGAATGGCTGCTCAGGTCGGCGATATCTGGTGGTCAGCCAAAGTGATATGGGGATGGACATTGGCCATTACATCCATCCCTTTCTAGTTTTCCTGTTTCTTTGGTGTATCTAGGGCAGGGGACTGTGGTTTCTTGTCTGGACAGTCTCTAGCTATGTGCCCATACTTTTGGCAGTTGAAGCATGGGCCACTTGAACGCCCTGGGCTAAGGCAAGTACTACGATTGGGGCTCCTAGATGGAGGTTTATTGGGGTGAGGGCTTGATGACCTAGGGAGTTTTACTTCTTCCAAGTACTTGGCCAACAGCCTCTTAACTGTCTCCTCAAGCTCATCAGGGGGGCGCTCAATTCTAGCCACTGTAACTATTTCATCTTCATTTGAAATGGTGACTCCACGAACCTTACGATCCCCATAGATGAATTTGGTATGATGAATAGAATTACAAACCCTTTTTACTGCTTTCTTCAAGGTCTTTGGGGGGTGTTCAGTGTCGATTGCAGACAGTGCTGCCCTTCTATCGGCACAGCCACGCAGGAAGGCATCCATAGCAGCTCTTTCCACTGTCCTTTCCGAGTCCCCCCTAAAACTCTCCCGAGCAAGCTTAAGGCATCTCTTGGAAAAGACATCTAGAGACTCAACTGTTTCTTGTCTCAGGCTTTGAAGCTCCCACCGAGCTGTATTGGGTTGATTTCTGCTCCCAAAACGCTCTTTAAGGGCTCTCCTGAGCTTCTTATAGTCCCGCCTGGTTGACTTAGGAAGAGAGCCAAAGAAGTCTAAAGCCTCATCACGAAGATGTTGAACTAGCATTCTCAAACACTCTGAATCACTATAGCCAGCAACTGTCTGTTTGAATTGTTCATAATAGATCTGCCACTTGACCTTTCCATCATACGTTGGCACTTTGAAAGGTGATTTCCCCATGCGGTGACTTGGGGTTGTTGCATCATGCACTGGGGAATCCAAGCTGGAGTCACTGGAGTATGAATCAGGGTCAGATTCTGACTCAGGGGACAGCCTGCGAGCTCCCCGGTGGGACCGAGTCCTTCCCCTACTGGCACGTGTTGCCCCAAACTGAGGTTGTGACAGATTTCCTCCCGCTGGCCTTAACAATGGGCTACCATCAAATGCCTGGCCAGGTTGGCGATACACACTGTTGTGCACCTGCTGATAACCATCCATCTGGGTTTGTATAGTGCCTGGCTGGGGATCAGGCTGGGCGCTGGTCTGCCCAGTGTTTGCACTTGGCCCTTGTTGTATTGCTGCTGGCCGAGTCATTGCTGCAGCACCTGCAATACCAGTGGGTGACTGTAGAGGTGGAGGATATATAGCCGCTGGGGTGCTCTTCACTGGCCTGGTATGGGGAGGTATGGTGCTGACAGCATTGGCTGGCACCCATGGCTGACAAGGTTTCCCAGGTATGCCCGAAAGTGCTTTTGACAAAGCCCCAAACCCGGCCTTGAGTGCAGTCTGCACTGAAGCAGTCATAGAGGAGCTGATAGACTTTATGAGATCCTCATTTACCATTGGGGCCATAAGGGTCTTTGTAACAGTATTTTCGATGGCTGCTTCAGCCTGTTGACCCTGGTTCTGGCTGAGTTGGTGTATCTGATCAGACTGAGAATTAATGAGCTGATCTTTTTCCCTGAGCTGGCTATGGGATTCCTCCAACTGGGCCCGCAAAGCAGCCATTTCTGCCTCTGCATTGGCAGCTCTGGCCATGTCATCATCTTTGATACTGACCTGGCCACTTCTCAATGCATCTTCAAGAATACTTGTCACCTTGGCATCCAGATGTGGTGTTATGTCCATCAAGCATGAAAATGGCCCATGTTCTTGAATAACCTGTGTGATCTTAGTGGCACTGGCCTTCCCAATTCCCCTGATGCTCTGCAGGGCCAGGAGAGATGCGGTATTGATGTTCAGTGCCATGGCTTGTGATCACTATGGCTTATATGATGTTTTACCTATATGCTATAAATATAATGATTGGTGTGCACTGTGACACTATATGATGGTATACAAGGATATATGGAATAGTGTAAGGTTGTGCCAGGTTGGGCAGAACACAGTATAGAGTGATAGAAATATATATTTGTAGGCAGTACAGGCCAATGAATGTTGGCAGATATAGCAGGATGCAGTATAGGTAGATGAACATTGGACCAAAACAAACTATGCTGTACTGTCTTTACATGCTAGGGACAGCAGAATTAGATATGGAGGAATAAGGGAAGTAATATGATCTTTGGTGCACTGGATATTTGTGCAGAATGGACCAGAGATGCGATATGATGGGTATAAGGCTATATGATGTACTGTGTGTGTGCAGATGACTTCATATGCACTCAGTGAAATATGGGGCACTCTGAGTAGGTGCCAGCTAGGCAGAACACACTATAGCCTGAATATGAGTGAATATAATACAATATGGTGTATAATACACTGTGTGTTGGTGTCAGCTAGGCAGAACACACTATAGTCTGAATATGAGTGAATATGATCCCACAGATGCTAATTGGTCAAGCTTCGTAGGTAACCAGAACCAGACACATCAAAGTATAAACAATACAGAATAAATGTATAAAGAATTTCAAAATTCTGAGCTTTACAAGATAGCAGATGACGGAATAAGCGGTGAGTTCTCTAACCTGTAAAGCTAACCCAAATCCAAGTATATTGTAGAGGCAGTCTAACCCAATACACCATGTCTTAGCCTTTCACCATGTGAACAGAATAGGCTCAAGAGTATAAGACTAAAATTGAGAATACTGTGAAATAAGCGCTCTGAGAATAACTACACAGGGAAAATCATTAGTTGCAAACATCTGATTCTGTTAGCCTAGAGTAGACTGAGTTACTTGGCCAAGGATTTGATGATTTGAGTAGCTTATCATGTACCCAATAAAGAGAAATATAGAGGGGAATGAAAAACATATCCTACCAACTTTTATATTTATGCTATGTCCCAGAGACTACGTGGGCACTATACCAACATTCATAAGATTAAGATTGGGCCCTAGATACTCAAATCAGATGACATCACCAGGAATATACATATACAGAGCCTGAAAAACGTGTACAGATCCTTGTGGGAAAAGACTGAGAAATCACTTATCACTAAGACCACGTGGCCAGAGCAGGCTGAACTACTGTGGAGAAAGAGTTGGTGACAGCACCACGTGCTGAGCAGCTGACTCAGTGAGTTCCCATGAAGGAGACACTGCACTCAATTTGCACTTTCCAGGGTCAATTTCGTGACCATTCCAAGTACAACAGGACATACAGGAGATGAGCACATGCTTATAGATTACTTATCAATGGAAAATCCTGAATTAAAGGTTGTGTTCGCTCTGTTTAGATATTCACAAAGAAATACCAAATAGTAAAAGTAGACTCAAGTTCCTGAGCTATTCACCACATGTTCATACAATACAGTGGAATGTATATAGAATTCTGCTCTTTCCTGAGCTACTTAGGCAAAGGATCCGATAACAGCACCACGTGAGAAGTAGATCCCATGTGCTCAGTGAATATATTTAAAGTCAAGTACATGGAGACCATGTGGACATTGACAAACGAAGCAGACTCAGGTGTCTTAGCCTTTCAGCATGTGCTCAGTGACAGAATGATCCGGATTGAAGGGCTAATATGATAAATGATCCAGATTGAAATATATACAGCAAAGAGAAGGATGCCCAGCTCAATAAACCACATGGGGATTGACTGACAAAGCAGGATCCGACTCTTGAGCCTGTCACCACGTGCTCAGAGCAAGTAGGCATAAATTATAACACAGAATCAGGAAGAAAAACGTACAGATTCCAGTTGGGAAATCAATATGGTTCAAAGAACAATGGATGGGGATTGAGGTACAGCCACACCACGTGGTGATCAGCACACTCTATCCCCCTATCAAACAAAGACCAAAGAGATCCTCAGTGAATGAAAATGAGTAGAATGAGGGAAACCACTCTGGAACGACCAAATAAAAGTAGTGAACAGAATACATAATACACATAAATCTCTGTTCACGTTTTCCCCTATACAATACAGTAGGAATGGGTAAAGGAGTAGAGGAACGTGTAGAGGTGCCAATAGGGTGTTGATTAATGGCCCATGTGGCATTTGGTGGAAGAACAGCGGCAGGGTTAGGGTAACCTGAGTGACTCAATGCCTTTCCAAGAAGGAGGAAGTGCACTCAAATGCTCTCACAAGGGTTCATTCCGTGACCATTTTAAGTAGAACAGGATATACAAGAAATGACCAGACCGTGTGCTTGTAGACTAGCTTCTGAAGAGAATCTCAATCTCAAGATTTTGCTTTTGATATCAGAGTTCTGTGAAACAGTGAACAATCGTATGATATTAAAGTATATACAGATAGTCCCCAAAACGTCCTTATAAAGATCCAAAAACGTGCTTGCCGCATAGAAATATATACCAGTGTATATATTGTGATTTTAGGCCAATGAAAAGGGAAATATCAATGCAGTACCGAGAGTATTAAGACTATGATACTACAGACATTTGAATGTAAACTGGGAAACCATGTGCCTAAATTAGGCTGAGCTACCCAAGCAAAGTGAGTAGAAAAGGCTATAATGGATGGGGATTGAGCTACAGCCACACCACGTGGTGATCAGCACACTCCCTCCCCAATGATACAAAAGTCATGGGTAAATCCACAGATTGTATTAAAATATAAGCGAATGAATAGAGAGTTAATGAATGGCTGAGTGAATGGAGTCAATGAGTCAAAGTAGACTCAGGTTTCTGTGTCTTTCACCACGTGCTCAGTGTATAGAATAGGTCTATCATTGCATGTCAGTCTCGCCAGGTGTTTTATATGAAGAATATTTTGTTGATTGAACTTTTGGTTGTAAGCTGTGTGCTAGGAGGCCTGGTGGATAAAGCAGGATATAATCCTGAGCCTACCACTACGTGCTCAGACTGGAGTCAGAGCAAGTAGGCATCAATTATAACATAAAACCAGTAGGAAACATGTACAAATTCCGTTTGGGAAATCACTACAAGACCATATGGCTAAAAGAACAAAGGATGGGGATTGAGCTACAGCCACACCACGTGGTGATGGTGATCAGCACACTCTCTCCCCTATTAGACAAAGACCAAAGAGATCCTGAGTAAATGAAAATGAATGGAAAGAGGGAAACCACTCAGGAACGACCAAACAAGACCACTGAACAGAATACTCAATGGGAACATCCGCATGGATAAGTACTCCTGGCACCAATGTAATATTTAGTAGTATTGTATGCTAACCAGTCAGAGGGCTGTGGTGGTCTGTAATCCTAGGTCTGGAGGAGGAGCAACTGGCTCTACTTCTACACAAGACCAAGGCGCAACACAGACTGAGTCACTATCGGATCACACAGGCCTATAAGGCTTACCCTGAGGGGTAGTTCTTCAGGTTTCCACACGGGGTCTCTAAATATACAACATAGCGACTGGGAGTAGGAAAGGTCGTCTTGAAGAACACACCCACGGCAACAGCTGTTCCTCATACATCTGTCTTGCAGATATAAAGAACTAAGAAGCTAAATAAATCCTCGAACCTAAGAGCCAAATTCTGTGCATATTTCCGGCCAAAAGAACTCGGGACAGATTTCATTCAGGCACACTGGCAGTGTCTCCATATGATAATAGAATTACTATATCCATAGGCATATAGTACCGCCGACTGATTATATGACTGATTATATGACACCTCTGTCGCAATAATCGTCAGGTGGAAACAAAAAGGTTCAATGATTCTTTCGTCAACATTACGCAGTATAGCACCACCAAACGATTTTCAATGACCGACAAAATGTCTCCAAGTTAAATCAATCGATGGCTGATTAAATTTGAGTGTCAAAGTCGGTCGGCAACTATTATGATTTTCACTGAAAGACAGCGTTTATACTGACTGCCACCGATTGTCTGCACCGATGATATCACAGGCGACCGACATTAGTACAGGATGCATCGTTGGTGGATTTTTCGTGGGCAGGTGGCAACGCCACATTACAATACACCGACATCATTGCCAATCCGCTCTTGTCGACCATTTTGTTGGAACTGCTTCTATCTGGTCGATGTACAAAATCTAAAGAGGCACGATCTCTCAGGTAAATATATTTTGACGATCTTCTTGCATTCTACCAGCACCAGTTCTTGTCATTTCTTCGTTTCAGATAACTTGCATAGTGTTGCGCATTCTCAAAGAAAATCTGGATTTTAGGCTTCACTTATTACGACTTCAAAGGTAATAACACCCATGTTTTATTCATAAATCCAACTACTCTTTACTTGCAATGAGTGGGCATTAGTAGATAATGGAATAATGAGCCTTAAATGTGACTTGTTTTCTGTCCATGAGAAAATACATTGTTCGTGGTTCGTGCATCTCGGTATCATAATGAGATGTAAATCTAATTAAAAGCCTATCATGTTGTGAATGCTGTTCTTTTATTGGGTCTTCATTTTTTCCAAGTGTTATCTAACAATTTTTAAACACCGTTAAAAATATTTTTGATTTTGATTATTTTCATCTGCAGCCCGAACCCACACACATATTTATAGTTTGTGGTATGGCTTCCAGCTTGCAGATGTTTTACCATGAATCTGAAAGCCGCAATGCCAAGGTTTCTCTCAAATATTATCACAAGTTGCTATGAAGGAAAATGATAAATAGATGAGACCGTAACTCCTGCATTTCATGTATTTTAGAACATAACATTGATGCTGTTAACATCCGAAACATTGTGACCTGCCAGCACGAGTACAGACCTATTACAGTTCACCTCCTCCACCCATACAAGCGTACGCGTGAGGTACATTCTACACAGACGACTGGAGAATCACTGTGTGCAATTTACAACCCCAGGAACCAACAACAATCAGAGGATGTTTCTTTCCAGTATTGTAACTTGTATATGTATATGAAATTGTAAAACCATGACTCATATATATCACCCATGCCCATTCTGTCTGCCCCCCCCCCCCCCCCCATAAGGCCTTTTTCCATTGGCCGACGAAAACGGTTAAGATTGTTCTGTGTTCTCCTAATAGCCTATTTCCATTAGCCGTCACTGATATATAGTCAGTAATCTCCGATTCCGTACAATGCCAATTGAGTCTTTGTACCCAGAAAATACAGTAGAATATTGAGGGCATACAATATACCCTCACCAATATACAGACTTTTATGGGAACTCAAAAAATTGGTGCCATAAATTTTCGTCGGCTAATGGAAACGTGGACACGCATTTCTGATTAGACATGAAGGGATAAAAAAGTGAAAATTATTGAGAAAGTTTTAAAAGCAATTCATGTAAGAAGTCACCAAGGTTTAAGGGGAATAAAGTTATGGAATGAGCCACCGACTGCACTACATTGCGGAGACACGAAAGGGATTTTCGAAAGGGAACTTAGAAAATATACGGAGGGATTCAAAGTGAGATGCTGCTTAGCGTAAGTAGACCCGGTGCTGTAGAGTGTTCCCAAATTTGTGTCTCCCTGTGTTAGCACAGTAAATTTAATTTGATTGTCTGTATACGTTATAACTATTTTTTCTCTTTCATCTCATATTTTTGATATCACCGTCAATGTCTTGTTCTATTTAGAAAACAGAAAATTGTATTCACTGGAAGAGCTTTTTTCATTGAAAGATGTGAATAACAGCGTCTAAAAATCAGTGAGGGTGCATTGTATTCCTTGTTTCTGCTGCATTTGACAGGTCCATACTGGCTGAAATCGTTCGGTGGTGGCCTCATTGTATAATCTATGCACAATTAATCGGTGATTACTATATACCCATACCGTATATATACTGTAAATACGCACCGTTTCGGCATCTAACGTAAAAATACTGTACGGACCACCTTGCTATACACGTTTATTAACATATCGGTTGTTAAAAATTAAATTGTTTAAACTGTTTAATTGGGTATATAGTAGATATATAACGTCCAACCATGCTTGTACAAGTCACAGAACTCGATGATAATTTACGGTTTGTACGGAACTCGGCATAAATACCTCGTTCTGTACAAACCGTAAATTACCATCTCGTTCTGTGACTTGTACAGCATGATCAGGGACCTGTTTCAGTAGTTTCGTGACATGTCTAGGTGGTGTCTCTGACACCATACGGACAGATCACAAGATTGCAGTCGATAACAAACGGAGTTTCACTCACTTCTCGTAGGAATTAAGCAATAATTCTTTAACATGAGTAGGGGATACATATAATATATAATCGTTCCAAATATGAAGAAGATTGGCCACTTCTATCTTCAGATATTGGCTAGTCTTTTTCTGCTGTTGCTTGCACTGTTGGTGCCGCTGTTGATGTCTGTCTAGGCCTAATGTCACGAGACTACTGAAACAGGTCCCAGGACGTTCTACATAAGTACTGATCTGCATGCCTGTTTCCATTCCAGACCAAATAGTCTGAATATAGTTACTAGAATAAGACCAGAGGTTAAGATTCTACGTGGTTGTTCACACTTATTATTGGAGTCTGAAAACATTGTCGCATGTCTGAGCGTCTTTTAAGTTGTACCAATGCGTTACAATGTATTCCCACGCTTGGTGGTGCTGAATGGGAAACCATTTATAAGCCTTTCGCTGCTGCCCAATACACCTGATTCTCTTTTTAACTTACTCCCCCACTCATTATTTGCCTTTTAATTTGTAAATCATAAGCGCGGGAGCATTCAAAATTGACTACTGATAGGAGGCCTGGTGTCAGGATCCCACAAAGCACCTCTTTGCTCTGTTGGCCAGTGTTAAGTTCTGTGACGCTGTTTTCCTGCGCCCATATAACCAATTATTATATACCTATGTCCGAATGTCTATTAAATACTGCCCGCTGCTAGGGGTGCAGTAATAATAATGTTCGTGCCCGCTGTGACTGCGACTTTGTATGTCATTAAAATGGCGTTTTTTCACCAATTAAAGGTATATAATAATAAGCAAACGTCCTCACTGTAGACGAAATGGTTCTCGTTCTCGGTCAGTCTCCGTTTTCATACTGCCTTCCGCCTGTGGCGTCAGACAGTATGAAATCGACGACTGACCTCGAACAGGAACCGTTTCGTCTACAGTAAGGACTTTTCCTAATATTATAGAGTTTGACTGGGTAAGAGTACAGAATCCTGTGTGCGAAACACACCACGTACATCGACTATACTACTGCGTAGTATTGTCCAGGGTAAGCCGAGCCCAATAACAGTAAAGTACTCTCCTTGGAATCACTTTGATTGGACAGCTAGACAAATATGTATTACCAAATATTAAGTTGTTGATTGAATACATGCATTTATTTTCCTTACTTTGTCCAGATTTCGTAAATGTGACTACTAAATATATTGATTTTTCCTCTTCTGCGAGTAGCATTGGAGAGGCGTCGGAACTGTTACTACTACCAAATTATAGCATATAGAATAATGAGTCCCGCCATAGATACCAATACCGTGGTAGGCTCGTGCCTCATAGAGACATTCAGCCAATGATCGGTGAAGACTGTGATGGGATGATCTCATATTGACTGGTCACGTAACTGTAATCCGACGAATAAACGACGTTAATCTCACTGTATCCGTAGCCCAGAATGTATAATCTTTTCTGTTGAGATATGATGTTTATATCATACTATGATAAATTCACATTTTACCCTTCTTTTTAAGGTATGACGAGTTGACAAGATATGTATCCATTCTGTACCGTCCAACATGAATTTTTCAAAATGGATTATGTAGAATAATGATTTATGCACCTCTCAGCAACATATGAAAAATTGGAAACCGAAAGATATTGAAAGCCGGAAAAGTAGAAAACTATAGTGACAATCTATTGACGGACTCCAAGATCATCTATTGAAGTGGTCGGGGATCAAGGCCTAATGCAGCAACTGCCTTTCTTATCTCTTATAATTTCTATTTGAAAACCTAATATTCATGTCTTCAAAGGAATGGCACAGTATTTGTTTCGATCAAGACTAGTCCAGAAAGAAGTAATGATTGCAGAACTATACTGAAATGACAGAATTCCTTTCAGTATCAGCTCTAACCTGAGAGACACTTCTGTAGTAAATCAAAGTGGACAGGGGTTCTTCCATCATCAAATTGTATGGGTTCTCATAGTTTGATGAGAAGTCATCAACTGTTGGTTACTTTTTCTCACCTATTGACTTGTACTTTTTCTTTTTGCCCCGATTTGTTTTCTCCTGAACCCCCACCCCCCACCCCACCCACATTTCTTTGTTGAGTAAGCCATCTGAGATTCTTTAATTCTTTCATCAATGGTATGACTATATCACGCGCAAGTTCTATACATAAGTCTTCTGTGTATGAAGATTTCAGTGTATTGGACATTTTAAAGGACGTTATCCAGAGTAAACAGGAAGGTAAAGCATATGTGTATGCGAGGCCGAAGTCCTTGTCTGATGAGCCCTATACCAGCGAGCTAATTTAGACCTATGGCTTACCCAACACCAAGTAGGTCTTCGTAAAGTTTTAATCTTTCTCCCTGAATCAGAAAATATACAGGGAAAAGACATTCCTGGTAGGGTAATGATGGCGAAGCCGTAGGTAAATCTGGACCGCGCTGCCCGTTGCCTACCTAACGACTGATCAGATGTGGACGTAATCCTCACACGAAATGGCAGCAGGGGCGTCGTCTTGGGAGGCCGTGGCGGGAGTTGCCCACTCCTTCATCTTAGACTGCCATCTTCATCTGTCACCCGGATGGCCAAATGCTGGCATTGATGGTTCCCCCAATGGCCGTCAGGAAGAGGAGGCAAAAAACACAAAATGGCCGCCGCCGGAAACTGTCATCAGCACACGTATTACTCCGTTGCGCATGCCTCCCCGACCACCACAGACATGTATATGCGTATGAGAATACGTCAGGGGTGGATGTTGTTTCTCATATATAATTCATAAGGCTCAGATGTATGGAATCGTGAGGCTTTGGGTGGAGATGGACAAACACTGATTCTGGCTCTTTTTCCAAATGGCCACTGCTGAGAAGACTGATGGTTGTCAATGTTTCCGACTTCAGCAGAATGTTTTTTGAGCAAATAACAAACGTGTCAGGTAATGGGAAATTGATTACGAGCCGGACCGGGTGTGTCTTTATTTTTTGTCTCAAACATTTTTCTGAGATGTTGCTAATTTGTCTTATTCGGAAACCTCGCTGGATTCTAAGAGGAGACATTGCCTCAGGGCATATAAATAAGCAGGTTCTTTAAGTTGATCCTGTTTACACTTTGTCAGCTGGAATTTTTGTCCTATACTAATCCCCAGCGTAAATCACTTGCAGAATATCATACATCTTTCCATACCCTACGACTACTACTCTTCCATATAATTTCCATTGACTGAGTCCTTGAGAATGTCAGTCTTTTCCGGAAAGAAGGGGGAGAAATTCATCCATGGCGACCATTCGCCACCCGCCCAAAGACCACCGCCAAAATGTATCCTACCTCAAAATGTCGTCCGCTGCATCCCTTAATGAATGAGGTCAGCTGGTGACCGGTGCTTCTTTATCGAGGGAAAATGTGACAGACGGGAACTAGTGTCCCTACCTGGAGCCCCCTGGCGGCGCGGGGCGGTATTTACGCCTAATGGGCGTTTATATATATGCGCCTTCCGGGCGATAATAGGGATTTATGAAGGGACCTTTGATCCAGGCGACGAATGGTGATTTACATGCTGCGGCGAGGGACATTTCCGACACATTAGTCAGACTGGAGACTTGCTTGGCCCGACAAGAGAAAATCCTTTGTGGACAGAACGTGATTGGAATATATAGATACATATATAGAGATGTTATATTTTTGAATTCCAAATGAAACACTCATTCAGTGAGTAGTTTCTCTAGTGTTCGCGTATGACTCATATACATCAAGTTGTAAATTGTAACCGTTCGAAATGCTACGACTATCGCTGCATGTGATGAAAGAATGAAATTGATTACAAAAATACTTATATATAACTGCATTGAGAATCGTATAAATAGACAATACTCCACGGGTTTGGATGTGCCCGCATCGTCATCGAGGCGAAGCCGAGTGACGATTATGGCACATCCAAACGAGTGGAGTATTGTCTATTTTACGATTCGAGTGCGGTTCTGGATTTATCTCAGCCCTTTCTATGATGTTAGATAGTATCAGAATATCAGAATAGCTCGAATATAACTAGCGAATCCATATGACGTCATCTCAAATTCACTACGCCAAGGCCGTGGCGTAGTATTGTCACTTTACGGGGGTGATCGTTGAGTATCTTTTCCTAATGTTATTTCTATGGCGAAGCTTGTACCATGGGTGAGATAAAATGAACGGAGAGATAAGAACAAGACAAGATAAGGGAAGAGTAGAAATATAGATTCCATTATCGAATTTCAGTAGCTTCACAGCAAATCCTCCTCGGCAATAGCCAATCTTTTTAATTCCTGTACTTAATTTTACCTACCATCATGAGGCGATTTAATGTGGGAGAAGTTTGTAATTTTCTTAATTTCTTCATTCTTCTTGATCTTGCCATTATAAAGATAATTGGTTGTTTTGCTTATGAGAAAAATACATGTTTTCAACTTTGGGTGCATACATATTCTTAGAGAGGGAGAGGGCTAAGGGAA
Source organism: Alentia gelatinosa (assembly GCA_950022655.1). Taxonomy (NCBI): domain Eukaryota; kingdom Metazoa; phylum Annelida; class Polychaeta; order Phyllodocida; family Polynoidae; genus Alentia; species Alentia gelatinosa. The sequence goes on along the minus strand of OX465587.1, from coordinate 45,120,478 downwards.
ATTATCGATAAAGACAAACTGCTACTGTAATTGTAGGTAGTGATGAATCAAAATACGGTGACTCCTGACGTCTTGATCCGTTAAATTGAGAGCACCTCCATGGTTATGCCATCTGGTGAACTTATTAAATCTAATCCGTCAAGACTCACCGTGCAAGACTGCCCCACCCCCTCCTCACAAAACGAAAAAAAGAGTTTGTATTAATTGCCCGCGCCTTCCCGGTAAAATATCCGGTCTTTTTTCAAACACCAAATAATAACAGTCATAATTCAAACATTCATCTAGAAATTAAGTCGTTTCTTTCAAACAAGTATGAGAGCAATTAAAGAAATTACTACATGCCCAAGCAAAATAAAAGGAGCATTCTGTTCATATTTTCTCTCGATAGATATTACAATAACAATCCATATACCTATCGCGTCAAGAAATCATATAAACTAATCAAATGTATCACAGTGAACGCAGCTGGAATATCTCAAAACACAGACCACTGACACGACCACTCTAGAGGGGATTGGGGACAGGGGCGTCGTTTTATAGCTCCTCCCATTTAGTCCTGTAAGCTTGTTTCTGATTGGTCAGCCCGTCGGTGTTGCATGCCAACCGGTCCATCATTGGTCAGATTCACCTGCCGTTCTGGGTCATGACATGGTTCCCCATTGGTGTGGCTTGTCCAGGGTGCCAGAAGAGAGTTTTTATAACGCCTTCGTTTTCTTCTAGTGGGCTGTAGGATTTATTTCGGAGTTGGAACTCCACTGGCCCGGAGTGCCATTTAATGTTGTTTTACTTGTACAAAAAAACAGGTTTTGTTGAGAGAGTGTTGGGAATGCGAATCTCTAATGGTTTATAGTAATTTTAAGGGATTTGGCCACAACAGGTTTCTTGTGTGTGATTGATGTTTGGAAAATTATTTTTTGTTTTGAAAGTTTTAAGCTTGAAAATTGGAAAAAAGAAATGGATTCAGGTTTGCTTCTCTCCTTTCTTTTTTTGTAAAGGAGGTTTCATCCTTGTACCTTCAGTGTGTAACCGGTGTGTCTGTTGCTGCCACTGGTTCTTTGTTTCCTTCCATTCTTTTTTGGGTATAGGATGTTTAACCCTTCTACCCTGATTTTTTGTTGTTTCATATTTATTTAGTCCTTGTTCTCCCCTTTCCTGGTCTTCCCCCATATATTTCTTTCCTGCCTCTTTCCTTTGTGGAGTTGTTGGTGTGGGTTAGTGTTCCCCTTTTCTCCTGTACTTGTTTTTGCGGGTTTGTTTGAATTCATGTCAGAATAGGCTATCCGTAGTTAGAGGTTTCGAAATGCCAAATGTATTGGCTAGTCAGTTGACGTAAAGCAAATTGGCATGGTGGTACACAGATCAGCTGAAACATAGCGGTTCCTCTCAGAGACATTCGAAAGTTTCATGAACAGTCATTGAATGAGGGTTTGAAAATAAAGATAGAAATTGGTATGGTGTTCAAGGTCGATAGACGGAGCTGCATAAACAACCCTTTATGCTCACTATTTCATTGCTAAAACCATCATATTCATACCTTCTGAGCTTTGTTATTTGTAGAATGAAAAGAATGTCAGTACTTTCCTGTATCTTTTATTGTCTATCAGAACTTAAGCCATGACTGCCAGAACAATATCCAAGGAGGCCTAATTAGCTCTGCAATCTAATCATAAACCAATAATGATTCTTTTGTACATTTACGGTAAGAAAAAGCTAAATATGTAAAATCCATTCAAAAAGGACAAAACCTCATTACAGGTTAGAATAGTAACAATATGGGGGGCTAAAATAGAAAACGTATCAAGATTGTCAACTGGAGCGGTCCACTCTTTTAAAACATCGACTTTAACCTGACAGTGGTCGGACAACTTTCATAACGCCTAGCCCCACTGGTGCGATTCAATTGTCGCAAGTCAATAAAATGTCACAAAGGCCGGTGAGGGTCATAAAGACAGCACCGCTCATCACATCGCACAGAATCGCTCATGTGGGGCCGGATTTGCGTGCGTGTGCGATGGATTCGTCACACAGGTAAAGAGTTCTTCCTATCGTATTTGCATAGAAACTGTACCACACTTCATTGATTGCTATTCGTTACCAGTGGTGCAACTGCGAGCACCTCTCCAACAGAGGTGACTCCAGTTGGCAATGACTGACATTGAAATTATTGTTACCTTGTGCATTAATTTGAAAATTGTTGCTGTCAGTTGCAAGGTAAACTCATCATTCAAATCATGTATATGGCTCAAATTCATTGTTAAAAGCAGTTTAGAATACGAGGCAGGAACACTTCTACACACAGCCGATGCCATAAGTTAAAAGTAGGACACAGGAACCTCTTATATATAGGCTCTCCAAGGACTCCACATGGTGTGTGTTTCAGTCCTGCTTGAGACTACTCCATCTTTTTTGCATCAGTGCTGTTCTGTCAACAACAGATGTTTATTTGCTACTTGTTTCTTTTTCATTTTTAAGCAATTTTTATGAAGTGAATATTGTGTGTACAATCACCAAATTTGGTGGTACAGCCATTCTTCCACTTGAGCTTACTCCTCATTCTAATGGCAGGTGTCAAGCCAAATGAGCAGTGGGTACTATTTTTGTGTAAGTAATTGGTATAACCCGACCAGGGTTTGAACCCATGACCTACCATGCTTGAGGTGAATACCCCTACCACTTACCCACCAAGATTGGTCAAAATTTTGACAAATGACTGAATGTAGCTAGGTTTGTTCTAAAGCAAAGATGGAAAGCCTTATGGAGAAAATGCCACATCAGTTTAGCCTCCTCTGTGCTTTTACATTATTCTGATGGGGGGAGGGGGGCCGACTTTTTTGGGGGGCATTTCAAGGGGGGGGGGCCAAATTTTCTTTTGGGTATTCCAAGGGGGGGGGCAATTTTTTTTTTGGTATTCCCATGGGGGGGGGGCAACTATGTTTTGACTGATCGGTGTTCGCAAAAACTGTGCCCCCTGGGTGATAATTAATGAACGCTCCCTTAGTTAGGATTTCATTGGTCCACACTCAGGCGTAATATATATAATACTATCATCCGTTCCATTCAGACACACTAACCATGTCTTTCTATATTATGAATTCTAATAAATATTAAAATGAAGCTATATATCTAGGCCTATACATAGGTGGTACCAGAAGCGATGCGACGAATCCATCGCATCAGTGGGGCATACCATGAATTTTCCCTGCGATTGAGTGCGATGAATCCATCGCAATAAGGGTCATAAACCCCACCGAGGGGGCGTTTGTGGGGCCATAAAACGTGTGCGACAATCGCATCGTACCAGTGGGGCCGGGCTGTATATTCACCACGTGACCTGACAGAGGCTGTCCATCAAAAAGAAACAGGTGGATCCGAACCGGAAGCAGCAGTTGCTTCCCAAAATCATTCTTGAGAATTTTTTTTTAGGAAGGAGTGATCTAAGATTATCTGAAACGGGATTCACACGGTGGGATTCATGTACCTCACAGGCCGTTTGTCTGAGACAAATCCTGTTGAGATTCGGTACTGGAACACAATCTCCTCGTGTGAATGACAGGCTTTCATTTTGCTGAGACAACTTTTTTCTCTTGCAATTGTCGGCGACAATCGCCCCTAACAAGGAACAGAATCTCATGAGATTTTGACTTTAAACAGGTTTAAAATTTAGAGGGACATTTTGGTGAGACAAATGTATTTCACACGTTCTCCCCCAAACTGTGAGTCTCAGCGGTCTCAAATAACACCTATTCACACGGGGAAGTACCCTGAGTCGGCGACTGTGTACCCTGTGTACCCTGTGTACCCTGTGTAGGGGTGTAGGGGTGAGACTATGTACCTGTTAAATCTTCTCATGTGAATTGAATCCGCCATGTTCCCCTGAAACTGTAGAACACCCCAATCTGTGAAACTTTGTTCCCAGTTGTAAATAGTAGCCGACTGGTGCAAAGGTGTGAAGTACACCAGTCTCAGGTCCATTTGTCCCACCGTGTGAATCCCATTTTAAATGTATATGTCCCTTTCCATGCACTGAGATGAATGGTTATTAACCCTTTAACCCTTTAAGGGCGGGTACCTGTGGCAATAGTATGTGGTAAAGGGCGGGTACTAGGGCTAATGTATACCGCCAGGGGGCGGGGAGTATCAGGCCTATTGTGATAGTTCAATGGTTTAGGACATGATAAAATATACAATCATTAACCTTGTTCTCCAGTTCAGCCAGAATCATTACCTGGGTGTTGCATCTATATTCTGTGAAAATTTCATGACTACATATCCAATATTTCCTATTTTATTCCACAAAAACGAAATTATGCAAATTTAGGAAAATGATGCCTTTTGGCATCACCCGCCCCAGCACAGATGATGCCATATGGCATCATCCCGCCCTAGCACGGTTGATGCCATATGGCATCACCCGCCGTGAATGGGTTAAGGATGGATGATGCCTTAAAGCATCACCCGGCTTGGGGCGGATGATGCCTTAAGGCATCATTTGCTGGGTATTTATGAAATTATGTATTTTTGCTTTTGAAAAGGAAATATTTTATCAATTAACTTGAAATTTGCACAGAATGTAGGTATAACTTCATATTTTAGAATTATAAATAATTGAAATAGAAATATTAATGATAACAAATTTTATCATGTGTCAAACCTTCGAATTTTGAGTTCAGAGAAAAATGCCCCCGTCCCCTAGAACTGTACATAGTCACTAGTTGCCGTCCCCATGTGTGTAGTTCTGCCATAGGCGGCCGTCCTTAAAGGGTTAATCACAGTTCAGGACATCAAGCATGGTACTCTCTGTATTACTGAGAAGAGTCTAGGGGAAGCTGGGAAGAGAACATACACGACAAAGTTATAAAGTTAATTTCAGAGCCTATAAACACAGAAGCACAAAATACGAACGGTGCCCGTCATACAGGGGAAGGTAATATGGGACGCGTTGGATGAGAGTGTATATAAATATGAAAGACTCATATCATTTAAAAGAGCAATTAATACCGTAATTATTTATGATATATCATTTCATTCAATTCATCCACATCAGCTCTGCAGACCGCCTTAACCCTGTCCTTGCAGCACCCTGTTCCCCTGCTCAGCATTACACGGCAAACGACCCTGTTACGGCAGGCACCTTTTTGGGGAAATAGCAATGTCATGTGATATGTCATGTGATTTAAGTAATTTTGCCTTGGTGACTGATCATATTTTGTTGTACCAAATCAAAGGTCAATATGGCTCTTATACATTGTCAAAATTTCTTTTAAATCAAACAATTATCTTTTTATCTATTAAATTTTGTATATAAGTATCAATGATGCCTCTAAGATGCCTGGAGGCATCTTCCTACCATAGCCAGGGGAATGCCTGAAGGCATCTTCCTGCCGTAGCCTGGGGAATGCTTGGAGGCACTTCCTGCTGTTAAAGGGTTAATAACGTACAACCTTTATTCAAAGACTTATTCTAAAGACTCCCTTTATACATATATGCATCATAAAACTTTATACTACCATTGGGAGATCTAGCTTATGGTCCAGAAATGGATATTTCAATAAAAAATGATAATAGAAATATTCTCAAGATTGGATTCAGGAAATGTTCAACGGATATATTTCTTTTTAGGTCCCAATATGGAATAAGGGAAAGGGAATTTTATATCATATTAAAGGAAAATGCTGTTTGCCCAAACAAGTTCTCTGAAGCCTACTTTCCCCTTTCTATTCACTAACCAATAGAATTGAGGTCAGATAAAAGGTAAAATGAAAGGTACCTTCATCTATAAAAGAAATACCCAGCCTTTTTATTACTGAGAGTGTGACGAGCCTGAAGCCGATATAAGCTGTGCCCAAATCACCCTTCCCTTAGTAATCTTGTTTGACCTCCTCTTTAGACCTTACCGAGTGCACTATTAATGGTGATGCCTTAACTCCAGATCTCCCTTAAATCAATTGTTCTCTAGTCCCTCCTCGGAACCTATGTGCATCTATAAATAGCCTGGAGTAGGTGTACTACGTAACTTGCAAAGTTGAAACTAGAACATTCCAATAACCTCAACTTTTCACACACTGATTCCCCAAGTTGAGAAGGTTTTTAAACATTACAGAAGTGTATTTAAGCCTGTTTAGAAATCCGTCTTTTACAGGCCGCCCATGGGTTTCCGTGCCGTTTCTCAGAAAGCATCTTTTATGGGCTTTACGTAGAGAACACGCAAAGCCCATTATCTCTACCCGAGCAGGCTGCGACGATCTCCCCTCGGATGAAAATCGGAGAAGGAATCGGATATACATGGTACGACCTTCAAACTGATATAGCTCTGCCTTGGAGATAAAGCTGGCCCAATTCCAGGAGTTTGTCGCACGTGAGAGGTCACATGATACATCACGTGACTCGGAAATTATAGAGTTGTTCCTAGAAGTAGATGGCATGTGAGATGTTTCTATAACAGGGATGAAATAAAGGTTGCCTAATGTACCATTGTTACAGCCTTTCCTCAAGAAGTCATTTTCTTATGGTCATATTAATAATTCTGTCGGCATTGATATTTCTTTCATTTTCACAAACGACTTTCAATGTAGTCTGCAGAAGGGATTAAACTGGCATATAAAAGATTTGCCCATCCCACATTCCACAATGTGACATTCCCGTCTTCTGGTTTATATCCAATTACTGAAAAACCTATAATGACAATACGCTGTACATCCAAACATTCAGTTCACAGGCAGTATACATACATGTGTGTAAACTAGGTCACAGTTCGTAAAGTGCAGCAGAGAACAATTTTCCGGAGGTTCGGGACCTAGATCACTGCCTGGGTATCGATCTGCTGTATTCTAGAGAACAGCATATCATCTTGGAGGGAGGGAGGTAGCAGAGAAGCGTAGGCGGAGATTTGATGTATACGAACGCTATGCGAGACTCATGGCATTAATTATTATGCGTGTACAATCAGTATCTTCGCGATCAAGTAATGGCTGGTGGCTGGGTGAGGCGCTGATGGCTAAATATCTGCAACCAAAAACATAGATCAAACATTTTAAGGTGAAAGCTCCACTTGTCTTACATTTGGAAGATAAAGTTTTGCAGATCACATTCTCCTGTGGCAGTATGGATACCTTGCCACAAGGACACTTTTTCTGGGACCTATTCCACTTTAACTTTGCCCCGTCCTGCTGATTATCCTACCCCTAATAAAAAACGCCATAGGTTTAACATTGACTCAATGTATTTGACATAGCATTGGATAAAGTGTTATTTATGCACCGAGGTGAATAAAAAATCGGACCAATCAGAGACGAGATAACGAAAGTAGATCCGGCAGCATTGATAACTACTAACATGGATAATTACAAATATTCTCTGTATATCGGTGAGATGGGGTAGGATAAATACGAAACTGAACTCAAGTTAGCCTTGTCAATGTTTATACCACTCTGGTTAAGTCTGCTACTCACTAAACTCGGCTAACGCCTCGTGTAGTAATACACAACCTGCCCATCGTGGCATAAACATTGACAAGGCTAACTCTCGTTTGGTTTCTACTAATTATCCCGCAACAAGGATTGCTTTTGGTTGGAATAGAGGACGGTCCGTGCAGAAGGGTTCTACTTTACATGTAGAGCGCAGCACTCTAATGGTGTAAATATAAACCTCTACAAACAGACAAGAATTCCTTGCTATGTTCTCACAGATAACTAGGAAGCCATTCCATGCGATGGCTGTTCACATACACATACAGATATACCTTCATGGGACTTACCGGGCCTTATCGGATCACTCGTGGCCTACGGTGAGTCGAGTGTGAGCAACTCAAGGGACATTTGTCTGTGTACGCACGCATGGCTGGGTGCCGGAAACAGGGGAGTAGCCCGGGTATTAAACTCCTTATCCACCGTGTACAGCAGGGTCCTACAACCAGGCTGCCAATCAAATCAAAGCATTATCCTAAACCTGGATACTTATTCGGGCTTGTCTAAATTGAGCTGCTTGCAATTCGGGTTGTCAGACTTGGGTCAGAGAAAAAATTGGTTACTGAGTCTGTAGGAATGCTCGTTCGAGGTCTTTTGTATGATATAAATATGCCCCGACGGTGTAGGCGGAAAGACGTATTTATGTTACAAAATGCTCCAAAAAGACGAGAAAATACGATTTTATCTAATTACGAAGTCCTCGATTCATAACTCATTTACTACGTCTCAGTGAGTCTGAACATTATATACACTGCATCCCTAGCAGCGGGTAGCATTTCATAGGCATCCGACCATAGGTATATGATAAAGTATTTTACTACATGTATGCTGCCAGGGGAGTTTATTCGTAGCCACAGTTAGCAGTTCTGTATTCAATCAAATAAGCGTTGTATATCACTCGGGCTGCCGAAATTTGAATTACCCAAGAAAATGTGTGTGTAACCCCCAACATCAATGAGACCTTATACATGTTTGATCTGCCTCTGCTTGGAATATAGGTCTGTTTAATAAACCCCACTTAATTCTACTCTGGTCCCTTTATAAAGTCCTATAGTATAAGCTCAGAAACGAAACCTGCAAGCCGGTTCGTAAATCTACGCCACTTAACCTATATCCTCACACTATACTTGAACATAACTTCCTGTAAGGTAATCTGACATACATGTACTATATCAAAAGAGAAATGAACATATTTCTTTATGAACATATTTCTTGTTCCATTCCTGCAGTAGTTGTGTATAATACAGGCTGTATGAAATACAGTAAATGATGAGAGTATGTTATATGATATGAATTAAAACTTATAACACATGATATAATGACGCATGATAGATGATAAAATTGGTTCACATTGTCCCTATTCTGTGTATGTCTGCTGCAGTGAATAGCGGGATCTGTCTACGGTGGCGGCGAGAATATTCTGTGTGAACACACAAGAGGAGCCCTGTGTGTGGCGGTGTAATCTCCTGATGATGCCGGTAAAACCTTAGCCTGAAGCCACTCACAGCTTACTTGACTGCGAGGTAGCGTAGGTCGGGCAAGTGTTCCAGTTACAACTTTCACTATACTACTCATATGGTCTATGTACATGTATATCAATTTGAAGGGATTTACGTCTCCGCTTTCTTAATTGAATAGGTTCAAGGTAAAGCGCAATTGCGTTTTATGATTTCTATGCCCGGTTGTGCCCCTTTTAAAGCCTTCAATACTGAAGTTATGAACTGGTTGCCGCAAAGAAATTTGCTCGTTTCCTCCGTACAAATCGGAGGTGCTGTGATTGTTTCTTGATATCCTTTTCCTTATTGAGCTGCAGATTAAAACATATTTTTAGGGCTCATGGTAGCGTGGCTTATAAAATCCCATACTAAGTGTATTCATGTCATGTTATATTAATGTTCATAAGTACTTCAATGGACCTCTGGTGCAGGTGTAAAAAGTTTCCTGTACCAGTTGGCATATTATACCATAAGTGGGTTACGCTAGGAATAGAAAGGAATTGAGAACGACGACAATTAAAGATGAATGTGGTTGGATGTCAATCCGCTGCGGGGTTTTTTCTGAGTGCCGAGTGGGAGGAGTGAGTGATGCAGTCACTCAGCATATTACTGTGGCCCATATTCTTCCTGCTCGTAACCTTAAAAAGAGACTCAGCCCGGAGACTCGCCTTGTTTCTGTGCCCAGTATCTCCATGGAACGGGGCGACCAATAAGGTACCAGAAGCGACGGGCAGAGGAGATCAAGGCATGGGTAGCAGGTGGTGATACATATTGTGGATTTCACGTTGTTACTATACAGGAAACCTTTCTAAATACTCCATGGGCATTGGGTCCGAGTTCCCAATATTAAGGCTATGGGGAAAAATACCAGGGATGAGGTGTTTATATTTAACTTTTCGAACCACAATTATGTTCAATTGCAATGTGTGAAGGCATCATTGCCACTGTAATTAAATCCAGTAGAACACCTACCATCGTGAATTTCAATCTCCATGCTTTATTACAGAAATTGCTATGGAATTCTCTGTATATAAAAATTTTAAATAGTGTTTCCACATTTAGGTCCAAGTCATTATTTCTTGAATATGTACATTGCATCACAATGATATGGTGAAAGACTAGCCTGTAACTACAAGTGAACTTCATTCAGAAAAGATCATTATAATCGTGTTTCCAAAAGCATTTTATCAATAACAGCTATATAATAGTTAATATTTACAAAGCTTATCTCTGGATTTCACCTTATGAAATTAGAGTTGAGTAAACATTCAATTGGGAAATTCACTTTTCATTTCATTGCTGCTGTATGAGAACCTACTATTTTTTGTTGTAGAGGAAAGCATGGATCTGAGCCGGATTACAAGAAACTTAGTTGTGAGGAAAACCCAAACACAAACGTACAGAAATACACATGCCTTTAAACTACGAGTCAATCATCTGCGACAAAAAGACCGAGACACAAGACGACAGTCGATTGGAAGTGAACATAAGAACTAATGTTTCTGTCCAGCTTCTAATTGATTCCCAAGTAAGATGGAGGTAGAGGATTGCTGCCCATCTGATGCCCCTCAAAAAGACGCAAAGTGAATTAATTAACGTCCGTTCAATTGTCAGGACCGCGGCGTTATCCTCGAAGTCCATGCAAAAAGCTAAACATTTTCAGGAGCAATGCATTAGCTGGCACAGGAGGAAAAGGGTATTTACACGCTTTGGGCCGTATTTATTGTACAACCAAGTAAAAATTTCACCCTTATGTGCCTCCCGTTAATAACATGTTATTTTAAATCTCGATGTCCTGAAACAATTATCCCACTGAAGAACTTGAGACAAAACTGTTAGCTTTATTTTCTTTATAACGTAATCATAACATAATGTATGTATGGAGTTGTGTGTGGGTGGGTATGTGTAGGTATGTAGGTGTGTTTATTATCCACCTAATGCAAAGTGTCCATAGAAAACACATAGGGAGTTTGTATGGACATACCCGGCGCATACGGATATGTTGTATGCTCTGGGTGACGCATACGGAAAGTAGTGCGTACGAGAAAATAGTGCAAAAGTAAAATGAACTGATATCGACATACCACTTGCCCAGAAAAGGTGGATAATAAATACAATATAGACTGGATTCAGATACAAGCGGCTGTATCTGAATCCAGTCTGAGTTGACTCTGCGCAATATCCTCGCATACGCTCGGATATAACTACACGTCAACTCCTCGGAGCATACAGCCGCTTGTATCTGAAACCAGTCAATATTGTGTATACATGTACACGTGCGCGTATATGTATATATATATATATATATATATATATATATATATATATATATATATATATATATATATATATGTGAACCCTGTTATGTTATTAGAACAACATTGTGTTGAATCTAGAATGCATTCCTTCCTAACACCAGATATGCTTGGTCGTTTCAAATGGTTTAATGATAAATGACCTTTGGCTTTTTGAATATAACAAGGTTCGTTAGTTTCTTTTTTATCAATGCTCTGCGATCAATATAAATGAATATAGACTAATTCGGGCACGTCATTTCCAACAATGATTCCATGAGAGTGACAGCAGACTATACCATCATACCACCCTGTGCAATGCCGCGTATACAAACACCATCTCCCATATAGCCTATACAGGAACAATCCTTCCATAAATAAGAAAGTCAGCGGCATAAATACATTTGTGGGCCATACAAAACAATAAAGCAGACGCGACCAACAAACCGAAGCCAAGCTGTTTATACATATCTAACGCACTATACTGTAACATGTGCCCCAAGTGACACACATTTCATCTGGCTTCTCCCAAACCCAATCGAGTTTGCCTAACCAGCAACTACCGTGCACGCCTCGGCAGATCTCCGCCGCTAATGGCAAGGGGCCCCACTAGGACCCCCTCCCCGGCCCCCCACCGTGCAGTATTGGGGTGGCTGTCGTACCTCGTATTGACCTGGTGGTAGGGTGGTCTTATCACGTGGTATCACCGTGACCACCTCTAGCCGCTGCTCGCCGGCAGGGGGCAGGGTCTCCGCTGTAAACAGTTGTAAACGTCACTGTTTGGACAGCCTGCCAGATGGCGCTGGCGATAGGCTGTATCTCGCGGTACCCCCTGGTGTCCTAGCTTCCCGAGATGAGGGTATTCTATCAGTGCAGACATGCCGACTGCCTCGTTCCTCCAAGTCTCACAAGGTTTACACTCCTACAGATAGAGTATTCCCGCTCCTGTATGCATTGTCAGGGACCTTGGCATGGGCAATAGCTGTTCAGCTAATTTGTAAAGGTTTAAACCCTTTCAGTGCATTCCAGATACATCCAGGCTTTTCCAGGCAAAACGAATTGTCTTTTAAACGTCATTGACGGGGTTCAATTTAAATATCTTTATTTGTAACTGACATTAACACATGTGTTTTTTATATGCAGAATTCATTTCCCTTGACAAGTGATGAAATAAATGCTGAAAAATAAAAGAAAAACGAAAAATGAAGGGAGGAATGCACCAATCTGTGGCACTATACGAGAAAGGAATTCTCCCAGATCACGCTCTGCCAAAATTTACTTAACATTATGTCAAATTGGCCTAAATCCTCAATATCTTTATTAAAAATCTATATTGGTAATCCTAGTATATCATACGTGGTGAAAGGGACCCTCCCTATGGGAATGACTCTTTGGCATGAGGATACTTGTGACCCGAATCTCCAACTTAATCTTATCTCGTATCTAACACTAACCAAGGCTCCTGACAATTGAATAGCCATCCATTCCCCATGATTTCCAAAGCCAGAATAATGGTGAGCTCCAATCTCATCAACATTTCTACTGGTTTATTTTTTTGATTAGCCACCAGATGCATCCTCAATTGGTCTGCGATGTCAGTATGGCCTAGGGTGGTGACTAGTACGCATGAGCCCGAAGAGGATCTAAGGGGAAAGTGTCCTGCTCGGTGTCAACCGTTGGCGAGAGACAGGCCTGGTAAATAGTGAAAGATTATGAAACACCAGTTGTATGTTTAGTACTTGTATTTAACTAATATCATGCTTTAAAGTACACAGTGAGTTGAGGATTCATGTTGTTCCCGCGCACGGCTCTATAGATCATCTTAGATGCAAGATTCACAAAAACTGTACGGTTATATGGATATAACCGCGGTAAGCACGTGAGCGCGATCTCTAAAAGATGAACTTATTCAACAAATGAACCAAGTTGACTCATTTTCAGTAATTACCTCACAGTCTTCATGTTTCGGCCTTTTGACCTCTACATCAATACTGCACCCACCACTCCCTTGCAGTATCTGCTCCTCTTGCTTATATCTATCCCTGCACCTCACCTATTTCGCTGCTTTCAGGGAACAACAACCCTCTGTTACTTCTGCTCCCCCTAGTCGTGACCTTTACAGAGGACCTTGCGTCAGAGGGCGCCACCGGCTTGTTTCCGTTTGACCTCTGCGCATGTTCATCTCTGGCCGCATACTTCCGGTGGGTGTGGGGAGAGTGGGGAGAGACCCGTAGCGCCTCCTCGTGGCAACCTTCGTCCCCAGTTGACTCCACCTCAACTTCTCACCAGGTGGCTAAGAATGGGACCGCTGCCATGCCCCTTCCCCATGGAAACCCGGCCGTCGATCGACGCTGACGGAAGTAGCAAGGCCATGCTGAAAGAACGCGCCACAGGGGCCTAGCGTGAGTGGGCGTGGGCTATGGTCGCATGCCTTGTTATCGGGGGACTGGGTATATAAGGCTTGGGGTAGGGGACAGGCTGGAGCCAACCAGTCCCAATGGTTTTCTCCGCGATGCGATCTACTGTCAATAGCCCTCACAAGGGTGCACGTCGGTATGTGGCAACATGGCGTCCCAGGGCGCGCACGACTCCCTGTTGACGTTGCTGACGTTGGGCGCGTCTCGGGGTTCGGTGTGACGTCATTTACGGCCCGCAGCGAACGCCTCAGGGGTGTTGTGGGTAATGGGGGACGCGAGATGAAAGGAGAGGTTAGAAGAGGAGACAAGTAGAGTGAAAACTAATTGTTAAGAGTTTCATGACCTATACGTCATGGGCACCAGGGGGAGCCATAGATGCTGAAGTCACATGGGCATCATGCAGAACGTGCAGAATAGAGATCGTCAGATACACAATCACATAAAGGTAATAACTGCCTTTAGAGACGACTGAACGAATCGTTGCTGAATTAAGGCCGGATGAATCCTTATTGCCATTCCTTGGATGCAGGCATATTCTCGCTTCCGGTCAGACTAGCTCTATTGTACTGTCCATTAAGGGTTTTTTTTAAACATCTCTAGCCCTAATCTCCCATCATTTTTTGTATGTGATAATTTCAGATTTGTTAATAGGCATCATATAGTTAGTGCACGTTACAATTCCGCATTATTTGATGATTTTACATATCTCCTATATGTAGCAGATCATCTAGCTTCACTAAACAGGTACATGTACTGCCGCATCACCCAAATTTAGGCTACCTTTTTCTTGTTGGTAATTGTGCTTCTTTATGCTTAGCTAAAGGTCTTACGAATGAATTTTTAATGAACAGGTTTGCAACGGGAATCTCCTTCCATACAAGGAATATCACTTGTTACACTTCACTTCAGCAGGTTTGTAAACAATTTATATAATTGGAGTCAAATCATAGTAACAATGCAATATATGAAAATTTACAATTCTAGATAGTTAGGATTTCGGATTTTGCAAGCTATGTTGGTCGATATATGACAGAATTCTCCCTTACACTCATTTTCTAAACATCAGGATACCTAGTTTATTTTATAACATTGCGTGGAATTCGTTCTCTAAATGCTAATGATTTCACCATTGACCTTCGGCCTGTTTTGATATTTTTTGTCACAGGGTATCCTGTTAGTTTCTTATCTCAAATCGTATCAATGCCAAGAGCTCGGATGACACTGTTGTCACTGATATTGAAATTCCTCAAGTGCTCCACAAACTGAGGACCCCAAAAGGCCTCATCCGTTTGGAGGGTATCTACTGGAATGCCAGGAGGATTGAATAGAGGCTCTGGCGGCAGTCACACTATTGACTCCCGTACGTGAGGGGGAGAGACACTGGAGGATGTCGTGTGGTGAGCGTGGGGTGGCGGGAGTGCAGACACACGGACCAGTTTGTCCGCACTCTACGCGCCACCCCACCGCCACCGACAATTAGAATAATTGGACAAATTGTCTAAATCAGAAGGAGAAGCCTTACGCCCGAATGGAAATTCGGCCAGCGGGCGAGTGAGTTTGGAGCGGGGCCAGGAGCCATGCGCGTGTGTGACCGGGGTTTTTCTTGATCAGTGGACATGGCGGGGAATCACAGAGATGTAGCCGGGCACTGACTGCGGTCATTACCGGCCCCCAGCACGGCCCCGGGCAGTGGCAGGAGGATCGCGGGCCAGGGACACTACTATGAAGGGTTACGTATAGTGCAGGGCGAGGTGGACAGCCCTAGCTAATCCCAAGCAACTACGCCCAGGTACAAGAAAAAATACTCATCTGAGACTTAGAATGAGCTCAAGTGGTCTGAGTGAATGGAAATTGATGGCTTCGTGGAGAGATATTGCCATGATTACTTATATTGCAATGTTAATTTCCATTTATCAACTGACATTATATGAATGCTGTATATTCAATACCCTGTACATCTGATACTGACATTCCCATGGTGACATTTTGCCACAATCATTATATGGTTTGACATAGGTTGTGAACATCTTATCTAAATATTCACCTTTTTTTCAAAATAGCAATTAAAAAACTGGAAAATGATGCCTCAGTGCATTATATGTATAGCGCACTAGGCCTGAGAATGTCTTCATGAATCATAGCGTATAGCAAGTGTGTTCGGAAAGCCTGATCTATCAAACCTCTGCCTTATTTAATAGCAATTTATTGCCAAGATATTAAATTTAGATCATGAATATGCCTACACTGGACTATTTGCATTTTTGTTAATTTGGGAATGCAAAATCACATTGAAATACATGCAGAATCTAACTTTTGATTGCTAAATGAGAAAGTGCCGTTCACATTTATGTTCATTATTTGTAATTAATATTTACAAAAAGGGCTTGCAGAAATTGCGCAATCATTCATTATTGATGCTCGAATTCCTAATAACAAATGCATAAAGAACTAATTCACAATTGGTAGCACCAGCTCAGATTTTGATTTGATGGCTGATTCGAATCCACGGGAAAAGCTAACGAGAAATGCAACCATAGCAAGCGGCAATACATTTTACTTTTTATCCAAAAAAAATATGGCTTCTCATATATGCTGCAATGTGCTGGCATGTGGATTGTGGCCGCCTAGGGTTCAAAACCAGATTTTCCCGTTCTTAGATATTGCAGCCACCTTCAACTAGATCTGATTTATATATGATATGACCCCCGCTATTGCTGGACCGTAAACACCATCACCAAAACCATTTGACCAATGGACTGGTTATTAGTTTATGCTGCTGATTCCTATTCCCTGCCATATTTGGTCTGTTGATGGAGTTTTACGCCGAATTAACAGAGTCATATCATGGCGAGACCGAATCTATGAGATGTGGATGACACACAAGCAGGAAACACATCAGCAAAGCCTAGGCTCGAGGCCTCAAATATGTTCATGGTGTGAAAGTACCATTAGAGGGTGCGTCCACCAACCACGACAGGGCTGCGACACGCACCGACAAGAAATTTCCAATCGGTGCCTTGTCGCAGCCTTGTCGTGAGGAGAGGAGCTCTGCGACAGCGTTGTCGGGGCATGTCGGGAAGAGCAAGCTCCACCTAAATTTTATATCGTAGACCTCTGTGACAACCTTCCGACATGCCACCACACGCCACGACAAGGTTCTAAATTTGAACATGTTCGATTTTGTCATAGCCTTGTCGGAAGGCCCCCGACAACCTCCCGACAAGCTTCGTGTCGCAGCCTGTCGGGGCCTTGACGTAGCCTCTTGTCGGGAACTAGGGTCCACCAACCACGACAAGGCTACGACACGCCTTCCAACCGAGAGCTGTCGTGGACCTTGTCGGAAAGCCGTTGTCGCAGCCTTGTCGTGGTTGGTGGACGCACCCTCTTGTAGGCCTACATCATGTGCTTTACGATGTGTAAGGATAGTCAAGTCTGTTGAGGCCTCCTGCTTATACCTTCTACGAAATCAGTGTTTTGTTGTACTTCTCACACAATATGTGTACAATATATAATATGAATATGCTATCAATACACGTATTTATCTCCGATCCAATACTGGTACAATACCAAGATGTTCGCACAGGGAAAATGCACACATGTTCTACCCTCTTCAATAAGGCGTTCTAAATCGGGATATTGAACGGGTATTGCGAATGGCTTCAAGAAGTATTCGTCAACAGTAAGGAGAATCCTTTTGGATATGCTTGGCAGATTTTCCACAGTTATCACTTCATCATATCACTTTAATTACACCCACGGCATTCAGCAGAACCTATTTTTTGTTACTGAACATTCTTGTTCATGAAATTATTGTTAACCTGTCCTGCCAATGATACTTTAGGTGTGTCGTTGTGATGTACCTATCAAACCCATAAATACCAAAATGAAAGAGTCAGATCAAGATCTAAGAATAAGGTAGATACAAAAATATTGACATAAGGTGAGTTGCCTGGAAGAGAAAAGAAAGAAAACATTCTCATATTTTGAAATCTACAGAAACAAAAAAGCGTGTTGGAAAGATAGAGTTCAGTAAGAACCTAGAACATACAAAGAATAGTTTTGAAGGATCGTTGTCTGAAGGTCAAATACGGTTATAAAGACTCGTCGTAGGATGGACTCATGTGAACTTTAAAGACGCAATAAAGGAGGAATGTGCACAAATTGAAACGTTGAATAAAAAGAGCAAAGCTCAATAAAACTTCTTTTAAATACTAGGTATTATTCATTGGTCCTTACTTTCGGTTAAAGGTAACTGTTAAAGACCGTACCATTTGCACTTTTTCTCAATAGGTCCACATTTGCATTTCATTCCCTTGCAATATCTCTAATCATAAATGTTTCATGTATTACGAATATTTGGAAAGCCAATTGATTTAAACAGGTAGACGTGGGAAGTTGAAAGAAGAATGAGAAAGGAAGACACAGTTTTGTCCCTCAACAGACAGGCAGGAGCATTTGAAACCATTGATATACATGTATTTGGCAAATATTTATATGAATGACATTATCATTCTTTTGCCAGGCTATGTCCAATCTACCCCAGTAAAGGCTATATCCATCCTCATCACCTTAGTTGCAGATTCCCTACCTCCAAGCACCAATGGCACTATCCTTATACATAATGTTTCCATATAGAGATGTGCTTTGATATTGTGACTCTCGACAGAGCAGGCCACGATAGTAGCCTGATATGTGACATTTTTAATAGTGACGTTGGCTGTCTAGCTATAACGACATGGCAACCAGCTGATATTTACCTTCAGGGAGATCCCTGTGCACACAAGGCCTGCAGCTCACACTGGAGGGGTGGGGTTTGTGAGCGGAGGTCGGAGGTCGGGGATGCGCGGCCCGTGATTGGGTGTTATTTAGTAGGTGGTGGAGGAGATTCTGTCGGCACACCGGAGATTGGGTCTGAAACACAAAAGATCAAGCGACTGGAGTTATGGCGGTCGGAAGGCGTGCGGTCGTTCTCCTGTGAAAGTGATGCTTGGCAGGGGAAGACGGCTGGTTGGGGGACCGGGGCAGGGTCGTTGGTTAAGAGAGTAACTCTGTCTGCCAGACTATTATCCATTATCTATGACATATTGTAAGCAGGTGTAGAGACGAACGAGACATCTTTGTCTCAGCTTATTTCACTTTATGTTCTCCTATACGTAGTGTTCAATGTATTCTGCGTTAAAGCAAGTCCTATAGTCCATGGCCACTTCATGTTAAAGATGCACTCGCTAGGACCATTTAACCATGGAAGTTAGTACAGATGGATGTGTACTCTTTATCTCACCCCTGGTACAAGTTGTCACGTACAGTAGCTAATGCCTAATCCTATAGACTAGCTAACCCAGTGACAAGAAAAGAGAATTCAGAATATCTTCTATACTAAATGAAGAAGACAGATAACTATACACAGATATGTATTAATAACATATATTATAACAAAGTATACAGTTACATAACAATTCTCATCAACATACAAAATCATATACACTTCTGTAGTGTATATATGATATAGGTCCTCTTGGTCTAAGCAGTACTCACAGTCTCTCACTTTCAGTTATTGTTCAATGTCTCCTTGACTTGTGGATATAGATGATCCAAGTAGTGGTAGCAGTCATCAGTGTCTTTTCCTCCAGTGCTGGGGTGATAGTAGCTTATGGAGAAGCCCAATCCTCAGTAAAGGCCTCTGTAGCATAGAGTCCTATGGTGTCTCAAGCCTGACACTGCAGTGGTAGTAATGCTGAGTAGCATGGAGATGTTGACGCCACGGTGTCTGGGTTCCAAGTCAGCTGTGAGTTGAAATCTGCTTCCTTATATACCCTATCGGGGGGTCAGTCCAAACGAAGACAGGGGATGGTTCAAACGCTGGGGGTGGCAGTCCAAACAGTTAGGCCTTAACCTCTATCTGGAGCGAGGACCTGTTAGGAAGCACCCTGTGATATTCTCAATACATACATCACACCTCCCTCCTTAAACAAAAAAAAAGATTTTTTTTTTTTTCTAACATCATACATCAAGAAATATGTTATACAATGTAATATATGGCATTCTGCAACATACATTTACCTTTTGTCACAATCACATTTGGTACCTTTTACCATCTTTGGGTAATAACACTTAAAACAATAGTATGTACATAATTAAAGGAAACATTTAAGAAGCTCGTGACAAAGCATCAGCACAGACATTGTCTACACCTCGTACATGAAAAATCTCAAGATTGTATTCTTGCAACAGCAAACTCCAGTTCAACAACCGCCTGTTTTTGTTTTTCATCTTCTGCAAGAATGTCAGGGGGTTGTGATCTGTATACACAAGTACAGGATCTGCAGGGGAAGACACATAAACACTGAAGTGTTGTAAGGCCAACACTAATGCCAAAGTTTCCTTTTCAACAGTCGAATAGTTCTTTTGGTGACAAGTGAACTTCTTTGAAAAGTAGCATACAGGGTGCTGAACACCATTGTCATTGTTCTGCAGTAGCACTGCACCTACCCCATGGTCACTTGCATCAACCATCAAAACAAACTGCTTGCCAAAGTCTGGAGCCATCAGAACAGGTCCAGAACACAAAGTAGATTTCACTTTATCAAAAGCATCATCACATTCTTTGGACCAAATGAAGTTTTTCTTTTTCTTTAACAGGTTTGTAAGTGGAGCAGTGATGTCAGAGAAATTCTTACAGAACTTCCTGTAATATCCAGCCATGCCAAGAAACCTCATCAAACTTCTCTTGTTTGCTGGAACTGGATATTCAACAATACTTTTGATTTTGGCTTCCACTGGTGCAACCTGACCTAGACCAACAACATGTCCAAGATAAATCACCTTTGCCTGTCCAAACTCACTTTTTGTCAGGTTTACAGTTAGGTTTGCTTGTTTGAGCCTCTCTAACACAGATTGCAGCCTACACAAATGCTCTTCCCAGGTGTCACTGTAAACCACAATATCATCAACATACACTTCCACACCTGGCAGACCTTTCAAACACTGATTCATCATTCTTTGAAAAGTTGCTGGAGCATTCTTCATACCAAATGGCATCACTTTGTATTGATACAAGCCATCAGGAGTAACAAAAGCAGACACTCGCTTTGCTCTGTTACTCAAAGGAACAGCCCAGTAACCTTTGAGTAAGTCACACTTGGTGATATACTTGGCTTTGCCAATTTTGTCTATGCAGTCATCTATTCTTGGAATAGGATATGAGTCTGTCTTGCTGAGATCATTTACTTTGCGAAAATCAGTGCAAAATCTAACAGAACCATCTGGCTTGGGTACGAGTATACAAGGAGATGACCAATCACTGTTGCTTGGCTCAATGATGTTATTCTCTAACATGTAGGATACCTCTTTGCTCATTTTCTCAGCCTTGTGTGGGCTAACTCTGTAAGGATGTTGTTTGATAGGGAGAGCTTCTCCCACATCTACGTCATGGATGGCAATATCAGTTTGACTAGGAACATCAGGAAAGACTTCCTTATACTCTCTGAGCAATATGCTCAATTCCTCTTTCTGTACTGGAGGCAGGTGCCCTAACTTGGCATCTAGATTTGCAAGAACATTTGAGTTGTTCAGTTTTACACTGTAGTCTATAGGTACAAAATCAGTTGTTTCTTCCTCATTACTCAGTGCATTCATGCACCCAACTGTCTTGACACTGTTGGAACTTTCTCTGTTATAGTAAGGCTTCAACATGTTGATATGACACAACTGAGTAGATCGTCTGCGGTCAGGAGTTTTGACAACATAGTTCACCTCACCAATTCTTTTGACTACCTCATAAGGACCATGGTAACGAGCCTTGAGTGTATGCCCAGTAATGGGTAGTAACACCAGCACCTTGTCTCCCACAGAGAATTCACGCTCTTGGGATTTCTTATCAAATTGGTCCTTCATCTTTCTTTGGGCTTCTTTCAGGTTTTCACGTGCTAACTCACAAACACGAACTAGCCTGGTTCTAACTTTGGAAACATAATCCAAGACATTGTTGTTTTCAGGGTTATCTCCTAACCAGTGTTCCTTCAATACCTTCAATGGACCTCGTACTGTATGACCAAAGACCAGCTCAAAAGGACTGAATCCCAATGATTCTTGAACAGACTCTCGAGCAGCGAACAACAACATACCAATACCTTCATCCCCATCTTTCTCATTCTCAAAGCAGTAAGTTCTCATCATGTTCTTGAGGGTGCAGTGGAATCTTTCCAATGCACCTTGAGACTCTGGATGGTAAGCACTGGACTTAACCTGCTTTATACCTAGTTCATGAACTACTTGTTGAAACAAGCCAGACATGAAGTTTGAGCCTTGATCAGACTGAATCTCTTGTGGAAGGCCAACCAGTGAGAAGAAATTAATCAAAGCTTTGACTATCTTTGGGGCAGAGATATTTCTGAGTGGTATAGCCTCAGGAAATCTTGTAGAAGCACACATTATTGTGAGCAAGTACTGATTACCAGATCGAGTTTTGGGCAGAGGACCTACACAGTCAATAATGACATGGCTGAATGCTTCTCCTACTGCAGGAATGGGCCGTAATGGAGCAACAGGGATCTTTTGATTAGGTTTCCCAACCATTTGACATGTGTGACAGGTTCTACAAAATTGAGCAACATCTTGCCTCATCTTAGGCCAATAGAAGTGCCTCATGATCTTTTTGGATGTCTTGTTAACACCCAAATGACCACCCATGGGTAGTTCATGTGCTACATTAAGAACCTCAGAGCGATAAGCCCTAGGAAGCACAATTTGGTAAACAATAGAGCAGTCCTCTGATGCTGGGACATCTGGTGGTCTCCATTTTCTCATGAGAACACCATCTTTAAAGAAGTACCCTGTGGAGACTTTGTCAAGCTCTTCTTCTGAAAGTGCATGGCGGGTAAGCAATGAGATCTCAGGATCTTGCCTTTGTTCAGTAATTAACTTACTCCTGCCAAGAGGGACTTCATTACTCAAGTTAGTCTTGTCATCATTTTGACTTGACCCTGGTTGAGAACCGACAAAAGAATGACCTTTAAGGTGTTCATCCTTTGAGTTGATAAATGTCAGAGACAAATCAATGATATCATCCTCAGTCTCAACATCCACAGAATGCTTTTGGCTTAACTCTTTAGCCTGAGCCCTAGTCACAGCACAAGAGGGATAAACTTCACCTATCTCCTCATCAATGACATCATCTTCTGATGACAAAGTGACTGGCTCAAGAACCATCTTTGGTTCTACAAAGACTTTTTCCCCCGCTAGATCATTTCCTAGCAACATTGATACACCGTCAACTGGCAGTTCAGATTTTACTGCAACTTCAACAGACCCTGATACCAAATCAGACTCTAGTCTGATTGTGTGAAGAGGTACACTCATGAAACCACACTCAACACCACGAATTATAACATATTCACCAGTGGCTGAACTTGAACTGAAAGGCAAAGCATTTTCTAAAACCATGGATTGAGATGCCCCAGTATCTCTCAAGATACGAATGGGGACAGAATCTGCAGTGTCACTACCTAGAGACACATTACCTTCAAGTACAAATGGTTTGTATTCTTCTCTGACATCAGTTACCTTATCTGTAACAAATGGCACAATAACACACTCTGACTTTTTGGATGTTATGAATGCATTTGGCTTGGGCTCAGCTTTCTTCTTTTTCAATGCCCAACACTCAGACATAATGTGACCCAGTTTGTGACAGTAATGACATTTTAGACCTGAACTCCTTCCTGAGTACTCACCTTTTGGCTTCACACTAGATTTCAGATCTTTGCTATTACCACCTTTTGCTCCAAGACTAGAATTGCTCCCTTGAGGTGCACTCTTCTTTTGTTGAACGCTAGTCTTATGGGTTATGGCATAATCATCAGCAAGAGTGGACATTTCATGCAAGGACATTACTTTCTTTTCATCGAGATAAGTCTTGAGATCATTGTATGTGCAACGCTTAAATTCTTCAACAAGGCACAGTTGTCTGAGTTTATCAAAACTATCCTCCACTTCCATAGATTTGCACCACCTGTCAAAGTACACTTCCTTTTCATGAGCAAACTCTACATAGGTTTGATTATCTTGTTTACGGTAACTCCTAAACTTCTGACGATATGCCTCTGGTACCAGTTCATAAGCCTTGAGAACAGCAGCTTTGACCTTTTCATAATCTAGACTGTCATTCAAAGATAGTGCCGAATAAGCTTCCTGAGCTTTACCCCTCAAAACACTCTGTAACATCAGCGCCCACTTCTCTTTAGGCCATTTCATGCTTTGGGCAACCTTCTCAAAATGTTGAAAGTACTTGTCAACCTCATTTTCATTGAATGATGGCACTAGCCGTACATCTTTACTAACATCACAAATGTTCCGTTGGTTTGTCCTCTCAGCAGCAAGCTGTAGCTCCATTTCTTTAAGCCTAAGTTCTTTGTCAGCCTGAATCCGATCATGCTCTCTTTCCTTTTCAGCCTGAATCCGATCATGCTCTCTTTCCTTTTCAGCCTGAATCTGAGCAAGCTCTCTCTCTTTTTCAGCCTGGACTTGAGCAAGCCCCTTCTCAGCCTGAATCTGAGCAAGCTCTTTTTCAGCCTGAATCTGAGCAAGCTCTTTTTCAGCCTGAATCTGAGCAAGCTCTTTCTCAGCCTGAATCTGAGCAAGCTCTTTTTCAGCCTGAATCTGAGAATCTTTTTCTCTTTCCTTTTCAGCCTGAAGTCGAGCATGTTCTACTTCTAGTTGTTTGAGTTTTATCTCTCTCTCTAAAACCTCTTTACGACCTGCTTCTGAGGGACCACTAAAATCCGATTCATGTAAAACATCTTCTGGTAATAACTCATCATCAACCAATATTTCAACAATAGCTCTTTTCAGTTCAGCTTTTCAGCTAGACCTTTTCACATCAAGTTCTAACTCCCTAGCTATTGCTAACAATTCATCCCTTCTGAACTGTTCTAGTTCCTCCACAGAGGGTGACTGTAGAAAAGTTTGGTACTTAGACATTTCAATTTGTTGTACTTATCATTAAGAGAACAGTTTTTCTTATCCCGGACAAGCCCCCAATTTCTGTCACGTACAGTAGCTAATGCCTAATCCTATAGACTAGCTAACCCAGTGACAAGAAAAGAGAATTCAGAATATCTTCTATACTAAATGAAGAAGACAGATAACTATACACAGATATGTATTAATAACATATATTATAACAAAGTATACAGTTACATAACAATTCTCATCAACATACAAAATCATATACACTTCTGTAGTGTACATATGGGTTGCCCATGGCCTTTGGTCAGGGGTGGTCATTGCCCCCCCTGGTGAAACTACTCTGCACTCGCGCACCCCTGCGCCACCTCTCCACTCTCGGCCGCACTAGATATCAAAGTGCGCGAGTCCGACACTGTCCTCTGTCTCATTCGCTTCACTGGTCTCCTACGCTCAACACCTATTTTTCTATCGCTCCTTGGCTTATCGCCCTCCGTACCTTCGGTCTCCGTATTCCCCTGAATATCGGCAGACGAGGACAGGGATACCAAGCGATTCAGTGGTTTAAGGAATTATAGTCTAGTTATGTTGACCAGAAGCGCTGTGGCGGCATCCGCACCCGCGGAGGCCGAGACGGACTCGGAAATAACGATACGGCAGCCGGCGGCCGAGAGCGACCACGTGGACTCGGTGTCTCAACAGGGCACGAGTGCAAGCGCACGGACTAGGGCTTCGCGCATCACAGCCCTGGAGGCCAACCTCGGAGGGGTCAGGACAGACGTGAACGAGGTAAAGACGGATGTCGGCGAAGTAAGGACGGATATGACGAAAATATCGCGCCAGATGGACGGCATGATGGACGCGATCATGCAAATCTCCAGGCCGGCCTCGCGCCGGGCCGGCTCACGGGCTTCCTCAGGGGCCGAACGGCGCCTACTACCCGCTCCCAGGGCACTCCAAGAGGCCTATACAACCGAGGAACACCTCCAGCGTGAATTCGGCCGTGAGGCCATGCGACGCGACCGCACAACGGGTAAGAGCCTACTTTCTGATTTAAATGCCCTGAGGCCGACGGCGAAGCCGTACATGTTCATGGACAGAGATGGGGTGTACACGCTGCACCAGAAACTGGACCTACGGTCTAGCCTCGGGCCTCTGGAGTATATTTCATGTTTTGTGGCCTTATTGAATGACGAACGCGCCTTGCACCCCGAGGACAAGGAGCATATGTTCAAACACTTATACCAGGTGACGGTTGACGCGCAGGCACGGCCGTGGGCCGGCGTCAGACGCTGGTCAAACTACGTTTTCGACCAGGTCGAGTCGGGCAGGATGCGGTGGTCGGATCACGGCCGGATACAGGAAGAACGTGTCCGGCTCGCGATGACCACTGCCCACACGTCTAACAACAGTCAAAACACGGAGACCGGACGTGCCCGGGGGAGCGAGGCCCCGTGCCGGGACTTCAATGGAGAGAGGGGGTGCCGCCACCGCAGCGACCACACCGAAGGGGGCATCCGGTGGTTGCACGTGTGCACCTTTTGCGACTCAGTGGGCAGGAAGTGCGGTCACTCGGTGCACGCCTGCAACCGAAAGCTCACTTACGGCCACGGGTATGACAACACGGCGGCTCCCCCTGTACCCACACCACGGCGGGTACCACAGGCGGGGTATCAACTCCAGTCGACTACGCGGCCGGCGGCAGCCCAGAGTGTGGTACACCAACCCCAGCCGAGTTAAAAAAACGGGCCGGCCGCGCCCCGCCAGTAGACGAGGCGCGAAGCAAGGATGAAAGGGGGGCCGGCGGCACGGAGTGTTATGTAACAAAGCCGGCTCCCCCACGTGACGTCACCGATCACGTGACCCCCTCGGCACGTGGCCGAGGGGTAGCGATAAACAACAACAAGGACAGGGGGAATACACTCCCGGAGGAGATACGCCCCTTTCTACCGGCGGCGGTCGCCCCCGGCCCTGTGGAGGACGATGGTCTCAGTCGCTTGCCGGGTGTTAGTGTTAGTGCGCCGGGCCGAGATCAGGAATCTAACACTCCCGACTTTAAAGCACTTAGGGACGTCTGCGAAACAGGAGTCCACCGGGAGGGAGTGAGGACAGACCCGTTAGCCTTCAAGGAACATTGCCGGGAGACATGGCCGGAGTTCACGGCCGTGGGGCCCGCCAGGCACGCGGAGATATACCGAGCCGTGCGTGACACGGGAATCCCCAACGCACTCGGCGCTAGGGTCGAGGTGCCTTCCGACCTTAACCTACCTGCGTGGGAGCATTACCTAGGGCACGTGGAGGAGGCGCAGGAGCTCCTAGGCTTCCTGCGATACGGTTTCCCCCTGGGATACCTGGGACCGGAGAGTGATACCAGGGGGGTGGCCAACCACCCCAGCGCAACCTCTCACCCCGTGCAGGTAGAGAAGTTTCTGACAAAGGAGGCAGGCTTTACCAATATGATGGGCCCGTTCGCCGAACCGCCTTTTAGCCCGTGGTGTCACGTGTCGCCACTCATGACACGGGAAAAGCGTGGGACGGACGACCGGCGCATCATTACCGATATGACTTTCCCGCGGGAGTGCAGCGTGAACTTGTTCATCATTAAGAACTCGGTCTACGGACTGGAGCAAGAGCACGGCCTCCCAACGGTGGACGAGTTTGTGGCCAAACTCGTCAAGGCAGGCACGTCGGCCTACATGTCGTCCATCGACGTGTCGCGTGCCTACAAGAACTTTAGGTGCGATCCCCTCGATTGGCCTCTGTTATGTTTCACGTGGGAGGGCGGGCACTACTGCGATACTGCAATGCCGTTCAGTGCCCGTGCCTCCTCCTACCACATGCAGTGTGTGGCGGAGGCCATCGTGGGGATACTGTCATCGAAGGGAGTCACGGCCGCGATGTACCTCGACGACCTCATCATCCTCTCCGAGGACCGAGGTAAGGCGGCCGTGGACTTCAGGATCGCGCGAGAGCTTTTCTCCGAATTGGGCCTCCCCGAGGCACGTGATAAAGCTCAGGAGCCAAGCCAGTCCGTCACGTGGTTGGGGATAGAGATAGACGCCCGTACTATGACTCTATCGATCCCCACGGCCAAGCTGGAGGACATCCGTGGTCACGTGTCGGCCGTAGCGAGGCGCCGGACGTTGACAAAACGACAGCTCCAGTCGGTGCTCGGAAGGATATTACACGTGGCGAGGTGTATACGTCCGGCGCGGGCATTCGTCTCGAAGTTACTCGAGGCCCTTAGGGGGATGAGAGGATTCTACATGAACATCAATTCTGAGATGTGCCAGGACCTGGATTGGTTCGTACAGTTCGCCCAGGGCTGGAACGGCCGCGCTCTCATCCCTCGAGGCCCCCCGACGCGGAGGATCACAGTAGATGCCTGCCTGTCGGGCGTCGGAGGAACCGACGGCCGCTTCTCGTACTCCGGCCAGGTGTGCCCCGTCCTCGATCCCGTGGAGTGCATCTCGGAGCTCGAGGCACTGAATACCATCTACGCACTCCACACATTCATCACCGACAGGGATCGGGGATCACGGATTGAGGTGTTCTGTGATAACCTCGGCACAGTACAGACCCTCAATAGTGGGCGTGCCCGTAACCCTGTCCTGGCGGAGTGTGCCCGCCAGGCATGGATGGTGCAGGCACATCTGCAGGTGGAACTGGTCTTCAGCCATATCCCCGGGGTGCAAAACGTCATCGCAGATGCCCTGAGTAGAGCCCATCTGTCGAGGACGGAATACGATAAGGCCACTTCCCTCATTCACCTTCATGAGTTGTACCCTATCGTACCATGTACCCATGCCTCTTTTGTACCCGTACTCCGTCTCTTCTGCAGATCGGGCGCTTCTCTTACTCCAGGCGAAGGCATCTGCGAGGCAGTCAGAGGCGCGTGCCCCAGCCTCGAGGGCATGAAGAGAAACAAGCTTTACGTCCCAAATGTGAAGGCCCCCATACCAATGGATGTGTTCAGGGCGGTCCTCGATGCCCTAACGGGATCGCCCCTCCATACGGCAATGAGGGCGGGCCTGCTGCTCATCTTCTACGCGGCCCTACGGCAGGGGGAGGTGGCGCCGCAGTCGGCTCGGGCATTCGATCCGGCTCGGAACCTCACTCGGGGGGACGTGGTCCTCGGCCGCCGGCACGTGACAATCACCATCAAGGCGGCCAAAAATCTACAATACGTGGGGCAACAGAAAGTAATGCGCCTCGAGGCCGCGGACGATATCCGGGTGTGCCCGGTAGACGCGGTTCGAGGCCTACTACGGGCGGCCCCTACGGCTTCACTGCGGGACCCGTTTCTGACACTGCCCGATGGGACGACCATCACATCACGGGTTATGACCAACGAATGGGACCGCCTCCTACAGGCCACAGGCCAAACTGTGAAGACGTACACCCTCCACAGCCTCAGGAAGGCCGCTGCCACTCAGGCCTTTGAGGCCGGGATACCTGAACTTAACATCCAGAGGTATGGAGGGTGGAGGTCCCAGGCTCACAGGGACTACATCAAAGACTCAGACCAAGAGACTGTCAACAAGTCTCTCATTGAGTCTCTCTCCTTCAAAAAGTGACTATAACAAACTTTCCCACCCTCCTCTTCCCTTAACTATTGGCTTCTTGGCTATTTCTATTATTTTATTATTACATGTTATGTTTAACTATGTAATATCACATAATCTTCATTTATCTTATATCAAATATTATCACAATTGACAAACACATATCTATGTCAATTTCAATATTTGTCATATTGTCACAAATCTTATCACAATTGACAAACACATATCTATGTCAATTTCTATATTTGTCTTATTATTGATACTCATGTATTTCTCTTATTCATATCAATAAGACTCATAAAATTAAATAAAATTTTATAAGCCCACTACGGCCTTCACTCTGTTTCATTGGGGATCTGGGGTAATGGGTTGCCCATGGCCTTTGGTCAGGGGTGGTCATTGCCCCCCCTGGTGAAACTACTCTGCACTCGCGCACCCCTGCGCCACCTCTCCACTCTCGGCCGCACTAGATATCAAAGTGCGCGAGTCCGACACTGTCCTCTGTCTCATTCGCTTCACTGGTCTCCTACGCTCAACACCTATTTTTCTACCCACCCACCCACTCCTTTTTCTCTCCTACTCCTTACACTCGTAGGGCTATTTCTATTATTTTATTATTACATGTTATGTTTAACTATGTAATATCACATAATCTTCATTTATCTTATATCAAATATTATCACAATTGACAAACACATATCTATGTCAATTTCAATATTTGTCATATTGTCACAAATCTTATCACAATTGACAAACACATATCTATGTCAATTTCTATATTTGTCTTATTATTGATACTCATGTATTTCTCTTATTCATATCAATAAGACTCATAAAATTAAATAAAATTTTATAAGCCCACTACGGCCTTCACTCTGTTTCATTGGGGATCTGGGGTAATGATATAGGTCCTCTTGGTCTAAGCAGTACTCACAGTCTCTCACTTTCAGTTATTGTTCAATGTCTCCTTGACTTGTGGATATAGATGATCCAAGTAGTGGTAGCAGTCATCAGTGTCTTTTCCTCCAGTGCTGGGGTGATAGTAGCTTATGGAGAAGCCCAATCCTCAGTAAAGGCCTCTGTAGCATAGAGTCCTATGGTGTCTCAAGCCTGACACTGCAGTGGTAGTAATGCTGAGTAGCATGGAGATGTTGACGCCACGGTGTCTGGGTTCCAAGTCAGCTGTGAGTTGAAATCTGCTTCCTTATATACCCTATCGGGGGGTCAGTCCAAACGAAGACAGGGGATGGTTCAAACGCTGGGGGTGGCAGTCCAAACAGTTAGGCCTTAACCTCTATCTGGAGCGAGGACCTGTTAGGAAGCACCCTGTGATATTCTCAATACATACATCACAAAGTTTAGCCAGAGGAATGACGTAATAAAAATCATACGCAACGTTCACCCACGTAAAGTGATGATATTACACCATGGTCGGGTTGGAGTGATGTGAGTGGACGTCATAATTGACCAGCCGATCAGCGGAATTCGAGAAAGTAGACAAGACAACAACATGGAGATTTAGACATTCCTAACTGCATTTGAGAAAGCAAATTAAATTATTCTGATATTGTGATGCTATTTGATGTCCTTGAAAGGGGTGAGATAGATCCAGAACCGCACTTAAATCGTATAAATGAACAAAACTCCACAAGTTTGGATGCACTGTGATCGTCATAGGGGCGACGCTGAGTTATGATTACAGCAGATCCAAACTCGTGGAATATTATTATTTTATGTGGTTGTCGATCCAATTCTATATCAATGTATATTGAGAAAAATAGAGCAGCGGGGAAACAAAAAGAAAAAGATCCTACCAGCAGCTCATCGTTTCTTGACAGCCCTGACTTTTCCGCGCATTGGGGCAGTTCGGGGATATTTATTTTCCCTATCATCTATTTCGGATCCCGAGTGGTTGCCTGATACCGCCAGGGGAAGTCAAGCAGAAGAAATGCATTTGTTTGCGGTCACGCGCGTCGCAATACAGCCCTCCTATTTCCACTTTACCTCGGGGTCATTTAGAGATTGGCGGTGCTGACAGATTCCATATATCAACACCGAGAGGGTTGCAATAGGACTTAATAACTATGTCCCAAAAGTTATAGCGTTATGTATACATAACTGAAAAAAGTGTGAATGGTTACTAAACAAAAGGCAGAATCAAAAAGGGTTCATAGTTGAGATAGAGAATAAACGGAACAGCCGTTATCTCTAGGCTTTCGAAAAAATCGTTTGAAATAAATGTTACAATTAGGTAACCAATAGCTTTATTTCGGCGTATATCATGTTTTCCATCAAGTCTATTTAAACCTGTCACTGGTTTAAGAGGCAATGTTGGTGATATTGAGAAAGGTGTATCCATGTATCATACAACAAGCCATTGCCTTAGGTAAAAACGTTGTACAATGGTCAGAAAGACAGGATCAATAGCAGTAAACCGACACAATATTCATCATTTTTCTTGCCGTGCTATAGCATTCAATTTCTTTGTGCATGCATAGGAATGTCAGAGGCATATACTTGATACAGAGAACAGATATCTTTACTCCCTATTACATAAATGCGACACGGACCATTGTTATCTCAGGGAAGGCGTGACACGATGCAACTGGATCTCACCTTGTCTGGATTCGTTGGTCTGTGCTGTGTTGCCCCGAGAGATGCATATCTCTAGTAACATTATGAAATGACAGTCCGCTTAAGTTTTACATACCTGGGCTAGTTCGATAAACCAGCAGGCATGGGCTGGCTTACTTTGTTCTTAGAAATGCTACCTTAATGTACAGTAAAATCAATAGACGAATCACAGTTAAGTAACTACTGGATGTAGGATGGTTACCAGCAGTTGCTGGAATACCGGAGAATGTCGCCACTGGAATACTGTAGCTGAAATGCAGGTAGGTTGTAGCAGGTAGAGAACTCCTTGG
This sequence comes from Alentia gelatinosa, assembly GCA_950022655.1. Lineage (NCBI taxonomy): Eukaryota > Metazoa > Annelida > Polychaeta > Phyllodocida > Polynoidae > Alentia > Alentia gelatinosa. The sequence continues at coordinate 45,088,357 of OX465587.1, read as the reverse complement.
CTGTGCCAGCTCTTCATGAGATATGCTGCAGAGGTACTTATATGGTTTTTTTAATCAATCCACAGATAATACACACTTCTCACCAGCTTAGGTCAGAGGACCAAGGATGATGGTTGCCTCCAGTTTGTGTAGGCAATCACAAATCTGAATACATCACAATGTCAAAGTCCTTGTCCCAAATACCCTGTTCTGACAAGCATCCAATGGTCATGTCCTCAGGCTACCAGTGCTTTTGTACTTATAGATCATTAAAGAGATTTCAGAAAACCTTGATTGCTTTGTACATTACGATATGACAATTAGCCAACACTACCACTCCCTCACACTACCACACCCCAATATCACCTAAACCTAAACTACTACGACCCCCTCTCATCCTTACCACATATCCACCATATCATAACAGCACCAGAACCATCACTACAACCCAAATCCACTCTATCCCAACACCAAACAACCCCAGGCCCATCATATCGCCACACCCTAGCACTTTCACATCATCCCAACACCATCACTCGATAATCACCATGTTATACAACACCACTACATCCTGAATATTAATGCAGGTAAACACTACCACAGATTAGCACCAATGTGCATCCAACACCAGAACGCCACCAGATCACCGGAGGACCGCTGGCTCGACTGACTAGAAGCGAAGACACGCTATCTGTCCACTGCTTCCTGTTGGCATAATGTATCACAGCATCCTCTCCCCATCCCCCTGCTCCCTTCCCTCCTTCCTATCTCTATGCATAAGATATATGGATCCGGCTAAGTGCAGGATTTCACCTCAGCTCTGCATAATGCATGGGAAACAAAGACAGATTCGCTGAGGGGCTGAGGGAGAGGGAGGAAGAGTGCTTTGATAAGTATAGCACCCAAGAACAGTATGTTTGGTAGTTCCCAGGAGTGTCTACATTTTGATGGAATAAGTAGTCATTCACGAAGAAGTATTTAGATAAGGGTGTGCATTACTTAAGCGGTGGGTTCTAGTTATTTATCCATGTGGGAATGGGGCCGCTTATCTCGCATGTGCTGCGGGATGACTCCTTTTTTTATTTTCAATGGTAGAACTGTTCTCAAACTGAATGTGAATAAAGGCTTATAAAACATATCTGGAATGGGAAGGGAATGGATCTAGATATATGTTGATTCCCATGTGAGTTCTGTATGGTTGGGTCAACCCCTTCTTCTTCTCAAGATAGAATCCTGCTGAAAACCTGGGAGCGATTCCTATTACTAGGAATTTCAATTGAGTCTCGGAATATGATGAATACGGAATTAACTATTAATAGTTATTGTTTTGATAGGAAACCAATTTTAAAGACCTTATTTCAGTTCAGGAATCATTCACTGCCTCCATTCTAATGACAATGATGATGAATGGACTTAAATACATACTTAGTTTTTATATACAATAGACGTATACATATACCTAATGTTACACATAGGTTATGATGGTCAAGATTTGTTATCATTATTCAGGAAAACATAATGAGACAACATATTCGCCCTCTACAATTGGGCATTCTGCGTTCTGTGACAACTTTCATTTATTGGATTTGGGGTGAGTCTCATTGTTCAAAGATGGATTGCGCACTTAAATCAGCTTGTACATTGTTCTCCAAAGGATAACACACATGTAGCGAATTACAGACCTTTGATTGTTCATCGTTGTATTATCTAGCTGTTAACTCCATCCAAATTGATGATTAATAAAGTTTGCATGTAAAAAAAGAAGACAAAAGTTGCTGTGCTGCTCTTGTATATTCTCTGCAATAGATGGAATGATCATTTTGTGCAGTCAATTCGGTTTAGAGTTTTGTAATCTGAGATAACTTCGATTGTTACTATCACAAAGTATGACGAAATGTTTTTCAGAGGACTCAATCCATATTGATAAGTAAGTTTCAGAGAACTCAGGAATGATTGTGTCTCAGAAAATCAAGCAGGAATAAATGTGAATGTTTTCAGGCATGGGACTGTGAAATTGTAAAAGAAAACCTGAAAAAAGGACAAGGGCTTTGGGGACCACCTAGGTCCCCAAAGGGGTCCAGAGACTAAATGGTGGTCTCAGAAAAAACTCAAGCATGACTAAATATATCTCAGAGAACTCAAGTATCATTAAATGTGTCTCAGAGAGAACTCGAGCATGATTAACTGTGTCTCAAAGAACTCAAGCATGACTGTGTCTCAGAGAACTCAAGCATGACAAAATGTGTCCCAGAGAATTAAAGCATGTCTGAATGTGTCCCAGAGAACTCAAGCATGACAAAATGTGTCCCAGAGATTTAAAGCATGTCTGAATGTGTCCCAGAGAACTCAATCATGACAAAATGTGTCCCAGAGATTTAAAGCATGTCTGAATGTGTCCCAGAGTACTCAAGCATGTCTCGATGTGTCCCAGAGAACTCAAGCATGACGAAAAGTGTCCTTGAGATTTCAAGCCTGTCTAGATGTGTCCCAGAAAACTCAAGCATCTCTAAATGTGTCCCAGAGAACTCAAGTATGACTAAGCGTGTCCCAGAGATCTCAAGCATGTCTAAATGTGTCCCAGAGAACTCAAGCATGACAAAATGTGTCAAGGAGATATCAAGCATGTCTAGATGTGTCCCAGAGAACTCAGGTGTGATTCAATGTCCATGGAGCTGTACAATGGAATGCACGAGACCCTATTATACGAAACATAGATGACTACAAAGGTTTTTAATCATTTTCGAAATCAAGAATGAAAGATAGTGTTCCAAACTGAACATAATATGGTATCTCAAGTACTTATACCTTTAGATGTGAAACCGTTAATTGTAGTCAGATGTTGTGCTCTGTTGTCACTACTATTTGGTAATATGATTATCTCATAATAGATTAAACTGCTGGCATGTATCTGGTAACCCTCCTCAAATTTTAGGGACAGCGATATGTTTGAATATTTGATGTGTGTTAGTATATCCCAACCCAGTAAAATTCAAGAGGGAGTGGGGTAGGATATGAAAATCAGGTTGAAGTATAGCTGATATCCACCCTGATTTCACTGATATTAATTGCCTAAATTCTGGCTTGTGCGTAGTGTTCTACATATTTTTATTGATTTGTATTACAAGGATAACAGATGTGCACATGTAAGGCATTCAGGATGTAAACAATTATTGTAATCGGTGAAATAAAAGTTCTGAAAAAAAGTGTCTCTTAAACTCAAGCGTTGCTAAATATTTTCGGGAACTCAGATTTGAGGCGATATGGTTATTTTGGAGAACTCAAGCATGACTAAATATAAATGTCTAGGAGAACTCAATCTGTTCTGAATGCGAGTCTCTCTACGATCCCTCCACTCCTGAAATACTAGCTTTCCTTAGCTATTAAATAATTTACCACAGGGATCTCAGATGGGGTCAGGGAAAAAGTGGAAATATTTTTCTAGTGGAGTTAATGGCCTCAGAGAGACTGAGAAAACATGACGGACACATCCATTTCGGCCATGGAATAGGCCTGAGGGTGTGTGGAGAGGTTCAAACCACTGTTTTATTGGCGTGAATCCAGCTTAATTCATAGTATCTTAGTTTTATACTAGAAAAAATATTCATGTAAACCGGAAATGAAAACAAGGATTTCCATGGAAGAGTGGAGAACTGCCATCCCTGTTTACCATGGGATGCTTTGTGTTAACACAGGCCTTTGGTCCCTCAGTGTGATATATAGCCGGGGTGGGGATGGGGAAGGACCAGATGCGGGCCGCGAGGGGAGGTAGGGGTAGACCTAAAGCCTCAGGCTGGGTTATCTGCATATATGGATCTCCTGGGCCGCTGCAGGTGTCCCCAGTGGAGGGAGTAGAAAATGCCGCTTTATTTGATTAGGCTGAACACACCTGGCACATTGCATGGATAACGTAACGTCACAATCTACATGTTTTACGTGTTGGTTATCACCCCAGCGGAACCTGCTTAGTCTCCATCCGCGTATCAGTTTTCAAATGGTGAAAGAGATCTATGGTAGAAATGATAATTCATGTTAGTATATGTATACCATTATCATATTTATTCTCGAACTAAAAGACATATTTTCTCCTACTATTTGTACGTACGCATCTGGGGGGGGGGGGGGGCAAACATTTTAGAAATTTTGTGTATTTCCCTTCTTTGTTCTATTGCATACAAGATTGAGAGGGGTGAATGGGATGTCAAAATTTTCAGAAACTATGTTACTATACCACTTAGACACACACTCAAAACTAATAAGATTCGCTAATCGTACAAACAAAGAACATATTGTAGGTAGCATTCACTTATTGTTGGTTATGAATATTGTTCTAGGATATATTGCAACGTATAGACGTACATTTCTTAACTCACTTGCACCCAATCAACTTGCCCTTTCTGTAACTGCCTGAGTCTGGGATCCAAACATATCAAGTACCAGTGGGCTTTGAGATATTATGATCTTGTGTGATTGGTTTTGGTTAGCTGAGCATGCCCTTTAAGACCCTGAACCACTGGCACCCTGCTCCTTTCCCAATATCACAGTGAATAGCACGCAGATAGTGAAGGGATACTTTTCTGCAGCATACTGGAAGTCTATATGTGACTACTCTAACCGTTAGGCAATGTATATAGCGCGTTTGAGCACGCTCTCACAAGACCCCCTTTGCCCACCTTCACCGCTGTCTCCTGGGCGAGGTACCATACAGATGACACCTCCGGCAGGGATGCAATTTATGGATGAACGGGGTTGTGATACCGACCTGTCCTGTCTAAACATTAAACAGCATTCCTAACAATGATCTGCTGAGGTCAACCTTGCTGAAAATTATGCAGCAACTTCCGAGATCTGCGAAATGATGTATAAGACACTCTACAATTATTGTGCATACATCCGGTCCAAACGTGTCATTCCTGTGTGGCTGCAACAATGATCAACAATGACAAAGCAATGATCTATGTGTTTTTGAATATATTCCAGACTCGTCTGCATCTAATTCATAATCAATGATAAAAAAAAATTAAACACAAAAAAACAATGATATCTTATCAAGAAAGTGTTTATTCAACTAATTCCCTGCCTCTTGCGAATTTCTTTCATTATTACCATTAATAATGTGCATCCAGAGGCATATTAAATCACAAAATAGATAACAGAAGTGACAATGTACAAGATGAGAGGTGAACAATAATGAAGACAAGTGGGATATATACTGCAGAAAACATGTAGGATACTGATATATTACCATTATGTACTCTTCGTTGATTCCAATCAGTTTTTGTAGCACTCTAGAGCTTATCACAGTAAGAGCCCAAGTTACACACACGTGTACCAAAATGATTTGCATATCCGCGTTGAATTTCCATTATTTCAATCTAATATATTCTGGGTAGGACCTGCCGCTTACATCGCCAATTATGGTCTCAACACAACATTGACAGACCTTTCTCAATACATCACATTCCTGATTAATGCTTGAATAGAAATAAAGCTGTTTTTTCTTCTCTAATTCACAGATTTGAAACAAGATATATTGAGGTAAAACAAATTGGTGTTGAATTGCATCCAGTTATAAGACACTATGACAATGAATGTGGATGACCGTTAGAGGTAATATATTAAGAATCTATTCCTTTTTAAATGATTTAAAACGAAACGTCAACTTTATCCAGGGACTAAAAAGATATCGGAAATTGATAACTATGTAACATTTACAATACAACTTCTTAATGATGCCGTCTGCAATGTGAAAATATAGATGAAGTGCAACGGCCACCAAATATCTCTCTGCGGCAGGGGCGACGTATGGCGGCGATTCTGACGGCATCGCGCTGCTAGTGTTTCGGCTGCGCTCAGGTTGGAGTATAGGCGAGTGCTGCAGGTTTTTACAAATATTGCCGAATTCTTATCATCATAGATTATAATCCCGAAATTTTTAATGTGTGTAATTTCCAGATAACTAGTATTTATTCAGTTTGATGGTCCTTGATCTTTGCTTAAAATTTCAACTTTTTGAGAAAATAGAATTGCCAAAAACAGTTTCTTCCATCAAAAATGAAACTAAGATTTATGTGAGGCAACGTTGTGCAAATCCCAATGTGTATATATCCACGTTCTAACATAGTCCTATGAGTGTGTGAAGTGGAGCATTGTACGTAAATGTTTTATTCCGCATCTGCCATTGAAAATTCCTCTGTTATTGGAGTAACATAACTCAAGAACTTTGACATTGAAAGTGGCCTTTTTCTACCCGTCACAGCAAAGAACGCGTTCCACAATTGCTGAACAGACGAAAGGGAGGGGTTATTTCACCAGTTGCTCATGTGACTAATAAAAAGACGGATATATGAGCACTGCCACGCTCATCACCAGCCATTGCTCTGTGACTGGAGCAGTGCAGTGATCTGACACGCGTTCATAGTCAAGCAGTTGACGCTGTTCAGGACCGCGTTTAACTTCACCGTTGCTGCTCCTCCTGCTTTCAATTGAGTGTCGTCTTCAGTGTGTTCAGCCTCGGCTTACTCCTATACGGAAAGATGATAAGAAAGGAGCTTGAAAAAAACTGACAGGATACGGAGATAAATGAACAAACATGTGCAGGGGTCCCACAAAGGACAGGTAATGAAATTTCCTGACGTTTTACTGGCTTATCTCTGTTTTTCCTGACCTTCCCAGATCCATACACAACTGTTTTTTCACGCTCACAGCCCTTACAGCCGATCAATCCTCCACTTGCTAAAACCTCTTGCAAGAAGAATATTTAATCTTTAATTAAAATCAGCTTTATTCAGTAACAAGGAAACTCACATGCGTTGACAAAGATATCTACTGTGAATTACATGTGCTATTTTTTACTTAAAGAACTGTTAACCTCTTTTAATACTAACGAAAACCATAATCCTAGATGTATTTCTAATAGGTCATATTTCTAATAGGTCTAATACGCATATTAAACGTTCCTGATATTAAAAAATATATATTTCCTGACAGTCTTACAGCACATTTTCTTACTTTTTGCTATTGTTTTCCGTTTTTAATACGCATATCAAACGTTCCTGATATAAGAAAATATATACTTCCTGACTTTCTGTTTGCTTCAGAGAGAACAGCTTTCCCCGAATCTTTCTGACGGTGCGCGAGTATAGCTTGTAAATCTATAAACAATTATCCACCGGTAAACCAGAATCAATTGGATTAGACAATATCTTGGAAAAGATTCTTTCTCCACAGCTTTCCCTGAATTGCTGCGTTTGCTAACTGCATTGGTCTGGTCTGCACCCGGTAATCTGACTGGTACCGTGGCCACTGACGTCGGTCAAGTTTCAGCCTTGGCATCAATGCGGGCCAGTCAGAAACCTCTCCAGTGTCATAGCTATCATTTCATATTAGGTTCATGATACATGACTGCCTTTTGTTTGCTGCCCCGAGAGCTGATAATAGAAAAAAATTAACAGCTCCTAAACTTTTTAAGACAGGAAATCATTTAAATTATCACGGAAACCCCAGAGATTGCTCACCTGATCTGAGCCCCTGTGGTCCGGGGTGGCGGCATGTTGATGGCTTTCCACTGAGCCTCAAGTTTACAATACAAGCCACCTGCGTACTGCAACAAATGTGAACAGATAACAGTAAATGCTAAAATTACTGCACTTTTAGAATATCACAGACATCATGTATACAAGTGTTAATAGATAACACCCAATGTTTACATGACTGCATCTTTAAAGCCCCACAGGTCACCTGCAAACAACAAGATAAGTATGAATAGTATAGGTTAATGTTAGCCTGTATGCACTTTTAGAATACAACAGACAGCATGAATAGAGCAATACAAGTGTTAATAGATAACTCTCAATGATTACATGACTGCTCATTTAAAGCCCAGCAAGTCACCTGTATACAACAAGGTAAGTATGAATAGGTATAAGTTAATGCTAGCCTGTATGCACTTTTGAAATACTATAGGCCACCTGCATATAGCAATACAAGTATGAACAGACATCAGTCAATAATATAACTGGGTTTTTGAACTCCTATAGTCCACCTACATACAGCAATACAAGTATGAAATGCTATCGGTAGATGGTAAAGTGATTGCACTTTTAATATCCCATTGAACCCTCTGTGGGACGAACCACGTTAAGGGGGTATTCCACCAACCAGACAAAAACGTCGTTCAGCATTCAAACAACGGTTGCTAGGGTTGCTGGAAAATCCCACGCGATGAATTTTTTCGTCTGGCTGGTGGAGCAGGTCCCAATCCCGCGCGATGGTCATCTGGCCGACGTCGGCTCTCCTGCTAGACGTTTCAAGACGTCTGTTGGAGGATATTGGGGGTCGTTGGAGTGTCGCTTCACGGTTGCTGAGCGTCTGGTAGGAGAGCCAGTTGAAATGCGCTTCCACCAACCAGATATTTTCAGGCGATATCCCAACCGATACTCCAATAAACCTCCAAGAGACAGAATTTGCCCATCTGCCGAAAAACTGATTGAATAGGTTTTTATCGGCTGGAATCGGGCATCTGGCCGACACATTTGAGGAGTACGACACCCGCCGGCGGGCTCTGCTGGAACCCGCGGCGAGGGAAAGCTGACAACACTGCGCGGCCGACACCGGCGATACCCGAAGCCTCGAATGGACATCGAAAATTCAGACACTTTCGGCAGAATCCTAGCACCATAGCGTGCCATACACATTCATAACATCAATCCTTATCTTTATTTACCTTAATTGTTCGGTTTACCGCAGTATTTAGCGGTTATTTGACGATCTCTCGACGTTCCCGTACAAAATCTAACATAGCGGCACACTGCTCCGCTCGATACGCGGATTTCGCGGGTTCGGAGCGTCGTAGTGTATCGCCGCATGCAGCGTGCCTATCGAGGGACTCGATTACTACGTAAAAATGCGGCTAATGTCCACCAGTCGGCGCCACGGCTGGGGCGTCGGCTAGGATCTGCTGGAACTTCGAACCCACCCGACGCTCGTATGGCGACCAAATGAGCGTCTGTTGGGGGTTTCGGTGGAGCAGCGACGCATTTTGAAGCAATTTGGCCAGACGTTTCAGCCGACGTCGGCTGGAACGTCTATTGATGTTGAAAAAGCGGTTGTTTGGTGGAATACAGCCTTTAGACTCTAACAGACCACCCAGCTGCGCCTTGATGGGATGTAGATTCATGGATTGATACTCAATCTGAGTAACTCGTACCTCTCGCTGCTTCTGTTTGTCCAGTTTGTCATTATTCACGCGGAGTTTGGTGAGGTAAGTCACCATCTCATACATCCGCCGCTGGTCTGAAAACCAAAGGGAAAACATGAACACGGCTATCGATGGTCAAGTTCTGATATCGAACATAAATAAGAGTGCATTAATTTTATATACTGTGTATATATAACACCTTCATTGAGAACCTCAATACCATAACATATAAACGCTGATAACAATTAACTTGATATGTTGAATAAGATACCCCTACAATTTGCCACCGGAAAAGTTATCTGTTGTTAGTGTGATCCTCACAAAATCTGAGAGAATCAAGCGATTTGTTCCAGGACTTTAAACTGATCAGTAGATAACATGTTGTAAGATTTGGCCATGTGAACCTCTGACCCTTGAATCTAAGTATATGTACATGCATGGCTATCGGAGATATACAGTAAAACTAATTCACGAGATAACCAAGTATGCGTGGTTTCTGTAAGGTGCGGTATGGACAGAGAAGGTCATCACTCCACATACCTTCCTCTCTCTGGGCATCCTGGTTCCAGCGCATGGACCGAGACGAGTCCCACTTCCTCATCTTTGTCGAACTAGATTATCATTAAAATGGAGAAAAACAATAATATAAATATATCATTCTGAATAAAAAAATACTAACTAATGTGTGTTATCATCTTTTGATGGTGTCTATATATTTATATAACCATCGGCAATTGATTATGAAATATGTTGCAACTGAACATCTAGTCCAAAACGACGAGGTCTCTATCTCATTCAGCTTCTCTATTCTTTTAATTCAATTAATAAACTTTTATGGCCTACAATACTCGCCACTCAGTGGGCGCTCTTCCAAGAAGCATCTGCCATCTTGCATCGATATACAAATTCATTACAGGAACCCTCATAACTGTAAAATGTCTAGCACGAATCTATACATTCCTGGGACAGCACTCTGAAGGTCCTGAATGACGCACACTTGGTGTTCAAGGTTTAACTGTAGGTAGCGCCACTCTCATATCCAGCTCACACCAGAGGGCCTGAATAACAACGTATCCCCACATCTCAAGCCCTAAAGCTTTGAGAGACTTTCCTCGTGTATTTCTAGTGTTTGTTCTGTTGCCCTTGTAAATTCTATTACTATATAAAAGGAGGTCAATGCAAACAATACTGCATATTCTACGGGGGCTCGAATTCAGTTTGTTAAAATCAGCAGAAAAACAAAACCTGCATTGCTGTAATAGTCCATCTCTCAAATCTATCACACAGACAGTTTACATTAAATGACCACGATGGAAGTTAACACTTCACTTCTCCTTCGCATTATACAAGTACTATGAATGCGAATCAAACACCTCACCCAGGATCGATCTTTAAATCTTAGATCAAACTACGACAACGAATATAAGCAATATACGGGTGGTATCAATGACATATATATTAGTGGATAAGTAACGCTAATTGTATCTTGCATTAGCTGATAAGATAGTTAAGATTACCCAAAGTCTGGAGCATCAAGTAAGATGGCCTGTGGATCCACTGTGACCTTTGACCTGCGAGGAACACGTGGTTTCCGACCTGAGAAATTTAAAGTAATGGGTTAGAATCGTCGTATCTTTATATCAATTCCTACTGAGTATCAACGTCATTCTTATGTCTATTACTATTTATAAGGTTCATGCACTTTTACTCATCCACACCGAGCTCTAGTTTGAATGGCTTTTTGCTCATCTAATACCGGTTTAATGTATTGTACCTCACAAGTCTCCTCGGCCAACCAATAACAGCTGAAAGGAACGTCAGAACTATAACAACAATAGTAACTCTATTATAGATTTATCAAAAGGGTGAATGATTGAAGTGAAGCCCACTAACTCCTACTGGTGATAAAGGACAGCAGACAATGAAGAATCCACATTTTGTCTAGATTCTACATTTATTCGTATATTTCATTTTCGAGAATTGGACGAAAATGTATCTAGTTTCTATCTTTTTTATGTAGATCTGACGGTACTAGGCAGATTGTTAATTCAATCGTGTGATATATGCTATTCTTTTATCATAAATATTATACAGCATATACTATACTCCTGGAGATGATGCAGCATGTGATAACGTCACGCAAGCCTACTTCCATTCCCTGTCTACAGATTCAGTTCATATCATAATTGCAGTTGATCAAATCAATTGAGCTCATGGTTGACCTTCTATGTGGGAGATGTTGTGAGAAACTGTATTTCAAAATAGTGGTAAATGTTTGTGTTAGAACATGCAGACATGTGAGAAAGGCCTATCTGTATGGATTTACTCTAGTCAAATGCCATATATAGTTCTGTGTATGTTATATATCATCAAACTCCTCTCCTAGGTTTCACTACTTATACCATAAACACACTTAGCCAACTATCAATTTAACATCATCTAAAAATCTACCAGAGTATATACCACGTCACTATGCGCTAGTCCCGAGCTGGTACTCATTTGTAGGCATTCTATGAATACTGATCTGCTACACACCGGAAACCAGCATCATCATGAGCATGCGCACTTTACCTATTCCCAGACTTTGGGATTCTCGTGGTGCTGCATTGTCAGACGCCATCTTTGACGCTGGCACCTCTTCTGTACATGAGTGAGTATATGTTACAAATAAATCCTTCTAATAACGCAGTTATATTATGTTCATGTATTTTGCATGGCGACGAATCTAACGCTACTCCAATATCCTATGTTGTAAAACCATTTTATGAACCTACATTCATGCGCTATCAAATGCTCTTCTCTTTTACACATTATTTACGGATGCATTCGTCGTTCGTTTGAATTGTAGATTATTTCATGATAGAAAACTTGAGTTGTTTGGTGATGATAAATCAACACGAAATTAACCTAATTTTAATCATCTCTATCGTTGACTTGAAGGACAAGAGGCTGACACTTTCGTTTAATTTTGACAAACTTATTTTCACAAAAAAGAGAGAAGTTGCTATAGCGTCTTTTCCTTACTATGTGTATCGATTCTTCCATAAGAAATATGCCTTTATTAGAAGATTCTTTCACAGGTTTGATTGATATGTCTTTTAAGATTAATTATGATTCACCTATATATAAAAAGAAAATCAGAAATTTAAACGAAGTTAAGTCCATAATAATATCAAGAATGGAGGCTACTCTATGACAAGGACAACAGGTACCATGCATAAATCAGCATGTACATAAAAAAATAGATACTAAACATATGCACATTCCATAAAAGTGAGAAAAGAGAAAAAAAATCAGTTATTTCTATGTATCGAGAAATGATTCCTAAAATAAGTTGATCTGAGGTGATTCTACTCGTGCACAGAGTTACCTTCTGTGTCCGACTTTCTCAGTTTCATCCATGATGTGACACCTTTCAGAACCATCAGGTTGGCTCTCCACTGATCCGAGTCCCCATTAGCGTCAGCTAATTTTAGTGCAGCACATTATCATCTCAGTTTTTCAATACAACGTGATACGGTGACAATGTTTGGAAAGTTTAATACCACAGCAACAGTAAGGATCATATAACTAGCAGAAGGGATAAAAAACCTATAAGGCACTGAGTGATTGCTAGTTCTGCCATCATCCGCCCGGAAATTGTAAGATTGCGCCACCGTAGTCGGGGGGCAACCACTGTTATCAGTTGTTATAATCTATAGATAATATTGAGACAAGGCTAAAATTCCTCCATGACATGTACCAAAAAATATCTTTGATGAAATCAATTGATAATTGGTCCCGCCACCTGGTGTTTTGGATGGTGTTGGCGGGGGCAAGATGGCCGCTTCTATAGCATAATAGCTATGTGCCCTATAATAAAGGGATACCAGGAATCAAAATGACGTGGCTATGACACCTCTTAGAAATCGTAAAAAGTAAGTGAAAAGGTCTTGTCTGCCCTGGTCTTGATGTATCTTGTTTTACAGCAAACAAGCCAAAATGAGCCCTGAGTATTTGTCGTATCTTGCCTTGTCTCAACGACGTTCTATCGTTGGCTCTAGAGATATGATAATGCAGCAGAGTGCGTGCAATACGAACACGGTCTGTGTGACTCAGTCCCCTGTTTTATCTACTACGAGCTTGTAAGGAATATGAATGTTGAAGTGAACAACAACCACAGACCAGTAGAATACGTAAGTCAGAGAATTTCAATGGCCCTTTAGGGTATTGTGCAATTCTAATGTGGTAAAAAAGATTTTGCGTCTGTTAGGTCGTCTCCGCTTTCCCGGTGGGGTGTGGGGGACAGATGCTAGCGTGGCAAACAAAATGTTTGTGCAATTCTAGGTTGAATGTTTCAGTCTTTGCATTAGCCACGTTTGGCTCTTAGTTCTACCTTCTTAAAGGCCTGCAAGGGCTATATAGACCTCCCTTGTTCTATAGGGTATGGTGTTCCCCTATTTCAATCAAACTTTACTCATATAGCTAGATTGTTAAAAGTAATGTGTTGTATTAGTTTGTTATGGTTCTTCATATAAATTATTGTCATTTGTCTTTATAAGATCTGACTAACTTCTGGCAGACTGCATAATCATACTAGCTGATAATCTGATGAGAAAACCTAAATCAAATATCATACTTTTATCAAATACTAAATCTTTATCAGTGGCAAGACAACATTAGAAAAGATTAGACCACTTTATATATATACTTCATTATATGTTACTTTTTTTTTATTTATCTATTTTTTTCAATTGAAGAAGGTTTTTAAGGAAAAATACTCATTCACCATAACAACTTGGCGTTCTTCTATGGACAATTCTTAATTGACATTTCACCATTTGACTATGACCATGGATGTAAATCCATAAACATATCACGGGATACTGTTACTATCATTCTGCCTGGAATCCTATAGACTTTCTCTTTAGTGAACATAAGAAGGTATGCGGGGACTTACTCTTGGGCTCCTCGTCCTCGCCGAGCTCGTCTTCACTCTCGCCCATGCCGTAGTCGTCGTCGTGGGAGACGGAGCGCTCCACAGTGAGCGCCTGTAGCCGTGGCTGGGGGCGAGGCTGGCGGTGAAAGCATGCAGCATATCAGTCAGCAAACTGTTAACGTGTTCACAGCCAATGTGTTATTCTCACAACCATCCCCGTCAGCTACCATGAGATGTCTACTGCTGTTTGAGGTTTTATTAGTTGTGCTTTTATTCCAAACAGTGATAACTTAAAACCCTGTACATGGAATATATTTTTTCATTATTTCATTTTTGCAAATCGCATCAGTTTGATTGGTATGGGCTCAACAGTTCAACAACTGCAAAAAAAAATCAAATCTAACAATTCTATTCTCTAACGTGTGATGAACACTATTTGTATTTGTATACTCCACATGAATAAAACAGAGTTTTATAAGCCCGATATACGAATTATGTTACTGCGATAGGATCGGTTATTATTTTTTTCGTCATCTAATAGTAGGAACAATAGCGAGATATTGAGAAAGAGTTTTATTTTCTAAAGAAGAAAATGAATTGATGATGTCATCTAATTTCTTACTTATCAATCAACCAAGTATTTCTCAAGATTAACGATTTAAAGACGACCAATCTTTCATTAAACATGTTTTGTATTCAGCTTCTAATGTGACTTGGTATTTTCAGAGGAAAATCACAAATTTATTTATGAATAGAGTATGAACTTCCAATATAAGTAAAAAAGAAACCGCGCATGCTTTCAGAGAAGATAACGAATTACAGATATACGAGGGAAAGGAATAGAAATGCATGCTGTCTAAGTAGTTAAGTCTTAAAATGGGACAAGACTCAATAATGCATGCTATTAGTTGATGAAAGAATGATAAAGCTGTAGAGATTTCATCGAGGTCCATTGCTATAGAGTTCATGTTGTGTGACCATCGAGGCCGTGTGGATGTATTAATAACATGCAGACCTAACATGCTTTCTATCCCCAATGATATACATGTATGTGTAGGAGTACCACTTGGACCAAAAGTTCCGGTTTCAATGGCAGCTTTTACACAAAGCTTAGGTATATATCAAGAGATTCACAATGATTTTATATAGCTTAAATCATGTTCTTATTTCACAAATTTTACACTTTTACTTGCCTACTTTACTCTTGAATGTTCATAAAAGTTCACATAATTAACAACGTAATGGCCAATTTAAAAAGCCCCCTTGATAGTCTTTAAAAGAAAAACAACTTCTTCATGCAAAGAGATGTGATGTTAACAACTCTAAGCCATAATCATTGGCACAATGCCCTTCTAAGTCAGGTGTAGGCATGCTCTTTTTGTATCGGTTTAGATATAGCTGCTACTACTTGTACCGCTCATTTTCTCAAATTAAAGATGGTAAATGCAAACTGAGTCTAACTCCCAGGAAAATGTTCCTGAGATTCATAATGAATACGAATCATTAAGTTTTCCTACCACTACAGGAGCCAATTCAGTCTTGGCAAGTTTAATATAAAAAAACAGCACTGATTAGTAATTAAAAGGCAGGGAAGGTACGCACCCTACAATATCAGACACGGAAAAACGTGTTCACATTAAGTATACACTATACAATGTATGGACGTGGTTACTGGCTTTATGTGTATCTACTGCTAGAACGGGCAGCTGATACCTTTTATAAGATTTTATAAGATTTACTGATCAGTTTTAAAGTATACACCAATAGATAGTATTTCTACATTGGTTCTGAAATGATAAAATCGCGGAGTATATTCTTCTGATCATGAGCAATGTAAGAATTAGTTGTAGAGAAACTGCCTTGATAAGACAACTCTGGTTAACACGACGTCTCACCTCAGGCTTAGTGTTGTCGTCACTATTTCCGGGGTCGGCTTTGGCTGCTGACGTCACTTCCTTCATGCTTGACGCATACTCGTCGCGGGCAAAGACGTTGAGTTCCATGTCGCTATCAGAATGAATACAATCCCAGCTAAAGTACATACGGTCATATTTTCATTCATTAGTTTAACAATTTGAAGTCATTCAATTACATCATTTTTACTTATCACCGATCCTGAGTTGTACACAAACCAAGATCGGCTCCCAGCCACCGATAGTGGAGCTGTAGTGGAGCTAGAATACTATGTATTCAGCCATTTGGCTGTTAAACAGTTTTGATTTCACTGTTATATGTACCTAGGATTTGTATTTGTATTTGTATCTCGGTTGCAACATCTGAAAAACTCGGCTTGTCTGAGAGATGTATGTTTGATAAATAAAATAAAAAAATTAAATAAAGAGTCCTGATCCCCCCGGCAGTCGGTGTTCAAACTCCTATCGGTGCTCCATACTGGAGATTGAGAGCCGATCCACTGGTGACTGGCACTGGGGACTGGGGACTGGGGAAAACCTGGTCTCCAGCTGGTCGCCGAAGTGGAGCAGCAGCACCGACCAGGGTAAGATCAAGGGAAGAACCAAGGGGCAAAAACTATTGGAGAACGGGAGGAGATAGGGTTAAGATTGCTCGGCGACTATCAATCTCCAGTGGATAGGCGCAATGGAGCACGGCCTTCAGGCCATCACTCAAACAAACACGGCTGATCATTATCACCATAAACTCATCGATTTTGATGAACTTTTTCATGGGGAATCTACAATGTGTTATACTATAGAGGAAATCTATGAAAATTTAGGTTCAGAGCTTGCATCCCATCGAGTTTGAATTGAGTAATAATTCACAAGTCGAAGCTGTGCGAATTACACAGGGATTCAAATGAGATGGGATCGAGCTCTGACCCTAAACTTGAATGGGTTTCTGAATTTATCTCACCCATCACATTGACCAGTGGGATAACGTTTGTGACATAATCCCCCATTGGATATTTTTCCTAAATATCTCATGGGCGTTGAATACGGGTTCCCAATGTTAAGTCTATGGAAAAAAATACCAGGGGTGAGATAACATACTAGATGGACTGTAGACACCTTAATAATGACTATACACTGACTGGCTGTGATGAACTTACTCGCTGGCACTGGCGGTGACTGGCGTGTAGGGCTGGCAGATGGCGTCGCGGTGCGCCAGCAGGTCGTCGTACACTCCGTCCTGATTCATCTCGGCCGACACGTTCTCCGAGCTCGACGACGTCATCGAGTCACAGATGTTGACCACGTGATCCCGCACTTTACAACCCTAGAAAAGAGAAAACGATTTGTTTCAGGAGATGATGGTACATGGTCACAAACCAAACAGTACTCATAGCTGTTTCAAATCTGTATGACAATTTATTGGTAAGAGTTGTCGTACATTCTGTTGAACATAAGTTGGTGGTTATTACTATTGTCCTTTTTTGAATTAGAGAAGAGACAGTGCAGTAGAATGACTAGTTGGTGTTTGACGTCACCGCAGGCGACATTTTACTTCTTTCATATTGTGAGATCTAAAAATATATCATATATTCTATGGCAGATGATGCGAGATACCTTGTAAGAAGGAGTCACATGTGGGCATCGCACGTGACTTGAAAAACCGACAAATATTTCGCTTACATATACATGGACAATTTTCATTTATAATTTGATTTCAATATCATATTGTAACCAATATTTATCCCTTTAAAAATAATATTGAAATCAATATCAAAGTTGGTTCTGAAATTTTGCTATGGCAACAAAATAATCGAGGATGTCATTTAGGTATTTCAAAGAATGACAAAAACCGAAAGATGCAGGACTTTAAAACAATAAATAAAGTATATTTCCGAGGAAACAATGTAAAGAACTGGTATAATTATAAAACTGTCATCTTTCTAGGAGCGGGTTGCAGAGACAAAAAGCATGATAAAACAAATTAAGTATGTTTCTCATATACCGTGTTGGGCTGGGTGGGGTCGAAGCGGAGGCTCTTCTGATTACAGCACGGGTAGGCACCGATAACGCTCTGTCTGACGCCCGACTCGGACAGGTTCAGGTCGTACGTCGCAGAATCAGGGTGATACCTGGGCGAGAACACACCATTATCATTAGACTTGCTCAAGTCTTTGGTTATGAACATTGTTTGAAAAATAAAAAGAAAGTGTGAGGAAATCCATTACAATTTGTAACCTTTTTCTGGTAGGTCCATGGATTTTGGCGAGGAGGGGTTGGGTAGGTGGAGGGGTAGATACAGGGTAGATACAGGGACTGAAGGTAGTACTATAAAGGAAACCTATGAGAGTTTAGGGTCTGAGCTCGTATCCCATCGAGTTTGAATCATGTAGTAATTCACAAGGCGAAGCCGCGTGAATTACGTAGTGATTCAAACGAGATGGGATCGAGCTCTGACACTAAACTCGAATGGGTTTCTGAATTTATCTCACCCTTAACATGGATTAATGGGCTATAATATGTGACATAATCCCCCATTGGATATTTTTCCTAAATATCTAATGGGCGTTAGATACGAGTTCCCAATGTTAAGTCTAGGGAGAAAAAATATCGGGGTGAGATAAACATTATTATCTATTATATACCTGTTCACGTCAGACCTATGCTTACTGACCCATCCTATGTAATCCAAAATCACAGCTATTCATTTTTTTTAATTTGCCCCATCCTTTGAAATAATATAATATATCCAAATTTCGGATTAGATATTTTTAAAGATGGTATCAGAATCTTGGATATAAAACTCGATGAATGTTACTGGCCAGATCGAACTCACTGCGGGCTTCATATTGAAGTAATACAAATCTCTATATACAGCGAAATACCAGGATAAAACAAACAGGTTCTGTAAGTCCAGGTGAGCACAGACCTGCAGTGGCCGAGCTCGGTGCAGGCGAACGTTTCGTGACAGCGGGAACAGGAGAGGCTGTTGATAGTTCCCCACGTTCGCCAGTAGACGTCGCGCCAGGTCTTGAGCTGCTGCTTCAGGTCGAGCAGATGGTCGTTGACGTCCCACGCCGCGTCCCGCACGTGGTTGTACGACAGGCTCCCCGTGCGGTCTATCAGCATTCTGCCAATCAGAACGCATCATTATATTGAGAAACGTCACGAAATTGTATATGGTTGTTTATATGGCGTACGTTGTCTTTGCGGAATGATATCATGAAGTGGAGCTGAGTGATATCTATACAGGAAAACAACGACAATTCGACAATTATATGAAATTGAGTGATGTCTTATCAAGAGACATCACAAGTTTGAGTCTGAGTTTATTTATGTCACGCATTTTGTTGGCTCCGTAATTTCATGAGTCGAAGACAAGTGACATTACAGAGACAACAAAATGATTGACATAAGTAAACTCAAAATCAAATGAGTGGCGTCTAGATCTTATCCTACCCCGCTTCCACATTTTTTCAGTATTGGAAAGTAGTGACATAAACAACACTTTATGTCACACCTGTGACATCAACAAATACCTTGTTAAGCCTATGGCGTTTTTATTAGGGGTAGGGTAAAGATTTTATCTTACCCTGTCACATGTTCATAACTTCATATGTCACCAGTGGCATTTAAATATTTTATGGCATAACTGTAGCATACAGTCACATCAAGTCATGTTAAGTCTATCGAGATTTATATGAAGAGTTGGATGAATAGCACTATGCCTATTATAATCTATTTTTTTCTGTTATGTTCTGTACCTAGAATGTGTTTCTGACATCGTTTTTTTAGCCACGCACTTGTCATGCAAGTTCGTATCTTAGCCTCGTAAAATTCGGATTGTTTTCATTCATTTAACCAAAGACTTCGATGACGTAGTGTGCAAGTCCATGGTTTAACTGGATTGCTCAATGGTGGAAAAAAGATTTCCGTGTCAGAGAATACCAACCAGATACCGAGAAGTAGATCATATTTCTCAAAATATTCTATTCACATCGGTGTCTTCGAGTGTGGATTCTGTGTTTTCCCAAACCAATAACAAACCTCTATAATAGATGATACAATTTTGTTCGGTCTGTTCTAGGGATATACGACTTGTTGACACTATACATAAAAAAAATATTAATTGACGAAACTTTGGTTCTGAATACATGCCAATTATCATTAAAGGATATCTCAGATAGTTAGTCTTTCTTTCAACAATTCATGTCATTATCGTTGTCCTTACCTGCTGTGTAAACACTTGACTTTTTTCTCCAGATTTTTGGTTAAGAGCTTGTAGCATATGCTACACCTGTGAAATAAAATCACTCAAATGTTAAAGCAAACTGAATGTTGTCCTGTCCCACCCAACACTGCAATTCGGTCAGAGCTACGTGGACTGTTCATTCGTCAGCCAGGACATGAATTAATTGATGGCCACCTATATTAATGTAGGAAGTAACACACTAAGAATATATTTGAAATTGTATGACCCTACCCCCATCCCCATTCCATCTACAGCTACTTCTGATATTAAGGCACAAAATCATCAATATGTGCAGTAACTTTCGTATACATTGGTTAAATATCTCACATATATATATAACTGCTTTGCTTCAATAAAATACACAAAGAAAAGGAATTCATGGAAGACATCACTGTTATATCATATCAGAAGGTTTACAGGCTCATAATGGACTGTGTGTATGTGGTAAGATAATTCAATCGTGCACTGTGCTCGTCAGAGGAGAGTTATTTCATTAGACACTGTATGTAGACTGAAAACATTAACTATGCTGCCGTATTTATTTATGTGTTCATGAGTTGAATGACTTACTTGTATAATGTGGAAGCACACTCGGGTGAATCGGGGTTGTTATATTCAGGGTCAAATAACCTTTCCAACTTCTTGGCAAAAAGTTTGCTGTGAAACATGAAATATAGATTTTACGTTACCATATATAGACATGACGTTTAAAGCTAGATTAGATGCATTGTAATTTGACTAGAAATCATATTTAGAAAAGCACATACCTTGAGTCATACTTTCATTAGTAGAGTGTATAAGATGGGTCAGTTATGACAAATTAATTATCTTTATAACCCTAATCAGTACATCTAAACACGATTAACAAATATACATTTTATATTCCAAGGGTAAATATATCTGACTTTATTTATTAATACATGCTTTGCCTCTCTATACAAGACATAGATCAATGAAGATTTACGGTTGAACTCAATCGAAATGTTTACCTCTTGAACTTGTCTTTTCTGTCTTTAATCGCATCTGCCTCGTTGTGGTTGAATAAGTCACTTATTCTGGAAAGTAACAGAGCTTTATGTAGTATATACATATATTTTTATGTGAAGTAGAAATGAAAGGTATCACTAGTTATATTTAGATGTATACTGTCAATTGTCTGACAATCATGTTATATATATCCAGCCCCCTCTTTAAATGTTTTCCTTTATAAAGATATGACTTCCAACAAAGTGCCACATACATGTATTCACTTTGGAAAGATAACTGAACCCTTTAGGCATTTGCTTATTCTTCATGATGACACTCCATGACGGAGTGGAGGTGGGTGGCCACCGAAACAGACCAAATCTCACCTGCCGACCAGTTTGTCGTTGATACAGTTCATGTTACACGGGGTAGCGACGATGGCTGACATGTTGTCGTGACAATACTCTATACACTCTGCTACCTGCAAATTATACAACAATATGGAGTATTGTCAGCAATTTAGTTAAACGGGCACCAGCCTCAATAGTGAAAAACAAAGGGCTACAATGATGCATATGTGTCACTTTGATTGAATGGACATTTCTTACATCACCCAATAAAACACAGGGGACATGCTACTATTAGTAACTTACTTCTAAAGTGCTTGGCAAGATCTGAATTATCTAAACAATTATATTGGAAAGTTAAACAAATAAAATCTTTAGTATATCGACCGATGCTTTGGTGCTACAAACTATGTAGAGAAACACTACTACTACCGACGTGGTAAGTTAGATATCATGAGTCTACTTTCGCCTTGTTTCATATAATGCAGAATAAAAGAATATCTTACCAAATTGTCCATTTTAAGGAAGTCTGATGATATCAAAATAGATATCACATTGTTTGGTTCTGAAAGAACAAACAAGAGCATTTAGCACTTACATTCAACATTAGTGTTTATGATTGAAGAATATGATCTGAGAACGGGGGAAGGGGGGGAATCTGAGAATGACTCATGCAGAAAGGTAAAATTTAAATTTTTAGTTCCTGATCATTTAAACAATGCTTAACTAATGCAATATAATATATTCCTCCTATTTTCATAACGCATGATAAAACTAAGTATGGATTGAGTTTTTGTACAAAGAGGTATGATATAGATGTAAGATTATTCAAATCTCTATCTCTATGGTATCAGTCATTATAATCATATGTCATACATAATTTTTATCAGTATATCATTTACCATTGTTATTACTTGATATCCTTAATATATTTCAGTAGAAGGATATGACACTATCACTCATCATTAACTTCATCATATCGCTTACTTGTTATATACAATTCTATTTGCTGAACGCAAAAAGACCAGAAACTGTTTAAATCGTAGTGGTCACTATTTAAAACCGACTGTATAGTTGAAATGTGTCCAATAAACCTTTTTTTTTTAATCATGATTAAATTTACAATAGTTAGCATTGGTACAAAAAGGTAGGACTCCGTGACTCGTTAGCTTCTATTCAGAGAATAAATCAAGGAATAAAATGAAATTGCAATCTAGTAAAACTGTCATTTTTAGGAAATATTTTACTATTTACAAAAGCATTTTACTAAATTTGGCTATACAACGTATTGATATCTATATACAATCTTGATTCAGAATAAGTTAATCTTGCGGTAAGTAAACACAGTGCATTGAGGACGCACCTAACTTGGGCGGATCCTTGCTCTCACTGCTGGACCTCTTCACGTAGTCCATGAGCCAGTCAAAGATTTGCACGTCACAGTGAACTGAGATGTCCACCTCCTCCCACCGCTGCGCATCCGTTGTGAGGTACTCGGCAAAGTAGCGCATCTCCCTCACCAGCAGATCGCGCGGGCAGTGAAAGTCCTGCTTCACTGTGAGGCGGGTGATGTAAAGAGGTGTTTTATCATCCATCGTATACAAAGACCATATGGAAAATGTACGGGGACCCAGTAAACCACGACCCATTTTATATAACCTGTCAGATACCATAACTGTGGTATACGGATTCGAATATGTGGTATACAGTCTCAAAGCCATGGTATACGGGAAAAATAGTCCCTTTGTGCTACAGAGCAAATGCATAGTCCCCATTGTTATATATCTTTTGATATGGCAAAAACTGGGTTTAATCTATGCAGAAAGATGGATAATAAATGCCACAAACATTGGTTTTGTCTATATAGATACCTAGTCCGTCAGAGACTTGCCCCAATCACTCAACTCTTAGTTATCATGACAATGTGATATCTATACCCCCCCCCCCCCCCCCCCCCCCCCCCCCCAGTGCAGTTAAGGTTTAGCCACGTACGAAATTTCGACAATGTGATAATTAATATACTTCTGACAAGCTACGCAGTCCTGTTTTAATGTGAGGCAGGTGACATAGAAATGTGTTATATATACTAGACTCACTCAGAAACCAATTCAATCATCATTTATCATAGTAAACCATACTTAATATAACATGTAATCGACTTCTAACCAGCCATATCGGTAATGACAGTCCTGCTTGTTCCGATTATCATCATAACCAAATAAAGCAGGCAAGTCGAAATTCGACTTCATTATCTTAGAGAGTACATAGATATGGCTACTAAGTATAAGATCTGATATGTTATGTAAAATTTTGGGTCTACATATTTCATTCGATAAGAAAAGTACTGATCACAAGTCACAGTCATCAATCTTCTCAGGCTTTGTGCTAAGGTCAGGAGATCAGAACACAACTATCATTAACACTCATACATATAGTGTGAAGTACTTACAGTTCTTAGCCTCGTCGCAGACGTGGATAACCATCACTGGGCTGTCATAAAGCAAAACCCACACTCCACGTTAAACAGATCTCAAAGAGTCTCTACCTATGTATATCACATTAGTCTTTAAACTATTATTACATTGAAAGCACCAATCAACATATTACTGAGTCTAATGTGAAGATTTGTAATTTATTTGGATTTGGATTTTATTAATGAATGAATGAACCTCTGAATGAACGTTTCTTATGACAAGTTAAAGCTTTATTAATTGATGTGTACCTTAGGTATACATCTACAGTGATTACTAATCGTTCAGTAAGTATATTGGGTGTGTAAGTATATTGGGTGTTTTATCAAAATAGGCTGCTAAAGGAAACTACTCACACAAGGTAAAAAAATAATATCTCGATTGAATAAACGGAAAAGAGGTAAGTGGTTGTCCAAAAAACCCAATGTCATACGGAAGGCTTTTAATTTCGTGGCGTCGACGAATCGTCATTCAATATCTATGCATTAGCATTTGCAATAGCAATATCTTCAACATTAACTTCTAAAAAGTACATTTGATTTTTTTTTTAAATGCCATTTACTGGCTAGAAACTGTGCCTCTGATAATAGGTTGTAGTATCTAGGTCAGGATATATATGGGAGATTGTAACCACCTTACAGTTTCGGTCTCTCTGTATTCAGAATGCAATTTCTTCCAAATCGTTATAACTGTCATAGCCGTGTAAGAACCATATGTGTGCTACAACTCTAGCTAAATCCGAAGTCAAAACAGTTGGGGACTGGGGAGTTTTTATCTGAGCGAATTTTGGGGAGCTGGGGGGGGGGGGGGGGGGTACATAAACAATATCAACTGGTTTAAGATACAATCGGCCGTAATCTCAGAGAATCAGACGCATAGTGATATCCGAGCGCACGCGAGGATTTTGCATAGTCTGGTCCGAGGAGATTACAACAGCTTTTATCTGAAACCAGTTAATATTGTATTTTTTAACCACCGTTCTAATTACCATGCTCTAACAAACTCGATTGATTGCCTGTGATGTGGCAGTTCTGACGAACTTGACAGCAATTTGGCGTAGCCTTACAAGAAAGATATAGTTCCGCCATTTTTCCTATTTCTACTTTTTATATACTTTGTCCTTCTTTCAATTGGCATTACCAAAATCATTATCATTTTCATATTTCACAAGTTTCTAGTAACATTAGAGCAGTTTATCAGTTTGTTACGAAGTTCTGATTTAGGGGCTCGATGACATTTTACGGACTTTTTTCCCCATATACTCCTACTTTCACGAGCAGGAGATTACGGACCTCCGTATTATCTCACCCCAGATATTTTTTCTCCATAGACTTAACATTAGGAACTCGTATCTAACGCCCATGTGATATTTAGGAAAAATATCCAATGGGGGATTATGTCACAGATGTTAGCCCATTAGTCAATGTAAAGGGTGAGATAAATTCAGAAACCCATTCAAGTTTAGGGTCAGAGCTCAATCCCATCTTGTTTGAATCGCTACATAATTCATGCGGCTTCGCCTTGTGAATTACTACGTGATTCAATCTCGATTGGATACAAGCTCTGACCCTAAACTTTCATGGGTTTCCTATATAGTCTCATACTTGCAAATTACACACATCCAATGTGTTTTCTATTGATACTCCGTATTCGGTAGTTAATAAAAGGATGGACATACAGGGACGTAACATACAACAAGGGTGAGGCATATGGGGGTATGATATACAAGAGTGGTATATATGGGGTGGGACTTATGGGTGTGACATACAGGGGCGAGATATATGGGGTGAGACTTGTGGGGCTTGGGCTGATGGGATGGAATATATGGGGTGAGACTCATAGGGGTGGGACATATGAGGGTGGGAATTATAATGGTGGGAAACTAGGTTTAGGACATACAGGAGTGCGAGATACAGGGATGTGACCTACAGTGGTGGATATGCAGGGGTGGGGAATAGGTGGTGGAACATCCAGGGCTGGGGCATCCAGGAGTAAAGAAGAAACCAACAAGTTTTGGTGAGAGTTATCGTTCTCCAAGAGTTTAATGCAGAGCGATATGAACGAGATGACAGCTGAGTGAATATCGTGTAGCATTCAAACGAGATGGAGAACGACAGCTTTGACCAAAATCTGTTGCTTTCTATATCTATCTGACCCCTGTATACACTAAAAGAATGGATGACACACAGGATCTAGACCACGGAGAACGAAATGCAATACCCATGGGGGCATGGAGATCGAAATGCAATACCCATAGGGGCATGGAGAACGAGTTCCAAAATTTAAATCTATGGGACAAAAACACCGGGGGTGAGATTTTTTTTTTTTTTTATTCAAGAAAAAGACATTACACTTTCACATGACATATAGTCTTGCAACGTACACAAGAGACATACAGCGGTTGGACATGTAGGGGTGTTATATTGAGGGGTGGGGCATACAAGGGTGGGACATTAAACGTTGGGTAACTCTATTTGTGAGAAGAAATAGAAGACAATGTAGGATTAGCCTCCTTCACAGGGGAGGCTGGCTGAGATAGGCTACAGAGCATGCTGTAGGATTTAGTCTACTCTATTTCACCTCATTCATGGCGGTCCTGTATTAATGCATAAGGTTTCTAAAGAAAGGAGGAAGGTAACACTTGGCCAGCTTTAGTTTTTTTTATATACAGACTGGACTTCGGATCAGGATCTTCTGCTGGGTGAAGGAGATAAGGATTATTTACTTTATTTGATCGAAAAATTCTTACCTCAAGTGATTAAACCATGAACCAACCACACTGAAATGTGTCACAGTCACTTTTAATGCAACATTTCTGCTTGTTTCATTAATTTTCGATTCTAACTAAATATATATGAGCATTTTTGAGGATCGTCACAACTCTAGCATACCTACTGTCTTCCTTGTGCTTGGGACCTTCTTGATTGCATGACCCGTTTAGCGCTATATCTTAGATAAACCACAGACATGTACACATATTTTCCAGTTGATGTAGAAATCCTATTGAACCCGAGCTCCCCCTGAATAAATGGATGTCCACTTTGTATTTTGAAAACACGTATTTTCGAGATAGGTATATCCTTTGTGTCCTTGGTTTTCGATATAGCATAGAGGTTTATCATGTATAACTGTACTGGGGTTTTAGATTTAGGATTTAAATGACATCGGTTTAAATTCTTTAAAAAATTGTTTATAATTTCTATCTTTTTTTTCAGAATCGGTTGGGATTAAAAGTGTATTTCACCTGGCTGGTATTTCAAATCTAAAATAAAATATCTCGGTTTAAATTCTAGTCTGCACTTTTATTTTGAACAGCACATGAATTCATCGTTTTAGTTAAATGATCATGAACTATGATAAACTAATTTTTGTTCATTGTAAGAGGTTCTACCTACGATTTCGACTTTTATACAATATGACAGCACAGGTACAATGTACCTCATTTCAATCCTGCATTAATTGTCAGGAAGCGTACAACAGAAATTAAGCACAAGGCCAACTAAGATTAGCAAAAGAGTGGCATCTTGTTAATAATGGTATATGCACCAATGCAATCGTATGAATTGACTAGTTTTTCTATACCTCCTCGATTACATGGATGTGTCAGAGTGGATGGTGGATGTGGTTGGTCACCGGACTGCTTCAGGAAAGCAGGATTCTCTATAACAAATTCAACTAGTGAGTACGTGGCTATAGCCTTCCTAATACAACCTAATATCCAAAGAAATTACAAAAAAGTTTAATAAATATAGGTATTTACTATATACCCATGCCGTATATACTGTAAAAACGCACCGTTTCGGTATATGACGTAAAAATACTGTACGGACCGCCGGTCCGTACACTAAAATATGGACCACCTTGCCATGCACGTTTATTAACATATCGGTTGTTAAAAATTAAATTAATGATTTTTTTTTTAATTTTGGGTATATAGTAAATATATAACGTCCAACCATGCTTGTACAATTCACAGAACTCGATGATAATTTACGGTTTGTACGGAACTCGGCGTAAACGCCTCGTTCCGTACAAACCGTAAATTAGCATTGAGAAAAGTGAATAGGACCATGTGGTACTTTGTCCTAAACAAAACGGGATGCGCCACGCTTATTGGCTGGTGTGTGTCTGTCATGTTGCCTATCTGCTGTAATTCAGTCCTCCCCAGTTTACACTACGGTAGGTCACACCCAATATGTTTTCGCTGACGCTCAGCGGACATTCACGTAAGTTATGGCTATGGAGAAATATCAACAATGATCTACTCTTCCCCAACAGGGGCGTAGATAATTTTCAATTTTACAAAGAATACCGTGTGTATTGATGAAGATCTATTAACAGGCGATTAGGTTGGGTTTCTATTTTGGATGTCATGGTGAATCTTTTCGTTCCAATGGAGGTTGTAAGATCTCCGTGGTAGGAAAAAAAAATCTATTTTGGATATCCCCATAAAACATAAAAATGTTTTTTGGGGGAACATACCAAATAGTAGGAAAATATCATTGAAACAAAATATACCACATGAAAAAAAGAAAGGCTATCTTTTAATTGGTAAGATATATACTTGCCTTGAAAACCATACAATAGGGCAACCATTGTGATTTTACATTTAATACGTTATGCTGAGAATCCCAGCAGAGTTGCAGCAGTAACAGACCCGCACCTTGGCTGTATTTGGTGAAGGCTGGTCGCCAGGGTAATTATCAGACATCCTGGTCTTATCAACAGTGTGGTGAGTCTGTAGATGCCCAGGCAGCACCAGTTTAGGCCCACAATGGCATCCTGGTGTGATGTATGCATTAAGAAAAACACAGGGTGCTTCCTAACAGGTCCTCGCTCAAGATAGTGGTTTAGGCTTAACCATTTGGACTGCTACCTCCACCTTTTGAACTGTGTCCGTCTTCTTTTGCATTGACCCCCCCCCCCCCCCCCCATAGAGTATATAAGGAGCAGATGTCCATTCAGAACTCACTTTGAACCCAGACCCCAAGCTGTCAACATCTCCAGGCTGCTGAGTATTACCACCACTACAGTGAGGAGGCAGAAAGACCATAGAACATAGAACATAGAGGATTGGGCTTCTCCACAAGCTGCCATCACCCCAGCACTGGAGGAACAGACACTGATGACTACTACCACCATATGCCACTGCTTTTGGATCATCTATATCCACAAGTCAAGGAACCACTGGACAATGATTGAAAGTGATAGACTGTGAGCACTGCTATAACCAAGAGAAATCGTATCGTACAAACTCTACAAAAGTGAATGTGATTTTGTTTGTTGATGAGAATTGTTGTGTATCTGTATACTTTGTTAAACTATATGTTATAAATATATATCTGTGTATGGTTATCTGTCTTCTTCATTAAGTATAGAAGATATTCTGAATTCTCTTTTCTGTCACTGGGTTAGCTAGTCTATAATATTAGGCCTTAGTTACTTTATGTGACACTGGTGCCAGCCCCAAGTGTGAACTCACTGTGGTATGTACAGACAGCCCCGGACACCTCACTTGTAAGTTATACTGCCTTATAGTGCGTACCGTCTCATCCACGGGAGCCACCACCAGGTATCCAACCTCAACTCCAGGGATGCTAGTTGGGGTCAGAAAAATTCCTACATGGGGACTGAGGCCAGTCTATGTATCACCTAAAACGCACATGGTGTATGGGGAATCCCCATCACCCTCCTAGCAGATTCTTGGGCATATATTTTAAGCTAATCAGAAGTCAGTATTCAAGTTTGCCCTTATTCGTAAGAGCATTTTCTACAGGAATCCTACCATCCTACAGTTCTAGGTTGGAGCACTGGCATCCATAGGGGTAGCTAAATTCGGAATTTTGAAAGATTACAGAACAAGTTTATCTAAGATTTAGATTTCATGGAACCTGAAGTCTATTCTGTTCTCAAAACATAGAATTTTTTTTAACTTTTCATCACTTTGAGACAAAAAATGAAAATCCTACATGTAGGCAAAATCCTACAAACTGGCATCCCTGCAACTCACCTGAGAATACCCATATGGTAGGCCCAGGCACTGGAAGTCCAGAGACAGAGCTCTGCATTGAAACAAAACTCCCAACAAGAAGTAACCGTGTTGCCACTAAATAATGTCAGAGTCAAGTAAGGGTGCCAGTACAAGTCGACTTGACTAGGTTACCACTACACAAGTTATTTTATTGTCCTGTTTGTAGCAATTACAAATTTATAGGTTTTTTTTATCATAGATTGGTTCAGGTCCAAGAGTTCTTTGAACATATAATTTCATCAGGTAAATTTTTGCAATATCATCGTGTTATTAAGTAGCAGAGCTCGGACAATAAAGCACTCTACATGGATGATATTAAGACGAGTAATATTACTGCAGTATATACATCATATATTATCGTTATCCATTTAGAAAACTTTCACTGAACTCAATTAACATCCGTGTTATTTGTAAGCAGTTACCACAGTTATGGGAGTACGTAGTGACTCCCGCATATAACAACAAATACCGCACAGAATATCAGTATATCAACAGCAGGGCACATGCTGGGAGATCATTTGAAAACGCAAAGATGTATTCTGTGATACACCAGAATGGGATTTTAATTGAGCATACTCACTATGAGGACTAATAGAAACTTTCAGTATAACAACTCCCTGTCATGTTTTCAAGACTATATGACTACAACATGTGTAGGTCAGACTCAAATTTCAATTCATATTTTCTAATCTTGGATCTATTGAAGTCCACTGTTCAATAGAATTGGTTTCTAGAATCTTTGTGATAGTAGATTTCCCAACAGTGTTTTCAAGTTGTGAAACGTGACTTCCATTTCAACTCCATCAATTTTGTTTCTGTACATATTAGTTACCAGTAGTCAACTGCGTTTATTGTATTTAGGTAAAGTAGTAAGGCGATTTCACGGTTTAGTCACATGTTTGTACCTCTCTTCTAATCGGTGCCACATCTGAGCGTGTATACTCGGGAAGGCCGAGTAAGGCTGCCTGAAAACACAGCGGTAATACGCCCGATATATCCAGAATAACAGCTCAACATAGACGTTGGTATCTATTCCCCATAACATCAAGCCATTAATTCTTAGTTTAGAAATACGAATTATTCTTACAAATATCAACCTAGATCGTATTCGCAGTTAACTTTTATTTTTTACTAATTTGACAGGTGTATAACTTCTCGAATGAGATTCGATGGAATGATATGTACGTTATTTGACTACATTCTTTGTTTATGTCTACTATCTTAACCGTTGATTACATCAATAATCAATGATAAATAAAGTATTCTCCTTCGAGATTTCTGTGTCTATTTGGTGCTTCAGAACTAATAGTGTTTCATTAAAAGAGAGATCAAATTACTTTCGATCCAGTACAATTCGGAAAGTATAGACAATTATTACATGCAGAAATGAAGGCTATATGAATCATTCAGTATGATTCGGAGTAATTCGTTCTAAGGTGCTCTGTCTAATAAATCATAAGGACTGCCTTATTATAACTTGGGAGGGCTTAATCATCATAGTTTCATTCATGTAACTTATAAATGCATTTTCTAGAATAATCAAATTCTACGAATGTCTCAGTTTGTGCTTCTTCTGTGAGCTAATAAAATAGTGTGAAATTAAGTGCACACTTAAGAGTCTAATTTTTTCTCAAAACACACAATCCGCATGGACACAAAATTTACCACTAAAAAACTAACGAAGATTATCTCGTTTTGGAATGTTATAACACTTATGATGTAATCTGGGTTTAATAATGAGCAAAAAACAATTTACAGAGAAAAAACAATGTATCTCGGAAGATTTTTTATCTATTTAAATTGAAACAGTAAACATTTCAATTGAAATGTATCCTGATCCGGTTGTGAATCACTAGGTGCCAAATAGTTATTTTTATCTCCAAAGCTGTTCACGCAGCTTGTCACATACCTCTCTTTCAGGACTGAGCCCTGCGCATGGAAATATTTCAGTGCAAATCTGTCGCCAAAAAGAGATGGTTTGGCATCGTGAGGGGAGACAGTCAGAAGGAAGAATGATACAAAAAATCGTGTCAAACGTCTTTCCAAGAAGCAATAACTCTGAGAAATGCAAATGAGTTGTGCAAAGTTGCCAATATCCCTTCCTGCTGGATCGGTGATGTATGAGTGAAGTTAAAGAGCTAAGTGATACGATAAAAATTGATAATATTTGTAACAAAGAATCACCAGGTGCTTAGCGTCACTGTGGCCAATATGTATGTAAAGAGCATCTAGTACTTACAGGTCAAAATATGGGTTTTATCTTGGTTCTTCAGGTCTTTAACGAGGCCACATATGTAAGTGCATTTCTTTTAATATATTCGAAGGTGCCTTACCGTTTCATTATACCCCAACAACAGTATTATCAAAAAGCCACAAAAAGAATTTGCATGGTGATGATATGAATTCGAAATCAGTCTTTCCAAAATGTTTCTGAGTAACAAAGCATGGCAACTGACTTCTATAACTGAGGTATAATGATTAACACTTGCCTCCTACTCAGTGGATTATATTAGATTTGGCGGATTGACATTTATGCACAATACTGGATCACAAATGAATCCGCCCTTCAGACGCCCCTCCGATACAAGCCACCAATAGGGACACTCAGACAATCTCATGTGTTTCACCGTGAGAAGTGCAGGACGGACCGACCCAAGCTAGACAGTACTTACTTCGGCAATTTCTTTTTTAGATAATTAACCAGGAAGCTGTTGGTGTGGATTACACAGTGTTAGATTTCTTATCATATGAACTAATTTATTTGTTTCACGAACCTACAGAAATGTACAGACGCAGTTGTAATGACTTGTTAGTATTTAGTCAAAGAGGAGAACATTTAGGCACAATAACTGCAAACTCTAAAGAATAAGTGATGCCACATTCTAGTCACTCTTTATATAACAGATCACTTAACATCATATATTTGAACAGCATTTTTTGTTAGAAGTCACCAATTTTGAGATTTTAAAAAGTGTCTCTTGGAATTATTCTTTGTTTCTGAGTATAGTGATATAAATACATATTTTTTGTAACGTGAACAGGACTAAATACGAGTTGCACCCACCTCTGGTCAGCAGATCCGGGTCGTTTGTCCTCCGACTGGAATGAAAATCACGAAACCTCAGAATATTGCCATTTGCTGAGTGTATGAAATACAATACTTTAATCCATTGTATCTTTCCTTCTATAATTTGCATACAGCATTAAACGGTATCTTACTGAAACTCCGCGACTGAAATAAACATATTCTTCCGAAATACCTATGCATTTTTCTCAACTTATTTGTTAACTACGTGGTAAAGAATGAGATCTTTGCACTCTTTGGTTGTCTTTACAAACTATTCAGGTAATATTTTTAGGGAAAATCTAATATAAATCCCAGCATACAGTGAAAATAATAGAAGAGCACGTAAATGTCAAGCAGATAGCTTACCTTTCCTGACGATGATTCCTTATCACCTTTCATTCCTTAAAAAAGACGTCATAGTTGTCATGTTAAACTACTGAAAGTTTATCAAGTATGATTTAAGTGAGATGAGGCCAATACCATCTTTATCTACATTTCTGATTTAGCTTCACATTGCACTTTTCTCCCTGGCAAAAGATACCTAAAGTATCTCCTAAAAACATTTCTGAGACCCCGATTTTCTTTTAGATTCAAGCTGATTCTTATTCGGGTTGAAATCAGGATTCGAGGTGATTGGAATGAGCTTCGACTCCTCATCGAATTGAGGTATTTTCGGACGGAGCTAGCGAATGGACGACTGAATTCTCATTGAATTGGATGGTGGGAAAAATAAACCCTCATCTCTTAAAATACGAGTGGTACTCTATAAAATCGGCATTAAAGTTAAATGTTTATACAAGACACATGAAGTGGCAGCCCATAAAAATATCTGTGTCTACATACATAATAAAATAATGACTGAAATGACTAAAGTGAGAAGCTAATAGCATCTGGTGGTATATCCAAGGCACATTATACGAAGCATACAAGATACGTAAAGATATATCAGCATGTAGTCACACCCCACTTCAATATTCATATTTACCCTTGAATTTCGCGGATCCTGGCCGGGAGGGGCGCTGGTCGGCGTCACCGCGCACTGCACCCCGGGAGGAGCCCGTGGAGCCCTGACTTTGCGGGCGGCTGGTGGGGACCGCGACGCCCGAGGCCACGGACTGCTGGTACAACTCCTCATACCGCCGCTGTACCTGAGGGTGAGAATATGCAGGCTATCGTTAATCTCTGGTGTATACTGACTGGTCGCAATAACGCTAGTCGGCGTTAGTGTTATGTGCTAGCTGGTGTTGGGAGTTTATACAGTGAGACAGATGCTGCCACCTAGAGTTTGAGGAGCCCAAGTTAGCGATCTCCCATGCACCATCAGAAAAGTCACTTCTCCATATACTACTCGGTGTTTAAAACTGGGGCATTCTTTAGCAATTATTCAAGTCTTAGGAAACCAAAAGGTTAACTGGATTTAACGTCCAGTTAACCATTAGTGCTTCTCACCAGACTTTCTCAAGGTTCTTTTACACCACAAGGGTGGTGATCGAATCTATGTAATGAATTTAGTTAGAAATCTCACCCCTACACATTTACCGAGGTGAGAGATCTTTTACTAGCAACACCACATAGACATGGTATGAAAAGGATTGTTATGGGTCTGTAACACATTCATATATTTGTCTAGAAATGTTTTGAGACACCGGACACGGGGAAGTGGTAGTAGAATTTAACGTTGCTTTCTCATTCCGTCTTAGATCAGCAGTCTTTTGTTTGGAAGATGTATATTAAATACAAATCCAGCTCTGCCCTTTGAGCAGGTTTACTTTGGCTACCTGTTTGCCCTACCTGTTTAGGGGTAGTACCGGGTATAGTCCGCGAGATGGCGCCCCAGTTCTTCTCCTGGAGGTCGGTAAACGCGGGTGACTTGAGGAAGTTACGCAACACCAGATCCAGAGCAAGTGGCACCGCACTAACCCCAGTCTTCATCTTAACTCTGAAGTAAACAAGGAAAAAATCAAGTAAGATAGATGAGGATAACTTTCCAAGTAGAACACAATGGGACACAGGGGATATTTGTTAAAGGGCTAACCATTATGTTTACTATGGTCTACTGGACAAAGACTGTGCGTGATATTGGACTGAATATATTATGATGTAGTTGTAAAATGTGGGTGATTTCAATGCTCGAGTTGTATAAAAACGAGTTGCTTTCTGTATTTATCTCACCCCTATACACACTAAAACATGGATGACAAACAGAATATGGATCTGGATCTAGACCATGAAGAATGGACTGCAATACTTGTAGAGGCATGGAGAACAAGTTCACAATATTAAGCTTATGGAACAAAAATACCAGGGGTGAGATGAATAGGCCTGGCCAAATGTATACTTT
This sequence comes from Alentia gelatinosa, assembly GCA_950022655.1. NCBI lineage: Eukaryota > Metazoa > Annelida > Polychaeta > Phyllodocida > Polynoidae > Alentia > Alentia gelatinosa. The sequence continues at coordinate 45,052,882 of OX465587.1, read as the reverse complement.
TTTTAACCATAACTGTTTCGTGGTGCAGTAGCTGGCCTCGGCTGTCACAAGTTGCTTTCGTCCGTTCACGCTACCGCGTCCGTGCTAGTGTAGGCGGCGAACGTTACCATATGGCATTAAGTTGATACATGGATGATGTAAGGGAGCGTTCATTAATTATCTCTCTTTGGGGGGGGGGCACAGTTTTTCACACGCCAATCGGTCAAAAAAAAGAGTTGCCCCCCCCCGTGGGGATACCAAAAAAGAATTGCCCCCCCCCCTTGGAATACCAACAAAAAACTTTGCCCCCCCCCCCCCTTTGGAATGCCCCCCAAAAAGAAGCCCCCCCCCCCCCCCCCCCAGCAACTGCTTTCTTGATTTGTGCCATCAGTTGTTAGTCATCAGGCTCCTTTGCAGAATCTCAAAGGATCGTCCCTGTTTCTTGTAGCAGTATCATTGACATACAAATATGGATGTTCTGGCAATTTGTTATAGTCTGGCATGGTGTGAGGGATCTTTAGAATGAGTGGAGAAATCTATGGTGTGGCACTTCAGAAGGAAGTCCCATTTTCTTCCATGCAGAATTCCTTTAAGTACTCAATGTAGAGTTCTCTTTGCTCATAGTGCTCTTTCATAAATATGGTAATCTTATTGAAATAAGCAGCAACAGGGGCATTTTGTAGCACTTGATGTTGAAGAAGAAACTAATGATCTTGTGAGACTGCATTGATTACCTATGACATATAAAACGTTAGAATTTTATCGAATCCGCTTGGAGAATCTCCCGCACATAAGGACAGGGTGAAGCCAATCTAGGGTTGGAGACTGAAGCGCCACGGGAGTGAGATTCTTGTGTGGTGAAAAACTCAAACCTGTTCTTCTTTTTGTAGGACTATACTCAGACGAACTTCTTCTTTTATGATTCATTTTGAGCTATGCCGAAATCAAAGTTTAATATTGTAGTTTTCTGATCTACTTTTCTCATGAGAAACCAATGAGATCCCAACTTTCGCTGGTATCAATCCATAGAGTTCTGATCGCTGATGATCAGCTCAAGCACCTGTGTCTTGCAAAATGATTACCACAATTTTATGATGGTTTCCCGTTCACCCGCTAGGGGAGCACGACGGCAGTTTAGACTGGTTCCCTGCCAATGAATTTATGTGAGTGATGGCATTTTTAGAATCGCGAGAACCAGCCAATTATGAATCGACAAAGTCTCTAGTTCTGGGACAAATGTTAGTTTTCGTACATCGTTGTCTCCCTCCACATAAGTCTGTCAGACTGAGGGAGGGTGCACACCCATCTCAAATTGACAAACAGGACTGTGACCATAGACACTGAACTCCACGGAGTGAGACAACTATAGTTACCTTGTGCATTTAATCATTATTATAGTAGTACAACTAAGCTGATTTCTTGTGATATGATATGAATGCATTTCATAACATCAATTCTTGTCATTGAACATAAATATGGGAGTTTGCCTCCATGTTTAGCTAAAAATGTCGACCCTGCGACAAAATTAGTGACAAAATACACCAAAAAAAGTTGCCCTCCCTATTGGAATGCCAAAAAAAGAGTTGCCCCCCCCCCCCCCTAAAAACTGTGCCACCCCCTGGCCATAATTATTGAACGCTCCCTAAGCCTAAGGCCAGTAACTTGAGAGTAAGAAAGAAAATCTGTATGCTTTTGAGAAACAAGGTCCATGTAAAGATGCTGTATTACTATTACCAAAGTGTAAGTTACCTACCTGCATGGATCAATATCTCAAAAATGAGGAGGATAATAAGTTTACCTAGCACTGAGGCAGTGTCATTAATCAATTTAATGTAAATGGAATAGGTAGGAATGGAACTGTCAATGTGGAATTCCTTCTGGGTGATGTAGGAACGGGTAAGTGTGGTGTAATTATAAAGTGTCAACCATTTAGTGTGTAATTTAATAATTCAATTCATGGTAAATCGATAGTCCTCCAGAGAGAGAGGATTACCGGTAATAAACTAAACGTCCTACAGTGTCACTGTCAGTGTGTGATCGACTCGTCGACAACTAGATCTAGGGAAATACTGAACGTTTAGACAGAGTTTATGCTTTTGATGGCGATGATCCTAATATGCCTCTTGTATGCGGTCTATTTAATACTACTTACCATTCATACACTGTACAAATGTTGCCTGAAACTAACCCAGAACGACAGAAGTGCACGGATTGTTTACAGGAAACCAAGCATCCTTGCCAGGGACTAATCACTAGTTCAGTGTATACTTGAGGAACACAAACACAAGTATACTTCCATGCTACGGTGCTATCAACCAATCAGCGGTGTTTCCGCCGCTACTCTGGTTCCCCGGGCATCCGCTAGAGGTCTCGGTGGACAACGTCTCGATTGGCCGCCTTCCTCCAAGTCCGTACGACAGTCTATCCTTCTCCATCTCGGAGATGGCGTTTACAGTAGAGACAACATCCTGCCTTTGCATTCTCTTTACATATTCTTCGTGGAGTTTAGTGGTACATGATCTCTGTTAGAAGAGGTTTACTATTGGTTGCGCAGCAAAATGTAGTCTACGTTCAGACAAAATTACTACCGGTATCTTGATAACAATAGATTTGTTGTTCATTCTAAAAAAATACCTGATGACAGATTTAAAGGTCTTTGCCAGATATCCTTTACATATCCATCAGACAGAGGACAAGAGTTCTGTAGCACAGATACAGACACGGACTGGACTGAGACAGACATGTTGATCTAAAAGTAGTGAACTTAAAAGCTGTAGGATGGCAGATCGAACCCAATAAAATAGCCCTATGGCACACTTCTTCAGTTATTGGCAAAATTCATACGATAAGACCTTTTGATCAGTCTCCCCTCCCGCCCAGAACGACAAACTTTCAAGTTATGTGATAAAATTCTTTCCGGGGAATATTCTGCGTATCCAAGTCCGTGAGTGTATTAAGATATCAACAACGGGAGTCGTTTCAAAATATTTTATTGCTGTCGTTCTTTGTACACTGTTTCCAATACACAATAATGCTGCGATAACAATAAATCGCATTCCTTCAATAGATTCCCCACGAGAGACCTTCTCAGAGATAAAGGGAAGTTAAACAATGAAGATACACTTATAAACAAGATGGCACTGTAAATGTTTTATCTCTTTCCAATACCTATAATCGAGGAACAATGCTGTAATGTGACAATTTTTGCATACAGTATATGGTAGACGTCAAGACACTGTGCTTTATAGCCGCCACACTATGGACACTACGCTATGATTATTGGTCATTAAACGTATATGCCTTCCTGCGATCTTGTAACGAATATGTAACAAAATTAGTAAGTGACAACCTGGTCCACTGACTTATGGCTTAGAATACTTGGAGAAACATTTTTGAAACAATGTATCTGTGTATAATTGAAAGGTTGTCATTTGTTTATTTTGTATCCACACACTTGACGAGAAGTCATTCATTGATTTACACAATATCGTTTATCCGTCGAGAAACATGGTGATCTAGCGTAGTGTCCAGGTACTGTAAAGTCAATCTGACAAGAATTAGTTTTACTTTTTCCTATGAAAATGTAACTTTGTTTCATTTTCATCAGCACCAAGTAATTCAGGTCCATTTGTCACACACACATGTCTAAACCACATTATGTAATTGTTTTCATTCATTTACATAACACTTAACATAAATATCTGTAGAGATTGGCGGCAAGCCGCAAATGTATATTTCTGACTGTCTGACTCGTATCTATCACACAATTCTGCTGTTGTGACATATTCAGTCACGCTCCCGAATATGCTTAGTGCATTAACCAAAAGATCCCAAATTTAGAAAGTTCACCCGCACTGTCTTGTTCATCTGTTTTAATACAAGTGTCTGTGCTTCACACATTAATGTCCTTCCGACTGAAAGTCTGACACCATCACTTCCAAGTGGAAGCAGATACCAAAATAACGGTCGACAAGCCTGCGATTCTATGGATTACATCAGATTTAAAGTTCACTGGAAACCTACATGATGATACAAAGCTTACACTGGTCAAGTGTGTAAATAAACACATCGCTATATTTGTTCTGCTCAGGTGCCATTACTAGTGTACTTATATGAGCGTTATTCATAACTGACAGCCACTCGTTTGCAGTGACGTGGGAGCACAGTATTACCGTTGAACCAGCTTCTAGTAAGATCAAACATACAGTATTTGTAATGTATAGTATATTCATAGAAAAGTAGAAATGAAACTGCGGATATTAATTATAGAATTTTGGCTTGATCTATTTTTTTCATACTGTTGAAATTGAGTAACCAGTAGCAGTATATATTGTAATCACCGATGTACTTACAATGCTAACCAACACATAAGTATACGCGCAATACCTATAATAATTTGTTGAGATAAAAGATGTATATATTTCCAAAACGACACAGTAAAATTCTAGGAATGTAAAAAGGTCAGTAGAGAGCATGGCCAATCTCGTCAACTTAATTATGACACATCAAGAATCTCTGCTTCTTTCAATAAACAAAATCAATAATTCAAATCAATATTTTGTGGTACAAATGTTGCCACATTGAACGAGAGGAAAATCCTGCCACCAGAAAGAATAAAATCAATCTCCTCTTTCGGAATGAATTGCAGCTTTGCACCAGCGTGGAATAATAGGTATTTCACCAAATTCTGTTAGCCATGAACTGTTATATTTCTGTCGTCACAATTACGGCATAATATTCTCTGCCGAGTTTATAAATTTTCAGATTAGGTGTATCAATTTGACAAATTTAGTGTCGTATTAACATATATTCCCATTCAATGTTTCTGAGGGATGAAGTAAATACAAAACTATTTTTGTCCAATGGGTCTTGTAACCAAAACGTACTCTTGTCCAACAGATATAGTAAATACAACTTGTCACGGCCACGATAACAATTGAACAGGATTGCCCTAACCGTCAAAATCACCAGTAAATACAGCATCAATTGATCAGTACTGCAATTTTAAAATTTAAGTTTATTTCATGACACATTTTTTTATACATTGGTTTAGAATATCGCAGCCAGTAAGGAATGGAAAGAAATTTTCTATACACCGAAGCCCAGTGAACATTTTCTGCTCATCTGGAATTTTAACACATCACACAGCTAAAAAATATTGCACTTTTCTTCTGTATAACACTGGAATGACGTTTTACCTCCCGTATCAAGCGGGAGTAAATAAAATTCATCTAATGAGAATGTTTCATGGCGAGTGTTGGCATAATATCTTGTTTTTAGAGATCTATAACCGTAAGCGACTGCCTTCATGGCTTTTGTATCTCCAAAGTGAAAAAAATAAAGCTAAAACAAATAGTCAAAAGACCAAATGGTTACACATTGTCTTTGAAGAGGCAGATAAACCATGTGTTGGACATGTAAATGTGTACTTCTTTATAATGGAATGTCATATATTGGGTAAGACACTATGACACCTAAAGGAATTGAGAACAAGAGATGAATTGGTGGCGAGCGAAGGCTCCCACCAAAAATTCATATATTGTTGAAGTAGTCTCTCAACTCGTTTAACACTTTAACTGAAGTAAGAGAACAGTAAGCAAAATGACTTGTTCACTAGGTTTCTCTAATATCTATAAATCTTCCCCCGATGCGGTAAAGCCTATGCCTTACAACTACAGTAGTATAGCATAAACTATTCCTAATTCTCTTCCACATTGTATCGTAAGGCAGTCCTTATCTGATTTAGAATTTGTGCCATTATGTACACAGTGCGCTTCGTTTTGTTATATCTTGGTTCTCATATATATATATACATATACTTTGTACGAGTAAATAACATCCACTGTTTAATCAGTGACACATCCAGTAACAATATACAACACACTTAAAGTGAAATCAAATACTAATACCACCATGTGCAGGAAATGCTTTTACAAATAAAGACTGGCATTAGTTATTTTCTTTCTCATGAACATGTAGCAAATATACCGAAGTCGTAAACATATCGACAATGAAGTACAGTCACTACCAATATAAACAAATAACAGTTGTCCAGAACAACAATATTGAAACAAGCTGGCATTTTTAGGGTGCAAGCTTTAAGTGCTATCAATCTCCTTGGGAACGTATGTTTGATTTATTGCAGTTTAATTTGTGTTAAAAGACATATTTTGATCTTTGTAAAATCACATGTCACTCACATTGCCAAACATTCTTACTGTCACCAGAGACCGTATCTAGGAAATAGATTGACATGAAGGAAATCTGCAACAGGCTAGAACGGAAAAGAAGCTTCGCGTTTTACAGCTCCATACTTTACCTACTATTTGGGGCCCGCCGTTCAAATAGTTAAATCAAGCAATTTGTCAGCAGTTCAGAGAACCACAAATATAGGATGGATTTAAGAAGATATATACGTTTTATACACAAAGACAAAGAAGAATCTTAAAACAATTTGGCACTATGCTTTGGAGAAGAAATCTTACGACCTACATTAGCCACACGAATATCTAATAGAAATTACTATAATAGTGTATCACACGTGTAGTCTCAAGTATATTATCTTCAAAAGAGTTGTGATATGACTGTTACACCTTTGGCATGAAAATACTACTTTGGCACTAAACTTTCTAGAAATCTTTCCAATATCTACAACCACATGTACCAGAACTAAATACACATAACCCCAGAAACCAATACACCATTAAATAGTCTACAGGTGATTAACAAGTCGCTTGTAGCATCTCACTGGTCCTACACAAACTGAGGTCATAGTTCAAGGTCACACCAAGTTTTTCAATAATGTCAAGTGCTCAGGTCTAATAATGGTTAGTGAGTGTCCTTGCTGCCTTCTGTGATAATACAAAGGGAAGATTTCATTGGACTCTTCGGAGTAGTTCGCTTCGGTGTTTCACAGCTGTAGGTCAAAGGGTCTCCCTGGAGGTCAGTAGGTACCACTGACCCAAGGTCAAGGTGAAGGTGAAGGCCATCCAACCACTCCGAAAGCTGGTCGAACGACGGTCTGTGAAAGGAGGACAACAATACGTTTACTCTACAGCGAATAATAAAGCCCGATTAAAATAATTTCTAATTATCGCCATGCCATCCCAAACATACATGACACTTGTTATCAACCCTGTACCAATTGTCCCCAAGCCCCAAGTATCGTTAAATCCATAACTGAATAAATAGACAATAATCGATGGTTTTGTGGACAGGCTGCCGTAAACCACGAGAGGTTGACGCGTAGTAATACACGAGCGCTAGCGAGTGTATTACGACGTCAACCTCAAGTGGTTTACAGAGCCGCCTTTCCACATAACCATCGTTTGTTTTATTTATTATCCATGTTTTCGAAAAAATTAAACCCAGTAATTGCCATATCAAAGGGCATAACAATACGGACTATTTCTTTGCTCTATAGCACAAAGGGACTATTTTTCCCGTATACCACGGATGTGAATCCGTATACCACAGTTATGGTATCTGGCAGGTTTTATACGATGGGTCGTGGTTTACTGAGTTCCCATAGATTCTCAATGGGGGCTTTGTATACGATGGATAATAATTATCATTAACATCTGGTCAACTTGGTTTCTATAGACGTTTGGAGTCGGACCCAAACTTTCTTTCCTTTTATAAATTAACTTTAACTTAACTCTTTTATAATTAAGTTTGACAAGTGTTAACTAATCTCATCTAAGGATATCTCTACTGACTGACATGTCTACCCCAAGGGCTTACGGTAAGTTACCTGTGTTCGGGAATGAGCTGGCAGCACATAACCGCCACCTTGAAGAAGGGCATGGGACACTGCTGTGGCTGGCAGAACTTCTTGTAGAAGACGTCGATGTTGAGACCAAAGTCCAGCGTGCGTGGAAGATAGTCTGGGTCGGCCTGTACACGCCCGATAATCTGTTACAGCGAGCAACAATCATATTTACTATAATATATCTGATGATCTTATAGCTATACAGTCATGGTGACATTCATATGTTAAAGATAAAATGTCAAGACAATATTTACTATGTGTTGTATTGTCGGTTGAAGATGAAACGTTTTAGTAATATTTACTAAGTGATATATCAGTGACATTTTGATACAATTTTTCCGTCGACTCAAGTAAATTCCTGTTTCTTGGCTCGACAGAGCAACGTCTAAGCAACCATATATCAGTAACTTTTTTTCAACGGAAATGTGCGTTTTTCTAAATTGAATAAAAGAAACATTCGGAATGCTATCTACTCTTTCCATAAAAATCCCAGTCCAAACACTGTTAACTCTCCAGTGAATTGCATGCCAAAATTCGCAAGCTTTCTTAATGAGTGGCAGTGGCTTACCTCACACATCACGATACCAAATGAGAACACGTCCACGCGTTCATCATAGATCTGTCCGCGCATCATCTCAGGAGCCATCCAGTAGGGATTACCGACCACGGTGTAGCGCTTCTTCCGCCGGCCTCGGCGCGTCGACTCGCCGGCCTCGGGGGACGTCGGGCTCGTCAGCGAGTGACGCCGCTCCGGGTCGCCCATGATCCGCGCCAGGCCGAAGTCAGCCACCACCACCGTGTTGTTCTGCACAAGGATGTCAGTTGAGGTCAGAGAACAAAAATTGAAATATTTCCATGCAGATTTTTCTACCTCACAGAGATCGGAAATTTTTTGATAATATTACCTCGTCGGCTATGGCATGGGGCTGAGGGTCTGTGGGGAGGTTTAAACCACTATTTTATTGGCATGAATAGGACTGAATCAGTATTATCTTTGTTTGAAGAAATGAAAAGAAATTACATATACTGAATTTGAAACAGTGGATTTCCGCGAAAGTAAAATGGAAAATTAACATCTGTATGACTGCAGGGAGAAACAAGTTGTTATCCGCCTGTGAAATTTGAATTTTATTTCTAATCAAAACTTGATTATGCTGAGGAGTGGTTAAATGTGGTCACTGGCACCACTATACCTATGCGACGGACCAAGCATAAGCAAACGGCTAATATAAAATATATTGCGGTTGAATTCACTAATGTCATATATTGTTTAAGATTCATTACAAATCGACATAGTTTCCGGGGGAAAATCTGCATCAAGATACCCGCATCATATATACATATTTAATAATGACTATATAAATATAGTAGAACTATTTCAGACAAAAAGTCCCGTCCGTTATAGATAAATCGTACTAGATATTTACAGGCGATTCTAGCAGTCTGCACGATCATCATATAAACTTACCTCCTTAAGAAGACAATTCTGCGAATTTAGATCACGATGAATTATGTCCATTGAATGGAGATAAGACTGAAAAAGAAAAAGTTTGAATACATAAATGATGATTCTATTTTTTGTTAACATTTTCTTAGGTAGAGCAACAAAGAATGTTGTGACTTTTAACTTGATATCTAGCAATATTTCAAACTGTCGATCTAAATCTCTCAAAAGAAATTTTTGGTCTACATCTTTACGTGATCACTAAGTATTATGTAAAGCTTACCATTCCATCAGCAATATCTTTGGCAAATTTGACCCGTTGTATCCATGGTATAAGTTCCGTCATGTCATGTAGACGATCTTTTAACGTTCCACATGGAATATACTCTGAAAAGTTAGAAAATAACTATAGAATCAGCTTGAAATTATAAATTGTAAATTAATTTGAGCTACTGAGATTCATGTGTCAAACAATGGGATTGTGATGAATTACCTTTGTCTAACCACCTAAGTAGGTGGCCTTTGTATTCATCCCACCAATTCAAGATGGTGCGTAGAGGGTCTACATTATATTTACATGATATTTTTGATAGAAAAAAACACGAGCTCCTCTTATCAATACCCCATATCATGGCATTTTTGTTTTATTTTTCACATGATGTCTTTTTAAGCCACTTCAAAAGCAAAACTAGAGCTTATGTCGTGTATTCAGTCTGCTTTAACTTTTGTAAGTACGAGGTAAGGGCCTTCCTGTAACAGCCGCTTGAAAAAACTTTAAGTGATGGGGATAGTGAGGGTATATTACTGACCTGTGACCAGGTTGAGCTTCTTGTCCTTGTAGAGTACACCCATGAACTGAAGCACGTTGGGATGGTCGAGGTTACGCAGAACCGACACCTCCTTGAGGAAGCTACGATGTGCCTCTTCATCGAAGCGGAACAACTCCTTCAGCACCATCACCTCCCCCGTGATCTTGTGAGTTACCTGAGGACAAAACATCCACGGTTCAATCTTACCTGAAGTGTTACGCGTTAGTTTGATAACCACGTGGGGTTTCCACAGCAAAACTACATAATCTTTATCATTCTGGTCACTGCTGATAATGTGGACCTCTTCTGATTTTTTTTATTTATCTTTATAGATTACCGTAGCAACTACAATTCGGTATATTAGTAATTTAAACTCTCTTAACTCCCAATCACCAGCCACTCAAGTATTTCATCAGCACTTGTTTTCTTTTTATCTCTGCCTCTGACACTTTAAAGTTAAGCGAAATTACATTTACATGTCGTTAGATAATTTCATATGAGAACTTCTTAAAGAACTTCAGCTGATGTCTGGTATAGATTTTTTTATTAACATACACAGCAGGAATTTGGCTTCAGGAATATTGTAAAACTCTTTTAATGATTTTTCCAGATTAAGACTCAATAACATACACTATCCAGCACCTAAGAATATGTTTCGGCACTGTATTACTTAAGTATCTATAACAGTATCCAAAGCCTCCTGCTATGTTCAAAATATCTATAAAGGCATTTTCAACAAATATAGCAAGTATAGTCACACCCCTCATTCGCCAGATGAACTTTAAAACTTTTCCTGCTAAAATCAAGGTTTTAATAGTTGTAGCTGAACAGCGTGTAGACAAACCTTGATGGCTTGACCAAAGAAGCCCTTGCCGAGCACCTCGCCGGGCACGAGGTCCGAGGCGCGGAACACGCGGTGGTTTGTGAATGTGCGGAAAGACTGTGTGCGGGCAATGTCTGAGGTCCGGTTCTTGTGGACCAATGATGGTGACGAACAGGGACTTCGTCTGCCAGGGAGAAAACAAACATCATTTTTCAGTTTAGGTTTTTAATTGGTACAATCTTATATGTGTACAGCTTTATCAGTTTGAGTTACTGTAACACAAATATATATGTAGCTGTTGCGAAAATCGCGTTCACAAAATCATCGATATATTCTAAAATCACAGGGATGCCAGTTGGGGACAGAAAGAAAATACATTGAAGGAGAATGCTCATGAGCTGTGGCTGAATTGGGTGATTTAACGGTATGGATTTCAATGGAAACATTGAAAATTGGCACCGCTGAATTTATCATCTTCTCCCCCAAACCAAAAGAAACTTTGGGCATGTGTGGATTGAATATCATACTGGGATGACGAGTCCGTGATTGAATAAATAATTTCTTATAATAATTCGATTATAGCAATATCCAATTCTCGATTCAATAATATTTCCCGCTCATGAATTAATATATGAAAATCCCAATTTAGTTTCAATCAACCATCTTCATATGACGTGGCTATAACACCTTCTACATCACGGGTTTAGATTATGAAGACGTGGCTATGACACCTCTAACACAAGCCGATGCTACCTTGAAAATGACAGTTTCCTGTCTGTTTTGAACCATGTGAAAACCGGGATAAAAATACATCACGGGATTAGTCAAAATGTCGTCTGCTTACCCCTGGTCTCGCGGCAGAGACGAGGAACGCTCGCGGTCGACCCGCACGCGGTGCACGGCGTCTACCTCGCGTTCCGGGGTGGAGAGGAGAGATGAGCTGGGGCTCTGTGAGTCGCGCTTTGCCAGCGGAGAGGGATCCCGCTCAACTGTGAGCAGCACCCGGGTCTGTGGTGTCTGCAGGACGCTTTCAATCTGTAAACAAACACAGGGTAGTCTGTAAGCAAACGGCGATTCTGTATACAAAGATAGTTATTTTCTAGATATGAATACAAACATTCTCTAGAATCAGTTGTTTTTAAACAAACGTTAATTCTCTTAGCTATTCTGTAAACAAACAGTTATTCAATAAATGTATTTATTCTTTAAACAGTATATTACTTATTCTGTAAGCTTTGTTATTCAGTAATTCTGTCAACAGACAATAATTCTGTGAGCTTTCTGTAAACGGTCATTCAGTAAAAAAAAGACTGGCCTTATAATACAGTCCCATCATACAGTGCAGAATCAGACAAAAATTGGGGAAATTACAAAGTCACGGAATAGCAAAGAATTACCTCGGCTAGAGATTTGTCACTGACTGGTGTTCCATTGACTTCCAAGATGCGGTCGCCGACTTGTAGCATATCGGTTTCTGGACTAGTCACCATGCTGCAATTGAAAAATGTCACAAAAATCATATTCGTTTTATACAATTCTTAATTCTAAAGGTATTGTATATAAAATGAGCATTACAATAGAGGAATAGATGACTTTTTATATATTGTATTAGGTGAATCAATCAGTCAGATTGTCAGAAACCACTGCTTTGCGGTTTCGTGGCAGCAATTTCTAACAAACTGACCTAAGAATGTACCTATGCTCATAGAATAACTATGTTTCAGGGATGCCAGGTAGGGTCAGAAAAAAAAGTGGAAATATATTTCCTGTGGATATCAAGTTAATGAACATGGAAAACAGTCAGTTGTAGCCATGGTATGGGACTGAGAGTACATGGAGAGATTCAAACCATCGTTTTATGGTCATTAACGAGGCTCGAATAATATCTTCTCTGTTTTACGCAAGGAAAAATAATTCATATACTGGAATTGAAAAAGTGAATGTCCTTGGAAAACTGGCATCTCTGGTTGTTTTGATGTAGCGGAGGTGATTACCTTGAGATCTGTACGACCTGTTTGGGCGTGATTCCGCGGCATCGTCGTCGCTGGTCACGTGTGCGGTGGTTGGTGTTGTTGCCTTGGTTACCAGAGTTGGAGGTCAGTGAGAGTTTAATGCCGTGTTTGCCGCCAGGCGTCGCCGGTATCTCCAGGAGCTGAATGGAGTGCGGCTTCCGGCGTCTCGGCGTGTCCACCAGCAGAGGGCGCATGCGCTCCCGGTAACACGCACCACTACAGGAAGACAACGACAATAATGATTCACTTACACGAATAAATGTACATTGCGACTCATATAGGTTATATAAAGAGGTGTGTAAGTGTAAGATCAAGGTCTTCACTGGCTCTGTCTAGTTTGCAGATTCTGAAGGTACTATAGAGGAAACCTATGAAAGTTTACAGTTAGATCTTGTATCACATCGAGTTTGAATAGCATTGTAATTGATACGGCGATTTACGTAGCGATTCATACGAGATGGGATCGAGCTCTGACCGTAAACTTGAAAAGATTTCTGAACTCTAAAAATAAAGAAGATTTTTGAACTTATGGCATAATCCCCCATTGAGTATTTTTTTCTAAATACTCCATGGCTGCTGAGTACGAGTTCCCAATGTTAAGTCTATGGGGGGAAATATCAGGAGTGAGATAAAGGTAAAAATCAAACCCATTGGATAAAGCATAGGTTTATCAGATGATATTCAAACTAGTAAAGATACAGTAGAACCCCGCCTAACGGACACCTCGCGTAAGCGGACACCCTGCGTAAGCGGTCACTTTTGCCCGGAACAGAGGGTGTCCGCTTACGCGGGGTTCTACTGTATTGGGATATAATGAGGACAGCTAACAATGCCACATCAGAACACATTTAAGTGAAATGGGAATGTATGAATCAAAGCAAACCCGTGTGTCTCACGTGACTCCAGGACCATCTTTAACATTGGTCAATAGTAAAACAATAACAAATACTAAAGAGCTCCACATACCAGAACAACTTGGAGCGCTCCACCAGAGCGTACGTCTCCCCATCGCCGATGAAGTTGTGGCAGTTGAAGCAGCGGAAGCATTCTGGGTGATACTTGTGTTCACCGGCGACCTGAGTTACACAAATATAAGACCATGACAACACTTAACGAGCTACACCGTAGTCCATGAAGTAAACAGCCGGACTGAGATGGGTTTAAGAGTGGCTACAGTTGGCCTCCAAATTTTATTCCAGTTCCCAGTCATTTCATGAGAGCAAGTTAAGTGTGAATATTGACACAATTTCACCTTCAGTATTTGTCATACCACCTGCAATAGACTACCGAGTAGTCATTAAGTTATCCCAGTCACATATCTAGGTGGTTTTTTTTTTATCAGAATCCAATAGAAAACCACTGCCCTGTGACCAAACAATGGCAACGTGAAAGGGAAAACTATCTGAAGACAACTACTGACAGAAAAACAGTTGATTATTGCTCACCATAATTGGTCCGGTGATGACTTGTGAACAGCCATTACATGACTCCCCGAACCGCGCGTAGTAGTCCTCCTTACAGTAGAGCCTGCCATCCTTCTCAAAGTACCAGTCGGACAGGCACGACTTGCACACCGAGCACCTGCAGCGACACAACGCGTACAGTAGTTAGGTACAAGTCGGACAGGCACAGACTTTAAACATGGAGGACCGACAACAATCAAAAATAGATGAATTTTGGGCTGGTAGGTATATTTCAGCAGTAATTGGCTATCAGCCGTGAAAACGGGGTAATAAGAGAAAACATGGTTACTGAGCCCGTAGGGATGGCCGTCCAAGGTCTTTTGATGCAATACGTACACAATAATGACTGGTTTTGTGTACGAGTGGCCGTAATCTCCAAGTAGTTGACGCGTAGTAATATCCGAGCGATTAGTGAGGATATTACGTCGTCAACTATGAGGAGATTACGGTCACTCGTATACAAAACCAGTCGTTATTGTATTTATTACCCACCTTCAAGATTGATAACAAATTTATTGCAATAAATATATTTCTGCAAGACATTTACTTCCAAACACCACAGCACTGTCAAGCCTAGCAGTAATTCGGTGTTGACTTACACCAATAATATAGTTCACCATTTCCCCTTGATTTTAGCGTGAAAAGCATGCTATGACAGTGATTTCTGATGGTAAATGAGATTATTATGACTGATTTTAGATAATTGATATTGAATAAACATTCCAACAACTTATTTTGAAATACATGATGATTTGACCTCGTTATGGATGGGACTTTTTTTCCGGAATCTCCTGTAGGAGATTCTGACATGTCAGAATCTCCGGGTAATTGATTCCAGCTGCTCTATACATTTCCTATGGAGACTCCGTATTTGGTGGGTAATAAATGTATATACATCTCGATCCTACGGGTGGAGGGACGTATTTATGGCATCAAAGGGCCGAGAATGACATCGCTATGGACTCAGTCACTACACTTTCTTAATATCACACCTAAATATGATTTTTTTTAAAACGCCATTTAATGTACTCATTTTATGCAACTGCTGACCCGAGGGATTCACTTCAGGCACAGAGCGCCCGAATATTCACTACGGGCACAGTGAGCCCGAACATTATTTATATTGCACCCCTAACAGCGGGTAGTATTTCATATACAGTAGAACCCCGCCTAACGGACAGCCCGCGTAAACGGCCACCCCGCGTTAACGGACACCTTTGCTCGGAACGGTTCCCTCTCTTAGATGTTTATTTTAACCCCGCGTAAGTGGGCACTTTGGCCCGGAACGGAGGATGCCCGCTTACGCGGGGTTCTACTGTACATTCGGCCATAGGTATGTAGTAATAACCAATTGAAAACCGGTCTATTGATCGACTGTACATGGCTGGATATGAACTGTAGACAGTGGATACCAGTCACAGGTGGACGGTGTTTTACTGTAACACGGGTGTTATACTACGGGCAGTCTGCAGCAGTTAAAAGGCTCGCTTTAACGGTGGGCGGATGTTGGTAAGTTTTATGACATAAACTCCATAAAGTAGAGTCACGCTTCTGACTTATTTCTGTCCCGTCTGAAGTAGTATGGTCCCGTGTAAGCAAAGATAAAAAAAGTATATATTTACGTTCTGGGTCACGTTGTGTGCCTGAAAAATCCCCTTAATTTTCTCAGAGCGGTCTAATTCGGAGTGGCCTATTAACTGAAACAAACCTAGTCATATAAAATCCCTATTAATTTGTACCAGACCAATTGTTGACCTTTGTTTATTGCTATACACTTGTTTCGTGGTGGCGGAGATGGGTGTGGGGTGGTGGTCTACCTGGTCATTTGTTATGTTTATTAACGGTCACATTGCCCTTTCATGGGATAGATAAACGATTTGAGTTTTCCTAATACTTTGCGGTGAGACTTATTTGGGACTGCTTAGACAGACATGAAAGCCTACGTATGATTGTTTACAGGTCAAGATCAAACCTTGTGACCTTTCTACAGCTACTCCAACATCATTAACCTGATTGAGTCTGACTCATTTTACAACTACAAGTTTTCTGTTAGATGAATGTCAGAGAATTATATCTATATAGACTTAAGATACCTTGATTATCCAACAAAGGATCTGATAATTAGATTTATATACTCCCACATATACATTTGTACTCAGATGGAGAGATTTCGACACACTCTGGTAGTTATGAATAGTCCCAAGGTTCAGAAATTGTAAATGAGTCATATGTGTCACACTTCTGATCTCCCCCACCCATGTGAAACTATCAGCAAATTCCTAGATTGTTTGCTAAAAATAACATGATCAAGTCTTTGTGTGCAAAAAAGTTTTCCTTTTCCGTCGCCATTCTTTACTTTCGCAAAAAGTCTCGATTACTAAGGAAAAATGCTTTTCCGTAGTTATCGAGACTTTTTGAGAAAGTAAAGAATAACGACGAAAAAAGATAACTTGTTTACACAAAAGGACATAACAAAGTCGCCCCCACCCGACCCTAAAAATAATCCATTGAAGTTTTTCCAAATGGGTCGATAGAGATAAAACGCATATTAGGCATCCAGCCATTCTTGGCGGGGGCCTTAGAAAGCGAGCTGTCTATTGAATTCTAGAGCGAACATTAACTTTTGTACAACACAGTCAAGGTCACAGTCAAGGTCACATCACGGCGGGATTACAATGAAACGACAGGCAGTTCCGCGCAACAAGGGGGCGCCACAGGCATCCTGCGTTCTTTGAGTCCCGTGTTTTATATGCTGACCTAGACTTGCTCAAATCTTTGATTATGAAATCAAATATGTTTCCTCAAGAATAAACATCCCCGCGAGGATGGGTGGGATAGGTGGAGGGGGACAGGGACTGAAGTCAGTCTAAAGGCCCATTCCCACTTGGTGATCCCTACCGCTGAGACTACTGCCAGGCGTAATCGCCGGGAAACGGCAGTCGCACAGCTGGTGGGAGGGCATCGTCGGCGACTCAGTCTAGGTCAAAGAAGGGGGTCGGTGATATATTTCAAACATGTGTTAAATCGAATCGCGATAGGTGCCCTTTTTAAAGAGAATCCCGTCGCCGATTCAAGCCTGAACAACTGGGGGTAGGCAATAGTGGCAGACGATTTTGCCATTTTGCATTCCCACTTGGCGACTCTGCAAATTCCTAGAAATTGTGGCCAATTGTTGACGAAACAATGCCCTCTGGATCCCCAAAAATGCTTAGTTGGAACCGGGCTTTACCTACACCGCCCCGGTTATGGCTGGGTAAAGCTCCAGGGTAGAAGTGGTGGAGGGAGTGCAGCCACCACTGAATGAGGAATACTGACATAGGTGTGTGCAACAAGGAAGCATTTTATTACCACAGAATGCCAGTTGACACTCTCCTTAATTCATGCTCCTGGGTCTCTACAAGCTCTTTCATATAATGCTGACATGAACGTTATGTGATGTTTGCTAAAAAAACCGCTGACATATTCTTAATGTATATAATGATAGTGATATATGAGGGTTTTTTGTTGGTTTTTTTACTGATAAATTTTCCGAGGTAATACTTCACATAAGAATGTATTTCATCCTAACGGCTGTTTAGTCACTGCGCATAAACGAGGGTTTAAATCTGATTGAAAATTGCCATTATTAATGTGCCATTGATTGCAGTCAGAGGTGCAGGGAACAGATCAACAAAAAATAGTTAAGTTTGAATGGCTGGAAATGAACAGACCAGTGCAGCGTCTAGACATCATTGTAGACAATTTCTAATTATACATATTGATTCTTGGAGAGTTGAAAGGAAGAATTCCTATTTGATTCCCTGAAATCCGAGTGTGTAAACAGGATATATACTACCACGGATTTTTATATCTAAAATCCTTGATTATATTGATTCTAAAAAATATACTGCTTCCTGAAAAGCTGCACAGAAGAATTAATTTGATCCTTAAGTGGTGAATCCACAAACACACAAGATCTAGCTAGATTTGGCTGTCTTGCTAAATCGGGCTAGGTTTGAATAATCGGGTGCCTATTTGTTGTGATGTGTCTTGAGGTGTCGCGGTGGTGGAGCACCAAAACATACACCTGACACTACACGGCTACGTTTTAGCGACAACGGAGGTAAGACAAATCGCAACACTGTAAGATATTACAAGATGTACCAAGATATATCACGACAAATCCATCGTGTTGGTGGAATCAGCCCTTTAGAAATCTGAGTATGTTTGTTTGTGTAGTTTTACGTCTCGGTAGACTAGCTAGAAATCTGAGTGTGTGAAAGAGAGATGTTACGCTAATTTAAACCCTGTAGAAAGCAGGCAGGCGGCCGGCGGTGTTGTCCGTACATCAGTAGCTGTGTATGGTGGATGGAGATATCTCCCCAGCCGTCTACTACGTGTGCAGCGAACATGAGGCGAGGCGGTGGCGTGGGAGGGATACATCACTTACAACGTGATCTCAATCTGTCAGGACACACGGGATCCACGTCTGCTTCTACACAGAGACATTAACAATCCAGAGATGCACTAATGGTAAACATCCTCATTTTCAGTTCAGGACACCCGGAATTTCAGTGAGAACGCATGAGATGGAAGTCAACATCCTCATAAATAAACCTCAGACATATCTGTGGTTCAAAAGGAAGCATACTTTATGTGAACGTTCAGTGCTGTTCAAGAAGGTGGATTGTTTCTTGTATTTTAAGTCTTAATTTTCATCAATAGTGAATAGGGTTTGATTATTTGGTGAATTTTAAGTCTGGATTACCCCTCATCTATTCACTGTATGAGGGAGACGGAACAAAGTCAGCTCGGGTCATATCAAGAAGGTACCGAAAACGTTATATGAAAATATAAGCAATGCATGGTAACCACAGAATTAATGTTCACTGCGCTCGTAACTCTGCTGCCAATGATCTACTGCACTCAAGTTCAGAACCAAAGTGGCATTATATGGCACGTAGTCTAGAAGTTTGCTTTTTACTGACTAGGAGAATAAAGGAATCATCACTTTGATTTTAGTAGATTTAGAAGAAGAAAAAGGGTGGGGGGGGGGGGGGAAGAAAAAAGCTTCAGTCATCAAGTGGTAAGACTAATATCTGCAAATCACCCAGGAAGTCTAGGATGTTAGAATATCATAAGAAGTGAAGATCCTTAGCTCTGCCTATGAGGGCTTTGAACACTATCCCATTCCCAACAAGACCTCGCTAACTCTGATACCCAGTGTTTAGATATCCTAAAATTAGATTTTTAAACCTCTGGCGTCATCAGTGAACATGATTAGGTGTCGTGATTGTATCACAAGAACTATGTAGAGAGACCAGCATGTACAGGCTAGGCACTGTCTTGAAATCTGACAAACAGGAAATTACATTTAGCATTGGACAATTTTCGAGAAGGGCATTGCCTATCCTGTGAAGTGCCGAAGAATCTCTACGACTTTAAGCATACATGTATCATCGCCCCCTGTATCTGTGTTTACTTGTGGTTCTTTGCTATTTTTTCTATATATTTTTTACTGGCAATAGTGTTATTTATGTTGTATTTGCATTGACTTCGCTGGTTGTTTGCTTTTCCGTACACAATATTTATAAAGAACGTCCTGACCATGCTGTACGATTCACAGAACGAGATGGTAATTTACGGTTTGTACGGACCGAGGCATTTATGCCGAGTTCCGTACAAACCGTGAATTATCAACGAGTTCTGTGACTTGTACAAGCATGGTTGGACGTTATATATTTACTATATGTACCCAATATTTTAAAAAGGAATCATTAATTTAATTTTTAACAACCGATATGTTAATAAACGTGTATGGCAAGGTGGTCTGTATTTTAGTGTACTGACCAGCGGTCCGTACAGTACTTTTACGTCATATGCCGAAACGGTGCATATTTACAGTATATACGGCATGGGTATATAGTAACATTTATAATGTAATATCGACACTGTGTGAAACAGTCTGAGTTAATAAAATGGGATTGAATTGAAATTGAATTGTTGGCAGCCCGTCCCCATGTGTGTAGAGGCAGTGACGACTGCGGGGTCAAGTACTGTCACTGTGACAGCATGGGAAATCTAAGAGATTATGTCAGGTATGTAGGGAATGTTGAACCATCAACACATATGACGTAATAATCATTACGCAGCACCGTGAGTGGGTGTTTAATTACTGTAAACTACCAGGCTGCATGATACATGAGTCAGTCCAACATCAATCAATAGTGACCTTCTATATGGCACATCTTTGTGCTGACTGACATTCAGTTGGGATACACAATCTGTAGCTATACAAGACTTAATCTTTCTGGAATGATAATCGTCTGCGTGGAGACCATTGATCAATGATTAAAGAAAACGGCGGACTTTGAAAGTTATTAATATCCATAAGAGCATGTACTTTGATTGAGCGTGAAGAATGTTAGCTATGACACTTCTGTGGCCTGTCTTTGAGTGAATATCGATACGAAGGAGCGCGGTCAAACCACAGACGTCAGAGGTCATGGGGACGCTCTCTGATCACCTGGCATTACGACGTCATCCAAAGGTCAACAAGATATCTGATAATTCCCCGCTGAAATCCACAGGAATTTGGTTATTTTTTAGACACTCATGTCTTAACTAAAAGACGCTCAACTATAATCTACTTACTTTGTGTTGTACTGTGTTTTTTTTTTATAGTTTATCAAATTCCTGGCGAATATAACCCTTCTAATACCACTGAACTGCTCTCATGCAGCATCGAGGCTATATTAAATTTTACCCTCTTTACATGCAGTTACAAATCAACTGCTCTGCTTTACATCTCATGGACCACAATTTGCAATGATGTTCTCCAGATGTGTTGCTTAAGCAGTGACAGCCTCAAGTGAAAAAAAACAGAAGTAGTTTCTTTTCTCTATATTCACTATAGACTTATCCTGTATTTAGTATAACACGTGGGGCTAGAATTTAATTTTCCAATTCTAGCTATGTCATTTCATCAAAACAATACTTAGAAATCTCACAAACCTAAACAAAACCGGCTATGACATTTGAATTATCATCTAAAACGGATATGAATCACCGAATCAGAACACGCCGATAAATCAGTTCCTTTCTGTAATATTTATTGTCATGAAAAGGAACCAAAGGTCAGTAAATCACGCCTGGTGTGTATGTAAACATTGTCAGGCAACAACCGGGTGTCTCTGAGCATAGGAGATGGATGTGGGAGTAGGGGGCTGGGGTGGTTACATGTAGGATGCCTGTGGTCATCACGAGTCAACACTGACTCATCTTTTCTAACCCTCACCCCAACTACCGCCGAGAGCATAGTTTCCCGGGACGGAGAAACACCGTCAGTTCTATACGAATATCCTATTATCTCACCCCTGGAATAAATGTCCATAGGCTTAGCATTGGGAACTCGTTCTCCATGCCCCAACGAGTATTGCAGTCCGTTCTCCATGGTTTATATCCTGTGTGTCATCCATTCTTTTAGTGTATACAGGGGTGAGATAAATACAGAAAGCAACTCGTTTTGGTCTAAGAAGTTATTCTCCAACTCGTTTGAATGCTATGTGATATTCACTCGGCTGTCGCCTCGTTGGTATCACACCACATCAAACTCGTGGAGAACGACATCTTTGACCAAAACTTGTTGGTTTCTTCTTTATTACTTCACAATATCAGTTACTTGGAACCTAAAGAAGACATAGAAGTGTTAATGCCATGTCTTCACAAATTATATTACATATATATATATATATATATATATATATATATATATATATATGTTTGTCCGTCACTACAATACAGTAGAGGAGAGTGTGTAAGCCTCTAGCCATACCACCTGTAGCCAAAGCCTGTAGTAGTTTTCACAGCTTGCTTTGCTATCACACCTTCTGAGTGCTTGAGTGTGGACCTGTCACGCGTGTTTATTATTGACTGTAGTTACCACCATGTAATAGTGGTAGTGGTTGCCAAGGCTGTTTAGGCATATTTACATTAGGAAGTATGTCATACCTGTGCAACGAATCCGTCATACATCATGAACATTTCAAAATGTGCGATACGACAAATCTGTCGCATCGCAAGGCCGGCCCCACTGGTGTGATGCGACGAGCGCGGCCGTTTTTTCCCCCGAGACCCTTGATCGGCGTTTATTACCTTTTATTGACTTGTTTGTTGGTTTGTTTGGGTAGTTTAGTGTCCAATTTCTTCAATTAGACCTACTTTGATTTACTTTACTAAAATATCTTGCTGCAATAACAACGTATGCTGCCTGGTTGATCGAAGCGTCTTACTCTTCTCAATTATATCTTATCGAAAATCTTACATTCCTTTAGGATACTCTCTTGTCAGTGTTGTAGAAAACAATGCACATTGCTGTTACATTCTTTGTGAATTTCTCCCTGCTGTCGCTATTACCTTATCTGATTTTTCTATTCTTATTTCAAATCAAACCGGTAAATGGTACTTCAGAGCAGTGTTCAGAGATATCATATCAGACACTCAAGCATGCTATCTAAAACCGTTACAGACATTTTTAATAGCTGAATGTCTCTCAATAAAATATTTACACGTATTGACTACTTCTCTGTGACGAGTTTCCATAAAACACCTCTTGACATTAGAACCCTTTCCTGGAAGGGCTCTTTATCTGCGTCCTTATCAACCGTTACAGTGAAGTTATCCCAATTAAGGTCATTTCATAAGCACATGCAGAGATATATAAAGAAAAAAGGGCACATAATAAATATAAGTAGCCTTGGATTAAGCGTACAATAAATACAGAAGACATATCACATGAGAAAAGTAGTATGTGGAAATGAAATGTGGATAAATAAAGGTCCAAGATAGTGGCACATGGTTTGTTGATAGAGACTATTTGTTGTGAGACATTCATAGAATGTTTAGGGGGTAAAATGGATTTGGTACGAGGATACATGTTCGTGTACACTTACTATCTGAATATGATCTGAGAAGATGGAAGTTTCGGTTCCCCTTCTTGTTTGTATCAACATTGCTAGTTATTTTTATTTTGTTATGGTAAGGTGCATTTCAAAAGCCCTGTGGATGGTCTTCCTTGTTGGTCTTTACCAATTTGATAAGCCTTCTTTTCCTGGGAAGGGGAAACTACATCGTCATAGTAAGAATATAAGTTTCGTACTAATGCTTAAAACATCCTGGTTTACTATGTTCCATATCGTTAGGTTTACATTTCCATACTATAAAACCAACAATATACATATGCATGTATGAGCACTTTGAGAGATATATATTCCCATTGTTTGATCTCTAGTAACTCGAGGTAATTACCTTGACATAACTACTGAAGGGAAACTTATTTCCAAACGTTTCGGTACTAAATTGGGGCTCAGTGAGTCGGGTTTTACCTAGTTCTGCTGTTAAGCCTGAATCTATGTAATCTTTTCTTAGCGAGCTATTCTGTTAAGCTTAAATCTTGGTAATCGGTTCTTAAAGGCGGTCTGCATTTAAAACCCTCCTTAAGGCTGCTTTAACTTGTCCTTCCAACACAGAGAATGATATATGTGTTTACTTCCTTCTTGCGTTCAGCGCTTGGGGCTAGTGCATGTAAAACACACATAAAATACTTTAAAAGCATAGTTTCTATGCTTGAATACGAATGCAAGTAATAGTCCATGTATAATATATAAATCGCTACAATACATAGACTCGATATACCCCATTCATGTGGTCTTATAGGCCTGAGGAACGCGAAGAATGTGAAACATGTACGTAAGCAACACCGTAACCCAACCCCTCTCAACATAACATTGGCAGCTCCTACCTTTTCTGCTTCATGAATGTCGTCTGCTGTTTACGAGACCGTGACTAGACAACACCGACGTTAAAGGCTCCTGTGAGTTTACCAAACAGAACTACTCCAGTGTGTTTACGAGTTGGTGTGCTACGATGTTCTTGTGGCCTCGTTCTGGGGTCACCTGCGTCTGCTAATCACGTGTTTACGTCATGACGTCCGCTGTCGCAGTGACACACGGACTTGATACAGTACGAGTGTCGAGCGCTGAGACGCTGTACCTCACTGGGCATGCGTGGCGGGGTCAGGGTATGACGAGTGGGAGGTACGGGCGTGAACAGTCTACGGAATTCACGGCTAGTCATTCCCTGCTTCTGTGAACCGCACTTCAATAGACTACTGTTAGAGAGGTCCAGACATTTCTTACTTCTCTAAATGATGGGAATCTAACCCATGCCACTTGGTAGCTCCACCAGGATGTTCCCCATTACACAACGGTAGCGGGTTGTCCAAGTACATAAGACAACCACTATCTAGACCCTATATTCATGATCAGAGCATTAATTGCATTTAGTTATATATCAAATCTATAGGATTTGTCTTAAGACACTGATATATAGATTCCATGGCCCAGTTCCAGTATATATGCTAGGTTCGGCTTGTTTATATTCCTTATAGATTCTTTGCAAATTACATAAATGATTATGAAATAAAATACTGCAATAATGCACAAAATTATGAAAGCATATACATGTATAACAACAAATATTAACCACAGTCTACCAAAATCCACGTTTTCATACCCATTCCTAAGTAACGTGTTTCCTTCACATTTGCTTCTATAAGACATGGCCGCGCTACAAACATGTAGATGCGCGTATTTGTGGTGGAGGCGGGAGAGTGTCCGTGGTGTCCCTAGACCTCAGCTCACAATGTCCGAGGACGAGCTAATAGAAATGAGTCTCCAGATATGTGCTCCTCGGAATGCAGACGACACTGCGTCATACACCAGGCACCGAACAACAACAGGCTGGCACGCGGGAGTCAGCGACAAGCTCTTTTTATTGGTGTTTTCTTTCACGATTTATTGTCCTGGCTAATCGTATACAATAGCCACCCGTTGGCAGGCGCACCTCCAGTGTGTGGCAATGAGCCCCGCTGAGCAGTTTGCGTAACTCAATACTTTGGATTAAAGTATAGTTTGATTCATTCTGGTCGAACGCCCAATGTGGTTTGCTACTGTATATATGGCTAGTGTGAATGATCGCCGCGACAATGGAATTCTATTAAGGAAAAATATCAAAATACTCCTTCTAACCCCTAAGGTATTTTGATAGGATGACGGATATGTGAATATATTGAGAACAAAGAGCAAAAAACGAGAGAAAGTGAAATAAGAAGATCATTGGAAAATGTAAACATCAGCAATAACAGTATAGTACAAGGTTCAGCTAGATGTATATGTATTTCGGTGCTCGTGTTTTGCTTTTTAAAA